>CM042951.1:11659468-16659468 GCA_023678885.1 Pogostemon cablin
AACGTGACCCGTTAGGACACCATGCGTTTCTATCATAGCGGAAGCAATAAATCATAGAAACGATTACCGTTCACCAGGGTATGTTGATGAAGATTGATTCTCGCAGGCAGCCTGTGCAGTCCCACGAGAATGGCCATAAATTCCTCGTCTGATGTAGAATTGAGTGATCTTTGCGTTCAGACGATCCTCTCTTCGCGAGGAGAAATAGCTGCCATTTCTTGAACGCCTTCTGAACCCCAAAGAACTCCTTTTCATTGATGTGCCACCTCTTTGCTTCATTCTTCACAAAGAGTCTGCTACAGTATCTGCATGACACTTCTCCTTCATATGTGGACTTAGTTAGAACTGCTGCCCACCAATGGTCACTGGCATCTGTGTAGAGTACCATTTCATCCTCGTCATTTGATATTGCTAACTTCGGGAGCTTCTTGCAAACCTCCTTTAGTTGTTTAACCATTGCTCGGTGCGATTCCTCCCATTTGAATTCAGCATCTTTTTTCAATAGAGGACTGAACACCTTCCTGTATTGTGCCAGATTATTGATGAATATTCCAGCATAGTTAACAACTCCTAAGAAGCTTTGGAGTTGCTTCTTCTCCTTGAAATCTTTAGGAAATCCTTAAACTTTTTCTACAATATGTTTGTAGAATTATTCCGGACTCATCGATCTGGACCCCAAGAAACTCGATCTGTCTTGTTGCAATTACTGCCTTCTTTTCAGAAAGCACTAATCCTTCCTTGTGACATACCTCTGAAAATACTTCCAGATGCGCCAAATGCTCCTTCATGTTTTTTGAGGCTATGAGGATGTCATCCACATAAACAAACATGAATGAGAAATAATCTTTTCTTTGGTATATCTGGGGAGCGTTTGCCAAACCCATAGGCATGACATTCTAGATATAATGGCCTTGTGGTGTGGAGAAGTCTATGAACTTCTTGCTTCCTTCTTCCATCATAATCTGGTAGAATCCAGATTTGCAATCAAACTTTGAGAATACCTTGGCATTCTTGATACAGTTGACCAAGTGTTCCCTACTTGGTATGTAGTATCCATCGAACTCCAAGATGTTGTTGATCCCTTTGTAGTTGATCACAAGTCTCGGCTTTCCCTGCTTGACTTCTCCATGATTTCGAACTAGAAATCCTGGACTGCTGTATGGAGATACTCCTGGTGATATCAACTTAAGATCCAGATGTTCCTTAAGTATTAGCTGCATATCCTTTCGATCCTCTTGGTTAATCAGGATAGGCTTGTACCTCACGAACTCATGCTCCTTTCCTTCTTTTACTTTGAGTGAAGCTTTGAGCTCGTTTTTATCCCACCAGGCTAGAGGGTCCTCATTGAAGTTCCTTTGTATCTTCTTTTTGATGTCTTCCAAAGATGTTTGTTCTTCGATTGTGACGTCTCTCTGTATATTTCCTCACAAGCTTACTTTGAGAAGGTGGATTGTATTTTCCTTTAATTTCTCCATCTTCCATCCTTCTCTAGTCTCGGTTCTCATCTGAAGGACTGCTTCACCATATTTCCTTCGATCATTCATCTTTGGATGGCTCAGTTTTCCTTCATCATCACGCTTGCTGCGAAATCTGATTGGCATTTTTCTTTGAAATGCATTACACAGTCTTGGTGCGATGATCTTATGTTCACAAAGGGTTGTGAAAATAAGCCTTCTTATTGCATTTTCTTGGGTAAAATGCTTAAATGTCTGTAAGAAATTATTTCTAACAGAATATCTGCTCCGGTATCATGAAAATATATTGGTGGAGTCTTTACTTTGTACCATGGGGTACGTCCGCTCCTCCAATCATGATCTTTGCTTGTGTGATTCATCTGTTAAGGATTAGCATCCTTTGCGAGAAATCTTTTTCGAGAACTGTTGGCAGTTCTTCGCCTGAGCCTTTTGGGAAGACATCTTCCTTTGCTGTGCAGATGTCGGCTCCTGAATCAATGTATGTCGCAAAATACTCTGCACGATGCTCCATATATATCATCCCGATGGTGATATATATCGAGAATGGACTTGTGGGCATGGGTGGATCAGAGCTTAAAAGCCCGAGCCTATACTAGTAAACTTTGTATCTTTTTACTTTGACCGTGAATTCCATTCCATCTTGTAATCTTTCCCAAGGTTTGTGATCCTCGAGAAATTCAAGTCCCAGTACTAATTGCTCTGGGAATTTTTCTGCTACTCCTTCGATCACCAGCTCAAGTTCTCCGAGTTTGAGCTGTCCTTGATATCTCCCAGTTGTTGGCTGTTGAAGATAATATAAGGCATCACAAGGAATAGTGTTTTCCCTTTTAGTAATGTCGAATATTACTTCGACTCCTCTCCATCCTTCTGGGCATTTAAATTCACCTTTAGTTGTGAACTTTTCTGGTTCTTGGACTACCTCTACGATCGTCTTCTTTCCCCATTTTTCACTGATTATTCTGTCTTCTTGGAAAGAAATCCTTCTCTATTCGAATCTGAGGCTATTTTGTCTGCTCTAGACCAGCTTGTCTTTGATTTGCAAATCCATGTCGTGAATCAGCGGTAGCTCCATTATCTCTAGCCTAGTTGCGCATGCAACTTTCTCGAACACTTCTGGTATCTCAATATACTTTTTCATTTGGAATAAATCCAAATGATGAGTATTGGACAGAGCATACGAGAAACTGTATGTGATAGAGTAAGGCCTATTTCCTTCCCTCATCAAGTCTTTGTTTTTTGAAATCTTGATGAAGGGTGAGTGCCCTATTAAAATCTCAGTCTGCAAGGTTGTAAGCGATCCTTGGATAAATATAGAATGCTACCTTTCCTGCATACAGGTTAGAGATGTTAAACGGGCCAGCCCTAACCCATTAGGGCTGGCCCTAACGGGTTTCGGGCTAATCGGGCTTCGGGCTAAATCGGGTCAGTTTAAACGGGCTATGAAAAGATGAACCTAACCCTAACCCTAACGGGCTACGGGTTAAACGGGCCGGGCTTGCGGGTTGTACGATAAAAAATATTTAAAAAATTATAAATTATAATTTATTATAAATAATATAAAAAATTCAAAATTAACTAATACATTATTTAAAATTTGAGAGAATTAAGATTAATACATACAAAATATTGTTAAAAGATATAAATTAAAAGAATTTGTGATAATTAAATTAATCTTAATATATTTATTCAAGTATTATTTTATTTATTAGAGAAAATTTTGGGTTAGAGTAAGAAAAAAGATGAGAAAGAGATGAAAATTAAAAGATGGTGAGAGTTTGTCCAACGATGGGTTGGGAGTAGGGTGAGATTGGGTGGTCGATTTTTAGATTATGAGTGTTAAAATTAATTAAACATAATAATAATAATAATTTGCAACCCTACGGGCCGGGCCGGTTAGCCCACGGGCCAACCCTATTAGCCCACGGGTTAATCGGTTCGGGCCAAAAAGCCCGGATGTTAAACGGGCTCAAATTTCTTGGCCCTAACCCTAATTTTTTTCGGGTTAATCGGTTCGGGCCCACGGTTTGCGGGCTTATTAACAACTCTAATACAGGTTTCCCGAGAGTCCTCCTAGGCATGCTTCTCTTGTATTCTTTATCCTCTTATCAAAGACAGCAATATTGATTGGTGTATCAATCTCTTCTTTGAATGTTACTTTGATGAGGATTCGAATGGCTCCGATATGGACCCAAGACATCGTCTTGGACACCTACTCTGGGAGTTTTGAGCTTAGTTTCAATTTTGGTTTAAATTGATTTAGAGCAAGTGTACTCTATCGTGTGTAGCACATAAGCGACCAAGTACAAAATTTATAAGATATCGAACCCAAGGGCGAAAGTGGGTAGCCGTATTTGAAAGATGTTTCACTCTAGTAGAACTAATCAAAGAAGGAGGGTTTATTAAACTACAAACTAACAACTAGGAAGCAATTAAAGATAGAACATGTACAAATATGATGGAAAATGGATGAAGGTGAACAATCTAAGAAGTATGCAAGGCAAGCAATATTCATGGTAAGGTATATACAGACTCACACACACACATGCATTGATGGTTTTCATGTTATGATATTAAGGTCAATCACGTTTGTACCCATAATCCCTATGGCCAAGGTGATTAGGTTTTCAACTCTTTTACAAGTTTAAATCTCCTAGGATTGTTCTTACTCTCATGAAGGTACTATGATCATAAGTTGTGTTCCCCTCACTAGTTCATCACTAATGTCATATCATGAGGTTCTAAGCACTTGAAGGGTATGACTTACCTCTCCTCATACTAATTAAGTCATCTCATGCAATCAATGATTCAATTAAACCACTAAGCATAATATTGGAATGGTCATCCTAACACTATGAATAGAGAATTTAACTACACAAATCATGCATAAAATGAGAATAAGCATTCATGATAGAAAATATTCATAACAATCAATTCATCAAACATGTGGTGTGCAAAATCTACATAATACCTAACCAATCATATTGCTAGCCTCACATGAGGACTAGCCACTACATATCATCATAAAATCAATACAATCCATAGCATGCTCCAATTGAGCCAAATAATGAAGAAAATAACAAAATAAAGGTAAGTTGGCTCCCCTTTGATGGTGAACTTCCTCCCCTTTGATCATGCTAAAATCTTCAATCAATAATGAATTCCTCTTCTTAGATTGGTGGATGGATGGATTTATGGATGGATTTGAGAAGATCAAGTGGATTGGATGGATGAAGTGAAGGGTGGAAGAGATGGAGATGAATGTGTGTGATTTAGGTGTTTAGTGTGTGTGGAAAGTGATCCCAAATGATTCCTCTCGGATTTTGTGGTCAAAACATGTATTTATTTACCCATGAAAACTTCTAGAACGTTTAGAGATCATAAACTGCCTTTTGAGCCTACATGGGCCATGTAGCGGCACACGGCCATGGGGATGGCCGTGTAGTGTTTTATGGTGTCCGAGCATGCCCAACCCTTACAGGGCTGTGCTCGGTACACGGGCCGTGTAGTGCAGCGCGTGCAGCGCAGTCTCACCGTTTTGCACATAACTTTCACATCCGATCTCTGATTCAAGTAATTCTTGTGCTCACGCGATCCTCTTTTCCTTGGCTTTCTATCCATATAAAGATCTGACAAAACTTTCAACATTTGAGGGTGTAACAAGTCATGCAAAGTAGCATAATCGTGCTGAGTAGGAATAGCTTGCATGAAGTCACCATTTTAATCATAACTTTCTCGTTTGGGCTCCAATTGAAGTGTTTCTTATACCAAAACGATCCTCTTTTCTATGGCTTTCCAACCATGTATCACACTTCTAGTTTTGTACTCCAAAAGAGTATAGAAAAATTACACAAATTAGACATGCATTTTTCAGCATTTTGCTTTAACTCATTCTGCCTCGTTTCAACTCCAAATCGAGCTCTGTTTTTTCCCACATCTTTTTTATCGTGTCTAGAATCCATTTTTACTTGAAAATCATAAAATTTACACCAATTTACCAATTTTCTAAATATTTACAAATATAGCACAATTTAAAGAACTTAATCATGAAAATCACACATTTATCATTTCAAAGAACAAATCTCCATATCTTAATATAACACCACCAAATGATGTACAAAATGAATAAAAACACACAAAAATACATAATAAAACACACTGAAATTTAGGTGAAAATGACACCGATCAACCCCCCAAACTTAAAGTGTTGCTCATCCTCGAGCAACGAAAATGAAAAAACGAGAGGGGGAATTTTCACCTAGAGAAAGACCTAAAGAACATAAGTAACAACACATCATAAGTAACAAGGACTACAAATCATATCAAGTCACACTACAACATTAAAATCATGACATAAAAAAATTAACAAGTTCAAGTCTAAGAAAATTAAGAGTAATAAAGTTCCTTCCGGTCCAAGCCTCACAACGGGTATTAAAATGCACTCAACACTCTATGAAGTAGGATAATTTTCACTCATCAATCGATTGAACCCGACGCACCATAGGCTTGCACGCGGACTACATTCACAAGTCACCAAGGCTTCAACTAATGATCAAAAAGGTCTTTATCTTTTGGATGTAGTGTTAAGCTTTTTGGTAGGGGTAGGGAGATTATGGATATGTAATCGAAGAGATGATCAACTTCTTCAACTTCTTCACGTTTCTATCTTCCTTTCTTTTTTTTCAAATCACAACCACTAATCATTATCATTCCTTGGATTTCTTCAGCTTTTTTTAATTTGCATGCTTCCTTTCTTTCGACTTTTTAATTCCTTGAGCATATTTTTGTTGATTTGCTCATTTTTCTTGTTTTGAGGTCGCATGTATATTTTTTCTTGAGCTCTTTTCATCCTTTTCTTGCTTGTTTACCATTTTCTTTCTTCTCTAGCACAATTCTCACATCAAACCTTGTAAACCATCATCTCCTCAATCACCCACACAAAGGTTATATATATAAGGCTTAAATGGATAATCATGGCTTGTAATGTGCTTATATCACAAAAATAGGCTTTAAGGCTCAAAGTGGTTAACTAGGGATGATGTATAAGGTAAGGAAATATATGGCAATGACTATGAAATTAAAAGGATGGCCTAAGATCATTTCACTAACCTCCACCAATCGGGCTCATTCCTATAATTCATGAGCAAGTTCTAGTTTATCAAAGCTCAATCGATCCACTCGTTAAGAAATTTAACCATGGATGCACGGTTGAGGCTCAAACGCTCACAAGCTTTTGCTCGGACCTTTAGGAACTCATCACACATCAATTCATCTCAAAATTGAACAAGTTAAATAGGACATGCCATAATTTTAAAGAGTAGAGATTCTCAACATAATTCGCCATCACTTATCACAAACAATATGCCATTACTCACATTCAAAAATGACTCACAACAACCTAAAACAAACCACCAAACAACATTATACAAGAATAAAAATACAAACGAAACACATGAGAAAATACTCACCAAACAAGAAACAATACAACAACACATAACAAGAAAAAAATGACCTTCCATCCATCAAAAAAATTTCAAGCATATATCCTCAATCATCCAATAACATTTACGCTCAAGATTTTGCCATATTAATTAAAAATAAAAATAAAGCAAATAAACTACCTAAATAAAGCAAGTAAACCTCCCAAGATACAAAACAAATGAAGTGGCATACCAATTCAATCAAGTTCAATTCAAAATCATATATATGCTAAGAAAAGGAAAATGATGAGTAGTAAAGTGAACTCCCTGAAAAGGCATTTGGTAATGAAAATGGTTGGCACAAGCTTCCGGATTGCATGCACAACAAATCTCGACATTGATTTTCAGGCTCACTTCATACTTCCACTACACTTCATTTATGCTCAACAACTCATCAAAACCATTAGCACAACAATTATTATCAAATAATAAATTAGCATGCACCTCAACACAACCAAATGTACCAAAACGAACCAAACTCATGAGAAATTTTTTTTAAAATTGACCCAATTTTACATAAGACAATCAAGATAATCACTTTATCAACAAGATACATCAAGCATACACAAGTGGTAACCCAATTTTACACAAGACAATCAAGATAATCACTCTATCAACATGATACATCAAGCATACACAAGTGGTAAGGCACACCACACACTATCCCCCCAAGCTTAAATCGAAACAAGTTGAGAATTAAGTTTGCAAAAAGTGGTGAGACTTACCCTTGTAGTTTCCACCATTGATCATCATAAACGTACCTTGTGATGATGTATGTGCATTCAACATTCAAGTATGGCCATCACGCACTCTCCCCCCAAACTTAAATTAACACAAGTGTTAAATTTAAGCTTATAAAGAGTGGTGGGACATACATCTTCATTCCAAATCGAACATATTTCGTCTTCTCCATATGTATTTTTCTCAATGAGCACAATCCACCTACATACCAAAAATACAAGAAACTAAATCAAAGCAATTAAATGAAAGCATTAAAATAAACGATGGATTGCCTCCCATCTAGCGCTAAGTTTAACGTCTTCAAGCCGGACGGATTATGGAGAACTCATCAGAATAGCCAAGGATATCGTTCGTTCTTGCCATCAAATTTTAATCTTTGTGCTTCTTTCTCTATTAGGCATTTGTGGCAAGTAACGACCATAGTAGCATCCTTCAAGATTGGCTTTAAAAACTCAACTCACTTGAGCTTGCATTCCATTAACCTTTCTTTTCTTGACCACCACTTATTCCTTTTTATCAAGTATGTCCCCAACATTTCCTCAAGATCCTTTTGTACCTAAGGCATTGAGAAGAATCAATAGGTAAGACAAAGTCAATATAAACAATATTTTGAAAATCAATGCAACTTGAAGAGTTAAAAGGTGTAGAAATGCTCATTTCACTCCCGAACTCATCATCAAGTGCTCTTAGACCTTGTTCCCTATTAAATTCATACTCCTCTCTTGATTCTTCATGTTCACTTGAAATTTCCTTATCAACTATGGACAAGAAATCATAGATAATCTCTTCCACCTCTAGGATTTCTTCTACCTTAAGCTCTTTACTCCTCTCACTTTCATCCTCTAAGCTTTCTTTTACCTTGTCTTCATTATCCTCAATAAGCTCAACATCTCTTGAGTCTTCTTCATTATCCCCCGAACATTCTTCTACCTTCAAATTTTCTTTAATCTTTTCATCACAATTCTCCATTTCAGGAAGAGTGTTCCGTTCTCTTGTCATTTGACTCATTTGTCGTTCTAAGGCCTTCAATGTCCTTTCATTTTCCTCACTCATTTTTTCCAGCATTTTCATCATTTGATCTTACAAGGAAGGTTTCCCATCATCATATGGTGGACACTCTTCTTGGAAATTCTCTTGAACATATCCGTTTTGCATACATGTTCCATTCCTTATTTGGTAATTGGGCATATTCCACACTTGTCCCCCATTAAAGTTGGAAGTAGGCATTGAGTGGGCATTTTGAGGCTCATAGCTTGAAAATTTTGGTTGAAAACTTTTTCTTGTATCATTTCCATAAACATATCTTTTAAGCAACTCCATTGTATCTTCGGATAAAGGAGTACATATAGGCAAATGAATTTAGTTTGAAGAACTTGATACGGAATAAGTGTGTGCTTGATGAGGTTGGAATCTATTTCCATTGTAAGTACTTTGCCATCCCCCATATATTCCATTGTTGTAGCCTTGAGAGCTTGCTTGACTCATTTGACTAATATACCCATAGTTGCTCTCATTCTTATAGCTCATTGATTGTTGTGGTGGAACCAAACCAAGTAGATTTTCATAATTTCCTCCCAAGTATTGGTTCCACCCATCCATGTTGTTACTCCTCTTTTCAAGGCTTGCTACAACTTTCCTTCACTTACTATTTTTGGTTTTGCTCCTTCTCCCCTTCTTTCAAGGTTGATGTACCTATCAAGAAGAACAAGTAAGAACAAAAATTTTCAAAATAAATATAAGATGCAAAAATAAGAAAAAAATATCCTAAGTAGAGCTAACAAATTCAAACACGTTACACCGAAGGCTTTCGCCCCGACAACGGCGCCATGAAATTGGTTTTAATTTTGGTTTAAATTGATTTAGAGCAAGTGTACTCTAGTGCAAAAATTTATAAAATATCGAACACAAAGGCGAAAGTGGATAGCCGTATTTGAAATATGTTTCGCTCTAGTAGAACTAATCAAAGAAGGAGGGTTGATTAAACTACAAACTAACAACTAGGAAAGCAATTAAAGATAAAACATGTACAAATGTGATGGAAAATGGATGAAGGTGAACAATCTAAGAAGTATACAAGGCAAGCAACATTCATGGTAAGTTATATATAGACTCACACACACACATGCATTGATGGTTTTCATGTTATGATATTAAGGGCAATCACGTTTGTACCCATAATCCCTATAGCCAAGGTGATTAGGTTCTCAACTCTTTTACAAGTTTAAATCTCCTAGGATTGTTCTTACTCTCAATTCCCATGAAGGTATTATGATCATAAGTTGGGTTCCCCTCACTAGTTCATCACTAATGTCCTATCATGAGGTTCTAAGCACTTGAAGGGTATGGCTTACCTCTCCCCATACTAACTAAGTCATCTCATGCAATCAATGATTCAATTAAACCACTAAGCATAATATTGGAATGGTCATCCTAACACTATGAATAGAGAATTCAAACACACAAATCATACATAAAATGAGAATAAGCATTCATGATAGAAAATATTCATAACAATCAATTCATCAAACATGTGGTGTGCAAAATCTACATAATACCTAACCAATCATATTGTTAGCCTCACATGAGGACTAGCCACTACATATCATCATAAAATCTATACAATCCATAGCATGCTCTAATTGAGCCAAATAATGAAGAAAATAACAAAATAAAGGTAAGTTGGCTCCCCTTTGATGGTGAACTTCTTCCCCTTTGATCATGCTAAAATCTTTAATCAATGATGAATTCCTCTTCTTAGATTGGTGGATGGATAGATTTATGGATGGATTTGAGAAGATCAAGTGGATTGGATGGATGAAGTGAAGGGTGGAAGAGATGGAGATGAATGTGTGTGATTTAGGTGTTTAGTGTGTGTGGAAAGTGATCCCAAATGATTCCTCTCGGATTTTGTGGTCAAAACATGTATTTATACCCCCATGGGAGCTTCTAGAACGTTTAGAGATCATAAAGCTGCCTTTTGAGCCTACACGGGCCGTGTAGCGGCACACGGCCATGGGGGTGGTCGTGTAGCATTTTCTGGTGTCCGAGCATGCCCAACCCTTACAGGGTCATGCTCGGTACACAGGCCGTGTAGTGCAGTGCGTGCAGCATAGTCTCACCATTTCGCGCATAACTTTCACATTCGATATCTGATTCAAGTGATTCTTGCGCTCACGCGATCCTCTTTTCCTTGGCTTTCTATCCATATAAAAATCTGACAAAACTTTCAACATTTGAGGGTGTAACAATTCATGCAAAATAGCACAACCAGGCTGAGTAGGAACGACTTGCACGACATCACCATTTTAATCATTACTTTCTTGTTTGGACTCCAATTGAAGTGTTTTTTATACCAAAACGATCCTCTTTTCTGTGGCTTTCCAAACATGTAACAAACTTCTAGTTTTGTGCTCCAAAAGCATACATAAAAATTACACAAGTTAGACGTGCATTTTTCAGCATTTTGCTTTGACTCATTCTCCCTCGTTTCAACTCCAAATCGAGCTCTGTTTTTTTCCACATCTTTTTATCGTGTATAGAATCCATTTTTACCTGAAAATCACATAATTTACACCAATTTACCAATTCTCGAAATATTTACAAATATAGCACAATTTAAAGCACTTAATCAAGAAAATCACACATTTATCATTTCAAAGCACAAATCTCCATATCTTCATATAACACCACCAAATGACATAAAAAATGAATAAAAACACATAAAAATATATAATAAAATACACTAAAATCTAGGTGAAAATAACACCAATCAAGTTTACTAAGTTCTTTCTTGATCTCTTCATAGGGAAGCGGTTGCATTTCCATCATATTTCCAGTGAGCTCCATTGGGATGACAATTTCCCCTTCAGTCACCTTATATATGATGTTGTGCTTTCTCCTTTTGAAGCTGAGAATTTTATAAAGTTTCTCCAGCCTTTCTACGGTGAATCCATCGTATAAATTGAGTTCTGGATCCTCCTTCATGATTCTCATGAGGGTTTTATGAGAAATGGATGTCTGGGAAAAGAATCCAGACATATTTTCTTGCATCTCTTGCCTGAAGATTTCTTCTTCACTCTGACTCATCTTCGGAAGATTCGTCTTGGCTAAAGAATTCTTCTTCATAGATGCTTTCGTCTGAGGGTATATCTTCGAACTGGTATACTTGTACTAGATCTTGGAAGTAAATAGCTTCCTCCATTTTTGGAGTTGTCTCGAACTATCGTACTCCGTGTTTCTGGTTTTCTGGGCAATCTGGTGAGATATGCCCTCTTGCTCCACACGTGTAGTAGTTGCAATCCTTGAATCTTTCATTGACTCGTGTGGCTGCTCTTCGGAACATCTTTCTTATAGGAGTTTTTCATGTACTTCTCTTGTCTGATCCTGAGGATGAGGCTTGATTTCTTGAACTCCATCTGGAGGGTCCATATCTTTGCCCTGATTTATAACTTCGGGCATTTTGTTTGGACCAAATGGATTTTGGTCTTTTGGACCTCCATTTGCCGCTCTTTTGTGTGTAAGGATGACTTTTCTTCATCCTTTTTCTGCTTTCTTGGGTTTCTTCCAATGATAGTTGGAAGATCATTATTCTCGCAACATAATGGTACTGTCTTGTTTATTCCCCTTAGTCTCTTGTAATTCTTGTGTAGTGATGCTTGATGACACCACTCTGTAATTTTAGCTTTGAGGAAAGACATCCTCCTTGCTATTGAATCCAGCTCGCATGGTTCATACTCCTTGATCAGCATTTCTCTCCATGGACTTGGAATTTTTTCAAAGAATAGGTGGAATACCTCTTCCTCCTTGATCTTTGATTTCCATCTATACTCTGTGATAGCTTGATGTACTCATCTACATGACAAATGTCAAGTAGTTCTAGACTGTATAGGGCATTCCTATATTTCTTCTTCTTTTCTTCTTCCATTCCTTCGAAGTAACCTACTCCGATGAAGTGGATCTTGAAGATCTTGGCCATGAGATCAACAATATTGCCTAGGTCTTCACCTTCCATGGCCTCTTTCTTGACTTTGTCTGAGAGTACCTCCCAGGCGCACTTTACTGATCCTTCCAGGCTCATAGTTAGGAATCTTATGGACCCTTCTTTGTCCAGCTCCAATGCGCCACCTGCAATCTTTATGGCATTTGTCCATTCATCGATCAAGGTCTACCTATTTTTGAAGTCGAGAGTGTCGAGGTATAAGATCAATCCGTATGGATTTATCGGTTCAAAGTGAGACAGACCATATGGGGTGCTGTGTAGATTAGATCCTCGAACTCGGCTTGCCTATTGACATTCCTATTGCCTTCATCTTGAAGTTTCCCAGTTGTTGGAATGTCTCTTCTTGTCTCGCCTTGTGGACACCATGTGATCCAGAGGTTTCTTCATTTTGGCTCTGATCATGTTGAGCCTGAGACTGTTGTTGAGAACTTGACGTTTCTCCAACATTCATTTTTAGATCTACGATTGATAGTTCTTGGAAGGACTCATATAGATCTTGTAGATCTTCAAGATTTGCTCTTTCCATTTGGGGATGTGGATTCTCCTCGAAGAATAGCAATCATCTTCTCGCTTTTGGACTTCCGCCTTGTGACTTCCATTTTCTTCCTCTTCTGGTGTAAAAGGGGTTCTATTCCGAAGGTTGGTGGCAACCTTCCTCCTAATCATCTTCCGTTTACTCTGGTTTCCAGGTATTCTACTTGATCTATTAGCTTTTGGATGAGGTCGAGTTGTTTGTTCTGCAATGTTTCCACCTTATCCATCTTGAGGCTGATCTCAAATATCGTCCTGGACATATATTGGTAATATTCTCCAAAGAATATCACCGTCTTCTGCAATTCTCTAAGATCTTGGTTCATCTTAGAGTTATCTGCATTGATCTCCTTCCACTCTGTCATTCTGTCCAATTTGAAAAGTGATAGGGCTTGCAGATCTTTTTTGGACCTTGATTTGGTCATTTCCTCCATTGTTCTTGTTTTGGGACACGTCCATGGATATCGGTGAAGCTTCGAATTTCCACTATGTTTCTCGAAACTCCCTTGGAATATTTTATTTGATCCTGGCGGATATCCTCCAGGTGCTCCTCTTTGGTGTGGTTTGCCAGGGCATCCGCCAGTTTCCACCTTTGATCGAGACTATCCCAAAATCGATCGATGTCCTCGTCCTCCTTCTCTGCATATTCTCTATACAACACATTATATTATTGTTGTATAGAGCTGCTTGTCTCATCATATCCGATGGGCCAGAAGTCACGATTGCTCCAGCTTGGAACAAGGCTAATAGTCATGTCATTCTCGGATGTCGAACTTTTGTTCGGATCCATATTTCTTGAAACTCTCCTCTCATTAAGTGATATAAGTTTATAATAATTTTTTCATTCATAAATAAATAAACCAGGCTCTGATACTATTTTGAAGCGTGAGGAATATGAGAAAATTAAGTTGAAATGAAGCTGTATACCGACATGATTACTTACATAGTTACCGATATAGTCACCTACATGGATACCGACATGGTTACCGATATGGAAAAGTTTTGACCAGTTGGTCCGTTTGACTGGTTGACCAGTCTGACTTTTCAATTTTTTTCGAGGGCAAAAATGTTCGAAATTTGGCAAATTGGTAATATTGATAACTTTTTCCAAAAATAGGCTAAATTGATTTTGACATCTTCATTTTGTATATTTTTAGCAATTACCCTTTTTAAAAAAATGGAACAGTAATGAGAATAATCTTTATTGGGTTCTGCATTTGTCCGCCTAAAAATTATTCCCCATCCCCATTGTATTTCAGGAAGGTTCTCGTGTGACTTGGGTTATACATAACCCAAATCAGTCACTTTGGATATAGCATAGTATTCATTTTAAGAGAAATTATCACAAATGGTCTTCTAAGTATGAGAGAACCCACAATTGGTCCACTAACTATTAAAATTTTCAATTTTAGTCCTTTTAAATCCAATTTCAGTCCCTTTTTTCAATTTGAATCCTATTTCACTGGAATGATAAGTATTTTTAAAATATATTTAATTACATGTACTGCCTGTACAGTCTATTATTTTATAAAGTTTTTAATTTTCTTTGTTTCGTCTCTTTCTCCTTTCCATTCTAATCGTTCGTCGTCCTTCACTGACCCACCTTCTCCGACACCGACAATATTCGAAATCCTCTCAAAGTTTAGCCTCTCCATCAGCCTTTTGCCCGATTCAGTCGTCAACTACACTCTCTCCGATGTTGGCAAATTTTGAGGTCAATCTAGAAAAGGCCTATTACATTCAATTCGATTACTAGGTTTACTACAGGAAAAAGATAAAGGGGAAGCTGAACGTCGGATCAATCACCAAACTGTAGGGTATTTACTTTATTGTTGGGATTATTAAGAAGAACCTCGATGTTGATCAGTTCTTAGTTGATCGTTCATACAAGGATAAGGCCGTGTCTTTGAGGGCTCAGGTAAAATGCTGTTTGACCTTTTCTTTATCCTTGTTTTGAATTATATTTTAATGGATTATTTCATTATTGGAGTAATTTTTTGTGAATTGTTTCTGATTTGAGAAGATTAAAGCTTATAGGATGGATTAAAACTTGTCACTTAATGCCTCAGAAAAGGTGATATTTGGAAGCATTTGTCTTTTGGATTATGCGAAGAAAGCTCTATGAAACATAGTTTTTTATGAAAAAATGGTTTTTGATTATGTGAAGTTCTGTTGGTTAGTTTAATAAGGCGTGCAAGAATACTACCAAAACATGATTACACGTTCATGTTTTTGTTTTGCATATTTGTTGACAATTTTATAAAATAAGACACTTTCATCAAGAATTAATGATGACTCGTCTGAATCAAATGATGAGTAGATAAATGTAATTATATAGGGCATGGAAATATTTGTAGATATTCCTTTATTTACACCTGACAATTTTAGTATTAAAATATTTGGTTGGAAGCTTATAAACCTTTATAATGTTGGCCTATTTACAAATACAGTTCTTTTGTTACTTGATATGAGCAGTTGATCTGAAGTCTTATAAAATACTTACCATTAACAAGTTTTGAAATTTGTAGGTGGTTATATAGTTTCTGCAAACCATCTGTGGTGAACTGGTGTCTGATGTCAATGAGATCCCCAAACCACAAGACGCAACAGTGCCCTACATTTGTAACTTATGCATTAGCACATGCCGTGCAGCTACAGTTTTTCAAGCACTCGGCTTGGCATTCCTCGACGCTCATGCAAGCACGGATGAAAACCCCAGAGCTTCACTTCTTACATTCACATGGTTTATTCTTAATTTCTCGAGGTACTTAAAATGGATCGAATCACACTTCCTGATAGAGCTCCACTTTGAACCAGCAGGACAATCTTCCTTGCTCATATGGGAAAGTGTATCATTCATCATAAGGGCGGGGGAAATCCAGAGTTGCCATCATCATCCAACTCCAACTCAAGCCTCTTAACCTTCGTTGCCAGAGCATATTTAGTCCATCTATCAATATATTCTTCACTAGTTCTGTTCAACCAAAACTTTAACTTATCCGGATGCTAAACCTCTAAAAAACCACTTCCATTCCCACAATTCAATGGTGTGATTCTACGAATCTGTCGGACCAATCTCAAAGGTCCCAATCCTTCTGTCTTAATTTCTTGTTTTATAACATCTTTCATGAGTTCCTTCTATCTTAATTTCTTGTTTTATAACATCTTTCATGAGTTGTTCAAGTCTTCATAAAATTGAATTTTTTTTTATAAGAAAATAAGTTCTTTAGTTTTCTTTCTTGAATTTGAATAATGAATTAAGGAAATGTAATTTTCTTTGTTTATATAATGTAGGACTTGATCTCCTTGCAGCACTAGTGTGAAATATCTATCTGAAGTATAATAGATGTTTCATTGTTGATCACAAATTGCCTCTGTCTTAGTACTCTATGGGTTCGTTTACTTTGGGGTTAGGGTTAAGGCTACTAATCCTTAGTTGAAGGTTTGTTGAGGGTTGAGTTAAAGTGACTACTATAGTAAAAGTTTGCTTGTGTCGTTTACATTACAGGTTTAATTTTAAGTATTTTATTATAACACCCTTAATATATATTAAATTAAATACATCATACAGATTTCATCTAAAGCATATTCATCGGAAAAAGTTGAAGCAGGTCATTGATTCCATTGGTGGTATATCCCGAATCATATTCCATGGTGATTAATTTCCTGGACTCGTTCGGAAAGGCCTATAATGAAGGCAAAAAATGGTACTAATGGCAACACATTTTTGGTGGAAGAAAGCATTTGCTGGGATTCTCTTGGGATTTCGCATTCCATCTCAAATGCTCTCTGTAAAATTGGATTGAATAGACCTAGTTATAGGATTTTATTATAATTAAAATATCCCTCTCTTTTCATATTGTTAGTTCCATGGCTTTTGTTTCTAGAAATTGTAGTTTTTAGTTTTTACTAGGTAATTGTCGGAAATGAAGTGTTGTTCATCGTGGATATTGGGAATTTGATCCAATTTCCAGAAATTTTATGACTCCCATTTTACGATTCATTGCTACTTATGAACTAAGTAGTAACTAGTAACTACCTCTCATATGTGCTTATGATCAAGATATTTTCATATTAGTCACCTTAATGTTTCCTGTATATGCCCTTTTTTAAGTGAATTTAATCATGGACATCTGATGAGTGTGTAAATTCACAAGTTTGGCATCATGTTTTGTGCTAGTTTTGGAGAGTTTTGAGGTGGAAATAGGTGGAAAACCTATATATATTGTGAATTAGCATGAATCAGGTGTTAGTGGAGTTATTTGAGCGGTTTTCATAGCAAAATCGGAGTGGAAGTGCCAAGAACCGAAGAGACGAAGTCGAGACCACGCGAACCGCCGAGGAGAGAGGTGGGTTCGACCTGTTGGAGGAGGGTTCGACCTCTCCAGCAGGTCGAACCAGCATTGAAAGAGTGCAGGAGATGGGTTCGACCACGACTCGAAGGGTTCGACCTGCTCATCAGGTCGAACCAGTTTGCGAGAAGTGTGATTCGACCACGACATTGGGGTTTGACTTGACAGTTGTCGAACCAGGAGCAGAAATTATCCAGTGGTGCGGTTCGACCTGTGGTTCGACCAAAGAGAGAGTTGTTCGACCTGTACAAGAGGTCGTACCAAGTGCAGAATACTTCCAGTAGGTGGGTTCGACCTGTGGTTTGACCTGGGGTTCGACCTGTTTGCTGAGGTCGAACCGTCATGCAGAAACTTACCTTATCTGGATTTTCGAGGCCAAAACGCGTGGGATCACTTGAAAAGTCTATTCCAAGCCATAGAGACATGATTACAAGCATAAAAGAAGGCTCATGCAGTCAAGGAAGACATCATATATACCAATCACCAACAACACAATAGAAGAGAGTTTTAGAGAGCGTAAGAACGTGAAGTGCAAGAGGAGATTAGGAGGAGCTGTGACAGAGGTTCAGCTGGAGATTCAAGTAAGATTGGTCCATCTAACCATGATTGTTCCTAGATCAATCATGGGCTAGAGCCACTTCGGTAGTTCTAGGGTTACGAAGGCTTCATGAGTTTGTAACAACAAATATTGTATTTATGATGAAATAAATACAAAAGAATTACAATAATAATCCAGACGGATTGAACTTGAAAATTTAGGAAACAATCTCTATCTATCCTCTGATTCTTCTCTCGAACCAATTTGGCTTGACTTTGACTTAACTTGTTGACTTGACCGCGTGTGTTGAGTCGGATCTTCAGTTGAAGCTTGTCCGAACTCGGATTTGGGATCTTATAACGTTAATCCAGAGGCGTCGAGCCTTTGTTTGGATTAAACGTACTTGATCCTAAGAACACTCGATCTGGGGGGCTTAACACCTTAATCCCGGGTCGTATGCTGTTCTTGGCGCGAAGAACACCGAAGAACTCAGTATATGAAGAACATTTGATTTGGGGGGCTCCGCACCTTAATCCCGAATCGTTTGTCGTTCTTGACTTGAAGATGCTTGAAGATCTCAAGGGAGCACTGCTCGTATTCTTGATCTCTTCAGAGCATTTATGTCTTCAAGTATTTGAGTGTGTGTGGTGAATAGAGGAGGACTCCTTATATAGGTGAAAGATGAGGATACTCCATAAATATCTCACAATCTGATTGGTCTATGACAGATTTGGCCTGGTTCTGCGGGCTTGGGGCGTTCCAAATATATCACAGCTTGATTGGTCATTGCTTAATTTGACCTGATTCTGGAACCTTCCATGCTTTACTTAACTTAGGGGTCAAGTTTTACTTAATTTAAACCCTACTTAATTTGTTGGGTATTAAATTAATTATCAATTATTTATTAATCTATTTTAGGAATAAATTTATTAAATTCCCAAAATAAATAAATAATTAATTGATAATTATTGCATTAATTTGCCATATATTTTCCTTTAATATGCAATAAAATTCAAGTGCTTACAAATGCCCCCTCGCATTTTGTTCACGGACACCTTTATTTTGAAGTGAACAAATTGCGATAATCCATTCTTGATCAAAATGATTGAATTTTATTGCTTGCTTCACCAACTTGATATGAATAGCCTGAATTATGACTGAACTTAGTGAAGTGCTAAGCTGCCTACGTACCTCTTTGAAGAGGATCAAGTCATAACGTAGTTCAAAGAGACATGATTTGATTTGAATGGGGGCCGTACACATTTTATACTCATGCGGGCCAGGAGTAACATGCAGTTTAAGCTCGTGCGTCGAGGAGCGTTGGACTTGAAATTGTTGACAGTTTATACTCATGTCAATGAGTCTTGAGTTTGAACTTGTAGACAGTTTATACTCGTATCAAGGAGCCTTGTGTGGACATTTTTCACTCGTGTCGAGGAGTATTGTATGAACAGTTTTCGCTCGTGCCGAGGAGCTTTATGTGTATAGAGTTTATTCTCTTCCCAAGGAGATTTGATTTGATGTGTAGATAGTTTATACTCATATCAAGGAGTATCGAACATGTAGAGAGTTTTGTATCTTCTCAAGGAGATATGATTTGATGTGTGGACAGTTTATACTCATATCAAGGAGTATAGTGTGGATAGTTTTCGCTCGTATCGAGGAGCCTTGAATTTGATTTGTGTTAAATAGTTTAGGCTCGTATCAAGGAGCATGACTTGAGGATTTTAGATAGTTTAAGCTCATATCAAGGAGCGTGACTTGTAGATAGTTTTAGCTCATGTCAAGGAGCGTGATGTAGACAGTTTTCGCTCATGTCAGGGAGCGTGATGTAGACAGTTTTCGCTCGTGTCAGGGAGATTTGACTTGAGAGATTTTAGATAGTTTAAGCTCGTATCAAGGAGCGTAATGCAGATAGTTTTAGCTCGTGTCAAGGAGCTTTGTCTTGATTTACCAACAGTTTATTGCCCCCAATCTTGGGATGCATTATTTTCTCTTGCTTCAACTTCATTTCTGTTAATCTTTATAGAAACTGCAGCCTTTGTTTGTGGTTCCTCTTCCAAGGGCTCATCGAAGGACATGTATTCAAACTCGTAAGAGTCTTGAATAGAGGGCCATTTGATGTCATTTGATTTCAGGCTTAACTCCATGTCGTGAGCTCTTGAAGCCAACTCTTCAAAAGTTTTAGGTCGAATCCCTTGGAGTATGTAGCTAAGATTCAATTGCATCCCTTGAATGCACATTTCTATAGCTGAAGTTTTTGATAGCCTTTCTTTGCAATTGAGGCTTAGGCTCCTCCATCTATTAATGTAATCAATGACATATTCTTCATCTCTTTGACAAGTATTTGTTAGCTCCATCATGCTAACAATTCTTCGTGTGCTATAGAAGCGGTTGAAGAATAATTTTTTCATTTGCCCCCAACTGTCAATGGAGTTGGCTCCCAAGTCGATGTACCAATCAAAGGCATTTCCTCTTAAAGATCGGACGAATTGTCTCACCATGTGATCTCCGTTGGTCCCAGCATCATTGCATGTCTCGACAAAGTGCGCCACATGTTGTCTCGGATTGCCTTTGCCGTCAAATTGTTGAAACTTGGGAGGTTGGTAGTCAGTTGGCATCCTCAAGTTGTCAATCCTCTTTGTATATGGCTTGGTGTATCTTGAAGAAGATTTTGATCTTCCTTCAAACTTGTCTTTTATCGTCTCTAAAACGATGTTCTTCAGTTGGTTCACAGGAAGCATTTTGTCAGTTGAAATTTGTATTTCTTCTTCAACTAGCTTCTTTTCAAGAGGATGGTGTTTCGCTGAGTCTTCTTTCTCTTGCTCATCCCCAACTTGTTTCTCATTTGCATGACTTGTCTCCACATTCTCCATTTTCTTCATAAGTATGGAGATTTTTACGTCTTGAGCTTCCATGTACTTGTTGAGTCCTTCAATGGCTCTTATCATACTTGCGAGTTGTTCCTCAATGGTCATAGCATTTGTTGTCATCACTGCAGCTGCAGCTGAGGTAGATGGTGAGCTTGGTATTGAGTGAGGAGTTGAGTAGGTAGAATCATCTTCACTATTTTTGTCGCTGTGCAATGGCTTATTGAGAGTAATCCCCACCATACGATTTGTCTTTGAGGAGCCTTCAGACATACTTCTTGTAACGAATTCAACCTTTTAGTTTGCAACTCTGGAGGCTTTGATGCAGTAGTCCTTCGTATCGCAATCTTTAGCGGAGTCATAACTTGCGTCTTCACAGCTTGTAGCTCTAAAGGCTTTGAAGTAGATGACCTTTTTATCGTGATCCTAAGAGGAGTCATACTTTGTATCTTCGAGCTTGTTGAGAGAAGAGATGAGAGGTAGAGACTGTCCCACTAGGCGTGCCAAAATTTGTAACAACAAATATTGTATTTATGATGAAATAAATACAAAAGAATTACAATAATAATCCAGACGGATTGAACTTGAAAATTTAGGAAACAATCTCTATCTATCCTCTGATTCTTCTCTCGAACCAATTTGGCTTGACTTTGACTTGACTTGTTGACTTGACCACGTGTGTTGAGTCGGATCTTCAGTTGAAGCTTGTCCGAACTCGGATTTGAGATCTTATAACGTTAATCCAGAGGCGTCGAGCCTTTGTTTGGATTAAACGTACTTGATCCTAAGAACACTCGATCTGGGGGGCTTAGTACCTTAATCTTGGGTCGTAAGCAGTTCTTGGCGCGAAGAACATTGAAGAACTCAGTATATGAAGAACGCTTGATTTGGGGGGCTCCACACCTTAATCCCGAATCGTTTGTCATTCTTGACTTGAAGATGCTTGAAGATCTCAAGGGAGCACTGCTCGTATTCTTGATCTCTTCAGAGCGTTTATGTCTTCAAGTATTTGAGTGTGTGTGGTGAATGGAGGAGGACTCCTTATATAGGTGAAGGATGAGGATACTCCATAAATATCTCGCAATCTGATTGGTCTATGACAGATTTGGCTTGGTTCTGCGGGCTTGGGCCGTTCCAAATATATCACAGCTTGATTGGTCATTGCTTAATTTGACCTGATTCTGGAACCTTCCATGCTTTACTTAACTTAGGGGTCAAGTTTTACTTAATTTAAACCCTACTTAATTTGTTGGGTATTAAATTAATTATCAATTATTTATTAATCTATTTTAGGATTAAATTTATTAAATTCCCAAAATAAATAAATAATTAATTGATAATTATTGCATTAATTTGCCACATATTTTCCTTTAATAGGCAATAAAATTCAAGTGCTTACAGAGTTAATTTGTATTTCGTGTGTATACTCCGTACAACACTACTTGTGGTTTATTTTATATAAGATTGTGCGTTTTTAATCCATACTCATAGTTGTTTTGTGCATCAATACTCGTTGTGTAGAGTCTGAATGCATAACACGGTTATTGATTGAGTGCGTTCACTAATGAGCAGGGTTTATGGTTATAATTCTTAGTGAAGGGATTCCGAGGTTTTATTAGAACCATCTTATATGAATGTTTGTTAATTGAATTGAATTCGGGTTAACAAGTAGGATTAAGAGTATAACTTTATAGTACCTAAAAAGGGAGATCAAATCGGGTTAGAGTACTAAGTGCAAGGGAAATAATTGATTATGATAGTACCTAGAAAGGGAGGTAAAGTATACGTCTTGCTATGAGGAAACTCACACGTGTCAAAAGCTTATCTATTTGTGTCTATAGAATAGATTTGCATGGTCTATCGATGCGTCCATAAACCACAAGGCAGAGTCGGACATCGACATACGAAAGTATGAATTAACGAAGGAAACTGGATGGCCTGACGAACTACCTATCATCTTATTTGATCACAACTACTATTTTCTTGTTCTTGTTATTTATTTGCTATTTTAGTTGTTACTTAGTTTACAAACCAACAATTACAATTCTCAACATAGTCACAATTGCTAGAAAATAACTAAAGTAATATTTATCCGTCCTGTGGATTCGATATTTAACTTGGTCACCTTCGAAACTACAATTGATATCTTTCATACTTGGGGATTAAAATTGTAAGTTGAGAAAACACCCATCAAGTTTTTGGCGCCGTTGCCGGGGATGGCGTAAAATATCTTTTTGCTATTTCTAGTTTATTAGGGCTATTTGTCTTGTTTTGCTATTTTAATTCTTGTTCTTTTTAGGTGTATGCTCACGAGATCAAAGAAAGGTGAACTTGAACCCTATAATCCTGAGATCGGAGCATCGTCAAGAAAGAAGAAGAAGAAGAAGAGCAAGGCCAAGTCTATTCATCCAACTGAAGCTGTGAATTTTGGAGTTGAAGTTGACGAGCAGATTTCGCAGACGATTGAAGCTACAACTGAAGTTAATTCGGGAGTAGAGACAGTCAACATGGCAGCGAATCCGGATAATCTAGCCATCTGAGAGGTTTTCGGAAATAATGGGGCTGGAAATTTTGGGCTTCTAGGAGCGAGGGGAACTAATTCAGCTTTCGATCTTCATCCCGCTGTTATTAGCATGATAGAAAGGAACTCCTTTTCAGGAGAGTCTTTCGAGGATCCGCAGCAGCATCTGAACAAGTTCTTGGGCTATGTAAGTTCTCAAAAAGACACAGGAGAACATGAAGATGCTAGGAAGATCCTCTTGTTCAAATTCTCGCTTACTGAAAAGGCGAGAGATTGGTACGACACTATCAACGCAGCTGAGTGCACCACTTGGGAGCAACTGAAGTTAAGGTTCTTGGAAAGGTACATGCCACCTTCAAAGGTGTTTAAGATGAAGCAAGACATTAACCAATTTGCTATCGGTGGAGGTGAGAAATTTCATGAAGCATGGGATAGATTCAAGGACATGCTTAGGAAGTGTCCTCAACATGGGCTATCTAAAGCTCAATATATCAGTATATTCTACAATAGATTGGACTGTGATTCACGAGTGTTATTGGATGCTTCTTCTAATGGAGCATTGCTTACAAAGTCATCCATAGAGGACGAAAAGTTGTTTGAAGATATTTCGATGAATTCGAGGGATTGGCCAACTGATAGAGTTAGAGGTACTTATGTCCTTGGGAAGGTAGCTAAGGTTGAACAAGCAATGGTGAAAACAAGTAGAGAAGATGAGATCGTCTCTAGCTTGTCCAATATCAACAAGCTACTTGAATCCCAACAGAAGCAAAACAGCGAATTATCTCAGCGCGTACCGATCATGCAGCAGGAACTAATGAAAGATGGACCAATCCAAGAGGAGTTGGAAGAGGCACACTATGCCATGGGTCAAAGTTTTCAAGGGACTAGGTATCCCGATCAAGGAAACCGAACTACCAAGGGAACTATCGAGGAAACTTTAATAATCGTGGTCCCCCGGGTGGTTATCAACAGCCTAGGAGGCTGGAGTTCTCATGGAGCAATCCGAATAATGCGATTCAATCTCCGATGGGTGTTGATCCGGGTGCTAAGGTGGAAGAAGGGAAACCGAGTTTTGAGGATACTGTGAACATGTATATGGCCAAGAATGATGAAAGAGTGAACCGCCTTGAGGCCAAACTTGAAAAGAAAATCGATGCAAACCATGAGGTTATATCTAAGCAGGTGAAGGACCTTACATTGCTAATGAGGGAGATGGCAGGAAGTGTTAACAAGCTTACTCAAACTCTGGAAAAGGAGAAGTTCCTGTCTCAAAGTATTGAGAATCCAAGGTCCTGCAATGCCATCACATTGAGGTCGGGAATGCAGTACGAGGGACCTATGTGGCCGGAATTAAATTTGGACATGTCTAGGGTAAGATTCGACCATGGTTCGACCAACATTGAAGGTCGAACCATATAGGGGAAGTCAAACCAACACACTGGACACGATCAGGAGGCATCGCAGCATCGATTCGACCAAACTGCAGATGGTTCGACCTGGCATACAGGTCGAACCATGGTCAAACCTGATAATTCAGAGCGCTCTATTTTTCCAGAATACCGGTTCGACCAAATCAATGATGGTTTGACCTATCCAATAGGTCGAACCCAGGTCAAACCACACAACCAGGAGCACTCTGTTTTGTCGTGGCAGCGGTTCGACCACGATGGACATGGTTCGACCTATCTAACAGGTCGAACCTTGGTCAAATCGGAGGGCGAAAGGAGTACAGTAGGCTGGTTTGACCTAGGTGGCCGTGGTTCGACCTACTCAACAGGTCGAACCTAGGTCAAACCTCAAATTCAAAAAGAGAGTCGTTGTCTAGAAGAGCGGTTCGACCATTACGTGCCTGGTTCGACCTGTTCTATAGGTCGAACCCTGGTCGAACCCATCCAGAAGTTGCATGTTGCTACTCCAAACACTCTCGATGATGTTGATGCTACTCCAGTAGTTCGGAATGAGCAAAGTGCAGAGATAATAGCTGAGAAATAGTGGGAGAGAGCCAAGCAATTGAGAGCCAAAAAGGAGAAAGCGGAGAAGGTTGATCGTGATGAATGGGGGATTCCCAAAACAAAGATACCTCCGACATTTCCTTACAAGCTTGTGAAGAAGGGATTGGAAGAGAAGTTCAAGAAGTTTTTAGAGAAAATGAACAAGATAAGCTTGAGCATTCCTTTCTCAGAGGCAATCATGGAGATGCCGTACTATGCCCGATTTTTGAAAGACATATTGTTGAAGAAGAGGAGCTTAACCGAAATTGAAACGGTGAATTTATCTAAGAATTGCAGCTCAATCATTCAAAGGAAGCTGCCGCAAAAGAGAAGGATCCGGGGAGCTTCACTATTCTATGTGAAATCGGAAAGGGGCCGGCACGATGAGCTTTGTGCGATTCAGGGGTAAGCATCAATTTGATGCCGTTGTCCATCTTTCAGAGGCTTGGTTTGGGGGAGTTGACCCCTACAACAGTGGTTCTCCAATTGGCGGACAGGTCGATGACGTTTCCAAAATGTATAATTGAAGACGTTCTCGTCAAAGTGGAGAAGCTAGTCTTTCCTGCGGACTTTCTTGTGCTAGAGATGGAAGAAGACAAGGATAATATCCCTTTAATCTTGGGGAGACCTTTCCTTGCTACTGCTGGAGCTATGATTGATGTTCAAAAAGGAGAGCTTAGATTGCGGATGGACAAAGAAGAAGTTCTTTTCAACTTGGACAAAGCAATGAAGATGTCCTTGGAGTCGCAGTGTTATAGTATTGACATGGTGGAGGAGATTGTGAAGGAGGACATGTCTCTGATCCTGTCAAAGGATCTTCTTGAGACATGTTTGATGAAGTCTCTTACTTGTCCCACTACAGAGCTTGACGGACTCTCCAACGAGGTATGTATTGAATTTCTTGAAAACTTACTTGCTTTGGGTGATGACAGGTTTGAATCAGAAAGAACTAAGGTGGAAGAAGTCAAGTGGACAAGGAAGTACTTGCCTTTGGATAACGAAAGCTCTCCGATGGAAGTGAGGAAAGAGGAGTTGAAACTTTTGCCGGAACACTTGAAGTACACCTTTCTTGGCAACAATGAAAAATATCCGGTAATTGTATCTTCTTCTCTTGATGAAGATCAACTTGAGGAGTTATTGAATGTTCTTAGGAAGTATAAGTCTGCGATCGGTTGGTCTCTTGAGGATTTGAAAGGAATTAGTCCTTCGTATTGCATGCATAGGAGAAGATTGTTAGATGAGGCCAAAGCAAGTGTTCAGAATCAGTGGAGGGTTAATCCCGCGATTCAAGAGGTGATTAGGAAGCAAATCCTTACGTGGTTGGATGCTGGAATCATATATCTTATTAGTAATAGTCCCCATGTGAGTCCATTGCATGTAGTTGCTAAAAAGGGGGAAATGACTGTAGTAAAAGCTGAGGATGGAGAAGCGATAGCCACAAAGATTCCTACAGGATGGCGTACATGTGTAGATTATAGGAAGTTGAATGAGAACACGTGTAAAGATCATTTTCCTCTTCCTTTCATGGATCAAATGCTAGATCGTCTTGCAGGGTATGAGTTTTATTGTTTCTTGGATGGATACTCGGGGTATAACCAAATCATAATTGCCCCCTAGGATCAAGAAAAGACCACTTTTACTTGCCCCTACGGGACCTTTGCTTTTCGGAAAATGCCATTTGGGTTATGTAATGCGCCTGCTACTTTTCAGAGATGCATGATGGCAATATTCGATGGGTTGATAGAGAAGATCATGGAGGTGTTCATGGATGATTTTTCTATTTTTGGTTCCTCCTTTGATGTTTGTTTGTCTAACTAGCTACTGTTTTGAAGAGATGTCAAGTGACTAATCTTGTCTTGAATTGGGAGAAGTGCCACTTCATGGTGAAGGATGGGATTATTCTTGGGCATCATGTTTCAGCCAAGGGATTGCAGGTCGATCGTGCTAAAGTAGAGGCAATTGAGAAGCTTCCACCACCGACTAATGAAAGAGGAGTGAGGTCCTTCCTTGGACATGCCGGTTTTTACAGGAGATTCATACAAGACTTCTCAAAATACTCTAAGCCCTTATCTCACTTACTTGAAAAGGATGTCCCTTTTGTGTTTGATGATGAATGTCTAACAGATTTTCAAGTTTTGAAGGAGGCGCTTATCACTGCACCTATCTTGATCACACCGGATTGGACTCAACCGTTTGTACTAATGTGTGATGCAAGTGATGTAGCACTTGGAGTGGTGCTTGGGCAGCTGAAGGAGAAGAAGTTCTACGCCATTTACTACGTGAGTAAGACTTTCGATGCGGCACAAAAGAATTACACGGTGACTGCAAAGGAGTTTTTGGCTATTGTGTACGCATTCGATAAGTTTCGTCAGTATTTGGTTGGCATGAAGACTATTGTGTACATGGATCATTCAGCGATTTGGTACTTGATGGAGAAAAAGGAGACGAAGCCTAGGATCATAAGGTGGATTCTTCTACTTCAAGAGTTTGACATGGAGATCCGGGATAAGAAAGGTTCTGATAATGTGTTGGCGGATCACCTTTCGAGGTTGGAGACTAGGGAACATTGTGATAATTCTTTCGAGTATATTGAGGAAATGTTCCCGGATGAAAAGATCATGGCCGTGTTTGTTGAAGGGGCTGAGCGAGCGTGTGTGGTTGCTGCGCAGGGAGTTGATCCATGGTATGCGAATTATGTGAATTATATTGATGTGGGAGAAATTCCAAGGGATCTCAACCGATATCAACTTGCTAAATTCAAGAGAGATGTTGAGACTTTCATATGGTATGATCCGTTTATGTACAAGATTTGCACGGATTCTATCATCCGTAGATGTGTGCCCGAGATGGAGATGGAGAGTGTTCTCGAGTTTTGCCATACACAACCTAACGGGGGGCACTTCAGCGCTCAAAAGACAGCAGCCAAGGTACTTCAGTCCATTCTTTATTGGCCTACGTTGTTCAAAGACTTTGAGACCTATGTGGCATCTTGCGATAGATGTCAACGCATGGGGAACATCAGTAGGAGAGACGAGATGCCACTTCAGTCGAGCATAGTGGTCGAGATTTTTGATGTGTGGGGTATCGATTTTATGGGGCCTTTTCCCCCATCTAATGGATATCTCTACATTCTACTTGCGGTGGATTATGTTTCTAAGTGGGTGGAAGCGATTCCTACTCGCTTGAATGATTCGAAAACTATTATATCTTTCTTGAAGAAGCATATCTTTGCCCGCTTTGGAGTCCCTAGAGCATTTGTTAGTGATGGAGGTACACACTTCGTTAATAAATTTCTTGAGAAGGTGCTTAAAGGGTATGGTGTTAGGCATAGGGTTACTACACCCTATCATCCTCAAGCGAATGGGCAAGCGGAGGTCTCTAACCATCAAGTCAAATAGATTCTGGAGAAGGTGGTCGGAACCAATAGAAAGAATTGGGCTTTGAAGCTCGATGATGTCGTGTGGGGGTTCCGGACCGCGTACAAGACGGTGTTAGATATGTCACCGTATCAAATTATCTATGGGAAGCCGTGCCACTTACCTGTAGAGATTCAACACAAAGCTTTTTGGGCTTTGCGAAGCTTGAACTTGACTCTCAAGAATGTGAGGGAGTTGAGGATTACTCACATAAATCTTTTGGATGAGTTTCGGAGTCGTGCGTACAAGAATTCAGAGATCTACAAGGAAAGGATTAAGAGGTGGCATGATTCGAAGATCTCGTACAAGGAGTTCAAGCAAGGAGACGAGGTATTACTCTTTAACTCTCATTTAAAGTTTTTTGCAGGCAAGTTGAAGTCGAAGTGGACAGGCCCGTTCATGATTCATCGAGCCTTAGGAGGGGGGAGTTTTGAGCTTATTGACAAAGATGGAGACATTTTTGCGGCGAATGGACATCGCTTGAAGCATTATAGGTCGCCGGATGATGTTTGTGTCATCTTTTTGGATACCTTGATCTGAGTTGGTGCCGTCGTGACTCTCCGACGTTAAATATGAGCGCCTGTTGGGGGCTTTCCCTCCCATTCTATTGTTTTATTTCATTCGTGTGTGTAAGAAATTTTTATATTTGAAGTGCTTACTTATCGGCAATTACATCTCTTTGCAAACTTAGTTTTGACTATAGTTTATACTAAGTTTGGGGGGGTGTGATGTACTTACCTCAATAAGCACCGACAGTATAATCTTTTCTTTGTGACGTTTGTTAGGGGAGTTAATTTTTTGCGGCATATTTAAAACTTTAACCGGTTTGTATGTGTCGATTTTTTGTAACTTGCCTAATGTTCCGTGGTGTTTTGTTGTTTCGTATTTTGAGTGATTGTGGAGTTACTCATGATTGATAAGTTTTTAAAGAACCAATTCTTGGTGAAGTTGTGCTCTAGTTGGTAGCTAATGATTCGTATTAAAGTTTAAAGTGTGTAGGGATTGAAGAACACTCAGTTTTGAAGCTTAGAAGGGTGGTTCGACCAAAGCCAGAATAGGTTCGACCAGTGCCAGGAGGTCGAACCCAGCTGAAGAAGTTGAACCGTGGTGCATAAGTTGTCCAGAGAGGTGGTTCGACCTCATGCAAGATGGTTCGATCAGATCAACAGGTCGAACCAAGGTCGAACCAGTGATAGCAGAATTTCAAAAGTGTGGTTCGACCACGACGTTCTTGGTTCGACCTATTCAGCAAGTCGAACCGAGGTCGAACTGGTGACATGAAACTTACAGAAGGATGGTTTGACTTAAGCTGATATGGTTCGACCTGGTCAGCAGGTCGAACCCAAGCCGAACCGAAGGAGAAGGTGTTCAGAATGTTGATTCGACCATGATGAAGTTGATTCAACCTCTTCTACAGGTCGAATCAAGGTCGAACCAAGCTAGGAAAGTGTGTTCTTAATTTTGTCCTTCTATGATGCATGAGTTGGGCTGTAGAGATACTTGTATGATTTGATTTGGTTTATGGGCTATTGATTTTATACATTCATATGTTCATGTGTTAATTTCTATTGATGAAAAGCATGTATAATTTGATAAGTATGTAGAGTTCTTGTGGAATTGATCTTAATTATGTGCTATGAGGAGTGCTTAGGATTCTATTTACCTATGTGAGGATTTGAGCCTTGATAATCATGCTTGGTCATGATTGTTTTATTCTTGAGAGGATCATTCATATGAACGTATTCTAGAACTTGGCTTGGAGTCTTGTGTGAGACTTATGATTGATAAATTGCTAGGACATGATCTTAGGCCATTATTTTGTGATTAAGTTACTTAGTCAAATTTTATCCTTCCTAATGATCTTATTAACCTTTGGATGCCCTGTTGAGCCGTTAAAAATCTTTTCTTTGGTAGCCGAAGTAAATAACCTTATAAACTTTTACTTGAGCCTTGATTAACCTATTCATTGGTAGAGAGAGATGAGGTGAGTAAGTGTTGCAAGAAGAAAAAGGAAGATAGAATATGGTTGGATGAAAAGAATATGGTTAAATCTTGTTTAGGGGTAGTACCTGAAAATGGTACCCCGATTATTTTTATACATGGTGCATGAAGCTTAGCAGCTGATGGCCTATACATGAGAAGAAGGGTAGTGTCTGAAACCGGTACCCGAATTGTCTAAAGAGATGATGTTGATGCACGGAAAAGAAGGAAAATCTATGAGAAGAGGAGAAGTTGGAGGAGATATTGCAGCAAAAAGAAGAAATCGAGAACCTCCAAGGTAACTCTCTACTAGTGTCTTAAGTCACTAAGTCTATATTTTCCTACCTTTTTCCAAAGAGCCAACATTACAACCCAAAAACAAGTCCTTTGTGATCCTAGTGAAGAGTTGATTATAAGTTGATTTTTGAGACCTTTGCCAAGCTTATGGTCACGCGTGAATATGGATTGATATGAGTGTTTATATTAACCTATATAGTACCTCACGCACTTCAGTGAAAGAGAATAAATACTTATCTTGTGAGCTAGACTACTTAGTACTCCGAATGGTGTGTGATTGGATTGGTTTTGCATGAGTGATATATATGAAGCAATTAATACTTGTTTGATTTAATGAAGATGCATGTGTGATATGTGTTGTACTTAATCTTGGTGAATTATACACGACTCCTGTGGTTTGAATTGGTTGCCTCGGGATGAGCACCATGTAAGTTTGGGGGTTTGATGAGTGTGTAAATTCACAAGTTTGGCATCATGTTTTGTGCTAGTTTTGGAGAGTTTTGAGGTGAAAATAGGTGGAAAACCTATATATATTGTGAATTAGCATGGATCAGGTGTTAGTGGAGTTATTTGAGTGGTTTTCATAGCAAAATCGGAGTGGAAGTGCCAAGAATCGAAAAGACAAAGTCGAGACCACGCGAACCGCCGAGGAGAGAGGTGGGTTTGACCTGTTGGAGGAGGTTCGACCTCTCCAGCAGGTCGAACCAGCGTTGAAAGAGTGCAGGAGATGGGTTCGACCACGACTCGAGGGGTTCGACCTGCTCATCAGGTCGAACCATGGTCGAACCAGTTCTCGAGAAGTGTGATTCGACCACGACATTGTGGTTCGACCTGACAGTTGGTCGAACCAGGAGCAGAAATTATCCAGTGGTGCGGTTTGACCTGTGGTTCGACCAAAGAGGGAGTGGTTCGACCTGTACAAGAGGTCGAACCAAGTGCAGAATACTTCCAGTAGGTGGGTTCGACCTGTGGTTCGACTTATTTGCCGAGGTCGAACCGTAGTGCGGGAACTTACCTTATTCGGATTTTTGAGGTCAAAACGCGTGGGATCATTTGAAAAGCCCATTCCAAGCCTTAGAGACGTGATTACAAGTATAAAAGAAGGCTCATGCAGTCAAGGAAGACATCATATATACCAATCACCAACAACGCAATAGAAGAGAGTTTTAGAGAGCGTAAGAACGTGAAGTGCAAGAGGAGATTAGGAGGAGCTGTGACAGAGGTTCAGCTGGAGATTCAAGTCAGATTGGTCCATCTAACCATAATTGTTCCTAGATCAATCATGGGCTAGAGCCACTTCGGTAGTTCTAGGGTTATGAAGGTTTCATGAGTTGATTTGTATTTCGTGTGTATACTCCGTACAACACTACTTGTGGTTTATTTTATATAATATTGTGGTTTTTAATCCATACTCATAGTTATTTTGTGCATCAATAATCGTTATGTAGAGTCTGAATGCATAACACGGTTATTGATTGAGTGCGTTCACTAATGAGCAGGGTTTATTGTTATAATTCTTAGTGAAGAGATTCCGAGGTTTTATTAGAACCGTCTTATATGAATGTTTGTTAATTGAATTGAATTCGGGTTAACAAGTAGGATTAAGAGTATAACTTTATAGTACCTAAAAATGGAGATCAAATCGGGTTAGAGTACTAAGTGCACATGAAATAATTGATTATGATAGTACCTAGAAAGGGAGGTAAAGTATACGTCTTGCTCTGAGGAAACTCACACGTGTCAAAAGTTTATCTATTTGTGTCTATAGAATCGATTTGCATGGTCTAGCGATGCGTCCATAAACCACAAGACAGAGTCGGACATCGACACACGAAAGTATGAATTAACGAAGGAAACTGGATGGCCTGACGAACTACCTATCATCTTATTTGATCACAACTACTATTTTCTTGTTCTTGTTATTTATTTGCTATTTTAGTTGTTACTTAGTTTACAAACCAACAATTACAATTCTCAACATAGTCACAATTGCTAGAAAATAACTAAAGTAATATTTATCCGTCCCGTGGATTCGATATTTAACTTGGTCACCTTCGAAACTACAATTGATATCCTTCATACTTGGGGATTAAAATTGTGTGTTGAGAAAACACCCATCAACATCCATCGAGAATCATACCCCCTTATCATTTAAATTTACATTTATCAAAGTGGCATAGTTTATGAGCCATGTTATCTTCTACATTTATGATTAAAGTTGTCCAAAATAGGTAAGTTACATTTAGATAAAGGTACATTTTCCTGATGCAAGAGATGGGGGTTTAATCATAATTATTTCTTCCAATCATCAAGAAAGCCATAAAGTAGACAAACCTCTAAAACAAACATCAAAACTCTCCGAGAATGCAAATTCTGATTTATGTCAAAGATTTAACATGCTTTAGGAAATGCCAGAAACTAGACTAACCACAAGTAGAACAATCTCTATTGTGAGGCCACTGAAGAAATCGTGCTGCACTGGCTCAAAATTTTTGAAAATAGGGTAATTTTTTTGGTTTACCAAACACAATCATGGTGTCGTATATAAAATTTGGTGCATGAATTATCTTATTGATGAATTGTATATGCATGTTTTTCTATGCAAACTCTTGGGAACGTTTCAATGGATCAAATGAAGAGTAGTCATTGATGTGCTAAATCAGCTTGAGTTCTTAATATTTAAGAAGAAAAATCTTTATAAACTCATGTAAAGTGACGGTGGAGTAGTACCTTGTGTATTAATTCAATTAATGAAAGCTCTCTCTCTATTATAATGTATGGAATCATAAAAAGAAGATTAAAGACAATATATTCAATTAAAAATCATTGAACAATACAATGATTGCTACACGATGTAGAATAACTATCCAAAATGTAAATGGACTAGAGCAGCCCGACTAAAAATTATAACCTTTTTGTTAAATGAAAATAAAATCTAAAAAAATTAAATCATGAATCATGAGTTAGTGTGTAATCAATGATCATGTAAGAGGTCCTTAGGATCGAGTTAAACACCTAATCTCCTTTTGATGGATGCAAATATGTATTGATATCTGTAACTCATGAAATTTAATATCAAAACTTTGAGCCTTGATGAACTTCCTCTGCCTTTTGAGGAACAACCTCTTGAGTTAATTTTTTTATCGGACAAAGTTATTCGTTCGTAAAGGGAATTGAACCTGGGTCATTTACTTTAGTAAGGAGCCCAATGACCAGGTGAGCTAGCCCACCTAGTTGAAAAGGAATATATATCTAGATTATTTTTGTCAATTTCAATTTAAAAAATGAAATAAATCATGATGACACTCGAAATATATCTTTGGCAATGCTTCATCTCAATCACAACACTCCTTCCTACAATAACGATTAATTAGAAGAGGAAGATGGAGATAAACCAGTTTTGATCACCATATTCATAGAGTAGAATTTAAGGCTTAACAACAAAATTTCTTGAAGCCTTAAACTTACCAACGATCTTGATTTGTAGAAGATTTCCAACCTACTGTGACAATGTATGTAGCTTTGAAGTTACTTCAGAAAGAATGTACTTGCTTTCACTTAAAAACCTCTAATTTTCCTTGCCACAAGCCACATTTTCTCAATCATAACAAGCAACAAGTCTATCTACATAAATGTCAGTCAAAATCCCATGATTACTCACAGCTAATTTTCACAAAACAATCTTTTTTATCTATGTATTGGAATTGAATTATGATTAAGAATATTTTGATCATGGAGAAAGGAAAAAAATTGGCTCTTCTTGTTGGGTGCAATTATCACAACATCCCCAACGAGCTTCATGGATGCCATAACGATGTTTAATCCATGAGGGAGGTGTTGGATTGTATATTAAAAGTCTAGCTTTAGTATAAACAATTTTATAACAATTTATTTGAAATGAGAATCATGTGATCAAATGATTGCGTCTTATAATTTATTTATATGTTTGATGCAATAGTCCACTTACTTTATACTATAGATAATATGTTGTGCGACAATACATGGAAGATCATATTATCGATTTTCTTATAAAGTATAAACAGATGCTCACAACCGAGATAGACAGGGACTCACTATCGGGATAGTTGTAGTGTGATTTGGTATTAGTTTGTCTTGATTATAGAATCACATTAGTGCACTTGTGTGTATTGAGCAGAACCGCTTGAGATCATTCGATTTATACTGACTATATAGGAGAACTTGATCTATGTTATTATGGATGTTCGTGCTCTTAATCCCTATACAATAATCTCAACACGTAAGGCAATATGTATTTCATTGATTCATCAATGGGTTAGATTTACATGTAATTAAATTAATAAACTCGATGAGTTGGGAAATAGTGATGTCTCCATGGTATGATGTTGATTGTAGAAGGAATCCGTGTCCATCATAGGTTGATGATGTCCCCTTGAGGAGCTCATAAGGATTATTATGTAAACCCTGCAGGTGGATTTATTCTGGCATGATAATGAGGTTGAGTGGTACTACTCTCGGATGAGATATTAATTAATAGAGTTGTTAGTAACTTAATTAATTAATGGGCATTGTATATCTTAAACATGGGAATTCTAACAGGCTCATAATAAGAAGGAACCCATAATGTAATTATGGGATTAGAACGGTAGTGCAGTAATAATATTTTAGTGGTATATATTATTATTATTGGACTTAAATATGAGCTTTGGGCTAAGCTTGGATACTTAAGTCCAATGGAGGCCCAACTCTAATTTCTCCTCCTGGTCCCTGTTGTAGCCCATATATAAGTCTTCTCAGCTGTTCTAACCCTAGATGAGATACGCCTAACACATGAAGAGGGTAGACAAAATACAAGAATGAGAAGATCTCAAAGATCGTCGCCCACACGACGTTAAGATTGGACTTAGGAATACAGCAGAAGATCAAGAGGTCATTTGCTGCTGCTGTCTGCCAACTTACACGATTTTTATAAAACTGTTTAGAAGTTAAAATTCAACGTGTGATATACTGACGGAAAGTCACTGAAGAGAGATCATTTTGGCACATAGATCACTCAAATTGGAGATCAGACGAGGGAGTTATGCCCAAAACAGTGAGGCTGTGCAGACTGCCGGCGAGAATCCTTCTTCTTCAACATACCCTGGAGAAAGGTAATACGTTTCTTGTTTTCATGCTTTCGCTGACTATTAGAAATGTATGGAACCCTAATGGTTCATGTTAATCAAACGATCGAATGCCAACAGGAGGTGCTCGTGACTAGTTTTGGATTTGATTCAAATCATGTTGAGCTGCTAATTGACAAGCCCAGTAGCACCATCATGCCTACTGGTGCCAACATCAAGAAGGCTCTAAACAGTATGTTTGATCGAGCTGTAGAAGGCGACACCTTTTTCTTTCATTATTCAGGCCATGGAACTCTGATCAAACCTCACCATTCACTTAAGAAAGAGGAAGCATTTGTACCCTGTGATTTTAATCTCATCACCAGTTCATTTCTTTTATCCATACAATTTTTATGATAATGAAAGTTAAGTGTTCAACAACTGATGCTTGGAGAACATACCTTTTGGAATTGCAGTTATCGACTTCAGAGAGCTCGTGAATGGTGTTCCTAAAGGAGCGACTTTCACCATCCTCTCCGATTCTTGCCACAGTGGAGGCATAATTGATAAAGAACCCAAGAAAATAGGCCCTTCAACCACCCTTGATGATGCCATTATTCCAGCTTCCTACAAGCCAAAAGAGATCCCTCTCCAATCAATACTTGAATATTTCACATCTATAACTAGAAAAATAGCACAGATATAGGCACACATTTGTGGGAAGAGTTTGGACAGGATGCTAGCCTCATGTTTCAATACAGGCTCGAGCCAATCAGCAAGCCATTGAAGGCAGAAGAATGAATCTTACTCAGCGAATGTCAAACAAATAAGACTTTTGTAGATGTTGAGATCATGGAGAATGGAAAAAAACCCTGTGGAGCATTCAACAATGCCTTCCAAATGGTACTGAAGGAGAATCCAGGCCCTTTAAGCAACAGGGAAATCGTGATGCTAGCTAGAAAAACTCTCGTGATGGAGCATTTTAACAGACAACATCCATGCATGTATTGCAGTAACAAAAATGCAGATGCAATTTTCTTGAGTCCACCACACAAGCAATACCCCCAGGATAGCATATAAAACAATGCCCTTTATGATTACAAAAGAATACAATCTTTGGGCAAGATGTAAATTCTTAATATTCAATCAAGAAGTGAAGTCTGAAATGATCGCCACTGTAGCACAAAGCCTAAGGGGTCAAGATTTGCATTTCAACATCATATACAACTATGATCATCAAAACTATTAGTTGCATCTCAATTATAAAGAAAATTTTAATTGTATTCATCAATGTAATCAAAGAGAATTGTATTGACACTAGCGATGATTTACAGATATTCAGCATCCCATCTTTGCTGCGAGACTAAATTGAACCACATTGAATATAAACGTAGAGAGCAAAAGATGAAAAGAAAGCTGACTATAGATCTTTCCAAACATTAAAATCAGTAGTAGAGTGATGAGTGTTTTCTCAACACACAATTAATCCCCAAGTATGAAGAATGTTATTGTAGCTTTGATAAACGACCAAGTTATATTTATCGAACCCAAAGAACGTATTATTATTAATTTAATTATAATCTAACTTATTAAGACTAGGTTTGCAATAAAGTTGTGGACTAATCAATTAACTACTAAACAAATAATTTAAATAGCAAATAAAATAAATAAGTAGTAGAGATTAAACGAAGGTGAATAAGCAAGAAATTAGGTAGTTCTTTGGGCAATCTAGTTTCACTCATTAATTTTCCTTCCGTGTATCAATGTCCGACTCTGCCTTGTGAAATATGGACGCATCACTAAACCATGCAAATCTACTCTATAGAAACAAGTAAATAAGCGTGTAACACGTGTGAATATCCTTGGAGCAAGAGATATAATTCACCCCCTTTCCAGGTACTATCAGTATCAATTATTTCCTGTGCACTAAGTACTCTAACACGATATGATCTCCCTTTATAGGTACTATGAATTTATTCTCTTTGTCCTACTTATTATCCCGAATCAAATTCAATTAATAAGTATTTATATAAGATAGTTCTAATGAAGCTTCGGAGTCCCCTCGCTTAGAATCATAACATGAAACCCTGCTCAGTAATGAACACACTCAATCAATAATCAATATATGTATTAAGACTCTACATAACAATTAATGATGCACAAAACAACTCTGAGTATGAATTAACAACGCACAGTCTTATATAAAATAAACCATAAGTAGTGTTGTACAGAGTATACACACGAAAATTTAATTAAATCATAAAACCTTCATAAACCCTAGAACTACCGAAGTGGTTCTAGCCCATGATTGATCGGAGAACAATCATGGTGTTGGATAGATCTTACCCATAGTCTTGAAAATTACAAGATAAATTAAGATGCGAAGTAAACCCTAGATGTGGGCGCCATCACGTCTCTCTCCATCTTGAATCTTCATTTGGTTCTCACTTGATTCGACAGACAAATCTCTCTCCATAGCTCTTTCAGATGATGGTAGGGTTTGGATATTGTGTAGAATGAATACGGTACCTTTCAGATGTGTAGAGTCTTCCTTTTATACTTCCAGCTCCTCCAATGGACCTCTAATGGGCTTTTTAAGAGAAAACACGAACTGAAGGTGTAAAAATACGGATCTGGAGATATCTCGCGTGGTGGTTCGACCAAAACTCTAGGTCGAACTAATAACACCTTGGACAAACCAGGGTCGAATCAACGTCGGCATTTTAATGCAGCTTCAGGCATTTGGTTCGACCATGGTTCGACCTTCATGGCTGGTTGAACCATGTCATCAGGGTCAAACCACACTGTAACAACATTTCAAGTTCTTGGTTCGACCAGAACCAGTGGTCGAACCACAAGCTTTTTGGTCGAACCAGATGCTTAAACACCCCTTTTCTGATTTCGAGCACTTCTGTCCTGTTTTCCTTCAAAAATCAGCTCAAACGACCTCAAACGCACCTGATCCGTGACTTTCCACTACATATCTCGATTTATCTCGACTTAAGATCAAATCACACATTATTATCACAGATATCAGAGCTCAAATTATATGAATTTTCACTCTCATCATAGAGATAATATAATTTACAACAAAGTCCTGGCACCCCAAAAGAAACGTACTTAGTCTGGTGTCAACATTCAACAAAGCATGGGCACTGCCACTAGGGCAAGCTGCAACTGCTACTTCATCCTGACCAACTATTACCTCAAAATATCCTTATGCCATTAATTCATTCGCGTTGATAGTTACATAATCGTAAGATGTATCACACAATATTTTCATATAGAATCTCTTATATTAGAATATATGACACATTTGCGTTGACATGAGCCGCTCCCACTTCATCAACACAACAACTTCCGTAAGTTGTGCCAGACATTACATATAACTTTACAGAGGAATTGAGCTTCCCTCGCGGATCTTTGACGTCCCTCATAGAATCCTCGAATTGGTCATCTGTGAACTTATACACTAGAAAACAAGAAATTTTGAAACACTGTATGAGATAATGAACTCCAAACAGAGAAATTCATAAATACTCACATACACACATTTATATATAAATTTAACATAAGAGAAATGACCTTTTGATACCGGCAGGGCTACTCTTGTGAAGCTATGGCTGCGGATTAATTTCGCAACACGGGATGTTTCGTAATAGGTTTCCAAGTCCATGGTTAACAATTTTGATGAAAACTAAGAGAGCTCTAGTAACAGCAAACCAAGGCAATAAAAATTCAAACTTTTATTAAAAAATTAGAGGATGCTGCAGAAGTAGTAGTTTTGGTTTGATGATCTTGTGGAGTTAATGATGTTTGCTTTTAGAATCAATTATTCAACACACAATCCATTCTCACTCCCTATAGAAGTCCAACAAAATTCTTTCAATAATCAGGCGCACTCCATAGAGAACTCAAACAAAGTCCAATAATTTTCTTTCAATAATCAGACGCAACATAAGCACATGACACCCAAGAACATGGCTACATTTTAGTTTTAAAATCTTAACTAGCTTTCTTATTCTATAATAAGAATATGTAACATTTATTAGAAACTGAGACAGAACAAACTAGTAGAAACTGAAAAACAAGTGCCTAGTTTTCCCAACCAATACGAGCACGCCAAGTTGGATAGACATATATTTGAAAATATTAGTCATATTTGTAGGACCCCAATCACAGGCATTTGAAACATTTTCAAAGATTCCTTCTCCTACAATATAGTTTAAATAGTGATTGGTAAGTGAATTTGGCCACAACAACTGAATCAGCCTAACAAATTTAGAAAATTTGTTTGTAAAATCACAATAAGAAAGCATAAAAAACTACTAGGTGGGAACAATAAAAAAAAAATTTTCTTCTTATTCTCACAAGTAAAAATTATTTATTACAAACCTAGTATAAGACACCTGAATCTTTAGTCCTTCTTTAGACACACCTGAATCTTTAATCCTTTCGCCTCCACCGCCTAATGGATTCCCTCAAACCATCATCTTCTTTCTTCAACTCTACCAGTCAACTAGAGAGAAAGAATAACAGATAATTCTCATATCAAAAACCTAAATACGGTTCAATAGAGGCTAGCTACAACATTGAAATGAGAATTTTGAGATATTAGAAAGTTTAGAAAAACAAAGCAAGCACTGATAAATCTTTAAAAAATATATATTTTTTCAGGGCATATAGTTAACATTAATTCTTATATCTGATTAACTTTAACATTGGCCAAGGATCATTCTCATCCCATAAGTCATTTGTTTCTAAAGGCATCTCTACAAATACTGTACCATCCTCAGTAAGTTCAATTGAATTATCCTTAAGAACGTTGTAACGCTGCCAATTGAACACAGAATTTTAGATAGAAATCAAACATATCAGAATGAAAATTTAACATTTGATAAAAATGTAAATTATCCTTAACGTGAATAAAACAAATGCAACTCATCAGTCCTCGTATCAGTAGCTCATCCACTTTAGCAGCGACTAGATATCGTGCGACATCTTTACTTGCCTGAATATGTACAATAAGGGAGAGTTATGTGTAGTAGTCTAAATTGGTATCTGAGAAAATGCAATAACAAATATCTTCAAGAAAGACCAACATATATTTCTTTTGGTGATTGGTTACTGTTAGAAATTCAAGAGCTGCTTGATTCAAATTCCGGGATGGTAATAGTAATGGGAGTCATTAACGAGGGTAATAGTAATGAGAATGAAATTGATTGAAGGGATGGGGGTAGTCATTGATACAATAGGAATGATTGAGTCTTTCGATTTCCTATTACCTCTTATCAAGCATGAGGAATGGGAATCAATACCCTTTCATTCTCATTACCCTACTCCATTACCCCTTACCAAGTGGCCTTGAGTGATTTGATGTAAAAGAACATGTATATGTAGATTGCTCATAGACATGCATTTACCTCACCGATTATCAACGAAGGATTTCATCCTTCATCAATGAGAACAGAATCAACTTCATCAACTATTGCAAAATGGAATGGCTTTATCCTGTTTCACAATACTATTGTTGTTCAATAGATATAATGAAATTATCATGTCTAATCAACTATTGCAAAATGGAAGGGCTTTGGCCTATTTCATCTTATGACACATTGTTAACTGCTTCCAGAATATTATCTTGCAAATAATTAAATCCAAGTTCTTGAGGCCATTAACAAGAGAAGAAGACTTAAATTAAGGTTCTGAACTGCTAAGACAAACTAAACAATACTGTGACTGAAATATATTATAAGAAAGGAAGCAAGCAGAAAGATTTGTTGGTTTAGTTCCTGAAACATTAGAAACTTACAGAATTAGTGGTGTATGTAATGTCACATCTTTAGTTGGTTCTTCGCTCATCAAGCGTCATCCCTCTCTGCAAAAATACAGACAATATAAGATATAAACTCTTAAAAACATCATCAGTTTACAATATCTGATGACAACAAATGAAAACCACTAAAAGTTCTCTTCGGACTGGTTATACTATAAATATTAGAAAATAATTCTTATATACACATGAACATCTAGGATGTCCCATGACTAAGCATCTGAAGTTTTAACAATAGTTATTGATGTGGGTTGACCACATTAACTCAGAATCTAAAATAATTAAAATAGGAGTATTCTAGATGGTGCATGCTTGATATTATTAATTAGGAATAGAAGTGATTTACATATTTTCTAGCTGATGTCTTATTTGGCTTTATTTCAATTAAGTATCTTGTATTATATTCGTACCTGTTTTTAAAATAGACAGTATAAGACAGAGTGGAAAATTTTCAATCGAAAGTCTCAGATATCTCAAGAATGGTTTCTAGCTACCAATGGTGACCATATAAGAACAGGTCTAGTACAAATTTACTTGGATAAATCCAACTGAGAGACCAAGAAAACGATGCACACGACCCATCCATTCAGCATCTCGTTGAGCAATGTAATCATTTACTGTAACCACTCGCATGGAAATACATGTTAAGGGGCTGGACCAATAAAAAAAAACCAAACTTAGACAAGCTCCAAGACTCATCCCATAAGTTATTCATAAATATTTAAAAAACAATTGCAGTGTTGCACATCTATAAAAGTTAGACATTCTATTCAACTAAATGACATTTAAACAAACTAAACCAACAATGTGAAACAATAAGATATCCATAATTAAAAAAAATTTATTGAGATCACCCAAAAATAACATTTACATATTCTAAATTTTATCAACAAGAGTTCAAAATATTAATGGCATAACTACATGTATAACTGATAAGGCTGAGACATGTATACATTATTAGAAGAACATAACCTTAGACACTACAAAAGTAAAATTGACAACTCCCAAAAATTAAATATACATGAGCATGATAGTTCAAATACTAAAAAAGTTCCCATTACATCTTTATGAATAAGGATAATATCCCAATTTATTGTTTCTATGGGTGCAAAAACAATGACATCTAAACAATTCATCCATTGGCTCATACTCTTGCACGAACAAACCAATAGCAAACCTGGACATTAAAGTGATGCATTCGAAGCTTTCATTTTGCAACTTCATGAACCACATTAAAAGCCTCTGCAAGAAGCTGCATTGTACGAAATTACAAATTTAACAAGCAAAAGTAAATATAGAATGAATATGTGAAATCCCGTAACAGATAAGCATACATGCTTTGACTCCTCCACCAAAAAGAAAGAGGAGTCTTCAGCAAAAATCAGCAGAACTGACACGACACACCTTACATAACTTATAATTAAAATACTAATTAACATAAACATCATCATTAAAAACCTACATATATATTTTTTTCATAATATATTTATAACCAAAACCATAATCTACCATACGTCACCCATTTCTGACACAACATCAATCCACACAAACTTGTGACAGTATTTATTACATTATTTAATAAAACATCAACAGAAACAAAATAGGCCCACGACCTAGCCCAACAGGTCGTCATCTATGTACATCTGCTCAAAACCCTGTAGTAGCTCCACAACTTCAGGCTCACCTACAATGCATAAACTAGTGAGATAAAATCTCAGTAAGTATAAATCATGCATGCCAGTGTATGAAAATGAATTTAGCTTTCTATCGCCTATTTCCTAATTTTTCTAGTTGGTCTCTTTTATTTTAAAAACTGTTCATGTTACGGGATCCCCACGACACACTAATGATATACATCCCAAATTACCTCAATGGGGATTATTTTTCTGAACCCCAAATATAGTGCCGATAATGATTTTTCTGAACCCTGGCAGAGTGTTGGGAATAATTTTTCCGAATTCTGATAAAGTTTTGGGAATAATTTTTCCAAACCCTAACTGAGTGCATATATAGTGGCCGCACATACCATTAGTATCTTATTAATTTTGGGAAAATATTTTTCATGTTTATGCATGGTATGCAACCAGGGAATTTAAATATGCATCATAAACCATGTACGACACTAATATCAATATTTAATCACAATAAGGCAACAACTTAACTTCAGTTCACATAGATCCACTTCTGGAACAACAACTTCACCTCAACCACATAGATCCATTTATAGAATAATAATTTCACCTTGAATCACAAAGATCCCTTTTTAGAATAACTTCGTCTCGAATCACACAGATCCTTATAAACAATATCTTCTCAGATCACACATATTTATATTCAACAGTTTCTGAGCACACAGATCTATATAGGATAATGAGATTATTTCAAATCACATAGATCCGCAACTTATATCATAAATAATTTACAGGATAATATTTTATTGCATATGAATATCTACTTTCTTCAAATCACAAAAATCCACAACTTGTACCACAAATTAATCCCAAATAATTTATAAAAAAATTAAACTAATCACAAATAATTCATAACATAATTATCACATACTCCCTTCGTCCGCCTTTAAGGGTGTCATTTGTTTCTGCACATGGATTAAGGAGTATTATTATTTAATGTGTAGTGTGTAGTTGTATAGTGGAAGTGTGTGTCCTATTTTTTAGTTGTATTAGTGGGTGTGTGTGGATAAAAACTGAAATGAGACACTTGAGGGCGGATGCCCAAAATGAAAAAATGATACACTTGAAAGCGGACGGAGGGAGTATTAATAATAAATAATTCACGAATAATATGTTTATGCATTGTAGTTGGACTTCTACTTACATGGACTCCAAATAGCAATAACACTATTGACCTCGTGAAGAACTATAACTAATCTCCAATCTTTCCATTCCAACACGAACCCTTTCCTCTCTTTTCTTTCTTCCTCTCCCTCCCCCTCTCTCTCTCTCTGTCTCTCTTTTTTATGTCGAACTGATCCCAGAATGGGGGTTGATAACCCTAATGGCCTATTATATATGTAAGGGTGGGGTGAGTCGGTGGAAATCCACTCCTCCCTCATCCAATTAAATTTTATTATTATTATTATCATTATTATTATTATTATTATTATTATCCATTTCGAATATACGTGCAATACTTAATATCTAAGATATGATATATTTATAAATTAATACACATATGTGTATATTTTTCTTACCATTATTATTATTATAAAAATACGTGTGATACTTAATAATTAAGAAAATAATATATTTATACACATAATGCAATTTAATTATATATTCAAATTAATGCACGTAAATATTTATGCACACATATATTCACATATTGTCACCATTTTATCACGGATGTCTCAAATAAATATAAAGATAAATAAAATGTAGAAACAATTATCACATAATTGCCACATTAGTATCACATAATTGCCACATAATTATCACATAATTATAAAATGCACATAACACAAATTAAATTATATTGACACATGAGTAGTGAGAAGCTTGGGTATCAGTACTGATCGTTTTTTATTTTCACCTAGATTTTAGTGTCTTTATTTGTGGATTTTCGGATGTTTTTATTCGAATTTATGTGATTTTTAGTGGAGTTATCGTTGTTTAGAGAAATGTGGTATGAATTGATAGAATTGTGTAAATGAGCTTAAATATGAGTAAAACAAATCAAGAAATGGATAAAAATAGAGTCGGGAGCGAAATGGAGACGGAAGAAAAGGGCCGGCTTGTACACGTGTTGTGTGCGGAACACGTCCCTGTAACAAGTGGCCGTGTATTGTCATCAGAAATTGCTGCTCGCCGAGGAGGAAGGCCGTGTGCTGGTGCACGGGCCGTGCGTTGCTGCATGCCCCGTGTGCGGAACATGGCCCTGTAAGAAGAAGCCGTGTACTTACATCAGAAAATGCTACACGGCCATTACCAAGGCTGTGTATTACAGCTCGAGCCGTGTCCAGAAGCATGCAAAACACGCCGAAGTAGGTGTGCCCTACACGGGTCGTGTAGGTTCAAAAACCTGTGCAGTTTTGAGAAAGTTCCGGAAGCTTCTAGAAGGTCCGTTAGTGATATAAAAGGATGACTTGTGCAAAATTTTGAGAGAGATCAGATTCATAGCAGTTACACACACTCCACACTATATTTCCTCACACACTAGATCCATACTCCATCTCTATCCATTAGATCCATCCAATTTCCATTTGATCTCCACATTCAATCCATAAATCCATCATCTAATCCATCCATCCATCATTTTGAGAAGAGTGAAGCATCAAGGAGTGGAGGAGTTGATAAATTGAAGAGGAGGAAGGTTTCTCCATGCAAGGGAAGCCAATCTACTTTTCATTTGTTGATTTTCTTCTTAATTTGGCTCAAATGGAGCAAAGCTTAATTTGTATTGAATTAAACATCATGTGTAGTGGCTAGTCCTATAGTAGGGCTAATCATATGAATGGTTGAGGTGAAGAGTTGAATATGTAGAACTTGAGTAGTGATTTGAATTGATTTGTGGACTTTCTTTTATGATATATCAATCATGTTTCATTTCAATGTTTGTGTGATTAAATTCTCTATTCATAGTATTGGAATAGCCATTCCAATGTTGTGAGTGTATGTTTAATTGAATCATATATTGAAATGTGCATGCATGTTAGTATAAGGGGGGTAAGCCATACCCTCCTTAGGTTTGGAACATTCATAGAGGGACACTTAAGAAATTGAGTGAAAAGAATCAACTTATGATCATAGTGCCTTAAGGGAATTGAGATTAAGATCGATCTTAGGAGATTTAGACTTGTAAAAGGGTCGAGAACCTAGTTGCCTTGGCCATAGAGATTAGGGTAAAATCGCGATTGCTTTTAGTCCACAAGTTAATGAAAATTACCGTCAAGAGTTTTGCATATCTAGCTCAAGTCTTCACCATAAGTATGATTAGCCTTGCTCTCTTCTCAAGTGAATTCTACATTCATTCCATTCATCAATTGCTTGTTGTTTTATCATTTACTTTTTTAGTCTTAATTCTAGTTAATTGAGTAGAATCGTAAGTAATAGTTTTAAATAATAAATCCTTCAAACTATCATCCTTACCAAGCATAAATCAATGGAAAATCCGGATACAAGCTTTATTTTACTTTCCCTTGGGACGACATTATTATAAATTTTGTACTTGGTTATGCATTTACAACAATGATAGAGTCTCTTACTCTTAAACATTTTACTAAAAATGCGACTAAGAACAAGTACATCCTCCTCACCTTATAAAAATTTTGTCCTCGAAATTTACTTACCTGAAGAGTTCTGGATACTGAGCCATCATCTCTCCTCTCTTTTCCAAGTAGACTCCTCAACTAGTTGGTTCCTCCATAGCACCTTTATTAATTGTATCTCTTTATATCTGAGCTTCTTCACTTCTCGCCGCAAGATCTCAACTGGTATTTCCTCATAACTCAAATCTTCTTTCAACTCAATTGTTTCCTGCCTGAGAACATGAGATGAATTCGGAACATACTTCCTCAACACAGACACATGAAACACGTCATGTACTCTAGATATCGAAGCTGGTAACTCCAAATTATAGGCAACATTTCCAACTCTCTCAATAATAGTGAATGGACAAACATATCTTGGATTGAGCTTTCCTTTCTTTCCAAACCGCAATATCCCCTTCAGTGGAGATACATTCAAGAATACCTGATCACCCACTTCAAATTCCAACTCTCTTCTCCATTTGTCTGCATAAATTTTTTGCTGATCTTGGGCAACTTTCATCTTCTCTCTAATCCGTGTTACAGCTTCTGTCATTTAACGAATCAAGTCTGGACCCAAAAGCTTCCTCTCTCCAACTTCATCCAAATGTACTGGAGATCTACACTTCCTCCCATACAATGCTTCATATGGAGCCATCTCGATAGTAGACTGATAACTATTGTTGTACGAGAACTCTATCAAAGGCAAAAATTTACTCCACTGACCTTGAAAATCCAACACACATGCTCTGAGCATATCCTCCAAAATCTATATCATACGCTCCGATTGAACATTGATTTATGGATGGAATGCAGTGCTGAAAGATAACTGGGTCCCCAACGCCTTATCCAAACTCTTCCAGAAAGCAGATAAGAATCTCGTATCTCTGTCTGACAAAATGGTAAGTGGTACTCCATGGAGTCTGACGATCTCTTAAATATGTAGTTGTGCATAGCAATCCATAGAATACATAGAACAGATAAGAAGAAAATGAGCAGACTTAGTCAATCGATCCATAATAACCCAAATGGCATCATGACCTTTTACTATCTTTGGTAGTCCAGTAACAAAATCCATAGTGATATTCTCCCACTTCCACTCTGGAATAAATAAAGGCTGTAAAGTTTTTGCTGGTCTCTGATGCTCGGCTTTGACTTGCTGACAAGTTAAACATTGTTCCACATATTGAGCGACATCTCTCTTCATCTCTGGTCACCAATAATGTGATTTCAAATCTCTATACATCTTAGTAGCTCCTGGATGTATAGAGTATGGTGTTGAATGAGCTTCTACCATCACTTCCTTCCGAATGTCATCCACTTCAGGTAGACATAATTGACCTCTATAACGAATCACACCATTGTCTGTTACTTGGAAGTCAGAAGACTTTCCAGAGCTGATTTCATTCTTTATCTTATCAAACCACTTATCCATCTCTTACCCCAGTCGAATCTTATCCATCAAAGTTGGTCGAAGTGACAAAGCCGATATCTTTGCTTCTAATGATCCTTTTTTAATAATCTCCACACCCATCTTTTGCAAATCAAGAAACTCTGGTTTCTATTTTAGGGTCGTAGCAGCTACACACTGTATGGCTTTTCGGCTCAATGCATTAACAACCATATTAGCTTTACCCAGATGGTAATTAATAACACAGTCGTAGTCCTTCACCAGTTCCAACCATCTTCACTGCCTCATATTCAACTCTTTCTGAGTGAAGAAGTACTTTAAACTCTTATGATCAGTGTAAATCTCACAATGCTCCCCATATAGATAATGCCTCCAAATCTTAAGTGCAAACAACACCTCGGTTAACTCCAAATCATGGGTAGGGTAGTTCTTCTCATACTCCCTTAATTATCTGGATGCATACGCTATCATTTTCCCATTTTGTATCAGTACACATCCAAGACCACTCTTTGAAGCATCACTATAAATCTTGTAGTTTACTGTCTCCGTAGGAATAGTTAAGATCGGTGCTGATGTTAACTGTCTATTCAATTCTCGAAAACTTTGTTCACATGCCTTTGTCCATGTGAACCTCATATTCTTCCTGGTCAACTATTTAATGGTGAAGCGATCTTAGAAAATCCCTCAACAAACCTTCGATAATATCCCGCCAATCCAAGAAAGCTACGAACCTCAGTGGGGTTTGAGGGTTGTGGCCAATCATGGATTGCTTTAACTTTACTTGGATCCATCGAAATTCCTTCTCCCGATATAACGTGTCCCAAGAAAACAACTTGGTCTAACCAGAACTCACACGTCTTAAACTTCGCGTACAACTGCTTCTCTTTCAGGATCTCCAACACCTTTCTCAAGTGCAACGCATGATCCTCCTCATTCTTAGAGTAAATCAGAATGTCATCGATAAAGGAATTCCTAAAATACTCTATTCATCAAATCCATAAATGCTCCTGGAGTATTCGTCAAACTAAACAGCATCACTAAGAACTCATAGTGCCCTTACCTTGTGCTGAATGCAGTTTTCGAGATATCTTCCTCCTTAATCTTCAATTGATGATACCCCAATCACAAATCAATCTTCGAAAAGATAGTTGCACCCTTTAGTTGATCGAATAGTTCATCAATGCGAGGCAATGGATACTTATTCTTGACTATAACTTTTTTGAGCTCCCGATAATCGATGCACATCCTCAATGTGCCATCCTTCTTACAAACAAACAGAACTAGTGCTCCCCAAGATGAGAAACTAGGTTGGATAAATCCTTTGTCTAGTAACTCTTGAAACTGTATCTTCAATTCCTTTAGTTCAGCTGGTGCCATTCTGTATAGCGCTTTAGATATAGGAGCAGTTCCTGGTTGCAACTTAATAACAAACTCTATTTCCCGATCTGGTAGCAAACCTGGAAGATCATTTGAAAATACCTCCGGGTATTCCCAAACTACTGGTACATCATCGAGGACTGGACATTGATGTCCTTCAACATTCATCACACTCACCAAATAACCCTCACAACCACTTTCCAGCAACTACTATGCTTTTGCTACTGATATCACACGAAATCTGAAGTTCTTCTTGATCACAACAAAAGTGAACGGTTCTCCCCCCAATGGCTAAAAAGTGATACTCTTCTTCTGACAATCTATTGTAGCACCGTAATTTGACAGCTAATTCAAGCCCAATATGATATCATAATCATTCATACTTAACACAATTAAATCAGCGAGGAGTTATCTTCCTTCAATAGGAATAACACAACCTCGAAGAAGTCGATTGGTTTGCTTTTATTCACCAGAAGGTATCATCACATCATAATTAGCTTCTACTAAGTCGGGTGTTCTACCCAGCTTCCTCACATACTCAGTGGATGAAAATGAATGTGTTTCTCCAGAATCAAATAGCACATATGTAGAAGTGCCAAAAATAAAAAACTTACCCGTAATAACTAAGGGATTCGCATCTGCCTCCTCCCACATCAAAGTGTACGCCCTAGCTGGTGCTCTTCTTTGTTGTCTCTACTTCCCTTGCTTAGGACATATAGTAGTCAGATGCCCTTTCTCTCCGCATGTATAACAGATTCTCGGAGGAATACAACACTCTCCACCATGTGGTTTAAGACAATTAGGACATATAGGCAGTGGCGGCGCCGGTGGCACTTTACCCTGATCAAATATATGATGCTTGTTTGCTTTTCCTTGTCTCTATCTTTGCTCCACTTGAACATTTGATTTCGGCCTCTGAAATGATATCGGCCTCTTATCATCTCTCTCAAACTGCTGCACTGGTTTATGTTCAAATTGACATCTGATAGCCTGCGCTTGTCTGATCCTCATCTCCGCTTGTTCAGCAATATGGGCCCTTTCTGCAACTTGTGAGTATGTTGCTCCATGCAGTCCCGCCATACTCACATCTCTGAAAAGTTCAGGCCTTAAGCCTTCCACGAACCTCTCCACTTTTAGTGCCTCCGTACTCACTATGTGTTCTGAAAACCTCGACAACTGCTCAAACTTTCGAAGGTAATTTGTAACTGACATGCCACCCTGCTTCAACTGTATGAACTCGTTCATCTTCATTGCTCTCACAAGTGCCATAAAGTACTTGTTTCTGAAAAGCTCCTTAAACCTTTCTCATATCATAGTCATGACATCCTCGATGCTTTTATTTGTATCCTACCAGTGGCCTGCACTTCCTCGTAACATGAAAGAAGCACACAACACCATGTCCCCATCTGGAATCCTACTGTATTGAAATATGTTTTCCATCGTGCGTAACCAATTCTCTGCATCTATGGGATCTGCTGCATCCTCAAATATCAGAGGGCTCAGATTTCAAAACCTCTCACAAACCATTTCGATACGTTCCACCTGATGTCGATCATAATTAACATTAACCTCTGGCTGTCCACCCATATCTCTCTGCTGAATCAGTTGTTGTATCTGCTGGGATTGGCGCTCTACTAATTCCATCAGTTGAGTAATCACCGCATCACGATTATTTCTTTCAGTAGGTGCTGCTTGCTCAGCAACTACAGAATGAAAATAACACTTACTCGCAAAGCTGCGCTCCCAAGGAATGAGCTTATGTACATAGACAATCTGCAGAACCTAAACCGTGCTCTGATACCACTCTGACACCTACTCGGTTAGCTACGGCACCTGGCGCATTACCCCAAGGGTGTCTTGAAGTTCCTCCACCGAACTATAATACGTAATCATCCCTAAAAATCTCGATTAGAGCAGGCAAATGCCAAACGCGAATACCCTCTGAACCCACAAGAATAACACCTGGTAGAGAGACCCAATCTTGAGTAAAATAAATACCGCGCTTACGATCTTTTTTAATAAAATCATTACATAACTTATAATTAAATACTAATTAACATAAACATCATCATTAAAAACCTGCATATATTTTTTTTCATAATATATTTATAACCAAAACCATAATCCACCATACGTCACCCATTTCTGACACAACATCAATCCACACAAACTTGTGACATTATTTTTTACATTATTTAATAAAACATCAGCAGAAACAAAATAAACCCACGGCCTAGCCCAACAGGTCGTCATCTAACATAAGTAGCATTAAATAACACCTCATAGTAACACTTTAAATTTATTTAACACAAAATGGTAACACTTATAAAATTATTATGATATGTAACATTTTTTTAACACTTTCTATATAAGTAACACTTTTCTAATATGTAACACATGCATATAACACTTATATATATAACACATTTTATGTAACATTTTTCAAAGGTAACACTATAATATAACACTTATACATGAGAAATATTTTTAAGTATCACTTCTACATACATAAATTATTTACGCAACATTTAAAATTGAGTTGTATTTTTAATACTCCATATTTATAAAATGGATATTAATTAAAACGTTACACACACACAAATATATATATATATATATATATATATATATATAATATTACTCATATTTAAAAAATATATTACGTACTATTTAATATATATATATATTTTTAAAATAAATAAATTAGTTTAATGTAATTATATAATACAAAATATATATAGTTCGTTACATAAAATATATTTTATTTTAATATATATTATTCAAAATTGAATTATAAAATTAAAAAGAATTCTATTATTCACGAAAAAATATTTTAAAATATATTCACTCACGTTTCATGTTAATGGTTAAAATATTAAACTGCAAATATTTAATTTAAAAAGGAAAAATAAAAAGACTAGAAATATATAATAAAATAAATATGTAATACATGTTAAGATTGATGGATTAGCTAAGTTAGTAAAGGAAATGCATTGTAACTCATAGGTCATGGGCAGTGGCGGACCTACTTAGGCGCTAGGGGGACCACTGGCCCCCCTGAACTTTTTAGAATTAGTAGTATATATATAGAAATTTTTATAAAGGCACTTTGTAACCTAGTTGTGAAGTAGCCAAGTTGACTAATTGTAGCTCCCGTGTTCGATACTCATCAGTTACAGGCATTATTATATTTTTATTTTTCTCTTTTATGTTAATTGATACATCATTTTCTCTTTCAATACATCACTATTTATATTTTTTTCCTCTTTTATTTTAATTGATACATTATTTACTTTCTAAAATTTTATTTCTTCTTGTCATATAAATATAAGTTGAATAGTATAATAAAAGTTGATAAATAAAATAATTTCTCTTAAAAATTATAGAACAATAAACGCGAATCGTTGCATGAGAGGAATACGATATTATTTTGAGCCCCCCTCGACATAAATCATGCGTCTGCCACTAGTCATGGGATCAAATACAAGCAATTATAATTTTAATTTTTTATTTTATAAAGTGTTACATAAACATTTTGTTGCAACTTTTATACAGTGTTATTAAAGTAAACATAACATTTTTTTAAGTGTTACTATATTAAGAAAAAATGTTACATAAGACAATTGGTAATAGGGGCAACAACGACACCTCTAAAAGTGTTATCTATCATCTATATTAACATATTTAAGCTATTAGATAATATTTTTTATTTTATAAAGTGTTACATAAATATTTTGTTGTAACTTTTATAAACTGTTACTAAAATAAATGTAACATTTTTTAAGTGTTACTATATTAAGAAAAAGTGTTACATAAGAAATAGGTAACAAGGGCAACAACGACACCCATAAAAGTGTTATCTATGGTCTATATTAACACATTTAAGCTATTAGATAATATTTTTTATGTGTTACGTAAAGCCATTTACTCCCTCTGTCTCCTTTCAGATGACACACTTTCCATTTTGGGTTGTCCCACAAAAGTTTGCACATTCCAAAAAAAGAAAAAATAAAAAATAATCACACTTCCCCATATACTTTATTTACAAAAAAATCACCTCTACCTAACATACTTTATCATTTATTTATTACAAAAAATACCATTTTACCCCTAAAAGTCATCACTTTCTTAATCTCCGTACCGAAAAGAGGGGCGGAAACTTTTCCGGGACAGAGGGAGTATGTTATAGTGACATACTCTCAAAACCCTATAGTAGCTGCACAGCTTGTACAGTCACATCACAAAACTCAATCATCAACAGGCTCACCTACAATGCATAAACTAGTGAGATAAAATCTCAGTAACTAGAAATCATGCATGCCAGTGTATGAAAATGAATTTAGTTTTCTATAGCCTATTTCCTAATTTTTCTAGTTGGTCTCTTTTATTTTGAAAACTGTTCACGTTGCGTGATCCCCATGACACACTTATGATATGCACCCCAAATGATATCAATAGGGATAATTTTTCCAAACCCCGAATAAGTGTTGAGAATGATTTTTCCGAACCCTAGCAGAGTATTGGGGACGATTTTTTTGAAATCCAAATCAAGTTTTGGAAATAATTTTTTCGAACCCTAACTGAGTGCATATATAGTGGCCGCACACACCATTAATATCATATTAATTTTGAGAAACACTTTTCATGTTTATGCATGGTATGCAACCAGGGCAATCAAATATGCATCATAAACCATGTACGACATCAATATCAACATTTAATCACAATAAGTCAACAACTTAACTTCAATTCACACAGATCCACTTCTGGAACAACAACTTCACCTCAACCACATAGATCCATTTATAGAATAACAACTTCACTTTAAATCATATGGATCCCTTTTTAGAATAACAACTTCATCACGGATCACAAAGATCCTTATAAACAATATCTTCTCAGATCACATAGATTTATATTCAACAGTTTCTGATCACACAGATCTATATAGGATAATGAGATTATTTCAAATTATAAAGATCCGCAACTTATATAACAAATAATTTACAGGATAATATTTTATTGCATATGAATACCTACTTTCTTCAAATCACAAAATTCACAACTTGCACCACAAATTAATCCCAAATAATTTATAATGAAATTAAACTAATCACAAATAATTCATAACATAATTATCACATACTCCCTCCGTCCGCCTTTAGGGGTGTCATTTGCTTTTTGTGCGTGGATTAAGGAGTATTATTATTTAATATGATGTGGGTAGTTGTATTAGTAGAGGTGAGGATCCCATTTTTTAGTTGTATTAGTGGGAGTGTGTAGATAAAAAATGAAATGAGACCCTTGGGGGTGGACGTCCAAAATGGAAAAATGATACCCTTGAAAGCGGACGGAGGGAGTATTAATCATAAATAATCCACAAACAACATGTTTATGCAATGTAGTTGGACTTCTACTTACCTGGACTCCAAATAGCAATAATACTATAGATCTCGTGAAGAACTATAACTAACCTCCAATCTTTCCGTTCCGACACGAACTCTTTCCTCTCTTTTTTTTCTTCCTCTCCCTCTCCCTCTCTCTCTCTCTCTCTCTTTTATGTCGAACTGATCCAAGAATGGGGGTTGATAACCCCAATGGCCTATTATTATTATATATGAAAGGGTGGGGTGAGTCGGTGGAAATCCACTGCTCTCTCATCCAATTAAATTTTATTATTATTACTACTATTATTATTATTATCATCATTATTATTATTATTATTATTATTATTATTACTATTCATTACGAATATACGTGCAATACTTAATAATTAAGATATGATATATTTATAAATTAATACACATACGTGTATATTTTTCTTACCACTATTATTACTACAAAAATACGCGTGATACTTAATAATTAAGAAAATAATATTTTTATACACATAACGCAATTTAATTATATATTGAAATTAATGCACGTATATATTTATGCACACATATATTCACAAATTGTCACCATTTTATCACGGATGTCTCAAAAAATCTAAAGATAAATAAAATGTAGAAATAATTATCACATTAGTATCACATAATTGCCACATAATTCTCACATAATTATAAAATGCACATAACACAAATTAAATTATATTAGCTCATGAGTAGTGAGAAGCTCGGGTATCACAAGAACTATATAAACTGATTATATGCCGGTTTGAATATCAGCTAGAGTGACACCTTGGTTCAATCATCGATGATATTCTACAGTCTTTGCCTCAACTACAATAAACAAAAAAGAGATTAAAACTAAATTTCACAAAAACACCAAACTGAAGAAAAAGAAAAGTAAATTGGAGAAGAACCTATTCATCCGAGAGCTTCTTAATAATCTTTAGCCACCCATTAGTTCAAGGTGCTCAAATCATGGAGTGATTTGAAGTTGCATTTCAAATGGGGCATAAGACATCATCTCCCTCAAAGTTCTAAAATTTAGTTTTTTGAAATTGGATGGAGGACAATCCTAAGAGATGATGAATTGAGAAGAGGAAGAAGAAACAACAACATTTCTTGCAGGTTGCCTCATGCTTTAGTCGTGGTCAACCGAGCAGACATAATGCAACCGAGATAACATATTCTACCATTTCACCAAATAAAAACAGAATATAACAAGAACTTAAAGATTCCAACACAAAAAGGCTTAGCTCCTAGGGGTTGCATAGACTACAAAAGAACAAGACAACATGAACCTCAAGGTATACAATATCACATGAAAACATTATCATCAACTACTCCGCCTACACTCATTATTTCTATCGAATTACTTAGAGTACACAATCATCATTATATTTTCAAGAGAAGTGAAAACATAGAACTATTCAAGAAAATATATCTAGAAGACGTAACTTATCATCATCTTGAGAAACTTGATAGTCAAATTTTGTTAGTCACACATAAATTTGGGGAGTCACAAATATTAAAACTCTCTCAAACATTATATCAAACACTTGGTGAACGCAATATAATCTATAATGCTTGAAATATGCATGTTACAATCCCAATTGGCTTGAGAGTTTATTTTTTCCTCATTGAAATTTTGATTGACTAGTAAACAAGTTTGTTCCATAGTAGCTTATGATCTTCAAATTTTCACTCATTTAAAATTAGCTTCTCAAAAACAATATATACATCACCAAACATGATGGATGATCAAATCACAAATATCCTCCAAGTGGAAATAATATACGATTGATGCACATTTATACAAGATGTAACAACCTAAAGAGAAAATTACGGCACATTAATTAATTTATTTAGCTAACCACGTAGACAAGGTAGACCCACTTATATAAAGACTAAAGCCCATGCATTCTCAATGCTGGTAAATTGTCAAGCTATACAATCTACAAGTAACTTAGCACAATTGGCAATGAAAAATTAAATTTACACAAATTTAGTTTCAAGTTTACCTGAATTTTCGACATTATTTTCTAATGTCAAAGTAGACAAACATTGGGTCTAATACCTGTCGCATTGTGATACTATCATTTATCAGATCAACCCTCCTTTGGATACATATTTGCGACCATACTCTTAGAATCTGACCTACTCCATAAGTCAAATAAAATTAAGAGATATCATTACAAAGACAAAGACATGAGAATAAAAATATAAAATCCCATTAATAGATTATAGCTTAATTGGTGCTATTACTATGAATCAACCAAAATATAATTAATTACCTATTAAGTAATCATTGGCTTTGGCTTCAGCCACGAACCTGAACTTCTGCAGATTCAACTTAACAATCGCATCAGCAAAAGGGCAACCTCTGGTAATATACAACCTATGATTCCTGACATCACGCATCACCTCGTTTAGCGATATATTTTTTAGTGATTAGTAATACTTAGTATTATTAATGTAATATAATAACTGATTGAATGCAGTTTATTTTGGGATTAAAAATTATAAATCAAACTAATAGGTTAATTTGATACTGAACAACAACGACACTACATATTACATTTACAAAAAATATCATCTTCATCATCCTCATCCATGCATTGAAATGGAATCTTGACCCATTATCTTCATCTTTAGTCTGACTTTCCACTAAACGTACACATTTACTCTTGTAGTGGCCTGGTTCTTTGCAATGTCCATAGCGGCACAATGTACTACTCTTGGTATGTTTCAGTGATTGAGTTACTTTTGTCCTCACTGTAATAGGATCCTTTACTATTACGTTTCTGCCAATGCAAAACCTTATCTTGGGTAATTGACCACTTGACATTGATTCTGATGGGCCTGCAATAATCCATAGATTTGCAAGTATGGATTTCATACCATCCATTGCAATAGAGTAATGATCAAATGAGGTTGATCCCATGTTATATATCTCATACATCATAGAATGGAGTGATCCAAATCTCCATTCCACTGGCTTTATGTCATCATTAGTTGTGGTAGTATTAATGATGCCCTTCCCCATCTCTCGTGTAACATGCTGTTAGGAATACAGAATACATTTGTTGCCTTAAGTTCACAAAATATGTGACTGCATGGCAACCTAATCGACTCAAACATCCCACAAGAATACTTCATGTGTTTATCACATTCATTCATGATTACAATTGTAATAGAACATGATGCATCCCCATATTTGAGCAATTCAAACTTCCGCTGACCCTCTTTTGTTAGTATAGAAATTGGGGTGTACTTGCTTTCTTCTTGAATCTGGTAACATACCTACACTAAAAAAAGTTCACTGTTATGAAAATGTATATGTGAATTAGTTTTTATTTAAATTACTTTATTTTACCTTCTGAAATATAGATGTCGTATAAAATTCATTTGCACTTCATTCCAAGCATTGTAGATGAGTTTGCAACGGTTGTTCTTTTTGGGTGTTAATGAAATCTTGATGGTGTGTATTTTCTCTCATCCACTTCATTGCCCTACACCACTGCTTCATGAATCGGTATAAAATTTAAATCTCCGTGTAAGAAATTCTTGATGTACGAGTGTGCTCCCTCGCATCGCTGGCTGGTGGTCATCTCGGCAAAAAATACATTCCTGAAATAAGCTTCTGCCCATTTGCCCCTCATATTGTACATTTTCTTAATCCATTCATGACCAGCAATGTCAAACTCAGTAATAAATGCATTCCATGATTGTTTAAATTCTTGCACTATCTGACGGCTAAGCATACAATTTCAAAACTCATCTAAGAACTCTACATTAGTGGATACAGAGCGAGCATTTTACATCAAATGCTGTGAACACAATATATGCCTTGATGGAGGCATAACTGATGTCAATGCTGATGCAATAGCTTTATCACCATCAAATATTACAGATTTTGGGTACTTCCCTTCCATTGCATGGACAAATATTTGGAATATCTATATGTATGATTTTGTTATTTCCTCTGCTATCATTCCACAGCCAAAAACAATAGTATTTTGATGGTTGTTGACACCAACCATTTGAACAAACGGCATTCTAAATGTATTTATCTTGTACGTAGTGTCAACAACCAATACATCCCCAAACAAGTTGTAATCATACCTAGATCGTGAGTCAGACCAAAATAGTCGATCTGTTCTCCTCATTCACAGTGTACCTCACATATAGACCAGGATCAGTTTCTATTAAGGCTGAAAAATACGCTATGTGAACTCCGCATCAATCTAGCTTCTGGTGTTCTGACATTTTTTTATCCAACAAAGTTGTAAAGGTCCTTAATGGTGAAGCCTATATTATAAAATCCCCCATGTGCGTAACAATGAAGTCCATTATTTTACAAGTTCTAAAACCAGAACCTTTCATTTTTTTAATTTCCACAGCATGACCTGCACTCACTTTCTTATTAGACCTAAAAAATGAACTTGGGAAGGTATTGCGGTGTCATGTGAGTGTGTAATAACAAAGTGAGATACTACATAAGCAGATAATTTCTTAGAAAACTTTACCCCAAATTTTGCTACACATGAACACCGAGTTGACATACAAGCCACTGAGGAAGGTCTATCGTCACTAGTTGGTGGTGGTCTATCCATTTTAGTTCCCACCAACAACAAACCCATCGACGACGTAAGACAAATATTTTTCCTTCATTGTAGGTAGAACTACGCCTGCAAATTCCAAACCCAATGCAAACAGAATACGCATTATAAAATGACTCATCATTATCAATATTACCAATTTTTTCCTAATAAGCACTCCTATGTCCAACTTGTAGGATCTCTCGTACCTAAATCACCATTATCCACTGATTAACCATTTGTAGTTGGGATGACTAATTAAAGAATTTATCGAACCACAGGGAAGAAGGTACCAGGGTTTAAACGATTTTGTGTTTGTCGTAGTTTTATAGAGATGATCATAAAGTGATAGGATTAATCAAGAAATAGAAATTAAACAATTAAATGACAAGATAAATAATGGAATAGATGAATGAAGATGAATGAATGGGCCAAGTAGATAGAGAATGAGATTAGCAATACTTAAAGTATGAAAATCTAGGTATCATGCAACGAATTCATATGTGTCAGGGTTAATAACTAAGGGCCGACACGAATTCCATCTAAACTCCCTCTCGAGATGGATAGGATGTAGATCCTCACAAAGGTCTCAAAATAGCTCAAAGGTTGGTTCTCAATCAAACAATTCCAACTAGGTACTAAGTTCAATTGGAGAGTCCCCTCACACGACCAATTGACCACTCGATCTAACTAATCGAATGTTCTATCAAAGGGTTCTAAATCCTAAAGGACTTCTCAATCTCTTTACAATTTATAATGCACATGAGGTGTTTGATGAAATGATTCACTCAATTATCCTAATCACATAATTGATTTCTCAATTTAATCACATATTTAAAATAACAAAACATACAAATCATCATAAATCTCAAGATCTTAAGCATCAATGATAGAAAATCACTAAACCCAATCAACATAATCATTCAATTGCAAAATACCCAAAAATTATCCAACACAATTCATATTGCTAATCTCACAAAGGAGATTAGCCTTTCATAGTCTCAAAGAAAACAACATAGACAATTGTATATGCAAAACACATGATTGAACTACAAAGAAGTCTACAAAAATTGGAATTAAAACTCCCTTGAATAACTTCAATGGTGCTTCTCTTCCTCTTCTTGCAATCTTCACCCCCCCACTTGCTTCTCTAACTACTTGGATGGTGGATTGGATGGTGGGATGAAGGTAGATGGTATGGATAAAGAATGGATGAAGATGATGGTATAAAATGAAGGAAATGGTGTGTGAGGTGTGTGAGCAGCTGAAATTTCGTGCATCTCCCTTCAAAGGTTGAATGGATGGGTATTTATACTCATTGGGGGTCTTCTAGAAGAAATTTGATTTTTTACTGATCAGGCATCTACACATCTCGTGTGCTGCAACACGCCTTGAGTCGTGTCAGGGTTTTTGGGTCAACGCGAACTTACGATGGCACACGAGTCGTGTGCCGCAACACAGCCAAGGGATGATCGTGTTGTGCATTCTGATGTCGTCGCACGGCCATCTCTTACAGGCTCATTTGCCGTACACAGCTCGTGTAGCACAACACAGCTCGTGTACTTGAAATGGCTGGCCATGTTCTTACTGCCCTGTTTTCTTCTTCCTTCTTTCGTCTCCCTTCTCTATTTTCACTCCGATTTCACATGTTTTACATACGATTAAGTTTATTCACATTCAATTCCATAAAAACACATAACTCCACTAAATAGAACATAAATACGGATAAAAATATACAAAAACACACATAAAAAGATATTAAAATCTAGGTAAAAATATCACTCATCACACCCCCAAACTTAAAATGTTGTTCGTCCCCAAACAACGTAAATGATAAACCAAGAGGAGTGAGTTTCACCTAGGAAAAGACTAAATAAACACAAGTAATAACACATCAATATCAATAAGAATTACAAACTATGCTAAGGCATCCTACATCAATAAAACCATAACATGCAAATATTAACATGTTCAATCAAAAGAGAATAAAAGTGTAATATAGTTCACTTTTAGTCCAAGCCTCACATATGTCATAAATTTCATTTAACACTCTATAAAGTAAGGTAAAACAATACTCATCATTTGATTGGCTCGACTCGCTATAAACTTGCTCGCGGACTACATTCACAAACCACCAAAATATTAATTAATGATAAAAAAGGTCTTTCATTAAGGATGTAATGATAGGCTCTTTGGTAGGGTAGGAAAAATATGGATAATAGTGACTAATCATGTGTAAGTAATCGAAGAGGTAGCTACTTTCTTCCATTCCTTAACATTTTCTTTCTTCCTTTGTTTCCTTAATTGATCACAAGCACTATCATCAAATTTCCTTGAATTGAGCTTCTTTCAATGCATGCCACCTTTCTTTGATTTTTATTATTTCCTTGAGTATTTTGTTACTTTGCTCATTTTCTTGTTATGAGGTTGCATATTTATTTTTGCTTATGTTCTTTTTATCCTTTTTTCTTTCTTTTCTTTTACCATTTCCTTTTCTTCTTTTTCTTCCATATCAAACCTTCCTAGCTACCATCTCCTCAATCACTCACACAAAGATGGTGAATATATAAGGCTCATGTGGGGTAATTAAGGCTTGTAATGTGCTAAATTCACAAGAAAAAGGCTTAAAGGCTTAAAGTGGCTAACTAGGGATGGTGTTCATGGTAGGGAAATATATGGCAATGACTTTTAATAACAAGGATGGCCTTAGATTATGTCATTAACCTCTACTAATCAGGTTCATTCTTATAGTCCTTGAGCAAGTTCTAGCTTATCAAACACAACCAATCTACTCATGAAGGAAAAATATCATGTATGCACGGTTAAGGCTCAAATATTCACAAGGTTATGCTTAGACTTTAAGGAACTTATTACACCACATTCATCTCAAAATTGAATAAGTTAATTAAAACATGTCACAATTTGAAAGTGTAGAGATTCTTAATCATAACTTGTAATCACTTACTACCACAACATATCATCACTCACATTCAAAAATGACTCACGACATTTCAAAAACAAACCACCAAAATAATCCCTAAACAAGAATAAAAAAAACACACAAAACACATAAGAAAAGACTCACCAAACAAGAAACAATACAAAAACACATAACTTGCATGAATAAAAATCACCATCATAAGAAAATGAAACACACATTCATATCATCCATAACAATTAAGCTTACAAACATCCCAACCTTGATTGAAAATGAAATCCTAAATTACGAAAAAATAAACATCCCAAAAATATTACGCATGAAGCAACATGCTAATCACATCAATCCAAATCAACATCAAAACATGTCAAGCAAATAGAAGTGGTAAAGTATAGAGTGAACTCCCTCAATAGGCATTTAGTAGTGGAAATGGTTGGCACAAGCTTCCGGATTGAATGCACAACGAATCTCGACTTGATCTTTGGGCTCAATTCGTGCTTCTACTACACTTCATTCATGCTCAACAACTCATTTAAAACATTAGCTCAACAATATCATGAAAAATATGGAGTATCATATACTTCAACACAACCAAACTTACCAAAATCAAACCAAAACTCATGAGAAAATTTTTAAAATTAGCCCAAAAACATGAAAAGTATATGCCTTCAAGAAAAAGTATGTCACACAACACCATATCCCCCAAACTTAAATTGAAACAAGAGTTTCGAGTTAAGTTTGTAAAAAGTAATGTGACGTGCCTACACACTTCAAAACAAGCACCCTTCGCATCTTCAACACGCATCTTCCTCACGAGTACAATTAACCTTCATACCAAAAATTGCAAGAAACAACATCAAATACATCATCCTTATTTAAAGCATTAGATAAAGTAATAAAAGATAATGATGGGTTGCCTCCCATCTAGAGCTAAGTTTAACATCTTCAAGCCGGATGGGATATGAAGAACTCATCGGAATGGCCACGGATATCTTTCGCCCTTGCCATCAAATTTTAACCGTTGTGCTTCTTTCTCTATTAGGCATTTATGGCAAGTGACGGCCTCCGCTGCATCCTTCGAGCATGGCTTCAAAAATTTGACTCTCTTGAGCTTACACTCCATTGCCCTTTCCATTCTCGAACACCACTTATTCCTTCATACCAAATAGATCCCCAACATCTCTTCGAGTTCTTTTTTGTTCCTAAGGATATGAGAAAAATCAATGGGTAAGATAAAGTCAATGTAAATAATATTATTAAATTCAAGACAACTTAAAGAGTTTAAAGGTTTAGAAATGCTCATTTCACTCTTCAAGTCATCATCATTTGCTTCTCGACTTTGTTCCTCTATGCCAACATCATTTGCCTCAATAGGCTCTTCAAATACCTCATTTGATTCTTCATCTCCCAAATTCTTTTCTTCCTCCAACTCTTCTTCAACTTTACTCTCCTCTTCAATTTCTTCAACTTGTTGAAAATTGGTCAAAGCACTTACAATTTGGCTTATTTGATACTCCAAAGCTTCTAACCTCTTCTCAGTTGCCTCATTTCTTTTCTTCCACTCTTCAAAGCTTGCTTCATTCATCTCAATCAGGACTTCTAAAGGTGATTTTTCTTCCTCAACTTGTTAAACGTTTCCTCCCTCTTGGTTGTCAAAAATTCCATCCTTGAATTGATGGATAATTTCCATGAAAACTTCCCTCATAGTTATCTTGAATATTTCCTTGAAAATCATCCACTTCCATGAAAGAAGTTTCTTCTACTTGATGGGTAGGCATCCTCCATTCTTCTTGCTCCATAGGGCTAGGAATCGACACACCTTGCACATTTTGAGCACCCCCAAACTTGAACTAAGCAAGACTTGACTATAAACACCTTGATTCATCATCCTTATTTGTCTTGTCAATTCCAAGGTAGCGGGTGTAATTATCTCGGAGGATTCATTACAAAGAAAACTTGATTGAGAATTTTGGCCTTCATCACTTCCTTGAGCACATCTTCTATATAAGTCCAACAAGGCATAATTTTGAAATGGAGGATTGGTGTTGGGATTTGGTGAAGAATAAGCACAAGCTTGATAAGGGTGGAATGTATTTGCATTGTAAGCTTGTTGCCATTCTCCCTTTCTTCCTTGATTGTAGTATTGAAAGCTATCTTGATTCATTTGAAAATTGTAACCATAGTTGCTCTCATTCATATAACCTCTTGATTGTTGAGGTGGAGCTCTTGCACTTTGATTTCCAAAAATATCATTCAAGTATTGGTTCCAACCTTCCATTTAAATGCTCTTCTCAAGGCTTACTACAATTCTTCTTTAAACTTGCTATTTTTGGCTTTGATCCCCCTTCTTCTTCTCTCAAGGTAGTTTCCAAGTACCTATCAAAATGAAAAAGTGAGATAAAAATTTTCCAAAATAAATAATAAAAAGCAATAAAAATATCTCTAGTAATACCAATCAAAATACTCCTTCGTTAACCTCTAGCGACCGTTACCTCCCCGACAACGACATCATTTGATTAACCATTTGTAGTCGGGATGACTAATTAAAGAATTTATCAAACCACAGGGAGGAAAGTACTGGGGTTTAAGCGATCTTGGGTTTGTCGTAGTTTTATAGAGATGATCATAAAGGGATATGATTAATCAAGAAATGGCAATTAAACAATTAAATGACAAGAAAAATAATGGGATAGATGAATAAAGATGGATGAATGAGCCAAGTAGATAGAGAATGAGATTACCAATACTTAAAGTATAGAAAATCTAGGTATCATGCAACGAATTCATATGTGTCAGGGTTAATAACTAAGGGCCAATACGAATTCCACCTAACCTCCCTCTCGAGATGGATAGGATGTAGATCCTCACAAAGGTCTCAAAATAGCTCAAAGGTTAGTTCTCAATCAAACAATTCCAACTAGGTACTAAGTTCAATTAGAGAGTCCCCTCATACGATCAATTGACCTCTCGATCTAACCAATCGAATGTTCTATCAAAGGGTTCTAAATCCTAAAGGACTTCTCAATCTCTTTACAATTTATAATGCACACGAGGTGTTTGATGAAATGATTCACTCAATTATTGTAATCACATAATTGATTTCTCAATCTAATCACATATTTAGAATAACAAAATACACAAATCATCATAAACCTCAAGATCTTAAGCATCAATGATAGAAAATCACTAAACCCAATCAATATAATCATTCAATTGCAAAATACCCAAAATTATCTAACACAATTCATATTGCTAATCTCACAAAGGAGATTAGCCTTTCATAGTCTCAAAGAAAACAACATAGACAATTGTATCTCCAAAACATATGATTGAACTACAAAGAAGTCTACAAAAATTGGAATTAAAACTCCCTTGAATAACTTCAATGGTACTTCTCTTCCTCTTCTTGCAATCTTCACTCCCCCTTGCTTCTCTAACTACTTGGATGGTGGGATGAAGATAGATGGTATGGATGAAGAATGGATGAAGATGATGGTATAAAATGAAGGAAATGGTGTGTGAGGTGTGTGAGCAGCTGAAATTTCGTGCATCTCTCTTCAAAGGTTGAATGGATGGGTATTTATACTCATTGGGGGCCTTCTAGAAGAAATCTGATTTTTTTACTGATCAGGCACCTACACGACTCGTGTGCTGCAACACGCCTCGAGTCGTGTCTGGGTTTCTGGGTCAACGCGAACTTACGATGGCACACGAGTCGTGTACTGCAACATGACCAAGGGATGGTCGTGTTGTGCGCTCTGATGTCGTCGCACTGCCATCTCTTATAGGTCTATTTGCAATACATGGCTCGTGTAGCACGACACGGCTCGTGTACTTAAAACGGCTGGCCGTGTTCTTGCTGCCCTATTTTTTCTTCCTTCTTTCATCTCTCTTATTCATTTTCGCTCTGATTTTACCTGTTTTACATACGATTAAGTTCATTCACACTCAATTCCATAAAAACACATAACTCCACCAAATAGCACATAAATATGGATAAAAATATACGAAAACACACATAAAAAGATAGTAAAATTTAGGTGAAAATATCACTCATCATTTGATGCCCTTGATTCTTCTTCGTGATCTTCACCATATCGCTCGAAACTTATAGAATCACAGGTATCACATTCTATATCATTCAATGATTGATCGAGTCTAACTAACCAAAAATTTGAAGGAGATGTCAAAATTTTGAAGAAAATGAAATTTTAAGTTTTGCGTTTGGAAAACTTAAATTATGTAAGTATGTGTATGTAGTGGTTAAGATACGCAGAAATTGTCGTACACAACGTGTATGCAATGGTTAAGATACGTAGAAACAGTTGTATTCGTCGTATTCTTATTGTTTGGACATAGAAACTGAATTTGAAAATTATCTGTATTCTTATTATTAGATATGATATGAATATTTATTTATTATTTAATCATACCTTATTTAATAAGTTAGATTATATAGATTATTATTCTAAAATATGATACCTTTCAAAAAAATAAATTAGATAAATATAAAATAAATTTATGATATAAATTTAAGTTGTAATGAAGTAATATAAACTATTTCGTGAATATATAAAAATAAATACATTACACATTAAAAAAAATACAACAATATATTTATAATTCATAAAAAGAAAAAAGAAAAAACTCATGAAAATTTTCTATATATATAGATCATATTCGTATAAATTATGTAACAATATTTATAAAATATTTCCAATATATGATTTTAATTTAAAACACTCCAAATAAATTATTTAGTACGTATACATCAATAATAAAATATATGAAGAAATTAACATATTATAAAAATCATCTAATATTATCTATATTATAGTAACATATAAAAATTTCAATAATATAAATTATTTAACAAATACATATCAATAAAATAGTATATATGATGAAGTTAATATAAAAAAAAATAAATACGATACAATTCATTTTAGAATATAATAGATATTGATATTTTATTCATATAATTATGATCACAGATTTTATGATTGTAATTCGATATCCTCATAATTTTTATACATATACAATATTAACATGTTTGTAGGATAGATTATGTGAAAGCATCTCATGAAAAGATTATTTTATACTTTTGTAATTAATTATCACTTTCTTATTAAATATTATAACATTGAGACACTCTCTTGTTAGACGGGTCGACCCTTACTAAAGTATGCTTATTATAAAGGTAAAGTATGTTTATTTGTAGTTAAAGTATGTCAATAATGAATCATATTATAACACCCTAAAATCATACTTTAATTCATCATTTATCATATTTTAGAAAACATAATTTAACAACCATTAAGCATACTTTATCTATATAATAGACATATTTTAACATGTCTCATATATATAATGTCTCACAAGAGAGTTTGTCTAAAACATTAACTTTAAAATGCTGTAAATTTTCATTAATACTATAAATTCCTTGTGGATGCTTGTTATTTAAAAGTTATTTTTCATATATTAAAGAGTAATCAATAAATTAGTGTTGTTAAGAATTTGAAAAGTAATTTTTTTATTTAGGAAAATAATAATTTGTGTAAAAAATAATTTTTCGTGTAATAAAGACTAAATATTAATGAAATCAAGTTTCACGTGTGGACACACTTTATACATGTAGTTTGTCTTTGTCTTTGACATATATTCAGTGAATTGAAAACAGTTATCCTTTTACATGACAAGCTAGTGAGTGAGAGTAAATTACTTTTACAAACCACAACCAATATAGATATTAATTAAGGATGCTAAACATCTTAATACTTAAATATGTTTTGGTGAAAAATAAATTTTGTGCAAGTACCATTTGTACAAGTGTATTTTGGTTTCAAAGTTTCTCTCAAACATGTATTAAAAGTTTCAATCAAACATACATTAATGATACTATATGTGAAGTATTTTTATTCAAACTAGACATTAACGTGCTAAATATTCTATTAAACTTTATCTTTGAGTAAATTATAGGTATTTATAAAAATTTGAGTTGATAATGAATCTCTTAAAATATGTCACATAATTAAGCAAATGTAATTGCTAATAAAGTATGTATGCAATTGTTAATAAAATAAGGAACATTTATAGCGTATAATTATGGAGACGGTCATGTGTCGGTGCTAATGGTTAATGCTTGATGGAATTTGAAAAGTAATTTTTTCTTTATTCAGAAAAGTAATAGCGTATATATTTTTATATGCAGTAAAAAGTAATTAGTAAAATCAAGGTTCACGTGTGAACTGAATTGTAGGTATTTATAAAAGTTTGAGTTGATAATGAATCTCTTAAAATTTTGATTGAAAATAATTAATATAATTATATTCTGTATATATGAAGTCAAATAATTAAGCAAATTTAATTGCTAATAAAGTATGTATCTAATTACTAATAAAATAAGAAACATGTATAAAAATACTATGGAGATGGTCATGTATAGGTGCTAATTGTTAATATTTGATGGAATGACCAATTATGTTAGTTCTCATCAATGTCTCATATTATATGACTGAAAAATATAAATTGACTTTGATACATTAAAGTAAATATTTTCTTAAAATAAAGTATCAATCTTTATTTTTTTTAAAGATATTTTAATACAATAATCAAACACAAATTATCTCGTGCACCGTGCACCTACTTTAAAAAATTATTCGATATACTTTATCCATTGTTTTTGCAATATTTTTTTTATTATATAAAAAATTACTTTTTCAAGAAATTATTTTGGTTAATTTTTCTTTTTTAAGAGAAATTATGTTGGTTTCTCACCCAAAAAAATATTTTGGTTTCTCAGAAAACAAAAAAAAAAACTGATTTATCTATATTTCACTTTCATAATTGATTAATAGTTGTAAAAATTATTGATGTGTCATTGACATATATATCGTACTATTATAATATTTTACTTAATGTAATGTATTTCTACATCACTCTTTTTTTTCCCCCTCATTTGTTTGTAATATGAAATATTTCAAATAAATAAAATATTTTTTAATTTTCTAGTGTAATATAATTATGATAAAATGTCTAGAAGGTTTATTTTAAGAAAATTTGAGATTTTTTTAGTATATTTCTCAACCTATATATCTCTAGTTTTATCAAAGGTATAACATTTATTCTGTAACATATTTCCCATTTATTTATTTTCTAAAATATTTTCATGTTTGTTAATGTCATTGTATGTTGTTTTTCAAATCTTCCTCATTCAAATTATTTTCATTCTTAATTATAAAAAGTAAATTATTATTTAATATTTTGAGTTTTGTTTTAAAATATATTTTGTTATTTAAGTTATTATTACTCAACCATTATAATTCATCACTTTTTTACTAGGGTAGGTCTTGGGTGGGACCGTCTCTTGGATCTCCTTATATGAGTCGGATTATCATAAATAAAAAAAAATAAGCATATTATAAATTCAATTAAAAAAGAATTAAAATGATAGCATTTTTTATTGAGATGTGATAAAAAAATGATAATATTTTTTTTTATTTAAATGTGATAAATGATCATGAAAAAAGTGATAATTATTCAATTAAATTACTTTACAAATAATTTTTAAGACTAATGAAAGGAGGTGATAACTTTATTAAAAAAATAATTTCTAATCTTTGAAAAGTGATATTCATTCAATTTAATTATTTACTAATTTCTTATTAAATTATTATTACATAAAAAGATTATTTTTATTAATCTTATTAAAAAAAGTGAAATCAAATATTAAATAGGAAAAAAAAGCATGCATATAGTAGTGCCCGCATATCAAACTTTATCTTTTCATTAACTGAATATTTAGTATTAGTGCTAATCACAGCGCAAGTTTAAATTATTTAATTGGGGCTCTATCTCACGTAAGGAGATCCATGAAATAATTTCATCCAAGACATATCTATTTTTTAATTGCTATCACTTTTTATTCATCTCACGAATAGTTTATAAAATAATGCAATTAGAAGATTATCACTTTTGAAAATACTATCACATTTTATAAATTATAATATTTAATTAAAAATAAATTTGATGACTAATAAATTTTAAATTTTTACATTTTAAAATAATAAAAATATAAATTAAATAAAAACGTAGAAAAAATACATATGCATATAACACCAAATTAATTTCCATTTCATAATTACTTTTTGAATTTTCTAATTTGATATTAAGATAGTACTAGTATGTAACCTAATGATGAGTGTTTTCTCAACACACAATATTAATCCCAAGTGTGAAGGATGTTATTGTAGCTTTGATAAGCGACCAAGTGTTTATCGAACCCAAGGGACATATTATTATTAATTTAATTATAATCTACTTATTAAGACTAGTATGGCAATATAAGTGTGATGATTAAGTAACCAATAAAAAAAATTAAAAAAACAATTAAAGTAAACAAGCAGTCAAGATTAAACGAAAGTGAATAAGTGAGAAGATAGGTAGACTATGCGTTTTTAATTCATACCCAGAGTTGTTTTTGTGAATCATTAATTATTATGTAGAGTCTGAATACATATCTTGATTATTGATTGAGTACGTTCACTGCTGAGCAGGATTCTATATTATGATTCTAAGTGAGGGGACTCCGAAGTCTCATTAGAACTATCTTATATAAATACTTGTCAATTGAATATGATTCGGGTTAATAAGTAGGATAAAGAGAATAACTTCATAGTACTTATAAAGGGAGATCATATCGGGTTAGAGTACTTAGTACACGAGATATAATTGATACTGATAGTACCTAGAAAGGGGGGTGAATTACATCTCTTGCTCCAAGGATACTCACACGTGTCACACGCTTATTTACTTGTGTCTATATAGTAGATTTGTATGACTTAGTGATGCGTCCATACTCCACAAGGCAGAGTCGGACATTGATACACCGAAGGAAAGTTAATGAGTAAAACTGGATGGCCCGAAGGACTAATATTAAATAATCCACAATTAGTGTTGTACGGAGTATACACACGGAAGTTCAATTAACTCATAAAACCTTCAAAAATCTTAGAACTACCGAAGCAGTTCTAGCCCATGATTGATCGAAGAACAATCATGGTAGTTGGATAGAGCTTACCCATAGTCTTGAAAATTACAAGACAAATTAAGATGCGAAGTAAACCCTAGATGTGGGCGCCGTCGCGTCTCTCTCCATCTTGAATCTTCACTTGGTTCTCACTTGATTCGACAGACGAATCTCTCTCCACACCTTCGTGGATGATGGTAGGGTTTCGAATGTTGTGTAGAATGAAGGTGGTGGTGAACGTCCCTTTTCAATTGCGTAAGGTCTTTCTTTTATACTTGTAATCTCTCTTTATGGACCTAGGATGGGCTTTTTGAGTGAAAACATGTATTAAAGGTGTAAAAATTTGGATCCAGAAGTTTCTCGTGCATCGGTTCAACGAAGGCCCCTGGTTGAATCAACCAAGGCCTTGTCGAACCATAACAACTTGGCAGGCTCCTGGTTTGACTCGAACGACTGGTTAAACCAGAAACTTCGTGGTCGAACCTCACTTGTGAAAAGTTATGCTTTTGGTTCGACCACGGTTCGACCAATACGCCTGGTCGAACCGCACTGTCGTGGTCTAACCACACTTCTACCAGCTTCCAACGCCTAGTTCGACCAGGGGTGCTGGTCGAACCACCCCCCATTTGATCGAATCGTGTGCCTACAACACCCCTTCTCTGGTTCCGATCACTTCTATCCCGTTGTTCTTTGAAAATCCACTCAAATGGCCTCAAACACGCCTGATTCATGACTTTCCACTACATATCTCGAATTATCTTCATTTATGATCAAATCATACATCATTATCATAAAAATCAAGACTTAAAACACGTGAATTTACACACTCATCAAACCCCCAAACTTACATGTTGCTCGTCCCGAGACAACGAAATCAAGATATAAGAGTAAGTGTAAATTTCACAAGTCCATCTAGTCAAGTACAATTCATACTTACACATGCAATTCTATCAACTTAAAACAAGTATCACTCGCATCATATATTTCATTCACGTAAAACATCACTCAATTATAATACACTTCGGAATACTAAGTCATCTAACTCACAAGATAAGTGTTTACTCTTGCTCTCAAGTGTAAAAGATGTACACTTCAATGGATTAGTATATACGCTCAATTTCAATTCATACTCCCTCGTAACCATAAACTTTGCAAGGGTCTCAAAAATCAACTTATAATCACCTTGTTACTAGGATCACAAAGGACTTGTTTTTGGGTTATAATGTTGGCACTTTGGTAAAGGCATGAAAATATAGATAAAGTGACTAATTCCCTAGTAGAGAATTACCTTGAAATTTTGCTTTTCAACAAACAGCTTCATCTTCTCCATCTTATTCTCATGATCTTTGCAATTCCATTTTTCCTTCTTCATGTTGGCATCAACATCTTTATTTCTCCTTTCTTCAAGTTACAAGGCTACCAATTTTGAGCACTACTATTCTAAGCAGTCGGGGTACCATTTTCAGGCAAATACCATAAATAAGATTTAACCATCCTTTTTTTCTTTCCTTCATATCGCTCAACCAAAATTTTCCTTCCTTTTCTTCAAATTCAAACTAGCATTTATTCACCTCAACTCTCTACTTATGAATAGGGTTTTCAACAAGGCTCAAGCAAAAGATGAATAAGGCTTTTTATCAAGGCTTGCCAAAAAAAAAGCTCTTAAAGGCTGAACAGGGCTTCCAATGATTTATACAATATGAGGGAAAGAAAATTTTGGCTTAATAACTCAAATAAACAATAATGGCCTAAGATCATGTCCTAATAACTAATTAATCATAAGTCCCACACAAGACTCCAAGCCAAGTTCTAGAATACGATCATATGAATGATTCTAACAAGAATAAACTATCATTCATGGATGTAGCATGATTTCATAAGGCTCAAATTCTCACATGGATAATAGATTCCTAAGCACTCCTCAAAGCATATGATCAAGATTAATTCCACAATGAACTCCATATATTTCACGAGTTATACATGCTTCTCATCAACAAAATCAACACATGCAAAATACGAATGCACATACTTAGCAAAGAACCCAACATATCGATCAAAACAAGTATCACCAACCAATCCAACCTCAAGTATCAAGTATCACACCTCAATCCAATCTCAAGTCAGAATATCAATATACATGCCACTCACACCATAAATACCCATCCTGTAAAGAGAAAAAGAGAAGGGGGAGAGATGAAATAGATAAGATAAAAAACCTGGCGCCCTCTACTCTTCCGGAGCATCATCTTTGCCCCTGCGCCAATCATCGAAGTCTCTTTGTAGGGTATCCACCTTCCTATCCAGAGCTTCTTAATTATCATTCAGATCCCCTAATCTCTGATCCATCACCACGTAGTTAGCATGCAGTGCGTTGTATCTCATATCGAGCGTGGCATAACTAGTGGTAAGCAAGCCCAGCTGGCGATTCATCTCTTTCTGATTGTTGTTCAGGTTGGTAAAGTGATCATTCATCAACCTAAACTACTCTCTGTAATACTCTTCAGGACTGCCCCAATACTACTGTTGTGGCTGTGCTGGATATGGTGGTGGTGGCATTTCATGTTGCTGCAGAATATCCATCCCAGGATGGATAAGCTCCTCCATATGCATCTCAACATGCTCTTCCTCGTGCTCTCTGTAATGAAGCTGCTGCTGCTGCGGCTCTAACTGCCTTTGCTACTCTTGATCTACAATCCGTTGCAGCTCCTGATACATCCCTGTAGCATACAGATCATAAACAGACCTCCAATCTCCTCTCCTCAAGCACGTTGTTGACATTGCTTCATGCGCCAAAGTGCTCATCAATCGATTGTCATAATTCTAGATCGTAGTCAAAGCCCTCGCATTATATGGAAACATGAAACAAAAAGGTTTAGAACCCCTCGTGTAAAGTCAGTCTCCATCTCGATGATAAGTAAATCCAACTTTAACACATGCACTCATGACTAGATCCGGATCCTCCAAGATGGGTGTAATGCCAATGAAATCCATGTGGTACGACTCAGCCACATGAGTAAGCGATCCTCTAATATTCACTCTCTGAAATGTGGAACTCCTGAATATGTAAAGCTGCTGAATAAGATACAAACCCACATTGAACTTTACTCCATTCAACATACACCAGAGAACATACAACTCTCACCTAGACACATAACTTCTCTCAGATCGGGCGAACAGTGTGTTGCCCAAAACTCTATCCATTTATTGAATAACGGGGTTCTAAATCAACGAAGCACGAACATTCTTCGTTTGAAATCCATGTCCTCTCCGGAAATAGACCTCCAAAAATCATTCGGCCTAAAGTACCCATTTTTGTGCCTAGAGATCCCCCTAGGAGTTTCAAATAGCACATTGAAATCCTCAGTTGTCCAAGTTCGCATCTCGCCTCCCAGCTGAAATGAACACTCGTATGGAAAGGAACTAGAACCTTTCTTGATGGTGATTGAACACAAAACCGCCGCAGTCACATGAAAGTATGATGCCCACTTATTGAACATCCACATAATATCGTCATGGATATGCATTGTAATCATGGCCTCATCATCCTGGTACTTCGTTCGAGCAATCTTATCAGACATATCGCCCCATCGATCCTTTATCTCCTTCCAATTCTCCATTCGAATCTTAAAATCCCTAGGCAGTCTCTCCTTAAGCTTCAATTTCTTAGTAACCTCATCCTCACGAGGCTGCCTATCTTGTCTATTCTTAGAATGAACTTCAGTCTCCTTTCCTTTTCTTACAAAACAATATTTCAATGCCAAACGGATCCAGACTAACTATACATGAAAACTCTAATCAAGACTTCAAGTTAAATACGTATAATCAATTCCATATCATCATGCTTCAATTCTACTTCACATTCAACTCTTCAATAAAAACTATCAAAAAATTTAACAACCACGTCACTTCCCTAAGCATGCATCTATCAAATTCAACTTAAAATTCAACATTCTTCACTTCACCACTTCAATTACTCAACAATTTCACGTAAACATCAAGGTCTAACAACTAATCAAAAATTAAAATCGAACCCATCACTTGTTCATATGAGATTTCAAACAAAAAATTCAAATTGCACCATGAATTCATATAAAAATGAGTTCAATCAACTTAAACACTTAAAATCAAGCAATGTAACTTCAATCCTAGGGTAATAGAGTCAAGAGAATATACCTTTTGATCCAGCCATGGCTTTTATGAACAAATTATGAAAAATCCCCAAATTGGAATGAAGAACCCTAGTTTTACACTAAAACGCTCCAAATCCATGAGAATTCGAGTATGGGAAGGATGGAAAGTGGTTTAATCGGAGTAGAATGAACCCAAATCAAAGTTTAGAAGAGATGATTTTTGGTTCGGAGAGGATTCGAGTGAGGGTGGTGTGAAGAATGTACGAAATAGAGGTGAAAATCAGAATTAAAACCCAACTTACCTGTGCGGTTTGACCTGAACCAAGTGGCCGAACCACCTCGTCGTGGTCGAACCAGGCTTTTGGACAACTTCAGCACTCGAATTTGACTCGAACCACTGGTCGAATCAGGAAGTCATTGTCAAACCAGCCTGTAATAAACTTTCAGGTGGCCAGTTCGACTCGAACTCTTGGTGGAATCACACCACTCTTGGTTAAATCGACCTATAACAATTTCTCTGGTCTTTGATTCGACTTGAACTGCTTGGTTTGACCAGCCTCCCTGGTCTAACTGAGCTCCTGATCCTTCAAAATCGATTCTTCTTCGTTCCCTGCAAACTTCAAGCTCAAAAATAATCATTAGGTACCAAAACAGAGCAATTCTAAAGCTAGAGATCCACATTAAGACTTAATAATCAATGTATATATACTCCGCATACGACCTAATAAATAAAACACCACTAAACATTAGGAAAATTGTAAAAAAATCAACATATCAACACCGATTAAAGTGTTAATATACCGCAAAAAATCAACTCCCCTAACAAATGTTATAAAGAAAAGATTATACTCTCAGTACTACGATGAGGTAAGTACATCACACCCCCCAAACTTAGTAGAAACTATAGTCGAAACTAAGTTTGCAAGAAGATGTAATTTCCGATAAGTAAGCACGTCAAATATAAATTTTTTTTACTCACACTAATGAAATAAAGCAATAAAATAGGAGGAAAAGCCCCCAACAGGCGCTCTTGTTTAACGTCGGAGAGTCACGACGATACCAAATCAATGCAAGGTATCCTCAAAGACGATGCAAGCATCATCCGGCAATTTTTAATGCTTCAATCGATGCCCATTTGCCGCTATGATGTCTCCTTCTTTGTCCATGACATCAAAACTTCCCCCTCCATAGGCTCTATGGATAATGAACGGTCCCATCCATTTTGATTTTAATTTTCCTGCAAAGAGCTTCAAACGAGAGTTAAAGAGTAATACCATATCACCTTGCTTGAATTCCTTTTAAGTGATCTTCGAATCATGCCATTTCTTCATTCTTTCATTTTAGATCACCGAATTCTTATAAGCTTGATTTCTGAACTCGTCTAGTTGATTGATTTGAGTCAACCTCAATATCTTTTGATCCTTAAGACACAAGTTCAAACTTCTCAATGCCCAAAAAGCTTTATGCTGGGTCTCTACAGGTAAGTGGCACGTCTTCCCATAGAAAATTTGATAAGGGGACATGTCAAACACAGTCTTGTACGTAGTTCGGAACCCCACAAAATATCATCGAGCTTCATAGCCCAATCCTTCCTATTAGTTCCAACTACTTTCTCTAAAATTTGCTTCAATTGTCGATTGGAGACTTCGGCTTGCCTATTAGCTTGAGGATGATAGGGTGTAGTGACCTTATCCTTAACACCATAATCCTTGAGCACTCTTTCAAGAAGCTTGTTGACGAAGTGGGAACCTATATCACTTATAAGTGCTCTAGGGACTCCATAGCGGGCAAAGATATGTTTCTTCAAGAAAGACAATACGGTCTTTGAATCATTCATGCGAGTGGGAATGACTTTCACCCATTTAGAAACATAATTCACCGCTAGAAGGATGTAGAGAAATCCATTAGATGGGAGAAACGGCCCCATAAAATTGATTCCCCATACATCGAAGATTTCAACAATAATGCTCGGCTGAAGTGGTATCTCATCTCTTCTACTTATGTTTTCCATCCTTTGACATCTATCGCATGTCGCTACATAGGATTCACAATTTTTAATAAAGTAGGCCAATAAAGAGCAGATTGAAGTACCTTAGCTGCTGTCTTTTGGGCGCCGAAATGCCCCCCGTTAGGTTGTGGATGGCAAAAATTAAGGACACTCTCCATCTCCATCTCGGGCACACACCTACGGACGATAGAATCCATATAAATCTTGTAGACGAATGGATCGTACCATATAAATGTCTCAACATCTCTCTTAAACTTCGCAAGTTGATACCTGTTGAGATATCTTGGAATTTCTCCTACGGCAATGTAATTGACATAATCTGCATACCATGGATCCACTCCTTGAGCAGCTACTACACAAGCTCTTTCCGCTCCTTCGGTAAACATCGCCATGATCTTCTCATCAGGGAACATCTCCTCTATGTATTCAAATGAATCATCACAATGCTCCCTTGTCTCCAACCTTGATAGGTGATCCGCCAACACAATCTCCGTACCTTTCTTGTCTCGGATCTCCATATCAAATTTCTGTAGAATAAGGACCCATCTAATGATCCTTCACTTAGCTCCATTCTTCTCCATCAAGTACCAGATCGCAGAATGATCCATGTACACAATGGTCTTCATGCCAACCAAATACTGTTAAAACTTATTGAATGCATACACAACGGTTAGAAACTCCTTCTTAGTGACAATGTAGTTCTTTTATGCTGCATCAAAAGTCTTACTCATATAGTAAATGGCGCAGAACTTCTTCTCATTCATCTGCCCAAGCACCACTCCAAGTGCTTGATTACTTGCATCACACATAAGTACATACGGTTGAGTCCAATCCGGTGTGATCAAGATAGGTGCAATAATAAGTGCCTCCTTCAAAACCTGAAAAGATGTTAGACATTCTTCATAAAAAATAAAAGGAACACCCTTTTCAAGTAAGTGAGACAACGGTTTAGAGTATTTTGAGAAGTCTTTTATAAATCTCCTATAAAATCCTGCGTGTCCAAGGAAGGTCCGCACTCCCTTCTCATTTGTAGGTGGTGAAAGCTTCTCAATCGCCACCACTTTTGCTCTATCAGCCTGCAATCCCTTAGCCGAAATATGGTGCCCAAGAACAATCCCATCTCTCATCATGAAGTGACACTTCTCCCAATTCAAGATAAGATTAGTTTCTTAACATCTCTTCAAAATAGTAGATAGGTTAGATAAACAAATATCAAATGAGGAACCAAACACAGAAAAATCATCCATAAATACCTTCATAATTTTCTCTATCAACCCATCAAATATGGACATCATGCATCGCTGAAATGTAGTAGGTGCATTACACAATCCAAAAGGCATCTTTCTAAAGGCAAAAGTTCCATAAAGGCAAGTGAAAGTAGTCTTTTCCTGGTCCTCGAGTGCAATCATAATTTGATTATACCCCGAGTACCCATCCAAGAAACAGTAAAAATCATACCCTGCAAGACGATCAAGCATTTGATCCATGAAAGGAAGAGGAAAAAGGTCTTTGCATGTATTTTTATTCAATTTTCTATAGTCCGTACACACGCCATCCCGTAGGAATCCTAGTGGCTAGAGTCTCGTCATCATCGGCTTTCACAATAGTCATGCCCCCTTCTTAGCTACAACATGCAATGGACTCACATGGGGACTATCACTAATTGGATATATAATTCCTGCATCTAGCCATGTTAGGATTTGCTTCCTAATCACTTATTGAATAGCGGGATTTACCCTCTGCTGATTCTGAATGCTACTCTTGGCTTCATCTAACAATCTTATATTATGCATGCAATATGATGGACTAATACCTTTTAAATCATCAAGAAGCCGACCAATTGCGGACTTATACTTCCTAAGAACATCTAAAACTCATCGAGTTGATCATAACTTAGAGAAGAGGATACAATTACTGGGTATGTTTCATTGTCACCTAGATAAGCATACTTCAAGTGCTCCGGTAGTGGTTTCAACTCCTCTTTCTTCTCTTCTTTTACTGTGCTTTCTCTATCCAAAGGTAAGTACTTCCTAGTCCACTTCACCTCTTCAAATTTGGTCCTTTGTGATTCATACCTGTCATCACCCAAAGCAAGTAGATTTTCAATAAATTCGATACATACCTCATTGGAGAGCTCATCTAGCTCTGTGGTGGGAAAAGTAAGAGACTCCGCTAAGCATGTCTCTAATGGATCCTTTGAAAGGATCAATGACATATCTTTCTTCACGATCTCCTCCACCACATCAATGCTGTGATACTGCGTCTCCATTGGCATCTTCATTGCTTTATCAAGGTTGAACAGAACCTCTTCTTTATCCATGCGTAGTCTTAGCTCCCCTTTTTAAACATCAATCATCGCTCCAGTAGTATCAATGAATGGTCTCCTTAAGATGAGGGGAATATTATCCTTGTCATCTTCCATTTCGAGCACAAGAAAATCCACAGGAAAGATTAGTTTCTCCATTTTTACAAGAACATCTTCAATTACACCCTTCGAAAAAGTCATAGACCTATCCGCCAATTGTAGAGCAACAGTTGTGGGAGTTGACTCTCCTAAACCAAGCCTTGGAAATATTGACAATGGCATCAAATTGATGCTTGTCCCAAGATCGTACAAGGCTCGTCGTGCGGGCCCCTTTCCAATCTCATATAGGATAGTGAAGCTTCCCGGATCTTTTAACTTAGCTGGTAGCTTTTTTTGTATGATCGAGCTACAATTTTTAGACAAATTCACAATTTCAATTTTGTTCAAGCTTCTCTTCTTCAAAAGTATGCCTTTTAAAAATCGGGCATAGTATGACATCTCCAAGAGTGCTTCAGAGAAAGGAATGCTCAAGCTTATCTTGATTATGATATCTGAAAACTTCTTAATTTTTTCTTCCAATCCCTTCTTTACTAACTTGAAAGGAAACGAAGGACGTATCTTAGTCTTGGGAATCCTCCATTCATCACGTTTAACCTTCTCCGCTTTATCTTTAAGACGACTGGTTTGATTATGTTACGTTCACAAGTTGCTATTATGAAATTTCTTGAAATGTCATCTAGCTCAGAAAAATTTCCCTTGAGTACCATAAGTTGAACTCCTACATCAATTGATAAGGTTTAAGGAATCAGTTATATAGAGGCTTCACTTCAAATAAGAATTAATAAAAATAAATAAAAAATTGATGATTGAACCTTCTGGAACACCAAGAATGAAACTGAAATCTTGAACAGTTATGTCATATGATAAACATCCAATAGATAGAGTGCATCGGGTGGTATCAAATGCATCAAGTAAATGAGGAATTAGATTCTTGAGCAATGGGGAATCTTTTAACTTGAGAAGATCTCTGAAACCAATAGAATTAATTGTTTTTTTATTTGCGCAATTGAGTTGGGAAACTACACGACAAAATCTTTCAGTAGACATCTGTGTGCGAATCTTTGTACTCTTGTGACAACCGGTTGAAACTGCAGAATTTGAAATTGAATTGGGGGAGTGGGTGCTACTCAATTTTATTTCTTGTGATTCATTACCTTTAATCCCCTCGTACATTGTTGCAGTTGTTCTTGGAGCTAGGTTTGCATTCCTATATTTATGAGAGTCAGAATGTGTCTCTAAATCATTGATTACATTATATATGACTTTAAGCGGGTTTTATGGGTTGTCGTTGAAGGATGGATAATTCAAGTCATCGTCTGTGGTAAAATTCTCTTCCATGATGTATGTTGTTGAATAATACGATATGGAGAGATATAGATGAAGGATAGAATTGTGTATGAATTTATGAATGTTAGGAGAGATATAGATAAAGGATATGATTGTGTATGAATTATCTGTAAGTGTGTTGCCACACCCACGTCTCAATACCAATCCACGTCCTTTCTATTTTACCCGCTAATCGATATATTCCATAATTTCATCCACCAACCCACGTCCTTCCTATTTTACCCGAAAATTGATATCTTCCATAATTTCCCTCGCCAAAAAGAAATGTTTCTATAAATCAAAAACTATCACGGATGGTTAATTTAAAAAAACATAACAAGTCATGAAAAGAAAAAGGTATATGTCTCTTGTATATGAAACATGTGATGATGAATTGTCTTTATTTGCTGAAGATCGTATATGGTCCCAGAAGGAGGACCAGAATCTTGTTCGATGTTTATTGAACAGCGGGAAGAATGTCTGTTTATTTGATGTAATGGAGATGCATCGTTGGACAACGGTACATTCACAAAACATGCTCAATAGGTTCAAAGTTCGAGTGATGCCTCGTGATATTATAAAAAGGATGAGATTTATGGTGGCCTGACACCATCAATTTCACTCCCTACAGATGCAACATGATGTAACGTTCGACGGAAAAAATCGCGCGACTATACCGAATAAAGTAAAACTCCTTTTTGATCAGGTATTTTACATTCCTTAATTCTTATTCATAAAAGTATTGGATTATAATTGTAGTACATTAATTGTAGGAAGTGCTTAAGCGAATTGAGACACTTTGGGAGCCACTATCAGATGATCTCCAATCTCTTGTGTTTCAATATTTTTTCAATAAACTTGATTTTACGTGGTTGATTCACAGTTTTGATATTGAGTGGAGTAAGCTAGGTCAACCTGTATTGCCAGCTTCAGAGATGTGGTGGGAATATTCCAGAGATAAAAAAAAATTATTTTAAAAAGAACGTTATTGTATGTGCATTTGATGTGAGAAGAAATATTTGTGTTTTGACCAACTAAGAATACATTACTGTCGTTTGCATTTGATGGGGGAAGTAAAATTTGTGTTTTGACCCACTAAGATTATGTTACTGTCCATTTGCAGTTGATGGGGAAGAATATTTGTATTTTGACCAACTAAGAATGCTATTTATATGTCCTTAGAAACTTATACATCTAGCTATATAAACTAATAAATTATGTGCCCGTATCTTTGGGGTTCTCATTTTATTTGATAGCATTGACTATTGAGATAAAGACACATAGTTCACGATTTGCGTTTTATTTTTTTTATCAAAATTACCTTTGTAATTCTAATATTTACATCATTAATTTTTAAATGGACAACTATGATCTGAAGTATTTATTTATACAAATATGAGTTACACTCAAGAAATTTCTATAATCAAATTTTCAGTTGGACAACTTCTATCTATTTATTTATACATGCTGCATCCAAGAAATTTTCTATCTATTTATTTATACAGGTTGCATTCAAGATATTTTTATAATCATGTACAAGAAATATTTGAGAAGTTATAAAATTATAATAGTCGTAATTGTGTAACAAACATTGACAAGTTGGGTGATGAGTGTGTAAATTCACGTGTTTTAAGCCTTGATTCTTGTGATAATGATGTAGTATTTGATCGTAAGTGAAGATAAATCAAGATATGTAGTGGAAAGTTATGAATCAGGTGTATTTGAGGCCGTTTGAGCAGATTTTCGAAGAAAAACGAGATAGAAGTGATCGAAACTGGAGAAGGGGTGTTGTAGGTACACGGTTCAACCAAATGGGGGTGGTTCGACTAGCACCCCTGGTCGAACCAGGTGCTAAAAGATGGCAGAAGTGTGGTTCGACCACGACAGTGCGGTTCGATCTGTAGACGTTTGGATCTTTAGGTTAGCGTGCACCGTTAGGATTCCATACAATTCTACTGCAGCGGAAGCAAAAGAGTATAATTGAATTACCTTTCAATGGGTTTGATGTAGAGGATGAATAGCAAGAACGACCTTCCGGTCTTCTGTTGTATTCCTAAGCCTCGCTTTGACGTTGTGTGGGAAACGATCACCAAAGCGATCTCAATCTGCAGCTCCCTCAAACTCACTATTTTAGGCTTGTGTATTAGGTTACCGAGCTGCTGAGATTGGCTATATATAGGCTACAACAGGGACCAGGATGAGAAATTAGAGTTTGGGCCTCCCATTGTGCTTAAGAATCTAAGTTTAGCCCAAAACTTATACTTTAGTCCAATAATAATAAATCAGTCCACTAAAGAAAAATTATTGCACTGCCACCCTAATCCCAAATTACGTTATGGGTTCCTTCTTATTATAAGCTCGTTAGTCTCCCCGTGTTTAAGATTCAATGCCCATTAATTAATTAAATTACTGACAATTCAATTAATTAATATATATACCGAGAGTAGTACCACTCAACCTTATTATCATGCCGGAATAAATCCACCTGCAGGGTTTGCATGATAATCATTATAAGCTCTTAAAGGGAATATCATCAATCAATTCCGTTAGGACACAGATTCCTTCTACAATCAACAGCACACCATAGAGACAATATTATATCCCGACTCACCAAGCATATTGATTTAATAATTAAATTTTACCAATTGATGAATCAAGGAAATAAATATTGGCTTACGTATCGAGGTTATTGTATAGGGATTAAGAGTACGAACATCCATAATAACAGAGATCAAGTTCTATTATATAGTCAGTATAAACCGAACAATCTCAACGGCAGTTCTATTCAATACACAGAAGTGCACTAGTGCAATTTTATAATCAAGACAGACTAACGCCAAATCACACTACAATCATACCGATAGATAATCCCCTTCTATCTCGATTGTAAATATCTGTTTATACTTTATAAGGAGCCGATAATATGATCTTCCGTGTGACGCTGCATACCACATTATCTACAGTATAAAGTAAATGGACTTTTGCAATAATTCATAAATAATTATGCAAAACATTTGATCACATGATTCTTATTTCAAATAAATTATTTAAAACATTGTTCATACAAAAAGCAAGACTTTTAGTATATAATCTAATACAATAAGGTGTGTTGGTCGAACCGTGATCAAACCAAAAGCATAACTTTTGCAGTGAGGTTCGACGACGAAGCTTTTGGTTCTACCAGTCCTTTCAGGTCAAACCAGGAGCCTGCCATGTTGTTACAGGCCGGTTTGACTAGGCCTTGGTTGATTCGACCAGGGGCCTTCGTCGAACCGATGCATGAGAAACTTTCAGATCCATATTTTTACACCTTCAGTATGTGTTTTCGCTCAAAAAGCCCATCCTAGGTCCATAAGGAGAGCTTACAAGTATAAAAGTGGAGAAGAAAGGAAAAATATAATCGTAAGTATGGCCTATTCCAACTTCAATCTTTTTTTATTGCTTTTTCTCACTTTTGGTCCTTTGTTGTCTGATTTTAGTCATTTTTGTCTAAATTTATGCGTAAGTTTCTTGATCTCAAAATCCACATGCTCGGGGTTGAAGATGTTGGATTGTATACTAAAAGTCTAGGTTTAGTATGAACAATGTTATAACAATTAATTTGAAATGAGAATCATATGATCAAATGATTGCATCTTATAATTTATCTATATGTTCGATGCAATAGTCCACTTACTTTATACTGTAGATAATATGTTGTGCGACAACACGCGGAAGATCATATTATCGGTTTCCTTATAAAGTATAAACAGATGCTCACAATCGAGATAGACGGGGACTCTCTATCGGGATGGTTGTAGTGTGGTTTGGTATTAGCTTGTCTTGGCTATAGAATCACATTAGTGCACTTGTGTGTATTGAGCAGGACCGCTTGAGATCGTTCGATTTATACTGACTTATAGGAGAACTTGATCTCAGTTATTATGGATGTTCGTGCTCTTAATCCCTATACAATAACCTCGACACATAGGACATTATGTATTTCTTTGATTCATCAATGGGTGAGATTTACATGTTATTAAATCAACAAACTCGATGAGTTGGGAAGTAGTGCTGTCTCTATGGTGTGCTGTTGATTGTAGAAGGAATCCGTATCCGTCATAGGTTGATGATGTCCCCTTGAGGAGCTCATAAGGATTATCATGTAAACCCTGCAGGTGGAATTTATTCCGGCATGATAATGAGGTTGAGTGGTACTACTCTTGGATGAGATATTAATTAATTGAGTTGTCAGTAACTTAAATTAATTAATGGACATTGTATATCTTAAACATGGGGAGACTAACGGGCTCATAATAAGAAGGAGCCCAAAACGTAATTTTGGGATTGGTACGGTAGTGCAGTAATAATATTTTAGTGGAATATATTATTATTATTGGACTTAAGTATAAGCTTTGGGCTAAGCTTGGATACTTAAGCCCAATGGAGGCCAACCCAATTTCTCCTCCTGGTCCCTGCTGTAGCCCATGTATATAAGTCACCTCAGCTTATCTGGAACCCTAATCTAATTCATTATTCACGTGTGATGAGGGTTGAGAGCAGATTGAGTAGGTCTCGTAGATCGTCGCCCACACGACGTCGAGATCGGACTTGGGACATACAGCAGAAGATCGGAAGGTCGTTTGCTGCTGCAGTTCATCATGTTCCAAAATTCATATAAAATCGTACAGTTCTTCGATTTTGATGTATTATATACTGATGGAAAGACGTCGAAGAGAGGATCGTCTGAGCACAAAGATCACTCAATTCCGACATCAGAAGAGGAACTTATGGCTATTCTCGTGGGACTGCGCAGACTGCCAGCGAGAATTCAACCTCTACATCAACCCTTGGTGAAAGGTAATGCGTTTCATGTTTACTTGCTTCCGCTGCTTGTTAGAAATACATGGAACCCTAACGGGTCACGTTAACCAAACGATCGAAAGCCAACAGAAGAAACCCCAATGTTTGCAGCGGAGTTTAGGTTACCAAGAATCCTCACCAAACCGAAGAAGAAACTCTGAGTTCAAGCCCTAATTGATCAATTAGGGCTTAGGAATGCTGCTTACACAGTGATCGGAGACGAAAGGCACCACGGTGTCTCGGGCAAAGAATGGTGGCAGGTTTCGATTGGGATTGATATCATTCACGAGCCGATTTTGTTGTTCCTCTATGAACCAATATTGGGATTGGATTCAACCAACGCTTACATGGTGGTAAAAGGTTTTGCAGAGGATTGGCTTAGAGTGGAAGCATCTTGATCATGTCGATTCATCAGCCTAGTTATCGGATTCTAGGATTGTTGGATCACATGATCTTTTTATATCGTGGACAAATGATTTACAATGGCCCTCCATCGAATCTTCCATTATTCTTCTCAGTTTTCAAGAATCCCATTCCGGATAACGATAATCGGACTGAGTTCGCACTCGATCTGCTCAATGAACTGTGATGGCTCACCCGGTGGCCAAAAGTCTCGTCGAATTCAACAAATTCTGGAAAGCATTGAAGAGATCATCAGGTAATCAAACCAAATTCGATTATGTAATATCAAATTTATATCCTTGAAAGAAGTAATCAGCACAATGATTTCCAGAAGGAAGCTTGTTTCCGGCGCCAACGACATCTCCACCAGTCTGTCATTAGTTCTGAGTTTGCAAACTCATTCCGGATCGAGACGACAGTGTTGTCGAAGCAATCCTTCACCTTTGAGCCAAAATCCCCAAATTTTTCAGCGCGTGCAACTCAAACATGATTTTCCCACAAGTTTCTAAAATTTTCGATGAAAATGACTAAATATGGATAAACATGACTATAATCGAACAATGGAGGACCAAAAGTGAGAAATGTAATAAAAATGATTGAAGTTACAAGACCAACTTTGATACTTTCCCCTTTAATAACTATGAACTTTTTCTAGATTTAAGAGACGAGTACGCCCGCTGCGATTATGTCCGAAAGATCAGAAATGCCAACTCACTCCTCCTGTCGGGCCCGCCGTGGCTTCCCATCATCGAAAACCTGGTATGGCTCTCCACAAGCCCATCTCCAACCTCGAGTACATTCTCCGCCATGTCAAACCTCGCTATAGCCCCCTCAACAGCATCAAAATCGCTCATCGTTACCTCGTTTTCGTGGCTAGTCACTCCCTCGCACACCAGACTCTCATCCAGAATGGCTTTTGCCGACCCCCCAGCGTGCCGCCCTGGCGTGTACTTCAACAGACACTCCAACGAAATTCCATCGGAATTTTCTTCCAAATCCCACAAACGCCACCAATGATCTCTCATTCAACAATTCCACGGCCCAATTCCCGATTGTAATGACGAACCTAGAAGACAGTTTCAATTTACAATTTTATTATATTTTGTGGGATTAGGGTTTTACTCAAGTTTGATTTGGGTAAAATTTTGTTTCATACCTTAACCTTTCTATTTGTAGGTATTGCATTTAGAAGATGCAGATGTAGTTTAGAATAGATAATTTTGGAAAATTGTTTAAATTCTCTATTCAGCAATCTCTATTCTATACGGTGCCCTGTTCACATGTATGTTTATGAGAAATATGATTCATATATATATATATATATATATATATATATATATATATATAATAGATAATGTTATACATGTATATATTTTATATTTTGGAATGGTGATGAACAAGACTCCTTTATATTTCACAAATTAGAGAATGAGAGATGTGCAGATATAGTATCAATGAACATGGAGAAGATTTTTTAATCTTTGCTTCTTTTTTTTCCTTTTAACATTTTCCATCCATAAACTAACGGATTTGACCGAAAGTGCAAATTTTAGGACTTATTTATAGGTATGAGACTATTTTTGTAATCCAACAATTCTCGAGGGACCGAAATTGAAATTTTCCCGATTAAGAAATGTTGTTTTTAATATATAATATAAGAAAAATAAAAGTAAGTTGGTACTTTAAAGAGAAAATGTGAATAAAGTTACTGAGAATGATGAACAAAGTGCAAAAAAGTAAATAAAGTTGTTGAGATTGCTGTATATAGAGTAAAAGTAGGTAAGATGAAATCTGATAAATACGTGGAACGGAGGGAGTTTTTTTTTTTTGAACAATGTTAGTTGTTAGTATAGTTAGTAGTCAGTTCACTAAGCACACATACTCCCTCTTTCTCCAAGCCTCGTTATAACTCCCCTCCTATTCGTTCTCAAAGGGAATCGAATTAACCTGGGTTACTCACTTTAGGGAGGAGCCTAGTAGTCAGGTGAGCTAGTCCACCTAGTTAAACGGAGGGAGTATTATTTTTTATTTATACTTCATATGTCCGCTAATAAGGTATCAATTTTGTCATTTTGGTCATCCAATTTAAAGGTATCCATATACCCTTTTTAGCACGTTCACCACTCACCAATAATACAATTACCCACTTTATATAAAATATAATACTCCTTAATCTACGTGTAAAAAACAAACGATTACCTCATCTATGGACGGAGGTAAGGTATAATTTGATTTTTATTTATGCTACTCCCTTTGTCCCGGATATTTATGCATGTTTATACTGGCATAGAGATTAAGAAAAGTTATTTTTTTAATATATAATAATATAAAAAAAGGGTAAGTTGGTAATTTAAAGAAAATAAATAAATAAAATTGTTGAAAATGATGAATAAAATGTAAAAAAGTAAATAAAATTGTTGGGAATGATGAATAAAGTGTAAAAAGTAAATAAGATATATATTGTATTTTTGCTATTAATGGAATGTACATAAATACTTGAAACACCTCGAAATGAAAAGTATGAATAAATACATGGGACGAAAGTCTAATTTAATCTTGAAATAATTCATTATGCCATTATCACTTTTTACCAAATGAATATTATTTTTTCATTAAAATATATTATGAGTATTATTTTTTCGTTACAATATTATTACTTCCCATCCATCTAGTCAGACGCAAGTTCTTGGCAATCTTTGCCCCGAAAACCAGCGGCCATTGATCTGTTACATTCCAATGAAAACTGCTTCCCCACCTAGACTTGAAGGGGGGCGAAAATGAAGCTAACCTAAAATTTGACACTAGATAGTACCACAAATTTTTATTTTTACTTTAAAATTTAATCTTTGAACCTAATCTACATCATTTGACGTACAATGCTGATAACTTTTTAGAAAAGAAAATGAACAGGTATCTGAGGCAGAGAAGGAAATATACATGTTATTATGTACAAGTTCATTGACACCCATAAGGACTAAAGGGTTATTTCACAAGTAACATACTATCATTATCATTACAACAAGAATTAAGAATCAACTACTCAGGAGTGCAACAGTTTACAATGTTCAGAGCAAGACCGCGATGATAGATCTGCAGCTAATGTATAGTACAACTTGATCCCACACTAACTAAAACCAACTTCATTCAAGTGATTGGCGGTAACTCCTTTTCTTTGAGATGCTACCAGATTGCCTATTACAAATAATGATCATGAGTCTAATCCTTCATTTTCATTTGTGTAGAGCAAATGGAAAATGATGTTTACTTACGAATCATCAGAACGTTCTTTACTTGATGATGACTTCTGCAAGCTTGTAGATCGTCCAGCAGCCTGCAGAATTAGCATTACCTGAATTAGCTTCACTCATATCCAACCTAAATTTCCCCAGGTAAGCAGTTGGATGCAGGAACACCATATCTTACAAAAGTTGGGGATAGACCCATGAAGTATAGAAAAAATAGCTCATGGCTAGATTCTCAAGAATGTTCTTGAAATAGTGTGCGAGTAAACCATGAAACAAAGGTAAATGACACGCAATTCTGTTTAAGGATTATCATTCCAATTACTAATCAGGGTCGATATTGCATACACTCCACTAGGGAATTCTGGCACAATTGAATTTTTCCATCCTCTGGCATTAAAACTCAAATGTGAAAAGAAAATATTCATAAAATGCCAATCTAATTTTCGCCAAAATACTTGTTTTTATCTAAACATGAGAGTTCAGCACGGAAATAATGCATAATACAGTTCAAGAGTTTCTAAATTGACTATATCTCAATCTATTGTCGATCTGACTCCAAGTTAAAAGGTAGGAACTTCCATGAATATCATAGGAAATTAGTTTCAATAATAAGCACACTTAAATAAGCTAATAAAGCATATAAGAAAATTACCATATGTTTAAAACAAGTTTTAGAAGGGAAAAATGTATGCTGAAGCTTCCAGTGTTCACATCCACCATCAAGGCACTTTCTTGGATGTTGAAAAAGATCTACAGATGTCTTTTAATCACCAAAATATATTTGAACAACATGTGATGGACTAAAATAAGACCATCCTTTCTTGAAAAAATATTCTTAATTACTAACCTTAAAGGTCTCATTTAAAACACAGAACAATATGAGGTTCATATATAAGGCGGATAATTCAAAATTAAGGATCACAACAATAGCTTACATGACATTAACTACCACAAGTATCAAATATACTAACACTGAGGTGTAATCTTCTGCTGCCTTGCGTATGAGCTTCCAGGTATTCTTCATATGTCTGCAAAAACATGAAAATGCAACTATCAGAAAGATGGCCTTTACTACAATGTTTTAGCTCAAGAATCAATCCTAAATCGAAATTAAAACTTGAAATGATCAAACATACTAAGAATAAACAGCATAAAATCCATGAAGACCACCACAAAAATTCAGAGGATGCCGATGCAACTGGAAAGAGGCTTCAGAATTTACCATAATGCGATTATACAATTGACTTGCCAAATTTATGAATATAAGACACTTAAACCTTTTACACTATCATGTGGCAAGTGCATTTTGGGTATAATGCATGACCACACTTACAAAAACAGATACTTCCAAAAAACTTGACTCGAATGTCGAGTAAATCACACAGCAAGAAATCAAATCTTTGTCAATCATACTTAGCTTATTCATAGCTTTTTTCAACATACCTATTTCTAATAATGAAGTGAAAAGAAGTGAACACACCAGAATATTGTAATTCTTAATTTAGACTGACTATGTAGAACCATAAAATATTCAGACAATAAAAAAAACCATGTAATTTAAGAATGTTCGACAGTGTAGACTCAACAAGCCTATTTCTGCAGTAAACACAAGACAGGAGGATTATAGGTCTTAATTCTGACATGACTAGGTAAAACCATAAGATAATCATCTAAGACAGTTTAGAATTGTAGATTCAGCTAAATTTCTGTATGCTGCAGTTTCAGGTGCATTTTTCATAAAACTCAAGGTTCTTAATTTTATACAGCATTTTGGTAACTATAACCTACAAATTAGGGTAACTCAATCACAATGGGTGGTCAGTTTGACTCTTGAGGGTAATGGAAAAAAAAATAACAGTAATAACAATACATAGTAGAGTGCTTTTGACCTAACAAAGTGAAAAAAAAAAAAAAAAAACCTATTATCAATAAAACAAGTGCAACCTGAACTGAAAAGATCATAAAGACATTAAATTTACACGTGAAGCCAGTGTACGTATCCCTCTCCATAGTAAAAAAGCAACATGTAAATTATATTTACAACAAATCTTTTTAAATGACAATGTCTAGCTGGTGTAGCAGAATATTTCAAGTAATCCATCACCTATGTTACCTTCTTTAATCCTGATAACATTAATACTTTTTTTTGGTTGATTTTGTTGTACAGTGATTCCAATTACCAAATTGCATCATAATTCAATAGCACCAGAAGCATAAAACGCAGGCTATAATCTACCATGGATACAATGATGCACAATGATGCATCATGGTAATCAGTGGAACTGTGCAAACATGCCATATTGCATAAATATATCTGGAGAGCAAAACTATCATCAACAAATGACACAGCCAAATGCCTTAATTTTATAGTTTGAATCATTGATAAACATCTGGTGTCTGCCATACTGTAATAGTTTCAATATCACAAGAGCCATCCTATATAGAGGTCATAATAAGGTAAATTGCTACTTATTAATTACAGATTTTACTAGGTATTAAGACCTGTATGAACAAACTTCAACATTTTAAAGCCACAGGCAAGATTCATGAAATATATACAACAACAAAATAAACTTGTCAGATTTTCACCACCACACTGGGAGGGCCAGAGGACTGGAGGAGGACATTAACTCCTTCGCACATCAGTTATATGGTATAAGTGGAAAAACAATAAATAAAAACAATTTGGCCAAAGAACTACAAAACAATCAAGTTTCAGTTCGAATTTGGTTTAATGCCCAGAAACAGAATGGGCACATACAAAAAACAGTTTTGAGAAAAATATGATGCCCAAATTCTACACCAAAAAAAATTAAAAAATAAATATTTTTGTGGAGGACAATTTGAAGAAATAACCAAAAGCCAGAGCACTTTACAGATAAAAGCAAGACAAGCCAGACCAAAACCTGATACTTTAGAGAAGAATCCTGTAACATTCCAATAAGGACTTGCGAGAGAAAGCTGTAACTTATAAAACTACTAGATCACTTGTTCTGTGAACTCTATGCCCAGATATGAAATCAAATACAGAGATGTCAAATGGACGAATAGGTTATTTAGTAAAAAAAAACATAGAGATGAAGCACCAATACCATGTCCAATATATCATCTTCAGTGAAATTGCCAGCGAAAGGGCTCCTATCTGCTGACAAGCCACAACTATCAGTTTTAGAAGAACTATTGATCCTATTAACTGAGCTTCCATTTACTTGATAACGTTTCGACTGTTTCACTTTTGATGTCCCAGGAAAATATGAGATATTATTCAATAGCACACCAGCACTCTGGTGAGGCAACTGAAACACACTAGCTTCAGCTTGATGTTGATACAGGAAAGATGAATAAAGTAGAGGAGCCATATGCAATGGAGGCACGTTCAATTCCTCATCTTGAACTGAATGAAATGGCTCCATGTAAGGTCTTTTTGCATAAAAACCATCCCCAGAAATGTCCTCCCTATCATATTACAAAATGCTAGATATTAGAATGCCAGAAGGGAACCAATAAATATATCAATGCTTCATTGAGGAAAATTAATATAAGAAATATACCTATTCAAGTTAATGTTCATATCTTCTCCCTCATCAAGAAGCTCACAAAGAGCTACACCAATATCCTTGGGCAATTCCTGAGAAATTAATATCGTGACATACCTTCATGTAGTGATAATACATCAGAAGGTTCTTCATAAGCTAGGACGATGCATACCTGACAATCTCTGCTAATTTTAACAGGTTTGAAGTCATTCCATGGATTTTTTAGATGAAGTGTCTTCTGGAAAGGTAAGTCATGTAAGCGAAGCCATTTTACTTCAAAACTTCGTCCCCAAGGATTATTTTTCCCACTTCCTTGACTCCAAATATTATCCCTTCTCCAACCAACGGAAGACATCATTTGAGCATAACCTTGGAAGAATCCACTCATGTTGACACTAAATATAAGAATTACCTTGCCAGAATTCTGCATAATCACTTAAATTGTATTATTTGTTATTTTCTTGCCAATTTTTAGGTGGAGAACAATCTAGCGATCTAGACAGAACAGTCATTTAAACACAAGTCTGCCTAATATACAAATATACAAATAAGGTTGAAAAGTGTCTTAGAATCATATTACATGAAACAATAAAATAAGAATGTTACTTGAAAGGCTTCTTCAAGAATGGGCTCATTCATTACTTGAGTAGCCCAAATTCCTTCCTTCACTGATAATTGGAGATTTTGATGATTCAAGCTCTTGATAATAAAATATCGTGAGTTATTCAAGTTATCCTTCTTCATTTCACTTGATGTTCCCACCCGCCCACAAGAATGCACTTGGTCTTCTGCTACTGAGTGACTTGTTTCCTCTTCTGACCTACCTCTCGGACTTACTAAAAAAAAAAATTCCAGATATTTCACTTTAGAAGGCCACTTGTAAGTCATGAGTCATGATCAAGACTAAAGCAGAAATGTCAGCCATAATCCCATAAAAACCAATTATCATCAGCTTCATATTAAAATGTTCAGTGATGACTCTATATTCTTCATCTGACATCAGCTAGCATATTGTACCCACGTAACTCACGCAACTTGAAGGAAGAGATATTGTTCCATCAAATCTTTATCTAACTAAAGGAGAGTTTTGCTTTTTGAGGTGGCATGACAAGAGTGATTTTAGTCTAACGTGGCAAGCTCTTATTTTTTGTTATTATTTTAATGTTTTATTCAATTTAGATAATTTATTATTTATTTCTTTATTATTGAAACATACATTTTAGGAGCTTAAATTAAAAACAAATACTATTTATAAAAAGGTCAACTTAAATACTACTCCCTCCGTCTCTAAAAAGTTTGCACACCTCTTTTCGGCACGGAGATTAAGAAAGTGATAACTTTTAGGGGTATAATGGTATTTTTATGTAATATATAAATGATAAAGTATGGTAGGTGAGATGGTTTTTTTGTAATTAAAGTTTATGGGAAGGGTGATTGTTTTTTACTTTTTGCTTTTTTTGGGATGTGCAAACTTTTGTGGGACAGCCCAAAATGGAAAGTGTGCCAACTTTTTAGAGACGGAGGGAGTACATTGTTGTGTAATTGTTACTCATTTAATATGAAATACAAAATAAAATAGTATTTACTTAATTTAAGTTTTTTTTATTGCTATATTACTATTAATGGATTATTTTCATTTTAAAAATAATATAAATATATTATTAAATAATTTTATATTAAATTTATAATATAATTATAATAAATAAAAACTTGATCCCGCATGTTACGCGGGTTATATACTAGTTATAAACTACACAAAAGGAACTTTAATTTTGAATTGCGTTCAGGCATTACATGCAGTATTACACAACATATTCCAAGCCAAAAAGAATCCGAAAAAATCTCAAGAGACTGTCAGAACTGCCTATTAAATTGATTTAAACATAACATTTGCAGGAAACTGGCAGGCCTATTTAAAAAAAGTATCATGCAAGCTGACAACTTTTAGATTCTTAAGTGAAGGGTAACTGGGTAAGGAGATGTATTCATATTCCAGAACAGAGAGCACCAGATTCCTGGCCAGTCATGACACTGTCTTGCAGGACTTATGAATTGGTGTGTTGCCCCAGTCATACATGTCTAAGTTAAGGAAAACTCTTTTGGTAGGGAGAACTGTAAGTTTAGTAAAAAAATAACAGGGAGGGTAAGACAAGAATGAGTGTCAGCTGTTTCAATCATTTGGGAGGGGGAGGGGGGATTACACAAAGAAGTGAGTTGAATGATGTTTTTAATAGCTATGTTAATGGAAAAAGAAGTTCTCAAAATGTGATGGCATGAATTATGTTGAAATTTCATCAATTTAGATCTTGTTTAAAAGAATGATGTTATTGTTCTTGTCTAAGAAATGTGGAAGCGAGAAATTTTATATGTTGAAGACAAGTACAGAGCTGGAGCACAAGCTAAGAGTAGAGGTAAAAATAATGTCAAGATGAATTATTTATGGGGAAAAATAAAGTTACAGTATAGGTAAACAGACCACAGCTCTTTTGATTAAATCTTGCAAAAGACTGTCACAGTTGAAGCAGAAGCATCTCCATACAAACACTTAAATCTGTTCTTTTCTGGTTTTAGGTTTACAAATAAAAATTGCTGTCCTAATACAAATGAAATGTTATGAACTGAAGTGGGCAATCTAGTTTTGATTGAGAACTAAAATTAGAGACAAAGGCATAATTAGATATCAAATCCAAAGTGATGAACATCTTTATACTAGAAGACTACATATATAGAGAGAGAAAAACAGCAATAAAGGAAACAGCGAAATCTGTGCTAGATTGTTTACTTATTCTAACATTTACGTAACAGTAAGATATTTTAAAATAGGGATCCTAAAACCACCTTTAATAAATTACATTCCCTATCACTATATAAAAACCCAAAACCTATCATTAAAAACTTGAATATTTTACAGATTGAATTATAAACGACTTCAACAGACATATCAAACCAGATGTCTAAAGCAGATTACAGTGCCAGACCCAAGACAATGTGGCAATAATAGCATATGAAAGGCACAATCATCAGAAATCCAGACTAGAACAGTGATTTATAACCAGGAACTAATGTCTCTTAGGTCATCCTAAAGCATAAATGACTAATCTTGCGCTCTGCTAATGACAAGTTAAAATGAATAAATAACAGAATCAGCTAAAAAAATTCTGAAACTTAATCTTCCATACTTGGTTACATGGCTGTCATGTAAACAGTCCCATGATGTTGTAACAGCATACTCAAATAAATCTTTAAATCAATTTGCAACTATTTTGAAGTACTTGTGCAGATATTTGAGAAAAAAATCTAGCTTCTAGATCCAGCTAGCTTACTTTGTAGTGGAACTCTACATCTAAAGCCAAAACTACTGTAAACTCTTTAACTGGGACTTAATGAGCTTGAAAAAAAAAGGAATCAATTATATACAGAAAAGGCAAAAACCTTATGCCAACACAAAAAATTTAAGACTAAAAGAATATGATCTCAGAAGTACAAAAATCAAAATTCTAGGAAAATAATTTTACCACAAAACAACACGAACTGAAAGCATATGTAGATGTACAGAGGAAATCAAAACTCTTACCTGAGTCATGCATGTTTCTCATGTCCTTGTTGCATTCAGTCACTGACACATCAATCCCAGGGATAAGCTCTTTTGCAGTTTCATATGGCATGCCTTGATAACCTCCTAATTCTACATAAGCAGAAAGAAGCAATGGTAAATGGCATCACCAAATTCTGGTTCCAAACAAACTCCCACAAGATAATGAAATGGAAATGAAGAAAGAAAGAAAGAAAAATAAATAGGTAGATCATATACTCAATGTTTTAATAATGGTTTCTAGTACACAATTTCTTTACCAAGAAACTCAAAAGGGAGACAGATAAGAATAAATTGCAACACTAGCATTGTAGCACAGTTGTTGTTTGTAGAAATTTCCATAAAAAAAGAATTAAAACATCATGAGTATGAACAATGAGACAAAATGGAAACACTAAGTGAATAGACTCAAATAGGTGATAAAATTGCAGCTAAAAGAACATTGAAATCAAAGTATACCGCAGTTATATTCCATCAGAACTCAAGCAGAAGATAAAACATGATATATGTAATAACAAAATTTGAATTCACAGAGTATTGGGTCACTTTAGAGTTTCAGAAGATCCTAAAGGAACACATCTATTCATGGTTCAAGTAAAAAAATCCTTTAGCGTTGGAAAAAAAAAACATTTCACTCTCAACATTTATCCTAATAAAATTGTTTTCTTTAATCAACAAACACAGACATGAAAAAAAAAAAATTCTAAAATCTGTGAGACATGAATAGGAATTATGTATATTACAGCACAAGTCTAGCACAACCAATAAAAGGTTATAACACCAGCATAAGATCTGAGGGAAACTAAGAAGTTACTTCATATAGTAGCAGCTGTCACTATACAAGCTCATGTATTCTTTACTAGAATTCAAAATCACACATGTAATCTATGAGATACATAATTAGAAATTAAGCCTACATAAAGTTATTTGGAGTCAAAAAAAGATTGAAGATCTCATAATTAGAATGGCAAGTAAAGAATGCCACTAGAAAAAGATATTTAAAACTCAGCAAATAATGATTCTTTCACATGCTCATATAGAATCATACCTGTACATTCGTTAAGCCAACTTAAAGGCATAATCATGTTTAGTCATCAACCCCCTTGAATCTTGAAGCATAGAAGCACAAACAAATCTAAATACATACTCATACAAGTCAATATTAAACTGAAATATACTTTCTTTCTTTACTTCTTTTTTTTTTAATTCATTTGAGGATGGAGTATAATTTTATATAAAAGACTTTAAGAAATTTATAAGTGCTAAGTGCATTTACATACGCCACCTTTGATCCTTTAGATATCATACAATTTAATCACAAACTTTTAATTTTGCAATTTAATACACAAGACCATTTTCTGGCAACTCACTACTGATGGCTATTTACCCGTAAGTTACTGCTAATTTCTGATAGTCACGAATATGGAAAAGAAATTTAGGGTCCTTTACGTTTTTTCAAATATAATCACAACCTATTAAGTAAATTATCTGCATTATCCTACACCACTATTTCTATTTTTTTCCTCCCAACTCATAAATGAGATTATTAGCATTGAATGGCAAAAAAAAAAAAAAAGAATAATGGTGCAGACACAGGACTCACAATAATAAAAATCCTATGATTTTTGCGAAAACATAAAAATATCATGAATTTATAAGAAATTTCCCCAAAGAAGAAAACTTTGGTTTTTTAATGAGACTCTTCTCCTTTCAACACAATTTCGTTACTATATTCACAAACTGCTATTGATATAATTACCTTTTCCCTGAACTCTCTGTACTATTTTTTAAAAAAGATTTTCATTTGCAGGTAATACATTATTTTTACATCCCAACTCCCATGACAATTTTGAATTATTTTCATGGTTCTTCCTGGCATATTCTCATTTCGAGAAAGTTAAAGCCACTTTATATGCATATCACTTTGCATTACAAACAAACAAAAATAATAATAATAAAAAATAAATCCAAGAAAAAAAAGTTTTCATAATTATATTCTGCATACACTTACAAACGTACCAACTTAGAGGAATTAAGCGAGAAAATAAAAGAAATGTAAAATGAAAAATAACCTTTTGCAGTAACATTATAACATTCACTAAGTGCTACGGGAAAAACCGATATAGATGGACAGAGAGCTTCCAGTCACTATGTAATCTAGCCAACACAAAAGTGCTCGATCAAATAAACGAGGTGTAATCATATAAGAATGTAGACAATCAAAAGCGGAAGATTCATACAGTTGCACACAATCCAAATTTGCAATTAGACATTTATACGAAAGAGTGAGAGCACTAAAATTTCGAAAATATGGAGAAGGAAAAAAGATGTAGAGAGAGAGAGGCACCTTAGAGAGAAGAGGGAGCAAGAATTTGGAGAGGGAGAGAACGTGAGAGGAGCGATATAGAGGGTGAAAAAAGATGTGCTGATAATATCCCTGCCCTAGCTTTTTACCCAAATAATAATTCAATTCATATATGCAAAAGCAAAACCTCATTGTCCCTGACACACGCCATGCCCCATATGAACACAACTCTCCCTCTCTATATTTTATTTAAATTGTAAAGGGATACGGTATTAGGGATGTAAACGGGTAGGGTAGGGTACGGGTTTAACAAATCCACCTACTACCCGCTACCCAATTACCCTATCCGTACCCTACCCTATTACCCTCAATGTTAGCAGCGGGTAGGATACGGGTTTGTCCATCGGATAAACGGATTACCCGCGGGTATACGGATACCCGCAATAAAATAATAGACGGATATATAACACGGGTAAAATACGGATACCCGCAGTAACTAAAGCGGGCCAACCCGACCCGAACCGACCCGCAACTTCCCATGATATAAGTTTTTTCCTCTTACAATCAAGTGATCAACACAAAACATCAAATTAAACATAAAATAAAAATAAAGTCCATAATAGAAAATAATATTCCATCCAAGTACAACAACAAGAAATTAACATAGTAAATATAATAACATGAGAAATAGGCAATGTAGGATACTTAATCCCTTGAGTCTTCCACCAAATAAGTATATCAAAATCATGATGAATAGACAATGTAATAATGTTTAAAGTAATTATATTAATATTAATATTAAATTAGTAATTATATATATATATATATATATATATATATATATCTAAACGGGTAAACGGGACGGGTATCGGGTCGGGTACGCGGGTATAACATGTGAACCCGTACCCTACCCTCACCCGCTGATTTTTTTTCGGGTGCGGGTATTACCCGATCCTCTACCCGATTTTGCCTACCCTATCCTTACCCGATCACCCGGGTACCCGCGGGTAACCCGACCCGACGGGTAAAATTGACAACCCTATACGGTATTCTTGGGGACAAAATTCATTTCACCATTTTTTTTTAAGTCCTGCAAACCTAATTGCACTGTCAAATGCATTCAATCCAGATTTGATCTATTTTTGACAGTATTTTTTCTGCTCATTTATCATTTGATAAATTGCAACGTCGATTGCTTTTAATTATTGTCGTAATTTAAGGTTAATTCTTGGGTGACCCGTAGTCACCCATGACCCTTTCACATGAGGGGGTGGGGGTCCACATGTCAGGGGTGGCACCCACCCCCTCATGTGAGAGGATCATGGGTGACCACGGGTCACCCAAGTGATCCTCGTAATTTATATGTTTCATACCTAATTATACTTTCATTATCTTCTCTCTTTTTTTTTCTTTTTTTACTCTCTCAATTTTATAGATCCTACTATAATAATACCCCAAAATTTATAATTATTTTTACATTACTTTCAAAATTTCTATCAATAAAGTTTGCTTTATTTTAAAATGTTTACAGGAATTCAAGTTTAATCGTGCTCCTAGCATCGATAAAACAAGAAAAATATAAAGGAGGCGGCTATTCGCACTCCCAAATATACTAAACGTACCCCATAAATCATCAAATTAAGTTAATCTAAATCGATAAAGACATAAATACTCTTTAATTATTTTTCTTGCAATTGATTTAAGAGTACGTATGTCTTCTTCGTTGAGTATTTTCATTTTTCTTCTCACCATGGATTACAATCACGTCGTTAAATCCAAATCCATCCCTACCGCATTTGGGTCCCCAGCCTGATCATCGTCGGCGCCGGGCCCTCGGGCCTTGCTACCGCCGTCTGCCTCAAGGAGAAGGGCGTGCCATCGCTCATTCTCGAGAGATCCCACTGCATTGCTTCGCTATGAAAGCTAAAAACCTACGATCGGCTGAAGCTCCACCTGCCCAAGCAGTTCTGCGAGCTGTCGTTGATGGCGTTTCTCGCGGATTATCCGACATACCCGACCTGGGAGCAGTTTATCCGGTACTTGGAGGAGTACCAGAAGCGATTCGGATTACGATCAATTTTTAATCAGAGGGTGGTTGGGGCGGAGCTAGATTGGGATCTAAAGTTTTGGCGAGTGGCGACGGCGGTGGGGGTGGAGTTCGTGTGCCCGTGGCTGGTGGTGACAACGGGAAAGAATGCGAAGGATATGGTGCCGGAGATTGAGGGGATGGGGGAATTTGGGGGGGGGGGGGGGGGGGGGGACGGTGGTGCATAGAAGTGAGTATAAGAGTGGGAGAGGTACAGAGGGAAGAGGATGGTGGTGGTGGGGTGTTGGAATTCTGGCATGGAAGAACGAAGAAAACATCATGTTATTATGTAGTATCACATTATACTCAATTGCACCAGTAGGGAAAAACAAGGAAGACGATGTACTCTTAAATTAATTGCAGGAGAAATAATTAAAGGGTATTTATATCTTTATCAATTTAGATTAATTTAATTTGATGATTTATGGGGTACATTTAGCATATTTGGGGGTGCAAATAGCCGCCCCCAAATATAAAATTTTAGTTCAAAAAGAAAATTTCATAATTCTATTCATATCCTAATCCTAATATATTAAAAGTGAAAAAGCAATGTAAAATATTTTGGACTCTTTTATCCCTACTCAATTTCATAATTTACATGTACTATACAGTTACATATCCTTTGTCTTTTCATCTTTATAATTTATTTTAATATTTAATCCCTTAAATTCTTGAGCTTGCACACTTTCATTTCTATTAAAATTGGTTCTTTGCACTTCAAAATCTATTCACTTGCTTATCATTTTAGTTAGAGATCTGAATCTATAAAAACTCTCAAATTGAAATGACTATGGTTTTGTTCTTGGGTCTATGTGGAAATGGATTTAACTTCTTCACCAGTGACATTTGTTAATAGAGATGGGTCGTCATTAGCTGTGGTGGGTGAAGACGATGGAGTTTTCTTGGTTGTTGTTGGCCTTGCAAAGGAGGCTATTATTTTCTCCCATAATGAAAAACTCATAGGCTCCTTAAGAATTTTAAATCAATCGTTACAGAAGATGGATGTTGGTCTTAATGCTAGTTACATTTTCACTTTTAGGGGGACTTAGTTTGGATTCTGATTTCCGATGTCAGTAATTTCTTCACTACATTTGGATTGCTTAGGTGTTTCTTTAGTGGGAAACGCTCAATTGAAGTGGATTTCTTAATAAAAAAATTCATTAGTTTTGTCATTTTTTGTCGCTTTCAAATTTCAAAAGTGAAATGGGATTAATAAGAAAGTGCTAATGTTCCTCGATTACTCACTGTCTGTTCTCGCATCATGTTTACTCTTGAAATTCAAGCATCTCTAGAACTTTTATAATATTATAGAATTGGTCTATGTCCCCGGGGACATACCGTGCCCTCATGGGAACACAAGAATTTAATACTAATTAATGATAAAAACTAGTATTGAATTCTTGTGTTCCCATGGGGCACGGTGCGTCCCCTGGGGCACACAATTTTTTGCCAATATTATAAGTTTATCACATATTTATATTTTAATATGTTTATGTCTTGAGCTTTCAAATCCAAAGAGATGAATTTAGGAGGTGAGTACTCTGTCTCTTAAATTCTCTTTGATTGCTTTGGAAAATCAGGATTTTAAAAGTAGCAGTAAAAAAGAGTTAATTGAACGTCTATGCATGCTTCTTGTATGCTTCGGGGAGGTGAGTGCTCTGTCTCTAGTTACTTATGTATGCATCTTGGATTTCATTGATTTCGAGAAAACTCCAGCTTAATATCTCTATGATAATTCTCTCAACAGATAAAAGGATGTCTTCTATGTTGATATTAGAGTGAACGTCTATCTGTGTTACAATGTTGTTTATTGGATTGAAGTTACATAAAAGTATTTGTGTGGTGGAAAAATTCAAGTATCTTACAAAGTTTATGATGGAATTCCTTAAATTATGTATTGGAAACTGCGTTCGTTGATTCTTACTAGATTACTTATGCCCAAAGTTTAAAATATTGATATCGGTAACTCAAATTTACAGATATATTGAATATTGATATCAGTAAAACATAAAAAAAAATGGAAACTTGAAAAAAAAAGGACTAAAAAATTAATTATTTAACTTAGCAATGCACTTTAACTAATTTTAATATATATAAATACAATTTAAAATTTCAATAAAACTCATAACATATGATAAGAAAATCAATTACTGTTGTATTGTATACTGAAAGTCTAGCTTTTTGTATGAACAATGTTTTAACAATTTAATTATTTGAAATGAGAATCATGTGATCAAATGTTTGCAATAATATTGTTGCAAAAGTCCATTTACTTTATACTGTAGATAATGTGGTGTGCGGTGTTACACGGAAGATCATATTATCAGCTCCTTATAAAGTATAAACAAATGTTCACAACCGAGATAGACAGTGACTATCTATCGGTATGGTTGTAGTGTGATTTGGCATTACTCTGTCTTGACTATAAAATTGCACTAGTGCACTTTGTGTATTGAATAGGACCGCGTTGAGATCGTTCGGTTTATACTAACCATATAATAGAACTTGATCTATGTTATTATGGATGTTCATACTCTTAATCCCTATACAATAACCTCAACACGTGAGCCAGTATTTATTTCTTTGATTCATCAATGGGTGAGATTTAATAGTTAAATCAATATGCTTGGTGAGTTGGGAGATGGTGTTGTCTCTATGGTGTGCTGTTGATTGTAGAAGGAATCTGTGTCCTAACGGAATTGGTTGATGATGTTCCCTTGAGGAGCTCATAATGATTATCATGTAAACCCTGCAGCTGAATTTATTCCAGCATGATAATAAGGTTGAGTGGTACTACTCTCAGTAAAAATATTAATTAATGGAGTTGTCAGTAACTTAATTAATTAATGGGCATTGAATCTTAAACATCAAGAGACTAATAGGCTCATAATAAGAAGGATCCCATAACGTAATTTGGGATTAGGGTGGCAGTGCAATAATACTTCTTTAGTGGACTGATTTATTATTATTGGACTAAGTATAAGTTTTGGGCTAAACTTGAATGCTTAAGCCCAATGGAGGCCCAAACCCTAATTTCTCCTCCTGGTTCCTGTTGTAGCCTATACAATAGCCAATATCATCAATTTGGATAGAAGTTAATCACGCCCAAACACGTGAAATGCAGATTAGGGTTGTAGACTAAGATCGTCTTATATATCGTTGCCCACACAAAGTCAAGACGTGGCTTAGGAATACAACAGAAGATCGAAAGGTTGTTTACTGCTAAGTCCATCAACTTCCATGATTTTTCTAAAATTGTGTGGAACTCCAAACTATACGTGTGATACACCATTGGAGAGCTACGGAAGAGATGATCGTTTTGGCACTCAAATCAAAGATTGGATGAGGAAGTTATGGCTAAAACTGTGAGGCTGAGCATGCTGCCAGCGAGAATCTTTCTTCTTCAACATACCCTGGTGAAAGGTAATACATTTCTATGATTTCTTGCTTTCGCTGATTTAGAAACGTATGTAACCCTAACGGTTCATATTAACTAAAATATCCAAACACTATTAATTGGTATCAGAGCGTAAGTTTTAAGGCTAAACGTGACACGTTGGGCTAGGATTTAATGTGATTTATGTGAATTATTCGTGAATAATGATCGCATGATAGTTAGGGATTTGAATTTTATGAAATCTATAAAAACCCTAAGATAATTCATTGCTGAACCCTACCCTAATTTTACACCACACACATGAGCACCGCACGATTGATCGACGGCGGGTTTGATTGATGATGGATGGTATACGGAGGCAAAAAGTGTTGATGTCGGTGGCTATCGGGCGCGGCTGATCGGCATGTCTTGACTTGTGAAAGCAAGTAAAATTTTCGCTGATGCTTGATGGGAAAAGGATTTGGTGGTCGTCGGATGGTCGCTGAACACTACGGCTGAGGCTGGAGAATCCTACCGATGGCATGATCAAACTGGAAGACGGAGGGTTCACACTGAAGGCTGGTAGTCCACTTCTGGCAGCATTGATGATCGTCGCATGGTGGCTGGACAGCGAACAGGCAGTAGAAATCGCTGAGTGTGTCACGGTAGGCGTTCGTCGCTACCAGCGATCACGGTTGGGATCGCCACTGAGTGGCTGGTATAGCGGCCCATTCGTGATGACAGACGCTCAGGCGAGACCAACAGGCTTGTTCATGGTGATTCCGACAGACTGCATAGGCATATCAGACGGTGTCCAGTACAGTTACTAGTGAGTTCTGATCGAGTCTGCGGAAGATTCCGGGCGAGTTGGCTACTTTTTCGAGCGGGATTAGGTATTTTCCGGTCAAGTCTCCCTCCTAGCTAGTCAGGTCTGCAATAGTTTGGAGTTAGTCGATGATATTTTCGCGTGGGTCTGATGGCTCTTCCAGCGACTGTAAGTGCGCTTAGCGGTTTCGAGCGGCCATGGAGTGTTTCCGATCGAATCTTAGTTTCTTTCTGGGTGGGCCTGGACCTGTTACCAAATGAGTCTACTGGTTGCTTGGTGTGAATAAGGCGACGGAGTGCTGGTGGCGGGATGATGATGACACGACACTGGTCCCTCCGGCTTTAGCACAGCGCTGGACATTGGCACTGGGTGCAGCGTTGATTCTGTAGGATTGTATACTAAAAGTCTAGCTTTAGTATGAACAATGTCATAACAATATTTGAAATGAGAATCATTGATCAAATGATTGCATCTTATAATTTATTTTATATGCATGATGCAATAGTCCATTTACTTTATACTGTAGATAATATGTTGTGCGACAACACGCAGAAGATCATATTATCGGTTTCCTTATAAAGTATAAACAGATGCTCACAACTGTGATAGACGGGGACTCTCTATCGGTATGGTTGTAGTGTGGTTTGGTATTAGCTTGTCTTGGCTATAGAATCACATTAGTGCACTTGTGTGTATTGAGCAGGACCGCCTGAGATCGTTCTTCTTATACTGACTATATAGTAGAACTTGATCTCTGTTATTATGGAAGTTCGTGCTTTTAATCCCTATACAATAACCTCGACACGTAGGGCAGTATGTATTTCTTTGATTCATCAATGGGTGAGATTTATAAGTATTAAATCAACAAACTCGGTGAGTTGGGAAGTAGTGCTGTATCTATGGTGTGCTGTTGATTGTAGAAGGAATCCATGTCTGTTATAGGTTGATGATGTCCCCTTGAGGAGCTCATAAGGTTTATCATGTAAATCTTGCAAGTGGATTAATTTCCGGCATGATAATAAGGTTGAGTGGTACTACTCTCGGATGAGATATTAATTAATTTGAGTTGTCAGTAACTTAATTAATTAATGGGCATTGTATATCTTAAACATGGGGAGACTGTCGGGCTTATAATAAGAAGGTGCCCAGAACATAATTTTGGGATTGGACGGGTAGTGCAGTAATAATATTTTAGTGGACTATATTATTATTATTGGATTTAATTAAAAGCTTTGGGCTAAGCTTGGTTAATTAAATTCAATTGAGACCCAGCCCAATTTCTCCTCCTGGTCCCTGCTGTAGCCCAACTATATAAGTCATCTTAGCTCCTGTTAACCCTAAGTCAGTGCCTCATTTGATAGTTAGAAAGAACAGGAGCAGATTGAGAGAATCTTGCGGATTGTTGCCCACACAACAGCAGGATTCGACTTGGCACATATAGCAGAAGATTGAGAGGTGGTTCTCTGCAACGGTTCATCCTCTACATCAACCCAGAAGTACGGTAAACAAGTTTTAATTGCTTCCGCTGTTATTGTTTGCCTGTTTATCATAACGATCACGTTTGAACCACAAGATCCAATTGCCAACAATTGGTATCAGAGCGTTGGTTTCGTGGTGAAATGTGAGACGTTGGATTGGGTTAAACCATATGTGTGGTTTTGGTCGGATAGATTGCATGTTTGAAATCGATTATTTGATTATGTTATATAATCTGGCTTTAATCAGATGAGTTTTAAACTGTTATTGTTTTTCCACCATTATAAGAACGAGGTATGTGTGATTGTATATTATTCCTTATTACTGGGTACAACATACACACATCCTGGATTCCTATTTGCTATTGATCGCACTGCTCCCCTCTTCCGTTCTTGACGGCTGGAACGATCGAGCGAGATCGGTGCCCGACCTCTACCCAGAATCGTGTGTGGGTCCCAGAAGCTGCACAGAAGTACGATTCCCAATCGACCCAAGAGGGAAGATGGCGACGATCTCGATTGACATCGACTGACCGGTGCTGGAGGCGGCGCCTGGATTGAGAGCCACCGATGTGGATTCGGTCATCGGCACTGATGACTGTGAACAACCGCAAGACTTGGGTAATCGAAGGAGATGGCAGTAGGCGTGTTTTTGATCGTGTCTTCTGTCGAATCCTTCGGGGACTGTGGACTTGTCGATGTTCGTCGGCGGCTGTACTGGAAGGAGGCGAGGTAGCGACTCGACGACCGGTGGCTGGTGGCTGCCTGATGCCAGTGCGGTTGCAGTCGATGGCACTGCTGGATGGTCGGAGTGCGGAGCTCGCATGACTGACGGCTGACGGTGTGGCTCCGATGGGCCGTGGGTGCATCAGCCAGCAGCGGTAATTCCAGTCGTCGGCGGCAGCACTGAAGGGCAGTGGGCAGTGGTTGCAGGCGCTAGAAAGGAAGGTCGTGGCTGGGCCTCCCTTACTGTGGCTGGCGGACGCTGCTGGAAGGTCTTGGCTGCGGAGAGTACACGGCAGTGGGCTGACGGCGCGACTCCGACGGGCTGACGGCACCACCGCCGAGAGCAGCGGTGCCGAGTTTTTCCTCCGAGCAGCGACTGCCGTGTGGTATCAAGAAGCGACGGCTGGAGAGTTTTAGGGCAGCCTTGATGATCTTACTGGCTGTCTGATGGGCCATATATTTTTTAATAGCTGGGCCGATTTGGGCAGGGTATGGGTGTCTCATATTGGGCCCAAATTCAGTATTATTTAAAGAGCTGCTCAATTTTTAATTTGGTTTTGGGCTGTTGGGCCCAAATTTTATTAAAATGGAAATGGGCTGCTGGACAATATTTACTGCTGGATTAAATTAATTGTGGGGTTGATGTTGGGCCAGGTTAAATATTGGGCTAGATCTTAATGCAAAAATTAGCAGGGTAAATGGGCTTAATTATTTAATTAATGGGCTGCTCATTTTATGCTAATAATGTTTGGGTCAGCTGGACCTATTTAATTGATCCAATATTTTATGCAATTAATTAATGTTATATAACTGATTAATTGATTTAATTGTCAATTATTGTTGTATATGTAAAAGGCATGTTCTATGTGATTTATTTATTTAAATTGCTATTAATAGAAGCATGTCTAGGTTGTATATTTTATTCTGAAATATTATATGCATGTTAAAAACCCTCGTTAATTAAATAACTAAGTGGGAGAGGGGATTGGTTATTAATTCCCGCGGCCTCCATTATTGGTTTGTTAGCAATGTGAATAGACTTGCGCGTTGGCATTAGAGCCTTCCTCCCCATCGGATGAGTTTATTCATGGATTGCTGGAACAGACTTCATTAAATAATTACGTTTGTAATGTGATGCATATGAACTTGCGCGTTGGCTTAGACCTTCCTCCCTATCGGATGAGTTTATATGCGGTTCACTAGTACAAACTTGTAATTGATGACTGTAGGAAGTTATCCGAGCGCGTGTGCACTTCTCTATCTGTAAGGCACATAAGCTTGGGCCGCGGACTTGGGATCAAATAATGGTGTACACTTAGATGTAAATAATAAGTATCCTCCCCATCAGAGTCACTGCTTTTATTTGCATGGCTAAAGAGGAACCGACTATTAATTATTTTGTCATAAAGTGAGGTTGACAAATGAAATTAATGGGTAAAACCTTCTCTTGTAAATGTTCGGGTTTATAAACGTCCACACTATCGTGGCTTGCAGACTCACGGTGCTTGAGATGTCGGTAAATTTTATTTTATATTGTTTTGAGGGAATCAATATAAAAGAATAAAATTCAAAGATTTGATCGGTAAATTTATTTGTGATTATCTGAATTTTAATGGTTTTATTTCACTAATTGTTAACTAAAAGACATTACATTTACTTGTCCAAATTAGATGATTAGAAAGAATCTTGGTTTTGATAATTACTGCTTAAGAAAATACATGTGTATTCTCACAAAGGACGTCTCATGATGCCTATTAAAGTCTCTAGTGAAGAGATGAGAGGTTCATAGAAATATGATGGTCTAATGTAACTCTTCGGATACTTGAGTAAATTAAAAGGCAGAAGATCATGGTTGAATTGATGAATGAATTGGAAAAGCTTGGAATAGAAATTGAAAGGGAAACCTAAATCAATTTATTCTTCATAATTTGCCTGGATGTTTTGAGCAAGTTCTACCTGAAATACGAGAGGTTGTATATGGTAGGAAACTTCTGACAAAACATGTGGCAATGGAAAGTCATTTTCATCATGATGTGAACACGTTTAATATCTTATTTACTAATGGTTTAAACATGATTAGTGATGGCATCTACTGACACGAAGTGTGTAGATACTGGAATCACTAAATGTTTATCACTAAGTAAGGATAAGATTGTTATGACATGGGTAAAACTACAAAGGTAGTGGCTATTGCAGTGGGAGTTGTTTATTTATCTTATGATAAGAATAAATGATTTGTTATGAGAAATTGTCTTTACGTACGTTTCATAGAAAGAATTTGATTTCGGTTTCTATGCATTAACGGATGGATACTTCATTTCATTTAAATGACATGGTCATAGTGATGAGGAATGGGGCTATAATCTGTTATAGTACGTTGGTGGATAATGTGTATACTCTTGAATCATGTACATCCCACAGATGCAATAAATAATAATTAATAATGCATCTTCTAATATTAGTAAGAGAAAGGAACCTTCAAAGATGAACCAAACATACATTTGGCGTCTAAGATTAGTTCATTTTACTTGAGTAGGATTCAAAAGTTGATAGCCGATAGACCGTAAGGTTTATTTAAAGTGGAAACTATCGGACTTGCGAGTCTGGCTTGGAAGTAAAAATGATTAACTGCCTTTTTAATGCTGTGGGGTGTAGAGCCAAAGATATATATGTTGGAATTAGTTCATTCTGATTCAAGCAAACCTAACATTATCCAGGCGAGAGGTGGTTATGAATATTCGAAGATTATTCTAGATACCAATATGTTTATTTGATGCACTGCATGTCTAAGTTCTTTGATTAATTCAAGAATTGCAAGGCTGGTACAGTGAAGTGTCATGGAAAATATATTAAGTCATTACGATTTAATCGTGATGACGGATACCTCTTGGGATAGTTAGGAGTTATTGATCAAAAGTTGAGATTTAATCTCAAGTTAGCTACACCGGGTATGCCCCAAACTGAGTGGTGTGGTGGATAGAAAGAATAAGGCTCTTATGGTAATGATTAGATAGATGATGAATTATTTGGAATAATTAAATTCATTTATGGATATGCCCTAGATACAGTAATTCGTGAAACGTTTATCTGTATATGGGATATCCTAGAAAAATGGAGGGTGATTTATTTAGTCCAAAAGATCGAAGGATAATTGTTAACTCAATAACTAGATTTTTGGAAAAGGACTATGTAATAAATCACAAACCCATGTATAAGTTGTTCTAAAGGAAGTGAGAGGAAAACACTAAGTATAAGTACCAAGTGTACAAGAGGATATACCACAAGGTAAACTACAACGCATGTCACGTCTGATACACAATTACATGTAGTGCCTTGTCGTAGTGGGAGGGTTGTATGACAACCCATAAATATATGTTTTGGGAGAGTCGTGAGACTTGATCCCTAGTGAACATGGTATTGTCCCACGAATACGACGTAGCACTACAAGATGAAAATGCGGAATCTTAGTAAGTTGCAATGAATGTTGAAATAGAATCTATGGATTCCATATTAAGTCTGGGAACTTGTATGACCACTAAATGGTGTAAAAGCCATTGCAAGTGGTCAAAGGAAATAAAAGAGGATCATATGGAAAGGTGAAAACCTTGGAAGCAAAGCTGGTTGCGGATAAGTGTACTCAGAAAGAAATGGTTCGATTATGAGAAAACATGTTCACTGGTAGCTATGCTTATATTGATCCGGATTCTTTTATTGCTGCTATGAGGAACAGCAAATAGATGTCAAAGACAGCTTTCCTGATTGGAAGTCTTGAGGAAAACATCTATGCGAAGCAACCAGAGTGATTCATTGCAAAGTACTAATAGCATTTTGATAGTAAGCTTAAAATTGTCCAGCGATGGACTAAAGCAAGCTTTAAGATCGTGAAGCATCTGTTTTGATTAGGTAATCCAGTGGCATGGATTTAAATCAATGAGCGGATGAGTCTTGTGTGTTGTAAAGAGTGACGGAAACGTGGTGGTGTTTCTTGTACTATACGTAGATAGTATCTTGCTCATTGGAGATAATGAAAGAGTATTATCGGGCGTATGGGTACGGTTAATAAAGCGGTAGAGATGAAGGACTTAAGAAAGGCCAAATATATCCTTTTGATCACGGTAATACGGATCACAAGAAAGGATATTATGCTTATCTCAAGTTTCATAAAATGATACAGTCCATACTCGTTTAGCATGTAAATTTATCTAAGTGAATGTGTCTTTGAGACACAAGAAGAAGATAAAGAGGATGAAAGCGGTTCCTTATGCTTCGGCGAATAAGGAAGCTTAATCTAAGGAATGCTATGAACGATGTTGGATATCTATTTTGCTGAATGCATGAACAGTGGGTATCAACGTAACCCGGAACAAGAATGATGAACTGTGGTAAGACATTTATAAAGTGCCTGAGAAGGACTGGAAATTATATGTGGACTTACTGGACAGATTCACTGCTTCTTGTGGATTACGTAGATTCGGATTTTTTAGTCAAATTGGACTGTAGTAAATTCTCCTCAAAGGTTATGTGTTTAATTTTAGGAAGTAGAGTCATAATGTGGAGGAGTGTTATATAGAAATATATTTCAAACTCCGGAATCCATCATGGAAAGATGATGAATTGGAGCCTATGAGGCAGCCAAAGTATCTATATGACTCTAGAGACTTCATGATGGACTTTGAAGTGTTTCTAAGTTTGCCCAAGGTAATCACAATTTACATTGATGATATTGGTGCAGTTGCAAACTTGAAGAAATCACGAGTCTATAAGGCAATTAAACACATGGAGCGCGAGTACCACCTGTTACAAGAAATCGTATGATGAGGGGAAGGTTGTTGTCGCCTAGATTGCATCGGATGATGACCTAGTAAACCATTTACAAGGACCTTAAGGCGAGAGCTTTTAATGGTCGTGTAGTGTGAGTAGGAATCAGATGTATGACAGAAGACATGACAGCATAGTCTTTTAGTATAAGTGGGAGATTGTTGGATTGTATACTAAAAGTCTAGCTTTAGTATGAACAATGCCATAACAATATTTAAAAAGAGAATCATTGATCAAATAATTGCATCTTATAATTTATTTTATATGCATGATGCAATAGTCCATTTACTTTATACTGTAGATAATATGTTGTGCGACAACACGCAGAAGATCATATTATCGGTTTCCTTATAAAGTATAAACAGATGCTCACAACTGAGATAGACGGGGACTCTCTATCGGTATGGTTGTTGTGTGGTTTGGTATTAGCTTGTCTTGGCTATAGAATCACATTAGTTCACTTGTGTGTATTGAGCAGGACCGCCTGAGATCGTTCTTCTTATACTGACTATATAGTAGAACTTGATCTCTGTTATTATGGAAGTTCGTGCTCTTAATCCCTATACAATAACCTCGACACGTAGGGCAGTATGTATTTCTTTGATTCATCAATGGGTGAGATTTATAAGTATTAAATCAACAAACTCGGTGAGTTGGGAAGTAGTGATGTATCTATGGTGTGCTGTTGATTGTAGAAGGAATCCATGTCTGTTATAGGTTGATGATGTCCCCTTGAGGAGCTCATAAGGTTTATCATGTAAATCTTGCAAGTGGATTAATTTTCGGCATGATAATAAGGTTGAGTGGTACTACTCTCGGATGAGATATTAATTAATTTGAGTTGTCAGTAACTTAATTAATTAATGAGCATTGTATATCTTAAACATGGGGAGACTGTTGGGCTTATAATAAGAAGGAGCCCAGAACATAATTTTGGGATTGGACGGGTAGTGCAGTAATAATATTTTAGTGGACTATATTATTATTATTGGATTTAATTAAAAGCTTTGGGCTAAGCTTGGTTAATTAAATTCAATTGAGGCCCAGCCCAATTTCTCCTCCTGGTCCCTGCTGTAGCCCAACTATATAAGTCATCTCAGCTCCTGTTAACCCTAAGTCAGTGCCTCATTTGACAGTTAGAAAGAACAGGAGCAGATTGAGAGAATCCTGCGGATTGTTGCCCACACAACAGCAGGATTCGACTTGGGACATACAACAGAAGATTGAGAGGTGGTTCTCTGCAACGGTTCATCCTCTACATCAACCCAGAAGTACGGTAAACAAGTTTTAATTGCTTCCGCTGTTATTGTTTGCCTGTTTATCCTAACGATCACGTTTGAACCACAAGATCCAATTGCCAACAGATTCGTGCCACGGTGTGAAGGCCTGTAAAAGGTGTTAGCGGCATGATCAGTATATGCTGGATGAGCGACTGACGGCGCTAAGATGGCGGTGGGGATCGTCGTTGTTTGGCGTGAGGGCAGTGTCTGATTTGGAACATCCATGCCAGGCTGGCGAGGCTGGAAAGCTGACCGGAGGCGGAACATGGTGGCTCTGGAGAATGACAGCGACTGCTGGTGAAGGCATATAAAGGAGAAACAACCGATAGCTGCTGCCAATATGGTATCCAAAGCGAACGGTGAAAATTGTGAGATTATCAGAGGTTGTGGCGATGAATCTTCCGGCGTAGGTCAGTTTTTTTGGTGGGTTTACAGCTGGATGGAACATTGTCGAGTACAGGCTGTGAAGGATGTGCATCTGTATGGGTTGAGAGGTGGCTTGGGGCACAAGAAGTCTTTCTTGTGTTGCAAGTTACCCTTTTGATTGCATGGAGTGTTGACCAAGTCTTTCCATATTTAGCAATTTTTTCTATTCCTTATATATAAATGTTATAATTGTTTTATTTATCAATTATTATTATATATTTAGATTGCATCTGCTATTTGATTTATTGCTTTAAATAGTGGCATGCTAAATTGCATTATTATATCTGTTATATTGTATGCATGCAAAAACCCTCCTGTTAAATAATTAAGTGGGAGAGGGATTGGTCATAGATCCCGCAATCTCCATTATTGATTTATTAAGTGATGCAAGTAAGCTTATGAGTCGGTTTTAGTGCTTTCCTTCCCAACGGATGATTTTTATTTGTGGATCACTGGAATAAATTTCATGAAATAATTATTATTTGTAATGTGATGTAAGTAAGCTTATGAGTTGGTTATAGTGCCTTCCTCCCCAATGAATGAGTTTTATTTGCGGATCACTTGTACAAATTAATAATTGATGATTATAGGAAATTATTTGAGAGCGTGTGGACTTCTCTAACTGTAAGGCACACAAGCTTGGGTAACGCACTTAGTCTCAAATAATGGTATACACTTAGGTGCAATTAATGTGTATCCTCCCCAACGGAGTCACTGCTATTAAATTGCATGGCTAAAGGACAACCGACTATTAATCATTGAGTCATAAGGTTAATTATGACGTATGGAATTAACGGGTAAAACCTTCTCTTGCGAATGTTAGGGTTTGTATACGACCATACTAACATGGCATGAAAATTCACGGTGTTTGAGATGTCGGTGAATTTATTTTATATTGTTTATTGAGGGAATCAATATAAAATTTAAATTTGAAGAGTTTGATCGTTGTATTTATTTACTTGATTCTCTGAATTTTCAAATAGTTTATTTCACTTATTGTTGACTGAAAGAAAACATATTACTGGTCCATAGTTAAATGATTAGAAAAGAATCTTGATTTTAATTCTACTACTTAAGAAAATAAAAATGTGTTCTCACTAAGTATGCTCTCTAGTGCCTATTAAAGTCTGTAGTGAAGAGGTGAGAGATTCATAGAAATATGAGGGTCTCATGTGACTCTTCGGATACTTGAATAATTAGAAAGGCAAGAGGTCATGGTTAACTTGATGAATGAATTGGAAATAATTGGAATAGAAATTGAAGGGGAAACCTAGCTCAATTTAATTTTCATATTTTACCTAAACGTTTTGAGCAAGTTTCACCTGAATTACAATAAGTTGTATATGGTGGAAACTTCTGACAAAACGTGTGGCGAAAGAAAAACCCAATTTCATCAAGACATGAACAAGTTAAGTATCTTATTCACTAGTTGTTGAAGCATGATTAGTGATGACATCTACTGACACGTTATGTGTAGATATTAGAATTACTAGATATTAGAATTACTATATATCTGCAACTAAGTGAGGATAAGATTACTGTATACATGGGTAATGCTACGAAAGTAGTGGCTATTGCAGTGGGAGTTGTTTATCTATCTTATGATAGGAATAAATGTTTGATTTTGAGGAATTATCTTTACGTACGTTTTTCATAGAAATAATTTGATTTTGATTTCTATGTTTTACGGATGGATACTCTATTTCAATTGAATGACATAGTCATTAAAATGAAAGGATGGAGCTATAATTTGTTATGGTATGTTGATAGATAATTTGTACACTCTTAAATCATATTTATCCCATGGTGCAACAAATAGTAATTAATAATGCGTCTTCTTTTGTAAAAAAAATGCGTCTTCTAATCATAAATAAGAGAAAGGAACCTTTGGAGATGAACTAAACATACTTTTTCATCTAAGACTAGATCATTTTACTTAACTACAATTCAAAAGTTGATAGCCGATGGACTGTAAGGTTTATTGGAAGTGGAAACTATCGAACTTATGAGTCTTACTTGGAAGTAAATATGATTAATTTTCTTTTCAAGGCAAAGGGGTATAGAGCCATGTAAAGATATGTTGGAAACAATTCATTCTGGTTTATGCGATCCTAACATTATCCCGGCAAGAGGTGTTTATAAATATATTTGTCACTTTGTTTGATGATTATTCTAGAAACAAGATATATTTATTTGATGCACTGCAGGTCTGAGTACTATGATTAAATCAAGAAGTAAATGGCTGATGCGGTGAAGCATCATGGAAAATATATCAAGTCACTGCGATCCTATCGTAGTGGCGAGTACCTCTTAAGATAGTTTAGGAGCTATTAATCAGAGCTTAGGATTGAATCCCAAGTTGTCTACACCGGGCAAACCCCAGCTGAATGATGTGGCGGATTGAAGGAATAAGACTCTTATGGAAATGGTGAGATAGATGATGAGTTATTAAATTCATTTTGGGAAATCCAAGAAAAATGAAGGGTGATTTATTTAATAGTCCAAAAGATCAAGAGAGTGATTGTTAACACAAACACTAGAATTTTGGAAGGGGACTATGTAATAAATCACAAAACCATGTATAAAATGTTCTTAAAAATGTGAGAAGGGAAACACAAATTTTAGTAGCAATTGTACGAGAGGATATACCACAAGTAAACTGCATCTCATGTCACATCTGATATACAATTGTATGTAGTGCCTTATCATAGTGGGAGCATTGTTTGACAACATAATTGATTTATGTTTTGGGAAAGTCATGAGACTTGGTCCCTGGGAAACATAAAATCATCCCATGATATTGTGACGAAGCACTACAAGATTGAAATGCAAAATCTTAGTAAGTTACAATGATTTCTGAAATAGAATCTATGAATTTAAAATCAACTCTAGGAGCTTGTAGAACCATCAAATGGTGTAAAAATCATTGGATGAAAGTGGGTCTATAATGAAGCAACCAGATTGTTTCATTGCATAGAACTAAGTGCATTTCAAGTGTAAGCTTAAAATTGTCCATCAATGGACTAAAGTAAGCTTCAAGATCATGAAAAATCCGTTTTGATTAGGAAATCCAATATTATGGATTTAATCAATGCTCGGATAGGTCCTGTGTATTGAAAGAGTGACGGAAACATGGTGATATTTCTTGTATATACGTAGATGGTATCTTGCTCATTAGAGACAATGAAAGAGTATTGTCGGGCGTATGGGTATGGTGAATAAAGCAGTATGAAATGAAGGACTTAAGAGAAGCAAAATATACTCTTGCAATCATGGTTACAATGATCACAAGAAAGGATGTTGTGCATCTCAAGCTTCATATAAATGATACAATCCTTATTCATTTTAGCATGTGACTTCACCTAAGGATTTTTGTCTTAAGACATAAAAAAAAAGATAAAATAGATAAAGGTGGTTCCCTATGCTTCAGCAATAAGGAAGCTTAATCTATGGAATGCTATGAATGAGATAGGATATCTGTTTTGCCTATGTCATAATCATCGAGTATCAAGGTAACTTGGAATAAGAATATTGAATTGTGGTAAGATATATTTGAAGTGCCTGAGAAGGACTAGAAATTATATGTAGGCATACCGGACAGATTCATTAATTCTTGAAGGTTACTTAGATTCAGATTTTTCAAATCATGGGGATGGCAGTAAATCCACCTCAAGGTTATGTGTTTAATATAAGTAGATCCATAATACGGAGGAGTGTTATATAAAAATATATTTCGGACTCCACCATGAAAAATGATAATATTGTAGCCTTGTGGCAGCCAAAGTATCTGTATGCCTTCTAGAAACTTCGTAACGGACTTAGATGTGATTTTGGGTTTGCCCAAAGTTATCACAACTTATTGTGATAATAATGGTGCAGTTGCAAACTTGAAGGAATCACGAGTCTATAAGGAAATTAAATACATTGATAGTGAGTACTACCTGATACGAGAAATCGTGTGTTGAGGAGAAGGTTGTTGTCACATAGATTGCATCAGATGATAACCTAGTGAATCTTGTTACAAGGACCTTAAGGCGAAAGCTTTTGATGGTCATGTAGTGGGAGTGGTAATCAGATGTATGGCAGCAGATATGACAGCATAGTCTTTTAGTATAAGTGGAAGATTGTTGGATTATATACTGAAAGTCTAGCTTTTTGTATGAACAATGTTTTAACAATTTAATTTAATTAAAATGAGAATCATGTGATCAAATGTTTGCAATAATGTTGTTGTAAAAGTCCATTTACTTTATACTGTAGATAATGTGGTGTGCGGCATCACACGGAAGATCATATTATCGGCTCCTTATAAAGTATAAACAGATGTTCACAACCTAGATAGACGGGGACTATCTATCGGTATGGTTGTAGTGTGATTTGGCATTAGTCTGTCTTGACTATAAAATTGCACTAGTGCACTTTGTGTATTGAACAGGACCGCTTTGAGATCGTTTGGTTTATACTGACTATATAATAGAAATTGATCTCTGTTATTATGGATGTTCGTACTCTTAATTCTTATACAATAACCTCGACACGTAAGCCAGTATTTATTTCTTTGATTCATCAATGGGTGAGATTTAATAGTTAAATCAACATGCTCGGTGAGTTGGGAGATAGTGCTGTCTCTATGGTGTGTTGTTGATTGTAGAAGGAATCTGTGTCCTAACATAATTGGTTGATGATGTCCCCTTGAGGAGCTCATAATGATTATCATGTAAACCCTACAGGTAAATTTATTCCGGCATGATAATAAGGTTGAGTGGTACTACTCTCGATAAAAATATTAATTAATGGAGTTGTCAGTAACTTAATTAATTAATAGGCATTGAATTTAATCACGGTTAGACTAACGGACTCATAATAAGAAGGAGTCCATAATGTAATTTGGGATTAGGGTGGCAGTGCAATAATACTTCTTTAATGGACTGATTTATTATTATTGGACTTAAGTATAAGTTTTGGGCTAAACTTGGATGTTTAAGCCCAATGAAGGCCCAAACCCTAGTTTCTCCTCCTAGTCCCTATTGTAGCATATATAATAGCCAATCTCATAAATTTGGATAGAAGTTAATCATGCCTAAACACGTGAAAGGCAGATTAGGGTTGTAGACTGAGATCGTCTTGTAGATCGTTGCCCACACAACGTCAAGACGTGGCTTAGGAATACTACAGAAGATCGGAAGGTTGTTTGCTGCTACTGTTTGTCAATTCCCATGATTTTTCTGAAATCGTTTGGAACTCCAAACTATACGTGTGATACACCATTGGAAAGTTGCGGAAGAGAGGATCATTTTGGCATATAGATCACTCAAATCGGAGATTGGATGAGGAAGCTATGGCCAAAACCGTGAGGCTGTGCATGCTGCCGGTGAGAATCTTTCTTCTTCAACGTACCCTGGTGAAAGGTAATACGTTTCTATAATTTCTTGCTTCTGCTTATTTAGAAATGTATGGATCCCTGACGGTTCATGTTAACCAAAAGATCCAAACGCCAACAATTATAAAATATTTAAACAATCTAAAGTCATACAATAATTATTACTAATTGTTTAATACATAATAACTAATACTAAAATGATGATTATGAGGCTCAAATGTAAAACATGTCATGCCATCTTGATCTAAACAATATTTGTTTAACTCATCAAATTAGAGAAATAATGAGGGTACAAGCCTTCTAAGATAATCAAAGTTAGGATGCCCTAGTCTATAGTGCCATAACATAATTGCACTATCATTATCTGAACAAGAAACAAAGGAAGAATATTGAGAATTGAATTGACATAAACTTGCCATTCGAGGTTGTTGTTCTAGAAGATCTTCATCTTTGATGATATAGATACCAAAGCACTGATTGTCGATATTTTCATCTAGATATTAGTGTCTTTTTATATGTATTTTCGTATTAGTTTATCCATATTTTATGTACAATTTGGTTGTATATTGTGTTTTAATGGAAATGTGTGAGAAAGAGCTTAAACATGTTAAAAACAGGTGGAAACGAAGCAAAAACAGAGACGTAAGCTGAAACAAGGAAAGAGTGCAGAACTTGACCCAACTCGGGTCGATTCCATGCACTCGAGTCGAGCTGGTACAAGCACGAGTCGTGCGCCAAATATGGACCTGTAAGAAATGGCCGTGCGCCAACACCTAAAACACTGGCTCACCCACCTTGTGCTCGAGTTCCGCACATGAGGTGAGCTCCGTAAGAAGATACGAGTCGAGTTGCAGACTCAACTCGAGCTCCATCTGAAGTTGATGTTGATCAAAAAATGTGTCACGGCTCGGCTCGAGTCCATGCACTTGAGTCGAGTCCGTGCAAAAATCAAAAAAATATTAGCAACCTTCTAGAAGCTCCCATGGGGTATAAATACCCCTAATTTTAACATTTGATCCAGATTTTCGAAGGGTTTCAACTGTTCACACACATCACACACCATTTCCTCCATTTTACACCATCATCTTCATCCATTCTTCATCCATATCATCTACCTTCATTCTACCATCAAAATCGACATCAAAGTGAGGAAAAGAAGTAAGGGAGAGGAGATTTGCAAAGAGGGGAAGGAGATCATTATTGGAGCCACCCAAGAGATTTTTCATCTAAACTTTGTATTGAACCTTATAATTTATCATGGTTTGTAATGATTTAAATGTCTACATTGATTTCTTTATGAATATGGTGGGCTAATCAACTTTGTGAGATTAACAACATGAAAGTTGTAGGATAATTTTGGGATTTATGTATTTAAATTCATATATTGATTGAGTTTATTGATTTTCTATCATTGATGATGATTTTCTTGATGTTTATGATGATTTGTGTGGTTTGTTGTTTTAAACATGTGATTAGATTGAGAAGTCAATTATGTATTTAGGATAATTAATTTAATCATTTTATCATACACCTCATGTGCATTACAAATCTTAAAGAGATTGAGATATCCTTTAGGATTTAGAACCCTTTGATAGAACATTCGATTTGTAAGATCGAAAGGTCAATTGACATGGTGAGGGGACTCTCCATTTAATCTTATATCTTGTTGAAATTATTTGATTGAGAACCAACCCTTAGAGCCATTTTGGGACCTTATAAAGGATCTACATCCTATCCATCTCGAGAGGGAGTTTAGGATGAATTAGTGTTGGCCCTTAGTTATTAACCCATGATTCATATGAATTTGATGCATTGATCCTAAAATTGCCACATCCTTAGTGTTGTTGATCTCACTTTTGCTTAACTTGGAAAACCACTCATCTCTTATTTATCTTGTGTGTTTGATCATTGCTTGCATGCTTGCTTTGATTACTTAAAATTTACTTGTTTGATCACACTCCTATCCATTCATTATTCGTCTCTGTAAAATTGTAAGAAGCGTGATATCGCTTAAGCTCTAGTACCTACTTTCCTTAGGTTTGATAAATTATTTTAATTGGTCATCCCGACTACAAATAACTAATCAAATGGCATCATTGTCGGGGAGGCAACGGTTGCTAGTAGTTTAAAGAAGGAGCATTTTGCGTAATCTTACTAAAGATATTTTATTTTTAATTGTTTATTTTATTTTCTTTTGAAAGTCTTTGTTCTAACTCTTCTTGTTTTTGAAGGTGTATGCAAACAAGGTCAAATGGGAAACAAGTTGAACCCCATTGATTTGGAGATTGAACAAACTTTTCGAAGGAGGAAGGAGAACAAATCTAAAACTAGTAATCAAATGGAGAAAAATCAAGAGGATGATCGTGTAGATATCGAGTATGATGGAGAAGGTGATCAAAATGTGCATGTGAAAAACAACGCACAAGCACAACAATTCAATGCCAACCCTCCACAAGGATGTCCAAATTATGGAGCTCTAAACAATCAAGCTTTGCTTTAAGGGATGATTCTGTTGGCGTTTGGATCTTTTGGTTAACATTACTGTTAGGTTTCCATGCGTTTCTAAATCAGTGGAAGCATGAAATCATAGAAACGTATTACCTTTCATCAGGGTATGTTGAAGGAGAAGGATTCTCGCAGGCAGCCTGCACAGTCTCATGACTTTGGGCATAACTTCCTCATCCAATCTTCGATTAGAGTGATCTATGCACCATAACAATCCTCTCTTCTGTAGCTTTCCAACGGTATATCACACATAATTATTAGACTTACACATGATTTTATAAAATTCATGGAAGTTGACGGATAGAAATAGCAAACGACCTTCCGGTCTTCTGTTGTATTCCTAAGCCACGTTTTGACGTTGTGTGGGCAACGATCTACGAGACGAACTCAATCTGCAGTCAATATGCTTTTCACATGTTTATGTGTGTGTGTTCTGATATCCAGACTGCTGAGATTGACTATTTATAGGCTACAACAGGGACCAATAGGAGAAATTAGGGTTTGGCCTCCATTGAGCTTAAACATCCAAGTTTAGCCCAAAACTTATACTTAAGTCCAATAATAATAAATCAGTCCACTAAAGTAATATTATTGTACTGCCACCCTAATCTCAAATTATGTTTATGGGCTCCTTCCTATTATGAGCTCGTCAATCTCCTCGTGTTTAAGATTCAATACCCAATAATTAATTAAGTTATTGACAACTCCATTAATTAATATATTGACCGAGAGTAGTACCACTCAACCTTATTATCATAATGGAATAAATCCACCTGCAGGGTTTACATGATAATCATTATGAGCTCCTCAAGGGGACATCATCAACCAATTCCGTTAGGACACGGATTCCTTGTACAAGCAACAGCACACCATAGAGACAGCACCATCTCCTAACTCATCGAGCATATTGATTTAATAATTAAATCTCACCCACCCATTGATGAATCAAGAAAATAAATACTTGCTTACGTGTCGAGGTTATTGTATAGGGATTAAGAGTACGAACTTCCATAATAACAGAGATCAAGTTCTATGATATAGTCAGTATAAACCAAACGATCTCAACGGTGGTCCTATTTAATACACATAAAGTGCACTAGTGCAATTTTATAGTCAAGACAGACTAATGCCAAATCACACTACAACCATACCGATAGATAGTCCCCGTCTATCTCGGTTGTGAATATCTGTTATTTTATAAGGAGTCGATAATATGATCTTCCGTGTGATGCCACATACCATATTATCTACAGTATAAAGTTAATGGACTTTTGCAACAACATTATTGCAAATGTTTGATCACATGATTCTCATTTCAAATATTATCAAAACATTGTTCATACAAAAAGCAAGACTTTTAGTATACAATCCAACAGATTCAACAAGCTTTACTTCAATAAGGTTTTCCACAAGCTTATATCCCTCCTCAATAAGCTTATGTGCCACCACCACTACCTCCGGTGCAACAAGTGTCTCATTAGATCCAAGGGTGATTCGAGATTTCTACATGCCAAGGGCAATGCCACAAATGATGGGTCCACCAATCAATGCCAATAATTTTAAAATTAAAAGTGGGCTTGATTTCAATGGTGAGAGATCAACAATTTGGTGGAACCCCGAATGAGGATCCTAATGCTCATCTAGCTCAATTTATTGAGATTGCCAACATCGTGAAGATGAATGGGGTGAGCAAGGATTGTATTAACATGAAGTTGTTCCCATTATCATTTAAGGATCTTGCCCGAACATGGCTTTCTACTATTACTCCGGGTACATGCAACACTTCGGATAAACTTGCACAATTGTTCTTGAACAAGTATTTTCCACCTTCAAAGACGATTCAAATGAAAAGCTTGATTACTCAATTCAGGCAAATGCCTCAAGAGAGTTTTTATGAAGCGTGGGAAAGGTTTAAAGATATGCTTTACAAGTATCCACAACATGGATTTTCGGAGAATCAACAAGTGGGATTTTTCTATCAAGGATTAGTAAATAGTCAAAGAGTACTTGTTGATGCTTCAACCAGTGGATTTGTACTTGGAGTAACAACGAAAGGGCTATAAGAATATTTGATGAGATTGCTATGAATGTTTATCAATGGTCATCAGAGAGAGTTAGTGGATGTTATGGGTTTGAGCATGTTGATCAAGGACAAATATTTAGTGTCAAGAGTATGAATGTTGAGCCAAATATGCCAAGCGTTGAAATAATAGCAGCGGAGGTCGTTACAAAAATGTGTTTGAGCCAAGCTATGGGAAATCAAGGGACCAATATTGTTGATGGACAAGGTGATTAAGGGATGCTACTTTTAAATAGCACGAGTGGAGAACAATGGGCAATGTCTATGCCAAAGATTGAGGATGTGCTATACATGCAAGGGAGAGGTTACCAAGGTAATTTCAACCAAAATCAAGGAAACTACCCACTTAGACAAGGAGGAGGTTTCAACAATCAAAGTGGTGGAAGTTCTTTTCCACAACAAATGAGGCAAGATAACTTTTCCTACTCCAACTCCAACAATGTAGTTACTTATCCTCCGGGATATCATCTAGGGGCTAAGGCACCAAACAATGAAGGGAAAGTATGAATCGATGCGCAAATTGAAAAGTTGATTGCATTGAGCAAGGCTCAAGAGGAATCAAGGAAAGCTCAAGAAGAAGCGTGGAGAAAGACCGACGAAGCAAATGAAAAAAGGCTCAAAGCTTTGGAATATCACATTGGGCAAATTGCAATTGCCTTGAGTACTCAACAAAAAGGAAAGTTTTCATCCACAACCGAAGTCAATCCGAAAGCGCAATGTTTGTTAGTTGATATGAAAAAGGAGCTTAAGGATATAAAAGGGTTAGTGAAATGTAAGGTTGTTGAAGAAATGAAAGAGATAAGTAAGAAAGAAAAGCACGTACCCAAGTAGATACCTAAGTGGAAAAGGGTGCAAGAGGAAAAGAAAGTGGAGGAAAAGGTCAAAGAAGAGGAGTACAAACGTGACTATTAGGGTATTACGATCACTTCGTTCCCTATTCCTTATTCACAAATGTTTGTAAAGGAGGAGAAGAAAAAGGAGTTTGAAGAACATGTCAAGTCTCTCAAGAAAAAATATGAGGAGAAAAAGAAAGAAGAGCCACTCGAAGCTAGTGAATCGGTACATAAGGAGGGGTCTAAAAAAGTTGGCGATCCGAGGAAGTTTATAATACCGTATGATTTTGAAGGGATGGTAGGCTGTCGCTGGCCCACCAAAAATAAGATTTATAATTATACCGAACCAATCCAGCTAGAGCATAGTAGGATGATTACGGGTCGAACCCAAGGGAGTTAATTGAAATTATAATTAAATTTAAGTGTTTTGATTTTGTGAAAATAACATAAAAAGGGGGGAATTGGTTTATCTGATTTAGAAAATATAAATAAGAATGATGACTTAACAATGGTGAAAGTTTAGTAAAATAACACACAAACAATTTAGAAATTTAACAATGAGGACGAACCTAGTTTAGGGAAACGATCCCCTCCCATATACTAACTCAATAATTATAAAGAATTAAACATTCTAACAATGTGTGAAATCAAATCTCTAGGTTAATGGTGCAACCTATCAACCCGAAATGTTCTTATGTTTAGCAATTTAGGGTACGACCACTAAATTGCACTACTTACAAGCAACTGATTAGAGCTATTTTCACCTAGATTTTAGTGTCTTTTTATATGTGTTTTCGTATTATTTTATCTGTATTTTATATGTTATTTGGTTGTGTTTTGTATTTTTATTGAAATGTGTGTGAATGAGCTTAAACTTAAGATTTTCACTTTTTATTGGATGCTAAACATGATAAGGAAGATGTAGGAAAAAGCGGATCTCAATTTGGAGTTGAAACGAGGGAGAACGAGCCAAAACAGTGAAGAAATGCAGGAGCCAGCACACGAGCCGTGTAGCCAACACGGCCCTGTAAGAGTTGGCCGTGTGGCGACATCTAGTCATTCAACACGGGCAACTTCAGGTCGTGTCCAGTTGCACGAGTCGAGTCGGGAGCACGAGCCGTGTCGCCAACACGGCCCTGTAAGAAGTGGCCGTGTGCCGACATCAGAAGAGCCAACACGACCACACCTGTGCCCGTGTTACAACACACGACTCGTGTTGGCAGCACGAGCCGTGTCATCAACACGGTCCTGTAAGGCGAGGCCGTACGGCAGCATCAGAAGACACAACACGGCCACCTCGTTACCGTGTTGCGTAACACGACTCGTGTTGTGTATTTTCCTGCAGAAATTTCCAGATCCTTCTAGAAGCCTCCAAAGGGGTATAAATACCCCTTTATTCAACAATTGGCAGGAGATCCAAAATATCCATCATCTACACACACATCACACACCAATTCTTCCATTTTCCACCATCATCTTTATCCACTTTCATCATTTTGATCCATCTTCATCATCTCCATTAATTCTTCATAAAAACTTCATCCCTTCCATTGGGTGTGAGAGATCTCAAGGAATCAAGAGCTAGAGGTGGAGATTAAGAAGAATAGAAGATTCTCTTCAAGAAATTGATAGGGAAGAATCCATTCATTTTGTATTTCTTTAGATCTAAGACTATGGGTATTTGTAATGAATCATTTATTTGTTTTATTACTTTTATCATGTTAGGCTAATCCCTCTAGTGGGATTAGGAATATGAAGAGCATATTAGATTTATATTATCATGTGGATTAAATTGGTTTTTTGATTTAATTGATGTTGATTTCTATTCATGGAGTTTAATTGTCTTGATGTTGTGATGGCATGTTTTGTTATTCATGAATGTTTATTGGTTTAATGGATTGTTGATCAATGGATTATTTGTGGTAATTAAATGCTATCATGATGTTCATGTATGTATTGCTTGGAGTGAGACGGAAACGACCCTCTATAGTATTAGGAAGGCATGAATAGACATTGAATTTGGGTTTGACCGAAAGGATATTTGAATTCAATGAGGGGAACCAATCCATTCGTTGGCCTTAGTACACAAAAAGGGAGAGTTTAATCTAACTAGTACCTAGATGGAAGGGGTTAATGTTGGGCTTTGATCTTAAGTGCTTTTGGGAGTCTAAAATGGATCAACAACCTTTGTAACCCGAAAGGGAGCTTAGGATACAATCGTGATCACCCTTAGTTTACATCAATTAAGTTGGATTCCTTTTGCATGATAATATGGATTGAGTATGCTTGGATGTTTCTAATCCCATGTTTTTCACACTTGAACTTTAGCACCCATTTTCTTTACTTGTCATTTATCTTATTTGCTATCTTATTTACTTGCTCCTTGTTTTAGTTGTTAATCATATCAAAACCCCCAATCATCTTTACAAAAACAACATGAACATGAGCTCACGTACATTGCTAGTCCGAACATAACTCCTTATTGGATTGATAATTTTTCTTGGGATATACTACTACAATGATCGAGTATTCTTGCTCGTGAGTGCACAAAACTAGGCAAACAAGAAAATGGCGCCGTTGCCAAAGGGGAGTTTGATGGACTAGTGGAGTACTGTGTTATTGTTTTAGTTGTTCTTGATAAGGATACTTTTTATTTTATTTTATTTTGTTTACTATTGTTGTTTGTGGTCTCACTCTTGGCCTTTTCGTAGGTGTTTTATGATCACAAGATCAAAGGGAAATCAATCGATCATTCCTTTGAATTTGGAGATTGAAAGGACCGCACGAATCAACGGGGAGACAATGTTAATTATGACCCACCCCAAGATCCTTTACAAGATCAAAGGGGGGTACAAGAAGGAGTGCAAGAGAATCAAGCGGAGATAATGAGGAATTTATTTGCTCAAAATCAAGAGTATATGCAATTGCTTGCCAATCAAGAAGCTCAAAGGATATTTCAACAACAAGAGTTGCCAAGGCCTAGAGCAATTCGGGATTACTTCCAACCGAGAGCCGTGCACAATATGGTTCCTCCGGTTCAAGCCAATGATTATGAAATCAAGACCGGATTGATCAACATGGTTAAAGCAAATCAGTTTGGGGGAGGTCCTCTTGAAGACCCGAACACTCATCTATCTACTTTCTTGGAGGTTGCAAATACCGTCAAGATGAAGGGAGTGTCGGAGGATGCTATTCGAATGAGGTTATTTTCTTTTTCTTTAAGAGACAAGGCTAAAGCATGGTACAATACAATTCCTTTGGGAAGTTGTAATACATGGGAAGATCTTGAGCAAAGGTTCCTAAACAAGTATTTTCCTCCTTCAAAGAGAATCAACAAGTGGCCTTCTTTTACCAAGGGTTGAATCAACAAAATCGGATGCATGTAGATGCCTCATCCGGAGGGTCTATATTTGGAGTGGATGCTATGAAAGCCATGGATATTTTTGAAGACATTGCGATGAATGCCTATCAATGGCCTTCCGAGCGAGTAATGGGAGGTTATGCCTTTGGAAAAGTAGCTCAAGTGGAGAGTGTGAACAAAGTGAAGAGTGATGTGTTTCAAAATGAAGGAATGAAAGAATTCAATGAGAGCATTCAAGCTTTAACAAAGCAATTGAATTTGATCACTCAAGGAGTAAGCCAAGGGGGGAGCACAAGTTCTATGGTGAATGATGAGAGCAAGGTTATGCAAAGTGTAGAAGATGTTGCCTATTTAGATAGGAGAAATTACCAAGGGAATTTCCATCATCAAGGGAATTTCCAAGGTAATTATCCTTCTAATCAAGGTAATTACCAAGGAGGATATCAAGGACAAGCTCGGGGAAGCAATTTCAATCAATCAAGTGGAAATTATCAAGCTCCGAGGAAGCATGAGAATCTTTCTTACTCTAATCCTCAAGCCGCCGTGTCATATCCTCCGGGATTCGATCCGAGTGCTAAGCCGCCAAATGGAGAAGGGAAAGCATCATTGGAAGAGACATTGATGGCATTCATGAAAGATACAAGGGCTTACATGGAAAAAAGAGATGCAAAGATGGAGGCTAGAATGGAGGAAAATGAGAAGAAATCCGACAATAGGATGAGAGCTTTTGAGTATCAAATGGGTCAAATTGCTTCTTCCGTGGGATCTCAACACCAACAAGGAAAGTTTCCATCTACCACGGTAACTAATCCTAAAGAAGATTGCAAAGCTACCACTCTTAGAAGTGGAAAAGAGTATGAGGAACCTCCTATGCCTAAAGAAGATAGTATTGTCATTGAAAGGGAAGTGGAAAGCAAGGTGGAAGAAGGGTTGGTGCAAGAAGAGATTGAAATTGAGGAAGTAAGCAAGAAAAAAGAAATTGTTGAGCAAAAGAAAGATGAAGAGAAGATAGAGAAAATTTCAAAGTGGAAGAAGGCAAAGGAGTTAAGGGAAAAGGAAGTTGAAGTTGAAAGAGATAGTTGGGGAATACCCAAGACTCAAGTACCGGTTCCTTTTCCTCAAAGGTTCTTGAAGAAGGGTTTGGATGAGAGGTTCAAAAAGTTTCTTGAAATCTTCAAGAAGATTCAAATCAATATCCCTTTCGCCGATGCTTTGGATCAAATGCCTCATTATGCTCATTTCTTGAAGGACATCATGGGAAAGAAAAGAAGTCTTGTGGACAATGAAATGGTTAATCTAACCGAAGAGTGTAGTGCCATTCTACAATGGAAACTTCCACAAAAATTGAAAGATCCGGGTAGTTTCATTATACCATGTGAAATTGGAAAGAACAAGAAGAACAAGGCTCTTTGTGACCTCGGTGCAAGCATTAATCTAATGTCTCTCTCCATATTCAAGAAGCTTGGATTAGGTGAAGTAAAGCCAACTTCCATCACACTTCAATTGGCGGATCGATCTATGACACATCCAAAAGGAGTAGTTGAAGATGTGTTGGTAAAAGTTGATAAGTTCGTCTTTCCGGTGGATTTTGTTGTTCTAGACATGGAGGAGGATGAAAATGTGCCATTGATTTTTGGGAGACTGTTTCTTGCTACCGGGAGAGCTCTTATTGATGTCTATAAAGGAGAATTGAAGTTGAGGGTTAATGATGAGGAAGTGGTATTCTCTCTACACAAGGCCATGCAATATCCAATAAATGATGAAGAATGTAAAAGTGTGGATGTTGTAAAGGGAAGTGTCGAGGAGAGTTGGCCTTCCATTGTAACCAAGGATCCACTTGAACTTTGCTTGAGCAATTCTTTATCTCTTTCTAATATTTCTACTACTTCTCTTGATTTAAATGAAGAATTGATTAATTGTTTGCTTGATCTAGGTGATTGTAGTGAAGCTCAAGAGGTTGCAGCCGCCATCTCAAGGGGAAATGACAAGTTCTTACCACTTAGAGATCCACTCGAGCAAGAAGAGAAAAAGGAAAAGAAGGTGGAGTTGAAGCCTCTACCCGATCATCTTACTTATGCATACCTTGGTGAAAATGAGACATATCCGGTAATTGTATCATCATCTCTAACTTCTAGTCAAATTGATAAATTGCTTAATGTCCTTAAAGAGCATAAGTCGGCTATTGGTTGGTGTATTGATGATTTGAAGGGAATTAGTCCAACAATTTGCATGCATAAGATAAGACTTGAGGATGAAGGGAAAGCTTGTGTTCAAAACCAAAGAAGACTTAATCCTATCATGCAAGAAGTGGTAAAAAAAGAGGTTCTTAAGTGGTTAGATTCGGATATGATCTTTCCTATTAGTGATGGCCCTTATCTGAGCCCGTTGCATGTAGTATCTAAAAAAGGGGGTATGACTATAGTGAAGACCGAGAAAGATGAGACCATAGCCACTAGGACGGTGACGGGATGGCGTGTGTGTGTTGATTATAGGAAGCTTAATGAAAACACACGTAAAGATCACTTTCCCTTACCTTTCTTGGATCAAATGTTGGATAGGTTGGCCGGGTATGAGTTTTATTGCTTTCTTGATGGGTATTCCGGGTATAACCAAATTCTCATAGCACCCGAAGACCAAGAAAAGACCGCTTTCACTTGTCCCTATGGAATATTTGCTTTTCGAAGATTGCCATTTGGACTTTTCAATGCACCGGCCACCTTTCAAAGGTGTATGATGGCAATCTTTGAAGGATTAATTGAGAATATAATGGAAGTTTTCATGGATGACTTTTCGGTGTTTGGTTCTTCTTTTGATAATTGTTTGTCTAACCTTGCTATTGTTTTGAAGCGATGTCAAGACACTAATTTAGTGTTGAATTGGGAGAAGTGCCATTTCATGGTAAATGATGGCATTGTACTTGGACATCACATCTCTTCAAAGGGATTGCAAGTTGACTGAGCCAAAGTTGTTGCTATAGAGAAGCTTCCACCGCCAACAAATGAGAAGGGAGTACGATCGTTCCTTGGTCATGCCGGGTTCTATCGTAGATTCATCAAGGATTTTTCTTCATTTTCTAAACCTCTATCTCATCTCCTTGAAAAAGATGTGCCATTTAAGTTTGATGATAATTGTTTAAATGCTTTTCAGGTGCTAAAGGAAGCTTTGATTTCATCACCCATCTTGATCACCCCCGATTGGAAGGAGCCATTTATATTGATGTGTGATGCAAGTGACGTAGCTCTTGGAGTGGTATTGGGGCAACTAAGAGAGAAAAAATTCCGAGCTATTTACTATGCAAGCAAGACATTTGATGCGGCTCAAAGGAACTACACTACTACCGAAAAAGAGTTCTTGGCGGTAGTATACACATTTGATAAGTTTCGTCCTTATTTGGTAGGAACGAAAACTATTGTATACACCGACCATGCCACTAGCAAGTATCTCATGGCAAAGAAGGATGCAAAGCCAAGGGTGATAAGATGGGTACTACTTCTTCAAGAATTTGATATTGAAGTGAGAGATAAGAAGGGCACGGAGAATGTGATAGCCGACCATCTTTCAAGGTTAGAGTCGAGGGAGCATTGTGAAAGTACTTATGAGTTAATCAAGGAGGTTTTTCCCGATGAAGAAATCTTGGAGTGCGATTGCTATCAAATTGAGGCTTTAGTGGAGCAAGAAGGAAGCCCGTGGTATGCGGACTATGTGAATTACTTGGCTAGTGGAAGGAGGCCTTATGAGCTTAATAAGTATTAATTCAAGAAGTTCTTTCATGATGTTAAAAATTACTTGTGGGATGATCCATTCTTTTACAAGATGTGTAATGATTCTCTTGTGCGAAGATGTGTGCCCGAGGAAGAATGGAATAGTGTGTTGGAGTTTTGCCACTCTTCACCTAGTGGAGGCCATTTTGGAGCTCAAAAGACCGCTGCAAAAGTCTTACAATTGGGGTTGTATTGGCCATTTTTGTTCAAGAGTTGTAAGAAATTTGTAGAGGGTTGTGATCGATGTCAAAGGATGGGAGGAATCTCCAAGTGGGATGAGATGCCCCTTAAGAGCTTTCAAGAAGTGGAGATATTTGATGTGTGGGGCATCGATTTCATGGGACCATTTCCTCAATCTAATGGATTCCTATACATCCTATTGGCGGTTGACTATGTCTCGAAATGGGTTGAGGCCATACCTTCAAGAACAAGTGATGCTAGAGTGGTCATGGGGTTTCTAAAGAAGCATATCTTTACAAGATTTGGAGTACCTAGAGTGTTGGTAAGTGATGGGGGTAGTCACTTCATAAATAAGCTCATGGAGAACATTCTCAAGACTTATGGAGTGAAGCATCGAGTGTCTACTCCGTATCACCCTCAAACGAATGGTCAAGCTGAAATTTCTAATCGACAAATCAAACAAGTCTTGGAGAAAACAGTGAGTGTGAGTAGAAAGGATTGGTCAAATAAACTTGATGATGCATTGTGGGCCTTTCGAACCGCATTCAAGACCACTCTTGGTATGTCTCCTTTTCAAATTGTCTATGGTAAGTCTTGCCATCTTCCCGTGAAGTTAGAGCATAAAGCTTATTGGGCCATTAAGAAGTTGAATTTTGACATGAAAGCTTCGAAGAAGGTAAGATTCTTACAATTGAATGAGCTTGAGGAATTTAGAGAAAATGCTTATGAAAACTCAAGGATTTTTAAGGAGAAAACCAAGAGGTGGCATGATGCTCGTTTGAGGAAGAAGAGCTTTGAAAAGGGTGAGAAGGTGTTGGTATTCAATTCTCGACTAAGACTTTTCCCGGGCAAGTTGAAGTCCAAATGGAGAGGACCTTATGTGGTAAAGGAAGTACTTGATGGGGGAGCTCTAAAGGTTATGGATGAGAATGGGGGAGAGTTCTTGGTCAATGGTCATCGTGTGAAGCACTATGTGGATCCATCACAAAGGGAGACCCTCTTTGTGGATGTGTTATTTGAAAGATGATCTCAAAATTCGTCTAGCTTGAAGACGTTAAACTTAGCGCTCGATGGGAGGCACCCCATCACTATCTTTATTGCTTTGTTTTTGTTGTTTGTTTGTTTTGGCCTTGTAGGTTGATTGTGCTCATGGAGAAAAAAATGCATATTGAAGAAAAGAGAAATGCTTCATGGATTCAAGCCAACATGTTCCACCATTTGTTGCAAACTTAATTCGTGACTCTTGTCTCGAGTTAAGTTTGGGGGGTGATAGTGCGTGGTGGGCATAGCTTGAGTCGTGTGGATGCGGTTACTTCTCAACAAGAAGATCATCAATGGAAACTACAAGGGTAAGTCTCACCACTTTTTTTAAACTTAAGTCTCAACTCTTGTTTCGATTTAAGTTTGGGGGGAGAGTGTGTGGTGTGACTCACCACTTGAGTATGATTCTTGTAAAATTGGACAAATTTTAAAATTTTTCTCATGAGTTTGGGTTGATTTTGGCATGATTGGTGGTGTTGAAGTGCATGATAGTCCATATTTATAATGAAATTGTTGAAATAATGGTGTTTGTTGAGTATTTGAGCATGAATGAGAGGTATTGGAAGCATGATGGAGCTTGGAGCTAACGCTTTCCTTACCAAATGCCTATTGAGGGAGTACTCTACACCTTATCATTTTATTACTTGAAATGAATTGATTTTGATTTGGATTGTTGTGATTAGCATGCTACTTCATTTGTTATGTTTATGGGAGGTTTACTTTCGTAAATTAGGATTTCCTTTTCAATAAAGGTTGGGATGAATGTGTGCTTAATTTTCTTATGGATGATGGTATTTTGTGTTTTTGCATGTTTTGTGTTTTTGTTGTGTCTTGTTTGTTGAGTCCTTATTTTTTATGTTTGGTGTGTATTTTCATTCTTGTCTTGGGATGTTTGGTGGTTTGTTTAGGAATGTCGTGAGTCATTTTTGAATATGAGTGATGATAGGTTGTGGTGATAAGTGATGACAAATTATGATTAAGAATCTCTACACTTTCAAATTGTGACATGTTTTACTTAACTTGTTCAATTTTGAGATGAATGTGGTGTAATAAGTTCCTTAAGGTCCGAGCACAAGCTTGTGAGCATTTGAGCCTCAACCATGCACACATGGTATTTCTTCATGAGTGGATCGGTTGTGTTTGATAAGTTAGAACTTGCTCAAGGACTATAGGAACGAGCCCGATTAGTGGAGATTGATGAAATGATCTAAGGCCATCCTTGTTATTATAGTCATTGCCATATATGTTCTCTACCATGAACATCATCCTTAGTTAACCATTTTGAGCCTATAAACCTATTTATTGTGAATTTAGCACATTACAAGCCTTAATTACCCATTCAAGCTTATATATACCTTTGTGTGGGTGATTGAGGAGATGGTAGCTAGAAGGATTGATTGATTAGCAAAAGAAGAAAAGGGAATGGTAAACAAGCAAGAAAAAGGATGAAAAGAGCAAAAGTAAGAAATGGACATGCATCCTCAAAGCAAGAGAAAGAGTAAAACAACATCAAAATGCTCAAGTAAACAAAATTCAAAGATAGGAAGCATGCATCAAAAGAAGCTCAATCCAAGGAAAGTTAATAAATAGTGCTTTAGATTGTAAAGATAAGAAAGGAAGAAAGAAAAGTGGAGAAGTTGAGGAAATTGGGCATCTCTTTGATTACTTACACTTGTTGAGTCACTCTTATCCATATACTTCCTACCCTACCAAAGAGCCTATCATTACATCCTAATTAAAGACCTTTTTGATCATTGATTGAAACTTTGGTGGTTTGTGAATATAGTCCGCGAGCAAGCTTATAGCGAGTCGAGCCAATCGATTAATGAGTGTGATTTACCCTATTTCAAAAGAGTGTTGAGAGACATCAATATCCATTGTGAGGCTTGGACTTAAAAGGAACTATATTACACTTTATTCTCTTTTGATTGAACTTGTTAATTTCTCATGTCATGATTTTAATGTTGTAGGATGACTTAGCATAGTTTGTTGTTATTATTGCTAACGATGTGTTATTGCTTATATTCGTTTAGTCTTTTCTAGGTGAAAATTTCTCCTTTTGATTTGTCATTTTCGTTGCTCGGGGACGAGCAACACCTTAAGTTTGGGGGGTTGATTAGAGCTATTTTCACCTAGATTTTAGTGTCTTTTTATATGTGTTTTCGTATTATTTTATCTGTATTTTATATGTTATTTGGTTGTGTTTTGTATTTTTATTGAAATGTGTGTGAATGAGCTTAAACTTAAGATGTAGGAAAAAAGCGGATCTCAATTTGGAGTTGAAACGAGGGAGAACGAGCCAAAACAGTGAAGAAATGCAGGAGCCAGCACACGAGCCGTGTAGCCAACACGGCCCTGTAAGAGTTGGCCGTGTGGCGACATCTAGTCATTCAACACGGGCAACTTCAGGTCGTGTCCAGTTGCACGAGTCGAGTCGGGAGCACGAGCCGTGTCGCCAACACGACCCTGTAAGAAGTTGCCGTATGCCGACATCAGAAGAGCCAACACGACCACACCTGTGCTCGTGTTACAACACACGACTTGTGTTGGTAGCACGAGCCGTGTCATCAACACGGTCCTGTAAGGCGAGGCTGTGCGGCAGCATCAGAAGACACAACACGGCCACCTCGTGGCTGTGTTGCGTAACACGACTCGTGTTGTGTATTTTCCTGCAGAAATTTCCAGATCCTTCTAGAAGCCTCCAAAGGGGTATAAATACCCCTTTATTCAACAATTGGCAGGAGATCCGAAATATCCATCATCTACACACACATCACACACCAATTCTTCCATTTTCCACCATCATCTTCATCCACTTTCATCATTTTGATCCATCTTCATCATCTCCATTAATTCTTCATCAAAACTTCATCCCTTCCATTGGGTATGAGAGATCTCAAGGAATCAAGAGCTAGAGGTGGAGATCAAGAAGAATAGAAGATTCTCTTCAAGAAATTGATAGGGAAGAATCCATTCATTTTGTATTTCTTTAGATCTAAGACTATGGGTATTTGTAATGAATCATTTATTTGTTTTATTACTTTTATCATGTTAGGCTAATCCCTCTAGTGGGATTAGGAATATGAAGAGCATATTAGATTTATATTATCATGTGGATTAAATTGGTTTTTTGATTTAATTGATGTTGATTTCTATTCATGGAGTTTAATTGTCTTGATGTTGTGATGGCATGGTTTGTTATTCATGAATGTTTATTGGTTTAATGGATTGTTGATCAATGGATTATTTGTGGTAATTAAATACTATCATGATGTTCATGTATGTATTGCTTGGAGTGAGACGGAAACGACCCTCTATAGTATTAGGAAGGCATGAATAGACATTGAATTTGGGTTTGACCGAAAGGATATTTGAATTCAATGAGGGGAACCAATCCTTTCGTTGGCCTTAGTACACAAGAAGGGAGAGTTTAATCTAACTAGTACCTAGATGGAAGGGGTTAATGTTGGGCTTTGATCTTAAGTGCTTTTGGGAGTCTAAAATGGACCAACAACCTTTGTAACCCGAAAGGGAGCTTAGGATACAATCGTGATCACCCTTAGTTTACATCAATTAAGTTGGATTCCTTTTGCATGATAATATGGATTGAGTATGCTTGGATGTTTCTAATCCCATGTTTTCACACTTGAACTTTAGCACCCATTTTCTTTACTTGTCATTTATCTTATTTGCTATCTTATTTACTTGCTCCTTGTTTTAGTTGTTAATCATATCAAAACCCCCGATCATCTTTACAAAAATAACATGAACATGAGCTCACGTACATTGCTAGTCCGAACATAACTCCTTATTGGATTGATAATTTTTCTTGGGATATACTACTACAACGATCGAGTATTCTTGCTCGTGAGTGCACAAAACTAGGCAAACAACAACGTTATAAGATTTGGAATCGCAAACGCATTAAAACACCAAACATTAGGATTACTAGGCTATGAAAACATACTATGAATCATACGGACCTAGACCCTATTATACCTAGATTATCACAACAATTACGGATTATGAGTCATGAAATAGCAATAAGCATTTAAACAATTAGTCTAAGTGATCAATCCAAAATAATTATCAAAATGGTATTAAAATGATTCGGAGCATGTAATCGAATATTCCACACAAAAGAAGAAATGTAAAATTCCTAATAATTAACTAAACATGCTACGGGAGGTTCACGGAACCCTAAATTAGAAGGGGAGGATTAGCCCATAAAGTCTCAACTCTTGTTTTGATTTAAGTTTGGGGGGAGAGTGTATGGTGTGACTCACCACGTAAGTGTGTTGGTCTTCTTGTAAAATTGGGTCAATTTAAAAAAAATTCTCATGAGTTGGGTTGAATTTTGGTCCGATTGGTTGTATTGAAGTGCATGATAGTCCGTATATTTATTGCAATTGTTGAGCTAATGGTTAGACGAGTTTTTGAGCATAAATAAAGTGTATTGGAAGCACAAATTGAGCCCGGAATCAACAACGTCCACTACCAAATGCCTCTTCAGGGAGTTCACTTAACACTTTATCATCTCTGTTTGCTTAGCATGATTTGAGATTCAATTGGATACTTCATGTGTTATGTTTTTGGGAAGTTTACTTACTTAACTTAGGATTTCTTATTTTCAATCAAAATAGGGATGATTGCGAGCCTAATTGATTATGCATATTATGAATGTGTGCTTAATTTTCTAAGGATGAAATATTTGTTTTTGCTTGTTATGTATTTTTGATTGTTTCTTATTTGGTGAGTCTTATCTTATTTGTTTTGTGTGTATTCTCATTTTTGTTTAGGGATGTTTGTGTTGGCGTTCGATTGTTTAGTTAACCTGAACTGTTAGGGTTCCATGCATTTCTAAATTAGTGGAAGCAAGAATATAGAAACGTATTACCTTTCACCAGGGTATGTTGAAGAAGAGGCAGCATGCTTGACCTCACGACTTTGGGCATAACTTCCTCATCCGATCTCCAATTTGACTGATTTTTATGCCAAAACGACCCTCTCTTTCGTGGCTTTCTAACCATATATTACACGACCAGCTTTTGGTTTCAAATAGATTACAGAAAAATCATGGAAGTTGATGATCAGGTTGATGAAAACAACCTCTTGACCTTCTGCTGTATTTCCAAGTCCAATCTTGACGTCGTGTGGGAGACGATCCTCAAGATCCTCTCAATCTGTAATCCTCTCTCAAACTCAAGTGTGTTAGGTATAGTCATTAGGATTTCCAGATCACTAAGATGGCTTATATATGTTGGATTTTTGTCAAGAATAAAAGGAGGGATTTTTCCTTTGCTTTTGTCCCACATCGGAAAGGAGAGCAAAGGGGGAGGGATTCCTGGTGATATATAAGGAGGCCCTTGGACTTGATAACAAGTGCACCAATCAAGTACACTTTAATCTTTGTGTTTGATTCTATTTAAATTTCTTTCTTGGATTCTCGGTTATGAGAATGGGGAGAAAGGTATGATTAGTCAAAGATTTGTAAGAGGTAGGAATTGGGGTCGGGAGAAAGAAATTCTATGTGATTGTAAAAAATTTTCACGTTGTGGTATTTTCTTGGTCCATGGTTTTTCTCCGGTTTTGGAGTTTTCCATGTGAATTCTTGTATTGTGTTTTTTATGCTCTTCTTTATTTGTCCCTTAGGAATGAATGGGGATCTGTCTATCCCAACAAGTGGTATCAGAGCCCCGTGAGCCAGTTTAGGGCGCTTATAAAGTTCTTAGTATGCTCTGTGGTTGCAGCACAGTCTGACCCTCCACAATAGAAAAGACTTTATGAGAGGAAGAGGGTTATTCATTAGGCTAAGGGTGGCATGAAAGAAGTGGGTAAAGCTAGTGGAACAAGGGGGTCAGAAGCATCTCCTTTCTTGCGGTGAAATGCGCTGGACAGTGGCGACAGTGGCATGGCAAGGGGTAGGATTTGCGGGATAATATTTTTTCGGTGGAGTTCTTAGACTTGCAGCAATGTGAATTATTGGGACTCCCGGTGGTGGAATTGGCTAAACAGCGGCATGGGATTTTCCATGGATGTCGGCTCAAGGAGATTTGAAAGGAACGAGTTTTTTCTAGTAATGATTGGTGGCGTGGGAAAGCAGCGATTCATCGGGAAAGATGGCGATGTGGTGGCTTGGTATCGGGTGGCGCTAGATCGGTAAAGAATAGCGTGGATTCAACTGACAAGTGGGGAAAAGCATCGTGAATTCTAGAGAAAATTAGCTTCAAGTGATGACACTTTCAGTAGGAAAAGAGTTTGGACAAACCTAGTATAGCTTGGCGGTAAAAGACAGCAACGTCATGTCAGTATAGACAGTTTTTTCTCAAGGTGAAGCAATGGTATGGTAATTCTGGTGGAGCAATGGCACGGTAATTACTTATGGTGGAGCAATGGTGACGTTGCTTGTCAAGGAGGAGTTGGTGCGGCAACAACTCTGAATGTTGAGTTAATATTATTGGGAATCCATATGACATGTTCTATTGTCATAGAAAAGGATGTAATAATATTAGCTGGTCCATAAGTTTACACACGGACATTAACTTGGCAGGTGATTTAGGGTGTGTGGTAGATATATATCGATGGCTGATTGACTTTCGGGGGAGCCAAGAGCTGGAAGTAGCACTATAAATATCAGCAAGTGTTTTTGATATGTGCTGCAGGAAATTCTTAGAATGGTTGATTCTAAGTGGTCTACTCATATGGTAGAGTAGGATTCTCGGGGTTGAGAATGGATTGTCGGTGAAGACAATGATTCTTAGAATTGTTGATTCTAAAGGATTCCCGGGTTGAGAATGAATTGTTGGTGAAGACAATGTGTCTTCTTTTATTTTGACAAGGTGGAGATTGTTGGATTTTTGTTAAGAATAAAAGGAGGGATTTTTCCTTTGCTTTTGTCCCACATCGAAAATGAGAGCAAAGGGGGAGGGATTCCTGGTGATATATAAGGAGGCCCTTGGACTTGATGACAAGTGCACCAATCAAGTACACTTTAAAATCTTTGTGTTTGATTCTATTTGAGAATGGGGAGAAAGGCATGAATTAGTCAAAGATTTGTAAGAGTGTAGGGATTGGGGTCGGGAGAGAGAAATTCTGTGATATTGTAAAATTTTTTCACGTAGTGATATTTTCTTGGTCCGTGGGTTTTCTCCGATTTTGGAGTTTTCCACTTAAATTCTTGTATTGTGCTTTTTTATGCTCTTCTTTATTTGTTCCTTAGGAATGAATGAGGATCTGCCTATCCCAACAATATATGGGCTACAACAGGGACCAAGAAGAGAAATTAGAGTCGGACCTCCAATGGGCTTAAGTATCCAAGTTTAGCCCATAACTTATACTTAAGTCCAATAATAATAATAATATATTCCACTAAAATAGTATTACTACACTGCCGCTCCAATCCCAAATTATGTTATAAGCTCCTTCTTATTATGGGCCTGATAGCCTCTCCATGTTTAAGATATACAATTCCTATTAATTAATTAAGTTACTGGCAACTTCATTAATTAATATCTCATCAAAGAGTAGTACCACTCAACCTCATTATCATGTCAGAATAAATCCACCTGCAGGGTTTACATGATAATCCTTATGAGCTCCTCAAGGGGACATCATCAACCTATTTAATAGGACACAGATTCTTTCTACAATCAACAACATACCATAGAGACAACACTATTTCCCAACTCACCGAGTTTGTTGATTTAACTACATGTAAATCTCACCCATTGATGAATCAAAGAAATACATACTGCCATATGTGTCGAGGTTATTGTATAGGGATTAAGAGCACGAACATCCATAATAACTGAGATCAAGTTCTCCCATATAGTCAGTATAAGTCGAATGATCTCAATAGGTCCTGCTCAATACACACAAAGTGCACTAATGTGATTCTATAGTCAAGACAAACTAATACCAAATCACACTACAACCATCCCAATAGAGAGTCCCCGTCTATCTTGATTGTGAGTATCTGTTTATACTTTATAAGTAAACCAATAATATGATATTCCGCGTGTTGTCGTACAACATATTATCTACATCATAAAGTAAGTGGACTATTGCATTGGACATATAAATAAATTATAAGACGCAATCATTTGATCAATGATTCTCATTTCAAATATTGTTAAAACATTGTTCATACTAAAGCTAGGCTTTTAGTATACAATCCAATAATCTCCCACTTATACTAAAAGACTATGATGCCATGTCAACTGCCATACATCTGATTCCCACTCTCACTACACGACCATCAAAAGCTTTTGCTTTAAAGCCCTTGTAAAATGATTTACTAGGTTATCATCCGATGCAATCTTTGTGACAACAACCTTTCCCTCATTATATGATTTCTCGTAACAGCTGGTACTTGCTCTCAATGTGTTTAATTGCCTTATAGACTCGTGATTCCTTCAAGTTTGCAACTGCACCATTATTATCACAATAAATTATGATACAATTGGGCAAACTTAGAAACCCATTCAAGTCCATCACAAAGTTTCTAGAGTCTTACATATACTTTGGTTGCCTCAGAGGCTCCAATTTATCATCTTTCCATGACGGAGTTCGAAATATATTTCTATAAGACATTCCTCCACATAATGACTCTACTTCCTAAAATTAAACACAAAACTTTGAGGTGGATTTATTGCCGTCCTACCTGACTTGAAAAATCCAAATCTACAAAATCCACAAGAAGCAGTGAATCAATCCGGTAAGCCTACATATAATTTCCAGTCCGTCTCAGGCACTTCAAATACGTCTTACCGCAGTTCATCACTTTTATTTCGGGTTATGTTGATACCGACCCTGCATGCATTCAGCAAAAAAGATTTTCTTTCTCGTGCATAGCATTCATTAAATTAAGCTTTCTTATTCGCCGAAGCGTAAGAAACCGCCTCCATCTACTTTATCTTTTTTTGTGTCCTAAGACACATTTCCTTAGTAAAGTAACAAGCTAAAACGAGTAATGAGTGTATCATTTCATGAAGCTTGAGATGAGCACAACATTCTATCTTATTATCCGTATCACCATGATCACAAGAATATATTTTGGTTCTCTTAAGTCATTCATTTCACACTACTTTATGAACCATACCCATACGCCCGACAATACTCTTTCATTGTCTCCAATGAGCAAGATACTATCTACGTATAGTACAAGAAATACCACCATATTTTTGTCACTTTTGTCAATACACAAGGCTCATCCGAACGTTGACTAAATCTATATGGCTAGATTTTCTCATCAAAACGGATGCTCCATGATCTTGAAACTTGCTTTATTCAATCGATGTACAATTTTAAGCTTACACACAAAAATGATCTTCGCTCTTTTCAATGAATCACTCTGGTTGCTTCACATAGATGTTTTCCTCTAACCTTCCAATCACGGAAGCTGTCTTGACATCTATTTGCTATACCTCATAATTCAATATGAGCAGCAACAAAATAAAAGAACACTGATCGACTTAAACTTAGCTACCGGCGAAAAAGGTTTCCTTATACTCGAACTCACCCTTTTTTTTAGTGTAACTTTACGCAACAAACCTTGTTTCAAAGTATCACTTTACTGTCTGATCCTCTTTTATTTTGTAGAGTCACTTCGAATGGCTTTCACACCACTTAGTGGTTCTACAGGCTCCCAGATCTAATTTATAATCCAAAAATTCTATTTCAGAAATTATTGCACTTTGCTAAGATTCCACATTTCTATCTTGTAGTGCTTCATCATACCCATGGACTGATTTAATGTTTACTATGTTGGCGTTCGATTATTTGATTAACATGAACTGTTAGGGTTCCATGCAAACTAAATCAGCGAAAGCAAGTAATAAAAGTACGCATTACCTTCCACCAAGGTATGTTGATGAAGAACAATTGTAGAAAACAACATCTTGATCTTTTGCTGTATTTCCAAGTCCAATCTTGACGTCGTGTGGGCGACGATCTTCAAGATCTTCTCAATTTGTTGTTTCCTTTCCCTTCTCACGGTTAGGTGTGATTTTTCTAGGGTTACTGGACAGTTAAGATGACTTATTTATATGCTACAGCAGGGACCAGGAGGAGAAATTAGAGTTGGGCCTCCATTGAGCTTAAGCAAGTTTAGCCCAAAACTTATACATAAGTCCAATAATAATAATATATACCACTAAAATATTATTACTGCATGCTGCTCCAATCCAAAATTACGTCAAGGGCTCCTTCTTATTATAAGCCCGTTAGTCTCCCCATGTTTAAGTACAATGCCCATTAATTAATTAAGTTACTGATAACTCCATAAATTAATATCTCATTCGAGAGTAGTACCACTCAACCTCATTATCATGTAAGAATTAATCCACTTGTAAGATTTACATGATAATCCTTATGAGCTCCTCAAGGGGACATCATCAACCTAAATAGGACACGCATTCCTTCTACAAATAATAGCACACCATAGAGACAACACTACTTTCCAACTCACCGAGTTTGTTGGTTTAATACATGTAAATCTCACCCATTGATGAATCAAAGAAATACATACTGCCTTATGTGTCGAGGTTAATGTATAGGGATTAAGAGCACGAACATCTATATTAACAGAAATCAAGTTCTTCTATATTGGCAGTACAAGTCGACGATCTCAAATGGTCCTACTCAATACACACAAAACATACTAGCGTAATTTTATAGTCAAGACAAACTAATACCAAATCACACTATAACCATCCCGATAGATTGTCCCCATCTATCTCGATTGTTTATACTTTATAAGGAAACCGATAATATAATTTTTCGCGTGTTGTCACATAACATATTATATACAGTATAAAGTAAGTGGACTTTTGTACAAACATATAAATAAATTATAATATGTAAAACATTTGATCATATGATTCTTATTTTCAAATAAATTGTTAAAATATTGTTCATACAAAAGCTAGACTTTTAGTATACAATCTAACAATCTCCCACTTATACTAAAAGAATACGCTGCCATATCTGCTGAAACGCATCTAATCCCCATTCCTTCTACATGCCCATCAAACGCTTTCGCTGGAAGGCTCTTAGTAAAAGGATCAGCCAGGTTATCCTCAGATGCAATCTTATCGATAATGACCTCTCCTCTTTTAATGATGTCTCGTATCAGGTGGTACTTGCGCTCAATGTGTTTACTCTCATTATGGGCTCGTGGTTCCTTCGAGTTTGTTACTGCACCACTGTTATCACAATAAATTGTGATCGCTTTGGGCAAACCAGGAATCACATGTAACTCCATTAAGAAGTTCCTAAGCCATACTGCTTCTTTAGCTGTCTTAGAGGCTACTACATATTCAGCTTCCATGGTAGAGTCCGCAATGCATTTATGATTTACACTCCTCCATATTATGGCTCCTCCTCCAAGAGTAAACATATAACCCGAGGTGAATTTACTAGCATCCCTATCTGAATAAAAATCCAAATCAGTATAACCCAAAGGCAACAAAGTATCTGCCCGGTAAATCAGCATATAATCCCTAGTCCTTCGCAGGTACTTCAAAATATGCTTTACCACTGTCCAATGTCCTTGTCCTGGGTTCTTAAATACTTACTACCATGCCTACGGCATAACAGATATCCAGCCTCGTAGGACAATGATATTATTTCAAATCACATAATTCCATAATTAGTATCACCAATTAATCCCAAATAATTCATAATGTTATTAAACAAATCATAAATATAATTCATAACATCATTATCATATATTAACCACAAATAATTCATAACGTAATTTAACTAGTCACAAATAATTCATGGCATAATTATCACTTATTAATCACATATAATTCACACATAACATGTTTATTCATTGTACTTGGACTTCTATTTACCTGTACTCCAAATAGTGATAATACTATAGATCTCGTGAAGAACTATAACTAATTTGTTCCCACGCACATGTTCTGGCACGCTCCTCTTTCTCCCTCATTTTCTCCCTCTTCTCCCTCTCTCTTTCTTTCTTTCTTTTTTTTCCGAACATGTCGCTCACTGTTCACCCCAAATGGGTGATTACATCCTCTCAACCCCAATTTATAAAAATTGAGGATGGTAAGTCGGTCACCCCCTTACTTTCTATTAATAGAAATACTATTTTTAGTAATTATATTATTATTATTATTATTATTATTTACTTAATAATTAAGGCATAGTTACCTACGTGTTTACAAATCAACAAAATTAGATATGTTGTCAATATTAATTCACGTACTAGCTTGACCAAAATTTTTTTAATTTCTTTTATTATTATTATTATAATCCATTATGAATATACGTGCAATACTAAGATATGATACATATACAAATTAAAACACATACGTGTATATTTTTTCACCATTATTATTATGAGAACACGTGGGATACTTAATAATTAAGAAATAATATATTTATACACATAAAAAAATTATTTATATATCAAATTAATGCACGTAAATATTTATGCACACATCTCATAAATGTCTCAAATAAAAATGCAAAGACAATTAAAATGTAGAAACAATTACCACATAATTATCAAATAATTATAAAAATGCAAAATACAAATTATATTATCACATAAATAGGGAAAATTGTGGGGTGTTACATCCTCCCCAACTTATAAAAATTTCGTCCTCGAAATTTAGTCTCATTCTACTTCAACATTTTATAGTCATCACATTTATAACAAATGAGACAACAATCATATTAATACAAAATCACGTATATGATATAGAACTTACTAGTCTGGTGGTGTACTGCAGATTCCAAGATTGTATACATGGACAGTCTACAGGACCATGACCGTGCTTTGATACCACTCTGTCACGACCCCATTTTTCTCACCCATAAACAAAAATAAATATTATTTTCATTTCATTCCACTATTTTATTTGCACAATTTCAAGACGGATCATGAAGCAGCACATTACACCAGCCCAACAGGTCGTCATCCATATATACAACTCTTAGGATCTGAAGGAACCCCAACCACCAGTCTTGTGTACAATTTTACCTACAATGCATAAACTAGTGAGATAAAATCTCAGTAAGGAGAAATCATGAATGATAGTGCATGAAAATGCATTTATTTTTCTAATCTTTCTAGTTGGTCTCTTTTATTTTGAAAATCGTTCACGTTGCGGGATCCCCACGACACTTATGATATGCACCTCAAATAAGCTCAATAGACACACTTAGTGTTGGATCAATTTTTCCGATCCCTGAATAAAATATTGGGGATGATTTTTCCAAATTCCGAATAAAAATGAGTCGATAAACGAAATGTTGGGTCAACACATGACTCGGATCACCCCGTGATTCCTAAATAAAAGTGAGCTGACAAGCGACTCGTTGAGTTAACACATGACTCAGATCGCTCCACGATCCCTGAATTGGGTGAATCAACACATGACTCGGACCGATTTTCGGCGGTCCCTGAAAGAGTGCATATATGCCGCACACACCATTAGTATCTTATTAATTTTGAGGAAAATATTTTTCATGATTATGCATGGTATTAATTATTCATAACTTGTAGTCGGGTTGACCAATTCAAGAATTTATCGAACCACAGGGAGGTCGATGCTAGAGCTTAAATGAGATCACATTTATCGCAATTTTATAGAGACTAAACATCAATGATTGGTTATCGAAACACAAGTAAACAACAATTACTAAAGCAAGTAAGGGTAGCAAATAAATAGTAAAAGATGAGTGGTTTTCCAAATTGAGTAAAAGTGAGATTAACAACAATTCAGAAGTGGAAATACTAGGATAAATGCATCGAATTCACATGAATCATGGATTGAAGACTAAGGGCCAACACTAAGATCATCTAAACTCCCTCTCAAGATGGATTGTATATGGTTCTAAATATAGCTCAATGAGTTGGTTCTCACTCAAACAATTCCAACTAGGTACTAAGCTTGAAAAGAGTCCCTTCACACGATTAATCAACCTCTTGATCAAACCAATCATATGATCTATCAAAGGGTTCTAAACTCTAAAGGATTTCTCAATCTCTTTAAAATTTATAATGCACATGAATTGTTTGATGAAACGATTCACTCAATTATCCTAAGCACATAATTGATTTCTCAATCTAATCACATATTTAGAACAACTAAACACACAAATCATCAATACAAATCAAGCAACTAATAATCAATGATAGAAAACCATAGATCCAATCAACATATGAATTCAAATACACAAATCCCAAAATTATCCAACAACTCTCATGTTGCTAATCTCACAAGGGAGATTAGCCTACCATATTCAGAAAGAAATTAACATAGACAATTAAATCTTTACAAATCATGATAAAACTATGAGGTTTAATACAAAGATTGAATGGAAACTCCCTTTATCTATCTTCAATGGTGATCTCCTTCGCTTCTTTTCACTTTCCTCTCTTCCTTGATCCTTTTCCTTCACTTGGATGTAGAAATTGATGGTGGGATGATGGTAGATCCAAAGGATGAAGAATGGATGAAGATGATGGTGTAAATGAGAGAAATGGTGTGTGAGGTGTGTGAAACAGGGAAACCCTCGTCCAATCTGATCTAAAATTGAAGTATTGGGTATTTATACCCCTTGGGAAGCTTCTAGAAGGATTCTGATTTTTCACAGAATTTCACACAAAACGAGTCATGCTCTGCAACACGGCCATAGGGTGGCCATGTTGGGTCTTCTGATGCTCGCACACGGCCCTTCTGGATAGGGCCGTATTTGGTACACGGCCCGTGTTACTGCACACTGCCCGTGTTTAGCAAACGGCCACAGGGGTGGCCGTGTAGGTATTTCTGGTGACTGAGCATGGCCGATCTGTACATGGCCATTTTTTGCACACGGCCCGTGTACTTGCTGCCCTATTTCTCCTTCACTGTTTTGGGTCATTCACACCCATTTCAATAAAAATACAAAACACAACCAAATAATACATAAATACGGATAAAATAATACAAAAACGGATATAAAAAGGCATTAGATGAAAATATCAATCATCAGGTATGCGATCAGGGCAATATAAAATGCATCATAAACCATTTACGACATCAATATCAACATTTAATCACAATAAAGCAACAGCTTAACTACAATTCACACAATTCTACTTCTGAAATAACAACTTCACCCCAATCATATAAATCTATTTATAGAATAACAACTTCACCTTGGATCACGCGATCCCTTTTTGGAATAATAACTTCATCTCGAATCACACAGATCCTTATAACCAATATTTTCTCAAATCATATAGATATATTTTCAACAGTTTTCAATCACCTAGATCTATATAGGACAATGATAATATTTCAAATCACATAATTCCACAATTGATATCACCAATTAACCCCAAATAATTCATAACATTATTAAACTAATCATAAATATAATTCATATCATCATATCACATACTAACCACAAATAATTCATAACGTAATTTAACTAGCCACAAATAATTCATGGCATAATTATCACATATTAATAACATATAATTCATACATAACATGTTTATGCATTGTAGTTGGACTTCTACTTACCTGTACTCCAAATAGTAATAATACTATAGATCTCGTGAAGAAATATAACTAATTCTTTCCAACGCACACGTTCTGGCACACTCTCCTTCCTCCCTCTTCTCTCTCTCTCTTTCTTTCTTTCTTTTTTTTCGAACCTGTCGCTCACTGTTCACCCCAAATGGATGATTACACCCTCTCAACCCCAATTTATAAAAATTGAGGATGATTAGTCGGTCACCCCTTACTTTCTATTAATAGAAATACTATTTTTAGTAATTATATTATTATTATTATTATTATTGTTATTATTATTATTTACTTAATAATTAAGTCATAGTTACCTACGTGTTTACAAATCAACAAAATGAGACGTGTTGTCAATATTAATTCACGTACTAGCTTGACCAAAAAATTTTTAATTTCTTTTATTATTACTATTATTATTATCCATTACGAATATACGTGCAATACTAATATATGATACATATACAAATTAAAACACATACGTGTACATATTCTCATCTCTATTATTATTACGAGCACGTGTGATACTTAATAATTAAGAAATAATATATTTATACACATAAAAAATATTTATACATCAATGTAATGCACGTAAATATTTTTGCACACATCTCATAAATGTCTCAAATAAAAATAAAAAGACAATTAAAATATAGAAACAATTACCACATAATTATCAAATAATTATAAAAATACAAATTATATTATCACATAAATAGAAAAAATTGTGGGGTGTTACAATCGTCCTTAGGATTCGATATTAAAACTTGGTTGTCTGCTACTACAGTCGATATCCCTACACTTGGGGATTTATTTGTGCGCATTCAAAAACACGCATCAAGTTTTTGGCGCCGTTGCTTGGGGACGGTATAATTGTTTATTTTTTAATTGCTAGATTATTTAAGACAATACTTGTGTTACTAAATTGTTTTTTTAACTTATATTCTTCTTTGCAGCTGCATGCACACGAGATCAAAGAAGGGACTTATGTTGGCGTTCGATCATTTGGTTAACGTGAACCGCTAGGGTTCCATACGATTCTTTATCAGCGGAAGCAAGAACATAAAATCATATTACCTTTCACCAGGTATGTTGAAGAAGAAGAAGAATTCTCGCCAGTAGCATGCGCAATCTTACCATATTGGGCATAACTCTCTCATCCAATCTCCGATTTGAGCTATCTACGCGCCAAAACGATCCTCTCTACAGTGACTTTCCAACAGTGTATCACAAGACTAGTTTGGAAGTTGTCGAACAGCAGTAGCAAACAACATCTTAATCTTCTGTTGTATTCCCAAGTCCAATCTTAACGTCGTGTGGGCGATGATCCTCAAGATTCTCTCAATCTGTTGTTCCCTTTCCCTCCTCATAGTATTAGGCATGAATAATTAGGGCAACCGGATAGCTGAGATGACTTATTTATAGGCTACAGTAGGGACCAGGAGGAAAAATTAGAGTTGGGCTACATTGAGCTTAAGTATCCAGGTTTAGCCCGAAACTTATACTTAAGTCCAATAATAATAATATATTCCATTAAAATATTATTACTACACAACCGCTCTAATCCCATAATTACGTCATGGTTTAAGCTCATTCACACACATTTCAATAAAAATACAAAACACAACCAAATAACATATAAATACGGATAAAATAATACGAAAATGGATATAAAAAGGCACTAAAATCTAGGTGAAAATATCACTCATCAGGTATGCGATCAGGGCAATTTAAATATGCATCATAAACCATTTACGACATCAATATCAACATTTAATCACAATAAAGCAACAACTTAACTACAATTCACACAAATCAACTTCTGAAATACCAACTTCACCCCAATCATATAAATCTATTTATAGAATAACAACTTCACCTTAGATCACACGATCCCTTTTTGGAATAACAACTTCATCTCGAATCACACAGATCCTTATAACCAATATCTTCTCAAATCATATAGATATATTTTCAACAGTTTTCAATCACCCAGATCTATATAGGACAATAATAATATTTCAAATCACATAATTCCACAATTGGTATCACCAATTAACCCCAAATAATTCATAACATTATTAAACTAATCATAAATATAATTCATAACATCATTATCACATATTAACCACAAATAATTCATAACGTAATTTAACTATTCACAAATAATTCATGGCATAATTATCACATATTAATCACATATAATTCACACATAATATATTTATGCATTGTAGTTGGACTTCTACTTACCTATACTCCAAATAGTGATAATACTATAGATCTCATGAAGAACTATAACTAATTCGTTCCAACGCACACGTTCTGGCACACTCTCATTTCTCCCTCTTCTCTCTCTCTCTCTCTTTCTTTCTTTCTTTCGTTTTTTGGAACCTGTCGCTCACTGTTCACCCCAAATGGATGATTACACCCTCTCAACCCAAATCTATAAAAATTGAGGATGGTTAGTCGGTCACCCCTTTACTTTCTTTTAATAGAAATATTATTTTTTGTAATTATATTATTATTATTGTTATTATTATTATTATTATTTACTTAATAATTAAGGCATAGTTACCTACGTGTTTACAAATCAATAAAATGAGACGTGTTGTCAATATTAATTCACGTACTAGCTTGACCGAAATTTTTTTAATTTTTTTATTATTATTATAATTATTATTATTATCCATTATGAATATACGTGCAATACTAAGATATGATGCATATACAAATTAAAATACATACGTGTACATTTTCTCACCTCTATTATTATTACGAGAACACGTGCGATACTTAATAATTAAGAAATAATATATTTATACACATAAAAAATATTTATATATCAAATTAATGCACCTAAATATTTATGGACACATCTCATAAATGTCTCAAATAAAAATGCAAAGACAATTAAAATATAGAAACAATTACCACATAATTATCAAATAATTATAAAAATGCAAAATACAAATTATATTATCACATAAATAGGAAAAATTATGGGGTGTTACAACCGTCCTTAGGATTCGATATTAAAACTTGGTTGTCTGCTGCTACAGTAGATATCCCTACACTTGGGGATTTAATTGTGTGCATTCAAAAACACGCATCAAGTTTTTGGCACCGTTGGGTGGGGACGGCATAATTATTTATTTTTAATTGCTAGATTATTTAAGACAATACTTGTGTTAGTAAATTGTTTCTTTAACTTATATTTTTCTTTGCAGCTGTATGCACACGAGATCAAAGAAGGGACTTATGTTGGCGTTCGATCGTTTGGTTAACGTGAACCGTTAGGGTTCCATATGATTCTTTATCAGCGGAAGCAAGAACATAAAATCATATTACCTTTCACCAGGGTATGTTGAAGAAGAAGAAGAATTCTCGCCGGTATCACGCGCAGCCTTACCATTTTGGGCATAACTCTCTCATCCAATCTCTGATTTGAGCGATCTACACGCCAAAACGATCCTCTCTTCAGTGCCTTTCCAACAGTGTATCACAAGACCAGTTTGGAAGATGTCGAACAGATGCAGCAAACAATCTCTTGCTCTTCTATTGTATTCCCAAGTCCAATATTGACGTCGTGTGGGCAACGATCCTCAAGATTCTCTCAATCTGTTGTTCCCTTTCCCTCCTCAAAGTATTAGGCATGAATAATTAGGGCAAGCGGACAGCTGAGATGACTTATTTATAGGCTACATGAGGGACCAGGAGGAAAAATTAGAGTTGGGCCTACATTGGGCTTAAGTATCCAGGTTTAGCCCGAAACTTATACTTAAGTCCAATAATAATAATAATATATTCCACTAAAATATTATTACTACACGGCCGCTCTAATCCCATAATTACGTCATGGGATCCTTCTTATTATGAGCCTGTTAGTCTCCCCATGTTTAAGACATACAATGCCCATTAATTAATTAAGTTACTGACTGATGAGAGTATAAATTCACGTAATTTGGGCTCTGATTCTTGTGATAATGATGTATGATTTGATCCTAAGTGGAGATAAATTGGGATATGTAGTAGAACGTCACGAATCAGGTGCATTTGAGGCCGTTTGAGTGGATTCTAGAAGGAAAACAGGACAAAAGTGATCGAAATCGGAAAGGGGTATTTTAGGCACCTGGTTCGACAAAAGGAGGGGTGGTTCGACTAGCACACATGGTCAAACCAGGTGTATGGAGGCTATTTCAGAGTGGTTCAACCACGACATTGTGGTTCGACCAAGCATGATGGTCGAACCGTGGTCGAACCAAAAGCCTAAAGATTTGCAAAATGTTGTTCGACCATGAAGCTTCTAGTTCGACCAGTGGTTCGGGTCAAACCAGACATCTGCCAATATATTACAGGCCTGTTTGACCAGGCCATGAGTGGTTCGACCAAGAGCCCTGGTCGAACTAATGCACGAGAAGATTATGGATCCATATTTTTACACCTTCAATACATGTTTTCGCTCAAAAAGCCCATCCAAGGTCCATAGGGAGAGCTTACAAGTATAAAAGGAAGACCCTACGCAGCTAATAGAAGACGTCATTCACCACCTTCATTGTACACAACATCCAAAACCCTACCATCATCCACAGAGCTGTGATGAGAGATTCGTCTGTCGAATCAAGTGAGAACCAAGTAAAGATTCAAGACGGAGAGAGACACGACGAGCTCCCATCTAGGGTTTACTTCGCATCTTAATTTATCTTGTAATTTTCAAGACTATGGGTAAGATCTATCCAACCACCAAGATTGTTCTCTGATCAATCATGGGCTAGAACCACCTTGGTAGTTCTAGGGTTTATGTAGGTTTTATGAGTTAATTGAACTTTCATGTGTATACTCCGTGCAACACTACTTGTGGTTTATGTTATATAAGACTATGCATTTTTAATTCATTCTCAGAGTTATTTTGTGCATTATTAATTGTTATGTAGAGTCTGAATACATATCTTCATTATTGATTTTGTGCGTTCACTGCTGAGTAGGATTACATGTTATGATTCTAAGTGAGGGGACTCCGAAGTCTCATTAGAATTATCTTATATAAATACTTGTTAATTGAATCTTATTCGGGTTAATAAGTAGGACAAATAGAATAACTTCATAGTACCTATAAAGGGAGATCATATCGGGTTAGAGTACTTATTGCATGGGAAATAATTGATACTGATAGTACCTAGAAAGGGGGTGAATTATATCTCTTGCTCTAAGGATATTCACACGTGTTACATGCTTATTTACTTGTGTCTATAGAGTAGATTTGCATGGTTAGTGATGCGTCCATACTCCATAAGGTAGAGTCGGACATTGATACATGGAAGAAAAATTAATAAGCAAAACTAGATGGCCCGAAGGACTACCTAATTTCTCAATTATTCACTTTCGTTTAATCTCTACTGCTTGTTTATTTTAGTTGTTCTCTTAATTATTTATTTATTTGTTACTTAATCACCACAACTATATTTCCATATTAGTCTTAATAAGTTAGATTATAATTAAACTGATAATAATACATCATTTGGGTTCGATAATCACTTGGTCGCTTATCAAAGCTACAATAACATCCTTAATACATGGGGGTTAATATAGTGTCTTGAGAAAACGCTCATCACTGACAACTCCATTAATTAATATATCATTCAAGAGTAGTACCACTCAACATCATTATCATGCCAGAATAAATCCACCTGCAAGGTTTAAATGATAATCCTTATAAGCTCCTCAAGGGGACATCATCAACCTATTTAATAGGACACATAGTCCTTCTACAATCAACAACACTCTATAGAGACAATACTCTTAATATTTCCCAACTCACTGAGCTTTGCCGATTGAGAAAAAGAGTATTATAATGCCTCTTAAACGGGATGAGCACAAGACAATCATCATGATCAAGAAATTTTAGTTTGATTTAATTACATGTAAATCTCTCCCATTGATGGATCAAAGAAATACATACTGGCTTACTTGTCGAAGTTATTGTATAGGGATTAAGAGCACGAACATCCATAATAACTGAGATCAAGTTCTCCTATATAGTCAGTATAAGTTGAACGATCTCAAGCGGTCCTGCTCAATACACACAAAGTACACTAATGTGATTCTATAGTCAAGATAAACTAATACCAAATCACACTACAACCATCCAGATAGAGAGTCCCCGTCTATCTCGGTTGTGAGCATCTATTTATACTTTATATGAAAACTGATAATGTGATCTTCCGCGTGTTGTCGCATAATATATTATCTACAGTATAAAGTAAGTGGACTATTGTATCGGACATATAAAGAAATTATAAGACGCAATCATTTGATCAATGATTCTCATATCAAATATTGTTAAAACATTGTTCATACTAAAGCTAGGCTTTTAGTATACAATCCAACAATCTCCCACTAATACTAAAAGACTATGGTGCCATGTCTTCTGCCATACATCCGATTCCCACTCCCACTACATGACCATCAAAGGTTTTCGTCTTAAGGCATAAAAGGATTTACTAGGTTATCATCCAATGCAATCTTGGTGACTACAACCTTCCTCTCATTATACGATTTCTCGTAATAAGTGGTACTTGCTCTTAATGTGTTTAATTGTCTTATGGGCTCGTGATTCCTTCAAGTTTTCATCTGCACCATTATTATCATAATAAATTGTGATAACCTAGGGCAAACTCAGAAAACATATCCAAGTCCATCAAGAAGTTTCTGGAGACATAAAGATACTTTTGTTGCCTCAAAGGCTCAAATTTATCATCTTTCCAGGGCGGAGTACAAAATATATTTCTATATGACACCCTCCAATTTATGGCTCTACTTCCTAAAATTAAACACATAACCTAGAGGTGAATTTACTGCCGTCCTACCTGACTTAAAAATCTGAATATAAGTAAACCACAAGAAGCAGTGAATCTGTCCAGTAAGCCTACATATAATTTCCAGTCCTTCTCAGGCACTTCAAATACATCTTACCGCAGTTTATCACTCTTGTTTCGGGTTACGTTGATACCGACTCTGCATGCATTCAACAAAATAGATATCCTTTCTCGTGCATAGCATTCCATAGATTAAGCTTCCTTATTCACCAAAGCATAAGGAACCACCTTCTACACCTTTATCTTCTTTTGTGTCTTCAAGACACATTTCATTAGATAAAGTCACATGCTAAAATGAGTAAGGATTGTATAATTTCATGAAGCTTGAGATAAGCACAACATTCTTTCTTGTGATCCGAATCACCATGATTACAAGAATATATTTTGCTTCTCTTAAGTCCTTCATTTCATACTGCTTTATGAACCGTACCCATACCTCTGACAATACTCTTTCATTGTCTCCAATGAGCAAGATACTATTTGTTGGATTGTATACTAAAAGTCTAGCTATTTATATGAATAATGTTTAAATAATATTTGAAATGAGAATCATGTGATCAAACATTTTGCATATTGTTGAGAAAGTCCATTTACTTTATACCGTAGATAATGTGGTGTGCGGCGTCATACGGAAGATCATATTATCAGCTCCTTATAAAGTATAAACAAATGTTCACAATCGAGATAGATGGGGACTATCTATTGGTATGGTTGTAGTGTGATTTGGCATTAATCTGTCTTGACTATAAAATTGCAATAGTGCACTTTGTGTATTGAATAGGACCGAGTTGAGATCGTTCGGTTTTTACTGACTATATAATAGAACTTGATCTCTGTTATTATGGATGTTCGTACTCTTAATCCCTCTACAATAACCTCCACATGTAAGCCAATATTTATTTCTTTGATTCATCAATGGGTGAGATTTAAATATTAAATCAAAAATCTCAGTGAGTTGGGAGATGGTGTTGTTTCTATGGTGTGATGTTGATTGTAGAAGGAATCTGTATCCTAACAGAATTGGTTGATGATGTTCCCTTGAGGAGCTCATAATGATTATCATGTAAACCCTGCAGGTGGATTTATTCCGTCATGATAATAAGGTTGAGTGGTACTACTCTCGGTAAAGATATTAATTAATAGAGTTGTCAGTAACTTAATTAATTAATGGGCATTGAATCTTAAACACGGGGAGATTGACGGGCTCATAATAAGGAGTCCATAACATAATTTGGGATTAGGGTGGCAGAGCAATAATATTTCTTTAGTGGACTAGTTTATTATTATTGGACTTAAGTATAAGTTTTAGACTAAACTTGGATGCTTAAGCCCAATGGGTGGCCCAACCCTAAATTCTCCTCCTGGTCCCTGTTGTAGCATATAAATAGCCATTCTCATCAATCCGAATAATAAGTTAATCACACCAAAAACTGTGAATAAGGATTAGGGACTGTAGATTGAGAACGTCTTGTAGATTAAGATCAAGAGGTCATTTTCAGCAACCTGATCGTCAAATTCACGATTTTTTTGAATTTTTGTGGAACTCAAAACTAGTGGTGTGATACATGTATAGAAAGCCACGAAAGAGAGGATCGTTTTGGCGCAAAAATCACTCAAATCGTACATTGGATGAGGAAGTTATGTCCAAAGTCGTGAGGTCGCGCAAGCTGCAAGCGAGAATTTTCAAAAATTTTCGAAAATTTCATCTTCTTCAACATACCCTGGTGAAAGGTAATTCAATTCTAAATTATGCTTCTGTTGATGTAGAGTTGCATGGAATCCTAACGGTTCACGCTAATCAAATGATCGAATGCCAACAATTGGTATCAGAGCTTCGATTTTGTGGCTAAACGTGACACGTTAGGTTAGGGTTTATATGTCAAACGTCGATTAAGATTTAGAAATTATTGTTTCTTATTGAATACTCTATACATTTGATGATACTCGATGGCGACGTGTTCCGGCATGTTCCGAATCAAGGCAACCCGTGATGATGAACGACTTAGGACGCAAGTAATCCTGCTTGTTGTCGGTTTAATCGCTGGATTGTTGGACAAGACGAACTATTTTTGGCAATTTAATTCCTGATATATAACTGCCATAATTGATTTTATTGTCTATTATAGGTATATATGGTTGCATGTCGATATCGATGATTACGATAATCTGATCGATATCGATGATTTCGATAATATTGATGATATCGACGATTTTAATGATCGATATCGATGATTTCGATAATCTGGATGATATTGACGATCGATATCGATAGTTTAAAATTTTGATAATCTGGAGATTTTCGAAATTTTGATAATTTGGAAAATTTTGAAAACTTGATAATCTAGAAATTTCAAAATTTTGATAATCTGGAGATTTTTGAAAATTTGATAATCTGATATTTTTTTAAAATTTGATAATCTGGAAATTTTTGAAAATTTGATAATTTGGAAATTTAAAAAATTTGATAATCTGGAGATTTTCGAAATTTTGATAATTGACAATTTGGAAATTTTTGAAAATTTGATAATCTAAAATTTTAAAAAATTTGATAATCTGGATATTTTCGAAAATTTGATAATCTGAAAAATTAAAAAATTTGATAATCTGGAAATTTTGAAATTTTGATAATCTGAAGATTTTTGAAATTTTGATAATATGAAAGTTTCGAAAATTTGATAATCTGGATTTTTTTTAAAATTTGCTATTCTGGGAGTTTTGAAAATTTGATAATCTGAAAGTTTTTGAAAATTTGATAATCTAGAAATTTCGTAAATTTGATAATCTGAAAGTTTCGAAAATTTGATAATCTGGAAGTTTTCAAAATTTTGATAGTCTTGAAATTTTTGAAAATTTGTTTGTTTTTGAAAATTTGATAATATTGAAAATTCTCGAAAATTTGATAATCTGGAGGTTTTCGAAAATTTGATAATCAAGATCAATGGATATATAACTGTTTATAATTGATTTAATTATATGATTATTATTATATATGGATGCATGTTCTATTTGATTTGCTGCCATAAATAGAAGCATTCTAGGTTGCATATTTTATTTTGAATATTATATGCATGTAAAAACTTTCATTTAAATAACTAAGTGGGAGAGTGACTGGTTAATAAATCCCGCGGGCCTCCATTATTGGTTTGTTATGTGATGCAAGTAAGCTTATGAGTTGGCTATAGTGCCTTCCTTCCCAACGGATGAGTTTTATTTGTGCGGATGACTTTTATTTGTGAATCACAAGTGCAGACTTCTTTAAATAATTATTTGTTCGTAATGTGATGCACATAAACTTATGAGTTGGCTATAGTGCCTTCCTCCCCAACAGATGAGTTGCGGATCACTGGTACAAACTTATAATTGATGATTGTAGGAAGTTATCTAAGCGGGTGTGGACTTCTCCAACTGTAAAACACACAAGCTTGGGCAACGTAATTAATATCAAATAATGGTATACACTTAGGTGCAATTGATATGTATCCTCCCTAACGGAGTCACTGCTATTATTTTGCATGGCTAAAGTATAATCGACTATTAATTATGGTGCCATAAGGTTAAATTGACTTTTGGAATTAATGGGTAAAACCTTCTCTTACGAATGTTAGGGTTTATATACATCCACACTAACGTGACATGCAAATTCACAGTGCTTGAGATGTCGGTTAATTTATTTTATATTTTTTTAGGGAATCAATATAAATTTTAAATTCGAAGTGTTTGATCGTTGTATTTATTTACTTGATTCTCAGGATTTTCGAATGGTTTATTTCACTTATTGTTGATTAAAAGAAATCATATTTACTTGTCCAAAATATATGATTAGAAAAGAATCTTGGTTTTAATTCTTACTGCTTAGGAAAATAAATATGTGTTCTCACTAAGTATGCTCTCTAGTGCTTATTAAAGTCTCTAGTGAAGAGGCGAGAGGTTCATAGAAATATGATAGTCTCATTCGACTCTTCAGATATTTGAGAAAGATAAAAAGGCAAGAGATTATGGTTTAACTTGATGAATGAATTGGATATCCTTGGAGTAGAAATTGAAGGGGAAACCTATGTCAATTTATTCTCCACAATTTGCCTAGTTGTTTTGAGCAAGTTTCACTTGAATTACAAGAGGTCGTATACGATGGGGAACTTCTGACAAAACATGTGGAGAAGAAAAGCTATTTCATCAAGGAGTGAACAAGGTTAGTATCTTATTCACTAGTTATAGAAGCATGATTAGTGATGGCTTTTACTGACACGTTGTATATAGATACCAGAATCATTAAATGTATATAACTAAGTGATGATGAGATTATTGTATACGTGGGTAAAACTACAAAAGTAGTGACTATTGCAGTGGGAGTTGTTTATCTATTTTATAATAGGAATAAATGTTTGATTATGAGAAATTGTCTTTACGTATGTTTTTATAGAATGACTTTAATTTCAAGTTTCTATGTTTTACGGATGGATACTCTATTGCATTTAAATGACATAGTCATTATAATGAAGAATGGAGCTATAATCTGTTATTGTACGTTGGTGACAATTTGTACACTGTTAAATCATGTTTCTCTCACGATGCAACAAATAGTAATTAATAATGCATCTTCTAATCTTAATAAGGGAAAGAAACCTTCGGAGATGAACTAAACATACCTTTGGCATCTAAGACTAGATCATTTTACTTAAGTATGATTCGAAAGTTGATAGCCGATGAATCGTTAGGTTTATTGGAAGTGGAAACTATCGAACTTGTTAGTCTTACATGGAAGTGAATATGATAAATTTGCCTCTACAAGGCAAAGGGGTATAGAACCATATAAAGATATGTTAGAATCAATTCATTCTGGTTTATGCAATCCTAAGATTATCCCAGCGAGAGGTGTTTACGAATATTCGTTATTTTGTTTGACGATTATTCTAGAAACAAGATATATTTATTTGATGCACTTCAAGTCTGAGTACTATGATTAAATCAAGAAGTGCATAGCTGATGTGGTGAAGCGTCATGGAAAATATATCAAGTCATTACAATTTAATCATGGTGGCGAGTACCTCTTAGGATAGTTAGGAGCTAATAATCAGAGGTTGGGATTGAATCCCAAGTTGTCAACACCTGGCAAACCCCAACTGAATAGTGTGGCGAAAAGAAGGAATAAGGCTCTTATGGTAATGGTTAGATAGATGATGAGTTATTTGGAATTACTAAATTCATATTATGGGTATATCCTAGAAACATCATGTCATATGATGTTTGTCTGTTTGTGGGATATTCTAAAAAAATGAAGGGTGGTTTATTTTTTAATTCAAAAGATCAAAGGGTGATTGTTAACACAACAAACACTAGATTTTTGGAAAAGGACAATGAAATAAATCACAAACCAATGTATAAGTTGTTCTAAAGGAAGTGAGAGAGAAACACAAGTTTTAGTACCAATTGTACAAGAGGATATACCACAAGTAAACTACATAGTGTGTCACATCTGATAAACAAATGCATGTAGTACCTTGTCGTAGTGGGAGAGTTGTTTTACAACCCGATAGATTTGCATTTGAAACGTCGTGAGACTTGGACTTTAGTAAACATGAAATCAGACCATGGATACGACAAAGCATTATATGATCTAAATGCGGAATCTTAATAAGTTGCAATGAATTTTGAAATAAAATCTATGGATTCTAAATCAAATCTAGGAGCATGTAGGACCACTAAATGGTGTAAAAGCCATTGCAAGTAGTCATACAAAATAAAAGAGGATCATACGGTAAGGTGAAATCCTTGGAAGCAAAGCTTGTTGCGAAAAGGTATACTCAGAAAGAAAGGGTTCGATTATAAGCAAACCTGTTCGCCGATAGCTATGCCTATAAAGATCCAAACTCTTTTATCTGTTGCTGCTTATTTTGATTATTAGGTATAACAAATAGATATCAAGATAACATTCCTGATTGGAAGTCATGAGGAAAACATCTGTGTGAAGCAAACAAGTGGATTCATTGCAAAGGGCTAAGAGCATTTTGAGTATAAGCTTAAAAGTGTCCATCGATGGACTAAAGCAAGCTTCAATATCATGGAACATCCATTTTGATGAGAAAATCCAGTCATACGGATTTAATCAATGCTCGGCTGTATCTTGTGTGTTGAAAATAGTGACACAAACGTGGTGGTATTTTCTTGTATGTACATAGATGATATCTTGCTCATTGGAAACAATGAAAGAGTATTGTCGGGCGTATAGGTATGGTGATAAAGCAGTATGAAATGAAGGACTTAAGAGAAGTAAAATATATCCTTACGATCATGGTGATAAGGAACACAAGAAAGGATATTGTGCTTATATCAAGTTTCATGAATTGATACAATCCTTGCTCGTTTTAGCATGTGATTTTATCCAAGGATTGATGTCTTAAGACACAAAAGAAGATAAAGCTAATGAAGGTGGTTCTGCATGCTTCGGTAGTAGGAAGCCTAATGTATGCATTGCTATGCACGAGATTGGATATATGTGTTGATAATGGCATAATCAGTGGGTATCAAGGTAACCCGGAACAAGAATGATGAACTGTGGTAAGACATATTTGAAGTGGCTGAAAAAGACTGGAAATTATATGTAAGCTTACCAGACAGATTCATTGCTTTTGATGGTTACATAGATTTGGATTTTCAAATCATGGGGATGACAGTAAATCCGCCTCAAGGTTATGTGTTTATTTTGGGAAGTGGAGCCATAATATGTAGTAGAGATTATATAGAAATATATTTCGGACTCCACTATGAAAAGATGGTAAATTCGAGCCTTGTCGCAGCTAAAGTATTTATATGGCCCTAGAAACTTAGGAATGGACTTAGATGTGATTCTGAGTTTGCCTAAGGTTATTACTATAAATTGTGATAATAATGATGCAGTTTCAAACTTGAAGGAATCATGAGCCCATAAGGCACTTAAACACATTGAGAGCGTGTACTACCTGATACGAGAAATCTTATGATGAGGGAAAGGTTGTTGTCTCCTAGATTGCATTGGATGATGACCTAGTAAATCCTTTTTACAAGGACTTTAAGGCGAGAGCTTCAGATGGTCAAGTAGTGGGAGTGGGAATCAGATGTATGGCAGCATAGTCTTTTAGTATAAATGGGAGATTGTTAGATTGTATACTAAAAGTCTAGCTTTTTGTATGAACAATGTTTAAACAATATTTGAAATGAGAATCATGTGATCAAACGTTTTGCATATTGTTGAGAAAGTCCATTTACTTTATACCGTAGATAATGTGGTGTGCGGCGTCACATGAAAGATCATATTAACGACTCCTTATAAAGTGTAAACAGATATCCACAACCGAGATAGACAAGAACTATCTATTGGTATGGTTATAGTATGATTTGGCATTAATCTGTCTTGACTATAAAATTGCACTGGTGCACCTTTTGTATTGAACAGGACCGCGTTAAGATCGTTCGGTTTATATTGACTATATAATAGAACTTGATCTATGTTATTATGGATGTTCGTACTCTTAATCTCTATACAATAACCTCGACACGTATGCCAGTATTTATTTCTTTGATTCATCGATGGGTGAGATTTAAATAAAAATCAATAAGCTCGTTGAGTTGGGAGATGGTGTTGTCTCTAAGGTGTGCTGTTGATTGTAGAAAGAATCTGTGTCGTAACAAAATTGGCAGATGATGTCCCCTTGAGGAGCTCATAATGATTATCATGTAAACCCTACAGGTGGATTTATTCCGGCATGATAATAAAGTTGAGTGATACTACTCTCGGTAAAGATATTAATTAATAGAGTTGTCAGTAAATTAATTAATTAATGGGCATTGTATCTTAAACACGGGGAGATTGATGGACTCATAATAATGAGCCCATAACGTAATTTGGGATTAGGGTGACAGTGCAATAATATTTCTATAGTGGACTGATTTATTATTATTGGATTTAAGTATAAGTTTTGGGCTAAATTTGGATGCTTAAGCCCCATGGGAGACCCAACCCTAATTTCTTCTCCTGTTCCTTGTTGTAGCCTATAAATAGCCATTCTCATCAATCCAAATAATAAGTTAATCACACTAAAAATCATGAATAAGGATTAGGTATTGTAGATTGAGAACGTCTTGTAGATCATTGCCCACACAGCGTCAAGACACGGCTTAGGAATACAACAGAAGATCGAGAGGTCATTTTCGACAACCTGATCGTCAACTTCCACAGTTTTCTGAATTTGTGTGGAACTTAAAACTGGTGGTGTGATACATGGATGAAAAGCCACGTAGAGAGGATCGTTTTGGCGTAAAAATCACTTTTATCGGAGATTGGATGAGAAAGTTATGCCCAAAGTCGTGAGGTCGCACAAGCTGCCAGCGGGAATTTTCGAAAATTTTTGAAAATTTTATCTTCTTCAACATACCCTGGTGAAAGGTAATTCAATTTTATATTATGCTTCCACTGCTGTAGAATTGCATGGAACCCTAATGTTTCACACTAACCAAATAATCAAACGCCAACACTATCTACTTATATGACAAGAAATACCACCATGTTTCAGTCACTCTTTTCCAATATACATGACCCATCCGAGTATTGATTAAATTCATGTTACTAGATTTCCTCATCAAAATAGATGTTCCAAGATCTTGAAGTTTGCTTAAGTCCATCGATGGACAATTTTAAACTTACACTCAAAATACTCTTAGCTCTTTGCAATGAATCACTCTGGTTACTTCACGTAGATGTTTCTTCAAGACATCCAATTACAAAAGCTACCTTGACATCAATTTGCTTTACCTCATAATTCAATATGAGCAGCAACAAATAAAAGAATTCGGATCGACTTAAACTTAGCTATCGACAAAAAAGGTTTCCTCATACTCGAACTCACCCTTCTTTCTGAGTGTACCTTTACGCCACAAGCCTTGTTTCAAAGTATTACCTTACCGTCTCATCCTCTTTTATTTTGTAGAACCACTTCCAATGACTTCCACACTATTTCGCAATTCTACAAACATCCAGATCTAATTTAGAATCCATAGATTCTAATTCAGAAATCATTGCATTTTACTAAGGTTTTGCATTTTTATCTTGTAGTGCTTCGTCATATCCATGGGCCGATTTCATGTTTACTAGGGACCAAGTCTCATGACTCTCCCAAAACATAAATCTTTCAGGTTGTAAAACAACTCTCCCACTATGATAAAGCACTACACTCAATTGTGTATCAGACGTATCACATGATACAATTTTCTTGTGGTATACCTCTTATACATTTGGTACTAAACCTTGTATTATCACTCTTATATTCTTTAGAACAATTTATACATGGCTTTGTGATTTATTACATAGTCATTTTCTAAAAATCTAGTGTTCATGTTAACAATCACCCTTTGACCCTTTTGGACTATCAAATAAACCACCCTTCATTTTTCTAGGATATCCCACAAACAGAAAAACATCCTTACGATATGTTGTTTCTAGGACATACCTATAAAATGAATTTAGTAATTACAAATAACTCATCAACTATCTAACCATTTTCATAAGAGTCATATTCCTTCTTTTCGCCATACTAGTGGGCTGGGGCTTGCCTGGTGTTGACAACTTGGGATTCAATCCCAACCTCTGATAAATAGCTCCTAAACTATCCTAAGAGGTACTTGCCACCACGATCAAATCGTAATGACTTGATATATTTTTGATGACCCTTCACCACATGATCCATGCACTTTTGAATTAATCATAGTACTAAGACTTGCGGTGCATCAAAATATATCTAACCACCTCTCGCCCGGATAGTTTTAGGATCGCATAAATCAAAATGAACAAATTCCAACATATCTTTGGCTCTACACCCCTTTGCCTTGAAAAGGCAATCATGACCTAGTTTCAGATACTAAAAGTTATGTTTGGTTCATATCCGAAGTTCCTTTCTCTTATTAGATTAGAAGACGCGTTATCATTACTATTATGTTGCATCCGTGGGATAAACATGATTTAAGAGTGTACAAATTGTCCACCAAGGTACTACAACAGATTATAGCTCCATCCTTCATTATTATGACTATGCCATTCATACGAAATAGAGTTTCCATCCTTAAATACATAGAAACTGAAATGAAATTCTTTTTATGAAAACGTACTTAAAGATAATTTCTCATAATCAAATATTTATTCCTATCATAAGATGAATAAACAACTCACACTGCAATAACCACTACTTTCGTAGCTTACCCATGTACTCATTATTCTCATCATCACTTAGTTATATGCTTTTAGTGATTCCGGTATCTACACACGTGTCAGTAGATGCCATCACTAATCATGCTTCAACAACTAGTGAATGAGATACTAACCTTGTTCACATCTTGATGAAAATTGATTTCATTCGCCACTTGTTTTGTCAGAAATTTCCCACCGAATACAACCATTTGTATTTCAGGTGGAACTTGCTCAAAACATATAGGCAAACTATGGAGAATAAAATTGACCTAGGTTTACCATTCAATTTCTACTCCAAGTATTTCCAATTCATTCATCAACTCAACCATGACCTCTTGTCTTTCTAACATACTCAAGTATCCGAAGAGTCGCATGAGAATGAACATCATATTACTATGAAACTCTCATCTCTTTACTGGAGTCTTAAATAGACACTAAAGGAAATATTTAGTGAGAACACATATATTTTCCTAAGAAGTAAAAATCTAAACCAAGATTCTTTTCTAAACATCTAATTTTTGGACTTGTAATATAATTTATTTTAGTTAATAATTAGTGAATTGAGTGCCATTTGAAAAAACAGAGAATCACATAAATAAATACATCGATCAAATCATCGAATTTATCCATTTATATTGATACCTTAAAACAATATAAAATAAAATTCACCAACATCCCAAGAACCGTGAGTCTGCATGCCAGGATAGTGTGAACGTATACAAACCCGAGCATTTACAAGAGAAGATTTTACCCAATAATTTCATTGGTCAACACTAACTTCATGACAAAATAATTAATAGTCGATTCCTTTTTAGCCATTCAAATAATAGTAGTGACTCTGATGGGGAGGATACTTATTATTTGCATCTAAGTGTACACTATTATTTGACTCCAAGTCCATTGTCAAGCTTATGTGCCATACAGATGGAGAAGTACACACGCGCTCGGATAACTTCCTACATTCATCATAAAGAAATTTGTACCAGTGATCCGTGAATAACCTTATCCGATGGGAAGGAAGGTCTATGTCAATACGTAAGTTTATTCACATCACTTACAAATCAATAATGGAGGCCGTGGGAATTAATTACCAATCCCCTCTCCCACTTAGTTATTTAAGACCGAGGGTTTTTCCATGCATATAATATCTATCAATAAAATACGCATCCTAGCATGACTTTATATTCAATAATTTAAACAATAAATCACATAGAACATGCATATCATATATAATAATAATCAGATAATTAAATCATATTATGACAGTTATGTATCACCACGAAAAATGCACAAAAAACACACGATGAATGAAAAACAAAATAGCTACTCAACAAAACACGTTGGCACGAGTCGTGCTGCTCTCGTGCCGTCCATGACTTTCTGCCGCTCGCACTACCATGCCACGCCACCACTGAATGACTGTCTATACGACTCGTGCCTTGAGGCAGCACTAGTTGTGCCATTTGCTACTGTCCTCGACCATCGCTCCCAAAACGCGCAAGCCTGCCCAGATTTTCTGCCAGCACGACTCGTGCCGACCATTACCATCAGTCGTGCCAAGAAAATCTGCTGCTCGCGTCGTCCCATTCAGTAATCATGCAACTCTTCTGAACACTCGTGCGTGAGGCACCGGTGACCCTCGTGCCTGCCACTTCTAGTCATGCCGCCTGCTTTGCGAATCACCTTGCTCTAGCATCACGGCACGCTGCCCACTAGTAGTGCTACCGGTTTCCCTCCCGCATGTCGTGCCGTTAAGCCTTGCCAGTCGTGTGGTCATCCAGCCAGCCGTGTCACACGCGTGTACGACTCATGTGCTGTCTGTACAATGCTGCCCCATCTAGTCGCTCCCTTCACGTCATTGATGGCATGGTGTTCCGCTAGGCGGCAAAACACGTGCAAATATGTGGCACAACTCGTGCCGTCCATCGCCACCAGCCGCGCCATTGCTGTTGTGTCCTGCCATATTTCATCGTCAACCAACTGACGACCTGTTGTCTGATCAGCGCTTGTTGTTCTGCCTACAGCTGCCGTTCTTTCTTTCATAAATAGCTACGCTGCTGTGCGTATTGTCATCCTCCATCGTCTGCCGCTTGTCATTGATCATAAAATATATAGGGTATCCAAGTATTACAATTAATATTCTAAATCCTAATCCACATATATGGTATCAGAATAAGGTATACAAGCATAACGTGAAATATACTTAAACCCTTTTACCTTTGACACATAAACCCTAGCCTAACATTTCACGCTTTACCACAAAACCGAAGCTCTGATACCAATTGTTGGCATTTAATTATTTGATTAACGTGAACCATTAGGGTTCCATAAATTCTATATCAGTAGAAGCAAAAACATAAAATGATATTACCTTTTACCAGGGTATATTGAAGAAGAAGAAGAAGAATTCTCGCCTGCAGCACGTGCGGCCTCACCGTTTTGGGCATAACTCTCTCATCTAATATCCAATTTGAATGATCTACACACCAAAATGATCCACTCTTCCACGACTTTCCAACAGTGTATCACACAACTAGTTTAAGTTCCACACGATTAAAGAAAAATCATTGAAGTTGACGAATAGCAGCAGAAAACAACCTCTTGATCTTTTGCTGTATTCCTAAGTCCAATCTTGACATCGTGTGGGCGACGATCCTCAAGATCCTCTCAATTTGCTATTCTCTTTCCCTCCTCACAGTGTTAGGCGTGAATAATTAGAGCAACCGGACAGCTGAGATGACTTATTTATAGGCTACAGCAGGGACCAGGAGGAGAAATTAGAGTTGGGCCTCCATTGGGCTTAAGTATCCAAGTTTAACCCAAAACTTATACTTAAGTCTAATAATAATAATATATTCTGCTAAAATATTATTACTGTACTGTCGCTCTAATCCCATAATTACGTCATGGGCTCCTTCTTATTATGAGTTCGTTAGTCTCTCCATGTTTAAGATATACAATACCCATTAATTAATTAAGTTACTGACAACTCTATTAATTAATATCTCATCCAAGAGTAGTACCACTCAGTCTTATTATCATGCCAGAATAAATCCACCTGCAGGGTTTACATGATAATCCTTATGAGCTACTCAAGGGGATCGCGTTCAATCTCATCTTCTGGTGGCCCATTTCTTCACCGCAGATTCACTGATGCAGTGCACGATTCAGGCACTCTGAATAGACTACTCCTGATTTTTTTAAGGCTGCTGCACGCGACGGGAGTTCTGTCCCATCCCAATCTGCACTGTCAGGTTCCACGCCCTCGATTTCTATTTTGGAAATCTTATCCGACCACACTGATGCCTCTGATATCTTTCCAGCAATTCGCTGTGGGGATTTAATCTCTATAACTGTCGATGACTCATATTACAAATAGAGAATTAAAGCTTGTGCTCCTTTCCTCACTGCTTGTTTGTTGCTGAACCAGGGGCAAAAACCTTTATCGAACTCTGATTTGGGTTCATCGTTAAAATCCCTTTGGAAGATTCCTGAATTATCTTTGGTGTCGCTTGGGAAGGGATATTACAACCTGCTCATCCCAGACATGATCCATTGCCACCGTTTCCCTTCTGCTCGTCACTTTGAATTTGAGTTGGGTAAGCTCAGAATCCAAAATTGGGTGCCCTCTTTCAACCCTTACAAGGCACCATCTACTATTGCATCAGTTTGGGTTCGGATCTTTGAATTTCCCTTTGAGCTTTGGACAAAAAGAATTCTTTGGTCTATTGCTTCACCTGTTGGCGCTCCACTCCGCATCGATGATAGGGCTCTCAATGGTTCCCTTGGTCGTTTTGCCTGTGTGTTGATCGATATTGATATGTTGGAATGCAACTTTCCTTCATCTATTTGTCTAGGAGCAGCAGGTAACTCCTTTGAAATATCTATTGGCTATGAAAGCAAACCTTTGTTCTGTACTATTTGTCATGTTTTTGGGCATGTTGAGACTGACTGTATGAAGAAAAAGCCTAAATAGAAGACCCCGTCAGACAGTTTCCGGCTTCCCAAGAATCAACGGAGAGCTAAGCCCTTGGTTAGTCTGCCGGCTGCTGGTAATGGTTCTGATATTTCAGGACAGCAAGCTTCTGGCTCTAAAATGAATTCCCAGGCTCGGACTAACAGTCTTCAATCTGATCCTCCACTACCTGACAAAGAGCATCTTGTGACTGGCTCTATGTTGCAAGAGGAAGCCGCTTCTGATCAGCTTCTCCAGGTTCAGAAAGGGTGTACATCTCCTGTGTTTGCTACCTTTAACTCAGTTTCCACACCTGTTTTTAATAATTTTGACATTCTTAATGAGGACAATATTGAGGTTATTGTGGAAAATTATTCATTTGATGTTGTTGGGCTACCGACTTGTTCTAGTGCTTCTGGTGATAGCAGGGGTTCACAACCTGCTTCTCCAATTGATGCTGTACACGACACGGCAACTTTGTAGCAATTTTCTGATGTTGAGGCACAGGAGCGCCTGTATTTGAAATATTCTCCAAAATTCCCTTATATTTTTCTTTCGAATCGTTTTGGCATGCTTGATGATGTTTTAGACGATACTTCCCTGCATGATGCTCCAGTTAACTTGGATAGGATCGGCATGGATAAAGAGAAGGAGCATGCTCCTATTCCCCAAGTTGTTTCTTCTTCTGAGCTTGCTGCTGAGGTAGCCAAGAAAGCCTTTTTACTTCAAAAACAAAAAGACCTAGCCATGGACCCGAGTAAAGCAGCTTATATTTATGTTGAGCCTAACTTGAGCCTGCAAGACATCTCTGCCCTGTCCTCTATTGAGGAGTTTCCGACTCTTCAAACTAGTAAGGCCAAGACTAAGAAGGGGCACAACAAGAACTTTTTTCAACCATCCTATAAGCCTAATACGCACCTTCAAGCAAAACTCAACTCTTAGTTATAGCCGGTTGATGCCATGAACTTACCAATCGTCATGGGATTAGGAAAAGATAAAAAAAAGAATTTTGTTAAGTTTTTAAATAGGGCCGTTGTGTGGTCCCTTTTAAAGCCGCGTGTTTGGCTTCTTTAAAACATCTTTTACTGCTTTCAACTTTTGTACCACTCTTCTTTTTTGTTTTCTTTTACCTTTTAATAATATTACCCAGTTTGACTCAAGGGGACATTATCAACCCATTTTATAGGACATGGATTACTTCTACAATCAACAGCACATCATTGAGACAACACTATTTCCCAACTCACCGAGCTTGTTGATTTAATTACATATAAATCTCACTCATTGATGAATCAAAGAAATACATACTGGTTTACGTGTCGAAGTTATTGCATAGGGATTAAGAGCACGAACATCCATAATAACTGAGATCAAGTTCTCCTATATAGTCAGTATAAGTTGAACGATCTCAAGCGGTCCTGCTCAATACACATAAAGTGCACTAATGTGATTCTATAGTCAAGAAAAACTAATACCAAATCACACTACAACCATCTCAATAGAGAGTCCCCGTCTATCTCGGTTGTGAGCATCTATTTATATTTTATAAGGAAACTGATAATATGATTTTCCGCGTATTGTCGCATAATATATTATCTACAGTATAAAGTAAGTGGACTATTGCATCGGACATTTAAATAAATTATAAGACGCAATCATTTGATCAATTATTCTCATTTCAAATATTGTTAAAACATTGTTCATACTAAAGCTAGGCTTTTAGTATACAATCCAATAACTTCCACTCCTAAAATTTGATCCCAAAATTAAAGCATCAGCAAGGAGAAGAAAGGGGGAAGAAGAGTTGCTAACACAACACCTAATACTGTAAAAGATCTGAAAAAAAAGTTAATACGAAAGTGCCAGAGCAGGTCTACAGTGTTAGAAGTGGAAGAAGAAATTGAGAATCTCAACTTACTAGAAGTTGAAGAAGAACTAGAAATAGTGATCATGACAGACGATAGACAACCAGATGAGGATGACATCATAATCCGAAAGACTTTCAAATCCACCAATTTGGGAGGGATAGGTGTAGTTGGAGGTGCCAATGTCACAAATGACATCAGACCAACCCTGATCTCTATGGTAGAAAGAAATCCTTTCGCGGGAGGAGTGTTTGATGAGCCGTATAGGCACTTGAAGCGTTATAACAGCTATGTCAACATGGTAAAAATGGCGGATGCCAATGATGATACTTGGCAGATGATATTGTTTCAGTTCTCCTTTGCTGATAAGGCAAGAGAGTGGTACGATACACTGGAGCAAGGGAGTTGCAGCAACTGGACTGAGCTTCAACATCTTTTCGTTGAACGCTTCATGCCACCATCAAAAGTGATGGCTCTGAAGCAAGATATAAACCAGTTCAAGCAGTGAAGAGATGAGACATTCAATGAGGCTTGGGAGAGATTTAAAAAAGATTTAAGGAGGTGCCCACAACATGGCCTCAACAAGTCTCAAATCATCAGTGTGTTCTACAATGGTCTAGATAATGATTTGAGAGACTTAGTAGATATATCTGTGGGTGGAACCATCTTTGGGAAGAGCTCAAGAGATGTTGAGAAACTCTTTGATGACATATCCATGAACTCAAGAGACTAGCCATCATATAGAATCCATGGAAGCTATGTGCTTGGAAAGGTTGCAAGGGTAGAGGAGAAAGTGGCTGAAAATGATAAGTTTAATAGGGTTGCTACTCAGTTGGAAGAAATGAATAAGCATTTGAGCAATCTCTACAGTGGGGGAAGTAGTCAAGGAAATGACAATGATGAAATAGTGATGAACTTGCAAAGAGTTGAGGATGCTAATTGGGCCATGGGTCAAAGCACACAAGGAAATAGAGGTTCACCTAATAACCAAGGTGGAAATTGGCAAGGACAAAGAAGGCATGAGAACCTCTCATATTTAAATCAAAATAATGCAGTCCAGTTTCCAGCCAACTTTGATCATGGTGCAAAGACTGAGAAAGGAAAACCAGATTTCGAGAATATGGTAAAGTAGTACATGGTGAATAATGAAGCAACCCATAAGGCTCATGAATCATAAATCACCAAACTGGAAAGAGTGATAGTGGGGATGAACTCCTCAATGTCGAAGCAATTTCAAGGGTTGGAGCACTCAATTGGTCAGTTGGCTTCTACATTGGGTACGCAGCAGCAAAAGGGTAAATTTCCATCCACAATAGAAATAAACCTAAAAGAGGAGTGCAAAGCTCTCACATTAAGGTTTAGAAAGCAATATGAAGGTCCGAAAATGCCAATGGACAAAACAGAGGATAAATTGGGCAACAGTGAGCCAATTCGGCTTGACAGTGACCCAACTCAAGTCTTGTTGGAGTCAAATGGGGATGCAGTGACTTCAGAAACTCCAGATTCATCCTAGAGTCAGATTGAAAAGAAAATTCCTGAGAAAAAATGGCAAAAGGCAAAGAGATTGAGGGAAGAAAAACTAAAACAAGAGGAACCAGAGAGAGACGGTTGGGGAATTCCTAAAATAAAAATACCCCTTCTATTTCCTCAACGTCACCTCAAGAAAGGGCTTGATGAGAAGTTCAAGAGATTCTTGGAAACTTTCAAGAAGATTAAGATAACTATCCCCTTCGCAGAGGCATTGGAGCAGATGCCTTATTATGCCAGATTCATCAAGGATATTATGTCCAAGAAGAGGAGCTTGACTGGGGTAGAGACGGTGAATCTCACTAAAAATTGCAGTTCAATCATTCAGAGGAAGATACCTAAAAAGCTTAAGGATCAAGGTAGCTTTATCATTCCGTGTGAAATGGGGAGAGGGCCTGAGAAGAGGGCATTCAAAAAGTTAGGTTTGGGGGAGTTGAAGCCGACATCGATAGCGCTTCAGTTGGCTGATCGATCTCTAACTATCCAAAGGGGGTGATTGAGGATGTATTGGTGAAGGTTAATAAGTTCATCTTTCCAGTGGACTTCTTGGTGCTCGACATGGAGGATGACAATAATGTACCTCTTATCCTTGGAAGACCTTTCCTAGCTACGGGGGACACGTTAATTGATGTCCAAAAGGGAGAACTGAAGCTCAGAGTAAATGATGAAGAGATTGTCTTTTCCCTGGAGAAAGCAATGAGGTTGCCAGAAGATAAGAAAGAATGCAAGAGTTTGGAAGTGATGGAGAAGATTGTTGATGAAAGCATTCCTCTTATCCTGTCTAAGGATCCTCTTGAGACGTGTATCAGCGAGTCTCTCACTTTTCCTACCGCAGAGTTAGATAACTTATCTAATAAACTTTGTGTTGAATATCTTGAGTACTTACATAATTTGAATGACTGCAGGGACACTAAGGAAGAAGTGGTGAGCATGGAGCCAGTAAGATGGAAGAAGCAGTTTCTACCATTGAAAAAGGACGAACCTAAGAAGAATGATGAAATGAAAGTAGAGATGGAGCAACTTCCGGATTATGTCATGAGTGCGTACTTGAAGGATGCTAAGGAGTTGAGGAAGCTAGACGAGTTTAGAGAGAAAGTTTGTGAGAAGTCAAGGCTCTACAAAGCGAAGATAAAGAAGTGGCATGAAATGAAAATCTGCTATAAAGAGTTCCACGTAGAGGAGAGTTATGATTTGAAAGACAAGAAAGGAGAATTCTTGGTGGCTAAAGATCATGGTTTGAAGCACTACAAGTTGCCACCAGAAAGGAAAGTTCTTTTTCTTGATCATTTGAATTGATTGAGCATCACGTCGTGCTCAACGACGTTAAAAATGAGCGCTTGTTAGGGGCTACCCTCCCGTTTTACTAGCTTTGATTTATTTTATTTTATTTCGTGTTGTGTGTGTTAGAAATTAGATCATCGGTGCATGATTTCGTTTAAGGCAATCACATCATTTTCAAACTTATTTTAAAACTTTGTTCGAAATAAATTTTAGGGGAGGGTGATGTTCTTACCTTGTCTCAAATGCACCGGGGATAAAATTTCTTTGTGGTGTCTTGTTGTGTGAGTACCCTAGAGATCGAAGGTAATAATTCTGTTGATGTGATAGAGTTATGAGTTTTTCTCATTTTAACTGATAATGGGATGTTTGATGTTGGATACTTGAGTTCTATTGATGTTTTGTTCATGAGCTAGAAATGAGGAAAAGTCGACTGCTACTCGAGGTAAGTATTTTATTTTCTCATTTCTCTTATTATTTTTTATTTATATTTTATATTTCAAGACCCCTATACTTTTTCTTGAACTTATTTTAATATTCTATTGAAAATAAGTTTGGGGAGGAGGAGGTGATTTCTTGAAATTATTCTTTTGATTTGGAGAGCGGAAGAGACTGTCGAGGGAGATTGCTAGCCGAGGTAAGTAAGATAACCTATTGAGCTAAATTTTGAGTTGGGAGTGATTTATTGTTTGCATGTTGTGGTATGAGAAGCGTAATTTTCTGTTGACTACTCCATGAACTTGAACACATTTGATAAAATTTTAGGTATGTGATATGATTTGGTTTATAATGAAAATAATTTTTATGTTTAACTTGAAATTCTTATTGATTAGGTGGACAAAATTGTGTTATTGCATGAATCATGAATTGCTAGATAGCATTGGTTGTTGTAATTATTTCATACCTAGTAAGATTTTCAGCCTTTAAAAATCATGAACATTCTAATGCATTATATTGTTTAATTCTTGAGTCTCTTGATTAATTGTGACGTGTTTCTAGAATTTGCCCCGAGTCTCCTTGAATATTCGAGAATAGTCTAGTAGATTATGGAAATAATATTAGGCCATCTTTGATTTAAATAGCCAAATTTTTTTCATACACGTTACCTGAATTCATTTAATCCTTATTCAGCCCGTTGAGCCTTAAAAATCCATTATTTGAATAACCCATTTGAGCTTAATCAATATTTGATTTTTTCTTGTTTTACTTGGATCAATTGAGTAATTGTTGAGGAGGTTCGAAGGGGAATGTGAATAATTTGGAGTTGAAAAGGGTGATGAAGAAAGGAGAAGAAAAAGGATATAAAAATCCTATTGAGTCGAAAAAGAAAAAAATGGAAAAAGAATGAGTTGAAAAAAATAATAATAGTAAAGGGAGAAAGAAAAAAAATATAAGTGGGGTCATTGCATAAATCTAGTACCCCTGATGCTGAAGGAAAAGAAGAAAAATAATCTCTCATTTTCTTGGTTGAGAAAAGAATAGAATAATTTGTAGTTGGGGAGGAGTTGTGCTTTAATAAAAGTGATGAGGAAAAATGAATGATCATGATGGACGGCCGCTTGATTAATCTAAGTTTTGAGTTACTTGTCCATATTTATCCTTCCCTAACCAAAGAGCCAACATTACAACCAAATACAAAGACCTTTTTAATCTATAATTCTGCTAGCTACAAGTAAAAGGGGAGTTGAGACAATGGGCAAGCCTATAGTTAAACACTGTAATTAAATCATGTTGAGTGTTTTGAAGCATATATACTTGAGAGTTGAGCGATATATATTATCCTAGTGAGTTCCCATGTACCAAGACAATAATCTAGATAGTAGTGATTTTATGATGTATCACATGATTGTTTGCTTGATTGATTTAAATTTATTTTTTTCTAATTTTTTTCTGAAACCAATATAATCATATGTCACACCCTATTTTTTTTCTTTTTATTGTTTCGGGACAAACACTAGTTAAGTTTGGGGAGTTGTTCAGCACGAAAATTCGTGCTTTTCATAGGCCGTTTTTATATAATTGTTGCATTATTTTAGCATTGTTTGTGGAATTTATTATTTATTTTTATACATTTTATGACTTCATGGGTATTGTTGAGATTTTTCACATTTTAAGCATATATTTTGGGATAAAATTAATGAAGTATGAAGAGAGGAAAGAGTTGTTAACTGTTGTTGATAAAAAAAGTGAATTATGTTAATTAATTTGGGCTGAATGGTTACTCATGCCACATAGTTGGAATATTTGCATGACAAAGTGGGCCATATGAATTAATTGATTTTGAATCAATTGTCATGCCACGTATACTGCTGTTGAAACCAATTCATTTCATGTACATACTACTCCCTCCGTCCCATAGAAGTTGACATACTTTCCTTTTTGGTTTGTCCCACTAAAATTGACACATTTCCTTTTTAATACATGGGACCACACAAAAACAATTAATCTATTCTCATAGGCCCCACATATCACCTCTAATACAACTACCTACTACACATTAAATATTATTTCTCTCACTTCACTTTACTTCACTTTACATTAAATTATTATACTCCTTAATCTCCGTGCCCAAAAAAAATTATACCAACTTCTCCGGGACGGAGGGAGTAATTTATTAGTGGGCCCAATGCTAGTGAGAGGCCATTGCTTAGAATCCATGTGAAGCCTAGCAACCAGAAGCCCATCACTTTGTTTTACAACAGATTACACACGTCTGAAGCCCAACGGATTCACGGCTCTTTGCTAGTTAGAAGTCGAAGGCAGAACACGCCTCACTCCCTGTACGTCGCTAAAACCAGAACACAACCGAGGAACCAAAATGGAATATCGCATCATTCCACCCACTTCATCCATCCATCATCTCGGTGTGCTCTATTCAAGGAGGAGATTCATATCAATTGGAAGAGATAGAGAGAGAAGCGGACACGATTCTTCACTCTAGTATTTTTAATTTCGAACTCAATATCTTTTCAATTATTATAAATTTTGGTAAGATCTTTCTTACACCCATGGGAGTAGTTTGTCATTCCATGGGGTAAATATTTTTTGTAGTTCTAGGGCATGAAGGTTAAAACTTATGTAATTTAGTATTTGATTTGTGGGTTTGAAGTGTAGAATGTTTATTCACTTTTTCAATAATTTATTTGAAAGTATTTGATTTATATTGTGTAACGTTTATGATTATTTGTTTATCATTGATTAATGCTTGAAATAATTATAACTTGTGTGCGCAGTAGAATTAATTATTTATGTTGTATAAGTTGAGGTAATTGACCGATTCCTTAATTTATAAGATATGGATTATGTGATGATTATTATTAATTATGATGATTAGTCGTATTGATAATAGTTAGGAAATTAAGTAATAAACATATAGTACCTAAAAATGGGACACATTAATTTCTAGTACATGAAGAGGAAGAGAAATTATATTGTAATTACCTAGAGAGGGAGATGTGGATGTTAGCCTAGAATCTTAGGGGATAAACCAAATTAATTATAAGTTTGCTTAGACCAATTAAGTGAATTTGTATGCTTTGGTGATTCTTCCATAACATCCACAGAATTGAATCCATATAACAAAATATTAGATTAATAAGTTTTAACTGGAGTCCCTAGAGCTACTATTTCTTCATAATACAATCCTTCATATTTTTCTTAATTAATTCTTATTTAATTTTCAAGTCTTGTTTAGTTCTTAGAAAACTCGAAATATTGAATATTAGTTCATATCTTATCTAGTTTAGTGATTTTAGGAATAAATAATTTACCGTCCCTAGGATTTGATATTAAAACTTGACTGTCTGCTACTACAGTCGATATCCCTACATTTGAGGATTTATTTGTGCATTCAAAAACATGCATCAAAGAGTTAATGTACTCTTGATAATAAGCTTCAAGCTCTGCACAAATAAAACTTCTAAAAATCAATCAGTTTTTAGTGCTTAGTAACATTTTAATGAGTCTAACTGCGGTGTACCTTGGACACCGGAGCACCCGAGGCATCTCAACCTTTAGACCACTTTTTTACTTAATCATCACCACTCAATAAAATAAAATAATTTTTTTAAAAAATAACAACTACCCACTACTACTTGATTTTACCTTATAAATCTGTAGGTGCACTATAGAATAACCCAACATTATAATGTATGGTAAATAGATTATAACATTATTCAAAGTGACTCTCACGTATGATATCTTCAAATTATATGTCTGACCATATACCCTCCTCTAAACATATACTCCCTCTATCCTTTTCAAAGATGGTCATTTTTCTATTTTAGGCGTCTCACTCAAAAAGTCTCATTTCCTTTTTTACATACATGGGACCCACACACACCCATTAATATAATTAAAATATGGGGCACACACTCCCATTAATACAAGTACTAACTACACATTAAATAAATAATATTCTTTAACCCACATGCAAAAATCAAAAGTCCCCCTTTGGGAGGGATGGAGGGAATATTGAGTTAGGTCTTCCACAATGCTAAAACCCATAAAGCAGGTTATTTGGGTACCACGTTAGTGCTATCTCAAAAGTAAAAAACATATTCCTTTAAAAAAAATACATCCCAACGATAAACCCCAAATTTATTTATTTATTTGAACACATCTTTCCTCTTTCCCACGTTCTCCTCTTGTGGCCTACCTCTCCTCTTCCCCCCACACTCTCTTTCCTCTTAAGACCCACCTTTTCCATTTTCCCCCTCTTTCTCCTAAAAAAACCCAGGAATGATGCATGACAAAAACCCAATGACTCTCCATCGCAAAAAACTACCATTTTAGCTTATAAAATTTGACATAAAGATGAAAATAGGGTACTCACAAAAATAGGTTCAAGAATTTGTAGATAGTAATATAAAACAACGATGGGCTCCAATAAGAAGATTAAAATAAATCCAATAAATAAACATGTGTCAGAGAGAAGTTTAAGTTAGCTACATCAATAAATAAAATGAAAGCAAGTTCATGAAACAACTATCAGCAAATCTTAAAAATACAAAAGCCATACTTGCCAGCTTAACACATGATCTAAGGCTCTAAGCACACAAAATTAGCCGTTGTCATCAAATTCCACTCATTATCTGACGAAAGCCAAATAGTCATCACAAGAAATCACATATCTGACAAGACATGCCCTAAACTAAAGCAGAGGACTTTGGGTGAGTGAGTATTAGTAGAGGACTAACTCATCATTTACATATATACATAATGCATATAATTAACTAAACAAATGTTACTTTTATGTCAATATTCATATTCAAGTGTATTACCCCTTTCCCTTGTTAAGAAATCTATTAGGATCTTGTACAGTCAATTAAACAACAAAAAATACAGAGGAGAATGCACTAAAAAGTAAACTACATTTAAAATAATTAGTGAGTAAAAAGAAATAAAACAAAGAGAAATTTCAATGATGTAAAAAATTTTATATACTGTGTAAAACAAAAAACAAAATACCAATGCTTAACATAAGAGCTTCGAAACAAAATATCAAACAGAAATTGGTTATTTCATAAAATGCTCCCCTCTAAAGATATCAATTAATCACTGTGTCAATAGTTCTCAACGTGTGTTGGCACTGTGGATCAATAGGCTTAGGTATGTCTGTGTTACAGAAAAGATTATAAACGAAACAAAAAAAATCTGTATTCAGGCTTAAATTTTGTACTAAAGTAAAGCACAATGAACCAAATAAATTCAAATAAGTTTTCAAAACTGAAGCTAGCCACACTAACACCATTCACTTAATACTGGCTTTTCATTGAAATTATGTAATAGTTTCAGAGCAACACGCCTAATTCAAATTTTAAGCACATTCAGAATATGCACTCTTTTTGGGCAAAAAATAAAATAAAAATCATTTCTTGAACAATAAATTTTTTAGTATTCTTAGCACATTCACGTGAATCCATTTTTTGTCCTGTTTTATGGAGATGCTTTGCAGGAGTTCCGTTGCACCTGCATCCAAATTGAAGGTTCAAAAATTAATAATATGATTCAGTAAACCCAAGAATTGAATTATGAAAGTGAGAAAGATTCAGTTGTGCATTCAGATGTGTTTATGGAGTCTACCAAAATCCAAAAAGCAATCAAATAGATAAAGACGTACAAAGAGAGTGGGAGAAGGACTCAAATGTATGCGACAAATAGCTTATTTCACTCAGTGCCCTATAGGAAGGCTACATTAAAACCTAACCTTTGTCCACACAAAAATAATAAACATAGACGTGTTGTAATGGTAGTGAAATGAAGACCTGAGATAATAAGTAATCTATGAATGTCGTCTTGCCTCCATTTAAGCATTTCAGAACTGATTGCCATGCAACTTGTGACAATAAGCCACTAAATTTATTCCATAATGCAGAGCTAACAACATACGAATGCCAATCACAATAAAATGGTGACAAATTAAAGGCAAATTGTTTAAAAATCAGTGCTACTCTTTCACATTTAACACCCTGATGATATGGATGTGTGTCTCACTGAAAAAAGCTGAAATGTTTGAATTGAGAACTAAAAAACAATCATTGCATTACTTACTTCTATGTTCTCAATAATCTTTTCAACTAGCTTGTTGGAAAACTCATGTCCATAAAAGCACAAACCCTAATCATGCATAGAGAGAAATCTCATACCTCTCACCGTAGGATTATCTTGCAGCGGAAGAATACGTATGAACCGATTGATACTCACTGATATACTGTGATCTCTGGATCAAATCATACAACACGAGGTTGTAGATTATATTTCACGATATGGTATTAATCTGTGAAATATGAAGACTGGATTTGCATTGTGATTTTGGGAGAAAAAACACCGAGAGAGAGAGTGATTGGTCGGATTATAGCCGGGATGACCAATTAAAGAATTTATCGAACCACAGGGAGGAAGGTACTAGAGTTTAAGTGATCTCAAGTTTATCGTGATTTTATAAGGACGACAGAATAAAGAGGATATAATGCAAATGAATGCAATTAAACTAATGCAAGAGATAAGAAATAAATGAATGCAAGATAAATGGGGTCCAAATGATGCAAGGATGAGATTAGCAACAATCATGGCATAGATAACAAAGTAATCATGCAACTGATTATAATCTATCATGGACATGGCATAGGAGTGATCACTAATTCCACCTAAATTCTCGACCAAGATGGATAGGATGTAGGCCCTCAATAAGGCTCCCAAAAGCACAAAGGATCAAGACCATAGTGAACACCTCCCACTAGGTACTAATTACTCTACGAGTTCCCTAACAAGGTACTAAATCATAGGCAATATTCCCTTTTAAGTTACTATGAATTCACTAATGGCTTGAGTCTCCTCATCTAATTAACTAATCTCTCAATTAAGCTATTCAAATGTTCTATCATAGGGTTCCAAATCTAGAAAGATAGATCTATCTCATTCTAAATTAATGCACATGAAGTGTATGATGAAATGATTCAATGAACTATCCCAAACATATAATTGATTGGCCAATTTAATCACATGCCCATGTCAATTAATCACACAATTCATCATATACATCAAGCAATCAACATTCAATGATAGAAATACACAAAGCCCATTCAAGATTAAAATCAAATTACATAAAAACTACATTATCCAATACCAATCATGGAGCTAATCTCACAAAGGAGATTAGCCTCTCATAGTCACAAGAAATTCAACATAGACATTAAAATCCTTACAAACCATGATCAACTATAAAGAAAGTCACAAAATTAGAATTAGATTCCCCCATTGAAGATCTTCAATGGAGATCTCCTTCTTCTTCTTGTAATCTTCACTCTCTCTTACTTCCTTGATCACTTGGATGGTGGATTTGATTGAGGAGGTCAAGTGTAGATGGATGGATGAAGAATGGATCTAGTGTGTGAGGAAATGTTGTGTGGAGTGTGTGTAACTGCTCTAATATGATCTCTAATGAATTCTCCTCTAAATTTCGCACAAGTCATGGTTTTATATCACTTATGGACCTTCTAGAAGCTTCCGGAACATTCTAAAAATTACATAGGATTTTGCACCTACACGGCCCGTGCAGCAGCACACGGCCCGTGTAGGGCACACCTATTTTGGTGTGATGTGCGTGCTTCCGGACACCGCTCGAGCTACGCTGCACGACCATGGTTATGGCCGTGCAGCGTTTTCTGACGACAATGCACGGCTTCTTCTTACAGGGCCGTGCTCCGCACACGGGGCGTGCAACAGCGCACGGCCCATGCACCAGCACACGGCCATCCTCCTGGGCGAGCAGCAAGTTCTGATGACACTACACTGCTATTGGTTACAGGGCCGTATTCCGCACACGGCCCGTGTACCAACATTCCCTGTTCTTCCATCTCTTTTTCGCTCCCAACTCCGTTTTTATCCATTTCTTGACCTGTTTTACACATATTTAAGCTCATTTACACAATTCTATCAAATCATACCACATTCCTCAAAATAACAATAATTCCACCAAGAGTAACACAAATACGGATAAAACATCCAAAAACACACAAATAAAAACACTAAAATCTAGGTAAAAATGACTACGATCAGATAGCGCTTCTTAGCATTCTGTATTCTGCATTTTGTAACGTGTTTCAACGCCCAGAGATAACTGCCTGATGTAGTATCTTTTAATCCCCAAAAGATAGGAGTTAAGAACCAACTCTTAACTCCTTTCTCTCTCTTATCCACAATATCATATGTGGAATATAATTAAATAATATTAATTATTATTTACATCTCCCACTCATATATGAAGTCAAAAGTCACCTGACTAATTTTCTTCATGAATCATATTCTCGTACAGATTAATATATTGTGTGACCCACGTGATATGAGTTTTAATCACTATACACATGTTAGAGATATATAGCAACTCAACCAGTTTATCAAAGAAACTCAATAGGTCGCTGATTGGTCGTTATAGTCGGGATGACCAATTAAAGAATTTATCGAATCCAAGAGAGGTAGGTACTAGAGCTTAAGCGATCTCAAGTTTATCGTGATTTTATAAGGACGATAGGAAAGGAGGATAAGATGCAAATGAATGCAATTAAACTAATGCAAGAGATAAGAAATAAATGAATGCAAGATAAATGGGTTTCAAATAATGCAAGGATGAGATTAGAAACAATCATGGCATAGATAACAAAGTAATCATGCAATTGATTATAATCTATCATGGACATGGCATAGGAGTGATCACTAATTCTACTAAACTCTCTACCAAGATGAATATGATGTAGGCCCTCAATAAGGTTCCTAAAAGCACAAAGGATCAAGACCATAGCAAACACCTCCCAATAGGTACTAATTACTCTACGAGTTCCCTAATTAGGTACTAAATCATAGACAATATTCCCTTTTAAGGTACTATGAATTCACTAATAGATTGGGTCTCCTCATCTAATCAACTAATCTCTTGATTAAGCTAATCAAATGTTCTATCAAAGGGTTCTAAATTTAGAAGGATAGACCTATCTCATTCTAAATTAATGCACATGAATTGTATGATGAAATGATTCAATGAACAATCCCAAATATATAATTGATTGGCCAATCTAATCACATGCCCATGACAATTAATCACACAATTCATCATATACATCAAGCAATCAACATTCAATGAAAGAAATACACAAAGCCTATTCAAGATTAAAATCAAATTGCATAAAAACTATATTATCCAACACCAATCATGGAGCTAATCTCACAAAGGAGATTAGCCTCTCATAGTCACAAGAAATTCAACATAGATATTAAAATTCTTACAAACCATGATCAACTATAAAGAAAGTCACAAAATTAGAATTAGATTCCCCCTTTGAAGGTCTTCAATGGAGATCTTCTTCTTCTTCTTGTCTCTCCCTTGCTTCCTTGATCACTTGGATGGTGGATTTGATGGAGGAGGTCAAGTGTAGACGGATGGATGAAGAATGGATGAAGATGGATCTAGTGTGTGAGGAAATGTGGTGTGGAGTGTGTGTAACTGCTCTCAATCTGATCTCCCTTTCTAAATTTCGCACAAGTCATGGTTTTGTATTACTTATGGACCTTCTAGAAGCTTCCGTAACATTCTGAAAATTACACAGGATTTGTGCCCTACCCGGCCAGTGTAGGGCACACCTACTTCGGCGTGTTGTGCATACTTCCAGACACCGCTCGATCTGTAGTACACGGCCTTGATCATGGCCGTGTAGCGATTTCTGACGATAATGCATGGCTTCTTCTTACAGGGCCGTGCCCCTCACATGGGGCATGCATCAACGCACGGTCCATGCGCCAGCGCACGACCATCCTCCTGGGCGAGCAGCGAGTTCTGATGACATTACACGGCCATTGGTTACAGGGCCGTGTTCTGCACACAGTCCGTGTACCAATATACCATGTCTTTCCGACTCCGTTTCGCTCCCGACTCTATTTTTGTCCATTTTTTGACCTGTTTTACCTATATTTAAGCCCATTTACACAATTCTATAAGTTCATACCACATTCCTCAAAAATAGCAATAACTCCAACAAAAACAACACAAATACGGATAAAAATATTCAAAAATCCACAAATAAAGACACTAAATCTAGGTGAAAATGACTACGATCAACCCCCCAAACTTAAAGTATTGTTCGTCCTTGGACAATGAAAAATGATAAACAAGAGGAGTAATTTTTATCTAGAAAAACACCTAACGAACATAAACCACAACGCATCACAAGTAATAAGGACTACAAAATGACATTAAGTATCCCTACATCATTATACTTATAACATGAAAGATTAACAAGTTCAATCCTAAGAATGACAAAAGAGTAATCAAATCACTTTCAATCTAAGCCTCTCTTATGATATCAAATTCACTCAACACTCTATAGAGTAGGATTTTTATCATCACTCATCAACCGGTTAGAACCAACTCACCATAGGCTTGCTCATGGACTATGTTCACAAGCCACCCTAGTTTCATAAGTGATCAAAAAGGTCTTTATCTTAGGATGTAATGTTTAGGCTCTTTGGTAGGGTAGAGAACTTTGGATAATAGTGACTTTTCAAGTGTAGATAACCGAAGAAATGATTCTTTTCTCCAACTTCTTCACTTTCAAACTTCCTCCCTTTGTCAATAATTCAAAAGCACTAAATATCAACATACCATGGATTCCTTGAGCTTCTTTAGAATGACTTACTTCTTTTCTTTTGACTTTTGTATTCCTTGAGCATATTTTATGATTTTGCTCCTTTTTCTTGTCTTGAGGTCGCATGTGCATTTTTGCTTTAGCTATTTTCATCCTTTTCTTGTTTGTTTACCATTTCTTTTTTTTCCTAGCATAATTCTCACATCAAACCTTGTAAACCATCATCTCCTCAATCACCCACACTTAGGTTATATATATAAAGTTCAAGTGGGTTTTAAAGGCTTGTATTGTGCTTGAATCATAAAGAAAAAGGCTTATAGGCTCAAAGTGGCTTACTAGGGATAATATTTTTGGTAAGGAATTTTATGGCTATGACTTTATTTAACAAGGATGGCCTAAGATCATTTCACAAATTTCAACCATTCGGGCTTCATTCCTATAGTCCATGATCAAGTTCTAGTTTGTCTAAGTACAACCGGTCCTCTCATCAAGAATTAACCATGGAGGCACGGTTGAGGCTCAACTCTCACAAGCTTTTGCTTGGACCAAAAGAAACACAATTACCCTCCATACTTCTTAAAATTGAACAACTTATGTAATCCATGTCACAATTTTAATTAGTAGAAAATATTAACATGCTTGCCATTACTTATCACAAACAATGCATCATAGCTCACATTCAAAAACATTAAACACCTTCCCAAAACATACCACCAAGCATCCTTATACAAGAATAAGAATTCAAACACAACACATAAGAAAAGACTCACAAAACTAAAAACATAACATACTTGACCTAAATCATCCATCACTAGAAATCAAAGCACATCACCTCATCATCCATAACAAATAAGGTCAACAAACATCCCATCCTTAATTGAAAATAAAATCCTAGATTATGAAAGTAAACCTCCCGCAAACATAACACATGAAGTAGCATGCTAATCCAATACAATCCAAATCAATATCAATTCATCTCAAGTAATTAGAAGTGATAAGATGTAGAGTAAACTCCCTTAAACATTTGAGAATAGAAATGGTTGGCATGAGCTTCTGTCTTGCATCCACAATGTTTTCTCGATTTGATCTTCGGGCTCAACTAATGCTTCCACTATACTTCATTTATGCTCAACAACTCATCAAAAACTATTAGCTCAACAATTTCAATAAAAATAAGGACTATCATACACTTCAACGCAACCAAACTAACCAAAATCAAACCAATACACATGAGAAAAATTTTAAAATTGACTCAATTTTACACAAAGTGCCCCTCAATCAATCATTAATCATGATCTATAACATACTCAAGTGGTGAGTCACACCTCGCACTCTCCCTTCAAACTTAAATCGGAACAAGAGTTGAGAATTAAGTTTGCAAAAAGTGGTGGGACTTACTCTTGTAGGTTCCAATGATCTTTATGAAGTTACCTTGTGTTGACATGTATGCACCTCCAAAATTCAAATATGGCCACCACACACTCCCCCCAAACTTAAATTAATACAAGTGTTAAATTTAAGTTTGAACAAAGTGGTGTGACATACATCTTCATTCCAATTTGAACACATTTCGTCTTCTCCATATGTATTTTCGCCATGAGTACAATCCACCTACATACAAAAAATGCACAACAATATCAAATCTACAATCCTTTTTGAAAGCACTAAATAAAGCAATAAAGATAATGATGGGTTGCCTCCCATCTAGCGTTAAGTTTAATGTCTTCAAGTCGGATGATATTTTGAAGCTCATGGTGGTATTGAATAGTCTTTAGGCACCATCATAGGTTTCTTCTTGAAGTAGTGTCTTGTGCTCTCCCGTTCAACCACAAGAACATGTTCTTTCTTGTTGAATAGTTCAAGCAATTATTTCCTGAAGGCGTTCCTCACAAGGAATGGCCCTTTCCACTTGTTTCACTTTTTCCATGGGGCTTTATATGAATTTTGAACTTCCACCACATACCCCGGTAAGAATTCGGGCATTGACAAGTGTCGATGACCTCTTGCAATCTTTTTTCTACAATCACCAAATAAATTTTTATCAATAAAATCATGGAAGTTCTTAAGAGAATTTGAAATTTCAATAGAATGAGAAGGTTTTGGCTTGTGTAGGGTATCGTCAATGATCTTAGTTTCTGGAGGCTTCTTTTCTTCCATAAGGGCATGAATCTCTTTTTGATTTTGAATCTTGACTTTCTCTACCATCTCTTCAAGAGACTCGACAAATCTATCGAATTCCCCCTTTAACTCTTCTTTCAACTCTTGAGCTTTCACCCACTTTGGAACTCTCTCTCTCTTCTCCTTCATAACCTCATCAACCCCCAAACTATCATCCCGATCTTTAATGGCCATGCATAGATTTGTTGGTCCAGAGGTAGAAGGCTTGTTGTTCTCATCTTCAAGTCTCTTCACGGTGGACATAACTTGATTAACTTGGTGCTCAATGGAATCCAATCTAGCACCGTATGCTACGATTTTATTTGTCACTATTTCACACCAATTTTTCATTCGATCCTTCCATGCTTCATTAGACTTCCTCTCCTCCTCCATGCGCTCCATCTTATTTTCCAAACGTTCCATCTTTTCAAACAATATTTCTCTAAGCTTCTCTTTATAATCGGCGGAATAAGAGGTGTTTGAGTCTTGAAAATCTCCCCATAGTTGTGGTTGATTTCCTTCTTCGTTTCTAGAAAATTTTTTTTGAAAAATATCATCCACATCTTGAGGGTATACTTGTTGACTCATCTGATGAGGAACTCCAAAATCTCCATAACCTTGTTGTTGGAATTGCATATTAGGCACTTGTACTCCAAAATCCGGTTGCAAGTTTGGCATTTAAAATCCTTGAAAATTTCTCCCATCTCTTTGTATGTTCATAGTAGGATAAGCATTTCTATTCACCATATCTCGAAGAATATCCATATAGCTCATATTTTTGGGCTTGTTCTCTTTCTTCCTCCTTCTCAAGGTATGCACCTACAAGAGAAAGAAAAAATTGGACAAAATTTTTTAAAGCAAATATAAAATGCAAAAATAAATGTCCTTATTAAGATCACTCTAAACAATCCTTCATCAAACTTCTAGCGACCGTTACCTCCCCAGCAACGGCGCCATTTGATTGGTCGTTATAGTCGGGATGATCAATTAAAGAATTTATCGAACCCAAGGGAGGTAGGTACTAGAGCTTAAGCGATCTCAAGTTTATCGTGATTTTATAAGGACGATAGGAAAGGAGGATAAGATGCAAATGAATGCAATTAAACTAATGCAAGAGATAAGAAATAAATAAATGCAAGATAAATGGGTTCCAAATGATGCAAGGATGAGATTAGCAGTAATCATGGCATAGATAACAAAGTAATCATGCAATTGATTATAATCTATCATGGACATGGCATACGAGTGATCACTAATTCCACCTAAACTCTCTACCAAGATGGATAGGATGTAAGCCCTCAATAAGGCTCCCAAAAGCACAAAGGATCAAGACCATAGCGAACACCTCCCAATAGGTACTAATTACTCTACGAGTTCCCTAATTAGGTACTATATCATAGGCAATATTCCCTTTAAGATACTATGAATTCACTAATAGCTTGGGTCTCCTCATCTAATCAACTAATCTCTTGATTAAGTTAATCAGATGTTCTATCAAAGGGTTTTAAATTTAGAAGGATAGACTTATCTCATTCTAAATTAATGCACATGAAGTGTATGATGAAATGATTCAATGAACTATCCCAAACATATAATTGATTGTCCAATCTAATCAGATGCCCATGACAATTAATCACACAATTCATCATATACATCAAGCAATCAACATTCAATGATAGAAATACACAAAGCCCATTCAAGATTAAAATCAAATTGCATAAAAATTACATTATCCAATACCAATCATGGAGCTAATCTCACAAAGGAGATTAGCCTCTCATAGTCACAAGAAATTCAACATAGACATTAAAATCCTTACAAACCATGATCAACTATAAAGAAAGTCACAAAATTAGAATTAGATTCCTCCTTTGAAGGTATTCAATGGAGATCTTCTTCTTCTTCTTGTGATCTCACTCTCCCTTATTTCCTTGAGCACTTAGATGGTGGATTTGATGGAGGAGGTCAAGTGTAGATGGATGGATGAAGAATGGATGAAGATGGATCTAGTGTGTGAGGAAATATGGTGTGGAGTGTGTGTAACTGCTCTCAATTTGATCTCCCTCTCTAAATTTCGCACAAGTCATGGTTTTATATCACTTATGGACCTTCTAGAAGCTTCCGGAACATTCTGAAAATTACACAGGATTTGGTACCTACACAGCCCGTGTAGGGCACACCTACTTCGATGTGTTGTGCGTGCTTCTGGACACGGCTCGAGCTGCAGTACACAACCTTGATCATGGCCGTGTAACAATTTTTGACAACAATGCACGGCTTCTTCTTACAGGGCCGTGCCCCGCACACGGGGCGTGCTGCAACGCACGGTCCGTGCGCCAGTGCACGGCTATCCTCCTGGGCGAGCAGCGAGTTTTGATGACATTACACGGTCATTGGTTACAGGACCGTGTTCTGCACACGGCCTGTGTACCAACATACCATGTCTTTCCGACTTCGTTTCGCTCCCGACTCCATTTTTGTCCATTTCTTGACCTATTTTACACATATTTAAGCCCATCTACACAATTCTATAAGTTCATACCACATTCCTCAAAAATAGCAATAACTCCACCAAAAACAACACAAATACGGATAAAAATATCTAAATATTCACAAATAAAGACACTAAAATTTAGGTAAAAATGACTATAATCACTTGCTATACCCCAGAACTCTTGAACATTTAACATAAGTTGACATATCTCTTTTCAATCCCTGAACTTATCAGAGCATATTCAACCTTTTTGTATAAAACTATGTATTTGTAATCAAGAACCTGCTTGATTGACTAATCAATGAATCATAATAGTATATGTTAAATTAAGACGTTCTTCCCATCTCACTAAGTATCTACAGTCTCCCAGTGTAGCTGCTTTCCTAGACATGCATCGCATTGCTGTTATTAACCAATAAATAAGGACTTATACTTTGAGAAAATAGGGATCATTTCCTCAATCCTGTTGGGGTCAACTTAGCACATGTCATTTTCTTAAAACACATGTCATAATATCTTTAACTTCCTTCCAAGAAAGTGTATGTCGTATTTCATTTAATTTAGACATCTTGTAAATTAGAGTTCAAGTGTGTCCCATACACTTAACCCAGATATCCTTCCTCCAACATATAGGATCTCCGTTTATTTAACTTTACAACAAGTTGGATTAGATTCGTGGCAAAATCTATACCGATTACATTAATTATCGTAATCTCATCTCTCTGCTCCCACTGAGCCAGAGGTGATTGCTCGTATGAGAGAGCCAATCATACCTTGTCGACATACTATTATATATGAACCATCACATATAATTCATAAAACATATATATATACATATGTATATATATGTATATATATATATACATATATATATATATATATATATATATATATATAGTTAAACCATTAACTATTTCATTAACATACAGAAACATATTCAATACTTCGTTTTAAATCCTTCGCAAACCCAATTCCTTTACATGTCCTATGTATACATCTCTGAGAATTGGTTTGGTAAAAGAATCTGCTAACATCAAACGAGTAGAAATGTAACTAAAAATCACTTTCTTCTTGTCTACAATATCTTTAACAAAGTTGAACTTCGTGTCAATGTATTTGGTTTTTCCATGATATTTGGGTTCTTTTGTGTAAGCAATAGCAATTTGATTGTCACAATTAATTAAAACAGCTCCCACTGGAGTGTTTGAGATGTCAAAATATTTCATGAATCTTCTCAACCAAATAGCCTCTTGAACTGCAGACACATATGCCACAAACTCGGCTTCCATAGTGGACATTGCTATGCAAGTCTGTTTCTTGCTACACCATGACATTGCTCCATTGTTGAGTAAGAAGACATAACCAAAAATTAATTCACGTTCATCTAAATCATCACTCAAGTCTACGTCTGTATACTCATTCAGTGTACTATTATTCCCTTGATAACAGAGAGAATAATCTATAGTAAATCATATTGGCATATGGTACTCTGGCCATCTCATTCTTTTCATCTTGAGTCTTGAGACACTGAGACACATTTATTGACTCAATGATTCACCTTTCACAATGGGAGTATCTATAGGTTTGCAGGTGTCTATCTTGAACCGTTCTAAAAGTTTCTTGATGTAAGTCTCTTGAGACAAACCCAATAACTTCTTTGAACGATCCCTATGGATCATCACACCAAGTATGTACTCTGCTTCACCCATATCTTTCATTTCGAAATTCAAAGATAACCATCCTTTTATGGTTTTAAGATACTCTTTGCTATTTCCAGCCAGTAGTATGTCATTCACATACAAGGATAGAATCATAAAATAACTTAGACCATTTAATGTAAACACAGTGATCTTCGTTTATCATAACAAAGTTGTATGAGATGATCGTAGTGCGAAAACTCAAATACCATTGTCTAGAGGATTGTTTGAGTCCGTAGATCGACTTCTTCAATCTACAAACTTTATCCTCTTGACCTCAAAGAATAAATCCTACAGGCTATTGCATGTAGATTTTTTGTTCTTATTCTCCATTGAGAAATGCAGTCTTAACGTCCATCTGGTGTAATTCTAAATCTATACTTGCCACTATAGCCAACAGTAGACGAATCAATGCAAATCTCACCACAGGTTAAAAGGTTTCTTCATAGTCTATACCCTCTTGTTGAGTATAACATTTTCGCCACCAGGCGAGCCTTATATCTCTCTATTGAGCCATTAGCCTTTCTTTTGATTTTGAGAATCTATTTATTCCCAATTGCCTTTCGTCCCTCTGGGAAGATCTACAAATTCCCAGACTTGATTTGACTTCATAGACTCCATCTCCTCTTTCATTGCTTTCATCCATTTCTCCTCTGTCGGACAAATAAGAGCTTCTTTAACATTTCTGGGCTCTTCCTCATCAACAGGAGAAACATCTCCATTTTATAGTGAAACAAAGAAGGCATGTCCTTCAATATCATAATGCCCTTTAGGCACATGTTTCCTAGAGCTTTTCTGAGATAGTTGTTGGTTGTCATCAGTAGACAAAATACTCTCATTGGGAATCGCCTGATCCTCAATTGGAAAATTTCTATCAAGATCCATACCATCAGTTAAACTACTCCCACTTGGATCTTGTAGACATTGGTTTTCTACTACTTTGAAAATAGGTTCAGCATCCCTGATGCCCCCTCTACTAGGAAATTCAGTTTTCAAAAAATGAGCATTACGTGATTTTGTCTCAGTTAAGCTCCCAACCTAATCTCATATGAACACATAACCCTTAGAATGTTTACAGTATTCTATGAAGATACACTTTTTGCCTCTAGGACCCAACTTTCCATAATAACTCGATGAATCATGTACGTAAGCTGCTGATCCCCAAGCTCTTAGGTTACTCAAGTTAGGTTTTCTACCTGTCCAAAGTTCATATGGAGTCGAAGCAACTGATTTGGAAGGCACATGATTAAGCACATAAGCTGCCGTAAGTAATGCATCTTCCCAAAAAGAGATCGGTGGATTAGCTTGTGCCATCATGGATCTAACCATCTCCAACAAAGCCCTATTCCTTCTTTCAGCAACACCATTTTGTTGAGGTGTATAAGGAACAACTAATTGTCGGATTATACCCTTTTCATTACAGAATTCTTTGAATTGTTCTGATAGATATTCATGTCCTTTATCAGTTCTTAAAACTTTGATAGATTTGTCTTTTTTATTTTCAACTTCACTTAAGAATCATTTAAAACAATCTAATGCTTCAGACTTATGAGATATCAAATAGACATATCGAAAACATAAATAATCATCAATGAATGTAATGAAATAGTGAGCTCCATATCGTGCTCTCATATTTACAGGACCACATATATCAGAATGGATTATTTCTAATGGAGATTCAGATCTAATAGCTTTACCAAAAGGTTTTCTAGTCATTTTGCAAGCAAGACAGTGTTCACATTTGGATAATTCAACTTTAGAAGAAAGATTCAACAATCCTTCTATCACAAGTCTATTCATCATATCTTGCCCAATATGACCTAATCTAGCATGCCAAACATCATCATTCACATTTGCATTCCTAGAAGGACAATCATTTAGCGAATGAATAATCATCATAATAACTAAAAGTCATTCTATTATTATAATTTAAAACTATAAAGCCATCAGTCATATGTCCAGATGCATAACAAGTATCATTAATGCTAATTATCACAGTGCCTTTTGTAAATAATACATCATAACCCAAATTAAGCAAAACTGAAAATGGAAATTAGATTTCGCGTGATCTCCGGAGCATATAAAACATCATGTAGGATAAAGACTAGACTATCGTCAAGGTCCAATTTGCAAGTCCCAAGTCCTTTGACTTCGACTCGAGCATTGTTTCCTACATATATCAACCTAGTCTCCTTTGAAACGCGATGAAAATCTACAAAACTCCTCTGTCTCTTGTCACATGGTCCGTTGCTCCTGAGTCTATAATCCACAAAGGATAAGAATCAGACAGCAAGACAGTACTCGAGACGTTAATTTCACACAAAATAGAATAAGATGAATCTACCTTGTCCCTCCTAGGCTCAGGGCATTCACAAGCATAATGACCAAGCTTACTGCAATTGTAACATGACATCTTGCTTTTATCCTTCTTATTCTTTTTGTCATACTTCTTTTCCTTTTTCCGTTCATCAGTTTTAGTTGTTGAATTATTGTCAGGCTTACCACTACCACCATCAGATCGTCTTCCCTTCTTTCCCTTCTTCTAATTCATTTTCCTTTTTGAAACCCGAAGCTTCCTTGGAAGTAGAACCGGCATAGAAAGCCCCAGAAGAAGGCTTTAAGGCTCCGAGCCTCTCATCTTCTAGCTCAACATGACGAGCTACATCATTGAAAGTTTTATTGCTTTCATTATACGTCATGTTGACTTTGAGATATTCCCAATGATCAAGTAAAGAGCGGATCAGGACTTGGATTTGCTGTTCATCAGAGAGTATATGACCGGCAGTCTTAAGTTCGATTATAATATTAGACATCTCCCTAAGATGTTGTCTAATGTTATGATCTGGTTTCTTTTATAAGTATCGAACTTAATAATCAACTGTCTAAGCATTGTAACCGATGTCCCACCATACTTCTCATGAAAATACACCCAGATATCATGTACAGTAGGATTTTGCTCACATTCATGAATCATTGCATCGATTACTAAGCTTACAAGAATACCTCATGCAATGGAATTTTCTTTTTTCATGCCTGGTATGCTTCTTGGTCACGCCTCCCTTGATTTCCAATTCTCGCACCTAGATCAGCCATCACTTGGTTTATAGCATCCAATGCATCTTGTTCATTCAATACATACAATATTTTATGACGCCACATGTCATAATTATCACCATTCAGTATCTCACCCTTGTTCAATTCAGCGACAATAGATTTCGATGCCATGGTCTTTGATAGAGATAAAAGTGATTCAGTATGTTAATAATGTTTTATTAAGTTTCACGTTAAGCCAAACAAAGACATCTAAATAAATAACACAAGACTTGATTTCAAAAAATAGCTCGGAGACTACTAATCATTAATCTTATCATGTGTTATAATACTAGATTCTTGCTTCAAAATGTAAAAATGCAATGTTCAAGTAATTATCAAAATAACATTGAACAGCAACTCATGAACAAAACTTAAATAACCATCCACAATAACAAAACCACCAAGTCTAACAAGTCATGAACATAAAATTCTAATGAACTCCCTGAGTTACCAATTAGAAATTACAATGGGAATGAATTAAGTAGATCCACTAATTGATCTTCCTAATTTATCACTAAATTTTCAATAACGTTCCCAATCAAATTTTTTAGTCCCCACACTAAAGATAGCTTGCCCTAAAGGATCCATATGAGGATTCTTTATCTGACGCTTTGATAGGGGTTTTCTCAACACACAAATTAATCCTCAAGTATAAGGATATCAATTGTAGTCGCGAAGATGACCAAGTTACAATATCGAACCCACGGGATGGATAAATATCAATTTTGTGATCTTCTAGTATATTTTAGACTATGTTGGTAATTGTAAAGGTTTAATGGATAGTAACTTCTAATCTAATTAACAAAAGAAATAGCAAAAGTAGAGAGAAGTGAGTTGTGATCAATAAGAATGATAGGTAGTTCTTTGGGTCATCCAGTTTCACTAGCAATTCGTATTTTCGTATGATGGTGTCCGACTCTGCCCTGTGGTTTGTGGACGCATCACTAGACCATGCAAGTTTACTCTATAGACACAAGTAAATATGCGCTTGACACGTGTGAATATATCGGAGCAAGAGATATGCTTCACCCCCCTTTCTAGGTACTATCATAATCAATTATCTTCTACGTCTAGAATCTAACCCGATTTGATCTCCCTTTTTAGGTACTATAAAGTTATACTCTTCATCCTATTCATCAACCCGAATTCAATTCAATTCATGAATATTCATAAAAGACAGTTCTAATAATACTTCGGAATCTCTTCACTTAGAATTATAACAATAAACCCTGCTCAGTAGTGAACGCACTCAATCAATAACCATGTCATGTATTCAGACTCTACACAACGATCATTGATGCACAAAACGACTATGAGTATGGATTAAATATGCAATCTTATATAAAACAAACCACAGGTAGTGTTGTACGGAGTTTTACACACGAAACACGAATTACATCATGAAACTTTCATAACCCTAGAACTACCAAGGTGGTTCTAGCCCATGATTGATCTAGGAACAATCATGGTTAGATTAATCATTCTTACTTGAACCTTCAGCGAACCTCTGTCACAGCCCTCCGAATGGATCACCACCTCTACTCTTGTCTCACCTACGATTGACGATCAAAAGCTCTCTTTATTCTCTGTATGAGCCTCCTTTTATACTTGTAATCACGTCTCTAGGGCTTGGAATGGGCTTTCTAAGTGATCTCACGCGTTTCGGCCTCGAAAATCCGGATAAGGTAAGTTCTCGCACACAGGTTCGACCACGTCAAGCAGGTCGAACCCCGAGCCACAGGTCGAACCCCAGGTCGAACCCCACTACTGGAAGAATTCTGCACAGGTTTGACCTTCTGGACAGGTCGAACCACTTAGGTCTTGGTCGAACCCCAGGTCGAACCTCAGCACTGGACAACTCTTGCTCCCGATTCGACCAACGGGCAAGTCGAACCCCAATATCGTGGTCGAATCCTCCTTCTTGCAAACTGGTTCGACCATGGTTCGACCTGATGGCCAGGTCGAACCAACTGAGTCGTGGTCGAACCCTTCTCTGTATTGTCCAGCAACGTTGGTTCGACCTGCTGGAGAGGTCGAACCCTCCTCCAGCCAGGACGAACCCACCTACTTCTTGGGCGGTTCGCGTGGCTTCGACTCCGTCTCTTCGATTCTTGGCTCTTTCACTCCGTTTTTGCTAAGAAAACACTCAAATAGCTCCACTAACACCTGATTCATGCTATTTCACAATATATATAGGTTTTCCACCTATTTCCACATCAAAACTCTCCAAAACTAGCACAAAACATAGCGCCAAACTTGTGAATTTACACACTTATCAAACCCCCAAACTTACATGTTGCTCGTCCCGAGGCAACCAATTTAAACCACAGGAGTCGTGTATAATTCAACAAGATCAAGTACAACACATATTACACATGCCACTTCATTGAATCAAACAAGAATTACTTGCATCAAATATGTCACTCATGTAAAATCAATCTAATCACACACCATTCGGAGCACTAAGTAATCTCACTGACAAGATAAGTCTTTACACTCATTCACTCGTGCGTGAGGCACTATAGGCTAGTATAAACACTCATATCAATTCATATTCACGCGTAACCATAAGCTTGGCAAAGGTCTCAGAAATCAACTTACATTATATTAACACTAGGATCACAAAGGACTTGTTTCTAGGTTGTAATGTCGGCTCTTTGGAAAGGGTAGGAAAATTTGGTCATAGTAACTTAATACACTAGTAGAGAGTTACCTTGGAGGTTCTTGATTTCTCATTCGGCTTCATATTTTCCTCCAATTCTTCTCTTGCACTTGCAATTATCAATTTTCCTTCTCTTCCTTGCATCAACATCATTCTTCTTTTAATTGCTCGGGTACCAGTTATAGGCACTACCCTTCTCGAACATCGTTCGGCTGTTTCTTAGAAACTTCAAGCCCCATGTATAAGCAATTCGGGGTACCAATTTCAGGCACTATCCCTAACAAGATTTAACCATGCATATTTCTTACCGAACCTCATTCCATCTTCCCTTTGTTTCTTCCACACTCATTCACCTTATTCTCTCTACCAATGGATAGGGTATTTTCAAAGCTCAAATAAGGTAATTAAAGCTCGTATATCTGGCTTGCCAAAGAAAAAGCTTTTAAAAGGCTCAAATAGGGCTACCAAAGATTTATAAGATCATTAGGAAAGGTGAAATTTGGCTAAGTGACTCAATTAATCAAAAATGGCCTAAGATCATATCCTAATATTTCATCAATTGTAAGTTTCACACAAGACTCCAAGCCAAGTTCTAGAATACGTTCATACGAATGATTCTCTCAAGAATAAACTATCATGATTAATCATGATGAAGGCTCAAATCCTCACATAGGTAATCAATTCCTAATACTCCTCATAGCACATAATCAAAATCAATTCCTCATGAATTCCATATACTTAACAAATTACTCATGCTCTTTCCAAATGAAAATAAATACGTAAACATATGAATGAACATAATCAACACCCATATACAGAGCAACGATACAAGATCAACTATATCAAGTACATTCCACTCACACATGAATCACACCCCAATCTGTAAAAATAAAAAGAAGAATGGGAGATAAGATGAATCGGAGAAACCAAAAGAAAACCTGAAACTACTCCTTAGGAGCATCATCATCCTCATCATCATAGTCATCCTCATCCATTCTATTTTCCACAGCTCGGCACAGACTGGTAATGTGTTTGTCCATCATATCCACTCGACTACTCACTCTACCAACACGCTCATCCAAGGCAGAGTACCTTTCGTTCAGCGTGGCGTAGTTGGCGTTAGCGAGCGCGAGTTGCCTGTTCGTCTCTTGCTATGCAGCTACCACCGCGATCAGCTTCTCATGAATCAAGCGAAGCTGCTCCCGAGTACCTAGAACTGCTCACCGCTGCTGCGGTTCTGGAGCATGCTGAGGCGCATCATGCTGCTCTCCTTCTGGAATCTCCATCTCCGGCTGCTCTCCTACCTGATCCTCCTCTTCAGACTGCTGTGGCTGAGGTAGACGGAACTCTCCTCGATCAACAATTTGCTGTAACTCAGCCATCCTTCCCTCAGCACACATCTGTGCTACCGCTCTCCAATCACCACCCGACTTCGCTGCCACGGATAAAGCGGTGTGTCCTAGAGAATTCATTAGTCTATTCCTTGCTTCCCGAATAGTTGTCAAGTTGCTCACGTCGAAGGGGAACATAAATTCGAAAGGCTTGACACCTCTCGTGAAAAACCAATCTCCATTTCTAAAATGGGCAAACCCTCCCTTCGCGCACGTGCTCATAATCAAATCGGGTTCTCCTTCTACTGGTGTAATGCCGGTGAGGTCCAAGTTGTAATGCTCAGCCAAAATCGTCAATAACCCTCCAATATTCACCTTTTGAAAACCAATGGTCTTGAATCGATTCAGCTGCGCAATAAAATAGGCTCCAACGTTGAACTTCACTCCGTGCAACATACACCACAAGGCATATAACTCTCCTCTAGACACAACACTGCCCTCCGAGCGGGCGAACAACGTGTTGCTCAGGATGCGGTCCATGTACCTCAAGACAGGGTTCTTTATTGCGGAAGCACGAGCCTGTCTAGTCTTGTAATCACGAATCTCCCCCGTGATCTCCCTCCAAAATCGCTTTACACCGAATGCAGCACTTTCTAAACGAGGGATCTCCAAAGGTGTCTCAAACAGCTCGTTGAAATCCTCAGATGTCCATCTTCTACTCACTCCACCAAGCTGAAACGTACACTGATAGGGATATCCAAGCGGGTCCTTCTCCATCTCAAACGAACAAACCACTTCCGCTGTAACATGAAAGTACGTCGGCCTCTTCAACTCCATGAATCTTCGGATCCCTACTTGATCAAACATCCAAAATATATCATCCTCTATTCTCATTATCCTCATCGCTTCATCATCTTGGTATCGAGTGCGAGCTATCTTGTCTGAAATTTCTTCCCACTTCTCTTTAATCTCATCCCAACCTTGCATCCTAATCTTGAAGTTATCAGGTAAACGGTCTTGTAGCCTCAGTTTTCTTGTCACTTTGTCCAAGTTTGAAGCCCTGTCATGCCTCTTCTTTGATCTCTCCTCCTCTGCTTTTCCTTTTCCTTTGCTTGATACTTGTCCCTTTCCTAAAAACAAATACTTCAATCCAACAACAAGACAAGAAAGCAAGTATTGTACTAGAACATCACATACTCTACTTCAAGACTTCAAGCATCAATGCATATTCATACAAACTATCATCTCAACACCACTTGCTTATTCAACATTTTCAAAACATCTTCAATTATACCTTCTTTAATCATCAAAACATAACCAACAAGCATGCATTAAGCAATTCAAGCAATTCAATCAAAAATTCAACATGCTTTCCTCCATAAACTACTTCAATTTTATCAATTTCAACCAAATCAACATGCTCATTCTATGGTATATTCTATATCCTTGATTAATTCACATAAAAAATCCAAGTTTTATCAATAATCAATCAACCACAATCCACGAAACAAGAATTCATATGAAACCAATCAAAATATCAACATTCACCATGAAATTCAACCATACTCAACATCAATTCTCTATTTCACATCAAATTGCTTACCTAAACCTTCAATCCTAGAGTAATTGAGTTGGAAAAAACGTACCTTGTGACTTGCCCATGGTGAAAAACCGATCGAAAACACAAAACACCCAAAAACGCGATTTCAGCCCTAACTCGTGATGAAATCCGCCCAAATCCGCGACCAAATCGATAATTCAAGGTGTAATGTTGTGTAATCGGTGCGAAATCAAGTGTAATTGAAGAATTTGTGCAAGGGTGTAGAGGTTCGAAGAGGGTTCGAGGTTTGATGTTTCGAAAAAGTGATCGAACCCCTCTGAAAATTCGAACTTAAAATGCGTACCTGGCTTGGTTCGACCTCGGGTTCGACCACTTGTACTGGTCGAACCATGGATGGCGAGGTCGAACCTCTCTTCTGGACAAACAATCTTCTTGGTTCGACCAAGGGTTCAACTTGCTAAACAGGTCGAACCTTTCTTGAATTGGTCGAACCCCTCTTCTGGAAAACAGAGTGCTTCCGACTGACAGGTTCGACCTTAGGTTCGACCTCATGATCAGGTCGAACTACTATAGCTTTGGTCGAACCTCCTCTCTGGACAACTTTCAATGTCGGGTTCGACCTTAGGTTCGACCTCATGGTCAGGTCGAACCACTATGGCATTGGTCGAACCTCCTCTCTGGACAACTTTCAACGCCGGTTCGACTTCCTCTGCTTTTGTTCGACCTCTGGCTCAGGTCGAACTACTGCTAGACTTGGTCGAACCTACCTCCTGATTTCCAAAACTGAGTGTTCTTCATTCACTACATACTTCAAGCTTCAACACAACCTCATTAGGTATAATCTAGAGCACAACTTCAGAAATTGTTCCACATAATATCATTCATGAGTATCTCCGTATAAGAAAACACAACCAAAAACCACTGAACATTAGGCAAATTGTAAAAAATCATCTCATCAAAATCGATTAAAATTTCAACAAGGCCGCAAAAACCAATTCCCCTAACAAACAATACAAAGAAAAGATTATACTCTTAATGCTTCAATGAGGTAATAACATCACACCCCCCCAAACTTAGTAAAAACGTAAGTCGAAACTAAATTTGAAAAGAGATGTAAGTGCCGATTGGTAAGCATCTTAAATACAAAAATTTCTTACTCACACGAAAAAATAATAAAGCAATAAAACGGAAGGGCAAGCCCCCAACAGGCACTCATGTTTAACGTCGTAGAGTCACGACGGTACCAAATCAGAACAAGGTATCATCAAAAATGACACACGCATCATCCGGCGACCTATAATGCTTCAATCGATGCCCATTCGCCGCGATAACGTCACCATCTTTGTCAATAAGCTCATAACTCCCCCCTCCTAAGGCTCGATGAATCATGAACGGTCCCGTCCACTTAGACTTCAACTTGCCTGCAAAGAGCTTCAAACGAGAGTTAAAAAGTAGTACCTCATCTCCTTGCTTGAACTCCTTGTACGAAATTTTAGAATCATGCCACCTCTTCATTCGTTCCTTATAAATCTCTGAGTTCTTGAAAGCACGACTCCTAAACTCATCCAATTGATTCATGTGAGTTAGCCTCAACTCCTTTACATCCCTAAGGGTCAAGTTCAAGCGACGCAAAGCCCAAAACGCTTTGTGTTGGATTTCTACGGGTAAGTGGCACGGCTTCCCATAGACAATTTGATATGGTGACATATCTAATACCGTCTTGTAAGCGGTCCGGAACCCCCACAACACATCATCAAGCTTCATAGCCCAATCTTTTCTATTAGTTCCTACCACTTTCTCCAGAATCTGTTTTACTTGACGGTTGGAGACCTCCGCCTGCCCATTTGCTTGCGGATGATAGGGTGTAGTAACCCTATGCCTAACACCATAATCCTTAAGCACCTTCCCCAGAAATTTATTGATGAAGTGGGAACCTCCATCACTAACTAATGCTCTCGGAACTCCATAACGGGCAAAAATATGTTTCTTTAGGAAAGATAAAACAACTTTCGAATCATTAACATGAGTAGGAATTACTTCCACCCACTTCGAAACATAATCCACCGCAAGAAGAATATAGAGAAACCCATTCGACGGGGGAAAAGGTCCCATAAAATCGATCCCCCATACATCAAATATCTCCACGACTAAGCTAGGCTGCAATGGCATCTCATCTCGCCTACCTATATTACCCATGCGCTGGCATCTATAGCAAGACGCCACATAGCTCTCACTATCTCTAAACAAAGTAGGCCAATAAAGAGCGGATTGAAGGACCTTAGCTGCAGTCTTTTGCGCTCCGAAATGCCCCCCATTCGGTTGTGCATGGCAGAACTCCAGCACACTTTCCATTTCCATCTCGGGTACACATCTTCGGACAATAGAATCTGTACAAATCTTATAAACAAACGGATCATACCATATAAATATCTCAACATCCCTATGAAATTTCGCAAGTTGATATCGGTTGAGATCCCTAGGAATTTCACCAACGACAATGTAATTAACATAATTCGCGTACCATGGATCCATACCTTGCGCTGCAACCACACATGCTCGCTCGGCCCCTTCAACAGCCACAGCCATGATCTTCTCATCAGGGAACATCTCTTCAATATACTCGAAAGAATTATCACAATGCTCCCTAGTCTCCAACCTTGACAAGTGATCGGCCAATACATTTTCTGTTCCTTTCTTATCCCGAATCTCCAAGTCAAACTCCTGCAGTAGTAGAATCCATCTTATAATCCTAGGCTTTGTCTCCTTCTTCTCCATCAAATAACGAATCGCTGAGTGATACGTAATCGTCTTTATGCCAACCAAATACTGACGAAACTTATCGAATGCATACACAACAGCCAAAAACTCCTTTTCAGTTACCGTGTAATTTTTCTGTGCCGCATCGAAAGTCTTACTCGCGTAGTAAATGGCGCAGAACTTCTTCTCCCTTAGCTGCCCAAGCACCACACCCAATGCTACATCACTTGCATCACACATAAGTACAAACGGTTGCGTCCAGTCCGGTGTGATCAAGATAGGGGCAGTAATAAGCGCCTCCTTCAAAACTTGAAAAGCTGTTAAACACTCATCATTAAACACAAAAGGAATATCCTTTTCAAGTAAATGAGATAAGGGCTTAGAGTATTTTGAGAAGTCTTTAATGAATCTCCTGTAAAAACCGGCGTGTCCAAGGAAGGATCGCACTCCTCTTTCATTGGTCGGTGGTGGAAGCTTCTCAATTGCCACCACTTTAGCACGGTCTGCCTGTAATCCCTTGGCGGAAACATAATGCCCAAGAACAATCCCATCTTTCACCATGAAATGGCATTTCTCCCAATTCAAGACAAGATTAGTTTCTTGACACCTTTTCAAAACAACAACAAGGTTAGACAAACACATATCAAAAGAAGAACCAAAAAATGAAAAATCGTCCATGAATACTTCCATGATCTTCTCTATCAAACCATCAAAAATCGCCATCATGCATCTCTGAAAAGTAGCAGGCGCATTACACAATCCAAACGGCATTTTTCTAAAAGCAAAGGTCCCGTAGGGGCAAGTAAAAGTGGTCTTTTCTTCATCCTCGGGAGCAATCATGATTTGATTATACCCCGAGTATCCATCCAAGAAACAATAGAACTCATACCCTGCAAGACGATCCAACATTTGATCCATAAATGGAAGAGGGAAGTGGTCCTTACACGTGTTCTCATTCAATTTCCTGTAATCCACACATGTACGCCATCCCGTAGGAATTCTCGTGGCTATCACCTCTCCATCCTCAGCTTTCACTACAGTCATACCCCCCTTCTTAGCAACTACATGCAATGGACTCACATGGGGACTATCACTAATAGGATATATAATTCCAGCATCCAACCACGTAAGAATTTGCTTCCTTATCACCTCTTGAATTGCGGGATTCACCCTACGCTGATTCTGAACACTAGCTTTGGCTTCATTCAACAACCTAATCCGATGCATACAATACGAAGGACTAATACCTTTCAAATCATCAAGTGACCACCCTATTGCAGACTGATACTTCCTCAAAACATCTAATAACTCCTCAAGTTGATCATCATTAAGGGAAGAAGATACAATTACCGGATATTGTGCATCATCACCGAGAAAAGCATACTTCAAGTGGTCCGGAAATGGTTTCAACTCCTCTTTTCTTTTCTCCACTGGAGTGTTTTCATTATCCAAAGGCAAGTACTTCCTTGTCCATTTGACTTCTTCCACTTTATTTCTCTCCAATGCAAACCTGTCATCACCCAAAGCAAGTAAGTTTTCAAGAAATTCAATACATACGTCGTTAGAAAGTCCGTCAAGCTCCGTAGTAGGATAAGTAAGAGATTCCATCAGACATGTCTCAAGAGGATCCTTTGACAAGATCAAAGACATATCCTCCTTCATAATCTCCTCCACCATTTTCATTGCTTTGTCCAAGTTGAAAAGTACTTCTTCCTTGTCCATTCTCAACTTCAGTTCTCCTTTCCGAACATCTATCATAGCTCCAGCTGTAGCAAGGAATGGCCTCCCCAAGATTAAAGGAACATTATCCTTGTCATCATCCATTTCTAATACAAGGAAATCCACAGGAAAAACTAGCTTCTCCACCTTTACTAGAACATCTTCAACCGTGCTGGCCCCTTCCCGATCTCACAAATAATAGTAAAGCTCCCTGGATCTTTCATCTTTGGTGACAACTTCTTTTGAATAATTGAGTTACAATTCTCAGATAAGTTTACCGTTTCAACTCCGGTTAAGCTTCGCTTCTTCATCAATATGTCTTTAAGGAACCGAGCATAATATGGCATCTCCATGATTGCCTCTGAAAAAGGGATGTTCAAGCTTATCTTGTTCATTATCTCTGAAAACTTCTTGAACTTCTCTTCCAACCCCTTCTTCACTAGCTTGTAGGGAAACGGTGGAGGTATCTTTGTTTTGGGAATCCCCCATTCATCACGATCAACCTTTTCCGCTTTCTCCTTTTCGGCTCTTAATCACTTCGCTCTTTCCCATTTTTTCTCAGCTATTATGTCTGTACTTTGCTCATTCCGTACCACTGGAGTTGCATCAACATCAAAAGGAACAACAGGTGCATCAAACAACACATCTCGACGAGGTTCGGCTGGGGTTCGACCAGGCTAAAAGGTCGAACCAGGGCTGTATTGGTCGAACCTCTCTCCTGGAAGACTGATCTCATTCTGCTCCGGAGGTTCGACTTGGGTTCGACCAACATTAGAGGTCGAACCAATGCCCCTTTGGTCGAACCGCTTCACTGTATAATTTCCATCCTTCGGTTCGACCTGGGTTCGACCTGAAGAGTTGGTCGAACCTTCGTGATCGTGGTCGAACCGCTCCTGCGTCAAAACAGAGTGTTCTGGCCGATGAGGTTCGACCTGTGTTCGACCTGAAGAGTTGGTCGAACCCTCTGCGTGTTGGTCGAACCGCTCCTGCGTCAAAACAGAGTGTTCTGGCCGATGAGGTTCGACCTGGGTTCGACCTGAAGAGTTGGTCGAACCCTCTGCGTGTTGGTCGAACCGCGGCTTAGAAAATTCCAACTTCGATTCCGGCCTCATCGGTCCCTCGTACTGCGTTCCTGACCTCAGTGTGATGGCATTACACGACTTTGGATTCTCTATACTCTGAGACGGAAACTTACCTTTTCCTACAGTTTGAGTCAATGTGTTCACATTCTCTGCAATTGTACCCATCAACAATGTGAGATCTTTCACTTGAGTGGACAAATCTCTGTGGTGATCATCAATCTTTTTCTCAAGCTTTGCCTCAAGGCGATTCACTCTTTCATCATTCTTTACCATGTACCGGTTCATAGTATCCTCGAACCCAGGCTTTCCTTCTTCCACCTTTTCTCCCGGATCAACACCCATCGGAAGTTGCACTGCATTGTTCGTATTACTCCATGAAAATTCAGGCCTCCTTGGTTGCTGTTGATAACTACCAGATGGACCACGATTATTCAAGTTCCCTCGATAGTTCCCTTGGTAGTTTCGGTTTCCTTGATTTGGGTACCTCGTTCCTTGGATACTTTGACCCATGGCATAATTTGCTTCCTCCAATTCGTCTTGGATGGTTCCATTATTCATCATCTCTTGCTGCAAGATTGGCACTCGTTGGGATATCTCGCTGATCTGCTTCTGTTGAGACTCAAGTAGCTTGCTGATATTAGACAAGCTCGAAACGATCTCATCCTCTCTCTTAGTCTTCACCATTGCTTGTTCAACCTGAGCTACTTTTCCAAGAACATACGTACCTCTAACTCTATCAGTGGGCCAATCCCTCGAATTCATTGATATGTCTTCAAACAATCTTTTGGCCTCAACGGATGACTTTGTAAGCAATGCTCCATTAGAAGAAGCATCAAGTAGCACTCTTGATTCACAGTCCAATCCGTTATAAAATATACTGATATATTGGGCTTTAGATAACCCATGTTGAGGACACTTCCTGAGCATGTCCTTGAATCTATCCCACGCTTCATGAAATTTCTCTCCCCCACTGATAGCAAATTGGTTAATATCTTGCTTCATCTTAAACACCTTCGAAGGTGGCATATACCTCTCCAAGAATCTTAACTTCAATTGCTCCCACGTGGTGCACTCAGCTGCATTAATAGTATCGTACCAATCCCTCGCCTTTTCAGTAAGCGAGAATTTGAACAAAAGGATCTTCCTAGCATCTTCATGTTCTCCTACGTCTTTTTGAGTACTTGCATAGCCCAAGAACTTGTTCAGATGCTGCTGCGGATCCTCGAAAGACCCTCCTGAAAAGGAGTTCCTTTCTATCATGCTAATAAGAGCGGGATGAAGATCGAACGCTGTGTTAGTTCCCCTTGCTCCTAAAAGCTCATAATTTCCAGCCCCATTATTTCTGAAAACCTCTCGGATGGCTAGATTATCCAGATTCGCTGCCATGTTGACTGTTACTACTTCCAAATTAACTTCAGTTGTAGTCTCAATCGCTTGCGAAATCTGCTCGTCAACCTCAACTCCAAAATTCAGAGCTTCAGTTGAATCTATTGCCTTTGCCTTGCTATTCTTCTTTTTCTTCTTTCTTGATGATGCTCCAATCTCAGGATTATACGGTTCAAGATTACCTTTCTTTGATCTTGTGAGCATACACCTAAAACGAATAAGAAAGAAAACAACAAAACAAGGTAAATAGTCCTAATAAACTAGAAATAATACAAAAAAAAGATAGTTTATGCCGTCCCCGGCAACGGCGCCAAGAACTTGATAGGGGTTTTCTCAACACACAAATTAATCCTCAAGTATAAGGATATCAATTGTAGTCGCGAAGATGACCAAGTTACAATATCGAACCCACGGGACGGATAAATATCAATTTTGTGATCTTCTAGTATATTTTAGACTATGTTGGTAATTGTAAAGGTTTAATGGATAGTAACTTCTAATCTAATTAACAAAAGAAATAGCAAAAGTAGAGAGAAGTGAGTTGTGATCAATAAGAATGATAGGTAGTTCTTTGGGTCATCCAGTTTCACTAGCAATTCGTATTTTCGTATGATGGTGTCCGACTCTGCCCTGTGGTTTGTGGACGCATCACTAGACCATGCAAGTTTACTCTATAGACACAAGTAAATATGCGCTTGACACGTGTGAATACATCGGAGCAAGAGATATGCTTCACCCCCCTTTCTAGGTACTATCATAATCAATTATCTTCTACGTCTAGAATCTAACCCGATTTGATCTCCCTTTTTAGGTACTATAAAGTTATACTCTTCATCCTATTCATCAACCCGAATTCAATTCAATTCATGAATATTCATATAAGACAATTCTAATAATACTTCGGAATCCCTTCACTTAGAATTATAACAATAAACCCTGCTCAGTAGTGAACACACTCAATCAATAACCATGTCATGTATTCAGACTCTACACAACGATCATTGATGCATAAAACGACTATGAGTATGGATTAAATATGCAATCTTATATAAAACAAACCACAGGTAGTGTTGTACGGAGTTTTACACACGAAACACGAATTACATCATGAAATTTTCATAAGCCTAGAACTACCAAGGTGGTTCTAGCCCATGATTGATCTAGGAACAATCATGGTTAGATTAATCATTCTTACTTGAACCTTCAGCGAACCTCTGTCTCAGCCCTCCGAATGGATCACCACCTCTACTCTTGTCTCACCTACGATTGACGATCAAAAGCTCTCTTTATTCTCTGTATGAGCCTCCTTTTATACTTGTAATCACGTCTCTAGGGCTTGGAATGGGCTTTCTAAGTGATCTCACGCGTTTCGGCCTCGAAAATCCGGATAAGGTAAGTTCTCGCACACAGGTTCGACCACGTCAAGCAGGTCGAACCCCGAGCCACAGGTCGAACCCCACTACTGGAAGAATTCTGCACAGGTTCGACCTTCTGGACAGGTCGAACCACTTAGGTCTTGGTCGAACCCCAGGTTGAACCTCAGCACTGGACAACTCTTGCTCCCGATTCGACCAACGGGCAAGTCGAACCCCAACATCGTGGTCGAATCCTCCTTCTTGCAAACTGGTTCGACCATGGTTCGACCTGATGGCCAGGTCGAACCAACTGAGTCGTGGTCGAACCCTTCTCTGTATTGTCCAGCAACGTTGGTTCGACCTGCTGGAGAGGTCGAACCCTCCTCCAGCCAGGTCGAACCCACCTACTTCTTGGGCGGTTCGCGTGGCTTCGACTCCGTCTCTTCGATTCTTGGCTCTTTCACTCCGTTTTTGCTAAGAAAACACTCAAATAGCTCCACTAACACCTGATTCATGCTATTTCACAATATATATAGGTTTTCCACCCATTTCCACATTAAAACTCTCCAAAACTAGCACAAAACATAGCGCCAAACTTGTGAATTTACACACTCATCACGCTTCTTTCAACCACTCCGTCTTAAAAAATCAGAATGTTGAATCCTTTCCATCCTTAAGCAGGCTGATCTTGTGCATGTGTCCTATCTTCTGCTTCAGAAGCCTCGACCAAATCATACATAATAAAATAACTAATAGGTTCCACTTCGTAAGTCTCCCACTGAACCCAAAAATCCTTTTGTAGGTGGGGAAGGAAAGTGTTAGCCCAGGTCTTAGAACTAGCAATTTGATCATACAGATTATGTGGAATCTCTCTATAATAAATTAATCGCAACAAATTGGTTGTAGAGTTCAAACAAATCCATTGCACTACCCCTTATGTTGTGTGTTGGCTTTATTTTATAATTCAAGAATTCATGGAGGACTTCATCCTTAGTCCTAATGTCTTCCTCTATAATTGTTCCCTATCCACACATGCCTCTGAGAAAACGAGCAACAAAAAAAAAACACACCAGTGTTAGTCATACTATATCTCATAAATTTTCTCTCCATATAATTCATATGGAAACAACTTTCCAAGATGCAATAGGCATATTCACAAGTGAATCAGTCCAACTCACTTTGGCTCCCACTTTCATAGGCTACAGGAGTTTGAACAATTCTAACATCACTCAACACCATAAATTTAGAATTAAATGACATATTAAGGTGCATTATTATAAAAAAATTGCAACCAAATAGCCACCCTATGGGTTCGTATTCAACAAATATGTCACAAAATGAAGTAAAACTACACATACACACTAAAGATGACGTCAAACGCTCTCGAAAATATCATTATTGGACTCCACGCATCGAAACACATCAGAATACGTTGGACAGTCGCCGTAAAAGGCTACCACGTACCTGCACGCTCCGCCAGGAGCCTCCCACGTGCCGCCACGTGCTAGCTGTTAGTTGGCTGATGTACGGCGCGTGTACCTCATGTGCCACCACCGAAGAGGGTTTCAACCGTCGCGTGAGTCTCACGCGCCACCGCCGATGTCGTCGGCCACTGGTTCGTCTCCGGTTCGGTCCGGTCCATATTGGTTCGGTCCGATTCGGGGCTGGTCTGACTCAGTTGACCCTGGTCTGACCCGGTCCTCATACTTTATTTAATTGCAAAAAGGTCCCTGAACTTTATCGAATTTTCAAAAAATAGACCTCCCTAATTTTCTGAAACTTTACAGATTTGGCCAAATTTAAAAAAAACTTCAAAAAATCACAACTTGAGTTTTAACAATGCACAAAAAATACTGACGGACTCCTCTCGACGAGGCCTATCCAGTGGTATATCAAATGCATGTTTTTACTGCACGAAAAAATGACAAAAAATGAACCCTTGAAGAGTATTAAAGTTTAAAATCGTCATACACATGGAATAGTCACTGGACACATAAATTCTGCCTTTAACTCATATGTATGATCAGTCAACATCACATAAATCAACAATCATACACTTTTCATCATAAATCATGTATGAGCAAAATATATCGTAAAAAGCAAAAAATTTAAACCATGAAAATTTTAATCCAGAAGACATACGGAGTACCAACCAATGGCTCTGATACCAATGTTGGCAAACTGATGTTCATAAAAGTACAAACCCTAATCATGCATAGAGAGAAATCTCATACCTCTCAACGTATGATTATGTTGCAGCAGAAGAATGCGTATGAACCGATTGATACTCACGGATATACTGTGATCTCTAGATCAAATCATACAACATGAGATTGTAGATTATATTTCACGATATGGTATTAATCTGTGGAATATGAAGACTGGATTCGCGTTATGATTTCGGGAGAGAAAAACACTGAGAGAGAGCACTTCTTAGCGTTCTGTAACGTGTTTCAACCCCCAGAGATAACTGCCTGACGCAATTGTAACAACAAAATTTGTATTTATTAAATAATAAACACAAAAGAAATTACAATAATAATCCAATATGGATTAAACTTGAGAATTGAAGTGAACAGTCTCTAATTATCCTCTGATTCCTCTCTTAAGTTGACTTATTGACTCTTTCAACTTTTGGAGCTGGATCTTCGGATGAAGCTTGTCCGAGCTCGAGGTTGACTTGAAGCTTTAAAATATTTATCCGGAGGCGTCGAGCTTTTGTTCAGATCAAACGTTGATTTGAAGATTTATTGCGAAGAACGCCGTCCTCTGATTCCTCTCTTGAGTTGACTTATTGACTCTTTCAACTTTTGGAGCTGGATCTTCGGATGAAGCTTGTCCGAGCTCGAGGTTGACTTGAAGCTTTAAAATGTTTATCCAGAGGCGTCGAGCTTTTGTTCAGATCAAACGTGATTTGAAGATTTGTTGCGAAGAACGCCGTTCAATTTGGTAGAACACCGTTGACATCACGAATTTTGCTGAATGAACTTGACTTGAAGAAACATTGAATTTGAGGGGCTCCGCACCTTGATCTCAGATTGAATGTCGTTTCTAGGTTGATCTTCAAAGAATGACATGATCTTCGTAGAGATTCCAAGTTCTTCAGAGCTCTCCAGGTTTTTCAGGAGTTTTTAGAATCGGTGGAATGAGGACTGAAGGCCCTTATTTATAGGTAGAGAAAATAACCACTTGAGAGATATTTTCTCCTTGAAAAGATATGTTGGGTTTTTTCTTTTAATTAAGCCTGCTGGACTGAATACGGGCCTATTTAATTTAATTAGGTATGCTGGATTTGATTTTGGCATATTTAACTTGAGTCAAGCCCATTTGACTTGAACTGAGTCCATTTAACTTGGATTGAGCCCATTTAACTTGAATTGAGTCCATTTTACTTGAATTTGGGCTCAAATAATTATATTAATTATCAATTATTTATTTATTTATTTAAGGAATTAATTTATTTAAATTCCTTAATAAATAAATATTTAATTAACATTTAATATATTTTTCTTTGCATTTATATTTATTAGGCAATAAAATTTGATTGCCTACAAATGCCCTCTTGCATTTTGTTCACTGTAATTTGTTTTTGAAGTGGACGAAGTGCAACATATTTTTTCTATCAACTTTCTCTAAGCATCAACTTTCATCATATCCTTATGCTCAAGAAAATTGCTTGCCCATTGAATTTCAAAATCTGGAAAGTGATATCTTCTTCACGATATATTTCATGATTCATCCACATATATCTAATTATTAAGCAATCCAAATCTGCACAATGAACTTTAATCCCATCAAATTTGAAAGAATATATTCCTGTAGAAGATTTAAACATATCCCATAATATATCTTTGGGAAATACCACAATTTGCCCTTATATGGGGAAGTCAACATCTTTTTTGCCCTACCTTTTCTAATACATTTAAATTGCCCTAAAAATACATGCAATGCTATGAATACCCTCAAGGATGGTCCACCTTTTTGTATTGGAAATAAGTTGACAAGTACAGTTACATGCAAAATAGATGTGTCAGGGAATATGTTAATTATTTAGGGGTGACACATTAATTAAAGAAGAAATAAATAAATCTACTAAAATATAACCCCTAATTCGGCAAACAAGCTGAATGAAGTGAAAAAGGCAAATTTTAAGCGCATACCTACAATTTAAAATTCACGAAATTTAATTTTTAAATTCCTTAAAATGTTAGATTATAATAGGCTTTTTATTAATTAACACATGCAGTAATTAGGTGATTAAACACATGCAAAATTAACTACCTACCACTCCACTGAAACACACTTCATTAAATGGGGTGAAAATTAAGGTATTGTGTTCACAATCAGTTCATTTATGTAAATTCTTGTCACATTAAACTCTCAACTATTCTCACCAACCAAATAACTTCACCACCAACAAACATAAAAATTGGGCACAGTGGATTCAAACTTCATTCCTCTGTATCCACAAATTATTGTAGCATAAAAAGGTGATCGGCTCCCATATTTACCCACCGTTTTTGTCGACGGATCCATAGTTAGAGCCAAAGGTAAGATACAAATGCTATTTGCATTGTATTTTATTTATTGCTTTCTTTTAATGTTTTAGGGTTTTTAGGGCTTTAGGGTTTCAAAAACGCATGTCCGCTGAGTGAAATGGTTATATATATCCATGTCTGCCAAAGAAAATGGTGAAGTATGCATGTAATATGCTTGTCCGTCGAGGAAAATGGTGAAGTATGCATGTAATTTGCATGAATACCACTACATACACCCATCATAGACTTGTCCGCTAATATGCATGGTTAATTGTGCTTGTCCACCCATTATTTGAGACTTATCGTCCATGTCCGCCTATTATTTAACAGTATTTCAGCTTGTCCACCGAAAATAGTAGCCCAATTTAGCGTGTCCGCCAAAAGTAATTGCCCAGTAGATCCTGTCCGCCGAAAATTGAGTCTGTCCGCCGAATATTGAGCCTGTTCGCCGATAATTTCACCATATTTGAACATGTCCGCCGAATCTGTACCATATATGACTCTGTCCGCCGACTATTTGACCCTATATGAGCATGTCTGCCGATTTTCTCACCCTAATTTATCATGTCTGCCAATTTTTTCACCCGAAATGGTCTAGTCCGCTGATTTTTCCTTCCTAAGTGAGCATGTCCGCTGATTTTCTCACCCTAATTTATCATGCCCGCCAATTTTTTCACCCGAAATGGTCTTGTCCGCCAATTTTTCTTCCTAAGTGAGCATGTCCGCCGATATTTTCACCCTAATTGAGCATGTCCGCCGATTATTTGGTCTTAATAGTTTATGTCCACCGATTTTCCCACCGTAATTGGGCATGTAAACTGATTATTTGACCCTAATTGAGCATGTCCGCCGAAATGTTATTGGTTTTTGAGCATGTCCGCCGATTTTTAATGCATTATTGAGCATGTTTGGCCATTTTTTAAGCATATTATATGATGTCCTCCGATTATAATAGACCTGTTCGTCGATTTAGGACCTTAATTGAGCTTGTCCGCGTACGTACGACTTAATGTTTAACTTGCATGTGTGCTTGATAATTTAATGCTTAATTTGTGTGTACCTACTAAATTGGCGTATCATTTTTAATGAATTCTGTGTCAATATAACAATTAATTGTCCTTTTGTTGAAAGGTTTAGGCGTTGGATTGGAAATGAGAAATTTTTGTATATGGTGGGGCGGCTGGTGGCAAGGTTTAGAGTATGTACGTGGCCAACACACGAGCTTAGTTTTAAATTCAGATCAGCTGACGTTGGATTTTATTATTGGGCATGTGCACAGTTTAGTTTGCGCCGATTTGAATCATTTCAAATATGTTATACACACACTTGTGGATATCGGTGGTTGTATAACAAAACATAAGGTGAAGGATGATATGGATATAATGGGGTTGTATCAGCAGGTTGATGAGCCGATGCTGTTTGTCACAGTTAAGGCCATACCACAGCAATCAGTCTATCATCTCGATCCAGCAGCTGAGTGAGAAGGGCTTCATGTTCGGAAATTTTTTGATCATGATCATCCATTCTCCTCATTATTCAATCATATTGTTCTTGAGACAGACCCCCACTGTCGTCTCTCTGCTGATGAGGCACAGAATGATCCCACTGTGGACTTGACCTGGATTGAGGATGGAAATCATCGTGGGTAGATGGAGGGCTACCAGGTGATCCGTGAAACCCTAGCCCTCCTTGGCTATAGACAAATCCTCCATACCCACTATACTGACCCTGCTGTGACCCTTCACTTCCACCATGCGGATGTGATTGATGTGGGACCTGAAATCCACCGAAGTTAAACTGATGTGGTCCCTGATATCCACCAAAAGGAGTAGAGTACGTTGGTGGCTGAAATCCAGCTGAAGGGAAGTATGGTTTTCCAAACACAGGAGGATATGATCTATCCGGAATGGCCATTACCGGGTGTGGTACTACAGCATTATGGGGGCCAGACTGAGATGGCCACGGGGTGAATCCTCAGATGGTATGTAAGATCTGTCATCCTGATCACCCATTACCTCGTCATCGTCATCATCTTCGTCGTCCCCTCCGACGGCATGAAAATTACGTAGTAAGTCCTCCGGTGCTGCTGTTCTTTGTTGCCCCCAGAATGGTGTATCAGCAATCGGAATGGCACCCTGACCACGCATTTTATCTTCGGAATCTGAACTAGAGCGCTGCACCTGTTTCTTAACCTTAGCCTTCCCTTTTGGCTTTGGATCCCCAAAGACCCTAAAGGTCACTTGAAAACCAGAACTCCAATCAGAATGTATTCCCCTGAAGTATGATCGGCGGGACTCCTCAAGGAGGATGGCAGGTAAATCAACCACTCTTGGGTCCTGAAAGTAAAACAATAAAACATAAAAACATATACTCAGGTGACAAAAAAGGCCTCTAAATGCATCCAAGTTAGATAATCAAAAGCTTAATCGTGTAAACATAAAAGTGACAAACCTGTCTACAAAACTGAGTGTCGTCAATTTTTTTGGCAGCAGTATATGTCCAGCGAAGACACAGAGGTCTGAAATCCGGCTCGGGCTGTCCATCGGTCAACATTGCTGCAAAACCTGCGATGCGCTCAGAGGCCCAAACCTGTGACCAAACATCAAAGTAATTTCATGTCAACATATATCTTTTTAAATACATTTAGTACAAGAATAAAATTGGTGAAATAAAGTCAGTATCACTTACTGCTAGGGCAAATTAGCATCCATAAAAGTTGATGCGCTGCTGTTTGCCTAACTCTTGCACTGTAGTCTTTACAGAGTCCATATGGTGCAGTAGGGTTAGGTATGTGTACTTACCCCATGGGAAAGAGTTCCACATGTCATCATTTTCAGCTAAGTACCATACTCAGGGCTCTATGTATACTTTTGACGTATCCCGGCCTAGCAAAAAGTAGTACAGCAGTAGAATGTTGGCCGCTTTCACCGCATTGTGGCCCTTATATTTGTTTTCAATGAATCTTCGCATAAGTTCATCAACCAGGACCCTCTTCGAGCGAAAGGTAGCAAACAAACTGTGTGCAGGTGGCAGAAATGAATCATTTGGGTCAATATCCCCACGGTCCTCAAACCCTAGTCCCATAACATGCATAAACTCCATGGGTGTGAAGCTAAGAATTGTATTAGACATCCTGAAGTACCGAGAGTACATATCTGAACCAGGGATTACAACCTCCTGAGCCATCAGCTGAAATAAAGCTTTTGGAGACCAGTAATCTGAATCCAAATCCCAGAAATGCCCGAAACAAGATCTTCTGAACATCCGTACGGTTTGATCGCCACTCTTTGTAAGCACCTCGCGTATGCAATTAAGAGCTTTGGAAGGCCTACAATAACCTTTAATCTCGACTTTTCGAGCTTGAAGTCCACGTCGTTTCCAGCTCCACTACAGTGCATGCCAACTCAATTAGATATAAGACGTGACTACATTTTATACATAAAAACATCGGCGGACAAGCACAGTAAAGGCACAAAAATGGCGGACATAATGGCAAAATAATGCTAACTAATGCTCAGAAACTCGACGGACAGGCTCAAAAAACTCATAAAATCGGCGGACAAGCTCAATCAGGGCCAAAAAATTGGCGGACATGCTATATTGTACTACAAATATTGACGGACAAGGTCACTTTACATACAATTATCGGCGGACGTGTTCAACTACGCTAGAAATATCGGCAGACAAGCACAGTAAAGGCACAAAAATGGCAGACAAGCTATTTTATGCAGAAATAATGGCAAAATAATGCTAAATAATGCTCAGAAATTCGGCGGACAGACTCAAAAAAATCATAAAATTGGCGGACAAGCTCAATCAGGGCCAAAAAATTGGCGGTCATGCTATATTGTACTACAAATATTGACGGACAAGGTCACTTTACATACAATTATCGGCGAACGTGTTCAACTACGCTAGAAAAATCGGTGGACAAGCACAGTAAAGGCACAAAAACAGCGGACAAGCTATTTTATGCAGAAATAATGGCAAAATAATGCTAACTAATGGTCAGAAACTCGGCGGACAGGCTAAAAAAACTCATAAAATCGGCGGACAAGCTCAATCAGGGCCAAAAAATTGGCGGACATGCTATATTGTACTACAAATATTGACGGACAATGTCACTTTACATACAATTATCGGTGGACATATTCAACTACGCTAGAAAAATCGGCGGACAAGCACAGTAAAGGCACAAAAACGGCGAACAAGCTATTTTATGTAGAAATAATGGCAAAATAATGCTAACTAATGCTCAGAAACTCCGCGAACAGGCTCAAAAAAATCATAAAATCGGCGGACAAGCTCAATCAGGGCCAAAAAATTGGCGGACATGCTATATTGTACTACAAATATTGACGGACAAGGTCACTTTACATACAATTATCGGCGGACGTGTTCAACTACGCTAGAAAAATCGGCGGACAAGCACAGTAAAGGCACAAAAATGGCGAACAAGCTATTTTATGCAGAAATAATGACAAAATAATGCTAACTAATGGTCAGAAACTCGGCGGACAGGCTCAAAAAACTCATAAAATCAGCGGACAAGTTCAATCAGGGCCAAAAAATTGGCGGACATGCTATATTGTACTACAAATATTGACGGATAAGGTCACTTTATATACAATTATCGGCGGACATGTTCAACTACGCTAGAAAAATTGGCGGACAAGCTCAAAAAGATTAGAAAAATATGCCGACAAGCTCAATTACACTACAAATTACACTGAAATTTCCAATTATACTCAAACAATTATCGTCGAACATGTAAACTTAAAATTCGTCGAACACGGCAAATTCATACAGTGCAGACTCTACTTCCTCGGGGGACAAGAACAGTTACCAAATTCAAACTCTACAGTAACAACTCCAAATTCACTATACTTTAAATTAAATCGCAATTCCGCAAAACCCTAAAATCCTAAAGATGGAATACCTATTTATCCATATTTGCTACTGCTAATTTTCGACGTGGAGATGTCGATGTATTGAATGACACGCCGGAGGCCCGGACGGAGCGCTGTGTTCGACAGAAAAATTGAGAGAATGAGAGAGAGAGAGGGAGAGTATGGGAGGGATGAGTGCCGATGAAAAGAGAGAGAGATACAGAGAGTAAATAACAAAAATTTTGAGATAAAGGGGTCAAAGATTCTCTCGCCAATTTCAATGCCTTTAAAAGAGGTACTTTTAACCACTGGGCAGTAATTGTGAGATTTCAAAAAAAAGGGAAAGATATGACATGTGTCAGGGGGGTAAATTAGGAATATACACCAAAAACAGGGTAAATTAGATGTTTTAAAAGGATAGGGCAAAAAAGATGTTGCATGGGTGATATAGGGCATAAAAAGTGCTGTCCCAATATCTTTTCATCTGTAAAACTGAGCCTTCATATCTCCTTTCAGCCCAATCACTTCTATTCTAAGGCTTGAAGCATCTAGTCTAGTATATTTGCTCAGTTTCATCTTTTATCCTTGAAGAAAATGATTCGAATACCCCTCCATATATCAAATATATTGCATGATATATTGAATTTTCATAAGAAATGTTCCAACACGATAATCTCAACTCTACAGATAAATCCATGAAAATTAACCTCAACAAATATATATTCGTATAATCTCACAAGAGTTATCCGATAATATTTCGAGGGCTATATAAGAGGGTTCCCACCTGCAATATTCACATCACAGTTCATGGAGTAAGCTAATCAACGCTCCTTTTTCTTTGCAGGTTCTTGTTTCTATCCGACTCCAGAGTTGGAGGGCTAGAAGAGGATTGGAATGCAGATGAGCGGCTTAAGGTGGTTTCCTTCAACATCATGGAGAAAATTTTTGCACAACGGCAAGAGTAGGCCTTGGCGGTTGTCGTGGCAGAGGAGCTTCCGGCGAGGGCAGATAGAGTTGGTGACCTCAGCGGCTTGGAACCTGGTAGATACAGCACAACGAGAAGCCTCAATGGTTGTAATAGTCATCGACAGCAGTGGCGGCTTTTAGCGAAGATTTTTGAAGCAGCAATGCAGCAGAGGAACTGGATTTGAAAAGTGGGCGGTGAACTGCAACAACCGAGGTGATTTTGGAGTGTGGAAAAGAGCACTCACTGGTGCTGGCAGCAGCAATGGTGCGTGATGATCGGCGAAGTTACGGAAGCGACGGCGCAATTTCAGCGATCGGTTGTGTTCTCGACTTTGGCAGTCGCGAAGCTCCGGATCTGCTGAGGTTGGCCAGTTTCTCCGACGATGGGAGCGGTGGCGCATGGCGGTTCAGCAACTCCAACCGACCAGAACAGTGGGGCTAGCGAATCTAGAAATGAGCCCGATCGTGAACGGCAATGCTGGATCAGAACAAAGGAGTGTGGATTTCACAGGCGAGCATCAATTTTCGACGGGGAGAATAAAAGCTAAAACAGATCTTGGCAGCGGCAGCCTCAGCAAGCAACAAACTCTCGGTAGCCAGATTTGACAACTTATGAGCGGCACCTTCTTCAAACGAAGATGGCGACGAACTCCGGCAGTCCGGCGGCAGCGGTGGTTGGAATGACGACGAACAGTGGCCAATTGAGACTGGGCTTGGCCATGTTCTTGGCGACGGGAGTGTTTTAGATCATTGTCAGTGGCGGCAATTTTGGTGATAGGCAGCGACGGCGATGATGTTTCAGACTCATGCCAGCGGTGGCGATCGGCGGGTGTTGAAAATGGGAGGTGAGGCTCTGCGTCGGACCTTCGTATTTTCCGACAGCGACATCCCGCGATGTTGTTTCCGGCGAGACCACCCGTGTCGACTGCTCGTTGGGTTCGTGCTTTCGACAGCATCAAAATGAAGAGCAGAGAGTCAGCAGATCCAGCGAGAAACTTGCGGCTGGCATCGTCTTCCGACGATGGTAGTGGTGTGTCTGGCAGTCAGATCTGGCGAGGCATAGACCGTTTGCGACTTGGCATTTGAGCTAAGCGGTGGACGGCGGTTGAGCAACAGCCGTTGGCGGTCCTGATGTAATCGGCGCGCAATGGGTCTCCAGTGATAAGGCAACACAGCGACGAAAGTGTCTCCGTTGGAATGAAACTGATGGCGGCGGTCGCTTGTTCGCGTTTCCGGCGATGCGATGGCGGAGGCAGATCCATCAGGGATGCTTGGCATTGCTGGACTCCAATTTTCGTTGAGCAAGGAGAGGTGTGAATCCCTTCTCTTTTGGCAGAAGTCCCGTCAATTTTTTTTGGGGGGAGAAGAAAGAGTTGACCCATTTGAATTTTGACTTTGTGATGGCCAATTAATTTGATCATGTTTGGTTTAATTGATGGGTACGGCTTCGCTTTTCATCTTTGCATGAGGCCCTTATTTTGAGAGGGTTAGATTCGTATACTAAAAGTCTTGCTTTTGTATTGAATAATGTTTTGACAATTTTATTTGAAATGAGAATCATTTGATCAAACGTTTTGCATATTATACATTATTTATTTATATGTTTGTGCAAAAATTCATTTACTTTATATTGTAGATAATATGTTGTGCGACAATACGCGAAAGATCATATTATCGGTTTTCTTATAAAGTATACACAGATGCTCATAACCGAGATAGACGGGGACTATCTATCGAGATGGTTGTAGTGTGGTTTGGTATTAGTTTGTCTTGACTATAGAATCACATTAGTGCACCTTGTGTGTATTGAGCAGTACCGCACGTAAGGCAGTATATATTTCTTTGATTCATCCCGTATATATTTCTTTGATTCATCAATGGGTGAGATTTACATGTATTAAATCAACAAACTCGGTGAGTTGGGAAATACTATTGTCGTCTATCTATCGGGATGGTTGTAGTGTGGTTTGATATTAGTTTATCTTGACTATAGAATCACATTAGTGCACCTTGTGTGTATTGAGCAGTACCGCACGTAAGGCAGTATATATTTCTTTGATTCATCCCGTATATATTTCTTTGATTCATCAATGGGTGAGATTTACATGTATTAAATCAACAAACTCGGTGAGTTGAGAAATAGTATTGTCTCTATGGTGTGTTGTTGATTGTAGCAGGAATCCATGTCCGACATAGGTTGATGATGTCCCCTTGAGGAGCTCATAAGGTTTATCATGTAAATCTTGCAAGTGGATTAATTCTGGCATGATAATAAGGTTGAGTGGTACTACTCTCGGATGAGATATTAATTAATGGAGTTGTCAGTAACTTAATTAATTAATGGACATTGTATATCTTAAACATGGGGAGACTATCGGGCTCATAATAAGAAGGAGCCCAAAACATAATTTTGGGATTGGATGGGTAGTGCAGTAATAATATTTTAGTGGACTATATTATTTTTATTGGATTTAATTATAAGCTTTGGGCTAAGCTTGGCTAATTAAATCCAATTGAGGCCCAATCCAATTTTTCCTCCTGGTCCCTGCTGTAGCCCAAGTATAAAAGTCATCTCAGCTCCCTTCAACCCTAATTTTTGCGCCACTATTGATGTGAAAGAGAGGAGAAGGAGAAGATTGAGTGGATTCGGGAGATTGTTGCCCACACAACACCAGAGTTGACTTTGGGTCATACAGCAGAAGATCAAGAGGTGGTTCACTACTGATCATCCTCTACATAAACCCAGAAGAAAGGTAAACTTTTATTTTGTTCCACTGTAATTGTTTACTTGAGTTCCTAACGGATCACGCTGAGCCAAACGATCCAATTGCCAACAGAGAGAAGATTTTTTTGCATTATTGTCTCCAATCAAATTAGGTAAATTGCTTACAGGTTAATCATTTTGGCCCTGCGACTTTAGCATGAGAACACTGCGCTCAGAAATTTAATATTCCCCCGTGAAAATTTGGGCTTCATCCTTCGAGACTTAAATTAATTTTAATTCATACTTTGAGCTTAAGTTAATTAAACTTAAAAGCATGAATTAATTTTAGGGTGATCATGCAATTGTTCGTCTCATCACCTCGACTTCCCTCATCATTGTAAGAATTTTTTTTATTTACTTCAAAACTACAAGAACTTGAACCTTTTCTACCATTTCAAGCTTCTTCTACCATTTCAAGAATTCTTATCTCTTCACTCGAATTTGCATTTAACCGCCATCTTCTCATTGTCAATCTTTGCTTTTCTAAATTATGACTGAACTTAGTGGAATGCTAGGTTCCCTATGTACCTCTTTGCAGAGGATCAAGTAATAACATAGTTCAAAGGGACATGATTTGGTTTGAATGAAGGGGTGTGCCGTGCACAGTTTATACTCATGCGGGCCAGGAACAACATGAAGTTTAGGCTCGTATGTCATAGAGCATTGAACTTGAATTTGCTGATATGTGCTAATTTACATGTGTATAATAATTAAAAAAAACCAGCATCAAAAGTATGCTTTTAATACTTTTAGTAATTTAGTTCACTAATTGTTTTGTAATCTGCAGGGTTTTCTGAGGTTTCTTGATGAGAGAAAACAATCTTCTGGCACGAAATATGGTTCACAGGTATCTGATTAACTTACTCTGCTTCTTTGTAGTTTGATAGCAGTTGTTGTATTTATGTCCCATATAAAATACAATCTTGATTGTCCACTACCTATAACATATACTCATTTACCAAAGTTAGCTGAAAATCTTACTTGCATTTTATAAGGATGCCAAATAATAGTTTTATTTGAGAAACATGTTTAAGACAAGTTTTTTAACTGGGCTTTTAATCTTTTGATTCCTTACACTTTTTCAGTTTTCAGAAATATTTGAAAAAATTTACAACCAGTCGTTGTACGATGACAATGACTTGAATGAAACTTCGAGAACACATGGGTGTGCTCATGAAAATTGTATTACGTATGACCTTATAACATTTGTTTTCAATTTCTTGAAAAGCAATAAAAATAAGTACTCATAACCCTTATCCGTCTCCTTCTTATTTCAGAACTATTGTTCCTCTAAAGAAAGCTGGGAGCACTACAGTTACAAGCTTCAATACTGCAGGTTGGAGTATTTACAAATTTTAGAGAATTACCAGTATTTTAGTTATATGTATTTTTGGGGAAACATAGTGTGTTTTAATCTTCCAATCCTGAAGCAAACTTGACATTATTGAGTTCTCTATTTGCTAGGTTTTTTAAATAGTTTAAATCTTTAGATGTTGTGGGATTTAGAGAAGCTTCAATGGTAGAAGATATAATATATTTCAAATTCCTTTTTCTCATGTTCATTATTCCTTTATTTTATGAAATGTAAATCTTTTTAGTAGAGAGGAAATTTGAAACTCACACACATGTTTAATTTGTTTCTATTACCTGCTGATAGGCTTTTTCTGCGCACTATAATTAAATCCTCAAGTATAAGGATGTCAATTGTAGTAGCAAGTACCCAAGTTAAATTATCGATCCCGCTAAGACAGTTAATTATTTATTTACTATGAATTACTAATTAATCAGAATTGTGTAACCGATTTTCAAAGTGATTTTGTAATGAATTAATTATCTAAATTACTGAAAATATAAATAACTAAATTAATTAAAAGGCAATAAAAATAAAAGCAAGTTTCTAATCAAGAGATAACGAACAGTTCTAAGGTATCAGGTAGAGACCAATTAATTTGGGTTATTAAACTTACGATTGTTCATTCATGCAGTTTCACTGAAAATACACCACATATCCCTGTTATCCCACCGAATATGATTCGATTCTAAGCTAACAGTATAATCTGGTTTAAATCCTAAGGTGCGCAAATATTACCAAGCCTTATTCCTAGATACTATTCAAAGCAAGCAACAATACCTCCGGATGGTAAGCCCGACTAGGGGTGTCAACGGGCCGGGTCTGGGCCGGGTAGTGCACTACCCGGACCCGGCCCGTTTGTGAAGTACCTGGCCCGGACCCGCCCCGGACCCGTACGGGTCCTATATAATAGGACCCGTGCCCAGACTCATACGGGGCGGGTCCGCCCCGCCCCGCCCCGTTTTTTTTTTTTTTTAATTAGTCCTAAAAAATTTAAATTATACAAAAATTATTCATATATTTAAATAAATAATCATAAGAATATTAAATATAATTATAATTTAAAAATTATATATATATCATATAATTATAAATAATTTTTATGTATAAAATATAAAATAATTGTATAATATATATATATATATATTAACATAAAATATAATTATATATATATAAAATATAAATTAATTTTTAATATATTATATACGGGGCGGGCCGGGGCGGGGCGGGGCGGGTCTAAGTTAATACCTGGACCCGCCCCGGACCCGTACGGGTCCAGGCCGGGCAGCCCCGTTTCTCCTAAAGGCCGGGTCTGGGCCGGCCCAAAACGTGCGGGGCGGGCCGGGTACCCGCGGGTCGGGTGCCCGTTGACACCCCTAAGCCCGACTAACAAGATATTTTCTGGAATTACTACAAGGTTCTATTCACTTCCTACTTGATTGTCTAATTGCATTGTTCCATTAAACTAATCAAGTATTTGACATACCAGTTCATGAAATTAAAGTGCTTATAGCGGAGCTACTCTAATCTCTAACAGATAGACAATACCAATCATGAACGCACACAAGCTAACACAATAATCCAAGCATTATAGCGGATGTCATGAATATATTATGAAGACGTTACGAAGCAGATTAGCATGTCTTAATAAAATAAGTAAAATCAAAAGATCAACTGCATAAAATCTCAATCTTTGGTCTAAATCCTCAAATTAATTAAACCAATCCATCAAACCCTAGAACTGTATATAAAATTAGCCCATGAGGTCACAAGCAACACTCATGGCTAAGCAATTCATACCAAAAATCAAAGTAAAAGAAAGAGAAAGATAGGAATTATGAAACCCTAGTGTAGACGTAGTCTTTCGTTCCTTCTCCGTCTCTCCAATTGCTCGATTCTCCCTTGATTAGCACTTGGAACCCTCTTGGAAGTGGATGGATGGTGAAATCAGATTTGAATCTGATATGGATGTGTAGGAGGCGTGTGTTGTGGTGGAATGGAATGAGTTCTCTCCAATTTGTATATTGATCTCTCTAATTCTCTCTTGGACTGTTGCAGGGCTGTTTTCGTGATCAATCTCCTTTAGAATCGCGACTTGAGTGTATATATACACTGCTGCATCGAACAGGTCTCGTCTGGGCTCGATTTTGGGCCGCTCGGCACCTTGCTCGAGCCGAGCTCATGGCCGAGCGGCCCCCCAAACCAGCCGAGCAGCATATGGATGGAACAGGAACGTCGTGTAGGCTCTGAGGGCACCCCATTCGGCTGGAAATTCGAAAAATGTGGGTCCCGCTCGAGCCGAGCGACCTCCCGAGCTGCGGAGACTGCGCTGCGCGATTTTACCGTTTTGAGCATAACTTTTTCATAAGAACTCCAATTTGGATGATTTTTGCGCTCCTGCGATTCTCTCTTCTTTGGCTTTCTATCCATATAAAGAACTCATAGAAAATAAAATATTTGAATATATAAAAAGTCATACAAATTGGCTGTTCGGCACAGCATGCGCGATGTTATCACTTTGTTCATAACTTCCTCGTTTTGAATTCGATTGGAGTGTTCTTTATGTCAAAACGACCCTCTCTTCCATGGCTTTTCAAAAATATATCATATGATCAATTTGGACTTCTATAGGAATACAAAAAACTGTGCAACATGGACTGTATTTTTCAGCATTCCTTCTCACTTTCACTCCTCATTTCAACTTTGAACTTTTGATCATGTCTTACCCTTCAAAACTCAACAAAACACCTTAGTAGCACCTTAATTATGCAAGATATGAAAATCATGCCATTTTACATAGAATCATGACCACATTCTATCAAAAACGGTGTAACGCGAGACCTAAAACACGTGAAATTTCACTCTCAACACCTGCATTGATTTTTTTTCACATGAAACAGAAGGTGTCATAAATGGTATTTGACAGGTTAAGGATGCACCATCAGTTTTTCCGAGTGTGAAGGTATTTCTTTGTCTGTCATATCTCTTTTATTTTGCTCTAATTCGTTCTTAACTAATTTTGGTTTGTTTGGCCTCCTTTTAATATAATCTTAATTACGGAAATTAATCCATTGTTCTTAATTCTTTTACAAGTGTTTTTCTGTTATCAATCTTTATAGTCTTATTCTCATTATTACAATTCCCACATCTTTTCATTTGTGACAAGCCCCAATCACTTCTTCCACTGCCGCCGCATCCATTGCCACACCGCCCTCGAGACCTCCTTCATGATCTTCGTAGCCTCCCCTCTGTAGACATCGCCATTCTCCCATTTTTACAAATCAGTGTGCATTAAATTTCTCTATTTCTCTATCATAAACAAAAGAGAATCTATTTCACTTGGGTGCTTCATATTAAATTTCTGTAGGCAAGTGATATATCTCAAATTTTATTATTCTTTGAAATTTCATATTTCAAGACGAAAGCTCTGGCACAGGTACTCCTCTTCCTTCTCCACACCTATCACGATTCGTCTTTATTTATTTATGCGCATAAATATCCATTTTAAAATATGTTTATTTTTTCAGTATCAATGCCGGATTTTGCTATAATTGATATCATTGCTGGTGGCTTGAACAACCCTTGGAGTCCTCTAATTGGCAGCTGAAGTTGATACCACTTTTATATTTACATTTCCCCCAAAATCAATAGAAGAAGGTGTTGCAATGCATGTACACTGGATTTATTTCTCGAGTTGAGTAATTTTGCTAAATGAATTTGTAATATATGAAAACTTCCAACTAAATTAGGTATTTGTTATTTCGTTTTAGTGCTCTCACTTTTTCAAAATGATCATAATAATTATATTCTTTCTGCTTTCCCAATTATATTAGAATTTATATGTATAATTTTCTTATACAATAGAGGATGTATAGAGAAGAAGTTATGTGATTAAAACATGTTTATTTGGATTTAAACAGACAATCTGTATATATTTGCCATGCCATATTATGGAAAAACAGTTTTATGTTTAAAATCAATTTGATTTGATGTATTTATCTTTAAAATCAAATTGAAGTACTTTTTCCTTATTGTTGCAGTGTACATGTGTTCGTAAGGGGAAAACTTTTATGACTTTTGGCCCAACTTATCTTGTTTGTTTTCGAACTCTATTCGTTTTCTGTTCTTCCATTATTTTCTTAAGTAATTAAAATATACAACTCTCACGTGTTTGGTCTAAATTATTAGAAATAAGCGACATTTCTTTTTTCTACAACGTAATTGTGTTTGGTGGGAGATTGTATTTCAATGTCATTTTATTATGTGTCTTTTATTTTTGTATTTAGGTAAAGTTATTAGACGAATTAGCCACAAACCAATGGCCAGTTGCAGCAGTCAGGTATTTTACACAACATATCTTCATTATATTGAACTATATTTTTTAATATTTTGGAGGAGTTAGATATCTTAGCCTACCTGATACATAATGTTGATGATTATTTTTGCTTGCTTCATTTTTAGGAGTTCCAATCTTGAATCTTACAACATTGGTAAGCAAGATTCAATGGGATTGCTTTGAAATTAGTTTATCCTTGCAAATTTGATTATGTACAAGCAACTTTGCTTTGAGAACACATATTTGGCAAAGACTATAATGAAAACCTAATGCATAAATTTGTCTATGATAATCCAGTCTATTACTAGAGCCTTGGTAGATTAGCCAGTGATATATGGATATATATGCGTAAAGTTTTGTTGAGTTGTGTCAATTGAGTTGAACTACAATATGTGGCTTACTGTGTATTGAATTTAGTATTCAATGTTCTAGAATCTTTAAATAAATATAAGTGTTTTCTCTCTTAATATTACATTAGAAATGATTATGGATATATTATCAATCTTCGTGATATGGAGGTTCAGTTTTGTAATGGTCTTTCCATTCATTACTCATTAGTGAAGGTAATATTGTATTCATGTCCATCAACTAGCATGCTTTTTCTTACAATGTGGTTTTTGCCGGTACAAGCAATGATACCGAGCTTAATGGAATAACTATAATATTAAATTTAAACATTTCATACTTCCATTTATGAATCTATGTTTTAAAAAAATTCCAGAATTCTGTTTTGATGCAATCTATGTTTCATTTAAATTTTGAACGTAATTTATATATTGTTTCCACTCTCACAGCTTTTACATTTTATGAAAGAGTTGAGGATTGCATATGTATATGTCTATAAAATTTTTTTTACTAGAATGCAGTTAAAAAAATAAAAAATATAATTTATGGATTGTTGTTGAACACTTGAGCTACTGAATTTATATTTAAGGTTTATGGCTTTATTTTCTCACTTTGAAGGTTTAGATTTGGGACTAAGTAATTCTAGAATTCTGTTTTGATGCACTCTATGTTCCATTTCAATTTTTATGTAATTTATATATTGTTTCTACATGCACAACTTTCACATTTTATGAAAGTGTTGAGGAAGACTAAATTTTCTACATGGCAGTTGTATCATGAATACAAAATTAATCAACTTCCTATTTTACTATTTGTTAATAGACTATTACTTATTTTAAAAGTGCATGAGTCATGGGCTTTTCTAGCTGCAATTAGTATAATGGTCTACAACCAATATACCTGTTAATGCACCTTTGTAGGATCTTATAGAATTCAAGTAACGCAATCTGTGTTACAAGTGCAATGAAGTTTCAGTTTAAGAGTTACCCCATGGTAACTTCTCATTTTGTATTTTTTTTGTAGATAGTGTGCGAGAAAGTGAAAAGCAATGTGTATGAATTTGTATTTTTATTAATTACATTGGTATTGCAAATCCCAACAAACCTAATTATATCATAAAGTCACCCCAAGTGTTGATTCATTCTTTAAGGTATTAACTTGGTGAGTTTTCTATTTTTTGTTCATCATGCTCTCTTGGATAAGTATATAGTTCATTGAAATCATGACTTTCTTTACTTGATGCAGTTCTCATTGGGAGATTGTCTGTCTGCTGCATTTATAGTTAATTGGATCTATCGGAGGTGATGATTACATACTTTTAATTGCATGATTACTGTTATTGTTTGGAAGTGTTGTTGAGCTACTAATTTCAAATTCATAGCCCGAGGCCTTAATTGTTTAATGATAATGTTATTGTTTTTTATTCAGGAATGCAAGCCCGTATTTACTTGAATTTAAACGTGCTGTTAAGCTATTAATTATGAATTTTTGGTCTGTGGAATTATTTGTTTATTGATAATATTTTTGTTTTGATATGGGTCCTCGAGCCTGTATTGACAGTACATCAATGAAAAATATAGATGCTGTTTGCCTCATGCGAATGAAATAAAAGTCTTCCTCTTTTCTCGGTAACACTTAATTGTTTCTTTTCGAATATTATTAGTTTTAGTTGTGAATGAAGGTTTCTTAGTTATGGGTTTTTAGTTGGATTGCCATTGAAAGGGTTACTAACTTAGTAGGAAGGACATGAAACAGATTGATTAGTAGTGACGAATGTGATGCCTCACGTGGGAATACACCAAAACCTGTTGGATTTTTTTATATTTCTAAACTGAGATTTTATTGTTATTTTGGTGTATTTTATTTTATTTTATTTATTTTCTTTCTACATTTATATGTTGCCTGCTCTGCTCTAAATGAAAATATAAGTCTTAACCTTTGGTTCAAAGTTTGCTGCTAGGCTTTAGATCATTTAAATTGTCCACCTAAATTTGCCATATCCAAAGGAGTTTGGTTGATTGACAGTTACTGATGTATGTTGTTTTGTACTTAAAAAGACCAATATTTAGACATGTTCAATTGTAAATAACACTTTTTAGAGTTACCACGATAAATGGATTAAAAACTGGAGAGAAGTTACAATTGTGTTTCAGTAAGTTATAAGAGTTTAAGTAATAATTTTAGAAGCTATAATTGTGTTTTAGTAAGTTATAAGAGCTTAAGTAATAACTTTAGATGCTATAATTATGTTTATTATGTTGCGAATTTATATGAAGAGATAGCTGTACAATTTTATTTTATTTTTTAATTCAACTTTTACTCAAACTTCACATTGACGACCATGAATAGACGCAAGCTCAAATATAGACCTCATAGTTTTTTTTCCTTTTCAGCAACATGAAGACAAGACCGAGAGTCTGCGAATGGTAACCATTCGGTTAACTTATTTTAACCGCTTCAATATTGTTTGTTACTTAATAGTCTTGATTGACAGAAATAAGAGTTCTATATATATTTTTACTTTATTTTGTTTCAACATTGTTAACAATGTTGTCATTTGTTTCCAGGAAGAACTTAATTTCTTGAACAATTGATTGAAAGTTTCATTAAACTATTGATGTGTTGCTTAATCATTGGTTTGCATTATGAATTGTAGATTTTCTTGCGTGGGGTTCTTTGGGTAATTTTGTTAGTCATCCCTACTACTTCTATTATGTATAATAATTTAGTAATGCTCATATGGCTTCAGTCGCTGAACAATAAGTGAGAATTGAAATTTCTCTAATGTTCTTAAAGGCAAAGAGTCAATGACTAGCATGGAGTGTACTTTTTTTTCCAAATTCATGGAACCGTGGGGCCCGTTCCAAACTGGATGATAATCGTGGGTATATTGTTCAGTTTTGCTATTTTATTAATTTTTCACTCTTGTGGTTTAAGGTTTATTCACCCATAAGGTTTACGGTTTAGGGTATAATTGTAAATTCATCTTTGTGGTTTAAGATATATTACACTCTTAGGGTTTAGGGTGTAATTCTATTTATCATTATGTTTAGGGCATATTTCATCCTTAAGGTTAGGGTTTAGGGTATAATTTTACCTTTGTGGTTTAAGGTATATTTCACTCTATGATTTAAGGTTTAGGGTATAATTATAATTTCACCTTTGTGGTTTACGGTATATTTACTTCTAAAGTTTAGGGTACAATTGTTTTTTAAGTATAGTAAATTTAGTTATTTATAGGGTTAATTCCTAAAAAATTCACCACCTTATTGGAGGGTTTTCAAATCTATCACCACCTTTTATTTTTGTCAATTCAATACACAATTTATTTAATATTTTCAATTCTATCACGACCTTTTATTTTTGTCAATTGAATACGCGATCTATTTAATATTTTCAGTTTATCACAACTTTTATATTTTCAATTTGATACACCACTTATTTTATATTTTCAATTCAATTTATTATTATTATTTAATTATGGGTCTCTTAAAAAATATATATATATATATATATATATATATATATATATATATATATATATATATATATATATATATATATATATATATAGTAATAATAATAATAATAATAATAATATAAGAAAATAATAGTTTTAATCGTTTTAAAATTATATTCTTACAAAAGGAATTATATACATTATGAACTAAATTAGAAATAAAAATAATAATAGCGTCTGTTAAGCAGAAAGTCGTAGGTTCGACTTTTTTTTTAATTTCATGTTTAACTTTAAAAAATGTGGCAGTTAAATGTTATTAAATTGTTTTCAGTTTTTGTTAGTGTATTCAACATTGGAGTACAAATTTTATTTGATTTAATTTTTTGGAAGTCATTTTTTAAATTTGTTTAATTATTCACAACTTTAAAATTTGTAAGTCAAAGTTCGTTCATTTTATGCCTTTTTTTTTGGCATAATGGAATAATAATAATAATAATAATAATAATAATAATAATATTAATATTATTATTATTAATAATAAAAATAAAATAATAAATTGAATTGAAAATATAAAATAAGTGGTGTATTAAATTGAAAAATAAAAGTTGTGATAGAATTGAAAATGTTAAATAGATTGTGTATTGAATTGACAAAAATAAAAGGTTGTGATAGAATTGAAAATATTAAATAGATCATGTATTGAATTGACAAAAATAAAAGGTCGTGATAAAATTGAAAATTCATAATATAGTGGTGAATTTTTTAGGAATTAACCCTTATTTATATTATTATGAGATAATATCAATAAACTTCTCTACTGATATTTATTTTATGTTCAGTTAATATATATATAGATTTAAACACTAAAAATATTAATATAGGTAAGATAAATTAGTATTAAACATGTATGGATAACGGTGGATATTGACAAAAAAATATTGAAATGAGTATAAATTTTATAATGAATTTTTTAAACAGGGCATACGAGCATGAATAGTTGGCGTTCAAAAGAATACGGGTTATGGATATCTTCTAAAATCAATATTGATTTTAAGTATTTCCGGATACCCTAACAGGAAGGATATGTGTAGTTGTAAACGGATTTGGAACGAGTACGGATAATTGTAAAAAATTTCACTAGAATTTGGGACGGGTACGCATATATTATACTGTAATTTATATATTATGAGATATTTTATTTAATCATATTTATTATATATTTATTTAAATAATAGAATTTATATTATTTTTAATTTTTAATTAAATTAATAATAATGTATTTTTTAAATTAATAATAATGTATTTATTTAAACAATGAAAAATATAAATATATATAAAATAAATTAATATTAAACGAGTACGGGGACCAGAATAATTTTTTTTTAAATGGAACGGGTACGGGTTGTTGTTTTTTAATCGGATATGAGTACGGCTACTCTAAAATAAGTGGGAACCCTACTCGTTGCATCCCTACACAAACCAAGCACGGTCCAAGTTTAGATAAAAAAAAGTTTAACAAAATTCATGCCCGTACAACATAATAAAAAGAAACAAACGTTGAATGGTTTTAAAAAAATTACAACATAAAAAAAAAACCACGACCGAGTATAAAAAAAAATACTCCTCAAATTTTAAAAAAATTCTATTAATCTTATAAGACTATAAGAAAAAGAAAATTATATATATATATATATATATATATATATATATATATATATATATATATATATATATATAATATTTCAGAAATTTCCCTGTCCGCGCATACGCGGTTGGGTAAACGCCCCATCAAATATTTACATTAGTATATATTATTTCAATTTTGTCTCACAATAATAAACAAATAATCTATCATTTTTATTTTGGCAAAAGCTCCTGTGCACCCGGGCGCACGGAACACTTTCCGTGCGCCTTTAGAAATTTGTGCTAAATTGTATACCTTTTAGTATACAGATGTGTACCCTTTATTTTCTAAAGAAAAATCTGGGCGCACGAACAACACTCCGTGCGCCTTTAGAATTTTGTGTTAAATTGTATACCCTTTAGTATAAAAATGTGTACCCTTTATTTTCTAAAGAAAAAAAAATATTAATGAAAAGTGTATACCCTTTAGAACAAAATTGTGTACCTTTTAGTAATTAAAGTGTATACCCTTTAGACCAAATTAATGTACCCTTACCCATAATACAAAATTTCTAAAGGCGCACGGAATGTGTTCCGTGCGCCCGGGTGCACGCAAGCCTCACTCTTTTATTTTCTCTTAAAATAACAAACCCCCCCATCAAATAATTAAACAAAAAAAAAAATAGCGGCAACACTCCCTCTAAACCAAAAAATAACGATAAAACTCCCACCCTAACCAAAAAGCACTTAGTGCTCCGGTGTACTTGGACAATCTTAATCGTTAGATTATATTTTAATTTCATCTCAACCATCAAATAAAGTAAAAATAATTAAATTTTTAAAAATTAACTAGCCAATAACCCTTATTTTTAACACATTAACTCCAGGTGCACCGGTGCTCCCGATGCACCACATAATCACCCCAAAATGTGGCTTTCATATAAAGATTTTACTAAACCATATGTTTTTTCAGAAGTAATTGCGGTTGCTTTCCCCTTCAATACCTAATGAAATTGTCTCCCCAAAATCAAAATAAAATTTATTTTTCACGCAAATATCGGCGCTATCCACGCAAATAAAAATCTATTCTTTAAATCAACTATTTTTAAATTTCTATAAAAATTATTATTATTATTATTAATTATTCAATAATAATAATATTATTAATAATTAAACTATTTTAGTATCACTTTATTTTAATTGAGTATCGATTTATATAAAAAATGTCATATCTTTTTATTCATTCTACTAATAGTTCATGAAATAATTTAACTAAATGGTAATCACTTTTTGTTTATCATGTATCACTTTTTATTAAAAAAATATTAATATTTTTTATTATTACAGTAAATTGTTCGTGGAATAATTCAATTATACGATATCACCCCTTTTTTTATTTATTAAGAATCACTTTTAATTAAAAATATTATCATGTTTTATCCATTCTATAAATAATTTATAAAATACACTTTGATAATTAGTTAATACTTTTTTTAAAGATGTTATGACTTTTCATATATATTTTAAATTGTTCATTAAATTGTTCACATTACTGTTATCACTTTTCATCGATTGTGTATCAATTTTCATATAAAATTTATCACATATTATAACATTTTATAAATTAATAATTTTTAAATTAAAAATAAATTAAATGAATAACAAAATTTAAATTATTACATTTTTAAATAATAAAAAATACAATATATATATATATAAATAATACTTAATTAATTTATTTTATAATTAATTTTCATTTCTCTAATTTGATTACAATCAAATAAGGCCCTTTAAATTTTTTTATCACATAAGAGGGATCCATAATATGGTCTCACCCAAATCTTTGCCTTTTTAATTATTTTAAATTATCTTAAATAAATAAATCATTAATGATTATCATGGAATAAAGTAATTTGTGAAAATTAAAAAACTAATTAATAATGAAATAACAAATTTGTTTCCAAATAAATCAATTTTAATTTATCACGTTTTTGTTAGAAAAATAATGATAATATATTTAATGTAATGAATTATTTAAGAGTCCACTAGGATGTACCGGTGCACCTGCACAATCTTATCCATTAGATTAATGTACAAATCAATCTCCACTATTAAATAAAATAAAATAAATAATCTTTTTTAACAAAAAAAGCTACCCACTATCAATTTAACCTATAAACTTGGGGTCCACAATGCACCCCAAAATCACACCGTATTTAATTTAAATATATTATGATAAATTTATTTTCGTCAAGTAAATATTTTTTCTCATGACAAAAAATATAGACACTAATTACTATCATTAAATAATCAACCTCTAATATTTTATTGAAAAAGAGTATCCTTAAAAAAAATTATCCGGAAATGAATGTATTGTGTTAAAGTATAATAACTAACATTTTAATAAAAAAGATGACGATTTATATTTTTTGTCACTATAGTAAGATATTTATGACAAAATGTATAATGTCACTAATTATTTAAAAGTTCCATGATAATTTTATTTTCGTCATAAAAATATTATTTATCAAGATACTGGTGTAGTCGCTAATTACTTTAAATTTGTCATTAAAAGTGACTTTAAATTTTTTATTGAAAGAAGATATCCATAAATAAAATCATAACGAATTTATTAATGTCGTCGTTAAATAGTGTAAATAGTGATAAATAAAATTACAGATGATAACAACAATTTATGTCGCTAAAAGATACATTTTAGTGACGAAAGTGAAATTCGTCATATTTGAATTATAAAATATGACGAAAAACTTGCGTCGCGAATTTTTTCGTCACAAAATGTATGATTTACTATAGTGGGTCAAGGTTGACTTGATGAATGAACTTGAAAAACATGGAGTAAAAATTAAAAGGGAAACCTAGATCAATTTTGTTCTCCATATTTTGCCAAGATGTTTTGAGTAAGTTCTACCTGAGTTACGAGAGGTTGTACTTGGTGGTAAACTTCTGACAAAAAAAGTGGTGAATGAAATCAATTTTCATAAAGATGTGAACAAGGTTAGTATCTCATTCACTAGTTGTTGAAGCATGATTAGTGATGACATCTACTAACACGTTGTGTGTAGATACCGAAATTACTAAAAGCGTGTAACTAAGTGATGATGAGATAATTGAGTACATGAGTAAGCTACGAAAGTAGTGGCTATTGCAGTGGGTGTTGTTTATTTATCACCTGATAGGAATAAACGTTTGGTTATGAGAAATTATCTTTGAGTACGTTTTCATAGAAAGAATTTTATTTCACTTTCTATGCATTTACGGATGAATACTCCATTTCATTTAAATGACATGGTCATAGTGATGAAGGATGGAGCTATAATCTGTTATGGTACGTTGGTAATAATTTGTACACTCTTAAATCATGTTTCTTTCACGATGCAACATAATAGTAATGATAACGCGTCTTCCAATCTTAATACGAGAAAGGAACATTCGGATATGAATCAAACATACCTTTAGCATCTGAGACTATGTCATGATTGCTTTTTCAAGGCAGATGATGAGTTATTTGAAATTACTAAATTCATTTTATGGGTATGCCCTAGAAACAACATGTCATAAGGATGTTTGTCTGTTTGTGGGATATCCTAGAAAAATGAAGGGTGTTTTATTTGATAGTCCAAAATAACAAAAGATGATTGTTAACACAAACACTAGATTTTGGAAAAGGACTATATAATAAATCACAAACCCATGTATAAATTATTTTAAAAGATGTGAGAGAAAAACACAAAGTATAGTACCAATTGTACAAGAGGATATACCACAAGTAAACTGTATCGCGTGACATGTCTGATGCACAATTGCGTGTAGCACTTTGTCATAGTGGGAAGGTTGTTCTACAACCTGATAGATTTATGTTTTGGGTGAGTCGTGATACTTGGTCCCTAGTAAACATGAAATCGGCTCATTGGTATGACGAAGCACTACAAGATAGAAATACGGAATCTTAGAAAAGTGCAATGAATTCTAAAATAGAATCTATGAATTCTAAATTAGATCTAGGTGCTTGTAGAACCACGAAATGGTGTGAAAGCCATTGGAAGTGGCTCTGCAAAATAAAATAGGATCAGACGGTAAGGTGATACTTTGAAACAATGCTTGTTGCATAAGGGTGAGTTCGAGTATGAGGAAACCTTTTTGCTGGTAGCTAAGTTTAAGTCGATTCGGATTCTTTTAATTTATTGCTGCTCATATTGAATTATGAGGTATAGCAAATTGATGTCAAGACCGCTTTCGTGATTAGAAGTCTTGAGGAAAACATCAATGTGGAGTAACCAGAATGATTCATTACAAAGTGCTAAGAGCATTTTGAATGTAAGCTTAAAAGTGTCCATCGATGGACCAAAGCAAGCTTTAAACTCAAAGTACATCTGTTTTGATGAGGTAATCCAGTGGCATGGATTTATTAAATGCGCGGATGTGTCTTGTGTATTGAGAAGAGTGTCGAGAACATGGTGGTATTTTTTATATTATACGTAGATGATATCTTGCTCATTGGAGACAATGAAAAAGTATCCTCGGGCGTATAGGTATGGTTAATAAAGCAATATGAAATGAAGGACTTAAGAGAGCAAAATATATTCTTATGATCATGGTGATACGGATCACAAGATAGAATGTGGTGCTCATCTCAAGCTTTATGAAATGATACAATCCTTACTCGTTATAGCATGTGACTTTATCTAAGAAAATATGTCTTAAGACACAAAAGAGGATAAAGGTGTAGAAAGCGGTTCCTTATGTTTTGGCGAATAAAGGAGCTTAATCTAAGAAATTCTATGCACGAGAAAGGATATCTGTTTTACTAAATGCATGCAGAGTCAGTATCAACGTAACCCAGAACAAGAGTGATGAACTACGGTAAAACATATTTGAAATGCCTGAGAAGGACTGGAAATTATATATTGGCTTATCGGACAGATTCACTGCTTCTTGTGGATTATATAGATTCAGAATTTTCAAGTTAAGTAGGATGACAGTAAATCCACCTCAAGGTTATGTATTTAATTTTAGGAAGTAGAGCCATAATATGGAGGAGTTTCATATAGAAATATATTTCGGACTCCGCCATGGAAAGATGATAAATTGGAGCCTCTAAGGCAGCCAAAGTATCTGTATGACTCTAAAAACTTCATGATGGACTTGGATGTGGTTTCTAAGGTTGCCCAAGGGTATCACATTTTATTGTGATAATAATGGTGCAGTTGCAAACTTGAAGGAATCACGAGCCCATAAGGCAATTAAACACATTGAGAGCAAGTACTACCTGCTACGAGAAATCGTATGATGAGGGGAAGGATGTTGTCGCCTAGACTGCATCGGATGATAACCAAGTAAATCCTTTTACAAGGACCTTAAGGCAAAAGCTTTTGATGGTTATGTAGTGGGAGTGGAATCAGATGTATAGTAGTAGACATGACATCATAGTCTTTTAATATAAGTGGGAGGTTGTTGGATTGTATACTAAAAGCCTAGCTTTAGTATAAACAATGTTACAACAATTTATTTAAAATAAGAATCATTGATCAAATGATTGCGTCTTATAATTTATTTATATATCCAATGTAATAGTCCACTTACTTTATACTGTAGATAATATGTTGGCGATAACACGCGGAAGATCATATTATCGATTTTTTTATAAAGTATAAGAAGATGCTCACAACCGAAATAGACGGGAACTCTCTATCGGGATGGTTGTAGTGTGATTTGGTATTAGTTTGTCTTAACTATAGAATCACATTAGTGCACTTTATGTGTATTGAGCAGGACCGCTTGAGATCGTTCGACTTATACTGACTATATAGAAAAACTTGATCTTAGTTATTATGGATGTCCGTATTTTTAATTTCTATACAATAACCTCGAGACATAAGCCAGTATGTATTTCTTTAATTCATCAATGGGTGAGATTTACATGTAATTAAATCAACAAACTCGGTGAATTGGGAAATAATGTTGTCTCTATGGTGTGTTATTGATTGTAGAAGGAAACCATGTTTGATAAAATAGGTTGATGATGTCCTCTTGAGGAGCTCATAAGGATTACTATGTAAACTCTGTAGGTGAATTTATTTCGGCATGATAATGAGGTTGAGTGGTACTACTCTCGGATAAGATATTAATTAATGGAGTTGTCAGTAACTTAATTAATTAATGGGCATTGCATATCTTAAACATGGGGAGACTAACGAGCTCATAATAAAAAGGAGCACATAACGTAATTTAGGATTAGAGCGGCAGTGCAGTAATAATATTTTAGTGAAATATATTATTATTGGACTTAAGTATAAGTTTTGGGCTAAACTTGGATACTTAAGCCCAATGGAGGCCCGACTCTAATTTCTCCTCCTAGTCCCTGCTGTAGCCCATATACAAGTCATCTCAACTGTTCGGAAAGCCTAAGAATACATGCCTAACCGTTAGTAGGGTAGAGAGAACAGCAGATTGAGAGGATCTTGAAGATCGTCGCCCACACGACATCAAGATTGGACTTGAGAATACAGCAGAAGATCAAGAGGTTGTTTTCAGCAACCCGATCGTCAACTTCCATGATTTTTCTATAATAGTCTGGAATCCAAAACTGGTCGTGTGATACATGGTTGGAAAGCCACGGAAGAGAGGATCGTTTTGGCATGAAGATCACTCAAATCGGAGATCGAATGAGGAAGTTATACCCAAAGTCATGAGTTACGCATGCTGCCTGCGAGAATTCCTCTTCTTCAATATACCCTGGTGAAAGGTAATATGATTTTATGTTCTTACTTCTACTGATATAGAATCGTATAGAACCCTAACGATTCTATTAACCAAATGATCGAACGCCAACATTTGTCACCGCCATCACTTTAAGTGGGGAATGGTTTCTCAAGGAGATCTTAAAGGGTTGTGATTAAGGGAAAGGAATGGTTTCGTAGTGAGGTGGATACTGTCATAATATAAATAGAAGTGTATTTGCTTTTGTATTCTAGAAACACGATTTTATTAAAACTCAGCAATTCTGATTAGCTTGAATAGTTAGTTAGTTAATCATAGTTAGAAAAGTTAAGTTGCTATTATAAATAGCCAGCTCTGGGTGTAATAGAACCAACGAAAATATCACAATTCAGTTCAGTCTTTCGCGCACTCTCTTTTTTTATCACTGGCACACACGGCCACTCTTATTGATTGATTTAATTACAGAGCCACTCTTATCGATTGATTTAATTACCAGAGGTAATTGTTCAAAGGATCATGGTTCATCATCGATTATGATTGGAATGATTATGAACAGGTGCCTTGCGTGACAGATACAAAGAGTTTTGAGTGTAACTTCCATGGGACCAGTCCTACCAAATATTTATTATAACTGGATCCCTTCTTCCTATCGGCCTTCATCTCAAAGAAATTGGAGCCCCACCTAATTTCAATTGGATCCCTTCTTTCAATCGTCACGCGGCCTCCTTGTCAGAAATCGTCAAATTTCAATAGCCAAATCCTTACTGCAATGAGCTAAGAGGCATGCGCGAGGCAGTCGACGGCGGGTTCGGTGGAATTAATTGGAGAACTGGAGGCGGAGTTTAAGAAATAAAAGCAAGTTGAAGGAATAAAACTTCTATTTCTATTTATGTTTCTGTACATAACATACACATACACAACACTTCCTAATTTGCCATCAATTTTCACACTAGACTAGACTATTGAATTTAGAAATAAAATCACCTGTTGATGTGTTTTTTTTTTTTTACCGTGAGAATACTTATTTGATGGCTCATATACATTAATAATTGCTCAAAGCTCTGTTAAAGATACTTAAATAATTGGGAATAATCCATTTGTGTTTCTTTCTTCTGGAAAACAACCAATTACTGCTATGAACAAATCATTGATTAGCTAGTTAAGCTAAGAAATGTGAATGTTTGTCTCTTAAATAAGAGAGAGGGATATAGTACTCTAACACTATCATTCAAAGTCAACAAGATGCATACTAATTACATAAAGAGTACACCCATTTTTAATAAATGAACACCTTTATTAGATACACACCCTCCTTCAATATTTTATTTCTTAATTTTATTATATACGTATCCTCAAAGCTTCAAAACTACCATTTTAAAATTAAAATAATACACGTCCCATATTACCCATAAACCCTAATTTACGCAATTCCAAACATACCAACCCTAGAAGTCTCCTCTCTCTAATTCTTAAAGATAATTGGACAAATTAAAGGGCGAATCTAGAATTATCATAAAACATGTACATTTTACAGAATCATTAGCAATCAAATAAATTTTACAAAAGTCCGTGATTTTCCATCAGAATTCATCATTCATTTAAATGGATTTGAAGTTACGATCTTTGGCTGCTTTATTTTGGTTGTCTTTAGTTATTCAATGTCTGCTGCTTTGAGTTCTACCCAAGATTTCAACCCTCCATATACTAGAGTCATTTCTATATGCTTCGTTAAATTTTGATCAATGAATTTTAAATTATTTTTTTCAAATCGTTTCTCTTCTAATGAAAATAATTTGTTTAGTTTCTAGCTTATGATTACATTTACTTGGGTTAGTGTTTTGAAGTTTTTATGTCCAGATACATATGATAAAAATGACAGTGGTCGGTAGAATAATTGAAGAGTGAGAGAAGTTGGTGCTGATCATAGTCATGGAAATGGGTGGTTATCCAAATTAATCTTATTTTTAAGTGGGTGTATTTAATGAATAAAGGATAATTTAGACTTTTTAAAAATATATAGTATTTTAATTATAAAAGGGGTATGCATTTAATGGAACCCTTATATAAATTTATTTACTAAGACTTTTTATCATAATATTGGATCTGTTTTATGCTTAGAAGTTCATATACTTAATCTTGAAGCCTACCCAGATGAGTAATCATCTGTTTTTTTTTTTCTCTTTGAATTTGATCTTGTTTATGCTTGAATGTGGCTCTAGAGGATCATACTTTTATACTTGGATATCTTTTCTTTCATTTTATGATGTCTAGAGGCAATTCCATGAGTTTGAGCTTGGTTGTTTTTATGTTCCTAAACATAGATTAAGGTGGGATTGTCTAAAGGCATTTTGTTTCTGCTGCATAAAGTAACTAAAGTTATCATAGGAACGGTTGATCTCTCTCTAGGAGTTTTTTTTTTCTTCTTAAATATGAAGAATTATGCAAAGATTTGCCATTAAAAGCAGAGATTAAGTGTTACATTCCTTTCTAAATCAATTATATATAATTTATTGCTTAGAGATAATAAAGAAAAACATGAATATTTTGTGGAAGATAACACATAATATGTGAGTTGTAGAAGTAAAATTAATTATTAAGATAAGTAAGTGTAATGCTACTTAATTATTAGGATAAGTCTTGGGTGACATCGTCTCACGAATCTTAATTTGTGAGATGGATTATCCATTAACCAAAATACATATGTTTTATATTAAATAAAAAGATAATTAAAGGAAAAGAAGGACTTGTTTGGCTAATGGGCTATACTAACTAAATTGTCTTTTAATAACCATTTTTTCGGTAATCTCCACGGGCCAAACATTTAAGTTGTTCAAAATTAAAAAATTTCTCTTATAATATAAATATTATTATTATTATTATTATTATTATTATTATTATTATTATTATTATTATTATTAATGGTTCATTAAATAGTTCATAAGTCTTATTATCACTTTATTATAATTAGGCATCATTTTATATTAAAAATATTATCACTTTTTATTTATTTTTATAAATTGTTCATAAAAATAATTAAATTAAATAATTATCACCTTTTCTTTGTTATGTGTAACTTTTTATTATTAAACATGTTATCACTTTTTATTCCAATAAATTGTTTGTGAAATAATTCAATTAGACGAATATCACTTTTCTTTGATAATGAATTATTTTTTATTAAAAATATTATTACTTTTTATTATTCTAGTAGATTGCTCGTGAATACACCTTTTAATTAGTTATCACTTTTAGGAAAGATGTTATCACTTTTCTTTTAAAATGTTACTATATATTACTTTATATTTATACTATAAATTGTTCATGGAATATAGTTCACAATAAAGTTATCACTTTTCATTCACATTGTATAAATTTATAATTTTAAATAAAAAATAAATTAAATGAATAACAAAATTTAAATTAATAAAAATTTAAATAATAAAAAATAGTATTAATTGAAAGGAAAAAACATAATATATAAATATATATATAATATAAAAGACTTAATTAATTTAATTCCATAATTAATTTCTCAATTTTTAAAATATGATTACAACCAAACAAGGCCCTTTAAAATATAGTTAATTGGTTAATGGATGATCCGTCTCACATATAGTTAGTGGTTAATGGGTTAAAACAAGGCCCTAATATTATTATTATTTATTAATTATTAATTATTAATTATTATTTATTATTATTATTGGATATGGATATAATGGTAAAATTACATTTAACACTTAGGTATTAAATTGTGGTATTGTGTATCCCACCTCTTGAGGTGGTATACACAATACCAAGGAAAAAGTATAATTAATATTGGGTCAAAATAATACCGGTTGTAGATATTATGAATAAATCAAGACAAATATGATATTACGTGGTATTATTAATATATTAGGATAGGATTGAGTATCACTTTTAATTGAAATGTTATCCCTTTTTATACTCCGTGCACAAACTTTTGTAACCAAATCTGATGGACAGAAGGAGTTTAAAATTTTATATGGTTTACGAAGATGGTATATATTCTTCTACACTTGCCTAAAAATTATAAAGAATTACAGATGATCCAAACCATTATACATAGACAATCAAAATTGTTTTCAATTCCAAGAACTCCCTCCGTCCCGGAGAAGTTGATATTTTTTTTTTGCACGAAAATTAAGAAGTATAATAATTTAAAGTAAAGTGAAGTAAAGTGAAGTGAGAAAAATAATATTTAATGCGTAGTGGGTAGTTGTATTAGAGGTGATATGTGAGGCCTATGAGAATTAGATTAATTGTTTTTGTGTGAATATCATGTATTAAAAAGGAAATGTGTTAACTTTAGTGGGACAAATCAAAAAGGAAAATGTGTCAATTTTTATGGGACGGAGGGAGTATAAAATAGTTGTCTTTGAATTTAAGCAAGCAATTTCTACTTGACAAATGACTTTTCTGCATTTTTATTAGTAGGGGTAGAAGCAGATAAAATAAATGAGTGAGGGATTATCAACAGCAGAAATAATTTAGCAAATACTGGAGTAATATTTATCAAGGTTGTTTTGAATACATATTTTGCAAGATTACACTGAATTCGTTTCCATTGGATGTCCACAGTAGAAACTGAAATTCAGGTGAAGAAATAAATACAAGTGTTGTAAGTTGAACCGAAGAGAGTAGATAAAAGGCCATGATAGCCAAGTAGAAAATTGGAAACTAAAAAAGACATTACCTTAACCTCGTAGTGGGTATGGTATCTGTGCAGTTGTTAGGGAGAGAAAGAAACAAGTGGGGAAGATAGAGATGGAGGCAAGGAACAAGTTGCAGGGGAAATGACTCAGGACAAGCTCACACTCATCTTACCTTTCCTTTCTTTGCCTACGAGATTGTATGTTCCAGGCTACATGGGGATCCCAATTCACATCAATTGCTACAAAATAAAACACCAAAATACTTGCAACGAGATGGAACATGGGTTGGAATAGGGTCACTGACCTCATCTAAAAGTTTAAGCTGATAGATAGGAATACCATTTGATAATTAATAATCAATACACACTCTAACAGCCACATCACTTGCTAGAAAATAAAAAAAACACTTGTCACAATCATTATCATCTAATCTCCACGCTAATATTTTATTTAAAACTATCTGCCTGCACAGATAGCTAAATTGGAGTAGCTTAAATTAATAGAAAGGAGTTTAAAGACAACACAGTCATAATAAATAGGCCAAACTTCAAACTAGAATCTGAGAAAAGGCAAAGAAAGTGGATATATATCTAAGCTGCATCAACTTGTTCAACTTCATAGACAAGCCATGAGTTTGGAGGAACCTTCTTAAGTCTTTTTCTTCTTCTTCTTATTCTTCTTCTTCTTTTCCTTGGTCTTGTCATCACCATCAGCTAATAGCTCACATACTGTTCTGCAACTTCAGTCATGAAATCAAATGCATGGGATAAGTATCAGGGGCCGGAAGGGAGGAAAACTGATACTAGAAATAAAAGGCACAAGAGAATTACAATGCCTCAATCTCTTGATCCTCAGCCACCGCTGCTTCGTGAGTTTGTAAACCACCCTCTTGTTCTGTTTTCTCCGACCGCGATTTTCTTTTCCTTTTTGGCTTCACGCTGAATACAGCTCCAGAAGAAGAGGGATTGTCCAAGGACAAATTCTGGTTGTCATCCCTCTTTTTTTCAGCCTTCGTCTCCCTTAAGAGGTTAAACAATAAATTTAACTATGCATGTCGCCTAAAACCAAAACTATTTTTTTATTCAGCAGTCTTAAAGATGATCATAAGTGTCTAAAAGTAGTGTAGTTACCTATCTATACGACCAATAACTTGCTTTACCATTAAAACACTGAAAAAAATATATATAACAAGATTTATTGAATGCTTACGAGGATTGCATTTCATCTTTAGAAAGAAGCATTTCCTGGCCAGAAGCATTGATTTTATCAAACGGATCTAATTCCTTCTTTTCAACATCCTCCACTCTCTTTTCATTGTCCGCCTCACTACTCTTTTTTTCATCCTCCCTAAAACCATCACATTTGATACTCATATTCTAGACATATATAGTAAACAGATCACAAACAAAATCTAGTCTAGTGCAGAATGCCGTTTTTTAAAGATGATGCCAAGTAAATAAAATGTGAAAAACTATTGTAAGATGCAATTGTGATCAAACTCACAGATCAAGGGATTGTTCCTGAATTTCATCTTTACCATCGCCCACAACTGCATGCTCCATGTAATTTCCAACAATCATGGACTCACTTTTTTCAAGTGCAACCTCTTCTTTTCCAGCCTCTCTAAAAGGAATTAAGAAATGTATTAGGATACTAGATAATATAAAAAACTTATCAAGATGAAGTTACTAATTACCTTTCAAGATTTACACTTGGGGAATCATCCATTTTTGATAAGGTCTTCTCCTTGCAATCTTGGTCTTCAACAACTTGAGTTTTCTTCCTAAGCTTGCGCTTATCATTATGATTTCCAAGAGTGTCTTCATCCATTACTTGAAAAGCAAGTGAAATATTCATTACATAGAAAATGAATGAGTAGGGCTGGCTATATTAAAATGAACATATACCGTGGCCACTCGACGGTAGAGAATCTTGTACCACATCATCTTCATCGTCAATGAAGCTGTCCTCATAGGCGTCATCATCGTCCCGATTACTGGATTCATCAGTGTGCTGAATATCTTCTCCAAATGGTTCCCCATCGAGGGTGGGCTTGTAGTAGCCTGTGAGATGGACAGAAGAGCCGCCAACCACGGAGAAGATAACGTCCTCCACCTCGTCAAACTCCACATCCAAGAGGCAGGATTCGGTAACATTGGGGAGCAACGCACAGAGAAGAATCGGGGATCCGTTGCCCACGCTGCATTGCACGCTCGTCCTGGAGGGACAAACCTTGGAACCCAAAATGGCCTGATGCAATGCACGTATTATATATTTGGTAGAAATATGAGGTCAGATTGCCTGTGACTATATGTAGTGTTCAAATACACATCACCAGTCTGTGCATTTAACCTCTGCATGGTTTCCACTGTTTTCATAAACTTGTGTGGAAAGAAGTTTGTATCTTTATCTTTCAACAACAAAGGGTATTATATGATCATGATGAGGATGATTAGAGATACTTATATGATTATTCATTAGGGGTTAGTTTGTTTAAGAAAAGATTTTATTGATTTTGTGAAGATAATTTAGTCTTTTTAAAGAGGTAAATTAAGTTGTGTGAAAAGTATAATGCATTTTTGAATCTTGTTTTGTTCTTACAAAAAGTACCATAAATTATTTGAACATAGAGTAAACTTTTCTAAATGCATTTTTTAAAATCAATCATTGTGTATCAAATACTTAATTATGTTACACAACATTGAGATTTAATTCAAATAAACTATACTATTAATCCTACATACACTACTATAATTTTTTAAAAAAAAAAAAAACTAGTACTATAAATATTACACAATTTTTCATCACTAGTACTGGCGTGATCCCATACTGTGGTCCTCATCTCCATCTATATATAACACTTTACACACTCCCATCCTTTATTTCCATATATTATTTCAGCGTAACATCTCCCATTTAATTTAATGATATTGAAACGAATAAAAGAAATAATATAATAATTGCATATACTGAAATAAAACATAGTGAGGAAAATTAAGAAAGCAAATTAATTAAGTATAGAGATGGGATAGAATTTGAGTATTGTAGAAAATTGTATTGAGAGATGGGGTTTCAAGCAAAATTTATACACCATTGTATCCCCTACTACTATGAGTAGTTAAAAAGTTACCGTACATGTGAAACATGAAGCCTTCTCCCCTTTTTTCTTGAATGAATTGCCGATTTCTCCGCGCTTATTTCCACCCCTAAACACAACACAATCAACTCAACCGCATCATATTAATATTATTAATAATCAAATAAAATCACAACACAAATATATATACTCCATCACTGTTCCTTACCCCAAAATGCCATATTCCTCCTCAACTTCTTTGGATCAACTAGGATGTATAAAGAAAAATGATAGAACTCTCACTCCCCCCACTATGCGTCTCTCTATTCATATATATATATAGAAACACACACTCATTGTTATTATTTATAACTAATTATATCATCATCAATCAATCAAACATACAAAAGAAAAAAAAATCATATCGGGGGAGTCAATAATATCCTAACATAAATAAACCAAACCTCACATAGAAAATATATTGGATTATTATTATTTTTGGTCAAAAATAATACTCCATCCGTCCCACCCAAAGTCTTCATTTTACTATATTAGACGTGCATTCAAAAGTCCTCATTTCTAACTTTTAGTAAAAACACCTCACATATGTCCATCATTCACTACTAATATAACTACCCACTACACATAAAATAATAATATTCCTTAATCTACGCACAAAAAATAACCGGTGACGTTTGGGCGAGACGGAGGAAGTATACATGACCATTTAAATCAAATATTTCACTTTAATAATATTTTTTAAAATTATTTTATTTATAGTAAATCTAATCATATGTTTAATGTGTCAAATCTCTCTATATATAGAGCAATTTTATTTATAGTAATTTTAATGCGTGAGATCATCCCAGATAATATTATTTTACACTTTTTAAATTAGTCATCACCCTCGCTATAAAATGTTATCACTCCCCTTATAAAATAATATCACTTTTTATTTATATTATAAATTGTTTATAAAATAGCATTATCATTTTTTATTAATTGAGTGTCATTTTTCATTATATATAAAAATTATCAGTTTTTATTCGTATCACGTAAACAGTCATATGAAACGATCTCACGCAATTCCATAAATGAACCTAATCAAATTATGTTTGAACTCGAATATAAAGTACTAGAAATAAAAGTGAATATGTGCTTTATTTATTTAATTATTATTATTATTATTGTTTTTTAACCTAATATGAAAAGAACTCGTCAAAAAGTTTTTTTTTTTGCAACACAGAGAGAAAAGTTAAAAGATTAAAAATTAGGGTGCACCGCAGGATCTTATTATTGCAACACAAAGAGAAAAGTGAAAAGATTAAAAATTAGGGTGCACCGCATGATCTCAAGTGTTAGATTAATTTTTTAGTTAATTGTCACCATTAATAATATAATTTTTTTTTTATTTTTTTTAAATTACCCACTACACCATTTAAACTTATAAATATGGATAGATCTTGCGTGAGACCGTCACACGTGAAACTATTTTTTACTTTGTAAAATAGTTATTACTTTCGCTATAAATCATTATCACTTTTGCTATAAAATGTTATTACTTTTTATTTATATTATAAATTGTTCATGAAAGAACATTATCACTTTTCATTAATTTATTATCACTTTCCTTCATAAAAGTTATCACTTTCTGGCCGTCTCACATAAGGGCTTACGTGAGACGGTCTCACACAAGTCTTTGCCTATAAATATTGGGTGCACCCTAAAATTATTAATATTTTAAATATAAAAAACACGTAATATAATTCATTTTGTGCAACGCACAGGTTAGTAGTATCTAGTGAACGATAATTTTAAAAATAAAATGTGTATAAGAATATTAATTAGGCAAAAACTCGTGTGCCCCGGGGACACGGTGTGCTCTCATGGGAACACAATTCCCTCCCTTCATATTCTATTTAAACCTATGTATTGCTAGGGATTTAAATTGCAATGGGGTACGGTGTCCTTGGGGCAGAAGAGCCTCACTCTATTAATTAAGTGTCATTTTCTTTTATGAATTTGTGAACTTAAGTTTGAGACGGATTAAACTTAAAGTTTAGTATTGAAGTTGAGACGAAAGGAGTAATTATTATAAGAGTTGATGTATGGTGCATCCGGGTGCAATCTTGCACCCATATGCGTATAACTTTTTATTTAATAGTATATATATGCTTCTTAATAATTGTACAAGTTTTTTACACTTAGTTTTTCATTAAAAAAAACCACTAAAAATTCGCTAACAAAGTGTATATATTTTTATTTATAAATGTATTAGTTTCTGAAAGTGAATATATGATGCACCCGGGTACACAGGATAATTACCCTTATTATAAATATAAATATAATAAAAAAATTGTATAAGATTTTTTTTAAATAAGTAAGTATAAGATAATCAAATAGTAGATAATTTAAATCATAAATATTAACTTTATACCATCAATAAATAGTTATAATTAATATAATTCTTAGTTCATTTATTCATAATTAATAAAAAATATAAAGTAAATCTGATTGTTAAGTGAGATTTTATTCAATTTAAAATAGCATTTTATTGGTAATTCTCAATTATTTACACTTATAATATTGCTTCATAGATATACTTTTCCTCAATTCATCTTCACACTTTAACTTAAAATTGGATTTGCTGTTTTCATTTTAAGGAGCGTGAAGATAAGTTGTGGATAGGTGAAAATGGAGGGTGTGAAATTGAGTTAGGAATGGAAGAAAGTATTATACATGGAATAATATTTCAGTCAGTTATTATCTATATAAAATTCTACAATTTAATTTTGCACATTATTACACGTGATTTGATTAAATTTTCATTCTGAAAAATTCCCACCACTCAAGGATAGTCATTTCATTTCAAGGGTGTGACTTACATGGAATCAATTCCATCAAATGAATTGGTAGAACCTTTCCCCACCTCTTCCTAATTAATGTAATTAATTAATATGTGATCCCTTACAATTAATATTATTTTTAATATATTATTATTATATTTAAAAAAGAGCATTATACCCTAAAACCATAAACCCTAAAAGTAATATATATGGTATACCCTAAACGGCAAGGGTAAAATTACAATTATACCATAAACTTTAAACCTTAAAAATAAAATATACCCTAACTACAAGAATGAAATTACAATGATACCATAAACCTTAGACCCTTGAGGTAAAATATACCCTAAACAATAATGGTGAAATTCCAATTATACCCTAAACCCTAGTGGTGAAATATACCCTAAAACACAAGAGTGAAATTACAATTATATCCTAAACCCTAAACTATAAGGGTGAAATTATAATTATATCCCTAAAATTATTATTAAAAAAAACAGAAAAAAAATACAAACAGCAAACCATACAAAAAAAAACAAAAATAAAATAAAATTATATGAAATAGTGAAACACACATTGAAGGTGAAGGAAGGAGGTTCCACCAATTCAATTTGGTGGATCTTTCCCACCCTAGTCATTGCCTAATTTCAATAACACATGTAGGCAATTAAATTTTATTGCCTAAAAAATATAAATGTGTTCACCTTTTTGCGTGTCCCCAAGTATAGGGAATCAATTGCAGATAAGCGTGTGACCAAGTCTATTATCGAATCCAAAGAATAATTCTAAACTTACTATTTAATCTATTTATGACAACTCTAATCTAAGACAAGGTATTGAAAAGGGTATTTATCAAACTAAAGGGTAATTTATCTAAAAGGAAAAATAAATAAAAATAATAAAGAAGTAAATAAAATATGCAAGTGTTCAAGAGAGAAGACAAGATAGCTCTAGACAATCCAACTTAAATTGTTCAAATTAAATTACTAGACAATCAGTTAGAATTCCTGCAGATTTTATGAAAGCAATCACATAATTATGTTATAATTATGTTATATTCCTTTGGTGAAGTAAACTTAACACATAAATTTGGTACAAACCCTCAGATGCAGAAGAATAATTCCTACTCCTTTCTAGGTACTTAAGAAATAAACTCTAATTCTCACTTTACAATTTAAGAAACCAAATCCTCTAGAATGGTAACTAATAGATATATTAAGCGTCCAATATTAATTATTCTAATAAATAAAGGTTATATGATTAAGTCCCCTTTACCCATAACAGACAGACTTCATGAATAAGGACAGATCATATAAGACAAACATATCAATCTCAATTCAAAACATTAATACTGAAATAAGAATACTGCAGAAATTCATAACTTAGTCTAGGTCATCAATTCAATCAAATTCAAACCTTCAAAACCTAGAACTATCCAAAGAAATACTAGTCCATGGTGTTACAAGCAATACCCATGGCTATGGATGAAAGCAAACCCATGAGTCTATAATTTAAAAACAAGAAAGATAGAAAAAGAAAAATCCTAGATATGGCGTGGATCTTCTTACTTTTCTCCGTGGTTGTGAATCTTCTCCATTCACCTTCTCAAGTAAGAAACACTTATGAACTCTCTGGGATGGGTGGATGAGATGGTGAATCTTGATTTCGATATGGTGACAGGGAAAGAGTATGGAAAAGTATGAAGAATTGTGGAGAGTTACGGCTTATGAATCCTAAGTGTCTCTTTTATAGGTGTGAAATTGTCCTTCGATCACGAATTGAGCTTTACAAACACGCCTGGGCTAGAAACACACAACTTGACAAAACGCCCGACCACTCCTCTTCTCCTCGTGCATTATCTCTGACCAAGCACACGATGACTACATTCAGAATTTATAATCGTGCATTTCGCTTCTCATATCAAACGCACGAGGACAAAGGTCTTGACCGTGCATTATCACTATTTGAACGCACGAGGACCCTTCTTGTGGTCGTGCACTTTTGCGCAGCCTCACTGTTTTAATCATAACTTCTTCATCCAAGCTCCAATTTAGGTGATTCTTGTGCCAAAACGATCCTCTCTTCCGTAGCTTTTCAAATATATATCACATGATTAGTTTTGACTTCTACAATAATATAGAAAATTTATGCAAAGTGCTCATGCATTTTTCAGCATTCTTCACAATTTCACCCTTCATTCCAACTTTACACTTTTAATCCGTTTTCCACTTAAAAATACAAAATAACACCTCACACGTATCTTTTATATAAATATATATAATTTAACCAAAAGATGCTCAAATAAGGATATAAATACCATAAAACGGTGCTAAATCGGATACTAAAACACACAGATTTTCACACTAAACAAAATGCGAAGGGAAATATATTAAATATTGATTAAATATTCATTTATTAAGGAATTTAAATAAATTAATTCCTAAAACAAAAGAATAAATAATTAATAACTATTAATATAATCATTTTGAGCTCAAATCCAAGTTAAAAGGGCTCATTTCAAGTTAAATGGGCTCAGTTCTAGTCAAATGTACTCAAGTCAACAAGCCCAGCAAATCAAATCCAGAAGGTCTAATTAAATTAAATAAGCTCAAATCCAGCCGGCAGACTTAATTAAATTAAATAGGCCCAAATCCAGTCCAACAGACTTAATTAAATGGGAAAAGCCCAACATATCTTTTCAATGAGAAAATATCTCACAAGTGGTTATTTTCTCCACCTATAAATAAGAGCCTTCAGTCCTCATTCCATTCACTCTTAAAATCTTGAAGACCCGAAGAATTTTGAAGATCAAGTTCAAGATTCCAAGATCAAGTTCAAGATCCAAGTGAAGATCAATATCAAGTTTAAGATTCAAGTGAAGATCAAGATCAAGACCAAGTCAAGTTGAAAATCAAGTAAAGTCAAGATCAAGTTCAAGATCTTCAAGTCAAGAACACTCAAGATCTTCAAGTCAAGAACATTCAAGTTCTTCAAATCAAGTTCAAGTTATATTCAAGTCAAGAACAGTCTCCGATTAGAGACCAAGGTGCTAAGCCTCTCCAATCCGACGTTCTTCATATTAAATTCATCCAGCAGTCTCCTTGAAGTTAACATTCTACCAAATTAAGCGGCGTACTTCACAATAAATTTTCAAGTCTACGTTCAATCCGAACAAAGGTTCGACGCCTCCGGATAAATATTATAAAATCCTAAATTAGAGCTCGGACAAACTTCATCCGAAGATCCGGCTTCGAAAGTTGAAAAGGTCAAGAATTCAACTCAAGAGAGAAAAAAATTACTGCGCAATCACATGTATAGAGGACCGCAGGATGGTTTGATTGCTGGTGAGAATGATCCGCTTCCCCAGGTAAAATGCATAATACTTCCTGCATCATTTACTAGAGGACCACTGATCAGCACGAAAATTCGTGCTTTTTCATAGGTCGTTTCCATATGATTATTGTATAATTTTAGCATTTTTGTGGAGTTTATTACTTATTTTTATAATTTGTATAACTTCACGGGTATTGTTGAGATTTTGCCGAATTTGGACCCATTTTAAAATGAAATTTATAAAATACAAGAAGAGGAGCAGTAAGATAGTTGGAAATATATAAATAATATGAAGAAAGTGAAGAGGGCGCAAGAGTTTATCGGAGCTCATGGTGATCGTTAGTAATATGGCATGAAAATGTGGAATTTGTTAAATGTTTGGGGCCACGGTAGCATAATTTTCATTCATATGAGCCATCGTTATTAACCATTTAATGTGGGGCCAATTATATATATATGGATTTGCAAAATCAGGGGGATGTGAGTTGTGTTCATGTGATCAAGTGGTGGGCCAATAAACTTTAAGCATGAGAATTGAGCAGTTGGTGGCCCATGAGTTAGCTTGTATCATGACACATGAAGGAGAGTAGAAACCCATGGGAGAAGCCTAAAAAAAATAAACTCCTTGCAGCCGAAAAGAACATAATAGAAGCAGAAAATGCCAATCCATCAAGCAGAACCGAGGCGCGACTTTCTCAGCGCGAGAGAACTGGGGACAGGCATCGCACTGCATCATCCACCATCTCACTCTTCCACCATTTCATTCATCTATCATCCCGGTGTGCTCGATTTGAGGAGAAGAATCATCTCTATTGGAAGAGACGGAGAGAGGACATGATCCTTCGATTCAGGGTTTTAACATTAAAATCAATTTTTTTCAGTTGATATGAATTGTTCTTACACCCATGGGAGTTGTCTGTCACTCCATGGGATAAACACTTTGAGTAGTTCTAGGGCGTAGATGGATTAAGTTATTTTTAATTTGATACTTGATGATGGTTCAAAACTTGTAGAATGTTTATTTGCTTTTCTATGAATTTTTTGGAGATTATTTAATTTAAATCGTGTAACGTTTGTGGTTGTTTCATGATATTGAACAATAATTGTAATTATCATAACTTGTGTGCTTGATTAAATTAATTGATTATTTTACATAAGTTAAAGTAATTGACTTGATTATTTGGCTTATTAGACATAGAAATTGCAATGGATGTTATTAATTTGATGAATTGTCATATTAGTAATATTCAGAAAATTAGACAATAAAATTATAGTACCTAAAAAGGAAACACATATTAGTTCTAGTACCTGACGAAGGAGGGAATAACATAGTAAATACCTAGAGAGGGAGATAAGTTTATTAATCTAGAGTCCTAGGAGATGAACCAGATAACTTACTAATTTGCTTAGACCAAATAAGTGGATTAGTAAGGTTTAGTAACTCTTCCATAAGTATATATAGGAATTGAACCCAACCATCAAAGTGTTGAATTAATTAGCTTAATCCAGAACCCCTAGAGCTACTATTTCTCATTCTTGAATTTTCATATTTTATTTAATTGCTTTTAATTTAATTTTGAAAGTATTCATTAGTTTAATAATTATTGTCAAATTGAATTTGTCACGTGTCTTATATAATTTTTTGAATATAGAAAATAGATAATTTACCGTCCCTAAGATTCGATATTAAAACTTGGTTGCCTGCTGCTACAGCCGATATCCCTACATTTGGGGATTAATTTGCGTGCACTCAAAAACACGCAATAAGTTTTTGGCGCCATTGCCGGGGACGGCATAATTGTTTAATTTTTTTAATTGCTAGATTATTTAAGACTAATCTTGTGTTAGTAAATTTTTTTTCTTAAACTTATATACTTCCTCACAGGTGTATGCACACGAGATCAAAGAAGGGACTGCCACTCCTAAAATTTGATCCAAAAATCGAAGCATCTGCGAGGAGGAGGAAAGGGAAAGGAAGAGTTGCTAACACAACTCCTAAGACTGCAAAATATCCAAAAAAGAACAATAAAACAGAAGCACCAGTGCAGTCTACAGTGTTAGAAGTCGAAGAAAAAACTGAGAACCTCAACTTACCAGAAGTTGAAGAGGAATTTGAAATAGTGATCATGGCAGGCGCTAGACAGACGGATGAGGATGACATAATACTCCGCAAGACTTTCAAATCCACTACTCTGGGAGGGACATGCGTAGTTGGAGGTGTCAATGAAACAAATGACATCAGACTAGCCCTGATCTCTATGGTGGAAAGAATTCCTTTCGCAGGAGGTGTGTTTGATGAGTCTATGGGCACCTGAAGCATTATAACAGCTATGTCAACACGGTAAAGATGGCGGATGCTAATGATGATACTTGGAAGATGAGGATGCTTCGGTTCTCCTTGGTTGATAAGACAAGAGAGTGGTACGATACACTTGAGCAAGGGAGCTGCAGCAATTGGACTGAATTTCAACAGTTTTTTGTGGAACGCTTCATGCCACCAACAAAAGTGATGGCTCTAAAGCAAGAGATAAACCAGTTCAAGTAGCAAAGAGATGAGATGTTCAATGAGGTGTGGGAAAGGTTCAGAGAAGCTTTAAGGAGATGCCCACAACATGGCCTCAAGAAGTCTCAGATTATCAGTGTGTTCTACAATGGTCTGGACAATAATTTGAGAGTTTTAGTAGATGCATTTGCGGGGGGAACCACCTTTGAGAAGAGCTCGAGAGATGTTGAGAAACTCTTTGATGACATATCATGAACTCAAGAGACTGGCCCTCAGATAGAATTCGTGGGAGCTATTTGCTTGGAAAGGTTGCACGACTAGAGGAGAAAGTGGCTGAAGCAGATAAGTTTGATAAGGTTGCTACTCAGTTGGAAGAAATGAATAAGCACTTAAGCAATCTTTAAAGTGGGGGAAGCAGTCAAGAATGTGACAGTGATGGCAAAATAATGAACTTGCAGGAAGTTGAGGATGCTAACTGGGCCATGGGCCATAGCACACAAGAAAACAGAGGGCCGTCAAATAACCAAGGTAGAAATTAGCAAGGGAGGAACATCCAAGGAAATTTAAATTATATGAATTTCCAAGGGGATAACTACCCGAATCAAGGTAGCAATCAAAGCAGTCAAGGTGGAGGTGGACATTGACAAGGACAAAGAAGGCATGAGAATCTCTCATATTCGAATCAGAATAATGCACTTCAGTTTCCATCCAACTTTGATCATGGTGCAAAGACTGAGGAAGGAAAACTAGATTTTGAGGATTTGGTTAAGCAGTATATGTTGAACAATGAAGCAACCCATAAGGCTCATGAATCACAAATCACCAAGCTGGAAGGACTGATAGTGGGGATGAATTCCTCAATGTTGAAGTAATTTCAAGGGTTGGAGCACTCAATTGGTCAGCTGGCTTCTACATTAGGTTCGCAGCAGCAAAAGGGTAAATTTCCATCCACAATGGAAATAAACCCAAAAGAGGAGTGCAAAGCTATCACATTAAGGTCTAGAAAGCAATTTGAAGGTCCAAAAATGCCAATGGACAAAATAGAGGATACAGTGGGCAACATTGAGCCAATTCGGCTTGACAATGACCCAACTCAAGTTGATTTGGAGTCAAAGAGTGATGCAGTGACTTCAAAAACTCCAGATTCATCCCAGAGTCAGATTGAGAAGGAAATTCCTGAGAAAAATGGCAAAAGGCAAAGAGATTGAGGGAAGAAAAATTGAGACAAGAGGAACCAGAGAGAGATAGTTGGGGAATTCCCAAAACAAAAATACCCCTTCCATTTCCCCAACGTCAAATCAAGAAAGGGCTTGATGAGAAGTTCAAGAGATTTTTAATTTTCAAGAAGATCAGATAAATATCCCCTTTGCAGAAGCATTAGAGCAGACGCGTTATTATGCCAGATTCATGAAGAATATTATGTCCAAGAAAAGGAGCTTGACTGGGGTAGAAACTATGAATCTCACTGAAAATTGCAGTTCAATCATTCAGAAGAAGACACCTGAAAAGCTTAAGGATCCAGACAGCTTTATCATTCCGTGTGAAATAGGTAGAGGGCCTGAAAAGAGGGCCTTATATGATCTTGGAGCCAGCATCAACCTGATGCCATACACCATGTTCAAAAAGTTAGGTTTGGGGAAGTTGAGGCCGACATCGATAGCACTTCAGTTGGCTGATCGATCTCTAACCTATCTAAAGGGGGTGATAGAGGATGTATTGGTGAAGATTTCCAAGTTTATCTTTCCAGTGGACTTCTTGGTGCTCGACATGGAAGACGACAATAATGTACCTCTTATCCTAGGAAGACCTTTCCTAGCTACGGAGGGCACATTAATTGATGTCTAAAAGGTATAACTGAAGCTGAGAGTAAATGAAGAAGAGATTGTCTTTTCACTGAAGAAAGCGATGAGGTGGCCAGAAGATAAGGCAGAATGCAAGAGTTTGGAAGTGGTGGAGGAGATTGTTGATGAAATCATGTCTCTTATCCTGTCTAAGGATCCTATGGAGACGTGTATCAGCGAATCTCTCACTGTTCTCACCACAGAGTTCGATGACTTAACTAAAAAGCTTTCTATTGAGTTTTTTGAGTGCTTATATAATCTTAATGAGTGCAGGTACACCAAAGAGGAAATGGTAAGACTGGAGCCGAATAAGCAGCATTACCCACCGTTGAAAAAGGATGAGCCAGAGGAAAAGGAGAAAAAGAAATTACAGATGAAGCAACTTCCAGATCATGTCATGAGTGCGTACTTGAAGGATGCTGAGGAGTTGAGGAAGCTAGACGAGTTCAGAGAGAAAGCTTATGAGAAGTCAAGGCTCTACAAAGCGAGATAAAGAAGTGGCATGAAACGAAGATCCGCTACGAGGAGTTCCATGTAGGAGAGAATTATGAGTTGAAAGGCAAGAAAGGAGAATTCTTGGTGGCTAAGGATCACAGTTTGAAGCACTATAAGTTGCCACCAGAAAGAGAAGTTCTTTTTCTTGATTACTTTAATTGATTGAGCATTACGTCGTGCTCAACGACGTTAAAAATGAGCGCCTGTTGGAGGCTACCCTCCCATTTTATTTGCTTTGATTTATTCTATTTTATTTCGTGTTGTGTGTGTTGGAAATTAGATCATCGGTTCATCATTTCGCTTAAGGCAATCACATCCTTTTTCAAACTTATTTTCAAACTTTATTCGAAATAAGTTTAGGGGGAGGGTGATGTTCTTACCTTGTCTCATATGCACCGAGGATAAAATTTTTTTGTTGTGTCTTGTTGTGTGAGTACCCTAGAGATTGGAGGTAATATTTTTGTTCGTTGATTATGGGATAGAGTTATGAGTTGTTCTCCTTATTTTTTTATTTGTAATGGGATGTTTGATGTTGGATATTTGAGTTTGTTGGCTGAGTTAGAAAGGAAGAAGTCGGTTGCGACTCATTCGAGGTAAGTATTTTATTCTCTCTTTTCTCTCATTATTCTTAGCTTTATATTTTTATATTTCAAGTACCCCTATACTTTTTCTTGACTTATTTTGATATTCTATCGAAAATAAGTTTGGGGAGAAGGAGGTGATTTCTTGAAATTATTCTTTTAATAATGTGGAGATCAGAAGAGATTGCTGAAGGAGATTGCCAGTCGAGGTAAGTAAGCTAACCTTTTGAGCTCTGAGTAGTGTGATTACTGTTTGCATGTTGTGCTATGAGAAGCGTAATTTTCTGTTGATTGCTCCATGAACTTGAACACTTCTAATAGAATTTTAGGTATGTGGCCTGATTTGGTTTATGATGAAAATATTTTTATGCTTACCTTGAAAATTCTTATTGATTAGGTGGATAAAACTGTGTTGTTGCATGAATCATGAACTGCTAGATAGCCTTGGTTGTTTGAATTATTTTGCACCAAGTGAGCTTTATGAATATTCTATTGCATGATTGTTTAATTCTTGAGAGTCTCTTGATTAATTGTGACGTGTTTCTAGAACTTGTCCTGAGTCTCCTTGAATATTCAAGAATAGTCTAGTGGATTATGGAAATTATTTAAGGGCATCCTTTATTTTATTAGTCACTTAAAGCCAAATAATTCCTTACCAAATGATGTTTATCCGTAGTTAGCCATTTTGAGCCTTTAAGTATTTTCTTTGGCAACCTACGAGAATTAGCCACTTTGATATCCTACTTGAGCCTTTGAATTCCTATATTTAGTGGATAATTAAATGCTGTCAAAGTGTGTTATTGAGTCTGCAAAAGCTTGGAAAGGGTGAAAAATATTTGGACATGAAAAAGTGAAGAAAGCCTTGTGAAAAAAAAAGGCCATGAAGAGTTGTAAAAAAATGAATCTGTGGGGTAGTTCCATAAACTGGTACCCCAAAAAATTGTTGTGCTTTGGGAGAGGAATAAAAAATTCTTGTGTTGAAAAGAATGAGAAGAGTTGAAGTTGGAGATGCTTTGACATGTTTAAAGTCTGCATTAAAAAAAAACTCTAGCTTTAATTCTATACTAGTTTGAGTCACATGTCCATATTTATCCTTCCCTTACCAAAGAGCCAACATTATATTCTTAGAAAGTCCTTTTTGATCCATAATTTTGCTAGCTACAAGTAAAAGGAGAGTTGAGACAAAGGGCAAGCCTATGGTTAAATACCGCAGTTAAATCATGTTGAGTGTCTTAAAGCCTACACACTAGAGAGTTGAGCGATATACTTATCTTGGTGAGCTTCCATGTACCAAGGTATTTAATCTAGTTAGTAATGATTTTTTGTGATGTATCACATGCTTATTTGCTTAATTGGTTTGAATTTATTTTTTTTCTTAAAATTTTCTGAAACCAATATAATCATATGTCACGTCTTATTTTTCTTTTAATCTTTTTATTGCCTCGGGATGAGCAATAGTTAAGTTTGGGAAGTTTGATCAGCATGAAAATTTGTACATGGTTCAAAACTATCAAGATGCAATGGCGATATGTTGATGGACTGACTATCCTAATTTATTCATCACATTTACATGCAATCCAAAGTTGATAGAAATTGATCGATTGCTTAAGCCAAAAAACACAATTGCAAAGTAGGGACATCTTTGGTTTGTAATCTAGAAACATATTCATTTTGCAGTAGGCGAATGTAGAGTTGCAAAGTTACAAAATTAACTTAAAACATAACTTAAAATCATAGAAAGTAGAAAATCAATTAATGGGGTTGTGTTGCCATTGAGAGTGAAAATAGCATGTGTTTTAGTGTCCAATTTAACATCTTTTTAATGAAAATTATTGTCATATATTAGCACAAGTGTCTTGCATTCAATATATCTGAGAAAAATATGCATTTGAGGTGTTTTATTGTATTTTTGGTGGAAAAATGATTAAAGGCGCAAAGTTAGAGAATGCTTAAAAATGCACGCTCAACTTGCATAATTTTTATATTTGTGTGGAGCTCAAAACTAGTCATGTGATACATGGTTGGAAAGCCACGGAAGAGAGGGTCGTTTTAGTGTAAAAATCGCTCAAATTGGAATTTGGGCGAGGAAGTTATGCCAAAATCGTGAGGTCACGCAGCTGCCGGCGAGAATTTTGAAAATTTCCAAAAATTAGCCCATCTTTCCTATTTTTTGGAGCACAATTAATTTCTTTATCACATAATCCTAATTAATTAATTTATAACATAATCCTCCATGATTCTATCATATCATTTTGGATATTTTATTTCCTTATTTGTTGCCCTTCTCATACCCATATATTTTAATTTAATTAGCTACCGAACCCGTGCGTTGCACGGGGAGATGTATTTTAAAATTTCTTATATTTATTATATAATAAAAAATTGAGAATGCAAGAAATTATAGTATGTAAATTGTATTTAATCTTAACTTGATAACCAAATTGATATTCTCTCTGCATAAGATAAACAATTATAATATATTCGTATAACTTTTTCTTAATTTTTATTTTTTCCTTTGTGTTAATGAATAATTTGTATTTTAATTAAACAATTAAAAGTTTATCTATATTGGTCCAATGGTGTTACCCGTGTCGTGCGTTACACAGTTAAGAATTTTTAGCAAATAAATACTCCCTCCATCCGCCCAAAAGGTGGATATTTTGTCATTTTGGGCGTCCGCATCAAAGGTCCATATTTTTCTTTTTAAACACATGGGACCCACACAAATCACTAATACAATAAATTTATGGGACACATACACTCCACTAATACAACTACTAACTACGCATTAAATAATAATACTCCTTAATCCAAGTGCAAAAAGCAAATGTCCACCTTTGAGGTGGACGGAGGGAGTAACTTTTATTCAAAAATGTAACTTAAATTATCATTTATATAATATACTCCCTCCATCCATGTTATTCGTATAATTTTTTCTTAATTTTTATTTTTTCCTTTGTATTAATGAATCGTTTGTATTATTAATTAAATAGTTAAAAGTTCATCTATATTGGTCCCATAGTGTTACCTGCGTTACAAAGTTAAGAATTTTTAGCAAATAAATTACTTTTATCCAAAAATGTAACTTAAATTATCTTTTATATAATATGCTCCCTCCATCTATGTTATTCGTATAACTCTTTTCAAAGAATCTAGCTACACTGGCTCATAAGAAAAACCACACTCTGCTTGTTTTGCACAACATCAAGGAAGAACTCAGTCGAAATTGCCTCATAACACGACATTTTGGCATATCCTGAGAAAAAGTTTATATCAATCACAAGATATCCACCTTTAATCCTGCCATCCCTTATCATATCAAATTTAAAAGGTTCAATCATTGAGCCTCACTCAATTGAGCAGGCACCTCATTCATAAAACTAAGTGGGGGAAACTCAACTGCCTCCACCAACTTTGCAACGCTCTGATCAACTTATTGATACACATTCAATACACATGCATACTCCAGTAGCCATAATCAACTTGAAAATGGTAACTTATTAGTGAGGAGCCCAGTATCATAATTGTAATTAATTGATTGAATACACTAACTATTCAGCTTCTAATTAAAGAAACCTGAACATCTTTACGGAGTGAGAAGCCAATAGAACATCTTTGCGGAGTGAGAAGCCAATAGAATAATGGCATTTCAAATGAGTCAAATTGTGTATACATAGACAATTGATAGTTGATTCAAACATCAATTAATTAATAGTGTAATGCAGCATAATAATAAAAAAAAACAACCACCAAATGTATTGAGATGAGGCATGTTCATCACCAATAGAAACTAAAAATATGCCCAAATATAAAAGCATTATTTTTCTGCTCAAGTATGATTAAAATATAATGAAGTAAAATATTTTTACTTATAGGTACTTCTGTCCTAAAAACATGTGTAGAGGAGTTTAGTTTTTCACTTTCAATTGACTAAGATAGTAATCAGAATAGTCAAGATTTCTCTCCAAGTATTTCCAATCATTTTAGTATTTAAAAAAATAATTATTTCTAAAACCTCACCTCATAAGCAAAACACTTAGCAATGGATGCACCGGTATTATCATTGCTATGATACTGTGCTAAATATATCTCCTGCCCAACAATACTAAGGAAAATTCAAATTAATTCAAATCAATAATAATCCTACCAACAGTTACTTTGAATGCCACGTTGATCTTATCACAAGAACTGAAAAATTACTCACTTCACACCAACTCATATAATAGAAATATTTTTTACAAAAGGGCCTGAAATTAAACACAATCAATAACATCTTCAACTGTTAAAGGTTATAAATTTCTTTGTATATATCAATAATCACTTTATAAATATTTGTAATATCGACATTAGAGCAATAGAGATACCAACCTTGCTTATCTTCTTATCCCTGGCAAGTAGGTCAGCATGAGGCTTTTGACTTGTTGAAGTATGTGAGGATCATAATCCATTTAGCAAATGATAGTATATCTTGTATGCTAGCTAAGTATATTTCAGTACACCTACCAAGCTCTATGTATGCCAATTAACCTACTATACAATATTTGCATCAAAATAGAGACAATCCAATCCAAATGAATCCATTTCTATCCAGGAAATCAAATTAGCAAACTAATCAAAAACTTTGAATTGTCAATAAAATGAAATCAATTTTTACTTGAACAATGCATGCAACTACAGAAATCAATAAAATTAATTCATTTAAACCTAATCAAATGAGTTAACATATTAATTATTTACGTGAGTATCAAAGATTTTACTTTGAGATATGAGCTAGCAACAAATAAGTGGAACCTCACCATCTGTTAAAATAAAAGCTTCCTGCTTGTTTAATTACTTAGAATGAGTAGAAAATTTGTGTAAAGTACCTGCACGTTGAATCAGAACCAAATGATTAATTATTATATTTAATATTTTAAATGCATCAAACCATTTACCCTTTCTGACACAATATTTACCATGTTCAAGAAGTAATACCGACTTTAAATTTCATCAAGCGTGATTTAGAGATTTTTCTATTAATCAATGCATTATCCAAAAAATATATAAATAAAAAAATCATGATATATATATTACATGAAGAAGCCGAAACTTGAGAAGAGAAGAGAAAGCATTCATTCTGTTCTTGTAGTAATCCTCGTCTATGGATATGACGATAGAATCTCTGGACCAAACAAATGGAAAGACGTCAGTCACATCGTCCTGCATCACATCTTTGATTGTTCTGGGCAGCGTGGAAGTATCGCCGTGTAAAGGGGAAGATCCGCCACGAGTAGTAGAGCATACCGCCTGTTTAAAGGATGGCGAAGCCGAATTATGGTTCTTCAAGAGATGTGGCGGCGCCAATTTGGGGCTATCTGAGATATGTGACGTCACTAATTTAGGGCTATCTAAGAGAGACCGCGTAGAAAGGGGTTGAGGACCCGCCTAACGTTGAGCAGGCAGCGGCAAATCGCGATGGGTGCCGGCGAGTAAAGGCTCCGAGTGGATTAAATTGGTGCGGCAGCATCGCGATTAGACCAACTGTTGGACTTGAGTAGGTCGAAAATCTCACGGGGTACAGCAAATCCTAGAGAGAATGAGGGGAGACTAAACAATTTTCGCCATGCTCGAGTCGTCGGCGGTGTGGAAGATCTTTTCCATATCTTTGATTTTGGAGGTGGAGGGTGATTTGACGCGGGTGTAGAATTTTGGGGATTACCATTGAGAAAGAAGCACGTGAATATTCAATGCAGTAAGTGGGATAGTTACTTATTTTCATCCCTTATTAAGGACACATAGCATAGGCGCGGGAAAAGAAAATGGGACAGTTTCAGCTTTTTATATATATATATATATATATATATATATATATATATATATATATATATATATATATATCATATAATCCTCCGTGATGCTACATATCATTTTGGATATTTTATTTCCTTATTTGTTGCCCTTCTCAATACCCATATATATTTTAAACCATTATTCATATTTAATTTCTTTATCACATAATACTCCATGATTCTACCATATCATTTTGGATATTTCATTTTCTTATTTGTTGCCCTTCTCTATTTCATTTCCTTATTTGTTGCCCTTCTCATACCCATACATATATATATTTTAAATCATTTTGGATATTTCATTTTATTATTTGTTGCCCTTCTCTATTTCATTTCCTTATTTGTTGCCCTTCTCATACCCATACATATATATATTTTAAATCATTATTCATGTGAGACAATCATCCTACAACACACCTCCATCCATCAATTATTTTAATCATTATTTATGTGAGGCAATCATCCTACACCACCCCTCCATCCCATCCGTCCATCAATTATTTTACATCATTATTTATGTGAGACAATCATCAGGGGTATATACATCCTACACCACTCCTCCTTCCATCCATCAATTATTTTACATCATTATTCATGTGAGACAATCATCCTATATTCATGTGAGACAATCATCCTACACCACCCCACCAGGGGTATATACCCCTCCATATACATCCTACACCACCCCTCAATCATCCTATATTCATGTGAGACAATCATCCTACACCACCCCACAAGGGGTATATACCCCTCCATATACATCCTACACCACCACTCCATCCATCCATCAATGATTCGTCTGTGGAATCAAGAAAGATCCATCCATCAATTATTTTACATCATTATTCATGTGAGACAATCATCCTACAACATCCCACAAGGGGTATTTGAAGATACGGAAGAAAAAAGTAAGGAGATCGCTACACCAAGGTTTTTCTAATTATTTTATTCTTATTTTCTCCACCCATCAATTATTTTACATCATTATTCATGTGAGACAATCATCCTATATTCATGTGAGACAATCATCCTACACCACCCCACCAGGGGTGTATACCCCTCCATATACATCCTACACCACCCCTCAAATATCCTATATTCATGTGAGACAATCATCCTACACCACCCCACAAGGGGTATATACCCCTCCATATACATCCTACACCACCACTCCATCCATCCATCAATGATTCATCTGTGGAATCAAGAAAGATCCATCCATCAATTATTTTACATCATTATTCATGTGAGACAATTATCCTACAACATCCCACAAGGGGTATTTGAAGATATGAAAGAAAAAAGGAAGGAGATCGCTATACCAAGATTTTTCTAATTATTTTATTCTTATTTTATAATTAAAAAATAAGGTTGTAATAGCTTTGGAATTGATCCCTTGACCTATGGGTTGTAATGCATTCCATCTACCAACTTAGCTAGTTCACTTATCTTTAAAAAAATTAAATATTTCTTTTATTATACACTTAAGATTTTTTTTAAATAATAAAACTTTCATACTATGATATTCTAACAATTAACAAAATATGATAGTATGAATATTATATAAACTATCTTTTGTAAGTAATATTTTTGTTATTTTATAATGAAATTTTAAATAAAAAATTAAAATTCAATATACACAAGTATTATATTATGAACTATGTACATTTTTGTATTATATAACATTAAACCAATTTATTCTATTTTTTACAATAAAAATATTATAAAATATTTTATGTATGTATTTTAAAATATACATAACAAAATTTATATATATTTCATAAAAATTTTATATAATAATATATTTTGTTATAATAAATTTATTTTATTATATATAAAATCTATATATAGAGAGAGGGGTGACCTTCTTATAAATATTTATTTAATTAATATTAATCTTATAAATATGAAGTATATAAAATATTATTTTAAAGTGTTATATATATAAATAAATTATGTATTTAGAAGTGTTACATAAAAATGTTATTTATAATATAAGTGTTATATTATAGGCTATAGCATTATTACTTTTATGAAAGTGTTACATATCTAATGCTATTTATTTAAAAATATTATATAAAATGTGTGATATATAATAGTGTTACATGCACATGTTACATATAAGAAATATGTTACACGCATCCATTAAATATAAGAAAAGTGTTACATGTATGTGTTAATTATATAAAAGCTGTTAGATATTATAATAATTTAAAAAGTGTTATCATTTCGTGTTAAATAAAATTAAAGTGTTACTACAAGGTATTATGTAATGCTAATTATGTTGTAGTGTTGTGTGTCCTCCATACAACACTACTTGTGGATTTATTTCATATATTATTGCACGTTTTTAACTCATATTCACAGTCATTTTTGTTAGATTGTATACTAAAAGTCTAGCTTTTTATATGAACAATATTTTACAATTTATTTGAAATAAGAATCATATGTCAAATGTTTTGCATATTATAATTTATTTATATGTTATTGCAAAAGTCCACTTACTTGATACTGTAGATAATATGGTCTGCGACGTCGCACGGAAGATCATAATTTCGGCTTCTTATAAAGTATAAACAGATTATCACAACCGAGATAGACGGGGAAAATCTATCAGGATGGTTGTAGTGTGATTTGGTATTAGTTTGTCTTGACTATAAAATCACATTAGTATGCTCTGTGTGTAGGAGCGCTTGAGATCATTCAACTTATACTGACTATATAGGAGAACTTGATCTCAGTTATTATGGATGTTCGTGCTTTTAATCCCTATACAATAACCTCGACAAGTAAGCCAGTAAGTATCTATTTGATTCATCAATGAGTGAGATTTATATATTAAATCAACAAACTCGGTGAGTTGGGAAATAGTGTTGTCTCTATGGTGTGCTGTCCTATTAAATAGGCTAATGATGTCCCCTTGAGGTGCTCTTAAGGATTATCATGTAAACCCTGCAGGTAGATTTATTCCGGCATGATAACAAGTTTGAGTGGTACTCTCTCGGATGTGATATTAATTAATGGAGTTGTCAATAACTTAATTAAGTAATGGACATTGTATATCTCAAATATGGGAAGACTGTCAGGCTTATAATAAGAAGGAGCCCATAACGTAATTTGGGATTAGAGCGGCAGTGCAATAATAATATTTTAGTGGACTATATTATTATTATTAGACTTAAGTATAAGTTATGGGCTAAACTTGGATACTTAAACCCAATGGAGGTCCGACTCTAATTTCTCCTCCTGGTCCTTATTGTAGCCCATAAATAAGTCATCTCAACTTCTTGGAACCCTAACTTGTGCACCACTTTTGACGTGAAAAGTAGGGAGAAAGCAGATTGAGATGATCTTGAAAAACATCATCCACACGAAGTCAAGATTGGACTTTGGAATACAATAGAAGATTAAGAGGTCGTTTACTGCTGATGTTCGATCTCTATGCACACTCAACTTCCATAATTTTTATGTATTTTTTTAGAACACAAAACTGGTGGTATGATACATTGTTTGAAAGTCACGGAAGATAGGATCATTTTGTACAAAATCACTCAAATCGGAGATTGGATGAGGAAGTTATGCTCAAAGACATGAGGTCGAGCAAGCTGTCGGCAAGAATTTTCTCTTCTTCAACATACCCTGGTGAAAGGTAATTTGATTTTATATTCATCCTTCCACTGATATAGAATTGCATGGAACCCTAACAATTCACTTTAACTAAGCGATTGAACGCCGACAATTAGTATCAGAGCTTCAATTTTGTGGCTAAACGTGACACGTTAGGCTAGGGTTTATGTGCCATATATGTTATTAGGGTTGTAGAATATGTTTCTTGTTGGACACCCTATCTTGTACATGATGGCACACGTTGCACGGCCACGGCTAGAGGCGGTGCTGGTGATGACGAGGCACAACAGCTGCATGATGCATCGAACGACGATACGAGATGGCAACAACTGCACAGCTGGTGCGTGCCTATGGCACAAACGTGAGACGATGAAGTTTGGCATAGGCGGGCATTGTTGGCACGACTGGAGAGCAGACTGCCAGCAGTCCGATCAGCCATTGTGTGTAACCGGTAGAAAATGAGCGATGCGACTGGTGTGGCTCGGTGGCACGAATGGCAGTGGCTGTTGGTGTGACTGCCGACAATAGTTGGCGAAGGTCGTACTGACGATAGACATGATGGCGAGCGGCACGATGCAGCTAGGCAGGTTGGCACGACCGCCAACGACGAGCGGCGTGAGTCATGCTGGTGACTGGCACAGCTAGCGGCAGGCCTGGACGCGATGGCGACGGTGATGTTTTCCGATGAATTTTGGGTTGCGGCTGCCCGTGATGATGTATGACTTAGGGCGCAAGTAATCCTACTTGTTGCGTAAGGCATCGGTTTAATCGCTGGAGTGTCGGACAAGACATTCTAATTTAGTGGCGATTTAATTCGGAATATATATAACTACCATAATTGATTATTGTTATATATGGATGGATGTTCTATTTGATTTGCTGCCTTAAATAGAAGCATGCTAGTACCATTTTAATTCGTGATATCTAACTGTCATAATTGATTTCATTATCTATTATTGTTATATATGGATGCATGGTCTATTTAATTTACTGCCTTAAATAGAAGCATGCTAAGTTGCGTATTTTATTTAAAATATTATATGCATGTAAAACCATCGGTGTTAAATAACTAAGTGGGAGAGGGAATTGGTTAATAATTCCCACGGCCTCCATTGTTGGTTTGTAAGTGATGTTAATAAACTTGCGTGTTGGCTATAGTGCCTTCCTCCCCATCGGATGAGTTTATTCACGGATCACCGGTACAAACTTCTTTATGATGATTATAGGAAGTTGCCCAAGTGCATGTGATCTTCTCCATCTGAAGGGACATAAACTTGCGCAATGGACTTGGAATCAAATAATGGTGAACACTTAGGTTAAAATAATAATTATCATCCCCATCAAAGTCACTGCTGTTATTTGCATGGCTAAAGAGGTACCGACTATTAATTATTTTATCATAAAATTAGGTTGACGAATAAAATTAATGGATAAAATCTTCTCTTGTAAATGTTCAGATTTGTATATGTCCACACTATCGTGGCTTGCAAATTCACGGAGCTTAAGATGTCGGTGAATTTTATTTTATATTATTTTGAGGAAATCAACATAAATTGGTAAATTCGAAGTGTTTGATCCATTTATTTATTTATGATTCTCTGGATTTTCAAATGGTTTTATTTCACTTATTGTTGACTAAAATAAATTATATTTACTGGTTCAAAATTAGATGATTAGAAAAGAATCTTAGTTTTAGATTCTTACTGCTTATTAAAACATATGTGTTCTCACTAAGGATGTCCACTAGTGTATATTTGAGTCTCTAGTAGAGAGGTGAGAAGTTCATAGAAATATGATGATCTCATGCGACTCTTCAGATAGTTGAGTAAGATAAAAAGGCAAGGAGGTCATAGTTAACTTGATGAATTAATTGGATCTTCTAGGAGTAGAAATTGAAGGGGAAACCCGAGTCAATTTTATTCTTCATTGTTTGCCTAAATGTTTTAAGCAAGTTCCATCTGAAATAAAAAAGGTTGCATTCGGAGGGGAACTTCTAACAAAACATGTGGTGAAGGAAAGTCAATTTCATCAAGGAGTGAACAAGGTTAGCATCTTATTCATTAGTTGTTGAAGCATGATTAGTGATGGCTTTTACTAACACGTTATGTGTAGTTATCGGAATCACTAAATGTCTACAACTAAGTGATGATGAGATTATTATGTATATGGGTAATGCTACGAAAGTGGTTGTTGTTGCAGTGGGAGTGGTTTATTTATCTTATGATAGGAATAAATGTTTATTTTTAGAAATTATCTTTACGTATATTTTCATAGAAAGAATTTCATTTCAGTTTCTATGCATATACGGATGGATACTCCTTTTCATTTAAATAACATAGTCATGATAATGAAGGATAGAGCTATAATCTGTTGTGGCACATTGGTGGACAATTTGTATACTCTTAAATCATGTTTATCCCACGGATGCAACAAATAGTAATTAATAATGCATCTTCTAATCTTAGTAAGAGAAAGGAACCTTCAGAGATGAAGTAAACATACCTTTGGCATCTAAGACTAAATCATATTAACTTGAATAGGATTCAAAAGTAGATATCCAATGGACTGTTGGGTTTATTGGGAGTGGAAACTATCTAACTTACGAGTCTTGCTTGGAAGTAAAAATGATTAAAGGCCTTTTGAGGCAAAGGGGTGTAGAGCTAAAGATGTGTTGGAAGTGGTTCATTCTAATTTATGCGATCCTATAATTGTCCAAATAAGAGGTGGTTATGAATATTCGTTACCTTAATTGACGATTATTCTAGAAATCGATATATTTATTTGATGCACTGCATGTCTGGGTATTTTGATTAAAATCAAGTTATGCAAGGGTGATGTGGTGAAGCGTCATGGAAAATATATCAAGACACTGTGATTCAATCGTAGTGGCGAGTACCTCTTAGGATAGTTAGGAGCTATTTATCAGAGGTTGGAATTGAATCCCAAGTCCTCAACATCAGGCAAAGCCCAGATGTATGGTGTGGCGGAAAGAAGGAATAGGACTCTTATGGAAATAGTTAGATAAATGATGAATTATTTGGAATCACTAAATTCATTTTATGGGTATGCCCTAGAAACAGAATGTCGTTTGATGTTTGTCTGTTTGTGGGATATTCTAGAAAAATGAAGGGTGGTTTATTTATTAGTCTAAAAGATCAAAGGGTGATTGTTAACACAAACAATAGATTTTTGGAAAAGGACAATGAAATAAATCACAAACCTATGTATAAGTTGTTCTAAAGGAAGTGAAAGGGAAAATACAAAGTATAATACCAATTTGTACAAGAGGATATACCACAAGTAAACTGCATCGCGCGTCACATCTAATACACAATTGCGAGTAGCGCTTTGTCGTTGTGGGAAGGTTGTTCTACAACCGGATAGATTGGGAAAATCGTGAGACTTGGTCACTAGTAAATTCAAAATCAGCCCATAGACACGACGAAGCACTACAAGATCTAAATATGGAATCTTAATAAGTTGCAATAAATTTTAAAATAAAATCTATAGATTCTAAATCAAATCTGGAAGCTTGTAGGACCACTAAATGGTTTAAAAGTTATTGGATGTGGTCATACAAAATAAAAGAGGATCACATGATAAGGTGGAAAGCTTTTGAAGCAAAGCTTATTGCGAAAAGGTATACTCAGAAAGAAAGGGCTCGATTATGAGGAAACCTGTTCGCGTGTAGCTATGCCTATGTCAAACCAGATTCTTTTATTGCTACTCATATTGATTATGAGATATAGCAAATAGATGTCAAGACAGCATTCGTGATTGAAAGTCTTGAGGAAAATATCTATGTGAAGCAACCAGAGTAATTCATTGCAAAGAGGTAAGAGCATTTTGAGTGTAAGCTTAAAATGGTCCATCGATGGACTAAAGCAAGCTTTAAACTCAAAGTATATCCATTTTGATGAGGAAATCCAGTGACATGGATTAAATCAAGCTCAGATAGGTCTTTTATATTGAAAAAACAGTGATGGAAACGTGGTGGTATTTCTTGTACTGTACGTAGATGATATATTGCTCATTGGAAATAATGAATGAGTATAGTCGGGCATATGGGTATGGTTGATAAAGCAGTATGTAATGAAGGACTTAAGAGAAGAAAAATATATTCTTGTGATTATCTCAATATAGTGATAAAGATAACAAGAAAGGATATTGCACTTATCTCAAGCTTCGTACAATGATACAATCCTTACTCGTTTTAGCATGTGATTTTATTTAAGAAAATGTGTCTTAAGATATAAAAGAAGATAAAGGAGATGAAAGCGGTTCTTTATGCTTCGGCAATAAGGAAGCTTAATCTATGCAATGCTATGTACGAGATTGGATATCTGTTTTGCTAAACGCATGGTCAGTGGGTATCAAGGTAAACCGAAACAAGAATGTTGAACTGTGGTAAGAATTATATTTATGTACCTAAAAAGGACTAGAAATAATATGTGGGTTTACCGAATAGATTCATTGCTTCTTGTGTGTTACATAGATTCGGATTTTATAATCAGATACGAACGACAGTAAATCCACCTCAAGGTTATGTGATTATTTTGGGAAGTTGAGCCATAATATGGAGGAGTAATTATATAAAAATATATTTCGGACTCCACCATGGAAAGATGATAAATTGGAGCTTCTGAGGATGCCAAAGTATCTGTATTGCTCTAAAAACTTCATAATGGACTTAGATGTGATTCTAAGTTTGCCCAAGATTATTACAATTTATTGTGATAATAATGGTGCAGTAGTAAACTTGAAGAAATCACAAGCTCATAAGGCAATTAAACATATGGAGCGCGAGTACCACCCAATACGAGAGATCGTATAACGAGGGGAAAGTTGTTGTCGCCAAGATTGCATCGCATGATAACCTAGTAAATCCTTTTACAAGGACCTTAAGGCACAAGTTTTGATGGTCGTGTAGTGGGAGTGGGAATCAGATGTATGGCAGTAGACATTACCGCATAGACTTTTAGTATAAGTGGGAGATGTTGAATTGTATACTAAAAGTCAAGCTTTTTGTATGAACAATATTTTACAATTTATTTGAAATGAGAATCATATGATTAAACATTTTTCATATTATCATTTATTTATATGTTATTGCAAAAGTCCACTTACTTTATATTGTACATAATATGGTGTGCGGCGTCGCACAGAAGATCATATTGTCGGCTCTTTACAAAGTATAAATATATGCTCACAACCGAGATAGACAGGGACAATCTATCAGGATGGTTGTAGTGTGATTTGGTATTAGTTTGTCTTGACTATAAAATCACATTAGTATGCTTTGTGTGTATTGATCAGGACTGCTTGAGATCGGTCAACGTATACTGACTATATAGGAGAACTTGATCTTAATTATTATGGATGTTCGTACTTTAAATCCCTATACAATAACCTCGACACGTAAGTCAGCATGTATCTCTTTGATTCATCAATGGGTGAGATTTATATATTAAATTAACAAACTCTATGAGATGGGAAATAGTGTTGTCTCTATGGTGTGTTGTTGATTGTAGAAGGAATCTGTGTCCTATTAAATAGGCTGATGATGTACCATTGAGGAGCTCATAAAGATTATCATGTAAACCCTGCAGGTGGATATATTCTGGCATGATAACAATGTTAAGTGGCACTACTCTCGGATGAGATATTAATTAATGGAGTTGTCAGTAACTTAATTAATTAATGGGCATTGTATATCTTAAATATGGGGAGCCTGTCGGGCTCATAAAAAAAAGGAGCCCATAACGAAATTTGGGATTAGAACGGCAGTGCAGTAATAATATTTTAGTGGACTATATTATTATTATTAAACTTAAGTATAAGTTATGGGCTAAACTTGGATACTTAAGCCCAATGGAGGCCTGACTCTAATTTCTCCTCCTAGTCCGTGTTGTAGCCCCTAAATAAATCATCTCAGCTTCCTAGAATCCTAACTTGTGAGCCACTTTTGACGTGAGAAGTAGGGAGAAAGAAGATTGAGAGGATCTTGAAGAACGTCTCCCACACGACGTCAAGATTGGACTTGGGAATATAGCAGAAGATTAAGAGGTCGTTTACTACTGCTTTTTGATCTCTATGCACGCTCAACTTCCATAATTTTTCTGTATTTATTTAGAACATAAAATTGTTGGTGTGATACATGATTAGAAAGTCACGAAAGAGAGGGTCATTTTAGTGCAAAATCACTCAAATCGGAGATTGGATGAGGAAGTTATGCTCAAAGTCGCGAGGTCGCACAAGCTTCCAGTGAGAATTTTCTCTTCTTCAACATACCCTGGTGAAAGGTAATTTGATTTTATATTCTTGCTTCCACTGATATAGAATCGCATGGAACCCTAACGATTTACGTTAATCACACGATCGAATTCAATAATTTTGTGCATCTTCAACTGTTATATAGAGTCTGAATATATATCTTGTTGTTGATTGAGTGCATTCACCGATGAACATAGTTTTTTGTTATGATTCTAAGGAAGGGGACTCCAAAGCTTTATTAGAACTGTCATATATTACTGTTTATTAATTGAATTGGATTTGGATAAATAAGCAAGATTAAAAAATTTAATTTTATAGTACCTATAAAGGGAGATCATATCGGGTTAGAGTCTCAATCGTAGGGAAAAATAATTGATACTAATAGTTCCTAGAAAAGGGGGGGGGTGAAATTATCTCTTGCTCCAAGGTTATTCACACATGTTACACGCATGTTTACTTGTGTTTATAGAGTAGATATGCATGGTTAAGTGATACATCCAGAGTCGGCCAACACACTTGAGAGGAAAATTAATGCGTGAAATTGGATTACCCTAGGGCTACCTATTCTCCATTCTTGACTCACTTTCGAATTCTTCTAAGTGCTTTTATTTTAATTGTTATTTAATATTTTTGTTAGTAGATTAATAATTTGATACCTCAATCTTTATTATCACTTGTCTTAGTTAATAATTAAATTGATAATACTTCGTCCTTTGGGTTCGATATTTAACCTGGTTACCTGTTGAGTTACAACTGATATCCTTAATACTTGGGGATTAATTTTGTGTGCAAAGAAAATGCTCATCAGTTGCAGTATAAGAAAAGCACGATGAGTTAGCCCCCATCAATGTGAAGGTTGATTATAGTCCTGTATCTTACTGTCTTTCTCTCTTCACTCAATCTGAGAACATGTGATCTCAGAAGAATAGCTGATAGATATCTTCATCTAACTCTAAACAATTTCCTTCCCCAATAGATTCTTGGCCCGCCCTGCATTAATTTCATCTTCAGAAGGCCCTAAATCCTTACCACGTTATAGCCCTGAAAGGCAGCAATACTAACCTGGAAAGCAGTTAACTTGAAGAGACTCTCAGCCCAGAAGCAATCATTGTGGTCGAGCCATCTCTCTGGTATAAACTTCTCTGCATCGTCTCCCCATATGAAACTCATCCTCCCCATCTCATACGGCAGGTATGACACAGTATCACCCCCTTTTCACATGGATACCATCTAATATTATGTCGTTTGAGAAGCACATCTTCAATCCTAACTTTAGTTTTCTCCATCAGTCACTTGATATCAGAATCTTGAACCAAAATATAAAAACACATAAATTACATACATATCACATGCATGAACCAGAGGATATAGCCTAAGGGTCTCAGTGAGGGAAGCATGAAGAATAAGAATCTTCATGTTCTACTTTTACAACCCCATTCGACCCCGTTACAGTTTTGTTGCAATGGTATCTTTACCAGCCATTACAAAGTTCAATATGATATCTCTCATGTACTTTGGATCAGCTCCAAGCAGTTTCAAGAATCTTGATAAAATGTCTTTTTCCTTCTGCAACCAAACACATATATATGAATTTATTAAAGTTTGTACAACCATCTCACGTGTATCTTCCTAATTTCATGTCTCAAAATCTCTTTCCTCTATTCTCACTCCATCTCTCCATCCTCTCTAGCAGTCGAGTAAGTAACCCAGATCAATTATGTGATCGCGCTTACAATAGAAGGAATTTTATTCACTCTGAAGGATATGTGATTCCTTATAGGTTATTAATTTCGGACATGTTCATGTTGGATTGTATACTAAAAGCCTAGATTTAGTATGAATAATATTTTAACAATATTTGAAATGAGAATCATTGATCAAATAATTGAATCTTATAATTTATTTATATGTCTGATCGATATTTTTCTTCACCCTCAAGTGTAGGGGATCGATTGTAGTGCATGTGACCAAGTTAAATTATCGTTTCCACGAGATAGTTATAAATTTAATAAATAATTCTATATAATAATTCAAATGCAAGATAAATCTGAGGTTTTTGAGATGATAATTAATTCACTAATAAAAACTGAAATTAAATAATTAAGAAATAAAATAAATCACTCAAGAGAATACAATTTAAGAGTTCAAGAATGGAGAACTGGTAATGCTCGGGCAAACAACTTAACTATGTGACTAATTTATCTAGACCCAAATTAATTAACTGTAGACGTTTATAAGAGGATCACTAAGCCTAGTTAAATCACCTTGATCGGGTAGGATCTAACACTTATAATGAGCTGCAAATCCTAGGATCAATAAGGAATTAACTCTCTCTCCCTCTATAGGTACTTCATGCTAAATTCCATTAAAGGCTAGATCACTAGACTTCCCTTTCTAGGTATGCAATTATTAACCCCTTTTGTCTCCTTACTAATTACCTAATAATGATGTTTTACCCAAGTAATTAATATTCCAAATTGAGTGTCTAACACTCTTAGGAATTATAGGCCAATCCCCTAAGACTGTCACAGGAAACAATATTTATTATACAGAAATAAAGAATTCTATTAACTATCAATCAGTGATACCGTCAAGAATAATTAATGGAATCAAAACTCAAGAACACAATAATATGAAGTCTCAAAATTCTTCAATAAGAAAATAAACATTCTGCAGTGTAATAAAATTCAAGTCTAGGGCATCACATCACATAGTCAAAACTGTTTAAAGCCCTAACATTACCAACAAAGAACTTAGCCCATGGATTTACGAGGGAAAATTACGAAAATATAATTAACCCTAACCATTGTGCTAAAATAACAAAAATAAATAACTAAAAATAAAAAATCCTTTTGGAGGATGTAGACGTGCATAGTACACGATTATTTTGAAGATATTTTCCAATTGTATTGCCACTTGGCATATTTCCATAGGGCTATCTTTTTCAATACTCAACGTATATACCACACTCTGTAACTTCTCATTTTAGGATTTTGAATAATGTAAATACAATTTCCTTCTATCAGTTTTCTATCTTCTTCTACCTCTAACTGCTACGATGAATGTATATTTCCTTCTATGATTTCCATCCTTCAATGTCTACATGGCATCAGTTGCCAGTTTCAATCCTTTCTTACGTGAATCCCTTGATTTTGGGAATTTCTATCTGTTTTGATATTTTTTACCGTGAATCCCTTGATTTTGGGAATTTCTTTCTGAAATTTCTAATTGTATTGCTACAGGTTTACCTTGAATTTGGGGATTCTCTTATTTCTATTCATTGGGCTTCCGCATGGCGATTCCGTGGACTACAATGGCGGTTATTGCTTCTCCTTCTGCTCCGGCGATGAAGGTTACCTCTTCTACTCTGGTGAGAAATGTTTCTTCGGCGATTGCTATCACTGATTTATTTTCCCTTTCTCCTTCTGCTCCAGGTATTACGCTTGATTCTTGTTGGCAATTGGACCGTTTTGGTTAACATGATCCGATAAAAAAAAAGGTAAACAATCAGCGGAAGCAAAAAAAATAATTTACCTGACTTCTGGGTTGGAGTAGAGGATGAAAATCTGTGAAGAACACCTCTGATCTTCTACAGTATGACCCAAAGTCAACTCTCTAGTGTTGTGTGGTCAACAATCCCCAGAGAGTTCTCAATCTGTTCCTTTTCTGTTTTCTACGTAAGTGGCGCAGACTTAGGTTATTAGGAACTAAGATAACTTATATATTTGGGCTACTGCAGGGACCAGGAGGAGAAATTGGGCTAGGCCTCAATTAGATTTAATTATCCAAGTTTAGCCCAAAGCTTTTAATTAAATCCAATAATAATAATATAGTCCTCTAAAATATTATTACTGCACTACCCATCCAATCCCAAAATTATGTTCTGGGCTCCTTCTTATTATGAGCCCGATAGTCTCCCCATGTTTAAGATATACAATGCCCATTAATTAATTAAGTTACTGATAACTCAAATTAATTAATATCTCTTCCGAGAGTAGTACCACTCAACCTCATTATCATGTCGGAAATTAATCCACTTGCAAGATTTACATGATAAACTTTATGAGCTCCTCAAGGGGACATCATCAACCTATGACGGACATGGATTCCTTCTACAATCAACATCACACCATAGAGACAATATTATTTCCCAACTCACCGAGTTTGTCGATTTAATTCATTTAAATCTCACCCATTGATGAATCAAAGAAATATATACTGCCTTACATGTCGAGGTTATTGTGTAGGAATTAAGAGCACGAACATCCATAATAACAGAGATCAAGTTCTTCTATATAGACAGTACAAGTCGAACGATCTCAGGCGGTCCTACTCAATACACAAAGCAGTGTACTGATGTGGTTCTATGGTCAAGACAAACTAATACCAAACCACACTACAACCATACTGATAGATAGTCCCCGTCTATCTCAGTTGTGAGCATCTGTTTATACTTTATAAGGAAACCGATAATATGATCTTCTGCGTGTTGTTGCACAACATATTATCTACAATATAAAGTAAATGAACTTTTGCACAAACATATAAATAAACAATTTATAATATGCAAAAATGTTTGATCATATGATTCTCATTTCAAATAAAATCGTTAAAAACATTGTTCAATACAAAAGCAAGGCTTTTAGTATACAAATCTAACAATCTCCCACTTATACTAAAAGACTACGCTGCCTTATTTGCTGACACGCATCTAATCCCCATTCCTTCTACATGCCCATCGAACGCTTTTGCTGGAAGGCTCTTAGTAAAAGGATCAGCAAGGTTATCCTCAGATGCAATCTTAGCGACAATGACTTCTCCTCTTTTAACGATGTCTCGTACCAGGTGGTACTTGCGCTCAATGTGTTTACACGCCTTATGGGCTCATGGTTCCTTCGAGTTTGCTACTGCACCACTGTTATCACAATAAATTGTGATCGCTTTGAGTAAACCAAGAATCACATCCAAGTCCATTAAGAAGTTCCTGAGCCATACTGCTTCTTTAGCTGTCTCAGAGGCTGCTACATATTCAGCTTCCATGGTGGAGTCAGCAACGCATTTCTGCTTTACACTCCTCCATTTTATGGCTCCTCCTCCAAGAGTATACACATAACTCGAGGTGGATTTACTAGCATCCCTATCTGACTGGAAATCCGAATCAGTATAACCCAAAGGTAACAAATTATCTACCCTGTAAACCAGCACATAATCCCTAGTCCTTCGTAGGTACTTCAAAATATGCTTTATCGCAGTCCAATGCCCCTGTCCTGGATTACTTTGATACCTACTGACCATGTCCACGGCATAATAGATATCCGGTCTCGTACATAGCATAGCATACATGAGGCTACCTACTGCCGAAGCATAAGGGACCAGCTTCATTGCCTCTATTTCTTGTTGTGTCTTAGGACACATCTCCTTAAATAGAGGTATTCCATGTCTGAAATGTAGAAAACCTTTCTTGGAATCTTGCATACTAAAACGAGTCAGGATTGTATCACTATACGAAGCTTGGGATAAACATAACATTCTTTTCTTGTGATCCCTTATTAATTTGATCCCAAGAATGTGTCCAGCTTCTCCAAAGTCCTTCATCTCAAACTGCTTGGACAACCATACCCTTACGCCCGACAATACTTTTACATTGTTTCCAATAAGCAGAATATTATCCACGTATAGTACAAGAAATACCACACGTTTCCGTCACATTTCTTGTACACACATGATTCATCCGGACATTGAATAAATCCATATGACTGGATTACTTCATCAAACCGGATGTTCCATGATCTTGAAGCTTGTTTCAATCCATAAATGGACCTTTTAAGCTTGCACACAAGATGCTCTTCGCCCTTTGCAATGAATCTTTCTGGTTGCTTCATATAGATGTTTTTCTCAAGACTTTCATTAAGGAAAGCTGTCTTGACATCCATTTGCCATACCTCATAATCCATATGAGCAGAAATAGACAAAAGAATTCGAATTGACTAAGCATGGCCACAGGCGAGAAGGTTTCCTCATAATCGATTCCTTCTTTCTGAGTATATCCTTTAGCCACAAGCCTTGCTTTAAAGGTTTCCACCTTACCATCAGATTATCTTTTTCTCTTATAGATCCACTTGCATCCAATAGCTTTTACACCATTGGTTGGTTCTACAAGTTCCCAGACTTGATTAGAATACATGGATTCTATCTCAGATTTCATTGTGTTTTGCCATAATTGAGCATCTTTATCTTGCATTGCCTCGTTGTAATTCCATGGGTCAATTTCATGTTCACCCGGGACCAAGCCGGATGACTTTCCCAATCCCATGAATCTATCTGGTTGTCTGACAACCCTCCCACTACGATGAGGCTCCGCAGGCAATTGTGTATCAGGTGTAACATGCGGTGCAGTGTCCTGTGGTATATCTTCTTGTACAGTTGGTATTATATTTGGTGTTTCCCCTCTAACTTCCTCTAGATCAATTTTACTCATGGGTTTGTGATCCCTTATATAATCCTCTTTTAAAAATCTGGCGTTCGTGCTCACGAACACCTTTTGGTCCTTGGGACTATAAAATAAACCACCCTTCGTTCCTCTAGGATACCCTATAAACAGACAAACATCAGTACATGATTCTAACTTATCAGCATCTGCCTTTAACACGTGTGCCGGAGCACCCCAAATTCGAACATGTTTCAGACTAGGCTTGCGCCCGGTCCACAGTTCTGTGGGTGTGGAGGCTACCGATTTAGAAGGTACTAAGTTTAGAATGTAAGCCGCTGTTTCTAAGGTGTGTCCCCAAAACGAATTTGGTAATTCCGAATAACTCATCATTGATCTTACCATTTCCATAAGAGTCCTATTCCTTCTTTCCGCTACACCATTCTGCTGGAGTGTGCCCGGTGCAGACAATTGGGATTCAATCCCATTTTCCGATAAATAATTCTTAAACTCTCCCAAGAAGTATTCACCACCATGATCAGATCGTAGTGTTTTGATATATTTACCAAGTTGCTTTTCCACATCAGCCTTGTATTCTTTGAATTTATCAAAGCATTCAGACTTGCGGCGCATCAAATAAATATATCCGTATCTTGAATAATCATCAATGAAAGTGACGAAATATTCAAAACCCCCTCTTGCCTGGACAGACATAGGACCACATAAATCGGAATGAACCAATTCCAATAAATCTTTAGCTCTATACCCCTTTGCCTTAAAAGGCCTTTTAGTCATTTTTCCTTCCAAGCAGGATTCGCAAGTTGGATAATTTTCCACTACTAATGAACTCAGAGGTCCATCAGCTATCAACCTTTGAATCCTACTTAAGTTAATGTGACCCAGTCTTAGATGCCAAAGATATGTTTGGTTCATTTTAGAAGGTTCCTTTCTCTTATTAGTAGATGTATCATTCGTTTCAATTTGTTGCATTGTGGAGAAATTGGATTAAGAGTATACAAATTATCTATCAATGTACCATCACAGATAATAATTCTATCTTTCCTTATAATAACCTTGTCATTAAAAGAAACAGAATATCCATCCATAAACAATTTAGAAACTGAAATTAAATTCTTTCTAAAATGCGGTACATAAAGACAATTCCTCAAAACAAGAGTTTTACTTTTATTGAAAAATAAATAAACGTCTTCCACTGCGACAGCTGCTACTCTTATAGCATTCCCCATGAGTATGGTAATCTCTCTATCACTGAACTATCGGGTTTGGTGGAACCCCTGCAAAGAATTGCAGACATGGTCAGTGGCTCCTATATCTACACACCAAGTGTCAGCAGATACAGCCGCTAAATACGATTCAACAACTAGTATATAAGACTTACCATTCCTGTTCCCCTTCAGAAGAGGGCAGTCTGCCTTATGGTGTCCCGGCTGCTTGCATTTGAAGCACATGCCTTTAGGCTTCTTGACCGCACCAGTCTTTGCTTTCACTTGGTTCACCGGTGTTGAATTTCCTTGCTTCTTTTTCTTCCTACCGCCCTTCGGCCTAGGATGAGCAGCATTTTCAGCAACATGAACCTGAAGAGGTCTACAAAATAGTTCTTCCACCGCCACAAGTTCTGTCAGAAGTTCCGCCAACGTGTACATATGTTTGTTCATACCATAGTTCAGGCGAAACTGCTCAAAACTCCTAGGCAAGCTTTAGAGTATGATATCGACCTGGGTTTCCCCATCGATTTCAGCTCCAAGAATTTCCAACTCATTGAATTGGCCCATCATCCTAAGGACATGTTCCCTTATGGGAGTGCCCTCAGCCATTTTGGTGTTCATCAAGACCGACATGCCCTTCGACCTAGCAGGACGAGTCTGATGTCCGAAGAGTTCCCTAAGATTATGCATCATATCATAGGCGGTCTACATGGCTTGATGCTGAGTCTGAAGCACATTTGACATAGACGCCAAAATGTAGCATTTAGCCATCCTATCAGCCTTGACCCACCTATTATAAGCATTTCTTTGCTCTTCGGTAGAGGCATCAGTAGGTGCCGGAGGACATTCCTTAGAAAGTACAAAGATATAATCTTTAGCAGTTAATACATTGTCCATGTTTCGCTTCCAGTTAACATAGTTAGTGCCAGTAAGTTTATGCTCTTTAAGTATAACAGAAAGTGAGTTGAATGCCATATTAAAATCCTGAGAATCATAAATAATTAAACAGATCAAACACTTCGAATTTATCAATTTATATTGAATCCCTCAAAACAATATAAAATAAAATTCACCAACATCTCAAGCACCGTGAATTTGCATGCCACGATAGTGTGGACGTATACAAACCCGAACATTTACAAGAGAAAGTTTTACCCAATAATCTCATTTGTCAACCTATCTTTATGACAAAATAATTAATAGTCGATTTTCTTTAGCCATGCAAATAACAGCAGTGACTCCGATGGGGATGATACTAATTATTTGCATCTAAGTGTACACCATTATTTGACCCCAAGTCCATTGCGCAAGCTTATGTGCCTTACAGATAGAGAAGTACACACGCGCTTGGATAATTTTCTACAGTCATCTTAAAGAAGTTTGTGCCAGTGATCCGTGAATAAACTCATCCGATGGGGAGGAAGGCTCTAATGCCAATGCGCAAGCCTACTCAGATCACTTACAAACCAATAATGGAGGCCATGGGAATTTATTTACCAATCCCCTCTCCCACTTAGTTATTTAAACACCGAGGATTTTTATTTAACATACATATAATATTTCATAATAAAATATACATCCTAGCATGTTTCCATTTTAAGTCATTTAAAGAAAATAAATCATATAGAACATGCCATATATATAACAATTAATCGGTAAAACAATTAAATCAATTATATATATGAATAAATAACATAATTAGTGGATCAATTAAATGGGCCCAAGTGTAACAAATAAGCACAAAATGAGCAGCAGACTAAAAAAATTAATCAAGCCCATACACTTAACCCAAAATTAAATATAAGAAATTAAATCCACCGAGCCCATATAACCAGCAATAAAAAAATGGGCCCAGAAGCCCATTAGCATATAATGAGCACCCACATACAAAGCCCTGAAGAAGAACGCCAGATTGCTGCCCCGTTTCCTGCCAGCCGCAACCACAACGCCAGCAATCACCGGCACTCAATGGCGCCGCTGTTGTCTGAGGCCGTGCCCACAGCCCATTAGCGTTGCTGCCGACGTCTGCCATCACTGCTTTCGCCGACAAGCCAGGAGCCCCAATGTCATGAACACGCTTGGAATGACCACTCACCACCAGAAACTCCCCAGTCACGCCGGCAGCATTCAGGTGGTTGCCCATCGTTTCCAGCCACGCCTGCCACGAGCAGCTAACCAGCCTCCCCGGAAGAAAACCCAGCCTCCCCGAAACCACCAGGTGACCCACTCGGATTCACCAGAAGACTCGTCCGGAAGCCGACTCTGACTCGACTGGCGCAGTCTCTGACACACATGGAAACATTAAGGATCTGGCCCGGAATGCCAGTCAGCAGTGCCAATCGATGATCCATTGCGATGAAGCCGCGTGTCGTGCCACAGATATCAGTGATGATTCTGCCTGCACCCACGCCTTCAGAGCCAAACACCGACTGCAAGTGATGATGTCGCATCCAATCGCCCTAGAAGATGCTTTCAGGAGTCCACGCCAGCCGTCGTCAGTCCAAGACTCGCCAACTGGACCAGCATCGGTGGTTCGAACGTGAAGCCGAGCTATCATGCCGTCGCACACTTTCACCCCATCGTCGACAGTCATGTAGGAATCTTGTTCAGCAAGCAAAATCCATCAATCACCGGCCAGGACTATCCCCTGCAATCCAGCCGCACTAGAGAACACTAGTCGACTCGCCCAAGATGACTTTCACAGTCTGCCATGGCCGGCGTCTTCCACCATCCATGTCAATCATCAAATCGCGAAAACGTCTTTCACCGAGATCCGCCATCATCAAGCAGTCCAGCAACCATCACCATACAATCGTGACTTGCTTTCACATTCAATATCACCCCGTCGTACATAGTGCATCCGTGTGTGTATGTATGATGCCCAATCGAATAAAGGGTGTCACGGAGTATGTGTGTCATGTCCAGAAGTCAATCAGCAACAACCACACATACCAGATAGGGTTTCAAGGACAAAATAAAACAAAACCCTTTCTTATCATGCGATTAAAACCAGATAATTCATATAATCACAAAATCACAAACCTTACGGTTCACGTTTCACCACGAAACCAATGCTTTGATACTAATTGTTGGCAATTGGATCGTTTTGGTTAACATGATCCGATAAAAAAAATAGGTTAACAATCAGCGGAAGCAAAAAAAATCATTTACCTGACTTCTGGGTTGGAGTAGAGGATGAAGATCTGTGAAGAACACCTCTGATCTTCTACAGTATGACCCAATGTCAACTTTCTGGTGTTGTGTGGTCAACAATCCCCAGAGAGTTCTCAATCTGCTCCTTTTCTGTTTTCTACTTAAGTGGCGCAGACTTAGGTTATTAGGAACTGAGATAACTTATATAGTTGGGCTACTGCAGGGACCAGGAGGAGAAATTGGGCTGGGCCACAATTAGATTTAATTAATCAAGCTTAGCCCAAAGCTTTTAATTAAATCCAATAATAATAATATAGTCCACTAAAATATTATTACTGCTCTACCCATCCAATCCCAAAATTATGTTCTGGGCTCCTTTTTATTATGAGCCCGATAGTCTCCCCATGTTTAAGATATACAATGCCCATTAATTAATTAAGTTACTGACAACTCAAATTAATTAATATCTCTTCCAAGAGTAGTACCACTCAACCTCATTATCATGTCGAAAATTAATCTACTTGCAAGATTTACATGATAAACTTTATGAGCTCCTCAAGGGGACATCATCAACCTATGACGGACATGGATTCCTTCTACAATCAACAGCACACCATAGAGATAGCATTATTTCCCAACTCACCGAGTTTGTCGATTTAATTCATTTAAATCTCACCCATTGATAAATCAAAGAAATATATACTGCCTTACGTGTCAAGGTTATTGTGTAGGGATTAAGAGCACGAACATCCATAATAACAGAGATCAAGTTCTTCTATATGGATAGTACAAGTCAAACGATCTCAGGCGGTCCTACTCAATACACAAAGTAGTGTACTAATGTGGTTCTATGGTCAAGACAAACTAATACCAAACCACACTACAACCATACCGATAGATAGTCCCCGTCTATCTCGGTTGTGAGCATCTGTTTATACTTTATAAGGAAACCGATAATATGATCTTCTGCGTGTTGTCGCACAACATATTATCTACAATATAAAGTAAATGGACTTTTGCACAAACATATAAATAAACAATTTATAATATGCAAATTTGATCATATGATTCTCATTTCAAATAAAATCGTTAAAAACATTGTTCAATACAAAAGCAAGGCTTTTAGTATACAAATCTAACAATTCTACCTCTTGAGTTTCCGTTGGAAAATGGGTTATGTTCATAAGCCATGAAGATTTGGGTGTTTTCTGTTGCTATGGTTGTTTTCTAGACGAGAAGTGTTGTAGGTTTGTTGATGGATTTTACTGTTGCTGTGGTTTCTGCATGGTTTAGTTGGTTCTGTTGGTTGCTATGTCTTCTCCTACTACTGTACGACTTCTTATTGCTACGTGGTCTTCCTCGATTTTCTATGTTTGATATTGATGGATTGGTATGGTGATGCTGCTAGTTGGAAATTTCCTGCTGCTATGTTGGCTTCTACATACTTCTATTGATATTTCTACTTCTATTGCTACTTATTTGCTACTGCTAATGCTACTGATTTACTATTGCTACTGCCCCTACTTTGAAACTGCTAATGATCCTGAATTGCTGCTGCTGCTGTTGGGTTTTATTCTTTTGCTTCGTTGCTGATATGCTGATTTTCTCCTGCTATTGGATTGCTATTGCTACTTCTACTGAAGAGTTGATATTGGATTGTTAGTTCTACTACTATGGTGGTTATGTTTTTGGTTAATTGCTTCTTATGATTCTAGTTTGCTGGTTTTCTACTTTTGGATTATTCCATGACTGTGAATCTGATTCTTTGAAGATTGCCCAATGATGTTTCTGGCTTGGGTACTGAAGATGGATGATATTCGTCATTTGCTAGTGCTACATGATGCTACATGATTTTGATTTGCTACTTTTGGTTTGAGGCTTAGCTAGTTTGTTTTTGGTTTTCTACTCTTCTCGGTTCAAGTTTGTTGCCCAGTTTCCTATGCTAAAAGTTTGGATTGCTTTTGAGTGCTGCTGCTATCTTGCTAAATTTCAGGATTGCTACTTCTATTGCTACCTCCTGATTGATTTTGCTTACTAGATGATATGTTGCTGATATGGTTTCTACTCCTACTCGTATGGCTTTTGCTTACTATTGCTCTATGGTTCCTACTCCGATTCTACTGCTTATGGTTGTTCCGAAGCTGCTACTATATGATTTGCTACTGCTACTGCTACTGCTATTGCTAATGACTTGCTGCTGCTACTTCTCTTGGGTGTTCTTGCTACTAATTCTTCTATTGCTATGGTTCCTGCTACTGATTTTGCTATTGCTATATGATTCTTCTTTTGGGTTCTTACTAATGGATTGTTACAAGACTACTGTTCCACCTGATTCCTTGAAGACTTTGCTATGACAATCTTGTTATCTTGCTTCGTTTATGGATTTCTTGGTAGCGTGCGGATTTTGGAATATTGGTGCTCATGGTTTTGGCTCATTGTTGTCCAAGTTGGATGTCCAACTTGAGGAGGGGTGTAGACATGTGCTTAGCACATGATCTAGAAGACATTTACCAATTGTATTACCACTTGGCATATTTCCATAGGGTTATCTTTCTCAATACTTAGCATATACACCACACTCTGTAACTTCTCATTTTAGTATTTTGAATAATTTAAATACGGTTTCCTTCTATCAGTTTTCTCTCTTTTTCTACCTCTAACTACTACGATTAATGTCTTTCTCCTCCTATGATTTCCATCTTTCAATTTCTGCAGAGGACTCCGTCTCTTTAATCTTTATCTCCTTCGGGATCTCCGTCTCTGGTGGGTAGATGATGGAATAATGGTGAAGAGTGATGGTGAGCAATAGATGAAAGATGGATTCAGGGTCAAAGAGGTGGTGCGGCGTGTAGTTTCGTGTGTTCTGCACTCAAATAGGATCTCTACTTTTTTCTCGATTCCAACTGGGCCAAAAAGCGTGTGTGTGAGATATTGGGCTTTCATGAATCAACAACTCCTTTCTTTTTTGCATTATAATATGGGCCCACCACTTGATTCATCTATTGCCCACATGGGCCATATAACAATTCTTTGCATGGTTCAATTACTAATGTTTCAAATAAATGGGCCACCACTTGAGCTAAAATGTGTTGCCGCAAGACTTGATTTCCAATTGCATTCAATGATGACGTGGTATGGAATCTAGCTTTGATTTTCAATCCAATTCACATATGGTCCCGTATTGACATAGTGCTCAAATTCTCCCCCATCATCTAGGCATCTTGCATGGTAATGGCCAAATTTAATTGAGAAGTTCAAAAATCCCATCTTCAGCAGTGCAACTTCACCTTTTTAGCCATAACTTCTTCATTCGAACTCTGATTGAGGCAATTATTATGGCCACGCGTTCCTCTCTTCCATTTTCTTGAACGACTACTTTGAGCCTCCACACAAATAAGAAAAATTATAGAAAGTGGTCCTCTGTTTTCTTGCATGTTGCACAAATTCACCTTTCATTCCAACTTTGTATTTTTATCCTTTTTCATATCAAAACACAACAAAATACCACTCATGCACCTTTTAGTAAATAATAATTACAAGTAATAGGATTTGTGAAAATTATAGAAATTAAACACTCAAAGAGGTATCAAATCAGACCCAAAAGTACATAAATTTCCAAACTCATCAAACCCCCCAACTTAAGGTGTTGTTCGTCCTCGAATAACGAAATGACAAACCAAGAGAAAGAAAATGAGATGGAAAGTCATGTTTTAAGGGGACGATCAAAATCAACTAAACCTTCAAAAGGTGTAATCAATCTCAACTCGGTTCACATAACTTCAAATTCAACAGCATCAATTCATTCAAAATATGCAAGGTAAGACAATTACTTTACCAATTCAAGTGCTCAATCCACTTATGCTCACAGGATATATATAGTATAACTCTCACGCTCATGATGTATAAAGAGTACACTGATAGTTATATATATGTGCTCTCAAATTCAATTCAAGTGCATATATAACCATAAGCTTGCCTATTGTCTCAACTCTCCTTTTACTTGTAGCTAGCAAATCATGAATCAAAAAGGACTTTTTATTTGGTTGTAACGAAGGCTCTTTGGAAAAGGTAGAAAATTTATGGATAAGTGACTCAAAAATCGAATCAATCAAGCTGCAGTCTATCTTGATCTTTCATTCTTCCTAATCACTTTTATTAAAGTACAACTCCTCCTCAACTCCAAATTATTCAATTCTTTCTTCAACCAAAATAACGAGAGAATATTTTTCTGCTTTTCTTTCAGCATCAAGGGTATGTACACTACCCCAGTAATATTTTTTCTTTCTTTCCCTTTAATAATTTTTTTCTTTTCAACTCCTTATTTTTCCATTTTTTTCTCTTTTTAGACTCAATAGGATTTTTATATCCTTTTTCTTCTCCTTCTTTCATCATCCTTTTCAACTCCAACACATTCACATTCTTCTTCTAACCTCCTCAATAATTACTCAATTGATCCAAGAAATATAGGAAAAAAATCAAATACAGATTAAGCTCAACGGGCTATTCAAAGAATTGATTTTTCAAGGCTCAACGGGTTGACTAAGAATTTAATGAATTCAGGTAAAGTGTATGGAAAAGATGGGCTAAAAGTCAAAGATGGCCTAATATCATTTCTGTAATCCACTAGACTATTCTCGAATACTCAAGGAGACTCAAGGCAAGTTCTAGAATACACGTACAAGAATGATACGCTCAAAAATAAAATATCATGCATCAATGTACTCATGATTTAAAGGCTCAAATCTCTCTTGCCTTTTTCATAGAATGAACGAGCACTCTTCAAGGCTACGCATACATCATAACAAGCACATAAAGAACTTCAAGTACTTAAAAATTAAAGCATGTTCCCCTTATCAATCATAATCAACATCTTATCAAAGACATCTTAAAAGCTCATAGATCCCTATGAAATTCAGGTCATAGAATTTAAAGCTCATGCTCCTTACTCACAAGAATTCAAAACTCACATAAAATTTTAGAATAAGGAATGAAGTAACCTGATTTTAATCTCCTTCACATCTTGCAAGTTCCTCAAGTTATCCAACTCGGTCAGGCGTAGGCCTCAGATAGAACTCACTTCTCTTCATTCCAATATCCTTCTCAATCAATAAAGCTCAAACAGAAAATTCATCATCACATGATTCATAAGATGTTAAAAATATCAGAGACATTATAAAATCAAGGAACAAAAAATATATACGAGACAAAGATTGACGACTGAACACCAAAGGACACACAAAAATGAATGAAAACACACAAGACACCTGGACAGTCACAAATAAATTCGAATGATCAAAAATAAATTCAAAAATTCTAAAAATAATCGACCTCCAAGCACATAGACACTAAAACAGTACATAGTAAACATACTTGAGTGCGGATGGAATAAGGGAAGAACATCACACCCCCCAAACTTAGATGAAAATGTGAGTTGAGTCTAAGTTTAAATGGATGTTGTTACCTGAAGTGTACGCACGCGCCTTGAGTATAATTCACCTAGCACAAGACACAACAAACAAAACAAAATAAAATCAATAAAACGTTGGGTTTCCTCCCACAAAGTACTCTTGTTTAATATCGTTGAGTCCAACGAAACATTGTAAATCAAGTCAAGAAATCCACAAATAAAACTTCCACTTCATTGTGATGATGATAATGCTTCAAGCGATGTCCATTCATAGTGAAGAGAGCTCCATCGTTCTTCTTGAGTTCAACCATTCCACTCTCATAGACTCGACTCACCTCATAAGAACCCATCCAGTCTGATTTCAACTTATCTGAAAAAATCCCCAAACAAGAGTTAAATAAGAGAACAAAATCCCCTACTTCAAAGTTTTTGCTCCAAAGTTTTGTATCATGCCATCTCTTAGTCCTCTCTTTGTAGATGCAGGAATTTTCGTACGCTTTCTCTCTAAACTCTTCAAGCTCATTCAACAGAAGAAGGCAATTACTACCTGCTGCTTCAAGATTAAGGTTAATCTTCTTCACCGTACAAAAGGATTTTTGCTGAATTTGCTCCTGAAGATGGCAAGATTTTCCATACACCAATTGGAACGGTGAAATCCCCTAAACAGTCTTGTAGGCAGTTCTAAATGCCCACAATGCATCATTCAACTTACTAGCCCAATCCTTGCGACTAGTGCTCACAGTTTTCTCCAGAATCTACTTGATTTGACGATTGAATTCTTCAGCTTGTCCATTCATCTACGGATGGTAAGGTGTGGATACTCTATGTTTCACTCCATAAGACTTGAGAAGATTCTCCATTAGCTTATTGAGAAAATGAGTTCCCCCATCACTAATGAGAACTCTCAGCACTCCAAAACATGAAAATATATGCTTCCTCAAGAACGCAATGACCATCCTTGCATCACTCAACTTGGTTGGAATTGCTTCCACCTACTTTGAGACTTAGTCAATAGCAAGCAAGATATATAAGAATCAATTTGATGAAGGAAATGGACCCATAAAATCTATGCCCTACACATTAAAGAGCTCCACCTCATACACATTCTTCAAGGGCATTTCATCCCTTTTGGATATGCCCCCCATCTGCTGGCATCTATCACAATTCTCTACGTAGAATCTACAGCACTTAAATAAAAAAGGCCAAGTAAAACTTGATTGAAGAACTTGTGCTGCAGTCTTCTCCGCTGCAAAAGTGACCCCCATTTGGTCTATCATGGCACATACTCAATACGCTCTCCCACTCTTCTTCAGGAATACATCGGCGTATGATGTTTTCAGGACACAACTTGTAGAGAATTGGATCATCCCATATCTACTTCTTGACATCAACAAAGAACTTCTTGTAAAGGTACTCACTCAACTTGTACGCACTCAACTTGTACGGCTTCACTACACCTCCACTTGCCAAAAAGTTAACTATATCAGCATACCATGGTGCTGGAGGTTTCTGCACCATCTCTACTAACTTGCAGCTATCAATTTGAAGTATATCTTCATCAAGAAATACTTCCTTAATGAGGTCGTACTTCACATCACAATGATCCCGTAGCTCAAGTCTAGAGAGATGATGAGCTACCACATTCTCACTCCCCTTCTTATCTTTGATCTCAATATCAAACTATTGAAGAAATAAGATCTATCTGATTATTCTTGGCTTTGCATCCTTCTTCTCCATTTGATAGCGGATAGCTGAGTGATCTGTGTACACCACTGTCTTCATGCCCACCAGATATGGGTAGAATTTGTCAAATGCATACATCACTACAAGGAACTCCTTTTCTGTTACTATGTAATTTTTCTGAGCTGCATCGAAGGTCTTGCTGGCATAGTAGATAGGTGTGAATCTCTTCTCCCTAATCTGTCCGAGCACAACCCCTAATGCCATATCACTAGCATCACACATCAACACAAAAGGCTGCGTCTAATCTGGAGTAATCAAAATTGGAGCAGTTATCAAAGCCTCTTTAAGTACCTGAAAAGAATGTAAGCAAGTATCATCAAAGTTAAAAGGTACATCTTTTTCAAACAGATGAGACAAAGGTTTAGAGTATTTGGAGAAATCCTTGATAAATCTACGGTAGAACCCCGCATGACCAAGGAAAGATCTAACCCCTCTCTCATTAATAGGTGGTGGAAGCTTTTCAATGGCTACCACCTTCGCTCGATCAACCTGCAGCCCCTTAAAAGATACATGATGGCCAAGTATTATACCTTCTCTTACCATGAAATAACATTTCTCCTAATTCAGAACAAGGTTAGCCTCTTGACATCTCTCCAAAACAACAGTAAGGTTAGATAGACAATAATCAAAGGAAGATCCAAAAATAGAGAAATCATCCATGAATACTTCTATAATTCTCTCAATCAAACCCTAAAAATATACCATGCATCTTTGAAAAGTAGCAGGAGCATTGCACAAACCAAAAGGAAGCTTCCTAAATGAAAAAGTACCATACGGGCAAGTAAATGTAGTCTTATCGTAATCCTCCGGTGTAATCATTATCTGATTGTAACTAGAGTATCCATCTAAGAAATAATAAAACTCATAACCCGCAAGTCTATCAAGCATTTGATCCATAAAAGGCAAAGAAAAATGGTCTTTGCGTGTGTTTTCATTTAGTTTCTTATAATCAACACAAACGCACCAACCTGTAGGTATCCTAGTAGCCAAAGTCTCTCCATCCTCAGACTGTACTATAGTCATGCCCCCCTTCTTAGCTACCACACGCAATGGACTCACATAAGGGCTATCACTAATAGCATAAATAATATCAGACTTCAACCACTTAAGTACCTCTTTCTTAACCACTTCTTGCATCGTAAGATTTAAACGCCTCTGATATTGCATAGAGGTTTTATTTTTGTCTTCTAACCTGATCCTATGCATGCAAATAGATGGACGTATACCTTTCAAATCTTTCAAAGACCATTCTTTGGCGGACTTATGCTCCCTAAGGACTCTAAGCAGTTTATCAAGTTCAAGTTCAGTTAAGGCAGATGATACAATTATCGGATATGTTTGATTTTTCCCCAAAAAGGTATATGCTAGATGATCTAGTAAACTCTTCAATTCCACCTTCTTTTTCTCTTTAGCTTCCAATCCCTCCTTCTCGAGTTGTAAGAACCTTGGTGCCTACTTTTCTCTTTCAATTTTGGACACCTCTCTTTTATCTTCCCTGCAAGCATTCAAATATCCTGTAAATTCATCAGAGAATTTCAACCAATCTGTAGTTGATAGCCAATGAAAAATCAGATATAAAATCAGTATCAAGAGTAGGGAAAGAAAGACTATTGCTGATGCATGTTTCCAATTGATCCTTAGACAGAATCAATGGCAGTTTTTCCTCAACTATCTCATCAACAACATCGATGGACTTGCAGTTTGCTCTTTCAGCTGGCCACTTCAATGCATTATCAAGAGAAAAGACAACCACATCATCTCCCACTCTGAGCCTCAACTTTCCATCTTCAACATCAATCAAAGCTCTAGCCATGGCTAAGAATGGTCTCCCCAAAATTAGAGGCACGTTGTTATCCTCTTCCATCTCAAGCACCAAGAAATCGATCGGGAAGATGAGTTTATCCACCTTCACAAGTACATCATCTATGACTCCTCTCGAGTGTGTAAGAGATCTATCAGCTAGCTACAATGTTACCGAAGTAAGTCTCACATCCCCCAAATCAAGGCTTTTGAATGTAGTTGGGGGTATCAGATTGATTCTAGCCCCCAAATCACACAAAGTTCTGCATGTGGTATTCTTTCCAATCTGAACAGGGATAGTGAAACTACCTGGATCTTTTAGCTTGGTTGGCAACTTCCTTTGGATGATGGCACTGCACTTTTCAATCAGATTCACAGTTTCCTTGTCCCCAATACTACGCTTCTTCGACATAATTTCCTTGAGAAACTTTGCGTAGTGAGACATCTGCACAATTGCTTCAGCAAAAGGAATGTTGATATGGATCTTCTTGAATACTTCCATGAATTTCTAAAATTTCTCATCAAGAACCTTTTTCAACTTCCTAGAGGGAAAATAATTAGGATATTTTGTCTTCAGTATGCCCAAACTATCTCTTTCAAGTTCTCCTTTTTATTCCTTTCTCTCTTAGCTCTTTCCCACTTCTTTTCAGTGACAACTAGATGATCAATATCACTTTGAAAACCCAAGGTATCAGTATGTTGAGGAACAGAGTCAATTGGAGCAGAAACAGGATCACACGGTAGAGAACGCTCAAGGTTGCTCTTTGTACGCATGGTGACGTGCACACTACCGTATGTGGTGCTTGGCTTGAGTGATGTCATGCGGTTCATGCCGTGTGATCTCCTGAATCCTTCGTTATCAAATTCTACGCCGCGTGAGAGGCCATGGGTTGCTGATGACGTTCGGTTGTTGTTGTGTGCCTCATCTCAGTGCTCGAAGATGAGTTTTCTCGCACGGTGCTGGCTGAGCGCCCACTCGGCGGCATGCGGGTGTGCACGATTGTACCTGTGTGTGCTCTCGGACCTATCTTCACTGTATTTAATATCCGGAATCCTTGATCCCCCATATTGTATGCCACTTCTCAAAGTAATAGCATGACACTGATACTTCCTCGGATTCAACTCAGTTTGAGCAAGAAATTTCTTGTTGTTGCAACTTACCTACTGTAGCATTCAATTGACTAATAGCAAGATCTGTTTTGTTCTTCTTTCTCTCTGATGTCTCTTGGTTTGTGACCATCATCTTAAGCATCAAATTCGTCTTATCTTCCAACAATGCTCTTTCGTCACTATATTTCTGAGCTGGATTTATTTTTGGAGGTGGTACAACTGGGTTGTTAGGATTATAATAAGACAGATTTTCATACCTTTTTTGATTGTTGAAATTTGAATTCCCTTGGTTCCAACCCTGCTGATACTGACGGTTGTTCCCTTGGTCATTCTTTTCTCCAAACTGATTGCTCGATCTAAAATTCTGTCTATTTCTATTCTCTCCTTAAAACATATCATAGTATGCCTCCTTGAATTCTTCCTCATCTCCTGCTTTTGTTACCTCTTCTCTGTTCCCTTTTGTGAGGTGATCCATCTTATTATTCAATTCATCTAGTCGATCATGGAGAGCTGACACTTTATTATTTCCAGCTTGTATCTCTATTTTTGCCAATTTATCAAAGAAGCGCCTCCATCTGCTCTTTCTGCCGGTCAATCATATGTGTTTGCAGCCATCTCCTCGAATATCTCTTCAGCTGCCTCTGCAGACTGCTTAAATATAGATCCACCTGCTGTTGCATCCACCAACGCTCTCAAATCTCTTCTTAGGCCTTGATAGAAGAAACCTAAGTAAGTATCCTTGGAAAATCCATGTTTGGGACAGCTCCGCAACAACTCTTTGAACCTCTCTCATGCCTCATAGAAACTCTCCAAGGATCCTTATTTGAATTGTGTGATTTTTTTCTTTATCAAGAAACACTTGGAGGGAGAGAAGTATTTGTTCAGGAATTTATCTGCAAGTTGCTCCCAAGTTGTACAACATCCTTGAGGAAGGTTGTTATACCACTCTTTAGCTTTCCCCGTAAATAGGAATGGGAAAAGCCACATCCTGATGGCATCCTCCGGAACATTCCTGTGCTTCCTTATATACTCATCAAAAATCTGCAGGTGCTCATTAGAATTCTTCAAATGATTCCCACTAAACTGTTGTCTCTCTACCATTCGGATCAATCCGAAAGGCAATTCAAAACTCTCTGCAATGATCGAAGGTCCATTCAATCCAGTATTAGCAGTGTGCTTCAATTTATATTGGTCCCGCATAGGGGTCAGGGCTTGATCGTCAGCCATCTCTCTAGTCTCAGTCTCTTCAACTAAATCAGATCCCTCAAGTTGATGTGAAAGTTGTTCAACTTCTGCTAGTAACTCTTCTTCTGACGAGTGATAACTATCCGACTCTGGACAAGGAATAGGTGTAGCCAGCTGCTTTCTCTTCCTTCTATTTTCTCTAACAAGTGCTTTAAGCTCTAGGTGTAATGGTTCGATTGCTCATCCACTTGACCTAGTGATCATACACACCTGTTCTCACACAGAAAAATCAGTTGAATCACAAATAAAATAAAATAAAGCAAGTAAAATTTAACGTCCTACAAGAAAATAAATCATAATATAATTAAATTTAAATTATTAAACTATCCCCGGCAGGCGGCGCCAAGAACTTTATCGATATTTTCTTTCACCCTCAATTTTAAGGGATCGATTGTAGTGTGAGTGACTAAGTTAAATTATCATTCCCACGAGATAGTTATAAATTTAATAATAATTCAATATGATAATTCAAATGCAAGACAAATCTGGGGGTTTTTGAGATGATAATTAATTCACTAATAAAAATTGAAATTAAATAATTAAAATAATTATGAAATAAAATAAATCACGAAAGAGAATACGAATTAAGAGTTCAAGAATTGAGAATTGGTAATGCCCGGGCAAACAGCTTAACTATGTGACTAATTTATCTAGACTCAAATTAATTACCTGCAGACGTTTATAAGAGGATCACTAAGCCTAGTTAAATCACCTTGATCGGGTAGGATCTAACACTTATAATGAGCTGCAAATCCTAGAATCAATAAGGAATTAACTATCTCTCCCTCTATAGGTACTTCACGCTAAATTTCATTAAAGGGTAGAGCACTAGACTTCCCTTTCTAGGTACGTAATTATTAACCCCTTTTGTCTCCTTACCAATTACCTAATAACGATGTTTTACCCAAGTAATTAATATTCCAAATTGATGTCTAACACTCTTAGGAATTATAGGCCAATCCCCTAAGACTATCACAGGAAACAACAATTATTATGTAGAAATAAAAAATCCTATTAACTATCAATCAGTGATGCCGTCAAGAATAATTAAAGGAATCATAACTCAAGAACATAATAATATGAAGTCTCAAAATATCCTCTTCAATAAGAAAATAAACATTCTGCAGTGTAATAAAATTCAAGTCTAGGGCAATGAAATCACATAGTAAAAACTATTTAAAGCCATAACATTACCAACAAAGAACTTAGTCCATGGATATACGAGGGAAAATTACGAAGATATAATTAACCTAACCATTGTTCTAAAATAACAAAAATAAATAAATAAAAATAAAGAATCCTTTTGGAGGACTCCGTCACTTTAATCTTTATCTCCGTCGGGATCTCCGTCTCCGGTGGGTGGATGAAGGAATAATGGTGAAGAGTGATGGCGAGTAATGGATGAAAGATGGATTCAGGGTCGAAGAGGTGGTGCGGCGTGTAGTTTCATGTGTTCTGTACTCGAACAGGATTTGTTCTTTTTTCTCGATTCCAACTGGGCCAAAATACATGTGTGTGAGATATTGGGCTTTCATAAATCAATAACTCTTTTCTTTTTTACAATATAATATGGGCCCACCACTTGATTAATCTATTGCCCACATGGGCCACATAACCATCCTCTACATGGTTCAATTACTAATGTTTGAAATAAATGGACCCACCACTTGAGCTAAAATGTGCTGCCGCAAGACTTGATTTCCAATTACATTCAATGATGACGTGGCATAGAATCTAGCTTTGATTTTCAATCCAATTCACATATGGCCCCCACATTGACATGGTGCTCAAATTCTCTCCCATCATCTAGGCACCTTGGAGGGTAAACTGCCAAATTTAATTGAGAAGTTCGAAAATACCATCTGCAGTTGTTCAACTTCACCATTTTAGCCATAACTTCTTCATTCAAACTCCGATTGAGGCGATTCTTGTGGCCACGCGTCCCTCTCTTCCATGTCTTTCCAACTATGTCTCACACGACCACTTTGAGCCTCCACACAAACACAGAAAAATTATAAAAAGTGGTCCTCTGTTTTCTTGCATGTTGCACAAATTCACCTTTCACTCCAACTTTGCATTTTTATTCTTTTTCCTATCAAAACACAACAAAATACCTCTCATGCACCTTTTAGTCAATCCTAATATATTAAAAGAGCCATGTCTGTATAAAACATTTTATTCCCATATTATACTCTACTTTTTCCTCTTTTTACATCCTTGGCCTTAATATTAATTAATGGAGTAATAATAACCTAACGCAAGTTTTTTACATTTTGAAAATCTGAAACGTTGCATTTTTATAAGTTTTAAGAGAGACGACTGCCCTTTTGCCTTCAGTGCGCACTAATTCATTAACAGATCGATACTAATTCATTTCCTATCTCTCTTCATTAGGATTGAGGGAGAATTTTCCTACGAAATCCCATGAAAATGGCTACATCTGCCTTAAAATCCACTTTCAGAAGAGGTGCATAGGTCAGGCACCTCGATTCCACAGCAGTAGTGGTGGTGGTGGTTCTTCTGGTGAACAGAGGGGTCATTTTGCTATATGGTATTCCAGAAAAGGGGATCTACCGAAGTTTATCGAGGGTTCGAGGGCGAAGCATATTCTTCTACTGCACTTCCTTACAGAGATGTTACATTTTGACATGACATCAAATGATCGAATCTCATGATTCATTAAACATGCTTCCTTCTTTCATTGTATTGGATTCAGGGTACATGCTTCCTTCTTTCATTGTATTGGATTCAGGGTACTACGCCCTTCTCCATGGCTTTTTGTCGATGTGGTATTTGCATACTTGATGATTCTGAAGAGGGAGGCATGGTCGACTTACTTGACTTTGGAACCCATTGTTGTTGGAGTTATATTGGAAGTAAGGTATGCGTCCTTCTTTTGCATGCAAATTGATTTAATTAAATTGCTTCTTAATTAGTATATCATTGTACAATTAGCATCAATTTTATTCATTTTTTGGAATTACGAATGAGTATTGTGAATATGAGATTGAACCAAGCAATCTAAGCTCATTTTATTTTTGCTTTGGTATACAACAAATATAGGGCCTTTATCATCTTTACTTCTATTTTTAGCGCATTACAACGAAGATTCAGAATGATTAGGTTAATATTGATCGAGGAGGAGATTAGATTACAATTGGGAGAATCACTTTCACATATGATGGAAGAGCTCAGGGTAGTGTTTTCTCTATACTCTAGTTTCATTTTTTAATTTTTGCTTTTGAAAAGTTTAAACTTGGTGTTATCAATTCTAAACCAAGCCTTCGTTGTTTCTTTGATGAAGCTAGATGGAGTGGACGACCCGAAGATTGATAAAAAATTATTTAGCTTCATTGTTGTTTTATCTTTTCTAAATATAATTAATATCTATTTAGCCAATTTACTGTAAGTTATTTTTATTGATAAACTTGAATCCATGAAATTAACTATATTAATAACTCATTCTCTAGCCTATTATGTTGAGCACTGGTGGGAATCATCTGCAACAGTTGAATTGCGGTTGCGACTACAGATTGGTTTGATGGATACGTTTCCCGAAAGGTGCTTCTTTGCAACCTTAAATTTATTGGAGTGTTCCTGACGTACATGCTACACTTTTTGAGTTACATATGAAATTAAGTACTTAATTTGGTGCATTTTTAAGTCCAGCAACTAATAACAATATCTTAGTTGTTTTGTCTTATGGGAGCCCACACACTTGCACAACTTTAAGTAATAACACAACTCTGTATTAGCATGCAACTTGAAGATGAGCTTTTCGTGGGATGCTTTATTTGGAAGTTTGAGTTTCACTATAATCTCCATTAGAAATATTGAAAAGAAACCTATGTTGTTTGATTGGGGAAGGCTTGCTTTTTTGGGTAGACTAATAATGGCTTCGGTGATTTTTTAAATTGAATTTGGTGTTTAAATTTGGTTTTTTGCATAGGCAATAACCAAAGATTGCTTCTCTCTCTTCTCTCCAGCTTTCAATCAATATGTTTACATAGGTTAAGTACATTTGATCTTTATTTGTGGGATGCAAATGTAGTTTTGATAGCAATGTTGAATGCAATACTTTGCGTGCCTCGGTAGGAAAGAGATCCAGTGTATATGTTTGGATGCTCTGTGTTAAGAGTTCTAATTTTCTTCTGGGGATACCATATTGAGAAGTTGCTTCAAGACTTCAACCATAATAAATATGAATATGTGTTGGACTATTAAGAAATTTGGTTGTTTATCTAAAGACTAACTTTGTTTGGGTACTGCTCTATTCATGTGATGCCCTGAGATAATTCTGCTGGAAACTAAGTTTCAAGGAACTTTTAAGATTCCATTGAAAGGTCATACAAGCCTTCAATGTTTCTTAGTCTATGCATTTTTGGCATTGTGACAAGTGACTAACAATCTTAATTTATGCAAATAGTATTAAGATAATTTTGTATTCCTTAGCTGTGGAGTATAGTCTACAATTGTCCGAGAGCATGTGTTTTTGCCTAATGTTTTTTTGGGACACAAATCCTCAGGAAGAATTGAATATGATCAAAGTTATTGCTGACATGTTCTTAATCGCATTTTTCAATGTGTAAGAGTAAGAGACTCTATCGTCGAGTAAATGCGTGACCAAGTACAAAATTTATAGTAATATCATACCAAGGGAAATGAAACCTAAGTTTGTATACGAGTTATTCATCGATTTGTGCTTTGTAAAGATGATATGTTTGAAAGTTTTGTATTTAAAACTATTGCTTACGATTCTACTCAATTAACTAGAGATTTAACTAGCAAAGTAAATGATCAAATAACAAGCAAATGATTAATGGAATGGATGTAGAATACACTTGACAAGAAAGCAAGGCTAATCATACTTATTGTTAAGACTTGAACTAGATATGCAAAACCATTGATAATAATTCTCATTAACTTGTGGATTAAAAGCAATCACAATTTTATCCCTAGTCCCTATGGCCAAGGCAACTAGGTTCTCGACTCTTTTACAAGCCTAAGTCTCCTAAGATTGGTCTTAATCTCAATTCCCTTAAGGTACTATGATCATAAGTTGGTTTTTTTTCACTCAATTACTTAAGTGTCCCTCTATGAATGTTCTAAGCCTAAGGAGGGTATGGCTTACCTCCCCTTACACTAACATATATGCACAATTCAATATAAGATTCAATTAAACATCCACTCACAACATTGGAATGGCCATCCTAATATCATGAATAGAGAATTTAATCACATAAATATTAAAATGAAACATGATTGATATATCATACAAGGAAATCCATAAATCAATTCAAATCACTACTCAAGTTTAACATATCTAACTCTTCACCTCAACAATTAATATGACTAGCCTTACTACAAAAACTAGCCACTAAACATGGTCATTAATTCAATACAAATCAAGCTTTGCTCCATTTGAGCCATTTTGAGAAGAAAATTAACAATAGAAAAGTAGAATTGCTTCCCTTGCAGCAACGCACGGTCCGGCCATGTGCAGACATGGCCCGTGTACAACATACCATGTCTTTCCGACTTCGTTTCACTCCCGACTCCATTTTTGTCCATTTTTTGACCTGTTTTACACATATTTAAGCCCATTTACACAATTCTATGAGTTCATGCCACATTCCTCAAAAATAGTAATAACTCCACCAAAAATAACATAAATACGGATAAAAATATCCGAAAATACACACATAACGACACTAAAATCTAGGTGAAAATGACAACGATCAATCCCCCAAACTTAAGGTATTGTTCGTCCTCGAACAATGAAAAATGATAAACAAGAGGAGTAATTTTCACCTAGAAAACATCTAATAAACATAAACCACAATACATCACAAGTAATAAGGACTACAAATTCATATTAAGTATCCCTACCTCACCAAACTTATAACATGAAAGATTAACAAGTTCAATATTAAGAATGACAAAAGAGTACTCAAATCCCTTTCAATCCAAGCCTCTCATAGGATATCAAATTCACTCAACACTCTATAGCGTAGGGCTTTGATCATCACTCATCAACCGATTAAAAGCGACTCACCATAGGCTTGTATATGGACTATGTTCACAAGCCACCTTATTTCAATAAGTGATCAAAAATGTCTTTATCTTTTGGATGTAATGTTTAGGCTCTTTGGTAGGGTAGGAAACTTATGGATAATAGTGACTAATCTAGTGTAAGTAATTAAAAAGATGATGCTTTTCTCCAACTTACTCTCTTTCAAGTTTCCTTTACTTTCTTCTTTAATCACAAGCACTTTCCATTATCGTTCCTTGGATTTTTCGAACTTCTTTTGATTTGCATATTTTCTTTCTTTTGACTTTTGCATTCCACGAGCATATTTTTGTTGATTTGCTCCTTTCTCTTGTCTTTGAGGTCACATGTACATTTTTGCTTGAGCTCTTTTCATCCTTTTCCTGCTTGTTTATCACTTTCTTTCTTTTCTAGCACATTCCTTACATCAAACCTTGTAAACTATCATCTCCTCAATCACCCACACTTAGGTTATATATTTAAGACTTAAGTGGGTATTAAAGGCTTGTATTGTGCTTGAATCACAAAGAAAAGGCTTATAGGTTCAAAGTGGCTTACTAGGGATAATGTTTTTGGTAAGGAACTTTTTATGGCTATGACTTCATTCATCAAGGATGGCCTAAGATCATTTCACAAATTTCCACCATTCAGGCTTCATTCCTATAGTCCATGAGCAAGTTCTAGTTTATCTAAGTTCAACTGGTCCTCTCTTCAAGAATTAACCATGGAGGCACGGTTGAGGCTCAAGTCTCACAAGCTTTTGCTTGGACCAAAAGAAACATAATTACCCTTCATACTTCTCAAAATTGAACAAATTATATAATTTATGTCACAATTTAAACAAGTAGAAACCATTAACATGCTTGCCATTACTCATCATGAACAATGCATTATAGCACATATTCAAAAATCACTCAACTCATTCCCAAAAACATACCACCAAACCAACCCTACAAGAATAAAAATAACAACAAACACCACAATGATCAAAGAAACAACACCAAACAATACAAAAACATATAACATGCATAAACCAAATCATCCATCAAAAAGTATCAACACATTAATTCACATCCATAGCAATAAAAATCAAATACTCATTACATCCAAACAATAAAAACCAAACCAAAATATAAAAAATAACGAAAAATAAATTGCATAAAACTTAAAATAAAATCCCAAAATAAAGGAAACCTCCCAAAAACAAACAATCTAAGTACAATCCAATTAAATCAAATCAAATCAATTCAAACATTTTTCCAATAATCTAACAATAACTGAGATGAATATACAAAAGTGCCAAGCACTCAAAATACTCCCTTCATTGCTCTGGAGGCGGAGGTGGATGATAAGCATTCCATGGAATGTATGCACGAGGAGATCTGGGAAACTGGAAGTTGAACATCATCGTTAGCATCTCTTCCATGTTGTTGGCATGCACTCGTGATCGCTCCTCATAATACTCCCTCCGATGTTGTCCAGCTCTCAACTCTTCAATATGCCTTCCATGCTCTTGCTGAACCTCTCGGATTTCCCTAATCTGTGCCCCATATATCTGCTGCACATGCCTCATGTCTCGCACCTCATCCATCATATAATTCCATCTATCATTCCCTTGCTCAGGTCCCACTGGTGGCTGTGCCCCTTCTTCCTCAAACTGTGGTGGATCAGGGCCCTACTCAAACTCTACCTACTCCGGTTGTTCTCCTTGCTCTTCGCCCTTCATTGGCACTGGCTCGACTCTCAAGCTAGCTCGAGGTTCTCTTACACTCTCAACTATCTTAGAACCTCTTCCACTTCATCACGATTTCTCCTATAGAAAGCTCTCACGACACTTGAGTGATGAGCACTCGCCATTGCCAAGTTGGCATATTTCCTTCGAGTGTAGACCGTGGTGAGCTCTGGAGTTGGCAAGGGAAATGAAGCTCCCTTTTCCTGCCTCAGACAATATTAGTTCCCAACCGTGGTCAAGAACTCTATCCACATCAATTGTTGGTAGTTCAGCCCTTCACTCACCATTCGATTCTCCATACCTGCCACATTAACTCCCAATCCTTGAGCTATCATAGTGATCATCCCTCCTAGCATTAGACCTTGAGATGATTGTCTCTTAGCAACTCTTTCCTCATGCTGCACAAAGTGTGCTGTGATGAGTGATATTTTCACCTAGATTTTAGTGTTTTTTATATCCATTTTCATATTATTTTATCCGTATTTATGTGTTATTTGGTTGTGTTTTGTATTTTTATTGAATGTGTGTGAATGAGCTTAATCCTATTGTTTATCATTTTTGTAAGGATCATAATGTCTATGTTAATGTTCTTATGAATATGGTAGGCTAATCTCCCTTGTGAGATTAGCAACATGAGGGTTATTGGATAATTTTGGGATTTGTGTATTTGAATTCATATGTTGATTGGGTAAATGGATTTTCTATCATTGATGTTTAAGATCTTGAGGTTTATGATGATTTGTGTGTTTAGTTGTTCTAAATATGTGATTAGATTGAGAAATCAATTATGTGCTTAGGATAATTGAGTGAATCATTTCATCAAACACTTCATGTGCATTATAAATTGTAAAGAGATTGAAAAATCCTTTAGAATTTAGAAACCTTTGATAGAACATGTGATTTGTTTGACTGAGAGGTTGATTAATTGTGTGAAGGGACTCTCATTTCAAGCTTAGTACCTAGTTGGAATTGTTTGAGTGAGAATCAATCCGTTGAGCTATTCGATATTCATATCCCATCCATCTCGAGAGGGAGTTTAGGTGAATTTAGTGTTGGCCCTTAGTCTTATACCCATGATTAATATGAATTTGATGCATGTATCCTAGAATTTCCACTTCTTAATTGTTGTAGATCTCACTTTTACTTAATTTGGAAAATCACTTTTCATCCATCTATCTTGTTTGCTAATCATTGCTTGCTTGCTTGCTTTGGTTATTGTTATTTACTTGTTTAAACAACCAATCCCTTTGATGATTTGTCTCTATAAAATTACAACAAACGTGAGATCACTCAAGCACTAGTACCTACCTTCCTGTGGTTCCATAAATTCTTGAATTGGTCAACCCGACTACAAGTTATGGCTAATCAAGTGCTGCAACATTCAATGGTCGCTCATTATAGATGCAAAACATGATGTAAAGCTGCTTCTCTCCAACAGCTCCACCTTCAAACCTCCCTAAGATGGTGTTTGAGACAATTTTCTCTAAGTATCTCATCACTAGGTTCCGGATTACGGTCCCTTTTGAAGCACTAAGGACGTATCCTGCTCTTTCTGTCCCATCGTTCACCAAGCTCTTCCACCATTCTTATTGGTTAAAACCACCTCCTTCATAAAACTTTGATGGTTCGGACATGGTAGGCAACCAAAACACTCATTCAGCACAGCCAGGGGAACCTTTTCTCTTAACACATTATCTATCTGGAATGTCACCCAAATAGGAAACCCATTACGATCCTTCTTAACTTGCAACATGCTCATGAATTCTGCAGTTAAGTGGAAGTAGGTTGGTGGCCTCTTGTCAAAAAATGCTTTCATCTCAGCAAAACGAAATAGCTTCCTCAAATCCTCCTCGAGTGCTAGTCCTCTCATCGTTTCCGTATCTTGGAAACGAGTGGGCTTGATCTTCGGAGCCAATGTTTGCCAACGGAGCACATACTTCCCCCAATAATCCTCAAACTCAACCCCGAAATTGTCAGGATGTATTCTGTTTTCCATCAACTGTGCATCCAAATTAGCCAATTCCCCTGGATCGGTTATCACAATGAAGTCCTCATTCCTTGGTCTAACTCTCCTCTCAGCCATCTATAAAATAATAATTCTCAAATTATAACCAATTAACTAAATAAGATTGTTAATGCAACATATAAATTCTACCCTAGTTATTCAACTTAGTATAGAACCTATTGTGCATCAACATACTCATTCATAGCATTACAACTTCCATCTTAGACATAATATCCACTTCACCATCATTCATCTCAATTAACTATCATTCATAGCCAATTTCTAAGCATTCTCACACATATTAATTCCAAATTCATTCACATATGTTCTTCAAATTCTAACAAAATTCTCTCTTAGACATTTCATCAAACACTTGATATGCACAAAATTTAAATAACTTTTCAATATTCAATTCACATGGCCTCATGCCCAAATCCTCAATATCTAAGTCTACTTTCTCTCAAATAAACATCATACTCATGTAATTCATCAATTAGCACAACACAATTATTCAAACTCATGATTCTCACATAATCCCCAAATTATTCCACGTGAACCCTAATTCAACTCAATCCAAAAATCAAATTGAAACATGTATGAGAATCACTCAATAAAGCATACAAAATTTAAAATATAACAACTCCCATGTATCAATTCAATCAATTCTTATCAAAATTCTACAAGTTAGGGTTCAAAGTAATCATACCTTTCAATACTTGGAATTGGAGATGTGTTTTGGATGTGCAAAATCGAAGAATTTCTCTCACAATGACTCCAAACTAACCTCGGGTGATGATTCGTGTGCTTGGAGGGGTGAATTTGGATGCAAACAAAGTGTGTACGAATGAAGGAGAGAGTGTGGATTGAGTTCGGAGCGGCCTTTTTAAAAAACTGGAAGAAACCCTACACGGTCCATGCTGTACTGCACGGCCTCAAGTGAGGCCGTATAGCGTGTTCTGATGCTCCTGCACGGCCTGTTGTTATAGGGTCGTGTACAGAACAAGGCCCGTGTATCTGCTCTTCTGCACGGCTCGAGCTGCTGAGCTCGGCCTTCCTCCTGGCCGTGTAGCATTTTCTGATGCTGCTACAAGGCCAACTGCTACAGGGCTGTGTGCGGAGCACGGCCCGTGTAGTAGTTTACCCTATTTCTACACTTTTTCACACTTCACTTCATTCTTGCCCTTGTTTTTCCACTTTTCAAACACCCTATTCATGCTCAAAACACTAAAGCATCCTTCGCACTACAACTATGATCAAAATTGGATTGAATTGCACTAAAAACACCACCAAACATACCAAAAACTCAACTAACTCATGAGAAATTTTTCAAAATTGACCATTTTGCAAGACAACACAAGACACATGATTCATCACACACTCAAGCATAAACAAGGTATAAGTCACACCACGCACTCTCCCCCCAAATTTAAATCGAAACAAGTTGAGAATTAAGTTTGCAAAAAGTGGTGAGACATACCCTTATTGTTTCCATCAATGCTTTTCATGAACCTTCTTCTTGTAATTTGTATGATCAAGTATGACCACCACACAACCTCTCCCCAAACTTAAATTAACACGTGTTAAAATTTAATTTTATAAAGAGTGGTGTGGCATACATCATCATTCACCCTTTAGCCTCCTTGTCTTTCATCTTATGCATCTTTCTCATGAGCTTAGCCACCTTCATACCAAGTCTACAAGAAAACTAACAAACACAACAAAAAGAAAATAAAATCTACACTACTCTACAAACAAACAAAGAAGTTTAGGAAGAAAGAGTATCCATATACACTATCTCCTTTTGAGAAGGAGATAGGTAATGCTTCACTCTATGACCATTTACCACAAACTCATTATTCGGACCCTTGAGCTTCAATGTATGTTCATTCAACACTTCAAGCACTTCAAATGGCCCCATGCATTTAGACTTGAGCTTTCCGGGAAACAACTTAAGCCTCAAATTGAATACAAGAACTTTATCTCCTGGAGCAATCGTCTTTTTCTTCACTTTAGCATCATGCCATCTCTTCATATTTTCCTTGTAGATGATTGAGTTATCAAATGCTCTTCCTCTAAACTCCTCCAATTCCACTAACTTCAACAACCTCGCTTGACCACTCTCCCTTTCATCCATATTCAGACGTTTGATAGCCCACAATGCCCGATGTTCCAACTCCACGGGGAGGTGATAAGCTTTATCATAAACCAATTGATACGGTGATACACCAAGGATGATCTTAAAAGCCGTTCTATAAGCCCACAAAGTATCATCAAGCTTGTCCGACCAATCCTTCCTCCCTCCATTGATGGTCTTCTCCAAAACTAACTTGATTTGGCGGTTTGAAACCTCCGCCAAACCATTTGCTTGAGGGTGGTATGGTGTAGCCACTCGATGCTTCACTCCATATCTCTTTAACAAACTTTCCATCAACTTGTTGACAAAGTGTGATCCTCCTGTTGGATTGTATACTAAAAGTCTAGCTTTAGTATGAACAATGTCATAACAATATTTGAAATGAGAATCATTGATCAAATGATTGCATCTTATAATTTATTTTATATGCATGATGCAATAGTCCATTTACTTTATACTGTAGATAATATGTTGTGCGACAATACGCAGAAGATCATATTATCGGTTTCCTTATAAAGTATAAACAGATGCTCACAACTGAGATAGACGGGGACTCTCTATCGGTATAGTTGTAGTGTGGTTTGGTATTAGCTTGTCTTGGCTATAGAATCACATTAGTGCACTTGTGTGTATTGAGCAGGACCACTTGAGATCGTTCGACTTATACTGACTTATAGAAGAACTTGATCTCTGTTATTATGGAAGTTCGTGCTCTTAATCCCTATACAATAACCTCGACACGTAGGGCAGTATGTATTTCTTTGATTCATCAATGGGTGAGATTTATAAGTATTAAATCAACAAATTCGGTGAGTTGGGAAGTAGTGATGTATCTATGGTGTGCTGTTGATTGTAGAAGGAATCCATGTCCGTTATAGGTTGATGATGTCCCCTTGAGGAGCTCATAAGGTTTATCATGTAAATCTTGCAAGTGGATTAATTTCCGGCATGATAATAAGGTTGAGTGGTACTACTCTCGGATGAGATATTAATTAATTTGAGTTGTCAGTAACTTAATTAATTAATGGACATTGTATATCTTAAACATGGGGAGACTAGCGGGCTTATAATAAGAAGGAGCCCAGAACATAATTTTGGGATTGGACGGGTAGTGCAGTAATAATATTTTAGTGGACTATATTATTATTATTGGATTTAATTAAAAGCTTTGGGCTAAGCTTGGTTAATTAAATTCAATTGAGGCCCAGCCCAATTTCTCCTCCTGGTCCCTGCTGTAGCCCAAGTATATAAGTCATCTCAGTTCCTGTTAAACCTAAGTCAGTGCCTCATTTGACATACGGGAGAGAACAGAGAGCAGATTGAGAGGACTCTGGGGATTGTTGACCACCCAACACCAGAGTTGACTTTGGGACATACGGTAGAAGATCAGAGGTGTTCTTCACTACTGTTCATCCTCTACATCAACCCAGAAGTCAGGTAAACACGTTTAAATTGCTTCCGCTATTTGTTTGCCTGAAATCCTTACGGATCACGTTGATCCGCACGATCCAATTGCCAACAATTGGTATCAGAGCGTTGGTTTCGGGGTGAAACGTGATTCGTTAGGTGGGTTGTGATTATATGATTAATTGTTTTAATCTGGATTAATCGCATGTTTGTAAACCAGAATTATGTTATTGATTAATTTGATTATGTGATATAATCTGGAAATTATTTCATGGGTTCTGTACTGCTATTTTTTCTCCATGGAATCCAATGTGGTTTGTGTGATTGTTGTTGATTAATATTGCTGGACACAACACACACACTGCGTGAAACCTATCTGTTTTCTATCACGCTGGACATCACTTACACACGCACACACGGTGATGGCTGCTGGCCTTGATGGCGAGCCTTGGCAACGCGTCAGCCCGACAGGGCGTTCCAATGATTCTCGGCGGCTGATTGACGGGACGATGCATCAAATCGAGTTCGAGGCAGATTCCAGGCGAGTCGAAGCGGGATGGTTAGTTAAGTCCTTCCATGGTCGAGGCGCTGGCGGTCGACGACGGACGACAGCGTGTGATGGCTGGAAGCCAATGCGGAGACGGCGATGATCTCGATTGACATCGACTGACCGGTGCTGTTGGCGGCGATGCTTGATTGAGGGAGAAGTCCGGATGGGCGATTTGAGATCCGGTGGCGCATCAGCAGCGGGTTCCAGCGAGTCAGGAGGGATCCGATAGAGTCCCACCCGATCCCGGTCGGATCGGAGCAGATCGGCACGGATCTGGTGGATTGTGTGCTTGGTCAGGGGTGCCGGCGACGTTGCAGCAGTAACGGCGACGGAATCGAGATGACTGTTGGTGCTGAAGGATGCAAGTTCAAGACGAGACGTCAGCGGCTTCTAAGCGAATTGAAGGCGGCGCTGATGGAGGGTCTCGGTTTGGAACCACGCACGACAGGTGGCTGGCATCACGATTCCGGTTGGGCTGAAGCAGCGACGCCGGTGGATGGCTACGCGTGACAGCTGCCGTGTGGTTTCGGTCGTGGCTGGATGCTGCTCGGCGGCGGGCTCACGACGAGATTTCCATGGACTGGCGGCGGCGCCGGCGCCGGCGGCTGTGACACCTGGTTGCGCCGGTTGCTTGCGGTGTGTGATGGATGCGGCTGGACAGGGTAGCGGCGGCTGTGATTTAGGGCAGAAGTTCTGTTTGGGCTGCCCCTTTGGGCCTTGATTTTAATTGGTGTTGGGCTGCTGGGCCGTGCACATGGATCGTTGGGCTTGGTCAATGGGTTGTGGATTCATGGCTGTAATTTTTAATTTGTTTTGGGCTTGGTTTGCTGGGCCCAAATTTTAATTAAAATGGATGTGGCTGTTGGACCTTAAATCCCAATTCAGTTAGTAATAAATAAAAGGCTGCTCATTTATTTAATTTGTTTTTGGGCTTTTGGGCCTAAATTTTAATTAAATGGAAATGGGCTGATGGGCTATTATTTTATTGCTGGTTTTAATTAATTGTGAGTAATGGGCCAAGCATGATAAATTAATTAATTATATTAATGGACTAATTGTGCTAGTGGGCTTGGTGGACTTAATTTGATTTTGGGCTAAGATTGTGGGCCATGGATAATGGGCTTGATTAATTATTTAATTTGCTGCTCATTTTGTGCTAATTTGTTGCTCTTGGGCCCAAATTAATTGATCCACCATTTATGCAATTAATTATGATATATAATGGATTTAATTGTTTTAACTTGACAATTAATTGTTATATATGAAAGCCATGTTCTATGTAATTTATTTATTTAAATTGCTGTTAATAGAAGCATGTCTTAGTTGTATATTTTATTCTGGAATATTATATGCATGTTAAAAACCCTCGGTAATTAAATAACTAAGTGGGAGAGGGGATTGGTAATTAATTCCCGCGGCCTCCATTATTGGTTTGTAAGTGATGTGAGTAAACTTGCGTGTTGGCAATAGGCCTTCCTCCCTAACGGATGAGTTTATTCACGGATCACTGGTACAGACTTCATTAAATAATTATTGTTTGTAATGTGGCACATAAACTTGCGTGTTGGCAATAGGCCTTCCTCCCTAACGGATGAGTTTGTGTGCGGTTCACTAGTACAAACTAATAATTGATGATTGTAGGAAGCTATCCGAGCGCGTGTGTACTTCTCCAACTGTAAGGCACACAAGCTCGCGCAGTGGACTTGGGATCAAATAATGGTGTACACTTAGGTGTAAATAATTAGTATCCTCCCCAACGGAGTCACTGCTATTATTTGCATGGCTAAAGAGGAACCGACTATTAATTATTTTGTCATAAAATTAGGTTGACAAATGAAATTAATGGGTAAAATCTTCTCTTGTAAATGTTCGGGTTTGTAAACGTCCACACTAACGTGGCTTGCAGACTCATGGTGCTTGAGATGTCGGTGAATTTTATTTTTATATTATTTTGAGGGAAACAATATAAAAGGATAAAATTCGAAGATTTGATCGGAATATTTATTTGTGATTCTCTGAATTTCAAATTGTTTTATTTCACTAATTATTAACTAAAAGACATTATATTTACTTGTCCAAATTAGATGATTAGAAAAGAATCTTGGTTTTTAAAATTACTGCTTAAGAAAATACATGTGTATTCTCACAAAGGACGTCTCATGATGCCTATTAAAGTCTCTAGTGAAGAGATGAGAGGTTCATAGAAATATGATGATCTCATGTAACTCTTCGGATACTTGAGTAAATTAAAAAGGCGCAAGATCATGGTTGAATTGATGAATGAATTGGAAAAGCTTGGAATAGAAATTGAAAGGGAAACCTAAATCAATTTATTCTTCACAATTTGCCTGGATGTTTTGTGCAAGTTCTACCTGAAATACGAAAGGTTGTATATGGTGGGAAACTTCTAACAAAACATGTTGCAAAAGAAAGCCAATTTTCATCATGATCTGAACAAGGTTATTATCTTATTTACTAATGGTTTAAACATGATTAGTGATGGCATCTACTGACACGAAGTATGTAGATACTGGAATCACTAAATGTTTATCACTGAGTAAGGATAAGATAGTTAATAATATGGGTAAAACTACAAAAGTAGTGACTATTGCAGTGGGAGTTGTTTATTTATCTCATGATAAGAATAAACGATTGATTATGAGAAATTATCTTTACGTACGTTTCATAGAAAGAATTTAATTTCGGTTTCTATGCATTAACGGATGGATACTTCATTTCATTTAAATGACATGGTCATAGTAATGAGGAATGAGGCTATAATCCGATAAAGTACGTTGGTGGATAAAAAGTATACTCTTGAATCATGTACATTCCACAGATGCAATAAATAGTAATTAAATAATGCATCTTCTAATATGAGTAAGAGAAAGGAACCTTCGGAAATGAACTAAACATACATTTGGCGTCTATGACTAATTCATTTTACTTAAGTAGGATTCAAAAGTTGATAGTCGATAGACCGTAAGGTTTATCTGAAGTGGAAACTATCGGACTTGCGAGTCTTGCTTGGAAGTAAAAATGATTAGCTGCTTTTTCAAGGCTGTGGGGAGTAGAGCGAAAAGATATATATGTTGGAATTAGTTCATTCTGATTCAAGCGAACCTAATATTATCCAGGCGAGAGGTGGTTATGAATATTCGAAGATTATTCTGGAAACCAATATATTTATATGATGCGCTGCATGTCTAAGTTCTTTGATTAATTCAAGAATTGTAAGGCTGGTACAGTGAAGCGTCATGGAAAATATATTAAGTCATTACGATTCAGTCATGATGGCGAATACCTCTTGGGATAGTTAGGAGCTATTGATCAGAAGTTGAGATTAAATCTCAAGTTGTCTACACCGGGCATGCCCCAGCTGAATGGTGTGGAGGATAGATGGAATAAGGCTCTTATGGTTGTGATTAGATAGATGATGAATTATTTGGAATAATTAAATTCATTTTATGGATATGCCCTAGATACAGTAATTCGTAAAACGTTTTGTCTGTTTGTGGGACATCCTATAAAAATGAAGAGTGATTTATTTAGTCCAAAAGATCGAAGGGTGACTGTTAACACAAACACCAGATTTTTGGAAAAGGACTATGTAATAAATCACAAGCCCATGTATAAGTTGTTCTAAAGGTAGTGAGAGGAAAACACAAAGTATTAGTACCAAGTGTACAAGAGGATATACCACAAGGTAAACTGCAACGCGTGTCACGTCTGATACACAATTACATGTAGTGCCTTGTCGTAGTGGGAGGGTTGTATGACAACCCATAAATATATGTTTTGAGAGAGTCGTGAGACTTGATCCCTAGTGAACATGGTATTGTCCCACGGATACGACGTAGCACTACAAGATGAAAATGCGGAATCTTAGTAAGTTGCAATGCATGTTGAAATAGAATCTACGGATTCTATATTAAGTCTGGGAACTTGTATGACCACTAAATGGTGTAAAAGCCATTGCAAGGGTCAAAGGAAATAAAAGAGGATCATATGGAAAGGTGAAAACCTTAGAAGCAAAGCTTGTTGCGAAAAGATGTACTCAGAAAGAAATGGTTCGATTATGAGAGAACATATTCGCTGATAGCTATGCTTAAATTGATCCGGATTCTTTTATTTATTGCTGCTCATATTGAATTATGAGGGACAACAAATAGATGTCAAGACAGCTTTCCTGATTGGAAGTCTTGAGGAAAACATCTATGTGAAGCAACCAGAGTGATTCATTGCAAAGTACTAATAGCATTTTGATAGTAAGCTTAAAAGTGTCCAGCGATGGGCTAAAGCAAGCTTTGAGATCGTGAAGCATCTGTTTTGATTAGGTAATCCAGTGGCACGGATTTAAATCAATCAGCGGATGTATCTTGTGTATTGAAAAGAGTGACGGAAACGTGGTGGTATTTTTTGTACTATACGTAGATAGTATCTTGCTCATTGGAGACAATGAAAGAGTATTATCGGGCGTATGGGTACGGTTAATAAAGCGGTAGAGATGAAGGATTTAAGAAAGGCAAAATATATCCTTTTGATTACGGTAAAACGGATCACAAGAAAGGATATTATGCTTATCTCAAGTTTCATAAAATGATACAGTCCATACTCATTTAGCATGTAAATTTATCTAAGTGAATGTGTCTTTGAGACACAAGAAGAAGATAAAGAGGATGAAAGCGGTTCCTTATGCTTCGGCGAATAAGGAAGCTTAATCTAAGAAATGCTATGAACAATGTTGGACATCTGTTTTGCTAAATGCAAGAACAGTGGGTATCAACGTAACCCGGAACAAGAATGATGAACTGTGGTAAGACATTTATAAAGTGCCTGAAAAGGACTGGAAATTATATGTGGACTTACTGGACAGATTCACTGCTTCTTGTAGATTACGTAGATTCAGATTTTTTAGTCAGATTGGACGGCAGTAAATTCACCTCAAAGGTTATGTGTTTAATCTTAGGAAGTAGAGTCATAATGTGGAGGAGTGTTATATAGAAATATATTTCAGACTCCGGACTCCATCATGGAAAGACGATGAATTGGAGCCTATGAGGCAGCCAAAGTATCTATATGACTCTAGAGACTTCATGATGGACTTTGAAGTGTTTCTAAGTTTGCCCAAGGTAATCATAATTTACATTGATGATATTGGTGCAGTTGCAAACTTGAAGAAATCACAAGTCCATAAGGCAATTAAACACATGGAGCGCGAGTACCACCTGTTACGAGAAATCGTATGATGAGGGGAAGATTGTTGTCGCCTAGATTGCATCGGATGATGACCTAGTAAACCATTTACAAGGACCTTAAGGCGAGAGCTTTTAATGGTCGTGTAGTGGGAGTAGGAATCAGATGTATGGCAGAAGACATGACAGCATAGTCTTTTAGTATAAGTGGGAGATTGTTGGATTGTATACTAAAAGTCTAGCTTTAGTATGAACAATGTCATAACAATATTTGAAATGAGAATCATTGATCAAATGATTGCATCTTATAATTTATTTTATATGCATGATGCAATAGTCCATTTACTTTATACTGTAGATAATATGTTGTGCGACAACACGCAGAAGATCATATTATCGGTTTCCTTATAAAGTATAAACAGATGCTCACAACTGAGATAGACGGGGACTCTCTATCGGTATAGTTGTAGTGTGGTTTGGTATTAGCTTGTCTTGGCTATAGAATCACATTAGTGCACTTGTGTGTATTGAGCAGGACCGCTTGAGATCGTTCGACATATACTGACTTATAGAAGAACTTGATCTCTGTTATTATGGAAGTTCGTGCTCTTAATCCCTATACAATAACCTCGACATGTAGGGCAGTATGTATTTCTTTGATTCATCAATGGGTGAGATTTATAAGTATTAAATCAACAAACTCGGTGAGTTGGGAAGTAGTGCTGTATCTATGGTGTGCTGTTGATTGTAGAAGGAATTCATGTCCGTTATAGGTTGATGATGTCCCCTTGAGGAGCTCATAAGGTTTATCATGTAAATCTTGCAAGTGGATTAATTTCCGGCATGATAATAAGGTTGAGTGGTACTACTCTCGGATGAGATATTAATTAATTTGAGTTGTCAGTAACTTAATTAATTAATGGACATTGTATATCTTAAACATGGGGAGACTAGCGGGCTTATAATAAGAAGGAGCCCAGAACATAATTTTGGGATTGGACGGGTAGTGCAGTAATAATATTTTAGTGGACTATATTATTATTATTGGATTTAATTAAAAGCTTTGGGCTAAGCTTGGTTAATTAAATTCAATTGAGGCCCAGCCCAATTTCTCCTCCTGGTCCCTGCTGTAGCCCAAGTATATAAGTCATCTCAGTTCCTGTTAAACCTAAGTCAGTGCCTCATTTGACATACGGGAGAGAACAGAGAGCAGATTGAGAGAACTCTGGGGATTGTTGACCACCCAACACCAGAGTTGACTTTGGGACATACGGTAGAAGATCAGAGGTGTTCTTCACTACTGTTCATCCTCTACATCGACCCAGAAGTCAGGTAAACACGTTTAAATTGCTTCCGCTGTTTGTTTGCCTGAAATCCTTACGGATCACGTTGATCCGCACGATCTAATTGCCAACACCTCCATCACTCACTAAAGCCCTTGGAACTCCAAATCTTGCAAAAATATTCTTTTTCAAGAACCTCTGCACAATCAAAGCATCATTTTTCTTAGTGGGGATTGCCTCCACCCACTTTGACACATAATCCACGGCTAGCAAGATGTACACATATCCTTTTGATGAGGGAAATGGTCCCATAAAATCAATGCCCCATACATCAAATATCTCCACATCAATTCTCAAGGACATGGGCATTTCATCTCTCTTTCCTATTCCCTCTATCCTTTGACATTGATCACACTTAGCAACAAACTCCTTTGCATCCTTAAACAATGTGGGCCAATAGAATCCCGATTGTAAAACTTTAACCCCCGTCTTTTGATGAGCGAAATGACCCCCACACAAAGATGAATGACAAAGTTCAAGAATTCCCATAACTTCTTCTTCGGCCACACATCTTCTTATCACTCCATCATTACAAATTTTAAACAAATATGGCTCATCCTACAAATACTTCTTCACTTCAACATGAAACTTCTTCTCCTTATACTCATTAAGCAATGTGGGCTTGATTCCACAAACAATGAAGTTAACATAGTCGGCATACCAAGGTGGCACATTCACAATGTGAGAACATACTTGCTCAATCTCCAATAGCAAATTTCTTCATCCAGGAAATCGTCCCCAATTAGCTTTACATCCTCATTTTCACCTCCATTTTCCAATCTAGACAAATGGTCTGCGATCACATTCTCCACGCCTTTCTTATCTTGATCACCACATCAAATTCCTGCAAAAGCAACACCCAATGGATTAAACGAGGTTTAGCATCTTTTTTGTTCATAAGGTATTTTATAGCCGCGTGATTGTGTAAACAATCGTTTGTGTTCCAACCAAGTATGGTCGAAACTTCTCAAAAGCATACACTACGGCTAAAAATTCCTTCTCCGTGGTGGTATAATTGACTTGGCATGCATTCAAAGTCTTTGAGGCATAATAGATTGCTCTAAACTTCTTCTCCCTTGTTTAGCCTAATACCACTCCGATGGATTGATCACTAGCATCACAATGCAATTCAAATTGCAAGCTCCAATCTGGGGTGACGAGTATTGGCGATAAAGTGAGAGCATCTTTTAGCACCTGAAATGATACACGACATTCATCATCCAAGTTAAATGAGCAATCTTTTTCTAGCAATTTACAAAGAGGTTTAGCAATTTTGGAAAAATCCTTAATGAAGCGTATATAGAAGCCCGCATGGCCTAAGAACGATCTCACTCCTTTTTCACTAGTAGGAGGGGGAAGACGTTCTATGGCTATCACTTTAGCTCTATCAACTTTTAAACCATGCTTTGAGATATGATGCCCTAAGACAATTCCATCTGTCACCATAAAATGGCACTTTCCCAATTTAGCACAAGATTCAATTCTTCACACCTTTGCAACACCATAGTGAGATTAGTCAATCATATATCATGAGAAGCACCATACACAGAAAAGGTCGTCCATGAATACCTCCATAATATTTTTGATCAAACCATCGAAGATAGCCATCATACACCGTTGAAAAGTGACGGGGGCATTACATAGACCAAATGGCATCATTCTAAATGCAAATGTACCATAGGAACATGTGAAAGTTGTCTTCTCTTGGTCTTACGGTGCAATCAATATTTGATTGTACCCGGAGTAACCATCAAGAAAACAATAGTACTCATGCCCCGCAAGACAATCCAACATTTGGTCTATGAATGGCAATGGAAAATTATCTTTACGAGTGTTTTCATTCAATTTACGATAATCAATACACACTCTCCAACCCGTAATAGATCTAATAGCAATGGTTTTATTTGTATCGGATCTAACAATTGTCATACCACCTTTTTGACTACTACATGTAAAGGACTTACATATTGACTATCACTTATTGGAAAGATTATTCCCGCATCAAGCCATTTTAAAACCTCCTTTCTTATCACTTCTTGCATTATAGGATTCAATCTACGTTAGTTTTTAACACAAGACTTCTCATCATCAATCAAATGAATCTTATACATGCACATAGATGGACTAATACCTTTAGAATCTTTAATGCTCCAACCAATAGAGGATTTATGCTCTCTTAAGATTCTTAGCAATTTTTCTAATTCTAGATCATTAAGGGAAGAAGATACGATTACTGGATATGTTTCATCTTTTTCCAAGTAAGCATACTTTAAATGCTCCGGCAACGGTTTTAACTCCACATTCTTCTTCTCTTGCACTTCCTCCTTTGGTCCTTCATCAAGTTTTTCAACCTTTGCTTCCTTTGCTTCCTCATTCGTGAGTGCCCTACAAGCATTTAAACCATGCAATTCATCAATCATATCATCATTTTCCAAACAAAAAGGAGATTTAGATTTAAGAGATTCAATAGAGTAAGAATGGCTTATGATGAGTTCCAAAAGAAACTTGGAGTGAAGATGATATATATGTTCTTCAACAATGTTATCCACAACCTCCAATCTTCCACATTCCTCCTTTTTCTTGGGATACCTCATAGCCTCTCTCAATGAAAATATCACCTCTTCTTCATTCACCCTCAAAGTAAGCTCTCCCTTCTCCACATCAATCAATACTTTACCCATGACAAGGAATGGACGACCAAGTATTAAAGGAACATTCGAATCTTCATTCATATCTAACACCACAAAATCAACGGGAAATACAAACTTGCCAACTTTGATCAAAACATCCTCAACAATTCCTTTTGGATAAGTCAACGATCGATCGGCTAATTGAAGTGTAACCGACGTCGGCTTGACCTCACCAATACCCAACTTCTTGAAGATTGACAATGGCATCAAGTTAATGCTAGCTCTCAAATCACATAAGGCTTTGTAGTTCTCATGCTCTCCCATCTCACATGGAATAGTGAAACTCCCCGGATCTTTCAATTTAGGGGGAAGTTTCTTTTGCAATATTGCACTACATTCCTTCGTAAGATTCACCGTTTCAAATTCTCTCAAGCTTCTTTTCTTTGACAAAATATCCTTCAAGAACTTAGAGTAGTTGGGCATTTGTAATAAAGCCTCCATAAAAGGAATATTCACATTTATCTTTTTCAACATTTCTACAAATTTAACAAATTTTTCTTCTAATCCCTTTTTCAAGCACCTTTGTAGAAACGGAATTGCAACGAGCAACTTTGGAATTCGCCATTCATCCCTTTCAAACTTCTCCTCTCTCTTTTCGTTTTGCTTCTCTACATCTTTCCCACTTCTTTGGAGACTTCACCTTTTCTTCTTCAAGTATAGGGGTACTTTCATCTTTTTCAATAATTTCAACTTCTTTCTCTTTTCCTTCTTCATCCAAACTTTTCATAGGCTCAACATCACACTCCACCCCCTCTACTTCTGTAGGAATAGAAGGTCCTTCATATTTTGTTCCACTACGAAGTTCAATAGCCTTGCATTGCTCCTTCAGATTAGTAATGGTTGTAGATGAAAATTTCCCTTGCCGATGAACATCCCCCCTTTCACTTGCCATTTGACTCATTTGTGTCTCCAAAGCTTTGATTCTCTTATCATTCACCTCATCTCTTTGCCTTCTTTATTCTTTATCTTCATTCATGAATTCAAATAGCAACTTGATCCTCCACCGTAGGCTTCCCTTCATCATTTTGAGCTTTCTCCCCTGGATTAATGCCCGGTGGAAGAGTGATGGCATTCCTTTGATTTCCATATGATAAATTCTCATACCTAAGAGGTTGATTAAAATTCCCTTGAAAATTACCTTGCCCCCATCCTCCTTGTCTTTGTGGATATCCTCCTCCATGATTTCTAAAATTACCACCATAATTTCCTTAGAAGTTCCTTCCTTGCATGAAGGCAACTTCCTCAAGAGTCATCTCCGGTGGACACCATGTATTTTGACTTCTAAAATTAGAGGACATACCTTGTTGAGGCATAGAGGTAGGCATATTTGACAACTTTGTGAAGATTGACCCATATTAGGCATAGTCATGCCTTGTTGAGGATTATGAAACACTTGTTGATTCATCAAGGGCAATGGCATACCTTGTTGAGGACTAGCAAGCACTTGTTGATTCACACCCGGTGTAGAATTCAGAAATATTTGCATATTAGCATTCATCCTCTTTAGTATCTCCGTGATTGCTTTGTCGGTCATATCTTCCTTAGGCATCTCCACCTTTTTCTCTTGTTGCAAGCACACTTCTTCCATCTTAGCAATTCTTTCCCTTTCATACATCCCCGGTGCATGATCCATAGGCCATTGACCCGTATTCAAAGCTATTTGTTCACATATAGCAATTTCTCTCTTCGGAGTTTGCCCCAAAATTGAACCTCCCGCCGAAGCATCAATGAGCATCCTCTTACTTCCATGTAAACTGGCATAGAAGAATCCTATTTGTTACTCCTCGGGGAATCCATGTTGTGGACACTTCCTTAGCATCTCTTTGAATCGGTCCCATGCCTCACTAAATGTCTCAAGTGGCAATTGCTTGAATTGAAAGATTTGCCCTTTAAGATGCAACATCTAAGAAACAATAAAACTCATAACCCGCAAGCCTATCAAGCATTTGATCCATAAAAGGCAAAGGAAAATGGTCGTTGCGTGTGTTTTCATTTAGTTTCTTATAATCAACACAAACGCACCAACCTGTAGGTATCCTAGTAGCCGAAGTCTCTCCATCCTCAGACTGTACTATAGTCATGCCCCCTTCTTAGCTACCACATGCAATGGACTCACATAAAGGCTATCACTAATAGCATAAATAATATCAGACTTCAACCACTTAAGTACCTCTTTCCTAACCACTTCTTGCATCGTATGATTTAAACGCCTCTGATATTACATAAAGGTTTTATTTTCTTCTTCTAACCTAATCCTATGCATGCAAATAGATGGACTTATACCTTTCAAATCTTCCAAAGACCATCCTATGGGGGACTTATGCTCCCTAAGGACTCTAAGCAGTTTATCATGTTCAAGTTCAGTTAAGGCAGATGATATAATTACCGGATATGTTTGATTTCCCCAAAAAAGGCATATGCTAGATGATCTGGTAAAGTCTTCAATTCCACCTTCTTTTTCTCTTCAGCTTCAGGTCCATCCTTCTCGAGTTGTAAGAACCTTGGTGCCCACTTTCCTCCTTCAATTTTGGACACCTATCTTTTATCTTCCCTGCAGGCATTCAAATATCCTGTAAATTCATCAGAGAATTTCCACCAATCTGTAGTTGATAACCAATGAACAATCAGATATAAAATCAGTATCAAGAATATAGAAAGAAAGACTATTGCTGATGTATGTATCCAATTGATCCTTAGACAGAATCAATGGCAGTTTTTCCTCAACTATCTCATCAACAACATCGATGGACTTGCAGTTTGCTCTTTCAGCTGGCCACTTTAATGCATTATCAAGAGAAAAGACAACCGCATCATCTCCCACTCTGAGCCTCAACTTTCCATCTTCAACATCAATCAAAGCTCTAGCCATGGCTAAGAATGGTCTCCCCAAAATTAGAGGCACATTGTTATCCTCTTCCATCTCAAGCATTAAGAAATCGACCGGGAAGATGAGTTTATCCACCTTCATAAGTACATCATCTATGACTCCTCTCGGGTGCGTAAGAGATCTATCAGCTAGCTGCAATGTTATCAAAGTAAGTCTCACCTCCCCCAAATCAAGGCTTTTGAATGTAGTTGGGGGTATCAGATTGATTCTAGCCCCCAAATCACACAAAGCTCTACATGTGGCATTTTTTCCAATCTGAACAGGGATAGTGAAACTACCCGGATCTTTTAGCTTGGCTGGCAACTTTCTTTGGATGATGGCACTACACTTTTCAAACAGATTCACAGTTTCCTTGTCCCCAATACTACACTTCTTCGACATAATTTCCTTGAGAAACTTTGCATAGTGAGGCATCTGCTCAATTGCTTCAGCAAAAGGAATGTTGATATAGATCTTCTGGAATACATCCACGAATTTCTGAAATTTCTCATCAAGACCCTTTTTCAACTGCCAAGAGGGAAAAGGATTAGGATATTTTATCTTCGGTATGCCCAAACTATCTCTTTCAAGTTCATCCTTTTTATTCCTTTCTCTCTTAGCTCTTTCCCACTTCTTTTCAGTGACAACTGGATGAACAATATCACTTTGGAAACCCAAGGTATCAGTATGTTGAGGAACAGAGTCAACTGGAGCAGAAACAGGATCACACGGCAGAGAACGCTCAAGGTTTCTCTTCGCACGCACGGCGCCATGCACACTGTCGTGTGTGGTGCTTGGCTCGAGTGATGTCGTACGGTTCATACCGTGTGATCTCCCGGATCCTTTGTTATCAAATTCTACACCGCGTGAGAGGCCGTGTGTTGGTGATGGCGTACAGTTATTGTTATGTGCCTAATCTCAGTGCTCGACGATGAGTGTTCTCACACGGTGCTGGCCAAGCGCCCACTCGGTGGCATGCGGGTGTGCACGGTTGTACCCGTGTGTGCCCTCGAACCTATCTTCACTGTATTTTATATCTGGAATCCTTGATTCCTCATATTGTATGCCACTTCTCAAAGTAATAGCTTGACACTGATACTTCCTCGGATTCAACTCAGTTTGAGCAAGAAATTTCTTGTTGTTGCAACTTACCTACTGCAGCATTCAATTGACTGATAGCAAGATTTGTTTTGTTCTTCTTTCTCTCTGATGTCTCTTGGTTTGTGACCATCATCTTAAGCATCAAATTCATCTTATCTTCCAACGATGCTCTTTCATCACTATATTTCTGAGCTGGATTTATTTTTGGAGGTGGTACAACTTGGTTGTTAGGATTAGAATAAGACAGATTTTCATTCCTTTTTTATTGTTGAAATTTGAATTCCCTTGGTTCCAACCCTGCTGATACTGACGGTTTTTCCCTTGGTCATTCTTTTCTCCAAACTGATTGCTCGATCTAAAATTTTGTCTACTTCTATTCTCTCCTTAAAACATATCATAGTATGCCTCCTCGAATTCTTCCTCATCTCCTGCTTTTGTTACCTCTTCTCTGTTCCCTTTTGTGAGGTGATCCATCTTATTATTCAATTCATCTAGTCGATCATGGAGAGCTGACACTTCATTATTTCCAGCTTGTATCTCTATTTTTGCCAATTTATCAAAGAAGCGCCTCCATCTGCTCTTTCTGCCGGTCAATCATATGTGTTTGCAGCCATCTCCTCGAATATCTCTTCAGCTGCCTCTGCAGACTGCTTAAATATAGATCCACCTGCTGTTGCATCCACCAACACTCTCAAATCTCTTCTTAGGCCTTGATAGAAGAAACCTAAGTAAGTATTCAATGAAAATCCGTGTTTGGGACAGCTCCGCAACAACTCTTTGAACCTCTCCCATGCCTCATAGAAACTCTCCAAGGATTCTTGTTTGAATTGTGTGATTTTTTTTCTTTATCAAGAAACACTTGGAGGGAGAGAAGTATTTATTCAGGAATTTATCTGCAAGTTGCTCCCAAGTTGTACAACATCCTTGAGGAAGGTTGTTGTACCACTCCTTAGCTTTTCCGTAAATGAGAATGGGAAAAGCCACATCCTGATGGCATCCTCCAGAACATCCTGTGCTTCCTTACATACTCATAAAAAATCTGCAGGTGCTCACTAGGATTCTCCAAAGGATTCCCACTAAACTGTTGTCTCTCTACCATTCGGATCAATCCGAAAGGCAATTCAAAACTCTCTGCGGTGATCGCAGGTCCATTCAACCCAATATTAGCAGTGTGCTTCAATTTATATTGGTCCCGCATAGGGGTCGGGGCCTGATCATCAGCCATCTCTCTAGTCTCAGTTTATTCAACTAAATCAGATCCCTAAAGTTGCTGTGAAAGCTGCTCAACTTCCGCTAGTAACTCTTCTTCTGACGAGTGATAACTATCCGACTCTGGACAAGGAATAAGTGTAGCCGGCTGATTTCTCTTCCTTCTATTTTTTCTAACAAGTGCTTCAAGCTCTAGGTGTAATAGTTCGATTTGCTCGTCCACTTGACCTAGTGATCATACACCTGTTCTCACACAGAAAAATCAGTTGGATCACAAATAAAATAAAATAAAATAAAGCAAGTAAAATTTAACGTCCTACAAAAAAATAATTCACAATATAAATAAATTTAAATTTATAAACTATCCCCGGAAGGAGGCGCCAAGAACTTGATTGCTATTTTCTTTCACCCTCAATTGTAAGGGATCGATTGTAGTGTGTGTGACCAAGTTAAATTATCATTCCCACGAGATAGTTATAAATTTAATAAATAATTCTATATGATAATTCAAATACAAGACAAATCTGGGGGTTTTTGAGATGATAATTAATTCACTAATAAAAACTGAAATTAAATAATTAAAATAATTATGAAATAAAATAAATCACGAAAGAGAATACGAATTAAGAGTTCAAGAATTGAGAATTGGTAATGCTCGGGCAAACAGTTTAACTATGCGACTGATTTATCTAGACTCAAATTAATTACCTACAGACGTTTATAAGAGGATCACTAAACCTAGTTAAATCACCTTGATCGGGTAGGATCTAACACTTATAATGAGCTAGAAATCCTAGGATCAATAAGGAATTAACTCTCTCTCCCTCTATAGGTAATTCATGCTAAATTTTATTAAAGGCTAGAGCACTAGACTTTCCTTTCTAGATACGCAATTATTAACCCCTTTTATTTCCTTACCAATTACCCAAGTAATTAATATTCCAAATTGATTGTCTAACACCCTTAGGAATTATAGGCCAATCCCCTAAGACTGTCACAGGAAACATCAATTATTATGTAAAAATAAAGAATCCTATTAACTATCAATCAGTGATGCCGTCAAGAATAATTAAAGGATTCATAACTCAAGAACACAATAATATAAAGTCTCAAAATATCCTCTTCAATAAGGAAATAAACATTTTGCATTGTAATAAAATTCAAGTCTAGGGCAATAAAATCACATAATCAAAACTGTTTAAAGCCCCAACATTACCAACAAAGAACTTAGTCCATGGATTTACGATAGCAAATTACGAAGATATAATTAACCCTAACCATTGTGCTAAAATAACAAAAATAAATAAATAAAAATAAAGAATCCTTTTGAGGACTCCGTCTCTTTAATCTTTATCTCTGTCGGGATCTCCGTCTCCAGTGGGTGGATGAAGGAATAATGGTGAAGGGTGATGGCGAGTAATGGATGAAAGATGGATTCAGGATCGAAGAGTTGGTGCGGCGTGTAGTTTCATGTGTTCTGCACTCGAACAGGATTTGTTCTTTTTTCTCGATTCCAACTGGGCCAAAATGCATGTGTGAGATTTTGGGCTTTCATAAATCACAACTCTTTTCTTTTTTGTAATATAATATGGGCCCACCACTTGATTAATCTATTGCCCACATGGGCCACATAACCATCCTCTACATGGTTCAATTACTAATGTTTGAAATAAATGGACCCACCACTTGAGCTAAAATGTGCTGCCGCAAGACTTGATTTCCAATTGCATTCAATGATGACGTGGCATGGAATCTAGCTTTGATTTTCAATCCAATTCACATATGGCCCCTACATTGACATAGTGCCCAAATTCTCTCCCATCATCTAGGCACCTTGGAGGGTAAACTGCCAAATTTAATTGAGAAGTTCGAAAATACCGTCTGCAGCTGTGCAACTTCACTGTTTTAGCCATAACTTCTCCATTCAAACTCCGATTGAGGCGGTTCTTGCGGCCACATGTCCCTCTCTTCCATGTCTTTCCAACTATGTCTCAACGACCACTTTGATCCTCCACACAAACACAGAAAAATTATAAAAAGTAGTCCTCTATTTTCTTGCATGTTGCACAAATTCACCTTTCACTCCAACTTTGCATTTTTATCATTTTTCCTATCAAAACACAACAAAATACCTCTCATGCACCTTTTAGTCAATCCTAATATATTAAAAGAGACATGCCTATATAAAATATTTTATTCCCATATTATACTCTACTTTTTCCTCTTTTTACATCCTTGGCCTTAGTCTTAAATAATGGAGTAATAATAACCTAACGCAAGTTTTTTACGTTTTGAAAATCTGAAACGTTGCATTTTTATAAGTTTTAAGAGAGACGACTGCCCTTTTGCCTTCAGTGCGCACTAATTCATTAACAGATCGATACTAATTCATTTCCTATCTCTTCATTAGGATTGAGGGAGAATTTTCCTATAAAATCCCATGAAAATGGCTACATCCGCTTTAAAATCCAGTTTCAGAAGAGGTGCAGGGGTCAGGCGCCTCGATTCCACAGCAGTAGTGGTGGTGGTGGTTCTTTTGGTGAACAGAGGGTCGTTTTGCTATATGGTATTCCAAAAAAAGAGATCTACCGAAGTTTATCGAGGGTTCGAGGGCGAAGCATATTCTTCTACTACACTTCCTTACAGAGATGTTACATTTGACATGACATCAAATGATCGAATCTCATGATTCATTAAACTTGCTTCCTTCTTTCATTGTATTAGATTCAGGGTACATGCTTCCTTCTTTCATTGTAATGGATTCAGGGTACGACGCCCTTCTCCATGGTTTTTTGTCGATGTGGTATTTGCATACTTGAGAATTCTGAAGAGGGAGGCATGGTCGACTTACTTGACTTTGGAACCCGTTGTTGTTGGAGTTATATTGGAAGTAAGGTATGCGTCCTACTTTTGCATGCAAATTGATTTAATTAAATTGCTTCTTAATTAGTATATCATTGTACAATTAGCATCAATTTTGTTCATTTTTTGGAATTACGAATGAGTATTGTGAATATGAGATTGAACCAAGCCATCTAAGCTCATTTTATTTTGCTTTGGTATACAACAAATATAGGGCCTTTATAATCTTTACTTCTATTTTTAGCTCATTACAACGAAGATTCAGAATGATTGGGTTAATATTGATCGAGGAGGAGATTAGATTACAATTGGGAGAATCACTTTCACATATGATGGAAGAGCTCAGGGTAGTGTTTTCTCTATACTCTAGTTTCATTTTTTAATTTTTTCTTTTGAAAATTTTAAACTTGGTATTATCAATTCTAAACCAAGTCTTCGTTGTTGCTTTGATGAAGCTAGACGGAGTGGACGACCTGAAGATTGATAAAAAATTATTTAGCTTCATTGATGTTTTATCTTTTCTAAATATGATTAATATCTATTTAGCCAATTTACTGTAAGTTATTTTTATTGATAAACTTGAATTCATGAAATTAACTATATTAATAACTCATTCTCTAGCCTATTATGTTGAGCACTGGTGGGAATCATCTGCAACAGTTGAATTGCGGTTGCGACTACAGATTGGTTTGATGGATACATTTCCCGAAAGATGCTTCTTTGCAACCTTAAATTTATTGGAGTGTTCCTGACGTACATGCTACACTTTTTGAGTTACATATGAAATTAAGTACTTAATTTGGTGCATTTTTAAGTCCAGCAACTAATAACAATGTTTTAGTTGTTTTGTCTTATGGGAGCCCACACATTTGCACAACTTTAAGTAATAACACAACTCTGCATTAGCATGCGACTTGAAGATGAGCTTTTCGTGGGATGCTTTGTTTGGAAGTTTGAGTTTCACTACAATCTCCATTAGCAATATTGAAAAGAAACCTATGTTGTTTGATTGGGGAAGGCTTGCTTTTTTAGGCAGACTAATAATGGCTTCAGTGAGTTTTTAAATTGAATTTGGTATTTAAATTTGTTTTTTTGCATAGGCAATAACCAGAGATTGCTTCTCTCTCTTCTCTCCAGCTTTCAATCAATATGTTTACATAGGTTAAGTACATTTGATCTTTATTTGTGGGATGCAAATGTAGTTTTAATAGCAATGTTGAATGCAATACTTTGCGTACCTCGGTAGGAAAGAGATCCAGCGTATATGTTTGGATGCTCTATGTTAAGAGTTCTAATTTTCTTCTAGGGATACCATATTGAGAAGTTGCTTCAAGACTTCAACCAGAATAAATATGAATATGTATTGGACTATTAAGAAATTTGGTTGTTTATCTAAAGACTAACTTTTTTTGGGTATTGCTCTTTACATGTGATGCCCTGAGATAATTCTGCTAGAAAATCAATTTCAAGGAACTTTTAATATTCCATTGAAAGGTCATGCAAGCCTTCAATTTTGCTTAGTCTATGCTTTTTTGGCATTGTGACAAGTGACTAACATTCTTAATTTATGCAAATAGTATTAAGATTATTTTGTATTCCTTAGCTGTGGAGTTTGGTCAACAATTGTCCGAGAGCATGTGTTTTTGCCTAATGTTTTTTTGGGACACAAATCCTCAGGAAGAATTGAATATGATCAAAGTTATTGCTAACATGTTCTTAATTGCATTTTTCAATGTATAAGAGTAAGAGGCTCTATCGTTGAGTAAACGCGTGACCAAGTATAAAATTTATAGTAATATCATCCCAAGGAAAATGAAACCTAAGTTTGTATCCGAGTTATTCATCGATTTGTGCTTTGTAAAGATGATATATTTGAAAGTTTTGTATTTAAAACTATTGCTTACGATTCTACTCAATTACCTAGAGATTAAACTAGCAAAGTAAATGATCAAATAACAAGCAAATGATTAATGGAATGGATGTAGAATACACTTGAGAAGAAAGCAAGGCTAATCATACTTATGGTTAAGACTTGAGCTAGATATGCAAAACCATTGATAGTAATTCTCATTAACTTGTGGATTAAAAGCAATCACAATTTTACCCCTAGTCCCTATGGCCAAGGCAACTAGGTTCTCGACTCTTTTACAAGCCTAAGTCTCCTAAGATTGGTCTTAATCTCAATTTCCTTAAGGTACTATGATCATAAGTTGGTTCTTTTCACTCAATTACTTAAGTGTCCCTCTATGAATGTTCTAAGCCTAAGGAGGTATGGCTTACCTCCCTTTACACTAACATACATGCACAATTCAATATAAGATTCAATTAAACATTCACTCACAACATTGGAATGGCCATCCTAATACCATGAATAGAAAATTTAATCACACAAACGTTGAAATGAAACATGATTGATATATCATACAAGGAAATCCACAAATCAATTCAAATCACTACTCAAGTTTTACATATCTAACTCTTTACCTCAACCATTAATATGACTAGCCCTACTATAAAAACTAACCACTAAACATGGTCATTAATTCAATACAAATCAAGCTTTGCTCCATTTGAGCCATTTTGTGAAGAAAATTAACAATAGAAAAGTAGAATTGCTTCCCTTGCATGTGAAAAACTTTCCTTCTCTTCAATTGATCAATTCCTTCAACAATTCTTCAACAATTGATGCTTCAACCTTCTCAAATGGTGGAAGGATGGATGAAATGATGGATTTATGGAGTGAAAATGGAGATCAAATGGTGTTTTGATGAATCTAGATGGTAGAAATGGATTGTGGATCTAGTGTGTGAGGAAATGTGGTGTTTTAGTGTGTGTAACTGCTTGTAATCTGATCTCCCCCTCTAAATTTCACACAAGTCATGGTTTTATATCACTTATAGACCTTCTTGAAGCTTCCGGAACATTCTGAAAATTACACAGGATTTAGCACCTACACGGCCCTTGCTGCAGTACATGGTCCGTGTAGGGCACACCTACTTCGGCGTGTTGTGTGTGCTTCCAGACAAGGCTTGAGCTGCAGTACAAGGCCTTGATCATGGCCGTGTAGCGATTTTTGACGACAATGTATGGCTTTTTCTTACAGGGCCGTGCCCCGCACACAGGGCATGGAGCAACGCACGGTCCGGCCGTGTACAGAACACGGCCCGTGTACCAACATACCATGTCTTTCTAACTTCATTTCGCTCCCGACTCCATTTTTGTCCATTTCTTGACCTGTTTTACATATATTTAAGCCCATTTACACAATTCTATGAGTTCATGCCACATTCCTCAAAAATAGCAATAACTCCACCAAAAACAACATAAATACGGATAAAAACATTCAAAAATACACACATAACGATACTAAAATTTAGGTGAAAATGACAACGATCAACCCCCAAACTTAAGGTATTGTTCGTCCTCGAACAATGAAAAATGATAACCAAGAGGAGTAATTTTCACCTAGAAACATCTAATGAACATAAACCACAATACATCACAAGTAATAAGGACTACAAATTCATATTAAGTATCCCTACCTCATCAAACTTATAACATGAAAGATTAACAAGTTCAATCTTAAGAATGACAAAAGAGTACTCAAATCCCTTTCAATCCAAGCCTCTCATAGGATATCAAATTCACTCAACACTCTATAGAGTAGGGTTTTGATCATCACTCATCAACCGGTCAAAACTGACTCACCATAGGCTTGCTCATGGACTATATTCACAAGCCACCCTAGTTTCAATAAGTGATCAAAAAGGTCTTTATCTTTTGGATGTAATGTTTAGGCTCTTTGGTAGGGTAGGAAACTTATAGATAATAGTGACTAATCAAGTGTAAGTAATTAAAAATATGATGTTTTTCTCCAACTTACTCTCTTTCAAGTTTCCTTTACTTTCTTCTTTAATCACAAGCACTTTCCATTATCGTTCCTTGGATTTTTCGAACTTCTTTTGATTTGCATGTTTCCTTTCTTTTGACTTTTGCATTCCACGAGCATATTTTTGTTGATTTGCTCCTTTCTCTTGTCTTTGAGGTCACATGTATATTTTTGCTTGAGCTCTTTTCATCCTTTTCCTGCTTGTTTATCACTTACTTTCTTTTCTAGTACATTCCTCATATCAAACCTTGTAAACCATCATCTCCTCAATCACCCACACTTAGGTTATATATTTAAGACTTAAGTGTGTTTTAAAGGCGTGTATTGTGCTTGAATCACAAAGAAAAGGCTTATAGGTTCAAAGTGGCTTACTAGGGATAATGTTTTTGGTAAGGAACTTTTTATGGCTATGACTTCATTAATCAAGGATGGCCTAAGATCATTTCACAAATTTTCACCATTCGGGCTTCATTCCTATAGTCCATGAGCAAGTTCTAGTTTGTCTAAGTTCAACCGGTCCTTTCTTCAAGAATTAACCATGGAGGCACAGTTGAGGCTCAAGTCTCACAAGCTTTTGCTTGGACCAAAAGAAATATAATTACCCTTCATACTTCTCAAAATTGAATAAATTATATAATTCATGTCACAATTTAAACAAGTAGAAACCATTAACATGCTTGCCATCACTCATCACGAACAATGCATTATAGCACATATTCAAAAATCACTCAACTCATTCCCAAAAACATACCACCAAACCAACCCTACAAGAATAAAAATAACAACAAACACCACAATGATCAAAGAAACAACACCAAACAATACAAAAACATATAACATGCATAAACCAAATCATCCATTAAAAAGTATCAACACATTAATTCACATCCATAGCAATAAAAATCAAATACCCATCACATCCAAACAATAAAAATAAAACCAAAATATGATAAATAACGAAAAATAAATCGCATAAAACTTAAAATAAAATCCCAAAATAAAGGAAACCTCCCAAAAACAAACAATCTAAGTACAATCCAATCGAATCAAATCAAATCAATCCAAATATTCTTCCAACAATCTAACAATAACATAGATGAATAGACAAAATGTCAAGCACTCAAAATACTCCCATCATTGCTCTGGAGGCGGAGGTGGATGATAGGCATTCCATGGAATGTATGCACGAGGAGATCCGGGAAACTGGAAGTTGAACATCGTCGTTAGCATCTCTTCCATGTTGTTGGCATGCACTCGTGATCGCTCCTCATAATACTCCCTCTGACGCTGTCTAGCTCTCAACTCTTCAATATGCCTTCCATGCTCTTGCTGAACCTCTCGGATTTCCCTAATCTGTGCCCCCTACGTCTGCTGCACATGCATCATGTCTCGCACCTCATCCATCATATAATTCCATCTATCATTCCCTTGCTCAGGTCCCACTGGTGGCTGTGCCCCTTCTTTCTCAAACTGTGGTGGATCAGGGCCCTGCTCCTCAAACTCTACCTGCTCCGGTTGTTCTCCTTGTTCTTCGCCCTCTATTGGCACTGGCTCGACTCTCAAGTTAGCTAGCTCTAGGTTCTCTTCCACTCTCAACTATCTTAGAACATCTTCCACTTCATCACGATTTCTCCTATAGAAAGCTCTCACGACTCTTGAGTTAAGAGCACTCGCCATTGCCAAGTTGGCATACTTCCTTCGAGTGTAGACCGTGGTGAGCTCTGGAGTTGGCAAGGGAAATGGAGCTCCCTTTTCTTGCCCCAGACAATATTAGTTCCCAACCGTGGTCAAGAACTCTATCCGCATCAATTGTTAGTAGTTCAGCCCTTCACTCACCATTCGAATTAGCCAATTTCCCTGGATCGGTTATCACAATGAAGTCCTCATTCCTTGGTCTAACTCTCCTCTCAGTCATCTATAAAACAATAATTCTCAAATTATAACCAATTAACTAAATAAAATTGTTAATGCATCATATAAATTCTACCCTAGTTATTCAACTTAGTATAGAACCTATTGTGCATCAACATACTCATTCATAGCATTACAACTTCCATGTTAGACATAATATCCACTTCACCATCATTCATCTCAATTAACTATCATTCATAGACAATTTCTAAGCATTCTCACACATATGAATTCCAAATTACATCATCATCAAACTTCATTCACATATGTTCTTCAAATTCTAACAAAATTCTCTCTTAGACATTTCATCGAACACTTGACATGCACAAAATTTAAACAACTTTTCAATATTCAATTCACATGGCCTCATGCCCAAATCCTCAATATCTAAGTCTACTTTCTCTCAAATAAACATCATACTCATGTAATTCTTCAATTAGCACAACACAATTATTCAAATTCATGATTCTCACACAATCCCCAAATTATTCCACATGAAGCCTACTTCAACTCAATTCAAAAATCAAATTGAAACATGTATGAGAATCACTCAATAAAGCATACAAAATTTACAATATAACAACTCCCATGTATCAATTCAATCAATTCTTATCAAAATTCTACAAGTTAGGGTTCAAAGTAATCATACCTTTCAATACTTGGAATTGGAGATGTGTTTTGGATATGCAAAATCAAAGAATTTCTCTCATAATAACTCCAAACTAACCTCGGGTGATGATTCGTGTGCTTGGAGGGGTGAATTTAGATGCAAACGAAGTGTGTACGGATGAAGGAGAGTGTGTGGACTGAGTTCAGAGCGGTCTTTTTAAAAAACTGGAAGAAACCCTACACGGCCCATGCTGCGCTACACGGCCTCAAGTGAGGCCGTGTAGCGTGTTCTGATGCTCCTACACGGCCTGTTGTTACAGGGTCATGTGCGGAACACAGCCCGTGTACCTGCTCTTCTGCACGGCTCGAGATACTGAGCTCGGCCTTCCTCCTGGCCGTGTAGCGTTTTCTGATGCTGCTATAAGGCCAACTGCAACAGGGCCGCGTGCGGACCACGGCCCGTGTAGCAGTTTACCTTGTTTCTACACTTTTTCACACTTCACTTCATTCTTGCCCCTGTTTTCCACTTTTCAAACACCTTATTCATGCTTAAAACACTAAAGCATCCTTCACACTACAAATATGATCAAAATTGGATTGAAATGCACTAAAAACACCACCAAACATACCAAAAACTCAACTAACTCATGAAAAATTTTTCAAAATTGATCATTTTGCAAGACAGCACAAGACACATGATTCATCACACACTCAAGCATAAACAAGGTATAAGTCAGACCACGCACTCTCCCCCCAAACTTAAATCGAAATAAGTTGATAATTAAGTTTACAAAAAGTGGTGAGACATACCCTTATTGTTTCCATCAATGCTTTTCATGAACCTTCTTCTTGTAATTTGTATGATCAAGTATGACCACCACACAACCTCCCCCCAAACTTAAATTAAAACAATTGTTAAAATTTAATTTTGTAAAGAGTGGTGTGGCATACATCATCATTCACCCTTTAGCCTCCTTGTCTTTCATCTTATGCATCTTTCTCACGAGCTTAGCCACCTTCATACCAAGTCCACAAGAAAACTAACAAACACGACAAAAAGAAAATAAAATCTACACTACTCTACAAACAAACAAAGAAGTTTAGGAAGAAAGAGTATCTACATACACTATCTCCTTTTGAGAAGGAGATAGGTAATGCTTCACTCTATAACCATTTACCACAAACTCATTATTCGGACCCTTGAGCTTCAATGTATGTCCATTCAACACTTCAAGCACTTCATATGACCCCATCCATTTAGACTTGAGCTTTATGAGAAACAACTTAAGCCTCAAATTGAATACAAGAACTTTATCTCCCGAAGCAAACATCTTTTTCTTTACTTTAGCATCATGCCATCTCTTCATATTTTCCTTGTAGATGATTGAGTTATCAAATGCTCTTTCTCTAAACTCCTCCAATTCCACTAACTTCAACAACCTCGCTTGACCACTCTCCCTTTCATCCATATTGAGACGTTTGATAGCCCACAATGCCCGATGTTCCAACTCCATGGGGAGGTGATAAGCTTTACCATAAACCAATTGATATGGTGATACACCAAGGATGGTCTTAAAAACCGTTCTATAAGCCCATAAAGCATCATCAAGCTTATTCGACCAATCCTTCATCCCTCCAATGATGGTCTTTTCCAAAACTAACTTGATTTGGCAGTTTGAAACCTCCGTCAAACCATTTGCTTGAGGGTGGTATGGTGTAGCCACTCGATGCTTCACTCCATATCTCTTTAACAAACTTTCCATCAACTTGTTGACAAAGTGTGATCCTCCATCACTCACTAAAGCCCTTGGAAATCCAAACCTAGTAAAAATATTCTTTTTAAGAACCTCTGCACAATCAAAGCATCATTTGTCTTAGTGGGGATTGCCTCCACCCCACTTTGACACATAATCCACGGCTAGCAAGATGTACACGTATCCTTTTGATGAGGGAAATGGTCCCATAAAATCAATGCCCCATACATCAAATATCTCCACATCAATTCTTAAGGTCATGGGCATCTCATCTCTCTTTCCTATTCCCCCTATCCTTTGACATCGATCACACTTAGCCACAAACTTCTTTGCATCCTTAAACAATGTGGGCCAATAGAATCCCGATTGTAAAACTTTAGCCCCCGTCTTTTGATGAGCGAAATGACCCCACACAAAGATGAATGACAAAGTTCAAGAACTCCCATAACTTCTTCTTCGGCCACACATCTTCTTATCACTCCATCATTACAAATTTTAAACAAATATGGCTCATCCCATAAATACTTCTTCACTTCAACATGAAACTTCTTCTCCTTATACACATTAACCAATGTGGGCTCGATTCCATAAATAATGAAGTTAACATAGTCGGCATACCAAGGCGGCACATTCACAATGAGAGAACATACTTGCTCAACCTCTAATAGCAAAATTTCTTCATCCGGGAACTCTTCCCCAATTAGCTTTACATCCTCATTCTCACCTCCATTTTCCAATCTAGACAAATGGTCCGCGATCACATTCTCCACGCCTTTCTTATCTTGATCACCACATCAAATTCTGGCAAAAGCAACACCCAACGGATTAAACGAGGTTTAACATCTTTCTTGTTCATAAGGTATTTTATAGCCGTGTGATCCGTGTAAACTATCATTTGGGTTCCAACCAAGTATGGTCGAAACTTCTCAAAAGCATACACTACGGCTAAAAATTCCTTCTCCGTGGTGGTATAATTGACTTGGCATGCATTCAAGGTCTTTGAGGCATATTAGATTGCTCTAAACTTCTTCTTCCTTGTTTGGCCCAACACCACTCCAATGGATTGATCACTAGCATCACAATGCAATTCAAATTGCAAGTTCCAATCCGAGGTGACGAGTATTGGCGATGAAGTGAGAGCATCTTTTACCACCTGAAATGATACACGACATTCATCATCAAAGTTAAATGGGCAATCTTTTTCTAGCAATTTACAAAGAGGTTTAGCAATTTTGGAAAAATCCTTAATGAAGCGTCTATAGAAGCCCGCATGGCCTAAGAATAATCTCACCCCCTTTTCACTAGTAGGAGGGGGAAGACGTTCTATGGCTATCACTTTAGCTCTATCAACTTTTAAACCATGCTTTGAGATATGATGCCCTAAGACAATTTCATCTGTCACCATAAAATGGCACTTTTCCCAATTTAGCACAAGATTCGATTCTTCACACCTCTGCAACACCACAGTGAGATTAGTCAAGCATATATCATAAGAAGCACCACACACAGAAAAGTCATCCATGATTACCTCCATAATATTTTCAATCAAACCATCGAAGATAGCCATCATACACCGTCGAAAAGTGGTGGGGACGTTACATAGACCAAACAGCATCATTTTAAATGCAAATGTACCATTGGGACATGTGAAAGTTGTCTTCTCTTGGTCTTACGATGCAATCAATATTTGATTGTACTCGGAGTAACCATCAAGAAAATAATAGTACTCATGCCCCGCAAGACGATCTAACATTTGGTCTATGAATGGCAATGGGAAATGATCTTTACGAGTGTTTTCATTCAATTTACGATAATCAACACACACTTTCCAACCCGTAATAGTTCTAGTAGCAATGATTTTATTTGTATCGAATCTAACAATTGTTATACCACCTTTTTTTCCTACTACATGTAAAGGACTTACATATTAACTATCACTTATTGGAAAGATTATTCCCGCATCAAGCTATTTTTATACCTCCTTTCTTACCACTTCTTGCATTATAGGATTCAATCTCCGTTGGTTTTGATCACAAGACTTCTCATCATCAATCAAATGAATCTTATGCATGCACATAGATGGACTAATACCTTTCAAATCTTTAATGCTCCAACCAATAGAGGATTTATGCTCTCTTAAGATTCATAGCAATTTTTCTAATTCTAGATCATTAAGGGAAGAAGATACGATTACCGAATACGTTTTATCTTTTTCCAAGTAAGCATACTTTAAATACTCCGGCAATGGTTTCAACTCCACCTTCTTCTTCTCTTGCAATTCCTCCTTTGGTCCTTTATCAAGTTTTTCAACCTTTGCTTCCTTTGCTTCCTCATTCGTGAGTGCCCTACAACCATTTAAACCATGCAATTCATCAATCATATCATCATTTTCCAAACAAAAAGGGGATTTAGATTTAAGAGATTCATAGAGTAAGAATGGCTTATGATGTGTTCCAACGGATCCTTTGAGTAAAGATGATACATATGTTCTTCAACAATGTTATCCACAACCTCCAATCTTCCATATTCCTCCTTGTTCTTGGGATACCTCATAGCCTCTCTGAATGAAAATATCACCTCTTCTTCATTCACCCTCAAAGTAAGCTCTCCCTTCTCCACATCAATCAATACTTTACCCATGACAAGGAATGGACGACCAAGTATTAAAGAAATATTTGAATCTTCTCCCAAGCTTCTTTTCTTTGACAAAATAACCTTCAAGAACTTGGAGTAGTTGGATATTTGTAATAAAGCCTCCGCAAAAGGAATATTCACATTTATCTTTTTCAACATTTCTAAAAACTTAGCAAATTTTTCTTCTAATCCCTTTTTCAAGCACCTTTGTGGAAACGGAATTGCAACGGGCAACTTTGGAATTCCCCATTCATCCCTTTCAAACTTCTCCTCTCTCTCTTTTTGTTTTGCTTCTCTACATCTTTCCCACTTCTTTGGAGACTTCACTCTTTCTTCTTCAAGTATAGGGGTACTTTTATCTTTTTCAACAATTTCAACTTCTTTCTCTTTCCCTTCTTTATCCAAACTTTCCATAGGCTCAACTTCACACTCCACCCCCTCTACTTCCGTCGGCATAGAAGGCCCTTCGTATTTTGTTCCACTACGAGGTTCAATAGCCTTGCATTGCTCCTTCGGATTAGTAATGGTTGTAGATGAAAATTTCTCTTGCCGATGAACATCCCCCCTTTCACTTGCCATTTGACTCATTTGTGTCTCCAAAGCTTTGATTTTCTTATCATTCACCTCATCTCTTTGCCTTCTTTCTTCTTTATCTTCCTTCATGAATTCAAATATTTTAGCAACTTGATCCTCCACCATAGGCTTCCCTTCACCATTTTGAGCTTTCTCCCCTGGATTAATGCTCGGTGGAAGAGTGAGGGCATTCCCTTGATTTCTATATGACAAAATTCTCATACCTACGAGGTTGATTAAAATTCCCTTGAAAATTACCTTGCCCACATCCTCCTTGTCTTTGTGGATATCCTCCTCCATGATTTCCAAAATTACCACCATAATTTCCTTGGAAGTTCCTTCCTTACATGAAGGCAACTTCCTCAAAAGTCATCTCCAGTGGACACCATGTATTTTGACTTCCAAAATTAGAGGACATACCTTGTTGAGGCATAGATGTAGGCATTTGACAACTTTGAGAAGATTGACTCATATTAGGCATAGTCATGCCTTGTTGAGGATTATGAAATACTTGTTAATTCATCAAGGGCAATGACATACCTTGTTGAGGACTAGCAAACACTTGTTGATTCACACCCGGTGTAAAATTTGGAGATATTTACATATTAGCATTCATTCTCTTTAGTATCTCCGTAATTGCTTTGTTGGTCATATCTTCCTTAGGCATCTCCACCTTTTTCACTTGATGCAAGCACACTTCTTCCATTTAGCAATTCTTTTCCTTTCATACATCTACGGTGCACGATCCATAGGCCATTGACCCATATTCAAAGCTATTTATTCACATATAGAAATTGCTCTCTACGGAGTTTGTCCCAAAATTGAACCTCCCGCCGAAGCATCAATGAGCATCCTCTCACTTTCATGTAAACCAGTATAGAAGAATCCTATTTGTTGCTCCTCGGGGAATCCGTGTTGTGGACACTTCCTTAGCATCTCTTTGAATCGGTCACATGCCTCACTAAATATCTCAAGTGGCAATTGCTTGAATTGAAAGATTTGCCCTTTAAGATGCAACATCTAAGAAATAATAAAACTCATAACCCGCAAGCCTATCAAGTATTTGATCCATAAAAGGCAAAGGAAAATGGTCTTTCCGTGTGTTTTTATTTAGTTTCTTATAATCAACACAATTGCACTAACCTGTAGGTATCCTAGTTGATGGCAATTGGATCGTTTGGTCCAAACGTGATCCGTTTAGGTTAAACAGTTAAACAAATCAGCGGAAGCAATTGAACCGTTTATCGTACTTCAGGGTTGATGTAGAGTCTGAATCGTTGCAGAAGAACCACCTCTAGATCTTCTGCTGTATATCCCAAGTCGAATCCTGCTGTTGTGTGGGCAACAATCTGCAGGATTCTCCCAATCTGCTTCTTTCCTAACTCACGTCAAAAGAGGCGCAGTAACTTAGGTTTCCAGAAGCTGAGATGACTATAAATATTGGGCTACAGCAGGGACCAGGAGGAGAAATTGGGCTGGGCCTCAATTGAATTTAATTAACCAAGCTTAGCTCAAAGCTTTTAATTAAATCCAATAATAATAATATAGTCCACTAAAATATTATTACTGTACTACCCGTCCAATCCCAAATTATGTTCTGGGCTCCTTCTTATTATAAGCCCGATGGTCTCCCCATGTTTAAGATATACAATGTCCATTAATTAATTAAGTTACTGACAACTCAAATTAATTAATATCTCATCCGAGAGTAGTACCACTCAACCTTTTTATCATGCCGGAAATTAATCCACTTGCAAGATTTACATGATAAACCTTATGAGCTCCTCAAGGGGACATCATCAACCTATGACGGACATGGATTCCTTCTACAATCAACAGCACACCATAGATACAGCACTACTTCCCAACTCACCGAGTTTGTTGATTTAATACTTATAAATCTCACCCATTGATGAATAAAAGAAATACATACTGCCCTACGTGTCGAGGTTATTGTATAGGGATTAAGAGCACGAACTTCCATAATAACAGAGATCAAGTTCTTCTATAAGTCAGTATAAGTCGAACGATCTCAAGCGGTCCTGCTCAATACACACGAGTGCACTAATGTGATTCTATAGCCAAGACAAGCTAATACCGAGCCACACTACAACCATACCGATAGAGAGTCCCCGTCTATCTCAGTTGTGAGCATCTGTTTATACTTTATAAGGATACCGATAACATGATCTTCCGCGTGTTGTCGCACAACATATTATCTATAATATAAAGTAAATGGACTATTGCATCATGCATATAAAATAAATTATAAGATGCAATCATTTGATCAATGATTCTCATTTCAAATATTGTTATGACATTGTTCATACTAAAGCTAGACTTTTAGTATACAATCCAACAATCTCCCACTTATACTAAAAGACTATGCTGTCATGTCTTCTGCCATACATCTGATTCCTACTCCTACTTACACGACCATTAAAAGCTCTCGCCTTAAGGTCCTTGTAAATGGATTACTAGGTCATCATCCGATGCAATCTAGGCGACAACAACCTTCCCCTCATCATACGATTTCTCGTAACAGGTGGTACTCGCGCTCCATGTGTTTAATTGCCTTATGGACTTGTGATTTCTTCAAGTTTGCAACTGCGCCAATATCATCAATGTAAATTGTGATTACCTTGGGCAAATTTAGAAACACTTCGAAGTCCATCATGAAGTCTCTAGAGTCATATAGATACTTTGGCTGCCTTATAGGCTCCAATTCATCATCTTTCCATGATGGAGTCCGGAGTCTGAAATATATTTCTATATAACACTCCTCCACATTATGACTCTACTTCCTAAGATTAAACACATAACCTTTGAGGAGAATTTACTGCCGTCCAATCTGACTAAAAAATCTGAATCTACGTAATCCACAAGAAGCAGTGAATCTGTTTAGTAAATCCACATATAATTTCCAGTCCTTCTCAGGCACTTTATATATGTCTTACTACAGTTCATCATTCTTGTTCCGGGTTACGTTGATACCTTCTGTTCATGCGTTCAGCAACACAGATATCCAACTTCGTTCATAGCATTCTTTAGATTAAGCTTCCTTATTCGCCGAAGCATAAGGAACCGCTTTCATCTACTTTATCTTCTTCTTGTGTCTCAAAGACACATTCACTTAGATAAATTTACATGCTAAACGAGTATGGACTGTATCATTTTATGAAACTTGAGATAAGCATAACATCCTTTCTTGTGATCCGTATTACCGTGATCAAAAGGATGTATTTTGCCTTTCTTAAGTCCTTCATCTTTACCGCTTTATTAATCGTACCCCATACGCCCGATAATACTCTTTCATTGTCTCCAATGAGCAAGATACTATCTACGTATAGTACAAGAAACACCACCACGTTTTCGTCACTCTTTACAACACACAAGACTCATCCGCTCATTGATTTAAATCCATGCCACTGGATTATCTAATCAAAACAAATGCTTCACAATCTTAAAGCTTGCTTTAGTCCATCGCTGGACACTTTTAAGCTTACTATCAAAATGCTATTAGTACTTTGCAATGAATTACTCTGGTTGCTTCACATAGATGTTTTCCTCAAGACTTTCAATCAGGAAAGCTGTCTTGACATCTATTTGCTGTCCCTCATAATTTAATATGAGCAGCAATAAATAAAAGAATCCGGATCAACATAAGCATAGCTACCAGCGAACATGTTTGCTCATAATCGAACCATTTCTTTCTGAGTACATCTTTTCGCAACAAGCTTTTGCTTTCAAGATTTTCACCTATCCGTATGATCCTCTTTTATTTCCTATGACCACTTGCAATGGTTTTTACACCATTTTAGTGATCTTTCAAGCTCCAGACTTATTTAAGAATCCGTAGATTCTATTTCAACATTCATTGCAACTTATTAAGATTCCGCATTTTCATCTTGTAGTGCTACGTCATATCCGTGGGACAATACCATGTTTACTAGGGATCAAGTCTCACGACTCTCCCAAAACATATATTAATGGGTTGTCATACAACCCTCCCACTACGACAAGGCACTACATGTAATTGTGTATCAGACGTTACACGCGTTGCAGTTTACCTTGTGGTATATCCTCTTGTACACTTGGTACTAATACTTAGTGTTTTCCTCTCACTTCCTTTAGAACAACTTATACATGGGTTTGTGATTTATTACATAGTCCTTTTCCAAAAATCTAGTTATTGAGTTAACAATTACCTTCGATCTTTTAGACTAAATAAATCACCCTCCATTTTTCTAGGATATCCCATATACAGACAAACGTTTCACGAATTACTGTATCTAGGGCATATCCATAAAATGAATTTAATTATTCCAAATAATTCATCATCTATCTAATCATGACCATAAGAGCCTTATACCTTCAACCCACCACACCATTCAGCTGGGGCATGCCCGGTGTAGTCAACTTGAGATTTAATCTCAACTTCTGATTATTAGTTCCTAACTATCCTAAGAGGTTTTCATCATTACGATTGAATCGCAATGTTATGATATATTTTCCATGACGCTTCACTGTACCAGCCTTACAATTCTTGAATTAATCCAAGAACTTAGACATGCAGTGCATCAAATAAATATATCGGTATCCAGAATAATCTTTGAATATTCATAACCACCTCTCGCCTCGATATTGTTAGGTTCACTTAAATCAGAATGAACTAATTCCAACATATATATCTTTGGCTCTACACCCCACAGCCTTTAAAAGGCAGTTAATCATTTTTACTTCCAAGCAAGACTCGCAAGTCCGATAGTTTCCACTTCAGATAAACCTTACGGTCTATCGGCTATCAACTTTTGAATCCTACTCAAGTAAAATGAACTAATCTTAGACGCCAAATGTATGTTTAGTTCATCTTTGAAGGTTCCTTTCTCTTACTTATATTAGAAGATGCATTATTAATAATTATTTATTGTATCTGTGGGATGTACATGATTCAAGAGTTTACATATTATCCACCAACGTACCTTAACGGATTATAGCCTCATTCCTCATTACTATGACCATGTCATTTAAATGAAATGAAGTATCCATCCGTTAATGCATAGAAACTGAAATCAAATTCTTTCTATGAAACATACGTAAAGACAATTTCTCATAAACAATCGTTTATTCTTATCATTAGATAAATAAACATCTCCCACTGCAATAGCCACTACATTTCTAGTTTTACCCATGTCATTAACAATCTTATCCTTACTTAGAGATAAACATTTAGTGATTCCAGTATCTACATACTTCGTATCAGTAGATGCCATCACTAATCATGTTCAAACCATTAGTAAATAAGATATTAAATTTGTTTATATTATGATGAAAATGGCTTTCCTTTGCCACATGTTTTGTCAGAAGTTTCCCACCATATACATCCTCTTGTAATTCAGGTGGAACTTACTCAAAACATCTAGGTAATTATGGAAAATAAATTGACTTAGGTTTTCCCTTCAACTTTTATTCCATATTTTTCCAATTCATTCATCAAATTCTATCATGACCTATCACCTTTTAAATTACTCAAGTATCCGAAGAGTTACATGAGACCATCATATTTCTATGAATCTCTCATCTCTTCACTAGAGACTTTAATAGGCATCATGAGACGTCCTATGTGAGAACACACTTGTATTTTCTTAAGCAGTAAAATTCAAAACCAAGATTCTTTTCTAATCAATTAATTAGGACGAGTAAATATAATGTCTTTTAGTTAACAATCAGTGAAATAAAACCATTCAAAATTCAGAGAATCACAAATAAATATTCCGATCAAATCTTCGAATTTTATCCTTTTATATCGATTCCCTCAAAACAATATAAAATAAAATTTACCGACATCTCAAGCACCGTGAGTCTGCAAGCCACGATAGTGTGGACGTTTACAAACCCGAACATTTACAAGAGAAAGTTTTACCCATTAATTTCATTTGTCAACCTAACTTTATGACAAAATAATTAATAGTCGGTTCCTCTTTAGCCATGCAAATAAAAGCAGTGACTCCGATGGGGAGGATACTTATTATTTACATCTAAGTGTACACCATTATTTGACCCCAAGTCCGCGGCCCAAGCTTGTGTGCCTTACAGATGGAGAAGTACACACGCGCTCGGATAACTTCCTACAGTCATCAATTACAAGTTTGTACCAGTGAACCGCATATAAACTCATCCGATAGGGAGGAAGGTCTAAGCCAACGCGCAAGTTCATATGCATCACATTACAAACGTAATTATTTAATGAAGTCTGTTCCAGCAATCCATGAATAAACTCATCCGATGGGGAGGAAGGCTCTAATGCCGACGCGTAAGTCTATTCACATCGCTAACAAACCAATAATGGAGGCTGCGGGAATTTATTACCAATCCCCTCTCCCACTTAGTTATTTAATTACCGAGGGTTTTTTTTAACATGCATAGAATATTCAGAAATAAAATATACATTTTAGACATGCTTCTATTAACAGCAATTTAAATAAATAAATCACATAGAACATGTCTATCATATATAACAATTAATTGTCAAGTTAAAACAATTAAATCAGTTATATAACATTAATTAATTGCATAAAATGTTGGATCAATTAAATAGGCCCAGCTGACCCAAACATTATTAGCATAAAATGAGCAGCCCATTATTAAAATAATTAAGCCCATTTATCTTGCCAATTTCTGCATAAAGGTCTAGCCCAATATTTAACCTTGGCCCAACATCAATCCCACAATTAATTAAAACCAGCAATAATAAATGGCCCAGCAGCCCAGCAGCCCATTACCATTTAATTAAAATTTGGGCCTTATAATTAAACCTGCCAGCCCAATAGAATCCTCAATAAAATTGGCCCCAATAATTAAACTAGGCCCAACAAGCAATCCTTAAACAACAGCCCACTAGGGGCAGCCCAATTCCAACTGACGCCCTAATTGACAGCCGCCTTCACTCTCCAAGCCAGCTGCAGACACACCGCCAGCAAGCTGCTCTCGGTGGCCGGATATCGCCTGGCGTCGTCAAGACCCATCAGCGTCGCCGACTGGAGCAGAGAGAGACGCGCTCGAAAGTTTGGCGGCCGCGATTCGGACTGAGTCAGGCTCGCTCAGAATCTACAACAGGGTCGACCGGGACACCCAATGGCGTGCACACTGGAGAAATCGGCGCACTGTCCTAGCATAGACACCCGAACGACTACTCACCACCAGACACATCCCAACCGAGCCGTTGCTGATACTTGTTCCCCTGTCGCTTGCGGCAAACAGTACGCATCACGATCTTGCGATTTCCGCACGCCGCCCAGCAACAATCTGGGGAACCCGATCAAAAATGGCGAAGGACTCGCCCCGGTTGACTGCTATGGTCTGACTGGAAGCCCTTCAGACCTACCCCAGCAACCTGTGAATCGCTCGAATCTCACAGTTGAGTCGCCAGGAAACAGCAGTCTAGGTATGTTGCTGTCGTTCGCCGCCCTGCAGTTCACTCCAGTCGTACGCTTCTAGTGGTCCACGGTGGAATTTTGACAACACTGCTCATCCAGCGAGATTGTTTTTCCGCCGTGCCGCCATGTGCCGTGTCCTGTCGCCGCCTGGTCCAGGCATCAACCCACGATCGAGACTCGATCTGTAGAAGCATCAGACTTGCCCTCACCAACGAAGCAGTTGCAAGAAGCATGGGGACTCGATGCCTCCCGTCCTTTCTTCACATTTTCTCGCTGGTTGCAATCGCTCCCACCAGACCCCAACCGTGAGTCAACCACTACCCAGCAGTCACGCCTTTCTTTTAGCAACCGCATCCTCTCATCGTCGTTGCTCAGTGATGTAACAATCGTGAATTTTAGTGTGATTTACATGGTGTTTCGCTCGTGTCCAGCAAGATTAAGCAACACGATCACATAGGGCAGATTATCCATAAAGGGTTTCATGCTTACAATCATGTGATTATATCTCGATTAATCAAACAATCACATAAGCCCTTCATAGATGCTATAAAAAAGACAATCAACACACGTATGGCTTGAAAAACCATACTAACGTCTCACGTTTCACCACGAAACCAATGCTCTGATACCAATTGATGGCAATTGGATCGTTTGGTCCAAACGTGATCCGTTTAGGTTAAACAGTTAAACAAATCAGCGGAAGCAATTGAACCGTTTACCGTACTTCAGGGTTGATGTAGAGTCTGAATCGTTGCAGAAGAACCACCTCTAGATCTTCTGCTGTATATCCCAAGTCGAATCCTGCTGTTGTGTGGGCAACAATCTGCAGGATTCTCCCAATCTGCTTCTTTCCTAACTCACGTCAAAAGAGGCGCAGTAACTTAGGTTTCCAGAAGCTGAGATGACTATAAATATTGGGCTACAGCAGGGACCAGGAGGAGAAAATGGGCTGGGCCTCAATTGAATTTAATTAACCAAGCTTAGCTCAAAGCTTTTAATTAAATCCAATAATAATAATATAGTCCACTAAAATATTATTACTGTACTACCCGTCCAATCCCAAATTATGTTCTGGGCTCCTTCTTATTATAAGCCCGATGGTCTCCCCATGTTTAAGATATACAATGTCCATTAATTAATTAAGTTACTGACAACTCAAATTAATTAATATCTCATCCGAGAGTAGTACCACTCAACCTTTTTATCATGCCGGAAATTAATCCACTTGCAAGATTTACATGATAAACCTTATGAGCTCCTCAAGGGGACATCATCAACCTATGACGGACATGGATTCCTTCTACAATCAACAGCACACCATAGATACAGCACTACTTCCCAACTCACCGAGTTTGTTGATTTAATACTTATAAATCTCACCCATTGATGAATAAAAGAAATACATACTGCCCTACGTGTCGAGGTTATTGTATAGGGATTAAGAGCATGAACTTCCATAATAACAGAGATCAAGTTCTTCTATAAGTCAGTATAAGTCGAACGATCTCAAGCGATCCTGCTCAATACACACGAGTGCACTAATGTGATTCTATAGCCAAGACAAGCTAATACCGAGCCACACTACAACCATACCGATAGAGAGTCCCCGTCTATCTCAGTTGTGAGCATCTGTTTATACTTTATAAGGATACCGATAACATGATCTTCCGCGTGTTGTCGCACAACATATTATCTACAATATAAAGTAAATGGACTATTGCATCATGCATATAAAATAAATTATAAGATGCAATCATTTGATCAATGATTCTCATTTCAAATATTGTTATGACATTGTTCATACTAAAGCTAGACTTTTAGTATACAATCCAACACTAGTAGCCAAAGTCTCTCCATCCTCAAACTGTACTACAGTCATGCCCCCCTTCTTAGCTACCACACGCAATGGACTCACATAAGGGCTATCACTAATAGCATAAATAATATCAGACTTCAACCACTTAAGTACCTCTTTCCTAACCACTTCTTGCATCGTATGATTTACACACCTCTGATATTGCATGGATGTTTTATTTTCGTCTTCTAACCTGATCCTATGCATGCAAATAGATGGACTTATACCTTTCAAATCTTCCAAAGACCATCCTATGGCGGACTTATGCTCCCTAAGGACTCTAAGCAGTTTATAAAGTTCTAGTTCAGTTAAGGCAGATGATACAATTACCGGATATGTTTGATTTTTCTCCAAAAAGACATATGTTAGATGATCTGGTAAAGTCTTCAATTCCAACTTCTTTTTCTCTTCAGCTTCAGGTCCCTCCTTCTCGAGTTGTAAGAACCTTGGTGCCCACTTTCCTCCTTCAATTTTGACACCTCTCTTTTATCTTCCCTGCAAGCATTCAAATATCCTGTAAATTCATCAGAGAATTTCAACCAATCTGTAGTTGATAGCCAATGAACAATCAGATATAAAATCAGTATCAAGAGTAAGGAAAGAAAGACTATTGCTGATGCATGTTTCCAATTGATCCTTAGACAGAATCAATGGCAGTTTTTCCTCAACTATCTCATCAACAACATCGATGGACTTGCAGTTTGCTCTTTCAGCTGACCACTTCAATGCATTATCAAGAGAAAAGACAACCACATCATCTCTCACTCTGAGCCTCAACTTTCCATCTTCAACATCAATCAAAACTCTAGCCATGGCTAAGAATGGTCTCCCCAAAATCAGAGGCACGTTGTTATCCTCTTCCATCTCAAGCACCAAGAAATCGACTGGGAAGATGAGTTTATCCACCTTCACAAGTACATCATCTATGACTCCTCTCGGGTGCATAAGTGATCTATTAGCTAGATGCAATGTTACCGAAGTAAGCCTCACCTCCCCTAAATCAAGGCTTTTGAATGTAGTTGGGGGTATCAGATTGATTCTAGTCCCTAAATCACACAAAGCTCTACATGTGGCATTCTTTCCAATCTGAACAGGGATAGTGAAACTACCCGAATCTTTTAGCTTGGCTATAAACTTCCTTTGGATGATGGCACTGCACTTTTCAATCAGATTCACAGTTTCCTTGTCCCCAATACTACGCTTCTTCGACATAATTTCCTTGAGAAACTTTGCGTAGTGAGGCATCTGCTCAATTGCTTCAGCAAAAGGAATGTTGATATGGATCTTCTTGAATACTTCCACGAATTTCTAAAATTTCTCAACAAGACCCTTTTTCAACTGCCTAAAGGGAAAAGGATTAGGATATTTTGTCTTCGGTATGCCCAAACTATCTCTTTCAAGTTCATCCTTTTTATTCCTTTCTCTCTTAGCTCTTTCCCACTTCTTTTCAGTGACAACTGGATGAGCAATATCACTTTGGAAACCCAAGGTATCAGTATGTTGAGGAACAGAGTCAACTGGAGCAGAAATAGGATCACATGGTAGAGAACGCTCAAGGTTGCTCTTTGCACGCACGGTGCCGTGCACACTGCCGTGTGTGGTGCTTGGCTCGAGTGATGTCATACAGTTCATGCCGTGTGATCTCTTGGATCCTTCGTTATCAAATTCTACGCCGCGTGAGAGGCCATGTATTGGTGATGGCATACGATTGTTGTTGTGTGCCTCATCTCAGTGCTCGACGATGAGTTTTCTCGCACGGTGCTGGCTGAGCGCCCACTCGGCGGCATGCGGGTGTGCACGGTTGTACCCGTGTGTGCTCTCAGACCTATCTTCACTGTATTTTATATCCGGAATCCTTGATCCCTCATATTGTATACCACTTCTCAAAGTAATAGCATGACACTAATGCTTCCTCGGATTCAACTCAGTTTGAGCAAGAAATTTCTTGTTGTTGCAACTTACCTACTGCAGCATTCAATTGACTGATAGCATGATCTGTTTCTTTCTTCTTCCTCTCTGATGTCTCTTGGTTTGTGACCATCATCTTAAGCATTAAATCTGTCTTATCTTCCAACGATGCTCTTCTGTCACTATATTTCTGAGCTGGATTTATTTTCAAAGGTGGTGCAATGGGTTGTTAGGATTAGAATAAGACAGATTTTCATTCCTTTTCTGATTGTTGAAATTTGAATTCCCTTGGTTCCAACCCTGCTGATACTGAAGGTTGTTCCCTTGGTCATTCTTTCCTCCAAAATGATTGCTCGATCTAAAATTCTGTCTATTTCTATTATCTCCTTGAAACATATCGTAATATGCCTCCTCGAATTCTTCCTCATCTCCTGCTTTTATTACCTCCTCTCTGTTCCCTTATGTGAGGCGATCCATCTTATTATTCAATTCATCTAGCCGATCATGGATAGCTGACACTTCATTATTTCCAGCTTGTATCTCTATTTTCGCCAATTTATCAAAAGAAGCGCCTCCATCTACTCTTTTTGCCAGCCAATCATATGTGTTCGCAGCCATCTTCTTGAATATCTCTTCAGCTGCCTCTGCGGACTGCTTAAATATAGATCCACCTGCTGTTGTGTCCACCAATACTCTCAAATCTCTTCTTAGGCCTTGATAGAAGAAGCCTAAGTAAGTATCCTTGGAAAATTCGTATTTTGGATAGCTCCGCAACAACTCTTTGAACCTCTCCCATGCCTCATAGAAACTCTCCAAGGATCCTTGTTAGAATTATGTGATTTTTTTCTTTATCAAGAAACACTTGGAGGGAGAGAAGTATTTGTTCAGGAATTTATCTGCAAGTGGCTCCCAAGTGTACAACATCCTTGAGGAAGGTTGTTGTACCACTCCTTAGCTTTCCCCGTAAATAAGAATGGGAAAAGCCACATCCTGATGGCATCCTCCAGAACATTCCTGTGCTTCCTTACATACTCATCAAAAATCTGCAGGTGCTCACTAGGATTCTCCAAAGGATTCTCACTAAACTGTTGTCTCTCTACCATTCGGATCAATCCGAAAGGAAATTCAAAACTCTCTGCGGTGATCGCAGGTCCATTCAACCCAGTATTAGCAGTGTGCTTCAACTTATATTGGTCCCGCATAGGGGTTAGGGCCTGAACGTCAGCCATCTCTCTAGTCTCAGTCTCTGCAACTAAATCAGATCCCTCAAGTTGCTGTGAAAGCTGCTCAACTTCCGCTAGTAACTCTTCTTCTGACGAGTGATAACTATCCAACTCTAGACAAGGAATCGGTGTAGCCAGCTACTTTCTCTTCCTTCTGTTTTCTCTAATAAATGCTTCAAGCTCTAGGTGTAATGGTTCGATTGCTCGTCCACTTGACCTAGTGATCATACACCTGTTCTCACACAGAAAAATCAGTTGGATCATAAATAAAATAAAATAAAGCAAGTAAAATTTAACGTCCTACAAGAAAATAAATCATAATATAATTAAATTTGAATTTATAAACTATCCCCGGCAGGCGGTGCCAAGAACTTGATCGATATTTTCTTTCACCCTCAATTTTAAGGGATCGATTGTAGTGTGTGTGACCAAGTTAAATTATTATTCCCACGAGATAGTTATAAATTTAATAATAATTCAATATGATAATTCAAATGCAAGACAAATCTGGGGGTTTTTGAGATGATAATTAATTCACTAATAAAAACTGAAATTAAATAATTAAAATAATTATGAAATAAAATAAATCACAAAAGAGAATACGAATTAAGAGTTCAAGAATGGAGAATTGGTAATGCTCGGACAAACAGCTTAACTGTGTGACTAATTTATCTGGACTCAAATTAATTACATGCAGACGTTTATAAGAGGATCACTAAGCCTAGTTAAATCACCTTGATCGGGTATGATCTAACACTTATAATGAGCTACAAATCCTAGGATGAATAAGGAATTAACTCTCTCTCCCTCTATAGGTACTTCATGCTAAATTTCATTAAAGGCTAGAGCACTAGACTTCTCTTTCTAGGTACGCAATTATTAACCCCTTTTGTCTCCTTACCAATTACCTAATAATGATGTTTTACCCAAGTAATTAATATTCCAAATTGATTGTCTAACACTCTTAGGAATTATAGGCCAATCCCCTAAGACTGTCACAGGAAACAACAATTATTATGTAGATATAAAGAATCCTATTAACTATCAATCAGTGATGTCGTCAAGAATAATTAAAGGAATCATAACTCAAGAACACAATAATATGAAGTCTCAAAATATCCTCTTCAATAAGGAAATAAACATTCTGCAGTGTAATAAAATTCAAGTCTAGGGCAATGAAATCACATAGTAAAAATTGTTTAAAGCCCTAACATTACCAACAAAGAACTTAGTCCATGGATTTACTAGGGCAAATTATGAAGATATAATTAACCCTAAACATTGTGCTAAATAACAAAAATAAATAAATAAAAATAAAGAATCCTTTTGGAGGACTCCGTCTCTTTAATCTTTATCTCCATCGGGATCTCCGTCTCCGGTGGGTGGATGAAGGAATAATGGTGAAGATTGATGGCGAGTAATGGATGAAAGATGGATTCAGGGTTGAAGAGGTAGTGCGGCGTGTAGTTTCATGTGTTCTGCACTCGAACATGATTTGTTCTTTTTTCTCGATTCCAACTGGGCTAAAATGCATGTGTGTGAGATATTAGGCTTTCATAAATCAACAACTCTTTTCTTTTTTGCAATATAATATGGGCCCACCACTTGATTAATCTATTGCCCACATGGGCCACATAACCATCCTCTACATGGTTCAATTACTAATGTTTGAAATAAATGGACCCACCACTTGAGCTAAAATGTGTTGCCACAAGACTTGATTTCCAATTGCATTCAATGATGACGTGGCATGGAATCTAGCTTTGATTTTCAATCCAATTCACATATGGCCCCACATTGACATAGTGCTCAAATTTTCTCCCATCATCTAGGCATCTTGGAGGGTAAACGGCCAAATTTAATTGAGAAGTTCGAAAATACCATCTGCAGCTGCACAACTTCACCATTTTGCCCATAACTTCTTCATTCAAACTCCGATTGAGGTGATTCTTGCGGCCACGCGTCCTTCTCTTCCATGTCTTTCCAACTATGTCTCACACGACCACTTTGAGCCTCCACACAAATATAGAAAAATTATAAAAAGTGGTCCTCTGTTTTCTTGCATGTTGCACTAATTCACCTTTCACTCTAACTTTGCTTTTTTATCCTTTTTCTTATCAAAACACAACAAAACACATCTCATGCACCTTTAGTGAATCCTAATATATTAAAAGAGCCATGTCTATATAAAACATTTTATTTCCATATTATCCTCTACTTTTTCCTCTTTTTACATCCTTGGCCTTAGTCTTAATTAATGGAGTAATAATAACCTAACGCAAGTTTTTACGTTTTGAAAATTTGAAACGTTGCTTTTTTATAAATTTTAAGAGAGATGACTGCCCTTTCACCTTCAGTGCACACTAATTCATTAACAGATCGATACTAATTCATTTCATATCTCTCTTCATTAGGATTGAGGGAGAATTTTCCTACGAAATCCCATGAAAATGGCTACATCCGCCTTAAAATCCACTTTCAGAAGAGGTGCAGGGGTCAGGCGCCTCGATTCCACAGCAGTAGTGGTGGTGGTGGTTCTTCTGGTGAACAGAGGGGTCGTTTTGCAATATGGTATTCCAGAAAAGGGTATCTACCAAAGTTTATCGAGGGTTCGAGGGTGAAGCATATTCTTCTACTACACTTCCTTACAGAGATGTTACATTTTGACATGACATCAAATGATCGAATCTCATGATTCATTAAACCTGCTTCCTTCTTTCATTGTATTGGATTCAGGGTATATGCTTCCTTCTTTCATTGTATTGGATTCAGGGTACTACGCCCTTCTACATGGCTTTTTGTCGATGTGGTATGTACATACTTGATAATTCTGAAGAGGGAGGCATGGTCGACTTACTTGACTTTGGAACCCATTTTTGTTGGAGTTAGAAGTAAGGTATGCGTCCTTCTTTTGCATGCAAATTGATTTAATTAAATTGCTTCTTAATTAGTATATCATTGTACAATTAGCATCAATTTTATTTATTTTTTGGAATTACGAATGAGTATTGTGAATATAAGATTGAACCAAGCAATCTAAGCTCATTTTATTTTTGCTTTGGCATACAACAAATATAGGGCCTTTATAATCTTTACTTCTATTTTTAGCTCATTACAACGAAGATTCAGAATGATTGGGTTAATATTGATTGAGGAGGAGATTAGATTACAATTGGGAGAATCACTTTCACATATGATGGAAGAGCTCAGGGTAGTGTTTTCTCTATACTCTAGTTTCATTTTTTAATTTTTGCTTTTGAAAAGTGTGTTATCAATTCTAAACCAATTCTTCGTTGTTGCTTTGATGAAGCTAGATGGAGTGGACGACTTGAAGATTGATAAAAAAATTATTTAGCTTCATTGTTGTTTTATCTTTTCTAAATATGATTAATATATATTTAGCCAATTTACTGTAAGTTATTTTTATTGATAAAGTTGAATCCATGAAATTAACTATATTAATAACTCATTCTCTAGCCTATTATGTTGAGCACTGGTGGGATTCATCTGCAACAGTTGAATTGCGGTTGCGACTGCAGATTGGTTTGATGGATACGTTTCCTGAAAGGTGCTTCTTTGCAACCTTAAATTTATTGGAGTGTTCCTGACGTACATGCTACACTTTTTGAGTTACATATGAAATTAAATACTCAATTTGGTGCATTTTTAAGTCCAGCAACTAATAACAATGTCTTAGTTGTTTTGTGTGCTTGGAGGGGTGAATTTGGATGCAAACGAAGTGTGTACGGATGAAGGAAAGTGTGTGGACTGAGTTCGGAGCAGCCTTTTTGAAAAACTGGAAGAAACCCTGCACGGCCTCAAGTGAGGCCATGTAGCGTGTTCTGATGCTCCTACACGGCCTGTTGCTACAGGGCCGTGTGCGGAACACGACCCGTGTACCTGCTCTTCTGCACGGCTCGAGCTGCTGAACTCGGCCTTCCTTATGGCCGTGTAGCATTTTCTGATGCTGCTACAAGGCCAACTGCTACAGAGCCGTGTGCGGAGCACGGCCCGTGTAGCAGTTTACCCTGCTTCTACACTTTTTCACACTTCACTTCATTCTTGCCCCTGTTTTTCCACTTTTCAAATACCTTATTCATGCTCAAAACACTAAAGCATCCTTCACACTACAACTATGATCAAAATTGGATTGAAATGCACTAAAAACACCACCAAACATACCAAAAACTCAACTAACTCATGAGAACTTTTTCAAAATTGACCATTTTGCAAGACAACACAAGACACATGATTCATCACACACTCAAGCATAAACAAGGTATAAGTCACACCATGCACTCTCCCCCCAAACTTAAATCGAAACAAGTTGAGAATTAAGTTTGCAAAAAGTGGTGAGACATACCATTATTGTTTCCATCAATGCTTTTCATGAACTTCTTCTTGTAATTTGTATGATCAAGTATGACCACCACACAACCTCCCCCCAAACTTAAATTAACACAAGTGTTAAATTTAATTTTATAAAGAATGGTGTGGCATCTATTATCATTCACCCTTTAGCCTCCTTATCTTTTATCTTATGCATCTTTCTCACGAGCTTAGCCACTTTCATACCAAGTCTACAAGAAAACTAACAAACACAATAAAAGGAAAATAAAATCTACACTACTCTACAAACAAACAAAGAAGTTTAGGAAGAAAGAGTATCCACATACACTATCTCCTTTTGAGAAGGAGATAGGTAATGCTTCACTCTATGACCATTTACCACAAACTCATTATTCGGACCCTTGAGCTTCAATGTATGTTCATTCAACACTTCAAGCACTTCATATGGCCCCATCCATTTAGACTTGAGCTTTCCGGGAAACAACTTAAGCCTCGAATTGAATACAAGAACTTTATCTCCTGGAGCAATTGTCTTTTTCTTCACTTTAGCATCATGCCATCTCTTCATATTTTCCTTGTAGATGAATGAGTTATCAAATGCTCTTCCTCTAAACTCCTCCAATTCCACTAACTTCAAAAACCTCGCTTGACCACTCTCTCTTTCATCCATATTGAGACGTTTGATAGCCCACAATGCCCGATGTTCCAACTCCACGGGGAGGTGATAAGCTTTATCATAAACCAATTGATACGGTGATACACCAAGGATGGTCTTAAAAGCCATTCTATAAGCCCACAAAGTATCATCAAGCTTGTCCGACCAATCCTTCCTCCCTCCATTGATGGTCTTCTCCAAAACTAACTTGATTTGGTGGTTTGAAACCTCCGCCAAACCATTTGCTTGAGGGTGGTATGGTGTAGCCACTCGATGCTTCACTCCATATCTCTTTAACAAACTTTCCATCAACTTGTTGACAAAGTGTGATCCTCCATCACTCACTAAAGCCCTTGGAATTCCAAATCTAGCAAAAATATTCTTTTTCAAGAACCTCTGCACAATCAAAGCATCATTTGTCTTAGTGGGGATTGCCTCCACCCACTTTGACACATAATCCACGGCTAGCAAGATGTACACATATCCTTTTGATGAGGGAAATGGTCCCATAAAATCAATGCCACATACATCAAATATATCCACATCAATTCTCAAGGTCATAGGCATTTCATCTCTCTTTCCTCTTCCCCCTATCATTTGACATCGATCACACTTAGCCACAAACTTCTTTGCATCCTTAAACAATGTGGGCCAATAGAATCCCGATTGTAAAACTTTAGCCCCCGTCTTTTGATGAGCGAAATGACCCCCACACAAAGATGAATGACAAAGTTTAAGAATTCCCATAACTTCTTCTTCGGCCACACATCTTCTTATCACTCCATCATTACAAATTTTAAACAAATATGGCTCATCCCACAAATACTTCTTCACTTCAACATGAAACTTCTTCTCCTTATACTCATTAAGCAATGTGGGCTCGATTCCACAAATAATGAAGTTAACATAGTCGGCATACCAAGGCGGCACATTCACAATGAGAGAACATACTTGCTCAACCTCCAATAGCAAATTTTTTTCATCCAGGAACTCGTACCCAATTGGCTTTACATCCACATTCTCACCTCTATTTTCTAATCTAGACAAATGATCCGTGGTCACATTCTCCACGCCTTTCTTATCTTAATCACCACATCAAATTCCGGCAAAAGCAACACCCAACGGATTAAACAAGGTTTAGCATCTTTCTTGTTCATAAGGTATTTTATAGCCGCGTGATCCGTGTAAATAATTATTTGTGTTTCAACCAAGTATAGTTGAAACTTCTCAAAAGCATACACTACGGCTAAAAATTCCTTCTCTGTGGTGGTATAATTGACTTGGCATGCATTCAAGGTCTTTGAGGCATAATAGATTGCTCTAACATTCTTCTCCCTTGTTTGGCCCAACACCACTCCGATGGATTGATCACTAGCATCACAATACAATTCAAATTGCAAGCTCCAATCCAGGTTGACGAGTATAGGCGATGAAGTGAGAGCATCTTTTAGCACCAGAAATGATACACGACATTCATCATCATAGTTAAATGGGCAATCTTTTTCTAGCAATTTACAAAGAGGTTTAGCAATTTTGGAAAAATCCTTAATGAAGCATCTATAGAAGCCCGTATGGCCTAAGAACGATCTCACCCCCTTCTCACTAGTAGGAGGGGGAAGACGTTCTATGGCTATCACTTTAGCTCTATCAACTTTTAAACCATGCTTTGAGATATGATGCCCTAAGACAATTCCATTTGTCACCATAAAATGGCACTCTTCCCAATTTAGCACATAATTTGATTCTTCACACCTCTGCAACACCACAGTGAGATTAGTCAAGCATATATCATATGAAGCACTATACATAGAAAAGTCATCCATGAATACCTCCATAATATTTTCAATCAAACTATCGAAGATAGCCATCATACACCACTGAAAAATGGCGGGGGCATTACATAGACCAAACGGCATCATTCTAAATGCAAATGTACCATTGGGACATGTGAAAGTTGTCTTCTCTTGGTCTTACGGTGCAATCAATATTTGATTATACCCGGAGTAACCATCAAGAAAACAATAGTACTCATGCCCCGCAAGATGATCCAACATTTGGTCTATGAATGGCAATGGAAAATAATCTTTATGAGTGTTTTCATTAAATTTACAATAATCAACACACACTCTCCAACCCGTAATAGTTCTAGTAGCAATGGTTTTATTTGTATCAGACCTAACAATTGTCATACCACCTTTTTTCGCTACTACATCTAAAGGACTTACATATTGACTATCACTTATTAGAAAGATTATTCCTACATCAAGTCATTTTAATACCTCATATTGTACCACTTCTTGCATTATAGGATTCAATCTACGTTGGTTTTGAACACAAGACTTCTCATCATCAATCAAATAAATCTTATGCATGCACATAGATGGACTAATACCTTTCAAATCTTTAATGCTCCAACCAATCGAGGATTTATGCTCTCTTAAGATTCTCAGCAATTTTTCTAATTCTAGATCATTAACAGAAGAAGATACGATTACCGGATACGTTTCATCTTTTTCCAAGTAAGCATACTTTAAGTGCTCTGGCAATGGTTCCAACTCCACCTTCTTCTTCTCTTGCACTTCCTCCTTTGGTCCTTCATCAAGGTTTTTCAACCTTTGCTTCCTTTGCTTCCTTATTTGTGAGTGCCCTACAAGCATTTAAACCATACAATTCATCAATCATTTCATCATTTTCCAAATAAAAAGGAGATTTAGATTTAAGAGATTCAATAGAGTAAGAATGGCTTGCAATGTTATCCACAACCTCAAATCTTCCACATTCCTCCTTGTTCTTGGAATACCTCATAGCCTCTCTCAATGAAAATATCATCTTTTCTTCATTCACCCTCAAAGTAAGCTCTCCCTTCTCCACATCAATCAATGTTTTACCCATGGCAAGGAATGGACGACCAAGTATTAAAGGAATATTCGAATCTTCATCCATATCTAACACCATAAAATCAACGGGAAATACAAACTTGCCAACTTTAATCAAAACATCCTCAACAATTCCTTTTGGATAAGTCAACGATCGATCGGCTAATTGAAGTGTAACCAACATCGACTTGACCTCACCAATACCCAACTTCTTGAAGATTGACAACGACATCAAGTTAATGCTAGCTCCCAAATCACATAAGGCTTTGTAGTTCTCATGTTCTCCCATCTCACATGGAATAGTGAAACTCCCCAGATCTTTCAATTTAGGGGGAAGTTTCTTTTGCAATATTGCACTACATTCCTCCGTAAGGTTCACCGTTACAAATTCTTCCAAGCTTCTTTTCTTTGACAAAATATCCTTCAAGAACTTGGAGTAGTTGGATATTTGTAATAAAGCCTCCGCAAAAGGAATATTCACATTTATCTTTTTCAACATTTCTACAAACTTAGCAAAGTTTTCTTCTAATCTCTTTTTCAAGCAGCTTTGTGGAAAGGGAATTGCAACGGGCAACTTTGGAATTCCCCATTCATCCTTTTCAAACTTCTCCTCTCTCTCTTTTCGTTTTGCTTCTCTACATCTTTCCCACTTTTTTGGAGACTTCACTCTTTCTTCTTCAAGTATAGGGGTACTTTCATCTTTTTCAATAATTTCATCTTCTTTCTCTTTCCCTTCTTCATCTAAACTTTCCATAGGCTCAACTTCATACTCCACCCCCTCCACTTCCATCGGCATAAAAGGCCCTTCGTATTTTATTTCACTACGAAGTTCAATAGTCTTGCATTTCTCCTTCGAATTAGTAATGGTTGTAGATGGAAATTTCCCTTGCCAATGAACATCCCCCCTTTCACTTGCCATTTGACTCATTTATGTCACCAAAGCTTTGATTCTCTTATCATTCACCTCATCTCTTTGCCTTCTTTCTTCTTTATCTTCCTTCATGAATTCAAATATTTTAGCAACTTGATCCTCCACCGTAGGCTTTCCTTCACCATTTTGAGCTTTCTCCCCCGGATTAATATCCGGTGGAAGAGTGAGGGCATTCCCTTGATTTCTATATGGCAAATTCTCATACCTACGAGGTTGATTAAAATTCCCTTAAAAATTACCTTGCCCACATCCTCCTTGTCTTTGTGGATATCCTCCTCCATGATTTTCAAAATTACCACCATAATTTCCTTGGAAGTTCCTTCCTTGCATGAAGGCAACTTCCTCAAGAGTCATCTCCGGTGGACACCATGTATCTTGACTTTCAAAATTAGAGGACATACCTTGTTGAGGTATAGAGGTAGGCATTTGACAACTTTGAGAAGATTGACCCATATTAGGCATAGTCATGCCTTGTTGAGGATTATGAAATACTTGTTGATTCATCAAGGGCAATGACATACCTTGTTTAGGACTAGCAAGCACTTGTTGATTCACACCCGGTGTAAAATTTGGAGATATTTGCGTATTAGCATTCATCCTCTTTAGTAACTCCGTGATTGCTTTGTCGGTCATATCTTCCTTAGGCATCTCCACCTTTTTTACTTGTTTCAAGCACACTTCTTCCATCTTAACAATTCTTTCCCTTTCATACATCCCCGATGCACGATCCATAGGTCATTGACCCATATTCAAAGCTATTTCTTCACATATAGCAATTGCTCTCTCTGGAGTTTGCCCCAAAATTGAACCTCCCGCCGAAGCATCAATGAGCATCCTCTCACTTCCATGTAAACCGGCATAAAAGAATCCTATTTGTTGCTCCTCGGGGAATCCATGTTGTGGACACTTCCTTATCATCTCTTTGAATCGGTCCCATGCCTCACTAAATGTCTCAAGTGGCAATTGTTTGAATTGAAAGATTTTTCCTTTAAGATGCAACATCTTGGATGGTGGAAAATACTTGCTCAAGAATCTTTGTGCCAACTCTCTCCATGTGTTGTAGGATCCCGGTGGTATAGTATGAAACCAAGCCTTAGCTCTATCTCTCAATGAAAATAAGAAAAGCTTCATTTTGACAATATCCTCACTTACCCCATTTATCTTTATTGTGTTTGCCAACTCCGTAAACTAGGCTAAGTGAGCATTCGGATCCTCCATAGTACCACCACCAAATTGATTTGCTTGCACCATGTTGATCGACCCAATCTTGATCTCAAAATTATTCACATTCAATGGCGATCCCATTCCATAATTCCCATATTGCGGTTGAAAATGATCACGGACATTCATTCCCGCTCCATTGTTTCCATTTCCACGAGGTTGATTTTGCACCATCGGAGGATTATTTCTTTCTTCTTGTTGTGCCAACAAGTTTTGAATAATAGCTTGCATTTTTTTATTTTGCAAGTGCATTTGTTGAGCATAAACTTGTGGCACATATTCTTGATTACCATAACCTCCTCTAGCATTATCACCACCTTGAAAATTTCTCAAATTACCTTCTTCATCAACCATGTTTGCATTATCCCTTACTTCTGCCATATTTTCTTCTGTAGGTTCCAACACTCCTCTTCTTTGTCTTCTCAAAGTAGCTTCTAATTCCAAGTTCAAAGGTTCAATAGATTGAGACCTAGAACGAGTTTGCATGTACCTAAAAAAATTTTCAAATTAGCTCTCAAACAACCAAGACAAGTAAACAATTAACAAAATAAAAGAAATATCCTTATCAAAATTAATCAACTTCAAACTTGTTACAAACAAATGTTTAACATTTCCCCGGCAGCGGCACCATGTTCTTAATCGCATTTTTCAATGTGTAAGAGTAAGAGACTCTATCGTCAAGTAAACGTGCGACCAAGTACAAAATTTATAGTAATATCGTCCCAAGGGAAATGAAACCTAAGCTTATATCCAAGTTATTCATTGATTTATGCTTTGTAAAGATGATATGTTTGAAAGTTTTGTATTTAAAACTATTGCTTACGATTCTACTCAATTAACTAGAGATTAAACTAGCAAAGTAAATGATCAAATAACAAGCAAATGATTAATGGAATGGATGTAGAATATACTTGAGAAGAAAGCAAGGCTAATCATACTTATGGTTAAGATTTGAGCTAGATATGCAAAACCATTGATAGTAATTCTCATTAACTTGTGGATTAAAAGAAATCACAAATTTACCCCTAGTCCCTATGGCCAAGGCAACTAGGTTCTCGACTCTTTTACAAGCCTAAGTCTCCTAAGATTGGTCTTACTCTCAATTTCCTTAAGGTACTATGATCATAAGTTGGTTCTTTTCACTCAATTACTTAAGTGTCCCTCTATGAATGTTCTAAGCCTAAGGAGGGTATGGCTTACCTCCCCTTACACTAACATATATGCACAATTCAATATATGATTCAATTAAACATCCACTCACAATATTGGAATGGCCATCCTAATACCATGAATAGAGAATTTAATCACACAAATATTGAAATGAAACATGATTGATATATCATACAAGGAAATCCACAAATCAATTCAAATCACTACTCAAGTTTTACATATCTAACTCTTCGCTTCAACCACTCATATGACTAGCCCTACTAAAAAAACTAGCCACTAAACATGGTCATTAATTCAATACAAATCAAGCTTTGCTCCATTTGAGCCATTTTGAGAAGAAAATTAACAATAGAAAGGTAGAATTGCTTCCCTTGCATGTGAAAAGCTTTCCTCCTCTTCAATTGATCAATTCCTTCAAAAATTCTTCAACTATTGATGCTTCAACCTTCTTAAATGGTGGAAGGATGGATGAAATGATGGATTTATGGAGTGAAAATGGAGATCAAATGGTGTTTTGATGGATCTAGATGGTAGAAATAGATTGTGGATCTAGTGTGTGAGGAAATGTGGTGTTTTAGTGTGTGTAACTGCTTGTAATCTGATCTCCCCCTCTAAATTTCACACAAGTCATGGTTTTATATCACTTATGGACCTTCTAGAAGCTTCTGGAATATTCTGAAAATTACACAGGATTTGGCACCTACACGGCCCGTGCTGCAGTACACGGCCCGTGTAGGGCACACCTACTTCAACGTGTTGTGTGTGCTTTCGGACACAGCTCGAGCTGCAGTATATGGCCTTGATCATGACCGTGTAGCGATGTCTGACGACAATGCACGGCTTCTTCTTACAGGGTCGTGCCCCGCATATGGGGCGTGCATCAATGCACGGTTCGTGCGCCAGCGCACGGCTATCCTCCTCAGCAAGCAGCGAGTTCTGATGACATTACACGGCCATTGGTTATAGGATCGTGTTATGCACATGGCCCGTGTACCAACATACCATGTCTTTCCGACTCCGTTTCGCTCTCGACTCTATTTTTGTCCATTTCTTGACCTGTTTTACACATATTTAAGTCCATTTACACAATTCTATGAGTTCATACCACATTCCTCAAAAATAGCAATAACTCCACCAAAAACAACAGAAATACGGATAAAATCATCGGAAAATACACACATAACGACACTAAAATCTAGGTGAAAATGACAACGATCAACATGTAGGTTTCAATGTGGAGAAGGTTCAGTTAACTTCACTTTGTATTCATTTTTATTATTTTTTTAATTTTTTTCTATATTCATTTTCTGTGCATTGTGTTCATTTGAAGGTACCTCTTTTAATTGAAATTAAGAATAAAAATCACCTTACATGCTATCTATTTCTTTCTTTAGGGGATGACTTTTTTGAATTCATTGTTCTTCCTCACGCTCACCACCTTGTGGATGAGAAGGGGTACCATGAGGCAAGAAATAAATGTATTTTTCTTAATAATGCCTTTCTCTTTCATGATTTTGGCAAGGATTTTGATTTGGGAGGTTTGCAATGGGTAGTTATCATTTTTGGCATGGTCATAGGTGCTACAGTAAACTAAATCCTAAACCTGTTTAATACTAGAGTATTTTATATCAACATGATTCTATCTTTCCTGTCATTTCATTTGTTTTCAGAAAGGTGAACTTTTCAAAGCTGCTGATGAGAATGGGGATGGAGTTGTCAGCATGGATGAGCTGGCTACGCTTATAGCTGTTTAACAATAAAAGTAGGCTTTGGACAAAATTATATGTGTTGTTCCTTTTAGTGTTTATTTTATAAGACGCCTTCTCCCCCACTCAGGACGCTTTTATATTGTGGGTATGCATACATTGCTTGAACTTAAACTGAGTTTATGATTTCTTTAGTAAATTTAAGTCATAGGTGATAGTTATACTCTAAGTGTGTGTTTGGTTCACTAAGGTTAATAGGTGGGTTAATAAAGCTTGTAAATGTGATAAGCAAAGGATGAGCATTAGAATTCTCTTAATTCCATATTAGTTTCATGGGATATTGTAACACACTTTCCATCAAGGTTGTATTTCACCAAGCCTCTTGCTTTTATTAATGGGCTTAGATGAAAATTAAGTCCGCATAAGTCCAATTAGTATATAAATTCTCTAATTTTTAGAAAATTTCAAGGCCCAATGAGTATTATTAATTCAAAGTGAACCAAACACACCATAAATTTATTAGTTTTTGAGTGTCTATGTGTTTAATACTTATTGAAAAGATGTGCCAAATAAATGAGCCTGGTTTCTGCAGCTATATAATGGGGCTTATCATTTGTGAACAATTACTAGCTTTCTAGACTGTGAATATGATATCAGATGAAATTTAATGATTCTTTATCATAATTTCTAAATTTAATGTTGAAACTTACTTGGATGCAGGGATCCATTTATCATTTGAGCCCTTCTCCTTTTGTACGTCTTTATCTATTTGATTGGTTTTTGGATTTTGGTAAACTTCATAAAGTTTGGGTGGGTTATAAGTGCATCTCAATGTGCAACTGAATCTTTTCACTATATCATAATTTAATTCTTGAGTTTACTGAATCATATTACTCCCTCCGTCCCATTAAAATAGGGTCTTTTGCTTTTTTTCACGTAGATTATGGAGTATTATTATTTAATATGTAGTGGGTAGTTGTATTAGTGGGAGTATGGGCCCCATATTTAATTGTATTAGAGAGAGTATGTGGATCCCATGTGTGCAAAAGATAAAAGGGGACCCTTTGAGTGGGACGACCAAAATAGAAAAAAATACCCTCTTTAACTGAGACGGAGGGAGTATTACTTTTGAAACTTCAATTTGGATGCAGGTTTTAAGGAACTTTCCGAAATGAAGGCAAAAAAAATGAAGGCATGAATTTTTTTTTAAACCAAAGCATAGTGCCTATTCTGAATATGTATTTTATGATGTAATACATTTTTATTTGACATTTTATGACAGATTACTATAACTCTATGGTACTCTATTAGCTTTAGTTTCTATATAAAAAAATTTAAATCTAATCAATAAATAGTTGATGTACTTAAATTATTATATATCATATATTGAAAATTAATTTTTTTGGAATAAAAATTAAGAAGAAAAAAAAAACTCATTACGAAGTATGACGACCATGTAACGTGCATCACACGTCTTAAAATCTAGTAAAAATTAGAAGTAATAAGATTTGTGCAAATAATAGCAATTAAATACTCAAAGAGGCATCAAATCGGATGCAAAAGTACATAAATTTCCAATCTCATCAATGTCGATACTACAGTCCATTTACTTTATATTGTAGATAATATGGTGTGCGGCGTTGTACGTAAGATCATATTATCAGCTACTTATAAAGTATAAATAGATGCTCACAACCAGCTAGACTGAGACAATCTATTGGGATGGTTGTAGTGTGATTTGGTACTAGTTTGTTTTGGCTATAAAATTACGCTAGTGCACTTTGAGTATATTAAGCAAGACTGTGTAAGGTTGTTTGATTTATACTGACTATAAAAGAACTAGACCTCAGTTTTTTTGGATGTTCGCACTCTTAATCCCTACTCCCTTCGTCCCGCCCATATTGCATCGTTTACTGTAGCTTTTGTGAGAGCTTTATGTAGCCAAACGATGCAGTTTGACCGGGACGGAGGGAGTATATAATAACCTCGACATGTAGTTCAGTATTTATTTATTTGATTCATCAATGGGTGAGATTTTATTGTAAATCAATATGCTCGGTGAATTGGGAGATGGTACTGTCTCTATGGTGTGTTGTTGATTGTAGAAGGAATCCGTGACCTAATAAATTAGGCTGATGATGTCCCCTTGAGGAGCTCACAAGGATTATCATGTAAACCCTGCAAATGGATTTGATCCGGCATGAAAATAAGGTTGAGTGGTACTACTCCTTGATAATAGATTAATTAATTGAGTTGTCAGTAACTCGTTTAATTAATGGGCATTGTATATCTTAAACACGGGGAGTTAAACGGACTCATAATAAGAAGGAGGCCATAACGTAATTTGGAATTAGGGTGGCACTACAATAATAATTTTTTAGTGGACTGATTTATTATTATTGGGCTTAAGTATAAGTTTTGGGCTAAACTTGGATGCTTAAGCCCAATGGGAGGTCCAACACTAATTTCTCCTCCTGGTCCCTGTTGTAGCCTATAAATAAGTCATCCCATCAATCTCATAACTTAATGATTCACGCCTAAATTGATTCTTAAGATGATAAATCGGATTTCTAATCAGATAAGAGAGAAAGTGAGAAATCGAGAGAGACTGTGGATTGGGATCGCCTAGAGGATCATCGCTCACACGACATCTAGATAAGGCATATGAATACAACAGAAGATCACGAGGTCATTTCTACAGATTCAGACTTCTCCGCCTGTCTTCGGTGAAAGGTAAACTTTCTGTTATCTGCGTTAGATGTGCATGGAACACGAACAGATAATGTAGATCATAGGATCCGATCGCCATCTGTTTAATCAACTCACGAATTCACCTTTGAAAATTCTGGTGCTTTTTTATAATATTTCTAAACTTTGAATTTCATGGGCAATTGGAGGGATAAAAACTGTTTTAGTCCCATAACTTTCCTTATGGTCCTTTTTAGTCCCAAAAAAGATAAGTTTGCCAAATTAGTCCCACCGATGAAGAAATAGGGCCAAATGTGTCCTATTTTTGTCGAGAAATGCTGACTTCATCAGAAAACGCACGTGATGGCCGGAATCAATGATTTCCGGCCGGTTCGATGTTGTGGCACATTCGTGGCAGTGAGTCAACATAAAAATTATTATTTTATTTCCAACATGGCAATTATCTTTCTTTTCCAATTTTAAATAATTAAATAATTAAAATTAAAACCAAACTCAATTACATTAAATTAAATATATATGTTAAAAATCTATTTACTAAAATCCACCAACCCGATCAGATTAAAAAAAATGTGAACTCAATTACATTAAATTAAATATGTTAAAAATCTATTTACTAAAACCCACCCCATCAGATTAAAAAAACATGAAACATAGAATTCCCAAACTCGTTCGTTTCCCTTTCTAAGAACCCTAAAACTGATTTTCAAATCTTCCCACCCGTTTATTGCCAAATCTTTCCACCTGTTCACTCCATCCCGTTTAACCATTAATGGTTTTTACGAAGACTGAGATAGGATTGTGTGAAAGAAGAGAAAGAGAGAGAGATTGTGTTTGTGTGAGAGAAAGAGAGAGTTAATCAAAGGGTCTGGTGAAAGATGATGATGATGGTTCGTTGTCCTATTTGTGAGGATCAAAATCAGGTTGTTAAATTCTTATGTTTCCAAATGGAGGAAGTTTAGGAAGGAGCAACAGATTGTTGTTCGCATCGAAATTATCCCAAATGGAGCTCCTCGGGCCCCACCCTGCCGGAATTATTTTGAACTAGTCGCCCCACACCAGTTCAAACGATGGAGCACCGCCATCTCCACCACCCCAACTCTCCACATTGCCTTCAACATTCTCACTAATTCTCTTATCACCCTCGAGTGGCGGCTCTTCACCGGAGTCCGCCATCATCATGCTTTCTCTGAGCTCTTACTGAAAAGGTAAATTTGTATTTCAGTACCAACGGTTACAATATACAAAAGTATAAAGTGCAACGAGTCTATTCTTTTCCTCCCTTGGCCAAAGCTCAAGGTATACAATTAGTAGTTCAAAAATATTTGAGCAATTTGTGTCAAAATCTTATCCGCTATGCATGCTGGCGAGAGCATCCGTGAACCAAACAAGAGTGCATTTCTTTCCATCCATATAGAGTAAATCATGGATGAGAAGGAAATAAACAGCAACTTTTTCATTCTCTTGTCGCTCCGAGCATCTACATGAATCTTTCGAAAGGCATCCCCGACTGATGTGAGCTTCCTTCTCCAACCAATTCCTCTACTAACCATCTCCCAAATATGTTGGGTGTAGGGGCATTGAAAAAACAAGTGAGGTTGTGTTTCCATTCCCACTACACAAAATCCACACGTTTGATCACCATTGAAATTCCAAACCCTATCCTTTGTGTAGACCCTTTCTCTATGGAGTAACCATAGTCGGAAGCTATGTTTCCTCACAATCCATTTATTCCATATTTGTTTGTACACGAAGGATTCTTCTTCCAGCTCATTCTTTCTCAGTTTTTGGTACATCAGTGATGGAGTATATCTATGTCGAACACAACCCTACAAGATATCTACCACCGTTCCTCCTTCTCCTTCTATTTCGCCAATTCTGAGCTCTTAGTTCACGACAGGATTGGGTCTATGATCTTCTTCTTCGTGGATTTATTTTTGTAAATTGGGACTTAGGGTTCTTCTTCTTCTTTGATTTTAATTTATCAAACTGAGTTCCTAAATCGTATTTCCATGTTTCACATTTTTTTGTCTGATCGTGTTTTAGTTGTTTTAACATTTTTTTTAATTTTAATTTTTTAATCATTTAAATTTTGAAAAGTAAAATAAATGCCACGTTGGCATTAAAAAATATTTTAATGTTGACTCACTACCACAAATACACCATACCATCCACCGCGCGAAAATTGGCGATTCACGTGATAATCATGTGTCATTTTTTGGCGATGTCACCATTTTCCGACGAAAATAAGATGTTTTTGCCCTATTTCTTCATCGGTGTGACTAACTTGGCAAACTTATCTTTTTTGGGACTAAAAAGGACTATGAGGAAAGTTATGGGACTAAAAGGGTATTTATCCCACAATTGGATGCATGTGTAATATGTTGGCAGTTAGAGCTGTGTAATTTTTATTAGCAGAGTTGTTGAGTTTTATTTTAAGAATGAAGTTATTAAAATTCTATACCATGTATGGAAAGTGGCATCGAACTATGTATCAATTAGTTTCATTATTATCACCTTCAAGTAAACTCCCCTTCCCTGTAAAGCATCCAACCTCATTGCTATAATGTGTATCAGTGTACAAAATTAATTTTTGCTGATAATTTGAACCTTATGAAACAAAACAAAATAAAACAAAACAAAACAAAACATAGATTGTGGTAAGCCTATGGCCCTCCCCTCTCAAATTACATGGGATGGGATGGGAAGAAGCGTTAGTATAAGATAATTTAAATACTCATTTAATTACAACGTTGTTTCGTTTAGCTCTACAACAAAGTTGGAAACTTGGTGAGGCATAGATTTATGTTTAGTTTGCATTGGGTGGACAAATTTCAATGTTTAATGTCCAGAAGCTTTGTGTCTATTTTTATATTTGAGATAGGCTCTCATCATTCTTTGATAGAATAGGATAGGATTCTGTTATGGACTAGATTAGATGATCATTCTTTGAAACAATTTTTCCAACTTCAATGAATTAAGTTTGGTACTCATGTCGTTGTTGCCTCATTCTGCTTACTCGATCACTCATTTGAGCAAAACCACATGTGTGTGCTTGCTAAATGAATGGTGGATATATTCATGTTGGAATATGGAGTATTAGGTATTAGATTTCTTCCACCCGTAGAATTTGTGTTTTTTTCTAGACGACTTCACTTCTTGGTTAATTTTACAGCTTCATCTTGTTTCATTCTGTATAGTAATAAAGATGTTATCCTTGTTTCCATTCTGTTGTGATTCTTTTGGATAGAAATTAGAATCACATTATCTTGAAATGTATAGCTTATGTAACATGTATTTCAATCTTTCATAATCTCTGAGCTTGCTTTATTCTTACTCTATAATAAGCTTTTCATTTTGATTATACTAGGTTATCATTTACAAAGAATCTGAAAGGTGAAGAGAATTTCAGATTGTGAATCGTAGTAACTATTGGAAGTTGTAGTAACTATTGGAAGCTATAATTTACAAGTCAATTTACAAGTTGAACATAAATGAATTTTACAGTAAAAGTTAACATGATATATATATGCAGCTTGTGTGCATAAAGAGAGACAAAAGAGAGGAGAGGGATCGAGAGACAGCGAACTCCACATCTCTTACACTTACATGATTCAATGGATTGCCAAAAGCTCCTTTGTAGTGAATCGATTGATTATATGTATCCAGAAGCTCCTTTGTACTGAATGGCAATCTTAGAAGAACACATGAAAATCCAATCAATAAATTATGATAGTTTCAGCACTCAAGACTAGTGTCTTGATGATAAAGTGAATTATCATACTTCCTAATTCAGTACACTTAGATGTGCATATATAGACTTCATATCATTAGTGCGTGGTGTGCTATCGTCAGCACCAAAAATAAGATTTATAATTTTCCGAACAAATCCAAACTAGAGTGTAAAAGGATAAGTATGGGTCGAACCCAAGGAAATAATCGAATTTAAATTGAATTTAACGTGTTTTCAAAAGATTAACAAGAGAGGTTTGGGTTGAATCTAATAACTACTAAATTTCAAAATTAAATAGATTAAAGAACAGAAATATCAAAATTGGATAAGAGGACAAATAAAATTAAAACTTAGTCCAAGGATTTGATCCCTTTCCGTATCCTAACTCACATGAATCAAATTCCTAAAATACCAATAAGTTCATAAACTCAAGTCCCTAGGCTAATGGTACAACCAAGTTAACCCGAAATATCCTTAAGATTAATAACCTAGGGTACGACCTCTAGATTAAACTACCCTCAAGCGACCTAAAGAGTTTAAACCTAAGAGTGCATTAGGATTTAGATATTAGGACTACTAGGTTATGAAAATGGTATTAACGAATCATATAACCAAGACCCTATGATTCTAGAGGTACTCCCTCACTTCGCCACTAGATTTGCTAAACTATGACAATTACGGATCATAATCGAACAAAATGACATTAGATTATGCAATAGACGAGTCTAAACGGTTAATCTATTCTAGCAATCAAAAAATCATAATTCTAATCAAAGCCATTCATAAGATAAATTCATAAAATAAATTGGTAATTTTATTCTAATCAAACATGTAAATTCATCAACGGGAAGTTCACAATCCTTGGACTAGAAATGAAATTATATAATAAAAATTAAATTAAAATAATACACTGATAATCCTGTGTTCTTCATGGTGGCTCCTTCTCCAAGCCCCCAATCTGCCTTAGCATGGAATGATGATGAATGTCGTGTGTCTGATCCTTTTAAAGATCCCAAAAACTGTGTATTGATAGGAATAATTAATTATCTCCTTTGACCTTCCTTTCTGAAGAGTGTCTAGGTTCATTGCACCCTTTCATTTTTGGTAAGTTTCCTTTTTCTTCTCAAATCAAATACCTCCTTATTATGGCTCAGTCAAACATTACTTATTCCAATAATAATTGTAATAGTCATAAAATAAATTATTGTGACTATACAATTTATCTCATTTTTTTCCTGTTTCAATAACAATTCAAATAATTAAAGTTCAAGTGTATAAAATAGAAATAAGTCGTAATTAGCATTTTATAAACCTCAAACTCATTCATAAGGAATTGAATTTAAATAAAATAATAATGCAAAATTGCGACTTATCAGTGCGAAATGGAGAATGGGTACCTGTTGCTAAAATCAGATAGAATAACGATTAAACTTCCAAACTAAGATGCAATCCAGTCCAATCCAGTATAAAGAAGAAGTAAATAGTACCTAAAACCAACAGCAAGTTGTGTAGCAATTAATCTTGTAGTTTATATCAGTAGATTCTCCAATCAATATAAATATATTGATGTATAATGTTCTTTTTAATAGTTCTTGTTATCCATGAGGTCTTGCCATTTGGGTCTTGCTTTTTTAAGTTAAGTACCAGTTCAACAATACAATTTCCAATTATCTAATGATACAATATGCTTGAAAAATCAACTGCAGATACCATATTGTATACATCCATATAGACTAGACTAGTGATGCAGCGAGAGCGTATTAAAGATAAATATACGTAGAACAAACTCCATAATCTGTTGATTCTTAAAGAATATCGGAAGATAGATAAATCAAATACGTTGATTCATAAGAATAGCGTAAAAGAGGTTATGAGACCACACTCATTTTCATTAAACAAATTAAACTCCATGATACAATAATTTGACCACCTATTTATAGGTGAAACAAGATCTAATGTAATAATGATAATTACAAATAAAAGGAAATAAATCAAAAAATTAATACTAATTATTCTAAATATGAAAGGAAACAAATCAAAACATTGTTAAATTAATTATTCTAAATATATCTCCATTATTCTCCTCCTCTTGAAAAGGATTCGCCCTTGAATCCTATTTAGTGTTATACCACGCCTAAAGGTTCAATGACATGCAGGAACATCCTTAGACTCTTGTAGCCGCATAACTACAACAAATGTAGATCTATCTCCTAAAGTACCGAGAGATGTACAATAAAAGACATCTCACCATCAATCTCCACGTGTTGATCAAAAGTCAAAACTATAATTTTGACTTTGATATTCCACCTCAAAAACATCAACAGCACCCACCTCCCACGAACAATACTCAATAGTCATATTGGAAAATTGTGTATCATCATAACTATAATTGATAATCTCTACCGAATCAATAAACTCATCGAAAATTGGAGGTACATACCACAAATCTTCATCAAAACTTGGTGAGCTATCATAGCCATCATAGAAATTTTCTGAATCTTCTTCATCAAAGGTCGCTGAGCCATCATAGCCACCGTAGAAAACTCCACCATATTCAACATCGAAGATCATTGGGCCACCATCAACAAATTTGACTTCTTAATTGAAAATTGGTGGCCCATCGTGTATCGGATTGGGCACCAACAAATCATTTTGTTGGTAGATCTACATAGTATCATCTTCATACGATGGCTGATCATCATAAAATGTATCATAAACCACTTGAATTCTCGAATCCAACATCGAGAATCTAGCTCCGATTACCAACTGATACAGCGAGATCATATTAAAAGAATGATAATACATAGGACAAACTCTATAATCCGTTGACTCTTAAATAATACCGGAAGATAGACAACTCAAATACGTTGATTCATAAGAATACTGTAAAAGAGGTTATAAGACCACACTCATTTTTATTAAACAAATTCAATTCCATGATACAATAATTTGACCACCTATTTATAGGTGAAACAGGATCTAACGTAATAATGATAATTATAAATGAAAGAAAATAAATCAAAACATTAATACTTATTATTCTAAATATAAGAGGAAGCAAATCAAAACATTATTAAATTAATTATTCTAAACAATCTCCATCAACTAGACTATTTGGTGTCTGTTCCAAGAGAGTTTTGATATATTCGCACTCTAATCACCAAAGATCGACCTTCCCAGGACATATGATTTAGTTCCCATCCTCCCATCGATGTCATGAAACATTATATAACAATCTGTGAAATATAAACCTTAATGCAACACCTTAAGTGTTGTTAGAAGTGTGTGATTATGTCTTAGCTTGAATATGCATATGATGCATGGAAGAAACAGATGTATCAGTGGGTAAATACTCAAGAAGAAGCATAAAACCATGCAACTGGTGCACAGTTGACTAAGGGAGTTTGAAGGATATTTTCAGAGGTTATTCAGTATGGTTAGCAGTTTTTATTTACATGGATTGGTAGCCTAACACGTAAGCTACAAGGCAGGGGTTAGCTCATTCCGTTTCATAACCGTTTGCTATCAGTTTACAAGCTGCAAAGATAGTCCCTCAGATTAGTCCTGTAACTTAGGTGTGATGTGCATAGGTGTATATAAGCTATATTTACAGCTTACTTGCATTGTAATCTCCCTATATAGAATGCAGTAATAATGGGTCTCTCTCTATAGTGGATGTAGGTCAATTTGACCAAACTACTCTAAAAACCCTCGTATTCTCATTTCTTTCTTCATCATTAGAACTAGGCTTCATGCTTGCATGTTTTCGTTTTCAATTTGGTTCTTGATTTGATCTGCTATTGGCGATTATCCCACGATAATTGGCGTCGTCTGTGGAAAAAAAGATAGAAATGGGATAGACCAAGGTAATGTTTCCACCAAGATTGAAAGCAGGCATATGAAAGTTGATTCGGTGTGAAGTGGAATGAAAACCCTGAATGATATTGATGTGAAAAATATTCCAGCACACATGGGGTGTGTTTGAAAAATTACTGGCAGTTATTGAGAGAGAATCAGAAGGTGTGCCATATATGGATAGATCAGTCTAGTTTCCGGCACAACAAACAGAATGTCGTTTGGAATTTTCTAGAAAGAGTTATGGCCTTTTTACTGAAGTGTGGCAGATACATCCGAAAAGCTGTCAATTCATGCATTTGAAGAGTTTTGGAGTCTTTCCAACTATCTATTCTTGGTCAAGTCAACATATTTACCTCTTAATTAATATTCATGTGTTTTAGTGGTCAAAGGAAATAATTAGAGTGATCAAATGAATCAGCAAGAGTAATTAATGTATGGATGTTTCTAGGTTCTTGAATGGCTCCTATAAATTGAGCCTCATACCATTGTATTTGTATCGAGAAAATTTGTGAGAATATAATTATTTGAGATGTTTAATCTTGTCTAGAAGATGGATTTCTTCTAAATTTCTCTTAGTCTTTTGGTGGATTCCATAGACGACGAGTTTATTCCGAACTTGTGGTAGATTCCATTGAGTGAGGAATTGTATCCAAGTATTCTCTTGTGTTACCTCCTAAATCTCTAATTTTTCGGTATCAAAGTGGTATCAGAGCCGAGGTTAGTCATGCCTCCTCGTCGTAGAAATAATGCTACTGAGGAACCAAGGCGTGAACGTGACATTCGAGATATCGAGTTGGACGATTTGAGGAGACAAGTGCAACAACTTTAGCAGCATCTTGAACGTCGCGAAGCCTTTGAACATGATGAATAGCATCATGATTCTGAGGTTGAACATTCCGATGATGAGGACTTTAATCCTTTTCATGGCCACAGTGGGTCGAGTAGTGAGTCTCATTTGAGGTTTAATGTTCATGAAAATTGTGTTTTTCAATGAAACTACAATACAAAAGTTGATATCTAGGAGTTTGAAGCAAGGATGCAGACAGAGGAGTTCATTGATTGGTTACATGCAGTAGAAAGAATATTTGAATATCATGAAGTTCCAGATGACCGCAAGGTGAAGTTGGTGGCCATCAAGTTGACAAAGTATGCATCACTTTGGTGGGAGTACACTAAGAAGTGAAGAGCTCGTGAGGGAAAAACTCGGATCAAAACTTGGGAAAAAATAAAGAAGGTGCTTAAGAAAAAGTTCTTGCCAAATAATTATAGGCAAGATAATTTCCTAAAGCTTCACAACTTTAGCCAGAAAGAACAAAGCGTGAAAGAGTTCACTGCTGAATTTGAACGTCTTATGATGAGGTGTGAAGTTGAAGAATCAAAAGAGCAAACCATAGCTCGCTATCTTGGTGGGTTGAGGTCTGAAATTGCTAACGTGGTTCAACTCCAGCCATATTGGACATACAATGATGTGGTACAGCTCGCAATGAAGGTGGAAAGATAATCTAAGGAAGCCTCAAGGAATACTCAGTATTGGAGTACAGATGTTGTTCCCAACGAAGGTAACTCTCATCCTTCAAAGTCTCCTTCTAAAAAACCAGTTCCTTCAAAGATTTCTTCAAAAAAAGTGAAGAGAAATTCAATCAGCCTGGTGCTTAGACTTCAAACACTCGTCGATACTATAAATGTCAAGGACTTGGACATATAGCTTTCGACTGTCCAAATCAGAAAATCGTCTCTCTTGTGGAAGAAGATGAATACAAAGAAGAGGGGATGCCAATTTATAACGAAAGTGAAGATGAAGAAGAGATCACTTATGTTAGCACTCAAAATAATCAAACGATAAACGTTTGCCAAATTAGAAAAGCGGCTACCAAAATCTAATAATGTTCAATGAAAAATCTAATAGGTACATCGCGGTATAAATATAGAGTAAATAATGAAACCCTAAGGCCTGCTACACCAGGCCCAGCTAATTAACAGCAATAATAAGTAATAGTTATATAAGGAAATCTCTAATCATGATCGATCCATTCATTTCCTACGGCGATAGACCATCAAGGGTTTCGGCCCTTGTGGCTCCACCACACCACGAGTCATATCAATTTCTTCCCCCTTAAAAATGACCTTGTCCCCAAGGTCTAACCAAGGAAATTGACATCGGAACTCCTCCTGATTCATCCACCTTGCATCATCCTCCGGCAGCACGTTCCATTTCACCAACAGTTGTTCCACCTCCTTCCCGCCTTCTTGCACAACTCGACGAGCCATCACTCTCTTCGGCTCAAACACCACTGCCGTAGGTAGCTCAATTGAAACTGGTAAGATGGCCTCAACTGGGTGATTGCCTATGACTCGCTTGAGGAGTGAGACATGAAAGACTGGGTGGATGCGACTGCAGTTACGAAGCTCGAGCCGATAAGCAGTCGGCCCCACTCTGGCAGTGATCTAGAATGGCCTGTAGAACTTGGCGAATAGCTTATGATGTCCTCCACTTGCTAAGGACATCTGCCTGTGAGCCCGAACCTTAAGAAAAACCTTATCCCCTACTAGAAAATTAACATCACGATGGTGATGATTGGCCGAATGAACCATGCGATCACGTGCTATAACTAAATTTTCCTTCAACCTTGCTAGCATTACGGCCCTATTTTCAAGAACCTCCGCCACCGCTGGCACCTTGCACTCACCAGAGAGATATCACCGAAGGGATGGCGGTGGTCGACCATACACCACCTCGAACGGAGTGGTTTGGGCGGCCGATTGGTAGGATGGTTATACCAATATTCCACCCAAGGAAGCCAAATCACCCATTTCCGCAGTTGCTTTTCTGCAAAGCAACGTAAATAGGTCCCCAAAACACGATTCAGTACCTCCGTTTGACCATCCATCTTCGGATGGTAGGCAGTGTTGTACTTCAACTGAGTTCCAGACAGTTGAAATAGCTACTTCCAGAACTGACTCACGAATACAGGATCACGATCACTGACAATCATTGCTGAGATTCCATGGAGGTGCACCACCTCGCGAATAAAAACCTCGGCCACCCCGAGAGCTGGTAATTTCCCTTTCAAGGCGATAAAGTGCCCGTACTTTGAGAGTCGATTCACAACCACCATAATGGTCATGAAGCCATGAGAGCTGGGCAATGAGGTGATGAAATCCATGGACAGATCCTCCCAGACTTGAGCCGGAATGGGCAGTGGTTGTAACAGCCCCGCGGGGGACATAGCCTCATACTTGGCCCTCTGGCAAACTAGGCATTGGGCGACAAACTTCTTAACAGCGGCAAACATTCCACGCCAATACACATTGGTAGCCAAGCGTCGGTAGGTATACAAGGCGCCAGCATGACCGCGAGTGGGCATGCTGTGAAACTCACTGAGCAGCTTAGGTATCCACTCTGAATCAGCCGCCAACATGATCCGCCCTCTATAGTAAAGCTTCCCATCCACCTTGGAAAAACCCCACACGGCTGGTAGAATTTCTCTGCAAATCTCTCGCCACACCTTGGATGAACTGGTCCCGCGACTGTTCGGACATTACATCCGCCAACTCACCCCAATATGGCGCAGTGAGTGCTAACAAGTCACCTCCCTTCTCTCAATGCGACAGTGCATCTGTAGCTGAATTAGTCACGCTGGACTTGTATTCGATCACAAAATCATAGCCGAGCAGTTTAGCAACCCAAAGTTGTTGTGAAGGGGTTGCAATTTTTTGAGACAACAAATGCTTCAAGCTACATCCGTGCAGGCAGTGAACTGTCGCCCCACCAAATGTGGCCTCCAATGCTGAACTGCCAGAACTAGCCCCATCAATTCCCTTTCATATGCTAATTTAGAAATTGTCCGATCTGCAAACGACTTACTAAAATAAGCAATTGGTCGACCTTCCTGCATCAGCACTGCTCCCACACCCGACCACAATGCATCACACTCCACCACAAACCTCTTTGTGAAGTCGGGCATGGAGAGCATGGGTGCCGTCGTTAATGCTAATTTTAGTGCCTCGAAGGCTCCCTCCACTACTTCTGACCAAGCGAAATCCGGAGGAGCGGATTTTCTGAGCAGAGCCGTCAGAGGTCGCGCAATCAGTCCATATCCTACAATAAATTGGCGGTAATAACCAGTTAAACCTAAAAACTCTCTCACCTCTCACACACAGCGAGGTCGAGGCTAATCCACCACTGCTTGGATCTTAATTGGATCTATATCTACTCTAGCTGCCGAGATAATATGCCCGAGGTACTCCACCTTCAAACCACCAAAGGAACACTTCTTGTGATTCACCTTGTACTTGTTGTCCTTCAAAATTTGAAGAACCTCTCGTAGGTATTCTTTGTGCTGCTGCCACGACTGACTATAGACTAGGATATCGTCGAAGAAAACTATGATGAACTTCCTCAGAAAGGGTCGAAATAGGTCATTCATTGCCGACTAAAATGTTGCCGGTGCATTAGTTAATCCAAACGGCATCACCAAGAACTCGTAATGGCCGCTGTGAGTGCAAAAAGCTATCTTTGGGATATCTTCTGGGCCTACTCGAATTTGATGGTAGCCCGATCGAAGGTCAATCTTTGAAAATACCTCGGCTCCAGCCAACTCATCCAACATCTCCTGGATGATCGGAATGGGGTATTTGTTAAATACAGTGGCTTTATTCAGCTCCCGGTAATCAACACAAAACCTCCAGCATCCGTCCTTTTTCTTAACAAGGAGTACAGGGCTAGAAAATGGACTCGAGCTAGGTTGTATAATCTGTGCCAACAACATGTCAGCCACCAATCTATCTATCTCGTCTTTTTACGCATAACTGTAGTGATATGGCCTGACAGAAACTGAACCAGTGCCAGGCAACAGATCGATGCGGTGCTCTATCGATCTGGTTGGGGATAGCCCTTCCGGATCGCCAAACACTTCTTCAAACTGTTGGAGTAGGTCCCCCAACTCACCTTCCCACGGCACACCCTGCGACTGATCCGACATCCTCGGAGGGCCAATCCTGGATTTACACTAGCTCACGAACACCAATGGGACTGCGACACAACGCTGGGTCCCCTGACAATCTTACCATACCTCTTTTTGACTGAAAGGACATAGTCATTTCTGCCCAATTAGTCGTCATCTCTCCTAATGTGGCTAACCAAGCAACGCCCAAGATAACATCTACGCTCCCCAATGGGAATACGTGATAATCATCCACTATAGGGAAGTTCTCGACTAAGGCCTCCACACTGCGGCAAAGCCCCTTCGACTCTTGTCGTCAACCATCCCCCAATTGCACACCAAAGCGAGTGGACCTGTCAGGCAATAATTTAACTCTGTTAATAATGGAGTTAGAGATGAAATTGTGGCTGGCTCCACTATCCACGAGTATGGATATTGGTTGACCCCGCAGTTTCCCACAAAAATGCATGGTGCGTGGACTTGAAATTCTAGCCATAGAGTAAATAGGTAAGACCACATCATCTTCCTCTGCTCCATCAGTGGTCACGATCGGATCACCTTCTTCCTGCCCTCCAATCTCTTCGTTAACCTCAAGGCACGTCATGTCAACTGCCTCGTCCTCCTTGGCTATAACCACGTTCAGCTGTCGAAGCATGGGGCACTAATGCCCCGGAGCCCATGTCTTCTTGTAGCAATAGCAAAGGCCTCTAGCACGGAGGTCATTCATCTCCTAGGGGTCATTCTAGTGAACCAGGAAGGACCCGTCGGTTGGCCCGACAAGGCAGCCCTCACGGGCGGGCCGCGACCCACCGGTCTCGGTGCTGATGAGGCTGAGAATAACGTCGGGGAGCTACTGAACCCGCCCGGTGAGCTGTTGTACCGAGGACCAAGTGTGAACGCCGAAGCTGCTAAAAGTGAGGCTCGACTCGGTGGCGGCATGCGGCTCCACGAACCACCCGACGGTCTCACTGGACGTTCCAAACGAGGTCCCCCAAGGCTGATTTCTATGAGTCCTGCCAACTCCAATGCCTTGTCCAAAGTAAACTCGGTCGGTTGATGAAGGCGCAAGGAATTGCGCACCTCATTAGTCAGCCCCGCCATGAAGTATCCCAGGTACTGCTGATTGCTTAGACCAGGCGCTTGGCTCGCCAACTGCATGAAAACCGACACAAACTCCTCCACCGATCCCATTTGCCGAAGTGCTGATAGCCGTTCAAAGGGACAGCCAGTGAAACGGGAATCATAGTGGTTCACTAATGCCTCTGAAAACTCCTTCCAAGACTTCCCCGAATTCCTGGATCGTCACCATGTAAACCAATAGAGGGTAGAATCCTCCATCGCAACCATGGCTGCCTCCAATTTGGTTTCAGACGGTGTGTGGCAGATCTTGAATTGTTGGTTGGCCCTAGCCAACCAACTTATGGGGTCAGATCCGTCAAAAGAAGAAAGAACTGATGGCGCAGGGGACTGGTCCATCCCTGGAGCGGTAGCCTCGACCATCGCTGGAGGATTCGTGGCCTGCGTATTTTCGGTAGCCTGATGTTCAGCAGCCTTACTCACTATACACATCGCGATCGATGCCTGTTGGATCGCGGATAACGCGTCGTCAGTCGTCTGCTGTCCCACCATTCCCTTCGCCGCATTCGCAGCACTACTCTTAGCGTGCATCGTATCGGTAGCGGCGCGGGCTTGGGTGATCGAGAGCCCCACCACGGAAGCGGTGAGGCTGGCAATTGATTTAGTGATCTCCTGCAACTGGGCCATGATGTTGGCCTGATCGGCCTTCATCTGCGTAAAATCCTCAGCCATGGCAGCCTGCTTGCCTTCAATCTCATCAACTCGTTGCTCGTGGGGCATCATCATCACGGGTGAGAATCCATGCTCACCGCACCAAATTATTAGCACTCAAAATAATCAAACAATAAACATTTGCCAAATTAGCCAAAGCGGATACCAAAATCCAATAATGTTCAATGATAAATCCAATAGGTACATCGCGGTATAAATGTAGAGTAAACAATGAAACCTTAGGCCTGCTACACCAGGCCCAACTAATTAACAGCAATAATAAGTAGTAGTTATATAAGGAAATCTCTAATCATGATCAATCCGTTCGTTTCCTGCGGCGATAGACCATCAAGGGTTTCAGCCCTTGTGGCTCCTCCACACCACGAGTCATATCAACTTATGCCGATCAAGGTGGGAGTCTTGTTGCAAGAAAGTGCTTGAGTACTATCCAAGAGGAAGAAGAGTGGCTGCGGCATAACATATTTCACACTCGGTGCACCTCCAATGGAAAGGTATGCAATGTGATTATTGATGGTGGGAGTTGTGAAAACATGGTGTCTAATGAGATGGTAGAGAAACTCAAATTGAAAACAGAGGTACACCCACAACCTTATAAACTTTCTTGGCTTTCTAAAGGAAATAAATTGAAAGTTGATAAGAGATGCTTAGTTAATTTTTCCATTGGCAAGAATTATAAGGATAACATTTGGTGTGATATTATACCTATGGATTCTTGCCATCTACTTCTTGGAAGACCGTGGCAATATGATTGGAAGGTCACTCATGATGGATACAAGAATACTTATTCTTTTGAAAAGGATTGAGAAAAGGTTGTGTTGGGTCCTTCTAAATGTGAGAGCATTTCTAAACCTTCTAAAGGTTATGAAAATTTGCTACTCTCAAAATCTCAAGTTGATGTTGTATTGGAGGAATCTAATGATACTTATGTTCTTGCGGCCCCAATCAGCGATCATTTAAAAGGAAGGAAGTTTCAATGGTCCAAGAATAAACATAAGCATTTTGATCTGGTCAAGCAAAATATAAGATTCAAAAAGAATGCTGATAAGCATCGAAGGGTGAAGGAAACTCAGAGACGAGTTTGCGCACAATGGAAGCAAATGATGCCGAAAATATTCTAGCACACATGGGGTGTGTTTGAAATATTACTGGCAGTGATTGAGAGGAAATCAGAAGGTGTACCATATATGGATAGAAAGATCTTTTAGTCTAGTTTCCGGCGCAACAAATGGAATGTCGTTTGGAATTTTCTAGAAAGAGTTATGGCCTTTTTACTGAAGTGTGGCAGATACATCCGGAAAGCTATCAATTCATGCATTTGAAGGGTTTTGGAGTCTTTCCAACTATCAATTCTTGGTCAAGTCAACATATTTACCTCTTAATTGATATTCATGTTTTTTAGTGGTCAAAGGAAACAATTAGAGTGATCAAATGAGTCAGCAAGAGTAATTAATGTATGGATGTTTCTAGGCTCTTGAATGGCACCTATAAATTGAGCCTCATTCCATTATATTTGCATCGAGAAAATTTGTGATAATATAATTATTTGAGAGTGTTTACTCTTGTCTAGAAGATGGATTTCTTCTAAATTTCTCTTAGTTTTTTGGTGGATTCCATAAGACGACGAGTTTATTCCGAACTTGTGGTGGATTCCATTGAGTGAGGAATTGTATCCAAGTGTTCTCTTGTGTTACCTCCTAAATCACAATTTTCCGGTATCAGATACATAATTGAGAATGGGATTGCTGAGAGGGAATGGGATCGCGAGAAAGTCGTCAAACACAGGTGGAAGGTTTGTGGATTACTTAATGTCAATTACGATATGGATTCGGCCTTCACAAATGGATGATCTTGGGCGACTATATATGGAGTGCAGATCAATGAGAGGGAGATAGAAGCACTCTTCGGATGGCAGTTCAGAGGTGGGTTCGAGATTTTTGGTGGGGGTTCTTCGTTCTACAATCAATGGGAATTCTTGATTTCAGTGGAGAATCTTGGTGAACCAGCGTAATAAAGGCTTGGGACCTATATCTTGGAAGTCTTGCCAGTGATGGCGGTTGAAGGTTGCAGAACTCGATGGCAAATGGCGGAATTGGGAAGCAGAAAATTTGTGAAATGGAATGGATGGCCAGATAGGAAGCGGGTGGGATCGACGACGGGCAATAACTTCTTGAGGGGAACCAATGTGACCATCTATTCTGGTGAGAAGGTTGGTCTCGATTACCGATGAGAATCTTGGTTCTGCAACAACATCACTCTCCGGCATGATGGTGGCATGTTATGACGGCCAAGATGGCAAAGGATCAAATCCTCACGGGTGGTGAGGAACTGATGCAGCGAAGTAAGACAAGTCTCCAACATCGGCGGTGTTTGAAATTCCGGCAACTAGAGTAAGGCGGTCTGCAAGTGGAAGCGAGGTGGAGGCCCGGCATGGCAAGATAGTATTCTAGCCAGGTATATGACAGTGGTACTCGGCAAGAGGATTAAATTTCCAAAAAATGCATCAAGGTTTCAGATCAGTCAGAAATCAATGGCTGGAGACACCAAGCGATTCATCGGAACTGGATGGAAATGGAAGCTTCTCTCGTGGATGACGAAGCCAGTTGGAGACGATTTCCAGCAGATGAGGGTCAACGATATTCTGGCGAGGAAAGTGGATCAACCCAATTACGATTCAGAATTTTTTCAGCAGTGATTAAGAATTACAGCCAGGTAATTAAAATAAGTAGCAGTTTTCCTCCGGCGAGAGGTGAATGTGTCAACGGCAACAAGGTGATGGACCGATGATGGGATTCTGGAAAAAGGCTAGCAGCTAAGAAATTTCAGGATGAGCTCTCAGGTGGAGTCCAAAGTGGCAGGAAACATCATCGTTGTGCAGTGGTGAACAGAGTTGGCAAGCAGCAGTGTTTGCTGGAGCAAATCCGGACTACAGCTCGAGCTCGATGATAGATAGCAATGCTGGATTTGATCTACAAATGGGATTGATGGAAACTTCAGATGATCAGATTAACAGAGACAAGGGATTTCCATAAAGGATTCTGTTGGGCTATTCCTCCATTAATTGAAAAGATTTGGCCCATATCTCGATAAATTCCAAAAATGTTGATAATAATTATAGGATTGGAAATCTCATTTTCTTTAATAAATGTCCTAGAACCTGCCATCTACTCCTATAAATGGAATGCTGGAGTAATTACAAAGGCAAGAGTGCAGAAAACAAGTTCCTCCATAGAGAAAGTAATATCTCGATATCCACTTCTGTAAGTGAGTTTGATATTGAGAGTTATCCTCTATTTTAAAACTAGAGAGAACATTGTTGTAATATCCATACAATATAATGAGAGATTTGGGATTGAGGTCCAACCGTGGTTTTTCCCGATTTGGGTTTTCCACGTTAAATCTTGGTGTTCTTCCTTTTGTTCCTTCTTTTGATATATTCTCTCTTATTAAATTCCAAAATATTTGCAGAGAGAAAAGGTCACACTTTGATAAGTCATAATTTTACACGATTATTTTGGATGTAATTCACATCTTTACGCGTGAGTTGTGAATTATTTAATACTAATTACGACTTATATATATTTTATACACTTATACTTAATTATTTTATTTCTTATTGAAACAGGCAAAAAAATATGAGATATTGTACAGTCACCATAATTTATTTTGTGTGACTGTTACAATAATTTTAATTGCTGAAAATAAAGATTTGACCAAGGCAAAATAAAAGAGGGATTTGATTATGAGAGCAAAAGGAAACTTACCAAAGATGAAAAGATACGATGAACGTGAACACATTTCAGAATGGAAGGTCAAAGATAAATTAATTCAGGATCCTTATATTAATCTTTTGGAATACACACACACGCATCACCACAAACTCACGTTGAAGGCAGATTGGGGCGAAGGAGAACGCCACCATTGGAACAAGAGATAATTGGTTTCATCCTTTTAATTTAGTTTAATTATGTAATTTCGTTTACTAGTCCAAGGATTGTGAACCTCCGTAGATTATTTTACATGTTTGATTATGAATAATATTATCAACTTGTTTATGAATTTATTTTGTGATTGGCTTTGATGTTAATTTTGATTTTCAATTTCTTGTGTAGACTACCCTTCTCAATAGGTGATTGATTGTTCAATAGCTATTTTATATATTATAATCCGTAATTGCTATAATATTGTGAATTAAGTAGCAAAATGAGGTAGTACCTCTTGAAATCACGAAATCTAGGTTGTATAATTCACTACCCCCGTTTTCATAGCCTAGTAGTCCTAATATCTAAACCCTAATGTATTGTCGAGTTCGAATCCATAGGGTTACTCGGAAATAGTTTAATCTAGAGGTCGTACCCTAGGTTATTAAACTTAAGGATATTTCGGGTTAATTGGTCGTATCGTTAGCCTAGGGGCTTGAGTTTATAAACTTGTTGGGATTTTAGGAATTTGATTCATGTGAATTAGAATATGGGAGGGGATCAAATCCTTGGACTAGGTTTTCAATTTATTTGTTATCTTAATTTAATATTTCTTGCAATTTTAATTATTTATGTTATTTTGTTTAGCAGTTGTTAGACTCAATCTAATCCCCCCTCTGGTTACTTTTAAAAGCATAATTAATTCAATTGAAATTCGATTATTCCCTGTGAGTTCGACATTTACTTACTCTACTAAATTTTAGTGGGTTAGTTCGAAAATTTTATAAATATTTTTTTGGGTGTCGGCGATAGCACCCCAAATTTTGGCGCCGTTGCTGGGGAGTAATCTCAAATTTTATTGAATTTTTTGTGTTTTTATTTTATTTTTTCGAATTCTGTCTAGCAATGCACTGACATTGAACCCTTCAGTATCAGGTCTGCTCTGTTTCATTTTTTCTGAATTTTCAAGTTTAATCACTTTCTCCCCCTTGCAGGCTTAGTTCTATTGCATCGATATCATGGTTTTTATGGTCAGAATATTCAGCCATGTAGAGTTTGTGCAACCACACTCCATTCCATTCATGATTCCCCATCCTTGATTGATAGATTAGCGATGAGACGAAGAGATGAATATTAGACTGCTAATCAACAAAGGCATTGGAATGATCAATCATATGTCAACACTTGCAATCAAGGGTGGCATAACCCTCATAATTCTCGATATGTGGAAAACTTATATGATCAACCATGCAGTTTTCAAAGGCATGGCTATTATGAGCAAAGACCACAATCCTTCAATAATAATGAATGCTATTATGAGAATGATGGGTATAATGGAGATGAACATAGTTCAAAGGCTTCATTGGAGTCCTTAGTGAAACGAATGGAAATTAGTAATTTGATATTTCAACAAGGAATCCAATTGAGTATTTGGAGTTTGGAGCGTCAATGTAGCCAATTAAGGACCGAGGTTGAACGTATGGTGGTACAACAAAGTACAAATCATGAGGAATGTATTGAGGAGTCCACCCATGATGAGAATTTGGAGATTGAAACCTAAATTGAAGAGGATGAAGAAGCTGAAAATTCTGCAGATTTGGTGCAGAAAATTCTGGAAGCAAAAACTGACACTGAAGCCTTCAGTGTTAGTTCTGCTGGAAACGAAAATGAGGTAAAACTGCTCGAATCAATTTCTATTAATTCTGATATTTTTTCATCTAAATGTAGGGTGCAAAAGGTTGCTGATCCTCAAGTAAAGGAGACATTTGAAATGTTTCGCATTGATGAGAGTAAAGATCCTTTTCTCGAGGTAATCAAATAATTTTCCGTGGAGCATGACATGTTAAGGCTGACCAAGAACCATATAATTTTGAAGGGAGAGAACACTTCTCGCAAACCAATAAGATCATTATATTAGTTTGAATATTTTACTCCTATTACGTGAAAGGGAAGTGAACGTCAAGCCAGCGACGTTAAGAAAAAGTGCTTGTTGGGAGGCAACCCAACTTAGATTTTATTTTTATTTATTTAATTTTCTCAATAAATACCTTGTTCTTTTGGTGTGTGCTAATTTTCAGGTGGATTTGGTGATATTTTTGAAGAAGAGAAAAATCCCAACGTGTGGTCAATCCAATTGAGCTTAACCGGTGACTTCTTTCCACTCTTGCACTTGATTTTCCTTTGAATTTTATTATGTTTGTTTTCTTGAGGGCAAGCAAACGATTAGGTGTGGGTAGGTTTGATGTATTAAGTGGTACTTGAAGTTGCAATATTTTTTGTTAGTGAATGTGCATATAGCAATTCTTTTATAATCACATTTTTACACTTGTGCACATGTGAAGTTGGTGTTGGATTTATGATGAAATTGTGCTTTGAGTTATGAAATTTTTGCCATGACAAGAGAAATGAATTTGATGTACCGATACTTGTGAGTTGTTGAATTTGTCTTGTTATTTTTGTGACAAAAGGTAGAATAATTTTTGTTTGAGAATTCATGGCAAAATTACCCTATTCTTGTGAGCTTTGAGCCTTGAAGAGCTATCATCTATATAAGCTCTGTTATTTTCTTGATTGAGGGTAAATTGAACTTGATATGTATATTCTAGAACTTACTCCTTGAATGCATTTTGAGATCTTACATTTGAGCATGTGTACTTAAATGATAAAGGCATCAAGGCAACCCATCATTTGGCCTTCTTTTTCGCTTACCCGATCATGTTAAACCTTTAGCAAAGCCAAGCTTTTCTCAATTTCGAAAAACAGGGGCAACATTGAAGGGTTTAGTGTTCTTGTACAGAAAAATTCTGCAACAAATTTCAGCTTCTTTTCTGCTCTTTTTTCCTAGAGTTCGCAGTGTTCTTTTCTTTCTTTTTTTTTGGTACTCCATATTTTTTTCTAACCATTTTTGTATCATCCTCTTTTTTTCTCTCTCTCTCTCTTTTCTTCTTTCTCCTTCCATAATTCCCATTTTCTCTTTCTTTTTCTTTCTTTTCCTACAACCATCGATTCCCCCTTCATCAATAATTCAACCACCAAGATATTTTTAATGAATTTCACAGTTTGTAAAATAGTAGGGGTTCAAATGGAAGAGTTTAAGAAAAAAAAATAGAATATGGCTAAGTGATATGCTCATTCAACAATGGTAGGGGATGCGTTGATGAAAAGCAGAATTTTCTAAACGAAAATTAAAGAAAGGAATGTGGGAAAACTGAGAATGGCAAGATGTATCTCTTTGATGCATGCCTTAAATGATTAACACATTTGCAAAGTGGTATATTTAGCCTTTCTTACCCTTTTATCCTATCTTATCCCAAGCCCCATTACAATCATTTTAAAAGTCCTTTTGATATTTGCACCATGCTCATTGAACTTGGTGGAGATTTGATTTGGAAGCAAGATTATGGTAATATCTTGTCATGTTTAATTTTGAGTGTTTTGCTACCCTTACATATACTTGAGCATTATTGAGTGAAACCATTGTGAGGCCATGAATTCTTAAGTTTTTTATTCTACATAAATTGCAAGATTTTTGTGAGGCATTCTATCACTCATTTGTATTTTGTGTATTCTATTTGATCTCTCTTGGAAGTGTCACTATTTTGCTATCACTTGCACATGATTGTCATTTTTCTTATGTCTTATTTTGATCTTGTTTTGCTTGAGGACAAGCAAAGGTTTAGGTGTGGGTAGTTTGATAAGTCGTAATTTTACACGATTATTTTGGATGTACTTCACTTCTTTACGCGCGAGTTGTGAATTATTTAATGCTAATTACGACTTATATATATATTATACACTTATAATTAATTATTTTATTTCTTATTGAAACAGGCAAAAAATATGAGAAATTATACAGTCACCATAATTTATTTTGTGTGACTGTTACAATAATTTTAATTGCTGAAAATAAAGATTTGACCAAGACAAAATAAAAGAGGGATTTGACTTGGAGAGTAAAAGGAAACTTACCAAAGATGAAAGGAAACGATGAACGTGGACACATTTCAGAATAGAAGGTCAAAGATAAATTAATTCAGGATCCTTATATTAATCTTTTGGGATCACACACACGCATCACCACAAACTCACATTGAAGGCAGATTGGGGCGAAGGAGAATGCCATCATTGGAACAAGAGATAACCAGTTTCATCCTTTTAATTTAGTTTAATTATGTAATTCCGTTTACTAGTCTAAGGATTGTGAACCTCCGTAGATTATTTTACATATTTGATTATGAATAATATTATCAACTTGTTTATGAATTTATTTTGTGATTGGCTTTGATGTTAATCTTGATTTTCAATTGCTTGTGTAGACTACCTCTCTCAATAGGTGATTGATTGTTCAATAGCTATTTTACATATTATAATCTGTAATTATTATAATATTATGAATTGAGTAGCAAAATGATGGAGTACCTCTTGAAATCATGAAATCTAGGTTGTATGATTCGCTACCCATATTTTCATAGCCTAGTAGTCCTAATATCTAAATCCTAATGCATTGTCGAGTTCGAATCCATAGGGTCATTCGGGAATAGTTTAATCTAGAGGTCGTACCCTAGGTTATTAAACTTAAGGATATTTTGGGTTAATTGGTCGTACCATTAGCCTAGGGGCTTGAGTTTATAAACTTGTTGGGATTTTAGGAATTTGATTCATGTGAATTAGGATATGGGAGGGGATCAAATTCTTGGGCTAGGTTTTCAATTTATTTGTTATCTTAATTTAATATTTCTTGCAATTTTAATTATTTATGTTATTATGTTTAGTAGTTGTTAGACTCAATCTAATCCCCCCTCTGGTTACTTTTAAAAGCATAATTAATTCAATTGAAATTCGATTACTCCCTGTGGGTTCGACCCTTACTTACCCTACTACATTTTAGTGGGTTAGTTCAGAAAATTTATAAATATTATTTTTGGATGCCGATGATAGCACACCACACTTCCACTTATTGTTAAGCCTTTTCTCAACAGTGGCATCAGAGCCTTGGTTACATCAAGGTGTAAATCTTGTGTAATCTATGAGGGAAGGAAATGTCAGTCACGATGGCGACATCTTCAAACATACAGTAGAAAACTATTCATATTGGAAGCCGATGATGGAGGACCACCTATACTGCAGAGATTTATATGAGCCAATCATGAATTCAAAGAAGCCCGAGGAAAAGAATGTGAAAGATTGGGATATTTTGAATCTCAAGGCGGTCGCTATGATTCGTAATTCCATAGATCAAAGTTTGTTTGAGCATGTATCAACCTACACGAATGCTTTTGATTTATGGACAAAACTAGAGTCTATAATTCAAAAGAAGACTCCTCAAAACAAAGCTCATCCAGTCAGACGGCTTATAAAGCTGGAGTACAAGGATGGAGAGAGTATGATAGAGCACCTGAACAACTTCAAAGGGCTTGTGAATCAACTAAACAAGATAGAGATGAAGGTTGATGATGAGTTGCAAGCACTATTACTTCTAAGTTCATTACTGGATAGTTGGGACACGTTGGTGGTCACACTTAGCAACTTTGCTCCAGGAGGAAAACTCTCCATGGATATAGTTACAGATAGTATGTTAAATGAAGAAGCGAGGAGAAAAGAATGAGGTACGATTTATCAATCTGATGCTAAAATAGTTGAAAGTCATGGCAGGAGTAATACTCGTGAAAGAAATGAATCGCGAGGAAGAAGTAAAAACTGAAATCATGACAAACCAAGAGGAAGATCAAAATCCCGTTCAAAAGTTGAGTGTTTCCATTATGGAATTTCAGGACACAAGAAATTTGAACATTGCAACTTGAAGAGAGACCAGAAGAATGGATCTGTCAAACCAGACAAAATAAATCCAAAGAAAGAAGACAATACCATGGCGGTTTTTGATGTTTTTCTTATTGGAGAAGATAATTATCTAAATCTTGCAGATGTGGTAGCAACTGGATAGTAGATTCTGGTGCTTCATTCCACGTCACTCCTCATAGAGAATTCTTCTCATCTTATAGATGTGGTGATTTTGGATTTGTGAAAATGGGAAATGAAATCACTAGCAAAATAGTGGGCATGGGTGAAATTTCATTGATCACAGACACGTGATGTAAACTTGTGTTGAAAGATGTGAGACATGTACCAGACATGTGTCTCAACCTTATCTCGGCAGGAAAGCTAGACGATGCAGGCCTTATAAGTAATTTTGGTGATGGTAAATGGAAGCTTACGAAAGGCAACATCATTTATGCTCGAGGAATAAAACAAGGCTCTTATACATTACACATGGCAAGTTGTGCCAAGGGTAAACTAATATTGCAGATGGAAATTTAAGAGTTGAAATATGGCATAAAAGGTTCGGACATATTAGCGAGAAGGGACTGCAGACATTAGCCCACAAAGAGTTACTCCCAGACATCAAAGGTATGACACTTGATACTTGTACTGATTGTTTAGTGGGTAAACAACATAGAGTTTCATTTTATAAACCTGCATATTCAAGAAGAAGAAATTCTATTCTTGACTTGGTACACACTAATGTATGTTCAATGAATGAAAGATCTCTAGGTGGTGCTCTTTATTTTGTGATGTTTATTGATGATCATTCTAGAAAGGTTTGGTTGTTTTTGCTTAAATCAAAAGACGAGGTGTTTGAAGCATTCGAAGAGTTTCATGCGAGTGTGGAACGAGAGACAGGATTAAAGTTGAAGAATGTATGTTCCAATAATGGTGGTGAATACCTTGGTGTATTTGATACATACTGCAGGACACATGGATCAGGATTGAGAAAAACCCCTCCAAAAACATAGTAGCTAAACAGTGTGGCGAAGAGAATGAATCGTATAATTGAAGAAAGAGTACGATGTATGCTGTCTCATGCCAAGTTGCCTAAATATTTTTGGGAAGAAGCTGATATTATAAATCTCTCACCATCATCCCCGTTAAAAATAGATATTCAGCACGAAGTTTGGTCAGGTAAGAAAGCAGATTACAACAATCTGAAAGTGTTTGGATGCTGCGCATTTGTTCACATTACCAAGATGAGCATGCCAAACTTGACTAAAAATAAAACAGTGCATCTATCTTGGCTCACCAAGGGATGAATTTGGATTTCTCTTGTGGGATCCAGATAACGAGAAAATTGTAAGAAGCCGAGATGTTATATTTTTTTAATATCAAACATTAGAAGACATAAAGAAGCCAGAGAAGGTAAGGGTTAGAGTTAATGATATCTCTGCATTACAAATTGGTGAAACCATTCCGGAGACACGTGAAGAAGAAGCAAAAGAGATTGAGGATAATCATGAAGAAAATAATGATCAGTCTCAACAGAATGATTCTGAAAATCCTCAAATGGAAGTCACTGCACCAGAAGATGCTCGACCCAAGAGAGCAATATGTCTTCCTACTAAATTCAATGATTTTTTAATGCTTACCAATGAAGGAGAGCCTCAAAGCTACGAAGAAGCAATGCTTGATCAGCACAAACAAGAATGATTGGCAGCCATGCGAGATGAGATAAAATCATTGCATGAAAATCAGACATACGATTTGGTTGGGCTACCGAAGGAAAATCGAGCACTGAAAAATAAATGGGTGTTCAGACTCAAGGTAGAAGAAAATACTTTGAAACCTAGATACAAAGCTCGAATTGTTGTGAAAGGATGCAATCAGAAGAAGGGAATTGATTATGATGAGATTTTCTCACCAGTCATGAAAATGTAATCTATAAGGATAGTTCTAGGTCTTGCAACCATTCTTGATCTAGAAATTGAATAGCTCGATGTGAAGATGGCATTTGGTGGGATGTCACTAGCCTACCAAAATAAAATATATATCCAACTCACATTAATACTTAGTATAGCGATGAGTACGGGTCGAACCCAAGAGAGTATAATGAATTTTTAATTAAATTTAAGTGTTAAAAATGATTAAAATAAATAGGGGTTTTGTTTTGGAGACAATGCGAAAATAACACAAGTTAAAATTCAACTTAATTTTTAAATAACAAAGTAGATTGAAAATTAATTATAAGATTAACCAAGTGAGACAAACCTAGCTTAGGATGATGATCCCCTCCCGTTTACTAAATTAACTAATTACAGGAATTAAACATCTAGCCTAATGCGCAAACTCAAATCCCTAGATTGACGGTACGACCAATCAACCCGAATGTTCTTAAGTTTATCAATTAGGGTACGAACACTAAATTGAACTATCTACGAGTGACCCTATGGATTCGAACTCGTAAATGCATTAAAACTCTAAACATTGAATTACTAGGTTACGAAATCCGGCTACAACCTAGATCCTATTACACTTAGAGGGAATAATCTCTATTTGCCACTTAATCCAATTCCTACAACAATTACGGATTGTAGATCATGAAATAGCAGTAATTAATTAAATAATTAAACTAGTTGATCAGGCTAAAATAATTATTAAGCTGCTATAAAGAACATCAAAGCATGTAATAGAATAAACTTGCACAAAAGACTCAATGAAAAAACCCTTAATAATTAATCTATAGTTCAACGGGAGGTTCACAAAATCCTAAACTAGAAAAGGGGATTAGCCCCACATGTTCATAGCAAAAACATAATTAAAAATAATATAGAAATCGATGATGTCCGATGATCTTGAACTTCACGCCAATTCTGACTTCGGGAAGGAGAAACCACTTCTGCTTCTTTTCTGCTCCAAATTCACGTTCTGATCGTGTATCTCTGTGATGAGTGATATTTTCACCTAGATTTTAGTATCTTTTACATGTGTTTTTGTGTATTTTTATCATAATTCATGTGTTATTTGGTTGTATTTTGTATTTTATTGAAATGTGTGTGAATGAGTTTTAATGGATGCTAAACATGATAAGGAAGACGTAAGAAAAAGTGGATCTCAATTCGGAGTTGAAACGAGGGAGAACGAGCTAAAATAGTGAAGGAAACAAAGGCATGCACCAACACGGGCCGTGTACGGAACACGGCCATGTAAGAGGTGGCCGTGTGCCATCATCAATTCATCCAACATGACCACCTTGTGCCCTTGTTATAGCACACGAGCTGTGTTGCAGCACACAAGCCGTGTTGCGTAACACGGCCCTATAAGTCTTGGCCGTGCAGCGACATCAATTCGCTAAAATTTCCAGAACCTTCTAGAAGCTTCCCAAGGGGTATAAATACCCAATAATTCAACATTTGAAGAGATTGGCCGAGGGTTTCCCTGTTTCACATACCTCGCACACTATTTCTTTCATTCCACACCGTCATCTTCATTAATTCTTCATCCTTTGGATCTACCATCATCCCACCATCAATTTCTACATCCAAGTGAAGGAAAAGGATCAAGGAAGAGAGGAAAGTTCAAAGAAGGGAAGGAGATCACCATTGAAGATAGATCAAGGAAATTTCCATTCAATCTTTGTATTAAACCTCATAGTTTTATCATGATTTGTAAGGATTTAATTGTCTATGTTAATTTCTTTATGAATATGGTAGGCTAATCTCCCTTGTGAGATTAGCAACATGAGAGTTGTTGGATAATTTTGGGATTTGTGTGTTTTAATTCATATGTTGATTGGATCTATAGTTTTCTATCATTGATTATTAATTGCTTGATTTGTATTGATGATTTGTGTGTTTAGTTGTTCTAAATATGTGATTAGATTGAGAAATCAATTATGTGCTTAGGATAATTGAGTAAATCATTTCATCAAACACTTCATGTGCATTATAAATTGTAAAAAGATTGAGAAATCCTTTAGAGTTTAGAACCCTTTGATAGAACATATGATTGGTTTGATCGAGAGGTTGATTAATAGTGTGAAGGGACTCTCATTTCAAGCTTAGTACCTAGTTGGAATTGTTTGAGTGAGAACCAACTCATTGAGCTATGTTTAGAACCTATCCTATCCATCTTGAGAGGGAGTTTAGGTGATCTTAGTGTTGGGCCTTAGTCTTCAATCCATGATTCATGTGAATTCGATGCATTTATCCTAGGATTTCCACTTATTAATTGTTGTTAATATCACTTTTACTTAATTTGGAAAACTACTTTTCATCCATCTATCTTGTTTGCTAATCATTGCTTGCTTACTTGCTTTGATTGATTTAATTTCTTATTTGATCAAACTACCCATTGATGAATCGTCTCTATAAAATTGCGATAAATGTGATCTCGCTTAAGCTCTAGTGCCGACCTCCCTGTGGTTCGATAAATTATTTTAATTGGTCATTCCTACTATAAAATGGCTAATCACTCTGACTCCAAAAATAAATAAATGGGGCTCACTAAATACACACCCTTTTTTATTGAATACACACCCCATTAATATATAATTAAAATGTGTATTTTAAAAAAGTCTAAATTACCTTTAATTCATTAAATACACACCCTTAATTTGTTTTTATTTTTTTTTTTCAAGAAACCTATTTTTCAGTTATATTATGTATTTATTCAAATTTTCTGTTGATATCATAGTTTCTTTTCTTTCCGTAGACGAAAAATGATATTTTTCCATAGAATTTAGGGTTTATCTAGGATTCTTTTTTATTTTGCATTTGATGGCTACTGTAGGAACTCAAAAGCAATTCGATGAAATGGAGATTAATTGGGAAAAGTTTTTTGTTAATCTGGTTTCGTTGTTGCTGCTTGATGTATTGATTACTTTAGAAAGAATGTGAATTTAATTTTATTGCTATTTTATTCTGAATTGTGTATTATATAAATGAGAAGGAAATCCAAAGCTATGGTAACTAGTGTTGGCACTTGGATCATTTGGTTAACATGAACCGTTAGCATACCATGCGTTTCTAACACAGCGGAAGCAATAAATCATAGAAACGATTATCGTTCACAGGGTATGTTGATGAAGATTAATTCTCGCAGGTAGCCTGCGCAGTCCCACGAGAATGGCCATAACTTCCTCGTCTAATATCAGAATTGAGTGACTTTTGCGTTCAGACGATCCTCTCTTCGACAGCTTTCCGTCAGTATATTGATCATCAAATTCTGAGCACTGTAAGAATTTACAAAAATTTTGAAAGGTCACAGACAGCAGCAGCAAACTACCTTCTGATCTTCTGCTGTATGTCCCAAGTCCGATCTCGACGTCGTGTGGGCGACGATCTACGAGACCTCCTCAATCTGCTCTCAACCCTCATCACACGTGAATAATCAATAGGATTCCAGATAAGTTGAGGTGACTTATATACATGGGCTACAGCAGGGACCAGGAGGAGAAATTGGGTTGGGCCTCCATTGGGCTTAAGTATCCAAGCTTAGCCCAAAGCTTATACTTAAGTCCAATAATAATAATATATTCCACTAAAATATTATTATTGCACTACCGTACCAATCCCAAAATTACGTTTTGGGCTCCTTCTTATTATGAGCCCGTTAGTCTCCCCATGTTTAAGATATACAATGTCCATTAATTAATTTAAGTTACTGACAACTCAATTAATTAATATCTCATCCAAGAGTAGTACCACTCAACCTCATTATAATGTCGGAATAAATTTCACCTGCAGGGTTTACATGATAATCCTTATGAGCTCCTCAAGGGGACATCATCAACCTATGACGGACACGGATTCCTTCTACAATCAACAGCACACCATAGAGACAGCACTATTTCCCAACTCATCGAGTTTGTTGATTTAATTACATGTAAATCTCACCCATTGATGAATCAAAGAAATACATACTGCCCTACGTGTCGAGGTTATTGTATAGGGATTAAGAGCACGAACTTCCATAATAACTGAGATCAAGTTCTCCTATAAGTCAGTATAAGTCGAACGATCTCAAGCGGTCCTGCTCAATACACACAAGTGCACTAATGTGATTCTATAGCCAAGACAAGCAAATACCAAACCACACTACAACCATCCCGATAGAGAGTCCCCATCTATCTCGGTTGTGAGCATCTGTTTATACTTTATAAGGAAACCGATAATATGATCTTCCGCGTGTTGTCGCACAACATATTATCTACAGTATGAAGTAAGTGGACTATTGCATCGAACATATAAATAAATTATAAGATGCAATCATTTGATCATATGATTCTCATTTCAAATTAATTGTTATAACATTGTTCATACAAAAAGCTAGACTTTTAGTATACAATTCAACAATCTCCCACTTATACTAAAAGACTATGCTGTCATGTCTTCCGCCATACATCTGATTTCCACTCCCACTACACGACCATCAAAAGCTCTCGCCTTAAGGTCCTTGTAAATGGATTTACTAGGTTATCATCCGATGTAATCTAGGTGACAACAACCTTCCCCTCATCATACGATTTCTCGTAACAAGTGGTACTCGCGCTCCATGTGTTTAATTTCCTTATGGGCTCGTGATTCCTTCAAGTTTGCAACTGCACCAATATCATCAATATAAATTGTGATATCCTTGGGCAAACTTAGAAACACTTCGAAGTCCATCTTGAAGTTTCTAGAGTCATACAGATACTTTGGCTGCCTCATAGGCTCCAATTTATCATCTTTCCATGATGGAGTCCGGAGTCTGAAATATATTTCTATATAACACTCCTCCACATTATGACTCAACTTCCTAAAATTAAACGCATAACCTTTGAGGTGGATTTACTGCCGTCCCTATCTGATTTGAAAAATCTGAATCTATGTAACCCATAAGAATCAGTGAATCTGTTCGGTATGCCCACATATAGTTTCTAGTCCTTTTCAGGTACATAAGTATATGTCTTACCACAGTTCAATATTCTTATTTTGGGTTACCTTGATACCCACTGTTCATGCCATCGGCAAAACAGATATCCAATCTCGTGCATAGCATTCCTTAGATTAAGCTTCCTCATTTGCCGAAGCATAAGGAACCGCTTTCATCTTCTTTATCTACTTTTGTGTCACAAGACACATTCACTTAGATAAATTCACATGCTAAACGAGTAAGGATCGTATCATTATATGAAACTTGAGATAAGCATAACATCCTTTCTTGTGATCCGTATTACCGTGATCAAAAGGATATTTTTGCTCTTCTTAAGTCCTTCATCTCATACCGCTTTATCAACCATACCCATACGCCCGACAATACTCTTTCATTGTCTCCAATGAGCAAGATACTATCTACGTATAGTACAAGAAATACCACCACGTTTCCATCACTCTTTTCAATACACAAGACCCATCCGATCATTGATTAGATCCATGTCACTGGATTACCTCATCAAAACGGATGTTTCATGATCTTGAAGCTTGTTTTAGTCCATTAATGGACACTTTTAAGCTCACTATCACAATGCTCTTAGCTCTTTGCAATGAATCACTCTGGTTGCTTCACATAGATGTTTCCCTTAAGACTTCCAATCAGGAAAGCTGTCTCGACATCTATTTGCTATCCCTCATATTTCATATGAGTAGCAACAAATAAAAGAGTCCGGATCAACTTAGGCATAGCTACCGGTGAACAGGTTTTCTCATAATCGAACCCTTTCTTTCTGAGTATACCTTTTCGCAACAAGCTTGCTTCCAAGATTTTCACCTTATTCTATGATCCTCTTTTATTCTTGCATGCCCGCTTCCAATGGCTTTTACGCCATTTAGCGGTTCAACAAGCATCCAGACCTAATTTAAAATCCATCGATTCTATTTTAATATTCATTGCACTTACTAAGATTCCGCATTTTAATTTTGTAGTGCAACGTCGTATCCCTGGGATAATACCATGTTTACTAAGGATCAAGTCTTACGACTTTCTCAAAATATGTATCTCACGGGTTGTCAAATAATCCTCCCACTGCGACAAGGCACTACATGTAATTGTGTATCAGACGTGACACGCATTGCAGTTTACCTTGTGGTATATCCTCTTGTACACTTGGTACTTATACTTTGTGTTTTCTTCTCACTACCTTTAGAACAACTCATACATGGGTTTGTAATTTATTACATAGTCCCTTTCCAAAAATCTAGTGTTTGTGTTAACAATCACCCTTCGATCTTTTAGACTAAATAAATCACCTTCATTTTTCTAGGATATCCCACAAACAGACAAACATTCATATGAATTACTGTTTCTAGGGCATACCCATAAAATGAATTTAGTAATTTCAAATAATTCATCATCCATCTAATCATTTCCATAAGAGTACTATTCCTTCTATCCACCACACCATTTAGCTGGGGCATGCCCGGTGTAGACTACTTGAGATTTAATCTCAACCTCTGATTAATAGCTCCTAATTATCCTAAGAGGTACTCGTAATGACGATTAAATCATCATTACTTGATATATTTTCCATGATGCTTTACTGTACCAACCTTGCAATTCTTGAATAAATCAAAGAACTTAGACATGCAGTGCATCAAATAAATATATGGTATCTAGAATAATCTTCGATTATTCATTACCACCTCTAGCCTGGATAATATTAGGTCCACTTGAATCATAATGAACTAATTCCAACATATATATCTTTAGTTCTGCACCCCTTTGCCTTGAAAAAGCAATTAGTCATTTTACTCCCAAGAAAGACTCGAAAGTCAGATAGTTTTCACTTCAGATAAACCTAAGGGTCTATCAGCTATCAACTTTTGAATCCTACTCAAGTAAAATGATCTAGTCTTAGATGCCAAATATATGTTTAGTTTATATCCGAAGGTTACTTTCTCTTACTAAGATCAGAAGATGCATTATTAATTACTATTTGTTGCATCTGTGGAATATACATGATTTAAGAGTATACAAATTGTCCATCAACGTACCATAACAGATTACAACTCTATCCTTCATTATAATGACCATGTCATTTAAATGAAATGGAGTATCCATCTATTAATGCATAGAAACCAAAATTAAATTCTTTCTATGAAAACGTAAGTAAAGACAATTTTACAAAATCAAACGTTTATTCATATCGTAAGATAAATAAACAACTCCCACTACAATAGCCACTAGTCTTGTAGTTTTACCCATGTCATAACAATCTTATCCTCACTTAGTAATGAACATTCAGTGATTCCAGTATCTACACACTTCGTGTCAGTAGATGTCATCACTAATCATGTTTAAACAACTAGTAAGTAAGATTCTATCCTTGTTCACTCCTTTTATGAAATTGAATTTCCTTTAACACATGTTTTGTCAGAAGTTTCCCACCATATACAACCTCTTGTAATTCATGAGAAACTTACTCAAAACATCTAGGCAATTATGAAGAATAAAATTAACTTAGGTTTCCCCTTCAACTTCTATTCCATGTATTTCCAATTCATTCATCAAATTCAATCATGACCTACTGCCTTTTAAATTACTCAAGTATCCGAAGAGTTACATGAGACCATCATATTTCTATGAACCTCTTATCTCTTCACTAGAGACTTTAATAGGCATCATGAGACGTCCTTTGTGAGAACACACATGTATTTTCTTAAGCAGTAAAATTCAAAACCAAGATTCTTTTCTAATCATCTAATTTGGACAAGTAAATATAATTTCTTTTAGTTAATAATAAGTGAGATAAAACCATTTGAAAATCATAGAATCACAAATAAATATACCGATCAAAACTTCGAATTTTATCCTTTTATATTTATTCCCTCAAAACAATATAAAAATAAAATTCACCGACATCTCAAGCACCGTGAGTCTGCAAGCCACGATAGTGTGGACGTTTACAAACCCGAACATTTACAAGAGAAGATTTTACCCATTAATTTCATTTGTCAACCTAACTTTATGACAAAATAATTAATAGTCGGTTCCTCTTTAGCCATGCAAATAAAAGCAGTGACTGCGATGGGGAGGATACTTATTATTTACACCTAAGTGTACACCATTATTTGACTCCAAGTCCGCGGCCCAAGCTTATGTGCCTTACAGATGGAGAAGTACACACGCGCTCGGATAACTTCCTACAGTCATCAATTATAAGTCTGTACAGTGATCCGCACATGAACTCATCCGATAGGGAGGAAGGTCTATGCCAACGCGCAAGTTCATATGCATCACATTACAAACATAATTATTTAAAGAAGTCTGTCCCAGCAATCCATGAATAAACTCATCCGATGGGGAGGAAGGCTCTAATGCCGACGCGCAAGTTTATTCACATTGCTAACAAACCAATAATGGAGGTCGCGGGAATTTTTATCAATCCCCTCTCCCACTTAGTTATTCAACACCGAGGGTTTTTACATGCATATAATATTTAAAAATAAAATACGCAACCTATCATGCTCATACTTCCAAATATATAACAATAATTGACCAATAAAACAATTATAACAGTTATATATAAGGAAATAAATTGCCAAAAATAAGTTGACTTGATCAACACTCCAACATACATGCATATAATATACCAAATATAATACGCAATCTAGCATGCTTCTATTTAAGGCAATAAATCATAGAGAATCATGCATACATATATAACAATAATCAATTAATAAATCAATTATAACAGTTATATAACAGCGAATTCGATTGTTCGCCACCAATCACGAATGTGGACAACTGCGATGGGGATCGACCTCCCCGCAGCTTGCTCCACCACTCTGGCATCCTGCCCGATCATATTGTGAAGACTCACGCGGAACCTGATGCAGACCAGTCGAACTTGATGCAAACTCGCTCGAACCTGGTGCAGAGTCGATCAAACCTGATGCAGACCAATCAAACCTGATGTGAATCCGCTCGAACCTGGTGCAGCATTGATCGAACCTGATGCAGACCAATCGAACCTGATGCAAATCCGCTCGAACCTGGTGCAGCATCGATCGAACCTGATGCAGACCAATCGAATCTGATGCAAATCCGTTCGAACCTGGTGCAGCATCGATCGAACTTGATGCAGACCAATCGAACCTGATGCAAATCCGTTCGAACCTGGTGCAGCATCGATCGAACCTGATGCAGACCAATCAAACCTGATGCAAATCTGCTCGAACCTGGTGCAGCATCGATCGAACCTGATGCAGACCAATCGAACCTGATGCAAATCCGCTCGAACCTGGTGTAGCATCGATCGAACTTGATGCAGACCAATCGAACCTGATGAAAATTTGCTCGAACCTGGTGCAGCATCGATCGAACCTGATGCAAATCCGCTCGTCCAAGGGCCTACTTGCACGGAACCAAGTTCAGCCCAACGCGCAACATCAAACTACACCAACTGTCGTTCAGGGTTCGCAACTATAGGAACCGGAGAATCCAATCTCCACCATCCAGAATCTACGCCTGTGAGTTTTGAACATGCTGTCCAAATTACAGGTCGATCCAACGGTTAGATTGTGAGAAACAGCTCTTTTCCCTCGACTGCGCAGAATAGAATCGCCCAAAAAACTGCTTCTGTTTTCGGCGTATTCCTGACAATGCAAAGCTCCAAATACAATCTTCACCGTTCAGAATGTACATCCACAAAATCCGAACGTGCTTACCAAAATTCAGCCTGATCCGACGGTTGAAACTTAGATTATTTCCTCTGCAATATCACTGCGCTGGATTTTCTCTCAATTTCTTCCTTCCATGTGAAATTGACGAACAGTTTTCGTCGAATCCTCTCACACACAACCATCAACGAACAGATATAATATAGGGTATATTTTACATAGGGATATTCATGGTTTGCGCAGTAAAACTAAAACCCTAAACATGCGATCCTAATTTCGAAAAATTAACCACATAAACCCTAGTCTAACGTGTCACACTTCACCACGAAACCGAAACTCTGATACCAATTGTTGGCACTTGGATCATTTGGTTAACATGAACCGTTAGCATACCATGCGTTTCTAACACAGCGGAAGCAATAAATCATAGAAACGATTACCGTTCACCAGGGTATGTTGATGAAGATTAATTCTCGCAGGTAGCCTGCGCAGTCCCACGAGAATAGCCATAACTTCCTCCTCTAATATCAGAATTGAGTGATCTTTATGTTCAGACGATCCTCTCTTCGATGGCTTTCCGTCAGTATATTGATCATTAAATTCTGAGTACTGTACGAATTTATACAAATTTTGTAAGGTCACGGACAGCAGCAGCAAACTACCTTCTGATCATCTGCTGTATGTCCCAAGTCCGATCTCGACGTCGTGTGGGCGACGATCTACGAGACCTCCTCAATCTGCTCTCAACCCTCATCACACGTGAATAATCAATTAGATTAGATTAGGGTTCCAGATAAGCTGAGGTGACTTATATACATGGGCTACAGCAGGGACCAGGAGGAGAAATTGGGTTGGGCCTACATTGGGCTTAAGTATCCAAGCTTAGGCCAAAGCTTATACTTAAGTCCAATAATAATGATATATTCCACTAAAATATTATTATTGCACTACCGTACCAATCCCAAAATTACGTTTTGGGCTCCTTATTATGAGCTCGTTAGTCTCCCCATGTTTAAGATATACAATGTCCATTAATTAATTTAATTTACTGACAACTCAATTAATTAATATCTCATCCAAGAGTAGTACCACTCAACCTCATTATCATGTCGGAATAAATTCCACCTGCAGGGTTTACATGATAATCCTTATGAGCTCCTCAAGGGGACATCATCAACCTATGATGGACACGGATTCCTTCTACAATCAACAGCACACCATAGAGACAGCACTATTTCCCAACTCATCGAGTTTGTTGATTTAATTACATGTAAATCTCACCCATTGATGAATCAAAGAAATACATACTGCCCTACGTGTCGAGGTTATTGTATAGGGATTAAGAGCATGAACTTCCATAATAACTGAGATCAAGTTCTCCTATAAGTCAGTATAAGTCGAATGATCTCAAGCGGTCCTGCTCAATACACACAAGTGCACTAATGTGATTCTATAGCCAAGACAAGCTAATACCAAACCACACTACAACCATCCCGATAGAGAGTCTCCGTCTATCTCGGTTGTGAGCATCTGTTTATACTTTATAAGGAAACCGATAATATGATCTTCCGCGTGTTGTCGCACAACATATTATCTACAGTATAAAGTAAGTGGACTATTGCATCGAACATATAAATAAATTATAAGATGCAATCATTTGATCATATGATTCTCATTTTAAATTAATTGTTATAACATTGTTCATACAAAAAGCTAGACTTTTAGTATACAATCCAACAACTAGTACGTACTTGAGACTTTGAAGATCGATCGGATACTTTCTGATGTTTTAAGTGAATTTGTATTCCAATGAAGGGATTCATTTTCGATATATTCTTCTACACTTTATCTCCAACATGTGAGACGAAATTGTGTAGTATGAATGAAAATAAAAAATTGGATGATGAATTGAACTTATTTTTTTTCACACATATTCACTGGACTTCAGTAGAAGATTCCTGCCATGGGATTTAGAGGTGGATAAAGTGCTAGAGTTAGTGAAGAAGAAGATGTAGCGGTAATTTACGGTGTTGTTGTTGAGGGCAGGTATAAGCTTAAAAATATTATTGGGGTGTGTATAATTTTAAAATTTAAAAGGGTAAATTTGAGTTTTTAGGAGTGTGTATATGATAAAATTAAGATTTAAAAAATTAGAAGGGGGTGTGTATTCAATAAAGGGTGTGTATTTAATAAAATGTGGTGTGTATTTAACAACACTCTAAATAAATATCTCCCATATATATGTGTCTTGATCCCTAAGTAATCCTGCTTGAACTCTTTCCTTATTTCTCTCTTCCAAAAATATCTCCAGGATCTCTTCTTTTTTACCATGCCTTCCACAAGATATGGGCCTAATTTGGGATGATTATGGAACGTGAAAAAACGTGTGAGAAGATTTTCAGCTGGTAGTTTCCTTATTTATTCTGAATTTTCGTTCATTTCCACTGACACTGAAGGGTTCAGTGTCAGCTTATTTGGCAGAAATGAATTTCCTCCACAAAACAGCCTATTTTCACATCAATTTATAACATTAAAGTTCTAATCTACCTAAGACAAGATAAGTCAATTTAGCACCCAATTAGCACATAAGTCAATCAAATAAACATGAATTTCAACCAAATTTTCATGTTAGAATATGACTTATCAAATCTCACCACACCTAAACTTTGCTTGTCCTCAAGCAAATGGAAATCAAAGATGACAGAGAATAGAAAACCAAGGAACATCTACCAAGGCAAATGAAAGTTACAACACCTCAAGAGAAAAGTAACCAATGAGCATTCGTAACTAATATGAAAAATGACTCCTCACTCAAAGTTTGCAACTTTCATGGCATCAAATCTCTCAAAATTCCATGGCCTCACAAAGATTCACTCAATAACACTCAAGTATATGATTTAGGTAGCAAGATCACTCAACTATTGATAATAAAAGTCATTACCATAGGCTTGCTCCCAAATCAAATCTTCACCAATTTTGGATGAATCATGCGCAACAATCAAAGGGTCTTTGAACGGGTTGTAATGGGGCCTTAGGACAGGGTGAGATAATAAAAGGGATAAGAATGGCTAAACGCACCACTTTACAACATGTGATCAAATCAAAACTTCCATCATCCCCAAATTTTCATTTTCACAACAGCATTTTTCTTGCACTTATAATCTCCCCAGACCTGCTCCTTCTCAAGATTTGGAACAGCAGATATAACACTTGAAAATATCACTGTTTGCTAGATATTCAACAACTCAACAACAAACAATTTTAGCAACTCCTTTTTCCATTTCTTTTTTTTTCAAACTTCCTTTCCTCCATTTCTTTCTTTTTTTTTGTTCAAGAATTTTTCTCTTTTTTTTTCAACCATTCTTCTTTTCTTTTTTTTTTCTCACTTCTCCAATTTTTTCAACTCCCCCTTCATCGTCAATTCAACCATAAGGTATTTCCACAAGATCACACATTGCAAAGTAATGAAGAGTTCAAACGGAAGAGTTAAAGAAAGAAATGGGAATTCAGGGTTTATTTATGTGCTCATAATTCAAAGAAAAGACTTAGGCTCAATGTGGCTTCCCTAAAGTTTTCATAATCGAGTGGAATAATATAAGCCAAAAGGGTTAAACCTAAGTGCCCTTATCATTTTATCACACACAACCAATCATATAATCTTGAAATGCATTCAAAAGAGCAAGTTCTAGAATGAGCAATTCAAATTCAATGCACTCAAGAAAGAAATTCAATAGAGCTCATAGATGATAGCTCGTAAAGACTCAAAAGCTCACCAAAAATTGGGTACATTTTCCATGAAATTCGAAAAAAATCAGCCACTACAATCACAAAAAATTTTGCAAAGAATATCAAATTTCATCAACTCCTAAACATCACTGTCACCCCCTCAATCATGCATCACCCTCATCACCTAAAAAGATTTTATTCCTCAATTTTCCAAACTCCACATCAACATAAAATTCAGAGGACAACAAGAACAAGATATGGGACAAGAATTTCAACAACTTTTCACCATAAATCAGAAAATTTATTAATAATACCCATCCAACATCACAACTCTACCACAGTTAACATATTCATATCTCCCCCCACACCTAAACATTTGCTTGTCCCCAAGCAAAGCATAGTATAAGAAAGATCAAATATGTAATTGGGTAGAGTGTAACTGATTCAAATTTTTGGGTAGAGCGTTGACCACGATCAACCCTTGTACGTGCCATGATCAATCCTTGCAGTTTGTATCACTTCTGCTAATCACAATAGAAAATTAAGAGTGAACAATCAGACAATTTATTAAAAATAAAATAAAATAAAGGTAAAATAAAAATAAAACTAAAAATAAAATGAGAAAATTGGGTTGCCTCCCAATCAGCGCCTTTTTTATTGTCGTTGGCTCGACTTAGATGAGATGGTTGCATTTTCAAGTATGAAGAACTTTTTTCAACTTCATCCGATCGACCTCAACAGTGTGAAACCCCTTATGATATTCCTTGAGCTCATGGTTTGGCCCAAAAATGAGGACTTCAAGTGTTCAGGAAGTGCCTTTAACTCCAGCTTCGGTGCCTGCACTATAGATGGAAGAATTTTCGAAAAAATGTTAGGCAATTTAACATAAGCTACATTTAAGGTGCTCGGTCTCTGGGAAGAACTGTGCAAAGTATTGACAAAGTGATTTAGCTCTACATTATCCCATCTTTCAGCATCCTCCTTCATGACTCCATGTTCAATTACTGTATCTAATGCATCCCTACTAGTGATTTTGAAGTGTTCCTGAACAATAGGCTCAATAGTACTCACAACAGAAAGTAGGTTAGCATCATCAGGGTATTTCATAGCATCATATTTGTTGAATTTAATGATTTGCCCATCAAATTCCATCGTGAGAGTACCTTCACTCACATCCATCTTAGTGCGTGAAGTGTTGAGGAACGGTCTTCCCAACAAAATCAGAGTGGAATTCGATGGGTGTTCATTCATTTCTAATACATAAAAATTAGCAGGGAATACGAGTTTGTCTACCTGAATAAGAACATCCTCAATGACTCCATCTGGGTATGTCTGGCTTCGATCAGCAAGCTGGATGACAACTTCAGTCTTTTTCAACTCTCCCATACCCAGCTTTTCAAACACTGATCGAGACATCACATTAATGGAAGCTCTAAGGTCTAACATGGCTCTTTCCACCTTAAAATTCCCGATCTTACAAGGAACCACAAACATGCCAGGATCCTTGCACTTCTGAGGTAACGTTTGCTGGAAGACAGCTGAAATGTTTTCTCCCATCACCACTTTTTCATCTCCTTTCAACTTCTTCTTGTTGGTGCACAGCTCCTTCAAGAACTTGGCGTATCTCAGAATCTGCTTAATTGCCTCAATGAGAGGTAAATTGATTTCCACTTTTCGAAACACCTTAAGTATTTGTTTATCCTTTTCAGTGGTGTCCGGCTTTCTTATCCTGCTTGGAAAAGGCAAATGGTTAATATTAAAAGGAATAGGGTCAGAAATTTTAACCTGATTTTTTTCGGACCTTCTGACACTGAAGGGTTCAGTGTCAGTTACATTTCTACACATCAAATTTTTTCGCCCCAAACTGATCGGTCTGATCCTCCACTGTTCCAGCAGGTTCTGCATCATCTTTTTTCACGTCTTGGTCAGGTTTTTTGGGTGGTACAACCTCCTCCAACTTTTTTCCACTACGCAATGCAATGGCGCTCACATTCTTAGGATTAACCTCCGTTTGTGAGGGCAAATTCCCACTATTTTGAGCCTGCATTTGGCCTACAGTTGTCGTCAATTAATTCATTTGATTTTCCAAGTTCTCGATTGACGATTGGGTTGTCGTTTTCAAGTTTTGGATGGATGAATGTGTCATCTCTTGGAATTTGAAATTGTTGGCAGCCATTTCTTTCATCATTTCCTCAAATGAAGCTCCGCCTTGTTGGCGATTTCCACCATCTTGAGGGTGATCTTGTTGCCTATTTACCACTTTCTGCTCTTGAAACTGTTGTTGCCCCCTATTTTCTCCTTCTCCACTACCATACCTAAAATTAGGATGATCTCGCCAACCCTGATTGTAGGTTTGAGAGAAGGGATCATAAGGTCGCCCCATGGCGTTTACTTGCTCCTCGCTGGGTGTAGACCTGCAATCAAGAGTAGAATGATCATAAGTTAAACAATATTGACAAGATGGAGGGTTTACCCCTTTTCCTTTAGTAAGATTCTCCACAGCAACTGTCAACTTGTTCAAAGTTTCCTTTAACTTAGAATCATGGACCTCCTTTACTTCTTTAAGTGATGGATCACGTGTGCCAAACTGTTGGGTGTTGGCAGCCATAATAGCAATCAAGTCTCTAGCAGCAGTAGGTGTTTTCATTATAAAAGCTCCTCCACTAGCTGCATCAAGCGTGTTTCGATCCATGATCGATAACCCTTCGTAGAAGTACTACAATAGCAACTGGTCGCTTATTTGATGTTGGGGGCATGCTGATGTGAGGCGTTTAAACCTCTCCCAATACTCGTGTAAACTCTCCCCTTGCATTTGACGAGCCCCAGATATCTTCTTGCGTAAGATAGCAACTCTAGTGGTCGGAAAGTAAGTTTGGAGAAAAAGTTTCTCCATCTCTGCCCACGTATTTATCGATCCAGAGTGGAGATAATACAACCAATCCTTCGCCATGTCCTTCACTGCAAAGGGGAATGCCCTAAGCTTGACTTGTTCCTCTGTCACTCCATTTGGTTTCATGCTCATGCATACAATCGAGAACTCCTTCAAAAACTAGTGAGAATTTTTACCTGAAAGACCATGGAAAGCAGGAAGTAAATGAATCAATCCCGATTTCAATTCAAATACAGCATTATCAGTGATCACAGGAAAGTTAATGCATAGTGGCTAATGGACTACGTCCAGATTTACCAATTCATTCAAAGTTTTTACAGTATTTGCAGCCTTGTTTTCATCTTCCGACTCAGATCCTACAGTATCTTCCTCCTCTAAATCAGAAAATTCAGAATTCTCCTCTCCAAGATGAAGTGGATCAGCTGCAAGTTCGAGTTCGGTGAGATTTCCGACGGTTTCGCCAATGGACGAACTTGTTTCCTTCTTCTTTCGGGACTTCTTTCTCAACCTCCAGGTTGTTCTCTTGATTACTAATATGTATTCAAGCTGTTTTTTACCAGAAGCTCGAGTAATCATTCACAGAAAGAAATTTGAAAACAGGGGACAACTAACACTGAAGGGTTCAGTGTCAGTATTACAGGAAAATTCAAAAATTCCAGATAAATTCCAGAACCTATAAAAATGCAGGAAAAATATCAGAAACACATAAATTTAACAAAATTTAATTTTACTCCCTGAGCAAACAGTGCCAAATTTGATAGGTTGTCGCCGGCCTACCAAAATAAAATATGTATCCGACTCACGTTAATACTTAATATAGCAACGAGTACGGGTCGAACCCAAGAGAATATAATAATTTTTTAATTAAATTTCTGTGTTGAAAATGATTAAAACAAATAGAGGGTTTTGTTTTGGAGACAATGCGAAAATAACATAAGTTAAAATTCAACTTAATTTTTAAATAACAAAGTAGATTGAAAATTAATTATAAGATTAACCAAGTGAGACAAACCTAGCTTAGGATGATGATCCCCTCCTGTTTACTAAATTAACTAATTACCATAATTAAACATCTAGCCTAATGCGCAAACTCAAATCCCTAGATTGATGGTACGACCAATCAACTCGAATGTTTTTAAGTTTATCAATTAGGGTACGACCACTAAATTGAACTATCTACGAGTGACCCTATGTATTCGAACTCGTAAATGCATTAATACTCTAAACATAGAATTACTAGGCTACAAAATCCATCTAGGAATCATACAACCTAGATCCTATTATACCTAGAGGGAATAATCTCTATTTGTCACTTAATCTAATTTCTACAACAATTACGGATTGTAGATCATGAAATAGCATTAAGCAATTAAATAATTAAACTAGTTGATCAGGTTAAAATAATTATTAAACTACTATAAAGAACATCAAAGCATGTAATAGAATAAACTTGCACAAAAGATTCAATGAAAAAAATCCCTTAATAATTAATCTACGGTTCAACGGGAGGTTCACGAAATCCTAAACTAGAAAAGGGGATTAGCCCCGCATGTTCATAGCAAAAACAGAATTAAAAATAATATAGAATCCGATGATGTTCGATGATCTTGAACTTCATGCAAATGCTGACTTCGGGAAGGAGAGACCGCTGTGGTTTCTTTTCTGCTCCAAATTCACATTCTGATCGTGTATCTCTGCCCCCAAAACTAAATAAATATCTCACAAATATATCTGCGTCCTGATCCCTAAGTAATCCTGCTTGATCTCTTTCCTTATTTCTCTCTTCCAAAAATATCTCCAGGGTCTCTTCTTTTTTACCGTGCCTTCCACAAGATATGGGCCTAATTTGGGATGATTCTAGAATGTGAGAAAACATGTGAGAAGATTTCCAGCTGCCACTTTCCTTATTTATTCTGAATTTTTGTTCGTTTCCACTGACACTGAAGGGTTCAGTGTCAGCTTATCTGGCAGCAACGAATTTCCTCCACAAAACAGCCTATTTCCACATTAATTTATAACATTAAAACTCTAATTTACCTAAGACAAGATAAGTCAATTTAGCACCCAATTAGCACATAAGTCAATCAAATAAACATGAATTTTAACTAAATAATCGTGCTAAAATATGGCTTTTCAGCATTCCTTCATGGAGAATTGGACAAGAAATATATATGGAGTAGCCCGAGGGATTTGTGGTACCGGGGAAGGAGCAGTTTAGTTTGCAATCTCAAGAAGAGTCTCTATGGTTTGAAGAAAGCGCCAAAACAATGGTACAAGAAGTTTGATTCATTCATGGCTAATCATGGTTTCAAGAAGACTCCTACAGATCATTGCGTGTTCATAATGAGGTATGAAAATAATGATTTCATAATACTTTTATTGTATTTGGATGACATGTTGATTGTAGGATGTGATGCAAAGAAAATAGATGGCTTGAAAAGGGCATTGAGTACATCACTTGCCATGAAATTTTGGTCCTGTGAAGCAAATTCTTAGAATGAAAATATCTCGTGATTGATCCAAGAAGCTACTGTGGCTTTCTCAAGAACATTACATTGAAAAGTTCTTGAAAGATTCAACATGGATAAGGCAAAGCCTGTGAACGTGCCTCTTGCTGGGCATTTTAAATTAAGTAAACAATAGTGCCCATCAAGGGAGATAGATGAGATGAAAAGTGTGCCATCATTAGCAGTGGGTAGTCTTATGTACGCAATGATCTGTACAAGATCTGATCTTCCATATCCTGTTGGAGTAGTGAGTCATTTCTTATCCAATCCTGGGAAGGAACACTAGGAAGCTGTGAAATGGATACTTCGATACCTTCGAGGTACTTCTAACAAATGTTTATGTTTTGGAAAAGGAAAAACTATCTTGGAAGGTTACATAGATTCAAACTTGGCAGGTGATATGGATACAAGAAAATCGACTTATGGATATCTGACTACTTTTGCAGGGGAGCTGTATCTTGGCAGTCCAGGGGAAGCTGAATAAATTGCAATAACTGAAGCATGCAAGGAGATTTTGTGGATAAAGAACTTTCTTCTTGAACTAGGCTTAGATTAAGAAGAATACGTCTTAAATTATGATAATCAGAATGCAATACATCTTGCCAAGAACAACACATTTCACTCTCGTTCAAAGCACATATACATTCGATATCATTGGATTTGAAATGTGTTGGAAGATAAGCTTCTACATGTTGAGAAAATTCATACAGACAAGAATTGATCAGATATGATGACAAAAGTGGTTTCTACACAAAAATTTGAAAACATCTGCAAAGGTGCTGGTCTCATGACATTTCTCAATTAAGTCGGAAGGGGGAGAGTTGTTGGGCTATTCCTCCATTAATTGAAAAGATTTGAAGCCCATATCTCGATACATTCCAGAAACGTCGATAATAATTACAGGATTGGAAATCTCATTTTCTTTAATGAATGTCCTAGAACCTGCCATCTAATCCTATAAACGTGAATGCTGGAGTAATTACAAAGGTAAGAGTGCAGAAAATAAGTTCCTCCATAGAGAGAGTAAAATCTCGATATTGAAAGAATTTGCCAAATGAAATATAATTTCTCATGGCTTACAGAATTAGATGACTGAATGTATATTTCTTATTGATGATATTACAAGAATATAGTGGAGCCTATATATACAAACAAGACTGGATAGATATATATGATAACAACCAAATTAGAGGCACGTGCTTCTAATCAGCAATCACATATAATCTGCAATCACATATATGACTCTCTTTCCATATATGTATTTATCTAACAGCCCCCCTCAATTCGTGCTCGGTTAAGGGAACAATATTCAGCTTGTTCCTTAAACGAGTAAAGAATTGTTTTCCCAAAGCTTTTGTAAAAATGTCTGCAATTTGATCCATAGAAGGGACATGATGAACTCTTAATGCCTTGGCTGCTATCTTCTCTCTAATGAAGTGGAAATCCAATTCAATATGCTTTGTCCGCGTATGAAATACGGGATTGGATGCCAGTGCAATAGCACTAAGATTATCCACCCATAAAACTGGAACTGTAAAAGAAGAGTACTTCAACTCACGGAGCAGCGCCGAGAGCCAAAGAATTTCAGAAGTGGCCTGAGACAAGCTTCGATACTCTGCTTCAGTACTGGATTTTGACACGCAATGCTGCTTCTTAGAGCTCCAAGAAACTAAATTTTCTCCCAAAAATATGCAATGCCCTGATGTGGATCTCCTATCGTCAGGATCTGCTGCCCAATCCGAATCAGAAAACCCGATGAGATTCAAATGAGAAGATTTCCTTATTTCCAATCCATAATTGGATGAACCAGCTAAATATCGAAGGATCCTTTTAACAGCCTTGAAATGAGTATTCAATGGTGAAGACATAAACTGGCTAACTTTGTTAACAGCAAACGATATTTCTGGCCTAGTGATCGTCACATATTGAAGAGCTCCTACAATACTCCTATATTGTGAAGCGTCCACAATAGCATCTCCTTCAAACTTGGATAGAGGTGGTGAAGTAATCATGGGAGTAGTACTTCCTTTAGCATCAAGCATACTTGCCTTCTTCAAAATATCTCTGATATATTTCTCTTGACAGAGATGAAGCCCTCTATCTGTCTTCGTAATTTGAATTCCCAAAAAATAATGCAAATCTCCAAGATCCTTCAATGAAAACTGAGAGCTAAGAAACTGAATAGTTTGATTGATGAGAACTTCATTATTTCCAGTAATAAGTATATCATCCACATATATTAGTATGTAAATGATAGATTGTCCTTCAACCCTAGAGAATAATGAGCAGTCTGCTTGAGAAAATTGAAAACCCGCATTACTCAAAACTGATTTAACTTTGGTGTACCAAGCCCTCGAAGCTTGTTTCAAACCATATATAGCTTTGTTCAGTTTGCAAACCAAAGGAAAATTAGAAGATTCCTCAAAGCCAGTGGGTTGTTGCATGTAAATGTCTTCAACCAATTCTCCATGAAGAAAAGCATTATTTACATCCAATTGCCTTATGCTCCAAGAACATGTCACTGCAATGGATAATATCACCCTTATAGTAGTTGGTTTGACAACTGGACTGAAGGTCTCAGTAAAATCAAAACCCGGTGACTGTGTATAACCTTGTGCCACAAGTCTCGCTTTGTATCTCGAGATAGTACCATCTGAATATCTTTTAAGCTTGAAGATCCACTTTGAACCAATGACATTTTTCCCTTTAGGAAGACTGACCAATTTCCAAGTACCATTTGCAACGAGAGCATTATACTCTACTTGCATCGCCTTTTTCCACTTATCAGACTGAAGGGCCTCATGAACAGATTTCGGTTCAACAACAGATGTTGAGATGGTCGCTGTGTATACCTTAGGCTTGAAGATACCTGCCTTAGATCTTGTGACCATATTATGAGTATTTTTATTAAGTTGATGATGATCCACAAGCTGGTCTTCATCAACCCTGGCACTTGAGTCACTTACAACATCATTGTTCATGGATTGAGATTGCATATCACTCTCACGGGCAGAATCTGCTATTGGAGAAAAAGTTTCTTGGGGTGCATTATTTGAGCTATGTGAGTAGTGAGGTAAAGAAGGCTGGGATGGTGTATGTGAGTGAACATGATGCATATGTGTGTCGGGACTAGATTGAATAAAAGATGGGTTGTTTACGAGTATGGCAGAAGAAGTAGGAGTGTAACAATTGGAAGAATTTTTATAAGGAAAAACAGATTCATTAAACTGAACATGTCTAGAAACAATCACTTTACCATTGTCTAGTAAGACCTTGTAACCCTTATACATGTTGCTATATCCAAGAAAGATACCTGGAGATGATCTGTATTCAAGTTTGTGAGCATTATAGGGTCTGGTAAAGGGATAACACTCACACCCGAAGGCTCGAAGACTATGATAATCAGGCTTTTGGTTGTAGAGAAGCTCTAAAGGGGTTTTGAAGTTAAGCTTTTTGGATGGGGTTCGGTTAATGAGGTAGACGGCAGTAGAAAAAGAATCATCCCAGAAAGTAAGAGGAAGATTAGAGTGAGCAAGTAAGGCTAATCCTTTTTCAACAATTTCTCTATGTTTTCTTTCAGCTGAACCATTTTGTTGTGGGGTGTAAGGACAAGAGACTCTATGGATTATCCCATAATTTTCTAGGACTTTGGATAGATTTCTGTATTCCCCTCCCCAATCACTTTGCAATGCTTTTATTTTTCTATCAGTTTGATTTTCAACTAGGCTTTTGAAGTGAAGAAATGTGTTTAGAACTTCTGACTTGCTTTGCAAAAAATAAATCCAACAGTGTTTGCTGAATTGGTCAATAAAGCTTACATAATACTTATAACCGTTTCTTGAAGGAATGGGAGAGGGTCCCCACAAATCTGTGTGAATGAGTTCAAGAGGATGAGAATAAACAGTAGTGGAATCTGAAAAAGGTAATCTATGAGATTTAGCTAAAGCACAAGAAGAACAAAATGTTGGCCGACTCTTTGATTGAAAATAAACATTACAAGCTCCTAAGGTCTTTTCTATTACATCAAAGTTGGCATGCGCTAATCTATGATGCCACAGAGAAAGATCTGGTTTATTTCTAAAATTAGCAGCAAAGGCATATGAATTATTTGAGGAGGTGGAATGATCTTGAATAGGCTTGACATGGGTAATAGTAGATGGATGGAGTTGGAACTGGTACAAACCATCTCTAAGATTCCCTTGGAGTATAACTTCCAGTGTTACTTGGTCCTTTACAAGACAAAAGAAAGGATGAAATTCAAAAAACACTCCATTATCTTTGGCAAATGTAGAGACACTAAGTAAATTCTTTGTAACAGCAGGCACATGCAATAAATTTTTAAGAACAACGGGTCTAGGATTATAAGGAGAATGCATAGTAGATTTGCCTATGTGTGTGATATGCTCACCTGATCCATTTCCAAGATGCAGCTTGTTCCCTCCTGTATAATCACTTGCAAGGCTCAGGTTGCTAAGATCATTAGTAACATGGTGCGAAGCTCCCGAGTCAGGAAACCACCAATTCTCCATATTCGACTCAGACTGTGAAGATCCTGTTGAGTAAGGCATTTGTACCATGTTTAGGTTAGGGCTTCTGCCAATATTCATTCCATTTTGCCCATGATTTTGATTGACATGCTGCTGATGACCTCCTCCTGCAGTGAAGTTTTGATCAAACCTATACCAACATTTATCTGCTGTGTGTCCAACAATGAAACAAACTTGGCATTGCGGTCTCGAAGACTGAAAACGTCCGCCTCTGCCCCTGTATCCACCTCTACCAAAGTTTCTTCCACCTCTGTAACCTGCTGAACCCCTTCCTCTAAAATTCTGACTTGAAAAATTTTGATTAAAATTGGGATTGTAAGAACCAGATTGCCTTCTTGGAGCATTCGAAGTCACAACGTTCAAACTAGGCAATGATCCATCGGTATTTGTAGATACAGGATTAAAGGACTCCAATCTAGACTCAAAACTAAGGAGTAAAGCTTGAACATCTTGTAAGGAGTATGGCTCAATTTTGGAAGCTATGGTAACCATTACATAATCATATTCTGTTCCTAAACCAGCAAGAATTTGCAGAATTTGATCTTCTTCTTTGAATTCCTTTCCAGTTGACATGATTAAATCACTGTAGGATTTTACTTTGTTCAAATACTCCATCATTTTCATGTTTCCTTTCTTCAAGTTTTGCAATTGTAGTTTATAATGCAAATAATTTGCTTTACTTTGGCTAGTGAAATTAACTTCTATAGTTTTCCATATTTCTTTAGCCGAGTTAAAACCGACCATCATCACTAGAATATTTTCAGACAAACTAGATAAAAGCCAAGAAGCTAAAATCTGATCATGTCTCTTCCAAAAAATATAAGTGGGATTTATTACCTTTGAATCCACTCCTTTGCTGTGAATCATCTTTTCTGGTACTTTATCATCTTCTGTGATGTAAGATTCCAAGCCATATCCTCTTATTGCTATCAGAACCTGTTGTTTCCACAACAAATAATTGTTACGATCCAACTTCATAGAAATGAGTTGTTGTTGTGGGTAAACAAGTTGACTTCCTTCATTTGATGAACTTCCTGTTTCGAAGCTCTGTTTTGCATCCATATTTTCAGATCCAAACGGAAAAAAAAAAAAAAAAATGTAAGAGAGAAAGGGATATCAAAAGCAAGTTATTAACCCGCTCTGATACCATGAAAGAATTTGCCAAATGAAATATAATTTCTCATGGCTTACAGAATTAGATGACTGAATGTATATTTCTTATTGATGATATTACAAGAATATAGTGGAGCCTATATATACAAACAAGACTGGATAGATATATATGATAACAACCAAATTAGAGGCACGTGCTTCTAATCAGCAATCACATATAATCTGCAATCACATATATGACTCTCTTTCCATATATGTATTTATCTAACAGATATCCACTTCAGTAAGTGAGTTTGCTATGGAGAGTTTTCCTCTAGTTTAAAACTAGAGAGAACATCTTTGTAATATCCACACATATATAGTGAGAGATTTGGGACTGAGGTCCAACCGTGGTTTTTCCCGATTTGGGTTTTCCACGTTAAATCTTGGCGTTCTTTCTTTTGTTCTTTCTATTGTTCTTTCTTTTAATATATTATCTCGTATTAAATTCCAAAATATTTGCAGAGAGAAAAGGTCACGCTTCCGCTTATTGTTAAGCCTTTTCTCAACAGATTCAACTCCAATGGTATAGTAGTAGTTAATTCTTCCGCACGGCGACAAACCAGGGCGATGGATTTTAGTCTATGAATCAGCAGATCTCCAGTGTGATGGTGAATCGACGAGGTAAGAAAGACAGGTACCATGGCTGGAAGCTTGAAGAGCATAGTGGTGTAGAGAGGCACTCAGCTGGACAGCGGTGCCGGGTGGTTTCAGTGGTACTTCCAGCAGCGATGAGGCGATGAAAAGAGGCAGCCTGGCGGCACTCCGACTTCCAGCAGCAATTGGGCATTTCATTGGGGTAAATCACGGAGGTAGCGACAGCCTGGGTAGTGAACATGGATTTTTCAGTACAGATTCGATGCGACGAGTGGATTTGATCCCAAGATTCATGCTTTGAATGTTATGCTCTTAGATGATCGTCCCAAGGATGCTGGTCACACTCCCCAGAGCTATCTATGAAAACATGGGAGTTAGCATCAATACCAGGGTATACTGTGCAAGGATGAAGTTGAATAGGGAGAGACAAGAGATTATATCATAGATTATTAAGAAAAAACCTGCTTTTAAACCGAAAGTGGATTATAGGACTCCCAAGCTTCAGAAGAAGTTATACACACACCAATGAAAGAGTACCCTGTTATAACTTTTATAGGATTGATTATAAGATAGTTATCGGGGAAATGGTCAGTGAAAGAGGGTAGGCTACAAATGGGACTTAAAGCCTGGCCCTTTGGAGAATGAAGATCTTCATGTGTTAGTGGAGGCAGAGACTCTGAAATCACTTGAAGCTGCTGCAGGTATGACATGAGAAGCTCTTACAGTCTGTTGATAAAGTTCTCAATGCAGCCTTGAATGGTACTATTAGGGATGAGGAGTGCTGTAAGTTGTTTGGTGAGCCTGGGCACAGCAGTATGTATGTCATTCCTGAACTTCCACATTTAAGAGTGATATATTTTGTGTAAGATTTGTGGTGATGGTGGAAATCCTACCACAAATTGCCAGGTTAAGAATACTACTGGGAAGAAGATGGAAGATGAGTTTAGAATTTCTTGATAGAACTTGGAAGAACAATTCCAAAATCTTTTATCAAGCCAATTTCCTGCTTTGCTAGTGCAGCATCACTCGGATTTCAAAGTTAGTTGATTGCTTTTTTAGCATCCAATTACACATTCAATTATGTTTATGTATGTTTGCCTTTAATTAGAAGAGTTTTGCATAACAAACTATGAGGGGTTTTAAAGAGCACGACATATAGTTGCACCGAAGAAGAACGACAACAAACAAGCCTAAAATGGTCTTGAGGATTGATATTAACATACACAAGATTCAGTGTGCTGAAAACTGATCAGAGGAGCCTCTACTGAGCTCTATAGAGGTCTTGGATTGCTCAAGAAATAGTTTTATTGCCAGTTGGGGTGATGTTGCTCCTACTTTATTGTCACCCATTGGACTGATGTTTATATCATTGCTAGCTTTTTTAGCATTTTTACATTATCATGCTGCAATATTTGGCATAGAAGCAAATAACTGTTTTAAGGATTCTACTAAAGATTATGGGTGTTTTTCCAAGTCATCAAAAACTAAGAAGATATTTTGATTATTTGGTTTTGATAAATATCTTTGTTAATAAAATTCAAAAAATAAAAATAAAAAAATTGTGGGCGTACTTTTCAATTGTTGTATCAATCATTTGGCCATAGAGTGTACTTGAAAAGTTTGCAGTAAAGTCGGCATAAGAAATACTAAGAAACTTTCCAATTGGTGTATATGTTCTGGCCATTTCTTGATTGTCGTTAGGGAGGATTACTAAAAAAAACTCTTAATTACTATGAGATATAAACATACAAAAATATTACTACTAACTACAAAAATATATAGTGATATTTCAATATTACCCCTACAATGTGCTGTACATAAATGTGGTGTGCAGCAAAAGTTCATGTGCAGTAAAAAAAGTATGTGCAGTAAAAAAAAGTGTGTGTAGTAAAAAAAGTGGGGTGGTCCGGCGGCGGTCTGGCGACCGGCAGGCGGTCCGGTGGAGCTCCGGTGACCGGCCGGTGGCGGCGGTGGTCCGGTGGTGGTCCGGCGGTGGGTGGGGGTTAGGGTTTGTGGTTTAATAGTTTATGGGTTTAGGGTTATATTTGGTATTTTACTCTAATATTTTGTATGTGATAGTAATTATTTTAAATTAATGTATCTAATAGTAATTAGGGGTACAAAGTACGTACCTAGTATAATTTTTCCTTGTTTTTAATTTACAAAACCATGCCTTGATGTGCATGTATTTTGCTTTTACTAAAAGTAGTTCTGACCAATTCATGTAATAATATTTAATTATTTATATTTTTGGCAGACGTAAAATTTTATCCAACAACATACATGTCCTCTGTGTTAATTATACACAACATTCTAGCTTTAATATATTCCAACTCATGATTCAACTTATCAATATCTGGATCTTCTATTTATATAATGCTTTTGGCATAGTCACTCAATATGGTTGGGTTGCATTCACAAAAAATCACAAGAAATTCTATAAGGTTATTGGAATTACTAATTCTATATTTCAACATCACTACAATATAAGTGACATTAAGTAATAACTTAGAGTAACATTTTTATTTTAATTAACACAAATCGGTAACACTTTCAAATTTATTATAATACTCCATCTGTCTCATCCTTATGATTACGTTTGCTTTTTGCAAGGGAATTAATGAATATAGTATTTTAATGTGTATTGAGGTGAGAGAAATAATAAATTAATGTAAAGTGAGTAGGTGTATTAGTGGGATGTGTGGGCCCATGGAGAGAGAAGTAATTAATTTGTGTGGGTCTCATATGCTAAAAATGGAAATGTAACCATTAGGATAGGACGTCCAAAATGGAAATGTGTAACCATTAGGATGGAACGGAGGGAGTATGTAACAAATTTGTAATACTTTTTATATTAGTAACATAGACGAGTAACACTATTCTAATATGTAACACATGCATATAACACTTTTAAATAAGTTACACTTCTCATGTAACACTTACACATAAGTAATAAAATTATGTAACATTTTTATATAGGTAACAATTGTAAATAACACTTTTACACTTTCCTCAAAGTACAAATATATAACACTTATATATGTTACACTTTAATATAGTTTTATTTATAAAGTATATATATATATATATATATATATGTTGCATATAAATAAATATCTATACAAATATATTTTAATTTTTATGTTATATTATATTTAGATAAATAATATGGGTAAAAAAGAAATATTTTTATACATCATGTAATGTTTTTATTTATAAACAAATGTATTATATTATATTTAAACAAATTTCAATTATTATTTTATATTATATTTAAATAAATAATATGAGTATATGTTTATTCTAATATTCTATAAACGAAATCACGTAGTTTGAAATATAATGTGGAGTGGTAATTTAAAGATGTGGATTGTTTGTCATTGAAAGTTTTGTAGATGCTACTTTATTTTATTTTCAGATGAGAGAGTGTATTCAGAGTGGAAGTGTGGAACAGACCAGTTGCTTTAAGTGAGCCCAAGAATAAGCGGAAACCAGTTGACCTCAATATTTTGCTTTGCTTTTTGGAAAACTATAATTCGAAGCAAATTTGTACCTCTTTTCACCTATACATTTTGGCTCTAGATTGTGTTTTACATCACATTCAATATAAAAGCCTAGTTTATTTAATATAATTTCTAGTTATTTAAACAAATTACACCTAGAGATTATTTAAAAATAAATAAAATGCAATAAATATTGTAGCAGTTGATTTTGTAGTAGTTATAATATTTTAAAACACAGCCACATTTGAAGCCTTGTTGGAGATTATAGCAATATCTCCCACTCCATAATGAAGAAAGGCAGGAGGTGCTTTTTAGGTTCGGAGAACAACTTCTCAATGGCGACGAGCATCACTAGCTCCTTCTCATAATTTTCTGAACATTGAGGACAGATATCGATGGTTGATCTTTGACCAACATCCAAGTTCTCAAATACGCATTTTGTTAAAGTAGGCAGTGGAGTTGCGATGGCTTTCAATGAATTCAAAGACTCCACTGGATTACGTAGAATCCCCTCATTGCCCAGCCTGAAATATTACAACAATAAAAAATCAAATAATCAAACCAAGATTCACAGAAGCATTGGATGAACACAATGCTGAAATTCAAGATTCATTAATCCAAAAGCAAACTTGAAAATATATGAAACAAAATTTATTCAAGATTCATTAATCCAAAATCAAACTTGAAAATATATGAAACAAAATTTGATCACCTACTTTGCAGCACCATTCGAGTTATCTTCTTCTTGCACCTTTCCAGAATAATTGCTATTTCTAAGTACACAAATTTAGCCACGCATTTTAGCTTTCTAGTGGAGATTACAACATCAACCATAACCAACCACCACTGTCTTCCCAGTAAATCTGATAGTCTTCTTCTTATTCAAATTCTCCCAGTAGTTGTGGTGGAGGTTCATCCCCGCAACTTCTTCTCGATTGCCAATATAGGAGTCATTTGAAAATGTAGAAAATTGATTACCCTTTGATATTGGTCCAACAGAATATCCATATTTTGTAAATATATAGTACCTGACTTACCCAACTAGAAATGGGTTGAATTTTTAAGAGAAAAATAAAACGATACTAAAAGAAATATAAGAGCAATTTGTCTCATAAAATGAAGAAAGAACTCAAATCTCAAACAGCCTGAAAAAGTCAACTAGGAAATATCTTATCTTTTACTGTCAAAGCGTGGTAAAAAAAAGCAACAATAAACAAAGGCAAGCAATGCTTTCCAATTTTCCACATTTTGCCCATGGTTGAATGAGTCGCCCATGAATACAACTCACATTTTGCCAATCCAAAATCTCCAATTTTGACTGTGAATGTAAACCCTTAAGATCCCTATTAGATCCTACACCTGCAACAATAAAATAACAATTTCACATTGGTAAAACTTGAGATCTACATATACTGATAAATAGTTTGGTAAGTATTTGTCGATTGTTGTTAAATCTGGAGTTAATACTTATACTAAAGCTAAATAGGAATAATCCAATGATGTAAAAAACAGAGGTTAGTTTTTACTGTCTCTAAAGTTTAGTTAAGAGTTGAGACATGCTAACATCTTCCATAGAACATCATTATTCTCCATAGCATATCTACTGCCCAGCTACTGGAAGTATGATATATAACTTTTTATCTTCATTATCATCTAAAATAAAGAAGAAATAACAAGCTAATTCAATTTTAAAAACTCATGTCAATGAAAGTTATGTACTTGAGGAGTATATTAAGATCATTTGCAGAAACTTTAGATGATCATTGAATAAGTACTAAATTATAAATCCATGCTAACTACTTTCTATCATGGATTTGAAACTCATATATAAATATTGAATACTTATGAGCTAATAATAGTAAATAATTAATTGCAATAGCCCAATCTTAAATCACCAGCCCCCAATAAACAACCAGATACAGATCTCATAACCCTCCTGAGATATTTAAAACCCTGCTTTTGAGTCAACACTTCAACAAATTGGGCTTCAGATCCAGCTGCAGTCAGTACATTGTGTGTATAGTCAAATGGGCTTCAGAACTTGCCCTCCCAAACATGAGGACAGAGCCGTGGTACGCTGAAAACCAAATCTGAGAGCTCTTGCTAAAATTCGTGAACTGGAACAGAATTGCAAGGAGAGGCTAAGGATGGCCAAAAAAGGTCCCTGAGCAGATGCACAATTACCAGCAAATATCCCAACATTTATGTATCTACCATCAAGCATCAGCATTTACACAGCAAACATCAAAATACTGTTAACCACAGCAAAAGAACATCCACTCTCAGTTTAAATTTCAACATAAATACCAAAAGAACCAACCAAAGCAGAACCTAAAATAAAAACTAGCCATCCATTTCACCTCCGGAATCAAAACCAGTATAATTCCAGAAAAATACCTATACAATAACTACTAAATCAGCTACCAAAACGCACAGTAAATCAAGTTTAGTACACAATCACAAAATCTGAATAGTTTACTCTTATCAAAAAAGAACAAAAAAATAAAATTTTAAGGAAACCAAGAGCAATATCAAGATAATCAAAAAAAAAAAAAAAAAAAAACAGCAAATGCCAAGACCAAGATAGTAAACTACCAAGGCTGCTACCAACACAACTTACAACCTCACCAGCCCCTTCATGAATAGAAGGGTGCGGACGAGGTGCTGTCATCTGATTCTTCATCAGCTGGATAGAGGAAGAAGAATGATTCACTATTGCAGTAGGCTTCATAGACTGTTTCTCAGGTCTGGTGGCAACGATGGAGAGGGATTTCAACTTGTAAATTAAGCCACAGTAATGCAAAATGTGATATAAAAGGGGAAATATAATGTACCAAACCCTTCACTTTCAAAAAGATGAGTAGATAAGTTTCGAGGTATTCAGGGGACAAGAGGGAGGAGTTTTACACAATAACGTTTACAAATTTAGTGAAGGCACTGTTATTCTAATTTCAAGTAGTGTACTACACCAATATAAGGTAGTTTTTCCCCCTTTTATTAGTCTTCCACAACAAATAATAACTTCATCAAGAAACAAGACCGCTTCACATTATAAGATATAGAAATTAGATATTGCACTCTAAACTGAGAGAATGAAAGAGACCTACTTTTCATGATAGAAAGGGGTGAGAAAACTCATGTTGTGAAGTTACTATACATGACTGACGTATCATATCTCTGCAAGAGGTCCTTGTCCAGCTTCTATGTTGTTACATTCACAATGTAGTTGGAGATAATTATAACAAAATAATAGAAAAAGATGCAGAAGGACAAGCTCAGCTCGAATTCTATGTAGTAATATTACAAAAAAAAATAAAATTAAATGTATAAACTAAACGTTAACTTAAAAGTAACAATACTTACTTGGTTATCCAAAATAACATTCAATGTAGTTAAGTAAGAAGATAAAAGTCCATGTAACCTAACTGACAATGACAACTGCTTCAGTACTTCCATCTACAAATATAATACAAGACTATGTTAGTACTTGATCTAAAGTAAAAAGAAAGACTGCTCAAAAGTCACCTCTAATGTAAGAAATCCATCTTCATCACTCTCCAAAACTGATATGGAAGTAGATTTTCCTCCAGCAGCTTCCTCCGATAGATTAACACTGGAAATAAATTCATGCAATATAAAGGTAACTTTAATAAGTTACAAAACCAGGTCAGAAATGAGATGCTTATTAATTACCTATCAAAATAATTTATGGTAATGAATAAGCATGAATCCTTCCAAAATTAGATTTATAAGAATTTTTTATGGCTGTCAAAGCAGAGGTTAGAAAATTATAGACCTAGATTAAGCGAAGCACATAAGTATATGTTTATTAGAAAGATGGATGTGAAAGTATTTTAGAAAATATACTGACCAACAAGAAATATGGAAGTTCCCTTCAAATCAGGGAGATATCTCTAAAGCACTCTTCTGAAAAAAACTGAAGACTTAAAATAATTCTTCAGATCTGAGTTGAAATGGATGGAGCATTTAAGAGCAAGAAATCTAGCACTCGCTTTGATTGCTAAAGAATAATCATATTCAACAATTTTCGTTGCCACAGAGTCCGTCATAAAAGGAATTAAAAAAATATTAATTTCTTGAATATTCATGTATGAGAGCAAGAGAAACGTGATAAATGAATTTTAGACAAATTTTATTGCAATGAAATATTTAGGTAACAAAATGAGATATTGACAAAAATTAAAAAATTTTAAAACCAATTAAAATAACAAAGTACCTTTTGCTCTCTTCCTTTACAATTTAGATGCAGCCTTAGTCTTGGAAGTAAATTCCTTCATGTCTCGGCTTCTTTTGGTTATCTACCAATTTGCCTTTCACTTCTTTGGTTCCTGCGACACACCTTTGTGTTATTACTTTATGCTTTAAATCATCGAAATTGATCTACAGGCAAATTAGTGAAAACATTAGTGACTTTTGTTACCTACAGGCAAATTGATCTACTTGACTTTTGTTACCTAAAAACTAAAATAAATTATAAGATAGAAAATTAGTGAGAACAGGCAACACCCCTAACACGTTAAGAGTATTGAGGAATGTAACACGGTTGGTTGAATAATATTATTTTTTAATAGCCAAAACTAGTCATAGGAAAAGTATGCCACTTACTAACTTTCTACCTTGATCTGCTACTTCAGAATCAAAGCAAGCATGGAAGGCTTTAGCAACAAATTAAGGCATATCTATTAGAGTTTTTATTTATTCCACTTTATCTGTCCCAATGTAAGGTTCTACCCATAAATAAGATTTAGTTTTATTGACTAATGCAGAATTAATTTACTGCTCCTTATTGCAGAGTATGTGATCTAAAAAAATACTATAAGGTAAAATATGTTTGGCCTAAACAAAAGCTAGTCGCTACTTCTCCAATCAACTGTTCAGGACGTAATTCTGCAAATAATATTGCAATAAAAAAAATGATAAAATTAAGTGTGTAATTGCAATACTGAAGAATCACGAAAAAGTTATTTAAATAAATCACCACATGACCTATGATATATGTTAAAATCAGTAAGGGCTCAATTAGACATCAAGTAGAAAAATCTCAAAATGTGATGAAGCATAGATCGGGGAGAATCTATTACATTTGATAAAGCTATTTCACCCCTTTCATTTCTAATCTTGAAAGTGGTAATGATATTCCCAAGTATTATTCTGATAAAGCTGAACATTTTCTCTGTAGATAACTGGTATTATCAATTTTGGTCAAGTAGGACTAATTTGGATTTGTGCACACCTTTTGGCATTTGAATTCAGGATTCAAAAGTTGCAAAAAGGATCTGTTAAGAGTCAACAGTTCTGAGCACTCTATTTGGAAAAGAAGCTAACAGATAAATATAAAACTAATCAGAAAATTATATTCTACTCCCTTTACTCTGTTAACCTGAATAACCAGCAAGTTTGGTTCTTGAATTTTTCTGCCAAAAAAAAAAAAAAAAAAAAACAAGTCTGCAATCTATGAAATTTGCTAAATTGATATTCTGCCTCAATCTATGGACAGTAAATGCAAAAAAAATATATATATATAAATAGGGGATAGAAACTAAACCCAAGTAGTGAATACCTAATCAGAGATCATTTGCTAACACCACATTTGAGCTACATTGGATAAACACAACAAGTCAACAACCAATTAGGTTCAACATATTTTTATCATTTTATAGCATCGCACTTGCAATCTAGAAACATAGAAATAGTTGAATGATCTTCAAACAATTGCAAAATTGAATTATATGCGTCTTCTTCATTATAAATGACCATAACAAGAGCAAAAAGAGAGAAAATATAACATTCATCAACTAACAAAAACACCATCTATAATCTTTGAGAATTCAATCTTTTTCTTTTTTCTTTTTTTAAATAAAATCAGAAATATAAGTTTCATAAGAAGGAATTTCAGTAATTAGTGAAAATAAAAAATTAGGGGTTTAAACAATTATAAACTTTAGAAATTAGTAAAGTACATTAACCCAATAGGGACTTCTTGATGGTGAATAAAATGAGTCACGATTCCACATCAATTCACCATTAGACCGTATCTGAGAGTGTTGGTACGGTCTGAGGGTATATACAAACTACTCCTCAATCCAGTGGCAAATTCATTGACGGGTTTTAACTGATTTCAATGTGATAGGCGTCGAAAAATCGTGGAGGAATTTCTGAGGATTAGCGCTAGGAGATGAATTGGCGTAGAACTTCAGAACTAGCACTTTTTTCAATCCCTTTTGTCTGTAAATTTTGGCGGCGGTGAATTCCAGAACTAGCGCGCTTTTTTTTCATTTTCCCCCTTTCCGGTCTGTGAATTTTGGCGCTTTCTCTCATGTGAATATTCATCTTATTAAATTGAAAAGATGATGTGTTGCTACTAATAATAATAATAATAATAATGCTATAGAGATGTGTCATTAATTAAAGCTTAAACACAGATTAAATATTGAAATTAATTAAAAATTATATTTGTAATAAATGAAATTTTGGGCATTCTCCAGGACATGTAAACGTGGGATTAATATTCTATAATTATACTTTAATAAATTATTAATCATACTTTAAAAAATGTATTTTATTTATTCATAATACATTAGCAATCATACTTTAATAATGAATCAATTGATCTCACAATTTGTACCACAAGACTTGTGTATTTATGCAACAATTATTAATAAAAAATCAAAAGACTTTTGTATCTATGCAACAATTATTAATTAAAAAATTATGAAAAAGTTAGGATCTTGAAACATTAAAATTAGCCAACATATTAAGTAAGGCTAAAACTTGTGTGTCTCGGATATCGTGCTCCCAAATACATTTTAGTATTAAATATATTTTTAGTATAAGTTGTTGGAATTGGTTAAGTGTAGAAGTGGGTCAAGCCCACCTTTGACCAATGTTCTTGTAATTTTCGTTTGTCGAAAATGAAAACAAATTGCATATTTGGAAACTACGTTTCGAGTAGATGAATTTAGTGTATAAGTTTGCTCAAATCCAATTCCGGGTGAATGAGTAATTAATACATGAAGTTTGCAATTAATTACAAGAAAAATAAGGAAAAATGAAGAGTAAATGTTGAAGTGGGAAGTTATCCCACATTGGAAAAAGATGGGAGAATTTAACTCCTTATTACTACCTACACACATTATTGAATTAAATTAAATGTGTGGACCACATGATGCAACCAACCAAGCCACGAGCCGCACCCACGCTTGCACATAGTTACACTCATTTTGGACCCGAACTAGGGTCCGATGGGTTAGACTTGGGTGCACCGTACGCACCGGGTCGGGTCGCCCGGATCACCGCAGTTCCGGGTCGGGTCGGGTCACCGGTCCGGGTCTGATCGGGTTGCCGGACCGGGTCTGACCGGGCCACTTGCTAGGCCGGGCCTGATTCGCATGCCCAATTGTGGTTCAAAATTGTGGAGGGTAAATTTGGCTCCAAGATTTGAAATTTCAAATTCAAATCCAAAATGGAGGGGTGCAATATGAGCCATTAGATCAAGTCTTTAATAAAAAGACATGATCCAAGGGCCTAGATTAAATCAAGGTGTCCATTCCAAAAAGACATCACAACTCTTCAATTATTATAAATAGGCCCCAACACATTCTGCAGAAAATCATTCCAATCCTGCATTCAATACTTGCATATTACATTCTAGTCCATTAGTTCTAGAATTATCCTACCCGAGTCCGAAAGTTCTAAAATATTAGTTCGTTCGCCGATAATTTTGGACTAGTTGTGCTACAAGTCCAAAATTCAAAGTCGTTGTATCTTGGAGGCGATTGCTATAGTCCGTAAGCACCTGAAGTACGGAGCAATTTCGTCTTAAGGAGAAAGAGTGTAACTCTTGACTCGACTTTACCAAAAGTAATACATAAGCCGTTTTAAATACAACCCCATATACCCAACAATCTTAAGACGAATTTTTTTTTTTGTATTTAAAGATGGCTACTGATGTACCTGCTAATGTTACTACTGCACCGGTACCTGCTACTGTTACTACTGCACCTGTTCACGCCGAAAGACCACCTAAGTTCGATGGAACGGAATTTAAGCGCTGGCAACAGAAAATGTTGTTCTACTTAACAACACTCAACCTCGCCCGTTTTTTGACGGAAGTTGCTCCAACGGTTGAAGAAGATGAAACTGATGATCAAAAGAAAGTTGCCGTTCAAATCTGGAAACATAGTGACTTCATGTGTCGTAACTCCATTCTAAATGGGTTAGATGACTCACTCTATAATGTTTATACAGATTTTAAAACTTCTAAAGAATTATGGGAGTCACTTGAAAAGAAGTACAAAGCGGATGACGCCGGAATGAAGAAATTCATAGTCGGACGATTCCTCGAGTACAAAATGGTGGACTCCAAGACTGTATTGGATCAAGTTAGAGAACTACAACTGATCTTACATGGCATCCATGCCGAGGGTATGGAATTGAGTGAATCTTTTCAAGTAGCTGCTTTAATTGAAAAGCTACCGCCTCTGTGGAAAGATTTTAAAAACTATCTCAAGCATAAAAGAAAAGAAATGATGCTTGAAGACTTGATCGTGAGACTAAGGATCGAAGAAGATAATCGAAAGTCTGAAATCAAGTCAAGCAAAGAGGCAAGAGTTAATTTGGCTGAATCCGGGGAAAACAAAAAGAGGAAGCGGAATGACAAAAAGCAAAAGCCTGCAAAGAAGATTAAAGGCAACTGCTACAACTGTAACAAGCCCGGACATATGGCGAAAAACTGTCGTCAACCAAAGAAGGAAAACAACAGCCGAGCTAACCTAGCCGAAGAGAAGTCGGTATTCGCCAACTTGTCCGAACTAAACCTAGCGGCTGTGGTCTTTGAAGCAAACCTTGTGGATAATCCACAAGAATGGTTTGTGGATAGTGGAGCAACAAGACACATCTGCTCGGACAAGGAAATGTTCTCTACCTACATCCCGATAAATGGTAGAAAATTATTTATGGGAAATTCTTCAACATCTGAAGTCATTGGACTAGGCAGAATTGTGTTGAAGATGACATCGGGAAAAGAGCTCCAACTTGTGGATGTGTTGCATGTCCCTGACATCCGCAAGAACTTAGTGTCTGGATCATTGCTTAGTAAAGCCGGATTTAGACGAGTGTATGAGTCTGACAAATATATACTATCCAAAAGTGGAATGTTTGTAGGAAAAGGTTACCTTGAAAATGGTCTTTTCAAACTAAATGTAATGACTGTACACCGTGATATTAAAAATAAAAGAAAAGTTATTTCTTACTTGGCCGAGAGTTCTAATATATGGCATGATAGATTAGGACATGCAAGTTTAAATTCACTAAGAAAATTAGTCAACTTAAATTTGTTGCCAATAATGGAACTAGATCCACAAAAGAAATGTGAAATTTGTGTTGAAGCAAAAATGACAAAAACTCCATTTCATTCAGTGGAAAGAAGTACTACACCTCTAGAACTAATCCATACTGATATATGTGATTTAAAGTTCGCACCAACAAGAGGGGGTAAGAATTACTTCATTACATTTATCGATGATTGCACAAGGTATTGTTATATATATCTTCTAAGAGGGAAAGATGAAGCAATAGATGCATTCATAAACTTTAAGAATGAAGTCGAAAATCAACTAAGCATTAGAATCAAAATGATTCGAAGTGATAGAGGTGGAGAATATGTGGCTCCATTTGAAGAATTTTGTCTACAAAATGGCATTATTCATCAAACTACAGCACCATACTCACCACAATCTAATGGCGTTGCAGAACGAAAAAATAGAACTCTCAAAGAGATGATGAATGCTATGTTGATTAGCTCGGGCCTATCCCAGAACATGTGGGGAGAAGCGGTGCTTTCGGCAAACCACATTCTTAATAAACTACCACACAAGAAAAGAGATAAAACTCCATATGAATTATGGAAAGGAAGGAAACCGTCATATGGTTACCTCAAAGTGTGGGGGTGCCTAGCAAAAGTTGAGGTACCTAAACCAAAACAAGTAAAGCTAGGACCCAAAACAGTTGATTGCATCTTTATTGGTTATGCATACAATAGTAGTGCATATCGTTTCTTGGTTCATAAGTCAGAAGTTCCTGAAATGAATGAGGGAATGACTATTGAATCTAGAAATGCAGTGTTCTTTGAGAATATTTTTCCTAAGAAGGAAAAACAAGAAGTGAGCTCGCATAAAAGAACTCATGACGCTATAGAAAAAGGTTCACCTCAAAGGGAGGAAGAACCAAGGCGTAGTAAAAGAACCAAGAAGGAAAAGTCCTTTGGTTCTGATTTTATAAGCTACATGCTAGAAAATGAACCAAGGACAATACATGAAGCATTGTCTAGTCCAGATGCTCCTCTCTGGAAAGAGGCTATCAATAGCGAAATTGAATCCATTATGCAAAACCATACTTGGGAGGTGGTCGATCTCCCACCGGGCAACAAACCTTTAGGATGCAAATGGATCCTAAAGAAGAAATACAAGGCTGATGGTTCAATTGACAAATACAAGGCTCGCTTAGTAGCTAAAGGATTCAAACAAAAGGAAGGATATGATTTCTTCGACACATATTCACCTGTGACAAGAATTTCATCCATTAGAGTTCTCATAGCAATTGCAGCTTTGCATAATCTTGAGATACACCAAATGGATGTCAAAACAGCTTTCTTAAATGGTGAATTAGAAGAGGAAATATATATGGAACAACCTGAAGGGTTTGTTGCCCCTGGCCAAGAAAAGAAAGTGTGCAAGTTAATAAAATCCTTATACGGATTAAAACAAGCACCTAAACAATGGCATCAAAAGTTTGATCAAACTATGCTATCAAATGGATTCAAAATCAATGAATGTGATAAGTGTGTCTACATAAAAGGCACGCCTAATGAGTATGTAATTGTATGTCTATACGTAGACGACATGCTCATAATAGGAAGTAATCACAAAGTGATTGTGAATACTAAGAACATGTTAAAAAGGAATTTTGACATGAAGGATATGGGTGAGGCTGATGTCATACTAGGGATAAGAATCTCTAGATCACCTGATGGAATTGTCTTAACACAATCTCACTACGTAGAGAATATACTTAAGAAATTCGATGCATTTGGCTTACCCTCGGCTAAAACTCCTGTGGATGTGAATTTACATCTAGCCAAAAATAAAGGCGAACCCATATCACAACAGAAATATGCAAGAATTATCGGAAATTTGATGTACTTAACAAATTGTACACGTCCGGATATAGCATACTCTGTTCATAAACTTAGTAGGTTCACAAGCAATCCTAATAAAGAACATTGGATAGCATTGACAAGAGTACTTAGATATTTGAAACATACTCTAAGTTATGGGATACTGTATACAAGATATCCAGCCGTAGTCGAAGGATTCACGGATGCTAATTGGATATCTGATTCAAAAGACTCCAAATCCACAAGTGGTTACGTATTTACCATAGGTGGTGGAGCAGTATCATGGAAATCTTCTAAACAAACATGCATAGCTCGTTCCACAATGGAGTCGGAGTTCATTGCATTAGACAAAGCTGGTGAAGAAGCCGAATGGCTTAGAAACTTCTTAGAGGATATTCCTTGTTGGAGCAAACCAGTGCCTCCTATAATGATACATTGCGATAGCATGGCAACTATTGGGAGAGCACAAAGCAACATGTACAACGGTAAATCTCGACACATAAGGAGGAGACATAATACCGTTAGGCAATTGATCTCTAGTGGAATAATTTCCATCGACTATGTAAAGTCTAAGGAAAATATCGCGGATCCGCTGACAAAAGGCATAAATAGAGATCTAATGACAAGTGCAGTAATGGGAATGGGTTTAAAATCCACGCACTAAAGAACGTTTATAGCGGTAACTTAACCATGATGATTGGAGATCCCAAGAACATGGTTCAATAAGACAACTAAGTTATAAGTGTTCCGAAATAGCACTTGAAATATAATCTCAACTCATTCTCAAATCAAGTGCAAGCCTGCAGAAGTGTGGTAGAGGGTAAGCCTTAAAAGCTTTTAATGATTCCTATACCTTAAAGGTGGAGTATAGCATGATACTCTACATAGGAGATCACCTATATAAGTGTGAAGTTTGGCCGCTTCGAATGAGAAAAACACTTATGAATCCAAGATGGTCCAGGGCCGAATTGGACACAACGTGAGAACGAAGAATATTAGAATTGTTATTGTGTGGGTGTCGTTGACTTGATTTACATAAAATGCTGACTAGTTCAAAACATCATGTTCACTAAGCAGCAAGTAAATCCGATGGCATTCTACTAAGGAAGGTTCAAAGCCGGAAGCTACCTATCCTGATGCAAATAGCAGTTCGTAGGAACTTTCGATAGAGTCTACATGCATTAATTACATTCATGTGGGGGATTGTTGGAATTGGTTAAGTGTAGAAGTGGGTCAAGCCCACCTTTGACCAATGTTCTTGTAATTTTCGTTTGTCGAAAATGAAAACAAATTGCATATTTGGAAACTACGTTTCGAGTAGATGAATTTAGTGTATAAGTTTGCTCAAATCCAATTCCGGGTGAATGAGTAATTAATACATGAAGTTTGCAATTAATTACAAGAAAAATAAGGAAAAATGAAGAGTAAATGTTGAAGTGGGAAGTTATCCCACATTGGAAAAAGATGGGAGAATTTAACTCCTTATTACTACCTACACACATTATTGAATTAAATTAAATGTGTGGACCACATGATGCAACCAACCAAGCCACGAGCCGCACCCACGCTTGCACATAGTTACACTCATTTTGGACCCGAACTGGGGTCTGATGGGTTAGACTTGGGTACACGTAGGGTGCACCGTACGCACCGGGTCGGGTCGGGTCGTCCGGATCGCTACAGTACCGGGTCGGGTTGGGTCACCGAGTCGGGTCTGGTCGGGTTGCCGGACCGGGTCTGACCGGGCCACTTGCTAGGCCGGGCCTGATTCGCAGGCCCAATTGTGGTTCAAAATTGTGGAGGGTAAATTTGGCTCCAAGATTTGAAAATTCAAATTCAAATCCAAAATGGAGGGGTGCAATATGAGCCATTAGAACAAGTCTTTAATAAAAAGACATGATCCAAGGGCCTAGATTAAATCAAGGTGTCCATTCCAAAAAGACATCACAACTCTTCAATTATTATAAATAGGCCCCAATACATTCTGCAGAAAATCATTTCAATCCTGCATTCAATACTTGCATATTACATTCTAGTCCATTAGTTCTAGAATTATCCTACCCGAGTCCGAAAGTTCTAAAATATTAGTTCGTTCGCCGATAATTTTGGACTAGTTGTGCTACAAGTCCAAAATTCAAAGTCGTTGTATCTTGGAGGCGATTGCTATAGTCCGTAAGCACCTGAAGTACGGAGCAATTTCGTCTTAAGGAGAAAGAGTGTAACTCTTGACTCGACTTTACCAAAAGTAATACATAAGCCGTTTTAAATACAACCCCATATACCCAACAATCTTAAGACGAATTTTTTTTTTTGTATTTAAAGATGGCTACTGATGTACCTGCTAATGTTACTACTGCACCGGTACCTGCTACTGTTACTACTACACCTGTTCACGCCGAAAGACCACCTAAGTTCGATGGAACGGAATTTAAGCGCTGGCAACAGAAAATGCTGTTCTACTTAACAACACTCAACCTCGCCCGTTTTTTGACGGAAGTTGCTCCAACGGTTGAAGAAGATGAAACTGATGATCAAAAGAAAGTTGCCGTTCAAATCTGGAAACATAGTGACTTCATGTGTCGTAACTCCATTCTAAATGGGTTAGATGACTCACTCTATAATGTTTATACAGATTTTAAAACTTCTAAAGAATTATGGGAGTCACTTGAAAAGAAGTACAAAGCGGATGACGCCGGAATGAAGAAATTCATAGTCGGACGATTCCTCGAGTACAAAATGGTGGACTCCAAGACTGTATTGGATCAAGTTAGAGAACTAAAACTGATCTTACATGGCATCCATGCCGAGGGTATGGAATTGAGTGAATCTTTTCAAGTAGCTGCTTTAATTGAAAAGCTACCGCCTCTGTGGAAAGATTTTAAAAACTATCTCAAGCATAAAAGAAAAGAAATGATGCTTGAAGACTTGATCGTGAGACTAAGGATCGAAGAAGATAATCGAAAGTCTGAAATCAAGTCAAGCAAAGAGGCAAGAGTTAATTTGGCTGAATCCGGGGAAAACAAAAAGAGGAAGCGGAATGACAAAAAGCAAAAGCCTGCAAAGAAGATTAAGGCAACTGCTACAACTGTAACAAGTCCGGACATATGGCGAAAAACTGTCGTCAACCAAAGAAGGAAAACAACAGCCGAGCTAACCTAGCCGAAGAGAAGTCGGTATTCGCCAACTTGTCCGAACTAAACCTAGCGGCTGTGGTCTTTGAAGCAAACCTTGTGGATAATCCACAAGAATGGTTTGTGGATAGTGGAGCAACAAGACACATCTGCTCGGACAAGGAAATGTTCTCTACCTACATCCCGATAAATGGTAGAAAATTATTTATGGGAAATTCTTCAACATCTGAAGTCATTGGACTAGGCAGAATTGTGTTGAAGATGACATCGGGAAAAGAGCTCCAACTTGTGGATGTGTTGCATGTCCCTGACATCCGCAAGAACTTAGTGTCTGGATCATTGCTTAGTAAAGCCGGATTTAGACAAGTGTATGAGTCTGACAAATATATACTATCCAAAAGTGGAATGTTTGTAGGAAAAGGTTACCTTGAAAAGGGTCTTTTCAAACTAAATGTAATGACTGTACACCGTGATATTAAAAATAAAAGAAAAGTTATTTCTTACTTGGCCGAGAGTTCTAATATATGGCATGATAGATTAGGACATGCAAGTTTAAATTCACTAAGAAAATTAGTCAACTTAAATTTGTTGCCAATAATGGAACTAGATCCACAAAAGAAATGTGAAATTTGTGTTGAAGCAAAAATGACAAAAACTCCATTTCATTCAGTGGAAAGAAGTACTACACCTCTAGAACTAATCCATACTGATATATGTGATTTAAAGTTCGCACCAACAAGAGGGGGTAAGAATTACTTCATTACATTTATCGATGATTGCACAAGGTATTGTTATATATATCTTCTAAGAGGGAAAGATGAAGCAATAGATGCATTCATAAACTTTAAGAATGAAGTCGAAAATCAACTAAGCATTAGAATCAAAATGATTCGAAGTGATAGAGGTGGAGAATATGTGGCTCCATTTGAAGAATTTTGTCTACAAAATGGCATTATTCATCAAACTACAGCACCATACTCACCACAATCTAATGGCGTTGCAGAACGAAAAAATAGAACTCTCAAAGAGATGATGAATGCTATGTTGATTAGCTCGGGCCTATCCCAGAACATGTGGGGAGAAGCGGTGCTTTCGGCAAACCACATTCTTAATAAACTACCACACAAGAAAAGAGATAAAACTCCATATGAATTATGGAAAGGAAGGAAACCGTCATATGGTTACCTCAAAGTGTGGGGGTGCCTAGCAAAAGTTGAGGTACCTAAATCAAAACAAGTAAAGCTAGGACCCAAAACAGTTGATTGCATCTTTATTGGTTATGCATACAATAGTAGTGCATATCGTTTCTTGGTTCATAAGTCAGAAGTTCCTGAAATGAATGAGGGAATGACTATTGAATCTAGAAATGCAGTGTTCTTTGAGAATATTTTTCCTAAGAAGGAAAAACAAGAAGTGAGCTCGCATAAAAGAACTCATGACGCTATAGAAAAAGGTTCACCTCAAAGGGAGGAAGAACCAAGGCGTAGTAAAAGAACCAAGAAGGAAAAGTCCTTTGGTTCTGATTTTATAAGCTACATGCTAGAAAATGAACCAAGGACAATACATGAAGCATTGTCTAGTCCAGATGCTCCTCTCTGGAAAGAGGCTATCAATAGCGAAATTGAATCCATTATGCAAAACCATACTTGGGAGGTGGTCGATCTCCCACCGGGCAACAAACCTTTAGGATGCAAATGGATCCTAAAGAAGAAATACAAGGCTGATGGTTCAATTGACAAATACAAGGCTCGCTTAGTAGCTAAAGGATTCAAACAAAAGGAAGGATATGATTTCTTCGACACATATTCACCTGTGACAAGAATTTCATCCATTAGAGTTCTCATAGCAATTGCAGCTTTGCATAATCTTGAGATACACCAAATGGATGTCAAAACAGCTTTCTTAAATGGTGAATTAGAAGAGGAAATATATATGGAACAACCTGAAGGGTTTGTTGCCCCTGGCCAAGAAAAGAAAGTGTGCAAGTTAATAAAATCCTTATACGGATTAAAACAAGCACCTAAACAATGGCATCAAAAGTTTGATCAAACTATGCTATCAAATGGATTCAAAATCAATGAATGTGATAAGTGTGTCTACATAAAAGGCACGCCTAATGAGTATGTAATTGTATGTCTATACGTAGACGACATGCTCATAATAGGAAGTAATCACAAAGTGATTGTGAATACTAAGAACATGTTAAAAAGGAATTTTGACATGAAGGATATGGGTGAGGCTGATGTCATACTAGGGATAAGAATCTCTAGATCACCTGATGGAATTGTCTTAACACAATCTCACTACGTAGAGAATATACTTAAGAAATTCGATGCATTTGGCTTACCCTCGGCTAAAACTCCTGTGGATGTGAATTTACATCTAGCCAAAAATAAAGGCGAACCCATATCACAACAGAAATATGCAAGAATTATCGGAAATTTGATGTACTTAACAAATTGTACACGTCCGGATATAGCATACTCTGTTCATAAACTTAGTAGGTTCACAAGCAATCCTAATAAAGAACATTGGATAGCATTGACAAGAGTACTTAGATATTTGAAACATACTCTAAGTTATGGGATACTGTATACAAGATATCCAGCCGTAGTCGAAGGATTCACGGATGCTAATTGGATATCTGATTCAAAAGACTCCAAATCCACAAGTGGTTACGTATTTACCATAGGTGGTGGAGCAGTATCATGGAAATCTTCTAAACAAACATGCATAGCTCGTTCCACAATGGAGTCGGAGTTCATTGCATTAGACAAAGCTGGTGAAGAAGCCGAATGGCTTAGAAACTTCTTAGAGGATATTCCTTGTTGGAGCAAACCAGTGCCTCCTATAATGATACATTGCGATAGCATGGCAACTATTGGGAGAGCACAAAGCAACATGTACAACGGTAAATCTCGACACATAAGGAGGAGACATAATACCGTTAGGCAATTGATCTCTAGTGGAATAATTTCCATCGACTATGTAAAGTCTAAGGAAAATATCGCGGATCCGCTGACAAAAGGCATAAATAGAGATCTAATGACAAGTGCAGTAATGGGAATGGGTTTAAAATCCACGCACTAAAGAACGTTTATAGCGGTAACTTAACCATGATGATTGGAGATCCCAAGAACATGGTTCAATAAGACAACTAAGTTATAAGTGTTCCGAAATAGCACTTGAAATATAATCTCAACTCATTCTCAAATCAAGTGCAAGCCTGCAGAAGTGTGGTAGAGGGTAAGCCTTAAAAGCTTTTAATGATTCCTATACCTTAAAGGTGGAGTATAGCAGGATACTCTACATAGGAGATCACCTATATAAGTGTGAAGTTTGGCCGCTTCGAATGAGAAAAACACTTATGAATCCAAGATGGTCCAGGGCCGAATTGGACACAACGTGAGAACGAAGAATATTAGAATTGTTATTGTGTGGGTGTCGTTGACTTGATTTACATAAAATGCTGACTAGTTCAAAACATCATGTTCACTAAGCAGCAAGTAAATCCGATGGCATTCTACAAAGGAAGGTTCAAAGCCGGAAGCTACCTATCCTGATGCAAATAGCAGTTCGTAGGAACTTTCGATAGAGTCTACATGCATTAATTACATTCATGTGGGGGATTGTTGGAATTGGTTAAGTGTAGAAGTGGGTCAAGCCCACCTTTGACCAATGTTCTTGTAATTTTCGTTTGTCGAAAATGAAAACAAATTGCATATTTGGAAACTACGTTTCGAGTAGATGAATTTAGTGTATAAGTTTGCTCAAATCCAATTCCGGGTGAATGAGTAATTAATACATGAAGTTTGCAATTAATTACAAGAAAAATAAGGAAAAATGAAGAGTAAATGTTGAAGTGGGAAGTTATCCCACATTGGAAAAAGATGGGAGAATTTAACTCCTTATTACTACCTACACACATTATTGAATTAAATTAAATGTGTGGACCACATGATGCAACCAACCAAGCCACGAGCCGCACCCACGCTTGCACATAGTTACACTCATTTTGGACCCGAACTGGGGTCTGATGGGTTAGACTTGGGTACACGTAGGGTGCACCGTACGCACCGGGTCGGGTCGGGTCGTCCGGATCGCTGCATCGCCGGGTCGGGTCGGATCACCGGGCCGGGTCTGGTCGGGTTACCGGACCGGGTCTGACCGGGCCACTTGCTAGGCCGGGCCTGATTCGCAGGCCCAATTGTGGTTCAAAATTGTGGAGGGTAAATTTGGCTCCAAGATTTGAAAATTCAAATTCAAATCCAAAATGGAGGGGTGCAATATGAGCCATTAGATCAAGTCTTTAATAAAAAGACATGATCAAAGGGCCTAGATTAAATCAAGGTGTCCATTCCAAAAAGACATCACAACTCTTCAATTATTATAAATAGGCCCCAACACATTCTGCAGAAAATCATTAAAATCCTGCATTCAATACTTGCATATTACATTCTAGTCCATTAGTTCTAGAATTATCCTACCCGAGTCCGAAAGTTCTAAAATATTAGTTCGTTCGTCGATAATTTTGGACTAGTTGTGCTACAAGTCCAAAATTCAAAGTCGTTGTATCTTGGAGGCGATTGCTATAGTCCGTAAGCACCTGAAGTACGGAGCAATTTCGTCTTAAGGAGAAAGAGTGTAACTCTTGACTCGACTTTACCAAAAGTAATACATAAGCCGTTTTAAATACAACCCCATATACCCAACATAAGTACCGTGAATCCTTTATTTTTTGAAAAAAAATATATATTTAATGAGAGTGTATACCCTATATAACAAAATATTGTATACTAATTATTTAAAGTATATATCATTTAAAATAAATATTGTACACTTAAACATCTCGTGCACTGGAGACACAAGAGTCTCGACAGACCAACTCACTAACCAAATGGTTAAAATGCAAACACAACCTTAGGTTATTACAAATGGTTTAATATATCATTTTTTAATTATAATTATTATTACTCCCTCCATTCTAAGTTAAACTTTACATTTTTCGTTTTCGTCCATCCAATATTAAAATTCATTAAAAAAAAGTAATATCACATCAATGTCTACCTAAAAATACCTATTAGTTACTTCCTCTGTCTCGAATTCATCTTCACGTTTATTGTACGTACATAATTTAATAAAAATCACTTTTTGAATAAAATTTGAAGATAATGTAGTATTTTTTTGTAATAAATAAATGATAAAGTATGTAATGTGTGTTAAAAAAAGTGACGATGAATTTAAAATTAAAGTATATTAGAGGAATATTAGTTATTTTTTTCTTTTTATGGAAGTGTGAAATTGAATTTGGGACGGACTAAAATGGAAAGTGTGAAGTTGAAGTTGGGACGGGGGAGAACAATTTTACAACTTCCACCTAACTCACATAACATACTATATAATTTATTTATTACCTAAAAATACTACATTACCCTCCAAAAATCAATGCACATAATATACTATATAATTTATTTATTGTTTAAAAATATTACATTAACCTCCAAAAGTCAATAAGATTGGTCAAAAATAATTTTTCTTAAAATATGTGTCTACAGTAACAATGAAATATATAACATTATATATATATATATATATATATATATATATATATATATATATATATATATATATTATTGTTATTATTATCTCCATTCCAAAAACAAAATCATATTTATTACTTTTGTTTATTTCACAAAGTTTACCCTCAAATAAGAAAATAACACACAATTCAACAAACCTCACAAGTTACACTTTATTCATCATTTCCAATAATTTTATTCACTTTTTATTTTTAAATTATTAATTTATCCCTACTTTCTCTTACATTATATATTAAAAAAATAAAACATCTTAATCTTCGTTCCCGTACCAACGGGTAAAAATACACGTGACGGAGGGAGTATTTTTTTTAGGTTAAACTTAAATGGGGAAATTTTATTTTGTTCTCCTGTACTGTAGGTAAGTTGTTCAAATCTTCTCGACTCATTGTTAGTCGCTCTGTATCAAATCTCGAGTAAAAATCAATTTTGGTCCCATAACTATAAGGAATTTTTGATTCTATCCCAAAAAAGATAAAAATTTCAATTTCGTCCCGTAACTCCTGAAATTGGCCAATTTTGGTCCCAAAGTCGCCGGAATCCCATTTTTGGCCGGAAATTCACACGTGGGCCGCAAGTGATCACCAAAATTGGGGCTTTCCGGGGCAAATGATATTAACATGGACAGCTCCCTCTGGTGGAGGAGCTCCCTCCGACGCCCTGCGCGGTGGTCGACCACATGTGTGTATATATAGTTGTGTATAAGTGGTCAGAAGAATCAGTTTCATAAGAAACTATCCCAAAGTAATCAAGTGAAGCTATAAGTGGAAGCTAAGTTGCCATGGCAGAAGAGTTTCAAGGAGGGGTATGTGGAGGAAACTGGCCATGGACTTCATCAAGAAATCTCTCGTTCTTCCCCATGTTCTTTAACATCCAACGATGCCTTTGTCTGGCCAAATCACGATGATGACGTCACGAAATTAATGGAGATGAAGGATGCCATGTCGAGCGACGACTCCGATGGCGGCAACTCCGTAGTCATCCAGAAACCGGCGGCCGACGGCGGCATGTCCGTGGCGGAGATGATGGGTGATTGGAATCAAGATTTGTTGTGAGTAGAATTACACATGATTCATCTGAACTCCATTACAAATGTTTCGTATATATTTGCAAGGCTTCGACTAGGTTGGTTACCAGAAAGAAGGTAAAGTCGGCGAGGAAGCGTTCGGCGTTGGGGTTGGCATCGGAAACTCCAACAGAGTGCGGCAGATGTATACCTCTCTGCACTTCTTCCAGCTTCTGTAGCCCTTCCATTTTACTATTCAACCCTCCACCAATTGCAACAACAGAACCCTTCTGTTCCACACGTGCGGCCCACGTGAGAATTCCGGCCAAAAATGAGGTTTCCGGCGACTTTGGGACCAAAATTGGCCAATTTCAAGAGTTATGGGACGAAATTGAATTTTTTATCTTTTTTGGGATAGAATCAAAAATTCCTTATAATTATGGGACCAAAAATGATTTTAACTCGTCAAATCTCTGTTGACCTTCTTCTCCATCGCCACTCAAATCGCCCACACACCTTTGTCAGCGCTTGCTTCGCCGCTGCTCACGTCGTCCATTATCTTCCTCTTTTCCAATCATGATTTTGCTGTTTGATTAGCTTTTTATTGTGCTTTTGTTCCATCAAGGGTAGGCATCGATGGACTGGAATCAACACCAAAATAAGAAAGGAAAACAAGGTGAATTCATGTATATGTATTTCTTCAGTCACAGATGCTAATTTACTTTCGAAATTTTATACGAGGATCTAATTTATGTGTATGGTTGATTTCGAAAGTTTACTTAGTTAAGTAATCTGGTCATCTTTTTTATTGTACTACTGATATTTAAAGAGAAAACTATGGCATTGATTTATCGTCTCCATCCAAAATCTCCGTAGGTGTGTATGAGGATGAAGAAGCTGGGCTTAGCTGCTCTCTATCCGGGAATGCTCATTAATTTTTCAGTAAGCAGTTTCTTTAATCCATTGGGTGAATATATTTCATCAATCGCATACAAGTCTTTTCAATTGGTATAACAAATGCAATTATTGAGGATGACGCATTCTAGAAGTTATAATTTGTATTTCTTTACTCTTTACAAACAAATGCTCATGTTTAACAACTAATATTAAATGTCCAATGACTTTTCTATCTATGTGCACTGTAATTTGATGAGATTTAAGATTATATACTGCAGATGAAAAAATGGAAGGCCCTTTTTACAATAGATAATGATTATCTTTAAATTGCTATAGAAGATTGCAGTTAGATTTTTCATTTTTTTCGATGTTACATACAGGCTGTCCGCATTACAGGGCGCATGCACATTGAACACATCTTACGTAAATTGTTGAATAGTATTGACTGATAAACTGGGGAGAGTATACAAGGTTTCAGATAAAAGCTACCTCATGTAGGTAATGAATTAAAACTAGTTAGCGGATAGTCTGTTGCAGGCATTTTTATATATTGGTTTCTTTTCTTCTTACATTTCAAACTTGAAACCAATTTTCCAACTCTGAGTTACAAGTGAATCCCTACTACACAATGCTAAGGGAATTGGTCCTTTGAATGTCTCTGAAGCATCATCTGGCACAAATACTGCAACAAGAAATTCAATACCCTCTATGCTTCCTGCTGTCACCAAGAAGTTCATCAGGTTCACTCCAGATCACAAAACAGAGGGCAGGTTTATACCTCTGGTTATCCCTTGAAATTAGTGAATCAGCTGGTGAAGGAGCTTATACCTCAGGTTCACTAAGTTGATTCTTTTATTTGTTACTCAGTTTAATTTGTGCACACATTCACACACCCCTTCTATGTGTCTGTGTTGCTGTTTTAGCTTATTGTTCTTCTTCTTTTTTTTAATAATAATTAATGATGTCTTGATAAGAATAGAAACAATCAAACGGATCTCCGTTTGCCCAATAAGCCTCTCGGCCTCCAATTTCAATAATAATTTTCCCGATGATCAATCACAAACCCTAACAGCTAGTTAAATAGTCCTGCCCACCAAACTATAAAAGGAAATTACCAACCAACATAATACTAAACAGCAATAACAAAATAATAACGAGTATAGTATTAAGACTCGGCCCACGGATAGTGGGCCTAATCCCGTCCACGCCGACGATAAACCAAAAGAGGCTTAGGTCTTTCCGTTTCATCCAACATATGTTCCTGCCCCAACTCCTGCTCTCTATCATGTCTTAATATCTGTACAAGTGCAGTTCCACTTCCTTGATGGTCGTCCACTACCTAATGAATTGAAGGAGCGGTTCTTGTTTAGAATTAATTAAGTTTTTTTATGGTCATGTGGATGGACTTCAAATGCACGGTATGATTTTTTTAGTATGTTCACTATGTTGTAATTTTTTGTACTTTCAGACTTTCAGTTTTATATGTCACTTTTATATCTTCTGATGCATTTGGAATTTGCAATATCATATATGAATGTATCATCTGTCAATGACTCAATGGTTTCTATTTATGTGCTTTATACTTGTTACTTTGTCTTCCACTGATCATTTGGAATTTTTAATATGAAAGATTACACATCACCTTCTGATATTGGTTGTCTTAAATGTTTTTCTTTCATGGGTATTCAGAGTTTAAATCAGTAACAAAGGAAATCTGCAAGCTGCCATTATTTTCTCCATTGCACTTTTTAGAAAGATTGATGCCAATTGCACGAGATTTGTGGCTAGGTAATTGTTGCTAACTTGCTATCTTTCACTTCCCTTATCCTTGATTTGAAATTGTTAGTTTACTTCTAAATATGAAAGTGGATGAATAAAATTAATCAATTACACTAGATGTTGGATATTTCTAATCATGGCATCTCAAGTTTTGAATTATCAGATAGAATTAAAGGAAAGCTGATTATCAAGTTTGTTGATTTTCATGGTGAAGTGGTGCACCTCCAGTAGGCATTAGCATATCCAATGTCTTTTGATTTCATTAATATTATTTTACAATAAATCTATTAGGAGTTAGAAAGAATAATCTAAACTCATACAGTTTTCTTTACTTGCATTTTTTTTTTCAAACTCATCTTCACCCTGAATAATCTGAACTCATGCAGTTTTCTATGCTTGCATCATATCAGTCATGTCGAATACCATTAAAAACTGATAAGAAGGGAAACAAAAGGAAATAGAAAAGAAATCTCAGTGCAATATTATACAAGAGAATAAATAATCTAGTACATGTATGCGGAAAACAAAAGGTCATTTGATTGTTCATGTTGTTTTTGTAAAATTAATCCATTCATCCCAACCGTCTATAATCCAGATTGTACGACGTCGATACACCCCAACCACTGCGAGGAATTATCGAGGGAATCATCATGAGCCATCAATATTTCTTTCTCGAATATAAAATCCTGTTTAGGGTGATGATTTTTTCACACACACTCTCTCCACTCTTCCGAGTTCAAAATTTCCAAGATATTTAGTTGAATTCTTGTCTTTCTCTCACAGCCTTCAAGGTAATTTTCTCATTTAATGTTTTTGATACTGTTGTTTCATTAGATTGTGTAATTGATTTTTCATTTTAAGATTCTACATATCTAAGTAGATTTTGCACTCATTAAAGTTTTTTCTGTGCTTGAACTTATATTTTTTGGTTAGATTTTTGTTTCGTCAAATAATTTATTGTTTGGATTAAATTACAAGTGTTTCTTTTCGCTGAGTTGATTGTTTCAGTATATCTCGGTTTTTATGAATGAATGAATGAATCAATCACATATTATCTACTTATTGGAGGCATCTTTACATTTGACTGATTTGGATAATGATAATGTAATATTCACTGTAGAATGACTTTAAAGTTTCCATCTATGCTTTTATGTGAATTGTTTAATTATGAGTTTAAGCTTAATGGTTTAAACGTGGACTGGTGGTAGATGTGTTATTTTTCTAATCTATCTTGAGCAGTTTAAAGAATCTGGTTAACCAACATACTGATCACTAAAGATATAAGAAGATTCAGAATCTTCTTTTCTGATTAATGTTCATTCATGATCTTGTCGCAAAACTAGACTCATTATTTAGCATATTTGTATAGTAACATGTTGTATAGTTAGTGGTACAACAAGATAGGAAACTGGAAATATTAATCCTTCTCCATTTCCTTTAATCCTTTCAAACTTGGATTAGCTGTTTTCATTATTGACTCTATTATATTTACTCTCTTTTTATCCAATATGTGCAATTTTCCCTACTTAGAATTTCATGGTGTAGAATTTGATAACATATACACTTGTTTAGGTTAATGACAGGATGAGAAAAATTTTGTTTTCTTCATAGATGAGCAAAATTCTGTTGCTTGCCTCATGCATATGTTGCCTATTTATTCAAATCCAGCAGAGTCCATTCTCATGCTACATTTCAGTTTTCTTCTTTCTAGATTGCCTAATGTAGCTGCAACAAACATGAACTAGGCTAGTAGTTGTTCCAATAGTGTATTCTGGCTTAATATGGTAATATCCTAGTTGCTAAGACTGTATATATAGAAGGGGTAGATGGTTTATTTACTCTTTGATTTTCTGGAAAATTGTATTGACAGTATTGTACTTTATCGTATTCTGTTGAGTGTGAAACCTATTTTGACACCTGGAGTTTCCATGACGGAACAAATTGAAGATCTCAGTTACCTGTAAGCATAAAAACAAATCCACAACATCAACAACAACTCACTGCTTAAAATTTCATGAAAACATAGTTTGAAATTTGAATTATTCTAAAAACAGTTAATAGCATGAATTCTCATCTCAGGTTTTCCATGTTGTGGTTTTACTTTTTTGGCTTGATTTTCTCTTGTTCTTATCTCTTGCATAATGTGATTCTTCTATTTTTCCTGTGAAAAAGTTCTGCTATCAAGACTGTAATGCATTTTACAGCCTACAAAACTCGTTTAAGTAGTGATGTAGGACGTAGTCGTGATACTTGGTGGAGGGTAAATCTTTCAACGAGGATTCCTTCTAGGAAGCAAAGAAAAACTGTTAGTGACTAAAGGAATCAGACCTTTCATAATTTGATTGGCGGCGGCATTCACTTAATAGGTGCATGTTATTTTACATATGCTTCTCATCTGAGTTACCTAACAATATGGTAAGAAGTGCTTTTGCTGCTTCATTTATGTATAGGAGGGAACATGAATTTAAAGTTCAAATCTGGTCTTCCTCCTAACAATATTTAGTTATCAATTTGCTGTTATAGTACCACTATTTCCTATTTGATCGAGTGTTTTAATTTTAAGTTTCAAACCAGGATTCACCAATCTTCTGCAGTGAGCATCAGCATAACCTGTTACCCCCTCATCAGCATAACCTGTGTTACCCCCTCTTTGATTTTTATGGATTTTGAGGTAATCATTTAGTGATGGAGAGTCTGTACAATGCTTGACAGCAGCCTTGGAAGATGTCTATCTTGCTATTGGCTCTATCTTCTCTTTACTAGATTATATTGTTTGGGCTGGTATTCATTGTTGGATTATTTAAATAGCCTATATGATGTTATTCTGATCGGATTTGGTGCTTCAATACTAATCTGTGTTGGTGTTTGGTTTTTCTACAAGTCTTGCCTACTAATTTCGCAGATTCTGCCTTGGGAGGATGATTGAATTGGTTTCTGGCTTAGGTTGTTTTACTTTCTCGGTGGTAATTCATTGTTGAATTGGTTAGCTAAAGGCATATTAGCTATTCTACTACTTGTTTTGTCGATATTGTTACTTCTAGTTTTGTCGATGCTCTATTCGTATGGTAATTATTACTTCCACCTTCTTGAATTGTACGCTGGTGGGAATCAACGCCTTAACAACTTGGGACAATTCTTTTTTCAATAAGTTGGCTATCACATTATGTATTTAAGTAATTTAAACATGATTCGTTGTAGCATGATTTTGGAAAAAGTTCTATATTAGCATAACTTTGGGGCTAAGCAGTGAACATACTTATTTTTCAGCTTATTACTTCCTGAAAAAAATGGAGGAACTAGTATTGAGGATCTTGCTGAGGCACATCCTGACTTGATTATAAAGGCTACCCTACACCATGTATCCTACTTTCACATTCGCTTTTATTTGATTCTAGTTACGAGTGCTCTCTCTTCTGAATGTAGGTACGTATTGATGTTTTTTTACTGGAATTACTAATGAGGATGCTGCTAAGGTGGTTGATGGATTATCTCGAAGGTGGCTGATAGAAATGCTTCCATTGAACAAGTGAAGCAATTATACGAACCTTTCTGCAAGCGTGGCTGCACAATGTTGGAGGTGATTGCATAGGCTTTGTTTGAAGTTGATCATGGATTATAATTTATTTAACTGATCAACCCTATTGTTGAGACTTCTGAAAATCAATTGGTTGTGGCTGATGCAAAACTCAACTTTGATGATAATGCTGTTTTTTTGTAGAAGAGATATTTGCTCTTCGGGATCCGGCACCAGAAGATCCCTGTGAGGTATCTCTTGACATACCTCCCCTCCCCCCTTTCACTTTTTAATTTACATTTTGCAGGCGATTCTTGTTGTGGGTTGTCTTTTTTATTTCACTTTTTTTTTCTTCAAAAAACCATGTGTACTTTCTCGAAGATAAACATGCTTTTTTGTTTTGAACATGGTGATATGAATGGCACGTCTAAAGCTGAATTACCTGTAGGAATAAGGGTGGTCTTGAGCAAAGTGTTCGTACAAGCACTTGGACGAGCCAACAAATTTGCAACTGGTGTAAGGGCAAGAACAGGGAGCATAAGTGCACGCCTTCTCATGTTCCAAAAAAACTACAGTTTGTTGAATCTATGGATGCAGTTTGCTGGTGCTCCGCTTTTCTCCTACAAGATTTGAAGTTGGATTTGGCTAGTTTCTTTTTTCTTTCTAATTGTAAATATGCAAGTTGCTAAATTGAATCTAAGTATCTTGATTGGTTGTATGCTTGATGCATAAGTTAGTCTTAACTTGAGCTAGATTTTGATAATGCACTATTGAAGTTACTTCAATGCATGGTACATTGTACAGTTATATATGTATGATATTTACCATTTTCAGAATAATAAAAATAATAATTAAATTAAACTATTATTATAATTAATTATTGAATAATATATATATATATATATATATATATATATAATAAAATTATTATTATTGTTATTAAATAATTTAAATAATAATATAATAAATATTGCAAAAATACCTAAAATATTAATGCATGTGTAACATAATTACTTTACAAAAGTGTTACTCGTATTCGTTAAAGTGATATAATTATTATGTGATTAGCGTTAACTTATATTCATAAGTGTTAGTAAAACAATATAATTAGTGTTATGTTAGAAATAAAAGTGTTAACAAATTAATGTGCATAATGTTATATTTATATTCAAAAGTGTTAAAAAAAATGTTACATTAGGTGAAGAAAATGTTACATTAAGAGTATATGTAACATATTTTAAAGTGTTACAATAAAATGTTAAAATTGATATGAAGTGTTATCATAAGAAAAAAAAGTGTAACGTTAGATTTTAGGTTATAGGGGCAACAACGACACCGAGAAAAATGTTACTTATGACTTATAATAATTTTTTTTTTGTTGTTAAGTAATATTTTTTTTAAGTGTTATGTAATTAGATTTATGTTGTAGTATTGAAAAACAATTGCAAAGAAGAACGACAGAAAGAGGACGATGAAGTTCTTGAGGTGGACAATTGTAGAGGGCTTTTTACGGGTGGTTTAGTGACATTGTTCAGCGTGTATGTCATTTGGCACATCTATCAAGTTACTTCACTTTTAAGTAATTAGTGACAACAACAACAACAACAACAACATAATAATAATAATAATAATAATAATAATAATAATAATAATAATAATAATGTACTAATTGCTCATTAGATAGTTTACTTAAATTATTCTAATTTTTCATCAATTAGATGTTATTTTTTTATTAAAATATTTTAGTCAAATAGTAAAAAATTTTACACTCTTTCAATATTTTTTATTTTAAAATTAACACCATCACTTTGTGAAGCATGATGTCTTAATACGATGAAAGAAGCTGGCCCTGCCTTAAAATCAAAACTCCCATAACTTACTAATTAGAATGAGTATCATGTAAACCGATTTTACATATAACCTATTTTTTAAAATTACTCTTTATCATGTAAAAAATTACTCTTTCAAGAGTAATAATTTTTATACAGAAGAGTAATAAGTAATGTCTCTAAAGAATAATTTTTCATGTACTAAAGAGTAATCGATAAATTAGATTTTAATAAAATTTGAAGAATATTTTTTTAATTTAGAAGAGTAACCATTTGTGTCGATCTACAGAGTAATTTTTCATAAATTAAAGAGTAACAGGGTTTACACACAAACGTATGTAACCTAATTTACACAATTGTTTGTGATTTATTTATTATTAAAAAACTATATTGCCATCAAAGTTAATAATGTTAATAAAAAAAATCAATTTTGTTAATGAAGTTAATAAAATAAATTAATTTTATTAACCAAAATGGATTACTAAATATAAAAACTCAACAAAAAGTATGACGTGCAACGCACGTCTATAACACTAGTTGCGATAAAATACACAACCTTTTTTATTTTTTTCAATGTAATCACAAATTATTTTTTTAATTAAAAAAGACATGATCTTTTCCATTTTCTTCAATTTAATCCTAACTTTCTTTTTATCAATTAAATACACAACCTTATTATAATTTTCTCAATTTTATCAAAAACTTTCTTTTATTAATTAAAGATGTGATCTTTTATGTTTTACAATTAAATTTAATTAAAATTCTTCTATTAATAAAAACCAATACACAATCTATCTATCTATCTATCTATCTATCTATCTATCTAAGCAAACCTAAACTTCTACTTTTATTTTCAATTTTTTTTTCAATTTTACTCTATTTATAAATAATTCAATTTTAATCTTGACCGTCCAATTAATGTTTTGTTTTGAATAGTAAAATCTAATTATACTAATCATGGATTTTGTTATTTAAATTTTACTTTTTTATTTAACAATATAAACTTGGTAAGTATGAGAGATATTTTTGGCATATTTAACTAATTTTTAATTAATATATACTTAATTTAAATTAATATATCAATCAATATTCATACATTATAATTTAATGTAACACACATAGGACATATGATTTCCTTTGATTTCAATCATAAAATTTAATTATATTAATAATAAATTTATTATTTAAATTTTACTTTATTATTTATTTAATTTAACAATTTGACGTATTATTCTTTTTTTTTTGTCTATCTTTTTTTCTTCAATTTTTGTGTTTGCTTTATAGTAATTATATGAACCATATCTTTATATTTTAATATTATATCTTTTGATCTTCTTTTAAATTTATTATTCTCAGGTTCAAACATTATTATTTAAAGCATCATTCTTTTTTTTTCCGTTTATCTTATGATATATGTTTTTTTTCTTTTTTTGTATTTTTATATTCCATAAAATATATTTAATATTATTCAATTTTTAATAAATAATATCTTATTTCTTGATTTGAAAAAGTTAAAAAAGTAATCATTATAATTATTTAATTATCTTAATGGGTAACTGAGATTTATTTAAAAATTTTGAATATATTCAAATATTATATTTAATATTATTAAATTTGTAATAATATAATATCTTACAATTTTCTAATTTGAAAAGTCATAATTATAATTATATAATTATTTTAATAGGTAGTCGAGATTTGTTTGAGAAATAAGTGGTTAGGATTTGAACTAAATTATTTCTTAATTTGAAAAAGTCATAATTACAATTATTTAGTTATTTCAATGGATGACTGAGATTTATTTGAGAAATAGATGATTAGGATTTGATTTATTCTAATTATATATATATATATATATATATAATTATTTTAATGGGTAGCTGAGATTTGTTCAAAAAATAGATGGCCAGGATTGTTGGGTTTGTCAGGATTGTATTTATTTTAATGGATTGGATTTAATTATAATTTTTTATCATTGAATTTAATCTTTATATATATATATATATATATATATATATATATATATATATATATATATATATATATATATATATTAAGATTTTATAAAATCTAATTTTATAATTTTTTAACCTTATTGTTCTTATTTTTATTTGATCTTATTTGCAGGTTCAATCATTAAAAAAAAAAAGTCACCAGTGTTTTGGAGTGACGAATTCGGACAATTTAAAATTAAATTCAGAAATTTTAGAATAGGAGAATCAAAAAAATTAAATGCCAAACTCCATATAGCATAAGTGTATCGGCAGAGGTGACATTATTCTGAGCATGAGTGGGTTGGAAGAACCGAACTCCACATAATAATTGGGTTGGCAGAGCAAAATTCCACATAATAGTTGGGTTGGCAGAGCCAAACTCTATTCTAAACTTAATTGGGTTGGAAAAGCCATACTCCACATAATTGGGTTGGCAGAGTCAAACTCCACATAATAATAATAGTGTTGGCAGAGCCAAACTAACCATTTAATATGAGAGTGTTGGCCGATGCCTAACACCTATTATATAAATAATGAAATTTAATAAGAATAATCATAATATAGAAGGTTAAACTCAATGAAGAGTTGAAGTAAATTCATACATTTGTAGTAACTACTGGCATGTGAGCGCTTTCTTCTTCCTTCCTCCCTCTCTTCTCCTCTATTAGATATATATACGTGTGAGGTTGACTTAGAAGGGTAAGGTATATATATATAGGAAGGAGTGACCATGTATATATTTATATACTAATCCTAAGTAATCATTGCCCTTTAACGATAACTTTGCTTGCTCATTATGGTAATTACGTGACATAAACGTGGCTACTCCCTCATCCATGTAGTTATGTAATGGTTATTAATAAAGCTTGGGGCGCACGATACTTTTCCATTTATCCATTTATTTATTTATTATTATTATAATATAATTATTATTATTATTATTAAACATTATTCAACTTTATTCATTTATTACGGATAAATATGTAATACTAATAACTAAGATATAAGGCAAAGCCGTCTCATGTAAGAAATTACGTAAGACGGTCCGAAAAAAATAAAATTTATAATTAAAAGTGATACTAAATTAATGAAAAGTGATAATATTATTTCATGAACAATTTATAGTATAAATAAAAAGTGATAACATTTTATAGCGAAAGTGATTACTATTTTAAAAAGTATAAAATGATCTCACGTGAGACAGTCTCACAGAAGACCTACCCTTATTTAAAAGTAAAATTTTATGAAAATATAAATTAAGAAAAATTGGGGTGTTACAATTTTATTTTATCCGTATGTTATTCAATTTAAAATAAAATATAAATTATAGTATACTATATCTTTCTTAAAAAACAATAATTAAGTTTTACAGAGAGATTATATATAGTTTTTAAAAAATAAACAGATACCAATTAAAATAAAAAATAATATAATTAATAATAGAAAGTTAATATATAATTTATTTATTTTAAATATCAAATCAAATTTAATGTTATAAAAAAATAAGCGTATAAATAATGCAATTTAATTAATAAATATAAAATTATGTTATGTTAAAAAATACATTTATATATTATACATAAATAATTATTAATTTTTGTATAAAATACATAAATTTAAATATATATATATATATATATATATATATTAAACTAGGCAATATTATAAAAAAGATAAAGGAAAATAAGAAGGGGGACAAAGAAAAGAGGATAAGAGGGATCTGAAAAGAAGGCCAAACAGGTGGCTTAAAAAGATCCAAAGCCAAACAAGTGGCTTAAAATGATCCAAACAGGCGGATCAAAGATAAAAATCAACCAAAAGTAACAAGATTTGTACATCATATTGGCTGTATGATGCACTCGTCTATCAACTAGGAATGGGCTGATTGAAATATAGGCGTCGAGGATTCTGCGAGCTAACTAACTTCCGAAAGAGAGCATAAGGACTGGTGTTTGTAGCAATTAAATCGGGGCTGATCTAGGGTAGAAGGTCCTTGCCATAATCGGGCTAAGATTTCGTGATCAGCAAACGGGCGTAGATTGGCATGGAAATCGTTGAAAGAGGGATGTCACGCCGGAGTAAAAACTCTTCTCCCCCAAAAGAACTACGTGCATCAAAATCCAGGATTGCCAAACTCAAACGAAAGACCAGCCAAAACGAGAAAATTCTCGACAAATCATGAGGCAATTTTTTGCCAAACAAACCAAGACTCCATAGCAACCAATACGTCAGGCATAGACAACCAAAACAGGAGCCTTTTGCAGCAAAGATGAGCAACAATTATCATATATCATCAATAACCAAGGATGCATCATCGAGAGAAGAAAACTTATAAAGCACAGCAAACTGAAACAAACAGGAAACCCCATAGGGAAATAGTCTCTTTCCCTATTGAGAAAAGGAAAACACAGCAACAGATGCTGGAAAAATAGAAGAGCTGCTGGTCGGAAAAGAAATCCGGCAAAAAATAGCAGCAGTTGGAAGACAAGTCAAGATCCTTGTCGGGAATGGATCCACCGTAATGTTCATGAAGGGGTGGCTATCCATGAAGAGAAATGACTGACTTACTAAGAAGGAACATAAACAGGGTTGGAGCTGGAAAGCCATTAACAGTGGAAGCAACGTTGGAATGTTTGAAAGAATAAGAAACAAGACGTCAACAACAAGACCCACACCCTCCATCATCTGATCTACAATGCTACAAGGTGGAGGGTACTGAGAAAAAGACATGGCCGTCGGAATCATGGTCAGCGAAGCTAGCTACCGGCAGCGAATGAGTGGCATTGGAAACCCGTGTGGCCAAACGAACTGCAGGAGCAAAACGGGAAAGTCACCGGAGATTCACCATTGCTGGCATGAAAGCATCAAAATAGAATTCCGGCGAGAAAGAGATGGCCAATGTATCATCGTGATGAGATCAATCCGGCCAGCAGAAAAGGGAGAAACTATTTCTGGTTGAAGTAGCGAAACCTTAACGCGTTGAGCAGGTCTTGCCAGTATACCATAATAACAGCAGATGTGGTGAGAAATTCCAGCAAGCTGTTGGAAAGAGGCTTCCTTAGCAAAAAATTAGGAGAATCAGGTGCAAGGTCGCCTAAAAGGGAATGGAGGTTTTAGTGATAGGATCTCAAAACAAACATGACCTGCCATTGAAAGAAAATCCATAAACATGGAGGGAGAGAAGAAAACAAACGAAAAGAACAAGAATGAAAAGAAATAATGCAAGGGGGCGGCCGTCCGACATTCCCCTTATCGAAAAAATCACACAAAGAAACTAGGGATAGAAAGAGAAAGTAGAGAGGAGGGGGAGAATATATATATATATATATATATATATATATATATATATATATATATTATGATTAAAATAAAAAAATTAAATATAAAAGTACATAGTAATTCTTTACGTACAACGTACGGATGAGTAATATCAATTTTTATAAAAAATGAAAATAATTGTTTCGATGAGTAGCAGACCGTAGTTTGCATTAGTAGGCCGCCGATTATCTTGTTGCGTTAATTATTAACCTTGATTAATCCTCTAAACAAGACCCTTGTTTTTTATTTTTATTTTATATTAATGAATAGGGCAGGATCCGTCTAATATAAGAAGATCCATGAGACGGTCTCGCACAAGACCTATTCAAAGGCTAAAACTTGCGTGCCCCCGGACACTATACTCCAAATTCTATGATTTTCGAAAGTTATACCTTTTACTATTAAATGATGTACTTTTAGTATAAGAATCTATACCCTTTATTTTTGAAAAAAAAATTATTTTTTAAATAAAAATATTTATACTCATACAAAAAGTGTATATCATTTAGAACAAAATATTATACTTGTTGGAAAAATAAAGCACATAAACATATACTAAACGCAAAGAGAGTTATTACACCAACCTCTCTCTGTAGTATTTATGTTGCAGTGGAAGTGATTGGCTGGATCGTCCACGAACCAATTGGTACTCATGAATCAACTGTGATCTCTGGATCAAATCTTACAACACGGGGTTGTAGATTATTATCCACGATATGATATTAATCGTAGAATATGAAGAACTGGAATTTATGAATTCAGGAGAGAAAACTCATAAAGAAAATATTTTCTCTGCGTTCAGAGTTCTGTAATGCGTGTTGTCGATAACTACTTAGTGCAGTATCAAATATCCCCCAAAAGATAGGAGTTAAAAAACCAACTCTTAACACCCTCTCTCTACTTTATCCACAATCTCTCATATGTGGAAAATATTTAATATATATATATATATATATTTATATATTAAATATTAATAATATTAAATATCATTTTCATCTCCCACTCACATATGAAGTCAAAAGTCTCCTGACCCATTTTCTTCATGAATCATATTCTTGTACAGATTAATACATCGTGTGACCCACGAGATATGATTTTTTATTGCTATACACTTGTAAATGATATATAGCAACTCAACCAGTTTATCAAAGATACGCAACAAGCTCGCTATACTCCAGAACTCTTGAACATTTAACATAAGTTGACATATCTCTTTTCAATCTCTGAATTTATCATAGCATTTTCAACCTTTTTGCAAAACTATGTATTCATAATCAAGACCTTGCTTGATTGACTAGACAATGAATCACAATAAAATATATTAAATTAAGATGTTCTTCACATCTCACTAAGTAACTACAGTCTCCCACTGTTGCTGCTTTCCTAAACATGCACTGCATAGACGTTATTAACCATAGCTCTTTTGGTAACATGTTAAAGTAGCAACACTAAAGTGAAGACTTAGAATATAGTAGAAGGTCATAAGGGTAAAACAAATAAGGGATCATACTTTTGAGAAATAGGGATAATTTTCTCAATCATGTTGGGGTCAACATAGCACATGTCGTTTTCCTAAAACACATGTCACAAAGTCTTTAACTTCCTTCCAAGAAATCGTATGTTGTATTTCATTTAATTTAGACATTGTATAAATCAAAGTTCAAGGGTATCCCATACACTTAACCCTGATATCCTCCCTCCAACATATAAGATCTCCGTCAATTTAGCTTTACAACAAGTTAGATTAGATTCGTAGCCAAATCTATCCCAATTACATTAATTATCGTAATCTCATCTCTGCGCTCCCACTTAGTCAGAGGCGATTGCTCGTATGAGAGAGTCAATCATAACTTGCCGACATACTATTATATATGAATCATATATATATATATATATATATATATATATATATATATATATATATATATATATATATATATATATATATATATATATATATATATATATATATATATATATATATATATAGAGTTAAACCACTAATTATTTCATTAACATACATAAACATATTCAATACATCGTTTTAAATCCTTCGTAAATCCAATCCTTTTACATGTCCTATGTATACGTCTCTATGAATAGGTTTGGTAAAAGGATCTGCTAACATCAAACGAGTAAAAATGTAACTAAGAATCACTTTCTTCTTGTCTACTATATCTCTAACAAAGTGAACTTCGTGTCAATTTGTTTGGTATTTCCAAGATATTTGGGGTCCTTAGTGTAAGCAATAGCTGCTTGATTATCACAATTAATTAAAACAGCTCCCACTGAAGTGTTTGAGACTTTCAAATATTTCATGAATCTTCTCAACCAAATAGCCTCTTGAACTGCAGACGCACATGCCACAAACTCAGCTTCCATAGCGGACAGTGTTATGCAAGTCTATTTCTTGCTACACCATGAGATTGCTCCATTATTGAGCAAGAAGATATAACCAGAAGTTGATTTACGTTCATCTAAATCACCAATCCAGTCTGCGTTTGTATACCCATTCAGTGTACTATTATTCCCTTGATAACAGAGAGAATAATATGCAGTCCCTTTCAAGTATCTGAAAATTCTTTTCACAGCCATCCAATGCTTCTTACCGAGATTGGATTGATACCTGCTTACCAGACCAGCGACATAACAAATATCTGGTCTTGTACACAATATTACGTACATAAGACTTCCAATCGCATTGGCATATGGTACTTTGGCCATTTCATTCTTTTTATCTTGAGTCTTGGGACACATTTGCTGACTAATGATTTATCTTTCATAATGGGAGTATCTATAGGTTTGCAGGTGTCCATCTTGAATCGTTCTAAAAGTTTCTTGATGTAAGTCTCTTAAGACAAACCCAATAATTTCCTTAAATGATCCCTATGAATCTTCACACCAAGTATGTATTCTGTTTCACCCATATCTTTCATTTGGAAATTCAAAGATACCCATCTTTTATAATTTCAAGATACTCTTTGCTATTTCCAGCTAGTAGTATGTCATCCACATACAAGGATAGAATCACAAAACAACTATTGGATCGTTTAATATAAACACAGTGGTATTTTTTATCATAACGAAGTTATATGAGATGATCGTAGTGTAAAACCTCAAATACCACTGTCTAGAGGATCGTTTGAGTCCTTAGATCGACTTCTTCAATCTACAAACTTTATCCTCTTGACCTCGAAGAATAAATCCTATAGGCTGTTACATGTTGATTCCTTCTTCTAATTCTCCATTGAGAAATACGGTCTTAACGTCCATTTGATGTAATTCTAAATCCATGCTAGCCACTATAGCCAACAGTAGACGAATCGAGATAAACCTCACTACAGGTGAAAAGGTTTCTTCATAATCTATACCTCTTGTTGAGTATAACCTTTTGCCACCAGGTGAGCTTTATACCTCTCTATTGAGCCATCAGCCTTTCTTTTGATTTTGAGAATTCATTTATTCCCTATTGCCTTTAGTCCTCTTGGAAGATCTATAAGTTCCCAGACTTGATTTGACTTCATAAACTCCATCTCCTCTTTTATTGCTTTCATCCATTTCTCCTTTGTTGGACAAGTCAGAGCTTCTTTAATATTTTTGGGTTCTTCCTCATCAACAAGAGAAACATCTCCTTTTATGGTGAAATAAATAAGGCATGTCCTTCAATATCATAATGCCTTTTGGGCATATGTTTCCTATAACTTTTCCGAGATAGTTGTTGGTGGTCTTTTGTAGGCAAAATGCTATCATTGGGAATCGTCTGATCCTCAATCGGAAAATATCTATCAAGATCCATACTATCAGCTAAACTACTCCCACTTGGATCTTGTAGGTATTGGTTTTCTTCTACCTCGAAAATAGGTTCAGCATCCCTGATGCCCCTTCAATTAGGAAATTCAGTTTCCAGAAAATAAGCATTACGTGATTCTTTCTCAGTTAGGCTCCCATCCTGATCTCCTATGAACACGTAACCCTTAGAATGTTCATAGTATCTTATGAAGATACACTTTTTGCCTCTAGTTACCAACTTTCCATACTGACTTGATGAATCATGTACGTAAGCTGCTGATCCCCAAGCTCTAAGGTTACTTAAGTCAGGTTTTCTACTCTTCCAAAGTTCATATGGAGTCAAAGCAACTGACTTGAAAGGCACACGATTAAGCACATAAGCTGCTGTAAGTTACACATCTCCTCAAAAAGATATCGGTAAATTAACTTGTGCCATCATGGATCTAACCATCTCCAACAAAGTTCTATTCCTTCTTTCATCAATACCATTTTGTTGAGGTGTATAAGGAATGGTTAACTGTCGGATTATGCTCTTTTCATTACAAAATTCTTTGAATTGTTCTGATAGATATTCACGTACTCTATTAGTTCTTAAAACTTTGATAGATTTGTCTTTTTTATTTTCAACTTTTCTCAAGAATCGTCTAAAACAATCCAATGCTTCAGACTTATGAGATATTAAATTGACATATCCAAAATGTGAATAATCATCAATGAATGTAATGAAATAGTGAGCTTCATGTCGTGATCTTACATTTACAGGACCACATATATCGGAATGGATTACTTCTAATGGAGATTCAGCTCTAATGGCTTTACCAAAAGGTTTTCTAGTCATTTTGCCTGCAAGACAGTGTTCGCATTTGGATAATTCAACTTTAGAAGAAAGACTCAACAATCCTTCTTTTACGAGTTTATTCATCCTATCTTGCCCAATATGACCTAATTTAGCATGACAAACATCATTATTCACATTAGCATTACTAGAAGAACAAGCATTTAGCGAATATGAATAATCATCATAATAACTAAAAGTCATTCTATTACAATTCAAAACCATAAAGCCATCAATCATATGTCCATATGCATAACAAGTATCATTAATGCTAATTACCACCGTGCCTTCAGTAAATAATACATCATAATCCAAATTAAGTAGAACTGAAACAGAAATTAGATTCCACATGATCTCCAGAGCATAAAGAACATCATGTAGAATAAAGGTCCGACCATTGTCAAGGTCTAGTTTGCAAGTCCCAAGTCCTTTAACTTCGACCCGAGCATTGTTTCCTATATATATCCACCTAGTCCCCTTCTAGCTCAACATGACGAGCGACATCATTGAAAGTTTTAATACTTTCATTATGAGTCAAGTTGACTTTGAGATATTCCCAACGATTAGGTAAAGAATGGATTAGGGCTTGGATTTATTGTTCATCAGAGAGTATATGACTGACAGTCTTAAGTTCAATAATCATATTAGATATCTCCCTGAGATGTTGTCTAATGTTATAATCAGGTTTTTTTTGTAAGTGTCAAACTTAATGGTCAACTGCCTAAGCTTTGTAACCAATGTACCACCATACTTTTCACGCAGATCATACACCCAAATATCATGTGCTGTGGGATTTTTCTCACATTCATGGATCATGGCATCGATTACTGAGTTTACAAGAATACTTCGTGTAATGGAATTTTTCTTTTTCCATACCTGGTACGCTTCTTGATCACGTCTCCCTTGGTTTCTAATTCCCGTGCCTGGATCGGCCATGACTTTATTTATAGCATCCAATGCATCTTGTTCATCCAATACATATCAAATTTTATGACGGCATGTGTCATAATTGTCACCATTAAGTTTCTCACCTTTGTTCAATTCAGCGACTATAGATTTTGATGCCATGGTCTTTGATAGAGATAAAAGTGATTCAGTATGTTAACAATATTTTATTAAATTTTACGTTAAGCTAAACAAAGATATCACAATATATAACATAAGACTTAATCTCGAAAAATAGCTCAGAGACTACTAATCGGTTAATCACATCATATGTTATAATACTATATTCTTACTTCAAAACGTAAAAGCACATAAGAGTTCAAGTAATCAAGATAACATGGAACAACCACATATAAACAGAACATAAACAACCATCCACAATAGAAAAGCAACTAAGTCTGTCTAATCATAAAAATAAAATTCTAATGAATTCTCTGAGCTTCCAATTAGAAATTACAATGGAAATGAATTAAGGAAATCTTTGGATTGATCTTCCTAATCTATCACTAGATTTCCAATAACGTTCATAATCAAATTCTTTAGTCCCCACACTATAGACAGCTTACCCTAGAGGATATATATGAGGATTCTTTATCTGACGCTTCTCTCGACCACTTAGTCTAAAAAAATAGAATGTTGAATCATTCCCATCCTTAAGCAGGCTGATCTTAGTGCCTGTGTCCTATCTTCAGCTACAGAAGTATCAACCAAATCTTGCATAATTTGACGATCATCAGGTTTCACTTCTTAAGTCTCCCACTTAATCCAAAAATCCTTTGTAGGTAGGGAGGCAAAGTGTTCGCCCAGGTCTCAGGACTAGTTGAAAATACAGATCACGTAGAATCAGTTTGCTATAAATTAAAGGCAACAATCGGTTGTAGAGTTCAATCAAATTCAATGTGTGGTCCCTTATATTGTGTGTTGGCTTTGTTGGGCAATTGGATCGTGCGGTTCAACGTGATGCGTTTAGGATATCAGGCAAACATATACAGCGGAAGCAATAAAATCATGTTTACCGTACTTCAGGGTTGATGTAGAGTCTGATCCGTTGCAGAGAACCACCTCTCAATCTTCTGCAGTATGTCCCAAGTTGAATCCTGCTGTTGTGTGGGCAACAATCCGCAGGATTCTCTCAATCTGCTCCTGTTCTTTCTAACTGTCAATGAGGCACTGACTTAGGGTTAACAGGAACTGAGATAACTTATTTATAAGGGCTACTGCAGGGACCAGGAGGAGAAATTGGGCTGGGCCTCAATTGAATTTAATTAACCAAGCTTAGCCCAAAGCTTTTAATTAAATCCAATAATAATAATATAGTCCACTAAAATATTATTATTGCACTACCCGTCCAATCCCAAAATTATGTTCTGGGCTCCTTCTTATTATAAGCCCGATAGTCTCCCCATGTTTAAGATATACAATGTCCATTAATTAATTAAGTTACTGACAACTCAAATTAATTAATATCTCATCCAAGAGTAGTACCACTCAACCTTTTTATCATGCCGGAAATTAATCCACTTGCAAGATTTACATGATAAACCTTATGAGCTCCTCAAGGGGACATCATCAACCTATGACGGACATGGATTCCTTCTACAATCAACAGCACACCATAGATACAGCACTACTTCCCAACTCACCGAGTTTGTTGATTTAATACATATAAATCTCACCCATTGATGAATCAAAGAAATACATACTGCCCTACGTGTCGAGGTTATTGTATAGGGATTAAGAGCACGAACTTCCATAATAACAGAGATCAAGTTCTTCTATAAGTCAGTATAAGTCGAACGATCTCAGGCGGTCCTGCTCAATACACACAAGTGCACTAGTGTGATTCTATAGCCAAGACAAGCTAATACCAAATCACACTACAACCATACCGATAGAGAGTCCCCGTCTATCTCAGTTGTGAGCATCTGTTTATACTTTATAAGGAAACCGATAATATGATCTTCCGCGTGTTGTCGCACAACATATTATCTATAGTATAAAGTAAATGGACTATTGCATCATGCATATAAAATAAATTATAAGATGCAATCATTTGATCAATGATTCTCATTTCAAATATTGTTATGACCTTGTTCATACTAAAGCTAGACTTTTAGTATACAATCCAACAATCTCCCACTTATACTAAAAGACTATGCTGTCATGTCTTCTGCCATACATCTGATTCCTACTCCCACTTACGCGACCATTAAAAGCTCTCGCCTTAAGGTCCTTGTAAATGGTTTACTAGGTCATCATCCGATGCAATTTAGGCGACAACAACCTTCCCCTCATTATACGATTTCTCGTAACAGGTGGTACTCGCGCTCCATGTATTTAATTGCCTTATGGACTTGTGATTTCTTCAAGTTTGCAACTGCACCAATATCATCAATATAAATTGTGATTTCCTTGGGCAAACTTAGAAACACTTCGAAGTCCATCTTGAAGTTTCTAGAGTCATATAGATACTTTGGCAGCCTCATATGCTCCAATTTATCATCTTTCCATGATGGAGTCCGGAGTCTGAAATATATTTCTATATAACACTCCTCCACATTATGACTCTACTTCCTAAAATCAAACACATAACCTTTGAGGAGAATTTACTACCGTCCAATATGACTAAAAAATCCGAATCTACGTAATCCACAAGAAGCAGTGAATCTGTCCAGTAAGTGTATATATGATAACCAGTCCTTCTCAGGCACTTCATATATATCTTACCACAGTTCATCATTCTTGTTCCGGGTTACGTTGATACCATCTGTTCATGCGTTCAGCAACACAGATATCCAACTTCGTTCATAGCATTCCTTAGATTAAGCTTCCTTATTTGCCGAAGCATAAGGAACCGCTTTCATCTACTTTATCTTCTTTTTGTATCTCAAAGACACATTCACTTAGATAAATTTTCATGCTAAACGAGTATGGATTGTATCATTTATGAAACTTGAGATAAGCATAACATCCTTTCATATGATCCATATTACCGTGATCAAAAGGATATATTTTACTTTTCTTAAGTCCTTCATATCTACCGCTTTAATAACCGTACCCATACGCCCGATAATACTCTTTCATTGTCTCCAATGAGCAAGATACTATCTACATATAGTCCAAGAAATACCACCACGTTTCCGTCACTCTTTACAATACACAAGACTCATCCGCTCATTGATTTAAATCCATGCCACTGGATTATCTAATCAAAACAGATGCTTCACAATCTTAAAGCTTGCTTTAGTCCATCGCCGGACACTTTTAAGCTTACTATCAAAATGCTATTAGTACTTTGCAATGAATCACCCTGGTTGCTTCACATAGATGTTTTCCTCAAGACTTCCATTCAGGAAAGCTGTCTTGACATCTATTTGTTGTTCCTCATAATTCAATATGAGCAGCAAAATTTAAAAGAATCCGGATCAACTAAGCATTGCTACAAGCGAACAGGTTTTCTCATAATCGAACCATTTCTTTCTGAGTACACCTTTTCGCAACAAGCTTTGCTTCCAAGGTTTTCACCTTACCGTATGATCCTCTTTTATTTCATCATTCGTTACAACTTACTAAGATTCCGCATTTTAATCTTGTAGTGCTAAGTCGTATCCGTGGGATAATACCATGTTCACTAGGGATCAAGTCTCACGACTCTCCCAAAACATATATTTATGGGTCGTCATACAACCCTCCCACTACGACAAGGCACTACATGTAATTGTGTATCAGACGTGACACGCGTTGCAGTTTACCTTGTGGTATATCCTCTTGTACACTTGGTACTTATACTTAGTGTTTTCCTCTCACTTCCTTTAGAACAACTTATACATGGGCTTGTGATTTATTACATAGTCCTTTTCCAAAAAATCTAGTTATTGAGTTAATAATTATCCTTCGATCTTTTGGACTAAATAAATCACCCTCCATTTTTCTAGGATATCCCATATACAGACAAACGTTTCACGAATTACTGTATCTAGGGCATATCCATAAAATGAATTTAATTATTCCAAATAATTCATCATCTATCTAATCACAACCATAAGAGCCTTATTCCTTCTATCCTCCACACCATTCAGCTGGGGCATGCCCGGTGTAGACAACTTGAGATTTAATCTCAACTTATGATTAATAGCTCCTAACTATCCTAAGAGGTATTTACCACCACGGTTAAACCGTAATGACTACCTCTTGCCTGGATAATATTAGGTCCGCTTGAATCAGAATGAACTAATTCCAACATATATATCTTTGGCTCTACACCCCACAACCTTGAAAAGGCAGTTAATCAATTTTACTTCCAAGCAAGACTCGCAAGTTTGATAGTTTCCACTTCAGATAAACCTTACGGTCTATCGGCTATCAACTTTTGAATCATACTCAAGTAAAATGAATTAATCTTAGACGCCAAATGTATGTTTAGTTCATTTTCGAAGGTTCCTTTCTCTTACTAATATTAGAAGATGCATTATTTAATTACTATTTATTGCATCTGTGGGATGTGCATGATTCAAGAGTATCCAAATTATCCACCAATGTACTTTAACGGATTATAGCCTCATTCCTCATTTCTATGACCATGTCATTTAAATGAAATGAAGTATCCATCCGTTAATGCATAGAAACCGAAATTAAATTCTTTCTATGAAACGTACGTAAAGACAATTTCTCATAATCAATCGTTTATTCTTATCATGAGATAAATAAACAACTCCCACTGCAATAGCCACTACCTTCGTAGTTTTACCCATGTTATTAACAATCTTATCCTTACTAAGTGAAAAACATTTAGTGATTCCTGTATCTACACACTTCGTGTCAGTAGATGCCATCACTAATCATGTTTAAACCATTAGTAAATAAGATATTAAACTTGTTCACATCATGATGAAAAATGCCTTTCTTTTGCCACATGTTTTATTAGAAGTTTCCCACCTTATACAACCTCTCGTATTTCAGGTAGAACTTGCTCAAAACATCCAGGCAAATTGTGAAGAATAAATTGATTTAGGTTTCCCTTTCAATTTCTATTCCAAGCTTTTCCAATTCATTCATCAATTGAACCATGATCTTCTGCCTTTTTAATTTACTCAAGTATCCGAAGAGTTACATGAGACCATCATATTTCTATGAACCTCTCATCTCTTCACTAGAGACTTTAATAGGCATCATGAGACGTCCTTTGTGAGAATACACATGTATTTTCTTAAGCAGTAATTATCAAAAACAAGATTCTTTCTAATCATCTAATTTGGACAAGTAAATATAATGTCTTTTAGTTAATAATTAGTGAAATAAAACCATTCGAAATTCAGAGAATCACAAATAAATATACTGATCAAAACTTCGAATTTTATCCTTTTATATTGTTTCCCTCAAAACAATATAAAATAAAATTCACCGACATCTCAAGCACCGTGAGTCTGCAAGCCACGATAGTGTGGACGTTTACAAACCCGAACATTTACAAGAGAAGGTTTTACCCATTAATTTCATTTGTCAACCTAACTTTATGACAAAATAATTAATAGTCGGTTCCTCTTTAGCCATGCAAATAAAAGCAGTGACTCCGATGGGGAGGATACTTATTATTTACATCTAAGTGTACACCATTATTTGACCCCAAGTCCGCGGCCCAAGCTTGTGTGCCTTACAGATAGAGAAGTACACACGCGCTCGGATAACTTCCTACAGTCATCAATTACAAGTTTGTACCAGTGAACCGCATATAAACTCATCCGATAGGGAGGAAGGTCTAAGCCAACGCGCAAGTTCATATGCATCACATTACAAACGTAATTATTTAATGAAGTCTGTTCCAGCAATCCATGAATAAACTCATCCGATAGGGAGGAAGGCTCTAATGCCAACGCGCAAGTTCATTCACATCGCTAACAAACCAATAATGGAGGCCGTGGGAATTAATTACCAATCCCCTCACCCACTTAGTTATTTAACATCGAGGGTTTTAAACATGCATATAATATTTCATAAATAAAATATACATCTTAGACATGCTTCTATTAACAGCAATTTAAATAAATAAATCACATAGAACATGTCTTACACATATACAACAATAATTGATAATTAAATCAATTAATCAGTTATATAACATTAATTAATTGCATAAAATGTTGGATCAATTAAATAGGCCCAGCTGACCCAAACATTATTAGCATAAAATGAGCAGCCATTATTAAAATAATTAAGCCCATTTATCTTGCCAATTACAGCATTAAGGTCAAGCCCAATATTTAACCTGGCCCAACATTAACCCCACAATTAATTAAATCCAGCAGTAAATATAACCCAGCAGCCCATTATCCATTTAATTAAAATTGGGCCCAATAGCCCAAAACCAAATTAAAAATTGAGCAGCCTTATATTTATTACTGTATTGGGCTTTAAGGTCCAACAGCCATATCTATTTTAATTATAATTTGGGCCTAAAACAGCTGAATTAATAAAAACCAACCCAGCAGGCCCAAAACCAAATAAATGTTATAGAGCCCTTCAGCCCAATACCAATTAAAATAAGGCCCACTGGGGCAGCCCATATGCTGCTGCCCTATTTCTCCCAGCCGCAACGTCCGTCCTTGCCAGCCTGACTCCGCCAACGAACTGCAGCCGGCGCCCTCGCCGCCGGCCGTGCAAGCTTTCCCAGCCGCGCCGAAAAGCCACAGCAACTCCATCGCAGCACCAGTCAGCGGCAGTCATTGCTTTTGCCGAACATCGACTCACCGGAACTCAGCAGTGACCGGCTAGAAGCTGCTGCAGTCCGTCTGGCTATGGCGTGTCCAGCCTCGCAAGGAACCAGCAACAACTCGCCCGACATCACCATCAGATGCGCTCGGAATTTGCTGTGTCCCGCTCGAAAACACACACCAAGCTGCCTCCGGCGTTTCATGGCGCAGTTGCTGCCGGCGCCGCGCCCACAGCCCACCGCCGTGCCTACCAAATGAACATCCTTGTCGCACCGACGAATCACCATCAACAGCCCACTGGATCCGGCCGAAGCCCCAGCAGGCGCGCCGCGCCAGCGAAATCACGCCGCCGACCATCCTCACCGGCTGCTCGCCGCCTTCAACTTGCTGAGAGCAAAGGCGCCTTACGCGGCCTCCATGGTTCAGGTTAGGAGCGGCCTGCTCCTTCGTCGTTCTCGCTCGGAAACAGCAGAGGCTCGCCCGGGATTGCCTCATCAGACTCGCCCGGAAGTCTCGTCAGATTTGCCCCAGCAGACCACGCCTGCCCCCATCGCCTCGCCTGCTGCCAGCCGTCTTCCGTCGTTCAGCCGTGCGTCCAGTCGAGACAGCCCCCGCCGTGGAGATTCACACCAGACACCCGTCGCTGAGCCGCGACAATCCTTCGTTGCCGCTGGTGATTTGCAGGCAGGCCTCCGACGATCCAGCAGTGTGGCGCGAATAGGTTTTCAACAGTGATCGTACTTCTTACTCGTATTTCATTTTCGGTTCAGCCACCAACATCATACAGTCGTGGGTTATGTGTGTGATGTATAGACGTTCTCATTATACAACAAAACCATCGACAAGCACAAAGAAAATTCAAATAAATATAATCCCTAATCTCATGCCCTGTCTATCGATGATAATGGAAATACGAGAACACACAGCAACAAGCGATTATATCCAGATCATTCCAAATAATCATATAATCACAAAAACCCTAACCAACGATTCACGTCTCACCACGAAACCAACGCTCTGATACCAATTGTTGGGCAATTGGATCGTGCGGTTCAACGTGATGCGTTTAGGATATCAGGCAAACATATACAGCGGAAGCAATAAAATCATGTTTACCGTACTTCAGGGTTGATGTAGAGTCTGATCCGTTGCAGAGAACCACCTCTCAATCTTCTGCAGTATGTCCCAAGTTGAATCCTGCTGTTGTGTGGGCAACAATCCACAGGATTCTCTCAATCTGCTCCTGTTCTTTCTAACTGTCAATGAGGCACTGACTTAGGGTTAACAGGAACTGAGATAACTTATTTATAAGGGCTACTGCAGGGACCAGGAGGAGAAATTGGGCTGGGCCTCAATTGAATTTAATTAACCAAGCTTAGCCCAAAGCTTTTAATTAAATCCAATAATAATAATATAGTCCACTAAAATATTATTATTGCACTACCCGTCCAATCCCAAAATTATGTTCTGGGCTCCTTCTTATTATAAGCCCGATAGTCTCCCCATGTTTAAGATATACAATGTCCATTAATTAATTAAGTTACTGACAACTCAAATTAATTAATATCTCATCCAAGAGTAGTACCACTCAACCTTTTTATCATGCCGGAAATTAATCCACTTGCAAGATTTACATGATAAACCTTATGAGCTCCTCAAGGGGACATCATCAACCTATGACGGACATGGATTCCTTCTACAATCAACAGCACACCATAGATACAGCACTACTTCCCAACTCACCGAGTTTGTTGATTTAATACATATAAATCTCACCCATTGATGAATCAAAGAAATACATACTGCCCTACGTGTCGAGGTTATTGTATAGGGATTAAGAGCACGAACTTCCATAATAACAGAGATCAAGTTCTTCTATAAGTCAGTATAAGTCGAACGATCTCAGGCGGTCCTGCTCAATACACACAAGTGCACTAATGTGATTCTATAGCCAAGACAAGCTAATACCAAATCACACTACAACCATACCGATAGAGAGTCCCCGTCTATCTCAGTTGTGAGCATCTGTTTATACTTTATAAGGAAACCGATAATATGATCTTCCGCGTGTTGTCGCACAACATATTATCTATAGTATAAAGTAAATGGACTATTGCATCATGCATATAAAATAAATTATAAGATGCAATCATTTGATCAATGATTCTCATTTCAAATATTGTTATGACATTGTTCATACTAAAGCTAGACTTTTAGTATACAATCCAACAGGCTTCATTTTACAATTCAGAAATTCATGGAGGACTTAATCTTTTGTCCTAATGTGTTCCTCTGAAATTGTTCCCCGTCCTGAAATGCCTCTGAGAAAATGAGCTACCAAAATAAAACACACCAGTGTTAGTCAAACTATATCACATGAATTTTCTCTCCATTTAATGCATATTGAAATAATTTTCTAAGATGCAATGGGCATATTCACTAGTGAATGAGTCCAACTCACTTTGACTCCCACTTTCATAGGCTACATGAGTTTGAACAATTCTAACATCACACAGCACCATGGATTTAGAATTAAATGACATATTAAGGTGCATAATAAGCAAATAATGCAAAACAGTGGTCGGTCACATAGCACTTTCATAGGCTACGGAGTCGTCGGTCACCGGCGAGTGGGCATCACGCGCCACCGCTGGAATCATCGTCTGTTGGCGCGTGGCCTTCACGTGCCACCGCCAGACGTCTGACCTTCGATTGGTCCTGACCCTGTCCGGTTCGACTCTGGTCTATATCGGTTCGATCCGATCTGGTCTGACTCTATTTGACCTTGATCTTTCCCGGTCAAACCTCAACTTAGTTTAATTATGAAAAAGTCCCTGAACTTTATCCAATTTTCAAAAAAAGACCACTCAATTCTCTGAAACTTTTCAGATTTGGCCCAATACGAAAATAAACTTAAAAAATCATAACTTGAGTTTTAGAAGGCCAAAAATGCACAAAAATACTCGTTGGACGGGTATCGACAAGACCTTTCAAATGGAGTAATTATAATATGCATCCTTGTTGGCTTTCGGATCTTTTGATTAACGTGAACCGTTAGAGTTTCATGCAATTCTATATCAACGGAAGCAAGAATATAGAATCGTATTACCTTTCACCAAGGTTTGAAGATGAAGAACTCGATCAGGTTGATGCAAACGATCTCTCCGATCTTCTATTGTATTCCCAAGCCTAGTCTTGATGTCGTGTGGGCAACGATCTTCAAGACACTCTCAATCTGCAATCCTCCCTTCTCTCTCACGATGTTTAGGCACAGAATTAGGGTTCCAGGATTGATGAGGTGGCTTATATACGTGCTACAACAAGGACTAGGATGAGAAATTAGAGTTGATCCTCCAATTGGGCTTAAGTATCCAAGTTTTGCCCAAAACTTATACTTAAGTCCAATAATAATAATATAGTCCACTAAAGTATTATTATTGCACTGCCATGAGCCCGTTAATCTCCCCGTGTTTAAGATATACAATGCCTATTAATTAATTAAATTACTGACAACTCAATTAATTAACTTATCCAAGAGTAGTACCACTCAACCTCATTATCATGCCAAAATAAATCCACCTGCAGGGTTTACATGATAATCCTTATGAGCTCCTTAAGGGGATATCATCAGCCTAATTATTAGGATACGGATTTCTTCTACAATCAATAGCACACCATAGAGACAATAATATCTCCCAACTCACCGAGTATATTAATTTAATGAATAAATCTCACCCTTTGATAAATCAAAGAAATAAATACTGACTTACGTGTCGAGATTATTCTATAGGGATTAAGAGTACGAACATCCATAATAACTAAGATCTAGTTCTCCTATATAGTTAGTATAAATCGAGCGATCTCACGCGTTCCTGCTCAATACACACAAAGTGCACTAATGTGACTTTATAGTCAAGACAAACTAATACCAAATTACACTACAACCATCCTAATAAATTGTCCACGTTTATCTCGGTTGTGAGCATCTGTTTATAATTTATAAAGAGCCAACAATATGGTCTTCCATGCGACGCCGCACACCATATTATATATAACATAAAGTAAATGGACTTTTGCATTGACATATAAATAAATTATAATATGCAAAACATTTTATCATATGATTCTCAATTCAAAATAATTGTTAAAACATTGTTCGTATAAAAAACTAGACTTTTAATATACAATCCAGCAATCTCCTACTTATAATAAAAGACTATGATGCCATATCTGCTGACATGCATCTAATCCCCATTCCTTCTACATGACCATCGAACACTTTCGCTGGAAGGCCCTTAGTGAAAGGATCAGCTAGGTTATCCTCCAATGCAATTTTAGCGACAACAACTTCTCCTCTTTTAACGATATCTCATATCAGGCGGTACTTGAGCTCAATGTATTTGCTCACCTTATGGGCTCGTGGTTCCTTCGAGTTTGCTACTGCACCACTGTTATCACAATAAATTGTGATCGATTTGGGAAAACCAGGAATCACATCTAAGTCCATTAAGAAGTTTCTTAGCCATACTGCTTCTTTAGCTGCCTCAGAGGCCGCTACATACTCAGCTTCCATGGTGGAGTCAGAAATGCATTTCTACTTAACACTCCTCCATATTATGGCTCCTCCTCCAAGAGTAAACACATAACCCGAGGTGAATTTACTAGCATCCCTATCTGACTGGAAATTCAAACTAGTATAATCCACAGGTAGTAAAGTATCTGCCCGGTAAACCAACATATAATTCCTAGTCCTTCGCAGGTACTTCAAAATATATTTAACTGCAGTCCAGTGCCCTTGTCCTGGGTTTCTTTGATACCTACTGACCATGCCACAACAAAATAGATATTCGATCTCGTACATAGCATTGCATACATGAGACTTCCTACTGCGGAAGCATAAGGAACCGCCTTCATTTCCTCTATTTCTTTTTGTGTCTTAGGATACATTTCCTTAGATAGAGGTACTCCATGGCTAAAAGGTAGAAAACCTTTCTTAGAGTCTTGCATGCTATAACGAGCAAGGATAGTATCAATGTATGAAGCTTGAGATAAACGCAACATTCTTTTCTTGCGATCCCTTATTACTTTGATCCCTAGAATGTGTCCGGCTTCCCCCAAGTCCTTCATTTCAAACTGCTTAGATAATCATACCCTTACACCCAATAATACCTTGACATTGTTTTCAATGAGTAAGATATCATCTACGTAGTGTACAAGAAATATCACTATGTTTCCGTCACTCTTTTTGTACACAGAAGATTCATCCGGATATTGAATAAATCCACATGACTGGATTACTTCATCAAAACGGATGTTCCATGATCTTGAAGCTTGCTTCAATCCATAAATGGATCTATTAAGCTTACACACAAGATGCTCTTTGCTCTTTGCAATGAAACCTCCTGGTTGCTTCATATAGATGTTTTCCTCAAGACTTCCATTTAGGAAAGTTGTCTTGACATCCATTTGTCATACCTCATAATCCATATGAGCAACAACATATAAAAGAATCTGGATCGATTTAAGCATGGCCACAGGCGAAAAGGTTTCCTCATAATCGATCCCTTCTTTCTGAGTATACCCTTTAGTAACAAGCCTTGCCTTAAAGGTTCCACCTTACCGTCCGATCCTCTTATTCTTTTGTAGACCTACTGGCATCCAATTGCTTGTACACCATTGGGTGGTTCTACAAGCTCCCAGACTTGATTAGAATACATGAATTATATTTCAGATTTCATTGCCTTTTCCCAAGATTGTGCATCCTTATCATGTAGTGCTTCGTCGTAATTCCATGGGTCAATTTCTTATAAACTCCAGAAAATATACGGAGTACCAATCATTGTCTCTGATACCAATGTTGGAAAAATAAAGCACATAAACATGTACTAAACATGCAAAGAGAGTTATTACACCAACCTCTCTTCGTAGTATTTATGTTGTAGTGAAAGTGATTGGCTAGATCGTCCACGAACCAATTGGTACTCACGAATCAACTATGATCTCAGGATCAAATATTACAACACGGGATTGTAGATTATTATCCACGATATGATATTAATCGTAAAATATGAAGAACTGGAATTTATGAATTCGAGAGAGAAAACGCTTTCTCTGTGTTCAGAGTTCTGCAATGCGTGTTGTCGATAACTGCTTAGCGCATTATCAAATATCCCCCAAAAGATAGGAGTTAAAAACCAACTCTTATCTCCCTCTCTCTGCTTTATCCACAATCTTTCATATGTGAAAAATATTTAATATATATTTATATATTAAATATAAATACTATCTTATCTTATATATATAATATAGCAGAAACTTTTCTTACTGACATGTCGTCTCCAGAGCGCTCCAATGTGATGTATAATTTTCTCAGTTTTTTGAATTTTTTAATACTTTTTTTAATATTTTCCTTATTTACTTTTAATTAACTTCCTTATTTAATATTTTCTTTTTTAAATAATGAATTTATCATTTTTAATAATAATTAATTAAATTTTTTATATTTTATTTATTTATTTGGGTATCATTAATTAATTACTAAATCTTTTAATGAAATAAATAAATTAATATCAAATGAAATCATATATATATATATAAAGGGAAAAAGAATATTTCATATAATATTCTCTCTCACCCCAACCTACAAATAAGACTTTTTGGTTATTCATTCTAAATACGCACATTCGATTCTCCAAGAGGAATATGAGCTTTCTTCAAGTTCCTTTAGAGAATTGATTTATGAAAGTATAAAAATTTATTTCGATAGAGCGAATCAAATAAAGATTCGATGTACCCATAAAAAATCAATTCAAGTATTCTTCAAGAGGAAGAAAATTGATTCAAGTATTCTTCAATCGATTTACCTCTTAAAATCGATTCTTCAAGAAGGGGATCGATTCAATCTTGAATCGATTTACATCTTAAGAATCGGGATTCAAGTATTCTTGAATCGTTTTACATCTTAAGAATCGATTCTTTAAGAGGAAGATAATCGATTCAAGTATTCTTGAATCCAATTACATATTAAAAATCAATTCTTCAAGAGAAAAAGAATTGATTAAAAGTATTACTATTCAAATATTTTTTAAAATCTACCTCTAAAGTATTGATTTAAGTATTTTTCAAGTGAAAGAGGAACGATTCAAGTATTCTTGAATCGATTTACCTCTAGAGAATAAGAGATTGAAAAATAATTTATGTAGAGAATTGAAAGTTTAAGTTCTTAAAAATTAAATCATTATTTCATATAAAATAACATTAAAATCGAGTTTATAAATATTTGTTTATTTTTTTAATTTAGTATATTAATATTTATTTATTTACATATATTTTAATTATTCCATTATGAAATATGAATTATTTAATTTTTATTTTCTTTAGTTGTTTATATAATTTGAAACTAATAAAATTATGTTAAAAAATAAAGATAATAAATTCATTGCAAATTTATGAATATTTAAAGAATATTATACATAAATTAATTTTATTTATATTTTATATATTTTACATTAATTAATTTCTTAAAAATAACAATTAACGTAAATAGAATTACTATTATATAATTAATTAAAAAATACTTAATCATAATCATGAGTAAAAAATAATGAGTGAGGCTTGCGTGTGCCCGGGCGCACGGGAACACATTCCGTGCGCCTTTAGAAATTTAGTATTATGGGTAAGGGTACATTGCTTTGGTCTAAAGGGTATACACTTTAAATAATAAAAGGTACACCATTTTGTTCTAAAGGGTATGCACTTTTCATTAATATTTTTTTTCTTTAGAAAATAAAGGGTACACATTTTTATACTAAAGGGTATACAATTTAACACAAAATTCTAAAGGAGCACGGAGTGTTGTCCAAGCGCCCAGATACACAATAATTTTCTTTAGAAAATAAAGGGTACACATCTGTATACTAAAGGGTATACAATTTAACAAAAAATTCTAAAGGCGCACGGAATGTGGTCCGTGCGCCCGGGTGCACAGGAATTTTTACCAAAAATAATACTCCACTTAAATATTATATATATATATATATAAACCTGAACTAAATGAAGCGAAGTTTGATGAAGTATGAGATAAAAAAAGAATGAAATTAATTCTAAATTAAGAATAAGGAGTCTTTATGTCGCGTTACCGGGGACCTCGTTTTAAAAAATATGCCGCCTTGGGCTTTACCAGGACTAACGAATAAAAGGCCTAAAGCTGAAGTGATCTTAGAAACCAATTGCGTTTCGGGAAAAAATCTTAATATCGTATTCGCCTAGAAGAAAAACAAAAATTGCAGTTTTATTATGGTCTTACAGAACGACAATTATTTAAATACATTCGTATTGCCGGAAAAGCCAGGGGGTCGACGGGTCGAGTTTTACTACAATTACTTGAAATGCGTTTGGATAACATCCTTTCTCAATTGGGTATGGCTTGACTATTCCCGCAGCCAGACAATTAGTTAACCATATACATATTTTAGTGAATGGGCGGCTAGTAGATATACCAAGTTATCGCTGAAAACCCCGAGATATTATTACGGGGAAGGATGAACAAAAATCCAGAACTCGGATTCAAAGTTCTCTCAACTCTTCCCCTCAGGTGGAAGTACCAAACTATTTAACTCTTTACCCATTTCAATATAAAGGATTAGTCAATCAAATAATAGATAGTAAGTGGGTTGGTTTGAAAATAAATGAATTGCTAGTCGTAGAATATTATTCTCGTCAGACTTAAACCTAAAAATACAAGGGTTTGGGTAATTTGATTCCCTTTGATCAACAAATTAACCTAAGGTTAAGTAAGAAAAATACGGGGTTGACCACGTCTTTTCCATTTATGTATCATAGCACGTTTCTATTTTTTCAGTATTTTTCCTAGTCACGGCAATTCGAATAGAGAATCCATAGGTCTAACTGGTGGAATAAAGGTCTCCATTGCTGGTTGATTAGAAAATTAAATAAATTCAAAAAATGGGTATATTAAGTGAAGGTACGGAAAGAGAAGGATTCAAACCCTCGGTAAAAAAAGCCTATATAGCAGTTCCAATGCTACGCCTTGAACCACTCGGCCATCTCTCCCACATAATGATTATGAACCAAAAACCTAGTTAATAGTGGGTTCTTCATAATCTATTCTAGATTATTGGATAGGTACGACCAATCCATTTTAACTAATTATGGGTAAACTATCAATTTGGGGCCTTAATTATTTTATATATCAATCCAAGGCCTGAAATATTTAAAACTATCAATCCAAGGCCTAAATTTGTCAAATATTATCTCCTATTTTATCAATTTAGGGCATAAGTTCAGGCCCCGAATTTATAGTTTTACATAATTTAGGCCCCTAATCGATAGAAAACATAATTTAAGCCCCGAATTGATAGTTTACCTATTTTTCAAGTCCTAAATTGATAAAATTCATTTTTAATATTAATACTACAAATTCTATATATTAATATTTAATACTACAAATCAAAATAACAAATCAAAATAGAAAATTTTACATCAAAGTAAAGAAAGATCTTTCTTTCCGTGCTCCAAGATAAAGAGACAATTGTTTTTCTTATTTCTTACAAATTTTTTTTTGGGGGTGGGGGGTTCGCGTTTGCAAAAATGACTCCTACTATTTCGAATCGATTAAATCAATGAATTCGAACGAATCTAATGTCTAGATTTTTTAGACTAGGTTAATGGATACCTTTCTATCGGAATTCTATATAGAAGAGACTACGATTCCATACCTTACAAATTCTCAATTTTTTTTTCGGTTTTAGAGTTCTCAACAACAAACCCCTTCCCTTACTTACTCCTCTATTTTAGATTCATAAACTATTTTGTTTTGTATAGTGTATACATGCTATGTACATAACATAAAAAAGGGATGGTTATTCTATTTTCATCATAGAACAATTATTGGATCTTTTTCTTCTTTGTATCATAATTCAATCAAAATTTCTCGAATTACTCGAATCTGTAACTTCAATAAAATTCGAATTGGTCCCCCATTGGATACTACTACATTAAGATGAAATCAAATCGGGGGGACCCATTTCTTATTGATTCCTGTCAAAAAGAAACAATTGGAATGGAATAGAAGGCCCATAATCTTTTTTTTTCAAATCAATATATTTTTATGTTATTTCGTACTGTACAATTCTTTTCTTTGAGGGATCATTTTTGCGAAGGGAATGAGAAGAATTTGAAAATGGATTGCTAGCTATTCATAGATCGCGAATAAATGAAAATTTTATTGATAAGACTTTTTCAATTGTACTCAATATCTTATTGCAAATAATTCCGACAACTTCAGGAGAAAAGGAGGCATTTACCTACTATTACAGAGATGGTGTGATTTGATTCTTTTTTTCATACCTCTCGGTCTTACGAGAAAAACACGAGATTCGGGAAACTTTTTAAAAGTCTTTTTTCGTGTCGTTTCCTGAATACTCTATAATGGTGTATAATATTTGTTTCTATACACTTATTATGACTTATTTACTTTAGTATCATTAATTGCAATTAATAAATAAATCTTTCGGTATAAATTTATTAATTAGTATCAAATCAAATCATGTATAGAAAAAAATATAATATTTTTTTCTATACACTTATTATGGCTTATTACTTTAGTATCATTAATTGCAATTAATAAATAAATCTTTCGATATAAATTTATTAATTAGTATCAAATCAAATCATGTATAGAAAAAAATTAAATAAATAGAGATTTTTTTATAATTGATATTTATTTTAGACAAATTCGTACAGTAGTAGATCAAGGTATGCAAAGAGTTGAAGTCATTTATTCGTAGAAGTCGTATACTATTAACTTTTATGCGGGATGTAACCCCCATGTCACATAATGGTTGTAGACCTCCAAAAAAAGACGTGTGTAGAAATGAAGAATGAATAAATTCATCATAATTGTACTTAAATACAATAAAAAATGAAGTATTACCAATTACATAAATATACAACAAAGATTTTCCTATGTAGTTGCGCATTTTTTTAGAGAGAGAGTGTGTAATAATAGTTTTCAATTTTATTATATTATGAGGTAACTGTAGACAATTAAATTTTATTGCCTAATAAATATAAGTGCAAAAGAAAATATATTAAATATTAATTAAATATTTATTTATTTTAGGAATTTAAAAATTGTACTTAAATACAATAAAAAAATGAAGTATTACCAATTACATAAATATACAACAAAGATTTCCCTATGTAGTTGCGTATTTTTTAGAGAGAGAGTGTGTAATAATAGTTTTCAATTTTATTATATTATGAGGTAACTGTAGACAATTAAATTTTATTGCCTAATAAATATAAGTGCAAAAGAAAATATATTAAATATTAATTTATTAAGGAATTTAAATAAATTAATTCCTAAAATAAATGAATAAGTAATTAATAATTAATATAATTATTTGAGCCCAAATTCAAATTAAATGGGCTCAAATCCAAGTTAAGTGGGTTCAATTCAAGTCAAGTGGGTTTGACTCAAATTCAAATTAAATAGGCTCAATTCAAGTTAAATGGGCTCAAATCCAAGTTAAGTGGGCTCAATTCAAGTCAAGTGGGTCTGACTCAAGTCAACAAGCCCAACAAAATCAAATCCAGAAGGCCTAATTAAATTAAATAGGCCCAAATCAAGTACAACAGACCTAATTAAATTAAATAGGCCCAAATCAAGTACAACATGCCTAATTAAATTAAATAGAACCGTATCCAGTCCAGCAGGCTTAATTAAAGGAGAAAAGCCCAACATATCTTTTCAAGGAGAAAATATCTCACAATTGGTTATTTCCTCCACCTATAAATAAGGACATTCAGTCCTCATTCCATGGATATTCTGAAAATCCTGAAAGCCCGGAAAGCTCTGAAGGAACTTGGAATCTCTACGAAGATCAAAGTCATTCTTCGAAGATCAATCTAGAAACAACATTCAATCTGAGATCAAGGTGCGGAGCCCCTCAGATTCATCGTTTCTTCAAGTCAAGTTCATCCAGCAATATTCGTGAGGTCAACAGTGTTCTACCAAATTGAACGGCGTTCTTCACAGTAAATCTTCAAGTCAACGGTTGATCCAAACAAAGGCTCGACGCCTCTGGATAAATATTTTTTTAAAGCTTCAAGTCAAATCTAATCTCGGACAAGCTTCATCCGAAGATCCGGCTCTGAAAAGTTGATAAAGTTAAAGAAGTCAACTCAAGAGAGGAATCAGAAGATAGCTAGAGACTATTCACTCAATTCTCAAGTTCAATCCGTCTTGGATTATCTTTGTAATTTCTTTTTGTGTTTATTATTTAATAAATATAAATTTTGTTGTTACAAATTTTGGCACGCCCAGTGGGACAGTTTCTACCTCTCATTTTCTCTTCACATAAGCAAAGTAAAATGACTCCACTAAGAGTCAAAGTCAACAGATCAGCTTCTGTGTCCAAGTTTTTGGGACTACAAGTTGAAGACGTTAATGTTACAATCAGAGATAAATTCTTCAGTTGTAGTTACCTCTAAAGTAATACCATATGATGATAAAGATTAGGAAAGCGACTCAGCTAGCTCAACTCCTATACTTGAAGAAGGTTCATCGTTTGATTCATCCGTAGCCTTAGCTATGGTAACAAACACGTCGTCTGTCAAAGAGCAATTGGCAAGCTTAACTGAATTCGTTGCTGCACTTGCCAAACAGAATCAAGAACAAAGTACTTTGATTTTCAAACTAATGGAGAGGATGGCTGGTGCTGAAACTAGCCATGCAAACGAAAAGCAAGTTGAGGACAATGAAAATGAAATAAATAACTCCGCGAAACGTCAGTCAACGGGTAAAAAAGTGATTGAAGAAGAATTGAATATTTTCCATGACGGAATGGTTCCTATCAGTCAGCTAAAAAGTATTATACTTGGCACAATGAAGGGCCAACTTGAAGAGAGCTCCAAGCCGTCATTCATGTATGGTAAGCCTTTTACTAGGAGGGTTGAAAACTTGAAGATCCTACCAAACTATCAACCCCCAAGTTCCAACAGTTTGATGGCAAAGGTAATCCAAGGCAACATATTTCACATTTTATTGAAACGTGCAATGATACTGGAACTGACGGAGATCATATGGTAAGACAATTCTTTGTTCTTTAAAGGGAAATGCTTTTGAATGGCACCGACTTGGAGGCCGATTCTATAGACAGTTGGGATCAGATGGAGTATCAATTCCTTAATCGCTTCTACAGTACTAGGAGGACGGTTAGCATGATAGAGTTGACTAACGCCCGTCAGTTAAAAGAAGAGCCAGTAATTGAGTACATTAATCGATGGAGAAATTTGTGCTTAAATTGTAAAGATCGACTTTCTGAAGTTTCTGCCATTGAGATGTGCACAGCGGGAATGCAGTGGACCCTTCGTTACATACTTTAAGAGATTAAGCCTAAAACCTTTGAAGATTTGGCCACAAGAGCTCACGATATGGAGCTGAGCATGGGGATAAGTGGAGTTGTAGAGCCACCAATTCCTGGATCCTATAAGTACAAAGAAAAGCAAGAGGTCAGGAAAGGGGCCCTATAACAAATCTTCTGAAAAATAGTCCATGGCAACAAATGCATCAACCGTCAGGTTTCGAAGGAATGAGAACGAAAAAGATGATAAAGCAAAGAATGATTCCCAAGAAAGGGGGCAAAGAAGATTGACCTTGAAAGAAATGCAAGAAAGGAAGTACCCATTCCTTGATTCGGATGTCCCAGGCATATTTGATGATCTGCTCAAAGATAAGCTTATCGAGCTTCCTAAAATGAAGCGACCAGAAGAAGCAGGATAAACGGACAACTCGAAATACTGCAAGTATCATAGACTGGTGGGTCATTATATCAAAGATTGCTTTGTCTTTAAAGACAAAGTTATGCGATTGATTGAGCAAGGGAAGATCTTTCTAGATGAAGATGCAACTGCAAACTCTACTTCTGAAAACGGTGGAAATAATTATTCATGTCATATGGCAAGCGAAGTTTTTCTACCTGGAGTTGAAAGCAAGGCTCATGCTATGAAGATTACCTTCACAGAGGAAGACTTATTGCTCGGCTCACAATCTCACAACCGACCCTTATTCGTAGCTGGTTGCACTCAAGAGCAAAGGGTGAATAGGATATTGATTGATGGAGGTTCAGCGGTCAATATCTTGCCTCTAATGATATTGAAGAAGTTAGGGATTCCAACTGATGAATTCAGCAGTAGTCGGTTGACGATTCATGAGTTCAATCAAGAAGGTCAGAGAACACTTGGTACAGCAGTCTTGGATTTAATGATAGATGAGATGGCCTCAACAGTTTTGTTTCATGTCATTGATGCTAAAACATCATATAACATGCTCTTGGGGCGCCCATGGTTGCACAAAAATGGAGTGATTCCTTCTACGCTACATCAATGCTTCAAATACTACGATGGAGGTAATATAAAAAGGGTGCTTGGCGATGAAAGGCCATTCACAGAAGCTGAGTCATATTTTGCAGATGCTAGATATTTTCTGAAAAGTAGCAAGGCTGTCAAGCCAGAAGGAAGTTCATCGCAAGAGAAAGGTGATGATATGCAAGAAAAAGAGAATGCAGATGATGTTTCATCCATACATTCTAATGAAAGTAAACAGTTGATCAAGACTGTAGAAGGGTTGACACTACCCTGACCAAGGTTGACACTGAGAAACCCTCTCCTCCTCCTCTCAAATGGTTCACTCGCCCAATTCAAGGGGCTAAAACAGAGCATGGAGATGTATTCGAGGCTGCAGTTTCTGAATCATATAGCCCACAAGCTTATAAACTTCTTATGAAAGCTAGATATGATCCTCAAGAAAAAGCTGTGATGAATGAACAGTCTCATAAGACTCCTAGTGGATTTAATACCACTCAAGAGACATTGAAGAGTAATGGTCGCACTTCCAAGTATACTAGAACAGGGTTGGGATATGTTCTGCAAAAACCTATTCATATTGCGATCAAAAGGGCAAACACGAACTACATTACTGAAGATGAAATTTTTTCTGAAGATGAAGAGTCTTATGAGGCAGATAGAAAGACATAGAGAGTCCTAGTCTTTGAAAGGCTCAGACCAGCGGGAGTTAAAAAGACTAACAAGTTCCCAAGGTTCCCAAAGATACACAGTCGGATCCCATCTCGCATGTAAAGACGTCATTTTCTGACTTTATCATGTGACACGGTGTTGAAAGCTAAGAAACGAACAATAATTTTCACCAGAAGTGAAGAAGATGATCGTGAAAGTGTGGGATCATCAGAAGTTGTCCATTCCATAATCATGCAAATAGATCTACAAAATGCAGAAAGAGATCTACGAAGCAAGATCATCGAAATGAGGAGAGGTGGCTATGTAGTGGAGAGCATTGTTAAAGTGGGAGAAAATGAACAAGTTAGGTCTAATCCACATTTTCAAAGGCAAGAATTTCTGGAGGACGTTGCTGCAGTAAGTCATGTCACTATACAAGAAGAAACCTCAACTGAAGAGGAAGATGCCGATGATGCTCCCCCAGAATTTGAAGAGGGTGTCAAAGCTACTGTTGACCAATTGAAGGAGATTAATTTGGGTGATGCTAATGACCCACGTCCAACCTATATAAGTGCTTTGTTGACATCCGATGAAGAAAAATCTAACATTGAGGTTCTTCAAGAATTTAGAGACATGTTCACATGGTCATTCAAGGAGATGCCCGGATTAGATCCAAAAGTGGCAGTTCATCATTTAACAGTAAAATAAGGAGTCAAGCCAGTTAAGCAGATGCAGCGTCGATTTTGACCAGAGCTGGTTCCATTGATTGAAATTGAGGTTAATAAGCTCCTTGAGACGGGGAAGATATGAGAAGTCAAATATCCCACTTGGCTCTCTAACATTGTACAAGTAAGGAAGACAAATAGGCAGCTTAGAGTGTGTGTTGACTTCCAGGATTTGAACTTAGCATGCTCAAAAGATAATTTTCCACCGCCAATTACTGAGCTCATGATTGATGCAACAACTGGTCATGAAGTTCTTTCATTCATGGATGGGTCATCTGACTATAATCAAATTAGTCTTGCTCCAGAAGACCAAGAGAAAATAGCCTTCCGCACTCCAAAAGGAATATTTTGCTATAATGTTATGCCATTTGGCTTGAGGAATGCTGGCGCTACTTACCAACGAGCCATGCAAAAGATATTTGATGACATGCTCCATAAGAATGTCGAGTGTTATGGTGATGACATCGTGGTGAAGTCAAAGAAGAAAAAGGATCATCTTAAGGATCTAAGGCAAATATTTGAGCATCTCAAAAAATTCCAACTCAAGATGAACCCGCTTAAGTGCGCATTCGGAGTCTCTTCTGGAAAGTTCCTTGGATTCATTGTCCGATATTGTGGCATTGAGATTGACAAAGCAAAGATTGATGCAATCACGAAGATGCAGATGCCCTGAAACATACATGAGCTCAAGAGTTTGCAAGGCAAGCTAGCGTACTTAAGAAGATTCATATCAAACTTGTTCGGCCGATGCCAACCATTCAGCCATCTTATGAAGAAAGGCAGCCCATTTGAATGGGATGAAGCTTGCACTAATGCTTTTAATAGCATTAAAGCATATTTGATGAAGCCGCCAGTGTTGGTTGCTCCGATAGCCGGACGTCCATTAATTCTCTACATATCTGCTCAAGAAAAATCAGTTGGAGCCCTGCTTGCACAAAATAATGACGAAGAAAAGGAATGTGCGTTGTACTATTTGAGTAGAACAATGACTCCAAATGAGTTAAAGTACTCACCAATTGAAAAGGTCTGTCTTGCTCTCATCTTTGCAATTCAGAAGTTAAGGCATTACTTTCAAGTTCATACTGTTTACTTGGTCTCAAAGGCCAACCCATTAAAGTTCGTTATGTCAAAACCAGTGCTCTCTGATAGGCTTGCAAGGTGGTATCTTCAATTGTAGCAATTTGAAATTATATATGTCCCTCAAAAGGCAGTGAAAGGGCAAGTGTTGGCAGATTTCTTAGCTGATCATCCTATACCTGTAGAATGGGAGTTGTCTGATGATCTCCCCGATGAAGATATATTGGCTATTGAAATCACTTCTCCTTGAAGATGTATTTCGATGGAGCTGCTCAGAGAGAAGGAGATGGCGCCGGAGTAGTATTTGTAACCTCAGATGGAGGAGTTCTGCCATATTCATTCAGTCTAACTGAAAATTGCTCTAACAATGTAGCTGAATATCAAGCTTTTATACTTGGTTTGGAGATGGCAGTGGATGTAAAGCAGCGATACCTTAAGGTATATGGAGATTCATTGTTGATAATCAACCAGTTGCTTGGCTTATATGAGGTTAAGAAAGCTGAACTACTTTCGTATTATAACTATGCTCAGAGGCTTATGAATTGGCTCGGAGATGTAGAGATTGAACATTTACCAAGGAGCAAGAACAAGCAAGCTGATGCTTTGGCAAAGCTAGCATCAATCACAGCAATGCCCGAAGCACTTTCTCAAGTGTCGATCTACAAAAGCTGGGTGGTACCTCCCTTCTTCGAAGATGAAGATGGTGAAGAAGTTGAGTATTGCGCCATAGAGGTTTTTGATATTGAGAAAGAAGACTGGTGTCAACCGTTCGTGGATTACTTGAAGTATGATAAGCTTCCCAATGATCCACACCTAAGGGTTGATGTCCGACGTAGAGCACCACGATTCTTCTATTACAAAGATATTACAAAGATACACTCTATAGAAGATCGTTTGATGGTATTCTCTTAAGATGCTTAAGTAATGAAGAAGCTCTTCAAGCTATGGAGGAAGCTAATTCTGGAATATGTGGCGCCCATTAGTCTGGACCCAAGCTACATTTCAGAATTAAGAGGATGGGATATTACTGGCATTCTATGGTGAAGGATTGCATAGATTATGCACAAAGATGTCAGTCATGCCAGTTTCATGCAAATCTCATTCATCAACCTCCCTAACCGTTGCATCCAACAGTTTCTTTATGGCTATTTGATGCATGGGGCTTGGATGTGGTGGGGCCGTTAATGAAGTCTTCTGGAGGCCATCTTTATATTCTGGCTGCCACTGATTACTTTTCCAAGTGGGCGGAAGTTGTAACCTTGAGAGAAGTGAAGAAAGAAAATGTGGCTGATTTCATCCGCATCAACATCATATATAGATATGGAGTGCCTCGGTACATCATCACCGATAATGGGAGGCCTTTCAGCAACTCTCTGATTGACAAACTTATTGTGAAGTTTGACTTCAAGCAAAGAAAATCTTCTATGTACAATGCAGCAGCTAAAGGGCTCGCGGAAGCCTTTAACAAGACGCTATGTAATCTGTTGAAGAAGGTAGTCTCGAAGTCAAAGCGAGACTGGCATGAAAGGATTTATGAAGCTTTATGGGCATACCGAACCACTTACAGAACGCCTACTCAAGCTACTCCGTATTCTTTTGAATATGGGGTTGAAGTTGTGGTGCCCCTTGAAAAGCAAATCCCATCTTTGAGAATAACCATACAAGAAGGTTTGATTGAAGAAGAGAATGCACGACTGTGTCTCAAAGAGTTAGAAGAACTTGATGAGAAGAGGTTGGAAGCACAACAGAGACTTGAGTGCTATCAAGCTCGCCTTTCCAGAACGTTTAACAAGAAAGTGAAGATACGTTCTTTCCAAGTCGGAGACTTAGTCCTTGCTGTGAGGAGGCCTATTGTCATCACTCACCGAGTTGGAAATAAATTCTTGCCCAAGTGGGATGACCCACATTTTGTGAAAGAAGTATATACAAACGGTGCATACAAGTTGATATCTAAAGATGGTGTGGAAATTGGCCCCATAAATGGCAAATTCCTGAAACGCTACTATACGTAATTCAATTAAACCCAAGGAACACTCCATGACGCAAGAGCCTAAACTACATGTTACTCCTGGTCCGCATGAGTATAAACTGTGTATGACAAACTCCTGGTCCGCACGAGTATAAACTGTGTACGACAACCACCAAAGGTAATTATACGTGGTTAAACCTATTAATTCACCCCACTCAGGTATTTTAAGTGGTTAAAGCATTAAGTACCCTACTTTGTCTAAAGTGGTTAAAGAATAGTCACTCATGGCTCGCATGAGTATAAACTGTGTACGGCACCCCCATTTAAACCAAAACATGTCCCTTTGAACTACGTTATGACTTGATCCTCTGCGAAGAGGTACGTAGGCAGCTTAGTACTCTACTAAGTTCAGTCATATTTTGGTTTATTCACATCAAGTTTGTGAGACAAACAATAAGTTGAAGCATGAGTGAGTTGAGAAGTAAAAAATTGACAAGAAGAATGCGGTGGTTGAGCGCAAGTTTGGATGAAGAAGTTCAAATCATTGAAGTGTTAAAGGAAGATCAAATTCTTGGAGTGTTGAAATAATTCCAAAATTCTTGCATTGGTGAAGTGATGAAGGTGATCCATGTTATGGCATTGTATATGGCAAGTGGATTAATATTAGCAGGCGGTGGGTTCAAATTAATTTATACTTATGAATTTAATTAATTAAAGGACTCATTATAAATTTATGAGATCAATTAATTATTAAGTTCAAAGTAAAATTTATTTGATAAGGTTAAAGGGGGCAATTAAATTTAAATTCGTATTTTGGGCTTAAGAAAATAAGCTTAGAAGCATAAATTTAATATACCTTAAGTGATGCATGATGGATAGGCTGAATTCCAAACTTGTTGAAGTAATTGGGCTATGTGGGAGTTAAGATGAGCCCAAAGAGGAATTGAAATCGGCCCAAATATAAGAGTCAATGATTAAATTCTAAAAGGAAAGTCAAGTCTCCATAAGGAATTGATCCATCTCCCAAGTAAAACACGTGAATGGAAGTTTCATTTCTTCAAATCAAGTTTTCTCTCTCCTAAAAGGAAAGTCAAACCTCCATAAGGAGATTCCAAAGGATGCTTCTCTCTCTGCAAGAAAAACGGGAATTCTTCTTTCTCCCATTGAAATCCACTGCCAAAATTCCTCACGCCGAAGTCGAGGCTGTGCACTCCGCCAGAAAGTCACGACCCAGCCCAATCGAGCTCTGCTCGTCGTCAATTGGCTCCACCGTACGCAACCGACATGTTGCTGCCGGAACGCGAACAGCCAACACCACCGCCGGATCTGTCACTGCTACCGCCAGAAATAGCAGCCCCTTGCTGAAAATCACACACCACTGCACCGGTACATCGCCGATCTTCTCGCCGGAGGATACTACCGCCTAGTCTACCGCATTTCAGCTGCAATCACCGAGATCCACCGCTGAAATCGAGCCACGCGCACCACCGAGGTCCATCGTCCGTGCTGATCACGCTCACTCGTCAAGCCACCTTTCGCCGCTGCAGATCGAGTTCGTGCCACTGGGGTTCTAATCCATCCACGATGCTGCCACAGATCGTTCTCCCTTACCGAATCTCGACGACCACCGCCCGATCCTGCCAGTTTGATCGCCGAAGTTGCGCCACTATTGCAAGAAGCCATCGCCAGAGAGTTGCACCATCATCAATTCGCTGCTCACCACGCTTCGCCGCGACGCCGCTCAGCCTCTGGAGGCATAAGCCCGACAAGCAGCCACCAGAGGTGGTCTGCCATCGACTGCTCTCCCGCTCTTCACATCAACACTGCCGGAAGCATCGCACCATCTGCGTGTCGCCTAAAACGCCGCTCGTTGCCCGATCATTACAGCTAGCCCGTTGTCGCTGCGAGATGCCGCTGCCGGAAAGTTCAAAAGGTTTGCTGCATGGCATCCCCTCTTGTTTCCGACACCCAACAGTCACGCCAGCCACCGCCACTTCTTGCCGCAGCGACGAGAATCTCGTAGGCCGGTCAGATCTGCCTCCGAACCAAGTCCAGTCAGATCCGCCGCCGAAAACACCATAACCATTGCAGGGTGCCGCTGTGGAAAACTTCAAGGACAGACGCATGGCGTCACCTCTCGTTTCCAATACCCGACAACCACTGCTACGACCGGAGAAATAGTTCGCTGGAAATTATGGCCTGGTACACGGTGCGAACGTTGGACTCGTCACGACCTCCTACTGGAATAAAATTCCTAGTCGCCAGGAATGCCCGACGCCGGTCACAACTGCCCATGTTATTTTCAAATCTCCTCTCTTCGTGGATACGAAGTGTGAAAAAAAAAAGAAAAAAGGAAAACAAAATAGAGGAGATACAGAAATAAATATGAAAAACAAGTGGTAGAGTGTACCTTGATGCTTATGTAAAGGCAAATAATCAGTTCAATAAAAAAGAAAAGAGAAACAAAAGAAGCAGTATAAACAGAGAAGAATAGTGAGAAGAAGATAATTACTGTGATAGTTGATGAATGCACCTGGTATTGCGATTACGATGATCTGCAAAAGGAAGAAGTAGCCCGATTAGTTTACTCAATGAATTATGATGTGGAAAAATCAAAGGGGTGATCTCTTCTATATAGTGTTGCAATCTTACGGATAACTCTTTGTAAATATTTGAATTTATCTTGTTATAGATTCACTCCATTAGATTATCTTCTTGTTCCAAGCTTGAGATACGGAGTATGATACGTTGAAATTGAATATGAATATTTGAGTCTATCTCTTGAAGATTTGATTTTATCTCCTCGCGAAAAGGTGCAGGTTTCAATTAACTATTGGGAATTAATTATTATGGAAGAATTGAGAGGTGGATGTTATGTGAGTTATCTACAAATAATCCAAACCCAATGTGATTGCTGGTATGAAGGAAAATAAATTCGAACAAAATAATTAAATGGGCCAATGGAAAAGAGATCATTTTCCAAATTTTGAAACTCATGGAGCAAGCAATTTTCTTGAGCTTAAGCATACGTAAAATAAAGCTGATGCCTAGAGAAATTGATGGAGTATTTCCATTTTACCATTTTGGTTGTCCCACCTAAAGGATCTCATTTCCCTTTTTTGGACACATGGGACTCACACACACCCACTAATACAATTTAAATATGGGTCCACACACCCACTAATACAACTACTCACTACACATTAAATAATAATACTCCTTAATCCACGTTCCCAAAAGCAAATGAGACTCTTACCAAGGGATGGAGGGAGTATGTACGAAGGAAAATCAATATTGCAATTTGTCCACTTCAAGAAATTTCAGTGAACAAAATGCAAGGGGGCATTTGTAGGCAATTAAATTTTATTGCCTAATAAATATAAGTGCAAAAGAAAATATATTAAATATTAATTAAATATTTATTTATTAAGAAATTTAAATAAATTAATTCCTAAAATAAATGAATAAGTAATTAATAATTAATAATTAATATAATTATTTGAGCCAACATTCAAATTAAATGGGCTCAATTCAAGTTAAATGAGCTCAAATCCAAGTTAAGTGGGCTCAATTCAAGTCAAGTGGGTCTGACTCAAGTCAACAAGCCCAACAAAATCAAATCCAGAAGGTCTAATTAAATTAAATAAGCCCAAATCAAGTACAGCAGACCTAATTAAATTAAATAGGCCCAAATCAAGTACATAAGGCCTAATTAAATTAAATAGGCCCGTATCCAGTCCAGCAGGCTTAATTAAATGAGAAAAACCCAATATATCTTTTTAAGGAGAAAATATCTCACAATTGGTTATTTCCTCCACTATAAATAAGGACATTCAGTCCTCATTCCATGGATATTCTGAAAATCCTGAAAGTCCGGAAAGCTCTGAAGGAACTTGGAATCTCTACGAAGATCAAAGTCATTCTTCGAAGATCAATCTAGAAACAGCATTCAATCTAAGATCAAGGTGCAGAGCCCCTCAGATTCATCATTCTTCAAGTGAAGTTCATCTAGTAGTATTCGTGAGGTCAACGATGTTCTACCAAATTGAACGGCGTTCTTCACAGTAAATCTTCAAGTCAACGGTTGATCCAAACAAAGGCTCGACGCCTCTGGATAAACATTTTTTTAAAGCTTCAAGTCAAATCCGAGCTCGGACAAGCTTCATCCGAAGATCCGGCTCCGAAAAGTTGATAAAGTTAAAGAAGTCAACTCAAAAGAGGAATCAGAGGATAGCTATAGAGACTGTTCACTCAATTCTCAAGTTCAATCCGTCTTGAATTATCTTTGTAATTTCTTTTTGTGTTTATTATTTAATAAATACAAATTTTGTTGTTACAGTAACATTTTAAAAAAAAAATATATAAGTCAAGATTCTTTAAAAAAATTAGAATATACGTACATATATTGATTTTTGGCAAAATCTTGTGTGCCCCCGGAGACACACCGTGCCCTATGGGAACACAAGAATTTAATACTAATTTTTCTTGTGTTCCCATGGGGCACAGGAGACCAACTCATTATTTTTTACATGATTTAGTTATATATCACATTATCAAAAGTTAAAAGTTATAATTCGTTACAAATTCTTTATATTGATCAAAAAAATATCTAACTATTTAAAAAATAATAATCTCCCTAATTAATGTTGAATCGTTATATGATACAGATTATTTAATTATAAAAAATAAGAATAATAATTAATTAAATGATCCCGCGTAGTACGCGTGTTTCATACTAGTCTTTGTGTTTCATACTAGTATCTTATCTTATATATACTAATTATGAATACGCTGCTATAAATAACTTTTTAAGAGTATGAGGTGTCGCGATGTGGTTAATTATCGTATATTTTTTATTTTTTATTTTAATATCACATATATAATCTTTCTACTTTTATTTATTTATTTATTTATTTATTATTATTATTATTATTCATGTATATCTTTAAACCATGTATATCTATAAATTAAATACCACATTTAATCATATTTTTTTATTGGTTAAGAATAGATAATCAATAAAATATATCCAACATATTATTATTATTATTATTATTATTATTATTATTATTATTATTATTCATGTATATCTTCAAATTAAATACCACCTTTAATCATATTTTTTTATTGGTTAAGAGTATTACTTCTATTTATTTATTTATTTACTAATTAATTATGATTATTATTATTATTAAATCATGTATATCTGTAAATTAAATACCACATTTAATTATATATTTTGAATGATTATAATAATTCATCCGCGTATTACGCGAGAATCTGTACTCGTATTTACTAATTGCGAGTACGCTATCATAAATAATTTAAAAAATATGATGTGTCGCGACGTGATTAATTATTATATTTTTAATTTTAATATTACGTATATAATATTTCTATTTTTATTTTTTATCATTATATATTAACATTTATTATTATATCACTACTATATATCTCAAAATATTTATTCTTATCTAGAATATATGTGATAAGTCTTTATTCAATTAATTATTTCAAGAGGATAATTATTTTAATATTAATATATTGAGATCGTCCACTTTTTGGCAAAGACTTGTGTGAGACCGTCTCACGTAAGGACTTACGTGAGACGGCCAGAAAGTGACAACTTTTCTACAAAAAAAGTAATAAAAAATTAATGAAAAGTGATGATACTATTTCATGAACAATTTATAGTATAAATAAAAATTGATAACATTTTATAGCGACAGTGATAACGTTTTATAGCAAAGTGATAACTATCTTAAAAAATGAAAAATTGTCTCATGTAAAACGGTCTCACGCAAGATCTACCCTCACTTTTTTATATGTAATTATAAAAATTTAAATTACACTCATTCCATTTCATTATATAAGAATAATTTAAAATTTAATTACTCTAAATATTTTGTATTTAATTATCATAAAACTTCAACTAAAAAATAATAATGTTTATAAAAATATTTATTTAACATAAATAGTATATTATTTATAATTATATATATAACATTGTTTAATTTATAAATTCTAAAATAAAAAATAATAAATATCATGTAATTTAAGGGGGCAAAAATACAAGTAATTATATAAATGAATAATTTAACCAAAGTACTATTTAATTAACATAAATATTGTGTTCATAACAATAATAAATTATTTATTTTATTAATTTAAGATAAAATATACAAATAAATCTTAAATATTATTTACAATACTCATACATGTCTTGTGCAAATTGGGGACACGAGTGATCAATTCCATTATTATTAATTATTATTATTATTATTATTATTATTATTATTATTATTATTATTATTATTATTATTATTATTATTATTATTATTATTATTATTATTATTATTATTATTATTATTATTATTATTATTATTATTATTTAAACTTCAAATATGCCCTAAAAGTTGAATTGAATTCGTATGAGAAACAGAAGTTGATTATACCTCCAGCGCCGATTACATTTTTATCAGTGTGATCCACAATCTTCTCTGCGGCGCCTGTATTTCTTCTTCTCCACGAGGTATTCTTCTATTTTATGCTTTGATTTCTAGTACTCATCCAAAAATTCTAACAAAGAAGTTATAACATAGGTTCTACAAGGTACTCACTTTGAAATCGACTTCATTCCCTAGGAAACGGCTCATCTCTTTTATGTATTTTGTCGAGGAATTGTACTGATGTTAAACTTTCAACTCTTTTCTCTAGGAACCTTATACGAGGTATTAGTTCATTGAAAGAACTGTGGAGGTTGATTTTGGTACATGTATTTTTTATTTTGATTTTTACAAATTTGCAGCTTTCACCGAGGGACAAGGAATTCTAATGGTGTAGCAACTGCTTATATCTAATCCATATTTAATGAAGAATAAAGCGTATTTATGTGAATGAAATGTAAATAGAGGAAGCTATTTTGATTCAACTTAATCGGGGAATGGAGAGTTAAAACTAAGGAGAAATTTTATTTATTTGAACTTTTAACAAGGTTAGGAATACTGTTAAGAACTTCGAGGACTTAAATTCGATGTTTAATACCGAAAGATGGATTTTAATAACTCATCATTTAATCATATAATTATGAGAATATGCTGGTTGTGTGCGATGAAGCCTTTCTTTATAGCTGGTAATCTCAGCAATAGCAGAGTAACTTGAATAGCATTACACTAAATCGTCAATCTTGGGTATGATATTTACATTGGCGTTCATCATGGACTGGTTGTGGAACATTAAAAAACAATTCATGCACTTACAAATGTTTCACATAGTTAACATGCTATTGTAGACTGTAGAAGGCCTTGGTTTGCCGTTACATTGACTATTTGAACTGCATAAAATATGTGAAATATCATCCTTACTTCTTTCCTGTGATTGTAATTTGATCTTGACGTCAAACTAATGCATGCATGAGACATTCCACTTTGGCACCTAGATGCGAAATTGTGATTTTATCATCATCACTTTAATCCCAATTCTTGTGCTGACTCAGTTGTAAAGTAAACCCATATGCTCCTTGTAATCTGTTATCTCGAACCTAATTGCTTAGTTCTACTTGTGAGAAGTATTCTTCACCATGTTTTCCCTAGTTTAGTGTGGATTCTGCTAATTTAACTTGGTGAGGAATCTTCTTATTAGAAATTAACTTTGGAGATAGGAAAAAATTAGTGTTCTTGTGTGTTGAATTAGGTTTTTGGCCTTGGACTTAGGTGTCCAATCTCATTGATAACAGCTTGAGGTTCAGAATTTGACTACGTTTTCTTTGACTTGTGCAATATGCTAGGTTTTTGATTGTTTAACCAATTCGAGAAGGGAAGATGTTGCTTATTTTTGAGAAAAATTGCTAAACAAAACTAATCGAAGCATATGACTGTAAGGAAAGAAACTCTTGAAAAAATGTCTCAAATATGATTCCAAACTCAAAAAATGGCATCGAGGCATTTATATAATTTGATGATACCACCTCAAAACAGTTACATGTGGAAAATGTTAATTGTTTAACAAAAGACAGTGAATTACTGAGAGCAGCTACTACGGTTTTTGAATATGGGATCACACTTCTTTTGGCAACATTTGTTTTAAATGAGGTTCTGCAGTTAAGACACCTTATTGTACTTGGGCGAAGATATTAAATCGCGTACGCACTCAAGCAGATAAACTTACCTGCTGTGATTGGATCAAACTACTTCTCTTCATGAGCTACATAACTGGTATTTCTCCTTCAAAGATTAAGTAATTATGCCCTTAGACAATATTCAATTACATGGTACAAAAGTTCAATCTATGCAGTATGAACTGAAACAATTTATACCACTTCAATTTTGCCTTATACTTCCCAAGAATAACCATATACTTTAAAATGCAATATTTATAAGATTGTTTGAAAGTAAAGGATCTTTTTCTAAAGCAAAATTATATGAGTTGTGCATCAACTACTGCTGTAGATTTTCTAATGTTTCATTTCATATATAATTGAAAGAAATCAGTTAGTCAATACATTAAATATCTGAATCACGGTTCATCAGACACGATTTAAAACCCGCGAAAAAATTTATCTGGAGTAATTTGGTGCCTTTTATGGAATAAATTATCATTTTTAGCTTATAGAGATTAAGAGCCAGAACACTCACTTTTCATGATAGAAAGGGAAACAACAGGCTTGTTCAGTAGATTGAGTCATATTAATGTACACACACTAAGCATAGAAAGATGCTCATTAATGAAAAACTACTTTCAGCACTTAAGGTTGGTATTTTGCTTCAGCTTAAATTGAATTGTGTTTTGAATTTCAAGGATTTGTTTGTTACATCTGAGTTCGCTGCTTTGTTCATTATGAAAGATTATACCCTAGCTTCCAAATAACTTCATTCTTTTCCACAATATCAAATACATTCTGCACATCTGCTCTTTATTCTTTCTGGTGTGTGGGTGGGGTGGTTGTAACTTCATCACTTTGGGTACTTCATGATGCAATCTGTATATGAGTAACGTATATTTTTGTATTTAGCCCCAAAGTCTTACCATATAAGATGTTTAAAAATATTTGTTTTCGTATGCGTCATGCATTGCTAAGCAACCCCGTTATAAGCTGTTTACATGAAATTATTACACCTCACAATGCTAATCCCCATTATAAATTGTTACATATTGAAATTGTTATAAATCTAAAACCGTTGTATCTTGCACAAAAAAATAAAGGTAACAATATCATTAAAAATCACTTAATCAAAAAAATAACTTGTCACATTTAGTGCTATTTCATGAGTGATAAACAAAATATATTACTCTGCTCCGGGTCATCACCTCACGAAGTGAGGAGCGTCACATACTAGTACTGGTATATTTAGTTTATGTTTATAGGTCCTTATACTGAAATGAAAAACAGAAAACCTTTTCTAAACTTCACTGCTCATGAAAATATGAATAATATTTACTTGTAAAGTATACATTAATTTAAATTATTTAATAATTACGCATTTATAATAAGGAATAGAGTTCCATTTCAAAATATTTATTCACCTCTATAAATTATACGACACCTATCAAAATTCCAGTTTTTTATGCAGCCCATTAACAGAACGCCTCGTATTTATCAAGTTTTTTTTTATGAATTGAGCTTGAGTTCTAAATTTAACTCCACTAAGCCGAGTTTTGAATTTTTAATTGAGTCAAACTCATCTCTGAGTCATTTAAATTGGTGGCAGATTCAGGAACACTAGCAACTTGTCTCTGAGTCATTTATACTGGGGGCTAATTCTGGAACACTACCATCTTATTAGTGCTATAATTTGTGTTGGGCATTTTCATATACGGATCTCATCCGTCTTTTATTGGGCGTCAACATAAGCCATATATACTCTATTATATGCTCTTAGAAATCCTGAGGCCATAAATTTATTGTTTTGACTTTCAGCTTATGGTTATTATATTAACAGTTACCCCATTTTCAGTCTCAGTCTTATGCTGTTAACCCAAAACTATATATTTGCATTTACACACTCTGTATTTGATTACACAGGGCAACAATTGCATCTCTTACCTGGAAATATTTGAGTTTGGTGGAAGAAAATGGTGAAGGTACGGATGAACACTGCCGATGTAGCGGCGGAGGTGAAGTGCCTCCGGCGCTTAATTGGTATGCGTTGTTCAAATGTGTACGATCTCTCTCCAAAGGTATGTAGTATGTATGTATATATATATTTTTCTATAACTCATGTCTGATACATAGCTGCTCAATTGTTAATATTCAAATTGCTGTATGGAGGTTTTTGCTGATTTTTATTGTTTTATTCTTTTTCCCCCTAATCATTGAAGAAAAATCTGCAGCTTTTCTTATGTTCGAAATTTATTGAAATTTAGGTTGCTTTTGATTTAATACTATCAGTTTCTGACTTTTTTTAAAAATAAAAAATGAGTTAATTTTGAATTGTGTATTGATCTGTAAACTTTGTTAATTTTAATTTGATGTTTTATTACAAGAATTGGTTTTCCTGTATTGTAGACGTATGTGTTTAAGCTGATGAGTAGCAGTGGAGTCACAGAGTCAGGAGAGAGTGAGAAGGTTTTGCTGTTGATGGAGAGTGGTGTCAGATTGCATACAACCGTTTATATGCGGTAAATTTATAGATATATTTTACATTTTCTTTGTTGTACCTCTTAGCTTCATTAAATGTTGAAGGCTATGGAATCAACTATTCATAGAGTTAAAAACATCTGATGGTGAGTAAGTAATGTGATTTGTACTTGTAACTTGTGACATTGATTAAAAGGAATAAAAGGAAGCAAGAATTTCCCATAGGAGGAAACCATCGTTTATTTCAATATTCATTTTATCACTGTTTTTAATAAAAATTTCTGGGGACGTTTTGTCTACAGTCTGAGGATTAATCATACACCATATACACAGTAAGGAAGTATATGGAAGCGGTAATAAATTTTTCGATATCAAAACTTGCTGGAGGCAGTGATTATTGATATGTATGAACTAACTTAAGCAGTAGTGAAATTCTTATACTAGGTATGGAAATGTCGTTATTCTTACAGGGACAAAAGCAATACTCCATCAGGGTTTACCCTGAAATTAAGGAAACACATAAGAACAAGAAGGCTCGAGGATGTGCGCCAACTTGGATATGACAGGGTATGCTTTCTTGATACAAATTGCTGTTTTCAAAAGAACTTAATGAATTAAACTTTCTTTTGTTCTGCATAGATAATACTCTTCCAATTTGGATTGGGTGAAAATGCTCACTTTGTCATTTTGGAGCTGTATGCCCAAGGGAACATTCTTCTTACAGATTCTGAGTTCACTGTCTTGACTCTCCTGCGGTCGCACAGGTTGTTATAATTCTTGTGGTGTTTATTATTATCACTCTGAGCTTAGAATTAATTAGATGGCTTGATTAACAATTGGGCGCTGGCATCATATGCTTTGTTATTCATTGATTTTTTACATTGCTGTCATGTGGATGTTAATATCCTGGTACAAGTGATTTCATCTGGCAGGGATGACAATAAGGGACTTGCAATCATGTCGAGACATCGGTATCCAGTCGAACAATCTCGTATGTTTGAGCGTACAACTAGAGAAAAGTTGTGCTCAGCCCTAGAATCTTTTACTCATGGTAATAGTGATGATAATTTGAGTAACAGTGTTCACGAAAATGGTAGTTCAAATACTTCCACAGATATGAATGAAACCCAGAAGAACACAAAACTTGCTGAGCCAAAGAAAAGTGATAATACCCGTGCCAAGCAGGCAACTCTGAAGGTTGTTCTTGGGGAAGCATTGGGTTATGGGCCAGCTTTGTCAGAACACATCATATTAGATGCAGGTTTGATACCAAGCACAAAAGTTGGCAAGGACTTCAAGATGGATGATAAGACTACTCAAATGATGGCTGAAGCTGTAATGAGGTTTGAGGATTGGCTAGCTGATGTCATCTTTGGTGAGAAAGTTCCAGAGGGATATATCCTTATGCAACCAAAGAATTCAGGAAAACAGATTAATGATGTATGTCAAATGGAACTTCTGATCATCATTCTTTGTAAATTTTAAGTACCTTCATAGATTTTTTCCTTCAAAATTTTCAATTTTTAATTCCTCATTGATTGCAGATCTATGATGAATTCTGCCCGCTTTTGCTAAGCCAGTTCAAATCAAGAGATTCAATAGAGTTTGAGACATTTGATGCAGCACTTGATGAATTCTATAGTAAAATTGAAAGCCAACGTGCTGAGCAACAACAAAAGGCTAAAGAAAATTCTGGCATGCAGAAACTGGAAAAGATAAAATTTGACCAGGTTCATCATATATATGTTTATGTGGAACACATGAACAATTCCATTGTTTAATCTTCATTGTGTCTTATCTAAACAATATTTCTCAGGACGAAAACAGGATTTTTTTTTCTTTCCTCTTTTACTTCTTTGTTAGCATGAATATAACATGGCATGCATAATGCCCATAGGAAAGCCGTGTGGATGCACTGAAGAGGGAAGTTGAGCAGTGTATCCAAATGGCAGAATTGATAGAGTACAACTTAGAAGATGTAGATGCTGCCATCTTAGCTGTCCGCGTGGCTCTTGCAAATGGTATGAGCTGGACTGATCTGGCTCGCATGGTCAAAGAGGAGAAGAAATCTGGAAACCCTGTAGCTGGTCTAATCGACAAGCTTCATCTCGACAGAAATTGCATGACACTGCTCCTAAGCAACAATCTTGATGAGATGAATGATGATGAGAAAACCCAACCTGTGGACAAGGTATAATTCACGAAATGTGGAGCTTTTAACCGACACTTTTCAGAGTTAAATCATTCATCCTTAAATATAAATCATTATAATGTGTGATAAAAAATCCTTTTGGTGGTTATAAATTGTAGGAAAGTATCTGTTCATTTAAATGCGTGATATTGTTTATTAGTACTTAATTACTTTTATTTTCACTTTAACAAATTACCATTGGAATCTGAAATATAATGGACCAGACATGAATGGCTTTCCTTTCAATCCACAACAACCCCATTCCCTCCCCAAGAAGAGATAATTAGAGCGGGCAAAGAAATATAAGCAAATGCACCATAAAACTCATTCTGTTGTTATAATGTATTTTTTTAGGTTGAAGTTGATCTTGCTCTTTCAGCACATGCTAATGCTCGTAGATATTATGAAATGAAGAAGAAACAAGAGAGCAAGCAGGAGAAAACCATCACAGCTCATGAAAAAGCTTTTAAAGCTGCTGAGAGAAAAACTCGCCAGCAACTTTCGCAGGTAGCTGATTTTGTATTAGGGACCTAATAAAATTGTTTTGAACTTGGTACTTTTACAATGAATAACAGTTTTTCTCTTTTCCCAACTTCAGTTTTAAGTTAAAGGATCCCCATTAGTTTATTAATATTGACTTTGCTTGATAGGAATATTTTTATCAGTGTTATTCAAATATTCAAATTATATTTTTTAATAATTGAGAATGATAGGAATTTATATAACTACTAAACTTCTGAACTTTTGCCTGTGTTGACTTCTTTTGATATGGATTGGACATGATATATACTGGCATGATTAAGCTTCTTCTGTAAAGTCCCAAGTGACTTTGATTTTCATGTTTGTTTATGTTATGATTTCGGTGTTTTTTTCCCATGTTCTGTCACAAATTTTTCTACAAGTGAAACTTTGCGCTCTAATTCAAAACAAACTTCAGATTGTACTTTAATCGGTTCTGTTTGAGATGAATGCTTTTAATAGTTGAAAGTGTGAAGGTGGAAACTATTGTGACAAGCTAGGCGTTTTTCTTGTCTTTGCAAGTCTAATATTAGTTACAATAATGAATTTTTGTGAAAAAGAAAACTTGATATTGATGAATTAAGTATCCCAATGCTGAGGTATAATAAAAATAACAATAGATGTCATATTCACAATATTATAGACAATTGTTCTAAATAATTGAGCATAAATAGTTCCTCTATCTTGTTACCATAAATTGTTTTTCTTCTAAAGTCCATAGTCTTTTCCATATGCACACTTCCAGGAAAAAACAGTTGCCACAATCTCACACATGCGCAAAGTTCATTGGTTTGAAAAATTCAATTGGTTCATCAGCAGTGAGAATTATCTGATTATTAGTGGGCGAGATGCTCAACAAAATGAGATGATAGTCAAGCGTTATATGTCCAAAGGAGATCTGTAAGTAAAATTATCATTTTATGATATAATGTCACTTTTTTGCGGGCTCTCTTTAGGTCTAAATGTTCTAGATAGTAGATAGTCTCCTTTCATCTTTCGGGAAGCCTTTTCCTGTTAAACGATGACCTTGATACTCTACAAGATTCTTTTATTTTTTAAATTCACTCTTTAAATTGGTGGGTTTTGTTATGATATCCCATGTCGGTTTCACACAAAAGTGGAAGGCCATATAATGGTGGTCAACCCTTTTCCTTCAACCCTTTTCCTTCAATCATGGTTTTTTTAGTTAGGGCTCCCTATCTTATATGCCTAACAATTTGATCCGACCTTCCTCATCCGGATGGGCCGCTCTGCCGCGCGAAGGGGCTACCCGATGGTGGGCCTAGGGGTTTCCACCCCGGATGTGGCTTCCCACCAGGAGTTGTGGGCCTTGGTGCATGGATTGCCACCCGGACTGTGCAGTCTGTGAACGTCCGGTCTGAAGTGGGATGAATTGTTATGATATCGCACATCGTTTCCACAAAAAAGTGTGGAAGGGCATATAAGTGGGGGTCAACTCTTTACCTTTAACCAGGTTTTGGGTTAAGTTAGGGCTCCCTAGCTTATGCCTTATAGGTTTCTTTTCACTTTCAACTTCCCTGTTCTTTTTTAGTGTTTTCTCTAGCTTGGATATAAGAAAAAGAATACTGGCCTAAAATGATTGAATGGCATGGTTATTTTTCTTTTAATATACACGAGTCTCTAGTTTTTGCTATCCTTTAACAGTTTCACGTTCTTGCCTGGTATAGTTATTGAAGATTTTTTTATTATTCATATGCAGTACTCGCTAGAAAATTGTAGGGTAATATCTAAATTGTTAGTGGTGGTCTACATTTACTGGAAACACTTGCTGTTTGCTAATGTCTACAAGCCACTATTTTATAGGTATGTACATGCAGAGCTGCATGGTGCTTCTAGTACTGTGATCAAGAATCACAGGCCTGAAAATCCTGTCCCACCTCTTACTTTGAACCAAGCTGGATGTTTTACAGTAAGTTGTCGTTATCTGTGATATCTTTGCTGCTGCATGATCATAATTCCCGAGACCATCTCCATTTCTTTGTAGGTGTGCCACAGCCAGGCCTGGGACTCGAAGATTGTAACCACCAAGTCAGTAAAACAGCTCCCACTGGGGAATATCTTACAGTTGGAAGCTTCATGATTCGTGGTAAAAAGAATTTTCTCCCTCCACACCCTCATTATGGGTTTTGGAATTTTATTCCGATTGGATGAAAGTTCCTTGGGATCTCATCTGAATGAGAGAAGGGTAAGAGGAGAAGAGGAAGCAATACACGAAGATGAGCAAACTGATTCTTTCAGAGAAATATCCAACTCCGGTTCTGATTCTGAGAATGAGGTGTTAGGTGAAAACACATTGGACTCATCTGATGTCACAGATTTCTCATCAGAAAGAGCGACCCTTGAAGTTTCATCCTTAGCGGTCTCCACTGAAATAACTGTCCAGCTGGACTCTTCCGATGAAAAAATTACTTCGGTAAATGTCTCTGGTAATTATAAAGTAAATGACTCTTTCAGCAAAAGTTCTGCTACAATAGAGTTGGAGGATTTTCTTGATAGAACTCTTGAACTTGGATCTGCTAAGAGCTATGGGCTTCAACCCTCACAAGAGGAAATAGTAAAGGAACTTGAGCCACATCAACGAGATAAGCCCTATCTCTCAAAAGCAGAAAGGAGAAAGCTCAAGAAAGGTCAAAAAGAGGGTGCTATAGGTTCACCTGCTGAAAATGAAAAAGAATTTGAAGAAAGTCACCACCCTGTTAGCCAGCCAGTCAGGGATGTTAAAATATCAAAACCAGGCAGCGGAAAAAATAGTCGTGGGCAGAGAGGAAAGCTGAAGAAGATAAAGGAAAAGTATGCTGATCAAGATGAGGAGGAGAGGAGCATTAGAATGGCTCTGTTGGCTGTAAGTTTTTCTATATAAATCTTAACCTTATTTGCTCACAAAACCCACATATATTAACTATAAGAAACATTATAGGTCAACTCATTGTAATCTCTGTATTTTTTGTTTAGTGTCATTGATATTAAAGGACAGCTCCTCGTTGTAATAAGTTGTACCTACGGAAACACGTGTAGTGCCATCTCCTAAGGATGAATTTTAATGCTAATTGTGTTGTATAATATGTTATTAAAAAACAGGTACTGTATGGTGCCTCCTTAAGAACTGGTTTGTTGACATTTGAGTTAATCTGCAGGCTGCTGGGAAATCGAAAAAGAACACTGAAAAGCCCGCGGATGAAAAAACTACTGTAGACAAAGTAACGAAACCCACTTCTGGTAAAGTTCAATAAGAAAACATGACTAAAAATTGTTTTCATCACTTGCAATTGCTTTGCCGAATTGATGCAGTCCAAATTTTCATTAGCTATTCTGCTTCCCCCTCCCCATTTGTTTATTCTTTAAATCTCGATGAATAGCGTAGCTACAAACTTGCAAATAATTTGTTTTAGGTTTCTAGATACTTGAGGAATCATCATGCGTGCAATTCCCATTGGTGATGCTCAGTAGAAAAATTGAAAAAAATTAAAATTAAAAATAAAAATAAAACAAAGATATGCTGCAAGAGTTTCTAATCATAGATCTGTGTTAAAGGCTGATTGGTTATAATGGCCTGGGAAATGACGATTTACTACCAGTCCAATAATTTGCACTCTGGATTATGGAACCACTTATAGATAAATGCATTTGCCAGTATAATATTTTAGTTATGATCAATGTTGATATTCTCTTGATTAATCATTCCTCCTGTTATCTGCACGCAGATGCTTCCAAGATATGTTATAAATGTAAGAAAGCAGGGCACACGTCTCGGGAATGTCCAGAACATCCAGATGAATCTCAGAGGAGTAAATCAGGTGGTGAGGTAGATAGAAGTGAGGGTGAGATGGAGAAGGTGAATATGGAGGAAGATGATATTCACGAGATCGAGGAAGAAGAGAAGGAGAAACTAAATGATGTGGACTATCTGACTGGAAACCCTCTGGTGAATGACATATTACTGTATGCTGTACCTATGTGTGGTCCTTACAACGCTCTACAATCATACAAGTATCGAGTTAAGATAATTCCAGGCACGATGAAGAAAAGAAAAGGTACGTATGAATTTATGCAGGTGTACATTCATGGTGATTTAGGATGGACTAAAGTTGTATGTCATAATAATTGATTGATGCAGCGGCCAAGTCGGCTATGAATCTGTTCAGCCACATGGCGGAGGCAACAAGCAGGGAGAAGGAACTAATGAAGGGCTGCACAGATCCAGAGCTTGTTGCTGCTATAATTGGTAATGTTAAGGTTTCAGCGGCAGGTCTCACTCAGCTGCACCAAAAGAAGAAGAAAAGCAAGAAATCAGACAAAGCAGAAAGCTAATGCTTTTCTGAGAGCCAACTTGTGAGATAAACTTAAAAGACTTTGAATCAGAGAATTGAGATAGCCATACAAATATGATTTGCCTCCTTGGATAATGTAGATATATGGAATTCAATGTTACAGAATGTTCTGCAACACTTTAAAGCCTCGAGCAGATATACAAGGAAAAATGAAAAAAAGAAAATATTTTTATTCTTTTTTTTCTTAGAAGTTGATGTCGAATTAATGAGTTCATGGCCCATGCTTAGTATCCTTGGGCCTTGGTTCAAATAGTTGGATCTTTTTGTTCTGTGGTATGTATTGTTTGTTACTTTCTCTGTACTGTTATTAACTTCACAACTTTTATTTTCTCTGGTTCTTAAATTTATGTACATTTCTAAAAGTAATATAATTTATATTCATTCCCTCCGTTCTCAATGTATCCATTTATTTTTTGCATGTGGATTAAGAAGTATTATTATTTTATGTGTAGTAGTTAGTTGTATTAGTGGAGGGTGCGGGTCCATATTTTATTTGTATTAGTGGAGGGTATGAGTTTCATAGTCCAAAAAGGAAAATGGATAGATCAAGGATGGACAACCCAAAATGATAAAATTGATAGATTGACAGTGGACGGAGGGAGTATTAAAATATTAACACCGTTATAATATAATATTATAAAACTGTAACCTAGTTTTTACAATTAATCTAAAAGCTAATCTTCTTATTAAATTATGAAAATATACCTCCTTTATCAAATTTTATACACTTTCGAAATAAATTTTCTTAATCTCCATAAAGCATAAACTTGAAAACGACGTGCTTTGCTCGTATCTAAACTTAGTCCGTTATTCAAAATTTTAGCGTAGAATGTGACTGCCCTAATATATTCTGCTATTTTTGATCTCTCTCAGTCACAATTAGCAACTGCTTCAAGTCATCCACACAGACACAACTCAACTGGAATATTATTATGGGTTAATGGTAAAAAAAACTCCAACCTTTCATTTTATTGCAAATAAATTTTAACATTTGAGAAATTGCAAAAAAAACCTCGATCTTTAAATTTCGTGCAAAACTCACCAAACGGGCAGGAGAGGGCTGCCCAACGTCTGACGTGGCGTTGACCTTTGCCACGTCAGCATTGAATTTATTGTAAAAAAACCTCAACCTTTATTTCTATTGCAAATAAATCCCAACCTTTAAGATTTTGGCAAAAATAACCATAAAATTTTTAATTTTTTTTAAAATTGCACCAATCTAATAAAAAAATTATATTTTATAATAAAATTGTATTCTAAAAAATTATTATGTAGTAATATTTAAAACTTACATTTCAATGCTTACATGTGATTCAATGCTTACGTTTGTTTTTTGCACGTTGATTAAGGATTATAGTATTTTAATGGATAGTGAGTTTAAAGATATAATAAAAAAAATATATTTAATGCAAGTGAGTAAGTGTATTATTATTGTATGTGGGTCCAATGGTAATATATTAATTGTTTTAGGTGAACCATATGTCAAAAGAGAAACATAAAGATTGAAATGAGACGCAAAAAATAAAATATATAAAGATTGAAATGGGTGGAGGGAGTACATAAAAATTTGGTTTGTATAAATTAAAACTTACCTAAGTACTATTTTTTGTCAGTATAAAACTATGAGTTTATAAATTAAGTTTATATAAATTATAAACTATTTTTTGTATAAATTTTTTGTCATCTATATATATATATATTGCCATATTAAATATGCAAATAAATGATATTATTAAGAAAAACGAAAAATGAAGGATACAAAGATGCTATAGAAAAAACAAGCCTTATCTAAATCTATAGTATTCAAAGTTCATATCATATAACATAGGCTTCAGCAGGACGTTTGGCACCGGATTGTGCCAGGCGAGAGGTCCTTCAATAGGTGAGAACAAGTCAGCCACCGTGTTGTCCTCCCTATAAACGTGCGAGATATGAAAGATTAACTGCCGTATCAACTCCTTCGCCCTCATCCAACTAGAAATCAACTTCCATGGAATTACCCGAGAGGGGTGTATGAGGGCGTACAAAACATACATAGAGTCAGACTCCAATCAAAGCTTTCTCCAACCCCTATCATATGCATATTCAATTGCCAAGCAGGCAGCTACCAGCTCTGCTTCAATCGCAAATCCAACACCAAACCACTTGTGAAACAACCCATCGAAAAACCCCTACTGTTTCGGAAAATTCCTCCTCCAGATAGGAGTATAACATAAAATTGCGAAAAAATCTTAAGACATGTTCAAGAATACTTTGATTTTATAAATTATAAAAAATTTATAATGCATAAAATATTTTAAAAACTAAAATAAATTTATTATTTTATTTAATAATTTTTTAGAATTTAAATTTTAAACATAAAATATAATGGGTGCAATTTAAAATAAAAAAAAAAATTTGATGGTCTTTTTTTGTCAAAATCTCAAAGGTTGAGATTAAATCACAATTTAAGTAAAGGTTGAGGTTTTTTTTGTAATAAACTCAAAGCTGACGTGGCAAAAGTCAATGCCACGTCAAACATCGAGCAGCCCTCTCCTGCCCGTTGGGTGCGTTTTGCACGAAACTTAAAGGTCGAAGTTTTTTTTCAATTTCTCAAAGGTTGAAATTTATTTGCAATAAAATGAAAGGCTGAGTTAGTTTTTTTTTTTTCAATTAATCCTATTATTATTTATGCATTCTTACATGCAAACTAGGTGTATTATTGCATTGGATGTCACTATATCTAGACATTCCTTAAATTAGAGAGAAGGTTGCTATTATATACTCCCTCCATCCCATTTCAATCTTTATATATTTTCAGTTTGGGCGTCCATTTCAATCTTTACATTTTTCTTTTTAGTAAATGAGACCCACACAAATTAATTATTTCTCTCTCCATGGGCCCACACATCACACTAATACACCTACCCACTTTGCATTAAAATATTATTTCTCCCACCTCACTACATATTAAAATACTACATTCCTTAATTTACGTGTAAAAAATAAACATAAAGTTTAAAATGGGACGGAGGAGTATATTAATACCTTCTATAAATTTATATTGTTGGAACGGTGAATTTTAATAATTTAGAGATATATTATATAATTGATAAATTAATAATTTATTAATTTAGAGAGGTTGTATACATAAGAAATATACCCCCGTCCCCCATTAATAGTTATGTTTAGTTTTTACACGAAAATTAAATAGTATAATATTTTAATGTGTAGTGATTGTAAAATATAATATTAATTTTAGTATATAGTGTGTAGTTGTATTAGTATGGTATGCGTGCCCATAAATATATATTAATTGTTTTGTGTGGATATCATCAACCAAAAAAGAAAAAATTAACCATTGAGATGAAATGCCAAAAATGATAATATGTATTCCCTCCGTCCCGCGTCAGCGTTGACGTTTGCTTTTTGCACAAAGATTAAAAGATATAATATTTTAATGTGTAGTGAGGTGAGAGAAATAATATTAATGTAAAGTGGATAGTTGTATTAGTATTGTGTGTGACCCCTATATGGAATAATTAATTATTTTGTGTGGGCCCAATATGACAAAAAAGAAATGTAAACCTTAACTTGAGACAGCCCAAAATGGAAAATATAATCTTAACACGGGACGAAGGGAGTAACTCTTAATGCAGGATGGAGCGAGTATTTCATAGACTAATATGTATTAAAAATATACTCCCTTCGTCTGCCCGAAAGAGGGTCTTTTACTTTTGTGCACGTTGATTAAAGAGTACTATTATTTAATGTGTAGTGAGTAGTTGTATTAGTGGGAGTATGAGCCTCATATTTTAATTGTATTTATGGGTGTGGGTGAGTCTCATGTGTATAAAAAAAAAATGACCCTCTATGAGACGGACGACCAAAATAGAAAAAAGACCCTCTTTCAAGTAGACAAAAGAAGTATTGATTAGAAGTATATATTTAGTGCTAGTGTTCAAAAGTAACATACTACCCAATACGAACAACATTTCTAATAAGGGAAAGAAAAACTTACAAAAATAACCAAAGTAAGATATCATGACCAAAAAGCCCTCCAACACAGCAACTTGTACCATTGGTAGCCTGTGACCATCTCTTGTCGAGACTCCCCATTCCAAATGGTGAAATCAGAAGAAGGAAAAACACAAGCCCTCCTTCTCAGTCGATGCCCCAATCATATGTTTTTTAGCGTCCTCATTCAATCCTGCGAAATAAGAAGCGAAAAAAATACGATCGACCACTTCTTCTCAATCACCCCAAAAGAATCCAGGAATCTTGTGTCGGTGTTCTTTGATGTTCCATCAAAAAAATATATTTTGAAGTATCTACAACTTTTTACTTTTAATTAAGTGTCCCTTCAAACATAAATCAATAATTGAAAAAAATATCATAGTGATAATGAACATTATCGCAACAAATCTATTCCTACATGATTTTTACCCAAAAATGACTAATTGTTGTCCAGATCACCTAGATTTTATCTTGTTTTTGTATTCGTTTTGTGTCTATTTAGTCTGTTTTGTATCTTGTTTTGAATGATATGGATAGATTTAGATGAAGTTTACTAATTTGAGTTTGCATTAATGTTAAATAGGTGTTTTGGAAGAAGAATCGAGAAAACATGGAGACAAAATCGAAAATTCAAAGAAGGACATAAAAACTTGGTCAAATTTTGGATATTCAATTGAATTTCTAGTACTGCATTGATGCTCGCAGATTGTCATGAAAACTCGACCGAATTTCTTGAAATTCGATCAAATTTCTAGTACGGCATGGATCTGGAAAGCAGAGGCATGACACAAAAATTCGACTGAAGTGAAGAAATTCGATTGAATTTTTACGCAGAATGGAGGAAGAAAACATGGTCAGATTGAAGAAGCGCAAATTGCATGAAAACTCCATCGAAGCATGGAATTTTGGTCGAATTTTCTTGCAAAAATTCCAGCTGTCAACTTCGAATTTGGGGTATTCAAGAGGGGTATAAATACCCTAAATCCTCATTCTCAAACCAGATTTGGAGGGGGAGTTTCCAAACACACACCACACACTCTATTCTACATTTTACACCTTCATCTAAATCCACCCTTCATCTTCTCATCTACCTTTCATCACCAATCTATTGAGGATTGAGGGTTGAGAGAGGAGCTTGCAAAGTGAAGAAATATATTCAATCCTACATCAAAGAGGGAAGATATTTTGACTTTCATTTGTAACTTTCTTTGGTTTGTTTGAAACAATGAATATTTGTAATGCATTCCCATGCTAAAGAGATCTCGATGGAGGAATTAGTGATAGATCAATCACCCTACCGATCATATCAATGATCATCCCATTTACTATGCTTGTGATGCACATCTAGGACCACCATACCGTAACAAATCCAATCCTACATGTTTTTACCCCAAAACGACTCCCATTATGCATTCCCACCTTTGAGATATCACAATGGAGGGATCAGTCATAGCCCGATCGCCTTACCAATCATATCACCGATCATCCCACCGACTATAATTGTGATGCACATCTAGGACCACCCTATCATAACAAATTCAACCCTACATGTTTTTACCCCAAAATGATCCCCATTATGCAATCCCACCCTCAAGATATCGTGACAGAGGGATCAGTGATAGCCCAATTGCCCTACTGATCATATCACTGATCATCCCACCAACTATGTGTGTGATGCTCGTCTAGGACCACACTAAGTAACAAATCCAATTCGACAAGTTTCTTTTTCCCAAATGAGCACCATTATGCATTCCCACCCTTGATATATCATGACAGAGAGACCGGTGATAGCCCAATCGCCCGACCGATCATATCACTGATTATCCCACCGATTATACTTGTGATGCTCGTTTAAGAGGATGTTCATAACAAATTGATTCCTACAAGTTTTTTACCCCAAAATGAGACCCATTATGTATTCTCACCCTCGAGATATCACGATGGAGAGATCAATGATAGCCCGATCGGCCCACTGATCATATCACTGATTATCTTACTGACTATACTTGTAATGCTCGTCTAAGACCATCCGTTCGTAACAAATAAAATCCTACAAGTTTTTTACCCAAAATGAAACCCATTATACATTGAGGGATCGGTGTTAGCCCAATCGTCACACCGATCATCCCACCGATTATTTTGTGATGCTCGTCTAGGATCACCATATCATAAAAAATCCAATCCGATAAATTTTTTCCTGAAATGAGCCTCATTATGCATTCCCACCCTTGAGATATCGTGATGGTGGGATCAGTAATAACCCGATCACCCTACTGATCATATCACCGAACATCCCACCGACTATCCTTGTGATTCTCTCCTAGGACCATCTGTTCGTAATAAATCAAATCCTACATGTTTTTACTATAAAATCACCCCCATAATGTATTCGCACACTGGAGAGATCGCGATGGAGGAGTCGGTGATATCCCGATTGCCCAACCGATCATATCACCGATCATCCCACCAGCTATGCTTGTGATGCACATCTAGGTTCACCCTATCGTAATAAATTCAATCCTACTTGTTTTTTTACCCCAAGATGACTCCCATTATGCATTCCCACCCTGGAGATATCGCGATGGAGGGATCAGTGATAGCCCGATCACTCTACCAATCATATCACCAATCATCCCACCAATTATACTTGTGATGCACATCTATGACCACCCTATCGTAACATATCAAATCCTACATGTTCTTTTACCCCAAAATGATCCCCATTATGTATTCCCACCCTCGAGATATCGCGACGGAGGGATCAGTGATAGCCCGATCTCCCATTGATCATATCACCGATCATTCCACCGACTATGCTTGTGATGCTCGTCTAGGACCACCATATCATAACAAATTCAATCTGAAAAGTTTCTTTTTACCAAAATGAGCCCCATTATGCATTCCCATCCTCAATATATCACGACGGAGGGATCAGTGATAGCCCGATTGCCCCACCGATCATATCACTGACTATGCTTGTGATGCTCGTCTAGGACCATCCATTCGTAACAAATCAATTCTTAAAAATTATTTTTACTCCAAAATGAGACTCATTATAGATTTCCACCCTCGAAATATTGCGATAGAGGGATTGATGATAACCTGATCACCACACCTATCATATCACCAATCATCCCACTAACTATACTTGTGATTCTCATCTAGGACCACACTACGTAACAAATCCAATCTGACAAGTTTTTTCCCTCAAAATGAGCCCCATTATGCATTTCCTCTCTTGAGATATAGCAATGGTGGGATTGGTGATAGCCCGATCATCCCACTTATTATCCTAATGATGCATCTCTAGGACCATCCATTCGTAACAAATCTAATCCTACATGTTTTTTTAACCAAAAAATGGCCCTATAATGCATTCCCACTTTTGAGAGATCACGATGATAGCCCGATCGCTACTGATCATACCACCAACTATGCTTTTGATGCTCATCTAGGACCATCCCTTCGTAACTAATCGATCCATTATGCATTCCCACCGTCGATATATAACAATGGAGAGATCAGTGATAGCTCGATCGTTCAACAGATCATATCATCAATCATCCCACTGACAATGCTTGTGATGAACCTATAGGACCCACCCTATCATAACAAATCCAATCCTACATGTTTTTTACCCTAAAAAGACTCCCATTCCCACGCTCCAGAAATCACGACGGAGGGATCGATGATAGCCCGATCAGCCCACCGATCTTCTATTTTCCTACAACACTGTCATTGGTCTGACAATTTTATTTCATTTCACATTTAAAGTTGGACCAAAAAATTTACTTTAATAAGAGGAAAATAAATACACAATATTGAATGAGAGTCCTACCCAAATTGGGCTTATGCAGCTTACCATTTCCAAACATTTGGAAAATTTACTATTATAATTACAAAATTTACCATTATAATGTTGAGGAGTGTGCTTTAACATCTCCGCCATGATTTTCTGCCGCCGACCTTCTTCTAGACCCAACTTATACTCTTCAAGAAAGCTGGATAACTATTTTACAAATACTTTGAAGTCAATCTTGTATCTTAACCTGGTGGCTTTTGAAAGCAAATCATACAAGAACACCTTGCGACTATTGATGTGCACCTAATAAAGAACCTATCGGTTGTCCTGGACATGAGAAATCTCATATACAACCTCCACCTTCTTCCATGTGTGCCTAGTTCCTCATAAGGATCGCTTGCTCTTTATGAATTTCACACCCCCGACCATTGATTTTCCCACTTCCACCCCTCACCAACTTTCTGAGACTTTTTTCATTCCCCTCTCAAAGCCTTGAGCTTGTTCTGGAGACTGTATGATTTAACCTGAATGTGAAAATTAAGCGTAATGAATTGAGATAAGCACTGAATAGATATTCATCCACTGTTGTCCATCTATCAATGTACATGTTAGTACATGTCAACACAACTAGATTAACGACTCGAAATTTAATAGATTATTCTGATTGAAATACATCAACATAAATTCTCTAAAGAATACATATTGAAATCCCATAAAACCCTTACCCCGTTGGTCAGCCACAAGTCCAGCTCATACATAGTCTTGGAAAAAGCTTGATCAATAACACCTTCACCACCAATCGATACTGACATGCTTGTTGATTCGTCATCTGCATCTTTGAACCATCGACAAATGCCTCTACGTGCTCCATGGGATATTCCTCACTCTCTCCATTAGGTGAGCCCTCGCCTCGTTGAACCCCACTATCGATCACTTTAGTCCGCTTGTTGGCTCGATTAGCTAGGGGGTTAGTCCATAAGGACTGTGTTAGAGGACTGTGCTTCGTACCACGCTTATTCGTAACCACTTAGACCAGTGCTTTTTTGTGTAAATCAGCTCCTAAAAGCTCTACAACCTGCGTGTTATTGTACTTTTTGTAGTGAGTCTACCAAAAAGAAAGTTAGAGAATACAATTAAAGAGACACCCGTACAAAGCATGCAGCCGTCGAAGGGATACCTTGTCATCAGGTTGATTCCCACAAGAAGTATTGGTGGCTGTAGGTTCACCATCTCCCATAATTTATGGCTGAGCAGCACCTCCTTCGAATTCTTCACTCTCTCTTGTACCCATATTTTCCAATGGTGCTTCACTCGTATCCTGATTCTCCACCTCCACCTCCACCCATGTATCTACTTGGACCAATTCTTCTTTATGCAACTCAACTCCTAAAACCTCTACAACATTGATGAGTGTGTAAATTCACAAGTTTGGCGCTATGTTTTGTGCTAGTTTTGGAGAGTTTTGATGTGGAAATAGGTAGAAAACCTATATATATTGTGAAATAGTATGAATCAGGTGTTAGTGGAGCTATTTGAGTGTTTTCTTAGCAAAAACGGAGTGAAAGAGCCAAGAATCGAAGAGACAGAGTCGAAGCCACGCGAATCGCCCAAGAAGTAGGTGGGTTCGACCTGGCTGGAGGAGGGTTCGACCTCTCCAGCAGGTCGAACCAACGTTGCTGGACATACAAAGATGGGTTCAACCACGACTCAGTTGGTTCGACCTGGCCATCAGGTCGAACCATGGTCGAACCTGTTTGCAAGAAGGAGGATTCGACCACGACGTTGGGGTTCGACTTGCCAGTTGGTCGAATCGGGAGCAAGAGTTGTCCAGTGCTGAGGTTCGACCTGGGGTTCGACCAAGGCCTAAGTGGTTCGACCTGTCCAGAAGGTCGAACCTGTGCAGAATTCTTCCAGTAGCGGGGTTCGACCTGGGGTTTGACCTGTGGCTCGGGGTTCGACCTGCTTGACGTGGTCGAACCTGTGTGCGAGAACTTACCTTATCCGGATTTTCGAGGCCGAAACGCGTGAGATCACTTAGAAAGCCCATTCCAAGCCCTAGAGACGTGATTACAAGTATAAAAGGAGACTCATACAGAGAATAAAGAGCTTTTGATCGTCAATCGTAGTAGAGACAAGAGTAGAGGTGGTGATCCATTCGGAGGGCTATGACAGAGGTTCGCTGAAGGTTCAAGTAAGAATGATTAATCTAACCATGATTGTTCCTAGATCAATCATGGGCTAGAACCACCTTGGTAGTTCTAGGGTTATGAAAGTTTCATGATGTAATTCGTGTTTCGTGTGTAAAACTCCGTACAACACTACCTGTGGTTTGTTTTATATAAGATTGCATATTTAATCCATACTCATAGTCGTTTTGTGCATCAATGATCGTTGTGTAGAGTCTGAATACATGCCATGGTTATTGATTGAGTGCGTTAACTACTGAGCAGGGTTTATCGTTATAATTTTAAGTGAAGGGATTCCGAAGTATTATTAGAATTGTCTTATATGAATATTCATGAATTGAATTGAATTCGAGTTGATGAATAGGATGAAGAGTATAACTTTATAGTACCTAAAAAGGGAGATCAAATCGGGTTAGATTCTAGACGTAGAAGATAATTGATTATGATAGTACCTAGAAAGGGGGGTGAAGCATATCTCTTGCTCCGATGTTATTCACACGTGTCAAGCGCATATTTACTTGTGTCTATAGAGTAAACTTGCATGGTCTAGTGATGCGTCCACAAACCACAGGGCAGAGTCGGACACCATCACACGAGAATACGAATTGCTAGTGAAACTGGATGACCCAACGAACTACCTATCATTCTTATTGATCACAACTCACTTCTCTCTACTTTTGCTATTTCTTTTGTTAATTCGATTAGAAGTTACTATCCATTAAACCTTTACAATTACCAACATATTCTAAAATATACTAGAAGATTATAAAATTGATATTTATCCGTCCCGTGGGTTCGATATTGTAACTTGGTTATCTTCGCGACTACAATTGATATCCTTATACTTGAGGATTAATTTGTGTGTTGAGAAAACCCCTATCAAGTTCTTCAAGAAGGTCGAACCCCGAGCCACAGGTCGAACCCCAGGTCAAACCCCGCTACTGGAAGAATTCTGCACAGGTTCGACCTTCTGGACAGGTCGAACCACTTAGGCCTTGGTCGAACCCCAGGTCGAACCTCAGCACTGGACAACTCTTGCTCCCGATTCGACCAACTGGCAAGTCGAACCCCAACGTCGTGGTCGAATCCTCCTTCTTGCAAACAGGTTCGACCATGGTTCGACCTGATGGCCAGGTCGAACCAACTGAGTCGTGGTCGAACCCATCTCTGTATGTCCAGCAACGTTGGTTCGACCTGCTGGAGAGGTCGAACCCTCCTCCAGCCAGGTCGAACCCACCTACTTCTTGGGCAATTCGCGTGGCTTCGACTCCGTCTCTTCAATTCTTGGCTCTTTCACTCCGTTTTTGATAAGAAAACACTCAAATAGCTCCACTAACACCTGATTCATGCTATTTCACAATATATATAAGTTTTTCACCTATTTCCACATCAAAACTCTCCAAAACTAGCACAAAACATAGTGCCAAACTTGTGAATTTACACACTCATCAAACCCCCAAACTTACATGTTACTCGTCCCGAGGCAACCAATTTAAACCACAGGAGTCGTGTATAATTCAACAAGATCAAGTACAACACATATTACACATGCACTTCATTGAATCAAACAAGAATTACTTGCACCAAATATGTCACTCATGTAAAATCAATCCAATCACACACCATTCGGAGCACTAAGTAATCTCACTGACAAGATAAGTCTTTACTCTCATTCACTCGTGCGTGAGGCACTATAGGCTAGTATAAACACTCATATCAATTCATATTCACGCGTAACCATAAGCTTGGCAAAGGTCTCAGAAATCAACTTACATTAGATTAACACTAGGATCACAAAGGACTTGTTTCTAGGTTGTAATGTTGGCTCTTTGGAAAGGGTAGGAAAATTTGGTCATAGTAACTTAATACACTAGTAGAGAGTTACCTTGGAGGTTCTTGATTTCTCATTCGCCTTCATATTCTCCTCCAATTCTTCTCTTGCACTTGCAATTATCAACTTTCCTTCTCTTCCTTGCATCAACATCATTCTTCTTTTAATTGCTCGGTACCAGTATAGGCACTACCCTTCTCGAACATCATTCGGCTGTTTCTTAGAAACTTCAAGCCCCATGTATAAGCAATTCGGGGTACCAATTTCAGGCACTATCCCTAACAAGATTTAACCATACACTTTTTACCGAACCTCATTCCATCTTCCCTTTGTTTCTTCCACACTTATTCACCTTATTCTCTCTACCAATGGATAGGGTATTTTCAAAGCTCAAATAAGGTAATTAAAGCTCTCATAATTGGCTTGCCAAAGAAAAAGCTTTTAAAAGGCTCAAACAGGACTACCAAAGATTTATAAGATCATTAGGAAAGGTGAAATTTGGCTAAGTGACTCAATTAATCAAAAATGGCCTAAGATCATATCCTAATATTTCATCAATTGTAAGTTTCACACAAGACTCCAAGCCAAGTTCTAGAATACGTTCATACGAATGATTCTCTCAAGAATAAACTATCATGATTAATCATGATAAAGACTCAAATCCTCACATAGGTAATCAATTCCTAATACTCCTCATAGCACATAATCAAAATAAATTCCTCATGAATTCCATATACTTAACAAATTATTCATGCTCTTTCCAAATGAAAATAAACACGTAAACATATGAATGCACATAATCAACAACCCATATACAGAGTAACGATACAAGGTCAACTATATCAAGTACATGCCACTCACACATGAATCACACCCCAATCTGTAAAAATAAAAAGAAGAATGGGAGATAAGATGAATCGGAGAAGCCAAAAGAAAACCTGAAACTACTCCCTAGGAGCATCATCATCCTCATCATCATCGTCATCCTCATCCATTCTATTTTCCACAGCTCGGCACAGGCTGGTAATGTGTTTGTCCATCATATCCACTCGACTACTCACTCTACCAACACGCTCATCCAAGGCAGAGTACCTTTCGTTCAGCGTGGCGTAGTTGGCGTTAGCGAGCGCGAGTTGCCTGTTCGTCTCTTGCTGTGCAGCTACCACCGCGATCAGCTGCTCATGAATCAAGCGAAGCTGCTCCCGAGTACCTGGAACTGCTCGCCGCTGCTGCGGTCCTGGAGCATGCTGAGGCGCATCATGCTGCTCTCCTTCCGGAATCTCCCTCTCCGGCTGCTCCTCTACCTGATCCTCCTCTTCAGACTGCTGTGGCTGAGGTGGACGGAACTCTCCTCGATCAACAATCTGCTGTAACTCAGCCATCCTTCCCTCAGCACACATCTGTGCTACCGCTCTCCAATCACCACCCGACTTCGCTGCCATGGATAAAGCGGTGTGTCCTAGAGAATTCATTAGCCTATTCCTTGCTTCCCGAATAGTTGTCAAGTTGCTCACGTCGAAGGGGAACATAAATTCGAAAGGCTTGACACCTCTCGTGAAAAACCAATCTCCATTTCTAAAATGGGCAAACCCTCCCTTCGCGCACGTGCTCATAATCAAATCGGGTTCTCCTTCTACTGGTGTAATGCCGGTGAGGTCCAAGTTGTAATGCTCAGCCAAAATCGTCAATAACCCTCCAATATTCACCTTTTGAAAACCAATGGTCTTGAATCGATTCAGCTGCGCAATAAAATAAGCTCCAACGTTGAACTTCACTCCATTCAACATACACCACAAGGCATATAACTCTCCTCTAGACACAACACTGCCCTCCGAGCGGGTGAACAACGTGTTGCTTAGGATGCGGTCCATGTACCTCAAGACAGGGTTCTTTATTGCGGAAGCACGAGCCTGTCTAGTCTTGTAATCATGAATCTCCCCCGTGATCTCCCTCCAAAATCGCTTTACACTGAATGCAGCACTTTCTAAACGAGGGATCTCCAAAGGTGTCTCAAACAGCTCGTTGAAATCCTCAGACGTCCATCTCCTACTCACTCCACCAAGCTGAAACGTACACCGATAGGGGTATCCAAGCGGGTCCTTCTCCATCTCAAACGAACACACCACTTCCGCTGTAACATGGAAGTACGTCGGCCTCTTTAACTCCATGAATCATCGGATCCCTACTTGATCAAACATCCAAAATATATCATCCCCTATTCTCATTATCCTCATCGCTTCATCATCTTGGTATCGAGTGCGAGCTATTTTGTCTGAAACTTCTTCCCACTTCTCTTTAATCTCATCCCAACCTTGCATCCTAATCTTGAAGTTATCAGGTAAACGGTCTTGTAACCTCAGTTTTCTTGTCACTTTGTCCAAGTTTGAAGGCCTGTCATGCCTCTTCTTTGATCTCTCCTCCTCTGCTTTTCCTTTTCCTTTACTTGATACTTGTCCCTTTCCTGAAATCAAATACTTCAATCCAACCAACAAGACAAGAAAGCAAGTATTGTACTAGCACATCACATACTCTACTAAAGACTTCAAGCTTCAATGCATATTCATACAAACTATCATCTCAACACCACTTGCTTATTCAACATTTTCAAAACATCTTCAATTATACCTTCTTTAATCATCAAAACATAACCAACAAGCATGCATTAAGCAATTCAAGCAATTCAATCAAAAATTCAACATGCTTTCCTCCAAGAACTACTTCAATTTCATCAATTTCAAATCAAATCAACATACTCATTCTATGGTATATTCTATATCCTTGATTAATCCACATAAAAATCCAAGTTCTATCAATAATCAATCAACCACAAACCAAGAAACAAGAATTCATATGAAACCAATCAAAATCTCAACATTCACCATGAAATTCAACCATACTCAACATCAATTCTCTATTTCGCATCAAATTGCTTACCTAAACCTTCAATCCTAGAGTAATTGAGTTGGAAAAAACGTACCTTGTGACTTGCCCATGGTGAAAAACCGATCGAAAACACAAAACACCCAAAAATGCGATTTCAGCCCTAACTCGCGATGAAATCCGCCCAAATCCGCGACCAAATCGATAATTCAAGGTGTAATGTTGTGTAATTGGTGTGAAATCAAGTGTAATTGAAGAATTTGTGCAAGGGTGTAGAGGTTCGAAGAGGGTTCGAGGTTTGATGTTTCGAAAAAGTGATCGAACCCCTCTGAAAATTCGAACTTAAATCGCGTACCTGGCTTGGTTCGACCTCGGGTTCGACCACCTGGACTGGTCGAACCATGGATGGCGAGGTCGAACCTCTCTTCTGGACAAACGATCTTCTTGGTTCGACCAGGGGTTCGACTTGCTAAACAGGTCGAACCTTTCTTGAATTGGTCGAACCCCTCTTCTGGAAAACAGAGTGCTTCCGACTGACAGGTTCGACCATAGGTTCGACCTCATGATCAGGTCGAACCACTATGGCTTTGGTCGAACCTCCTCTCTGGACAACTTTCAACGCCGGGTTCGACTTCCTCTGCCTTTGTTCGACCTCCTGATCAGGTCGAACCACTCCTAGACTTGGTCGAACCTATCTCCTGATTTCCAAAACTGAGTGTTCTTCATTCACTACATACTTCAAGATTCAACACAACCTCATTAGGTACAATCTAGAGCACAACTTCAGAAATTGTTCCACATAATATCATTCATGAGTATCTCCGTATAAGAAAACACAATAAAAAAAAACACTGAACATTAGGCAAATTGTAAAAAATCATCACATCAAAATCGATTAAAATTTCAACATGGCTGCAAAAACCAATTCCCCTAACAAACAATACCAAGAAAAGATTATACTCTTAATGCTTCAATGAGGTAATAACATCACACCCTTCAATGAGGTAATAACATCACACCCTTCAATGAGGTAATAACATCACACCCCCCCCCAAACTTAGTAAAAATGTAAGTCGAAACTAAGTTTGAAAAGAGATGTAATTGCCGATTAGTAAGCATCTAAAATATAAAAATTTCTTACTCACACAAAAGAAATAAAGCAATAAAACGGAAGAGTAAGCTCTCAACAAGCGCTCATGTTTAACGTCGTAGAGTCACGACAGTACCAAATCAGAACAAGGTATCATCAAAAATGACACACGCATCATCCGGCGACCTATAATGCTTCAAACGATGCCCATTCGCCATGATAACATCACCATCTTTGTCAATAAGCTCATAACTCCCCCCTCCTAAGGCTCGATGAATCATGAACGGTCCTGTCCATTTAGACTTCAACTTGCCTGCAAAAAGCTTCAAACGAGAGTTAAAAAGTAGTACCTCATCTCCTTGCTTGAACTCCTTGTACAAAATTTTAGAATCATGCCACCTCTTCATTCTTTCCTTATAAATCTCTGAATTCTTGAAAGCACGACTCCTAAACTCATCCAATTGATTCATGTGAGTTAGCCTCAACTCCTTTACATCCCTAAGGGTCAAGTTCAAGTGACGCAAAGCCCAAAATGCTTTGTGTTGGATTTCTACGGGTAAGTGGCACGGCTTCCCATAGATAATTTGATACGGTGACATATCTAATACCGTCTTGTAAGCGGTTCGGAACCCCCATAACACATCATCAAGCTTCACAGCCCAATCTTTTCTATTAGTTCCTACCACTTTCTCCAGAATCTGCTTTACTTGACGGTTGGAGACCTCCGCCTGCCCATTTGCTTGCGGATGATAGGGTGTAGTAACCCTATGCCTAACACCATAATCCTTAAGCACCTTCTCCAGAAATTTATTGACGAAGTGGGAACCTCCATCACTAACTAATGCTCTCGGAACTCCATAACGGGCAAAAATATGTTTCTTTAGGAAAGATAAAATAACTTTCGAATCATTAACACGAGTAGGAATTGCTTCCACCCACTTCGAAACATAATCCACCGCAAGAAAAATGTAGAGAAACCCATTCGACGGGGGAAAAGGCCCCATAAAATCGATCCCCCATACATCAAATATCTCCACCACTATGCTAGGCTGCAATGGCATCTCATCTCTCCTACCTATATTACCCTTGCGCTGGCATCTATCGCAAGACGCCACATAGCTCTCACTATCTTTAAACAAAGTAGGCCAATAAAGAGCAGATTGAAGTACCTTAGCTGCAGTCTTTTGCGCTCCGAAATGCCCACCATTCGGTTGTGCATGGCAGAACTCCAACACACTTTCCATTTCCATCTCGGGTACACATCTCCGGACAATAGAATCTGTACAAATCTTATAAACAAACGGATCATACCATATAAATGTCTCAACATCCCTACGAAATTTCGCAAGTTGATATCGGTTGAGATCCCTTGGAATTTCACCAATGACAATGTAATTAACATAATCCGCGTACCATGGATCCACACGTTGCGCTGCAACCACGCATGCTCGCTCGGCACCTTCAACAGCCACAGCCATGATCTTCTCATCAGGGAACATCTCTTCAATATACTCGAAAGAATTATCACAATGCTCCCTAGTCTCCAACCTTGACAAGTGATCGGCCAACACATTTTCTGTTCCTTTCTTATCCCAAATCTCCAAGTCAAACTCCTGCAGTAGTAGAATCCATCTTATGATCCTAGGCTTCGTCTCCTTCTTCTCCATCAAATAACGAATCACTGAGTGATCCGTATACACAATCGTCTTCATGCCAACCAAATACTGACGAAACTTATCGAATGCATACACAACAGCCAAAAACTCCTTTTCAGTTACCGTGTAATTCTTCTGTGCCGCATCGAAAGTCTTACTCGCGTAGTAAATGGCGCAGAACTTCTTCTCCCTTAGCTGCCCAAGCACCACACCCAATGCTACATCACTTGCATCACACATAAGTACAAACGGTTGCGTCCAGTCCGGTGTGATCAAGATAGGGGCAGTAATAAGCGCCTCCTTCAAAACTTGAAAAGCTGTTAAACACTCATCATTAAACACAAAAGGAATATCCTTTTCAAGTAATTGAGATAAGGGCTTAGAGTATTTTGAGAAGTCCTTAATGAATCTCCTGTAAAAACCGGCGTGTCCAAGGAAGGACCGCACTCCTCTTTCATTGGTCGGTGGTGGAAGCTTCTCAATTGCCACCACTTTAGCACGGTCTACCTGTAATCCCTTGGCGGAAACATGATGCCCAAGAACAATCCCATCTTTCACCATGAAATGGCACTTCTCCCAATTCAAGACAAGATTAGTTTTTTGACACCTTTTCAAAACAACAGCAAGGTTAGACAAACACATATCAAAAGAAGAACCAAAGACTGAAAAATCATCCATGAATACTTCCATGATCTTCTCTATCAAACCATCAAAAATCGCCATCATGCATCTCTGAAAAGTAGCAGGCGCATTACACAATCCAAACGGCATTTTCCTAAAAGGAAAGGTCCCGTAGGGGCCAGTAAAAGTGGTCTTTTCTTGATCCTCGGGAGCAATCATGATTTGATTATACCCCGAGTATCCATCCAAGAAACAATAAAACTCATACCCTGCAAGACGATCCAACATTTGATCCATAAATGGAAGAGGGAAATGGTCCTTACACGTTTTCTCATTCAATTTCCTGTAATCCACACATGTACGCCATCCCGTAGGAATTCTCGTGGCTATAGCTTCTCCATCCTCAGCTTTCACTACAGTCATACCCCCCTTCTTAGCAACTACATGCAATGGACTCACATGGGGACTATCACTAATAGGATATATAATTCCAGCATCCAACCACATAAGAATTTGCTTCCTTATCACCTCTTGAATTGCGGGATTCACCCTACACTGATTCTGAACACTAGCTTTGGCTTCATCCAACAACCTAATCCGATGTATACAATACGAAGGACTAATACCTTTCAAATCATCAAGTGACCACCCTATTGCAGACTGGTACTTCCTCAAAACATCTAATAACACCTCTAGTTGATCATCATTAAGTGAAGAAGATACAATTACCGGATATTGTGCATTATCACCAAGAAAAGCATACTTCAAGTGATCCGGCAATGGTTTCAACTCCTCTTTTCTTTTCTCCACTGGAGTGTTTTCATTATCCAAAGGCAAGTACTTCCTGGTCCATTTGACTTCTTCCACTTTATTTCTCTCCAATGCAAACCTATCATCACCCAAAGCAAGTAAGTTTTCAAGAAATTCAATACATACCTTGTTAGAAAGTCCGTCAAGCTCCGTAGTGGGATAAGTAAGAGATTCCATCAAACATGTCTCAAGAGGATCCTTTGACAAGATCAAAGACATATCCTCCTTCACAATTTCCTCCACCACGTCAATACTATAACACTAGGACTCCATTGGCATTTTCATTGCTTTGTCCAAGTTGAAAAGTACTTCTTCTTTATCCATTCTCAACTTCAGTTCTCCTTTCCGAACATCTATCATAGCTCCAGCTGTAGCAAGGAATGGCCTCCCCAAGATTAGAGGAACATTATCCTTGTCATCATCCATTTCTAACACAAGGAAATCCACAGGAAAAACTAGCTTCTCCACCTTTACTAGAACATCTTCAACTATTCCTTTCGGAAACGTCATTGATCTATCTGCCAATTGGAGAGCAACAGTTGTCGGGGTCATCTCCCCCAAACCAAGCTTCTGAAAGATGGACAACGGCATCAAATTGATGCTTGCCCCAAGATCGCATAAAGCTTGCCGTGCTGGCCCCTTCCCGATCTCACAAAGAATAGTAAAGCTCCCCGGATCTTTCATCTTTGGTGGCAACTTCTTTTGAATAATTGAGCTACAATTCTCCGATAAGTTTACCGTTTCAATTCCGGTTAAGCTTCGCTTCTTCATCAATATGTCTTTAAGGAATCGAGCATAATATGGCATCTCCATGATTGCCTCTGAAAAAGGGATGTTCAAGCTTATCTTGTTCATTATCTCTGAAAACTTCTTGAACTTCTCTTCAAACCCCTTCTTCACTAGCTTGTAGGGAAACGGTGGAGGTATCTTTGTTTTGGGAATCCCCCATTCATCACGATCAACCTTTTCCGCTTTCTCCTTTTCGGCTCTTAATCGCTTAGCTCTTTCCCATTTTTTCTCAGCTATTATGTCTGTACTTTGCTCAATCCGTACCACTGGAGTTGCATCAACATCAAAAGGAACAACAGGTGCATCAAACAAAACATCTCGGCGAGGTTCGACTTGGGTTCGACCAGGCTGAGAGGTCGAACCGGGACTGTATTGGTCGAACCTCTTCACTGGAAGACTGATCTCATTCTGCTCCGGAGGTTCGACTTGGGTTCGACCAACATTGGAGGTCGAACCACTGCCCCTTTGGTCGAACCGCTTCACTGTATAATCTCCATCCTTCGGTTCGACCTGGGTTCGACCTGAAGAGTTGGTCGAACCCTCGTGATCGTGGTTGAACTGTTTTTGCGTCAAAACAGAGTGCTCTGGCCGATGAGGTTCGACCTGGGTTCGACCTGAAAAGTTGGTTGAACCCTCTGCGTGTTGGTCGAACTACTCATGCATCAAAACAGAGTGCTCTGGCCGATGAGGTTCGACCTGGGTTCGACCTGAAAAGTTGGTCGAACCCTCTGCGTGTTGGTCGAACCGAGGCTTAGAAAATTTCAACTTCAATTCCGGCCTCATCGGTCCCTCGTACTGCGTTCCTGACCTCAGTGTGATGGCATTACACGACTTCGGATTCTCTATACTCTGAGACGGAAACTTACCTTTTCCCACAGTTTGAGTCAATGTGTTCACATTCTCTGCAATCGTACCCATCAACAATGTGAGATCTTTCACTTGAGTGGACAAATCTCTGTGGTGATCATCAATCTTTTTCTCAAGCTTTGCCTCAAGGCGATTCACTCTTTCATCATTCTTTACCATGTACCGGTTCACAGTATCCTCGAACCCAGGCTTTCCTTCTTCCACCTTTTCTCCCGGATCAACACCCATCGGAAGTTGCACTGCATTGTTCATATTGCTCCATGAAAATTCAGGCCTCCTTGGTTGCTGTTGATAACTACCAGATGGACCACGATTATTAAAGTTCCCTCGATAGTTCCCTTGGTAGTTCCGGTTTCCTTGATTTGGGTACCTCATTCCTTGAATACTTTGACCCATGGCATAATTTGCTTCCTCCAATTCGTCTTGGATGGTTCCATTATTCATCATCTCTTGCTGCATGATTGGCACTCGTTGGGATATCTCGCTGATCTGCTTCTGTTGAGACTCAAGTAGCTTGTTGATATTGGACAAGCTCGAAACGATCTCATCCTCTCTCTTAGTCTTCACCATTGTTTGTTCAACCTGAGCTACCTTTCCAAGAACATACGTACCTCTAACTCTATCAGTGGGCCAATCCCTCGAATTCATTGATATGTCTTCAAACAATCTCTCGGCCTCAACGGATGACTTTGTAAGCAATGCTCCATTAGAAGAAGCATCAAGTAGCACTCTTGATTCACAGTCCAATCCGTTATAAAATATACTGATATATTGGGCTTTAGATAACCCATGTTGAGGACACTTCCTGAGCATGTCCTTGAATCTATCCCACGCTTCATGAAATTTCTCACCTCCACTGATAGCAAATTGGTTAATATCTTGCTTCATCTTAAACACCTTCGAAGGTGGCATATACCTCTCCAAGAATCTTAACTTCAATTGCTCCCACGTGGTGCACTCAGCTGCATTAATAGTATCGTATCAATCCCTCGCCTTTTCAGTAAGCGAGAATTTGAACAAAAGGATCTTCCTAGCATCTTCATGTTCTCCTACGTCTTTTTGAGTACTTGCATAGCCCAAGAACTTGTTCAGATGCTGCTGCGGATCCTCGAAAGACCCTCCTGAAAAGGAGTTCCTTTCTATCATGCTAATAAGAGCGGGATGAAGATCGAACGCGGTGTTAGTTCCCCTTGCTCCTAAAAGCTCATAATTTCCAGCCCCATTATTTCTGAAAACCTCACGGATGGCTAGATTATCCGGATTCACTGCCATGTTGACTGTTACTACTTCCAAATTAACTTCAGTTGTAGCCTCAATCGCTTGCGAAATCTGCTCGTCAACCTCAACTCCAAAATTCAGAGCTTCAGTTGAGTCTAAGGCCTTTGCCTTGGTCTTCTTCTTCTTCTTCTTCTTCTTCTTTCTTGATGATGCTCCAATCTCAGGATTATACGGTTCAAGATTACCTTTCTTTGATCTTGTGAGCATACACTTCTAAAACGAATAAGAAAGAAAACAACAAAACAAGGTAAATAGTCCTAATAAACTAGAAATAATACAAAAAAGATAGTTTACGCCGTCCCCGGCAACGGCGCCAAGAACTTGATAGGGGTTTTCTCAACACACAAATTAATCCTCAAGTATAAGGATATCAATTGTAGTCGCGAAGATGACCAAGTTACAATATCGAACCCACGGGACGGATAAATATCAATTTTATAATCTTCTAGTATATTTTAGACTATGTTGGTAATTGTAAAGGTTTACTGGATAGTAACTTCTAATCGAATTAACAAAAGAAACAGCAAAAGTAGAGAGAAGTGAGTTGTGATCAATAAGAATGATAGGTAGTTCGTTGGGTCATCCAGTTTCACTAACAATTCGTATTCTCGTGTGATGGTGTCCGACTCTGCCCTGTGGTTTGTGGACGCATCACTAGACCATGCAAGTTTACTCTATAGACACAAGTAAATATGCGCTTGACACGTGTGAATAACATCGGAGCAAGAGATATGCTTCACCCCCCTTTCTAGGTACTATCATAATCAATTATCTTCTACGTCTAGAATCTAACCCGATTTGATCTCCCTTTTTAGGTACTATAAAGTTATACTCTTCATCCTATTCATCAACCCGAATTCAATTCAATTCATGAATATTCATATAAGACAGTTCTAATAATACTTCGGAATCCCTTCACTTAGAATTATAACGATAAACCCTGCTCAGTAGTGAACGCACTCAATCAATAACCATGTCATGTATTCAGACTCTACACAACGATCATTGATGCACAAAACGACTATGAGTATGGATTAAATATGCAATCTTATATAAAACAAACCACAGGTAGTGTTGTACGGAGTTTTACACACGAAACACGAATTACATCATGAAACTTTCATAACCCTAGAACTACCAAGGTGGTTCTAGCCCATGATTGATCTAGGAACAATCATGGTTAGATTAATCATTCTTACTTGAACCTTCAGCGAACCTCTGTCACAGCCCTCCGAATGGATCACCACCTCTACTCTTGTCTCTCCTACGATTGACGATCAAAAGCTCTTTATTCTCTGTATGAGCCTCCTTTTATACTTGTAATCACGTTTCTAGGGCTTGGAATGGGCTTTCTAAGTGATCTCACGCGTTTCGGCCTCGAAAATCCGGATAAGGTAAGTTCTCGCACACAGGTTCGACCACATCAAGCAGGTCGAACCCCGAGCCACAGGTCGAACCCCAGGTCAAACCCCGCTACTGGAAGAATTCTGCACGGGTTCGACCTTCTGGACAGGTCGAACCACTTAGGCCTTGGTCGAACCCCAGGTCGAACCTCAGCACTGGACAACTCTTGCTCCCGATTCGACCAACTGGCAAGTCGAACCCCAACGTCGTGGTCGAATCCTCCTTCTTGCAAACAGGTTCGACCATGGTTCGACCTGATGGCCAGGTCGAACCAACTGAGTCGTGGTCGAACCCATCTCTGTATGTCCAGCAACGTTGGTTCGACCTGCTGGAGAGGTCGAACCCTCCTCCAGCCAGGTCGAACCCACCTACTTCTTGGGCGATTCGCGTGGCTTCTACTCCGTCTCTTCGATTCTTGGCTCTTTCACTCCATTTTTGCTAAGAAAACACTCAAATAGCTCCACTAACACCTGATTCATGCTATTTCACAATATATATAGGTTTTCCACCTATTTCCACATCGAAACTCTCCAAAACTAGCACAAAACATAGCGCCAAACTTGTGAATTTACACACTCATCAAACATGCATGTTATTGAACTTATCAAAGTTATTCAACCTAAAGGGAAGTCAGAGAATTCAATTAACGAAACACTCATGCGAAGTCTGTAGCCATTGAAAGGATACCTTATCATCAGGTTGATGCCCACTGGAAGTATTTGTGGCTGCAGGTTCACCATCTCCCATAATTTGTGGTTGATAGGGGGTGAGCAAAATATAGCTAAAATCGAATTAACTGCCCAAACCAAATCGAACTGATCAATTTGGTTCGGTTTTCAAAAAAATCAATTCAGTTTCAATTTTCAGAATGTAAAAAATTAGTATTTCAGTTCGGTTCCTGTTTTAGGATTTGGAAAACTGAATAACTGATAACCAAACTGATATTTTTGTATCTAAATACAAAACGTTAATTCCCTAACCTTAATTTCATTTTTAACATTTGAGTTTGAGTGTTGCAGCCGGCGTCGGCTCGCCGACCACATGTCTTCTTGGTTGTCCAACGTCTATCCCATCCTTCTCTCTTCTTGGTAAGTATTCTCCCTCCTCGTTTTTCTATTTCTTCTTTCTTCTCTTTCTTTTTTTTAGAAAAATGGCATCAGAACTGTATGGATTTCAAATTTATGATAGAATTAAAATATTCCATTAAAATTAAAATATTTCCTATCAGAAAAATGGCGTAAGATTGAGATCTTTAAGGATTTACTTCTTTTTTACTCTATGTATTAAGGGTTTTTATAGATTTTCTAAATGGATCAGATTGAGATTTGTCGAGATGATGCCTGAATTATTCCAAAAAAATTCATAAAGAATAAGATTGAAATTTAATATAAAAGAAATATGGATATAGCTTGTGACTTATACGATGAAGCTTGTGATCAGGTACTGTAGGGATTTAAGAATTTGAGCTTGTTATTACAGTTTCGCGAAGATGTTAAGGATTTATGTGTTTCGCCTAATAAACCCATGTGTTGTAGATTGATTAGCAGTTGTATTAAAGCAATAAATTTAAAATTTTGAATATTTTACTGCAAGTTTTCTCAGATAATGATAGTGAAACTGGTGTGTTAGCTTATGATTATTGCGTTTTACCTCCACGTTATCCTGCCCAAACACACCCACTTCCAGTTGATACAAAGTATTAATTTAGTATACATGTCTGAACTCTGAAGTCATATTCAATAAATATTCATATTTATTTGGGTTGGTTGAAATTGAATTAGGCCTTAGTAAAAGTCCACTCGTCATGTCCAACTCTATTATTTTACAAGCTCTCAAAATGGCCTTATTTATTTTAGCTAATTCAGTTAAATTAGTTTTAAAACCGAATTGAACTGATGATTTTAGTTCAATTTTGTACGAATTTTCCACTTATTCTATTTCGGGGTGATTTCACATTTTTTTAAATGTAGGTGTTCGATTTTATAAAGTCGATTTGGCTCAATTTAGTTTTATATTGATGAACACCCCTAGTGGCTGATCAGCACTGCCTTTGACGTCTCCACTCTCTATTGTACCCATGTTTTTCATTAGTGCTTCACTTGTATCCTGATTGTCTACCTCCATCCCCACGTCCAGCTGGACAACATCGAGAGGAACAAAATTATCAGAGAACTTAGATATCAGTGTATCAACTGACTCGCTCAAGTCGCCCATGCCTTCTTCCTGTTGCTCCCCATGTACTCCATTGCTACGTTGCTGCTTCAATTCACCAATATCATCAGTAAACTTTTGCTGTGTCATTTCAAATGTAGTGAGTCTCTTCTCAATCCGAGCAAGGTATTGAATAATGGCTGAAGACAACAGATCAGTTGGACACCCTTCGAGTTGCTTTGAATGACTTGTGGATGCACTCATCGTGTAGCTATCATCCATTTCCTGAGGATAGCCATGCTCTTCTTCCTGCCAATATACTAGACTTTTGTACCACGTTGAGTTTTGCTTCTCCTCCGATGGATCCAGTCTGCTTCTTGCATAGTTCTAAAATAAAAAAGAAAGTTAAGTTGTTAGAGAAGGGTTTCGTAACCTAGTACCAATATTAGTACACATTGTCTTCTAGATCATTTACAAGTTTAAACATAAGCTTACATGAAGTGCACTCTAATCAGATAATGTGACATCCTTAAATATGTTATCGGTCAGCTTCAAAAACCTAGGCCGTGATGTAGGATCCCAATGAAAGATATGAGGTATGGTTCTTCGTTCCTCGAACTTGCAGCAACACACATCTGCCCTAACAAAGGCATTGCCTCGTATGCCCACACTAATAGTGCATACGAGAAGCCATTGACTTCTATGCACTCCTTGTGTGACGGGTTTGCCTTCTTTCTAGCACGATAATTCTTCAGTCTTATTTCCGTGACTACTTGAATGTCGGAAACAAGCAATTTCTTAGATACCCTGCTCCATAGGTAGGTGTTGAACATGTCTATATCATCAAATATATGGATACGCTCCATCTTAATGTTGCCCCCCTTGACTCCCGCGGGAGAAAATTCTACCAACCACCATAAAAAACAACGCCAACTTCACTGAATCATCCTCATCTTTGCACTCCGAAAGACTCTCTACACTCTGGCCAATAACACGGTCCTTAACCCTCTTAAAATTCTAGCATGCAAGCCTTCCTTAATATCCAGTCTTGGATATGGCCCAAAACACAGACCGGTTACTAGAGAGAACTTAAGTTAAACTTCATTATTTCCACTGAAAATAGAAAAATTCTGGGCAAACAGATGAAGATAGATTTGTGCTTGGAACTGCATTTCTGACATCTTAAGGTAGCGACCAACAAATGTGCTCTGAAGATTTTCTAAGCTACTAGGGCTCAACTTTCGTCTTATTTCTCTTAATACGTTCAGATCTACCCTCTTTCGAAATGTGCAAGGAAAATGGTCTGAATGCAGTCCCTTGGCCATGAATGCAATAGTTTTTCCTAATTGCAGATATGACCAAGTCATTCAAAAGTAGTTTTTTTTCAAAAGTTACAAGAATTATGAAATCAATTCACTACGGATTTGCCACATCAATCTCATTAATTTACACGCACAGTCATAACAACACTCATTTCAATTGCTAAAATTTTTCAGAATCATAAAGCTATTAGAGGAGGAAGCAGTTATCACTTTTGTTACATCTAGGGCTATGCATCGGTCGATTTGGTTACCGAACTGAACCGAATTGTCAAAACTGATCAAAATTTAAAATCATGGTATTCATTACCGAACCAAACTATATAATGGCTAAACTGATTCTTAACCGAATCAATTTACCTTTTCAGTTACGATCGGTAACAGAAAAACCAAACCTCATACACGTGCTTTAAAATATGCATATATATCTGTTTTCTTGAATAAAATAAAAATGACTTAAATATTCATGAAAATGAAAGAATAAACATTCAACCACATAAAAATGAATTAAAACATGAGATGTTGTGACAATTTCAAGGTCTTTCAATCTAGTTGTTGGTTCTTGAAAGTGTTTCTCTAATTCCTTGACTTGGCAAATCTGAAAAATAAAATAATTTGATGTTAAATAAAAATCAGTAAACAAAACCAAGTAAACAAGGTAATGATTTTGATAAAATTTATTAGTAAATTACTACCAAATTATAACACAACTTCAGAAATCTTAGAGCAATAACAAAGTACATTTAAAAGTTTTAAGGAGCACTCGAAATCACTTCTAGCAAATAGCAGCAGCTGTAGAGAGAGAAATAGAAGAAGAAAGAAAGAGGTGGAAGGGAATACGAGAGTTCAAATAGAAAAGACAAAGGTAAATACGGGACATTGATGAGTATGTAAATTCACGTATTTTGAGCTTTGATTCTTATGATAATGATCTATGATTTGTTCCTAAGTAGAGATAAATCGAGATATGTAGTAGAAAGTCACAAATCAGATGCGTTTGAGCAGATTCTCGAAGGAAAATAGGACAGAAGTGATCAAAACTAGAAAAGGGGTGTTTTAAACACTCGGTTCGACCAAAGGAGGGGTGGTTCGACTAGCACCCATGGTCGAACTAGGCATTTGGAGGCTATTTTAGAGTGGTTCGACCACGATATTGTGGTTCGAGCAAGCATTATGGTCGAATTGTGGTTGAACCAAAAGCCTGAAGATCGCAAAATGTGATTCAACCACGAACTTCTGGTTCAACTGGGATTTGGGTCGAACCAGACACCTGCCAATTCATTACAGGCCAGTTCGACTAGGCCATGAGTGGTTCGACCACTAGCCTTGGTCGAGCCAATGCGCGAGAAGATTCCGGATCTGTATTTTTACACATTCAGTACGTGTTTTCTCTCAAAAGCCCATCCAAGGTCCATAAGGAGAGTTTACAAGTATAAAAGAAAGCCCTACGCAGCTGAGAGAGACGTCATTAACCACCTTCATACTACAAAAAATCTGAAACCCTACCATCATTCACGGAGCTGTGGAGAGAGATTATTCTGTCGAATCAAGTGAGAACCAAGTGAAGATTCAAGATGGAGAGAGACGCGACGGCGCCCGCATCTAGGGTTTACTTCGCTTCTTAATTTATCTTATAATTTTCAAGACTATGGGTGATATCTATCTAATCACCATGATTGTTCTTCGATCAATCATGGGCTAGAACTGCTTCGGTAGTTCTATGGTTTATGAAGATTTTATGAGTTAATTGAACTTCCGTGTGTATACTCCATACAACACTACTTGTGGTTTATTTTATATAAGACTATTCCTTTTTAATTCATACTCAGAGTTGTTTTGTGCATCATTAATTGTTATGTAGAGTCTGAATACATATCTTGATTATTGATTGAGTGCGTTCACTGCTGAGCAGGATTACATGTTATGATTCTAAGTGAGGGGACTCCAAAGTCTCATTAGAACTATATTATATAAATACTTGTTAATTGAATCATATTCGGGTTAATAAGTAGGACAAAGGGAATAATCTCATAGTACCTATAAAGGTAGATCATATCGGGTTAGAGTACTTAGTGCAAGGGAAATAATTAATATTGATAGTACCTAGAAAGGGGGGTATTCACACGTGTCACACACTTATTTACTTATGTCTATAGAGTAGATTTGCATGGTTTAGTGATGCGTCCATACTCCATAAGGTAGAGTCGGACATTGATACATGGAAGGGAAATTAATAAGTAAAATTGGATGGCCCGAAGGACTACCTAATCTCTCACTTATTCACTTTCATTTTATCTCTACTGCTTGCTTATTTAATTGTTCTTTTAATTATTTGTTTATTGGTTACTTAATCACCACAACTATATTGCTATATTAGTCTTAATAAGTTAGATTATAATTAAACTGATAATAATACGTCCTTCGGGTTTGATAATTACTTGGTCGCTTATCAAAGCTACAATAGCATCCTTCAGACTTGGGAATTAATATTATGTGTTGAGAAAATGCTCATCAAGTTCTTGGAGCCGTTGCCAGGATGACATTAATTATTAATTTATTATTTCTAGTTTAATTGAGACTATTCTTGTCTTTATTTTCTAACACTTATTTTTCTTAGGTGTATGCACACTAGATCAAAGGCAGGAGAGTTAGCATCTTTTAATTCGAAGATCGGTGCATCGTCGAGGAAGAAAAAGAAAAAGAAGAAGAACAAGAATGTGGAACCAACTGAAGCTCTTAATTTAGGAGTTGAAGTTGACGAGCTGAACTCACAAGCTATTGAAGCTGCAGCCGGAGGCGAGTCGGAAGCAGAAGAGTCAACATGGCAGCGAACCTGGATAATCTTGCCATCTGTGAAGTCTTTTAGAACAACGGAGGAGGCAATCTGGGGCTTTTATGAGCAAGAGGGACTGGAGTTGATTTTGATCTTCACCCTGCTCTGATCAGCATGATTGAAAGGAGTCCCTTCTCTGGGGGAACCTTTGAAGATCCTCAGCAGCATCTGAACAAGTTCCTTGGTTATCCAAGTACACAAAAAGAAGCAGGAACTCATAAGGATGCGAGGAAGATCATCTTATTTAAGTTCTCGCTTACTGAAAGAGTGAAAGATTGGTAAGATACTCTTAATGCTACTGAATGCACTACCTGAGAGCAATTGAAATTGAAGTTCTTGGAGCGGTACATGCCACCTTCAAAGGTGTTTAAGATGAAACAAGAAATCAATCAATTTGCTATCAATGTAATGAGAAATTTCATGAGGCTTGGGACAGATTCAAGGACATGTTCAGAAAGTGTCCACAACATGGGCTATCTAAAGCTCAATACATCAGTATTTTCTACAACGGATTGGATTGTGATTCTCGAGTGTTATTAGATGCTTCATTAAATAGAGCACTGCTTACAAAGTCGTCCTTTGAGGCCGAAAAACTCTTTGAGGATATTTCGATGAATTCAAGAGATTGGCCAACTGATAGAGTGAGAGGCACTTATGTTCTTGGAAAAGTAGCGTAGGTTGATCATACTATGGTTAAGTCCAGTAAAGAAAATGAGATCGTCTCTAGTTTGGCCAATATCAACAAGCTACTTGAGTCTCAGTAAAAACAGATTACTGACATAGCATAGCGAGTACCAATTATGCAGCAGGATGTTGGTTATGAAGGAGCTAGCCAAGAGGAATTGGAAGAGGCAAATTACGACATGGGATAAAGTATTCAAGGAACGAGGTTCCAAAATCAAGGAAACCAAAATTATCAAGGGAACTACAATAACCATGGTCCCCCTGATAATTATCAACTACCAAGGAGGCCAAAGTTTTCATGGAGTAATCCTAATACAGCAGTGCAACCTCCTGTTGGTGTTGATCCGGGTGCTAAGGTCGAAGAAGGAAAGCATGGTTTTGAGAATACGGTGAACTGGTACATGGCGAGGAATGATGCAATAGTGGATCGTCTAGAGGCGAAGCTTGAGGCAAAGATTGATGCAAATCATGAGGATATTGCTAGTGTTCGATCGTTTGATTAACATGAACTGTTAGGGTTCCATACATTTCTAATAGTCAGCAGAAGCAAGAAAACATAGAAACGTATTATCTTTCACCATGGTATGTTGGAGAAGATGAATTCTCGCCACCAGCCTGTGCAGCCTCACCATTTTGGGCATAATTCTCTCATCTGATGTCCGATTTGAGTGATCTATGCGTCAAATTGATCATCTCTTCTGTGGCTTTCCGTTAGTATATCACATGTCCAGTTCTAAATTCTATACGATTTTATAAAAATCATGCAAGTTGGCAGACATCAGCAGCAAACGACCTCTTGATCTTCTGTTGTATTCCCAAGTCCAATCTCGATGTTGTGTAGGCGATGATCCTCGAGATCCTCTCAATCTGCTGTTCCATCTACCCTCTTCACATGTTAGGCGTGTTTCATCTAGGGTTAGAATAGTTGAGATGACTTATATATGGGCTACAGCAGGGACCAGGAGGAGAAATTAGAATTGGGCCTCCATTGGGCTTAAGTATCCAAGCTTAGCCCAAAGCTTATACTTAAGTCCAATAATAATAATATATACCACTAAAATATTATTACTGCACTACCGTTCTAATTCCATAATTACGTTATGGGCTCCTTCATATTATGAGCCTGTTAGTCTCCCCATGTTTAAGATATACAATGCCCATTAATTAATTAAGTTACTGACAACTCCATTAATTAATATCTCATCCAAGAGTAGTACCACTCAACCTCATTATCATGCCGGAATAAATCCACCTGCAGGGTTTACATGATAATACTTATGAGCTCCTCAAGTGGACATCATCAACCTATATCGGACACAGATTCGAGCGTGTAAAAGCAGAGGTGGGTGTGGTGCCCATTGGTGACACTCATTTTTGGGCAATGGTGAGTGCAGACTGTCGTGTGTAGAGCTTGCTGGAGTATACAGTTTCTAGGTTAGGCGCATGGTTGCTGGAAGTTACAGGGCGCGGGGCACTTAGAGCTCGCCATGCATGGGCGCTCGTTCAGTGCCATACAAAGGATGCTGGAGCGCTGCAGGAGAAGCACGCACAGATGCTGATGCGCAGCAGGTGGGGCACGCATGGATGCTGGAGTGCAGTAGGCCAGGCTCGCACGGATGCTGGCGTGCGGGAGATGAAGCGCGACTTCACGCAAGATACCGTGCACGACAGAAAGGCAGGAGGCATGCTATGGCGGAATGACTCGTGCTCATACACTGCACGAGTCGTGCAGGTGTTATCCATCGGGCAGTCGGGCTTGTTTTTGCATCTCGATGTTTTCTACGTTTATTTTCTGATATATAACTGCATTAATTGATTTAATTATCTATTATTGTTATATATGTGGATGCATGTTCTATTTGATTTATTGCCATTAATAGAAGCATGCTAGGATGCGTATTTTATTATTAAATATTATTTGCATGTAAAAACCCTCGGTGTTAAATAACAAAGTAGGAGAGGGGATTGGCAAATAATTCCCGTGGTCTCCATTATTGGTTTGTAAGTGATGTGAATAAACTTGCGCGTCGACATTATGCCCTTCCTCTCCATTGGATAAGTTTATTCATGGATTGCTAGAATGAACTTCTTTATGATGATTGTAGGAAGTTATCCGAGCGTGTGTGTAATTCTCTATCTGTAAGGCACACAAGCTTGGGCCACAGACTTGGGATCAAATAATGGTGTACACTTAGGTGCAAATAATAAGTATCCCCCATCAGAGTCATTGATGTTATTTGCATGGCTAAAATGGAACCGACTATTAATTATTTTATCATGAGGTTAGGTTGATAAATGAAATTAATGGGTAAAACCTTCTCTTGTAAATGTTCGAGTTTGTATACGTCCATACTATTGTGGCATGCAGACTCACGGTGAGATGTCGGTGAATTTTATTTTATATTATTTTGAGGGAATCAATATAAATGGATAAATTCAAAGTATTTGTTTGGTGTATTTATTTACGTGATTCTCAGTATTTTTAAATAGTTTTATTTCACTTGTTGTTTACTAAAAGAAATTATATTTACTGGTTGATTGTCGTCATTTTCACCTAGGTTTTAGTGTCTTTATGTGTGTATTTTCGGATGTTTTTATCCGTATGTGTGTTACTTTTGGTGGAGTTATTGTTGTTTTGAGGAAAGTGGTACGAACTGATAGAATTGTGTAAATGAGCTTAAATATGTGTAAAACAGGTCATGGAACGGACAAACACGGAGTCGGGAGCAAAAGGGAGACGAAGAATAGGCCATGCAGCTGCACGGGCCGTGCGCGGAACACGGCCCTGTAGCAGCTGGCCGTGTAATGTCATCAGAACACGCTGCTCGGCCAGAGATTCGGCCGTGCGCTGGTGCACGGGCCGTGCGCTGCTGCACGCCCCGTGTGCGGAGCTCGGCCCTGTAAGAAGGAGCCGTGTATTGTCGTCAGAAAGTGCTGCACGGCCATGATCAAGGCCGTGTATTGCAGCTCGAGCCGTGTCCGGAAGCATGCACAAAACGCCGAAGTAGGTGTGCCCTACACGGGCCGTGTACTGCAGCACGGGCCGTGTAGGTGCAAAATCCTGTGTAATTTTCAGAAAGTTCCGGAAGCTTCTAGAAGGTCCATAAGTGATATAAAACCATGATTTGTGCGAAATTAGAGAGAGAGATACACATTAGATCAGATTGAGAGCAGTTACACACAATCCACACCACATTTCCTCACACACTAGATCTACAAGCCATCTACACCATCTAAATCCATCAATTCACCTTGATCTTCATAAATCCATCCATACATCCATTCCTTCCATCATCTAAGAAGAGGAAATCAGATTTGTTTGAAGAATTTGGCATGATCAAGGAAGAAGGAGTCTACCTTCAAGGGGAAGCTCAATCTCTTTTATTTTGCTACTTTCTTCATTTTATTGCTCATATGGAGCTTGTATTGGATTGTAGCCAATTTGCAATGAATATTTGTGGCTAGTCCTCAAGTGAGGCTAGCAATATGATTGGTTAGGAAATATGTAGATTTTTGCACTATTAAAGCTTGATGAATTGATTGTTATGATTACTTTCTATCATGAATTCTTATTCTCATTTGATGCATGATGTGTGTGGTTAAATTCTCTATGCATAGTGTTAGGATGGCCATTCCAATATTATGTGTGGTGATTTAATTGAATCATTGATTGTATTAGGTGACTTAGTTAGTATGAGGGGAGGAAAGCCATTCCCTCCAAGTGCTTAGAACCTCATGATAGAACATTAGTGATGAACTAGTGAGGGGAACCAACTTATGATCATAGTACCCATGAGGGAATTGAGAGTAAGACAATCTTAGGAGATTTAAACTTGTAAAAGAGTTGAGAACCTAATCACCTTGGCCATAGGGGTTAGGGGTACAATTGTGATTGCCCTTAGTATCATAACTTGAAAGTCATCAATGCTTGAGTAAGTGTGAAGTCTACATAGAACCTTGACCATGATGTTGCTACCCTTGCTCTCTTTTTAGATATACTTCATCCATTCCATCTCATTCTTGCTACTTGATTTGATTGATACTTGTTCTAATTAGTTGCTTGTCTAGTTTATTAGTTAATTGATAGAGTAATCATAGTTCTTAATCAAAACCTTATCTTGATCATCCTTACAAAACATAAATCAATGGAAAATCCGGATACAACTTGAGTTTACTTTTTCCCTTGGGACGACAAAACTTATAAATTTTGCACTTGGTCACGCGTATACAACAGCGATAGAGTACACTTACTCTTGTCATTTCACTAAAAATGCGACTAAGTTCATGGCGCCGTTGCCGGGGCGAAAGCCTTCGGTGTAACGTGTTTGAATTTGTTAGCTCTACTTAGGACATTTTTCTTATTTTTGCATTCTATATTTGTTTTGGAAAATCTTGTTCTTACTTGTTCTTCTTAATAGGTACATCAACCTTGAAAGAAGGGGAGAAGGAGCAAAACCAAAAATAGTAAGTGAAGGAAAGTTGTAGCAAGCCTTGAAAAGAAGAGTATGAACATGGATGGGTGGAACCAATACATGGGAGGAAATTATGGAAATCTAATTGGTTTGGTTCCACCACAACAATCAAATGGCTATAAGAATGAGAGCAACTATGGGTATAGTAGTCAAATGAGTCAAGCAAGCTCTCAAAGCTACAACAATGGGAGTTATGAGGAATGGCAAGGAGCTTACAATGTTAATACATTCCAACCGTATCAAGGAAACACTTATTCCGTTCCGAGTTCTTACAACAATCAAGTTTCTATGGATACCCTTCTATCCAAAAATGATGCCTTGATAGAAAAGCTTAAAAGATATGTTTATGGAAATGATACAAGGCAAGGCTTTCAACCAAGTCTTTCAAGCTATGAGCCTCAAGATACCTACTCCATGCCTACTTCCAACTTTAATGGGGGACAAGTGTGGAACATGCCCAATTACCAAATGGGGAATGGAACATGTATGCAAAACGGGTATGTCCAAGGAAATTTCCAAGAAAAGTGTCCACCATATGATGATGGGAAACCTTCCTTACAAGATCAATTACGTCAAATGATGAAAATGCTTAAAGAAATGAGTAAGGAAAATGAAAGGACAATGAAGGCCTTTGAACGTCAAATGAGTCAAATGACAAAAGAACGGAACAATCTTCGTGAAATAGAGAATTATGATGAAAAGATTAAAGAAAATTTGAAGGTAGAAGAGTGTTCGGGGGATAATGAAGAAGACTCAAGAGATGTTGAGATTATTGAGGATAAGGAAGACAAGGAAAAAGAAAAGTTGGAGGATGAAAATTCAAGTGAGAGGAGTAAAGAGCTTGAGGAAGAAGAGAGCTTTGAGGATGAAGAGATTATACAAGATTTCTTGTCCCTTGTTGATAAGAAAAATTTAAGTGAAGATGAAGAATCACAAGAGGTTGATGAATTTGATGAAGTGGACCAAGGTCTAGAAGCACTTGATGATGAGTTCGGAAGTGAAATGAGCATTTCTCCATCTTTTAACTCTTCAAGTTGCATTGATTTTCAAAATATTGTTTATATTGACTTTGTCTTACCTATTGATTCTTCTCAAAGATTTAGGTACAAGAAAGAGCTTGAAGAAATGTTGGGGACATACTTGATAAAAAGGAATAAGTGGTGGTCACGAAAAGAGCGGTCAATGGAATGCAAGCTCAAGCGAGTTGAATTTCTAAAGCCAATCTCGAAAGATGCTACCGAGGTCCTTACTTGCCACAAATGCCTAATAGAGGAAGAAGCACAAAGATTAAAATTTGATGGCAAGAACGAACGATATCCTTGGCCATTCCGATGAGTTCTCCATGATCCGTCCGGCTTGAAGACGTTAAACTTAGCGCTAGATGGGAGGCAACCCATCATTTATTTTAATGCTTTCATTTAATTGCTTTGATTTAGTTTTCTTGCATTTTTTTGTGTGTAGGTGGATTGTGCTCATGAAGGAAAACACATAAGGATGAGATGAGATGTGCTAGATTTTGAATGAAGATGTATGTCACACCACTTTGTTCAAACTTAAATTTAACACTTGTGTTAATTTAAGTTTGGGGGGAGAGTGTGTGGTGGCCATACTTGAATGTTGGCATGCACATACGTCATCACAAGGTACGTTTAAGATGATCAATGGTGGAAACTACAAGGGTAAGTCTCACCACTTTTTGCAAACTTAATTCTCAACTTGTTTCGATTTAAGTTTGGGGGGATAGTGTGTGGTGTGCCTTACCACTTGTGTATGCTTGATGTATCATGTTGATAGAGTGATTATCTTGATTGTCTTGTGAAAATTGGGTAAATTTTAAAATTTTTCTCATGAGTATTGGATTGATTTTGGTTAGTTTGGTTGTGTTGGAGTGCATGATAATCCTTATTTTTATTGCAAGTGTTGAGCTAATGGTTTGTTGAGTGTTTGAGCATGGATGAAGGATAGTGGAAGCATGAATGGAGCTTGGAGCTAACGCTTTCATTATCAAAATGCCTATTGAGGGAGTTCACTCTACATCTTATCACTTCTAAATTGCTTGACATGAATTGATGTTGATTTGGATTGTAGTGGATTAACATGTTACTTCATGTGTTATGTACTTGGGAGGTTTACTTGCTTTATTTAGGTAGTTTACTTGCTTTATTTTTATTTTTGAATAAGGTGGCAAATCTTGAGCTTACATGTTATTGGAAGATTGAGGATATGTGCTTTATTTCTTTTGATGGGTGAATTGTCGTTGTTGCATGTTTTGTGTTTTTGTGTTGTTTCTTGCTTGGTGAGTCTTTGCTCATGTGTTTTGTTTGTATTTTTATTTTTGTATAGGGTTGTTTGGTGGTTTGTTTCGGGAAGTTGTGAGTCATTTTTGAATGTGAGTAATGGCATGTTATTTGTGATAGATGATGGCGAACTATGTTGAGAATCTCTACTCTTTAAAATTGTGACATGTTCTATTTAACTTGTTCAATTTTGAGATGAATTGAGGTGTAATGAGTTCCTAAAGGTCCGAGCAAAAGCTTGTGAGCGTTTGAGCCTCAACCGTGCATCCATGGTTAATTTCTTAATGAGTGGGTCGATTGAGCCTTGATAAACTAGAACTCGCTCATGGACTACGGGAATGAGCCCGATTGGTGGAGGTTAGTGAAATGATCCTAGGCCATCCTTGTAATTTTATAGCCATTGTCATATATTTCCTTACCCTATACATCATCCCTAGTTAGCCACTTTGAGCCTTTCAGCCTATTTCTTGTGATATAAGCACAATACAAACCATGATTACCCACTTAAGCCTTATATATATGCCTTTGTGTGGGTGATTGAGGAGATGATGGTCTACAAGGTTTGATATGAGAATTGTGCAAGAGAAAGAAGGAAATGATAAACAAGCAAGAAAAGGATGAAAAGAGCTCAAGCAAAATGCACATGCAACCTTCAAAGTAAAAAAGGAGCAAAACAACAAAAATATGCTCAAGGAATTCAAAAGTCGAAAGAAAGGAAGCATGCAAATTAAAAGAAGCTCAAGAATCCAAGGAATGATAATGATTAGTGCTTGTGATTAGAAAAGAAAAAAAAAGGAAGATAGAAACGTGAAGAAGTTGAAGAAGTTGATCATCTCTTCGATTACTTACACTCGATGAGTCACTCTTATCCATAATCTCCCTACCCTTACCAAAAAGCCTAACATTACATCCAAAAATAAAAGACCTTTTTGATCATTAGTTGAAGCCTTGGTGGCTTGTGAATGTAATCCGCGAGCAAGCCTATGGTGCGTCGGGTTCAATCGATTGATGAGTGAAAATTACCCTACTTCATAGAGTGTTGAGTGCATTTTGATACCCGTTGTGAGGCTTGGACCGGAAGGGACTTTATTACTCTTAATTTTCTTAGACTTGAACTTGTTAATTTTTTTATGTCATGATTTTAATGTTGTAGTGTGACTTGATATGATTTGTAGTCCTTGTTACTTATGATGTGTTGTTGCTTATGTTCGTTAGGTCTTTCTCTAGGTGAAAATTCCCCCTCTCGTTTTCTCATTTTCGTTGCTCGAGGACGAGCAACACTTTAAGTTTGGGGGGTTGATCGGTGTCGTTTTCACCTAGATTTTAGTGTCTTTTTATTATATATTTTGTGTGTTTTTATTCATTTTGTATATCATTTGGTGGTGTTATGTGAAGATATGGAGATGTGTGCCTTGAAATGATAAATGTGTGATTTTCATGATTAAGTGCCTTAAATTGTGCTACTTTGCATGACTTGTTATACCCTCAAATGTTGGAAGTTTTCTCAGATCTATATATGGTTGGAAAGCCATGGAAGAGAGGATCGTGTGAGCGCAAGAATCACTAAAAACGGAGATCGGATGTGGAAGTTATGCGCGAAACGGTGAGACTGCGCAGCACGCGATACGCTACACGGCCCGTGTACCGAGCACGGCCCTGTAAGGCATGGGCGTGCTCGGACACCAGAAAATGCTACACGGCCACCTCCGTGGCCGTGTGACGCTGCACGGCCCGTGTAGGTTCCAAAGGCAGTTTTATGATCTCTAAATGTTCTAGAAGCTTCCATGGGGGTATAAATACATATTTTGACCACAAAATTCGGGAGGAATCATTTTGGATCAGTTTCCACACACACTAAACACCTAAATCACACACATTAATCTCCATCTCTTCCATCCTTCACCTCATCCATCCAAACCACTTGATCTCCTCAAATCCATCCATTAATCCATCAATCCACCAATCTAAGAAGAGGAATTCATCATTGATTGAAGATTGTAGCATGATCAAAGGGGAGGAAGTTCACCATCAAAGGGGAGCCAACTTACCTTTATTTTGTTATTTTCTTCATTATTTGGCTCAATTGGAGCAAGCTATGTATTGTATTGATTCTACTATGATTTGTAGTGGCTAGTCCTTATGTGAGGCTAGCAATATGATTGGTTAGGAATTATGTAGATTTTGCACACCACATGTTTGATGAAATGATTGTTATGAATATTTTCTATCATGAATGCTTATTCTCATTTGATGCATGATTTGTGTGGTTAAATTCTCTATGCATAGTGTTAGGATGGCCATTCCAATATTATGTATGGTAGTTTAATTGAATCATTGATTGTATGAGGTGACTTAGTTAGTATGAGGGGAGGAAAGTCATTCCCTCCAAGTGCTTAGAACCTCATGATAGGACATTAGTGATGAACTAGTGAGGGGAACCAACTTATGATCATAGTACCCATGAGGGAATTGAGAGTAAGACAATCTTAGGAGATTTAAACTTGTAAAAGAGTTGAGAACCTAATCACCTTGGCCATAGGGGTTAGGGGTACAATTGTGATTGCCCTTAGTATCATAACTTGAAAATCATCAATGCATGTGTGTGTGTGAGTCTACATAAGCCTTATCCATGATGTTGCTTGCCTTACATACTTCTTAGATTGTTCACCTTCATCCATTTTCCATCACACTTGTACATGTTCTATCTTTCATTGCTTTCCTAGTTGTTAGTTTGTAGTATAATCATCTCCCCTCATTCTTCGATTCGTCCTATTAGAGTAAAGCATTTCTCAAATACGGCTACCCACTTTCGCCCTTGGGTTCGATATCTTATAAATTTTGCACTTGGTCGCTTACGTGCTACACACGATAGAGTACACTTGCTCTTATCAATTACCGAAATTGAAACCAAGTTCACTGGTCCAAAATTAGATGATTCGAAAAGAATCTTGGCTCTAATTCTTACTGCTTAGGAAAATAAAAATGTGTTCTCACTAAAGATGTCCTCTGATGCTTATTTAATTTCTAGTGGAGAGGTGAGAAGTTCATAGAAATATGATGGTCTCATGCGACTCTTCAGATACTTGAGTAAGATTAGAAAAGCAAAAGGTCATGGTTGACTTGATGGATGAATTAGAAATACTTGGAGTAGAAATTGAATGGAAAACCTAGGTCGATTTTATTCTCCATAGTTTACCTAGATGTTTTGAGCAAGTTCCACCTGAAATACAAAAGGCTATATTTGGTGGGAAACTTCTGACAAGACAAGTGGCGAAAGATATTAATTTTCATCAAGATGTGAACAAGGTCAGTATCTAATTCACTAGTTGTTGAAGAATTATTAGTCATGGCATCTACTGACACGTTGTGTGTAGATACCGGAATCACTAAAAGCGTGTAACTAAGTGATGATGAGATTAATGAGTACATGCTATGAAAGTAGTGGTTGTTGTAGTGGGAGTTGTTTATTTATATTATGATATGAATAAACATTTGATTTTGAGAAATTATCTTTACGTACGTTTTCATAGAAAGAATTTAATTTCAGTTTCTATGCATTTACGGATGGATACTCTATTGCATTTAGATGACTTGATCATTATAATGAAGGATTAAACTATAATCTGTTGTAGTACATTGGTGGACAATTTGGACACTCTTAAATCACGTTTATCCCACACATGCAACAAATAGTAATGATAAAGCATCTTCTAATCCTAATAAGAGAAAGGTACTTTCAGATTTGAACCAAACATACCTTTTGGCATCTGAAACTAGGTCATGATTGCCTTTTCAAGGCAAAGGGGTGAAGAGCTAAAGATATGTTAGAATTGGTTCATTCTGATTTATGAGGTCCTAAGACTATCCAGGCGAAAGGCGATTAGATATATTATTTGATGCACTGCAAGTCTGAGTACTATGATAATTCAAAAGTACATGGCTCATGTGGTAAAGGGTCATCGAATATATATCAAGTAATTACAATTTAATCGCAGTGGCGAGTACCTCTTAAGATAGTTTAGGAGGCATTTGTCAGAGGTTCGGATTGAATCCCAAGTTGTCAATACCGGGCAGACCCCAACCGACTAGTGTGGCTGAAAAAAGGATAAGACTCTTTTGGAAATGGTTAAATAGATGATGAGTTATTCGAAATTACTAAATTCATTTTATGGGTGTGCCCTAGAAACAGCATGTCGTAAGGATGTTTGTTTGTTTGTGGGATATCCTAGAAAAATGAAGGGTGATTTATTTGATAGTCCAAAAGATCAAAGGGTGATTGTTAACACAAACACTAAATTTTGGAGAAGGCCTATGTAATAAATCACAAACCCATGTATAAATTGTTCTAAAGGGTGTGAGAAGGAAAACACAAAGTATAGTACCAATTGTACAAGAGGATATACCATAAGGAAACTGCATCGCCGATACATTTGATACACAATTTGGTGTAGTGCTTTGTCGTAGTGGGAGGGTTGTTCTACAACCTGAAAGATTTATGTTTGGGAGGGTCGTGAGACTTGGTCCTTAGTAAATATGAAATTGACCCACGGATACTACGAAGCACTACAAAATAGAAATGCAGAATCTTAGCAAAGTGCAATGATATCTGAAATAGAATCTATGGATTCTAAATTAAAACTGGGTGCTTGTAGAACCACAAAATGGTGTGAAAGCCATTGGAAGTGGCTCTACAAAATAAAAGTGGATCAGACGGTAAGGTGATACTTTGAAACAAGGCTTGTTGCGTAAAGGTACACTCAGAAAGAAGGGTGAGTTCAAGTATGAGAAAACCTTTCCGCCGGTAGCTAAGTTTAAGTCGATCCGTGTTCTTTTATTTTGTTGCTGCTCATATTGAATTATGAGGTATAACAAATAGATGTCTAGACAACTTTTGTGATTGGAAGTCTTGAAGAAAATATCTATGTAGGAGCAACCAGAATGATTCATTGCAAAGTGCGAAGAGCATATTTAGTGTAAGCTTAAAAGTGTCCATCAATGGACAAAAGCAAGCTTTGAAGTCAAAGTAAGTCTGCTTTGATAAGATAGTCCAATGATATGGATTTATTCAATGCGCGGATGGTATTTCTTGTACTATATATAGATGGTATCTTGCTAATTAGAGACAATGAAATATTATTGTCGGGCGTATGGATATGGTTCATAAAGCAGTATGAAATGAAGGACTTAAGAGAAGCCATATACATTCTTGCGATCATGCTTATATGGATCACAAGATAGGACGTTGTGCTTATCTCAATCTTCATGAAATGATACAATCATTACTCATTTTAGCATGTGATTTTATCTAAGAAAATGTGTCTTAAGACACAAGAGAAGATAAGGTGATGAAGGCGGTTCCTTATGCTTTGGCGAATAAGGAAGCTTAATCTAAGGAATGCTATGCATGAGAACGGATATTTGTATTTCCAATGACATGGTTAGTGGGTATCAAGGAAACTCAAAATAAGAATTTTGAACTGTGGTAAGATATATATTTGTGTACCTGAAAAAGACCAGAAATTATATGTGGGCTTACCGGACAGATTCACTGCTTCTTATGAGTTACATAGATTCGGATTTTTTAAATCAGATAGGGACGACAGTAAATCCTTCTCAAAAGTTATGTGTTTAATTTTGAAAGTTGAGTCATAATATGGAGGAGTGTTATATAGAAATATATTTCGGACTCCACCATGGAAAGATGATAAATTGGAGCGTCTGAGGCAGCCAAAGTATCTGTATGACTCTAGAAATTTCGTGATGGACTTGGATGTGGTTTCTAAGTTTGTCCAAGGGTATTAAAATTTATTGTGATAATAATGGTGAAGATGCAAACTTGAAGGAATCACGAGCCCATAAGCAATTAAACACATGGAGCGCGAGTACCACTTGTTACGAGAAATCATATGACGAAAGGAAGGTTGTTGTCGCCAAGATTGCATCAGATGATAACCTAGTGAATCCTTTAACGAGGACCTTAAGGCGAGAGCTTTTGATAGCTGTGTAGTGGGAGTGGGAATCAGATGTATGGCAGTTGACATGACAGCATAGTCTTTTAGCATAAGTGGGAGATTGTTGGATTGTATATTAAAAGTCTAGCTTTTTGTATGAACAATGTTATAAAAATTTATTTGAAAAGAGAATCATATCATCAAATGATTGCGTCTTATAATTTATTTATATGTCCGATGCAATAGTGCACTTACTTTATATTATAGATAATAAGTTGTGCGACAACACGCAGAAGATCATATTATCAGTTTTCTTATAAAGTATAAATAAATGCTCACAACCGAGAAGGATGAGGACTCTCTATCGGTATGGTTATAGTGTGATTTGGTATTAGTTTGTCTTGACTATAGAATCATATTAGTGCACTTTGTGTGTATTAAGAAGGACCGCTTGAGATCGTTCAACTTGTACTAACTATATAGGAGAACTTGATCTCAATTATTGTGGATGTTCTTGCTCTTAATCCCTATACAATAACCTCGATATGTAAGGCAGTATGTATTTCTTTGATTTATCAATGGGTGAGATTTACATGTAATTAAATCAAGAAACTTGGTGAGTTGTGAAGTAGTGTTGTCTCTAAGGTGTGCTGTTGATTGTAGAATGAATCTATGTCCTATTAAATAGGTTGATGATGTCCCCTTGAGGAGCTCATAAGGATTATCATGTAAATCTTCCAAGTAGATTAATTCCGGCATGATAATGAAGTTGAGTGGTACTACTCTCGAATGAGAAATTAATTAATGGAGCTGCCAGTAACTTAATTAATTAATGGACATTGTATATCTTAAACATAGGGAGACTGTCAGGCTCATAATAAGAAGGAGCCCATAGCATAATTATGAGATTAGAGCGGCAGTACAATAATTATATTTTAGTGGAATATATTATTATTATTTGACTTAAGTATAAGTTTTGGGCTAAACTTGGATACTTAAGCCCAATGGAGGCCCGACTCTAATTTCTCCTCATAGTCCCTGTTATAGCTCATATATAAGTCATCTCAACTGTTTTAACCCTAGATGAGACATGCCTAATCGTGAGTAGGGTAGAGAGAACAGTAGATTGAGAGGATATTGAAGATTGTCGCCCACATGACGTCAAGATTGGACTTAAAAATACAGCAGAAGATCAAGAGGTTATTTGCAGCTGCTGTTCGTCAACTTATACAATTTTTCTAAAATTTTTTGGACCTTAAAACTGGACTTGTAATACACAGTTGGAAAGCCACAGAAGAGTGAATTGGTTTGGCGCATAGATCATTCAATTTGAAGATCGAATGAGGAAGTTATGCCCAAAGTCGTATGGCTACGCATGCTGCCGGTAAGAATTCTTCTTCTTCAACATACCCTGGTGAAAGGTAATATGATTTTATTTTCTTGCTTCTGCTAAAATAGAATCGTATGGAATCATAACGGTTCATGTTAGCCATGATGGCATTTGTATCTTTTGGTTAACGTGAACTATTAGGTTTTCATGCAATTCTACAGCAGCGGAAGCATAAGAGTAAAATCGTATTACCTTTTACCAGGGTTGATGTAGAGGTTGATCATCAGCAGCAGGAATAAATGACCTTATGATCTATAAGACGATCTCAATCTACAATCCTAATCTACTTTTTCACGTGTTTGAGCGTCTGAAGTGTATCCGGAATGCTGAGATTGGCTATTATATAAGCTACAATATGGAGCAGGAGGAGAAATTAAGGTTTGGAACTCCCTTTGGGCTTAAGCATCCAAGTTTAACCCAAAACTTATACTTAAGTCCAATAATAATAAATCAGTCCACTAAAGAAGTATTATTGCACTGCCACCCTAATCCCAATTTATGTTATGGGCTCCTTCTTATTATGAGCCCATCAGTATCCCCGTGTTTAAGATTCAATGCCTATTAATTAATTAAGTTACTGAGAACTCTATTAATTAATATATATACCGAGAGTAGTACCACTCAACCTTATTATCATGCCAGAATAAATCCACCTGCAGGGTTTACATAATAATCATTATGAGCTCCTCAAGGGGGACATCATCAACCAATTCCATTAGGACACAGATTCATTCTACAATCAACAGCACACCATAGAGACAACACCATCTCCCAACTCACCGAGCATATTGATTTAAAATATTAAATCTCACCCATTGATGAACCAAAAAAATAAATACTAGGTTACGTGTCGAGGTTATTATATAGGGATTAAGAGTACGAACATCCATAATAACAGAGATCAAGTTCTATTATATAGTTAGTATAAATCGAACGATCTCACAGCGGTCCTGTTCAATACACTCAAAGTGCACTAGTGCAATTATATAGATAAGACAAACTAATGCCAAATCACACTACAATCATACCGATAGATAGCCCCGTCTATCTCGGTTGTGAACATCTATTTATTCTTTATAAGGAGTCAATAATATGATCTTCCGTGTGACGCTGCACACCACATTATCTATAGTATAAACTAAATAGACTTTTGCAACAATACAATTACAAACATTTGATCACATGATTCTCATTTCAAATATTGTCAAAATATTGTTCATACAAAATGCTAGACTTTTAGTATAGAATCCAAAAATCTCCTACTTATACTAAAAGACTATGCTGCCATATTCACTGCCATACATCTGACTACCACTCCCACTACATGACCATCAAAAGATTTCGCCTTAAGGTCCTTGTTAAAGTATTTACTAGGTTATCATCCGATGCAATCTAGGAGACAACAATCTTCCCCTCATCATACGATTTCTCGTATCAGGTAGTATTGGCTTTCAATGTGTTTAAGTAATGGGCTCAGGATTCCTCACGTTTGCAACTGTTCCATTATTATCACAATAAATTATGATAATCTTGGGCAAATTCAGAATCACATCTAAGTCCATTATGAAGTTTCTAAGACCATACAGGTACTTTGGCTACCACAAGGCTCCAATATTGTCTTTCTTTTCATGGTGGAGTCCGAAATATATTTCTATATAACACTCCTCCATGCCATGGATCTACTTCCCAATTTAAACACATAACCTAGAGGTGGATTTATTGCCATCCCAATGATTTATAAAACTGAATCTACGTAACTATCAATAGGTAATGAATATGTCTGGTAAGCCTACATATAATTTCCAGTCCTTCTCTAACACTTCAAATATGTCTTACCACAGTTCATTATTCTTGTTCCGGGTTACCTTGATACCTTCTGACCATGCCATTGGCAAAACAAATATCCAATCTCATGCATAGCATTCCATAGATTAAGCTTCCTTATTACCGAAGCATAGGGAACTGCCTTTATCTATTTTATCTTCTTTTGTGTCTTAAGATATAAAACCTTAGATAAAGTCACGTGCTAAAACGAGTAAGGATTGTATCATTAATATGAAGCTTGAGATAAGCACAACATCCTTTCTTGTGATCCTTGTTACAAAGATCGCAAGAATATATTTTGCTTTTCTTAAGTCCTTCATTTCATACCGCTTTATCAACCATACACATACGCCCAACAATACTCGTTCATTGTCTCTAATGAGCAAGATACCATCTATTTACCTATAATAAATACCACCACATTTCCATTACCTTTTTATTACATAAGATATATCCGAGCATTGATTAAATCCATATGACTAGATTTCCTCATCAAAAATGGATGTTCCATGATCTTGAAGCTTGCTTTAGTCCATCGATGGATAATTTTAAGATTACACTCAAAATGCTCTTAGCCCTATGCAATGAATCACTCTGGTTGCTTCACATAGATGTTTTCCTCAAGACTTCCAATCAGGAATTCTGTCTTGACATCTATTTGTTGTACATCACAATCAAAATGAGCAGCAATAGGTAAAAGAGTCAGGATCTATACCATATGATCCTCTTTTATTTTGTATGACCACTTCCAACAGTTTTTACACCATTTAGTGTCCTGCAAGCTCCCAAATATTGATTTAGAATCCATAGATTTTATTTCATAATTCATTGCAACTTACTAAGATTCCGCATTTTGATCTTGTAGTCTTCTTCGTGTCCATGGGCCGATTTCATGTTTACTTGGGACCAAGTCTCACGACTCTCCCAAAACATAAAACTATTGTGTTGTAAAACAACCCTCCCACTACGACAAGGCACTACATGTAATTGTGTATCAGATGTGACACGCGATGCAATTTACTCGTGGTATATCCTCTTGTAGTCTTGGTACTAAAATTTGTGTTTCCCTTCTCTCATCTTAAGTAAATGATCTAGTCTTAGATGCCACAGGTATGTTTAGTTCATCTCCAAAGGTTCTTTTCTCTTATTTATGATTAGAAGACGCATTATTAATTACTATTTGTTGCACTGTGGGATAAATAAGATTTAAGAGTGTACAAATTGTCCACCAATGTACCATTACAGATTATAACTCTATCCTTCAATATAATGACCATGTCATGTAAATATAATAGAGTATCCATCCGTAAATACATAGAAACCGAAATGAAATTCTTTCTATAAAAACGTACATAAAGATAATTTCTCAAAATCAAACATTTATTTTAATCATAAAACAAACATACAACTCCCACTGCAACAACCACTACTTTCGTAGTTTTTTCCATGTATACAGTAATCTCATCCTCACTTAGTTGCAGACATATAGTGATTCCGATATCTACGCACAACGTGTCAGTAGATGTCATCACACTACAATAAAAAGACATTAAGACACCAGTTAATACACTACATAGATCAGAAATATGTGTAGTCGTAGGCTTTATATATGTAGTCTTAAATATATATATTGTCTTAAATATTTTTGCAAGCTCAAAGACAACACATATTGACTGGTGGTATCTTAATGTTGTGTCATATATGTTATTTTTCAATGTAATTTATTATAAGACAAGATATATGATAACATATGATTTCGTAAATTTTTTTACGCACAAAGACAACATATATTACAGTATATATTATCCTAAATTATTTTATTATTTTTTTATAAACTACATAATACTATATGACAATATTATATATATTTTTTATTATTTACAAATTTGTGAATTTTTTATAAATTAGTTAAACATTAAATATATAAATATTTTTTTATTTTATTTTAATTAAATATGAAATAATTTTTAATAAATAATTGTATATTAAAAAATTAAAAATATATAAAAAATATTATATGTATACTTAATACATAATTTCAATAATCATAAATTAATTTAATAAATAAAATTATTTAATTTAAAATATAAAAATGATTTAAGTGAATAGGTGAAAATTTTAATATAATTTGTTTACTTACAGAATAAATGATACTAATACTTTATATTTCTCTAATTAATATGAAATAGTAAATAAAAATTTTATGTCATAAAAATTAAGTTTTCACCCTTTTTGAGTTGTGAAACCCTAGTTCCCAAAATGTTCGAATAATGGTTGAGAATTCACGGCTCTCCGTCGCGGCGCCTCCTTCATTCCACCTCATCCCTCGAATCTATCGCCGCCAGTGTCCTCCTCTAGATCGCCTTCTCCGAACTCAAATTCAGTATCGACAACACCGAAACCACCCTCCATTCGCTCAAAACCCCTGTCGCCTCCACCATCTCCGTCACTTTCATCCCCTGCTCTCCCTACGCTAATCACCGAGTGCCTCCTCCTTCTCTTTTCTCTCACTACCTCAATTGCCCTTTCCCTCTCTCTACCCCACATTTTTCACTACCAGCAATCCACCTACCCTCCAACAACTTCCTCTGATCTTTCCCCGAGAGCAGCTCTAATGCCAGGTTCGAGGAGAGAAGGACCGTCTGCGAGCTGTTCGACAGGTTCGTATTACTACTTCCCCAACCACCAATTCCAATATGCTCTTATTTATTTATTGTTGCTTAGTATTGGGTGATTTCGGATTACCGTGAGGAGTTGGTGAAGTATTTTTTAAGCAATTATTCAAGGTTTTGTAATTTTAATTTTTTTGTCTTCTTCCAGCTCTTGGATTAACTTTTGAAATTATTGGATTCTCCTTTTGGTTATTTTCATCTTTCCACCTAATCGAAACGAAACAACCCATTGTTTACACAAGGATCTTTGTGGTACTCCATTGTTGAATTATTTGTAGAGCAGTCAGTAGAAGACATGGGGTTCTCTCCCTCAATTTTGAAGTAATCCCTTTTACCCAATTCAACTCTTACTGAAACTTCAATTCAATTTCTCTTCTTTTTATGTGAACTTCATTTGGGACCTCATGGCTGCTTCTTTTAAGAAATCCCGGATGAAAGATGAGAGTCTTTACCTTTTTATTTTAATTGCTATATTTGGGGATGTTTTCTTTTTGTTACTAAGGATAAATACGTTTATTGTTTTCATTAGCAGATATTCATCTAAGAGTGATGATATAAGTTTTGAATTCACTTACAACTTTACTTTGACTTCTAATGAAAACATGAAACTTCCCAAATAGAATGTTCAATCTCATTATAGAAACGTAGATTTATACCCCAAGTTATTCAAGGATCTTAGAGTTGTTGTGTTGTATGTTCACAATCTACCTCAGTATCAAGGTTTGTGAATTCAGGTGTTCATTATTTTTCTTACTTGTTAAGTTTCAATGTTTGTGCTTGAATTTAATCAATTTTTTAAGAGAGTTTGGTAAGTGATGAGTGATATTTTCACCTAGATTTTAGTGTCTTTTGGTATGTCTTTTCGTATGATTTTATCCGTATTTTATGTGTTATTTGGTTGTGTTTTGTGTTTTTATTGAAATGTGTGTGAATGAGCTTAAACCTATGATTTTCAATTTGGAGTTGAAACGAGGAAGAACGAGCCAAAACAGTGAAAGAGGAAGCAGGGCAGCAAGAACACGAGGCGTGTTGCGTAATACGGCCCTGTAAGAAGTGGCCGTATGCCGACATCAGAAGATCCAACACGACCACCCTGTGCCCGTGTTACAGCACACGAGCCATGTTGCAGCACACGAGACGTGTTGCGTAACACGGCCTTGTCCAGAATGGCCGTGTGAGAGCAACAGAAGACACAACACGGCCACCTTATGGCCGTGTTGCTTCGCACGACTCGTGTCGTGTCTGGGATCAGAAAAAATTAGAATCCTTCTAGAAGCTTCCCAAGGGGTATAAATACCCCTTTATTCAACAATTGAAAAAAGATCCGAAATTCCACCCTTCCACACACACATCACACACAATTCTCTCCATTCTTCACCTTCACCTTCATCCATTCTTCATCCTTTGGATCTACCTTCATCCAACCATCAAATCCTCAATCCAAGTAGTAGAGAAGCAAGGAAGAGAGGTGAATTGCAAGGGGAAGAAGAAGATCACCATTGGAGACATCCAAGGGAGTTTTCATCCAAACTTTGTATTGAAACCTATTGTTTATCATGTTTTGTAAGGAATTTAATGCCTATGTTAATTTTCTTATGGATATGAGAGGCTAATCTCCCTTGTGAGATTAGCAATATGAATTGTGTTGGATAATTTTTGGTATTTTGCAATTGAATGATTATGTTGATTGGGTTAATTGATTTTCTATCATTGATGCTTTAGATCTTGAGGTTTATGATGATTTGTGTGTTTAATTGTTTTAAGCATGTGATTAGATTGAAAAGTCAATTGCATATTTAGGATAATTAAGTGAATCATTTCATCAAACACTTCATATGCATTATAGATTGTGAAGAGATTGAGAAGTCCTTCATAGTTTAGAACCCTTTGATAGAACATATCATTTATTAGATTGAGAAGTCAATAGATTATATGAAGGGACTCTCATTTCAAGCTTAGTACCTAGTTGGAATTGTTTGAGTGAGAACCAATCCAATAAATGTCATTCCATATCCTATTCATTCCGATAGGGAGTTTAGGTGATCTTAGTATTAGCCCTTAGCCTTTTTCCCATGACACATATGAATTCATTGCATGATACCTAGATTTTCCATGCTTAAGTATTGCTAGTCTCATCTCTATCTACTTGGCTCATTTATCCATCTCCCATTCATCTATCCAGTTATTTTATTGTCATTTATTGATTATCTCCCCTTCTCGTTCATCTCTATAATACTATGACAAACACGAGATCGCTTAGACCCTAGTACCTTCCTCCCTGTGGTTCGATAATTTCTTTAATTGGTCATGCCCACTATATTATGGCTAATCAGTTAGAGTTTTACATGTATAAATACAGTTTCTGCAAGGTTTATTGTATTTACTCTGTATTTTTAGTTCCTATAACCTTCTCTTTTCCTCATAACACCCTCTATGTACTTCAGAGGGTATAACTTGTGGTTGGCAGCTGAGCATGTGATGTTTTTGCAATGTACGACTTGAGATTGGATGACAACAATGCCGAAAAACCTTAACATGAATTGGGTTGATAGCGTGAAGTTACGAATTGGAGAACCTAAAAGCAAGTGTGTATTATGTTCATAATAAAATCTTAGTCTGGTTTTCATTACGTGTTTGAGTAATTCACCTCGAGGACTCCTCGTTCGTATATTGGGCTCAACAAGACATCACTTGTATGGAATTATAAGCATGCAGATAATGACTAGCTCATACTCACCACTCTAATTTTGGCTTGTGACAAGTTAAGTTCACGAATTCATCATTTACTTTAAAATCTGATTTTTTATTTATTTATATGGTTGCTTGGATTATATGCTAGAGAATAAACTAAATAACTATTATGACTACTCGCATTCTATATATTTGTAATGAGGAAGCTCATAATTAACTTAGATTCTGAGGTATGAATTCACATACATTAAAGTGCATGCTTGTATACTTCGCTAATTATTTCTTGTTCATAAGAAGCATTTATCTATTTCTTATCTTCATTTGACACAATTAATTTATGACCTTTATAATGCAGGCTCTCTCAACCTTAAGTTTTATGTGGGTGATCTACGTCGTGCTATAACATATCTACAAGTAAGACTTCTGTGATTTTTAGTTTACTTAAAAATTTGTCATCAAACTAAAGGTTCCTCAAATAACATTGAGATACCTAAATGCATATTCTTGCTGAAATATTGTAACTAAACATTCCATGTGGTAAGAATCCTATCAACTTCAACCATTGCTTTTATTCTTAAACATCCTTGTGTGGTGTTTGGTAGTGTCTCTCGGAAGGAGCAGGCAAGTACTTATAAATGTTGGACGTGGCTAGCAATACAATGCACGGGGTCAATAACTTGCCTCAGGAATTTCCCTTTAGGAGTTAGGTGTCCATCTTCTTCAGCTAAGTGTTATTAAACTCTACCTACTCCTAGTAACAATAATCCTGTAGTTCATAATAATCGATCATCTCAACTTCTTGTTAATGCACGAATCGACGAGGCAGTTAGATAGTTAGGGTTTGCATTACTTGCATTTAGTTCATATTCTTTCTATGAAGTATGAATTTTTTTTGTTTAAAAGTAGAAAATGGAATCTTATACTCAAATAGACCAATTTAATGTATCATCCTAAATAAATTAGTTTGTCAACATAAATACGCTTCATGGACCCTAATATCCAAGGATAACATTTTGTGAGACCGTTTAATGTTGATACTATTTGTAAGTTATCTTAAATATTTATCACTTTTTATTTAAGATATTATATTTTTTATTAAAAAATATTAACACTTTATTTACACCTTAAATTTAATGTGGACCTTTACATTCAACATATTTAAAGCTTAATGTTAAGTGGTTTCTTGAATTGTGCAGATGCAATGCCTATGTGAATTTATTGTGGTAGAATATATGCATAGATGAGGCAATGATAATGGATCTTGGCTCACAGGAATGGTGGGCAGAGAAAGTTGATTCAGGAAGCTTATGCTACAGCTTATGGGGAAGATATTCTCAAAGGCTTAAAGAGAGAGATTTCTGGTGAATTTTTTTTTAGTGAATTTTTTAGGAAACATTGAGCAAGATTGAATATATTGTTGTGTTCTTATTTTATTTTTCTCCTTATATGTGATGGATTTGATTTGTTTTCTTTTTCTAGTTTAACTTGTGTAATTTGGTTTTATTGTTTATTGATTTGAGATAGTATTTTAATGTTGTGCATTGTGGATGAAAAAATATAGTAATCAATAAAAAATAAATAAATTTGACAACACATATATAATTGTATTTTAATAAAATAAGACAACACAAATAATTAGTTGTCATTTAAAAAATAATTATGAATATAGTTGCACAAAGACTACACATGTAATTTGTAGTCATTTAACAAAAATTTTAATAAAAATACGCACAAAGAAAACATATATAATCTATTGTCCTTGTGCATGATTTTTTTAAAAAAGACACACAAAGACTACACATTGTATGTGTAGTCTTTGTGCATCTTTTTAGAAAAAAACGCACAAAGACTACACATATAATGTATTGTCATAAATAGACTCTAAGACAACACGAGCCTTGACTACATAGCATTTTACCAAAAATAAGCTAATGGACAACATATTATATATGTTTTCATAATGCTTTTTTGTTGTAGTGTCACTAATCATGCTTCAACAACTATTGAATAAGAAACTAACCTTTTTCAAATCTTGATGAAATTGGTTTTCCTTCGCCATATGTTTTGTCAGAAGTTTCTCACCGTATACAACCTTTTGTATTCAGGTGAAACTTGCCCAAAAAAACTAGGCAAGATACGTGGAATAAAATTGACCTAGGTTTCCCCTTCAATTTCTGCTCCAAGTATTTCCAATTCATTCATCAAGTTTAACCACGACCTCCTTGCCTTCCTAACTTATTCAAGTATCCGAAGAGCCGCATGAGACCATCATATTTCTATGAACCTCTCACATCTTCACTAGAGACTTTAATAGGCACTAGAGGGCATCTTTAGTGAGAACACACATTTGTTTTCCTAAGCAGTAAGAATTAAAACCAAGATTCTTTTCTAATCATCTAATTATGGACCAGTAAATATGTTTTCTTTTAGTTAACAATAAGTGAAATAAACTATTCAAAAATTCAGAGAATCAAGTAAATAAATAAGACGATCAAACACTTTAAATTTAAATTTTTATGTTGATTCGCTCAATAAACAATATAAAATAAATTCACCGACATCTCAAGCACCCTGAATTTGCATGCCACGTTAGTGTGGACATATACAAACCCTAACATTCGCAAGAGAAGGTTTTACCCATTAATTCCAAAAGTTAATTTAACCTTATGACACCATAATTAATAGTCGGTTGTCCTTCAGCCATGTAATTTAATAACAGTGACTCTGTTGGGGAGGATACATATTAATTGCACCTAAGTGTATACCATTATTTGATACTAAGTAAGTTACCCAAGCTTGTGTGCCTTACAGTTGGAGAAGTCCACATGCGCTCAAATAATTTCCTATAATCATCAATTATTAATTTTTACCAGTGATCCGCAAATAAAACTCATCTGTTGGAGAGGAATGCACTATAACCGACTCATAAGTTTATTAGCATCACATTACAAACAATAATTATTTAATGAAATTTATTCCAGTAATCCACTAATAAAACTCATTCGTTGGGGAGGAAGGCACTATAGCCAACTCATAAGCTTACTTGCATCATATAATAAATCAATAATGGAGACCACGGGTTCTATTGACCAATCTTTCTCCCACTTAGTTATTTAACAAGAGGGTTTTTGCATGCATATAATATTAAAAATAAAATACACAACTTAGCACGCTCCTATTACGGAAAATTAATGCAGTAAATCACTTAGCACATGCATCCAAATATATAACAATAATAGGCAAATAATGTAATTATATCAGTTATATATAAGAAAAAAATTGGCAAATAAGGATTGGCTTAGTCAATACTCTAAGTAATTAAAAGAAGTGACTTTCACAACAAGTTAGAATTCTTGTGGCCCAAGTAATCTCATCCACACGGCTGTTGTAACCTTAGGCAACCCAGAAAATACGCCTGTACCGGCACCACTCCAGCCATGCCAATCCTATTCCTGCTGGAAAAATGTGGTTCGCCAGAAAAACTCTAGGTACGCTGGAAAACACCATTGCTATCGGAATAATAGCTCCTGATTTCTCCTAGCCTTGTTCGCACCCACCGAAAACCCTACAGGCAGCAGGAGTCAATCCCTTTTCCACCGATAGTAGTGCCGACAGCTATGAGGGCTCGTGCCTTGCGCCACATGTAATCTAGTAGACCCCAGTGACTATGCCACGAGCTTCCAGACACCGTGTCAACACCACACTACCATCAGCACCATTATGCATTTGGTCGCACCCATCAGTGGCTGTCACAGACTTACGGCAGTCTGAAATCAATCGTCGCCGATCACCACCAACATCTAAAGCTTCTCCAAGACCTTGCTGGTATACATATTCGTGCTTGCCATGGCTTACCAGGTCAGAATTATGGTGACCTGATTGACTGTCATTAGATGTCAATTCTAGGCCAGTCACAACCGCTAATCTGCACACTACTGCATGCCAATGGACTAGACCCAACATGCGGGAGGACTCGCTTCGCGATTGACCAGACTCTATCTGCAGCGCCTAGCAGACTCGCCCGAAAGAGTCGTGAGGTCTGCCCAGAAGCTGGTGTAGACCCTCTCGGAAGATTTTGCAGGACTTGAACAGATGTTAAGGAGACCCGCCTGGAACCTATTCCATTGCGCTAATCCCTACCGGTTGTGCATCCCACCTAGCCCACCAGTCCTAATTTCCATTGCCAGTTTGGCCCTATATGACCTTCTTGTCCAAGCCTGTAATCGCCCGACAATGCACCAACATGACCTGCCTTGCGCTGTCGAGCCATCAGCCATCCTCAACTGTGCAACCATCATCTGCCAACAGAAAACGTCTGGCATGCAGAACAAGGCAAGACATGCCAGCCAGTGGATCTTGACAGCCTCCCACTCTAGCGCTGTTCGCCATCGTAAATTGTTACCAGCCATCGTCGCTCAAAACCCGCCGTGAACCACCATCCCTAAACATCATTGGTTTGATCGATCGTAGATCATCCAGCGCTGCATTGCTTTCTTACAACACAACCATGCCATCTTATCACTTTCACGTGGATTCCCCAATTGTGACCAATCACGTCATTGTCTCCAACAACATCGCTCAACCCACCATCGCTTGGAACACATGAGTCCCATCGTCGTTTGGAACCCGTGAGTCATCGTGCAGTGAACTTGTGAGATGTGTGTGCCGTGTACAATTAGGTTACTATCAACAATCAAGTTCTAAATCCTAATATCATATATTATATTCGAACCCTTGCCCAACGTGTCACGTTTAGCCATAGAACCTATGCTCTAATACCAATAGATGGCGTTTGGATCTTTTGGTTAACGTGAACTGTTAGGGTTCCATGCAATTCTACTACAGGGGAAGCATAAGAGTAGAATCGTATTATCTTTCACCAGGGTTGATGTAGAGTTTGATTATCAGCAGCATGAACAAATGACCTTCTGATGTTCTGTTGTATTCCTAAGCCACGTCTTGACGTTGTATGGGCAATGATCTACAAGACGATCTCAATCTACAATCCTAATCTGCTATTTCACGTGTTTGGGCGTGTGAAGTGATTATCTGGAATGCTGAGATTGGCCATTATATAGGCTACAACATGGACCAGGAGGAGAAATTAGGGTTTCGGCCTCCCATTGGGCTTAAGCATCCAAGTTTAGCCTAAAACTTATACTTAAGTCCAATAATAATAAATCATTCCACTAAAGAAGGATTATTGCACTGCCACCCTAATCCCAAATTATGTTATGGACTCCTACTTATTATGAGTCCGTTAGTCTTCCCGTGTTTAAGAGTCAATGCCTATTAATTAATTAAGTTAATGACAACTTCATTAATTAATATATATACCGAGAGTGGTACCACTCAATCTTATTATCATGACAGAATAAACCTACGTACAGGGTTTACATAATAATTGTTATGAGCTCCTCAAGGGGACATCATCAACCAATTTCGTTAGGACACAAATTCCTTCTACAATCAACAGCACACCGTAGAGACAACACCATCTCCCAACTCACCAAGCATATTGGTTTAACTATTAAATCTCACGTATTGATGAATCTAAGAAATAAATACTGGCTTACATGTCAAGGTTTTTGTATAGGGATTAAGAGTACGAACATCCATAATAACAGAGATCAAGTTCTATTATATAGTCAGTATAAACTGAACAATCTCATAGCGGCCCTACTCAATACACTCAAAGTATGCTAGTGTAATTATATAGTCAAGACAGACTAATGTCAAATCACACTACAACCATACCGATAGATAATACTCATTTGAGACGCCGCACATCACATTATCTATAGTATAAAGTAAATGGACTTTTGCAACAATACAATTACAAACGTTTGATCACATGATTCTCATTTGAAATATTGTTAAAATATTATTCATACAAAAAGTTAGACTTTTAGTATACAATCCAACAAACCAAATGATCGATCGCCAATAATTGGTATCAAAGCTTCATTTTTATGGTGAAGCGTGACACGTTAGGCTAGGGTTTATGTTATGCACGTGATATTAGGGTTCAAAACTTATTTCTCAATGGAAACCCTAATTGTACACGGCACACATATTGCTCCATCGAAGGCTATCTACGAACGATGGCGCTGATGGACCGGTGGTAAAGCTGTGGGTGTCGGAAGAAGACAGGATGTGGGCATTACTTGAAGGTTGGATGACTAGCATGGTTTATTCACATCGCTAGGGTTTGGATAAACCCAGATGGCAACGGCACAAAGGAGGCCGACTTTGTGCGGCGGCACGATAGCAGCTGGTTAACGTGAAGTTGACAGATTGGCAAGGTTGGGCCCGCACGATAGCACATGGCTGGCACCCTGATGGCGCATGACAGGTGGCAGGCCGCCTGGTCTTTGCTAGATGATGACGATGATGTGCATCGATCATGCTGCTGGTGGTCACTGGTTGTGACATAAATAATTTTAAGACAGCAATAGCAGATGTTTGACCAGGTTAGATGGTGATTCTGAGCAAGTCTGAAGCTTTTCCGATCAGGTCTATTTCGAGTTCTGTATGGGTCATCTTATTTTCCAGTTGAGTCTTCTTGTCATACTGCACAACCTCGATGGTGGGCCGCGGTGTGGCATGGTGGTCAGTCATGGAGGATGGAAAGCGAAGGCTGGAGATGAGGCGGCACAATCGATAGCCACTACCAGCAGGGGACGGTGCGCTTGTCCAGGTTACAGGGTTCACTGAGATTCCTTAACCAGTAAGTTTTGAAAGATGACAGGACTAATCCAGACACGGTGGCACGACCTGCCAAACGGAGTTGGTGTGATCTGCCGATGTGAGTGGCACGAACTGCTGGAAGATGGCAGCACGATCACCCGAAAAGGGGGTGGAAACAGGCGCTGCATGTGAAAGTGTTGTTGGCACAACTGCTGACAAGTTGCGCCATGAGTCATCCCGGTGATCGGCTCGACCGACGACATGTTTTTTCGATAGCAAAATTATGTTCATCAGTGTCTAGGGTTGCGGCAGTGGATCATCATCGATTAATTAGCGAACAAGGCATCAGTTTAATTGCTGGAGTGTTGATCAAGTCAATCTATTTTTAGCGATTTAATTTCTTATATATAACTGTCATAATTGATGTATTTGATTATTGTTATATATGTTATGCATGATTCTCCGTGATTTACTGCCTTATTTGCCGCAATAGAAGCATGCTAGGTTGCGTATTTTATTGTTGAATATTACATGTATGTAAAACCCTCGGTGTTAAATAAATAAGTGGGAGAGGGGATTGATAATTAATTATCGCGGCCTCCACTACTGGTTTGTAGGTGATGTGAGTAATCTTGCATGTTGGGAATAGGTCTTCCTCCACAACAGATGAGTTTATTTACGGATCACTGGTACTAACTTCTTTATGATGATTGTAGGGAGTTATCCGAGCACGTGTGTACTTCTCCAACTGTAAGGCACACAAGCTTGGGCCACGGACTTGGGATCAAATAATGGTGTACACTTAGGTGCAAATAATAAGTATCCTCCCCAACGGAGTCAGTACTATTATTTGAATGGCTAAAGAAGAACCGACTATTAATTATTTTATCATAAAGTTAGGTTGACGAATGAAATTAATAGGTAAAACCTTCTCTTGTGAATGTTTAGGTTTGTATACATCCACACTAACGTGGCATGTAGATTCACGGTGCTTGAGATGTTGGTGAATTTTATTTTATATCATTTTGAGGGAATCAATATAAATGGATAAATTTGAAGATTTGATCGGTGTATTAATTTATGTGATTATCTATTTTTTTCGAATGGCTTATCTCACTTATTGTTTACTAAAAGAAATCATATTTACTAGTCCAAAATTAGATGATTAGAAAAGAATCTTGATTTTAATTCTTAACTGCTTAAAAAAATATAAATGTGTTCTCACTAAGGATGTCCTCTGATGCCTATTTAAGTCTCTAGTGAAGATATGAGATGTTCATAGTGTTAGATTTGTATACTAAAAGCCTTGCTTTTGTATTGAAAATTGTAATAATGATTTTATTTGAAATGAGAATCATATGATCAAACTGTTTTGCATATTATAAATTATTTATTTATATGTTTATACAAAAGTCCATTTACTTTATACTGTAGATAATATATTGTTCGACAACACGCGGAAGATCATGTTATCAGTTTCCTTATAAAGTATAAACAGATGCTCACGACCGAGATAGACGGGGACTATCTATCGGTATGGTTGTAGTGTGGTTTGGTATTAGTTTGTCTTGACTATAGAACCACATTAGTACACTGCTTTGTGTATTGAGTAGGACCATCTGAGATCGTTCGACTTATACTGTCTATATATAGAAGAACTTGTCTCTGTTATTATGGATGTTCGTGCTCTTAATCCCTATACAATAACGTCGACACGTAAGGCAGTATATATTTCTTTGATTCATCAATGGGTGAGATTTAAATGTATTAAATCAACAAACTCGGTGAGTTGGGAAGTAGTGCTGTCTCTATGGTGTGCTGTTGATTGTAGAAGGAATCCATGTCCGATTTAGGTTGATGATGTCCCCTTGAGGAGCTCATAAGGTTTATCATGTAAATCTTACAAGTGGATTAATTTCCGGCATGATAATAAGGTTGAGTGGTACTACTCTCGGATGAGATATTAATTAATTTGAGTTGTCAGTAACTTAATTAATTAATGGGCATTGTATATCTTAATTATGGGGAGACTATCGGGCTCATAATAAGAAGGAGCCCAGAACGTAATTTTGGGGTTGGATGGGTAGTGCAATAATAATATTTTAGTGGACTATATTATTATTATTGGATTTAATTAAAAGCTTTGGGCTAAGCTTAGTTAATTAAATCTGATTGAGGCTCAGCCCAATTTCTCCTCCTGTTCCCTGCAGCAGCCCAAGTATATAAGTTATCTCAGTTCCTAATAACCTAAGTCTGCGCCACTTACGTAGAGAACAGATTTGGAGCAGATTGAGAACTCTCTGGAGATTGTTGACCACACAACACCAGAGAGTTGACTTTGGGACATACTGTAGAAGATCAGAGGTGTTCTTCACAGATCATCATCCTCTACACCAATCCAGAAGACAGGTAATTATTTTATGCTTCCGCTGTATCTGATTATCTGTTTTTCTTATTGAATCGCGTTCACCATAAGATCCAATTGCGAACAATTAGTATCAGAGCATGTTTTCTTGGTGAAACGTGATTTGTAAGGATGTTTTTGTGATTATTTGATTAATTATTTTAATCTGATTTTAATCACATGTTCATTGGACCTTTTCGTGTGTTTAAACAGAGGACAGATTGACTTGTATGTTTGATTTGATGTGTGTTCCTTTTATTCATGTGTATTTTTATTATATGCACTGTACACACAATTGTCATACACAAATACAATCTATTTTGTTTGTATCACACACGTGCACACTACATGATGTGTGTTCGTCCGGCGGCGCATGCTCATTGGAGATGAAGGCGGGTCAGTCAGGCGCAGACCATGACGGCTGGTGGCTTCGACCGGATCAGACTTGTCACGGTGGCGCTGGCATGGCGAGTGCTTCGATCGATTCGACTGACAGCGGTGGAGCGTGTTTCTAGACTGCCATCGCTCGGCTGCATGGCGGCGGCGATGAACCCGGTGGTTCAAATCTCAGTGGACTAATGGCACTTGTGCCGAGATCAGCGGCACCGAATCACGACCAGTTTTACCAGGCGGACGGTGGCGGACTGAGGAAGCAGTGTTCCGTGCGGATTGTCAGAGACGATCGCCGGAGGCGACTTACTGGACACGAACCGCTGGGAGCTACACGGCGGCGTGCAGATCGGCAAGGATCTGGTGGCAAGTGATGGCTGGATGCGCCGGTGTAGGAGGCGTTGTTGATCCCGATCGACGAATAGCTCCGGCTGGGCGATTCGTGGGAGATCCAGGCGAGTCGGGGCAGATCATCATAGATCCGGCGGTGCTGGAGTGGTCGCGCGGCTGAGCAGCTGTCACTGTTAATCGCTGGAGTGGTCGGCTGCGGGAGCGGCATCTGGTTGTGCCGGAATGGATGAAATCAGGCGACGGCTCAGCTGGTCTATCTGAAGTGGTACGTGGCGGTGCGCGGCAGTGCGCGGCGGTGCTGGTCATTGCTGCTGCGAGGTCTCCGGTACGGAGCAAGCTCGGCAGTGGGCGGAGGGAGCATTTCCGGGCGGACTGACGGTGCGACAGCGTGAGGCTGTGGGCGTGACCGCCGGTTGCAGCAGCGGTGTCTTTTTCCGCCAGTGATGCTGTCATTGAAGCTTCGGCCGGAAGGAGACGTTGCGGCTAGGTTTAATGACTAGGGCAAGATTAGTTTTAGATATGGGCTATTCTCTTGTGGGCTCAGTTTAATTCTGTTTATTGGGCTGCTTTTGGGCTTAATTTTATTTAGTGTATCTTGGGCTTTCTTTTTTTATTAAAAGCCTTGGGCTTCATGATTGGCTTTTAATAATTTGAACTGCTGGGCCCTGTTTTGTTTAATTAATTGTGGGTATTGGGCCAAGCATGATGAGTTATTTATTAATGGGCTTATTTTGTGCTAGTAGGCTTAGTGGATTTAATTTGGTTTTAGGCTAAGATTATGGGCCATGGATATGGGCTTGATTAATTATTTAATCTGCTGCTCAATTTGTGCTTATTTGTTGCTCTAGGGCCCAATTAATTGATCCACTATTTATGCAATTAATTATTATATATAATTGATTTAATTGTTTTGCTTGGCAATTAATTGTTATATATGTGAAAGGCATGTTCTATGTGATTTATTTAATTTTAAATTAATTTAATAGAAGCATGCTAAGTTGTATATTTTATTATGAAATATTATATGCATTTTAAAAACCCTCTGTGCTAAATAACTAAGTGGGAGAGGGGATTGGTAAATAAATTCCCATGGCCTCCATTATTGGTTTGTAAGTGATGTGAGTAAACTTGCGCGTTGGCATTAGAGCCTTCCTCCCTATCGGATGAGTTTGTTCACGGATTACTGGTACAAACTTCTTTAAGATAATCGTAGGAAGTTATCTGAGCGCGTGTGTACTTCTCCATCTGTAAGGCACACAAGCTTGGGCCGCGAACTTGGGATTAAATAATGGTATACACTTAGGTGTAAATAATATGTATCCTCCCCATCGGAGTCACTGCTGTTATTTGCATGGCTAAATAGAAACCGACTATTAATTATTTTGTCATAAAGTTAGGTTGACAAATGAAATTATTGGGTAAAACCTTCTCTTGTAAATGTTTGGGTTTGTATACGTCCACACTATCGTGGCATGCAAATTCACGGTGCTTGAGATGTTGGTGAATTTTATTTTATATTGTTTTGAGGGATTCAATATAAATTGATAAATTCGAAGTGTTTGATCTGTTTATTTAATTATGATTCTCAGGATTTTCAAATGGCACTCAACTCACTTTCTGTAATACTTAAAGAGCATAAACTTACTGGTACTAATTATGTCGACTGGAAGCGAAACATGGACATTGTTTTAACTGCTGAAGATTATATCTTTGTTCTCTCTGAGGAATGTCCTCCGGAACCTAATGATGACTCTACCGAAGAGCAAAGAAATGCTTATAATAGGTGGACCAAGGCTGATAGGATGGCTAAATGCTACATTTTGGCTTCTATGTCAAATGTGCTTCAGACTCAGCATCAAGCCATGGAGACCGCATATGATATGATGCATAATCTTAAGGAACTCTTCGGACATCAGAGTAGTCCTGCTAGGTCGAAGGGCATGTCGGTCTTGATGAATACCAAAATGGCTGAGGGCACTCCCGTAAGGGAACATGTCCTCAGGATGATGGGCCAACTCAATGAGTTGGAAGTTCTTGGAGCTGAAATCAATGGGGAAACCCAGGTCGATATCATACTCCAAAGCTTGCCTAGGAGTTTTGAGCAGTTTCGCCAGAACTATGGTATGAACAAACATTTGTACACATTGGCAGAACTTCTGACAGAACTTGTGGCGGCGGAAGAACTGTTTCGTAGACCTCCTCAGGTTCATGTTGCTGAATATGCTGCTCATCCTAGGCCGAAAGGCGGTAGGAAGAAAAAGAAGCAAGGAAATTCAGCACCGATGAACCAAGTGAAAGCAAAGACTGGTGCGGTCAAGAAGCCTAAAGGCAAGTGCTTCAAATGCAAGCAGCCGGGACACTACAAGGCAGACTGCCCTCTTCTGAAGGGGAACAGGAATGGTAAGTCTTATATACTAGTTGTTGAATCGTGTTTAGTGGCTATATCTGCTGACACTTGGTGTGTAGATACGGGAGCCACTGACCATGTCTGCAATTCTTTGCAGGGGTTCCACCAAACCCGACAGCTCAGTGATGGAGAGATTACCATACTCATGGGAAATGCTACAAGAGTAGCAGATGTTGCAGTGGGAGACGTCTATTTATCTTTTAATAAGAATAAAACTCTTGTTTTAAGGAATTGTCTTTATGTACCTCATTTTAGAAAGAATTTAATTTCAGTTTCTAATTAAATTGTTTATGGATGGATATTCTGTTTCTTTTAATGACAAAGTTGTTTTAAGGAAAAATGGAATTTTTATCTGTGATGGTGCATTGATAGATAATTTGTATACTCTTAATCCAATTACTCCCACAGTGCAACATATTGAAATGAATGATACATCTACTAATAAGAGAAAAGAACCTTCTAAAATGAACCAAACATATCTTTGGCATCTAAGACTAGGTCATATTAACTTGAGTAGGATTCAAAGGTTGATAGCTGATGGACCTCTGAGTTCATTAGTAGTGGAAAATTATCCAACTTGCGAATCCTGCTTGGAAGGAAAAATGACAAAAAGGCCTTTCAAGGCAAAGGAACATAGAGCCAAGGATTTATTGGAATTGGTTCATTCTAATTTATGTGGTCCTATGTCTGTCTAGGCAAGAGGTGGTTTTGAATATTTCGTCACTTTCATTGACGATTATTCAAGATACGGATATATTTATTTGATGCGCCGCAAGCTTGAATGCTTTGATAAATTCAAAGAATACAAGGCTGATGTGGAAAAGCAACTTGGAAAATATATCAAAACTCTACGATCTGATCGTGGTGGTGAATATCTCTTGGGAGAGTTTAGGAATTATTTATCGAAAAATGGGATTTAATCCCAATTGTCTGCACCGGGCACACCCCAGCAGAATGGTGTAGCGGAAAGAAGGAATATGACTCTTATGGAAATGGTAAGATCAATGATGAGTTATTCGGAATTACCAAATTCGTTTTGGGAACACGCCTTAGAAACAGCGGCTTACATTCTAAACTTAGTACCTTCTAAATCGGTAGCCTCCACACCCATAGAACTGTGGACCGGGCGCAAGCCTAGTCTGAAACATGTTCGGATTTGGGGTGCTCCGGCACACGTGTTAAAGGCAGATGCTGATAAGTTAGAATCACGTACTGATGTTTGTCTGTTTATAGGGTATCCTAGAGAAATGAAGGGTGGTTTATTTTATAGTCCCAAGGACCAAAAGGTGATCGTGAGCGCAAATGCCAGATTTTTGGAAGAGGATTATATAATGGATCATAAACCCATGAGTAAAATTGTTCTAAAAGAAGTTAGAGGGGAAACACCAAATATAATACCAATTGTGCAAGAGGATATACCACATGACACTGCACCGCGTGTCACACATGATACACAAATACCTGCGGAGCCTCGTCGTAGTGGGAGGGTTGCCAGACAACCGGATAGATTCATGGGATTGGGAGAGTCATCCAACTTGGTCCCAGGTGAACATGAAATTGACCCATGGAATAACAACGAGGCACTACAGGATAAAGATGCTCAATTATGGCAAAACACAATGAAATCTGAGATAGAATCCATGTATTCTAATCAAGTCTGGGAGCTTGTAGAACCACCCAATGGTGTAAAAGCTATTGGATGCAAGTGGATCTATAAAAGAAAAAGAGGATCTGACGGTAAGGTGAAAACCTTTAAAGAAAGGCTTGTGGCTAAAGGATATACTCAGAAAGAAGGAATCGATTATGAGGAAACCTTCTCGCCTGTGGCCATGCTTAAGTCAATCCGGATTCTTTTGTCTATTGCTGCTCATATGGATTATGAGGTATGGCAAATGGATGTCAAGACAGCTTTCCTTAATGGAAGTCTTGAGGAAAACATCTATATGAAGCAACCAGAAGGATTCATTGCAAAGGGCGAAGAGCATCTTGTGTGCAGGCTTAAGAGGCCCATTTATGGATTGAAACAAGCTTCAAGATCATGGAACATCCGTTTTGATGAAGTAATCCAGTCATATGGATTTATTCAATGTCCGGATGAATCATGTGTGCACAAGAAGTGTGACGGAAACATAGTGGTATTTCTTGTACTCTACGTGGATGATATTCTGCTCATTGGAAACAATGTAAAGGTATTGTCAGGCGTAAGGGTATGGCTGTCCAAGCAGTTTGAGATGAAGGACTTAGGAGAAGCGGAACACATTCTTGGGATCAAATTAATAAGGGATCGCAAGAAAAGAATGTTATGCTTATCCCAAGCTTCGTATATTGATACAATCCTGACTCATTTTAGCATGCAAGATTCCAAGAAAGGTTTTCTACCTTTCAGACATGGAATACCTCTATCTAAGGACATGTGTCCTAAGACACAACAGGAAAAAGAGACAATGAAGCTGGTCCCTTATGCTTCGGCAGTAGGAAGCCTCATGTATGCTATGCTATGTACGAGACCGGATATCTGTTATGCCATGGGCATGGTCAGTAGGTATCAAAGTAATCCAGGACAAGGACATTGGACTGCGGTAAAGCATATTTTGAAGTACCTGCGAAGGACTAGGGATTATGTGCTAGTTTACCGGGCGGATACTTTGTTACCTTTGGGTTATACTGATTTGGATTTCCAGTCAGATAGGGATGCTAGTAAATCCACCTCGGGTTATGTGTATACTCTTGGAGGAGGAGCCATTATATGGAGGAGTGTGAAACAGAAATGCGTCGCGGACTCTACCATGGAAGCTGAATATGTAGCAGCCTCTGAGGCCGCAAAAGAAGCAGTATGGCTCAGGAACTTCTTAATGGACTTGGAAGTGATTCCTGGTTTGCCCAAAGCGATCAGAATTTATTGTGATAACAGTAGTGCAGTAGCAAACTCGAAGGAACCACGAGCCCATAAGGCGAGTAAACACATTGAGCGCAAGTACCACCTGATACGAGGCATCGTTAAAAGAGGGGAAGTCGTTGTTGCTAAGATAGCATCTGAGGATAACCTAGCTGATCCTTTTACTAAGAGCCTTCCAGCGAAAGCGTTCGATGGGCATGTAGAAGGAATATGGATTAGATGTGTGTCAGCAGATAAGGCAGCGTAGTCTTTTAGTATAAGTGGGAGATTGTTAGATTTGTATACTAAAAGCCTTGCTTTTGTATTGAAAATTGTAATAACGATTTTATTTGAAATGAGAATCATATGATCAAACTGTTTTGCATATTATAAATTATTTATTTATATGTTTGTGCAAAAGTCCATTTACTTTATACTGTAGATAATATGTTGTGCGACAACACGCGGAAGATCATATTATCAGTTTCCTTATAAAGTATAAACAGATGCTCACGACCGAGATAGACGGGGACTATCTATCAGTATGGTTGTAGTGTGGTTTGGTATTAGTTTGTCTTGACTATAGAACCACATTAGTACACTGCTTTGTGTATTGAGTAGGACCGTCGGAGATCGTTCGACTTGTACTGTCTATATATAGAAGAACTTGATCTCTGTTATTATGGATGTTCGTGCTCTTAATCCCTATACAATAACCTCGACACGTAAGGCAGTATATATTTCTTTGATTCATCAATGGGTGAGATTTAAATGTATTAAATCAACAAACTCGGTGAGTTGGGAAGTAGTGCTGTCTCTATGGTGTGTTGTTGATTGTAGAAGGAATCCATGTCCGATTTAGGTTGATGATGTCCCCTTGAGGAGCTCATAAGGTTTATCATGTAAATCTTGCAAGTGGATTAATTTCCGGCATGATAATAAGGTTGAGTGGTACTACTCTCGGATGAGATATTAATTAATTTGAGTTGTCAGTAACTTAATTAATTAATGGACATTGTATATCTTAAACATGGGGAGACTATCGGGCTCATAATAAGAAGGAGCCCAGAACGTAATTTTGGGGTTGGATGGGTAGTGCAATAATAATATTTTAGTGGACTATATTATTATTATTGGATTTAATTAAAAGCTTTGGGCTAATTTTGGTTAATTAAATCTGATTGAGGCCCAGCCCAATTTCTCCTCCTGGTCCCTGCAGTAGCCCAAGTATATAAGTTATCTCAGTTCCTAATAACCTAAGTCTGCGCCACTTACGTAGAGAACAGATTAGGAGCAGATTGAGAACTCTCTGGAGATTGTTGACCACACAACACCAGAGAGTTGACTTTGGGACATACTGTAGAAGATAAGAGGTGTTCTTCACAAATCATCATCCTCTACACCAATCCAGAAGACAGGTAATTATTTTATGCTTCCGTTATATCTGATTATCTGTTTTTCTTATTGAATCGCGTTCACCATAAGATCCAATTGCCAACACATAGAAATATGAAGGTCAATCTCACGCGATTCTTCTGATACTTGAGAAAGATAGAAAGGCAAGATGTCATGGTTAACTTGATGAATAAATTGGAAATACTTAGAGTAGAAATTCAAGGGAAAACCTAGATCAATTTAATTCTCTGTAGTTTGCCTAGATGTTTTGAGCAAGTTCAAACTGAAATACAAAAAGTTGTAATAGGTGGGATCTTCTGACAAATCATATAGCGAAGGAAAGCCAATTTCATCAAGGAGTGAACAAGGTTAGGCTCTTATTCTCTAATTGTTGAAACATGATTAGTGATGGTGTTTACTAACACAATGTGTGAAGATACCAAAATCACTAAATGTCTGCAATTAATTGATGATGAGATTAATGAGTACATGGGTAAGCTACGAAAGTAGTTGTTGTTGCAGTGGGAGTTGTTTATTTATCTTCTGGTAGGAATAAACATTTGATTATGAGAAATTATCTTTACGTACATTTTTAAAGGATGGATACTCCATTTCATTTAAATGACATGGTCATAATAATGAGGGAAGGAGCTATAATCTATTATGGTACGCTAGAAACAATTTGTAAACTCTTAAATCATGGTTCTCTCATGATGCAACAAATAATAATTAATAATGCATCTTCTAATCTTAGAAAGAGAACGGAACCTTTGGAGATGAACTAAATATATTTTTGGCATCTAAGACTATATCATTTTACTTAAGTACGATTCGGAAGTTGATAGCTGGTGGACCATTATGTTTATTGGAAGTGGAAACTATCAAACTTGGGAGTCTTACTTGGAAGTGAATTTGATTAATTGCCTTTTCAAGGCAAAGGGATGTAGAGCCAAAGATATGTTGGAATTGGTTCATTCTGATTTAAGCGGTCCTAAGACTATCCCAACGAAAGGTGGTCATTAGGATTTAATCATGGTGGCCAGCACCTCTTAGGATAGTTTAGGAGCTATTAATCTGAGATTGAGATTAAATCTCAAGTTTTCTACACCGGGCATAACCCCAGCTGAATGGTGTGGCGAATAGAAGGAATAGGACTCTTATGTAATTGGTTGGATAGATGATGAATTATTTGGAATTACAAAATTCATTTTATGGGTATGCCCTTGAAACAACATGTCGTAAGGGTGTTTGTCTGTTTGTGGGATATCCTAGAAAAGTGAAGGGTGTCTTATTGTTGGCATTCGATCATTTGGTTAACGTGACCCGTTAGGGTTCCATGTATTTCTAACAAGCAGCGGAAGCAAGTAAACATGAAACGCATTACCTTTCACCAAGGGTTGATGTAGAGGTTGAATTCTCGCTGGCAGACTGCGCAGTCCCACGAGAATAGCCATAAGTTCCTCTTCTGATGTCGGAATTGAGTGGTCTTTGCGCTCAGACGATCCTCTCTTCGACGGCTTTCCGTCAGTATATAATACATTAAAATCGGAGTACTGTACGATTTTGTATGAATTTTGTAACATGACGAACTGCAGCAGCAAACGACCTTCCGGTCTTCTGTTGTATGTCCCAAGTCCGATCTCGACGTCGTGTGGGCGACGATCTATGAGACCTACTCAATCTGCTATCAACCCTAATCACACGTGAATAATGAATTAGATTAGGGTTCCAGATAAGCTGAGGTGACTTATATACATGGGCTACAGCAGGGACCAGGAGGAGAAATTGGGTTGGGCCTCCATTGGGCTTAAGTATCCAAGCTTAGCCCAAAGCTTATACTTAAGTCCAATAATAATAATATATTCCACTAAAATATTATTACTGCACTACCGTACCAATCCCAAAATTACGTTTTGGGCTCCTTCTTATTATGAGCCCGTTAGTCTCCCCATGTTTAAGATATACAATGTCCATTAATTAATTTAAGTTACTGACAACTCAATTAATTAATATCTCATCTAAGAGTAGTACCACTCAACCTCATTATCATGCCGGAATAAATTCCACCTGCAGGGTTTACATGATAATCCTTATGAGCTCCTCAAGGGGACATCATCAACCTATGACGGACACGGATTCCTTCTACAATCAACAGCACACCATAGATACAGCACTATTTCCCAACTCACCGAGTTTATTGATTTAATTGCATCTAAATCTCACCCATTGATGAATCAAAGAAATATATACTGCCCTACGTGTCGAGGTTATTGTATAGGGATTAAGAGCACGAACATCCATAATAACAGAGATCAAGTTCTTCTATAAGTCAGTATAAGTTGAACGATCTCAGGTGGTCCTGCTCAATACACATAAGTGCACTAGAGTGATTCTATAGCCAAGACAAGCTAATACCAAACCACACTACAACCATCCCGATAGAGAGTCCCCGTCTATCTCGGTTGTGAGCATCTGTTTATACTTTATAAGGAAACCGATAATATGATCTTCCGCGTGTTGTCGCACAACATATTATCTACAGTATAAAATAAGTGGACTATTGCATCATGCATATAAATAAATTATAAGACGCAATCATTTGATCATATGATTCTCATTTCAAATTAATTGTTTAAACATTGTTCATACAAAAACCTAGACTTTTAGTATACAATCCAACACTTATTTGATAATTCAAAAGATCAAAGGGTGATTGTTAACACGAACACTAGTTTTTTGGAAATGGACTATGTAATAAATCACAAAGACATGATAGATATATGTTTTGGGAGAGTCGTGAGACTTAGTCCCAAGTAAACATGGAATTGACCCATGGATACGATGAAGCACTATAAAATCGAAATGTGGAATCTTAGTAGTTGTAATGACTTTTGGAATAGGATCTATGGACTCTAAACCAAATTTGGGAGCTTGTACAACACTAAATAGTGCAAAAGCCATTGGAAGTGGTCATACGAAATAAAAGAGGATCATACGGTAAGGTGAAAACCTTGGAAGCAAAGCTTGTTGTGAAAAGATATACTCAGATTCTTTTATCTGTTGTTACTCATATTAATTATGAGGTATATAATATAGATGTTAAGACAGCTTTCCTGATTGGAAGTCTTGAGAAAAACATCTATGCGTGGCAAGCAGAGTGATTCATTACAAAGGGCTAAGAGCATTTTGAGTGTAAGCTTAAAATTGTCCATCAATGGACCAAAGCAAGCTTTAAACTCAAATTACATCTGTTTTGATGAGGAAATCCAGCTACATGGATTTAATCAATGCTCGGATGGGTCTTGTATATTGGAAAAGAGTGACGGAAACGTGGTGGTATTTCTTGTACTATATGTAGATGTTATTTTGCTCATTGGAGACAATGAAAGAGTATTGTCAGGCGTAAGGGTATAGTTCATAAAGCAGTATGAAATAAAGGTCTTAAGAGAAGAAAAATATATTATTGCGATCATGATCACAAGATAGGATATTGTGCTTATCTCAAGCTTCAAGGAATGATACAATCCTTACTTGTTTTAGCATGTGACTTTATCTAAGGAAATTGTGTCTTATGACAGAAAAGAAGATAAAGGTGATAAAGGCGGTTTCTTATGCTTCGGCGAATAAAGAAGCTTAATCTAAGGAATGTTATGCATAAGAATGGATATCTGTTTCGCCGAAGGCATGAACAGTGGGTGTCAAGGTGTAACCCGAAACAAGAATGTTGAACTATGGTAAGATATATTTTTATGTGCTTGAAAAGGGCTAGAAATTATATATGGGCATACCAGACATATTCATTGTTTCTTGTGGGTTACATAGATTTAGATTTTTCAAATCAGAAAGGGACGACAGTAAATCCACCTCAAGGTTATGTGTTTATTTTGGAAGTTGAGTCATAATGTGGAGTGTTATATAGAAATATATTTTGGACTCCATCATGGAAAGATGATGAATTGGAGCCTCTGAGGCAGCCAATGTATTTGTATGACTCTAGAAACTTTGTAATGGGCTTAGATGTGATTTTAAGTTTTACCCAAGATTATTACAATTTATTGTGTTAATAATGGTGCAGTTGCAAACTTGAAGGAATCACGATCCTATAAGGCAATTAAACACGTGGAGCGCAAGTACCACATGTTACGAGAAATCGTATGATGAGGGGAAGGTTGTTGTCGCTTAGATTGCATCGGATGAGAACCTAGTAAATCCTTTTAAAAGGACCTTAATGCGAGACCTTTTGCTGGTCATGTAGAGGGAGTGGGAATCAGATGTATGGCAGTGGTCTTGACATCATAGTCTTTTAGTATAAGTGGGAGATTATTGGATTGTATACTAAAAGTCTTAGCTTTTTGTATAAACAATGTTTAACAATATTTAAAATGAGAATCATTGATCAAATGATTGCGTCTTATAATTTATTTATATGTCCAATGCAATAGTCCACTTACTTTATACTGTAGATAATATGTTGTGCGACAAAACGCGGAAGATCATATTATTTATTTCCTTATAAAGTATAAACAGATGCTCACAACCTAGATAGACGGGGACTCTCTATCGGGATGATTGTAGTGTGATTTGGTATTAGTTTGTCTTGACTATAGGATCACATTAGTGCACTTTGTGTCTATTGAACAGGAGTGCTTGAGATCATTCGACTTATACTGACTATATAGGAGAACTTGATCTCAGTTATTACGGATGTTCATGCTCTAAATCCCTATACAATAACCTCAATACATAAGCCAGTATGTATCTCTTTGATCCATCAATGGGTGAGATTTAAATATTAAATTAATAAAATCGGTGAGTTGGGAAATAGTGCGGTCTCTATGGTATGTTGTTGATTGTAGAAGGAACCCGTGTCCTAGTAAATAGGTTGATGATGTCCCCTTGTGGAGCTCATAAAGATTATCATGTAAACCCTACAGGTGGATTTATTTTGGCATGATAATGACGTTGAGTAGTACTACTCTAGGATGAGATATTAATTAATGGAGTTGTCAGTAACTTAATTAATTAATGGCCATTGTATATCTTGAACACGGAAAGACTAACAGGCTTATAATAAGAAGGAGCTCATAAAGTAAATATGGGATTAGAGCGGCAGTACATTAATAATATTTTAGTGGAATATGTTATTATTATTGGACTTAAGTATAAGTTTTGGGCTAAACTTGGATACTTAAGCCCAATGGAGGCCCGACTCTAATTTCCCCTCCTGGTCCCTATTGTGGCCCAAATATAAGTCATCTCAGCTGTTCTAACCCTAGATGGGACACACTTAACCGTGAATAGGGTAGAGAGAATAGCAGATTGAGAGGATCTTGAAGATCGTCGCCCACACGACGTCAAGATTGGACTTGGGAATATATCAGAATTTCTAGAGGTTGTTTGCTTCTGTTGTTCATCAACTTCTATGATTTTTCTAAAATCATGTGGAATTCGAAACTGGATGTGTAATGGAAAGTCACGGAAGAGAGGATCGTATTGGCGCATAAATTACTCAATTCGGAGATCGGATGAGGAAGTTATGCCCAAAGTTGTGTGGCTGCATGCTGCCGGTGAGAATTCTTCTTCTTCTTCAACATACCCTGGTGAAAGGTAATATGATTTTATTTTCTTACTTCCACTGATATAGAATCGTAAGGAACCCTAATTGTTCATTAGGCAAATTGCAAAAAAATTTGACCCAATAAAACCCTAAACCCTAAACCCAAACCCTAAAACTCTAAACCCTAAACATTTTCCTGCAAAAAGTTTCAAACAAGCTAAAGAGTAATACCTCATCACCTTGTTTGAACTCCTTGAAAGTGATTTTCGAGTCATGCCACTTCTTCATCCTCTCCTTGTAGATCACCAAGTTCTTGAAAGCTTGATTTCTGAACTCATCCAATTGATTGATGTGAGTAAACTTCAACTCTATTTGCTCATTAAAAGACAAGTTCATACTTTTCATTGCCCAAAAAGACTTACGTTGTATCTCTAAGGGTAAGTGGCATGGCTTTACATAGATAATTTGAAAAGGTGACATGTCTAGCACAGTTTTGTACGCAGTCCAGAACCCCCACAAAACATCATCAACCTTAATTGCCCAATCTTTTCTATTGGTTCTGACCACCTTCTCTAGGATTTACTTAACTTGGCAGTTAGTGTTGGATTGTATACTAAAAGCCTTGATTTAGAATGAACAATGTTTTAACAACATTTGAAATGAGAATCGTTGATCAAATGATTGCATCTTATAATTTATTTATATGTCGATGCAGTAGTCCTTTTGTTGGCGTTCGATCGTTTGGTTAAAGTGAACCGTTAGGGTTTCATGCACAACTATATCAGAGGAAGTAAGAATAAAAGTTCTCATTACCTTTCACCAGGGTATATTAAAGAAGAACAACTGTAGAAAACAACCTCTTGATCTTCTATTGTATTCCCAAGTCCAATTTTGATGTCGTGTGGGCGACGATCTTAAAGATCCTCTCAATATGCTACCTCTCCCTCTATCTCACGTGTTAGGCGCGATTAGTTAGGGTTTTTTGACAGCTGAGATGACTTATATATGGACTACAATAGGGATCAGGAGGAGAAATTAGAGTCGGGCCTCCATTAAGCTTAAGCATCCAAGTTTAGCCCAAAACTTATACTTAAGTCCAATAATAATAATATAGTCTACTAAAATATTATTACTGCACTGCCGCTCCAATCCCAAATTACGTTATGGGCTCCTTCTTATTATGAGCCCATTATTGTATCCATGTTTAAGATATACAATACCCATTTATTAATTAAGTTACTAACAACTCGATTAATTAATATCTCATCCGAGAGTAGTACCACTCAACCTTGTTATCATGCCGGAATAAGTCCACTTGTAGGCTTTACATGATAATCCTTATGAGCTCCTCTAGGGGACATCATCAGCCTATTTAATAGGATATGGATTCCTTCTACAATCAACAACACACCATAGAGACAACACTATTTCCCAACTCACTGAGTTTGTTAATTTAATAATTAAATCTCACCTGAATCAAAGAAATACATATTGGCTTACGTGTCAAGATTATTGTATTGGGATTATTAGCATGAACATCTATAATAACTGATATTACGTTATTCTATATAGTCAGTATAAGACGAACAATCTTAAGCGGTCTTGCGCAACGCACACAACGTGCACTAATATGATTTTATAGTCAAAACGTACTAATACCAAATCACACTACAACCATCCCATTAGATTGTCTCCATCTATCTCAGTTGTAAGCATCTGTTTATACTTTATAAGGTGCCGATAATATAATCTTCCGTGCGACGCCGCACACAATATTATCTATAGTATAAAGTAAGTGGACTTTTGCAATAACATATAAATAAATTATAATATGCAAAACATTTGATCATATGATTCTCATTTCAAATATTGTTATAACATTGTTCATACAAAAAGCTAGACTTTTAGTATACAGTGCAACACCATTTACTTTATATTGTAGATAATATGGTATGTGGCGTCGCACGGAACATCATATTATCAGCTCCTTATAAAGTACAAACAGATGCTCACAACCGAGATAGGCGGGGATAATCTATCAGGATGGTTGTAGTGTGATTTGATATTTGTTTATCTTGACTATAAAATTACACTAGTGCACTTTGTGTGTATTGAGCAGGACCGCGTGAGGTTGTTCGATTTATACTGACTATATAAGAGAACTAGACCTTAATTATTATGGATGTTCATATTCTTAATCCCTATACAATAACCTCAACATGTAATTTAGTATTTATTTCTTTGATTCATCAATGGGAGAGATTTAATTATAAATCAATATGCTCGGTGAGTTGAGAGATGGTACTGTCTCTATGGTGCACTGTTAGTTGTAGAAGGAATTAGTATTCTAATAAATTAGGTTGATGATGTCCACTTGAGGAGCTCATAAGGATTATCATGTAAATCCTGCAGGTGGAAATGATCCAGCATGATAATAAGGTTGAGTAGTACTACTCTTGGATTAAAGATTAATTAATTGAGTTGTCAGTAACACATTTAATTAATGGGCATTGTATATCTTAAACACATGTGTGAAATGGGCTCATAATATGAAGGAGCCCATAACGTAATTTGGGATTAGGGTGACAGTGCAATAATAATTCTTTAGTGGACTGATTTATTATTATTGATCTTAAGTATAAGTTTTGGGCTAAACTTGGATTCTTAAGCCCAATGGGAGGCCTTAAGCCTAATTTCTCCTACTGGTCCTTACTGTAGCCTATAAATAAGCCATTCCAGTAGTCCAGTCACAAGAAATTAGCGTCTATTTTCTTTTGAGAGTGAGAAATCAGATTTCTCCTCGGATAAGAGAGAACGTAGGAAATATGAGGGAGACTGTGGATTGGGATCACCTAGACGATTGTCACCCACACAACATCAAGACGAGGCATAGGAATACAACAAAAGATCAAGAGATTGTTTCAACTGCTGGATTAGACTTCTCCGCCTATCTTCAATGAAACGTAATTCATTCTATTAATTCTATTGCATTAGATATGCATGTAACCTGAACGAATTACATAGACCATAAGATCCAATCACCATAATTTGGTATCAGAGCTGACGATTTCTTAGTTCTGCATGAAATGTTTGGTTAGGGTTTCTGAGCTCTATGAGATAAACTGTTCAGATAGATCTAGGAATAGTTGGATATGTATCTGTTAACTCTGTCTTGTAGGTTTTGATTACTTGATTCAAACTATTATGATATGAATGCATGTATATGAGTTACTAAACCCTCGTGTAATACTTAAAACACGACGGGCTGTCATGTAGGTTTAATTTTACATATCTAGATCACATGTAAATTCCCTGTGTGGTGTAATTCTGTTGCCCATAGTGCCTTCCTCCCCAACGGATGAGTTTATTTGTGGATCACTGGTACAAAAATATAATTCATGATTATATGAAATTATTTAGGCACATGTGATCTTCTCCAACTGAAGGGGCACAAGCTTGAGTAATGGACTTGGATGTGATCCCTAAGTTTGACCAAGGTTATCACAGTTTATTGTGATAATAATGGTGCAGTTGCAAACTTGAAGGAATCACGAGCCCAAAAGGCAATTAAACACATTGAGCGTGAGTACCACCTAATATGAAAAATCTTATGATGAGGGGAAGGTTGTTGCCGTCAAGATTACATCAGAAGATAACCTAGTAAATTCTTTTACGGGGACCTTCAGGCAAAAGCTTTTGATGATTATGTAGAAGGAATGAGAATCAGATGTATAGCAGTTTACATGGTAGCATAGTCTTTCAGTATAAGTGGGAGATTGTTGGATTGTATAATTTTTGTTGTGTCGTTGTTGCCCCTGATATCTAAAGTCTAATGTTACACTTTTTTTGTTCATGATAACACCTTGTAACAATAAATTTTGTATTTATGATAAAATAAATACAAATTGAGTACAAATATAATTTCAGATGGATTTAATTTGGAGAATATTAAGTGGGTTACAATCTCTATAATTCCTCTGATTCTTCTCTCGAACCAATTTGGCTTGACTTGACTTTAACTTGACTTGTGTGTGTTGGCTTTCACTTCTTTGACTGTGGCATATGCTGACTGTGTTGACAGCGTATACGTTGATCGGGATCTTAAAATGAAGCTTGTCCAAGCTTGGATGTGTAGCCTTGTAACATCGATACGGAGGTGTTGAGCCTTTGTTCGGATTGAACGTTGACTGGATAGATTTTCGCAAAGAACGCCGAGGAACTTGATGTAAAAAACGCTTGATCTAGGGAGCTTTAGCACCTTAATCCCGGATTTGAGGCCGCTCTTGACTTGAAGTTACTTTGAAGATGATCTTGATCTTTTATTGACTTGAAGCTTGAAGATCGAAGGCCGTTCTTGACTTGAAGCTTGAAGATACTTGAACTTTTTCTTTGCTTGAAGCTTGACGACTTGAAGATTGCTTGAAGATCTTCGACTTGTTCTTCACTTGAAGTTTTGAAGATTTGAATATTGCTTGAAGATCCTAGCTTGTACTTCGCTTAAAGCTTTGAAGAGTTGAAGATCTTGAACTTGAAGACTTGAAGATTGCTTGAAGATCCTCGATTTGTTATTCACTTGAAGCTTGAAGATCTTGAGGGAGCATAGCTCGTGTTCTCGATCTCTTTAAGAGCGTCATCGTCTTCGAGTGCTTGTATGTGTATGCTCAAATGAATGGAAGAGACCCCTTTATATAGGTGAGGGGTGAAGTCCAAGGCTATTTGGGCCTTACTCTACGGGCTTGGACCTTCAACTAGATTGGACCATAATCGGGTTTGATTTAATTTGTATGGCTTGTTTGACTTAAGTTAGGCCTCATTTGACTTGGGCTTACTTCACTTGGGTCAGGCCTCATTTAACTTGGGCTTTCTTGACTCGGGTCAGGCCTCATTTAGTTTAAGCCCATTTAATTTGTTGGGCTCAAATTAATTATCAAATATTTATTAATCTATTTTAGGAATTAATTTATTTAAATTCAAAAATAAATTAAATTGATATTTAATAAAAAAATCCACGTGTCGCCATTTGATTGGACCGCAAATTTTAATTGCTTACAAATGCCCCTTGCGATTTGTTCACGGACGCCATATCTTGATGTGAAGGAATCGTAAGAACTCCATCTTTTTTTTCAACATTTGTAACTTGGATTTTTTTCTTGGCCCTTTTTTACTTGGCCCAACTCTTTATTTCTCAAGTAGCCCAAATCAGCTCTTTCCTCTTTAATTTCAAGATTAAGAGAATATGGAATAAATTTGCTTGCTCATCAAACGATTTGCAAACCTTATTCAAATTAATCAATTTTATTTGTAGTAACGAATCTCTTAAATTTTAAGAGATTTCAATCATACAAATAAATTCCATAATTTGTTGTAGGCTCTTCACTATATAATAAGAGGCTTGGTGCAATTGATTTCTTCATCCACAGACTGTAAGAATTGAAATTCTTGTTTCTTTTCTTCAATTTTTTTTCTTTTTACTGTAGTATAAATTTCATGCATCTAATTCATTCTCTTTGTCCCTTGCGGCTTTCTTGGAAGATCATTATTGCAGATCATACGACATAGCAAACTCATTACATATTGTCAAGGTAAGCCCTTAATTTTCTTATCTTTAATCCTATTCTACAAATGGCATTGTTTAGAATATGTTATCTTACACCCGTGAATTTAGAAACAACTCCAAATATGCTTGAATGTTTATATCTTGAATTATCCTAACATCATAAACAGTTCATAAGAATGTATATTATATCAACTACTCCCTTGTGTGATTCCAATACATGCCGATGGTGTAACTGGCGTGCGTAGCGACAACAATGTGATGGGCTTCAACCACTCGGCTGTGATTGATGAAGGAAGTAGCGAACCCGGGTGATGGGTTCGACGATGTAGGAAGCAACAAACCCGGGTGATGGGTTCAGCGATGTAGGAAGCAACAAACCCGGGTGATGTGTTCGGTGACAGAGGAAGAAGCAAACTCGGGTAATGGGTTCGTCGTCTTTGGCGGTCAACAGCAAGATGCAGTGGTTCTTCCCCAGCAACATCTGGCGACAAGAATGGAGAAGTGACGTCTCTGATTATGCATTGCGGTAAACCTAATGGTCTGTTTTATTGTATACTAAAAGTTTTTCATTTGGTATGAACAATGTTTATGATAATATTTTTTGAAATGAGAATCATGTGATCAAACGTTTGCAATTATATTATTGCAAAAGTCCATTTACTTTATATTGTAAATAATATGGTGTGCGGCATCACATGGAAGATCATATTATCGGCTCCTTATAAAGCATAAATAGATATTCACAACCTAGATAGACGGGGACTATCTATCGGTATGGTTGTAGTGTGATTTAGCATTAGTCTATCTTGAATGTAAAATTGCACTAGTGCACTTTGTGTGTATTGAATAGGACCGCCATTGAGATCGTTCGGTTTATACTGACTATATAATAGAACTTGATCTCTGTTATTTTGGATGTTCTTACTCTTAATCCCTATACAATAACCTCGACACGTAAGCCAGTATTTATTTCTTTAATCTATCAATGGGTGAGATTTAATTATTAAATCAATATGCTCAGTGGATTAGGAGATGTTGTTGTCTCTATGGTGTGTTGTTGATTGTAGAAGGAATCTGTGTCCTAACGGAATTGGTTGACGATGTCCCCTTGAGGAGGTCATAATGATTATCATGTAAATCCTGTAGGTGGATTTATTCCGGCATGATAATAAGGTTGAGTAGTACTACTCTTGGTAATTATATTAATTAATGGAGTTGTCAGTAACTTAATTAATTAATGGGCATTGAATCTTAAACACGGGGAGATTAACGGGCTCATAATAAGGAGCCCATAAATGTAATTTGGGATTAGGGTGGCAGTGCAATAGTATTTCTTTAGTGGAATGATTTATTATTATTGGACTTAAGTATAAGTTTTGTGCTAAACTTAGATGCTTAAGCCCAATGGGAGACCCAAACCCTAATTTCTCCTCCTGGTCCCTATTGTAGCATATAAATAGCCAATCTTAGCAGTCTGGATATCATACAACACGTGCATAGTATCATAAACAATAGATTAGGATTGCAGATTGAGTTCATCTCGTAGATCGTTGCCCACACAATGTCGGGACGTGACTTAGGAATACAACAGAAGACCAGAAGGTCATTTGTTATTCCTATCCATCAACTTCCATGATTTTTATAAAATTATGTGAACATCGGAAAACCAGGAAAAAAGGATCATTTTGGCGCATAGATCACTCCAATCGAAGATCAGATGAGGAAGTTATGGCTAAAACCGTGGGATTGCGCAGGCTGCCGGCGGTAACCTTTCTTCTTCAACATATCCTTGTGAAAGGTAATACGTTTCTATGATTTTTTGCTTCAGCTGATTTAGAAACACATTGAGCCCTAACGGTTTACGTTAACCAAAAGATCCAAATGCCAACATGGATATTGGCAGCACTGGATATCAAGGGCGCGATTCTAGCCGTATGGTGTATTCCAGTGGTGGATATGCAACTATGGTGTGGTGGAACTGGCGGCGGTGCTATCTTCTATAGCAAGGTCGGCAACTAGTTTCGGTAACCGTGTAGTAGGCTAGCAATAGTTGATAGCAGTTGGATAGCATGCAGATCCATGGAGATGTCGGGGACGAGCAGCGACGATAGCTTCAATTCGTCTTCCAATGCGGTATCTCTTGGCGGTGATAGCATAATTTCCAACGGTGGCTGTCGGTGACTCCAGCGGCAAGGAGATAGCAAGTTTTTGGAAGATTTTGAAGGTGCTATGGTGTGCAGCGAAGTTTGCAGCAGTGGTTTGCGGTGATTGAGATCCATCAGTAAGCAATTGATCTGGCCGAAAATCACCGGCGATCAGACAACAACTCCGGCGAAGAAAATAGGAGTGAACATGCTTTTTCCAAGGAGAATAGGGAGCAGCTTCAATTTTGGGTAGAAGAGCACAGCTTCCTTTCTCGAAGAGAAGATTAAAAAGTTAATCACGTGTTTTTACATGAAAGAGGAGAGAGAAATTTACTTTATTTAATAGATGTAATTCATGTTTTCTTCTTGGAGGAAAGAGAAAAAAATGACCTGAATTTTTTTATTACCCACGTGATGTCTCCTGGGAGAGAGATAAAGTAATTTGATTTTCCAAAGAATTCAAGTGTTTCCCTGGAGGAGAAATAGAAATGTTCCCACCTTCCTTTTTGACTTGATCAGAATTCTTCTCTACCCATGTTTGAAGTTTGGGTTTAATTAATTCTCCTGGGCAACTCTAAATAAATTGTTAACAAAATGGACTATCAACATGGGCCTGACTTCTATTATTTAATTGGACTCATGTTCTTCTTTAATGTTTTCTTTAACATTATAGCTCTTTTCTTCACGCGTTTAATTTATAATTTTGGATTTAATAATTAATTAATCCCTTGATTTTATTTGGACCTTTTAATTAATTAAATCCATAAATTAAAATTATTTTGGACCCTTTCTTTCTTTAGCAAATTTCTTCAATTGGTAATATCCCCTCCTCTTAATCTGTATCTCTATTTGATTTCCTTGTATTTTTTATTTTGCTGCATTCACGCTTTAACTTTCTTTAATGCTCTATCTTGCTGTTCATGATCCTTTTATATGGAATGGATAGGCAGCTATCACCGAGGAACAATGTCAGCCTCACCACTCTTCCATGAGATAGAATCAATAGAGAAACATCAACATTGCCACTTTTCTTTAAGATGGAATCGACGGAGCAACATCAACATCGTAACTCTTTCTTGAGATGGAATCGATAGAGCAACATCAATATCACCACTCTTCCTTGAGATGGAATCGACAGAGCAACATAAGCCTCGCCACTCTTCCATGAGATGGAATCGACAGAGCAACATCAATCTCGCCATTCTTTCTTGAGATGGAATCGACAGAGCAACATGAGCCTCGCCACTCTTCCATGATATGGAATTGACAGAGCAACATCAACATCGCCATTCTTCTATGGAATGGCGCTTTTGCTTCTTTTCCATTCTGGTGAATGCTTGACAAGGTGATGGGTATTTTCTCAACACACAATTAATCCCCAAGTATGAAGGATATCAATTGTAGTCTTGAAAGGTGACCAAGTGAATATCGAACCCAAGGGACGGCGTATTATCAATTTAATTATAATCTAAATTAATTAAGACAAGGCAATTACGTTTTAATGGTTATCTAACAACTAATATGCTGGAAATTAAATAACAAATAAAATAAACTATCACTCGAAGGATACGAAAGTGGATCAAGTAGGAGAATAGGTAGCTCTAGGATAATCCAGTTTTACTCATTAACTTCCCTTCCATGTGTCAATGTCCGACTCTACCTTGTGGAATATGGACGCATCACTAAACTATGCATATCTACTCTATAGACACAAGTAAACATGCATGTAACACGTGTGAATAACCTCAGAGTAAGAGATATAATTTCACCCTCCTTTCTAGGTACTATCAGTATCAATTATTTCCCCCTAGGATTGGTACTCTAACTCGATATGATCTCCCTTTATAAGTACTATAAATTATCCTCTTTATCCTACTTATTAACCCGAATTCAATTCAATTAATAAGTATTCATATAAGATAGTTCTAATAAGACTTCGGAATCCCTTCACTTAGAATTATAACTTAAAACCATGCTCAACAGTGAACGCACTCAACCAATAATCATGTTATGTATTCAGACTCTACACAACGATTATTGATGCACAAAACGACTATGAGTATGGATTAAAAAGACACAATCTTATATAAAATAAACCACAAGTAGTGTTGTACGGAGTATACACATGGAAGTTCAATTAACTAGATAAAACCTTCACAACCCTAGTTCTACCAAAAAGGCTCTAGCCCATGGTGTTGTGGGAAACACACATGGGTGTTGGATAGATCTTACCCAGATGTCTGGAAAATACAAAATAAATTAGGAAATGAATAAACCCTAGATGTGGCGTGATCGCGTCCTTCTCGCTCTTGAATCCTCCTCTTGGTTCTCCTCTTGATTCACAAACGAATCTTCAAAGTGATGGATGGATGGAGAAAAGGATGATGGTTGGGGGGTGATCCCCCCTTGTGGGGTGTTGTATGTTGTGGCCTCTCTTCTCCTCTCTTATATTGTGTTGTGTTCCTCCTCTTTTTGGGGCTGTATAGACCTCCTTTTATACTTGTAATCACGTCTCCTAGGCTTGGAATGGGCTTTTCAAGTGATCACACGCGTTTAGGCCTCAAAAATACGAATTTGGTGAGTTCCCGAATGATAGTTCGGCCTCAGCAAACAGGTCAAACAATTGACCGCAGGTCGAACCACAGGTCGAACCCACCTACTAGAAGTATTCTGCACTTGGTTTGACTTCTTGTATAGGTCGAACCACTTCGTCTTGGTCGAACCACAGGTCGAACCATGCTACTGGACAATTTTTGCTCTCGATTCGACCAACCGTTAGGTCGAACCCCCAACGTCGTGGTCGAATCCACTTTCTCGCGAACTGGTTCGACCATGGTTCGACCTGATAGACAGGTCGAACCCCTCAAGTCGTGATCGAACCCATCTCCTGCCACTTTGCATTACTGGTTCAACCTGCTGGAGAGGTCGAACCCTCCTCCAACAGGTCGAACCCACCTCTCTCCTTGGCGGTTCGCGTGGTCTCGACTTCATCTCTTTGATTCTTGGCACTTCCACTCCGATTTTGCTATGAAAACCACTTAAATAGCTCCACAACAATACAGAATAATTATGAAAGTTGATGTGCGTTTTTAGCATTCTTGCACAAATTGCACCTTTTCTCCAACTTTGCATTTTTCATCCTTTTTCCACCTAAAACACAACAAAACACCTCAAGTGCACATAATTCTCACATATATCGAATATAAGACACTTGTGCTCATATAAGACTACAATATCAATCAAAAAGGTGTTAAATTAGATATTAAAACACGCTTATTTTCACTCTCATCAATCTCCCAAACTTACCCATTGCTCGTCCCGAGGCAACAAAATAAAGATAAAGAGAAAGAGTAAGAAAATTAGCGGGAAAACAAGGACTATGACCAATACCCCATTCAAAATACAATTGTCATCAACTTAGGTCAGACAACTCTTATCACGTGTAATAATCAATTCAAAGCATACAAGTTAAGACAATCACCACAATTCAAATGCTCCATTGACATGTTCTCACGGAAAGTATATATCACTCGCACTCAAGTGTAAAAGATGTACACTTATGGGTTAAGGTGTTTACGCTCAGATTCAATTCAAGTGCATGCGTAACCATAAGCTTGCCAAACGTCTCAAGCTCTTCACCACTAAAAGTATGATTCGACAATGGGATCAAAAAGGACTTTTCTTTTGGATGTAATGTTGGCTCTTTAGTAAGGGTAGGAAACATATGGATAAAGTGACTTAATTAGTAGAGAATTAAAACCGGAGATCTTATGTACTGCAGATTTTTACACTTCAAGGCATCCAGCTTCATGCTCTTCTAATTTTCTTTTCTCTCATTTCCTTCAAGCTCAACATACTTTTTCTTTTCTTCAAGCACATCCTTTTTCTCTCGAGGTACCAGTTTCGGGCACTACCTCACGCATCCTCCATAGGGTACTAGATTTAAGCACTACCTTAGGATTTTTGATTCCATGGAGTAATAGATTTAAGCACTACTCCATGCTTCTCCTTAGATGCATTATCATAATCCATCACTATTAATTTCAACACCAATTTCATTCCTTCCCAAATTGTTATCAAGCACCATTAACACACTTTGACAGCATTTAATTCTCCACTAAATATAGGAATTTAAGGCTCAAATAGGATATCAAAGTGGCTATCTTCATAGGTTGCCAAAGAAATAAGACTTTTAGGCTCAACGGGGCTAATTATGGATATATAATTATTTGGTAGGAAATTATTTCGCTAAGTGACTCATAAATTCAAGGATAGCCTAAAATCATCTCCCATCATCTAACACACATGTAGTTTCAAGTAAGACAAGAGGCAAGTTCTAAAATACACACACAAGAACGATACTCACCAAAAAAGAAAATATCATATGATTATGTATCATGATCAACGAGGCTCAAAATCTCACATGGGTTTTTAACAAGTAACAGAGCACTTTTCATGGTAAGCAATATCCCACAAGTACACATAGAACTTCATATCACAATATAACTCAAGTACACTTCCTTCATCAATTTCAAGAGCATATGAATTTCAAAGATAATTTTAACAATATAAGCTCACATGGATCACCACCATAAACTCAATCCTTCCACTCCATGAATTAAAAGTACATATAAAAATTAGAAAAAGGAAACGAGGGCACCTGATTTTTCTTCAACGTGCGCACGAGCTCCTCGAGTCAAAGCCTTAATGTAGAACTCGTCTTACCACTCTTTTATCTTTTTCTATCATCAAAGCTCAAACAAACTCATCATCACAGGATTCATCAATAATAAAACAGGAGAACTATAAGAAAGAATTATTTGACTATGTAATCGACTTCACACACTAGAAACACCACTGAACACTAGGCAAATTGCAAAAAATTGACACATCAAAACCGATTAAAGTTTCAATATACCGCAAAAAATCAACTCCCCTAGCAAACATTACAAAGAAAAGATTATATTCTTGGTGCTTCAATGAGGTAAGTACATCACACCCCCCCAAACTTAGTAAAAATGTAAGTTGAAACTAAGTTTGCAAAGATGTAATTGCCGAATAATAAGCACCTTAAATATAAAAATTTCTTACTCACACGAAAGAAATAAAGCAATAAAACGGAAGGGCAAGCCCCCAATAGGCGCTCATGTTTAACGTCGAAGAGTCACGACGGTAGAGGACGGTCTTCTCGCATCCTCACCTTCAAATACTTTCTTTTCCTCTTCTTAACTACACTCAACACCTCAACTTTCTTGGTCACAAAAATATGATCATTGAAATTTTCTTCCTCCCATGGCTGTCTAGACTCCTCCTTGTCAACCTTCCACTTAAATTCAAAATCACCTGTCTTAGAAAAATCAAGATTAAATAAGTTAGAAACCAAATCAATGCTCTTGCACGATTGAGTCTCCATGGGCATCTTCATTGCATGATCAAGAGAGAAAACCACATCTACATTATCCATTCACAGTCTAAGCTTCCCGGCTCTCAACCTACTTATTCTTTCCCACTTCTTCTCCATTGTAAGCTCAGTATTCTGTCCTTGGGATGGTAAGGGAGTAGCATTAACATCATGTAAAGCATTCGGCGAGGAAAATGGTGCAATTTGGCAGGGTTCGACCTTGGTTCGACCAGAGGTACTGGTCGAACCAGGTACGTCGTGGTCGAATTGAGCACCTGGAAGTCCATTCTTACCTTGCATGTTGGATTCAACCTGGATTCGACCAGGGGTACTGGTCGAATCGGCTACGTCATGGTCGAATCGAGCACCTGGAAGTCTATTCTCACCTTGCATGTTGGGTTTGACCTGGGTTCGACCAGGGGTACTGGTCGAACCAACTCCTCCCAGGTCGAGTTGGCTCTTTGGAAGATTTTTACCCTCCGGTTCGACCTTGGTTCGACCAGGGGTACTGGTCGAATCGATTATATCGTGGTCGAATCGAGTCCACGATAAAACAATGTGCTTCACAGAGTGCGGTTTGACCTTGGTTCGACCTGTTGTGCTGGTTAAACCGGAATGCCCCAGGTTGAACTGACCTACTGTAAGATTTACGGTCGTCAGTTCGACCTGGGTTTGACCTGATGGACTGGTCGAATCGGTAGCATCGTGGTCGAATCGAGAATTCGTGAAAACAAAGTGCTCCAGATGGGGTGGTTCGACCTGGGTTCGACCAGATGGCCTGGTCGAATCAATGCCCCCAGGTCGAACCGAGTGCCTGCTGCTCTTGGAACACTTTCAGAAGCCCAGTTCGACCTCCCCTTCTCGGTTCGACCTATATGGTTGGTCGAACCGAAGTCGAACTGGCTCCTCGTCATGTTTGATTTTGCTTCCGGCATCATTGGTCCCTCGTACTGTGTTCCCGACCTTAACGTGATGGCTTTATCTTCCAATTTTTGTGTCAATTTATTCACGTTCGTGGTCATCTACCCCATCATCAAGGTAAGCTCCTTCAACTGCTTAGACAAATCTGCACGATCAACATTCATTCTAGCTTCGATGTGGTCGACCCTTGCATCGTTCTCTGCCATGTATCGATTGAAGGTATCTTCAACACTCTTCACTTCGTGCCGCTTCATACTAGGCCCCCTTAGTGTTAACTCTGTAATCTGCCTCTGCTGGGACTCTAGTAGTTGTTGATGTTAGCTAGACTAGAGACGATCTTATCATCCCTATTCGACTTCACCACTTGATGTTCAACCTGCGCTACCTCGCCAAGTACATATGATCCTCTATCTATCTCTATTGGCCAGTCACGTGAATTCATAGAGATGTCTTCAAACAACTTTTCCGCTTCAAGTGCTGTCTTTGATAACAGCATTCCTCCTGATGATGCATCAATAAAAACACGCGACTCACAATCCAATCCATAGTAGAAGATGCTTATGTATTCAGCCTTAGACATTTCATGCTATGGATTCCTCCTGAGCATGTCTTTAAACCTATCCCACGCCTCATCAAATTTCTCACCCTGATTCATAACAAATCGGGTGATCTCTTGCCTCATCCTTAAGATCCTTGAGGGTGACATGTATCTCTCCAAGAACTTCTGTTGCAGTTGGTCCCATGTATTGCAATCGGCTGGATCAAGGGTCTCATACCAAGCTTCCTCCTTATTAATTAAAGAGAACTTGAATAAGGTGATCCGCCTAGCATTATCATTCGCTCCACTGCCCTTTTGAGTGTTTGCATAACCAAGAAATCTTCGGAGATGCTGATATGGATCTTCAAAACAACCTCCAGAAAAGGGATTCTTCTCTACCATGTTAATAAGAACGGGATGTATCTCAAAATCATCATCTTCCCCCTTGCTCCTATCAACCTCATGTTGACATTACCAAAGTTCGTGAAAATTTCACGAATGGAAACATTATCCGGATTCTGCCTTGCTCCGGCCATGTTCAGCTCAATGTGTTATTTGCTCCTTTCCTTCCTCTCCTTTTTTCAAGCTCACAAGTAACTCAAAAAAATTCAAGGTTAGATAGAAATAAATAATCACAAATAAAAGAAAAAAATATCTTAATCAAACTAGAAATAATAAAATCAATAATAACAGCCATCCCCGGCAACGGCGCAAAGAACATGATGGGCATTTTCTCAACACACAATTAATCCCCAAGTATGAAGGATATCAATTGTAGTCTCGAAAAGTGACCAAGTGAATATCGAACCCAAGGGACGGCGTATTATCAATTTAATTATTATTTAAATTAATTAAGACAAGGTAATTACGTTTTAATGGTTATCTAACAACTAATATGCTGGAAATTAAATAACAAATAAAATAAACTATCACTCGAAGGATACGAAAGTGGATCAAGTAGGAGAATAGGTAACTCTAGGATAATCCAGTTTTACTCATTAACTTTCCTTCCATATGTCAATGTTCGACTCTGCCTTGTGGAATATGGACGCATCACTAAACCACGCATATCTACTCTATAGAAACAAGTAAACATGCGTGTAATACGTGTGAATAATCTCGGAGCAAGAGATATAATTTCACCCCCCTTTCTAGGTACTATCAGTATCAATTATTTCCCCATAGGATTTGTACTCTAACCCGATATGATCTCCCTTTATAAGTACTATAAAATTATCCTCTTTATCCTACTTATTAACCCGAATTCAATTCAATTAATAAGTATTCATATAAGATAGTTCTAATAAGACTTAGGAATCCCTTCACTTAGAATTATAACTTAAAACCCTGCTCAACAGTGAACGCACTCAACCAATAACCATGTTATGTATTCAGACTCTACACAACGATTATTAATGCACAAAACGACTATGAGTATGGATTAAAAAGGCACAATCTTATATAAAATAAACCACAAGTAGTGTTGTACGGAGTATACACATGGAAGTTCAATTAACTAGATAAAACCTTCACAACCCTAGTTCTACCAAAAAGGCTCTAGCCCATGGTGTTGTAGGAAACACACATGGGTGTTGGATAGATCTTACCCGGATGTCCGGAAAATACAAGATAAATTAGGAAACGAATAAACCCTAGATGTGGCATCATCGCGTCCTTCTCGCTCTTGAATCCTCCTCTTGGTTCTTCTCTTGATTCACAAACGAATCTTCAAAGTGATGGATGGATGGAAAAAAGGATGATGGTTGGGGGGTGATCCCCCCTTGTGGGGTGTTGTATGTTGTGGCCTCTCTTCTCCTCTCTTGTATTGTGTTATGTTCCTCCTCTTTTCGGGGCTATATAGACCTCCTTTTATACTTGTAATCACGTCTCCTAGGCTTGGAATGGGCTTTTCAAGTGATCACATGCGTTTAGGCCTCGAAAATACAGATTTAGTAAGTCCCGAACGATGGTTCGACCTCAGCAAATAGGTCGAACCATTGACCGCAGGTCGAACCACAGGTCGAACCCACCTACTGGAAGTATTCTGCACTTGGTTCGACTTCTTGAACAGGTCGAACCACTCCGTCTTGGTCGAACCACTGGTCGAACCATGCTACTGGATAATTTCTGCTCTCGATTCGACCAACCATCAGGTCGAACCCCCAACATCGTGGTCGAATCCACTTTCTCGCAAACTGGTTCGACCATGGTTCGACCTGATAGACAGGTCGAACCCCTCGAGTCGTGGTCGAACCCATCTCCTGCCACTTTGCATTGCTGGTTCGACCTGCTGAGAGGTCGAACCCTCCTCCAATAGGTCGAACCCACCCCTCTCCTTGGCGGTTCGCGTGGTCTCGACTTCGTCTCTTTGATTCTTGCACTTTTACTCCGATTTTGCTATGAAAACCACTTAAATAGCTCCACAACAATATAGAATAATTATGAAAGTTGGATGTGCGTTTTCAGCATTCTTGCACAAATTGCACCTTTTCTCCAACTTTGTACTTTTCATCCTTTTTCCACCTAAAACACAACAAAACACCTTAAGTGCACATAATTCTCACATATATCGAATATAAGACACTTTTGCTCATATAAGACTACAATATCAATCAAAAAGGTGTTAAATTGGATATTAAAGCACACTTATTTTCACTCTCATCACAAGGCATGGCAGCTGTCAACAAGATTACGACAAGGGGAGTAATGTGAAGCATTTGTGAACTTCGGTGGCTCATCATTGGAAGGTAACTTCATTACTTCACAACTATAAAGATTTGGGACTATTTCAACATTCCTAGAATTTGAACTTCCTTCACCATTTCAATAATTTTGAATTTCTTCATATGAATTTGTAACATGAATACTTGACAGCATACTTGTAATTCACTAACTTCTTCAACTGCCACACAAACTTGCACAAGATAACTTATGTAATTACTGAACTTGGTGGGATTCTAAGCTGCCTACGTATCTCATTAAAGAGAATCAAGTCATAACATAGTTCAAAGGGACATGATGTGATTTAGATGGGGGGTGCCATGCACAGTTTATACTCATGCGGGCCATGAGTTTGTCGTACACAATTTATACTCATGCGGACCAGGAGTTTGTCGTACACAGTTTATACACGTACGGACCAGGAGTAACATGCAGTTTAGGCTCATGCGTCAAGGAGCGTTGTGTCTTGTATTTGTTTTACGCGTTGTAGCGTTTCAAGAATTTTCCATTTATAGGGCTAATGTTCACGCCATCTTCCGAAATCAACTTGTAGGCGGCATTTGTGTATACTTATTCTACCACATGAGGGCCATCCTATTTTTGTAGAAATTTATTCCCGACATGGTGAGTCACCACAATAGGCCTTCTCACAGCAAGCAACAAGTCACCAACTTGAAAAGAACGTATTTTCACTTTCTTGTTGAATGTTCTGGAAAGGCAAGATTGATAACACTCAAGTCTTTGTTGAGCTTCCAACCTATTTTCATCTAATGCTTCCAGCTCTTGAAGACGCAACTTTGCATTTTCTTCTTCAGTTAAGCCTTCTTGTATGGCCATCCTGAAAGACGAAATTTGTTTTTCATGTGGTACAACAGCTTCAACACCATACACCAAGGAATACGGAGTGGCTTGAGTAGGTGTTCTATAAGTGGTGCAGTACGCCCATAAAGCTTTGTTTATTCTTTCATGCCAATCTCTTTTCGACTTGGAGAAAACTTTCTTCAACAAACTGCACAAGGTTTTATTGAAGGCTTCGGCAAGACCATTGGCAGCTGCGTTGTACATTGATGACTTCCTTTGCTTGAAGTTGAACTTCTCACACATCTTATCAATCCAACTATTGCTGAATGGCTTTCCATTATCAGTGATGATGTAGCGAGGAACACCGTATCTATAAATATGTTGATGCGAATGAAATCAACAACATTTTCCTTCTTTAATTCCCTTAGAGGTACAACTTCGACCCACTCTGAGAAGTAATCAGTTGCAGCAAGAATGTAGAGATGTCCACCAGAAGACTTCGTAAGTGGCCCCACCACATCTAAACCCCAAGCATCAAATGGCCATGAAGCGACTGTTAGATTCAAAGGCTCCGGAGGTTGATGAATCAAATTCCCATAAAATTGACAAGCTTGGCATCTTTGTGCATATTCCATGCAGTCTTTCACCATTGTTGGCCAGTAGTAGCCCAATATCTTGATTCGGAAATGTAGCTTTGGCCTAGACTGATGAGCACCACAAATTCCAGAATGGGCTTCTTCCATTGCTTGAGTAGCTTCTTCCTTACTCAGGCAACTCAAGAAAACTCCATCAAATGATCTTCTATACAATGTACATTTGAAGTAAATAAATAGAGGTGCCCGACGCCTAATATCAACCCTTTGGCATGGCTCGTTTGGCAATTTATCATATTTCAGATAATTCACGAGTGGTTGGCGCTAATCTTCTTCCTCAATTTAAAAAACTTCCACCACATGATTTTCAACTTCTTCATAATCATCATCCATGAAGATTGGTGGTACAACCCAACTTTTACACATCGAAATTTGAATTTGCGCCTTTGGCATAGCTATAGTTGATGCTAGTTTAGTGAGGGCGTCAGCTTGCTTATTCTCTCTTCTAGAAAGATGCTCGATATCAACATCACCAAGCCATCCCATCAGATTTTGAGCATACTTGTGGTATGGGAGCAACTCAGGCTTCCTCACTTCATACACTCTAAGTAGTTGGTTAATCACAAGTAGCGAATCACCATACACCCTAAGGTGTAGTTGCTTTATATTGACGGCTATCTCTAAACCAAGTATGAGTGCTTGATACTCAGCCATATTGTTAGAGCAATTTTCAATTAAGAAAAATAAGAATGGTAGAACTTTACCACCGGATGTTACAAACACGACTGCAGCACCGGCTCCTTCTCTATGAGATGCTCCATCAAATTACATCTTCCAAGGAGAAGCTATCTCTACAGTGAAGGCATCTTAATCAGACAGTTCCCATTCGATAGGCATTGGATGATCAGCTAGAAAATCTGCCAACACTTGTACTTTTAAGGCCTTTTGAGGGACATATACAATCTCAAACTGTTTGAGTTGGAGATACCACCTTACAAGCTGATCAGAAAGCACTGGCTTTGACATGACAAACTTTAATGGGTTGGCTTTCGAGACTAGCCGAACTGTATGAGCTTGGAGTAATTATTCAACTTCTAAATCATGAAGATAAGAGCTAAGAAGATCTTCTCAATAGGTGAATATTTCAACTCGTTTAGAGTCATGGTTCTACTCAGATAGTAGAGTGCAGTTTCTTTGCCATTATCATTCTCTTGTGTAAGTAAAGCTCCAACAGAATGCTCTTGAGCAGCTAGGTAGAGAATTAAGGGACGTCCGGGTATTGCACTTGTGCTTTCATCAAGTATTCTTTAATGCTATTGAAAGCGTTATTGCAAGTTTCATCTCATTCGAATATGATGCCTTTCTTCATGAGATGACTAAATGTTGGCATCGACCAGCCAAGTTTGATATGAATCTTCTCAAGTATGCCAACTTTACCTATAAACTTTTGAGTTCATATATGTTCTGAGGCACATGCATCTTCATGATTGCATCAATCTTTGCTTTTTCAATCTCGATTCCTCGACAGCGAACAATAAATCCAAGAAATTTTCTGGATATAACTCCAAATGCACACTTGAGTGGATTCATTTTGAGTTGATGTTCTCTTAACCGCTCAAACACTTGCCTTAGATCATGGAGATAATATTTCTTTTCCTTTGTTTTCACCACAATGTCATCAACATAGCATTCAGTTGTCTTATGGAGCATGTCATCAAATATCTTTTGCATGGCTCGTTGAAAGTGGCACTAGCATTCTTCAAGCCAAATGGCATAACATTGTAGCAATATATTCCTTTCAGAGTGTGAAAGGTTGTCTTCTCTTGATCCTCAAGGGCCAGACTAATTTGATTGTAGCCGGATGACCCATCCATGAATGACATGACTTTATGCCCCATTGTTGAATCAATCATGAGCTCAGCAATTGATAGTGGAAAATCATCTTTTGGACATGCCAAGTTTAGATCGCGGAAGTCAACACATACTCTGAGTTGCCCAGTTGTCTTCCTCACCGGCACAATGTTAGAAATGTTGGCGTTCGATTGTTTGGTTAACGTGAACCATCAGGGTTCCATACGTTTCTAAATCAGCAAAATCAAGAAATATTGAAACGTATTACCTTTTACCAGGGTATGTTGAAGAAGATGAAGAATTCTCGCGGGCAGCATGCGCAGCCTCACCATTTTGGGCATAACTCTCACATCCAATCTCAGATTTGAGTGATCTATGTGCCAAAACGATCCTCTCTTCAGTGGCTTTCCAATGGTGTATCATACCTCCAGTTCTGAGGTCCACACAATTTTAGAAAAATCGTGAAAGTTGATGGACAGAAGCAGCAAACAACCTTCCGACACGGATTCCTTCTACAATCAACAACACACCATAGATACAACACTATTTCCTTCTACAATAAACAATCTGTTTAGGACACGGATTCCTTCTACAATCAACAACACACCATAGATACAACACTATTTCCCAACTCACCTAATTTACTGATTTAATTACATGTAAATTTCTCACCCATTGATGAATCAAAGAAATACATACTGCCTTACGTGTCGAGATTATTCTATAGGGATTAAGAGTACGGATATCCATAATAACTGAGATCAAGTTCTTCTATATAGACAGTACAAGTCGAACTATCTCAAGCAGTCCTACTCAATACACAAAGTGCACTAATGTGATTTTATAGTCAAGACAAACTAATACTAAATTAGACTACAACAATCCCGATAGAGAGTCCCCATCTATCTCATTTATGAGCATCTGTTTATACTTTATATGAAAACCGATAATATGATCTTCCGCGTGTTGTCGCACAATATATTATCTACAATATAAAGTAAATAGACTATTGCATCAACATATAAATAAATTATAATATGCAATCATTTGATCATATGATTCTCATTTCAAATTCATTGTTTAAACATTGTTCATACAAAAAGCTAGACTTTTAGTATACAATCCAACAAGAAATCCATGTAGGATACTTTAATTCTCTGATCTTGCCTGCTTCAAGAAGCTTATTAATCTCGTCCTCAATCAATGGAATCAATTCTGATCAAAATCGATGCAGCATTTGTTTAACTGGTCGAGTTTCCTTTTTAATGGACAAGTGGTGCACTGCAATTTTGGATCCAAGCCTGGCATTTCTTTATGTGATCATGCAAAGACGTCTCTAAATTCTTGCAAAAGGATAATGTACATTTCTTCTTCCTCTACATTTAGCAGAGCACTTATGTAGGTAGGACGTGGATCATTTTCATCACCTAACTTGATTTCTTTCAACTCATCAATAGTGGCCTTCACACCTTCTTCAAATTGTAGAGGGGCATCTTTAGCATCTACCTCCTCCATTTGAGAATCTTCAAGAGTAGTGATATGGTTGTTGGAAGCTACACTTTCTTTATCATCCTCCTTATCACCTTTATTAAAGATGATTGTCTACATCTTAGCTTTCAACACTCTTCCACATGAGACCGTCAAGATATTTTGCCGCTTCATGTGAGAGGGAATCCGGCTTCGAAGCCTTTGAAAGTTAGGAGACTTGAGATTATTTTTCCTTCTACACTTGTTCCTCTCCAATGGTCCAAGCCTTTCGGAGACACTTCCAAACCTTTGCAAGACAGAGATTCTATTGATTTTCCTTCTGTTTTCATCAAACATATCTCCCATGGATGAAGCCTCTCCCTTGGTGATATAATTTGTACTTGCTCTTCTAATTGCAATGCGGACTGGCTTTCGAGGGACATATCCCAAACCTGGCTTAGCATTCTTGACAGTGTGGCTACTATTTTTCAACATCTTCTGAGTTGCGTTAAGCCCCATGTTCTGACTGGTTGATGGTCTCTTGATGCAACTTGCTTGTCATCAGCTTTTTATTTAGTTCATAATCAACCTTCATGAGGAGTTTGAAAGCTTGTGGACTATATGTCTTGGCTATTTCTACTTCAAAGACTTCACCGAGTTCAGTCTTTGCTCTTTCAACAGGACGTGTGAATCCTTTGAGGGGTGAAGAAGAATGTTTATTTGCATCAATTTTTGTTAAAGGCAACGTCAACTCTTCCAATGTCTCAAGCTCTTTGCCTTTGTTCTTCTTGAGAGTTGCAGATGATGTGCTACCTTCCTCCTTTATTTGTTATTGCCCCCATCTTATGATGTGGCTTCTTCACGTTTCACTTCTTTTGTATTCTTAAAGAAATATTTAGCATCTACAAAGTAAACTTCAGCTTCAATAAATGGCTTGTCATCGCCGAATACCCTTTACACATTATTGCATTCACTGTACTTGAAGCACTGGTGTAATGTAGAAGGAATCACACTATTCTCATACATCCATGGGCGCCTAAAGCATGTTGTATGAAGTTTTTGCATCAATGACATGGAAGAACACCGTTGATTTCATCTCATCAATCAGCAAATCAAGAATAATTGTTCCAAGAGTTCTTTGCCCTTCACGGTTGAACCCTTGGATCATCAATCGGCTATGGCTGAGTTCATCCTCCGGTATTTCTAACTTCTTCAACATGTTTAAAGATAGGATTGATAGCGTTTGGATCTTTTAGTTAACGTGAACTGTTAGGGTTCCATGTAATTCTACTGTAGTGGAAGCATAGGAGTATAATCGTATTACCTTTCACCAGGGTTGATGTAGAGGATGAACAACAAGAACAAACGACCTTCCGATCTTCTGTTGTATTCCTAAGCCACGTCTTGACATTGTGTGGGCAACGATCACTAAGATGAACTCAATCTATAGTTAAACAGTCTTTCACGTGTTTAAGCATGTGAAACTATATATCCGGACTGCTGAGATTGGCAATTTATAGGCTATAATAGGGACCAGGAGGAGAAATTAGGGTTTGGGCCTCCCATTGGGCTTAAGCATCCAAGTTTAGACCAAAACGTATACTTAAGTCCAATAATAATAAATCAATCCACTAACGAAATATTATTGCACTGCCATCCTAGTCCTAAATTACGTTATGGGCTCCTTCTTATTATGAGCTCGTTAATCTCCCCGTGTTTAAGATTCAATGCCCATTAATTAATTATGTTACTGACAACTCAATTAATTAATATATTTACCGAGAGTAGTACAACTCAACCTTATTATCATGCTGGAATAATTCCACCTGCAGGGTTTACATGATAATCATTATGAGCTCCTCAAGGGGACATTATCAACCAATTCCGTTAGGACACAAATTCCTTCTACAATCAACAATACACCATAGAAACAGCACCATCTCCCAACTCACCGAGCATATTGATTTAAGTATTAAATCTCACCTATTGATGAATCAAAGAATAAATACTGGCTTACATGTCGAGATTATTGTATATGGATTAAGAGTACAAACATCCATAATAATAGAGATATAGTTCATTATATAGTCACTATAAAATGAATGATCTCACTGCGATCCCGCTCAATACACACAAAGCGCACTAGTGTAGTTTTATAGTCAAGAAAGACTAATACCAAATCACATTGCAACCATACCGATAGATAGTCCTCGTCTATCTCGGTTGTGAACATCTATTTGTACTTTATAAGGGGCCAATAATATGATATTCCATGTGATGCCGCACACCACATTATCTACAGTATAAAGTAAATGGACTTATGCAACAATACAATTGTACACGTTTGATCACATGATTCTCATTTCAAATATTATCAAAACATTGTTCATAAAAAGTTAGACTTTTAGTATACAATCCAACAAGGATGTTCACTGTAGAGCCTCCTTCAACAAGTATACGATTTACTCGAAGCCCTTGTGTATAACCAGTTATAAATAGAGGTCGGTTATGAGGTTGTGAACCCAACAACATATCTTCATCTGTGAAGGTCACTTTCATGGAGTAAGCTTTTTTTTTAGCCTTCACTGCCCTCCTAACTCACCACATGACATGAGCTTTCATCATGACTTTCTTTTACAGAAGTGAAGTTTGGGCTGCTTCATCCTCTAATGCAATTTGTCCTTCCTTGGCAAGCTGCATGATCTTTTCCTTGAAGATGAAACAATCATGAATGGGATGACCCACCAATCTATGGTATTTGCAATATTTTGGGTCATTAGTTTGATTGTCTTCCTCTAGGCGTTTCATCTTAAGGAGTTTGATGAGTTTAACTTTAATCAGATCGTCGAATGTTCCAGAAACATCAGAGTTCTGGAATGGATATTCTTTTTCTTGAATCTCCTTCAAGGTTAACCTTCTTTGCCCCCACTCTTGAGCAACTTGTTTCCCTTTATCCTTCTTATCATCTCCATTCTTTCGAACCTTGACAATAGTATCGTTTAAGGCCATTGATTCTTTATTGGAGTTTATGGCATAAGGCTTGCCCCTTTCTTGGTTTCTTGTCCATCTTTGAACTTGTAAGAATACGACACTAGTGAGTGTTTGATTCCACTAGTAGCCATGCTCAATTCCATGCTATGAGCTCTCGTAGCCAACTCTTCAAAAGTCTTCAGTCGAATTCTTTGGAGTATGTAGAGTAGACTCCATTCCATCCCTTGGATACACATTTCAATGGCGGACTCTTCAGATAATCGGTCCTTATAGTTTAAACTCAAATTCCTCCATCCATTGATATAATCAATCACATGTTCTTCTTTCAATTGACGAGTGTTAGTTAACTCAGTCATGCTAACGGTTCTCCTCATACTGTAGAAATGATTGAGAAATTCATGCTCCATTTGCACCCAACTGTCAATGGATTCAGCTTGCAAGTCAATATACTAATCAAAGGTATTTCGTTTGAGAGAGCGGACAAACTGCCTCACCATATGGTCTCCATGAGTACCAGCATCATTGCACATATCAATGAAGTGTTATGTGTTACCTTGGGTTTCCCTTACCATAAATTGTTGGAACATGGGAGGTTGGCAGTCAACTGGCAACTTCAAGTTGTCCATTCTTTTCGTGAATGGCTTGACATAAGTGAAGGTGGGCTTAGAAGTCTCTTCAAACCTTTCTTTTATTGTTCCAAGTATAATATCATTCAATTGATCAACTTAGAGCATCCCATCAGCTGAAATTTGCAATCCCCTTTCAGTTTGCTCTTTTTCAATAGTCTGTCATCATATGAACTCTTTCACCTCACTATCGTCCACAACAACTTTTCCGTTTGCACGGCTAGTCTCCATGATGTCCCTTCCTTCCATCAATTTGGATATCTTTGAATCTTGAGCTTCTATGTGTTTTGTGAATCATTCGATAGCTTTCATCATACTTGCTAATTGTGCCTTGATGAGTGATATTTTCAACACGGGCACCTTAAGGCCGTGTAGCCAACACGGCCCTGTAAGCGATGGCCGTGCGGCGACACCTATTCATTCAACACGGGCACCTTAAGGCCGTGTCCAGTCGCACGAGTCGTGTTGGCAGTGTTGGATTGTATACTAAAAGTCTAGCTTTAGTATGAACAATGTCATAACAATATTTGAAATGAGAATCATTGATCAAATGATTGCATCTTATAATTTATTTATATGCATGATGCAATAGTCCACTTACTTTATACTGTAGATAATATGTTGTGCGACAACACGCGAAAGATCATATTATGGGTTTCCTTATAAAGTATAAACAGATGCTCACAACTGAGATAGACGGGGACTCTCTATCGGTATGGTTGTAGTGTGGTTTGGTATTAGCTTGTCTTGGTTATAGAATCATATTAGTGCACTTGTGTGTATAAGGACCGCTTGAGATCGTTCTTCTTATACTGACTATATAGTAGAACTTGATCTCTGTTATTATGGAAGTTCGTGCTCTTAATCCCTATACAATAACCTCGACACGTAGAGCAATATGTATTTCTTTGATTCATCAATGGGTAAGATTTAAAAGTATTAAATCAGCAAACTCGGTGAGTTGGGAAGTAGTGCTGTATCTATGGTGTGCTGTTGATTGTAGAAGGAATCCATTTCCGTAATAGGTTGATGATGTCCCCTTGAGGAGCTCATAAGGTTTATCATGTAAATCTTGCAAGTGGATTAATTTCCGGCATGATAATAAGGTTGAGTGGTACTACTCTCGGATGAGATATTAATTAATTTGAGTTGTCAGTAACTTAATTAATTAATGGACATTGTATATCTTAAACATGGGGAGACTATCGGGCTTATAATAAGAAGGAGCCCAGAACATAATTTTTGGGATTGGACGGGTAGTGCAGTAATAATATTTTAGTGGACTATATTATTATTATTGGATTTAATTAAAAGCTTTGGGATAAGCTTGGTTAATTAAATTCAATTGAGGCCCATCCCAATTTCTCCTCCTGGTCCCTGTTGTTGCCCAACTATATAAGTCATCTCAGCTCCTGTTAACCCTAAGTCAGTGCCTCATTTGACAGTTAGAAAGAACAGGAGCAGATTGAGAGAATCCTGCGGATTGTTGCCCACACAACAGCAGGATTCGACTTGGGACATACAGCAGAAGATTAAGAGGTGGTTCTCTGCAATGGTTCATCCTCTATATCAACCCAGAAGTACGGTAAACATTATATTCGCTTCCGCTGTTATCGTTTATCTGAAATCCTAACGGATCTTGTTGAACCGCACGATCCAATTACCAACAGGCAGCATGAGCCGTGTCATCAACATGGCCCTGCAAGAAGAGGCCGTGTGCCGACATCAGAAGACACAACACGGCCACCTTATGGCCGTGTGACAGAGCACGACTCGTGCTGTGTAAAATCCTGGAAAAAATCAGAATCCTTCTAGAAGCCTCCCAAGGGGTATAAATACCCAATACTTCAATATGCAAAGAGAGATCCGAATTCCAACCCTTCCACACACACCTCACACACCATTTCTTCCATTCTACACCATCATCTTCATCCATTCACCATCCATTGGAACTATAATCATCCAACCATCAAAATCATCATCCAATTGAAGAAAAGAAGCAAGGAAGAGAGGAAGATAACAAGGGAAGGAAGGAAATCACCATTGAAGTGACATCAAGGGAGTTTCCATTCATTTCTTGTATTAAACCTCATAGTTTCATCATGTTTTGTAAGTATCTTAATGTCTATGTTCATTTCCTTCTTAATATGGTAGGCTAATCTCCCTTGTGAGATTAGCAACATGATAGTTGTTGGATAATTTTGGGGATTTGTGTATTTGAATTCATATGTTGATTGGATCTATGATTTTCTATCATTGATTATTAATTACTTGATTTGTATTGATGATTTGTGTGTTGAGTTGTTCTAAATATGTGATTAGATTGAGAAATCAATTATATGCTTAGGATAATTGAGTGAATCATTTCATCAAACACTTCATGTGCATTATAGATTGTGAAGAGATTGAGAAATCCTTCATAGTTTAGAACCCTTTGGTAGGACATGTGATTGGTTTGATCGAGAGATTGATTAATTGTGTGAAGGGACTCTCATTTAAGCTTAGTACCTAGTTGGAATTGTTTAAGTGAGAACCAATCCATTGAGCTATTTGATATTCATATCCTATCCATCTCGAGAGGGAGTTTAGGTGATTTTAGTGTTGGCCCTTAGTCTTCAATCCATGATACATATGAATTTGGTACATAATTCCTAGAATTTCTACTTCTTGATTGTTGTTAATCTCACTTTTAATCAATTTGGTAAACCACTTTCTATCATCATCTTGTTCATTTGATCATTGCTTGTTTTGATTACTTTTCATTCATTTGTTTACACCCAATCCTATTGATGATTCGTCTCTATAAAATTACAATAAACGTGAGATCGCTTAAGCACTAGTGCCTACCTCCCTTGGGTTCGATAATTTCTTGAATTGGTCATTCTCCACTAAACTATGGCTAATCAAATGGCGCCGTTGCAGGGGAGGCAACGGTTGCTAGTAGCTTGAAGAAGGATCGTTTTGAGTAATCTTAATAGAGATATTTTTTTATTTTATTTGTTTACTTGTATTTGCTTTGTGAAAATTTGTTCTAATTTCTCTTATCTTGAAGGTGTATGCAAACGAGGTCAAAAGGGAATCAAGTCGAACCAATTGATCTAGAGCTTGAAAACACTTTGAGGAGAAGGAGAAGAGGGAACGAAACCAAAAATAGTAATTCAATGGAGAATTTTCAAGAAGATAATCGTGCGGAGATAGAGCATGATGGGGAAGGACGACACAATATGAACGTGCAAGACAACGCACATCAATTCAATGAGAATCCTCCTCAACAAGCCTATCAAAATCATGGAGCTATTAACAGCCAAGCTTTTCTTCAACAAATGGTGCAACAAGTTATAAGACAACAAGGCTTTCAACAAGCTTATGCTCCTCCACAACAAGCTTATGTGCCACCACCTCCACCTCCGGTGCAACATGGAATGCAAAATGATCAAAGGGTGATCCGGGATTTCTTCATGCCGAGGACAATGCCACAAATGATGGGACCACCAATTCATGCCAACAACTTTGAATTTAAAATGGGCTTGATTTCATTGGTGAGAGAGCAACAATTTAGTGGAACCCCGAATGAAGATCCTAATGCTCATATAGCCCAATTTGTGGAGATTGCCAACACCATGAAGATGAATGGGGTGAGTGAAGATTGTATCAAGATGAGGTTGTTTCTGTTTTCTTTGAAGGATAGAGCAAGAACATGGTTATCCACTCTTACTCCCGGAATGTGCAACACATGGGACGAACTTGCACAAATGTTCTTGAACAAATACTTTCCACCTTCCAAGACGCTTCAAATGAAGAGCTTGATCACTCAATTCAAACAAATGCCTCAAGAGAGTTTTTATGAAGCGTGGGAAAGGTATAAAGATATGCTACGCAAGTGTCCATAACATGGTTTCCTGGAGAATCAACAAGTTGGATTTTTCTATCAAGGACTTGTGAATGGGCAAAGAGTGCTTGTTGATGCTTCGGCGGGTGGATCCGTACTTGGAGTAACTCCGGAAAGGGCCATAAAATTTTTTGAAGAGATTGCTACAAATGTGTACCAATGGCCATTTGAGAGGGTAAGTGGATGCTATGGATTTGAAAGTTTTGATCAAGGGAAACAATATAATGTGAAGAGTGTAAGTGTTGAACCAAGTATGCCAAGCATGAAAAAGATAGTGGCGGAAGTCATTCAACAAATGAGCTTGAATCAAAGTGTGAACAATCAAGGAGCGAATATGGTTGAGGGGCTACAAGTCAAGGAAGGTGTGCTACCTCCGAATGTTGTGAATGGTGAACAATGGGCAAACTCTATGCCACGTGTTGAGGATGTGTCATACATGCAATGAAGAAACTTCCAAGGGAATTACCAAAATAATTTCCAAGGTAGTTTCAACCAAAGTCAAGGAAACTATCCACCAAGGCAAGGGGGCTTTAATGGTCAAAGTAGTGGAAGCTCATACCCACAACAACAAAGGCAAAGCAACTTCTCTTACTCTAATCCGAGCAATGCGGTTGCGTATCCTCCGGGATATCAACCGGGAGCTAAGGCACCGAACAATGAGGGAAGAGCATCAACCGATGAGCTACTTGAACAATTGATTGCATCAAACAAAGGTAGAGATGAAGCTAATGAAAGAAGATTCAAAGCTATGGAGGAAAATAATGAAAGAAGATTAAAAGCTATTGAGGAAAATAGTGATAGAAGATGCAAAGCTTTGGAGTATAATGTTGGACAAATGACAAGTTCATTGAGTGCTCAACAAAAAGGAAAGTTCCCAGCCACAACCGAAGTTAATCCAAAGGCTCAATGTTTGTTGGTTGATATGAAAGAGGAACGAAAGGTTGAAGAAGGGTTGGTGGAAAGCAAGGTTGTTGAAGAAATGAAAGAAGAGCAAAAGCCTAAATGGATACCTAAGTGGAAAAGGGTGCAAGAGGAAAAGAAAGTTGAGGAGAAGATCAAAGAAGAGGATTACAAACGTAACTATTGGGGTATTCTGATCACTCCATTCCCTATTCCATATCCACAAATGTTTGTAAAAGAGGAGAAGAAAAAGGAATTTCCGGAGTATGTCATGTCGCTCAAGAAGAAGTATGAAGAGAAAAAGAAAGAGGAGCAACCCGAAATGAGTAAGTTGATGCATAAAGGGGGACCTACGAAGGTTGGTGATTCGGAGAAGTTCATAATCCCTTGTGATTTTGAAGGAAAAAGCACCCTTGATGCATTGTGTGACTTGGGGGCAAGTGTCAATGTGATGTCTCATGCCACGTTTAAAGACCTTGAAATTGGAGAGCTAAAACCAACAACAATCCGTTTTGAAGTAGTAAATGGCGAGGTTGTGAAGCCACTTGGGATTGTTGAAGACGTTGAGGTCAAAGTGAAGGGGTTAGCATTTCCGGCTGATTTCATGGTTTTGGAAGTGAAAGCGGACCCTAAAATTCCACTTATTTTGGGAAGACCATTTCTAGCCACCGGAAGAGCAAAGATTGATGTTGGTAGAAAGGAGTTATCATTGAGCTCAAAAGGAAAAAGTGTCACATTCTTGTGCAAGAAAGATAAAGGGATCAAGCCTCATCATACAAGGCCTCCGGATGATTTCGATGATCATGATTCTCTTCTCTTTGACAATTTAAATTCATTTCTTCATGATTATATGAAATTGTCAAATGCTAACTTGACTTCTTGTGATATTAATAGGATGAAAGCATCGGAGCTCGATTGGAAACTCGACAAAGGAGAAAGAGGAAGCCCACTAGAATCACTTCTCAATGACGATTTGATGCTTGTAAGCAAGAATGGTGAGGTTGAGCTAGTGGACAAGAAGAAGGCCAAGCTAATGTTCAAAGTGAGGATGCGAGGAGAAAGTGGGATGGACCATTCTTTGGTCCAATGATCGTGAAATTCCATCCGGCTTGAAGACGTTAAACTTAGCGCTAAATGGGAGGCAACCCATTCTTTTGTTATTTTGATGCTTTTTGTTGATTTTGGTCTTGTAGGTGGATTGTGCTCATGAGAAAAATGCACATTGAAGAAAAGAGAAGTGCTTCATGGATTTGAGTAAAAATGTCACCATTTGTTGCAAACTTAATTCTCGACTCTTGTATCGAGTCAAGTTTGGGGGGAAAGTGCATGGTGAACATAGCTTGAGTCGTGTGGATGCGTTTACTTCTCCACAAGAAGATCATCAATAGAAACTACAAGGGTAAGTCCCACCACTTTTTGCAAACTTAATTCTCACTTCTAAGTTCGATTTAAGTTTGGGGGGAGAGTGCGTGGTGTGACTCACCACTTGAGTGTGCTTGATATGATGATATTGATGATGATAGGTCTTCTTGTAAAATTCACTCAATTTTAAAATTTTCTCATAAGTTTGGTTGAATTTTGGTATGATTGGTGGTGTTGAAGTGCTTGTGAATCCATATTTTTAAGGCAATTGTTGAGCTAATGGTGTTGTATGAGTTTTGAGTATGAATGAAGAGTATTGGAAGCACGAATGGAGCTTGGAGCAAACGCTTTCCTTACCAAATGCCTATTGAGGGAGTACCCTACACCTTATCACTTTTAATTGATTTGGATTGAATGGATTAGCATGTTACTTCATGTGTTATGTTTTTGGGATGTTTATTTTTATAATTTGGGATTTCCTTTTCAATAAAAGTTGGGATGATTGTGAGCTTACATTGTTATGGATGAGTTGAATACGTGCTTCATTGTTTAATGATGGTGATTTTTATTCTTGCTTGATTTGTGATTTTGTTTTGTTTCTTGTTTGTTGAGTCTTTATTTTGTTTTTGTGTGTAGTTGTTTTTATTATTCGTGTTTAGGTTTTGTTTGGTGGTTTGTTTTGGGATGTTGTGAGTCATTTTTGAACATGAGTGGTGATATATTGTGGTAGTAAGTGATAACAAGTTATGATTAAGAATCTCTACACTTTCGAATTGTGACATGTTTTAATTAATTTGTTCAATTTTGAGATGAATGTGGTGTAATAAGTTTCTTAAGGTCCAATGCATAAGCTTGTGAGAATTTGAGCCTCAACCTTGCATACATGGTTTTTTTTTCTTCATGAGTGGATCGATTGAGTTTTGATAAGCTAGAACTTGCTCAAGGACTATAGGAACGAGCCCGATTTGTGGAGATTAGTGAAATGATCTAAGGCCATCCTTGTCATTTATAGTCCATATATTTTCCTACCTTGAACATCATCCCTAGTCAACCACTTTGAGCCTTAAAGCCATTTTATTGTGAATTTAGCATACTACAAGCCTTAATTACCCACTTGAGCCTTACATACATACCTTGTGTGTGAGTGATTGAGGAGATGTGGTTTAGAAAGGTTCGATGAGAATTGTTCAAGAAAAGAAAGAAAATGGTAACAAGCAAGAAAAAGGATGAAAATAGCTCAAGAAAGAATGAACATGCAACCTCAAAACAAGAAAATGAGCAAAGCAACAACAATATGCTCAAGTATTTAAAAGTTTAAAGAAGGAAACATGCATCATAAGAAGCTCAATCCAAAGGAGAAAGTTGATGATTAGTGCTTGTGAACATTAAAGACAAGAAAGGAAGAAAGAAAAGTGGAGAAGTTGGAGAAATTGGACATCTCTTTGATTACTTACACTTGATTAGTCATTCTAACCTATATTCTTCCTACCCTACCAAAGAGCCTATCATTACATCCTTAATGAAAGACCTTTTTGATCATTAATGGAAACCTTGGCGGTTTATGAATATAGTCCACGAGCAAGCTTATAGCGAGTCGAGCCAATTGATTGATGAGTGTTGTTTTACCCTACTTTAAAGAGTGTTGAGTGAAATTGATATCTATGTGAGGCTTGGACTAAAAAGGGACTGTATTACACTATCATTCTCTTTAGATTGAACTTGTTAATTCTTCATGTCATGAATCTAATGTTGTAGGTGTTGGATTGTATACTAAAAGTCTAGGTTTAGTATGAACAATGTTATAACAATTAATTTGAAATGAGAATCATATGATCAAATGATTGCATCTTATAATTTATTTATATGTTTGATGCAATAGTCCACTTACTTTATACTGTAGATAATATGTTGTGCGACAACACGCGGAAGATCATATTATCGGTTTCCTTATAAAGTATAAACAGATGCTCACAACCGAGATAGACGGGGACTCTCTATCGGGATGGTTGTAGTGTGGTTTGGTATTAGCTTGTCTTGGCTATAGAATCACTCTAGTGCACTTATGTGTATTGAGCAGGACCACCTGAGATCGTTCAACTTATACTGACTTATAGAAGAACTTGATCTCTGTTATTATGGATGTTCGTGCTCTTAATCCCTATACAATAACCTCGACACGTAGGGCAGTATATATTTCTTTGATTCATCAATGGGTGAGATTTAGATGCAATTAAATCAATAAACTCGGTGAGTTGGGAAATAGTGCTGTATCTATGGTGTGCTGTTGATTGTAGAAGGAATCCGTGTCCGTCATAGGTTGATGATGTCCCCTTGAGGAGCTCATAAGGATTATCATGTAAACCCTGCAGGTGGAATTTATTCCGGCATGATAATGAGGTTGAGTGGTACTACTCTTGGATGATATATTAATTAATTGAGTTGTCAGTAACTTAAATTAATTAATGGACATTGTATATCTTAAACATGGGGAGACTAACGGGCTCATAATAAGAAGGAGCCCAAAACGTAATTTTGGGATTGGTACGGTAGTGCAGTAATAATATTTTAGTGGAATATATTATTATTATTGGACTTAAGTATAAGCTTTGGGCTAAGCTTGGATACTTAAGCCCAATGGAGGTCCAACCCAATTTCTCCTCCTGGTCCCTGCTGTAGCCCATGTATATAAGTCACCTCAGCTTATCTGGAACCTTAATCTAATTCATTATTTACGTGTGATTAGGGTTGATAGCAGATTGAGTAGGTCTCATAGATCGTCGCCCACACGACGTCGAGATCGGACTTGGGACATACAACAGAAGACCGGAAGGTCGTTTGCTGCTGCAGTTCGTCATGTTACAAAATTCATACAAAATCGTACAGTACTCCGATTTTGATATATTATATACTGACGGAAAGCCCTCGAAGAGAGGATCGTCTGAGCGCAAAGACCACTCAATTCCGACATCAGAAGAGGAACTTATGGCTATTCTCGTGGGACTGCACAGTCTGCCAGCGAGAATTCAACCTCTACATCAACCCTTGGTGAAAGGTAATGCGTTTCATGTTTACTTGCTTCCGCTGCTTGTTAGAAATACATGGAACCCTAACGGGTCACGTTAACCAAACGATCGAATGCCAACAATTGGTATCAGAGCGTCGGTTTCGTGGTGAAGCGTGACACGTTAGGCTAGGGTTTATGTGATTAATTTTTCGGAATTAGGATCACATGTTTAGGGTTTTGGTTTTATTGCGCAAACCATGAATATCCCTATGTGATATATACCCTGTATCATATCTATTCGTCCATGGTTGTGTGTGAGAGGATTCGACGAAAACTGTTCGTCAATTTCACATGCAAGGAAGAAAAAGAGGGCAAAAATAGAATCACGTTTTTGAGAGAAAATCCAGCGCAGTGATATTGCATAGGCAATAACCGGAGTTTCAACGGTCGGATTGAGCTGTAATTTGGTCAGCACGTTCAGATCTTGTGAATGTACATTCTGAACGGTGGAGATCGAATTTGGAGCTTTTTCGTGCTAGGATTACGCTGAAAACAGAAGCAGATTTTTGGGCGATTCTGTTTTGCGCAGTCGAAGGAAAAGAGCCTTTCTCACAAACTAACCGTTGGATTGAGCTGTAATTTGGTCAGCACGTTCACATATTGTGGATGTACATTCTGAACGGTGGAGATCGAATTTGGAGCTTTTTCTTGCTGGGATTACGCTGAAAACAGAAGCAGATTTTTGGGCGATTCTGTTTTGCGCAGTCCAGGGAAAAGAGCCGTTCCTCAGAAATTAACCGTTGGATCGAGCTGTAATTTTGTCAGCACGTTCAGATCTTGTGGATGTACAATCTGAACGGTGAAGATTGAATTTGGAGCGTTGTCGTGCTGGGATTACGCTGAAAACAGAAGCAGATATTTGGGCGATTCTGTTTTGCGCAGTTGAGGGAAAAGACCCGTTTCTCACAACATAACCGTTGGATCGACCTGTAATTTGGACAGAACGTTCATGGATTACAGGAGTAGATTCTGGACGGTGGAGATTGGATTATGAGGTTCTTGCAGTTTCGAACTACGAACGACAGTTGGTGTAGTTTGGTGTTGCGCGTTGGGCTGAACTTGGTTCCATGCAAGTAGGCCCTTGGACGAGCAACAGTCCGGGCGAGGGGCGCTCGTCAAGGCACTTGGAGCGCTCCCTGACACGATTGATGGTGGGATATGACGATGGACGTCTTGGGGCACAAGCAATCCTGCTTGTTGCGTAAGGCATCGATTCCACAGTAGGAGTGTCGGACAAGACATTAAAATTTAGAGGCGTTTTTATTCCTAATATATATAACTGTCATAATTGATTTAATTGTCTATTATTGTTATATATATATGGATGCCTGATCTCTATGATTTATTGTCTTATATAGAAGCATGCTAGATTGCATATTATATTTGGTATATTATATGCATGTATTGCTAGAGTGTTGGATAAGACATCCAATTTTAGGAAAACTAATTCCTAATATATAACTGCCATAATAGATTGTATATTATTGTTATATATGGATGTCGAATTAATTCCTAATATATGACTGCTATAATTGATTTAATAATCTATTATTGTCATATATGGATGTCGAATTAATTCCTAATATATAACTGCTATAATTAATTGTCTATTATTGTTATATATGGATGTTGAATTAATTCCTAATATATAACTGACATAATTGATTTAATTATCTATTATTGTTGTATATGGTTGCTCGTCGATATCGATGATTTCGATAATCTAGACGATATCGACGATCGATATCGATAGTTTTGGAATGTTGATAATCTTGATGTTTTTCGAATATTTGATAATCTAGTCGATATCGATGATTTTGATAATCTGGACGACATCGACGGTCGATATCGATGGTTTTGAAAATTGGACAATCTGGAAATTTCAAAATTTTGATAGTTTGGAAGTCTTTGCTGATATTCGTGCCTGATGGCGAACAATCGAATTCGCTGATATATAACTGTTAATGATTGATTTAATTATTGATTATTGTTATATATGTATGCATGACTCTTTGGGATTTACTGCCTTATGTGCCGTGATAGGAGCATGCTAGGATTGCGTATATTATTCTGAATATTATATGCATGTAAAAACCCTCGGTTTTAAATAACTAAGTGGGAGAGGGGATTGGTAAAAATTCCCGCAGCCTCCATTATTGGTTTGTAAGTGATGTGAGTAAACTTGCGTGTTGGCAATAGGCCTTCCTCCCTAACGGATGAGTTTATTCACGGATCACTGGTACAGACTTCATTACATAATTATTGTTTGTAATGTGGCACATGAACTTACGTGTTGGCAATAGGCCTTCCTCCCTAACGGATGAGTTTATGTGGGGCTCACTGGTACAAACTTATAATTGATGATTGTAGGAAGCTATCCGAGCGCGTGTGTACTTCTCCAACTGTAAGGCACACAAGCTCGCGCAGTGGACTTGGGATCAAAAATGGTGTACACTTAGGTGTAAATAATTAGTATCCTCCCCAACGGAGTCACTGCTTTTATTTGCATGGCTAAAGAGGAACCGACTATTAATTATTTTGTCATGAGGTTAGGTTGACAAATGAAATTAATGGGTATAACCTTCTCTTGTAAATGTTTGGGTTTGTAAACGTCCACACTAACGTGGCTTGCAGACTCACGGTGCTTGAGATGTCGGTGAATTTTATTTTTATATTATTTTGAGGGAATTAATATAAAAGGATAAAATTCGAAGATTTGATCGGTATATTTATTTATGATTCTCTGTAATTTCAAATGGTTTTATCTCGCTTATTGTTAACTAAAAGAAATTATATTTACTGGTCCAAAATTAGATGATTAGAAAAGAATCTTGGTTTTGATTTTACTGCTTAAGAAAATAAAAATGTGTTATTCCTTAAGGATGTTCATGATGCCTATTAAAGTCTCTAGTGGGGAGGTGAGAGGTTCATAGAAATATGATGGTCTCATGTAACTCTTCAGATACTTGAGTAAGTTAAAAGGTGGTAGGTTATGATTGAATTTGATGAATGAATTGGATACATGGAATAAAAGTTGAAGGGGAAACCTAAGTCAATTTTATTCTCCATAATTGCCTAGATGTTTTGAGTAAGTTTCTCCTAAATTACAGAGGTTATATATGGTGGGGAATTTCTGACAAAACATGTGGCAAAGGAAATTCAATTTCATCAAGATGTGAACAAGACTTTTATCTCATTCACTAGTCGTTGAATCGTGATTAGTGATGGCATCTACTAACACGTTGTGTGTAGATACAGGAATCACTAAAAGCCTACGACTAAGTGATGATGAGATTTTTATGTACATGGGTAAGACTACGAGAGTAGTGGTTGTTGCAGTGGGAGTTGTTTATTTATCTTGCGATATGAATAAACGTTTGATTTTATGAAATTGTCTTTACGTACGTTTTCATAGAAAGAATTTGATTTCGGTTTCTATGCATTAATAGATGGATACTCCATTTCATTTAAATGACATGGTCATTATAATGAAGGATAGAGTTGTAATCTGTTATGGTACGTTGGTGAACAATTTGTATACTCTGAAATCATGTTTATCCCCTGGATGTGACAAATAGTAATTAATAATGAGTCTTCTAATCTAGTAAGAGAAAGGTACCTTCAGAAATGAATTTCCCACCTTAATGGTGTGACGAATAGAAGGAATAGCACTCTTATGGTAGTGATTAGATAGATGATGAATTATTTGGAATCACTAAATTCATTTTATGGATATGCCCTAGGAACAGTAATTCGTAAGAATGTTTTTCTGTTTGTGGGATATCCTAGAAAAATGAAGGATGATTTATTTAGTCCACAAGATCGAAGAGTGATTGTTAACATAAACACTAGATTTTTGGAAAAATGACTATGTAATAAATCAAATACCCATGTATAAGTTGTTTTAAAAGAAGTGAGAGGAAAATAAAAAGTATTAGTACCAAGTGTACAAGAGGATATACCACAAGGTAGACTGCAACGCTTGTCACGTCTGATACACAATTGCATGTAGTGCCCTGTCGTAGTGGGAGGGTTGTTCGACAACCCGTAAGATATATATTTTGGGAGAGTCGTGAGACTTGGTCCCTAGTAAATATGGAATGGACCCACGGATACGACGAAGCACTACAAGATAGAAATGCAGAATCTTAGCTAATTGCAATGAATGTTGAATTAGAATCGATGGATTCTGAATTAAATCTGGGTGCTAGTAGAGCCGCTAAATGGCATAAAAGCCATTGGAAGCGGGCATACAAGAATAAAAGAGGATCATAGCATAAGGTGAAAACCTTGGAAGCAAGCTTGTTGCGAAAAGGTATACTCAGAAAGAAAGGGTTCGATTATGAGAAAACCTGTTCGCCGGTAGCTGTGACTATATTGATCCGGATTCTTTTATATGTTGCTACTCATATGGAATATGAGGGATAGCAAATAGATGTCAAGACAACTTTCCTAATTGGAAGTCTTGAGGAAAACATCTATGTGAAGCAACCAGAGTGATTTATTGCAAAGGGCTAAGAGCATTGTGATAGGAAGCTTAAAAGTGTCCATCGATGGACTAAAGCAAGCTTCAAGATCATGAAACATCCGTTTTGATGAGGAAATCCAAAGATATGGATTTATTCAATGCGCGGATGTGTCTTGTGTATTGAAAAGAGTGATGGAAACGTGGTGGTATTACTTGTACTATACATAGATATTATCTTGCTCATTGGAGACAATGAAAGAGTATTATCGGGCGTATGGGGTATGGTTAATAAAGCGGTATAAGATGAAGGACTTAAGAGGAGCAAAAATATCCTTTTGATCACGGTAATACGGATCACAATAAAGGATGTTATGCTTATCTCAAGCTTCATGAAATGATACAATCCTTACTCGTTTTAGCATGTGACTTTATCTAAGGAAATGTGTCTTGAGACACAAAAGGAAGATAAAGGAGATGAAAGCAGTTCCTTATGCTTCGGCAAATGAGGAAGCCTAATCTAAGGAATGCTATACATGAGTATGGATATCTGTTTTGCTAAATGCATGAACAGTGGGTATCAACGTAACCCGGAACAAGAATGATGAACTGTGGTAAGACATATATGAAGTGTCTGAAAAGGACTGGAAATTATATGTAAGCTTACTGGGCAGATTCACTGCTTCTTGTGGATTACGTAGATTCAGATTTTTTAGTCAGATTGGACGGCAGTAAATCCACCTCAAGGTTATGTGTTTAATTTTAGGAAGTTGAGTCATAATGTGGAGGAGTGTTATATAGAAATATATTTCAGACTTCGGACTCCATATGAAAAGATGATAAATTGGAGCCTATGAGGCAACCAATGTATCTGTATGACTCTAGAAACTTCATGATGGACTTTGTAGTGTTTCTAAGTTTGCCCAAGGATATCAAAATTTATATTGATGATATTGGTGCAGTTGCAAACTTGAAGGAATCACAAGTCCATAAGGCAATTAAACACATGGAGCGCGAGTACCACCTGTTACGAGAAATCGTATGATGAGGGGAAGGTTGTTGTCACCTAGATTGCATCGGATGATAACCTAGTAAATCCATTAACAATGACCTTAAGACGAGAGCTTTTAATGGTCGTGTAGTGGGAGTGGGAATCAGATGTATGGCGGAAGACATAACAACATAGTCTTTTAGTATAAGTGGGAGATTGTTGGATTGTATACTAAAAGTCTAGGTTTAGTATGAACAATGTTATAACAATTAATTTGAAATGAGAATCATATGATCAAATGATTGCATCTTATAATTTATTTATATGTTCGATGCAATAGTCCACTTACTTTATACTGTAGATAATATGTTGTGCGACAACACGCGGAAGATCATATTATCGGTTTCCTTATAAAGTATAAACAGATGCTCACAACCGAGATAGACGGGGACTCTCTATCGGGATGGTTGTAGTGTGGTTTGGTATTAGCTTGTCTTGGCTATAGAATCACTCTAGTGCACTTATGTGTATTGAGCAGGACCACCTGAGATCGTTCAACTTATACTGACTTATAGAAGAACTTGATCTCTGTTATTATGGATGTTCGTGCTCTTAATCCCTATACAATAACCTCGACACGTAGGGCAGTATATATTTCTTTGATTCATCAATGGGTGAGATTTAGATGCAATTAAATCAATAAACTCGGTGAGTTGGGAAATAGTGCTGTATCTATGGTGTGCTGTTGATTGTAGAAGGAATCCGTGTCCGTCATAGGTTGATGATGTCCCCTTGAGGAGCTCATAAGGATTATCATGTAAACCCTGCAGGTGGAATTTATTCCGGCATGATAATGAGGTTGAGTGGTACTACTCTTGGATGATATATTAATTAATTGAGTTGTCAGTAACTTAAATTAATTAATGGACATTGTATATCTTAAACATGGGGAGACTAACGGGCTCATAATAAGAAGGAGCCCAAAACGTAATTTTGGGATTGGTACGGTAGTGCAGTAATAATATTTTAGTGGAATATATTATTATTATTGGACTTAAGTATAAGCTTTGGGCTAAGCTTGGATACTTAAGCCCAATGGAGGCCCAACCCAATTTCTCCTCCTGGTCCCTGCTGTAGCCCATGTATATAAGTCACCTCAGCTTATCTGGAACCTTAATCTAATTCATTATTTACGTGTGATTAGGGTTGATAGCAGATTGAGTAGGTCTCATAGATCGTCGCCCACACGACGTCGAGATCGGACTTGGGACATACAACAGAAGACCGGAAGGTCGTTTGCTGCTGCAGTTCGTCATGTTACAAAATTCATACAAAATCGTACAGTACTCCGATTTTGATATATTATATACTGACGGAAAGCTGTCGAAGAGAGGATCGTCTGAGCGCAAAGACCACTCAATTCCGACATCAGAAGAGGAACTTATGGCTATTCTCGTGGGACTGCACAGTCTGCCAGCGAGAATTCAACCTCTACATCAACCCTTGGTGAAAGGTAATGCGTTTCATGTTTACTTGCTTCCGCTGCTTGTTAGAAATACATGGAACCCTAACGGGTCACGTTAACCAAACGATCGAATGCCAACAGTAGGATGACTTAGCATAAATTGTGATTCTTATTATTATTGATGTGTTGTTACTTATGTTCGTTTAGTCTTTTCCTAGGTGAAAATCACTCTCCTTGGTTTATCATTTTCATTGTGCGGGGACGCACAACACTTTAAGTTTGGGGGTGTGATGAGTGATATTTTCACCTAGATTTTAGTGTCTTTTTATATGTATTTTCGTATTATTTTATCCGTATTTTATGTTCTATTTGGTTGTGTTTTGTGTTTTTATGGAAATGTGTGTGAATAAGGAAGACGTAGGAAAAACCAGATCTCAATTCGGAGTTGAAACGAGAGAGAACGAGCCAAAATAGTGAAGAAATACAGGAGCCAACACCAACACGGGCCGTGTAGCAAACACGGCCCTGTAAGCGATGGCCGTGCGGCGACACCTATTCGTTCAACACGGGCACCTTAAGGCCATGTCCAGTCGCACGAGTCGTGTCGGCAGCACGAGCCGTGTCATCAACACGGCCCTGTAAGAAGAGGTCGTGTGCCGACATCAGAAGACACAACACGGCCACCTTATGGCCGTGTGACAGAGCACGACTCGTGCTGTGTAAAATCCTGGAAAAAAATCAGAATCCTTCTAGAAGCCTCCCAAGGGGTATAAATACCCAATACTTCAATATGCAAAGAGAGATCCGAATTCCAACCCTTCCACACACACCTCACACACCATTTCTTCCATTCTACACCATCATCTTCATCCATTCACCATCCATTGGATCTATAATCATCCAACCATCAAAATCATCATCCAATTGAAGAAAAGAAGCAAGGAAGAGAGGAAGATAACAAGGGAAGGAAGGAAATCACCATTGAAGTGGCATCAAGGGAGTTTCCATTCATTTCTTGTATTAAACCTCATAGTTTCATCATGTTTTGTAAGGATCTTAATGTCTATGTTCATTTCATTCTTAATATGGTAGGCTAATCTCCCTTGTGAGATTAGCAACATGATAGTTGTTAGATAATTTTGGGGATTTGTGTATTTGAATTCATATGTTGATTGGATCTATGATTTTCTATCATTGATTATTAATTGCTTGATTTGTATTGATGATTTGTGTGTTGAGTTGTTCTAAATATGTGATTAGATTGAGAAATCAATTATATGCTTAGGATAATTGAGTGAATCATTTCATCAAACACTTTATGTGCATTATAGATTGTGAAGAGATTGAGAAGTCCTTCATAGTTTAGAACCCTTTGGTAGGACATGTGATTGGTTTGATCGAGAGATTGATTAATTGTGTGAAGGGACTCTCATTTAAGCTTAGTACCTAGTTGGAATTGTTTAAGTGAGAACCAATCCATTGAGCTATTTGATATTCATATCCTATCCATCTCGAGAGGGAGTTTAGGTGATTTTAGCGTTGGCCCTTAGTCTTCAATCCATGATACATATGAATTTGGTACATAATTCCTAGAATTTTCACTTCTTGATTGTTGTTAATCTCACTTTTAATCAATTTGGTAAACTACTTTCCATCATCATCTTGTTCGTTTGATCATTGCTTGTTTTGATTACTTGTCATTCATTTGTTTACACCCAATCCTATTGATGATTCATCTCTATAAAATTACAATAAACGTGAGATCGCTTAAGCACTAGTGCCTACCTCCCTTGGGTTCGATAATTTCTTGAATTTGTCATTCTCCACTAAACTATGGCTAATCATGCCTCAATAGTTGAAGTGCCTGCCATCATTACTAGAGCTGAAATTGAGTCAAATGAAGAACTTGAGATGAATGAGGACATGAGCATGCAGAATCTTCATCACTATCGTCTTTCATGGGTAGTTATTTTCTTGAAGCCTTCACAACCAAAGGGTTGGATTCAGATGAGGCTTCTGACTGAGCTTTCATTGACATGCTCCTTGTAATAACAGCCACATATTCATTCAATGAATTTGAGAGCTATGAAGCGGCAGTCCTTTACACCGTGATCTTGACATGAGTCATTTTGTATCTTTAAGCTTGTAGAGAGAAGAGATGAGAGGTAGAGATGGTCCCACTGGACGTGCCAAAATTTGTAATAACAAATTTTGTATTTATGATAAAATAAATATAAATTGAGTACAAAGATAATTTTAGATGGATTTAATTTGGAGAATACGTAAGTAAGTTACAATCACAATGAATCCTCTGAATCTTCTCTCGAACCAATTTGGCTTGACTTGACTTTGACTTGACTTGTGTGTGTTGGCTTTGACTTCTTTAACTGGAGCATATGCTGACTGTGTTGACAACATGTATGTTGAGCCAGATCTTCAAATGAAGCTTGTTCGAGCTTGGATGTATAGCCTTGTAACATCGATCCAGAGGTGTTGAACCTTTGTTCATATTGAATGTTGACTGGAGAGCTTTCTGCGAAGAACGCCGAGGAATTTGATGTTAAGAACGCTTGATCTGGGGGGCTTTAGCACCTTAATCCCATATTGGAGGCCGCTCTTGACTTGAAGTTGCTTTGAAGATGATCTTGAGCATTTCTTGACTTGAAGCTTCAAGATCGAAGGTCGTTCTTGACTTGAAGCTTGCAGATGCTTGAACTTGTTCTTCGCTTGGAGCTTGAAGATCTTGAGACTTGCTTGAAGATCTTGACTTGAAGCTTGAAGATGCTTGAACTTGTACTTTGCTTGAAGCTTGAAGACTTGAAGATAGCTTGAAGATCTTCGACTTGTTCTTCACTTGTAGCTTTGAAGATCTGAAGATTGCTTGAAGATCCTCGCTTGTTCTTCACTTGAAACTTTGAAGACTTGAAGATCTTGTGCTTGAAGACTAGAAGACTTGAAGATTGCTTGAAGATCCTCGATTTGTTCTTCACTTGAAGCTTAAAGATCTTGAAGGAGCATTGCTCGTGTTCTCGATCTCTTCAAGAGCGTCAAGTCTTCGAGTGATTGAATGTGTATGCTCAAATGAATGGAAGAGACCCCTTTATATATGTGAGGGGTGAAGTTCAGGGCTATTTAGGCCTTACTCTAAGGGCTTGGGCCTTCAACTTGATTGGACCATAATCGGGCCTAATTTAATTTTTATGGGCTTGTTTGACTTAAGTTAGACCTCATTTGACTTGGGCTTACTTCACTTGGGTCAGACCTCATTTAACTTGGACTACTTGACTCGGGTCAGACCTCATTTAATTTAAGCTCATTTAATTTGTTGGGCTCAAATTAATTATCAAATATTTATTAATCTATTTTAGGATTTAATTTATTTAAATTCAAAAATAAATTAAAATTGATATTTAATAAAGAAAATCCACGTGTCGCCATTTGATTGGACCATCTAATTGCTTACTAACCTCATATCAATTGTAACATTTTATTATAACACTTTAAAAAATATTAAATATACTGTTTATGTAACATTTTTTTTTATCTTAATGTAACATTATTTTGTTAACACTTTTGAATGTAAATGTAACATTATATAAATTGTTTTATTAACACTTTTAAATTATAATATAACATTAATTGCATTAATTTGCTAACACTTCTAAATATAACATAACACTAACTACATTATTTTGTTAGCACATTTAATATAATGTAACATTAAGCTAATGGTTTTGCTAACACTTACGAATATAATGTAACATTAATTGTATGATAATTATATCACTTTTACATATACATGTAACACTTTCATAAAAGAATAATGTAACACGAGTTAAGATTTTAGATATTTACGCAATATTTATTATTATTATTAATTTAATTTATAATAATAATAATAATTTTATTGAATTTTTATATTTATATTAATTATTTAATTAATAAAAATATAATAATAATAGTAATAATTTTAATTTAATTATATTATTATTATTATTCTAGAAATGTTAAATATTTTTCGAAAAATAAGTGTATAGTTTACAATACATCGAACACACAATGGTGCATTGTAAAAACTAGCTCCTTAGTGAAGCTAAGGCTAACTTCTTTCTAAAATAAGCAACCAATCAAAATGGTTAGATCATTCTATCTAACAGTTTGCACATACAGTCAACAAAAAATACAAAACTAGCTAACTACAACTTCAAATCATGAACAAGAAAATCAAAGTACCAAAAAACTGCATCCACAGATTCAGCCTATTGCAACTTTTTTTGAATGTTGTATATCAAGAGATACCTCACAACAGATTTCATCTGTTAAAGAAGTTATAATCCATGATCTATTTCATACAAAGCCCATGCAGCAATGTGTATCACCTCTAACATTGTGCAGTCACACTTGCATAAAAGTTCGTATAATTTCTTCACTTGTTCAATAGAAGCACTTCTATCAGCCTCCTTTGGAGACAATCTGTCAACTCCTTAGCAGCATCCTCATCAATAATTTCAGAAAAAAAAACATCAGTGGGTACCTATATAAGAGAGAACACACAACTAGAATTAAGTAACAACAGAAGTATTCAACAGGAAAAAAAAGTAGGACACATAATACAGGGGTAACCTTTATAATCAAGTTTGGATGTGCCTCAGTAAGATCCTCAACTGGTTCCTCCCATTTTAAAGGAAATAATAAGCTGAAAAATAAGTATGTTCACTGTTTAGCCTCAAGGTTATGCTAACAAATAATTTTTTCCTAAATCATGCTTCATCAAATTAGTCATGTTTAAAATTTCTACTATACAGAATGTGATTGCCAATTTATATAAAAAAAATTGTCCCAAGTTGTAAAGGCATTGATTCCTACCTGTGTCAATTCAAGAAGGTGAAAGTTATAATTACTAATATGAAAAGAGCATTGACATAACAATTAGTACCACTATCGACAAAACAAGTAGAATAGCTAATAAGCCTTTAGCTAACCAATTCAAAAAATGAATTACCCCCAATAAATTAAAACAACCCAAGCTAGAAACCATTCAATCATCTTTCCAAAGGCAGAATATGGAAATTTAGCAAGCAACACAGAGAAAAATGAAATACAAACACAGATCAGTATCAAAACGCTAAATCCCATCAGAACAACATTAGATAACCTATTCAAATAATCCAACAAATGTATATCAGCCCAACAATATAATCTAGAAAGAAGAAGATAAAACAAATGACAGGTTAGACATCTATCAAGGCTGCTGTCCAACATCATACAATGCTCCAACCCAAAATGATTACCTGAAAATTCGGACAAATCAAAGAGGGAGTAACACGGTTGTATGCTCACCTTGGAAAGCTACAGAAGATTGGTGAATCTCGGGTTTGAAACTTAAAATTAAAACATGTAATAAAATTAATTCAATACATATATTAATAGATATCATTACTAAAATCTAAATAATACAAAAGTCTAAATAGTTATAAAACAAGATAAACATGTAATATAATTTAATCTGGATGATTGTTCCATCTATCAGCTTGGTTTGTGTACGTTGTGTAGTGTTTCTTTTTTATTCTACACTTATAGTTACGTCAAAGATCTGCAACTAATTTCAGCACATAGGCCTTCACTTCTTTTGCAATCATGAACTTCGTTTAAAAGATATGAATACTTTTATTAAAGTTACAGAAAGCCAGAATTCATGTGTATGTTTTGACTACATTTTTGGTAAATTAAATGGTACATCATATGTAAAAATTGCTATAATATTCAAGAAACACTCAACTACATAGAAAATTAGTGGTACTATAACAACGAATAACAACTAAATATTGTTAGAAGGAAGACCAAATTGAAAATTTAAATTAATGTTCTCTCCTACACATACATGAAGCAGCAAAAGCACTTCTGACCATATTGTTACGCAACTCAGATGATAAGCATGTGTAAAATAAATGTACTTATTCAGTGAACGCTGCCGCCAATCAAATTATGAAAAGTAAGATTCCTTTAATCATTTAACAGTTTTTCTTTGCCTCGCAAAAGGAATCCTCGTTGACAGAATTACCCTCCACAAAGTATCACAGCTACATCCTCCACTCACTACTTAAACAAGTTTTGTAGGAAGTAAGATGCATTACAGTCTTGATAACAAGAGTCTTTCACAGGAAAAATAGAAGAAGAACAAGAGACAAATCAAGCAAAAAAAGTAAGACCACAATCTGGAAGACCTGAGATGAGTATACATGCTATTAACTGTTTTTAGAAGAATTAATTTCAAACTATGATTTCATGAAAATTTAAGCAGTGAGTTCTTGTTGATGTTGTGGATTTGTTTTTATGCTTAAAGGTAATTAAGATCTTCAATTTGTTCAGTCATCGAAAACTCCAAATCTCAAAATATGTTTCACACTCAAACAAGTACACAATAAAGTACGATACAATTTTCTAGAAATCAAAGTGTGATTAAGCCATCTACCCCTTCTATAAAAAAAGTCTTCGTAGCTAGGATACTACCACATAAAGCAAGAATGCACTATTGGAATGACTAATAGCCTAGTTCATGTTTGTTGCAGCTACCTTATGATATCTCAAAAGAAGAAAACTGAAATGTAGCAAGATAATGGACTCTGCTAGATTTTATATCAATATGCAACATATGCAAGAGGCAAGCAACATAATTTTACTCATCTATGAAGAAAACAAAATTTTGCTCCTCTAAGCACCAACCTAAAGAAGAGTAAACGTTATCAAAGTCTGCACCATGAAATTCTGATTAGGGAAATATGCACATATTGGACAATAAGAAATTAAATATAACGACATCAATAATGAAAAATATATACTAATAGATGAGCTAAGCTAAGTTTATAATAATTAAAGGAAATGGTGAAGGATTATATGTCCAGTTTCATATCTTATTTTACTATCAACATGGGTTGTTATTATACAAATCTGCTAAATAATAGAGTCCAGTTAAGATCATGAAAGAACATTAATCAGAAAAGAAGATTCTAAAACTTTTTATATCTTTAGTGATATCAGTATGATGATCAGCCAGATTCTTTAAAGAGTTCAAGATAGATTAGAAAATTAACACATAACCCACCAATCCACCACTAAATCTTTAAGCTTAAACCAATAATTAAACAATTCACATAAAAAGCATAGATGAACAACTTTAAAGTCATTCAACAGTGATTATCACATTATCATAGTATCTAGATCAGTCAAATGTAAAGATGTCTCCAATAAGTAGATACTATGTGATTTATTGATTTATAAAAACCCAAATATACTGAAAGATTCAACTTGATAGAGAAAAGAAACACTTGTAACTTAATCCAAACAACAATCGATTTGACGAAACAACAAAAAAATATTACAATTTAAGTACAAAAAAAACTTTAAATGAGTGCAAAATCTACTTAGATATGTAGAATCACCAAATAAAAAATCAATGACAAAGTCTATCGAAGAAACAACAGTTTAAAAATATTAAATGAGAAAATTACCTGGAAGGCTGTGAGAGAGATGAGAATCCTACTAATATGTCGGAATGTTTAAACTCGAAAGAATGGAGAGTGTGTGTGTGTGAAAAAAAATCGTAGCCCTAAAAAGGGATTTCAAAATTGAGAAAGAAATATCGATGGCTCATGTGATGTGAACATGTGATGTGCACATGCGTATGAAGAAGGATATTTTTCATGTGCTCCAACCACGTTGCCACTTGGCATGTTCCTATTGAAGCTATTTTCCCTTCCCTTTACTTTGTATAAATTCTCATTCTGTAACTTTCATTTTAACACTTTTAATAACAAAGATCAGTTTTTATCTTCTTCTATCTTGTAACTTCTATTTTCTTTTTCCATGGATTTATGCTATTATGATTAGTTTCTACATGGTATCAATTACCAGTTTCGATCATCTCTTACGTGAATCCCTTGAAATGGGGATTCTCCTTTCTGTAATTTCCATTTGTATTGCTACGGGTTGCCCTAATTTTGGGATTTACTTACTGCGGTTCATCAAACTTCCATCAATGACGACTGCGTGGAATCAGAATTAGCCTGAACTAACAGCGACGGTTACTGCTTCCACTTGCGCGATGCTGCTTCATTTTCGGTCACAACCGTTTCTTTAGTGGTTGCCGTCAACTATCCCCTTCATCTCTCTCCTGCCGATCACTCTGGGATTATGCTTGTGAGTCATCCTCTTACGGATTCAAACTATATTTCGTGGAAGAGATCTATGTTATTGGCCTTGGGAATGAAATTGAAGCTTGGTTTTATTGATGGTACGTTTCCTTCCCCTATTGAAACTGATGTTGCTTATAGCATTTGGAAAAGAATTGACACTTTGGTGATTACCTGGATTTTGAATTGTGTTTCTAAGGATATTTTTACCTCTATTGTCTTTGCTGAATCTGCTAAGGATTTATGGGATGACTTAGCCCAACGTTTTGGTGAGAGTAATGGCCCTCTCATTTATCAATTATGTCGTAAAATTAGTAGCATTAGGCAAGGAAATGATTATGTTGCTCGTTACTATACTTTGTCTAAAAGGGCTTTGGGATCAATTGGCTTGTGTTCAGCCTTTGTTAGTTTGTCAGTGTACTCTTAGGCAGGCTATTCTTGATCGTGATCAGGCAACTTGGGTTTTGGAGTTCTTAATGGGACTTAATGAAACTTATGAGATAATTCGTGATCAAATACTTCTTATGGAGCCTTTGCCTACTGTGAATAAGGTTTATTCTCTGTTGATTCAAGCTGAAAGGCATAGGTCGGTGGATTTCACTTTACTCCTAATGCCCCTGCCATGTTGGTTAAGAGTTCCAATTCCCCTTCTCCTGTTCTTGGTGGTGCTATGGGTAAGGACCCTTCTAAGATGACAAGAGAAGAAAAGAGTAAATTGAGTTGTGGGCATTGTGGTCATCCCGGGCATGAGTCATCCACTTGTTTCAAGATACATGGATTTCCAGATTGGTATAAAGCTTACAAGGATAAAACTGATCAGATCAATTCAGTTGTCATGCATGATTCTTGTTCTCATGCTCCGTCCGCTAATTTTTTGTCGGAGTTTTTTACTCTTTTTCAGCAAGAGATGAGCAAGTACTTTGGTTCCAATGGCATGCCCCAGCCTCCATCAACTCACACTTCTCATGAACAACATGTTCATTTTGCTGAAACGGATGATTTCGAACCTTCTTTGGGTTCTTGGTTGGCTGGTTTTTTCTTTCTGATTATTCTACGTCTTTTACTAGTGCTAGTGCTATTTCATGTCTATTCTTCTGCTGAGTTGGTATAGTTGTTGCTGCTACCTACTACTTTGTTACTACTAATGCTACTACTTTGCTGCTATTGTTGGGTTTTCTTTTGCTTCAATGTTGTTTTTTCTCTTACTGCTATTTGGATTGCTACTTGGATTGCTACTTCTATTGCTACCTCCTAATTGCTTTTGCTTACTAGAAGATATGTTGCTGATATGGTTTCTACTCCTGCTTGTATGGCTTACTATTGCTACATGCTGAAGGGTACTATAGCTGATTTCTATTGTTGTCTCCTGATCTTGTACTTTGTTGCTGCTATTACTTCTTTCTGGTGTTGCTGCTCATGACTCTGGTTTGTTCCACGATTGCTGCTTATAGTGCCTTTACACTTGATTTGATCATATCCTTGATCCATTTGAAGACTTTGCAATGAAGATCTTGTTTGGGTTCTTGAAGATTTGCTGATGGGATATATTGCTCTGGATATTGCTGATGTTGTTGGTGTTAATACTGCTCTGGTTTTTCTTGGTCACGTGCTGCTCTGCTCTGTTTTCCTTGTCCAAGTTGGGTCTTAAGTTCGGTTAACCACATCCCAACTTGAGGGGGGGTGTGAACATGTGATGTGCACATGCTTATTAAGAAGGATATTTTTCATGTGCTCCAACCACCTTGCCACTTGGCATGTTCCTATTGAAGCTATTTTCCCTTTACTTTGTATAAATTCTCATGTAACATTCATATTAAGACTTTCAATAACAAAGATCAGTTTTTACCTTTTATCTTATAACTTCTATTTTCTTCTTCCATGGATTTCTGCTATTATGTTAAGTTTCTACATGTGATTAGGTCGTATTGGCTGAGGCTGTACGATCTGGATTATAGGCGGTTGGGAATAATGGAATAATTTTACAGACACAACATGAACAATCAAATGACCAAAACATATACAAAGGCAATTCTTATATCAATCAAATTTCTTACCTCGTATCTGAGAGAAGAAAATGGGGAGATACACCTTCAATTCCAATCACCTTTCCCGTTTCAAAAAATTCTTGAGAAAAGGGAAGGAGAGAGGGGAGGGGAAGGAGAGAGGGGAGGGGAGGGGAGTGGTGAGTACAAAGTACAATCGGCATTGAGAGAGAGAAAAATTGTAGAGAGAGTAGAGGACAAGACGAGAAGAGAGGAGCGGAGGTGAAAAAAAGGCTGTGATTTTGACATTTATCTTTCTTTTCATATTTTCCTTAAATTTATGAATAACTAGTACTACATCAAATTTCCTTCCAAAAATATTTAGTTTTATATTTTCTTGCACGTTAGTAAAATTTGATTTAATTTAAATTTTGTAAGAAAAATAATAGGTAAGATATTTGAAGTTGGTTTCATGTGTCTCCCAATACATACTTATATATTGTAAGGATATTAATAATTTGTTCTAAATATAGTATATAAACTTTAATTAATTAATAAAAATATTATTTTTTTATTAAAAATGTTGATTTAAATATGAATAATATAAATAATTGATTAAAAAATTAAATTTTTTTTCAAAAAATAAAGGTATAAGTTTTTAAACTAAAAAATAACATTTTAACAGTAAAAAAGGTAAATTTTTGGAAAAGGTAGAATTTAGAAACTCCGTGTCCCCCCAAAACATAAAGTTTTAGCCAAATTTTACTTTCTATTTCACAATATTATTCTTTCTTTCCTTATTGTACATATCTTTATCCCTAATAAAAAACAACTCAATCCAATATTTTAAAAATATTTCCTTCCTCCCGCATAAATAGTCGTATATTAACATTTTTGTGTTTTTATCTCAATAATTATGTTTATTTTTTTTATAGATAGGACCCACATAAAACATTAATATATATATTCATAGAGTTCATACACAACTCTAATACAATTACCCACCTTATATTAAAATTAAAATATTACTATATCACTCAAATCACTACACATTGAAATATTATACTGGACGAAAGAAATACTCTTTAAAAAAAATTAACTCACATAACATGCATTCATTACTTTATTAATTTTACCTACATAACAATAATATTTTATTAATGGATTGATATCAAGACCCGTCTAATAGAGAATGACTCATAAGAAAATTTGTCTTATTTTTTAATCCTATAAATAGGATTTAACAGCATTCACTTGATATGCATATATTTTTTCAATTATCCACAAATGAAAAATTTATAAAATATTTAAGTTCATTGAATCTAAAAAATATATATTTTTAATATTTATAAGACATTTTTTATATTTAATTAGAATTAGTAGTTAAATTAAACATATTAATTAACTTAACGTAAAATATTTTCTCGACGCAAACTTAATGTAAAATATTACTAATTTTTATATAAATATATTGCATTAAATAAAAATTTTAAAATATGAATTAATTTAAAATGAAAGGTATTGAGTTAAATTTTTATTTTTATATAAATAAAAATATTTTCAATTAAATTTAAAATATTAACCTTTGATTATATTTTTTTAAAACAATAGATCATTTTATGAAAAAAAAATGGTATCAAATAATTAATTAATTGATAAAATGAATCGACAACCTAAACTAATTCTTATATTTAAAAGAAATTACTGTAGTGGAGTAAAGTATTAAAAAATAATGTGTACTTATATTTATAAAATTATTTTGGATAAAATATTAGAAAAAAAAGAAAGAAAAAAGAGTGAGAAAAAGCGCCAAAGAGAAAAGAAGAAGCGCGAAACCAAAAATATACCGCTAATTAATCTTTCTGTTGATTTAATTACTCTGTATATAGGAAGAATAATCATCTGCTAGAACATCTCCAATTCTCCACTCGAACACCAATTCCAAAGTCGTGGACATCTGTTCGGCGCTTTCACGAACGACTATGCAAAGATGGCCGGTACCTTATTCCATCAATTGATTCCAAAGCTATCATCAACCATCTAGTTCTTGCTTGCGTTGAAACAATTCCACCAGTAATTCTTATTCAGGTAATTCTTTTGTTCTTCCCTTGTATCTCCAATTCTCTTCTATCTGTATATGTGTGAATTTGGTAAATATTGTATATTTCTCATATTTTAAAGATTGAAAAATTCCTGTATTTAATTAGCAATTTTAGGAAGAAAAAATTCTTGGAGTTTCCAGAATGGATGGAACATTTCTTCCACCTCATGGGTTTTTCAGGGCTGGTTTCATGTAATGCACTAGGCTTATTATTTTTTGCCCAATGATTTCAGTTCTGTTTAATGTATGTAGTATACGCATTTGAAATATGTGATTCATTTGGAGTGTATACTTTTTTCATCAATTTATTGGCTTCTGTATCTCTGTATTTCCAGTTAGTTCATCTAGACAATAGCTTTGAACAAATGCTGGTTGTAATTCATTACTATATTTTGATATTTTTATATGTTGGCGATCGTAGATCAATTAGATTTTCTTGTGAGTTGTACAACATTTTAGTTTAGATTACACTTGTATTATAACTGTTTGACTATTTTTTAATACTCACGAGCAAGAATACTGGATCGTTGTGGTAGTATATCCCAAAAAATAAAATTATCAATCCACAAAGGAGTTAGGTTTGGATTAGTAAAATAAGTGAGCTCATATTTAAGTCACTTTTGTAAGGATGATAGGGGATTTTGAGTATGAAATATCAACTAAAGCAAGTAGCACGCAAATAAAATAGTAACTAAGAGAAATGACAAGTAATAAAATTAACGAGGAAAGAGAATAGGTGCTAAAGTCCAAGTATGGAAAAACATGGGACTAGAAACATCTAAGAACATTCAATTCATATTATCATGTAAAGGGAATTCAACTCAATTGATATAGATTAAGGGTGATCATGATTATATCCTAAGCTCTCTTTCGGATTACAAAGGTTGTAGATCCACTTGAGACTCCCAAAAGCACTTAAGATCAAAGCCCTACATTAACCTTTTCCATCTAGGTACTAATTAACTCCCAATTCTCCTTTAGAAGGTACTAATTAGAATTAACTCTCTCTTTTTGTGTACTAAAGCTAACGAATGGATTGATTCTCTCATTGAATTCAAATATCCTTTCGGTCAAACCCAAACTCGATGTCTATTCATGCCTTTCTAATACTTAAGAGGGTCGTTTCCATCTCACTCCAAGCAATATACACATGAACATTATAATATCACTTAGTTATCATAAATCATCCATTGATCAACAATCCATTAAACCAATAATCATTCATGAATAACAAATCATGCCATTACAACATCAAAACAATTAAAGCCCATGAATAGAAACCAACATCAATTAAGTCAAAAACCAATTTAATCCACATAATAATATAAACTTAATGTGCTCTTCATGTCCCTAATCCCACTAGAGGGATTAGCCTAACATGATAATGGTAACAAAACACATTAATGATTCATTACACATACCCATAGTCTTAAATCCAAATGAAAAACAAAAGAGATGTAAATCTTCCCTAGCAATTCCTTGTAGAGAATCTTCAACACTCATTGATCTCCACCTCTAGCTCTTGAATTCTTGAGGTCTTTAACACCCAAATGAAAGGAATGAAGAATGGATGAAGATTGATGGTGTAAAATGAAGGAAATGGTGTGTGATCTAGGTGTAGGAGTGAAACCCTTATGTGGAATATTCAATCTTCCTTGAAATGTTGAACTTGAGGCTATTTATACCCTCTCCAAGTTAGGCCACGAATTTAATATCAAATGGGCTTTTTACACACACTTACACATATTGGCAGGTGAAAATCTGGATTTTTGACCCAAAAACATGCAACTCGAGTTGGTCTTACCCAACTCGAGTTGCAACACGAGTCGAGTTGCATGCATGTAACTCGAACTAAAGTAGCTCGACTCGTTTTGGCTACTCGTGCATCCACCTGTTCGGTCATTTTACGAGGCTCTGAAACTGAAAATCCCTCGGCACCCAGCTCGACTCGAGCTAGCAACTCGTGTTGCAGCTTGCAAGTCGAGTTAGCTCACTGTATGATTTTTGCTCATTCTCCTGCTCCTAGCTCGACTCGAGTTGCAAGTCGAGTTGGACCTTGCAACTCGAGTAAGCTCTTTGGATGATTCTTGGACCTCAACTTGATCTTCTCCTAACTCGTGTTGAGCTACTGGACGATTTTTGACATTTTCAGGCCCAACTCGAGTTGGCTTCTGATGAGTGTGTAAATTCACAAGTTTAGCATCATGTTTTGTGCTAGTTTTGGAGAGTTTTGAGGTGGAAATAGGTGGAAAACCTATATATATTGTGAATTAGCATGAATCAGGTGTTAGTGGAGCTTTTTAAGTGGTTTTCATAGCAAAAACAGAGTGGAAGTGCCAAGAATCGAAGAGACGAAGTCGAGACCACGCGAACCGCCAAGGAAAGAGTAGGGTTCGACCTAATGGAGGAGGGTTCGACCTCTCCTACATGTCGAACCAGCATTGCGGAACAGCAGAAGATGGGTTCGACCACGACTCAAGGGGTTCGACCTGTTTGATCAGGTCGAACTATGGTCGAACCAGTTCGCGAGAAGATGGGTTCGACCACGACGTTGGGGGTTCGACCTGACAGTTGGTCGAACCAGGAGCAGAAATTGTCTAGTAGCGTGGTTCGACCTGGGGTTCGACCAAGACCCGAGTGCTTCGACCTGTACAAGAGGTCGAACCAATGCAGAATGTGTCCAGTAGCAGGGTTCGACCCGGGGTTCGACTTGTTGGCCAGTGGTTCGACCTGTTGACGAGGTCGAACCAAAACGCGGAAACTTACCTTATCCAGATTTTCAAGGCCAAAACGCGTGGGATCACTTGAAAAGCCCATTCCAAGCCCTAGAGACGTGATTACAAGTATAAAAAAAGGCTCATGCAGTCGAGAACAGACAGAGACATCGTGATACAAGAGAGGAGTGAAGAGAAGAGATTAGTGATCCATCCGGAGGGCTGTGACAGAGGTTCAGCTAGAGATTCAAGTAAGATTGGTCCATCTAACCATGATTGTTCTTAGATCAATCATGGGCTAGAGCCACTTCGGTAGTTCTAGGGTTATGAAGGTTTCATGAGTTAAATTTGTATTTCGTGTGTATACTCCGTACAACACTACTTGTGGTTTAGTTTATATAAGATTGCACATTTTTAATCCATACTCATAGTTGTTTTGTGCATCATTAATCGTTGTGTAGTGTTTATCTATTTTTGTGCACTCACGAGCAAGAATACTCGATCGTTGTAGTAGTATATCCCAAGAAAAAATTATCAATCCACAAAGGAGTTATGTTCGGACTAGCAATGTACGTGAGCTCATGTTCATGTCGTTTTTGTAAAGATGATCGGGGGTTTTGAGATTGATTAACAACTAAAACAAGTAACAAGTAAATAAGAATAGCAAATAAGAGAAATGACAAGAATAGAAAATGGGTGCTAAAGTTCAAGTATGGAAAAACATGGGATTAGAAACATCCAAGCACACTCGATTCATATTATCATGCAAACGGAATTCAACTCAATTGATGTAGACTAAGGGTGATCACGATTGTATCCTAAGCTCCCTTTCGGGTTACAAAGGTTGTTGATCCATTTTAGACTCCCAAAAGTACTTAAGATCAAAGCCCAACATTAACCCCTTCCATCTAAGTACTAGTTAGATTAAACTCTCCCTTTTTGTGTACTAAGGCCAACTAATGGATTGGTTCTCCTCATTGAATTCAAATATCTTTTCGGTCAAACCCAAACTCAATGTCTATTCATGCCTTCCTAATACTATAGATGGTCGTTTCCGTCTCACTCCAAGCAATACATACATGAACATCATGATAGCATTTAATTACCACAAATAATCCATTGATCAACAATCCATTAAACCAATAAACATTCATGAATAACAAACCATGCCATCACAACATCAAGACAATTAAACTCCATGAATAGAAATCAACATCAATTAAATCAAAAACCAATTTAATCCACATGATAATATAAATCTAATATGCTCTTCATATTCCTAATCCCACTAGAGGGATTAGCCTAACATGATAAAAGTAATAAAACAAATAAATGATTCATTACAAATACCCATAGTCTTAGATCTAAAGAAATACAAAATGAATGGATTCTTCCCTATCAATTTCTTGAAGAGAATCTTCTATTCTTCTTGATCTCCACCTCTAGCTCTTGATTTTGAAGTCTTTAGCACCAAAAATGGAAGATATGATGGGTGGATGAAGATGAATGAAGATGATGGTGGAAAATGGAAGAAATGGTGTGTGATGTGTGTGTAGAGGATGGGAATTTCGGATCTCCTGCCAATTGTTGAATAAAGGGGTATTTATACCCCTATGGAGGCTTCTAGAAGGATCTAGAAATTTCTGCAGGAAAATACACAGCACGAGTCGTGTTCTGCAACACGGCCACGAGGTGGCCGTGTTGTGTCTTCTGATGCTGCCGCACGGCTTCGCCTTACAGGGCGGTGTTACGCAACACGGCTCGTGTGCTGCAACACGAGTCGTGTGTTGTAACACGGGCACAGGTGTGGTCGTGTTGGCTCTTCTGATGTCGGCACACGGCCACTTCTTACAGGGCCGTGTTGATGACACGGCTCGTGCTCCCAACTCGACTCGTGCAACTGGACACGACCTGAAGTTGCCCGTGTTGAATGACTAGATGTCGCCGCACGGCCAACTCTTACAGGGCCGTGTTGGCTACACGGCTCGTGTGCTGGCTCCTGCATTTCTTTACTGTTTTGGCTCGTTCTTCCTCGTTTCAACTCCGAATTGAGATCCGCTTTTTCCTACATCTTCCTTATCATGTTTAAGCTCATTCACACACATTTTAATAAAAATAAAAAACACAACCAAATAACATATAAAATACGGATAAAATCATACGAAAATACATATAAAAAGACACTAAAATCTAGGTGAAAATAGCTCTAATCAACCCCCCAAACTTAAGGTGTTGCTCGTCCCCGAGCAACGAAAATGACAAATCAAAAGGAGAAATTTTCACCTAGAAAAGACTAAACGAATATAAGCAATAACACATCGTTAGCAATAATAACAACAAACTATGCTAAGTCATCCTACAACATTAAAATCATGACATGAGAAATTAACAAGTTCAATCAAAAGAGAATAAAGTGTAATATAGTTCCTTTTAAGTCCAAGCCTCACAATGGATATTAATGTCTCTCAACACTCTTTTGAAATAGGGTAGATCACACTCATTAATCGATTGGCTCGACTCACTATAAGCTTGCTCGCGGACTATATTCACAAACCACCAAAGTTTCAATTAATGATCCAAAAGGTCTTTAATTAGGATGTAATGATAGGCTCTTTGGTAAGGTAGGAAGTATATGGATAAGAGTGACTCAACAAGTGTAAGTAATCAAAGAGATGGCCAATTTCCTCAACTTCTCCACTTTTCTTTCTTCCTTTCTTATCTTTACAATCTCAAGCACTGTTCATTAACTTTCCTTGGATTGAGCTTCTTTTGATTCATGCTTCCTATCTTTGAATTTTGTTTACTTGAGCATTTTGATGTTGATTTGCTCATTTCTTACTTTGAGGTTGCATGTGCATTCTTGTTTTTGCTCTTTTCATCATTTTTCTTGCTTGTTTACCATTCCCTTTTCTTCTTTTGCTAATCAATCAATCCTTTCTAGCTACCATCTCCTCAATCACCCACACAAAGGTATATATAAGCTTGAATGGGTAATTAAGGCTTGAACTGTGCTAAATTCACAAGAAATAGGCTTATAGGCTCAAAGTGGTTAACTAAGGATGATGTTCATGGTAGGGAACATATATGGCAATGACTATAATAACAAGGATGACCTTAGATCATTTCACCAATCTCCACTAATCGGGCTCGTTCCTATAGTCTTTGAGCAAGTTCTAACTTATCAAATACAACCGATCCATTCATGAAGAAATACCATGTATGCATGGTTGAGGCTCAAATGCTCACAAACTTGTGCTCGGACCTTAAGGAACTTATTACACCACATTCATCTCAAAATTGAACAAGATAAGTAAAACATGTCACAATTTGAAAGTGTTGAGATTCTTAATCATAATTTGTCATCACTTATCAGCACAACATATCATCACTCACATTCAAAAATGACTCACGACATCCCAAAACAAACCACCAAACATCCCAAGACAAGAATGAAAATACACACAACATACAAATAAGGACTCAACAAACAAGACACAACAAAAACACAAAACATGCAAAAACACAAAATACCATCATCCATAAGAAAATTAAGCACACATTCATCCCAACCTTTATTGAAAAGGAAATCCTAATTTACGAAAGTAAACCTCCCACAAACATAACAAATGAAGTCGCATGCTAGTTACAACAATCCAAATCAAAATCAATTCATTTCAAGTAATAAAATGATAAGGTGTAGAGTACTCCCTCAATAGGCATTTGGTAAGGAAAGCGTTAGCTTCAAGCTCCATCATGCTTCCAATACCTCTCATTCATGCTCAGACACTCAACAAATACCATTATTTCAACAATTTCATTATAAATATGGACTATCATGCACTTCAACACCACCAATCATGCCAAAATCAACCCAAACTCATGAGAAAAATTTTAAAATTGACCAAATTTTACAAGAATCATACTCAAGTGGTGAGTCACACCACACATTCTCCCCCCAAACTTAAATCGAAACAAGAGTTGAGACTTAAGTTTGCAAAAAGTGGTGAGACTTACCCTTGTAGTTTCCATTTATGATCTTCTTGTTGAGAAGTAACCGCATCCACACGACTCAAGCTATGCCCACCATGCACTAGCACCCCCCAAACTTAACTCGAGACAAGAGTCGAGAATTAAGTTTGCAACAAGTGTTGGACATATCAACTTGAATCCATGAAGCATTTCTCTTTTCTTCAATGTGCATTTTTCTCCATGAGCACGATCAACCTACAAGGCCAAAACAAACAAGCAACAAAAGATAAAAAAATGGGTTGCCTCCCATTTAGTGCTAAGTTTAACGTCTTCAAGCCGGACGAATTTAAGCTCTTAACAATCGGAAAAATCCAAGACCCCATCGGGCCTCATCTTCACTTTAAACATCTCTTTAACAACCTTTTTGTACACACTTCGTGCTCCTTTAACACTTGAACTCACCTCGTTTCCTCTTTTCCTCACATTCTTAAATCCCGGAGGCCCTTTATCAATCTTCAAATCAACATGTGGATCTCCCCCAAGCGTATTTCTTTTTGAAGAGACATTTCCTGCAATTTCAAGCATAAAGTTAGTTAATTCTTCATCTTTTAAAATCGCACTTACAACTTCATCTCGAATATCCGGAGGCTTAATGGGTGGTTTCACATGAAGATTTCCCCCTTTTTCATTCTTGCTTGATAACACCAATTCTCTTTCATTTGATCGGAGTGTGAGTTCCTTCCTATCCATGTCAAATTTTGCTTTTGCGGTTGCCAAAAATGGCCTTCCAAAAATTAATGGAATCAAAGGATCCGCTTGCTTCTCAACTATCATAAAATCCACCGGAAATACAAATCCTCTATTTGCACTATCATATCCTCCACAACTCCATGGGGCTTCATCATTGAACCATCCATTATTCCAATTTCTACATTCGTTTCATTTAGCCTCCCAATGCCAAGTTTTTCAAAAATTCCCAAAGGCATCACGTTAATGCTTGAACCAAGATCACATATAGCATTAAAGTGTTCCCCATTTCCAATTTTACAAGTAAGAACGAATTTACCGGGGTCTTCCACCTTTAATGAAGCATCAACTTCAACAATGTCATGATCTTGTTTCAACATCATCTCTTCATCACACTTACTTTCCTCATCCAACAAAGACAAAAATTCACCAATTATCATCTCATCATCCAAAGACCAATCTTCATCAATGCCACTATCCTCCTCCACGTTTGACACAATTTCATCACAAACTACTTCTTCAACCTTGGAACCAATGTTTGTTGTTTCCACCAACCCTTTCTCCACCTTACTTTCCATGTTGCACACGGTAACATACAAACATTGCTCCTTAGGATTAGTTACCGTGGTAGAGGGGAATTTTCCTTGTTGGTGTTGAGATCCAACTGAAGAAGCAATTTGCCCCATTTGATGCTCAAATGCTCTCATCCTATTGTCGGATTTCTTCTCATTTTCCTCCATTCTCTCTTCAAACTTAGCATCTCTCTTTTCCATATAAGCCCTTGTATCTTTCATGAATGCTAGCAATGTCTCTTCCAATGATGGCTTACCTTCTCCATTCAATGATTTGGCACTTGGATCGAATCCCGGAGGAAATGACACGGCGGCTTGAGGATTAGAGTAAGAAAGATTTTCATGCTTCCTTGGAGCTTGATAATTTCCACTTGATTGATTGAAATTGCTTCCTCGAGCTTGTCCTTGATATCCTCCTTGAAAATTACCTTGGTTAGAAGGATAATTACCTTGAAAATTCCCTTGATGTTGGAAATTTCCTTGGTAATTTCTCCTATCTAAATAGGCAACATCCTCTACATTTTGCATCACATTACTCTTCTCGTTCAAGGTAGTACTCGTACTTTCCCCTTGACTCACTCCTTGAGTGATCAAATGCAATTGCTTAGTTAAAGCATTGATGCTTTCATTAAATTCTTTCATGCCTTGGCCTTGAAACACATCGCTCTTCACTTTATGCACACTTTCCACTTGAGCCACCTTTCCGTATGCATAACCTCCCAATATCCTCTCGGACGGCCATTGATAAGCATTCATTGCAATATCTTCAAAATTTTCCATAGCTTTCATCGCATCCACTCCAAATATAGATCCTCCGGATGAGGCATCTACATGCATCCGATGTTGTTGGCTCAACCCTTGATAGAAGAAAGCCACTTGTTGATTCTCATGAAAGTCATGTTGAGGGCACTTTCTTAGCATCTCCTTGTAGCGTTCCCATGCTTCATAAAAGCTTTCATCCCGAAGTTGCTTAAACTGAGTGATAAGGCTCTTCAATTGGAGTGTCTTTGAAGGAGGAAAGTATTTGTTTAGGAACCTTTGCTCAAGATCTTCCCATGTGTTACAACTTCCCAAAGGAATTGCATTATACCATGCCTTAGCCTTGTCTCTTAAAGAAAAAGAGAACAACCTCATCCGAATAGCATCTTCCGATACTCCATTCATCTTAATGGTATTTGCAACCTCCAAGAAGCTAGCTAGATGCATGTTTGGATCCTCAAGAGGACCTCCCCCAAACTGATTTTCTTTGACCATGTTGATCAATCCGGTCTTAATTTCTAAATTGTTGGCTTGAACCGGAGGAACCATGTTGTGTACGGCTCTCGGTTGAAAGTAATCCCGGATTGCTCTAGGCCTTGGCCTCTCTTGATGTATTTGCACATTTCCTTGCATAGCTTGGTTATTGAACATATTAACCATCTCTTGGACATTTCTACGAACATGTGGTTGTGTCTCTTGTTGTTGGAGTATCCTTTGAGTTTCTTGATTGGCAAGCAATTGCATATATTCTTGATTTTGAGCAAAGAAATTCCTCATTATCTCCGCTTGATTCTCTTGCACTCCTTCTTGTACCCCCCTTTGATCTTGTTAAGGATCTTGGGGTGGGTTATAATTAGCATTCTCTCCACGTTGATTCTCCATCTTTTCTTTTCTCGCTTTACGTCTCTCTCGTTTCCTTTGTCGTGCGGTCTTTTCTATCTCCAAATTCAAAGGAATGATCGATTGATTTCCCTTTGATCTTGTGATCATAAAACACCTACGAAAAGGCCAAGAGTGAGACCACAAACAACAATAGTAAACAAAATAAAAATAAAATAAAAAGTATCCTTATCAAGAACAACTAAAACAATAACACAGTACTCGACTAGCCCGTCAAACTCCTCCCCGGCAACGGAGCCATTTTCTTGTTTACCTATTTTTGTGCACTCACGAGCAAGAATACTCGATCGTTGTAGTAGTATATCCCAAGAAAAAATTATCAATCCACAAAGGAGTTATGTTCGGACTAGCAATGTACGTGAGCTCATGTTCATGTCGTTTTTGTAAAGATGATCGGGGGTTTTGAGATTGATTAACAACTAAAACAAGTAACAAGTAAATAAGAATAGCAAATAAGAGAAATGACAAGAATAGAAAATGGGTGCTAAAGTTCAAGTATGGAAAAACATGGGATTAGAAACATCCAGGCACACTCGATTCATATTATCATGCAAACGGAATTCAACTCAATTGATGAAGACTAAGGGTGATCACGATTGTATCCTAAGCTCCCTTTCGGGTTACAAAGGTTGTTGATCCATTTTAGACTCCCAAAAGCACTTAAGATCAAAGCCCAACATTAACCCCTTCCATCTAGGTACTAGTTAGATTAAACTCTCCCTTTTTGTGTACTAAGGCCAACGAATGGAATGGTTCCCCTCATTGAATTCAAATATCCTTTCGGTCAAACCCAAACTCAATGTCTATTCATGCCTTCCTAATACTATAGAGGGTCGTTTCCGTCTCACTCCAAGCAATACATACATGAACATCATGATAGCATTTAATTACCACAAATAATCCATTGATCAAAAATCCATTAAACCAATAAACATTCATGAATAACAAACCATGCCATCACAACATCAAGACAATTAAACTCCATGAATAGAAATCAACATCAATTAAATCAAAAACCAATTTATTCCACATGATAATATAAATCTAATATGCTCTTCATATTCCTAATCCCACTAGAGGGATTAGCCTAACATGATAAAAGTAATAAAACAAATAAATGATTCATTACAAATACCCATAGTCTTAGATCTAAAGAAATACAAAATGAATGGATTCTTCCCTATCAATTTCTTGAAGAGAATCTTCTATTCTTCTTGATCTCCACCTCTAGCTCTTGATTTTGAAGTCTTTAGCACCAAAAATGGAAGATATGATGGGTGGATGAAGATGGATGAAGATGGATGAAGATGATGGTGGAAAATGGAAGAAATGGTGTGTGATGTGTGTGTAGAGGATGGGAATTTCGGATCTCCTGCCAATTGTTGAATAAAGGGGTATTTATACCCCTATGGAGGATTCTAGAAGGATCTAGAAATTTCTGCAGGAAAATACACAGCACGAGTCGTGTTCTGCAACACGGCCACGAGGTGGCCGTGTTGTGTCTTCTGATGCTGCCGCACGGCCTCGCCTTACAGGGCGGTGTTACGCAACACGACTCGTGTGCTGCAACACGAGTCGTGTGTTGTAACACGGGCACAGGTGTGGTCGTGTTGGCTCTTCTGATGTCGGCACACGGCCACTTCTTACAGGGCCGTGTTGATGACACGGCTCGTGCTCCCAACTCGACTCGTGCAACTGGACACGACCTGAAGTTGCCCGTGTTGAATGACTAGATGTCGCCGCACGGCCAACTCTTACAGGGTAACACATATAAAAAGACACTAAAATCTAGGTGAAAATAGCTCTAATCATGTAGAGTCTGAATACATAACATGGTTATTGATTGAGTGCGTTCACTGTTGAGCAGGGTTTACTGTTATAATTCTAAGTGAAGGGATTCCGAAGTCTTATTAGAACTGTCTTATATGAATGTTTGTTAATTGAATTGAATTCGGGTTGACAAGTAGGATAAAGAGTATGACTTTATAGTACCTAAAAATGGAGATCAAATCAGGTTAGAGTACTAAGTGCACGGGAAATAATTGATTATGATAGTACCTAAAAAGTGAGGTGGAGTATACGTCTTGCTCTGAGGATACTCACACGTGTCAAAAGCTTATCTATTTGTGTCTACAGAATAGATTCACAGGGTCTTGCGATGCGTCCATAAACCACAAGGCAGAGTCGGATATCGACACACGAAAGTACGATTTAACGAAGGAAACTGGATGGCCTGATGAACTACCTACTATCTTACTTGATCACAACTCACTTATCTTTTATTCTTGTTATTATTTCTTGTTCTTTCAATTATTAGTTGTTACTTAACACCAAAACTATTATATTTCAAAAATAGTCATAATCTACTAGAACGTAATTAAATTGATATTTAACCGTCCCGTGGATTCGATATTTAACTTGGTCACCTTCGAAACTACAATTGATATCCTTCATACTTGGGGATTAATTGTGTGTTGAGAAAACGCCCATCAGCTTCAATTCGTGTTGGCAACTCGAGTTGCACCTTGCAACTCGAGTTGGGTCCCGGCAGCTCATTTTCTTGCTCGTTTCAGCCCCCGACACTATTTTGCTCTTTTTTTACCTGTTTTACATACATTTAAGCTCATTCAAACACATTTCCATAAAAATACATAACACAACCAAATAATACATAAAATACAGATAAAATAATACGAAAAGACATAAAAAAGACACTAAAATCTAGGTGAAAATATCGATAATCAATCCCCCAAACTTATTGTGTTGCTCGTCCCCGAGCAACAGAAATAACAAATCAAGAGGAGAAATTTTCACCTAGAAAAAGACTAAACGAACATAAGAAATAACACATCGATAGCAATAAGAATCACAATTTATGCTAAGTCATCCTACAACATTAAACTCATGACATAAGGAATTAACAAGTTCAATCACAAGAGAATAAAGTGTAATATAATCCCTTTTTAGTCCAAGCCTCACATATGTTATCAATTTCACTCAACGCTCTATGACGTAGGGTTAAGCAACACTCATCAACCGATTGGCTTGACTCGCTATAAGCTGTCTCATGGACTACATTCACAAACCTCCAAAGTTTCAATTAATGATCAAAAAGGTCTTTAATTAAGGATGTAAAGATAGGCTATTTGGTAGGGTAGGAAGTATATGAATAAGAGTGACTAATCATGTGTAAGTAATCGAAGTGATGACCAATTTCCTCAACTTCTTCACTTTCCTTTCTTCCTTAGTTATCTTTTCAATCTCAAGTACTATTCGTTAACTTTCGTTGGATTGAGCTTCTTTTGATGCATGCTTCCTTTCTTTGAATTTTGTTTACTTGAGCATTTTGATGTTGCTTTACTCTTTCTCTTGCTTTGAGGTTGCATGTGCATTCTTGTTGTTGCTCTTTTCATCCTTTTTCTTGCTTGTTTACCATGTCCTTTTCTTCTTTTGCTAATTAATCAATCCTTTCTAGCTACCATCTCCTCAATCACCCACACAAAAGGGTATATATAAGCTTGAGTGGGTAATTAAGGCTTGTAATGTGCTAAATTCACAAGAAATATACTTATAGGCTCAAAGTGGTTAACTAGGAATTATGTTCAAAGTATAGAAACATATGGTAATAACTTCAAATAACAAGGATTGCCTTAGATCATATCATTAATCTCTACTAATCGGGTTCGTTCCTATAGTTCTTGAGCAAGTTCTAGCTTATCAAACACAACCGATTCACTCATGAAGAAAGATCATGTATGCACGGTTGAGGCTCAAATGCTCACAAGCTTATGCTCGAAACTTAAGGGACTTATTACACCACATTCATCTTAAAATTGAACAAGTTAAGTAAAACATGTCACAATTTGAAAATGTAGAGATTCTTAATCATAATTTGTCATCACTTATCACAACAACATGTCATTACTCACATTCAAAAATGACTCACGACATCCCAAAACAAACCACCAAACATCTCAAGACAAAATTAAAAATACACACAAAACATAAAAATAAGGACTCAATAAACAAGACACAACAAAAAACATAACATGCAAAAATACAAATTACATCCATCCATATCCAATAAAACACACATTCATATCATCCATGGCCAATTGAGCTCACAAATATCCCCAACTTTGATTGAAAACGAAACCTCCCACAAACATAATAAATGAAGCAACATGCTAATCACAACAATCCAAGTCAAAATCAATTCATGTCAAGCAATTAAAAGTTATAAGGTGTAGAGTACACCCTCAATATGTATTTGGTAGTGGAAAGCATTAGCTCCAAGCTCCATTATGCTTCCAATACCTCTCATTCATGCTCAAACACTCAACAAACACCATTAGCTCAATAATTTCATTAAAAATATGGATTATCATGCACTTCAACGCCACCAATCATACCAAAATCAAACCAACACTCTCAGAAAATTTTTTAAAATTTTCCCAATTTTACGAGAAGAGCTCTCATCATAATTCAAGCATACTCAAGTGGTGAGTCACACCACGCACTCTCCCCCCAAACTTAAATCGAAACAAGAGTTGAGAATTAAGTTTGCAAAAAGTGGTGGGACTTACCCTTGTAGTTTTCATTGATGATCTTCTTATAGAGAAACAAATGCATCCAAATGAATCAAGTTATCTCCACCATGCACTCTCTCCCCAAACTTAATTCAAGACAAGAGTTAAGAATTAAGTTTACAACAAAGTGGTGACACATGCCTAATTGAATCCATGAAGCACTTCTCTTTCCTTCAACATGCATTTTCTCCATGAGCACAATCCACCTACAAGGCCAAAAATAGCAAAACAACAATCCTTATTGAAAACACTAACTAAAGCAATAAAGATAATAATGGGTTGCCTCCCATTAAGAGCTGAGTTTAACGTCTTCAAGCTAGATGGAATGTAAGATCATGGGACCAAAGAGTGATCCTTCACTTTTTCTTCCCGCATCTTCACTTTGAGAAGTTTCTTTGCTCTCTTCTTTTCCATCAACATGATTTCTCCATTCTCGCTTATAAACATCAAATCATCCGGAAGACTTGTAGATGAAAATGCTTCGTCTCCATTAGGCCAATGAAATTCTTCCTTATCAACCTTCCATTCGATGTCCGAGTCCTCATTCCTATAAATATCAAGCAAAGATAAGTTAAGATTAAAATCTTCAATATAATCATGGAAAAAAGAATTAGAAGATTTAAAAGAGTAAGAATTTTTAAATACATGAAGATCCTCCGGAGGTATGATTGGAGGCTTGAGGTAAGAATCATCATTCTTTCTTGCTTTGTTACATGAAAATATAACACTCTTCGTATTTGAACTCAAGGAAAGTTCTCCTCTTTCTACATCAATATGAGTCTTTCCCGTTGCTAAGAATTGTCTTCCCAAGATCACAGGTGTTTGAGGATCAACTTTCATCTTCAAGACAACAAAATCCACCAGAAAAGGTCAACTTTTTCACTTCAACCACTACATCCTCCACCACCCCTAAAGGCTTAATAGTGGATCCATCCGCCACTTGAAGGCATGTAGTGGAAGGCTTGAGCTCTCCAATATCCAATTCTTCAAAGAGAGAATGAGGCATAACATTCACACTAGCTCTAAAGTCACACAATGCATTAACAACCTTCTTTCCTTCAACTTCACAAGGGATAACGAACTTTCCCAGATCACCAACTTTCATAGAAGGCTCCTCATGCAATGGTTCATTTTTTTTCAACTAGCTTCGCTTTCTTTCAATCCTCATATTTCTTCTTCAAAGTTTCAACAAACTTTTAAAATTCCTCCATCTTTTCTTTTTAACAAATCTTTGAGGGTAAGGGATTGGATAAGGAGTAATTGGAATTCCCCAATAATCACGTTCATATTCTTTTTCTTTTTCCTTTTCTCCTTAGCCTTTTTCTAGTTAGGTATGTGCTCTTCTTTCCATTCCTTCCTCTTTTCTTTTAACTCAACTTCTACTCTTTTTGCTTCTTCTTTTTCTTCATCCACCATGCAATCCACAAATCCTTCTTCAACCAATCTATCCTCTTTCACCTTTATGCACATGCAATGCTCTTTTGGATTTATTTCTGTGGTAGATGGAAATTTTCCTTGTAGGTGTTGGGATCCCACGGAAGAAGCAATCTGCCCCATTTGATACTCAAATTCTCTCATCCTATTGTCAGATTTCTTCTCATTTTCCTCCATTCTTGCCTCAAGCTTAGCATCTCTCTTGTCCATATAAGCCCTTGTATCTTTCATGAATGCTAGCAATGCATCTTCCAATGATGACTTACCTTCTCCATTGGGTGGCTTAGCACTCGAATCGAATTATGGAGGAAATGTAACAGCGGCTTTAGGATTAGAGTAGGAAAAATTATCATGCTTCCTTAGAGCTTGATAATTTCCTCCTTGAAAATTTCCTTGATTAGAAGGATAGTTACCTTGAAAATTTATTTGATGTTGGAAATTTCCTTGGTAATTTATCCTATCTAAATAGGCAACATCCTCTACACTTTTCATAACGTTCCCCTCTTCATTCAAATTAACACTTGTACTTTCCCCTTGACTTACTCCTTGAGTGATCAAATTCAATTGCTTTATTAAAGCATGGATGCCCTCATTAAATTCTTTCATTCATTCACTTTGAAACACATCACTCTTCACTTCATCAACACTCTCCACTTGAGTCACCTTTCCAAATGCATAGCCTCCCATTACTCTCTCAGAAGGCCATTGATAATCATTCATTGCAATATCTTCAAAAATATCCGTAGCTTTCATAGCATCCACTCCAAATATAGACCCTCCAGATGAGGCATCTACATGCATCCGATTTTGTTCACTCAACCCTTGATAAAAGAAAGTCACTTGTTGATTCTCATGAAAATCATATTGAGGACATTTTCTTAGCATCCCTTTGTAGCATTCCCATGCTTCATAGAAGTTCTCATTCGGGAGTTGCCTAAATTGTGTTATGAGGCTTTTCAATTAGTGAGTCTTTGAAGGAGGAAAGTATTTGTTTAAGAACCTTTGCTCAAGATCTTCCCATGTATTACAACTTCCCAATGGACGAATGGCATCATCCAACACTCCATTCATCTTGATGGTATTTGCAACCTCCAAGAAAGTAGCAAGATGAGCGTTCGGATCTTCAAGAGGACCTCCCCCAAACTGATTTGCTTTGGCCATGTTGATCAATCCGGACTTAATTTCAAAATTATTGGCTTGAACCGGAGGAACCATATATGCACGACTCTCAGTTGGAAGTAATCCCGAATTACTCTAAGCCTTGGCCTCTCTTGAGGTATTTGAACATTTCCTTGCATAGCTTGGTTATTGAACATATTAACCATCTCTTGGACATTTCTACGAACATATGGCTGTGCCTCTTGTTGTTGGAGTATCCTTTGAGCTTCTTGATTGGCAAACAATTGCATATATTCTTGGTTTTGAGCAATGAAATTCCTAAACATCGCCGCTTGATTCTCTTGAACTCCTTCTTGTTCCCCCATTTGATCTTGTAATAGAACTTGAGGTGGGTCATGATTAACATTGTCTCCACATTGATTCTCCATTTTTGTTCCTTTTCTAGCTTTTCGTCTCTCTCGTTTCCTTTGTCGTGCGGTCTTTTCTATCTCCAAATACAAAGAAATAATCGATTGATTTTCCTTTGATCTAATGATCATAAAACACCTATGAAAATTCAAAGAGTGAGACCACAAACAAAAATAGGAAATAAAATAAAATAAAAAATATCCTTATCAAGAACAACTAAAACAATAACACAGTATTTCACTAATCCGTTAAACTCCACGACAACGACATCAATTTCTTGTTTGACTATTTTTAATACTCACGAGTAAGAATACTCGATCGTTGTAGTAGTATATCGCAAGAAATAAAATTATCAATCCACAAAGGAGTTAGGTTTGGATTAGTAAAATGCGTAAGCTCATGTTTAAGTCACTTTTATAAGGATGATAGGGGGTTTTGAGTATAAAATATCAACTAAAGCAAGTAGCAAGCAAATAAAATAACAACTAAGAGAAATGACAAGTAATAAGATTAACGAGAAAAAAGAATAGGTGCTAAAGTTCAAGTATGGAAAAACATGGGATTAGAAACATACAAGCACATTCAATTCATATTATCATGCAAAGGGAATTCAACTCAATTGATGTAGATTAAGGATGATCACGATAATATCCTAAGCTCATTTTCGGGTTACAAAGGTTGTAGATCACTTGAGACTCCCAAAAGTACTTAAGATCAAAACCCAACATTAACCTCTTGTTGGCATTCGATCGTTTGGTTAACGTGACCCGTTAGGGTTCCATGTATTTCTAACAAGCAGCGGAAGCAAGTAAACATGAAACGCATTACCTTTCACCAAGGGTTGATGTAGAGGTTGAATTCTCGCTGGTAGTCTGCGCAGTCCCACGAGAATAGCCATAAGTTCCTCTTCTGATGTCGGAATTGAGTGATCTTTGTGCTCAGACGATCCTCTCTTCGACGGCTTTCCATCAGTATATAATACATCAAAATCGAAGAACTGTACGATTTTATATGAATTTTGGAACATGACGAACTGCAGCAGCAAACGACCTTCCGGTCTTCTGCTGTATGTCCCAAGTCCGATCTCGACGTCGTGTGGGCGACGATCTACGAGACCTACACAATCTGCTCTCAACCCTCATCACACGTGAATAATGAATTAGATTAGGGTTCCAGATAAGCTGAGGTGACTTATATACATGGGCTACAGCAGGGACCAGGAGGAGAAATTGGGTTGGGCCTCCATTGGGCTTAAGTATCCAAGCTTAGCCCAAAGCTTATACTTAAGTCCAATAATAATAATATATTCCACTAAAATATTATTACTGCACTACCATACCAATCCCAAAATTACGTTTTGGGCTCCTTCTTATTATGAGTCCATTAGTCTCCCCATGTTTAAGATATACAATGTCCATTAATTAATTTAAGTTACTGACAACTCAATTAATTAATATCTCATCCAAGAGTAGTACCACTCAACCTCATTATCATGCCGGAATAAATTCCACCTGCAGGGTTTACATGATAATCCTTATGAGCTCCTCAAGGGGACATTATCAACCTATGACGGACACGGATTCCTTCTACAATCAACAGCACACCATAGAGACAACACTACTTCCCAACTCACCGAGTTTATTGATTTAATTGCATGTAAATCTCACCCATTGATGAATCAAAGAAATACATACTGCCCTATGTGTCGAGGTTATTGTATAGGGATTAAGAGCACGAACATCCATAATAACTGAGATCAAGTTCTCCTATAAGTCAGTATAAATCGAACGATAGCCAAGACAAGCTAATACCAAACCACACTACAACCATCCCGATAGAGAGTCCCCGTCTATCTCGGTTGTGAGCATCAATTTATACTTTATAAGGAAACCGATAATATGATCTTCCGCGTGTTGTCACACAACATATTATCTACAGTATAAAGTAAGTGGACTATTGCATCGAACATATAAATAAATTATAAGATGCAATCATTTGATCATATGATTCTCATTTCAAATTAATTGTTATAACATTGTTCATACAAAAAGCTAGACTTTTAGTATACAATCCAACAATCTCCCACTTATACTAAAAGACTATGCTGTCATGTCTTCCGCCATACATCTGATTCCCACTCCCACTACACGACCATTAAAAGCTCTCGCCTTAATATCCTTGTAAATGGATTTACTAGGTCATCATCCGATGCAATCTAGGCGACAACAACCTTCCCCTCATCATACGATTTCTCGTAACAGGTGGTACTTGCACTCCATGTGTTTAATTGCCTTATGGGCTCGTGATTCCTTCAAGTTTGCAACTGCACCAATATCATCAATATAAATTGTGATATCCTTGGGCAAACTTAGAAACACATCGAAGTCCATCTTGAAGTTTCTAGAGTCATACAGATACTTTGGCTGCCTCATAGGCTCCAATTTATCATCTTTCCATGATGGAGTCCGGAGTCTGAAATATATTTCTATATAACACTCCTCCACATTATGACTCAACTTCCTAAAATTAAACACATAACCTTGAGGTGGATTTACTGTCGTCCAATCTGACTAAAAAATCCGAATCTACGTAATCCACAAGAAGCAGTGAATTTGCCCAGTAAGCTTACATATAATTTCCAGTCCTTCTCAGGCACTTCATATATGTCTTACCACAGTTCATCATTCTTGTTCCGGGTTACGTTGATACCCACTGTTCATGCGTTCAGCAAAATAGATATCCATTCTCGCGCATAGCATTCCTAAGATTAAGCTTCCTTATTCGCCGAAGCATAAGGAACCGCTTTCATCACCTTTATCTTCCTTTTGTGTCTCAAGACATATTTTCTTAGATAAAGTCACTTGCTAAAACAAGTAAGGATCGTATCAATTCATGAAGCTTGAGACAAGCATAATATCCTTTCTTGTGATCCGTATTACCGTGATCAAAAGGATATTTTTGCTCTTCTTAAGTCCTTCATTTCATATCGCTTTATTATCCATACACATACGCCCGACAATACTCTTTCATTGTCTCCAATGAGCAATATATCATCTACGTATAATACAAGAAATACCACCATGTTTCCGTCACTCTTTTCAATACACAAGATACATCCGCGCATTGAATAAATCTATTTGCCTGGATTTCCTCATCAAAACGGATGTTTCATGACCTTGAAGCTTGTTTTAGTCCATTGATGGACACTTTTAAGCTTCCTATCACAATGCTCTTAGCTCTTTGCAATGAATCACTCTGGTTGCTTCACATAGATGTTTTCCTCAAGATTTCCAATGAGGAAAGCTGTCTTGACATCTATTTGCTATCCCTCATATTTCATATGAGTAGCAACAGATAAAAGAGTCCGGATCAACATAAGCATAGCTACTGGCGAACAGATTTTCTCATAATCGAACCCTTTCTTTCTGAGTATACCTTTTCCCAACAAGCTTTACTTCTAAGGTTTTCACCTTACCGTATGATCCTCTTTTATTTTGTATGACCACTTCCAATGGTTTTCACACCATCCGTGGTTCTACAATCATCCAGATCTTATTTAGAATCTATTGATTCTATTTCAACATTTATTGCAATTTGTTAAGATTTCGTATTTCTATCTTGTAGTTCTTCGTCGTATTCGTGGGTTAACTCCATGTTTACTAGGGACCAAGCCTCACGACTCTCCCAAAACATATATCTATCAGGATTTAGAACAACCCTCCCACTACGAGAAGACACTACACGCAATTGTGTATCAGATGTGACACGCGTCGCAGTTTACCTTGTGGTATATCCTTTTGTACACTTGGTACTAATACTTTGTGTTTTCCTCTCACTTCCTTTAGAACAACTTATACATGGGTATTTGATTTATTACATAGTCCTTTTTCCAAAAATCTAGTGTTTATGTTAACAATCACTCTTCGATCTTGTGGACTAAATAAATCATCCTTCATTTTTCTAGGATATCCCACAAATAGAAAAACATTCTTACGAATTACTGTTCCTAGGGCATATCCATAAAATGAATTTAGTAATTCCAAATAATTCATCATCTATCTAATCACTACCATAAGAGTGCTATTCCTTCTATTCGTCACACCATTAAGGTGGGAAATTCATTTCCGAAGGTACCTTTCTCTTACTAGATTAGAAGACTCATTATTAATTACTATTTGTCGCATCCAGGGGATAAACATGATTTAAGAGTGTACAAATTGTTCACCAACGTACCATAACAGATTACAACTCTATCATTCATTATAATGACCATGTCATTTAAATGAAATGGAGTATACATCTATTAATGCATAGAAACCAAAATCAAATTCTTTCTATGAAAATGTACGTAAAGACAATTTCATAAAATCAAACGTCTACTCATATCATTTAATAAATAGACAACTCCCACTGCAATAGCCACTACTCTTGTAGTTTTACCCATGTCATAACAATCTTATCCTCACTTAGTAATAAACATTTAGTGATTTCAGTATCTACACACTTCGTGTCAGTAAATGCCATCACTAATCATGTTTTAAACAACTAGTGAATAAGATATAAAACTTGTTCACATTATGATGAAAATGGCTTTCCTTTGCCACATGTTTTGCCAGAAGTTTTCCACCATATACATCTAGGCAATTCACAAAGAATTAAATTGATCTAGGTTTCCCTTCAATTTATACTCCATGCTTTCCCAATTCATTCATCAAATTAAATCATGATCTTCTGCCTTTTAACTTACTCAAGTATCCGAAGAGTTACATGAGACCATCATATTTCTATGAACCTCTCATCTCTTCACTAGAGACTTTAATAGGCATCATGAGACGTCCATTGTGAGAACACACATGTATTTTCTTAAGCAGTAAAATTCAAAACCAAGATTCTTTTCTAATCATCTAATTTTGGACCAGTAAATATAATTTCTTTTAGTCAACAATAAGCGAGATAAAACCATTTGAAATTACAGAGAATCATAAATAAATATGCCGATCAAATCTTCGAATTTTATCCTTTTATATTGATTCCCTCAAAACTATATAAAAATAAAATTCACCGACATCTCAAGCACCGTGAGTCTGCAAGCCACGTTAGTGTGGACGTTTACAAACCCAAACATTTACAAGAGAAGGTTTTACCCATTAATTTCATTTGTCAACCAACTTTATGACAAAATAATTAATAGTCGGTTTCTCTTTAGCCATGCAAATAATAGCAGTGACTCCGTTGGGGAGGATACTAATTATTTACACCTAAGTGTACACCATTATTTGATCCCAAGTCCACTGCGCGAGCTTGTGTGCCTTACAGTTGGAGAAGTACACACGCGCTCGGATAGCTTCCTACAATCATCAATTATAAGTTTGTACCAGTGAGCCCCACATAAACTCATCCGTTAGGGAGGAAGGCCTATTGCTAACACGCAAGTTCATGTACCACATTACAAACAATAATTATGTAATGAAGTCTGTACCAGTGATCCGTGAATAAACTCATCCGTTAGGGAGGAAGGCCTATTGCCAACACGCAAGTTTACTCACATCACTTACAAACCAATAATGGAGGCCGCGGGAATATTTACCACTCCCCTCTCCCACTTAGTAATTTAACACCGAGGGTTTTTACATACATATGATATTCAGAATAAAATACGCAACGCTAGCATGCTTCTATTACGGCACATAAGGCAGTAAATCACAGAGAGTCATGCATACATATATAACAATAATCAATAATTAAATCAATCATTAACAGTTATATATCAGCGAATTCGATTGTTCGCCACCAGGCACGAATATCAGCAAAGACCTCCAGACTATCAAATTTTCAAAATTTCCAGATTGTCCAATTTTCGAAACCATCGATATCGACCGTCGATGTCGTCCAGATTATCAAAATCATCGATATCGACTAGATTATCAAATATTCGAAAAACATCAAGATTATCAAAATTCCGAAACTATCGATATCGACCGTCATATCGTCTAGATTATCAAAATCATCGATATCGATGAGCAACCATATATAACAATAATAGATAATTAAATCAATTATGTCAGTTATATATTAGGAATCAATTCAACATCCATATATAACAATAATAGACAATCAATTATAGCAGTTATATATTAGGAATTAATTCGACATTCATATATGACAATAATAGATTATTAAATTAATTATAGCAGTCATATATTAGGAATTAATTCGACATCCATATATAACAATAATATACAATCTATTATGTCAGTTATATATTAGGAATTAGTTTTCTTAAAATTGTATGTCTTATCCAACACTCTAGCAATACATGCATATAATATACCAAATATAATACGCAATCTAGCATGCTTCTATATAAGACAATAAATCATAGAGATCAGGCATCCATATATATATATATATAACAATAATAGACAATTAAATCAATTATGACAGTTATATATATTAGGAATAAAAACGCCTCTAAATTTTAATGTCTTGTCCGACACTCCTACTGTGGAATCGATGCCTTACGCAACAAGTAGGATTGCTTGTGCCCCAAGACGTCCATCGTCATATCCCACCGCCAATTATGTCAGGGAGCGCCCCAAGTGCCTTGACGAGCGCCCCTCGCCCGGACTGTCGCTCGTCCAAGGGCCTATTTGCATGGAACCAAGTTCAGCCCAACGCGCAACACCAAACTACACCAAATGTCGTTCGTAGTTCGAAATTGAAAGAACCTCAGAATCCAATCTCCACCGTCCAGAATCTACTACTGTAAGTCCTGAACATTCTGTCCAAATTACAGATCGATCCAACGGTTATTTTGTGAGACACGGCTCTTTTCTCTCGACTGCGCAAAACAGAATCGCCCAAATATCTGCTTCTGTTTTCAGCGTACTCCCAGCAAGAAAAGGCTCCAAATTCAATCTCCACCGTTCAGAATGTACATCCACAAGGTCTGAACGTGTTGACCAAATTACAGCTCGATCCAACGATTAGTTTGTCAGAAACGACACTTTTCCCTCGACTGCGCAAAATAGAATCGCCCAAATATATGCTTCTGTTTTCAGCGTACTCCCAGCAAGAAAAAGCTCTAAATTCGATCTCCACCGTTCAGAATGTACATCCACAAGTTCTGAACGTGCTGACCAAATTACAGATCAATCCGACCGTTGAAACTCTGGTTATTGCCTCTGCAATATCACTACGCTGGATTTTCTCTCAAAAGCGTGATTCTATTTTTGCCCTCTCTTTCTTCCTTGCATGTGAAATTGACGAACAGTTTTCGTCGAATCCTCTCACACACAACCATGGACGAATAGATATGATATAGGGTATATATTACATAGGGATATTCATGGTTTGCGCAATAAAACCAAAACCCTAAACATGTGATCCTAATTCCGAAAAATTAATCACATAAACCTTATCCTAACGTGTCACGCTTCACCACGAAACCGAAGCTCTGATACCAATTGTTGGCATTCGATCGTTTGGTTAACGTGACCCGTTAGGGTTCCATGTATTTCTAACAAGCAGCGGAAGCAAGTAAACATGAAACGCATTACCTTTCACCAAGGGTTGATGTAGAGGTTGAATTCTCGCTGGTAGTCTGCGCAGTCCCACGAGAATAGCCATAAGTTCCTCTTCTAATGTCGGAATTGAGTGATCTTTTTGCTCAGACGATCCTCTCTTCGACGGCTTTCCATCAGTATATAATACATCAAAATCGAAGAACTGTACGATTTTATATGAATTTTGGAACATGACGAACTGCAGCAGCAAACGACCTTCCGGTCTTCTGCTGTATGTCCCAAGTCCGATCTCGACGTCGTGTGGGCGACGATCTACGAGACCTACTCAATCTGCTCTCAACCCTCATCACACGTGAATAATGAATTAGATTAGGGTTCCAGATAAGCTGAGGTGACTTATATATATGGGCTACAGCAGGGACCAGGAGGAGAAATTGGGTTGGGCCTCCATTGGGCTTAAGTATCCAAGCTTAGCCCAAAGCTTATACTTAAGTCCAATAATAATAATATATTCCACTAAAATATTATTACTGCACTACCATACCAATCCCAAAATTACGTTTTGGGCTCCTTCTTATTATGAGTCCATTAGTCTCCCCATGTTTAAGATATACAATGTCCATTAATTAATTTAAGTTACTGACAACTCAATTAATTAATATCTCATCCAAGAGTAGTACCACTCAACCTCATTATCATGCCGGAATAAATTCCACCTGCAGGGTTTACATGATAATCCTTATGAGCTCCTCAAGGGGACATTATCAACCTATGACGGACACGGATTCCTTCTACAATCAACAGCACACCATAGAGACAACACTACTTCCCAACTCACCGAGTTTATTGATTTAATTGCATGTAAATCTCACCCATTGATGAATCAAAGAAATACATACTGCCCTATGTGTCGAGGTTATTGTATAGGGATTAAGAGCACGAACATCCATAATAACTGAGATCAAGTTCTCCTATAAGTCAGTATAAATCGAACGATCTCAAGCGGTCCTGCTCAATACACACAAGTGCACTAATGTGATTCTATAGCCAAGACAAGCTAATACCAAACCACACTACAACCATCCCGATAGAGAGTCCCCGTCTATCTCGGTTGTGAGCATCAATTTATACTTTATAAGGAAACCGATAATATTATCTTCCGCGTGTTGTCACACAACATATTATCTACAGTATAAAGTAAGTGGACTATTGCATCGAACATATAAATAAATTATAAGATGCAATCATTTGATCATATGATTCTCATTTCAAATTAATTGTTATAACATTGTTCATACAAAAAGCTAGACTTTTAGTATACAATCCAACACCTCTTCCATCTAGGTACTAATTAACTCCCAATTCTTCCTTAGAAGGTACTAATTAGAATTAACTCTCCCTTTTTGTGTACTAAAGCTAATGAATGAATTGGTTCCCCTCATCGAATTCAAATATCCTTTCGGTCAAACCCAAACTCGATGTATATTCATGCCTTTCTAATACTTATGAGGGTCGTTTCCGTCTCACTCCAAGCAATATACACATGAACATTATAATAGCACTTAATTATCATAAATCATCCATTGATCAACAATCCATTAAACCAATAATCATTCATGAATAACAAACCATGCCATCACAACATCAAAACAATTAAAGCCCATGAATAGAAACCAACATCAATTAAGTTAAAAACCAATTTAATCCACATAATAATTTAAACCTAATATGCTCTTCATGTCCCTAATCCCACTAGAGAGATTAGCCAAACACGATAATGGTAACAAAACACATGAATGATTCATTACACATACCCATAGTCTTAAATCCAAATGAAAAACAAAAGAGATGTAAATCTTCCCTAGTAATTTCTTGTAGAGAATCTTCAACACTCATTGATCTCCACCTCTAGCTCTTGAATTCTTGAGGTCTTTAACACCCAAATGAAAGGAATGAAGAATGGATGAAGATTGATGGTGTAAAATGAAGGAAATGGTGTGTGATCTAGGTGTAGGAGTGAAACCCTTATGTGGAATATCCAATCTTCCTTGAAATGTTGAACTTGAGGTTATTTATATCCTCTCCAAAGTGGGCCACGAATTTAATATTAAATGAGCTTTTTACACACACTTACACACATTGGCAGGTTAAAATCCAGATTTTTAGCCAAAAAACAAGCAACTCGAGTTGGCCTTACCCAACTCGAGTTGCAACACGAGTCGAGTTGCATGCGTGTAACTCGAACTAAAGTAGCTTGACTCATGTTGGCTACTCGTGTATCCGTCTGTTCGGTCGTGTTGCGAGGATCTAAAACTGAAAATCCCTCGGCACCCAGCTCGACTCGAGCTAGCAACTCATGTTGCAGCTTGCAAGTCGAGTTAGCTCACTGTATGATTTTTGCTCATTCCCCTGCTCCTAGCTCGACTCGAGTTGCAAGTCGAGTTGGACCTTGCAACTCGAGTAAGCTCTCTGGACGATTCTTGGACCTCAACTCGACCTTCTCCCAACTCGTGTTGAGCTACTGGATGATTTTGGACATTTTCAGGCCCAACTCGAGTTGGCTTCAACTTGTGTTGGCAACTCGAGTTGCACCTTGCAACTCGAGTTGGGTCCCGACAGCTCATTTTCTTGCTCGTTTTAGCCCCCGACTCCATTTTGTCCATTTTTCACCTGTTTTACATACATTTAAGCTCATTCAAACACATTTCCATAAAACACATAACACAACCAAATAATACATAAAATATGGATAAAATAATACGAAAAGACATACAAAAAAAAATTAAAATCTAAGTGAAAATAGCGACAATCAATAACCACTATCGAGAAATTATTTAAGTTTTAGTCAACACTTAATACAACCATGCACTTTACTTTAGTTCAACAACAACGAGTTTTGTTATTATGATTCTGGGATTGTGTTTATCTCTTTCTCTGCTCTGCTCACTAAAATCCTGTAATTTTATAAATGTTGGAATTTTTTTAATTATTATTATTTTGCAAATGTGACTGAACAAACTTCGTCACTTTTAGTTTTTAATTTACCTTGAATCTTTGGAGACAACAAATATGTTGATATAATACATGAATTTGGCAATATTATCATCGATGTCTTTTAAATCGAGTGTAGCTATCGTTGCCAAACATGGAACTTATTCGGAAGGTCATACAAAGCTTGATCAACAACATTCGTCTCAGGTAGAAAATTATTTTGTTAAATTAAGAAGCACTAATCTCTAAATTGATGAAGGATTTGTCTAATTTTTACTCTAGTTGGATATCAAGCTACCATGAACATCAACACATTATCGAAAAAATAAAAATGAAAACTTTCGAAAGTGGAGCATGATTTATATGTGAATCATACAAGAAAAGTCTCAACGTGTAGACCTTCAATGGTATTTTGATATTTACCTAAATTATCTCATGAATCTGTCAAATAGTAAAAAGATTTGTCGAATTTGCAGATCAGGTAAAATTTTTTCTTACTACTGACATAGAAATCCATATAATATCAGCGGCTAGAGTGTAAATTATTGGGAAAAAGTGCAATTGTTCGCTGAAATGAATTGAAGAGCAGGAAGAAATGATGCAATCTAGCGGAGAGGGTAAGTATTTACGAGTAGTCTAGAGAGAAAATTGACCCTTTTGTTGTGCTGAGAAGCTCATGCTATGAAATTATGTTTATATAATATTTTTAGACGTGTTTTTTTGGGTTATCTTTATTTTGCATATTTCATAAAGCGAGACTTCCACTTGCTTTTTAGATTTACTTACATTACGGGAACACAATCTTCATCTTGTCTTTAATGGAGTGTTTCATCTTTCGATTCCAATGATGTAGCAATAATTTTAACTTATGTATTGTATATTTTCCTGCTTATTTTAGTGGACAATTGAGCATGATAACCTTTTGGCTATTTCATGGAAATCTTAATTTTTAAAAAAATCAATTTAGATGATAGAAAACTATTAAATGATAGAAAACTTATAGTAGAGATTTTTTCCCTCCTAAAACTATTAAATGATAGTAAACTTATGGTTGTGATTTTGGGTAACTGCTACTTTTTCTGGAACCAAGTTGCTTTGGATGCTAACTTGGTTGGTTCCTGATTTATTATTTGTATTTTCAATTAGAATTGATTTTGTTGCTGGTTTTGTTGTTGTTGGTATTCGCTGGTATTCCTAATTTGTTGTTGCTGCTTCTTCGTTATTTACTATGTGTACCTGCTGGTAGATTTTTTAACCATCTTGCTGGTTTTTGTAATAGTGTGTTATTGCTTGCCTTTTCTTGGTACCATTTGGCATTAGGGTGTACTAGTTCTGCATCTTGCACAGAGGCAAACTGCATCTGTTCCGGGAATAGGTATCAAAGAGTTACATAGATAGGGGCAATCCCATATGAGAACTGTTGTTGATTCAGCTTGGTTCCTTTGTTTGCTCCTTGGTTGTGAGCTAGTTAGCCTTGTGAGAAGTTCTGTGAGTTTTTTTGTTGTCTTTATTTCTTCCTTGTTCTTTCCTTTGCTGGAATCTAACATAGTGTTGTTGTCTTTGTGATGTGGTAACTCTCATTCTATATATTTGCTAATATTGCATCTTGTGGTATTTGGATGAGCTTGTAATCTGATTTGAATAGAGGCTACTGCCATACTTGTTTAGTTTTTCTGCTGCTAGAGGCTAGATTAACTACTATTAGTTCCACCAACAATAGGAACAAAAATTGTTGCATCCCGTTATTCGATTTTTTTCTACCCGCCCGTTTCTGGCTTCTTTGATGAGGCTGTGTCCCAGCTAGTAATTGTGGGTTCGAAAGCACCCTTTTGTCAACTAGTTTAGCTGCATGATAATCCTATTGCTGCTAGTTTTGGGATAATCTGCCCAGCGTCATTTATATAACCTGACCAAGTTGAAAAAGAAGTGTCAAATAAGCAAATACTATAACTAGCAAAGATGATTAATTACTAGCTGTGAAGTCACATGCCCATAATAAGACAATATGAAAACCAAGTGATTCCTACGAAAAGCTTTAAAATATCTTTGGAATTGCTTGAATTGAAGTGTGGGCATCATAAAGCAGCAAGCCTCAAAATCTCTACTGTTCTTGCAAAATCTCTACTACATCATACTATTACATCCTTCCATAAAGTGAATATATTTTTGGGAAAAGGATATTTATTTAGGAAAAGTTGAGATGCAAAAAAGATGATATCTTCAATAAACTTTAAATTTAAGTAGGAAGATTTTACATTGAGATTCGGGGATAAATTTAGTTTATTATCTATTGGCCTATGTCCACCTCATCTTGGAAGGACCTTAAGCAAATTTATCTTATATGCATAATGTGATTAATTAATTGAGTAATCATTTTTAACCTGTTATTAGAAAGAGTGAGATATTGTAAAGTGAACATCGATGGCTTAATGTTGGTGATCCTAATAACCCTGTAAATTCTCTATAACTACAAATGTTTGCAAAGTACATATTGGAGTATTAAAACTATACACTTATTAAATAAAAACTAGTACATTAAAGTGTAACAAAAATATTTTTTGAAAGGTAAGGCAAATATTTTTTGTGTGTAGAAGTGTTATTTATAAATGTTACTTATATAAAGGTGTTCTATAATGATGTTACCTATAAAAAAGTGTTATATGAAAAGTGTAATTTATGTAAAAGTGTTATATGTATGTGTTACATATTAGAAAAGTGTTACTCATGTATGTTACTTATATAAAAAGTGTTACAAATGTGTTAAATATTATAATAATATAGAAAGTGTTATCAATTTATGTTAAATAAACTAAAAGTGTTACTATGATGGTGTTATGTAATGTCAGTTATGTTGTAGTGTGTCTCAATGGTGCATTGTTGATTTTAGAAGGAATCCGTGTCCAAATAAATTAAGTTGATGATGTCCCTTTGAGGAGCTCATAAGGATTATCATGTAAACACTGTAGGTAAATTTGATCTAGAATGATAATAAGGTTGAGTTTTACTACTCTTGGATTAGAGATTAATTAATTGAGTTTGACTCATTTAATTAATGGGCATTGTATATCTTAAACACGAAGAGTTAAACGGGCTCATAATAAGAAAGATGCCATAACGTAATTTGGGATTAGGGTGGCAGTGCAATAATAATTCTTTGGTGGACTGATTTATTATTATTGGGCTTAAGTATAAGTTTTGGGCTAAACTTGGATGCTTAAGCCCAATGGGAGGCCCAACCCTAATTTCTCTTCCTTGTCCATGTTGTAGCCTATAAATAAGCTATCTCAGCAGTCCAATAACATGAAATACAGGCCTATTTTCTTTTAAGAGTGAGATATCAGATTTCTCATCGAATAAGAGAGAACGTGAGAAATATGAGGGAGACAGCGGATTGGGATCGCCAAGAGGATCGTCGCCCACACGACATTTAGATAAGGCATAAGAATACAATAGAAGATCAAGAGGTCGTTTCTGCAGCTGATTCAGACTTCTCCGCCTGTCTTCGGTGAAAGGTAATCTTTCTATTAATTCCATTGCATTAGATGTGCATTAAACCCGAACATATTACATAAACTATAAGATTCGATCACCATCAGTTAAAGACTTCAGCTTGCCCATTCGCTTAAGGGTGATAGGGTGTAGTGACCCTATGCTTGTTACCATACTTATTGAGAACTATTTCAATCAGCCTATTGACGAAATGTGTACCTCCATCACTCACAAGTGCTCTAGGAACTCCATAGCGTGCAAAAATATACGTCTTCAAGAATGACAACACAGTCTTAGCATCATTCATGCGAGTTGAAATCGCTTCCACCCACTTAGAAACATAATCCACAAAAGAAGGATGTAAAGAAATCCATTAGATGGGGAAAAGGCCCCACAAAATCAATTCCCCTTACATCAAAGATCTTTGCTACAATGCTTGGTTGAAGTGGCATTTCATCCTTTTTACTTATGTTTCCCATCCTTTGACATCAACCTCATGTCGCTACATAGGATTCACAATCTTTAAACAAGGTAGGTCAATATAAAGTGGATTGAAGTACCTTTGCTACAGTCTTTTAGGCTCCAAAGTGCCCTCCGTTAGGTTGTGCATGGCAAAAATAAAGAACAGTCTCCATCTCCATCTCGAGCACACACCTACGGATGATAGAATCCGTATAAATTTTGTACACAAATGGATCATACCATATGAAAGTCTCAACATCTCTCTTAAACTTTACGAGTTAATACCTATTGAGACCTTTAAGAATTTCACCTGATGCAATGTAGTTGACATAATCAACGTACCATGGATCCATTCCTTGAGCAGCGAGTACACAAGATTTTTTCGCTCCTTCAATAAACTCCACCATAATCTTCTCATCTGGAAACATCTCTTCAATGTATTCAAAATAGTTATCACAATAATCCCTTGTCTCTAACCTTGATATGTGATCCGTCAAAACATTCTCCATTCCTTTCTTATCTCGGATCTCCATATCAAACTCTTATAGAAGAAGGATCCATCTAATGATCCTTGGCTTCACTTCCTTCTTCTCCATCAATTACTAGATCGCAGAATGGTCCGTGTACATTATGGTCTTCGTTCCCACCAAATACTATCGAAACTTGTTGAATGTATACACCACAACTAGAAACTCCTTTTCAATGACAGTGTAGTTCTTTTGTGCTGCATCAAAAGCCTTACTTGCATAGTAGATGGCGTAGAATTTCTTATCTCTCAACTAATGGTTGAGTCCAATCCAGTGTGATTAAGGTAGGTGTAGTTATAAGTGCCTCCTTCAAAACCTGAAAAGCTATTAAACATTCATCATCAAAATTAAAAGACACATCCTTTTCAAGAAAGTGAGACAGAGGTTTGGAGTATTTTCTAGAAGTATTTAATGAATCTTCTATAGAATCTTGCATGTCCAAGAAAAGACCGCACTCCCTTCTCATTAGTAGGTGGTGGAAGCTTCTCAATAGCAACTACCTTGGCTCTATCAACTTGCAATCCTTTGGCTGAAACATGAGGCCCTAAAACAATCCCATCTTTCACCATGAAGTGACACTTCTCCCAATTCAAGACAAGATTATTTTCTTGACATCTCTTCAAGACAATAGACAGGTTAGACAAACATATATCAAAGGAGGAACCAATTGTAGACAAATCATTCATAAACACCTTCATGATCTTTTCTATCATCCCTTCAAATATGGCCATCATGCATATTTGAAAAGTGGCAGGCGCATTACACAATCCAAAAGACATCTTCCTAAAAGCAAAGGTTCCATAAGGGCAAGTAAAAGTAGTCTTTTCTTTGTCCTCAGGTACAATCATGATTTGATTATAACCCGAGTACCCATCTAAGCAATAAAACCCATACCCTGCAAGACGATCTGACATTTGATCCATGAAAGAAAGAGGGAAGTGGTCTTTGCATGTATTTTCATTCAGTTTCATGTAATCCGTACACATATGCTATCCCATAGGAATCATAGTGGCTAACGTCTCTCCATCATCAGCTTTCACAATAGTCATGCCCCCCTTCTTAACTACAACATGCAATGGACTCACATGGGGAATATCACTAATTGGATAAATAATTTCTGTATCTAACCACGTTAGGATTTGCTTTCTAATCACTTCTTGAATCGCAAGGGTTAACCCTCCGCTGATTTTGAATACACCCTTTAGCTTCATCTAAAAACTTTATCTTATGCATGCAATATGATGGATTTATACCCTTCAAATCATCAATAGAACACCCAATAGCAGACTTATACTTTCTAAGAACATCTAACAACTTTTCAAGTTGATCATCAGTAAGAGAAGAAGATATGATTACCGGATATGTTTCATTATCACCTAGATAGGCATACTTCAAATGTTCCTATAGTGGTTTCAACTCCCCCTTCTTTTCTTCCTTTGGTGTGCTCTCTCTATCCAATGGTAGGTACTGCCTAGTCCACTTGACCTCTTCAATCTTGGTCCTTTTTGGTTCATACCTGTCATCACCCAAAGCAAGTAAGTTTTTAAGGAATTCAATACATACCTCATTGGAGAGATCATCTAGCTTCGTGGTGGGAAAAGTAAGAGATTCTGCCAAGCATGTCTACAAAGGATCCTTAGAAAGGATTAATGACATGTCTTCCTTCACGATCTCTTCCACCACATCAATACTGTGGCACTGTGTCTCCATAGGCATCTTCATTGCTTTGTCAAGGTTGAACAGAACCTCTTCTTTATCCATTCACAGTCTAAACTCCTCCTTTTGGACATTGATCATAGCTCCAACAGTGGCAAATAATGGTCTCCCTAAGATAATAGGAACATTATCCTTGTCATCATCCATCTCCAACATAAGAAAATCCATAGGAAAGACAAGCTTCTCTACTTTCATAAGCACATCTTCAATCACACCCTTCGAAAAGTTCATGGACCTATTCGCCAATTGTAGAGCCACTGTCATGGGAACAAGCTCCCCCAAAATTAGCTTCTTGAATATAGACAACGGCATCAAGTTGATGCTTGCACCAAGATACCACAAAGCTTTTTGTGCCGGCCCATTCCAATTTCGCATAAAATGGTGAAGCTTCCTGGATCCTTCAACTTTAATGGCAGCTTCCTTTGAATGATCGAGCTGCAGTTCTCAGATAGGTTAAGAGTCTCAACTCCATTCAAGCTCCTCTTCTTCAATACGATATCCTTTAAGAATCAGGCATAGTATGGCATCTCCATGATTGCTTCGGAGAAAAGGATGCTCAAGCTTATCTTGCTCATGATATCTTGAAATCTCTTGAACTTATCTTCCAATCCTTTCTTAACTAACCTCAAAGGAAACAGATGAGGTATCTTAGTCTTTGGGATTCCCCACTCATCACGTTCAACTTGTCCTTCTCGGCTCTCAATCTCTTTGCTCTGTCTTACTTCTTTTCTGCTATCAGTTCCATATTCTGCTCTTGTGATGGAACTGGAGTATTCTAAACATTAGGTGTAAAGTTCTGTACGGATACCGGAGTCAGACGGTGTTGTTCTACCTAAGCTTGACCAGAATGGTCTGGTCGAGCAAAGTGAAACTGGTCGAGCAAGGTCCCCGTAATCGGAGTATCATTGTCTAGTTCAACATGTGTTTGCTCGACCTTAGCTTGACCAGAATGCTTTGGTTGAGCAACTACTTCTTGGTCAAGCGAGGACCCTATAAACTTAACTTTATTTTTTAGCTCTATAGTGCATTGCTCGACCAAGAGGTTTGGTCGAGTGATGGTCGAGCGGGGACACTCTGTCAACATTTTCGCCCACTGGCGTCATTGGACCTTTATACTACGTTCCTGACCTCAATGTGATGACATTACAAGATTTTGGGTTCATTATGCTTTGAGATGGAAACTTTCCCTTCTTAATTGTTTGTGTCATCTTGTTAACATTCCCCTCCATCTCTCCCATCAACAAATAAGGTCTTTCATCTGCTTGGATAACTCATCATGATTTGAATATATCTTTACTTCCAAATGACACACTCTTGCATCATTTCTAGCTACATAACGGTTCACAGTATCCTCTAAACTAGGTTTTTTGTTTTTGATCTTAGCACCAGGATTAACACCAATAGGAGGTTGTATGGCTGCATTGGGATTGCTCCATGAAAATTCTGGTCTCCATTGGTTTTGATAATTACCCGAGGGCCCATTTTACAAAACACTGCTGTATTGAGCTTTTGATAACCTTTGATGTGGACACATTCTAAGCATGTCCTTGAATCTATCCCAAGCCTCATGGAACTTCTCCCCTTGATTGATAACAAATTGATGAATATCTTGCTTCATTTTAAACACCTTTGAAAGTGGCATGTATCTCTCCAAGAATTTCATCTTCAGCTGGTCCCATGTATAGTAGTCTGCAGCACTAAGATTGTCATACCAATCTCTCGCTCTTTCAGTAAGCGAGAGTTTAAACAAAATGATCCTCCTGGCATCCTCATGAGTTCGTGCACTCTTTTGTATACTTGCATAACCAAGGAACCTATTTAGATTTCGTTGAGGATCTTCGAGGGTTCCCCAGAGAAGGGTTCCTCTGTATCATGCTGATAAGAGCGGGATGAAGGTCAAAATCAGCATCAGCTCCACGCGCTCCTAACAGCCCCAAGTTGCCCCTCCATTGTTCTTGAAAACTTCACGGACGGAAACATTGTCCGGATGGAAACTTCACGGATGGAAACTTCGATTGCAGCTTCAGTCATTTTTTAGTTCGGTTCTTAAACTTCAACTCCTAGATCAAGAGTATCTGCTGCTTCCACGTTCTTGCTCTTCTTCTTCTTTTCTTTTTTCTTTACGCTCCAATTTCCGGATCAAAAGGTGCTAGTGTTGCTCCCTTCGACCTAATGTGCATACACCTAAGAAAAATGTAACATTAGAAAATAAAGACAAGTATAGGTTAGTTTCAATTAAACTAGAAATAATAAAATCATTAATGGCTAACATCCCCAACAAATGGCGCCAAACACTTGATTGGCATTTTCTCAACATACAATTAATCCACAAGTATGAAGGATATAACTGTAGTTTAGAAAAGTGACCAAATTATAACTATCAAACCCAAAGGACAGATGATTATTGATTTATTATTATCTAAATTAGCTAAAACTATTGTTTGGCAATTTTAGTTGAGTAATTATTATTAATCTACTAATCAAATAATTAAATAGCAAATAAAATAGAAAACAGTAGAGAATAATCGAGATTTAAATAAGTTAGAAGATATGTAGTTCTTCAGGCCATCTAGTTTCACTAATTAATCTTCCTTCCGTGTATCAATGTCCGACTCTACCTTGTGGAATATGGACGCATCACTAAGCCATGTAAATATACTCTATAGACACAAGTAAATAAGCATGTAACACATGTGAATTACCTTGGAGCAATAACACAATTTCACCCCCCTTTCTTGGTACTATCAGTATCAATTATTACCCGTTCACTAAGTAAATTAACCCAATATGATCTCCCTTTATAGGTACTATGAAATTATCCTCTTTTTCCTACTTACTAACCTGAATTCAATACAATTAATAAATATTCATATAAGATAGTTCTAATGAAGCTTTGGAGTCCCCTCACTTAGAATCATAACATGGAATCATGCTCAGCAGTGAACGCGCTCAATCAATAACCAAGATATATATTCAGACTCTATATAACAATTAATGATGCATAAAACAACTCTGATTATGGATTAAAAATGCAGTCTTATATAAAATAAACCACAAGTAGTGTTGTACGGAGTATACACACGAAAGTTCAATTAACTAGTAAAACCTGTATAAGCCCTAGAACTACCGAAGCGGTTCTAGCCCATGACGCTTCAAAGAACGTTCATGGTGATTGGATAGATCTTACCCATGGTCTTGAAAATTACAAGATAAATTAAGAAGCGAAGTAAACTTTAGATGTGGGCGCTGTTGCGTCTCTCTCCGTCTTGAATCTTCACTTGGTTCTCACTTGATTCGTTGCACGAATCTCTCTCTATAGCTCCGTTGGATGGAGTTAGGGTTTGGATGTGGTGTAAGATGGATGTGGAATCTAACTCTCTTCTTGAAGTGATCTGCGTCCCCTTTTATACTTGTAAACTCTCCTTACGGTTTACAGGGCTTTTTCATAGAAAATACGCACATACATGCACTGGAGGTGCAAAATTACCAAAAATAGACTACTGTTTCCTTACTCGACTAGAATTATCTTAGTCAAGCAAGGTCAACCTTGGTCGACCAACAGTCGAGCGACATGTCTGTAAGCAGAAACTCTGTCTAGTGTCTTGCTCAATCAACTCTGATGTTGCTCTAACAAATCATCTTGGTCGAGCGGCTCCTTTTTTGGTCGAGCGGCATCTCGAAAACATTGTTTTCTGATTTTGAGCACTTTTAACCTGTGTTCCTGTATAAATATGCTCAAATAATCTCAGTAGCATTTGATTCTTGGCTTTTCCATAAAAAACCCAATTTACCTTGATTATAGACCAAATCTTACTCAATTTCCACATAAATCAGAGCTTAAAATACGTGAATTCTCACTCTCATCAGAAGCCCCGTTGAGCCTTAAAATTTTCTCTTTGGCAAGCCTTTGTTAAAAAGCCTTTTATTTACCTTTTACGTGAGCCTTTAATATCCTATTTACTAGTAGAGAGTTAAGGTGAATAAGTTTCAAGTGATGAATGTAAAGAAGAAAAGGAAGGAAAGATTGGTGAAAGTGAAAGTGAAGGAAAATTTATGGTTAAATCTTGTTTGAAGGGTAGTTCCTGACACTTTGTACCCCGATTGCTTAGAGGGATAGTGCCCAAAATTGGTACCCTTGTGCTTAAAAAAAGATGTTGTTTCCAAGTGAAGAAGGAGAAAAAAGGATCAAAAAGATATTTAGAATGATGATGGAGAAGAAGAATGAAGCTGTTTGATGAAAAACCAAATTCCAAGGTAATTCTCTATTAGTGAATTACTCATTTTATCTTTATTTTCCTACCTTTACCAAAAAGCCAACATTACAACAAAAAAAAGACAAGTCTTTTGCGATCCTAGTATTGAAATGATTATAGGTTGATTTTTGAGACTCTTGCCAAGTTTATGGTTACGTGGATGTATGAATTGATTATGAGCTTATATACTAACCCTTTAAGTGTACATCTATTACACTTGAGAGAGAGAGTAAACACTTATCTAGTGAGCTAGATGACTTTAGCACTCGAAGAAGTACTTTGATTGATTGATATTTTTGCATGAATGATAGTATGATGGATGATTACATGTTTTGAATTGATGAGATTGCATGTGTTAGTATAGGTTGTGGATGGATCTTGTGAAGTACACACTCTCTTGCCCTTGTTTTGATTTCGTTGCCTCGGGACGAGCAACATGTAAGTTTGGGAGTTTGTTCAGAGTGAGAATTCACGTATTTAGAGCCCTGATTTGTGTGAAAATTGAGTATGATTTAGTCGTATATTGAAGAAATTTGGGATATGTATGGAAAAGCCACGAATCAAATGCTACTGGGGTTGTTTGAGCATAATTTCATAGGAAAACAAGTCAGAAGTGCTTAGAATTGAAAAACATGATTTTCAAGACGTAGCTCGACTAGAAAAAGCGTAGCTCGACCAAACATAGGTTGGTCGAGCTACGCAGGAGAAGTCGAACATGGCATTTTGGATTACAGAGGTGCTGCTCGACCAAGGAAGGGTTGCTCGACCAAGAGAAATTTGGTCGAGCAATAGTAGAAAAGTCGAGCAAGAGTCGGAAAAGAGTTTCAATTTATAGACATGTAGTTCGACCACAACTCGACCAAGGCCGACCTTGCTCAACCTAGAGCATTCTGGTCTAGCAAGGACACGTAAGCTCAGAATCGTCAGGATTTCACCTCCAGTGCATGTATGTTTATATTTCCATGAAAAAGCTCATTAAAGGTCCGTAAGGAGAGTTTACAAGTTTAAAAGGAGATGCAGATCACATCAAGAAGAGAGTTAGATTCTACATCATCCTTCATCAAAACCCTAACTCCATCCAACGGAGTTGTAGAGAGAGATTCGTCTATCGAATCAAGTGAGAACTAAATGAAGATTCAAGATAGAGAGACACACGACGAAGCCCGCATCTAAGGTTTACTTCGCTTCTTAATTTATCTTGTAATTTTTAAGACTATGGGTACGATCTATCCAACCACCATGAACATTCTTCAAACCGTCATGGGCCAGAACCGCTTCGGTAGTTCTAGGGTTTATGAAGGTTTTACTAGTTAATTGAACTACCATGTGTATACTCCGTATACTTGTGATTTATTTTATATATGACTACGTGCTTTTAAATCCATATTCAGAGTCGTTTTGTGCATCTTCAGCTGTTATATAGAGTCTGACTATATATCTTTATTTTTGATTGAACGTGTGTTGTTGATCGGATCTTATGGTCTACGTAATCCGTTCGGGTTCTATGCACATCTAACACAGCGGAATAACAGAAAGTTTACCTATCACCGAAGACAAACGGAGAAGTCTGAATCTGCAGAAATGACCTCGTGATCTTTTGCTGTATTCATATGCCTCGTCTAGACATCATGTGGGCGATGATCCTCTAGGCGATCCCAATCCGCAGTCTCTCTTGAATTGCTCACGTTCTCTCTTTTAATTTGATGAAAAATCTGATTTCTCATTTAAAAGTGAAATTGTCATGTAAAACTAAGAGTAGGGACTGCTGGGATGGCTTATTTATAGGCTACAGCAGGGATTAGGAGGAGAAATTAGGGTTGAGCCTCCCATTGGGCTTAAGTAACTAAGTTTAGCCCAAAATTTATACTTGAGCCCAATAATAATCAATCAGTCCACTAAAGAATTATTATTGCAGTGCCACACTAATCTCAATTACATTATGAGCTCCTTCTTATTATGAGCCCGTTTAACTTCCCATGTTTAAAAATATAATGCCCGTTAATTAAATGAGTTACTGACAACTCAATTAATTAATCTCTTATTCCAGAGTAGTACCACTCAACCTTATTATCATGTTGGAATAAATCCACCCTCAGGGTTTACATGATAATCCTTATGAGCTCTTCAAAGGGCATCATCAGCCTAATTTATTAGGACACATATTCCTTCTACAATCAACAACACACCACAGAGACAACACAATCTCTCAACTCACCTAATATGTTGATTTAATAAATAAATCTCACCCATTGAATAATCAAAGAAATAAATACTGAATCAGGTGTCGAAGTTATTGTATAGGGATTAAGAGCACGAACTTCCATAATAATAGAGGTCTTGTTCTTTTACATAATCAGTATAAATCGAACAACCTCAACGGTTCTGCTCATTACATATAAAGCGCACTAGTGTAATTTTATAGTCAAGACAAACTAATACCAAATCACACTACAACCATCCCAATAGATTGTCCCCATCTATCTCGGTTGTGAGCATCTGTTTATACTTTATAAGTAGCTGATAATATGATCTTCCATGCGCCGCCGCACACCATATTATCTACAATATAAAGTAAATGGACTATTGCATCGACATGCAATCATTTGATCAATGATTCTTATTTCAAATATTGTTATAACATTGTTCATACTAAAGCTAGAATTTTAGTATACAATCCATAAGTGCGTTCACTACTGAATAGGATTCCGTGTTATGATTTTAAGTGAGGGGACTCCAAAGCTTAATTAGAACTATCATATATAATACTTATTAATTGTATTGGAATCGGGTTAGTAAGTAAGATAAAGAGGATAATTTCATAGTACCTATAAAGGGAGATCATATCGGGTTAGAGTACTTAGTGCACGAGAAATAATTGATATTGATTGTACCTAAAAAAGAGGATTAAATTGTGTTCTTGCTCCATGGTGATTCACACGTGTTACACACCTATTTACATATGTCTATAGAGTATATTTGCATGTCTTAGTAATGCGTCCATATTCCACAAGGTAGAGTCGAACATTGATACATGGAAGGAAAATTCATGAGTGAAACTAGATGGCCCGAAGAACTACCAATCTTCTCATTTGTTCAATCTCGATAATTCTTCACTATTTTCTATTTTATTTGTTATTTAATTATCTGTTTAAGTAGATTAATAATAATTCCACAAATAAATTTCCAAACCCTAGTTTTAGTTAATATAGATAATTATAAATTGATAATCAATCGTCTTTTGGATTCGATAATATAGCTTTATCGCTTGCCTAAGCTATAGTTACATCCTTCATAATTGGGGATTAATGGTGTAACACCCCATTATTTCAAAATCTATATTTTCATAAATTTAGAATTTAAATAAATTATAATATATATTTTAATATATTATATCTTTAATAATATATGTATATATATTTATTATAATAATAATTATTATAATAATAACAATAATAATAATAATAATAATAATAATAACATGTGTATGTTCGCAAGTGGCATTTTTTAGATATGGCACAACCTTTGGATAAGGTTTACTATACAATTCTTAGTAACCAAGTTTCACGTCTAAATATATATATACACCAATGAATACATTATATATTATATTTACATACATACATAAACACTCATGTGCACGAGTTTCACTGCCATCAAGTTTTCTCTTACACAAATCTACACACACACACACACACACACACACACACACACACACACACACACACATATATATATATATAAACAAAACTCATGTACACATGTATATCTATACATAACTTCACTCTATAAATTTTTATAGTTCATTCAATTGTAATTTAATTTTATCATATTATATACCAAAATGTTCGTCTCGAATAGTAGATTTCAAATATATAATTCTTTTATAAAAGTTATTTGAGCTAGAAAAACTTCGTCAAAGTTTTTAATCCTTTAATGGTATATTTTGTTTCGGTGTGAGTTAGCTTTTATATTATAGGCCATTTTGAAGCTCTCCTCACGAGAATCACAAAGGTATAATTAGTTTTGAGTTTTGATGTAAAAACGAAGGATTTATAAAGAACCCCACTTCACTTTTCGAAATTACGTCCCATTTAAACTTCGTTATTTTCATGTAAAATTGGTATATATGTGATCCTCGCCTTGCAAAGACTCCATACGTACTTTTGGATTTTATATTTTAAGCAAAAAATCTTTATTTTATATTTGAAATAATATAAGTATATCATTTTCAAGAATTTTTGAGATCGAAGAGCAAGCCTTATCCACTCTACAATTTTCAAGAAAGATCAAGGTGGGATAACTTTCACTCTTTATCGAGTGCTACATTTTTAGGTCATGATTGCTATGTTAAGATGTAATATGTGTTACCGATATGTCATGTTATGTGTCATTTGTACTTTTAGTTCGATGAAAAATATTTTCCTACTAACATCGTACGGGGTGACGACTCGGTGCACATAGACTAACTAACACAAGTTACTGGCTACGTCGGTTCAGTACTAAAATGTATTTCAAAACATGCTAACATCGTACTGGGTGATGGACCGGTGTGCACAGACCAACTAACAAAAGTTATATGTCGAGGTTTTGTTCTAAAATATTTTCAATGTGTTATCGAAAGACAATGTGCAAATTATTTTATTAAAAAATTAGCATATGTTACATCTCATGGTATGTTTGGCATACATATTTATTCTTAATTGTGCAATCATTTAAGTTAACCCACAGAGTGTATTTCAAATGCTCACTCCTTTCCACTCCAAACCCTTTTCAGGTTGCGGTTGTGACAGTGTACCGGGGTGGATGCATTGTGTGAAAGCCTTTTATTAATGCGTTGCGCTAAAGCCTATTTATATAATTTTCAATAATTTGTAATATTAAATCATTCTATTAAATTGTTCACTCATTGAAGATTAATATTATTAAAGAATTGTGAATAAATCTCTCTTTCTTTTTATTGAAAAATTGGGTCATGACAGATGGTATCAGAGAGGGTCTACGTTTCTGTGGACTCGTATTTTTATAAAATCAATTATTTACAGATCTATATTTATGTAAATTTTCATTTTCAAAATTAAATGATTTTCTAAATAATATTCGCTACGCATCTACCTGGTACACGACATCAGCTTCAAGGTAAATACATATTTATTATTTACTCCAATTCTTTAAAAATGAGAAGTTTTTATGAATTTCGAGGAAGAAATTATTTTTAGGGGGATAGATTGTAACTCCCCAGTATTTAATAATCTATACTTTCGTGAATTTGGCATTTAAATAAAATTATATTATATATTTTAATAAATTATATCTTTAATAATATATATATATTTATTATAATAATAATTATTATTATTATAGTAATAATAATTATTATTATGATAATAATAGTAATAACACGTGTATGTTCGCAAGTGACATTTTGTAGATAAGGCACAACCTTTGGATAAGATTTACTATATAAATCTTGGTAATCAAGTTTCACGTCTATATATATAAACCGATGAATAAATTATATATATACATACATATATAAACACTCAAATGCAATAGTTTTACTAAGGTCAAATTTTCTCTTACACACACCTATACCTACACACACACACACACACACACACACACACATATATATATACAACACTCATGTACACATGTATATATCTATATATAACTTCACTCTGTAAATTTTTATAAGTCATTCAATTGTAATTTATTTTTATCATATTATATACCTAAATGTTCTTCTCGAAGCGTAGATTCAAATGTATAATTCTTTTTTAAAATAGATGTCATTTGAGTTAGAAAAGCTCCATCGAAGTTTTTTTACCCTTTAATGGTATATTTTGTTTCGGTGTGAGTTATCTTTTACATTATAGTCCATTTTGAAGCTCTCCTCACGAAGATCGTAAATATATAATTAGTTTTGAGTTTCGACGTAAAAATGAAAGATTTATAAAGAAACCCACTTCACTTTCAAAATTGCGTCCCATTTAAAATTCTTTATTTTCATGTAAAATTAGTATATATGTGATTCTCGCCTTGCAAGGACTCAATAAGTATATTTGGATTTTAAAACGGAGTAGTATAACTCAAGTTGGGTCATTTTATAATAAGTTTAAAATTTTGGGTAAGTTTAAATGAGAATTTAATATAATTCAGAGACTTGATTCCAATTTATAAAAAGTATAATATATAATAATAAATAAACTAAAATTTGAGTTTTGAAAGTAATATGGCTTTCGTATTCGTAGGTATGCGTGTATTATATTATTTTAATTTAATTTTTCATATATTAACTTAATTTTTTAATTGAAATATTATTACTTTTATAATCTTACTTTTCATTTATAATTATAATTTTTAATTTTTCATTAAATAGTGTTATTACAATTTTATCACTATTATTATATGAAGCGAAAATCTTTATTTTATATTTGTAATAATATCATTATATCATTTTCAAAATTTCTGAGATCGAATAGCAAGCCTTGTCCACACTACAATTTTCAAGAAAGATCAAGGTGGGGTAACTATCACTCTTTACCGAGTGCTATATTTTTAGGTCATGATTGCTATGTCAAGATATAATATGTGTTACTGATATGTCATGTTATGTGTCATCTGTGCTTTTAGTTCGATGAAAAATATTTTCTTACTAACATCGTACGGGGTGACGACTCGGTGCGCATAGACCAACTAACACAAGTTACATGCTACGTCGGTACAGTACTAAAATGTAATTCTAAACATGCTAACATCGTACTGGGGTGATGGCCCGGTGCGCATAGACCAACTAACACAAGTTATCTGTCGAGATTTTGGTCTAAAATATTTTCAATGTGTTATCGAACGACAACGTGCAAATTATTTCATTAAAAAATTGGCATGTGTTAGATCTCATGGTATATTTGGCATTCATATTTATTCTTAACTATGCAATTATTTAAGATTACCCACAGAGTGTATTTCAAATGCTCACCCCTTTCCACTCCAAACCCTTTTCAGGTTGCGGGTGCGACAGTGTACCAGGGCGGATGAGTTGTGTGAAAGCCTTTTATTAATGCGCTGCGCTAAAACCTTTTTATATAATTTTCAATAATTTGTAATATTAAATCATTCTATTAAATTGTTCACGCCTCATTGAAGGTTAATATTATTAAAGAATTGCGAATAAATCTCTTTTTTTTATTGAAAAACTGGGCCGTGACAGATGGTATCAGAGAGGATCTACATTTCTGTGGACTCGTATTTTTATAAAATCAATTATCTACGGATCTATATTTATGTAAACTTTCATTTTCAAAATTAAATAATTTTATAAATGATATTTTCTACGCATTTGTCTGGTACATGACGTCAGCTTCAAGGTTCATAAGTATTTATTATTTACTACAATTCTTTAAAAATGAAATGTTTTATGAATTTCGAGGATTAAATATTTTTAGGGGGATAGATTGTCACATCCCAGTATTTCATAACATATATTTTCGTAAATTTGGCATTTAAATAAAATTATATTATATATTTTAATATATTATATCTATAATAATATATGTCTATATATTTATAATAATAATAATAATAATAATAATAATAATAATAATAACACGTGTATGTTCGCATGTGGCATTTTTTAGATAAGGCACAACCTTTGGATAAGGTTTACTATATAATTCTTGGTAACCAAGTTTCTTGTCCATATGTATATACCAATGAATAAATTATATATACATACATATATATGTTGGATTGTATACTAAAAGTCTAGCTTTTAGTATGAACAATGTCATAACAATATTTGAAATGAGAATCATTGATCAAATGATTGCATCTTATAATTTATTTATATGAACGATGCAATAGTCCATTTACTTTATACTGTAGATAATATGTTGTGCGATAACACGCGGAAGATCATATTATGGGTTTTCTTATAAAGTATAAACAGATGCTCACAACTGAGATAGACGGGGACTCTCTATCGGTATGGTTGTAGTGTGGTTTGGTATTAGCTTGTCTTGGCTATAGAATCACATTAGTGCACTTGTGTGTATTGAGCAGGACCGCCTGAGATCGTTCGACTTATACTGACTTATAGAAGAACTTGATCTCTGTTATTATGGAAGTTCGTGCTCTTAATCCCTATACAATAACCTCGACACGTAGGACAGTATGTATTTCTTTGATTCATCAATGGGTGAGATTTTTAAGTATTAAATCAACAAACTCGGTGAGTTGGGAAGTAGTGCTGTCTCTATGGTGTGCTGTTGATTGTAGAAGGAATCCATGTCCGTCATAGGTTGATGATGTCCCCTTGAGGAACTCATAAGGTTTATCATGTAAATCTTGCAAGTGGATTAATTTCCGGCATGATAATAAGGTTGAGTGGTACTACTCTCGGATGAGATATTAATTAATTTGAGTTGTCAGTAACTTAATTAATTAATGGACATTGTATATCTTAAACATGGGGAGACCATCGGGCTCATAATAAGAAGGAGCCCAGAACATAATTTTGGGATTGGACGGGTAGTGCAGTAATAATATTTTAGTGGACTATATTATTATTATTGGATAAATTAAAAGCTTTGGGCTAAGCTTGGTTAATTAAATTCAATTGAGGCCCAGTCCAATTTCTCCTCCTGGTCCCTACTGTAGCCCAAGTATATAAGTCATCTCAGTTCCTGTTAAACCTAAGTTTGTGCCTCATTTGACACACGGGAGAAAACAGAGAGCAGAATGAGAGAACTCTGGGGATTGTTAACCACCCAACACCAGAGTTGACTTTGGGACATACGGTAGAAGATCAGAGGTGTTCTTCACTGCTGTTCATCCTCTTCATCGACCCAGAAGTACGGTAAACATTAATGTTTCGCTTCCGCTGATTTTGTTTACCTGTTATCCTAACGATCACGTTGATCCACACGATCCAATTGCCAATAATATAAACACTCAAATGCACGAGTTTTACTACCGTCAAGTTTTTTCTTACACACACCTATGCACACACACAAATATATATATATATATATATATATATATATATATATATATATATATATATATATATATATGTGTGTGTGTGTGTGTATATATATATATATATGTATATATATATATATATATATATATAACACTCATGTACACATGTATATAGCTGTATATAACTTCACTCTGTAAATTTTTATAAGTCATTCAATTGTAATTTATTTTTTCATATTATATTCCAAAATATTAGTCTCGAAGCGTATATTTAAAAAATATAATTTTTTTTAAAAATATATGTCATTTGAGTTAGAAAAGCTCCGTCTAAGTTTTTAACCCTTTAATGACATATTTTGTTTCGGTGTGAGTTTGATTTTATATTATAGGCCATTTTGAAGCTCTCCTCACGATGATCACAAATGTATAATTATTTTTGAATTTTGACGTAAAAATGAAGGATTTATAAAGAAACCCACTTCACTTTCGAAATTGAGTCCCATTTAAACTTCGTTATTTTCATGTAAATTGGTATATATGTGATCTTCGTCTTACAAAGACTCCATAAGTACTTTCGGATTTTAAAACGGAGTAGTATAACTCAAGTTGGGTCATTTTGTAATAAGTTTAAAGTTTAGGATAAGTTTAAATGGGAATTTTATATAATCCAGAGACTTGATTCCGATTTATAAAATGTATATTATATATTTATAAAATATATATTATATATGCGTGTATTAAATTTATTTAATTTATTTTTTCATATATTAACTTATTTTTTTAATTTAAATATTATTACTATTATAATCTAACTTTTCATTTATAGATATAATTTTTACTTTTTAATTAAATAGTATTATTATAATGTTATCACTATTATTATTAGAAGCGAAAAATCTTTATTTTATATTTGTAATAATATTAGTATATCATTTTCAAGAATTTCTGAGATCGAAGTGCAAACCTTGTCCACTCTACAATTTTCAAGAAAGATCAAGGTGGGGTAACTTTCACTCCACCGAGTGCTACATTTTTAGGCCATGATTGCTATGTTAAGATGTGATATGTGTTACTGATATGTCATGTTATGTGCCATATGTGCTTTTAGTTCGATGAAAAATATTTTCCTACTAACATCGTATAGGGTGACGACTCTGTGCACATAGACCAACTAACACAAGTTACTGGCTACGTCGGTTCAGTACTAAAATGCATTTAAAAAATACTAACGTCATATTGGGGAGACAGCCCGGTGCGCACAGACCAACTAACACAAGTTATCGGTCGTTGTTTTGGTCTAAAATATTTTCATTGAGTTATCGATTGACAACGTGCAAATTATTTTATTAAAAAATTAGCATATGTTACATCTCATAGTACATTTAGCGTACATATTTATTCTTAACTGTGCAATCATTTAAGTTAACCTATAGAGTGTATTTCAAATGCTCACCCCTTTCCACTCCAAACCTTTTTCAAGTTGAGGCTGCGACAGTGTACCGTGGTGGATGCATTGTGTGAAAGATTTTTATTAATGTGCTGCACTAAAGCTTTTTATATAATTTTTAAAAATTTATAATATTTAATCATTCTATTAAATTGTTCACACCTCATTGAAGGTTAATATTATTAAAGAATTACGAATAAATCTCTCTTTCTTTTTACTGAAAAACTAGGGCGTGACAGATGGTATCAGAGCAGGTCTACATTTCTGTGGACTCGTATTTTTATAAAAATAATTATTTATGGATCTATATTTATGTAAACTTTTATTTACAAAATAAAATGATTTTCTAAATGATATTCGCTACGCATTTGTCGGGTATACGACGTCAGCTTCAAGGTACATAAGTATTTATTATTTATTACAATTCTTTAAAAATGAAAAGTTTTTATGAATTTCGAGGACAAAATTATTTTTAGGGGGATAGATTGTAACACCCCAGTATTTCATAATCTATATTTTCATAAATTTGGCATTTAAATAAAATTATATTATATATTTTAATATATTATATCTTTAGTAATATATGTATATATATTTATAATAATAATAATAATAATAATAATGATAAGAATAATAATAATGATAATAATAATAATAACACGTGTATGTTCGCAAGTGGCATTTTTTCATTAAGGCACCAGCTTTGGATAAGCTTTACTATATAATTCTTGGTAACTAAGTTTCACGTCTATATATATATACCAATGAATATATTATATATATATATATATATATATATATATATATACATATATAAATACTCAAATGCATGAGTTTTACCACCGTCAAGTTTTCTCTTACACACACCTATAGACACACACACACACACACACATATATATATATATACAACAATCATGTACACATGTATATATCTATATATAACGTCAGTCTGTAAATTTTTTTAATTAATTCAATTATAATTTATTTTTATCATATTATATACCAAAATGTTCGTCTCGAAGCGTAGATTTCAAATATATAATTCTTTTTTAAAATAGATGTCATTTGAGTTAGAAAAGCTCCGTCAAAGTTTTTAATCCTTTAACAATATATTTTGTTTCGGTGTGAGTTAGCTTTTATATTAAAGGCCATTTTTAAGCTCTCCTCACGAGGATCACAAAAGTATAATTAGTTTTGAGTTTTGAATTAAAAACAAAGAATTTATAAAGTAATCCACTTCACTTTCGAAATTGCGTCCCATTTAAACTTCGTCATTTTCATGTAAAATTGGTATATATGTGATCCTCGCCTTGCAAGGACTCCATAAGTACTTTCGAATTTTAAAACAGAGAAATATAACTCAAGTTGGGTCATTTTGTAATAAGTTTAAAGTTTAGGATAAGTTAAAATGAGAATTTAATATAATGCAGAGATTTGATTCCATTTTATAAAAAATATATTATATAAAATAATAAATAAACCAAAAATTGAGATTTGAAATCAATATGGCTTTCGTATTCGTAGGTACGTGTGTATTATATTTATCTAATTTAATTTTTCATATATTAACTTAATTTTTTTAAATTTAAATATTATTACTATTTTATTCTTACTTTTCATTTATAATTATAATTTTACTTTTTCATTAAATAGCATTATTATAATTTTATCATTATTATCATATTAAGCGAAAAATCTTTATTTTATATTTGTAATAATATTAGTATATTATTTTCAAAAATTTCTGAGATTACAGAGCAAGTCTTGTCCACTCTACAATTTTCAAGAAAGATTAAGGTGGGGGTAACTTTTATTCTTTACCGAGTTCTACATTTTTAGGGTCATGATTGCTATATTAAGAAGTGATATGTGTTAATGATATGTTATCTTATGTGCCATGTGTGCTTTTAGTTCGATAAAAAATATTTTCCTACTAACATACTACGGGGTGACGACTCGGTGCGCACAGACCATCTAACACAAGTTACTGGCTACGTCAGTTCAGTACTAAAATGTATTTCAAAATATTCTAACATCATACTGGTGATGGCCCGGTGTGTGCAGACCAACTAACACAAGTTATCGGATGACGTTTCGATCTAAAATATTTTCAATGAGTTATCAAACGACAACGTGCAAATTATTTTATCAAAAAATTGGCATGTGTTACATCTTGTGGTATATTTGGCATACATATGTATGCTTAACTATGCAATCATTTATGTTAACCCACTTTGTGGATTTCAAATGCTCACCCCTTTCAACTCCAAACCTTTTACAGGTTGAGGCTACGACAGTGAACCAGGGCAGATGCGATGTGTGAAAGTTTTTTATTAATACACTGCGCTAAAGCCTTTTTATATAATTTTCAGTAATCTGTAATATTAAATCATTCTAATAAATTGTTCACGACTCATTGAAGGTTAATATTATTAAAGAATTACGAATAAATCTCTCTTTCTTTTTATTGAAAAACTGGGGCGTGATGGATAGTATCCGAGCGGATCTACGTTTCTATGGACTCGTATATTTATACAAAATCAATTATTTACGGATCTATATTTATGTAAATTTTCATTTTCAAAATTAAATAATTTTTTAAACGATATTCGCTACGCATCTGCCTGGTACACGACGTCAGCTTCAAGGAACATAAGTATTTGTTATTTACTCCAATTCTTTAAAAATGAGAAATTTTAAGAATTCCGAGGACGAAATTATTTTTAGGGGATAGATTGTGACACCCTAGTATTTCATAATCTATATTTTCGTAAATTTGGCATTTAAATTAAATTATATTATACATTTTAATATATTATATCTTTAATAATATATTTTTATAATAATAATAATAATAATAATAATAATAATAACAACAACAACACGTGTATGTTCGCAAATGGCTATTTTTAGATAAGGCACAACCTTTGGATAAGGTTTACTATATAATTCTCGGTAACCAAGTTTCACGTCTATTTGTATATACCAATGAATAAATTATATATATACATATATATAAACAATCAAATGCATGAGTTTTACTACCATCAAATTTTCTCTTACACACACCTATACCTACACACACACACACACACACACACACACATATATATATATATATATATATACACACACACAACACTCATGTACACATGTATATATCTATATATAACTTCACTCTGTAAATTTTTTTAAGTCATTCAATTGTGATTTATTTTTATCATATTATATACCAAAATATTCGTCTCGAAGCATAGATTTCAAATATATAATTCTTTTTTAAAATAGATGTCATTTGAGTTAGAAAAGCTCCGTCGATGTTTTTAGTCCTTTAATGGCATATTTTGTTTCGGTGTGAGTTAGCTTTTTTATTAAAGGCCATTTTGAAGCTCTCCTCACGAGGATCACAAAGGTATAATTAGTTCAAAGTTTTGACGTAAAATCAAAGAATTTATAAAGTAATTCACTTCACTTTTGAAATTGCGTCCCATTTAAACTTCGTCATTTTCATATAAAATTGGTATATATGTGATCCTCACCTTGCAAGGACTCCATAAGTACTTTCGAATTTTAAAACGGAGTAATTAACTCAAGTTGGGCCATTTTGTAATAAGTTTAAATCTTAGGGTAAGTTTAAATGAGAATTTAATATAATGCAGAGACTTGATTTCAATTTATAAAAAGATATATTATATAAAATAATAAATAAACCAAAAATTGAGATTTGAAAGCAATATAGCTTTCGTATTCGTAGGTACGTGTGCATTGTATTTATTTTATTTAATTTTTCATATATTAACTTAATTTTTTTAAATTTGAATATTATTACTATTTTAATCTTACTTTTCATTTATAATTATAATTTTTACTTTTTCATTAAATAGTATTATTATAATTTTATCATTATTATTATTTTAAGCAAAAAATATTTATTTTATATTAGTAATAATATTAGTATATCATTTTCAAGAATTTAAGAGATTACAGAGCAAGCCTTGTTCACTCTACAATTTTCAAGAAAGATTAAGGTTGGGGTTACTTTTATTATTTACCGAGTTCTACATTTTTAGGGTTATGATTACTATGTTAAGATGTGATATGTATTAATGATATGTCATCTTATGTGTCATGTGTGCTTTTGGTTCGATAGAAAATATTTTCCTACTAACATCGTACGGGATGAGACTCGGTGTTCACAGACCATCTAACACAAGTTACTGGCTACGTCGGTTCTGTACTAAAATATATTTTAAAATATGCAAACATCGTACTGGTGATGGTCCGGTGTGCGCAGACCAACTAACACAAGTTATCGGATGACGTTTCGGTCTAAGATATTTTCAATGAGTTATCGAACGACAACGTGCAAATTATTTTATTAAAAAATTGGCATGTGTTACATCTTGTGGTATATTTGGCATACATATGTATGCTTAACTATGCAATCATTTATGTTAACCCACTTTGTGGATTTCAAATGCTCACCACTTTCAACTCCAAACCTTTTACAGGTTGAGGCTACGACAGTGAACCAGGGCAGATGCGATGTGTGAAAGTTTTTTATTAATGCACTGCGCTAAAGCCTTTTTATATAATTTTCAGTAATCTGTAATATTAAATCATTCTAATAAATTGTTCACGACTCATTGAAGGTTAATATTATTAAAGAATTACGAATAAATCTCTCTTTCTTTTTATTGAAAAACTGGGGCGTGATGGATAGTATCCGAGCGGATCTACGTTTCTATGGACTCGTATATTTATACAAAATCAATTATTTACGGATCTATATTTATGTAAATTTTCATTTTCAAAATTAAATAATTTTTTAAACGATATTCGCTACGCATCTGCCTGGTACACGACGTCAGCTTCAAGGAACATAAGTATTTGTTATTTACTCCAATTCTTTAAAAATGAGAAATTTTAAGAATTCCGAGGACGAAATTATTTTTAGGGGATAGATTGTGACACCCTAGTATTTCATAATCTATATTTTCGTAAATTTGGCATTTAAATTAAATTATATTATACATTTTAATATATTATATCTTTAATAATATATTTATATATTTTTATAATAATAATAATAATAATAATAACAACAACAACACGTGTATGTTCGCAAATGGCTATTTTTAGATAAGGCACAACCTTTGGATAAGGTTTACTATATAATTCTCGGTAACCAAGTTTCACGTCTATTTATATATACCAATGAATAAATTATATATATACATATATATAAACAATCAAATGCATGAGTTTTACTACCATCAAATTTTCTCTTACACACACCTATATCTACACACACACACACACACACACACACACACATATATATATATATATATATATACACACACACAACACTCATGTACACATGTATATATCTATATATAACTTCACTCTGTAAATTTTTTTTAGTCATTCAATTGTGATTTATTTTTATCATATTATATACCAAAATATTCGTCTCGAAGCATAGATTTCAAATATATAATTCTTTTTTAAAATAGATGTCATTTGAGTTAGAAAAGCTCCGTCGATATTTTTAGTCCTTTAATGGCATATTTTGTTTCGGTGTGAGTTAGCTTTTTTATTAAAGGCCATTTTGAAGCTCTCCTCACGAGGATCACAAAGGTATAATTAGTTTAAAGTTTTGACGTAAAAACAAAGAATTTATAAAGTAATTCACTTCACTTTTGAAATTGCGTCCCATTTAAACTTCATCATTTTCATATAAAATTGGTATATATGTGATCCTCACCTTGCAAGGACTCCATAAGTACTTTCGAATTTTAAAACGGAGTAATTAACTCAAGTTGGGCCATTTTGTAATAAGTTTAAATCTTAGGGCAAGTTTAAATGAGAATTTAATATAATGCAGAGACTTGATTTCAATTTATAAAAAGATATATTATATAAAATAATAAATAAACCAAAAATTGAGATTTGAAAGCAATATAGCTTTCGTATTCGTAGGTACGTGTGCATTGTATTTATTTTATTTAATTTTTCATATATTAACTTAATTTTTTTAAATTTGAATATTATTACTATTTTAATCTTACTTTTCATTTATAATTATAATTTTTACTTTTTCATTAAATAGTATTATTATAATTTTATCATTATTATTATTTTAAGCAAAAAATATTTATTTTATATTAGTAATAATATTAGTATATCATTTTCAAGAATTTAAGAGATTACAGAGCAAGCCTTGTTCACTCTACAATTTTCAAGAAAGATTAAGGTTGGGGTTACTTTTATTATTTACCGAGTTCTACATTTTTAGGGTTATGATTACTATGTTAAGATGTGATATGTATTAATGATATGTCATCTTATGTGTCATGTGTGCTTTTGGTTCGATAGAAAATATTTTCCTACTAACATCGTACGGGATGAGACTCGGTGTTCACAGACCATCTAACACAAGTTACTGGCTACGTCGGTTCTGTACTAAAATATATTTTAAAATATGCAAACATCGTACTGGTGATGGTCCGGTGTGCGCAGACCAACTAATACAAGTTATCGGATGACGTTTCGGTCTAAGATATTTTCAATGAGTTATCGAACGACAACGTGCAAATTATTTTATTAAAAAATTGGCATGTGTTACATCTTGTGGTATATTTGGCATATATATGTATTCTTAACTGTGCAATCATTTATGTTAATCCACTGAGTGTATTTCAAATGCTCACCCCTTTTCACTTCAAACCCTTTTCAGGTTGAGGCTGCGATAGTGTACCAGAGCGGATGCAATGTGTGAAAGCTTTTTATTAATGCGCTGCGCTAAAGTCTTTTTACATAATTTTCAATAATCTGTAATATTAAATCATTCTAATAAATTGTTCATGCCTCATTTAAGGTTAATATTATTAAAGAATTACGAATAAATTTCTCTTTCTTTTTATTGAAAAACTGTGGCGTGATGGATAATATCTGAGCGGGTCTACGTTTCTATATTTATGTAAGTTTTTTATTTTCAAAATTAAATGATATTCTAAATTATATTCGCTACGCATCTGCCTAGTACACGACGCCAGCTTCAAGAAACATAAGTATTTGTTATTTACTCCAATTCTTTAAATATGAGAAATTTTTATGAATTTCAAGGACCAAATTATTTTTAGGGGATAGATTGTAGCACCCCAGTATTTCATAATCTATATTTTCGTAAATTTGGCATTTAAATAAAATTATATTATATATTTTAATATATTATATCTTTAATAATATATGTATATATATTTATAATAATAATAATAATAACAACAACAACAACTACACGTGTATGTTCGTAAGTGGTAATTTTTAGATAAGGCACAACCTTTGGATAAGGTTTACTATATAATTCTTGGTAACCAAGTTTCACGTCTATATATATACCAATGAATAAATTATATATATACATACATATATAAATACTCAAATGCACAAGTTTTACTACCGTCAAGTTTTCTCTTACACACAAATATACACACACACACACATACACACACACACACACACACACACACACACACACACACATATATATATATATATATATATATATATATATATATATATATATATATATATATATATATATATATATATATATATATATATATATATATATATATATATATATACAAAAGTCATGTACACATATATCTATATATAACTTCACTCTGTAAATTTTTATAAGTCATTCAATTGTAATTTATTTTATCATATTATATACCAAAATGTTCGTCACAAAGCGTAGATTTCAAATATATAATACATTTTTAAAATAAATGTCATTTGAGTTAGAAAAGCTCCATCAAAATTTTTAACACTTTAATGGCATATTTTATTTCGGTGTGAGTTTGCTTTTATATTATAGGTCATTTTGAAACTCTCCTAATGAGGATTACAATGGTATAATTAGTTTTGAGTTTTGACGTAAAAACGAAGGATTTATAAAGAAATCCACTTCACTTTCGAAATTGCGTCCCATTTAAACTTTGTTATTTTCATGTAAATTGATATATATGTGATCCTCGCCTTGCAAGGACTCCATAAGTACTTTCAGATTTTCCTAACGGAGTAGTATTACTCAAATTGGGTCATTTTGTAATTAGTTTAAAGTTTAATGTAAGTTTAAATGAGAATTTAATTTAATGCAGGAACTTGATTGCAATTTATAAAAAGTATATTATATATAATAATAAATAAATCATAAATTGAGTTTTGAAAGAAATATGGCTTACGTATTCGTTGGTACATGTGCATTATATTTATTTAATTTAATTTTTTATATATTAACTTAATTTTTTAAAATTTAAATATTATTATTATTACAATCTTACTTTTCATTTGCAATTATAATTTTTACTTTTTCATTAAATAGTATTATTATAATTTTATCATTATTATTATTTTAAGAAAAAAATCTTTATTTTATATTTGTACTAATATTAGTATATCATTTTCAAGAATTTCTGAGATCGAAGAGCAAGTCTTGTCCACTCTACAATTTTCAAGAAAGATCAAGGTGGGGTAACTTTCACTCTTTACTGAGTGCTATATTTTTAGGTAATGATAGTTATGTTAAGATGTGATATGTATTACTGATATGTCATGTTATGTGCCATGTGTGTTTTTAGTTCGATAAAATATATTTTTCTACTGGCATCGTACGGGGTGACGACACGGTATGCACACATCAACTAACACAAGTTACTGGCTGTCGGTTCAGTACTAAAATATATTTCAAAATATGCTAACAACGTACTAGGGTGACGACCCGATGTGCACAGACCAACTAACACATGTTATTGGAAGACGTTTCGGTCTAAAATATTTTCAATTAGTTATCGAACGACAACGTGCAAATTATTTTATTAAAAAATTGGCATGTGTTACATCTTGTGGTATAATTAGCAGACATATTAATTCTTAACTGTGCAAATATTTTAGTTAACCCACAGAGTGTATTTCAAATGCTCTCCCCTTTCCACGCAAAACCCTTTTCAGGTTGAGGCTGCGACAGTTTACCGTGGCGAAAACTTTTTATTAATGCGCTGCGCTAAAGCCTTTTTATATAATATTCAATAATTTGTAATATTAAATTATTTTATTAAATTGTTCACGCCTCATTGAAGGCTAATATTATTAAAGAATTATGAATAAATCTCTCTTTCTTTTTATTGAAAAATTGGGGCTGTGTGACAGATGGTATCAGAACGGGTCTACCTTTCTGTGGACTTGTATTTTTATAAAATCAATTATTTACGGATCTATATTTATGTAAATTTTTATTTTCAAAATTAAATTATTTTCTAAATGATATTCGCTACGCATCTGCCTGGTACACTATGTCAGCTTCAAGGTATATAAGTATTTATTATTTACTCATATTCTTTAAAAAAGAAAAGTTTTTATGAATTTCGAGGATGAAATTATTTTTAGGGGGATAGATTGTAACACCCCAGTATTTCATAATCTATATTTCCGTAAATTTAGCATTTAAATAAAAATATATTATATATTTTAATATATTATATCTTTAATAATATATGTATAAATATTTATAATAATAATAATAATAATAATAATAATAATAATAATAATAATACTAATAATAATAATAACACGTGTATGTTCGCAAGTGGTATTTTTCAGATAAGGCACAACCTTTGGATATGGTTTACTATACAATTCTTGGTAACCAAGTTTCACGTCTTTATATATATATACCAATGAATAAATTATATATATACATACATATATAAACACTCAAATGCATGAGTTTTACTATCGTCAAGTTTCTCTTACACACACACACACACACACATATATATATATAACACTCTTGTAAACCTAATTATAAGCCGTCATGTTCACCGACACCTACTATATAATGGTGATTATGATGGTGACGTGCATGGTCTGTCTTATGAAATTGAATATTAAAAAATATTTCAATGTAGATGCATTAAAATTTCGACTATCAACTTATACACATTTGCATGTTTATTTGTGAAATTTATCTTATTTAATTGGGTATGTTTTTGTAGATGCTAATTGTTATCTAGTTATGTGTAAGACTTAATGTGGCATTCTTTGTTGCACGTTATCCAGTATTGAAGACAGCATGGGGGAAAAAATACATAGAAAATCCAAACCCTAAATTTGTATCAAAGAGGGATGACTTATGGTTGTTTAATGAGATTATAGAAAAGCTTCGCCATACCATGTTTACTAGGTTATTGGAAAGTTGCGTTGTCCATCTCATGCGGCTGAGTGACTATTAGTTCTAAGGGCAGGTTTATTTTCAATTGTTGTTCTCTCTTAAAGTGGAATAATCTTTCGAAACCCTTACTTTCCTTATCAACAACTGTAGAGCATACTGTGGCCCTCGCGAATTTGCATTGGTCATGGGATTGACCTCCGACCCTTACCCCACCATTCTTGAAAGTAGTGAATTCCGGAGTAGACTATTTGGAGAGGTGGATATCCTTTCAATGGATGATATTCGGAGCAAGCTCTGCAACGACTTAGATGACAATGATAAACTTAAGATAGCACTGCTAATCATTTTAGGGTGTATCCTACTGCCTCGGGGGTCTAGGTGTGGTAATCTCGATATGGAGCATGTGCACCGTGTTGATGATCTGGATAGCTTCAACTCCTACCCATAGGGTCGCGCTGGGTACACATTCCTCCATTCAGAGTTTAGATTGCTTTGGAGGAATAGGGTTGCTGGTAAGTGGGCAAAGCACTAAGAAAATACACCATGCAGAGAGATGATCAATGAAGAGAGTGAAAATAAACGTGTTTTAGTGTCCAATCTAACATCTTTTGATGGGAATTTTTGTTATTTATTATCAGACGTGTCTTATATTCAACATATGTGAGAAAAAGGTGCACTTGAGGTGTTTTATTGTGTTTTTGGTGGAAAAAGGATCAAAAGTGCAAAGTTGGAGAAAAGGTGCAACTTATGCTAGAATTCTGAAAAATGCATGTACAACTTGGATAATTTTTATGTATTCATGTTGAGCTCAAAAATAGAAGTGTGATACATGTTAGAAACCCACAGAAGAGAGGATCATTTTGGAATAAAGAGCACTTCAATCGGAATCCAAACGAGAAAGTTCTCATCAAAACGGTGACGTCGCGTGAGCTGTGCCAGACAAAACTGCTATATCACTTTGCATGGCTTTTTTACATCTTCAAATCTTTGATTTTTTCTGAGTTCTTTATATGAATAGAAATCTAAGGGCGTGAGCGTAAGAATCACTCAAATCGGAGTTTTGATGTGGAAGTTACACAAAACAGTGAGACTGAGTAAGCTGGTTCAAACCGGTTCTACCACGACAGCTCTGGTTCGACCAGCCCTGAAGTCGAACCATGGTTGAACCAAATGCTTGAAAAACTACAGATTCATATTTTTACACCCTATTGCGTGTATTTTCATATTTTCCAATAAAAATCTCATCCAATGTTCATAAGGAGAGCTTACAAGTATAAAAAGGGATGTAGATCACACAAAGGAACAACAACACAATCATCCTACATCCCACAAGGGGGGATCACCCCCAACCATCATCCACATTCTTTCCTCCATTCATCCATCACTATGAAGATTCGTCTGTGGAATCAAGAGGAGAACCAAGAGGAGGATTCAAGACGGAGAAAGATGTGACGACTCCCGCATCTAGGTTTTATTCGTTTTTTAATTTATCTTGTGATTTTTCAGACTATGATAAGATCTATCCAACTCCCATGATTGTTCTTCGCAACATCATGGGCTAGAACCTTTTTGGTAGATCTAGGGTTTTGAACGTTTTATGAATTAATTAAACTCACTTGTGTGTCCTCCGTACAATACTACTTGTGGATTTATTTTATATATGATTGTGCTTTCTTAATCCATATTCATGGACATTTTATGTATCTTCAATTGGTATATAGAGTCTGAATATATATCTTGGTTGTAGATTGAGTGCGTTCACCGCTGAACATGATTCCATGTTATGATTCTAAGTGAGGGACTTCGAAGCTTCATTAGAACTATCATATATGAATGTTTATTAATTGAATTGAATTTGGGTTAGTAAGCAGGATAAAGAGGGTAATTTTATAGTACCTATAAAGGGAGATCATATGGGTTAGATTCCAGATGTGGAAAATAATTGATGCTGATAGTACCTAGAAAGGAGGGTGCAATTACGTCTCTTGCTCCAAGGTTATTCACACGTATTACACGCATATTTACTTGTCTCTATAGAGTAGATTTGTATGGTTTAGTGATGCGTCCATATTCCACAAGACAGAGTCGGCATGCACTTGAGAGAGAAGTTAAGTAGTAAACTGAATTACCTTAGAGCTATCTATTCTCCATTCTTGGTTTCCTTTCGTATTGTTCCAGTATTATTTATTTTATTTGTTATTTTAAATTAATTGTTTATTAGTTAATAATTCAATCTTCAAATGTTATAGTCTTTCATCTTAATTAATTTATTAAAAAATTAAATTGATAATACGCCGCCCTTTGAGTTCGATATTTAACTTGGTCGCTTGCTTAAGCAGCAACTGATATCCTTAATACTTGGGGATTATTTTTACATACAAAGAAAATGCGCATCAATCAACGCTAATGATTTTGCCATTGCTCTCCTTTCATGGGCCTACGAAGTTATCCCTTCAATTGGAAAGCATTTTGGAGGTTTGGTGTGTGACAATCGTGATTCTATCCTACGTATTCTCCATTGGGCACTAGTTGGTAGGGCCCCTACATATGCGGACCTGAAGAAGAAAGTGTTTATGCAACTGTGTGGCAAGGATAAGACCGCTGCAAATGTAATCATTTAAACTTTTGTGCTAATTTGTTTATTATATGTTTAAGCGGCCTCACTCACTGATTTTCATGTGGAGGTCCATGAACGCCTAGAGCCTTCAGAGAGCGAGGAAGGTACAACATGGTACACTAGCGCAGTCAGGTGGGAGCAAGAGGCCTCTTTATATTCTATAGGCAGTCCGACTCATTCTGGGTTTGGATTGAAAGATTCAGAAGCAGGAAAGAAAGGGAAGAAATCTTCATGGAAGAGAAAATATGCTGAGATTTGGGATGAACTGGCTGAAGTGAAGAGTAACCAGGACACCATGATAGATGAGTTGAGAGAAATTAGAAGGCATCTGCACATTCTTATCCCATCATCCATTGCATGGCCGTCAAAAAGACAAAGTGAAGAAATATCACCTTCCCCTAGGAATAATGACAGTGATGGTGGGGACTCAGCTGGTAATCCATTCCAAATTCTCAGTTCAATCCCACCACCAAACGACCCTCCAAAAGATAGTGTGGGCCCTACTACATCCAGCCTTCTACCACCATCCATGAGAAATTACAAGATCCAGATACAAAGGCTGAAGGTAGAGAAGAGGCAAGGGATGAGACACCGATTGCAGTCATTGAACCAGAACTGCATATTTTATCGTACGTAGATGTGAAGGAGGTCAGCAGCCCGGAAAAACAAGTTGTAAAACTTTCCAAAAAGGTCTAACCATCTAGAAAGCATAAAAGATGATTGTGTTTGATCATTATGTGATAGAAGTAGAATAATTTTCATGCTTCATTAGTGACATCTTTACTCTAACATAACTTTGTATTCTTAATGCAAGGTAAAAAGTGGCCAATTCGTGCAAGCAAGTAGGTAGTTTTTCCAGGTCCACAGATGAGGACACCATACACTTGTGAGGTGGCGAGGAATAGGAAAAAAAATCTTCAAAGGATGGCTCTATTGGCATAACTTATGATGAATACTCCTTGATTTAATTGTTTTCTTCGAGAAGTGGTGGGATGACACGAAGAAGAAATCGAGCACAATAATAGTGTGTATTGATCCTAATCGTTCACACTTAAAATGGTCATATATGGATAACATACTCCAGGAGGATGGCTAGCTGTCTACAGAGGTATTGCTGTTGGATTGTATACTAAAAGTCTAGCTTTAGTATGAACAATGTCATAACAATATTTGAAATGAGAATCATTGATCAAATGATTGCATCTTATAATTTATTTTATATGCATGATGCAATAGTCCATTTACTTTATACTGTAGATAATATGTTGTGCGACAACACGCGGAAGATCATATTATCGGTTTCCTTATAAAGTATAAACAGATGCTCACAACTGAGATAGACGGGGACTCTCTATAGGTATGGTTGTAGTGTGGTTTGGTATTAGCTTGTCTTGGCTATAGAATCACATTAGTGCACTTGTGTGTATTGAGCAGGACCGCCTGAGGTCGTTCTTCTTATACTGACTATATAGTAGAACTTGATCTCTGTTATTATGGAAGTTCGTGCTCTTAATCCCTATACAATAACCTCGACACGTAGGGCAGTATGTAATTCTTTGATTCATCAATGGGTGAGATTTATAAGTATTAAATCAACAAACTCGGTGAGTTGGGAAATAGTGCTGTATCTATGGTGTGCTGTTGATTGTAGAAGGAATCCATGTCCGTCATAGGTTGATGATGTCCCCTTGAGGAGCTCATAAGGTTTATCATGTAAATCTTGCAAGTGAATTAATTTCCGGCATGATAATAAGGTTGAGTGGTACTACTCTTGGATGAGATATTAATTAATTTGAGTTGTCAGTAACTTAATTAATTAATGGACATTGTATATCTTAAACATGGGGAGACCGTCGGGCTTATAATAAGAAGGAGCCCAGAACATAATTTTGGGATTGGACGGGTAGTGAAGTAATAATATTTTAGTGGACTATATTATTATTATTGGATTTAATTAAAAGCTTTGGGCTAAGCTTGGTTAATTAAAATTCAATTGAGGCCCAGCCCAATTTCTCCTCCTGGTCCCTGCTGTAGCCCAATATATAAGTGAACTCAGCTTCCTGGAACCCTCAGATTATTCATGCGCCTCTTTTGGTGAGAGAAGGGAAAAGAAGCAGATTGAGAGATCCTGCAGACTGTTGCCCACACAACAGCAGGATCACACTTGGGACATACAGCAGAAGATCGAGAGGTGGTTCTCTGCAACGATCAATCTCTACACCAACCCAGAAGTACGGTAAACGGTTTAATTGCTTCTGCTTATTTTTGTTTACCTGTTTTACTAACGATCACGTTGAACCGCACGATCCAATTGCCAACAACTGGTATCAGAGCGATGGTTTTGTGGTGAAACGTGAGTCGTTAGGTGGCTTGTGATTATTTGATTTAATCTGGGATAATCGCATGTTTGTAATCAAGTTATGTTATTGATTATTTTGATTATGTGATTATGTTAATTAATCTGGAAATAATCATGAAATTATCATATGGGTTATTGTTTTCCCCTTCGTATCCTATTTGGTCTGTGTGATTACTGCTGATTAAGAAAACTGTACACATCACTCAATCACCTATCTATTCGACACACACACACGCCCTGCACGACGGCGACCCAAAAACACGGCTGATGGGTCAACGCGACGGTGGCTATCCCACGATTGTACGGTGATGGCTGCTGGAAAGGACGGCGGTGGCGGGTGGTGGCAATTGAGGGAGCAAGCACTGAAGTCGGCCGATCTGTCGATGAATGAAAGATCGGTGGCGCACGTGCGAGCCTCACGGTCGGATGATCTGATGGTGACAAGCTGAAGCAGTTTCTGGTCGCGTCTGTGGCAGGTTCCCGGTGACTCTGGTCGGGCAGGAACAAGTCGGAGCAGATCCGGCGGTGCAGAAGACGGTGCGATTGAATGAAGAAGGTGGCGGTGCCGAGTCGTGGGCAGTGGGTCACCTTGTTAACTCCGATCGATGATGCGCCGAGTAGATCGGGCCGCGGCTAGCGGTGGCTGGTGGCGGCTCTGGCGGAGCTGACGAAGCTGGTGCGGGCGGATCCCGAACGACGGCGAGCTGGGCGGTGGTGGCCTCGGACGGATCGCGACGACGTGTAGTGTCGGCGGCCTTGGTCCCGGTGGTTGGTTGGGGCGCGGCCACCGGCGGAAGCGGCGCCTGGTAACACCGGTGTGCGCTGGTCTGTGGTGGCTGCAGGCGACTCCACTCCGGCGGCGCTGTTAGATCGTCGTGCGGCAGACGGCAGTGAAGGCTGTGCACGCGGCCACCTGCTAGCAGCAGCGGCTATATGCGCCGGTGATGGCTCGGGGGATGTTGACAATTTGCAGGGACGGATGAAGGCGGCTGTCGGCGCGGCTCGTTTCCGGTGGCTGTTGGCTGGTCCGCCGGGTGATGCGCCGCTGCTGCTCGTGTATGGAAGGAGTATCGCGGCTGGTGGTTTTTTGTTAGGGCAACAATTGCTTATGGGTAGGCATGATATTGGGCTGCCCCCCTTTGGGCCCAATTTTAAAAGAATAGGATGTTGGGCTTTTGGGCTCTAATTCTATTTTTTTATTTGGGCTGCTCTGTTGGGCCTGATTTTGTGAGGATATGGGCTAGGATGGGAATGGGGCAGAAGCTGTTTTTCTTTGGGCTTGTTGCCTTGATGGCCCATTTTCCTTGTTGGACTCATTTACAATGTTGGGCTCATTTTACATTAATTGCTGGATTTAATAAATTGTGGGATTTTTGTTGGGCCAAGTTTAGAGTAAAAAAATTAGCAAGATAAATGGGCTTAATTAATTTATTAATGGGCTGTTCATTTTATACTGTTGTTGCTTGCGTAGACTGGGCCCATTTAATTGATCCACTTTTTATTATGCAATTAATTATTGTTATATAACTGATTTAATTGTTTTAACTTGACAATTAATTGTTATATATGAAAGGCATGTTCTATGTGATTTATTTATTTAAATTGTTGTTAATAGAAGCATGTCTAAGTTGTATATTTTATTCTGGAATATTATATGCATGTTTAAAACCCTCGGTAATTAAATAACTAAGTGGGAGAGGGGATTGGTAATAAATTCCGCGGCCTCCATTATTGGTTTGTAAGTGATGTGAGTAAACTTGCGTGTTGGCATAGGCCTTCCTCCCTAACGGATGAGTTTATTCACGGATCACTGGTACAGACTTCATAAATACTTATTGTTTGTAATGTGGCACATAAACTTGCGTGTTGGCATAGGCCTTCCTCCCTAACGGATGAGTTTGTGTGCGGTACACTGGTACAAACTTATAATTGATGATTGTAGGAAGCTACCCGAGCGCGTGTGTACTTCTCCAACTGTAAGGCACATAAGCTCGCGCAGTGGACTTGGGATCAAATAATGGTGTACACTTAGGTGTAAATAATTAGTATCCTCCCCAACGGAGTCACTGCTATTATTTGCATGGCTAAAGAGTAACCGACTATTAATTATTTTGTCATAAAGTTAGGTTGACAAATGAAATTAATGGGTAAAACCTTCTCTTGTAAATGTTCAGGTTTGTAAACGTCCACACTAACGTGGCTTGCAGACTCACGGTGCTTGAGATGTCGGTGAATTTTATTTTATATTGTTTTGAGGGAAACAATATAAAAGGATAAAATTCGAAGTTTTGATCAGTAAATTTAATCGTGATTCTCTGTATTTCGAATAGTTTTAGTCTCACTAATTGTTAACTAAAAGAAATTATATTTACTTGTCCAAATTAACTGATTAGAAAAGAATCTTGGTTTTGATTATTACTGCTTAAGAAAATACATGTGTATCTCACAAAGGACGTATCATGATGCCTATTAAAATCTCTAGTGAAGAGATGAGAGGTTCATAGAAATATGATGGTCTCATGTAACTCTTCGGATACTTGAGTAAATTAAAAGGCAGAAGATCATGGTTCAATTGATGAGTGAATTGGAAAAGCTTGGAATAGAAATTGAAAGGGAAACCTAAATCAATTTATTCTTCACAATTTGCCTGGATGTTTTGAGCAAGTTCTACCTGAAATACGAGAGATTGTATATGGTGGGAAACTTCTAACAAAACATGTGGCAAAAGAAAGCCAATTTTCATCATGATATGAACAAGGTTATTATCTTATTTACTAATGGTTTAAACATGATTAGTGATGGCATCTACTGACACGAAGTATGTAGATACTGGAATCACTAAATGTTTATCACTGAGTAAGGATAAGATTGTTAATAACATGGGTAAAACTACAAAGGTAGTGGCTATTGCAGTGGGAGTTGTTTATTTATCTCATGATAAGAATAAACGATTGATTATGAGAAATTGTCTTTACGTACGTTTCATAGAAAGAATTTAATTTCGGTTTCTATGCATTAACGGATGGATACTTCATTTCATTTAAATGACATGGTCATAGAAATGAGGAATGAGGCTATAATCCGTTAAAGTACATTGGTGGATAATTTGGATACTCTTGAATCATGCACATCCCACAGATGCAATAAATAATAATTAATAATGCATCTTCTAAAATTAGTAAGAGAAAGGAACCTTCGGAGATGAACTAAACATACATTTGGCGTCTAAGACTAATTCATTTTACTTGAGTAGGATTCAAAAGTTGATAGCCGATAGACCGTAAGGTTTATCTGAAGTGGAAACTATCAGACTTGCGAGTCCTGCTTGGAAGTAAAAATGATTAACTGCCTTTTCAAGGCTGTGGGGTGTAGAGCCAAAGATATATATGTTGGAATTAGTTCATTCTGATTCAAGCGAACCTAATATTATCCAGGCGAGAGGTGGTTATGAATATTCAAAAATTATTCTGGAAACCAATATATTTATATGATGCACTGCATGTCTAAGTTCTTTGATTAATTCAAGAATTGTAAGGCTGGTACAGTGAAGCGTCATGAAAAATATATTAAGTCATTACGATTCAATCGTGATGATGAAAACCTCTTGGGATAGTTAGGAACTAATAATCAGAAGTTGAGATTAAATCTCAAGTTGACTACACCGGGCATGCCCAGCTGAATGGTGTGGTGGGTAGAAGATATAAGGCTCTTATGGTTATGATTAGATAGATGATGGATTATTTGGAATAATTAAATTCATTTTATGGATATGCCCTAGATACAGTAATTCGTGAAACGTTTGTCTGTATATGGGATATCCTAGAAAAATGAAGGGTGATTTATTTAGTCCAAAAGATCGAAGGATAATTGTTAACTCAATAACTAGATTTTTGGAAAAGGACAATGTAATAAATCACAAACCCATGTATAAGTTGTTCTAAAGGAAGTGAGAGGAAAACACTAAGTATAAGTACCAAGTGTACAAGAGGATATACCACAAGGTAAACTGCAACGCGTGTCACGTCTGATACACAATTACATGTAGTGCCTTGTCGTAGTGGGAGGATTGTATGACAACCCATAAATATATGTTTTGGGAGAGTCGTGAGACTTGATCCCTAGTGAACATGGTATTGTCCCACGGATACGACGTAGCACTACAAGATGAAAATGCGGAATCTTAGTAAGTTGCAATGCATGTTGAAATAGAATCTACGGATTCTATATTAAGTCTGGGAACTTGTATGACCACTAAATGGTGTAAAATCCATTGCAAGGGTCAAAGGAAATAAAAGAGGATCATACAGAAAGGTGAAAATCTTGGAAGCAAAGCTTGTTGCGAAAAGATGTACTCAGAAAGAAATGGTTCGATTATGAGGAAACATGTTCGTTGGTAGCTATGCTTATGTTGATCCGGATTCTTTTATTTATTGCTGCTCATATTAAATTATGAGGGACAGCAAATAGATGTCAAGACAGCTTTCCTGATTGGAAGTCTTGAGGAAAATATCTATGTGAAGCAACCAGAGTAATTCATTGTAAAGTACTAATAGCATTTTGATAGTAAGCTTAAAAGTGTCCAGCGATGGACTAAAGCAAGTTTTAAGATCGTGAAGCATCTGTTTTGATTAGATAATCCAGTGGCATGGATTTAAATCAATGAGCGGATGAGTCTTGTGTGTTGTAAAGAGTGACGGAAACGTGGTGGTGTTTCTTGTACTATACGTAGATAGTATCTTGCTCATTGGAGACAATGAAAGAGTATTATCGGGCGTATGGGTACGGTTAATAAAGCGGTAGTGATGAAGGACTTAAGAAAGGCAAAATACATCCTTTTGATCACGGTAATACGGATCACAAGAAAGGATGTTATGCTTATCTCAAGTTTCATAAATGATACAATCCATACTCGTTTAGCATGTGAATTTATCTTAGTGAATGTGTCTTTGAGACACAAGAAGAAGATATAGAAGATGAAAGCGGTTCCTTATGCTTCGGCAAATAAGGAAGCTTAATCTAAATAATGCTATGAACGATATTGGATATCTGTTTTGCTGGATGCATGAACAGTGAGTATCAACGTAACCTGGAACAAGAATGATGAACTGTAGTAAGACATATATAAAGTGCCTGAGAAGGACTGGAAATTATATGTGGATTTACTAAACAGATTCACTGCTTCTTGTGGATTACGTAGATTCAGATTTTTTAGTCAGATTGGACGGCAGTAAATTCACCTCAAAGGTTATGTGTTTAATCTTAGGAAGTAGAGTCATAATGTGGAGGAGTGTTATATAGAAATATATTTCAGACTCCGGACTCCATCATGGAAAGATGATGAATTGGAGCCTAAGAGGCAGCCAAAGTATCTATATGACTCTAGAGACTTCATGATGGACTTCGAAGTGTTTCTAAGTTTGCCCAAGGTAATCACAATTTACATTGATGATATGGGTGCAGTTGCAAACTTGAAGAAATCACAAGTCCATAAGGCAATTAAACACATGGAGCGCGAGTACCACCTGTTACGAGAAATCGTATGATGAGGCGAAGGTTGTTGTCGCCTAGATTGCATCGGATGATGACCTAGTAAACTATTTACAAGGACCTTAAGGCGAGAGCTTTTAATGGTCGTGTAAGTGAGAGTAGGAATCAGATGTATGGCAGAAGACATGACAGTATAGTCTTTTAGTATAAGTGGGAGATTGTTGGATTGTATACTAAAAGTCTATCTTTAGTATGAACAATGTCATAACAATATTTGAAATGAGAATCATTGATCAAATGATTGCATCTTATAATTTATTTTATATGCATGATGCAATAGTCCATTTACTTTATACTGTAGATAATATGTTGTGCGACAACACGCGGAAGATCATATTATCGGTTTCCTTATAAAGTATAAACAGATGCTCACAACTGAGATAGACGGGGACTCTCTATAGGTATGGTTGTAGTGTGGTTTGGTATTAGCTTGTCTTGGCTATAGAATCACATTAGTGCACTTGTGTGTATTGAGCAGGACCGCCTGAGGTCGTTCTTCTTATACTGACTATATAGTAGAACTTGATCTCTGTTATTATGGAAGTTCGTGCTCTTAATCCCTATACAATAACCTCGACACGTAGGGCAGTATGTAATTCTTTGATTCATCAATGGGTGAGATTTATAAGTATTAAATCAACAAACTCGGTGAGTTGGGAAATAGTGCTGTATCTATGGTGTGCTGTTGATTGTAGAAGGAATCCATGTCCGTCATAGGTTGATGATGTCCCCTTGAGGAGCTCATAAGGTTTATCATGTAAATCTTGCAAGTGGATTAATTTCCGGCATGATAATAAGGTTGAGTGGTACTACTCTTGGATGAGATATTAATTAATTTGAGTTGTCAGTAACTTAATTAATTAATGGACATTGTATATCTTAAACATGGGGAGACCGTCGGGCTTATAATAAGAAGGAGCCCAGAACATAATTTTGGGATTGGACGGGTAGTGCAGTAATAATATTTTAGTGGACTATATTATTATTATTGGATTTAATTAAAAGCTTTGGGCTAAGCTTGGTTAATTAAAATTCAATTGAGGCCCAGCCCAATTTCTCCTCCTGGTCCCTGCTGTAGCCCAATATATAAGTGAACTCAGCTTCCTGGAACCCTCAGATTATTCCTGTGCCTCTTTTGGTGAGAGAAGGGAAAAGAAGCAGATTGAGAGATCCTGCAGACTGTTGCCCACACAACAGCAGGATCACACTTGGGACATACAGCAGAAGATCGAGAGGTGGTTCTCTGCAACGATCAACCTCTACACCAACCCAGAAGTACGGTAAACGGTTTAATTGCTTCCGCTGATTTTTGTTTACCTGTTTTACTAACGATCACGTTGAACCGCACGATCAATTGCCAACAATTGCTATTTTTCTCTTATCGATTTTTGTGTAGTGATTTGGTATTATGGGTTGTGATTTTAGGGTTTTTGTTTTTTTGATAAACTCATTCCAACTTCCATCGCTTATAAAATATTCCTGATGTTTCTATGTGGACGTGTTGTCTCAGAACTTGGATTGACTCTTGGCTTTAGGCGTCCACAAGTCAATGAGATGGTCTGACAGGTTTCTAGATGATTGGAAGGTGTTGAATGTCAACTTTTATGTAATTATGATTGCCTAGTAGACATTTTAAGCTGGTATCCATCTAATACCCTTAACATTTCATCTAAAACCCTTAATATGAATTATTTCTTGCACACTACAGACCAAATTGCAGAGTTTGAATGAAGATTTCTTGAGCAGCAGCCCCAAGAAGCCCAACTACGACTTGATTTTCCATTTCAGGGGTATTAGGGGGTACATCGATTGTGAAATGCCCGAGTGGGGGAAATAAGCACAAATGGTGTGATGTAGACATCATATACGGGATTAGAAATATCAACAGTAATCATTGGATGCTTTATGTCATACACCTCTCCTGGTGTTGCATCGTCATCTATGACTCCAATTTGAAGACAATGAAAATAAGGTACCGACAATAGTTTGACACACTGTCCAAGATGCTTCAATTTGTTTTAATCCAGTACTAGTTGACCCCCAAAAAGGATGAAAAGAAACCCTTCAAGGTGGAGTTGTATCTGAAGTGTCCCCAGCAGGAGACCGGAAGTGACTGTGGACCACTAAGTGTCTTGTTTTTCGACAGACTAATAAGGCACAGTGGTATTGTTAATAATATTGATGTTCATATGTGCCTGCAAACGCGAGTGAGTTTGATGAACTTCATAAGACCTTGATTTCATGGACATTTTGGGTATAATTTTTTTTATTAGTGCCTTGTAATGGGGATAATGTCGCCTGATAGAGTTTTTGTTTTATAACTTGGTGTAGTTTATTGGATTAGTCATCGTAGTTTGTTTTTTATGTCAGGCTTTGATGAACATGAATTATTTCTGCATTAAGTAGTTGTTCTATCCGTTAAACTTCATGATTTAAATAATTACAGTGAATACCTTTTGGAGGACACATTTAAAGCAGACTCATCATTTAAAGAAGACACCTATCATTTGTTTGTACACACGATTAGGTTAATCCATATGTTCACCAACATGGTCACTTACATCATAAACTAGGGGTCACCTACGTACCTGAAATCCATCATTTCTATTAGATTTTTAATATTTTGATCGTACTAATTGCTTTTTCGCTCTCCCTTGTATGATTTAACCCTAACTTTAAACACTCAAAATTATAACCATCGCGTGAAAATTCAATTGGGTGCCCAATAGTCTTTTTATAACAATTTAATAATATAATTGGGTGCTTTAAGTAAAAGTTTTGGTGACAATAGTGCCACCATATAATGAATTCTATTTATTAAAATTTAATATTCGACTATTTCAAGCAATAAATAAGACCGTTCTACGGTTAATTACTTATCAATTTTCATTTATAAAATTAATAATCCACCATAAGTGATTTAATGTTCTTTATTGTTGCCTAGTAGGTATCCACATTGGTGGTTGTATAGGTAACCAGCATGTTCACTGTTTTTGGGCCTGAATTAATCAAGGTTTTGACTTGGTGGCAACTTGGACGCAGATCTTGGCCTCAAATTTGAAGAATGCCTCATAATCCTGTAAGTATAGTGATAGTTTGGGCATGTAAAATAATCATGTACCAAAAGGCCACATATGGAATTAAAAGCCCAAAAGGAATTGAGGATTCAACCCAACATGATTGTTTTACCAATTGGAGCACAAGCCCAAAATTAATGCGGGATACGCCAAAATGTGCTTGTTTTACCAATTGGAGCATGCTGGAGAACCATGATCAGCGTTTAACCTTAAGAAATGCAACAACCAGCAATATTGATTTAACCAAGGAAGTAAAGGACCATTACTTCTATTGTCAACTCCCACACCTACACCTCCATCAACTCCCACACCTACACTTGTATTTGCAATAGCATTAAATAAATTAGATTTAGTCTTTGATTTAGCTACAATTAAGGGATTCCATTTATTCTCTTAATTGATTCTTTCCTTGTATAAAATAGGTAAGTTTATATTTTCTTATATATATTCATATATTGTATGTACAAGTTTGATAGTGAGTATATATAAATATTCATTCTTCATATTTTTACAATTTGTGTTAGCGTCAGACCCATTTTATCTGGTCAACAATTTTATCAACTTTTCAATGCTAAAAACCTATTTTAAGTATTTTGTTTTTTCTAGGACTTATAGTTCATTACTTTATGTGTTAATCCTTGATGTTTTCAAATCCGTCATGTTTCAAAACTTCATGTATGGTATAAACCATATGAAACTAATAGCATACTAAAAAAACAACATAAAAAAACCATATGAAACTAAAACAACCACGTACATATGAAACTAAAAGCCATATGAAACCATATGAAACTATATGAAACTAAAGCCAATGCCAAACCATAAAACAACTTCGTACATATGAAATACTTTAGAAATGTTGACCCTAAACTCTGATCACTAGGAGACAAAACAGAACTGGAAAAAAATTAAAGCTTTTTAATTTTAGTTGTGGGAAGTCGCATCCCACATATCCCTGAACTTGTGAAGCAATTCTTGGTATTCAAAATTTCCAAAAGTCCAATTGAGATTACTCCATATCTTCTTGGGACCCAATCTCAGTTTCACTGCACCCTTATCTGCCTACACAAGTTGTATTTTAAGTTTAGAAATGGAGGACATCATCATATTATACTATTACTAATGCACATTGTTAGTAAGAGCCTACCTTGATTATACTTGCCTATGTGTTGTCGTAAGCTGTAACGTGACCAATTCCGTATTCCTCTCTCACATCTAAAAATTTGCAAGCATGATTATTTGATTACCAACGAGCCTCGAACTGTTTGAGCTTTCCTCGTATATTTTTTATGGAGAACATCCGCCCGCGCCTTTTGTTTAGTTCATAAGTAATCTCTTTCAGAAAGGTTTTAGAGATTCTTTTTTCTTTCCATATACCTTCTTCTTTCTTCTCGTAAATGATTTTACCAAAAAAGTATTCGTCTTCATCCTCCCAAACATACTTGGCCTACATGTCGTCAACACGATGAAAGGACGCCATACATGGTTCAAAAATCAGCAGATAGTATGATTGGGATGTAGAGGGCTTATTATCAAAACTTGGTATATATAGATATGAAGTGAAACCCTAATTGTGTATGGAGAAATCAAATAAGCAATGGCAGCGTGTTGGATTAATTGCTTCTGAGTTAAGATAGTTGTGGTTAAATTGAAAGAGAAGAATGCTATCTCATAGGATTAATCAGTAACATGATTACACTATAAGTAAAAGGAATTGAAGACAACTTTTTTTTAAACCAACTGCAGCACACTAATGACCCAATCTCTGTGTGTAGCCTAATGAAATGCATCAACCACCAATATTGATACAAAAACAAAGTAAATGGCCATTAATTTCATTGAAAAATCTCACACACACTCCTCCATAATGCATTTTGAAACAAAATCCCTAATTTGATATCAAGGAATATTGAGGTGTCTAAAAAGTTAATGTGTAAGAGTACTATAACCATTCAAAATTGAATTGTAGTACTTCATATATATAGATGCATGGGAATGTAAATCCTAATTTGCAGGGTAGTAATTCATACCTAATGTCATTAATATTTTGAATGGTTGTAAGCCAGGAAGTTAATCCCTAATACCAATTACTAACAAAAAAGGGGCTGAGAATGGAAGTTAATCCCTAATATCACACCATTTGAAGTGATTCTTTATTTATTAGTCCAATAATATTAATTCGTAAAATTATAATACACGTAATTGTCATTTATAATTTTTTTTAGAAATATACGTCTCAACAACATAATTCTTCTCATACTTGTCATTTATAATTAAAAAAAAATGTAGGAAAATCACAATTATTTCTTCTCATATATCAAATAATTTAAATATAAAATAATTATAATTAATTAATTTGCATAATGTAAGGGGATTTTACTAAATATTAAAACATCGTTATAGGTTTTTTTAATTATCTATTTATGAAATGACAAAGACATGTGTGAGACCGTCTCACGTAAATCCTTACATGAGACGACAATTATTTGTATGAATTCAAAACAACACAACCATATAGTCTTGTGAGCGCTTAATGGCTAACTGACTAACTCCATATTTTCGGAATGGCTCACTTCTGGGGAAGAGAGCGGGTTTCTCTCTAATTCTTCTCTCCCCCTCCCCTTGAACTTTTTTCCAATTTCTGCTCTAATAGGTGCCTCCTATGGCAGATTTCTCAACAGCACACCATCGTTGGTTCTCCTCGTCGGTCCACTACTTTTCTCCCTCACGCTACTGGCCATCGATGCTTTTTAATCGTTGTATCTCATAATTCGGTGGCCGTCGCTATTTAGTCACCTATGCTATCACCTCCGATGTGCCACTTTACCAGAAGCCCTCGATCCACCATGACTTATTCTCGTCATTGATGAGTGATATTTTCACCTAGATTTTAGTGTCTTTTTATGTTTATTTTATATTATTTTATCCGTATTTATGTGTTATTTGATTGTATTTTTTATTTTTATTGAAATGTGTGTAAAATACTAGACATGATAAGGAAAACGTAAGAAAAAACGGATCTCAATTCGGAGTTGAAATGAGGAAAAACGTGCTAAAACAGTGAAAAAAACAAGGGCATGCACCAACACGGGCCGTGTACGGAACACGGCCCTGTAAGAAGTGGCCGTGTGCCGCCATCAATTCATACAACATGACAACCCTATGCACATGTTACAGCACACGAGCCGTGTTACAGCACACGAGCCGTGTTGCGTAACACGGCCCTATAAGTCTTGGCCGTGCAGTGACATCGTGCTCTGCAACACTACCACCTTGTGGCCATGTTGCAGAGCACGACTCGTATTGTGTAAAAAACTGTTAAAAATTCCAGAACCTTCTAGAAGCTTCCAAGGGGTATAAATACCCAATAATTCAAGATTAAAAAAAATCCAAAATTCACAGCCCTGCACACATCTCACACGCCATTTCTTCCATTCCATACCATCATCTTCATCCATTCTTCATCCTTTGAATCTACCATCATCCCACCATCAATTTCTACATCCAAGTGAAGGAAAATGATCAAGGAAGAGAGGAAAGTGCAAAGAAGTGAAGAAGATCACTATTGAAGATAGATCAAGGGAGTTTCCATTCAATTTTTGTATTAAACCTCATAGTTTTATCATGATTTGTAAGGATTTAATTGTCTATGTTAATTTCTTTATGAATATGGTAGGCTAATCTCCATTGTGAGATTAGCAACATGATAGTTGCTGGATAATTTTGGGATTTTTGTATTTGAATTCATATGTTGATTGGATCTATGGTTTTCTATCATTGATTATTAATTGCTTGATTTGTATTGATGATTTGTGTGTTTATTTGTTCTAAATATGTGATTAGATTGAGAAATCAATTATGTGCTTAGTATAATTGAGTGAATCATTTCATCAAACACTTCATGTGCATTATAAATTGTAAAGAGATTGAGAAATCCTTTAGAGTTTAGAACCCTTTGATAGAACATATGATTGGTTTGATCGAGAGGTTGATTAATCGTGTGAAGGGGCTCTCATTTCAAGCTTAGTACCTAGTTGTAATTGTTTGAGTGAGAACCAACTCATTGAGCTATGTTTAGAACCATATCCTATCCATCTTGAGAGGGAGTTTAGGTGATCTTAGTGTTGGCCCTTAGTCTTCAATCTATGATTCATGTGAATTTGATGCATTTATCCTAGGATTTCCACTTCTTAATTATTGTTAATCTCACTTTTACTTAATTTGGAAAACTACTTTTCATCCATCTCTCTTGTTTGCTAATCATTGCTTGCTTGCTTGCTTTGATTGATTTAATTTCTTGTTTGATCAAACTACCCATTGATGATTCATCTCTATAAAATTGCGATAAATGTGATTTCGTTAAGCTCTAGCACCGATCTCTCTGTGGTTCGATAAATTGTTTTAATTGGTCATCATACTATAAAATGGCTAATCAGCCATCCAGCGACGATTACTACCTAGGACATCTTACCTCCGTTTGATTCTCCGTAGATCTTTTTCCTCTTACTGGCTAGGCTAGACCCCTATTCTGATTTTTCGGCTACCTGTGTGATATTCACTGCCGGAGACTCCACTTCGAGTTCTCTCAGTTTTGTGGCCACCGTTGCCCGACGCGTGCCATCACTTTGTGTAATTTCATTCGACTTTCCCATTGCGATTCTGGTTTTGTGGTCAATTACAGATTCTGACGTGCGCTCCCGCCACCATTGTTGTCCCAGCCAGCGGCTAGGCACCACCACAACATAGAGCTTTGGTCGCCGTCTGGCCGCCGCCTTCCTTGCCTAGTGCGATTTTTCCACCTCTACAGGATATCTCCTTGCAATTGGTGATTTCCCAGCATCTACAACACTGCCTTCTCTCGCCACCACCGCCGTTTAGGGTTCTCTTTGAGCAGTTGCTCCCATTTCTGCTATCTGTTTTTGAGCTTCCTGGTTACGGCTCCTTAAAGTTTTTGGGCTTCCTACAACTCCTCTATTCTCCCCATCGCCCCTCATCACGCCCTGTTTTTATTTCAAGCTGGTGCTACATGACAGCATCCTTAAGGCGTTTTGTATTTTTGACTTTAGGGGACTCAGTTGATTACCCCTTCTATTTTGCAAAGAATTTTCATGGTCATCATTCTTCTTGGATTGATGTGTCTTTCTAATCAAACGATCATGCAGATTTTTAACATCCCTTGAGGCTGTTAACATCAATTTCTTCGCTTATTGTGAAGAATTTTTTCTTACTCTGATTTCCTATTGTTTCACTCTACTGATTTCTAATGGAAGGAGTATACAACGGGATTGATTGCTCGATCTCACTTGCACATACTCAGTGTATCACTAGATTGATTTTTGAGGTTGGTCGCTGCTTGTTGCAACAAGAAGGAGGTCAAGCAGCCTCAAATCTACCCGATGGGGCTATTGCGATTCACATAGGGGCCTTTCTATTTTTTCAGCACTCTTTGCTGGATATTAAAACTTGCTATGGCTTTTTGATTATCTCCTAATACATCTTACAGCGAACAAGTTTTATGCTAATGTATCTTCACTTCTAAGTTGCTCTTGGTTTGTTTGTCTTGATTTTCCGCTATTAACAAGTGATGATACATGTTGTTTCTGGTTTTGTTTGTTTATGCCACTGGATGTGGATTGTATTGAGAGGGGCTCTGCCCAATTTAATTAGCTCCAGTCCAACTTACATTCTTGGTTTGGGTTTGCTCACTGCATATTTTTAGACCTCCAAATCTTGATTTGTTGTTGTTTGTTATCCTTGGAGGATTGACATCATGATTCACCACGTCCATAGTGAGGATTTGCATTTCTTGATGTATAGATTCTTGTGTTGGTTGATTATTTAGATGACTCATCTTCTATGTCCAGCTGCAGAACATTTTGAACAAGAATTAGATAGTTTAGGCTGGTACCTTTTAAAAGGTCGTCTATTTGACTTTTTCTTTCTTTTATGAGGCCGCCTGTTTTAGTCATCTTTTTTAAAGCCACATGTTTGGCTCTTTCAATGATCACTTTTGGATCATTCTTTTAATTCATTTTATTTCTGTACTCTTTTACTTTTTTCTTTTTATAATATCATCTATTAAATAATGGAAAAAATGATATATAAAATCCACGTGTGAATTAATTTTAAAGTGGTTTGAAAAAATAAATTACTATATTAATGAGGTTTTGAACATTGAGAAAGAACTCAATGTTGGATTAAACTTTTAGAAGTATGTAATAAGTATGAATACTGATGCTTATGTTGTAATTAACTAGTTAGCTTTTTATTGATTAAGGTATGCCCTTTTCTCGAACAAATGTTTACTAACTATTTGTTTGGAATTGGGGAAATCAAATTATCGACACACACATGGTGAAGATCTAGAGAACTTAGTCAGAGGATGTCATTAGCACATAAGAATTAGAAAGTCGAATCAGTATTTCTAAAAGTTCAACCCAACAGGGAGTGATTTCTCTTTAGCACATAAGAATATGTATCATACTTATTACACATGGTGAAGAGTTAGAGTACTTAGTATCACGATGGCATTACAACATAGGCATTAGTATTCATACTTATTACATACTTCTAAAAGTTTAATCCAACATTGAGTGCTTTCTACTCTCTCAAACCCATTTTGACATTAGGAAACAGAACCAAGTTACAAATATCAACGTAAGATACAACATATTCCATCTTTTCAGTGTTGCAGTTTCATCGACCTTCTTCTTCATTATTGACTCAGTTTGAGTCAACTTTTTTATTTGGCCTTCCAAGAGCTTTACCTTTATCTCTTTCTCATTCAATTCATCTTCTTTTGCCCTGATCTTACGGAGTAGCCTGGTATGATATCCAAAGATCTTTGGCACATGGGTGGATCAACCTTTACCTGTCATTGAATCCCCATAGTTGATGAATCTCCTTCCAAGGTTAGCATAGGACCATGAGGTTCTCTGAGTTGCAGCTCTGCTACACCGACATTTATTATTCGACTGTATGGTTACGGAAGAAGACAACAATGAAGACATTTTTGCTTCAGTGATATAAGCATGAACTCCCTTCTTTCAATTTTAAATATACATTCTCAACAGTGGTTGTTTGTCTTTATTATGAACCCTTATTAATTTCTCTTGTTCATTATTCAAAGAATCTCAACTACAAATCTAGCCAAGAGGTTGGAAACCCTAAACCCTTTACCACCTCTCCAAAAGTAATATGCGTCACTGCCATTCAGTGGTAAGATCTGCCCATTCCTGCCTAAATTATTTATTAATCAGTAGATAACATGTGTCCACCATCATTTACAACTCCACAACCATTTACTGTTCATATATATAAAGGGTCAACCATCCACACTCTTAAAACCGTTCGCTGTATATATAAAAAATGGAAGCCTTTCACTGTTGGACAAAATGTAGGCCAAGTACGAGTGGGATTATGAAGTCGAAGGGGCTCTTGTTGAGATCATCTACGAAATGAGAGAAGTTAGTACTTGGAATGAAGTACACATCTCTAAAATCCTACTCAAGGTATCACTATTGTAATAAACAAGAAGCGTTGACGGTTCTACTCCATAAAAAATATACGAGGGAAGCTCAAATATTTTGAGGCCCATTGGCGAACGTTCGATCATATGAGCAGATTTCCAGGTGCAGATTTCCAGCAGGCAACAACACTTGGGCAAGTATAATCAAGGTAGCCCCTAACCCCCACTACTTATTTGTATCACCTGCATTAGTGACTTCCTACATTTATAACATTCAAATATTACTTCTATAGGCAGACAAGGCTGCAGCGAGCCTAAAATTTAGTCCAGATAAGTTATGGAGTCTTCTTGAATGCACGTTTGGCACATTTAATTTCAAAAAGAGTCTCCGCGAGATCAAGGCTAACGCAGCAAAATATGGGAGGATGAGTTTGGCCGCAACACGGATTGTGATGAAGGAAGTTCTTACAACTGAAATCGAAAAGCATCATTTTGTGTTTTTATTTTTTTCTCCATGTGATAGAGTTGTTCAACAACTCAAAAGTATGTGTATTGTAGTTAATTAGATGCAGGAGTGTGAAATGGTTGGTTTAAAGTGTAAGGTTCGTAGTTTATGAATTAAATTCTATTAGTATTACGCGTTGAAACATGTTGGATTTCATCAAAACGTGAAAGAAACATCATTAGCATTGAAAGGAAGTTGTAATAAAAACAAGTGTAGTCATAAAAAATAAAGTACCATTAGCATTGAAAAGTTCCTAAAACTATTGATGGGATTAACAGAGGCTGACTCCAACATAATCATAGTACATATTCACGACATAGAATTACAGAACTATAGAATTAGATGGATCCTCTATTTATGAAATACATGTCGTGAAATGGTAGGTTATCACGTAGATGATCTATAAAAAAATATAGGTGTGAAATATTTTTGGACTAGTATTGGGCCCGTGCGATGCACGAGAATGATAATTTATCTAATATATTAATATTAAATTTATTTTTTATTTTATATATTCAATTTTAATTTATTTACTAATTTTATATATATTTATTATACATTATAATACTATTTTTTGTAAATTTTACATGATAAAATTTTACATGTAATCTATTAAATTATCAAAAATTTTATATTATACAATTTTTTTAAAGTTATCCTTCAATTATTAATGGTGATATTTGGCCCGACACTAATTGCATAGTAAAAAAAATGCATTTGCTCCATATTTATCAACTTATTCACATTGAATTAAATTTAATATAAATAAAAAAATAAAATTATTCTAATTTAATAGCAAGATATTATTAATTGATTTGATATTTAAATATTAAATTTATATTGTCATTTTATTTTATGAAAATTTATATTTAAAGTTTAATTAATTTACTAATCTTATATATGACCAAATTTATTATATAATTCATCCGTCTCATCGAATCCTTCAACTTTTATCATTTGTTTATCCTACGAAACTCTTTACACCAAAAAAAAGCCTACATCAAATAACCTAAAATAATACTTAATTTCAAAATTGTCATTCTCACCTAATACACATAACATTAATTTACTCTTTATTTGATAGTATTTAAAAACTAAAATACACTTAAAAGTAAATAAAATAGCTAAATAATAGCTTTTCTTAAATAGCATGAAGAGTAAACATCATTGATTCTATAAAATCGATAAAATATTATATTTTCGTGTAAATCAGTTAGTTCATTCGTTAGTATTGAATGCACGAGATTCAATTTGAAGTTTTTTAACAACATAACACTTCTATGAAATAATTTTAATTTATACTCAACTACATGGGAGTAATATTAACTTTTGAGCAAACATTTTCATAAATCAAGTTCACACATGAACCGTAAATAATGATTAATCTTTGTATACGAAATATTATTCTTTAATTTGATGAATTAATATTTCTCTTTGAAATAAAAAATATTACTTTTAAAATTCTAATATGTCATGATTTTTATAATCTTATTAAGTTAAGATATTTTATTTTCAAAACACTAATGTCACAAAAATATGATATATAAGCCAGAGTTATGGGATACTCACTCCAACATATAGTTCTTTTTAGATCATGTGGGTGACCATGCGGGCGATCAAGCAAGTGATCATAACGGTGATCTCATGTTTAATATATTTATGATATCGTACTATGTTTATGCAAACCGCTGGAGATAAGTCTATGCTAGACCCTTTTTTTCTTTTTTATAATTCATAAGTGTTTCTTTGTTATCGTTGTGATGTCAGTTTTTTTATTCTTGTTCATTAGTGAGAGCCTCTCAACAACCGTTTTGACCATGTCATTGGTTCCCCTCTGTTACCACCTACCCAAAAGTCCTAACCCTTAGTGCCAAGTAATGGTAAAATATCATATTTCTTGTTGATATATCTCGCAAAGAGTTTGGTGATATTGGATAAAGTGGAGTGTAGTAATCAATATATGACATGTGTCATCACCATTTAAGGCTATACCACAGTCTTATATCTTTCCCACCTATATACTGCGACTCCACATCACTGCACTTAATGTGAAGATTATGTCGTTCAATGAAGATATTTCTAAAAGATAGAGGTATCTTATCACATTTGATTTCTCATTTTCCAATTTCACCCGAACTAACATAGCTCAAATTTTATGAGTATGATAATAACTCTTGACCGGAAATGGACTATGGTGAAGGGAGTTCCCACAACTGAAACTGAAAGGCTTCAATTTTTATCTACTTCTATTTTCTATCCTAGTCATCATAGTTTAAGGTCAACAAGTCTAAAGTATTTCAATGAAGGTGGTTGGTTTAGGGTTTGCTAGTGTCTTTAGAGGGCTTTAGGGTCTACCATACATGATGTTTTAACACATGAAGGATTTGAAAACAACATTACAATGAAAGTAATGGAAGTTTAGTTCATTGGTTGTATTATTACCAGTATGGTTGATGCATTTCATAAGGTTTAACGCGGAGATTGGTTCACCATTGGGATCCAATTGGGAAAACAAGCATGTTTTGGCCTAACAGGAAGTCAGTTTGGACTTGGGTTCCAATCGGAAAAAAATCATGTTTATGGTCAATCCTCAATTCCGTTTGGGCATTTGATTCCATATTTGGCTTCTTTGTACATGATTATTTATAAGCCCTTACAATTATTCTACACGTGGACAATATGAATCGTTGTAACCACCTATTAATTGAATTAAACAGACTTGATTCCATCATGATGAGTTAGATTAGTGTGTGCCTATTAAAGTTTAAATCAACAAATTGTTCGCTATCGGAACCTAATTTTTTATGCTTTATATGTCCAAATATATCAAGCTTTGTTGATATTTAGTGGGAAACATGGATTGGAGCTCTCATAAAACACCATACCGTTTAAAATAGATCATGCTGTGTTGCTAGTGAGAGTCAAACATGAATTGGAGCTCTCATAAACACCTTACCATTGTGTAAAGAGTGATACTTGAGTTATTACATAATCGTTTTATTTATTTATGGCTATGGTACTATGACACATCAACTTTTAGTCACTTCATATGGGATGCATATCACAATGTGCATTTTGTTGCAGAATGCATTGATGGGGAGTTGATTTTGTTGGATTGTATACTAAAAATCTACCTTTTTATATGAACGATGTTAAATCAATTTATTTGAAATGAGACTCATATGATCAAATGATTGTATCTTATAATTTATTTATATGCACGATGCAATAGTCCAATTACTTTGCACTGTAGATAATATATTATGCGACAACACGCGGGAGATCATATTATCAGTTTCCTTATAAAGTATAAACAGATGCTCACAACCGAGATAGACGGGGACTCTCTATTGGGATGGTTGTAGTGTGGCTTGGTATTAGCTTGTTTTGGCTATAGAACCACACTAGTGCACTTTGTGTGTATTGAGAAGGACCGCATAAGATCGTTAGACTTATACTGACATATAGAAGAACTTGATCTCAGTTATTATGGATGTCCGTGCTCTTAATCCCCTATACAATAACCTCGACACGTAAGAAAGTATGTATTTCTTTTATTCATCAATGGGTGAGATTTACATGTAATTAAATCAACAAACTCGGTGAGTTGGAAAATAATGCTGTCTCTATTGTGTGCTGTTGATTGTAGAAGGAATCCGTGTCCGACATAGGTTGATGATATCCCCTTGAGGAGCACATAAGGATTATCATGTAAACTCTGCATGTGGATTTATTTCGGCATGATAATGAGGTTGAATGGTACTACTCTTGGCTGAGATATTAATTAATGGAGTTGTCAGTAACTTAATTAATTAATGGACATTGTATATCTTAAACATGGGGAGGCTAACGGGCTCATAATAAGGAGCCCATAACGTAATTATGGGATTAGAACGGTAGTGCATTAATAATATTATAGTGGTATATATTATTATTATTGGACTTAAGTATAAGCTTTGGGCTAAGCTTGGATACTTAAGCCCAATAGAGGTCCAACTCTAATTTCTCCTCCTGGTCCCTGCTGTAGCCCATATATAAGTCATCTTAGCTATTCTAACCTTAAGAGTGACATGCCTAACAAGTGAAGAGAGTAGACAGAACAGCAGATTGAGAAGATCTCAAAGATCGTCGCCCACACGATCTCGAGATTGGACTTAGGAATACAGCAGAAAACCGGAAGGTTGTTTAATGCTGTTGTCCGCTAACTAGTGCGATTTTTATAACATCGTACAGATCTCTGAATTCAACGTGTGATATACTTACGGAAAGCCACGGAAGAGAGGATCGTTTTGGCATGTAGATCACTCAAATCCGAGATCTGATTAGAGAGTTATGCCCAAAACAGTGAGGCTGCGCAGGCTGCCTGCGAGAATCCTTCTTCTCCAACATAACCTGGTGAAAGATAATACGTTTCTTTTTATTTCTTGCTTTCTCTGAATTAGAAACGTATGGAACTGTAAAGGTTCATGTTAACCAAATGATCAAATGCCAACAATTGGTGTCAGAGCTTCAGTTTCATGGTGAAGCGTGAAACGTTAGGCAAGGTTTATGTGTGTACATGATGTTAGGGTTTTAGAATCTTATTTCTTGGTGAATACTCCAATTGTACATGGACACAAGTACACCGCAAAGACACATGACGTGGCTGCCTATCGGCCGCGACACGGTGGTGACATGGCAGGGCTATTTCTTGGCGGCGTGGCATGTGAATGACAACTAGGGTTTGTTGAAATCCTTATGGCTAGGTTGACATGGCAGCACGACGTTCGTTGGTGAAAGCTGGAGGCTGCACGAAGGTAGGACACGATGGGCTGGTGGTCGACACGGACCTCCGAGGGACCAGCAATGGCTGGGCGTGCTACCGGGCTTAGCGAGTGATGGAAGACATTGCTTGCTGGTGGCAGTGGCCAGACGAGTCACGACTGGAGACGTGCGGCAGGCGCAAAGTTGGCTGGACCTTAGTCGATGTGGAAGCGACTGGTGAAAGCCTGCATCGACGAAAGGAATTGATGGCAGCTGACGGGAAGAATATCGGTGGCGTCAAGTGAGCAGCAAAATTCTGGGTGAGTGATGAGTGTGTAAATTCACAAGTTTGGCGCTATGTTTTGTGCTAGTTTTGGAGAGTTTTGATGTGGAAATAGCTGGAAAACCTATATATATTGTGAATTAGTATGAATCAGGTGTTAGTGGAGCTATTTGAGTGTTTTCTTAGCAAAAACGGAGTGAAAGAGCCAAGAATCGAAGAGACGGAGTCGAAGCCATGCGAACCGCCCAAAAATTAGGTGGGTTCGACCTGGTTGGAGGAGGGTTCGACCTCTCCAGCAGGTCGAACCAACATTGCTGAGCTGGCAGAAGAGGATTCGACCACGACTCGAGTGGTTCGACCTGTCCATCAGGTCGAACCATGGTCGAACCAGTTTGCAGGAAAGAGGATTCGACCACGACGTTTGAGTTCGACTTGCCAGTTGGTCGAATCGGGAGCGGGAGTTGTCCAGTGATGAGGTTCGACCTGGGGTTCGACCAAGGCCTAAGTGGTTCGACCTGTCCAGAAGGTCGAACCTGTGCAGAATTCTTCCAGTAGCGGGGTTCGACCTGGGGTTCGACCTGTGGCCAGTTGTTCGACCTGTTTGACGTGGTCGAACCTATGCGCGAGAACTTACCTTATCTGGATTTTCGAGACCGAAACACGTGAGATCACTTAGAAAGCCCATTCCAAGCCCTAGAGACGTGATTACAAGTATAAAAGGAGGCTCATACAGAGAATGAAGAGAGCTTTTGATCATCAATCATAAGAGAGACAAGAGTAGAGGTGGTGATCCATCCGGAGGGCTGTGACAGAGGTTCGCTGAAGGTTCAAGTAAGAATGATCAATCTAACCATGATTGTTCTTAGATCAATCATGGGCTAGAACCACCTTGGTAGTTCTAGGGTTATGAAAGTTTCATGATGTAATTCGTATTTCATGTGTAAAACTCCGTACAACACTACCTGTGGTTTGTTTTATATAAGATTGCATATTTAATCCATACTCATAGTCGTTTTGTGCATCAATGATCGTTGTGTAGAGTCTGAATACATAACATGGTTATTGATTGAGTGCGTTCACTACTGAGCAGGGTTTATTGTTATAATTCTAAGTGAAGGGATTCCGAAGTCTAATTAGAACCGTCTTATATGAATATTCATGAATTGAATTAAATTCGGGTTGATGAATAGGATGAAGAGTATAACTTTATAGTACCTAAAAAGGAAGATCAAATCGGGTTAGATTCTAGACGTAGAAGATAATTGATTATGATAGTACCTAGAAAGGGGGGTGAAGTATATCTCTTGCTCCGAGGTTATTCACACGTGTTACACGCATGTTTACTTGTGTCTATAGAGTAGATATGCATGGTTTAGTGATGCGTCCACAAATCACAGGGCAGAGTCGGACACCATCACATGAAAATACGAATTGCTAGTGAAACTGGATGACCCGACGAACTACCTATTATTCTTATTGATCACAACTCACTTTTCTCTACTCTTACTATTTCTTTTTGCTATTTCGATTAGAAGTTATTATCCATTAAACCTTTACAATTACCAAACATAGTCTAAAATGTACTAGAAGATAACAAAATTGATATTTAACCGTCCCTTGGGTTCGATATTGTAACTTGGTCATCTTCGCGACGACAATTGATATCCTTATACTTGAGGATTAATTTGTGTGTTGAGAAAACCCCTATCAAGTTCTTGGCGCCGTTGCCGGGGATGGCGTAAAATACCTTTTTTGTATTATTTCTAGTTTATTAGGACTATTTACCTTGTTTTTTTGTTTTCTTTCTTATTCGTTTTAGGTGTATGCTCACAAGATCAAAGAAAGGTAATCTTGAACCGTATAATCCTGAGATTGGAGCATCATCAAGAAAGAAGAAGAAGAAAAAGAGCAAGGTAAAGACAATTGACCCAACTGAAGCTCTGAATTTTGGAGTCGAGGTTGACGAGCAGATTTTGCAAATGATTGAGGCTACAACTGAAGTTAATTTGGAAGTAGAAACAGTCAACATGGCAGCGAATCTGGATAATCTAGCCATCTGAGAGGTTTTCAGAAATAATGGGGCTGGAAATTATGAGCTTTTAGAAGCAAGGGGAACTAACACAGCGTTCGATCTTCATCCCGCTCTTATTAGCATGATAGAAAGAAACTCCTTTTTAGGAGGGTCTTTCGAGAATCCGCAGCAGCATCTGAACAAGTTCTTGGGCTATGCAAGTACTCAAAAGGACGTAGGAGAACATGAAGATGCTAGGAAGATCCTTTTGTTCAAATTCTCGCTTACTGAAAAGGCGAGGGATTGGTACGATTCTATTAACGCAGCTGAGTGCACCACGTGGGAGCAATTGAAGTTAAGGTTCTTGGAAAGGTATATGCCACCTTCGAAGGTGTTTAAGATGAAGCAAGATATTAACCAATTTGCTATCAGTGGAGGTGAGAAATTTCATGAAGCGTGGGATAGATTCAAGGACATGCTCAGGAAGTGTCCTCAACATGGGTTATCTAAAGCCCAATATATCAGTATATTCTATAATGGATTGGACTGTGAATCAAGAGTGCTACTTGATGCTTCTTCTAATGGAGCATTGCTTACAAAGTCATCCGTTGAGGCCGAGAGATTGTTTGAAGACATATCGATGAATTCGAGGGATTGGCCTACTGATAGAGTTAGAGGTACGTATGTTCTTGGAAAGGTAGCTCAGGTTGAACAAGCAATGGTGAAAACAAAGAGAGAGGATGAGATCGTTTCGAGCTTGTCCAATATCAACAAGCTACTCGAGTCTCAACAGAAGCAGATCAGCGAGATATCTCAACGAGTGCCAATCATGCAGCAAGAGATGATGAATAATGGAACCATCCAAGAAGAATTGGAGGAAGCAAATTATGCCATGGGTCAAAGTATTCAAGGAACGAGGTACCCAAATCAAGGAAACTGGAATTACCAAGGGAACTATCGAGGGAACTTTAATAATCGTGGTCCCTCTGGTAGTTATCAACAGCAACCAAGGAGGCCTGAATTTTCATGGAGCAATACGAACAATGCAGTGCAACTTCCGATGGGTGTTGATCCGGGAAAAAAGGTGGAAGAAGGGAAGCCTGGTTTTGAGGATACTGTGAACAGGTACATGGTAAAGAGTGATGAAAGAGTGAACCGCATTGAGGCAAAACTTGAGAAAAAGATTGATGATCACCACAGAGATTTGTCCACTCAAGTGAAAGATCTCACGTTGTTGATGGGTACAATTGCAGAGAATGTGAACACATTGACTCAAACTGTAGGAAAAGGTAAGTTTCTGTCTCAGAGTATAGAGAATCCGAAGTCGTGTAATGCCATCACACTGAGGTCGGGAACGCAGTACGAGGGACCGATGAGGCCGGAATCAAAGTTGGAATTTTCTAAGCCTCGGTTCGGCCAAAATTCAGAGTGTTCGACCTGGCATACAGGTCGAATCATGGTCGAACCTCATCAACAAAAGCACTCTGTTTTATCACAGGAACGGTTCGACCAACACTCAGAGGGTTCGACCTGGCATATAGGTTGAACCATGGTCGAACCTCATCGGCCAGAGCACTCTATTTTGACGTAGGAACGGTTCGACCACGATCGAAATTGTTCGACCAACTCTTCAGGTCGAACCCAGGTCGAATCGGAGGATAGAGATTATACAATGAAGCAGTTTGACCACGATCGAAATTGTTCGACCAACTCTTCAGGTCGAACCCAGATCGAACCGGAGGATAGAGATTATACAGTGAAGCGGTTCGACCATGATCGAAATTGTTCGACCTCCAATGCTGGTCGAACCCAAGTCGAACCTCCGGAGCAGAATGAGATCAGTCTTCCAGGAGAGAGGTTCGACCAATACAATCCTGGTTCGACCTCTCAAATTGGTCGAACCCTAGTCGAACCTCGCCAAGATATTTTGATTGATGCACCTGATGTTCCTTTTGATGTTGATGCAAATCTAGTGGTACGGAATGAGCAAAGTACAGACATAATAGCTGAGAAAAAATGGGAAAGAGCTAAGCGATTAAGAGCCGAAAAGGAGAAAGCGGAGAAGGTTGATCGTGATGAATGGGGGATTCCCAAAACAAAGATACCTCCACCGTTTCCCTACAAGCTAGTGAAAAAGGGGTTGGAAGAGAAGTTCAAGAAGTTTTCAGAGATAATGAACAAGATAAGCTTGAACATCCCTTTTTCAGAGGCAATCATGGAGATGCCATATTATTCTCGATTCCTTAAAGACATATTGATGAAGAAGCGAAGCTTAACCGGAGTTGAAACGATAAACTTATCTGAGAATTGTAGCTCAATTATTCAAAAGAAGTTGCCACCAAAGATGAAAGATCTGGGGAGCTTTACTATTCTATGTGAGATCGGGAAGGGGCCAGCACGGTGAGCTTTGTGCGATCTAGGGGCAAGCATCAATTTGATGCCGTTGTCCATCTTTCAGAAGCTTGGTTTGGGGGATCTGACCCCGACAACTGTTGCTCTCCAATTGGCAGATAGATCAATGACGTTTCCGAAAGGTATTGTTGAAGATGTTTTTGTAAAGGTGGAGAAGCTAGTCTTTCCTGTGGATTTCCTTGTACTAGAAATGGATGATGACAAGGATAATGTTCCATTAATCTTGGGGAGGCCATTCTTGCTACGGCTGGAGCTATGATAGATGTTCGGAAGGGAGAACTGAAGTTGCGAATGGACAAAGAAAAAGTACTTTTCAACTTGGACAAAGCAATGAAGATGCCAATGGAGTCCCAGTGTTATAGTATTGACGTGATGGAGGAGATTGTGAAGGAGGATATGTCTCTGATCTTGTCAAAGGATCCTCTTGAGACATGTTTGATGGAGTTTCTTACTTATCCCACAACGGAGCTTGACGGACTTTCTAACGAGGTATGTATTGAATTTCTTGAAAACTTACTTGCTTTGGGTGATGACAGGTTTGCATTGGAAAGAAATAAGGTGGAAGAAGTCAAATGGACTAGGAAGTACTTGCCTTTGGATAACGAAAACACTCCAGTGGAAGAAAGAAAAGAGGAGTTGCAAGGAAATTCATCGAGCCTTAGGAGGGGGGAGTTTTGAGCTTATTGACAAAGATGGGGACGTTATCGCGGCAAATGGGCATCGGTTGAAGCATTATAGGTCGCCAGATGATGCGTGTGTCATTTTTGATGATACCTTGATCTGATTTGGTACCGTCGTGACTCTCCGATGTTAAACATGAGCGCTTGTTGAGAGCTTACTCTTCCATTTTATTGCTTTATTTCTTTTGTGTGAGTAAGAAATTTTTATATTTAAGATGCTTACTAATCGGCAATTACATCTCTTTTCAAACTTAGTTTCGACTTACGTTTTTACTAAGTTTGGGGGGGTGTGATGTTATTAGCTCATTGAAGCATTAAGAGTATAATCTTTTCTTTGTATTGTTTGTTAGGGGAGTTGGTTTTTGCGGCCATATTGAAATTTTAATCGATTTTGATGTGACGATTTTTTACAACTTGCCTAATGTTCAGTGTTTTTTTTTGGTTGTGTTTTCTTTTACGGAGTTACTCATGAATGATATTTTGTGGAACAATTTTTGAAGTTGTGCTCTAGATTGTACCTAATGAAGTTGTGTTAAGCTTGAAGTGTGTAGTGAATGAAGAACACTCAGTTTTGAAAATCAGGAGGATGGTTCGACCAACACTAGGAGTGGTTCGACCAGTGCCAGAGGTCGAACAAAAGCAGAGGAAGTCGAACCGGTGTCGAAAGTTGTCTAGAGAGGAGGTTCGACCTAAGCCATAGTTGTTCGACCTGTTCAGAAGGTCGAACCTAAGGTCGAACCAGTCAGTTCAAAGCACTCTGTTTTCCAGAAGAGGGGTTCAACCAATTTAAGGATGGTTCGACCTGATCAGCAAGTCGAACCCAGGTCGAACCGAGAAGATCATTTGTCCAGAAGAGAGGTTCGACCTCGTCATCCATGGTTCGACCTGTTCAGGAGGTCGAACCTGAGGTCGAACCAAGCCAGGTACGCGATTTAAGTTCGATTTTTCAGAGGGGTTTGATCATTTTTTCGAAACACCAAACCTCGAACCCTCTTCGAACCTCTACACCCTTGCATAAATTCTTCAATTACACTTGATTTCACACCGATTACACAACACTACACCTTGAATTTTTGATTCGGTCGCGGATTTGGGCGGATTTCGTCGCGAGTTAGGGCTAAAATCGCAATTTTTGGTTGTTGTGTGTTCTCGATCGGTTGTTCACCATGGGCAAGTCAAAAGGTATGTTTTTCCAACTCAATTACTCTAGGATTGAAGGTTTAGGTAAGAAATTCGATGTGAATAAGAGGATTGATGTTGAGTATGATTGAATTTCATGGTGAATGTTGATATTGTGACTTGTTCATATGAATTCTTGTTTCTTGGTTTTTGGTTGTTTGATTATTGATAGAACTTGAATTTTTATGAGGATTGATCAAGGATAGAACATATCATAGAATGAGCATGTTGATTTGGTTTGAAATTGATGAAATTGAAGTAGTTCATTGAGAGAAACATGTTGAATTTTTGATTGAATTGCTTGTATTGCTTAATGCATGCTTGTTGGTTATGTTTTGATGATTAAAGAAGGTGCGATTGAAGATGTTTTGAGCATGTTGAATAAGCAAGTGGTGTTGAGATGATAGTTTGTGTGAATATGCATTGATGCTTGAAGTCTTGAGTAGAGTATGTGATGTGCTAGTCAAATACTTGCTTTCTTGTCTTGTTGGTTGGATTTAAGTATTTGTTTTCAGGAAAGGGACAAGGATCAAGTAAATGAAAAGGAAAGGCAGAGGAGGAAAGATCGAAGAAGAGGCATGACAGGCCTTCGAATTTGGACAAAGTGACAAGGAAACTGAGGCTACAAGATCGTTTGCCTGATAACTTCAAGATTCAGATGCAAGATTGGGATGAGATCAAAGAGAAGTGGGAAGAAGTTTCAGACAAGATAGCTCGCACTCGATACCAAGATGATGAAGCGATGAGGATAATGAGAATAGGGGATGATATATTTTGGATGTTTGATCAAGTAGGGATCCGAAGATTCATGGAGTTGAAGAGGCCGACGTACTTCCATGTTACAGCGGAAGTAGTTTGCTCATTTGAGATGGAGGAGGACCCGCTTGGGTACCCATATCAGTGTACGTTTCAGCTTGGCGGAGTGAGTAGGAGATGGACGTCTGAGGATTTCAATGAGCTGTTTGAGACGCCTTTAGAGATCCCTCGTTTAGAAAATGCTGCATTCAGTGCAAAACGGTTTTGGAGGGAGATCACCGGGGAGATTCGTGATTATAAGACCAGACAGGCTCGTGCTTCTGCAATAAAGAACCCAGTCTTGAGGTACATGGACCGCGTCCTGAGCAACACGTTATTCTCCCACTCGGAGGGGAGTGTTGTGTCTAGAGGAGAGCTTTACGCCCTGTGGTGTATGCTAAACAGGGTGAAGTTCAATGTTGGAGCTTATTTTATTGCGCAGCTGAATCGATTCAAGACCTGTTTTTGATTAATTGCGTCACTTAGCCAAATTTTACCTTTCCTAATGATTTTATAAATCTTTGGTAGCCCTGTTTGAGCCTTTTAAAAGCTTTTTCTTTGGCAAGCCAAATATAAGAGCCTTAATTACCTTATTTGAGCTTTGAAAATACCCTATTCATTGGTAGAGAGAGTAAGGTGAATAAGTGTGGAAGAAGAAAAGGAAGATGGAATGAGGTTTATTAAGAAAGGTACATGGTTAAATCTTGTTAGGGGTAGTGCCTGAAATTGGTACCCCGAATTGCTTATACATGGGGCTTGAAGTTTTTAAGAAGCAGCCGAACGATGTTCGAGAAGGGTAGTGCCTACAACTGGTACTCGAGCGATCAAAAGCAGAATGATGTTGATGCAAGGAAGAGAAGGAAAATTGAAAATTGCAAGTGCAAGAGAAGAATTGGAGGAGAATATGAAGCCGAATGAGAAATCAAGAACCTCCAAGGTAACTCTCTACTAGTGTCTTAAGTCACTATGACCAAATTTTCCTACCCTTTCCAAAGAGCCAACATTACAACCTAGAAACAAGACCTTTGTGATCCTAGTATTAATCTAATGTAAGTTGATTTTTGAGACCTTTGCCAAGCTTATGGTTACGCGTGCATATGAATTGATATGAGTGTTTATACTAGCCTATAGTGCCTCACGTACGAGCGAAAGAGAGTAAAGACTTATCTTGTCAGCGAGATTACTTAGTACACCGAATGGTGTGTGATTGGATTGATTTTACATGAGTGAAATATATGATGTAAGTAATTCTTGTTTGATTCAATGAAGTGGCATGTGTAATATGTGTTGTACTAGATCTTTTTGAATTATACACGACTCCTGTGGTTTAAATTGGTTGCCTCGGGACGAGCAACATGCAAGTTTGGGGGTTTGATGAGTGTGTAAATTCACAAGTTTGGCGCTATGTTTTGTGCTAGTTTTGGAGAGTTTTGATGTGGAAATAGGTGGAAAACCTATATATATTGTGAATTAGCATGAATCAGGTGTTAGTGGAGCTATTTGAGTGTTTTCTTAGCAAAAACGGAGTGAAAGAGCCAAGAATCGAAGAGACGGAGTCGAAACCATGCGAACCGCCCAAGAATTAGGTGGGTTCGACCTGGTTGGAGGAGGGTTCGACCTCTCCAGCAGGTCGAACCAACATTGCTGAGCTTGCAGAAGAGGATTCGACCATGACTCGAGTGGTTCGACCTGTCCATCAGGTCGAACCGTGGTCGAACCAGTTCGCAGGAAAGAGGATTCGATCATGACATTTGTGTTCGACTTGCCAGTTGGTCGAATCGGGAGCGGGAGTTGTCCAGTGATGAGGTTCGACCTGGGGTTCGACCAAGGCCTAAGTGGTTTGACCTATCCAGAAGGTCGAACTTGTGCAGAATTCTTCGTGTAGCGGGGTTCGACCTGGGGTTCGACCTGTGGCCAGTTGTTCGACCTGTTTGACGTGGTCGAACCTATGCACGAGAACTTACCTTATCCGGATTTTCGAGGCCGAAACGCGTGAGATCACTTAGAAAGCCCATTCCAAGCCCTAGAGACGTGATTACAAGTATAAAAGGAGGCTCATACAGAGAATGAAGAGAGCTTTTGATCATCAATCATAAGAGAGACAAGAGTAGAGGTGGTGATCCATCCGGAGGGCTGTGACAGAGGTTCGCTGAAGGTTCAAGTAAGAATGATCAATCTAACCATGATTGTTCCTAGATCAATCATGGGCTAGAACCACCTTGGTAGTTCTAGGGTTATGAAAGTTTCATGATGTAATTCGTATTTCGTGTGTAAAACTCCGTACAACACTACCTGTGGTTTGTTTTATATAAGATTGCATATTTAATCCATACTCATACACGTTTTGAGCATCAATGATCGTTGTGTAGAGTCTGAATACATAACATGGTTATTGATTGAGTGCGTTCACTACTGAGCAGGGTTTATTGTTATAATTCTAAGTGAAGGGATTCCAAAGTCTTATTAGAACCGTCTTATATGAATATTCATGAATTGAATTAAATTCGGGTTGATGAATAGGATGAAGAGTATAACTTTATAGTACCTAAAAAGGGAGATCAAATCGGGTTAGATTCTAGACGTAGAAGATAATTGATTATGATAGTACCAAGAAAGGGGGGTGAAGTATATCTCTTGCTCCGAGGTTATTCACACGTGTTACACGCATGTTTACTTGTGTCTATAGAGTAGATATGCATGGTTTAGTGATGCGTCCACAAACCACAGGGCAGAGTCGGACACCATCACATGAAAATACAAATTGCTAGTGAAACTGGATGACCCGACGAACTACCTATTATTCTTATTGATCACAACTCACTTTTCTCTACTCTTACTATTTCTTTTTACTATTTCGATTAGAAGTTATTATCCATTAAACCTTTACAATTACTAAACATAGTCTAAAATATACTAGAAGATAACAAAATTGATATTTAACCGTCCCTTGGGTTCGATATTGTAACTTGGTCATCTTCGCGACGACAATTGATATCCTTATACTTGAGGATTAGTTTGTGTGTTGAGAAAACCCCTATCAGTGAGTCTGTTAGTTGTTTTGAGTGAGTTGTCTACTTTTTCGTGTGGGTCAGTGTTGTTCTAGGTCGAGTCTGTTAAGATGGCAGAACAAGATGTGGATGGGCATGGTGCACGGAAGCCCATTTGGCATTATGCGGACATCTCGCCCGGGATGCTTGGCCCTCATAAGGCACTCGTAATCTACTGAGCATGCGGTTGAGTACCGGGTGATGTTGGACGATGGCAGGCAGAGCTTGGCTGCTGGCGAGCACACATGGCATGCGACGGGGAGTCTCCGAGCAGGCTGCCGTGTGGTGAGCTCGCTGGAGGGCTGGAGGCAAACAGCGGGGCTGTGGTGGTCAGTTGCTGATGGCCAAGGCTACTGTTGACAGTGCAACGGCACTGGCAGTTGTCGTACTTCCGGATAGCTGGAAAGCTTGGAGCCCATGACATGGTGCTTTGCGAGCTTCTCGAGTCGAGCCTCGACGTGAGATGCAACTCAAGCTGAGTGTGATGGTGCTTATGGCGGGCTGATAGGTGTGTATTAGAACACGGTGAATGGGCGGCTAGGTGTGAGGATGTCGGGCAGGGTGCATTACTGGTGGAGCAAGTTGTCGATCAATGAATCTGGAGGAAAATTCATGATGACCGAATAGTCGCAGTTGCCTGCATTCATGATTGGTGGCGAACAATCGAATTCACTGATATATAACTGTTTATAATTTATTTAATTATCTGATTATTATTATATATGTGTGCATGTTTCTCCTTGATTTACTGCCTTATTTGTCGTAATAGGAGCATGCTAGATTGTGTATTTTATTATGAATATTATATGCATGTAAAAACCCTCGGTGTTAAATTACTATGTGGGAGAGGGGATTGGTAAATAATTCCCGCGGCCTCCATTATTGGTTTGTAAGTGATGCGAGTAAACTTGCATGTTGGCAATAGGCCTTCCTCCCTAACGAATGAGTGTATTCAAGGATCACTGGTACAGACTTCATTAAATAATTATTATTTGTAATGTGGCACATTAACTTGCGTGTTGGGATAGACCTTCCTCCCCAACAGATGAGTTTATTGTGGTTCACTGGTACAAACATATAATCGATGATTGTAGGAAGTTATACGAGCGCGTGTGTACTTCTCTAACTATTAGGCACATAAGCTTGGGCCGCGAACTTGGAATCAAATAATAGTGTACACATAGGTGTAAATAATTAGTATCCTCCCCAACGGAGTCACTGCTATTATTTGTCTGGTTAAAGAGGAACCGACTATTAATTATTTTGTCATGAGGTTAGGTTGACGAATGAAATTAATGGGTAAAACATTCTCTTGTAAATGTTCGAGTTTGTAAACGTCCACACTAATGTGGCTTGCAGACTCACAGTGCTTGAGATATCGTGAATTTTAATTTTATATTATTTTGAGGGAATCAATATAAATAGATAAAGTTTGAAGATTTGATCGGTGTATTTATTTGTGATTCTCTAAATTTTAAATGGTTTTATCTCACTTATTGTTTACTGAAAAAATTATATTTACTGGTCTAAAAATAGATGATTAGAAAAGAATCTTGATTTTGAATTTTACTGCTTAAGAAAACATAAATATGTGTTCTCACTAAGGATGCCCCATGATGCCTATTAATGTCTCTAGTGGAGAGGTGAGAGGTTCATAGAAATATGATGGTCTCATGCGACTCTTCAGATACTTGAGTAAGCAAGAAAGGCAAGAGGTCATGGATAAGTTGACGAATGAATTGGAAATGCTTGGAAAAGAAATTGAAAGGGAAACCTAGATCAATTTATTCTTCATAATTTGTCTGGATGCTTTGAGCAAGTTTTACCTGAAATACGAGAGGTTGTATTTGGTGGGGAACTTCTGAAAAAACATGTGGCGAAGTAAATTCAATTTCATCAAGATGTGAACAAGGTAATATCTCATTTACTAGTTGTAAAAGCATGATTAGTGATGGCATTTACTGACACGTTGTGTGTAAATACCGAAATCACTAAAAGCCTGAAACTAAGTGATGACGAGATTATAATATACATGGGCAATACTACGAGAGTAGTGGCTATTACAGTGGGAGTTGTTTATTTAACTCACGATATGAATAAACGTTTGGTTTTGAGAAATTGTTTTTACATACGTTTTTCATAGAAAGAATTTGATTTCAGTTTCTATGCATTTACTGATGGATACTCCATTTCATTTAAATGACATGCTCATAGCAATGAAGGATGGAGCTATAATCTGTTGTTGTACGTTGGCGACAATTTGTAACTCTTAAATCATGTTTATCCTACGGATGCAACAAATATTAATTAATAACGCGCTTCTAATCTTAAAAAGAGAAAGACTCTTATGAAAATGGTTAGATAGATGATGAGTTATTTGGAATTATTAAATTTATTTTATGGATATTCCCTAGAAACAGTAATTCGCATGAATGTTTGTCTGTTTGTGGGATATCCTAGGAAAATGAAGGTTGATTTATTTAGTTCAAAAGATCAAAGGGTGCTTGTTAACACAAACACTAGATTTCGAAAAAGGACTATGTATTAAATCATAAACTCATGTGTAAATTGTTCTAAAGGAAGTGAGAGGGAAAAACATAAAGTATTAGTACCAAGTGTACAAGAGGATATACCACAAGGTAAACTGCAACTCGTGTCACGTCTGATACACAATTGCATGTATTGCCTTATCGTAGTGGGAGGGTTGTTCGACAACCTGTAAGATATACGTTTTAGGAGAGTCATGAGACTTGGTCCCTAGTAAATATGGAATGGACCCACAAATACGATAAGGCACTACAAGATAGAAATGTGGAATCTTAGAAGTGCAATGAATGTTGAAATAGAACTGATGAATTCTAAATTAGATCTGGCTACTTGTAGAACCATGGATGGGTAGAAAGCCATTGGAAGTGGCTCTGTAAAATAAAAGAGGATCATAGGATAAGGTGAAAACTTTGGAAGCAAATCTTGTTGCGGAAAGGTACACTCAGAAAGAAAGGGTTCGATTATGAGAAAACCTGATTAGCTGGTAGTTATGCCTTTGTCGATCCAGATTCTTTTATCTGTTGCTACTCATATGAAATATGAGGGATAACAAATAGATGTCAAGACAACTTTTCTGATTGGAAGTCTTGAGGAAAACATCTATGTGAAGCAACCAGAGTGATTCATTGCAAAGGGCTAAGAGAATTGTGATAGTAAGCTTAAAATTGTCCAACGATGAACTAAAGCAAGCTTCAAGATCATGAAACATCCGTTTTGATGAGGAAATCCAGTCATATGGATTTATTCAATGAGCGAATGTGTTTAGTGTATTGAAAAGAGTGATGGAAATGTGGTGGTATTTCTTGTACTTTATGTAGATGATATATTGCTCATTGGAGACAATGAAAGAGTATTGTCGGGCGTATGGGTATGGTTGATAAAGCGGTATGAGATGAAGGACTTAAGAGAAGCAAAAATATTCTTTTGATCTCGGTAATACGGATCACAAGAAAATATGTTATGATTGTCTCAAGCTTCATGAATTGATATGATCCTTAGTTGTTTTAGCACGTGACTTTATCTAAGGTAATGTGTCTTGAGACACAAAAAGAAGATAAAGGTGATGAAAGCTGTTCCTTATGCTTCGGCGAATAAGAAGCTTAATCTAAGGAATGCTATGCACGAGTATGATGTCTGTTTTGCTGAAAGCATAGACAATGGGTGTCAAAGATAACCCAAAATAAGAATGTTGAACTGTGGTAACACATAATTTTGAAGAACATGAATAGGAATAGAAATTATTTGTGGACTTACCAGACAGATTCACTGCTTCTTGCGAGTTACATAGATTCAAAAATTTCAAATCAGATAGAGATGACAGTAAATTCACCTCAAAGGTTATGTGTTTAATTTTCGAAAGTAGAGTCATAATGTGAAGGAGTGTTATATAGAAATATATTTCAAACTCCGGACTCCATCATGGAAATATGATAAATTAGAGCTTATGAGGCAGCCAAAGTATCTGTATGATTCTAGAAACTTCATGATGGACTTCTAAGTGATTCTAAGTCTGCCCAAGGTTATCAAAATTTATTTTGGTGATAATGGTGCAGTTACAAACTTGAAGGAATCATGAGCCCATAAGGGAATTAAAACATGGAGCGCGAGTACCAACTGTTACTAGAAATCGTATGATGAGAGGAAGATTGTTGTCGGCTAGATTGCATCAGTTGATAACCTAGTAAATCCATTTACAAGGACCTTAAGGCGAGAGCTTTTGATGGTCGTGTAGTGGGAGTGAGAATCAGATGTATGGCAAAAGACATGACAGCATAACTTTTTAGTATAAGTGGGAGATTGTTGGATTGTATATTAAAAGTCTAGCTTTTTGTATGAACGATGATATATCAATTTATTTGAAATGAGAATCATATGATCAAATGATTGAGTCTTATAATTTATTTATATGCACGATGCAATAGTCCACTTACTTTACACTATAGATAATATATTGGGCGACAACACGGGAAAGATCATATTATCATTTTTCTTATAAAGTATAAACAGATGCTCAAAACCGAGATACACGGGGACTCTCTATTGGGATGGTTGTAGTGTGGTTTGTTATTAGCTTGTCTTGGCTATAGAACCACATTAGTGCACTTTGTGTGTATTGAGCAGGACCGCTTGAGATCGTTCGACTTATACTGACATATAGAAGAACTTGATCTCAGTTATTATGGATGTCCGTACTTTTAATCCCTATACAATAACCTCGACACGTAAGGCAATATGTATTTCTTTGATTCATCAATGGGTGAGATTTACATGTAAATAAATCAACAAACTCAGTGAGTTGGGAAATAATGTTGTCTCTATGGTGTGTTGTTGATTGTAGAAAGAATCCATGTCTGACATAGGTTGATGATATCCCTTGAGGAGCTCATAAGGATTATCATGTAAACCCTACATGTGGATTTATTCTGGCATGATAATGAGGTTGAGTGGTACTATTCTTGGCTGAGATATTAATTAATGGAGTTGTAAGTAACTTAATTAATTAATGGACATTGTATATCTTAAACATGGGAAGACTAATAGGCTCATAATAAGAAGGAGTCCACAACGTAATTATGGAATTAGAACGGTAGTACGGTAATAATATTTTAGTGGTATATATTATTATTATTATTGAACTTAAGTATAAGCTTTGGGCTAAGCTTGGATACTTAAGCTCAATGGAGGCCCAACTCTAATTTCTCCTCCTGATCCCTGCTTTAGCCCATATATAAGTTATCTCAGCTGTTCTAACCCTAAGAGTGACATGCCTAACATGTGAAGAGGGTAGACGGAACAACAGATTGAGAAGATCTCAAAGATCGTCGCCCACACGACGTCGAGATTGAACTTGGAATACAGCAGAAGACAGGAAGGTTGTTTCCTATAGCTGTCCGCCAACTTGTGCAATTTTTATAACATCGTATAGGCCTTGGAATTCAACTTGTGATATACTGATGGAAAGCCACGGAAGAGATTTGCTTGTAGATCACTCAAATCTGAGATCGGATAAGAGAGTTATCCTCAAAATGGTGAGGCTGCACAGGCTGCCGGCTGATTAGCCATTTTGTAGTCAGGATGACTAATTAAAGAATTCATCGAAGCACAGGGAGGAAGGTACTAGGGTCTAAGCGATCTCGTGTTCATCATAGTATTATAGAAATGATCAAGAAGGGGAGATAATCAAGAAATGACAATAAAATAAATAGATATATGAAGGGAAGATGGATGAATGAGCCAAGTAGATAGAGAATGAGACTAGCAACACTTAAAGTATGGAAAATCTAGGTATCATACAACGAATTCATATGTGTCATGGGCATAGAATAAGGGTCAATACTAGTTCACCTAAACTGCCTCTCGAAATGAATAGAATATTATAAATACACAACTCAAACGATTGGTTCTCACTCAAACAATTCCAACTAAGTACTAAGCTTGAAATGAGAGTTCCTTCACACGATTAATCAACCTCTCGATCAAACCAATCGGATGTCCTATCAAAGGGTTCAAAACTTCAAAGGATTTCTCAATCTCTTTACAATTTATAATGCACATGAAGTGTTTGACAAAATGATTCAATTAATTATCTTAAATATGTAATTGCCTTCTCAATCTAATAACATATTTAAAACAACTAACTACACAAATCATCATAAACATCAAGATCTAAAGCATCAATGATAGAAAATTAATTAACCTAATCAACATAATCATTCAATTGCAAATGCCCAAAATTATCCAAAACAATTCATATTGCTAATCTCACAAAGGAGATTAGCTTCTCATAATCACAAGGAATTCAACATAGACATTAAAATCCTTACAAAACATGATAAACAACAAGGTTTCAATACATAGATTAGATGAAAACTCCATTGGATGGCTCCAATTGTGATCTTCTTCTTCCCTTTGCAATTCTCCTTTCTCCCTTGCTTCTCTATCTAAATGGATGAAGGATTTGATGGTAGGATGATGATAAGATGGGATGGATGAAGAATGGATGAAGATGGAGGTATAAAATGGAGGAAATGGTGTGTGAGGTAGGTGTAAGGGTGAAAAACCTCGACCAATCAAATATTGAAGTATTGAGTATTTATACCCATTGGGAAGCTTCTAGAAGGATTCTGATTATTTTTACAGATTTTTACACCGCACGAGTCGTGTGCTGCTACACGGTCACATGGTGGCCGTGTTGGGTGAATTGATGTCATCGCACGGCCATTCTAGACAGGCCCATGCTACTAAGCACGACTCGTGTGATCGAGCTCGACTCGAGCTTCTGCACTTGAGTCGTGCTTGGTCGTGCCCTGTTTCTCTTCTTCATTTCATCTCCCTTCTTCGTTTTTACTCTATTTTCACCTGTTTTACATATGTTTTAGCTCATTCTCATACATTTCCATATAAACACGAAACACAACCAAATAACACATAAATATGAATAAAATAATATGAAAACGAATATAAAAAGCCACTAAAATCTAGGTGAAAATATCACTCATCACACTCCCAAATTTAAAGTTTTGTGCATCCCCGAACAACGAAAATGATAAACCAAGGGGAAAGACTAAACAAACATAAATAATAACACATCAATAGTAATAAGAATTACAATTTATGCTAAAGTCATCCTACAACATTAAACTCATAACATGAAAAATTAACAAGTTCAATCTAAAGAGAATAAAAGTTTAATAAAATCCCTTTTTAGTCCAAGCCTTACATAGGTTATAAATGTCACTCAACACTCTATAAAATAGGGTAAATCATCACTCATTAACCGATTGGCTTGACTCGCTATAAGCTTGCTCGTGGACTACATTCACAAACCACCAAAGTTTCCATTAATGATCAAAAATGTCTTTAATTAGGATGTAATGATAGGCTCTTTGGTATGGTAGGGAGAATTTAGGAAGAGTGACTAATCAGGTGTAAGTAATCGAAGAGGTAGCTACTTTCTTCTTTTACTTAACTATTTCTTTCTTCCTTTCTTTTCTTACTTGATTATATGCACTATCCATCAACTTTCCTTGAATTGATCTTCTTTCAATGCATGCTTCCTTCTTTGAATTTTTATTTTCTTGGGCATCTTGTTATTTCTTTGCTTATTTTCTTGTTATGAGGTTGCATGTTCACTTTTGATTTTGCTCTTTTCATCCTTTTTCTTACTTGTTTACCATTTTCTTTCTTGTTTTGCATAATTAATCCTTTTTAGCTACCATCTCCTCAATCACTCACACAAAAGGGTAAATATATAAGGCTCATGCGGGTAATCAAGGCTTGTAATGTGCTAAATTCACAATAAAATGGCTTTAAGTCTCAAAGTGGTTGACTAGGGATGATTTTCATGGTAGGAAAATATTTGGCAATGACTATAAAAGACAAGGATGGACTTAGATCATTTCACTAATCTCCACAAATCGGGCTCGTTCCTATAGTCCTTGAGCGAGTTCTAGCTTATCAAAACTCAACCGATCCACTCATGAAGAAAATACCTTGTATGCACGGATGAGGCTCAAATGCTCACAAGCTTGTGCTCGGACCTTAAGGACTTATTACACCACATCCATCTTAAAATTGAACAAGTTAAATAAAACATGTCACAATTCGAAAGTGTAGAGATTCTTAATCATAACTTCTCATCACTTATCACAACAATATGTCATCACTCATATTCAAAAATGACTCACGACATCCCTAAACAAACCACCAAACATACCAAGAAAAAAATAAGAAAACACACAAAACATAAAATAAAGACTCAACAAACAAGAAATAAAACAAAAACACATAACATGCAAGAAATATAAAACCATCAATCATAATAAAATGAAGCACACATTCATAACATCCATATTCAAGTAAGCTCACAAGCATCCCCATCTTGATTGAAAAGGAAATCTAAATTACCAAAGTAAACCTCCCACAACATAAAAATGAAGTAACATGCTAATCACACCAATCCAAATAAAATAAATTCATGTCAAGCAACTAGAAGTGGTAGAGTATAGAGTGAACTCCCTCAATAAGCATTTGGTAGTGGAAATGGTTGGCACTAGCTTTCGGATTGAATATACAATGATTCTCGACTTGATCTCTGGGCTCAATTCATGCTTCCACTACACTTCATTCATGCTCAAAAACTAATCAAAAACATGAGCTCAACAATATTATTAAAACTATGGACTATCACGTACTTCAACACAACTGATCATACCAAAATTCAAACCAATACTCATGAGAAAAAAAAAATTAAAATTAGCCCAAAAACATGAAAAGTATATGCCTTCAAAACAAAGTGTGCCACACCATGCCATATCCCTCCAAACTTAAATTGAAACAAGAGTTTCAAGTGAAGTTTGCAAAAAGTTGTGTGACTTACCTATACACTTCAAATCAAGCACTTTTCGTATCTCCAATACGCATCTTCCTCACGAGCACACTCAACCTACAAACCAAAATTGCAAGAAACAACAAATCCACCATCCTTATTAAAAGCATTAAATAAAGAAATAAAAAATAATGATGGGTTGCCTCCCATCTAGCACTAAGTTTAACGTCTTCAAGCCGGACGGGATATGGAGAACTCATCGGAATGGCCACGGATATCTTTCGTCCTTGCCATCAAATTTTAACAGTTGTGATTCTTCCTCTATTAGGCATTTATGGCAATTGACGGCCCCTGTTGCATCCTTCGAGTATGGCTTTAAAAATTCGACTCTTTTGATCTTACACTCCATTGTTCCTTCCATTCTCGAACACCACTTATTCCTTCTTACCAAATAGATCCCCAAAATCTCTTCGAGTTCTCTTTTATTTCTAAGGATATGAGAAAAATCAATGGGTAAGACAAAGTCAATGTAAACAATATTATCAAATCCAAGACAACTTAAAGAGTTTAAAGGTTTAGAAATGCTCATTTTACTCTTCCAGTCATCATCATTTTCTTCAAGACTTTGTTCCTTTTCTTCAACATCATATGCCTCAATAAGCTCTTCAAATACCTCATTTGATTCTTCATCTCCCAAATTCTTTTCTTCCTTAAACTCTTCTTCAACTTTACTCTCCTCTTCAAGTTCTTCAACTTGTTGAAAATTGGTCAAAGCACTTACAATTTGGCTCACTTGACACTCCAAAGCTTCTAACCTCTTCTCAGTTGCCTCATTTCTTTTCTTCCACTCTTCAAAGCTTGCTTCATATCTTTTCTTGCTCTCCTCAAGGTTTGCTATCACCATCTCAATCAAGACTTCTAAAGATGATTTTTCTTCCTCAACTTGTTGAAAGTCTCCTCCCTCTTGGTTGTCAAAATTCCATCCTTGAATTGGTGGGTAATTCCCATGAAAACTTCCTTCATAGTTATATTAAAAATTTCCTTGGAAATCATCCACTCCCATGAAAGAAACATCTCCTACTTGATGTGTAGGCGTCCTCCACTCTTCTTGCTTCATAGGGCTAGGAATCAACACATCTTGCACATTTTGAGCACCCCCAAACTTGAACGAGAAAAGACTTGACCATAAGCACCTTGATTCATCATCCTTATTTGTCTTGTCAATTCTAAGGTAGCGGGTGTTATTATCTCGGAGGATTCATTTTGAAGAAAAAATTGATTGAGGATTTTGGTCTTCATCACTTCCTTGAGCACATCTTCTATATAATTCAAATAAGGCATAGTTTTGGAACGGAAGAGAAGTGTTGGTGTTGGGATTTGATGGAGAATAAGTGTATGCTTGATACGGATGGAATGTATTTGCATTGTAAGCTTGTTGTCATTCTCCATTTCTTCTTTGATTGTAGTATTCAGAGCTATCTTGAATCATTTGAAAATTGTAACCATAGTTGCTCTCATTCGTATAACCTCTTGATTGTTGAGGTGGAAACCTTTCACTTTGATCCCCAAAGACATTTGTGATTTCGTTCCAATACAATCCTTCTTCAAATTTTTTATTTTTGGCTTCGATCCCCTTCCTCTTCTCTCAAGGTAGTTTCTAAGTACCTATCAAAACGAAAAAGTAAGATAAAAAATTTTCCAAAGCAAATAATAAAAAGCAATAAAAATATCTCTAGTAATACCAATCAAAACACTCCTTCGTTAAACCACTAGCAACCGTTGCCTCCCCGGCAATGGCGCCATTTGATTAGCTATTTTGTAGTCGGGATGACTAATTAAAGAATTTATCGAACCACAGGAAGAAAGGTACTAGGGTCTAAGCGATCTCGTACTCATCATCGTATTATAGAAATGATCAAGAAGGGGAGATAATCAAGAAATGACAATAAAATAAAGGGATAGATGAAGGGAAGATGGATGAATGAGCCAAGTAGATAGAGAATGAGACTATCAACACTTAAAGTATGGAATATCCAAGTATCATGCAACGAATTCATATGTGTCATGGGCATATACAAAGGCTCAATACTAGTTCACCTAAACTCCCTCTCGAAATGAATATGATATTATCAATACACAACTCAAACGATTGGTTCTCACTCAAATAATTCCAACTAGCTACTAAGCTTGAAATGAGAGTCCCTTCACACGATTAATCAACCTCCCGATCGAACCAATTAGATTTCCTATCAAAAGTTCAAAACTCCAAAGGATTTCTTAATCACTTTACAATTTATAATGCACATGTAGTGTTTGACAAAATGATTCAATTAATTATCCTAAATATGTAATTGACTTCTCAATCTAATCACATTTTTAAAATAACTAACCACACAAATCATCATAAACATCAAAATCTAAAGCATCAATGATAGAAAATCAATTAACCCAATCAACATAATCATTCAATTGTAAATACCCAAAATTATCCAACATAATTCATATTGCTAATCTCACAAAGGAGATTAGCTTCTCATAGTCACAAGGAATTCAACATAGACATTAAAATCCTTACAAAACATGATAAACAACAAGGTTTCAATACAAAAATTAGATGAAAACTCCCTTGGATGGCTCCAATGGTGATCTTATTCTTCCCTTTGCGATTCTCCTTTCTCCCTTGCTTCTTGATGAGTGTGTAAATTCACAAGTTTGGCACCATGTTTTGTGCTAGTTTTGGAGAGTTTTGAGGTGGAAATAAGTGGAAAACCTATATATATTGTGAATTAGCATGAATCAGGTGTTAGTGGAGCTATTTAAGTTGTTTTCATAGCAAAATCGGAGTGGAAGTGCCAAGAATCGAAGAGACGAAGTCGAGACCATGCGAACCGCCAAGGAGAGAGGTGGGTTCGACCTGTTGGAGGAGGATTCTACCTCTCCTATAGGTCGAACCAGCATTGCAAAGTGTGCAGAAGATGGGTTCGACCATGACGTTGGGGTTCGACCTGACGGTTGGTCGAACCAGGAGCGGAAATTGTCCAGTGTTCGTGTTCGACCTGTGGTTCGACCAAGACCCAAGGGGTTCGACCTGTACAAGAGGTCGAACCAAGTGCAGAATACTTCCAGTAGGTAGGTTCGACCTGTGGTTCGACTTGCGGCCAGTGGTTCGACTTGTTTGACGAGGTCAAACTGACGTGCGGGAACTTACCTTATCCGGATTTTTGAGGCCAAAACACGTGGGATCACTTGAAAAGCCCATTCCAAGCCCTAGAGAGGTGATTACAAGTATAAAAGGAGGCTCATGCAGTCAAGACAATAATCACGGTCACTAAGAGAACGAAAAAGAAAGAAGAAAGGGATCATCATCAACAACACAAGAGGAGAGTAGGAGAGTTGTGACAGAGGTTCAGCTGGAGATTCAAGTAAGATTGGTCCATCTAACCATGATTGTTCTTAGATCAATCATGGGCTAGAGCCACTTCGGTAGTTCTAGGGTTATGAAGGTTTCATGAGTTAATTTGTATTTCGTGTGTATACTCCGTACAACACTACTTGTGGTTTATTTTATATAAGATTGCATATTTTTAATCCATACTCATAGTTGTTTTGTGCATCAATAATCGTTGTGTAGAGTCTGATTGCATGACATGGTTATTGGTTGAGTGCGTTCACTAATGAGCAGGGTTTATAGTTATATTTCTAAGTGAAGGGATTTCGAGGTTTTATTAGAACCGTCTTATATGAATGTTTGTTAATTGAATTGAATTCTGGTTAACAAGTAGGATTAAGAGTATAACTTTATAGTACCTAAAAAGGAAGATCAAATCGGGTTAGAGTACTAAGTGCACGGGAAATAATTGATTATGATAGTACCTAGAAAGGGAGGTAAAGTATACGTCTTACTCTGAGGATACTCACACGTGTCAAAAGCTTATCTATTTGTGTCTATAGAATAGATTTGTATGGTCTAGCGATGCGTCCATAAACCATAAGGCAAAGTCGGACATTGACACACGAAAGTATGAATTAACGAATGAAACTGGATGACTTGACGAACTACCTATTATCTTATTTGATCACAATTACTATTTTCTTATTCTTGTTATTTATTTGCTATTTTTAATTATTACTTAGTTTACAAACCTACAAATATAATTCTCAACATAGTCATAATTGCTAGAAAATAACAGAAGTAATATTTATCCGTCCCGTGGATTTGATATTTAACTTGGTCACCTTCGAAACTACAATTGATATCCTTCATACTTGGGGATTAAAGTTGTGTGTTGAGAAAACGCCCATAAAGTTTTTGGCGCCGTTGCCAGGGACGGCTTAAAATATCTTTTTGTTATTTCTAGTTTATTAAGGCTATTTTTCTTGTTTTGTTGTTTTAATTCTAGTTCTTTTTAGGTGCATGCTCATGAAATCAAAGAAAGGTGAACTTGAACCCTATAATCCTGAAATCGGAGCATCGTCAAGAAAGAAGAAGAAAAAGAAGAGCAAGGCGAAGAATATTGATCCAACTGAAGCTCTGAATTTTGGAGTTGAAGTTGACGAGCAGAATTCATAGATGATTGAAGCTACAACTGAAGTTAATTCGAGAGTAAGGACAGTCAACATGGCAGCGAATCCGGATAATCTAGCCATCCGAGAGGTTTTCAGAAACAATGGGGCTGAAAATATAGGGCTTCTAGGAGCGAGGGGAACTAATTCAGCTTTCGATCTTCATCCCGCTCTTATTAGCATAATAGAAAGGAACTCCTTTTCAGGAGGGTCTTTCGAGGATCCGCAGCAGCATCTGAACAAGTTCTTGGGCTATGCAAGTACTCAAAAAGACGCAGGAGAACATGAAGATGCTAGGAGGATCCTTTTGTTCAAATTCTTGCTTACTGAAAAAGCGAGAGATTGGTACGACACTATCAACGCAACTGAGTGTACCACTTGGGAGCAACTGAAGTTAAGGTTCTTGGAGAGGTACATGCCACCTTCAAAGGTGTTTAAGATGAAGCAAGACATTAACCAATTTGCTATGGGTGGAGGTGAAAAATTTCATGAAGCATGGGATAGATTCAAGGACATGTTTAGGAAGTGTCCTCAACATGGGCTATCTAAAGCTCAATATATCAGTATATTCTACAATGGATTGGACTGTGATTCACGAGTGTTATTGGATGCTTCTTCTAATAGAGCATTGCTTACAAAGTCATCCGTAGAGGCCGAAAAGTTATTTGAAGATATTTCGATGAATTCGAGGGATTGGCCAACTGATAGAGTTAGAGGTACTTATGTCCTTGGGAAGGTGATTAGCCATAGTTTAGTGGAGAATGACCAATTTAAGAAATTATCGAACCCAAGAGAGGTAGGCACTAGTGCTTAAGCGATCTCACGTTTGTTGTAAGTTTATAGAGACGAATCATCAATAGGGTTGGTTGCAAACAATTAAATAACAAGTGATCAAAGCAAGTAATGGTCAATTAACAAGATGGATGGATGAAAAGTGATTTACCAAATTGATTAAAAGTGAGATTAACAACAATCAAGAAGTGGTAATTCTAGGAATTATGTATCAAATTCATATGTATTGGATTGAAGACTAAGGGCCAACACTAAAATCACCTAAACTCCCTCTCGAGATGGATAGGATATGAATATCAAATAGCTCAATGGATTGGTTCTCACTTAAACAATTCCAACTAGGTACTAAGCTTAAATGAGAGTCCCTTCACATAGTTTATTGAGTTCTCAATCTAATAAATGATATGTTCTATCAAAGAGTTCTAAACTATGAAGGACTTCTCAATCTCTTCACAATCTATAATGCACATGAAGTGTTTGATGAAATGATTCACTCAATTATCCTAAGCATATAATTGATTTCTTAATCTAATCACATATTTAGAACAACTAAACACACAAATCATCAATACAAATCAAGCAATTAATAATCAATGATAGAAAATCATAGATCCAATCAACATATGAATTCAAATTATCCAACAACTATCATGTTGCTAATCTCACAAGGGAGATTAGCCTACCATATTAAGAAGGAAATGAACATAGACATTAAGATCCTTACAAAACATGATGAAACTATGAGGTTTAATACAAGAAATGAATGGAAACTCCCTTGATGTCACTTCAATGGTGATTTCCTTCCTTCCCTTGTTATCTTCCTCTCTTCCTTGCTTCTTTTCTTCAATTGGATAATGATTTTGATGGTTGGATGATTGTAGATCCAAAGGATGGTGAATGAATGAAGATGATGGTGTAAAATGGAGAGAATTGTGTGTGATGTGTGTGTAGAAGGGTTGGAATTCGGATCTTATCTCAATTGTTGAATAAAGGGGTATTTATACCCCTTGGGAAGCTTCTAGAAGGATTCTGATTTTTTCTGATCCCAGACACGACACGAGTCGTGCGACGCAATACGGCCATAAGGTGGCTGTGTTGTGTCTTCTGTTGCTCTCACACGGCCATTCTGGACAGGGCCGTGTTATGCAACACGCCTCGTGTGCTGCAACACGGCTCGTGTACTGTAACACGGGCACAGGGTGGTCGTGTTGGATCTTCTGATGTCGGCACACGGCCTCTTCTTAAAGGGCCGTGCACTGTACACGGCCCGTGTTCTTGCTGCCCTGCTTCCTCTTTCACTGTTTTGGCTCGTTCTTCCTCGTTTCAACTCCAAATTGAGATCTGCTTTTTCCTACATCTTCCTTATCATGTTTAGGCTCATTCACACACATTTCCATGAAAACATAAAACACAACCAAATAACACAAAAATACGGATAAAATAATACGAAAACACACATAAAAAGATACTAAAATCTAGGTGAAAATATCACTCATCAGAAGGTAGCTAAGGTTGAACAAGCAATGGTTAAAACAAGTAGAGAGGATGAGATCATCTCTAGCTTGTCCAATATCAACAAGCTACTTGAATCCCAACAGAAGAAAATCAGCGAATTATCTCAGCGCGTACCAATCATGCAGCAGGAGTTAAAGAATGAGGGACCAATCCAAGAGGAGTTAGAAGAGGCACACTATGCCATGGGTCAAAGTATTCAAGGGACTAGTTATCCAAATCAAGGAAACCAGAATTACCAAGGGAACTATCGAGAAAACTTAAATAATCGTGGTCCCCCTGGTGGTTATCAACAGCCTAGGAGGCCGGAGTTCTCATGGAGCAATCCGAATAATGAGATTCAACCTCCGATGAGTGTTGATCCGGGTGCTAAGGTGGAAGAAGGGAAACCGGGTCTTGAGGATACTGTGAACAGGTATATGACCAAGAATGATGAAAGAGTTAATCGCCTTGAGGCTAAACTTGAAAAGAAAATCGATGCAAACCATGAGGCTATATCTAAGCAGGTGAAGGACCTTACGTTGCTGATGGGGGAGATGGCAGGAAGTGTTAAAAAGCTTACTCAAACTGTTGAGAAGGGGAAGTTTCCGTCTCAAAGTATTGAGAATCCAAGGTTCTGCAACGCCATCACATTGAGGTCGGGAACGTAGTACGAGGAACCTATGAGGCTGGAATCAAATTTGGACATGTTTAGGGCCCGGTTCGACCATGGGTCGACCAACATTGAAGGTCGAACCATACAGGGGAGGTCGAACCAACACACTAGACACGATCATGAGGCTTTGCAGCATCGGTTCGACCAAACTGCAGATGGTTCGACCTATTCCACAGGTCGAACCATGGTTGAACCCGACAACTCGGAGCACTCTATTTTTCCAGAACACCGGTTCGACCAAATCAATCATGGTTTGACCTGTCCAATAGGTCAAACCCAGGTCGAACCGCACCACTTGGAGCACTCTATTTTGTCGCAGCAACTGTTTGACCACGACGGTCATGGTTCGACCTATCAAACAGGTCGAACCTTGGTTGAATCGGATGGCGGAAGGAGTACAGTAGGCCGGTTCGACCTAGGTGCCCGTGGTTCGACCTACTCAACAGGTCGAACCCAGGTCGAACCTCAAATTCAAAAAGAGAGCCGTTGTCCAGAAGCAAGGTTCGACCAGTACGTGCCTTGTTCGACCTGTGGAACAGGTCGAACCCTGGTCGAACCCCACCACAAATTACCTGTTGCTACTCCGAACACTCTCGATGATGTTGATGCTACTCCAGTGGTTCGGAATGAGTAAAGTACAAACATAATAGCTGAGAAAAAGTGGGAGAGAGCCAAGCGATTGAGAGCCAAAAAGGAGAAAGTGGAGAAGGTTGATTGTGATGAATGGGGGATTCCCAAAATAAAGATACCTCCGCCGTTTCCTTACAAGCTTGTGAAGAAGGGATTGGAAGAGAAGTTCAAGAAGTTTTCAGAGATAATGAACAAAATAAGCTTGAGCATTCCTTTCTCAGAGGCAATCATGGAGATGCCGTACTATGCTCGATTTATTAAAGACATATTGTTGAAAAAGCGGAGCTTAGCTAGAATTGAAACGGTAAATTTATCTGAGAATTGCAGCTCAATCATCCAAAGGAAGCTGCCACAAAAGATGAAGGATCCGGGGAGCTTCACTATTCTATGTGAGATCGGAAAGGGGCCGGCACGGCGAGCTTTGTGCGATCTAGGGGCAAGCATCAATTTGATGCCTTTGTCCATCTTTCAGAGGCTTGGTTTGGGAGAGTTGACCCCTACAATAGTGGTTCTCCAATTGGCGGACAGGTCGATGACATTTTCGAAAGGTATAATTGAAGACGTTCTCGTCAAAGTGGAGAAGCTAGTCTTTCCTGTGGACTTTCTTGTGCTAGAGATGGAAGAAGACAAGGATAATATCCCTTTAATCTTGGGGAGACCTTTCCTTGCTACTACTGGAGCTATGATTGATGTTCAAAAAGGAGAGCTTAGATTGCGGATGGACAAAAAAGAAGTTCTTTTCAACTTGGACAAAGCAATGAAGATGCTCATGGAGTCGCAGTGTTATAGTATTGACGTGGTGGAGGAGATTGTGAAGGAGGATATGTCTCTGATCCTGTCAAAGGATCCTCTTGAGACATGTTTGATGGAGTCTCTTACTTATCCCACTACAGAGCTTGACGGACTCTCCAACGAGGTATGTATTGAATTTCTTGAAAACTTACTTGCTTTGGGTGATGACAGTTTGAATCGAAAAGAACTAAGGTGGAAGAAGCCAAGTGGACTAGGAAGTACTTACCTTTGGATAACGAGAGCTCTCCGATGGAAGTGAGGAAAGAGGAGTTAAAACCTTTGCCGGAACACTTGAAGTACGCCTTTCTTGGCGACAATGAAAAATATCCTGTAATTGTATCTTCTTCTCTTGATGATGATCAACTTGAGGAGTTATTGAACGTTCTTAGGAAGTATAAATCTGTGATTGGTTGGTCTTTTGAGGATTTGAAAGAAATTAGTCCTTCATATTGTATGCATATGATAAGATTGTTAGACGAGGCAAAGGCAAGTGTTCAGAATCAGCGGAGGGTTAATCCCATGATTCAAGAGGTGATTAGGAAGCAAATCCTTACGTGGTTGGATGCTGGAATCATATATCCTATTAGTGATAGTCCCCATGTGAGTCCATTGCATGTAGTTGCTAAAAAGGGGGGTATGACTGTAGTAAAAGCTGAGGATGGAGAAGCGATAGCCACAAGGATTCCTACGGAATGGCATACATGTGTAGATTATAGGAAGTTGAATGAGAACACATGTAAGGATCATTTTCCTCTTCCTTTCATGGATCAAATGTTAGATCGTCTTGCAGGGTATGAGTTTTATTGTTTCTTGGATGGATACTCGGGGTACAACCAAATTATGATTGTCCCCGAGGATCAAGAAAAGACCAAATTTACTTGCTCCTATGGGACATTTGATTTTCGGAAAATGCCATTTGAGTTATGTAATGCGCCTGCTACTTTTCAGAGATGCATGATGGCAATATTCGATGGGTGGATAGAGAAGATCATAGAGGTGTTCATGGATGATTTTTTTGTTTTTGGTTCCTCCTTTGATATTTGTTTGTCTAACCTAGCTACTGTTTTGAAGAGATGCCAAGTGACTAATCTTGTCTTGAATTGGGAGAAGTGCCACTTCATGGTGAAGGATGGGATTGTTCTTGGGCATCATGTCTCAGCCAAAGGGCTGCAGATAGATCGTGCTAAAGTGGTGGCAATTGAGAAGCTTCCACCACCGACCAATGAAAGAGGAGTGCGGTCCTTCCTTGGACACGCCGGTTTTTACAGGATATTCATAAAAGACTTCTCAAAATACTCTAAGCCCTTATCTCGCTTACTTGAAAAGGATGTTCCTTTTGTGTTTGATGAATATTATCTAACAGCTTTTCAAGTTTTGAAGGAGGCGCTTATTTCTGCACCTATATAGATCACACTGGATTGGACACTACCGTTTGTACTAATGTGTGATGCAAGTGATGTAGCACTTGGAGTGGTGCTTGGACAGCTAAAGGAAAAGAAGTTTTGCGCCATTTACTACGCAAGTAAGACTTTCGATGCGGCACAAAAGAATTACACGGTGACTGAAAAGGAGTTTTTGGTAGTTGTGTACGCATTCGATAAATTTTGTCAGTATTTGGTTGGCATGAAGACTATTGTGTACACGGATCATTCAGCGATTCGGTACTTGATGGAAAAGAAGGAGACGAAGCCTAGGATAATGAGGTGGATTCTTTTACTTCAAAAGTTTGACATGGAGATCTGGGATAAGAAAGGTTCTGATAATGTGTTGGCGGATCATCTTTCGAGGTTGGAGACTAGGGAACATTGTGATAATTCTTTTGAGTATATTGAGGAAATGTTTTCGGATGAAAAGATCATGGCCGTGTTTGTTGAAGGGGCTGAGCGAGCGTGTGTGGTTGCTGCGCAGGGAGTTGATCCATGGTATGCAGATTATGTTAATTATATTGCTGTGGGAGAAATTCCAAGGGATCTCAACCGATATCAACTTGCTAAATTCAAAAGGGATGTTGAGACCTTCATATGGTATGATCCGCTTGTGTACAAAATTTTCACGGATTCTATCATCCGTAGGTGTGTGCCCGAGATGGAGATGGAGAGTGTTCTTGAGTTTTTCCATTCACAACCTAACGGGGGGCACTTCGGCGCTCAAAAGATAGCAACAAAGGTACTTCAGTCTGCTCTTTATTGGGCTACGTTATTCAAGGACTGTGAGACCTATGTGGCATCTTGCGATAGGTGTCAACGCATGGGGAACATCGGTAGGAGAGACGAGATGCCGCTTCAGCCAAGCATAGTGGTCGAGATTTTTGATGTATGGGGTATCAATTTTATGGGGCCGTTTCCCCATCTAATGGATTTCTCTACATTCTACTTGCGGTGGATTATGTTTCTAAGTGGGTGAAAGCGATTCCTACTCACTTGAATGACTCAAAAACTGTTATATCTTTCTTGAAGAAGCATATCTTTGCCCATTTTGGAGTTCCTAGAGCACTTGTTAGTGATGGAGGTACGCACTTCGTCAATAAATTTCTTGAGAAGGTGCTTAAAGGGTATGGTGTTAAACATAGGGTTACTATACCCTATCATCCTCAAGCGAATGGGCAAGCGGGGGTCTCTAACTGTCAAGTCAAATAGATTTTGGAGAAGGTGGTCGGAGCCAATAGAAAGGATTGGGCTTTGAAGCTCGATGATGTCGTGTGGGGTTTCGGACTGCGTACAAGGCGGTGTTAGATATGTCACCGTATCAGATTGTCTATGGGAAGCCGTGCCACTTACCTGTAGAGATTCAACACAAAGCGTTTTGGGCTTTGCGAAGCTTGAACTTGACTCTGAAGGATGTGAAGGAGTTAAGGATTACTCACATCATTCTTTTGGATGAGTTTCGGAGTCGTGCGCACAAGAATTCAGAGATCTATAAGGAAAGGATTAAGAGGTGGCATGATTCGAAGATCTCGTACAAGGAGTTCAAGCAAGGAGATGAGGTATTACTTTTTAACTCTCGTTTAAAGTTTTTTGCAGGCAAGTTGAAGTCAAAGTGGACGGGACCGTTCATGATTCATCGAGCCTTAGGAGGGGGAGTTTTGAGCTCATTGACAAGGATGGAGATATTTTTGAGGCAAATGGACATCGCTTGAAGCATTACAAGCCGTCGGATGATGTTTGTGTCATCTTTGTGGATACCTTGATCTGATTTGGTACCGTCGTGACTCTCCGACGTTAAACATGAGCGCCTATTGGGGGCTTTCCCTTCCGTTTTATTATTTTATTTCTTTCATGTGAGTAAGAAATTTTTATATTTGAAGTGCTTACTTATCGGCAATTACATCTTTTTGCAAACTTAGTTTCACCTATGGTTTCTACTAAGTTTGGGGGGTGTGATATACTTACCTCAATAAGCACCAATAGTATAATCTTTTCTTTGTGATGTTCCTTAGGGGAGTTAGTTTTTACGCCATATTTAAAATTTTAATCGATTTTGATGTGATAATTTTTTACAACATGCCTAATGTTTAGTGGGTTTTGGTTGTGTTTTCTTTTATGGAGTTACTCATGAATGATATTTTGTGGAATAATTTTTGATGAAGTTGTGCTCTAGTTGGTACCTAATGATTCGTATTGAAGTTTGAAGTGTGTAGGGATTGAAGAACACTCAGTTTGGAAGCTTAGAAGGGTGGTTCGACCAAAGCCAGGGTGGTTCGACCAAAGCCAGGGTAGGTTCGACCAGTGCCAGGAGATCGAACCGAGCAGAGGAAGTCGAACCAACGCAGAAAATCATCCAGTGAGGTGGTTCGACCTGATCATTGTTGGTTCGACCTGTCTAACAGGTCGAACCAAGGTCGAACCCGGTAACTTAAAACTTAAAGTAGGGTGGTTCGAATTGAGCCGATATGGTTCGACTTGTTCAGAAGGTCGAACCTGAGATCGAACCAGTCCGTTCAGAGCACTCTGTTTTTTAGGTGATAGGTTCGACCAAATCAATCTTGGTTCGACCTATCCAACAGGTCGAACCCAGGTCGAACCTTACCACTTGGAGCACTTTATTTTTCAGGTGATAGGTTCAACCAAAGCAAGAGTGGTTCGACCTGTTCAGAAGGTCGAACCTAGGTCGAACCAAAAGGTAAGTCTGTCCAGAAGGTAGGTTCGACCTCGTCGCTCGAGGTTCGACCTGTTCCGCAGGTCGAGCCCGAGGTCGAACCCAGTCAGGTACGTATTTTAAGTTGTTTTTTTAAAAAGGTTCAATTATTCTTTTTGTTCACCAAACCTCGAACCCTCCCCGAACCTTAACACCCTTGCACAAATTCGTCAATTACACTTGATTTTGTACCGATTACACAACACTACACTCTTGATTCTTGAATTGGGCGTGGATTTGGGGCTATTTCATCGCGAATTAGGGTTCAGTTGTGCGTTTTGGAGTGTTGTGTTCCAATTTTCGATAGTTAACCATGGGCAAGACTAAAGGTACGTTTTTTTCAACTCAATTACCTTAGGATTGAAGTTTATTGCAAGAAATGTGTTGTGGGTAAGTTGATTAATGTTGATTTTGGTTGAAATTCATGGTGATAATGGATATTGTTGAGTTGATTCATATGAATTCATGTTTAATAGTTAGAGATTGCTTGATTATGGATAGAACTTGAGTTTTATGTGGATTGATCAAGGATATGATGCATCTAGATGAATGAGAATGTTAGTTAGGATTGAATTGTTGATAATTAGAGTTGTTCATGAAGTTCAATTGTTGAAATTCTTGTTGAATAGCTTGAATTGGTTGATGCATGCTTGTTGTTTATGATTTGAAGATTAAAGGTAGTGTGATTGAAGATGTTTTGAGCATGTTAAATAAGCAAGTGATGTTGAGATGATAGTTAGGTTGATTAAGCATGGATGCTTGAAGTCTTGAGTAGAGTATAGGATATGCTAGGCATATAATTGTGTTCTTGTCTTGTTGGTTGTATTGAAGTAGTTGTTTTCAGAAAAGGGACAAGGATCAAGCAAAGGGAAAGGTAAGGTGGATGAAGCAAGATCAAAGAAGAGGAATGACAGGCCTTCGAATGTGGACACAGTGACCAGGAAGCTGAGGCTACAAGATCGTTTACCTGAGAATTTCAAAATTCAAATGCAAAACTGGGATGAGATTAAAGAAAAGTGGGAAGAAGTCTCGGACAAGATAGCTCGTACTCGATACCAAGATGATGAGGCGATGAGGATAATGAGAATCGGGAATGACATTTTCTGGATGTTCGATCAAGTGGGTATCCGGAGGTTTATGGAGTTAAAGAGGCCGACGTATTTCCATGTTACAGCGGAAGTAGTTTGCTCATTCGAGATAGTGAAGGACCCGCTTGGGTACCTGTATCAATGTACGTTTCAGCTTGGTGGAGTGAGTAGGAGATGGACGTCTGAGGATTTTAATGAGCTGTTTGAGACACCTTTGGGGATCTCTCATTTGGAGAATGGTGCGTTCAACGCTAATAGGTTTTGGAGAGAGATTACAGGGGAGAATGGAGATTATAAGATTAGGCAGGCTCTTGCTTCCTCAATAAAGAATCCAGTTTTGAGGTACGTGGATCGTGTCTTGAGCAACACGTTGTTCGCCCGCTCAGAGGGGAGTGTTGTGTCTAGAGGAGAGCTTTACGCTTTGTGGTGTATGCTTAATGGGTGCAGTTTAATATTGGAGTGTATTTTATTGCATAGCTACATCGATTCAGGACCATTGGGTTTCAGAAGGTGAATATTGGAGGGTTACTGACGATCGTGGCTGAGCATTATAATTTGGATTTCACAGGCATCACACCAGTTAGCGGAGAGCCTGATTTGGCAATCTTTACATGCGTGAAGGGAGGATTTGCCCATTTCAGAAATGGAGATTGGTTCTTCACGAGAGGACTCAAGCCCTTCGAATTCATGTTTCCCTTCGACGTGAGTAACTTAACAACTATTCGAGTGGCGAGAAACAAGTTGATGGATTCTCTCGGACACAACGCCTTATCCGTGACAGCGAGGTCGGGTGGTGATTGAAGGACTGTATCACAGATGTGTGTGGATGGTAGAATGGCGGAGTTACAGCAGATTGTTGATCAAGGAGAGTTCCGTCCACCACAGCAGCCCGAAGAAGAGGAGTATCTAGAGGAGCAGCAGGATGAGAAGATGCCGATGCAGCACGACGCACATCAGCATGAGCCAGCACTGCAGCAGCAGCAGGCTGTCCCGAATGATACACGGGAGCAGCTCCGCCTTATTCATGAGTAGCTGGTCGTGGTCGTTGCTAGACAGCAGGAGACAAACCGACAGCTCGCACTCGCCAATGCCAACGCCAACAATGCTATGCTGAATGAGAGGTACACGGCCTTTAATGAGAAAGTTGGTAGGTTGGGTGATCAAGTTGATTACTTGGATAGACACAACGGTGATCTGCACCGGATTGTGGAGCTGAGGCTTGATGATGAGGATGATGATGATGAGGATGATGATGCTCCGGAGGAGTAGTTTTTCAGGTTTTCTTTGGTTTCCTCCGATTCATCTTGATTCCATTATTTTTCTTTTTATCTTTATAGGTTGGGTTGTGATTCATGCATGAGTGAAATGTATAAGTGATATCTTGTATGATTTATTGGGTATGAGCTTATTGATTTTTGTGCATTCATATGTTCATGTGTTAATTTCTATTGATGAAAAGCATGTATAATTTGATAAGTATATTGAGTTTTTGTGAAATTGATCTTACTTATGTGCTATGAGGAGTACTTAGGATTCTAATTACCTATGTGAGGATTTGAGCCTTGATAATCATGCTTAATCATGATTATTTTATTCTTGAGAGGATCATTCATATGAACGTATTCTAGAACTTGGCTTAAAGTCTTGTGTGAGACTTATGATTGATTAATTGCTAGGACATGATCTTAGGCCATTATTTTGTGCTTAAGTTACTTAGCCAAATTTTATCCTTCCTAATTATTAACCTTTGGATGCCCCGTTGAGCCGTTAAAGCTTTTTCTTTGGTAGCCGAAGTAAATAACCTTATAAACCTTTACTTGAGCTTTGATTAACCTATTCATTCGTAGAGAGAGTGGAGGTGAGTAAGTGTTGCAAGAAGATAAAGGAAGATAGAATATGGTTGGATGAAAAGAATATGGTTAAATCTTGTTTAGGGGTAGTGCCCAAAACTAGTACCCCGATTGTTTTTATATATGGTGTGTGAAGCTTAGCAACTGACACCCTATACATGAGAAGAAGGATAGTGCCTGAAACCGGTACCCGAATCGTTTAAAGAGATGATATTGATGCCATGAAAAGAAGGAAAATTCAGGAATTTTACAAGTTCAAGAGATGACATTGGAGGAGAACTTGCTGTAAGAAGAAGAAATCGAGAACCTCCAAGGTAACTCTCTACTAGTGTCTTAAGTCAATAAGTCTAAATATTCCTACCTTTTCCAAAGAGCCAACATTACAACCCGAAAATAAGTCCTTCGTGATCCTAGTGAGGAGTTGATTATAAGTTGATTTTTGAGACCTTTGCCAAGCTTATGGTTACGCGTGAATATGGATTGATATAAGTGTTTATATTAACCTATATAGTGCCTCACGCACTTGAGTGAAAGAGAATAAATACTTATCTTGTGAGCGTGATTGCTTAGTACTCCGAATGGTATGTCATTGGATTGGTTTTGCATGAGTGATATATATGAAGCAATTAATACTTGTTTGATTTAATGAAGTTGCATATGTGATATGTGTTGTACTTGAATCTTGGTGAATTATACACGACTCCTGTGGTTTGATTTGGTTGCCTCGGGACGAACAACATGTAAGTTTGGGGGTTTGATGAGTGTGTAAATTCACAAGTTTGGCACCATGTTTTGTGCTAGTTTTGGAGAGTTTTGAGGTGAAAATAGGTGGAAAACCTATATATATTGTGAATTAGCATGAATCAGGTATTAGTGGAGCTATTTAAGTGGTTTTCATAGCAAAATCGGAGTGAAAATGCCAAGAATCGAAGAGATAAAGTCGAGACCACATGAACCGCCAAGGAGAGAGGTGGGTTCGACCTGTTGGAGGAGGGTTCGACCTCTCCTACAGGTCGAACCAGCATTGCAAAGTGTGCAGAAGATGGGTTCGACCACGACGTTGGGGTTCGACCTGACGGTTGGTCGAACCAGGAGCAGAAATTATCCAGTGTTGGGGTTCGACCAAGACCCGAGGGGTTCGACCTGTAAAGAGGTCGAACCAAGTGCAGATTACTTCCAGTAGGTAGGTTCGACCTGTGGTTCGACCAGCGGCCAGTGGTTCGACTTGTTTGATGAGGTCGAACCGACGTGCGGGAACTTACCTTATCCAAATTTTCGAGGCCAAAACACGTGGGATCACTTGAAAAGCCCATTCCAAGCCCTAGAGACGTGATTACAAGTATAAAAGGAGGCTCATGTAGTCAAGACAATAATCACGGTCTCTAAGAGAACGAAAAAGAAAGAAGAAAGGAATCGTCATCAACAACACAAGAGGAGAGTAGGAGAGCTGTGACAGAGGTTCAGCTGGAGATTCAAGTAAGATTGGTCCATCTAACCATGATTGTTCTTAGATCAATCATGGGCTAGAGCCACTTCGGTAGTTCTAGGGTTATGAAGGTTTCATGAGTTAATTTGTATTTCGTGTGTATACTTCGTACTACACTACTTGTGGTTTATTTTATATAAGATTGCACATTTTTAATATATACTCATAGTTGTTTTGTGCATCAATAATCGTTGTGTAGAGTCTGAATGCATGACATTGTTATTGGTTGAATGCGCTCACTAATGAGCAGGGTTTATAGTTATAATTCTAAATGAAGTGATTCCGAGGTTTTATTAGAACCGTCTTATATGAATGTTTGTTAATTGAATTGAATTCGAGTTAACAAGTAGGATTAAGAGTATAACTTTATAGTACCTAAAAAGGGAGATCAAATCGGGTTAAAGTACTAAGTGCACGGGAAATAATTGATTATTATAGTACCTAGAAAGGGAGGTAAAGTATACGTCTTGCTCTGAGGATACTCACACGTGTCAAAAGCTTATATATTTGTGTCTATAGAATAGATTTGTATGGTCTAGCGATGCGTCCATAAACCACAAGGCAGAGTCGGACATTGACACATGAAAGTATGAATTAACGAATGAAACTAGATGACTTGACGAACTACCTATTATCTTATTTGATCACAACTACTATTTTCTTGTTCTTATTATTTATTTGCTATTTTTAATTATTACTTAGTTTACAAACCTACAAATATAATTCTCAACATAGTCATAATTGCTAGAAAATAACAGAAGTAATATTTATCCATCCCGTGGATTCGATATTTAACTTGATAACCTTCGAAACTACAATTGATATCCTTCATACTTGGGGATTAAGTTGTGTGTTGAGAAAACGCCCATCCCTTCTCTAGCTAAATGGATGAAGGATTTGATGGTGGGATGATGATAGATGGGATGGATGAAGAATGAATGAAGATGAAGGTGTAAAATGGAGAAAATGGTGTGTGAGGTAGGTGTAAGGGTGAAAACCCTCTACCAATCTGAACAAATATTGAAGTATTGGGTATTTATACCCCTTGGGAAGCTTCTAGAAGGATTTTGATTTTTATACAGGTTTTTACACCGCACGAGTCATGTGCTGCAACACGGCCATAGGGTGGCTGTGTTGGGTGAATTGATGTCATCACACGGCCATTCTGGATAGGCCCGTGCTACCAAGCATGACTCATGTGATCGAGCTCGACTCGAGCTTCTGCACTCGAGTCGTGCTTGGTCGTGCCCTATTTTTCTTCTTTGTTTGATCTCCCTTCTTCGTTTTTACTTTGTTTTCACTTTTTTTACATATGTTTTAGCTCATTCTCACACATTTCCATATAAACACGAAACACAATCAAATAACACATAAATATGGATAAAATAATATGAAAATGAATATAAAAAGGTACTAAAATCTAGGTGAAAATATCACTCATCACCAGCGAGAATCCTTTTTCTCCAACATACCCTGGTGAAAGGTAATACATTTCTTTTGATTTCTTGCTTCTATTGAATTAGAAATGTATGGAACCCTAATGGTTCACGTTAACCAAATGATCAAACGCCAACAGGTTTGGGGGTGGTCTTCAATGAAGATAATGGCTATTTACTTTGAAATGTTTTATCAATATTGATGGTACAGCCACATCTCCAGATTACACACACACATAGGCTCATTATAGGGCTACAATTGTAATGAACAACTGTATTTAAACTTTTCATCCTTTCTATTAGATAAAGTGTGTTTACATCCTTTAGTATATCCATTGTGTATGAATATTCTTGCGTTGTATCTGCTTCTAAATCCCAAATTGATGCAAAAGAAATTTAAGAACATTGCGATATGGGTACAAAAATTTCATGAAACTATAAAGAAATTCAAACAATTCAACAATTCCAGAACATAATCGAGGAGTTGAAAAAATCAAATTCATAACAATCAACATAGTCATTACAAATACTCCTAACAAGGTCTAACATGTTTCATGGATTACTAAACAAAATACAGTGAAGTGTTGTTTTGATCCATGAACATTGCGATAGCTTGTAATTTTGGGGAACAATTAACTACACGTTATTTGAACCGTTGTGTAGTTCACAATCACCAGGAAAGTAAGAAATATTAGGCATGGATATTGGAACACTCAAATCAAGCAGTGGATATTCGGATTCCAAATGCTCTAAGTCACCAACCGGGCACACACTTTGACAAATTATTAATCGCCAAATCATAGTAAGAAATGGAAATCTTTGTTGAAAGTCAATACTCCCTGCAAATTGCAGTATTTGTTCAGACACCATCAAACCAAAATTTAGTTGCCTACCAATAGCAACAGCATGGATGACCTTAGCCCGTAAAGGTCCGAGTCAATATTTTTTATCCAAAGGAACCCAGTTGCATAGTACAATGGCAGAAAGAGCTTTGAAAGATACACGCAAATGGCGGACTGATAGTCCTTTCTCGGGCCATCTCATTCCACTCAGCCCTGTCAAGAATTGGGCAACAATATCCAAATCGTGCTTGTACCCATTATCTCTATCGAATGAGGACAAACCAAGAGCAGCATTAATTTTGTAAGGAGTAAAATGGATGATTTCATTTCTAAAAAATAATTTTTCATACCGGCGTGATTATGGGTTAGTCATTGCATTCGATAAATTTGCATAGAACTCCAGCATGGCCTCTTTGTTAAAAGTACTAACATTAATTAGGGTTTTCTTCAAGATAAAAAGGACCATGATCTTGGACAAGTTAAACCGCTCAATTTGGTCTTCAGCCAAAACGCGTTCTGGAAAAAATACCATAATCTTCAAAATATCATACTGATGCCTCGCTTGCCTGCTATAGAAACGCGCATACTGCGCTCGATTCACAGAAGTAGCTTCATAATCCTCATCTGGAGATGGTGACCTTGAAGGGGGGATGTTTTCATACATTCTTTATAATAGGGAAAGGCGGTTGGTGTTTGTGGATCTTATTAATCACAAAGAATTTTTTTATTTTGACAAGAAGAACCTCAAGATGAGATTCATAAATAATTAGGATTTTTGGTGAACGGATTAATGAGAACAAAATGCAACTAGTGTTGCCTTGTATATTGGTATATTTGGTTGGTGGAGTAGGAGTTAATGAGCATTATCCAAAACCCTATTGGGCTTTCTACACGTATTTTGGTTTAGGGCTTATTTGAAATAGAGGTCCATATTTGTTTACAATACTCATTCGAGGATCATCACATGATGACTAGAGACACAACAGTGCTTCATATATATAGATGGGAATGTAAACCCTAATTTGCATATTGAGGTAGTACTTCACACTTAATGTCATTAATTTGTAGGGCGCTATTCGATGAAGAAAATGTTGTAACCCGGGATGTTAATCTCTAAATAAGAGAGAATACATTTAAAAACAAAAATAAAATCCCAAAATATAAGTAAAATAAATAGATTACTTCATACACATAACAAACCAAAGCACATGAGCATGCATGATTAGCTGTATGATAACGAACAAGATGACCTACATGATCACCTACATGATCAAGAACACAGTTCCTTTCTGATGAGGAATATGGCTTCATGGTATGATATCAAAATGGGACATGCTACTCGACGACCTAATAGCTTTACGGAAAAGAAAGAGTACATAGGTGACTTGTTGTTATCTCTATCTGTTCAAATTAGTTCTTCATATTTTTTTCCGTATTGTTCACTCAATAGTCGATCGCTAGTATAGTGCCTACGTGAAATGCAAATAATCCTATTTTGTTATTTATTTATTATTTTAAATTTATATTTTTTTAAGTAGAATCAATCAAATTGAAAGTATAATTTTTATTTTTTTAGTTTGTAAAAGAACTATATAGAGCTTTTATTGTTTATAATTTATAGTAATTAGATGCATAAAACTCTTAATTGAGTAATATAATTTCTTATACTAATTTATTATACTAATTAAATGAATTATAAAAAATCAACAAATTATATTTTGAAGTTCAATACAAACAAACCAATATAATAAAAATTTATACTGCGTAGGTAGAAGTTCTAGCCCAACACCTCTTAATAATTAGTAAACTCACCAAATTTTACCACCTCACATATTTTGAGAAGTCATAAATTTTGGAATGATAAGATGATGACACCTCACATTTTGCAATCTCTAACTTAGGAAACTTATTTTGTTTTAATATATAAGAAGATTAAATGAATTTAAAAAAATCAACCAATTATATTTTGAAGTTCAATACAAACAAACTAAAATAATAAAAATTTATACTATGTAGGTAGAAGTTCTAACCCAACACCTCTTAATAATTAGTAAACTCACCAAATTTTGCCACCTCACATATTTTGAGAAGTCATAAATTTTGGAATGATAAGATGACGACACCTCACATTTTGCAATCTCTAACTTAGGAAACTTATTTTGTTTTAATATATAAGAAGATTTAATTCATTAAACTTCACCAGTTCTACTTAGGTTATTCTCTTTCTACATTTTTTTCTTTTTTTTGTTAAAATTTGACTTTTGGTGATCTCTTTCGTTTCTATTTGTTACTTCATATGTTGATCTTATAATTGTTTTTCTCACTCCTAACTAGGGGTGTAAACGGGTAGGGTATGGTACGGGTATGCCAAATCCATACCCTACCCTATATCCTATTCCTTCACCCATACCCTACCCTATTACCCTTGAGGGTATCATCGGGTAGGGTAAATGGTTATCCACATATTTTAAAATGGTCACCCTAGTTGTCTTCACTTTTTCCATTTATCCCTACGATACCGACATATCTCTTTATCTTATCCACTTCAAAAAAATACAAATGTCCAACATATAAATAAATATGGATGCTTCAAGTTTATACAGACGTGATAAATTCAAATGTAACAAAGATCTTCAATTCTTCATAGTTTCATAATCTCAAATAAAATTGGCAACAGATTCATCCTACAAAAAAAACACATATATAAATATTAAAAAGGTATATATTTCAATAATTATCATTATAATACTTTTCTTAAATTATAATCTCACTTACATCTTCTTCATCGCTTGAAAAAGACGTGACTCCTTTTGCAACTGTAGATGATAATACAATATCTAAAACACGAATATTGGATATTAAGATGTTAATTTATACAATAAAGTAAATAGTAAAATAACATATAGAAGAAAATCATACCATCATGTTGTTCCCATAGCCAATCTTGAGAACACATCAATGCTTCTAGTGTTTCTGGGATGAGGATACTTCGGTGTTTAGTCACGATTCATCCGCTAGTACTAAAAGCAGCCTCTGAAGCAACTATGGAAACCGGAATGGTAAGAATATCCCTTGCAATTTGACGCAATGTAGGATATTTAGTCCCTTGTATCTTCCACCAATTCATTATGTCAAAATCACCATGGATAGGTAACTTTTTCTCTTCTAGGTAACTTTCAAGCTCTGATTTCTCAACAGAATCATTAGCATCCTCATTTAGGTATAACTCAAAAGAATGCATACAAGCCAGAAGTTGTTGTGATACACATTCGCCTACAGTTTCTGATGCTTGAGATGATGAGGATTTGGTTCCACTACTATTAGTACCAGAGTTGGAGTTAAGAGAAGATTCTTTGTATTTTTTTTCAAGATCTCCCATAATCTTCCTAATCTTTCCCTTCTCATTTACAACATTTTCTCCATAAAATTGATCATAAAAGAAATCAATCATCTTAAACTTGAACCTAGGATCCAAAATAACAGACATTGAGAAAACTTTATGAATGTCTTCCCAATATTTGTTATACTTCTTTATCATTTTTGTTGCCATCAACTTCACATCAATACGCTCAGAAGTAAGCCAACCATTCATCCTAGCCTCACAAATAAACATAAAAACCTTATTTGTAGTAGCATATTTGGTACCAGAAAACATGTTGGTTAAATCATAAAACAATGCAAACTTTTCACAAACTTCACTAGCAAGCACCCAATCATCCTCAGTAGGTAAAGATTTATAAGATGGATCACATTGTTTTAAATGAGAGAAAACAACTTTATATGGCAATGCAGAATACAGCATAAGGTAAATAGAATTTCACCTGGTTTTAACATCATGAGCAAGCTTTTTCTTACATTGAATGTGCAATTGGCGTGGCGTCTTTTCAAACCTTTCTACTCTTTTAGGTGTTGCTGTCCAATAATACACACTTTCCCAAATTTTCTCAATGCTCTGTCCAATAACATCCATGCCATCTTTAACTATTAAATTCAATATATGGGTAGCACATCGCATGTATAAAATCTCTCCACCAAGTATCAATGACCCTTGGGAAAATTTATTCATCAACATGGAAACAACAGAATCATTAGTACTGCAGTTATCTAATGTCACAGTAGAAACCTTACGATTAATATTCCAATCTAGTAGTGTTTCAAATAAGACATCAGTAATCACTTCAGCAGTGTGTGGGCAAGGAACATACACAAACCTGTCATTTGAAATTGGAGAGAAAGACAACACAAAAGTTAATATAATTTCAATAATTAATTAATCATAAACTATAAGAATTAAATTTACCTTATAATTCTACTGCATAGCTTCCATGAGTTGTCAATAAAATGTGCAGTGACTGCCATGTACCCCTTCTTTTGATTACTAGAAGTCCACATGTCAGTAGTAATTGCAACTCGACTAGTGTTACCCTCCAATGTGTCCATGATTTTACTCTTCTCATCAACAAAAATCTTCATAATATCACTACGAAGAGTATTTCTTGAGATAGGCTTGAAGAGTGGCTGACAAGTGTTCATGAACATTCTAAACCATTTGTGTTCAACCATTCGCAATGGATACTCGTGTAGGATGATCATATAAGCAAGATGGAGTCGAGCTAATACAGGATCAAAAGTATAATTTTTCAACTGTGTCGTCCCATCTTTATCTGTGCTAGTGGTTAGCAAACATTGTCTTATATCCTTTGTGCTCCTCGAAGGATACTTTGTCATATTCACCCGTAAGTTTGATGTTCCATTTTCACTATGCGCACTCAGCTTTTTATGGCAATAATTGCATATTGCTTTAACTTCTCCATTAATCTTTTCTTTTTTAAAATGATTCCAAACAATGGATACTAATTTCCTCTTTTGACCATCAGTTGCACTAGGATCAGTGGAAATTTCAGCTTCTAAAGTATCAGTTTTTTCTAGTGATGGTGGATGAGTATCTGTATCTTGGGATAAAGGATTTGAGTCCATATCCATTCTATTAGAATCATCATGTCCATGGTGGCTAGATTGTTGTAAAGGCATAGGAGACGGAGTACACATGTCCACTAATGATAATAACATAGTCATTATATTCATACAATACAAAGATATGCAATTAGAATAGAATAATTAAAACACATAACATCTAATTTAGAGCCTTTAAAGTACCATTTAATATTTAACCACAATATTAATAAAGCCATTACATATATAACAAAGAGTTTATGTATAAATTTAGTAAATAATACAAGAGGTTAATATCATGATTAATTTTAAGTTATTTAAATTAAAGTTGTTAATAATAATGAGTATGAATGTATGATCAAGTAATAAGTTGAAGACAAAGAAATTAACTAAATATCTAATTTATGACCCACTGATGTCAATCTTATTATTACATGCCCAAGAAGTTGCCACTATCACTTCTTTGTTTAACTATGCATAAAGTCTTAGAGGATGTCTCCCATCACAACTAAAACCATCAACCTGCTCGGATGGAAACTCAAACAAATAAAATGGGGCCTAGGACAAGTTGGCAAATAACACCTCATCAACAATTAATTGCAGTAAGGAAATAAAGGCGTACTAGTGCAAAAGTAGGTAAAGTTAGCCACCCAAAAGTGGAAAGAAGTGGCTGACAGAAGGGAGGAATGAGATGACTGTATATTGTATACATCCAAAACGCAAGCACCAAAGAGACAGTCAGACAGATCGTGTATCCAGTATCATGTAAATAGTTCATACTTGGACATTTGTCCCATAAGAAAAACAAAAAGTTTGATTTTAAATTAGATTAAATTTACCTTTATATAAGATGCAGTCACGAGAGCGGACGGCTGTGCCGAGAGAGGAAATGACGAGCAAACGGCTAAGTGAATTTATCGCGATGGCCAAGCGGCCGGCTGGGCGGCTGACCGGCTGAGCGGGACTACGGGAGAGGAAAGCTGAAAGTAGTGGACGATTAGGGTTTTGACATTTGAGTGAAAAATATAATGAATGCATTACTTAGTTTAAGTTTTTAAGATGTTAAATTACATACTGTATTGATAGTATTGTCTATTAATATAAATAAAGAAATAAATATATATATATATATATATATATATATATATATATATATATATATATATATATAGTATACGGGTAATCGGGTAGAGTAGATGAGTATTTTATAAAAACCATACCCTACCCATACCCTTAACATTTTAAAAGGATACGGGTACTATCCTACCCGATACCCGATTAAACTCTGCCCTACCCTTACCCGATAGGGTATTACCTGCCGGGTACCCGTACCCGCGGGTAAAATTGACAGTCCTACTCCTAACCATGTTATGATATGTTTTTTCCTTCATCTTATGAAGACACACCAATCTTTTTTAATACAAAGACAGTCAAAAATATCACTCAACATCCCAATAATAAAATCTATTTTAATTTTCAAATTGTCATCATTTTAAATTCAAATGATGTTATTTTTTATTTATTTATTATCTAAAAATAACACCGATCTAAAAAGTTAATAAAATAATTATAATAGTAGTAATAATAACTTTCATAATAGTCATTTAAAAAAATTAAGTTTATAGGTACATATGGGACGAAGAGGGTAGAATGTAATAATCCACTGGGTTTTAGCCTAAATTAATCAAGGTTTTGTCTTGGTGGCCAGTTGGACACAGATGTAGGCCTCAATGTTAAATAATGAAAAATTATTATATAGGGTCCAATAGTGTTCCGGGTTTATAATCGTTAATTGCAACCCAATGAAATTATCCTTATGAATACGCATTATCATCTCTCACAGTCTACGCTTATTAATACCATGATAAAAATCCTCGGGAGTGATGACTCAAGTCAAGAGATTCTTCTACCTCAGCTAAAACTAGGAGGGATCAAGCAGATCTACATATGCTACCTACCAGTCGCTTCTAGAAAGAATGCAGGTTAACTTAAAGTAATCGAGGTCACCATCTCCAAATGAGGATTTTGAAGCTATTTCTATCAATAGGGTGATGTCTGAATATTTCTATAACAGCCAAGTAAGACATTGGTACAATACTCTAAAGATGATGCCATTTTTCCAGAACGTGTTATTGCTAGAGACTAAATTGGGGAGTTCAACTTGTCCAAGATTATCGAGAGTTCTGGCTAAAAGAGTATCTTAATTGATGTGGGTTTATGAGAGTGATAATTCATATATTTTGAGCTCTGATTTGTGTGGAAATTGAGTACAATTTGGGCTATTTGCATGGGAAAATGGTATGTTTATGGAAAATTCACGAATTAGATGTTACTGAAGCTATATTACCATATTTATATAGAAAAATAGGTCAGAAGTGCTCAGAATAGGAAAATACGAGTTTCGAGATGCAGCTCGACCAATACTTCTTGGTCGATCGATGGTAGAATTGGTCGAGCGAGAGTCTGTACAGAGTTTCAACAAATAGGAAGGCCGCTATACCACCGCTCGACCTGAGTCATCTTGGTCGAGCAGGGACACGCGGGTCTATTTTTAGTAATTCCGACCCTCTTGTGCGTGAATTGATGTATTTTCCAAGAAAAACCCAAGTAAAGGTCCGTAAGAATAGTTTTACAAGTATCAAAAGGGATGGTGATCAAATAAAAAAAAGAGTTAGATTCCACATCCATTCTACACCACATCCAAACCCTAACTCCATCCTACGGAGCTGTAGAGAGATATTCGTGCAGCAAATCAAGTGAAAACCTAGTGAAGATTCAAGACAGAGCGAGAAGCGACGGTGCCCACATCTAGGTATGATCTATCCAAACCACATGAATGTTCTTCGAAGTGTCATGGGCTAGAACCGCTTTAGTAGTTTAAGGTTATGAAGGTTTTTATCTAGTTAATTGAACTTTTATGTGTATACTCTGTACAACACTACTTGTGGATTTATTATATATGAGATAATGCTTAATGTATTAATTCATACTCAGAGTTGTTTTGTGCATCACTAACTGTTATGTAGAGTCTGAATACATATCTTGATTATTGATTGAGTGTGTTCACTGCTGAGTAGGATGAAATTATGTTATGATTCTAAGTGAGGGGACTCTGAAGCTTCATTAGAACTATCTTGTATAAATACTTATTAATTGAATTAAATTCTGGTTAGTAAGTAGGACAAATAGGATAATTATATAGTACCTATAAAGGGAGATCATATCGGGTTAGAGTACTTAGTGGACGGGAAATAATTGATACTGATAGTACCTATGAAGGGGTTATAATTATGATCTTGCTCCAAGGTGATAAACACGTGTTACACACATATTTACTTATGTCTATAGAGTAGATTTGCATGTCTTAGTGATGCGTCCATAGTCCATAAGGCAGAGTCGGACATTGACATATGGAAGGGAGATTAATTAGTAAAACTGGATGGCCCGAAGAGCTGCCTATCTTCTCACTTGTTTACTCTCGTTATTTCTCTATTGTCTCTATTTTATTTGTATTTTATTGTTCTGTTTATTAGATTAGTATTTTTTTACAACAAAAATTACCAACAATAGTTTCTTTCAATTTAAATAATAATAAAGTGATAAGCAATCGTCCTTTGGGTTCAATAATATAACTTGGTCGCTTATCTAAGCTAGAATCGCATCCTTCATACTTGGGGATTAGTTGTGTGTTGAGAAAATGCCCATCATTGGTACTTATAACAGAGAAGCCATGTTGGAGTTCTATGCAAATTTGTCGAAAGCAATTATCAACCCAGAATCAGGTCGCTACTAAAACATATTTTTTAGAAATGAAATCATCCGTTTTAATCTTAACAAAATTAATGTTGCTCTTGGTTTGCCCTCATTTAAAGGAGATAACAGGTATGAGCCCGATTTGGATATTGTTGCCCAATTCCTAATAGGCGTGCGTGGAATGAGTTGGCCGGTGGCTGAACTTCTGATCCACAATGTACGTGAACCTTTCAAAGCTCTTTCTGTCATCGCATTTAGAAACTAGGTTCCTTCGAATAGAACATGTCTACTAGCACCTCTTCAGAGTAGAGTTGTCCATGCTGTTGCTATTGGTAGGTGACTGGACATTGGATTAATGGTATATGACCACGTAATACAATTCGTGGGCACTATCGAAGCCCAAGGAAGACTGCCCTTTCGTACTATAATCTGGAGATTATTACTTCATCAAATATTGTCCCTGATTAGTGAACCAGAGTAATTGGAGCCCACCTTTCCACCTCTGGATTTAAGTGTTGCAATTCCTCTTCCACATACAAAATATTGTACTAGTGAGTCTGATATACACAATCGACTAAGCAACTTGGTCAGCACATTTTCCAATCAATTAGAAGTTATGGCCACGATTGTGGAGGAAAGCAAAACTTCACTCTCATCGTTTGTGGATTCCTTAAAACTACTTAGAAATTATGGACAAACCAATTGTGAGGAGTAGTTGTTTTGTAACGTTTATGATATTGTTCAGTCCGATTATTGTATGAATTCCCTTGTTCTGATGAGATATCATGGAGAGGTACATGCATAAATGGTGGGTACATGTCATGTATTGATTGGTAAACTCCATTTTGTCCGATATCACCTAACTACTTGGAAGAGATATCAACAAGGAACAACATGTCTTACCATTAAATGCCATGATGCATAGTTGATGAAGTTTGACGCATATTTAAAAATTTAAAAAATAAATAAATAAAAGAACTATATAAAAGAAATAAATAAAAGAGAGAGAATACAATTAAGAAACGAAAAGAGAACCAAAAATTAAAGTAAAATAAACACATTAAATCATACACATATCAAACTGAAGCTCACCCATATGTCACATGCATTATCACCTACATGACCAACAACAAGATCACCTACATGATCAATAACCTATATGATCAATTTCTTGTAAACCTGCGTGCTCAACACATCATCTTATGCTCAATTCTAAAAGTTAAAAACACAAATATATTATTACGTCAAGAATTCAATAACTAGAGGATCCATCTTATTATATATTTCTCTAATTCTATGTTGCAAATGTGTATTATAATTATGTTTTAGTCAGCCAACGGAGAAAGGCACCCATATTTTTAGATAAACAACCAACTGTGTTATGAGTGTGATTTGGAGAACTGAATGGTAGGACTTCATAAATTTGAATGAGGGATAGAAGCCCTAAAAATAAAAGGTTTAGGGAGAGATAGTAATGATGGTGGACACATGTCATGTATTGATTAGTAAACTCCTGGAAGCCCAAATCAGAATGTTGACTCAAACTAAATCAATATGAAGATGAAGGTCGATGAAACTGTAACACTAAATATATGGAATAAGTTGTATCTTACATTGATATTTGTAACTTCGTTCACTTTCCTAATGTCAATTTGAGTTTGAGAGATGGGAAATCAATGTCTTTTGGAGTCAACTTTTGGACTTATGTAATAAATATGAACATTGAGTTTTCTTTTATCTTTTTGTCGAAGCATAATTAAAACCTTCATGAACATTGTTCCATTTCTATATGTTCAATACCCTAATGTATCAAAACTTAATGTCTTTAAATCTCACACAATGAATATGTGTGAGATTTAACTATTTATTTGAAAGAAATATATCAAATACATAATAGGGGGCACATTTAAAGCAAACACCTATAATTTTTTGTGTACAATTTTCAAGATCTGTTTATTTGTAAGCATGATTACATTCACTAGCATGTTCACCGGCATGATAACATATTCACGGCGTGTTAAACCTAAAAACTTCCTTGTATACTTCTGAACATGCATGTGAACATAATCTTAACACACTGTAGGAAGTTTCTTGATATTTAGATAAACACAGCATCTTATTCCTGATATTTAGATCAATTCTGAAAGTTAAATACACAAATACATACTTACATTAAGTATTCCATAAATACAACTCCGAATAACACAACAAACTACACTAATTCTCCTCATCAATAACATCTCACAATCCTTGATTAGGGCATGCCTTTTTGGTTTGGCCTGGCAGTAGCATATTGAGCACTTCCTCGAACCACAGCGTATTGATGGGCACTGTAGAGATAGTGGTGAAAAGCCAAAACCAATATCCGCATACAGAGGTATGGCAGGAATATTAGTATAGGTAGCCCTATTGTGATTTAGTCAACCACGATGGGAACACATATAGCCTCTACACACACTCCGACAAAGTTCTAATGCACTCTTCTTTTGACTACTTTTAGGCCTGCCGAATGGCTTCAGGCTATCAGGAGGTTTGAATACCCTATCTCGTACAAGTGTAGGAATATCCCAATCCTTCATATCAGGCAATGGATAAACTGAAACACCCCACAATGAACTCACCATCTCATTTTTAAAACATTCCCCACATAAAAATTCACATCAACGCACTTGTCCCTTCGAGATGAAAAAAATTATGAGTGAAGGTGATGAACAATAAATTAATATTACGTACATAAATTCTATCCACAAGTTGAAATGAGGGTACCTGATCGCAGCAAAAGCGTGGATGCATGGAATGAGCTCATGTTAGAAATAACCACAGTCACACGACCGCTTTATAAGATCTAGCAGAAATCTATCAGCACCAACAAAAACCATGAAGCGTTTGCCAACAAGATGTTTGACTTCGAGGTGATCTGCCATGTGCACCAAATTAGCGAGCTGGTTACTAACTCTCGGGCCCAAAAAACCACCGTGCTTTTCAGCCTAGTGGCTCCTAGAAGCGTGCCACTCCTGGGTCAGTTGGCGCACCTTCTCCAATATATATATATATATGACTAGAAAATGATAGTGCCATCTAAGACAATTATTCAAAGACTCTACAGTATTAGATGTCATAAATGTTGGATTGTATATTAATGATTGCATCTTATAATTTATTTATATGTTCGATGCAATAGTCCACTTACTTTATGCTGTATATAATATGTGTGTGACAACACGCGGAAGATCATATTATAGGTTTCCTTATAAAGTATAAACAGATGCTCACAACTGAGATAGACGGGGACTCTCTATTGGGATGGTTGTAGTGTGGTTTGGTATTAGCTTGTCTTGGCTATAGAATCACATTAGTGCACTTGTGTGTATTTAGCAGGACCGCCTGAGATCGTTCAACTTATACTGACTTATAGGAGAACTTGATCTCAGTTATTATGGAAGTTCGTGCTATTAATCCCTATACAATAACCTCGACATGTAGGGCAGCATGTATTTCTTTGATTCATCAATGAGTGAGATTTACATGTAAATAAATCAACAAACTCGGTGAGTTGGGAAGTATTGTTGTCTCTATAGTGTGTTGTTGATTGTAGAAGGAATCCGTGTCCGTCATAGGTTGATGATGTCCCCTTGAGGAGCTCATAAGGATTATCATGTAAACCCTGCAGGTGGAATTTATTCTGGCATGATAATGAGGCTGAGTGGTACTACTCTTGGATGAGATATTAATTAATTGAATTGTCAGTAACTTAAATTAATTAATGGACATTGTATATCTTAAACATGGGAAGACTAACGGGCTCATAATAAGAAGGAGCCCAAAAACGTAATTTTGGGATTGTAAAGGCAGTGCAGTAAAAATATTTTAGTGGAATATATTATTATTATTGGACTTAAGTATAAGCTTTGGGCTAAGCTTGGATATTTAAGCCCAATGGATGCCCAACCCAATTTCTCCTCCTGGTCCCTGCTGTAGTCCATGTATATAAGTCACCTCAACTTATCTGGAACCCTAATCTAATTTATTATTCATGTGTGATGAGGGTTGAGAGCAGATTGAGGAGGTCTCGTAGATCGTCGCCCACACGACGTCGAGATCGGACTTGGGACATACTGCAGAAGATCAGAAGGTAGTTTGCTACTGCTGTCCGCCACCTTGCGAAATTTATATAAAATCGTACAATGATTTGAATTTGATGATCAATATACTGACGGAAAGCTATTGAAGAGAGGATTGTCTGAGCACAAAAATCATTCAATTCAGACATCAAACGAGGAAGTTATGGCCATTCTCGTGGGACTGCACAGTCTGCCTGCGAGAATCCTTCATCTTCTACATACTCTGGCGAACAGTAATACGTTTCATGTTTTCTTGCTTCCGCTGATATTAGAAACGTATGGAACCCTAACGTGTCACATTAACCAAACAATCGAATGCCAACAATTTGTATCAGAGCTTTGATTTCGTGGTGAAGCGTGACACGTTAGGCTAGGGTTTATGTGGTTAGTTTTTTGAAATTAGGATCACATGTTTAGGGTTTTGGTTTTACTGCTAAACCATGAATATCCCTATGTGATATATACCCTGTATCATACCAATTTTTTCGATGGTTGAGTGTGAGAGGATTCGATGAAAACTGTTCGTGATTTCACATGAACGGAAGAAAAAGTGGGCAAAAACAGGATTCACGTTTTTTGAGAAAAACCAGCGCAATGATATTGCAGAGGCAATAACCGGAGTTTCAACCATTGGATCAAGCTGAATTATGGTCAGCACGTTTGGATTTTGTGGATGTACATTCTGAATGGTGCAGTTCGTATTTGAAGCTTTGTGTTGTAGGGAATACGCCGAAAACAGAAGCAGGTTTTTGGGCGATTCTGTTCTGCGCAGTCGAGGGAAAAGAGCCGTTTCTCAAAAACTAACCGTTGGATCGACCTGTAAATAGGACAGCATGTTCAGGACTCACAGGAGTAGATTCTGAACGGTAAAGATTGGATTCTCAGATTTCTACTATTGCGAACCCTGAAAGACAGTTGGTGTAGTTTGGTGTTGCGAGTTGGGCTGAACTTGGTTCCGTGCAAGTAGGCCCTTGGACGAGCGATAGTCCAAGCGAGAGGCGCTTGTCAAGGCACATGGTGTTGTGCACAGCATCAAGCGAATGGCACGTCTGGGGCGCGTTTTGAACCGGGCAAGGAGCGATCAACTGTTGGGCGTGTGCTGCTCGTTGGCGTGCGGAGCAGCGTTCTGAGTATCGAGCGGCCTGATGGGCATTGGTGCTTGTTGGGAGCTCGGGGCGTGACGTGTAAATCTTGCACGTTGGAGAGAAGTCGCACACGTTGGCTTGCTAGACGCTGGGATGGCGTGCATGGTGGCTACCATGTGGCACGCGGAACACTGTGTGAGGCTGCACGGATGAAGGTTCGATCGATGATGCACCAGGTTTGAGCGGATTCACATCAGGTTCGATTGGTCTGCATCAGGTTCGATCGACTCTGTACCAGGTTCGAGTGGATTTGCATCAGGTTCGATTGGTTTGCATCAGGTTCAATCGATGATGCACCAGGTTCGAGTGGATTCACATCAGGTTCGATTGGTTTTCATCAGGTTCGATCGACTCTGCACCAGGTTAGAGGATTTGCATCAGGTTCGATTAGTCTGCATTAGGTTCGATCGATACTGCACTAGGTTTGAATGGATTCACATCAGGTTCGATTGGTCTGCATCATGTTCGATCGATGATGCACCAGGTTCGAGTGGATTCACATCAGGTTCGATTGGTCAGCATCAGGTTCGATCGACTCTGCACCAAGTTCGAGTAGATTTGCTTCAGGTTCGACTGGTCTGCATCAAGTTTGACTAGTCTGCATCAGATTCCGCGTGAGTCTTCACAATGTGATCGGGCAGGGTGCTGGAGTGGTGGAGCAGGCTGCGGGGAGGTCGATCCCTGTCGCAGTTGTCTACATTCGTGATTGGTGGCGAACAATCGAATTCGCTGTTATATAACTGTTATAATTTATTTATTAATTGATTATTGTTATATATGTATGCATGCTTTTTGTGATTTACTGCCTTATGTGCCGTAATAGGAGCATGCTAGGTTACGTATATTATTCTGAATATTATATGCATGTAAAAACCCTTGGTTTTAAATAACTAAGTGGGAGAGGGGATTGATAATTAATTCATGCGGCCTCCATTATTGGTTTGTTAGCAATGTGAATAAACTTGCGCGTCGGCATTAAAGCCTTCCTCCCCATCGGATGAGTTTATTCATGGATATTGATGGAACAGGCTTCTTTAAAATTATGTTTGTAATGTGATGCACATGAACTTGCGTGTTGGCATAGACCTTCCTCCCTATCGGATGAGTTCATGTGCAGATCACTGTACAGACTTCTAATTGATGATTGTAGGAAGTTATCCGAGCGCGTGTGTACTTCTCCATCTGTAAGGCACATAAGCTCACGCAATGGACTTGGGGTCAAATAATGGTGTACACTTAGGTGTAAATAATAAGTATCCTCCCCATCGGAGTCACTGCTTTTATTTGCATGGCTAAAGGGGAACCGACTATTAATTATTTTGTCATAAAATTAGGTTGACAAATGAAATTAATGGGTAAAACCTTCTCTTATAAATGTTTGGGTTTGTAAACGTCCACACTATCGTGGCTTGCAAACTCACGGTGCTTGAGAAGTCAGTGAATTTATATTTTATATTATTTTGAGGGAATCAATATAAATGGATAAATTCAAAGATTTGATCGGTGTATTTTTTTATGATTCTCTGAATTTCAAATAGTTTTATTTCACTTATGGTTGACTAAAAGAAATTATATTTACTGGTCCAAAATTAGATGATTAGAAAAGAATCTTGAATTCGAATTTTACTGCTTAAGAAATACATGTGTGTTCTCACAAAAGACTTATCATGATGCATATTAAAGTCTCTAGTGAAGAGATAAGAGATTCAAAGAAATATGATGGTCTCATGTAACTCTTCGGATACTTGAGTAAGTTAAAAGGCGGTAGGTCATGATTGAATTTGATGAATGAATTAGAAATACATGGAATAGAAGTTGAAGGGGAAACCTAAGTCAATTTTATTCTTTATAATTGCCTAGATGTTTTGAGTGAGTTTCTCCTGAATTACAAGAGGTTGTATATGGTGGGAAACTTCTGACAAAACATGTGATAAAGGAAATACAATTTCATAAAAGGAGTGAACAAGGATAGAATCTTACTTGCTAGTCGTTGAAGCATGATTAGTGATGGCACCTACTGATACGTTGTGTAGATACCGAAATCACTAAATGTTTATTACTAAGTGAGGATAAGATTATTTATACATGGGTAACACTACGAGAGTAGTGGCTGTTGTAGTGGGAGTTGTTTATTTATCTTACGATATGAATAAATGTTTGATTTTGTGAAATTGTCTTTACGTACGTTTTCATAGAAAGAATTTGATTTGGTTTCTATGCATTAATAGATGGATACTCCATTTTATTTAAATAACATGGTCATTATATCGAAGGATAGAGTTGTAATCTGTTATGGTACGTTGGTGAATAATTTGTATACTCTTAAATCGTGTATATTCCATAGATGCAACAAATAGTAATTAATAATGCATCTTCTGATCTTAGTAAGAGAAAGGAACCTTCGGAGATGAACTAAACATGCATTTGGCGTCTAAGACTAGATCATTTTACTTGAGTTGGACTCAAAAGTTGATAGCAGACGGACCGTAAGGTTCATCTGAAGTGGAAACTATCGGACTTGCGAGTCTTACTTGGAAGTAAAAATGATTAATTACCTTTTCAAGGTAAAGGGGTGTAGAGCCAAAGATATATATGTTGGAATTGGTTCATTCTGATTCAAGCGGACCTAATATTATCCAGGTGAGAGGTGGTTATGAATAAACGAAGATTATTCTAGATACCGATATATTTATTTGATGCACTACATGTCTAAGTTCTTTGATTTATTCAAGAATTGCAAGGTTGGTACAGTAAAATATCATGGAAAATATCAAGTAATGATGATTTAATCGTCATTACGAGTACCTTTTAGGATAATTAGGAACTATTAATCAGAGGTTAAGATTAAATCTCAAGTGGTCTACACCGGGCATGCCCCAGCTGAATTGTGTGGTGGATAGAAGGAATAAGACTCTTATGGTAATGATTAGATAGATGATGAATTATTTGGAATTACATAATTCATTTTATGGATAAGCCCTAGAAACAGTAATTCATTTGAATGTTTGTCTGTTTGTGGGATATGCTATAAAAATGAAGGTGATTTATTTAGTCTAAAAGATCGAAGGGTGAATGTTAATACAAACACTAGATTTTTGGAAAGGGACTATGTAATAAATCACATACCCATTTATAAGTTGTCCTAAAGGATATGAGAAGAAAACACAAAGTATTAGTACCAATTGTGCAAGAGGATATACCACAAGGTAAACTGCAACGCATGTCATGTCTGATACACAATTGCATGTAATGCCTTGTCGTAGTAGGAGGGATGTTCGACGACCTGTTTGATACATGTTTTGAGAGAGTCGTGAGACTTGGTCCCTAGCAAACATGAAATGGACCCACAGATACGATGACGCACTACAAGTTAGAAATACGAAATCCTAGCAAAGTGCAATGAATATTAAAACAGAATCGATGGATTTTAAATTAAATCTGGGAGCTTGTAAGACCACTAAATGGTGTAAAAGCCATTGAAATTGGTAATACAAAATAAAAGAGGATCATATGGTAAGGTGAAAACCTTGAAAGCAAAGCCTGTTGTGAAAAAGGTATACTCAGAAAGAAAGGATAACCTATTTGTCGGTAGCTATGCCTAAGTCGATCCGGACTCTTTTACCTGTTGCTACTCATATGGAATATGAGGGATAGAAAATAGATGTCAAGACTGCTTTCCTGAATGGAAGTCTTGAGGAAAACATCTATGTTAAGCAACCAGAGTGATTCATTACAAAGAGCTAAGAGCATTTTGATATTAAGCTTAAAAGTGTCCATCAATGGACTAAAGCAAGCTTCAAAATTATAGAACATCCATTTTGATGAAGAAATCTAGTGATATGTATTTTATCAATGCTCGGATATGTCTTGTGCATTGAAAAAAGTGACGGAAATGTGGTGGTATTTTTTTGTACTATACGTAGATGATATATTGCTCATTGGAGACAATGAAAGAGTATTTTCGGGCATATGGGTATGGTTAATAAAGCAGTATGAAATGAAGGACTTAAGAAAAATATCCTTTTGATTACGGTAATACGGATCACAAGAAAGGATGTTAGGATTAGCTCAAGTTTAGCAAAATGATACGATCCTTACTCATTTAGCATGTGAATTTATCTAAGTGAATGTGTCTTGAGACACAAAAAGAGATAAAGGTGATGAAAGCGGTTCCTTATGCTTCGGCGAATAAGGAAGCTTAATCTAAGGAATGCTATGCACGAGAATGGATAACTGTATTACAATTTCATAGACAATGAGTATCAAGGTAACTCGAAATAAGAATGTTGAATTGTGGTAAGACATATATTTATGTACCTTAAAAGGACTAGAAATTATATGTAGGCTTACCGGACAGATTCGCTGCTTCTTATGAGTTACGTAGATTCAGATTTTTCAATCAGATAGGGATGGCAGTAAATCCACCTCAAGGTTATGTGTTTAATTTTAGGAAGTAGAGCCATAATATGGAGGAGTGTTATATAGAAATATATTTCGGACTCCGTACTCCATCATGGAAAGATGATAAATTGGAGCCTATAAGGCAGCCAAAGTATCTATATAACTCTAGTAACTTCATGATGGACTTTGAAGTATTTCTAAGTTAGCCCAAGATTATCACAATTTAAATTAATGATATTGGTGCAGTTGCAAACTTGAAGGAATCACGAGTCCATAAGGCAATTAAACACATGGAGCGCGAGGACCACCTGTTACAAGAAATTGTATAATGAGGGGGAGGTTGTTGTCGACTAGATTGCATCGCATGATAACCTAGTAAATCCATTTACAAGGACCTTAAAGCGAAAGCTTTTGATGGTCATGTAGTAGGAGTGGGAATCAGATGTATGGCAGAAGACATGACAGCATAGTCTTTTAGTATAAGTGGGAGATTGTTGGATTGTATACTAAAAGTCTAGCTTTTTTGTATGAACAATCTTATAACAATTAATTTGAAATGAGAATCATATGATCAAATGATTGTATCTTATAATTTATTTATATGTTCGATTCAATAGTCCACTTACTTTATGTTGTAGATAATATGTTGTGCGACAACACGCGAAAGATCATATTATCGGTTTTCTTAAAAATGTATAAACAGATGCTCACAACCAAGATAGACGGGGACTCTCTATCGGGATGGTTGTAGTGTGGTTTGGTATTAGCTTGTCTTGGCTATAGAATCACATTAGTGCACTTGTGTGTATTGAGCAGGACTGCCTGAGATCGTTCGACTTATACTGACTTATAGAAGAACTTGATCTCAGTTATTATGGAAGTTCGTGCTCTTAATCCCTATACAATAACCTCGACATGTAGGGCAGTATGTATTTCTTTATTCATCAATGAGTGAGATTTACATGTAATTAAATCAACGAACTCGGTGAGTTGGGAAGTAGTGCTGTCTCTATGGTGTGCTGTTGATTGTAGAAGGAATCTGTGTCCATCATAGGTTGATGATGTCCCCTTGAGGAGCTCATAAGGATTATCATGTAAACCCTGCAGGTGGAATTTATTCCGGCATGATAATGAGGTTGAGTGGTACTACTCTTGGATGAGATATTAATTAATTGAGTTGTCAGTAACTTAAATTAGTTAATGGACATTGTGTATCTTAAACATGGGGAGACTAACGGGCGCATAATAAGAAAGAGCCCAAAAACGTAATTTTGGGATTGGAAAAGCAATGCAGTAATAATATTTTAGTGGAATATATTATTATTATTAGACTTAAGTATAAGCTTTGGGCTAAGCTTGGATACTTAAGTCCAATGGAGGCCCAACCCAATTTCTCCTCCTGGTCCCTGCTGTAGTCCATGTATATAAGTCACCTCAACTTATTTGGAACCCTAATCTAATTTATTATTCATGTGTGATTAGGGTTGAGAGCAAATTGAGGAGGTCTCGTAGATCGTCGCCCACACGACGTCGAGATCGGACTTGGGACATACGGCAGAAGATCAGAAGGTAGTTTGCTACTGGTGTCCGCTACCTTGAGAAATTTATATAAAATCGTACAGTAATCAAAATTTGATGATAAATATACTGACGGAAAGCTGTTGAAGAGCAGATCATCTGAGCACAAAGATCATTCAATTCCGACATCAGACGAGGAAGTTATGGCCATTCTCGTGGGACTGCATAGTCTGCCAGCGAGAATCCTTCATCTTCTACATACCCTGATGAACGGTAATACGTTTCATGTTGTCCCTGCTTCCTCTGATATTAGAAACGTATGGAACCATAACGGGTCATATTAACCAAATGATTGAATGCCAACAATAAACTTGTAGCGATGAACTGTACAATATACTTTACTCTAACGCTCTTTCATGGCCCTGAGGAGAATGGTGCCAATTCATTCACCACTATCACATTTAGTCAATGCTGCAAACAACTAGTTTACAAAAAAAACATTAACAAAATATGCAAACATGATGTTCATGATGGGGACTATTACTTTAACAGCAAATATAATTTTTTATACTTCAAGATTTGAATATACTACTGGTAGAACACTATTGTCCAAGTTACCTAATAAAGAAACTTTCACAAAATATAAAATCAATAACGTTCACACCACAAATATATAAATGGTACATGGTGTTACTTATCAAATTCCACCTCTAGGTAGGTACTAGCAGCCCTCTCGAATATGATGATGATTCCTTCCCTTAATGGGACAAACATCTTGCCCAAATGACGCTGACATAGACCGTGTGCAACACCAGGGAAAACATGCTCCACGGCATTGATAATCGCTTGGTGCTAATTGGATATAATCAACATGTCAGGGGGCAGCCAAGTGCACTACAAACTTTAGATATAAATAAACTCCAAAGTTCCGTGTTCTCTTGACGCTAACACCGGTAGCTAGTGGATGATCACAAATAAAATGCCCTTGTAGTCTCCCTTTAAGTGTGCGGCATCGACGACTATAATTGGGCGAGAAAAGTTCTTGAAGCCAACCGCACATGACCCCAAGGCAAAGAAGGGAAATTTAAACTTCCCGTCAGGATGAGTCAAGAGGTATGTTATTGTGCCTGGGTTACATTTCTCCAACATATGGAGATAGGCATGAAGCAATTTGAAGCAATCGGTCAGAGTCCCATAAACATATAAGTTAGCAAGTTTATGAGCCCTAACTGCATGTCCATACTTTATTTTAATACCATATTGCTTCTTCATGTCGTCAACAATACCCATGGAAAGGGGCTTCCGACATTCGAGATTATTGACACACGAGTGTGGACATAGGTGTGTACACCTCCAAACCCATGATTAGCCTGAGCAGCAAACAAGAATGTGCAAACAACTATGTTTTTGCATACAGCCTCCCACCTACTAGGCTCTAAACGCTTCACTTGGGAATCAACTCCCTTGGTAAGATGATAAATGGAGACGCCGACTACAAGCTCATCCTTACTCAAGTAAATCTTTTTCAAGGAAAGATCATTAATTGCTCCTTCCTCCGGATCTGGAATTGGTACGTTGGGTTGGGATATGGGGTCATTGCTAGGTGTTCCTAAAAGAGGGAGGATATATGTAGAGTCATCGTCAGGGCATCTAAAAGATGGGGATTCATTAGCCATTATTGAGGAAAAGTTATCCCCGAGATTGACATAAGTATCACATTCGTAATCCCTTCACCATAGCTAGAATTGGTATCACTACCTTCCTTCTAAGACGACCCACATTAAATTTGGTCCTCATTTGAGTGTTCCAACGAGTCTACTATATTGTTTGGACTAACACGATCAACCATATGTCTGCGGCAAGCACACACTCTATGTTATTCAAAAGGTCCAACATTATCATAGCACGACTCCTAACAACATTGCCCCTAGAAGATTGACCGCTCGTCAAGCAAATACCACCATTGGTTCCATCCACATATACCTTTGGGGTACCCTCTATGATAACTCACAATGACATCGGTCAAGATTGGAAGACAAATACTCTTGTCATTAACTTTTTCTACTTGGTATATGTCATAGTTAGTAGTCTCGGGATTCATCTTCAAAACCATGTACACTACTTCTCTAAGCGATTCCAAATTATGGTCACTAGTAAGATACCGCACACCCAACTCAATGCCGTTCCACTCAATGTTAGCGTGCACAAGAATGATCAGAAATGGGGCTATCCCACTACACACACAGATCACATAAACCTAAAAAATGTTAGAGAATCAAAAGCTTACATGCCAATAGGGAAAGGAGATACCCGAAACTTATCGACAAATCCAAATGTCATTCTACAACTGGTTAAACTAGCAACATAAATTTTGATGGATTCCAAAAGATCTGCGTTACTTGGTGTAAGTATAAAGAAAAAAGGGAAATTTATGATAACGGAAACATGGCACTACATAACTCAAATGTTTTACATAACATTGAAAAATTTACAGAAATTGATGCGCTAGTACCTTAGCAAGCATTTGATGGTATAGTTCTAGGGAAAAGGTGGCATAATTGGTTTAGAGCAACAAGGTGTAAATAAATGTCCACTGTGAAATCTATCATTGAGTGCATTAAACCAATTAACTACCTGCAGGCCCTAAAAGCAATACAACCCCACATGAAGGAGAGAGGTAACAACAAAACTGCAAGTCGCTAAAGTGTTCCCTCAAACATCCCATTCTATTACATGTTAAACCAATTTTTCATTACAAATATGCATCAATTACCTCCACAGATAATGAATACTACTGAAATTCAATCACACTTACAAAAACTGCAGTATAAATTATAATCAGAAAATTTAAGAACTTACAATACCAAGGTTAGGGCATTAACTCAATCCATCCCAGATATGGGAAATTTCATCAATGCGATAAACAAATGTAGATCCACTAGATGAATTTGAAATAAAGTATTAAGCATGAATTAAGGAAGAAATTATTACTGGGAGGTATATATGGAACTATATACTGAACAAGTGTGGATTCAACGGCAGTGTAGAGGAATGGTTGTTGGAGGATGTCAGAAACTTATGAAATTATTGAACGGCTGGCATTTATCTGCAATTCCCTATTGCCTCCATTTGGGCAAAGATTAGGGAATTGAGGTTTGTGGAGAAATACAAACCTATAGCTTCCGGCACGGGCAAACAGAATTCCTTGTGGTTACAACTGTGGAAACATTGATGACCTCAAGCAAAAAGGTAAAAATGCAGGACATAATCGGGGAAGGTGGGTGCATGCTCTAACCAAATGTGGGACCGAAGAATACGATGGTCTACTAATGGAGCTATGGAGAGTGATGGGTCGTGTGATTGAAGCAGGCAGAGATGGACATGTGGGTTGAAGCAGAAAGAGATACTGGAGGAGGGAGCAGGTCGTGTGGGCTGGAGCAGAAGGAGAGGCCGGAGGAGAAAGATGGTCGTGCGGGTTGAAGCAGAAAGAGAGGCCGGAGTAGGGAGCTAGGCGTGTTGGTTGAAGAAGAGGGATAGGCCGGAAGAGCGAGATGCTCGTGTGGTTGAGCTAAAAGAAGCTGGAGGAGGGAGTAGGTAATGTGTGTTGTTGAGTGGGTAGGGCGTGGGGGGGGGGTTCTACCACCCCTAGGTAAATTTCATAAAAGACAACTAGAGACTTTTTTGTCCAAAATTTTGCTAAATGGTAAAATTGATAGTTAAGTAATGTCAAAGTTGGTATTAAAAGTGTTCACATGAGAATGGGCATTTTTCATAATTGGCACTTATATTTTTTTACTTTTCTCTTTCCGAATATAATTTATTTCTTTTCTAGTTATATGTTACATATACTTGTTATATACAACATGTCTGCTTCGTGTTGTTTCTTTTGTCTACATCAGTTCCTTCTTTTTTCCTTTTCTTCTTTTTTTTGCACTCAACAAGAACACATCAATCAAAACATTAGTAATCTTTTAATCGATTCTTTGCTTCTTGGAAAGGACAAAATCAGTAGTCTCTCAACGAATCCTCAGACCAGTGTATCATCAGTGGTTTTAAATCCACAACAGTGATGAAAATGATACAAATTCATAGTGGCAATAGTGGTACAGACCCGTGATGGCGACGGATGCAGTGTTACAAACTAGTGAAGATAAAGGTGGTGGTGTTACAAACCCGCGAAGGCGATGGCTGCGATTGTTACAGACCCATGTTAACGATGGCAACACTTGTTACAAACACACGAAGGCGATGGCTGCGCAAACCCACATTGACGAAGGCGGGCAGTTGCTATAGACCTGTAATGGCAAAGGCAGGCTGTGTTACAAACCCGTACCCTCCTCGTGGTGTTTTAGACCCACACCAGTAGTGTTTCAAACTCATATTTGTGGTGTTAAAAACTTGTGATCATATAGAGGTGGCGACGACAGTAGTGTGTGGCTGTGATTTCCAAAGAGAAAACAAGCGACTAGAATGGAGGGTTGATCACGGCGATGAAAAGCGACTACTGCAGTGTTCACGATTTTGACGGTAGAGGGCTGGATCTGCAACAGTGATACATCCACTCTGGTAATGTTCTTAGCCTTGTGATAGTGGCAACCTGCTGTCTTCAACGGTGATGAGGTTGTGGCTCGGGGCAGGTAGTAGTCAACCATGGCACTTTAAATCTGCTGGGAATCGGGACTTCATCTTAGAGATGGGAAGATGGGAAGGTGAGGTTCCTTTTGGTCAGCCACTCACATCAATTACTTCCAGGTAGAGAGGGGAGTACTCTTTTTTTAGGGGAGAGTATTTCTTCAAAATTCAAATGGCAGATTGATTTGGAGTGAGTTTCTGGCCTTGATTTTTCTTTCTTGGAGGGGATGTCATCTTTGACTATCGATTTGAGACCCATCAAATTTCTAACTTTGACACTAATTGATGGATCCAATTCTTCCTTGTTTTTTTTGTATTGGGCTAATTATTTGTCAATATGACCATGGGCTGCAGAATTACTTTTAGCCATTCAATCATACTTCAATTAATTGGGCCCATAATTTCCTTCAATGTTAGCTTAACCAATTATTAGTCCTTTTACCCTCTCTACCTAGGGTTTAAATTAAATTTAATTAATGTATTTGGCATGAATTAATTTAATTGCTTCCCTTTAATATTTTAAACTTATCCCATCATTGGTTTATTTATAATTTTGGACATATTAATTCATTGATCCCATAATTTATTTTGGGTCTTTTAATTAATTACATCCATAAATTTAAATTAGCTTGAATCCATCTCTTGCTTGCAAATCGTTTTCATCATTTCACCACTACGAGAATTTGAGATTACTGCAACACTCCAAGAATTCAAACTTTCTTTACCACTTCAATAATTTGAACTTCACCAAAGTTTAATTTGACCGCTGTCTTCTCTGATGGGCATTTTCTTAACATATAATTAATCCTCAAGTATGAAGGATGTAACTGTAGCTTCGGTAAGCGACCGTGTTAAATTATCGAACCCACAGGATGGATGTTTATCAATTCATTATCATCTAAATCAGTCAAAACTATGTTAGCAATTTATTAGAGAATTGTTATTAATTTGCTAAACAAATAATTAAATATAAGATTAAATAAGAAACAGTAGAGAATAATCGAGAGTTGAACAAGTGAGAAAATAGGCATCTCTTCAGGCCATCCAGTTTTACTCATTAATTTTTCTTCCATGTATCAATGTCCGACTCTGCTTTGTGGAATATGGACGCAATACTAAGTCATGCAAACCTCTATAGACACAAGTAAATAAGTGTGTAACTCGCCCGAATTACCTCAGTGCAAGAACACAATTTCACCCCTCCTTTCTAGGTACTATCAGTATTAATTATTTCCCGTGCACTAAGTACTCTAACTCGATATAATCTCTCTTTATAGGTACTATGAAACTATCCACTTTATCCTACTTTTTAACCCGAATCCAATTCAATTAACAAGTATTCATATAAGATAGTTCTAATGAAGCTTCGGAGTCCCCTGACTTTGAATCATAACATGGAATCTTGTTCAGTAGTGAACGCGCTCAATCAATAACCAATATATATATTCAGACTCTATATAACAATTAATGATGCACAAAATGCTCTAAATATGGATTAAAAATATGCAAAATAAACCACAAGTAGTGTTGTATGGAGTATACACATGGAAGTTCAATTAACTAATAAAACTTTCATAAACCCTAGAACTACCAAAGCGATTCTAGACCATGATGTTTCGAAGAATATTCATGGTAATTGGATAAATCTTACCCATAGTCTTGAAAATTACAAGAAAGATTAAGATGCTAAATAAACCCTAGATGTGGGCGCCGTCGCTTCTCGCTCTGTCTTGAATCTTCAATTGGTTCTCACTTGATTCGCTGCATGAATCTCTCTCTGTAGCTCCGATGGATGGAGTTAGGGTTTTAATGTGGTGTAGGGTGGATGTAGAATCTAACTCTCTTCTTGATGTGATATGCATATCTTTTTATACTTTTAAACTCTCCTTACGGACCTTTAATGGGCTTTTTTCTTGGAAAATATGTACAAACACGCACTGGAGGTACGAAATTACCAAAAATAGAACTCAGTGTCTCCGCTTGACTAGAATGGTCTTGGTCGAGCGGCAATCGAATGACATCTCTGTAAGGTGAAACTCTGTATAGTATCTCGCTCAACAAAATCTGATGTTGCTCGACCAAAATGACTAGGTCGAGCGGCGATCGAATGACATCTCTGTAAGGTGAAACTCTGTATAGTATCTCGCTCAACAAAATCTGATGTTGCTCGACCAAAATGACTAGGTCGAGCGGCTCCTCCCATGGTCGAGCTGTTGGATTGTATACTAAAAGTCTAGCTTTTTGTATGAACAATGTTATAACAATTAATTTGAAATGAGAATCATATGATCAAATGATTGCATCTTATAATTTATTTATATGTTCGATGCAATAGTCCACTTACTTTATACTGTAGATAATATGTTGTGCGACAACACGCGGAAGATCATATTATCGGTTTCCTTATAAAGTATAAACAGATGCTCACAATCGAGATAGACGGGGACTCTCTATCGGGATGATTGTAGTGTGGTTTGGTATTAGCTTGTCTTGGCTATAGAATCACATTAGTGCACTTGTGTGTATTGAGCAGGACCGCTTGAGATCGTTCGATTTATACTGACTTATAGGAGAACTTGATCTCAGTTATTATGGATGTTCGTGCTCTTAATCCCTATACAATAACCTCGACACATAGGGCAGTATGTATTTCTTTGATTCATCAATGGGTGAGATTTACATGCAATTAAATCAATAAACTCGGTGAGTTGGGAAGTAGTGCTGTCTCTATGGTGTGCTGTTGATTGTAGAAGGAATCCGTGTCCGTCATAGGTTGATGATGTCCCCTTGAGGAGCTCATAAGGATTATCATGTAAACCCTGCAGGTGGAATTTATTCCGGCATGATAATGAGGTTGAGTGGTACTACTCTTGGATGAGATATTAATTAATTGAGTTGTCAGTAACTTAAATTAATTAATGGACATTGTATATCTTAAACATGGGGAGACTAACGGGCTCATAATAAGGAGCCCAAAACGTAATTTTGGGATTGGTATGGTAGTGCAGTAATAATATTTTAGTGGAATATATTATTATTATTGGACTTAAGTATAAGCTTTGGGCTAAGCTTGGATACTTAAGCCCAATGGAGGCCCAACCCAATTTCTCCTCCTGGTCCCTGCTGTAGCCCATGTATATAAGTCACCTCAGCTTATCTGGAACCCTAATCTAATTCATTATTCACGTGTGATGAGGGTTGAGAGCAGATTGAGTAGGTCTCGTAGATCGTCGCCCACATGACGTCGAGATCGGACTTGGGACATACAGCTGAAGACCGGAAGGTCATTTGCTGCTGCAGTTTGTCATGTTCCAAAATTCATATAAAATCGTATAATTCTTCGATTTTGATGTATTATATACTGATGGAAAGCCGTCGAAGAGAGGATCGTCTGAGCATAAAGATCACTCAATTCCGACATCAGAAGAGAAACTTATGGCTATTCTCGTGGGACTGCGCAGACTGCCAGCGAGAATTCAACCTCTACATCAACCCTTGGTGAAAGGTAATGCGTTTCATGTTTACTTGCTTCCGCTGCTTGTTAGAAATTCATGGAACCCTAATGGGTCACATTAACCAAACGATCGAATGCCAACAATTGGTATCAGAGCTTCGGTTTCGTGGTGAAGCGTGACACGTTAGGATAGGGTTTATGTGATTAATTTTTCGGAATTAGGATCACATGTTTAGGGTTTTGGTTTTATTGCGTAAACCATGAATATCCCTATGTAATATATACCCTATATCATATCTATTCGTCCATGGTTGTGTGTGAGAGGATTCGACGAAAACTGTTCGTCAATTTCACATGCAAGGAAGAAAGAGAGGGCAAAAATAGAATCACGCTTTTGAGAGAAAATCCAGCGTAGTGATATTGCAGAGGCAATAACCAGAGTTTCAACGGTCGGATTGAGCTGTAATTTGGTCAACACGTTCAGACCTTGTGGATGTACATTCTGAACGGTGGAGATCGAATTTGGAGCCTTTTCTTGCTGGGAGTACGCTGAAAATAGAAGCAGATATTTGGGCGATTCTGTTTTGCGCAGTCGAGGGAAAAGTGCCGTTTCTGACAAACTAATCGTTGGATCGAGCTGTAATTTGGTCAACATGTTCAGACCTTGTGGATGTACATTTTGAACGGTGGAGATCGAATTTGGAGCCTTTTCTTGCTGGGAGTACGCTGAAAACAGAAGCAGATATTTGGGCGATTCTGTTTTGCGCAGTCGAGAGAAAATAGCCATTTCTCACAAAATAACCGTTGGATCGATCTGTAATTTGGACAGAATGTTCAGGACTCACAGTAGTAGATTCTGAACGGTGGAGATTGGATTATGAGGTTCTTTGAGTTTCAAACTACGAACGACAGTTGGTGTAGTTTGGTGTTGCGCGTTGGGCTGAACTTGGTTCCATGCAAGTAGGCCCTTGGACGAGCGACAGTCCGGGCGAGGGGCGCTCGTCAAGGCACTTGGGGCGCTCCCTGACATAATTGGCGGTGGGATATGACGATGGACGTCTTGGGGCACAAGCAATCCTGCTTGTTGCGTAAGACATCGATTCCACAGTAGGAGTGTCGGACAAGACATTAAAATTTAGAGGCATTTTTATTCCTAATATATATAACTGTCATAATTGATTTAATTGTCTATTATTGTTATATATATATATATATATGGATGCCTGATCTCTATGATTTATTGTCTTATATAGAAGCATGCTAGATTGCGTATTATATTTGGTATATTATATGCATGTATTGCTAGAGTGTTGGATAAGACATCCAATTTTAAGAAAACTAATTCCTTATATATAACTGCCATAATAGATTGTATATTATTGTTATATATGGATGTCGAATTAATTCCTAATATATGACTGCTATAATTGATTTAATAATCTATTATTGTCATATATGAATGTCGAATTAATTCCTAATATATAACTGCTATAATTGATTGTCTATTATTGTTATATATGGATGTTGAATTGATTCCTAATATATAACTGACATAATTGATTTAATTATCTATTATTGTTATATATGGTTGCTCGTCGATATCGATGATTTTGATAATCTAGACGATATGACGATCGATATCAATAGTTTTGGAATTTTGATAATCTTGATGTTTTTCGAATATTTGATAAGCTCGTCGATATCGATGATTTTGATAATCTAGACGATATGACGATCGATATCAATAGTTTCGGAATTTTGATAATCTTGATGTTTTTCGAATATTTGATAATCTAGTTGATATCGATGATTTTGATAATCTGGACGACATCGACGGTCGATATCGATGGTTTCGAAAATTGGACAATCTGAAAATTTTGAAAATTTGATAGTCTGGAAGTCTTTGCTGATATTCGTGCCTGGTGGCGAACAATCGAATTCGCTGGTATATAACTGTTAATGATTGATTTAATTATTGATTATTGTTATATATGTATGCATAACTCTCTGTGATTTACTGCCTTATGTGCCGTAATAGAAGCATGCTAGCGTTGCGTATTTTATTCTGAATATCATATGCATGTAAAAACCCTCGGTGTTAAATTACTAAGTGGGAGAGGGGATTGGTAAATATTCCCGCGGCCTCCATTATTGGTTTGTAAGTGATGTGAGTAAACTTGCGTATTGGCAATAGGCCTTCCTCCCTAACGGATGAGTTTATTCACGGATCACTGGTACAGACTTCATTACATAATTATTGTTTGTAATGTGGTACATGAATTTGCGTGTTGGCATTAGGCCTTCCTCCCTAACGGATGAGTTTATGTGGGGCTCACTGGTACAAACTTATAATTGATGATTGTAGGAAGCTATCCGAGCGCGTGTGTACTTCTCCAACTGTAAGGCACACAAGCTCGCGCAGTGGACTTGGGATCAAATAATGGTGTACACTTAGGTGTAAATAATTAGTATCCTCCCTAACGGAGTCACTGCTATTATTTGCATGGCTAAAGAGGAACCGACTATTAATTATTTTGTCATAAAGTTAGGTTGACAAATGAAATTAATGGGTAAAACCTTCTCTTGTAAATGTTTGGGTTTGTAAACGTCCACACTAACGTGGCTTGCAGACTCACGGTGCTTGAGATGTCGGTGAATTTTATTTTTATATAGTTTTGAGGGAATCAATATAAAAGGATAAAATTCGAAGATTTGATCGGTATATTTATTTATGATTCTCTGTAATTTCAAATGGTTTTATCTCGCTTATTGTTGACTAAAAGAAATTATATTTACTGGTCCAAAATTAGATGATTAGAAAAGAATCTTGGTTTTGAATTTTACTGCTTAAGAAAATACATGTGTGTTCTCACAATGGACGTCTCATGATGCCTATTAAAGTCTCTAGTGAAGAGATGAGAGGTTCATAGAAATATGATGGTCTCATGTAACTCTTCGGATACTTGAGTAAGTTAAAAGGCAGAAGATCATGATTTAATTTGATGAATGAATTGGGAAAGCATGGAGTATAAATTGAAGGGAAACCTAGATCAATTTAATTCTTTGTGAATTGCTTAGATGTTTTTGAGTAAGTTCCACCTGAATTACAATAGGATGTATATGGTGGAAAACTTCTGGCAAAACATGTGGCAAAGGAAAGCCATTTTCATCATAATGTGAATAAGTTTTATATCTTATTCACTAGTTGTTTAAAACATGATTAGTGATGGCATTTACTGACACGAAGTGTGTAGATACTGGAATCACTAAATGTTTATTACTAAGTGAGGATAAGATTGTTATGACATGGGTAAAACTACAAGAGTAGTGGCTATTGCAGTGGGAGTTGTCTATTTATTAAATGATATGAGTAGACGTTTGATTTTATGAAATTGTCTTTATGTACATTTTCATAGAAAGAATTTGATTTCGGTTTCTATGCATTAATAGATGGATACTCCATTTCATTTAAATGATATGGTCATTATAATGAATGATAGAGTTGTAATCTCTTATGGTACGTTGGTGAACAATTTGTACACTCTTAAATCATGTTTATCCCTTGGATGCGACAAATAGTAATTAATAATGAGTCTTCTAATCTAGTAGGAGAAAGGTACCTTCGGAAATGAATTTCCCACCTTAATGGTGTGACGAATAGAAGGAATAGCACTCTTATGTTAGTGATTAGATAGATGATGAATTATTTGGAATTACTAAATTCATTTTATGGATATGCCCTAGGAACAGTAATTCGTAAGAATGTTTTTCTATTTGTGGGATATCCTAGAAAAATGAAGGATGATTTATTTAGTCCACAAGATCGAAGAGTGATTGTTAACATAAACACTAGATTTTTGGAAAAAAGGACTATGTAATAAATCAAATACCCATGTATAAGTTGTTCTAAAGGAAGTGAGAGGAAAACACAAAGTATAAGTACCAAGTGTACAAGAGGATATACCACAAGGTAAACTGCAACGCGTGTCACGTCTGATATACAATTGCATGTAGTGCCTTGTCGTAGTGGGAGGGTTCTTCGACAACTTGTAAGATACATGTTTTGGGAGAGTCGTGAGGCTTGGTCCCTAGTAAACATGGAGTTAACCCACGAATACGACGAAGAACTACAAGATAGAAATGCGAAATCTTAACAAATTGCAATAAATGTTGAAATAGAATCAATAGATTCTAAATAAGATCTGGATGATTGTAGAACCACAGATGGTGTGAAAACTATTGGAAGTGGTCATACAAAATAAAAGAGGATCATACAGTAAGGTGAAAACCTTAGAAGTAAAGCTTGTTGGGAAAAGGTATACTCAGAAAGAAAGGGTTCGATTATGAGAAAACCTGTTCGCCAGTAGCTATGCTTATGTTGATCCGGACTATTTTATTTGTTGCTACTCATATGAAATATGAGGGATAGCAAATAGATGTCGAGACAGCTTTCCTGATTGGAAGTCTTAAGGGAAACATCTATGTGAAGCAACCAGAATGATTCATTGCAAAGAGCTAAGAGCATTGTGATAGTGAGCTTAAAAGTGCCCATTAATGGACTAAAACAAGCTTCAAGATCATGAAACATCCGTTTTGATGAGGTAATCCAGTGACATGGATCTAATCAATGATCGGATGGGTCTTGTGTATTGAAAAGAGTGATGGAAACGTGGTGGAATTTCTTGTACTATACGTAGATGATATATTGCTCATTGGAGACAATGAAAGAGTATTGTCGGGCGTATGTGTATGGATAATAAAGCGGTATGAAATGAAGGACTTAAGAAGAGCAAAAATATCCTTTTGATCACGGTAATACGGATCATAAGAAAGGATATTATGCTTGTCTCAAGCTTCATGAATTGATACGATCCTTACTTGTTTTAGCAAGTGACTTTATCTAAGAAAATATGTCTTGAGACATAAAAGGAAGATAAAGGTGATGAAAGCGGTTCCTTATGCTTCGGCGAATAAGGAAGCTTATCTTAGGAATGCTATGCGCGAGAATGGATATCTATTTTGCTGAACGCATGAACAGTGGGTATCAACGTAACCCGGAACAAGAATGATGAACTGTGGTAATACATATATGAAGTGCCTGAGAAGGACTGGAAATTATATGTAAGCTTACTGGGTAAATTCACTGCTTCTTGTGGATTACGTAGATTCGGATTTTTTAGTCAGATTGGACGGCAGTAAATCCACCTCAAGGTTATATGTTTAATTTTAGGAAGTTGAGTCATAATGTAGAGGAGTGTTATATAGAAATATATTTCAGACTCCGGACTCCATCATGGAAAGATGATAAATTGGAGCCTATGAGGCAGCCAAAGTATCTGTATGACTCTAGAAACTTCAAGATGGACTTCGAAGTATTTCTAAGTTTGCCCAAGGATATCACAATTTATATTGATGATATTGGTGCAGTTGCAAACTTGAAGGAATCACGAGCCCATAAGGCAATTAAACACATGGAGTGCAAGTACCACCTGTTACGAGAAATCGTATGATGAGGGGAAGGTTGTTGTCGCCTAGATTGCATCGGATGATGACCTAGTAAATCCATTTACAAGGATATTAAGGCGAGATCTTTTAATGGTCGTGTAGTGGGAGTGGGAATCAGATGTATGGCGGAAGACATGACAGCATAGTCTTTTAGTATAAGTGGGAGATTGTTGGATTGTATACTAAAAGTCTAGCTTTTTGTATGAACAATGTTATAACAATTAATTTGAAATGAGAATCATATGATCAAATGATTGCATCTTATAATTTATTTATATGTTCGATGCAATAGTCCACTTACTTTACACTGTAGATAATATGTTGTGCGACAACACGCGGAAGATCATATTATCGGTTTCCTTATAAAGTATAAACAGATGCTCACAATCGAGATAGACGGGGACTCTCTATCGGGATGATTGTAGTGTGGTTTGGTATTAGCTTGTCTTGGCTATAGAATCACATTAGTGCACTTGTGTGTATTGAGCAGGACCGCTTGAGATCGTTCGATTTATACTGACTTATAGGAGAACTTGATCTCAGTTATTATGGATGTTCGTGCTCTTAATCCCTATACAATAACCTCGACACATAGGGCAGTATGTATTTCTTTGATTCATCAATGGGTGAGATTTACATGCAATTAAATCAATAAACTCGGTGAGTTGGAAAGTAGTGCTGTCTCTATGGTGTGCTGTTGATTGTAGAAGGAATCCGTGTCCGTCATAGGTTGATGATGTCCCCTTGAGGAGCTCATAAGGATTATCATGTAAACCCTGCAGGTGGAATTTATTCCGGCATGATAATGAGGTTGAGTGGTACTACTCTTGGATGAGATATTAATTAATTGAGTTGTCAGTAACTTAAATTAATTAATGGACATTGTATATCTTAAACATGGGGAGACTAACGGGCTCATAATAAGAAGGAGCCCAAAACGTAATTTTGGGATTGGTATGGTAGTGCAGTAATAATATTTTAGTGGAATATATTATTATTATTGGACTTAAGTATAAGCTTTGGGCTAAGCTTGTATACTTAAGCCCAATGGAGGCCCAACCCAATTTCTCCTCCTGGTCCCTGCTGTAGCCCATGTATATAAGTCACCTCAACTTATCTGGAACCCTAATCTAATTCATTATTCATGTGTGATGAGGGTTGAGAGCAGATTGAGTAGGTCTCGTAGATCGTCGCCCACATGACGTCGAGATCGGACTTGGGACATACAGCTGAAGACCGGAAGGTCATTTGCTGCTGCAGTTTGTCATGTTCCAAAATTCATATAAAATCGTACAGTTCTTCGATTTTGATGTATTATATACTGATGGAAAGCCGTCGAAGAGAGGATCGTCTGAGCACAAAGATCACTCAATTCCAACATCAGAAGAGTAACTTATGGCTATTCTCGTGGGACTGCGCAGACTGCCAGCGAGAATTCAACCTCTACATCAACCCTTGGTGAAAGGTAATGCGTTTCATGTTTACTTGCTTCCGCTGCTTGTTAGAAATTCATGGAACCCTAATGGGTCACGTTAACCAAACGATCGAATGCCAACAATTGGTATCAGCTCAAAAATCATATTTTCTAATTCTAAGCACTTTTGACCTGTTTTCTTGTATAAATATGCTCAAATAGCCTTAGTAGCATCTGGTTCGTGGATTTTCCATAAGCATCTCGATTTGCCTCAATTATAGACCAAATCATACTCAATTTCCACATAAATAAGAGCCTAAAATACGTTAATTATCATTGTCATCAAATTCCCAAACCTACATGTTGCTCGTCCCGAGGCAACGAAATCAAAACAAAGGCAAGAGTGTGTAATTCACAAGATCCACATAACATGCACAACTTATACTAACACATGCAATTCCATCAAATCAAAACATGCATTCATTGATCATACCCTTCATCCATGCAAAAACTTCAATCAATCATAATACTTCTACGAGTGAAAAAGTCATCTAGCTCACTGGGTAAGTTTACTCTCGCTCTCAAGTGTAAAAGATGTACACCTAAAGGATTAGTATATACACTCAAAATCAATTCATATACTCGCGTAACCATAAGCGTGGCAAGGGTCTCAAAAATCAATTATAATTGATTTAACACCAGGATCACAAAGGACTTATTTTTGGGTTGTAATGTTGGCTCTTTGGTAAAGGTAGGAGAATATAGATAAAGTAGATAATTCACTAATAGAGAATTGCCTTGGAGTTTTGCTCTTTATCAAAAAATAATCTTCTTTCTTATTCTCCATCATCATTCTCATGATCTTTTTTATTCTTCTTTTCTCCTTCTTCACTTGGAATCAACATCTTCTTTCTAAAGCATAAAGGTACTAATTTCAGGCACTAGACTTCTAAGTAGTCGGGGTACCAGTTTAAGGCAATACCCCTCCCCCCAAAATAAGACTTAACCATGAATTTCTTCCTTCGCTTTGCATAACTAACACCAATATTTCCTTCCTTTTCTTCTTACTTTCATAGCTAGCAACTTACTCACTCAACTCTCTACTAGTAAATAGGATATTTAAGGCTCAATAAAAGGTAAATAAGGCTTTTTATTAAAGGCTTGCCAAAGAAAAAGCTCTATAGGCTCAACGGGGCTTCCAATGATATACACATTATAAGGAAAGGTAAATTTTGGTTAAGTGGCTCAATTAAACAATAATGGACTAAGATCATGTCCTAGTATCTAACATTTATAAATAACAAACAACACTCCAAGCCAAGTTCTAGAATACGAGCATATGGACAATACTCTCAAGAATAAACTATCATGCATTGATGTAGCATGATTAATAGGCTAAAATTCTCACATGGGTAATAGATTTTCTAAACACTCATCAAAGCATGCAATCGACATCAATCTCTACATAAACTACAAGTAATCAAGTAAACGGTACATGCCATTCATCAACAAAACTAACATATATCAAATACAAGTGCACATGCATGTCAAAGAGTCAACATCTTTACTTAATAGATCAAAATCCACATCATGTGTAACAAATATCCATCAAACACCAATAATACGATCAATACGGTACATGCCACTCACTCTTGAATCACATACAACCTGATCCACCGCTCACGCAATACCCAACCTGTAAAGTGAAAAATAGAAGGGAGGCAAGAGAAAACAGACAAAGATAAAAAACCTGGCGTACTCTACTCCTGCGGAGCATCATCATCATCACTACTAATCTCCATACGACATTAATTAAAATCCCTCTGAAGCACCGTAACCTTCTATCCATCTCTTTGTAGTTAGTATCCATATCTCCTAACCTTCTATCCATAGCCTCATAACGAAGGTTGAGTGCAGCATTGTTTGTGTTCGCCAAAGCAAGTTGGCGATTCGTCTCTTGCTGGTTCGTGTTCAAAGTGGCGAAATACTCGTGCATCAACTTGAACTGCTCTCTATAAAAACGATTCTAGGACTTCCAGAAATTGTATTGACGTGGATACGGTGGTGGCTGTGGATACATCGGAGCAACTCCCATATTCAGAAAATTATGAGGCATCTCTACGTGTACCTCAGGAATCTGCTGCTGCTGTAGCTGTTGTTGTGGTTATGGCTCATAATACTGTTTTGGCTCATAATATTGCAGTTGTGGCTTGTCCTCCTCATACTCCTCCAGCTCTCCTACGAGAATCATATCTAAGTCTATGTAGACCCATCTAAATTCATCTGAGCCAACGTCCGCCAATCTCCATCACCAACAAAAGTAGTTGAGACTGCGACGTGAGGAGGAGTGTTCATTAAAAGATTCACATTGATATGTACAGAAGTGAGATCAATTAGAGAGAAAGAAAGCATTAAAGATATTGGGTTTGTCCCTCAGATGAACATCCATGAGTCATCCTTCCTCCGAGCCAAGTTCATCCTCACACATGTAGACATAATCAAGTTTGGGTCTCCTAAGATCAGCTGATATCCTATCAAATTAACATTATAGTGCACCACTAATGGTGTGATCAGCCCTCCTATGCTAACCTTCTGAAATGTTTGTGAAGTAAACACTACAATTGCTGAAAAAAGTAGGCCCCCAGGTTGAAGTGAACCCCTTTCATCATGCACCAAAGGATGTACAACTCCCTTCTCGGAATACACCCACCCTCAACTCGGGAAAATATGGTGTTTTCGAGGATCTGGTCCATATAAGCGATCATCGAGTTGCAAATGAAGGCAGCCCTCGATGTTTGAGGGTTATAGGCTCCTTGCAATCATGTGATCGACCTACAAAACACATCCATATTAAAATCCTTGTGCTCCTGAGTCGAAATCCCAGTAGGGCATCCAAACAACCTATTGAACTCACTAGCATACATGTACCTCAATTGCTCTCCAATCTGAAAGAAAGCACTCTCCAGAAGATAATGCTCTCCTCGAATCACCTCTAACGTGCAAAACACCTTAGCCGTAATGTGAAAATAAGTCTATCTTTTTAACTACATAAAATCACATATTCCTACTTGATTAAACATCGACCGGATGCCATTGATAATGTTCATCTCCACCATTGATTGATCATCGTGATAACGAGTTCGAGCTATCTTCCTATAAATAATTCCCCACATCTCCTCTATTTTTTCCCATTCTGGTATCTGTAAATCAAAATCAGATGGCATTCTCTTGTGTTTTTTCAATCTCTTTTTCATGTCTCATTTCTTGGGTAAACCACTACCCTTCCTCTTTGAAGAAGTAGCAATTCCTTTACCCAAAAAATTTTTATTTCAATGCACAATATAGGCAAAAACAAGTATACCCAACCTAGGACTATTGATCACATAGATTCTACTCAAGACTTCAAATCATATATAAAACCAAATCAACCCTTAACTTCTCCACAACTTCACATATATCATCAAATTCAAGCAACGAACCTCAACATATCAAATCATGGAAAAATCAATCTCATATGTCCTAAATAATACCAATGATTCCAAAATTCTTCAACAAATACCAACATGATTCAAATTGAATCCAAAAATCAACATTTAATTAAAATTCCTAAGCATGCATCAATTTCACAATCCTAATTACTCGTACTCATCACTAAAAACTAATGAGCCCATGCTTAAATTCAAAAATTAAACTCAAGCCCGTGACATATGCATCCTCAATTTCACAAAATACCATACATCCAACGTAAAATTGAACCCATGCAAGTTCATGTAAAACTTCAACAAGAACACCCAAATTGAAATTCAAATTCTAATAAATAACATGATTAATCAACTTACCCATCTATCTACGTATAGAATAATCTAATTCAAGTGCAAAGAGTCAAAAAAACATACTTTTTTTTCGAGCAATGAGCGTGTGGTGACGAAGAATGAGAATCCTAAAATTTGAGTAGAAAAGCCCTAATTTGGACTTGAATCTCCAAAAATTTGGTGTGCAATGTGTGTTAGGGAAATAAGAGTGTATTAAGGGTTTGGATTTAAAATCATACAGTTTGGGTAAGTGCTCAAGAAAGGGTGATGAGAAAATGATCGAGCAGTGCGAAATTGCCATTTAAATCGTAAAACTGCAACCTCGTGTTGGCATTCGATCATTTGGTTAACGTGAACCATTAGGGTACCATGCAAACTATATCAGGGGAGTAAGATATAAATTTGTATTATCTTTTCCCAGGGTATGTTGAAGAAGAGATCGATCAGTAGCTACTAACGAACTTCCAGTCTTCTGCTGTATTCCCAAGTCCAATTTTGACGTCGTGTGGGCGATGATCTTCAAGATTCTCTCAATCTGCTCTCCTTCATCTCTAACTCGCGATTAAGCGTGAAAATTATTAGGGTTCTCGAATCACTAAGATAACTTATATATGTGCTACAACTGGACTAGAAGGAGAAAATAGAGTCGGGCCTCCATTAGGCTTAAGTATCCAAGTTTAGTCCAAAAATTATACTGAAGTCCAATAATAATAATATATTCCATTAAAATATTATTACTGCACTACCACTCTAATCCCAAATTACGTTATGGGATTCTTATTATTAGCCCAACAGTCTTCTCGTATTTAAGATATAAAATGCCCATTACTTAATTAAGTTATTGACAATTCCATTAATTAATATCTCATCCGAGAGTAATACCACTCAATCTTGTTATCATGCCAGAATAAATCCACCTGTAAGGTTTACATGATAATCCTTATGAGCTCCTCAAGGGGACATCATCAACCTATTTAATAGGACACCTATTCCTTTTGCAATCAACAACACAACACAGAGACAACACTATTTCCCAACTCACCGAGCTTGTTGATTTAATTAAGTATATATCTCACCCATTGATGAATTAAAGAAATACATACTTCCTTACATTTGGAGGTTATTGTATATGGATTAAAAATATGAACATCCATAATAACATAGATCATGTTCTTCTATATAGTCAGTATAAGTCGAACGATCTCAAGCGGTCCTGCTCAATACACACAAAGCATACTAATGTGATTTTATAGTCAAGGCAAACTAATATCAAATCACACTGCAACCATCCCGATAGATTGTCCATGTCTATCTCGATTGTGAGCATCTATTTATACATTATAAGGAAATTGATAATATGATCTTTCGTGCGACGCCGTACACCATATTATCTACAGTATATAAAGTAAGTGGACTTTTGAAATAACATATAAATAAATTATAATATGCAAAACGTTTGATCATATGATTCTCATTTTAAATAAATTGTTATAACATTGTTCATACAAAAAGGTAGACTTTTAATAACAATCCAACACTTCGTTCAGGTCGAGTGACCTGGTTGAGTGGTGGTTGGCAAGGTCAGGCGAGACCTCTATAAGCTGAACTGCCTCCGCCTTCCCACTCGACCACTCGCTCGACCAATAGATCTCGGTCTAAAGGAACACTTTTGGTCGATCAGCCACTCTATAATGTGAAAACTCTAAACCAACTTTTTGAAATATTGCTCGACCTCTGCTCAACCTCAGTGATTTGGTCGAGCAGCAGAACTCTTTGTCGAGCGAGCTTCTGACATACCATTTTTCGTGATTTTCTTCATCTCCTGCAAAACTCAGACTCTAAACATCATTAAGTATCATATCAAGCCAAAACAATAGCTAGAGAACCACAACGTAGACTCTGTAAATAATGTACAAAACTCCTCTCACACTATAAAATAAAATAAAACACCACTAAAAATTAGAAAAATTGTAAAAAAAATCGTACATCAAAATCGATTAAAGTTTCAATATACCGCAAAAAATTAATTTCCTTAACAGATGTTAGAAAGAAAAGATTATACTCTTAGTGCTACGATGAGATAAGTACTTCACACTCCCCCTCCCGAACTCAGTAAAAATTTAAGTTAAAACTTAGTTTGCAAAGAGATGTAACTTTTGATTTGTAAACCACTTAAATATAAAAATTTCTTACTCACACGAAATAAATAAAGTAATAAAATGGGAGGAAAAGCTCCCAACAAGCGCTAATGTTTAACGTCGGGGAGTCACGACGGTACCAACTCAATGCAAGGTGTCCTTAAAGACGACGCAAGCATCATCCGACAACTTAAAATGCTTCAACCGATGCCCATTTGCAGCAATGATATCTCTATCTCTATCTATCAACTAAAAAATCCCCACTCCACAGGCTCGATGGATCAGCAACGGTCCTGTCCACTTCGATTTCAATTTTCCTGTAAAAACCTTCAATCGAGAGTTAAAGAGTAATACATCATCACCTTGTTTGAACTCCTTAAAAGTGATTTTCGAATCATGCCACTTCTTCATCCTTTCATTGTAGATCATCGAGTTCTTGAAAGATTGAATTCTGAACTCATCCAATTGATTGATGTGAGTCATCCTCAACTCCTTTTGCTCATTAAGAGATAAGTTCATACTTCTTATAGCCCAAAAAGACTTATGTTAAATCTCTACCCATAAGTAGCACGGCTTCCCATCGATAATTTGATAAGGTGACATGTCTAGCACAGTCTTGTACGTAGTTTGGAACCCCCATAAAACATCATCGAGCTTCATAGCTCAATCCTTTCTATAATTTCCGACTACCTTCTTCAAGATTTGCTTCACTTGGCGGTTAGAGACTTCATCTTGCCCATTCGCTTGAGGATGATAGGGTGTAGTGACCCTATGATTTATACCATACTCCATGAGAACTCTTTCAATAAGTCTATTGACAACGTGTGTACCTCCATCACTCACAAGTGCTTTAGAAACTCCATTGCAGGAAAAAATATGCTTCTTCAAGAATGACAACACAGTCTTAGTATGACTCATACGAGTTAGAATCTCTTCCACCCACTTAGAAACATAATTTACAGCAAGAAGGTGTTGGATTATATACTAAAAGCCTAGCTTTAGTATGAACAATGTTATAACAATTTACTTGAAATGAGAAACATTGATCAAATTATTGCGTCTTATAATTTATTTATATGTCAGATGCAATAGTCCACTTACTTTATACTGTGGATAATATGTTGTGCGACAACACACAAAAGGTCATATTATCGGTTTCCTTATAAAGTATAAACAGATGCTCACAATCGAGATAGATGGGGACTCTCTATCGGTATGGTTGTAGTGTGATTTGGTATTAGTTTGTCTTGACTATAGAGTCACATTAGTACACCTTGTGTGTATTGAGCAGGACCGCTTGAGATTGTTCGATTTATACTGACTATACAGGAGAACTTGATCTCAGTTATTATGGATGTTCGTGCTCTTAATCCCTATACAATAACATCGACATGTAAAATAGTATGTATTTCTTTGATTTATCAATGGGTGAGATTTACATGTAACTAAATCAATAAATTCGGTGAGTTGGGAAATAGTGCTGTCTCTATGGTGTGCTGTTGATTGTAGAAGAAATCCATGTCCTATTAAATAGGTTGATGATGTCCCCTGGAGGAGCTCATAAGGATTATTATGTAAACCTTGTAGGTAGATTTATTCCGGCATGATAATGAGGTTGAGTGCTACTACTCTCGGATGAGATATTAATTAATAGAGTTGTCAGTAACTTAATTAAATAATAGGCATTGTATATCATAAACTTGGGGAGACTGATCGTTGTCATTTTCATCTAGATTTTAGTGTCTTTATTTGTTGATTTTTAGATGTTTTTATCCGTATTTGTGTGATTTTTTAGTGGAGATATATGTAATTAGGAAAAGTGTGTACATGTTGATAAATATATGGAAATGAGCTTAAATGTGTATAAAATAGGTTAAAAATGGAGTCGGGAGCTAAAACAAAGAAAGGAGAATAGGGCATGCTCGAACATGCCCCGTGTTCTTGCGCACGCCTTGTGTGCGATAACAAGCCCCGTGTGTGGAACACGGACCTGTCCAAAGTGGCCGTGTGCCAGCATCAGAACATGCTACACACCCAGGAGGAGGTCAAGTGCAGCGCATGAGCCGTGTCAGTAACATGCATAACACGTCGAATTATGTATGAACTACATGAGCCGTGTCCTGCTACACGACCCGTGTAGGTGCAGAATCCAGAAAAGTTGGCACATGTTCTAGAAGATTCCAAGGTGTATAAAAACCCAATTTGTGCAAAAATTATTTGGAGAGCCATATTTATAAACAGTTATCAAGATCAAACACAATTTCTCACCACATTTTCAAACACACATTCTGTATCATCCATTTCCACACTTTTCATCCATTCAATTCATTTTCTCTCCCAAAATTTATCCATCACTCTATCATTCCATCAATTTGAGAAGAGAAGATCATCATAGATTGAAGAATTGAGCATGTTGAAAGGAAGGAAGGCTATCTTCAAAAGAGGAAAGCCGATCTACTTTTCAATTATTATTTTTCTTCATATTTTGGCTCAAATGGAGCAAGTCATTGGATGTATTGATTTGAATATGATGTGTAGTGGCTAGTCCTATAGTAGGGTTAATCATATGATTGGTTGAGAAGAATGCTAGATATCTAGGATTTTAGATGTTGAATTGAGTTAATTTTGGACTTCCTTTTATGATTAATGATTCATGTTTCATTTCATTACTTGTGTGATTAATTCTTACTTACAACATCTTATGATAGCCAATCCAATATTTTGTAGTAGGATTTAATTGAATCATCTATTAAGATGAACATGTATGTTAGTGTGAGGGGAGGTAAGCCATACCTTTCTCATGCTTAGAACATTTATAAGGTGACACTTGAGAAATTGAGTGAAAAGAACAAAACTTAGAATCTTAGTAGCTTAATGGGAATTGATGATAAGAACAATCCTAAGAGATTTAGACTTGTCAAATAGTCGAGAACCAAATTGCCTTGGCCATAGGGATTAGGGGTAAAAATGTGATTGCTTTTAGTCCATGATTAATGAAGTTCAATGTTAAAAGTCATGCATATCTAGCTAGTTCTTAGTCATGAGTATGGTTAGCCTTGCTGTCTTCTTAAATACATTCTATCCATTCCATTCATCTTGTTACGTGATTGATAGTTGATAATATTAGTTGTAAATTGATTTCTTTAGTTAATTAGCATAATCATTAGTATAAAACCAAACCTCAAACTTTATCACTCTTACAAAGTATGATTGAGGAAAAATTCGGATACACTTTGATTTTACTTTTCCCTTGGGATGATATACTATAAATTTTGTTACTTGGTCACTACGTGTACAATAATGATAGAGTTCTCATACTCTAAAACATTTTTGGTAAAATGGGACTAAGAACATTACGTCGTTGCCTGGGAAATGTTAAAATCTTGGTTGTAATGAATTTGAATTTTATTAGTTTTGATAAGAGTATTTCTTTTATTAGTTTACTTATTTACTTGTCTTGGTTATTTGGAGAACTAATTGGGAAATTCTTTTAGGTACGTGCAAACTCATTCAAGGTCTCAATCCGTTGAGCCTTTGAACATGGATTTGGAAGCTACCTTAAGAAGACAAAGAAGATGAGTGTTAGATCCTATGGAGGAAATTATGGAAAACGAAATAGATAATGTCAATATGGTCGATAAAGAAGGTCATATGAGGAATTTTCAACAAGGGAGTGATAATGTTCGAGGAGGACATGTTAATCCGGAGTTTGTGCCACAAGCTAATGCTTAACAAGTTCACTTGCAAAACCAACAATTGCAAGCTATTATTCAACACTTGATGGCACAACAAGAAGCTAGAAATAATCAACAAGCTCCTCAGGTAGTGCAAAATCAAACTAGAGGCAATGGATATAATGGAGTGGGAATGAATATCCAAGACCATTTTCAACCTCAATATGGGAATCATGCTATGGGGCCACCATTGAATGTCAACAATTTTGAGATAAAAACGGGATTGATTAATATGGTGCAAGCAAATCAATTTGGAGGTGGTGCTATGGAAGATCCGAATGCTCACTTATCTCAATTCTCGGAGTTAGCTAATACCATCAAGATTAACGGGGTGAGTGAGGATATTGTCAAGATGAAGCTTTTTTCCTTCTCATTAAGGGATCGAGCTAAGGCTTGTTATCAAACGATACCTCCGAGGTCTTATACTACATGGTCAGAGTTGGCCCAAAGGTTCTTAAGCAAGTATTTTCCACCATAAAAAATGTTGCATCTAAAAGGTCAAATATTCCAATTTAAGCAAATACCTCTTGAGACTTTTAGTGAAGTTTGGGATCGGTTCAAAGAAATGCTAAGGAGGTGTCCACAACATGGATTCCTCGAAGATCAACAAGTAGGTTTTTTCAATGCCGGATTGAATGAAAGTGAAAGAATGCTTGTTGACGCTTCGGCGGGAGGTTCTATATTGGGGCAAACACCGGAAAGAGCTATTACATATATGAAGAGATTGCTTTGAACACGGGACAATGGCCTATGGATAGAGCTTCGGGAATGCATGAAAGGGAAAGAATTGCTAAGATGGAAGAAATGTGCATGCAACAAGTGAAGAAGGAGGAAGCACCTAAGGAGGATGTAACCGAAAAGGCAATTTCAGAGATACTTAAGATAATGAATTCCAATTTGCAAGTGTCTTCGAATTCTACACCTATGGTGTATCAACAAGTGCTTATGAATTCTCAACAAGGTATTCTTATGCCTTTGATGAATCAACAAGTGTTTTCCAAATCCTCAACAAGGAGTTTCTATGCCTAATATGGGTCAATCTTCTTAAAGTTGTCAAGTGCCTACACATATGCCTCAACAAGGTATGACTCCTAATTTTAGATGTCAAGATACTTGGTACCAACCGGAAATGTCGCTTGAGGAAGTTGCCTTCATGCAAGGGAGGAACTTTCAAGGGAATTATGGTGGTAATTTTGGTAACCATGGAGGGGGATATCAACAAAGGCAAGGTGGATGGGGTCAAGGTAATTTTGGAGAAAATTTTAACCAACCTCGTAGGTATGAGAATTTGTCATATAAAAATCAATGGAATGCCCTTACTCTTCCATCGGGCACTAATCCGGGGGAGAAAGCTCCAAATGGTGAAAGAAAAACTACAATGAAAGATCAAATGACTAAGGTGTTGTAATATATGAATGAAGCTAAAGAAGAGAAAAATTATGAAAGAGAGGAAACAAGGCAAAAAGATGAGGTATGTGAAAGGAGATTTAAAGCAATTGATACTCAAATTAGTCAAATGGAAAGTGAAAGGGGGGATGTTCATCGTCAAGGTAAGTTTCCATCTACAACCATTACTAACCTTAAAGAGCAATGCAAGGCTATTGAACTTCGTAGTGGAACAAAATACGAAGGGCCTTCCAGGCCAACGGAAGTAGAGGGTGTAGAATGTGAACTAGAGCCTATGGAAAGAATGGATGAAGAAGGGAAAGAGAAAGAAGTGAAAATTGTTGAAAAGGATTAAAGTTCCCCTACACTTAAAGAGAAAAAAGTGAAGTCTCCAAAGAAGTGGAAAAGATGCAAGGAACCTAAACGTAAAGAGAGGGAAGAGAATTTTGAAAGAGAGAATGGGGAATACCGAAGTTGCCCGTGGCAATCTATTTCCACAAAAAAATGCTTAAAAAGGATTGGAGGAAAAATTTGTTAAGTTTTTTGAGATGTTGAAAATGATCCATATAAATATTCCTTTTGCGGATGCTTTGCTTCAAATGCCCAACTACACCAAGTTTTTGAAGGATATATTATCAAAGAAAAGAAGCTTGGGTGTGTTTGAAACGGTTAATCTCACGGAGGAATGTAGTGTTATTCTACAAAAGAAACTCCCTCCTAAATTGAAAGATCCGAGAAGTTTTACTATTCCATGTGAGATGGGGAAGCATGAAAATTACAAAGCTCTATGTGACTTGGGTGCAAGCATCAATTTGATGCCCTTGTCAATTTTTAAGAAGTTGGGCATTGGTGAAGTTAAACCAACGTCGATGACACTTCAATTAGCCGATTGGTGGAAATAGTGGAAGATGTTTTGATCAAAGTTGGCAAGTTTGTATTTCCTGTTGATTTTGTGGTATTAGATATGGATGAAAATACAAATATCCCATTGATACTTGGACGTCCATTTCTTGCCACGGGAAATGCATTGATAGATGTGGAGAAAGGGGAGTTAGCTTTAAGGGTGAATGAAGAAGAGGTGATATTTTCATTAAGAGAGGCTATGAGGTATCTTACGAACAAGAAGTAATGTAGAAGATTGGAGGTTGTGGACAACATTGTTGAAGAGCATATGTATCATCTTCACTCCAAGGATCCGTTGAAAATTATCATAAGCCACTCTTATTATATTGACTCTATAAATTCTAACTCCTCTTGTTGTTTAGAAAATGATGAAATAATTGATGAATTGAATTGTTTAAATGATTGTTGGGAACTCACAAGTAAGGAAGCAAAGCAAGCAAAAGTGGAGAAACTTGATGAAGAACCAAAAGAAGAAGTGCAAGAGAAGAAGAAGGTGGAGTTGAAAACATTACCAGAGCATTTGAAGTATGCTTACTTGGAAGAAAATGAGACGTATCCGGTAATTGTACCTTATTCCCTTAATGATTTAGAATTGGAAAAGTTGTTAAGAGTGTTAAGGGAGCATAAATCTTCCATTGGTTGGAGTATAAAAGACTTGAAAGGTATAAGCCCATCTTTATATATGCATAATAGTCACTTGATTGATGATGAGAAGTCATGTGTGCAAAATCAACATAGATTAAATCCTATAAGGCAAGAAGTGGTAAGAAAATAGGTGTTAAAATGGCTTGATGCGGGAATTATCTTTCCAATTAGTGATAGTCCATACGTGAGTCCTTTACATGTAGTGGAAAAAAAGGGTGGCATGATAATTGTTTGATTAGATACGAATGAAACAATTGCCATCCAAACTATCATGGGTTGGAGAGTGTGTGTTGATTATCGTAAATTAAATGAGAATACTCGTAAAGATCATTTCCCATTGCCATTCATAGACCAAATATTGGATAGACTTGCGGGACATGAGTACTATTGTTTTCTTGATGGATATTCGGGGTATAATCAAATATTGATTGCCCCAGAAGACTAAGAGAAGATAAAATTCACTTGTTCTTATGGTACATTTGCATTTAGAATGATGCCTTTTGGTCTATGTATTGTCCCTGCCATTTTTCAGCGTTGTATGATGTCGATCTTTGATGGTTTAATTGAAAATGTCATGGAAGTGTTTATGGATGATTTTCCATGTATGGTTCCTCTTATTATATTTGCTTGTAATCTCACTATTGTATTGCAGAGGTGTGAAGAATTGAATCTTGTGTTAAATTGGGAAAAATGCCACTTCATGGTGACCGATGGGATAGTTTTTGGATACCATATATCGAAACATATTTTGAAAGTGGATAGGGCAAAAGTGGTAGCCTTAGAACATCTCCCCCCTCCTACTAGTGTGAAGGGGTGAGATCGTTCTTAGGTCATGTGGTCTTTTATAGACTCTTTATCAAAGATTTTTAAAAATTGCTAAACCACTTTGTAAATTACTTGAAAAAGATTGTCTATTTAACTTTGATGATGAATGTCGTGTCTCATTTTCTCAGGGTGCTCTCACTTCCTCTCCAATACTCGTTACCCCGGATTGGAGCCTACAATTTGAATTGTATTGTGATGCTAGCGATCAATCCGTAGGAGTGGTGTTTGAGCAAACGAGAGAGAAAAAGTTTAGAGCGATCTACTATGCCTCAAAGACATTGAATTCATGCCAAGTTAATTACACTACAATGGAGAAGGAATTTTTGGCCGTAGTGTATGCTTTTGAGAAGTTTCGATCGTAATTGGTTGGCACACATACTATTATCTACACGGATCATGTGGCGATAAAATACCTCATGAGTAAGAAATATGCTAAACTACATTTGATCTGTTGGGTGTTACTTTTGCAGGAATTTGATGTGGTGATCAAATATAAAAAGAGTGTGGAGAATGTGATCGCGGATCAGTTATCTAGATTGGAGAATGAAGGAGAGAATGAGGACATGAAATCAATTGGGGATGAGTTCCCGGATGAGGAAATCCTTCAAGTTGAAGTTGAGCAAGTGTGTACTCTCATGGTGAATGTACCTTCTTGGTATGCCGATTATGTCAACTTCCTTGTTTGTGAAATCAAGCCCATGTTGCTAAATGAGTATAAGGTAAAAAAGTTTTATGTGGAAGTAAAGAAATACTTGTGGGATGAGCCATTTTTGTTTAAGATTTGCAATGATGGAGTAATAAGAAGGTGCATGGCTAATGAAGAAGTTGTGGGGATTCTTGAGCTATGTCATTCGTCTTTGTGTGGAGGCCACTTTGGTCATCAAAAGATGGGGGCTAAGATTTTATAATCGGGTTTTTATTGGCCCACACTGTTTAAAGATGCAAAGAAGTTTGTGGCTAAATGTGATAGATGTCAAAGAGTAGGGGGAATATGTAAGAAAGTTAAGATGCCTATGAGTTTAAAAATTGATGTGGAGATTTTTTATGTATAGGGCATTGATTTTATGGTACCGTTTCCTTTGTCTCAAGGACATATGTACATCTTGCTAGCCGTTGTTGTGTCGAAATGGGTGAAGGAAATCCCCACTAAGACAAATGATGCTTTGATTGTTCAAAGGTTCTTGAAAAAGAATAATTTTTTAGGTTTGTGGTTCCACGTGCATTAGTGAGTGATGGAGGATCTCATTTTTTGAATAAATTGATGGAAGGATTGTTGAAGAGATATGGAGTGAAGCATCGAGTGGCTACACCATACCATCCTCAAGCGAATGGATTGGCGGAGGTCTCAAACCGTCAAATCAAGTTAGTATTAGAGAAGACAATCAATGGGGGGAGGAAGCATTGGTCGAAAAAGCTCGATGATGCTTTATGGGCATATCGAACAGTTTTAAGACCATTCTTGGTGTGTCACCATATCAATTGGTTTATGGAAAGGCTTGTCATCTTCCTGTAGAATTGGAGCACCGGGCATTGTGGGATATTAAACGCCTTAATATGGATGAAGAAGAGATTGGAAATGCAAGGTTGTTGAAATTGGTTGAGCTTGAGGTGTTTATAGAAAGAGCATTTGATAATTCCCTCATTTACAACGAGAATATGAAGAACTGGCATGATGCTAAAGTGAAGGAAAAGACGTTTGCTCCTGGGGACAAGGTTCTTATATTCAAATCAAGGCTTAAGTTGTTCCCCGGAAAGCTTAAGTCTAAATGGATGGGGCCATTTGAAGCGCTTGACGTGTTGAGTGGAAATACATTGAAGCTAAAGGGTCCCAATAATGAGTTTGTGGTGAATGTTCATCGGGTGAAACATTACCAATTTCCTTCTCAAAAGGAGATAGTATATGTGGATACCCTCTCTTCTTAAAACTCTTTAATTGTTTAGTAGAGTAGGTTTTATTTTATGTTTGTTTTTAATTGTTTTTCTTGTGAGTTTGGTATGTAGTGGAAAAGCTCATTGAGAAATTGCATGTGAGGAAAGACAAGAGTGCTAGAGTTGGAATGAAGATGTGTGCCACACCACTCTTTACAAACTTAAATTTTAACACTTGTATTAATTTAGGTTTGGGGGGAGTGCGTAGTGGCCATACTTGGATTTTGGAAGTACACATAAGTCATTACAAGATAATCTTATGAGGATCATTGGTGGAAACTACAAGGGTAAGTCTCACCACTTTGTGCAAACTTAATTCTCACCTTGTTTTGATTTAAGTTTGGGGGTGAGTGCGTGGTGTGACTCACCACTTGTATATGCTTGATGTATCATGTGTTGATAGGTTGCCTTGTATAAAATTGGTCAATTTTAAAAATTTTCTCATGAGTTAGGTTTGTTTTGGTACGTTTGGTGGTGTTAAAGTGTATGATAGTCCATTATTTAATCATAATTGTGGAGCCAATGTTGTGATGAATTTTGAGCATGAATAGGGTGTATTGGAAGTTCAAAACAAGGCAAAAACAAGTGTTGAAGTTAGAAATTCGAAGAAATAGAGAAACAGCTAAACGACCCATGTTCAGTACACGGTCCTGTAAGGATTGGCCATGTACTGACATAAGAAATAACTACTCGCCCCAGACGAAGGGCGAGTTCTGTGCACGACCCGTGTAGGATGCAGAAGCACGACCCATGCAACGCGCATGTGCCTGCAAGTGATGGTTGTGCGCAGTGATCAGAAATGCCTACACAGCCATGACTAAGACCATGTACAGAACACGAGCCGTGTAAAAGACAAGAACACGAGGCGTGTAGCAGAGCAGAGGCATGTAGTGTTCGAAATTTGATTTTAAAATCGCGAGTTCAGAACAATTTGCACACCATTTATCCCATAAGCAAAGAGAAATTTTTCTTCGAGTCCAAGTACACCTCATTCTTCACCAATTTTTCATAAATCTCCATTATTGAGGTTAGTTTGAGTGATTGAGAGTGAGTTTCTTTAGAGGTTAGTTTGAGTGATTGAGAGTGAGTTTCTTCAGTTTTGTACATCAAAAATGCTCTTCCAAGTCTAAAGCTACAGGTATGTGCCCTAAATTTCGAAATGTTGGCACTTTGGTAGAAATTGAGCAAAGTGATCCATGGGTTTTGTCTTATGGTGAGTATGGAACATGATGATGACCCTTGAACATACATTTGCCAATTTATTTGTTGAATTGAAATTGAAATTAGGGTTCATGAGATATAACTTTGGGAATTTTTTAGTTTGGTTAAATTGAATGACTGTGATGTGGCACATTGATTGGGAATGATTGTATGATGATGATATTGACATGAAATAGGGCTTAGGTGTTTAGGATTTGGGCATGAGGCTTTGTGGTTTTTATTTGAAATCATATTGAAATGTTGTGCATGCCAAGTGTTCAATGAAATGCCTAAGTGATAATTTTGTGTAATTTTGAAGTCATATTTGCATTATGAGTAGTGATTTTATACTTGAAGATTTACATATGGAAAAATGAAATTGATGGTTAAGTGGTTTAAGATGGTGATGCTTAAAGAGTGGGGAATTCATGATGATGTAATAGGTAAGCATGTTTAGAGTTTACATGTAAAGTTAAATAATTTAAGATGACTATGCTTATATAATGATCACTCTTTGGTATAATTGAAGCTAATTTACTTGTTATGAATCTTGTAGATGGCCGAAAGGAGAGTAAGGGCAAGAAATGAGAATTTCATTATTGTTACGGATGCGGAGAACTTGCTAATCTTGATGCTAAATTGATAGAAGATGGGATTCATCCGGAGTATTTTGGGGTAGAGTTTGAAGAGTATTGGGGAAAGTATGTACTCCATTGGTAAAGACTCTTTCCTAAGATTAAGCCAACTCATTTCCAAGACACCACGACTATGGAAGGGCTCGAAATAGAGCGTGACTTGAGGAAGTTGTGTCGGTTTGCACAAATGGAGGCATTTTTCGATAAGAGGCCACCTACTTATTTACATCTGACTGCTGAGTTTATGAGTACACTGGAGGCAAAGAAGGATAGAAACAAGTTTCCCATGTCCATTACATTTTAGTTGAATAATGTGATGAGAATGGAAATTCCCCTACATGTTTGAATGAATTCGTGGGATGCCCGACATGTTAAGGCGATAGCAGTTTCTATGAAGGAAGGGGCTTTAATCAGCAAGATTGGTGGAAGAGATTAGTGAATGATGGGATAGAGCAGACATGATACATTCCCAGCGCTTCAAAAGGAACTGTGATAAGAAACTCGATGATGAGATACTTGGAAAAAATTATCTCAAACACTGTTTTGGGAAGATTTGAAAGTGGAGCAGTGGGTGAGAAGCAGCTGTATATAATGTTTTGTCTACATAATGAGCTATCACTGAACATGGTGGCACATTTTGTTCATTACGCAAAGAGAGTGGCCAAGAGATAAACTTCTCAAGGAGTAATGTTAGGAGGTATGATCACTATGATAGCTCAACATTTGGGAGTCAATCTTGCAGGGATGGAAAATAGGATGACAAGTAAAGGATTGAATTTTCATCAACTTATAAGAATAGAGTTCTTGTTTTTAGTTGGGAACCAATACTATCTAAGGCAAGAAAAGGGACCTCCATTTCCTTTACCAGCTCCGAAGCTTACTATAGTTTACACTCGAAGGAAGTTTGCCAATTTGGCAATGGCTAGCACTAACCACTCCAGGGTTGTAAGAGCATTCTATAGAAAAAATAGAGATGAAGTGGAAGAGGTTCTCCGGCAGATGGGATTGAGGAGAACCTAGAGCTAGTACCAATGGAAGGAGATGAAGAGGAACCACCAAATCATCTAGTGGAGTTCGAAGAGCAAGCTCCTAAGCCACCACAGTTTGAAGAAGAAGAGCAATAGCAGCAACAACGAATGGGTCCCGAATATGGGAATGAAAGATGGAACTATATGTTAGATGAGGTGAGAGAGATAAGTCAGGTTCAACAGGTGCATGGACCACAGATGAGGGAGATCCCGAGAGATACAACAGGAGCATGGGATGCATATTCAAGAACTTCAAGATGGACAGCGTCGTCGGGAGTATTATGAAGAGCAGTCTCTAGTGCATTCCAACAATATGGAGGAAATGATGACTATGATGTTCAACTTCCAATTTCCAGCATCTCCTCGTGCATACATACCATGGAATACTTATCATCCACCTCCACCTCTGAAGCCATGAAGGGAGTCATTTTAGTGCTAGGCATTTCATTTAGTTCATTTGGATTATGTTAGATATTTGATTTGACTTTGATGGAATAGATTGAACTCTATTTGTTATGTATTTTAGGAGGTTTACTTTTGGATTTATTTTGGTTTTATGTGATTTATTTTCCTTTATCTTTCAGTATTTTAGTTTGATTTTTAATTTGAATGTGATGGGTATTTGAGCTTATTTGTTATGAATGTTGAATTGATGAGCTTTAATTTCTTGAAGTGGATGATTTTTGGTCATGTATGTTATATGTTTGTGCTATATTTTTGGTTTGGTAAACCTTTGTTTATGTGTTGTGATTGAGCTTTTTATTCTTGTATAGATTTGGATTGGTGGTATGTTTTGGAAAAGTGTAAATGTTTTTAAATATGAGCTATGAAGCATTATTTGTGATAGGTGATAGCAAGCATGTTAAAGGTTCTTACTAGTCGAAATTGTGACATGAATTACATAATTTGTTCAAGTTTGAGAAGCATGAAGATTAATTAAGTTTCTTTTTTGTCCAAGTAAAAGCTTGTGAGAATTGAGCCTCAACCGTGCCTCAACGGTTAATTCTTGATGAGAGGACCGGTTGAATTTAGACAAACTAGAATTTTCTCATGGACTATAGGAACGAAGCCCGAATAGTGGATCTTTGTGAAATGTTCTTAGGCCATCTTTGTTAAATGAGTCATAGCCATAAATTTCCTTACCCGAACATCATCCTTAGTCAACCATATTGAGCCTATAAGCCTATTCTTTGTGATTTGAGCACAATACAAGCCTTAAACACCCATGTAAGCTTTATATAAATAACCTTTGTGTGAGTAATTGAGGAGATGATGGTTTACAAGGATTGATGTAAGAAATGTACAAGAAAAGAAGGAAATGGAATCAAGAAAAGGATGAAAGAGCTCAAGTTAAATGCATATGGAACCTCAACATTAGAAAAGGAACAAAATCAACAAAAATATTCTAAAGGCATTCAAAAGATCAAATAAAGGAAGCATGCAAATCAAAGGAAGCTCAAGAAACCTATGGTATGATGATGTTAGTTCTTAAGAGTATTTGAAAAAGAAGAGAAGAATGAGAAGTGAAGGTAATAAAAGAGATTATCATCTATTTGATTACTTAGACATATATAGTCACATTTAAGCATTTTCTCCCTACCTTACAAAAGAGCCTAAACATTACATCCAAAAGATAAAGACCTTTTTGATCACTCTTTGAAACTAGGGTGGCTTGTGAACATAGTCCATATGCAAGCCTATGGTGAGTCGATTTGATCGGTTGATGAGAGTTGTTTTACCCTACTTCATAGAGTGTGTGCAATTGATATCTTTTGAGAGGCTTGGATTGAAAAAAAACTTGATTACTCTTTTGATTTCTTAAAATTGAACTTGTTAATTCTTGATGTTATAAATTTGATGGTGTAAGGATACTTAATGTGATTTTGTAGTCCTTATTATATGTGATGTTTCATAGTTTATGTTCTTTAGGTATTTTTTTTCCTAGGTGAAAATTTCTCCTCTTGAGTATCATTTTTCATTGTTCGAGGACGAACAACACTTTAAGTTTGGGGGGTTGATCATTGTCATTTTTACCTAGATTTTAGTGTCTTTACTTGTTGATTTTTGGATGTTTTTATCCGTATTTGTGTGACTTTTTAGTTGATTTATATTTAATTAGGAGAAGTGTGTACATGTTGATAAATGAGTGGAAATAAGCTTAAATGTGTATAAAACAAGTCAAAAATGGAGTCGGGAGCTAAAACGAAGAAAGGAGAACAGGGCATGCTCGAACACGCCTAGTATGCTAGCACACGCCCCGTGTGTGGAACACGGGCTTGTCAAAAGTGGTCGTGTGCCAGCATCAGAACATACTACACGCCTAGGAGGAGGCCGAGTGCAGTGCACGAGCTGTGTCCAGTAACACGCAGAACATGCTGAATTGTATGTGCAATACACGAGCCGTGTGCTGGGTAGTGTTGGTGTAGAATCCATAATTAAGTTGGCACATGTTCTAAAAGATTCCAAAGGGTATAAAAATCCAATTTGTGTGAAAATTATTTGAAGAGCCACATTTAGGAGCACTTATCAATATCAAACACATAATTTCTCACCACATTTTCACACACACATTCTAGTCATCCATTTCCACACTTTTCATCCATTGAATTCATTTTATCTCCCAAAATTCATCCATCACTCTATCATTCCATCGATTTGAGAAGAGAAGACCATCATAGATTGAAGAATTGAGCATGTTAAAAGGAAGGAAAGCCATCTTAAAAAAAGGGAAGCCGATCTACTTTTCAATTTTTATTTTTCTAAATATTTTGGCTCAAATGGAGCAAGTCATTGGATGTATTGATTTGAACATGATGTGTAGTGGATAGTCCTATAATAGGGCTAATCATATGATTGGTTGAGAAGAATGCTAGATGTGTAGGATTTTAGATGTTGATTTGAGTTAATTTTGTACTTCCTTTTATGATTAATAGTTCATGTTTCATTTCATTACTTGTGTGATTAATTCTTACTTACAACATCTTAAGATAGCCAATTGATTTCTTTAGTTAATTGATTAGCATAATCATTAGTATAAAATCAAACCTCAAATTTTATCGATCTTACAAAGCATGATTGAGGACAAATCAGAATACACCTTAATTTTACTTTTCCCTTGGGACGATATACAATAAATTTTGTTACTTGGTCACTACGTGTACAACAACGGTAGAGTTCTCTCACTCTAAATCATTTTTGGTAAAAATGGGACTAAGAATAGAGACTAACTGACTCATTATAAGAAGGAGCCCATAACATAATTATGGGATTAGAGCGGTAGTGCAGTAATAATATTTTAGTGGAATATATTATTATTATTGGACTTAAATATAAGTTTTGGGCTAAACTTGAATACTTAAGCCCAATGGAGGCCCAACTCTAATTTCTCTTCCTGGTCCTTGTTGTAGCCCATATATAAGCCATCTTAGCTATCCAGAAATCCTAATTATTCATGCGTAACACTGAGAGGAGGGAAAGGGAACAACAGATTGAGAAGATCTTAAAGATTGTCTCCCACACGACGTCAAGATTGGACTTGGGAATACAGCAGAAGATCAAGAGGGTGTTTGCTGCTGTTGTTCATCAACTTCCACAATTTTTTTAAATAGTGTGGAAATCTAAACTGGATGAGTGATACACCATTCGAAAGACACTGAAGAGGGAATCATTTTGGCATAAAGTTCACTCAAATCGAAGATTAGATGAGGAAGTAATGTCCAATATGGTGAGGCTGCGCATGCTGCCAGCGAGAATTCATTCTCTTCTTCAATATATCCTGGTGAAAGGTTATATGATTTTATGTTCTTGCTTTTCCTGATATAGAATCGTATAGAACCCTAACGGTTCACATTAACCAAATGATCGAATGACAACAGTTAGTATCAGAGCTTCAGTTTCGTGGTGAAGCATGATATATTAGGGTAGGGTTTATGTGCTATATGTGATTTATTTTTGAATTAAAATCGCATGAGGATTAGGGTTTGGTGTGATTTGATTGTCCCTATATATACCCTGTATCGTCAATTGGTTTCGGTAATACTCGACCTTGAAAAGACAAAGACTATATGCTACCGTGCATTCTAGCATGGCTAAAAGCACGTTGTCATGTGGGTGATCGTGCGACGGTGCTCGCTGGCATGTGATGGCCGTGTGAGGGGCACATGGAGTTGTGCGTTGGCTACACGGTGGAAGGAAGTCAGCAGAAAGGAAGCACAGATGTTGGGGCGCAGCAGGCATGGTGCGAGGCTAGGCGGGCATGGTGCATGGATCTCTGTGTGATGCGCACGATACGGTGCCAAGGGTGCACGGGTTGTGCCGGGCATAGGTGATCAGTGTTGGGGTTCTATTTTTTAGATTAGGTTTCGGGGTGCTGCCTCACCGGGAAGGTCAATCCCCATCTGCATTCCCCATATTCGTGCTTGGTGGTGAACAATCGAATTCGCTGATATATAATGGCTTATAATTAATTTAATTATTTGATTATTGTTATATATGTATGCATGATTCTCTGTGATTTACTGCCTTATGTGCTGTAATAGGAGCATGCTAGGTTGTTATTTTATTTTGGAATATTCTATTCATGTAAAAACCCTTATGTTAAATAACTAAGTGGGAGAGGGGATTGATAATTAATTCCCACGGCCTCCATTATTTGTTTGTAATGTGCTGCAAGTATACTTGTGTGTTGGCTATCGTGCCTTCCTCCCCATTGGATGAGTATATTTGTGGATCACTAGTACAGACTATATTAAATAATTATTTTTGTAATGTGGTGCACGTAAACTTGCGTGTTGACTATAGTGCCTTCCTCCCCATCGAATAAATTTATTTACACAGATCACTGGTACAAACTTATAATTGATGATTGTAAAAAGTTATCCGAGTGCATGTGTACTTCTCCATCTATAAGGCACACATGCTGGGGGGCCGCAGACTTAGGATCAAATAATGGTGTACACTTAGGTGCAACTAATAAGTATCTTCCTCATTGGAGTCACTGTTGTTATTTACATGGCAAAATAGGAACCGACTATTAAATATTTTGTCATGAAGTTAGGTGAACCAATGAAATTAATGTGTAAAACATTCTCTTGTAAATATTCGGGTTTGTATACGTCCACACTATCATGGCTTGCAGACTCACGATTTTCAAATGGTTTTATTTTACTTATTGTTGACTAAAAGAAATTATATTTACTGGTCCAAAATTAGATGATAAGAAAAGAATCTTGGTTTTAATTCTTACTGCTTAAGAAAATATAAAATTGTGTTCTCAATAAGGATGTCCTCTGATGCCTATTTAAGTCTCCAGTAGAGAGGTAAGACGTTCATAGAAATATGACAATCTCATGAGACTCTTCGGATATTTGAGAAAGATAGAAAGGCAAAAGGTCATGGTTGAGTTGATGAATGAATTGAAAAAACATGGATACAAATTGAAAGGAAAACCTAGGATAATTTTATTCTCCATAGTTTGCCTAGATGTTTTGAGCAAGTTCCACCTGAATTACAAGAGGCTGTATTCGGTGGGAAACTTCTGACAAAACAAGTGGTGAAGGAAATCAATTTTCATCAAGATATGAACAAGGTTAGTATCTCATTCACTAGTCATTGAAGCATAGTGATGGCATCTATTGACACGTTGTGTGTAAATACCGAAATCACTAAAAGCCTGCAACTAAGTGATGATGAGATTATTGAGTACATGAGTAAGCTACGAAATAGTAGTTGTTGCAGTGGGAGTTGTTTATTTATTTTCTGATAGGAATAAACATTTGATTAAGAGAAATTGTCTTTACGTACATTTTCATAGAAAGAATTTAATTTCTATTTCTATACATTTACGGATGGACACTCTATTTCATTTAAATGACATGGTCATTATAAAGAAGGATAGAACTATAATATGTTGCGGTACGTTGGTGGATAATTTGTACACTCTTAGATCATGTTTATCCCACAAATAAAATAAAAAGTAATTAATAACGTATCTTCTAATCTTTGTAAGAGAAAGGAACCTTCGAAGATGAACTAAATATACTCTTGGAATCTAAGACTAAATCATATTAAAAATATGTGTTTTGAGCTCTGATTCGTGTGATAATGACGTATGATTTGATCTTAAGTCAAGATAAATCGAGATATGTAGTGGAAAGTCACGAATTAGGTGCGTGTAAGGCCGTTTGAGTGGATTTTCGAAGGAAAATTGGATATAATTGACCAGAACCGGAGAAGGGGTGTTGTAGACATCCAATTCGACCAAATGGTAGGTGGTTCGACTAACACCCATGGTCGAACCAGGTGCCAAAAGTCAGCAGAAAGGTAGTCCGACCACGATGGTATGGTTCAACTAGGCATGCTAATCGAACTGTGGTCGAACAAAAAGAATTAATATTCGCAAGAGTGGTTCGACATGAAGCTTCTGGTTCAACCAGTGGTTTGAGTCGAACCACGCACTTGCCAACTTGTTACATGCCAGTTTGACCAGGCCTTGGGTGTTCGAATAGGGGCCTTGGTTGAACCAATGCGTGAGAAACTTCTAGATTCATATTTTTACACCTTCAGTACGTGTTTTAACTCAAAAAGCCCATCCTAGGTCCATAAGGAAAGCTCACAAGTATAAAAGAAAGACCTTACGCAGGGGAAAAGGGAGCCATTCACCACCTTCATTTTACACAACATCCGAAACCCTACCATCATCCACAAAACTGTGGAGAGTGATTCGTCTATCAAATCAAATGAGAACCAAGTGAAGATTCAAGACGGAGAGAGACGCGACGGCGCCCACATCTAAGGTTCACTTTGCAACTTAATTTATCTTGTAATTTTCTAGACTATTGTTAAGATCTATCCAACCACCATGATTGTTCTTCAATCAATCATGGGTTAGAACCGCTTCCGTAGTTCTAGGATTTATGAAGGTTTTATAAGTTAATTGAACTTTCGTGTGTATACTCCGTATAACACTACTTGTGGTTTATTTTATATAAGACTATGCATTTTTAATTCATACTCAGAGTTGTTTTGTGTATCTTTAATTGTTATATAGAGTCTGAGTACATATATTGATTATTGATTGAGTGCGTTCACTGCGGAGCAGAATTCTATGCAATGATTCTAAGTGAGGGGACTCCGAATTCTCATTAGAACTATCTTATATAAATACTTATTAATTGAATATTATTCGGGATAATAAGTAGGACAAAGAGAAATAACTTCATAGTACCTATAAAGGGAGATCATATTGGGTTAGAGTATTAAGTGCATGGGAAATAATTGATACTGATAGTACCTAGAAAGAGGGGTGAATTATATATGTTGCTCCAAGGGTATTCACACGTGTCACACGCTTATTTACTTATGTCTATAGAGTAGATTTGCATGGTTTAGTGATGCCTCCATACTCCACAAGACAGAGTCGGACATTGATACACGGAAGGAAAATTTATGAGTAAAACTGGATGGCCTGAAGAACTACCTATTTTGTTACTTATTCACTTTCTTTTTTTCTCTACTGCTTGTTTATTTTAATTATTCTTTTAATTATTTGTTTATTGGTTACTTAATCATCAAAACTATATTGCAATACTAGTCTTAATAAGTTAGATTATAATTAAATTGATAATAATACGGCGTTTGGGTTCGATAAACACATGGTTTCTTATCTAAGCTACAATAGCATCCTTCACTCTTGGGGATTAATATTGCGTGTTGAGAAAATGCTCATCAAGTTCTTGGCACTATTTTTGGGGACGACATTAATTATTAGGTTATTATTTCTAGTTTAATTGAGACTATTTTATTCTTGTCTATATTTTCTAACGTTTATTTTTCTTAGGTGTATGCACATTAGATCAAGGGCAGGAGAGTTAGCACCTTTTAATCCAGAGATTAGTGCATCGTCGAGAAAGAAGAAGAACAAGAACAAGAACGTAGAACCAACTGAGTCCTTAATCTAGGAGTTAAAGTTGAAGAGCAGAACTCGCAAACTATTGCAGCTACAACTGGAAACAACTTGGAAGTAGAAGCAGTCAACATGGTGGCGAATCCGGATAATCTTTCCATCCATGAAGTCTTTAAGAACAATGGAGGAGGCAATGCGAGGTTGTTAGAAGCAAGAGGGGCCGGAGCTGATTTTGATCTTCACCCTGCTCTGATCAGCATGATTGAAAGGAGTCCCTTCTCTGGGGAACCTTTGAAGATCCTCAGCAACATCTGAATAAGTTCCTTGGTTATGCAAGTACACAAAAGGATGTAGAAACTCATGAAGATGCAAGGAGGATCATCTTGTTTAAGTTCTCGCTCATTGAAAGGGCGAGAGATTGGTACGATATTCTTGATGCTGCTGAATGCTTTACCTGGGAGCAATTATAATTGAAGTTCTTGGAGAGATACATACCACCTTCGAAGGTGTTTAAGATGAAATAAGAAATCAATCAATTTACTATCAATGGTAATGAGAAATTTCATGAGGCTTGGGACAGATTCAAGAACATGCTCAGAATGTGTCATAACATGGGCTATCTAAAGCTCAATACATCAGTATTTTCTATAACGGATTGGACTGTGATACTTGAGTTTTACTAGATGCTTCATGGAATGGAGCACTACTTACAAAGTCATCCATTGAGGCTGAAAAACTCTTTGAGGATATTTCAATGAATTCAAGAGATTGGCCAACTAATAGAGTGAGGGGCACTTATGTTCTTGGAAAAGTAGTACAGGTTGAGCACACGATGGTTAAGTCAAGTAGAAAGAATGAGATAGACTCTAGTTTAGCTAGTATCAACAAGTTACTTGGGTCTTAGCAAAAGCAAATTACTGGTATAGCACAGTGAGTACCAATGATGCAGCAGGATATTTATAATGAAGGAGCTAGCCAAGAGGAATTGGAAGAGGCGAACAACGCCATGGGTCAAAGTATTCAAGGAACAAGGTTCCAAAATCAAAGAAACTAGAATTATCAAGGAAATTACAATAATCGTGGTCCCCCGGGTAATCATTAACAACCAAGAAGGCCGAAGTTTTCATGGAGTAATCCTAATACAGCAGTACAACCTCGTGTTGGTGTTGATCTGAGTGCTAAGGTAGAAGAAGAAAAACCTAGTTTTGAGGATACGGTGAACAGGTTCATGGCGAGGAATGATGCAAGAGTGGATCGCCTGAAAGCTAAGCTAGAGGCAAAAATTATTACAAATCATGAGGATATATCTAAGAAGATGAGGTCTTGACGTTGTTGATGGAGGAGATGGTCAGGAATGTGAATCAATTGATGCAAACTATAGAGAAGGGGAAGTTCCCATATCAAAGTATAACAAACCCGAAGTAGTGCAATGCCATCACGTTAAGGTCTAGAACGTAGTATGAGGGATCGATGATGTCAAAAATGAATTCTGAAGCTGTAGGAGCTCGATTTGACCAAGCCAATAGGCCAAACTGCAATTTGGATGTCGAACCAGGCACATGGGCAACCTCCAGAGATCCCAGCCGAGCGGTTTGGCCATGATCGCTATGGTTCGACCAACACTGTTGGTAAAACCATGGTCAAACCACCCTGTCCAGAGCACTCTATTTTGTCTGAAGCATGATTCAACCATGATCACTATGGTTCGACTATCCCTGATGGTTGAACTAACTTGTCTAGTGGAGAATGCATTTTCTGAAGTACGGTTTGACCACTACTCGTCTGGTTCGACTAGTACCCATGGTCGAACCATGGTCGAATTGCCTCATTCAACACCGTTTTCTATGCTAAATGCTTTACTTAATGTTGATGCTACTCCAGTACCATCTAAAGAGCAGAATATTGAGCTTATAGCAGAGGAGAAATAGGAAAGAGTAAAGAGATTGAGAGCCGAGAAGGACAAAGCAGAGAAGGTTGAACGTGATGAATGGGGGATTCCCAAGACTAAGATACCTCCTCTGTTTCCTTTCAAGTTAGTCAAGAAGGGATTAGAAGAAAAGTACAAGAAGTTTTCAGATATCATAAACAAGATAAGCTTAAGCATTCCTTTCTCTGAAGTACTCTTAGAGATGCAATATTATGCTCGCTTTCTTAAGGATATATTATTGAAGAAGAGAAGCTTGAATGGAATTGAAATGGTTAATTTGTCTGAGAACTATAGTTTGATCATTCAGAGGAAGCTGCCAGCTAAGTTAAAGGGTTCAGGAAGCTTCACTATTCTATGTGAGATTGGAAAGAGGCCGGCACGACGAGCCTTGTATGATCTTGGGGCAAGCATCAATTTGATGCCAGTGTCAATATTTCAAAGGCATGGTTTGGGGGAGTTAACTCCCACAACGGTTGCTCTTTAATTGGCAGATAGGTTTATGACTTTTACAAAGGGTGTGATTGAAGATGTGCTTATAAAAGTAGAGAAACTAGTCTTCCATGTGGACTTTCTTGTACTTAAGATGGAAGATGACAAGGATAATGTCCCCCTTATCTTAGGGAGATCATTCCTCGCCATGGCTGAAGCTATGATTGATGTTCAAAAGGGTGAGCCAAGGCTGCAGATGGATAAAGAAGAGGTTCTATTCAACCTAGATAAAGCAATGAAGATGCCGATGAAGACGCATTGTCATAGCATTGATGTGATGGAGGAGATCGTGAAGGAAGATATGTCCTTGATCCTTTTGAAGGATCCCCTAGAGACATGCTTAGCGGAGTCTCTTACTTTTCCCAACACAGAGCTAGATGAGCTCTCAAATGAGGTATGTATTGAATTTCTTAAAAATCTACTTACTTTGGGTTATGACATGTATGAATAAAAAAGGACCAAGTTTGAATAGGTGAAGTGGACTAGAAAGTACTTGCCATTGGATCGAGAAAGCACATCAAAAGAAGAGAAGAAAGAGGAGTTGAAACCATTGTCGGAATACTTGAAGTACGCCTATCTAGGTGACAATGAAAAATATCTGGTAATTGTATCTTCTTCTATAATTGTTGATCAACATAAAGAGTTATTGGATGTGCTTAGGAAGTATAAGTCTGCAATAGGTTGGTCTCTTGATGTTTTAAAAGGAATTATTCCATCATATTGCATGCATAAGATAAGATTGTTAGATAAAGCCAAGAGTAGCATTCAGAATCAGTGGAGGGTGAATCCCGCTATTCAAGAAGTGATTAGGAAGCAAATCCTAACATGGCTAGATGCAGAAATTATATATCCAATTAGTGATAGTCCCCATGTGAGTACATTGCATGTTGTAGCTAGTGATAGTCCCCATGTGAGACTCTAGCTACTAGGATTCCTGCAGGATGGCATGTGTGTACTGCTTACAGAAAACTAAATGAAAATACATGCAAAGACCATTTCTCTTTTCCTTTCATTGATCAAATGCTTGATCGTCTTTCATGGTATGATTTTTAATGTTTCTTGGATGGGTACTCGGGGTATAATCAAATCATAATTGCACCAAAGGACCAGGAAAAGACCACTTTTACTTACCCTTATGGAATCTTTGCTTGTAGAAAGATGCCTTTTGGATTGTGTAATGCACCTGCTACATTTCAACGCTGCATGATGGCGATATTCGATGGCTTGATTGAAAAGATCATGGAGGTGTTTATGGATGATTTTTCTATTTTTGATTCCTCCTTTGATATATGTTTGACTAACCTATCTACTGTTTTGAAGAGATGTATTGATACTAACCTGGTTTGGAATTGGGAGAAGTGTCACTTCATGGTAAGAGATGGGATTATATTAGGGCATCATATTTCAGCCAAAGGATTGTAGGTAGATCGAGAAAAGATGGTAGCGATTGAGAAGCTTCCACCACCTACTAATGAGAAGGGAGTGCGGTCCTTCCTTGGACATGCATGATTTTATATGAGATTTATCAAAGACTTCTCAAAATAGTTCAGACTGTTGTCTCACTTACTTGAAAAGGATGTTCCTTTTGTTTTTGATGAAAAATGTCTAACTGCTTTTCTAGTTTTGAAGGAGGCACTTATTACTGGACGTATCATGATCACACTGGATTGGACTCAACCATTTGTACTTAGGTGTGATACAAGTGATCTAGCACCTTGGAGTGGTGCTTAGGCAGATGAGAGAGAAGAAGTTCTACACCATCTACTATGCGAGTAAGACTTTCGATGCAGCATAAAAGAACTACACTGTCACTAAAAAGGAGTTTCTAGTTGTTCTGCATGCATTCAATAAGTTTCAACACTATTTGGTTAGCATGAAGACCATTGTGTACACAGATCATTCTGCGATCCAGTACTTGATGCAAAATAAGGAAGCGAAGCCAAGGATCATTATATGGGTCATTCTTCTGCATGAGTTTGATATGGAGATCCAAGATAAGAAAGGTACGGAGAATGTGTTCGCGGATCACCTATCAGGGTTGGCGACAAGGGAGCATTGTGATGATTCTTTCGAATACATAGAAGATATGTTCCCTGATGAGAAGATTATGGTGGTGCTTGCTGAAGGAGCAGAGAGAGCTTGTGTAGTCGATGCTCAAGGAATGGATCCATGGTACGCAGATTATGTTAATTACATTGCCGTAGGAGAGATTCCAAGAGATCTCAACAGGTATCAACTTGCAAAGTTTAAGAGGGATGTTGAGATGTATATATAGTATGATATATTTGTCTACAAGATTTGTGTGGATTCTATTGTCTGTAGGTGTGTGCCTGAGAGGAGATGGAGAGTGTTCTTGATTTTTACCATGCACAAACTAATGGGGGGCATTTCGGAGCTCAAAAGACGGCGGCTAAGGTACTTCAATATGCTCTTTAATGGCCTACATTGTTTAAAGAGAGTGAATCATATGTGGCGACGTGCAATAGATGTCAAAGGATGGGAAACATTAGTAGAAGAGGTGAGATGCCACTTCAGCCAAGCATTGTTGTTGAAATCTTCGATGTATGGGGAATCAATTTTATGGGGCAGTTTTTCCCATCTAATGGATTTCTCTACATCCTTTTAGCGGTTGATTATGTTTCTAAGTGGGTGGAGGCCATTCCTACTTGCATGAATGATTCAAAGACTGTGTTGTCTTTCTTAAAGAAACATATCTTTACCCGCTATGGAGTTCCTAGAGCACTTGTAAGTGATTGAGATTCCCACTTTATCAACAAGCTTCTTGAAAGAGTGCTCAAGGAGTGTTAAGCATAGGGTCACTATACCGTATCATCCTCAATCTAATGGGTAAGTCGAGGTCTCCAACCGATAAGAGAAACAAATTTTTGAGAAAGTAGTTGGAACTAATAGGAAGGATTGGGCTGTCTCTCGATGATATTTTGTGGGGGTTCCGAACTGCTTACAAGACTATGCTTGACATATCCCCTTATCAAATTATCTATGGGAAGCCATGCCACTGACCCGTAGAGATTCAACATAAGGCTTTTTGGACATTGAGAAGTTCGAACTTGTGTCTTAAGGATCAAAAGGAGTTGAGCTTGACTCAAATCAATCATCTAGACGAGTTCAGAAATCTAGCCTATAAGAACTCTGTGATCTACAAGGAAATAATAAAGAAGTGGCATGATTCAAAGATCAATTACTATGAATTCAAGCAAGGTGATGAGGTATTACTCTTTAACTCTCATTTGAAGCTCTTTCCAAGAAAATTGAAATCGAAATGGATGAGACAGTGCATTATCCATAGAGCCTGTGGAGGGGGAAGTTTTGAAATCATGGACAAAGACGGAGACATCATAGTGGCGAATGGCCATCGATTGAAGCACTATAGGTCATCGGATGATGCTTGCGTCGTCTTTGAAGATACCTTGCATTAATGTGGTACCATCGTGACTCTCTGACGTTAAACAAGAGCACCTGTTGGGGGCTTTCCCTCTTGTTTTATTGCTTTATTTCATTAGTGTGAGTAAGATATTTTTATATTTGACGTGCTTACTTATTGAAAATTACATCTCTTTGCAAACTTAGTTTCGACTATAGTTTCTACTAAGTTTGGAGGGGTGTGATGTACTTACCTTATTGTAGCACTGAGAGTATATTCTTTTCTTTATAACACATGTTAGGGGAGTTATTTTTTATGGCATATTAAAACTTTAACCGATTTTGATGTGTCAATTTTTTTACAATTTGCCTACTGTTTATTAGTGTTTTATTTATTGAGTCGTATCCAGAGTATATATAATTATTATTAAGTCTTAATATGGTTCTCTAGCTTTAGATTTGCTCTGTTTTGGTACCTAATGATCGTTTGTGAGCTTGAAGTTTGCAGAGGACGAAGAAGAATGGACATTGAATGATCAGGGGCTCGGTTCAACTAAAAAGGCCTTGGGTCGACCTGTGGTTCGAGTCGAACCAGTCGTGTTCGACGTCAAAGCCCTGGTTCGACCAACAATTCGAGTCGAACTACAGTGTTGAACATGTCTAGAAGCTGAGTTTGACCATGACGAGGTGGTTTGACGACCTGGCTTAGGTCGAACCACACAAGTAAGTGGCATCTTATATTAAATTTTTGCCCCCATTCCGTACATTCTTCACACCTTTCGCAGTCGAATCCTCTCCAAACTAAAAAATTCTCTCTTCCAAACTTTGATTTTGCTTCATTCTACTCCGATTAAACCATTTTCCATCCTTCCCATACTCGAATTCTCATAGATTTGAAGTGTTTTAATTAGTGTAAAACTAGGGTTATTCATCCAATTCGGGGATCTTTCATATTTTGTTCATACTAAGCCATGGCTGGATCAAAAGGTATGTTCTATTGTCTCTATTACCCTAAGATTGAAGTTCTATTACTTGATTTTAAGTGGGTAAGTTGATTGAATTCGTTTTTTATGGATTCATGGTATAATTTGAATTTTTTTGCGAAATCTTATATGAACAAGTGATGGGTCTGATTTTAATTCTTAATTTGTTGTTAGACCTTGATGTTTACGTTAAATTGTTGAGTAATTTGAGTTGTGAGGTGAAGCATGTAGAATTTTGAGTTGAATTGTTGAATTTGATAAAGGCATGCTTAAGGGAGTGATGTGGTTGTTGAAATTATTAGAAATTGTAGTTCAAGAGTTGAATTGAAAGTGAAATTAGATTGGCATGTGTGTGGATTCATTGTTCAACTTTATGAACACATGGAGATTGAGAGCATGATAATTTGGTATTGATTATACGTGTTTAGCTTAAAGTCTTGAGTAAAGTTTCATGTATAGTTTGTTTTGAATTAGGATTGGTTTGCTTTTCTTATACATGTTTTTGTATTGAAATATTATTCTTTTAGGAAAAGGAAATGAGATCGAAGTCCGCTCTATGAAGAGACAGGATAGGCAGCCTCGTGAAGACGAGGTTACAAAGAAGCTACGGCTTGAAGAGAGGCTTGCTAGGAATTTCCACATCTGAATGGAAAATTGGGAAAAGATCAAGGATCAATGGGGGGCTATGTCTGACAAGATTGCTCGAATAAGGAAGCAGAATGATGGGGCCATGATTGCAATGAATATCAAGGATGATATAATGTGGATGTTTGATCAAGTTGGGATCCTGCAATTCATGGAGATGAAGAGGCTAACTTACTTTCATGTTACTGCGGAGGTCTTGTGCTCAATTACTGTAGGTTCGAGTTCTCTTCCTTTCGAGTGTTTGTTTCAGTTTGGAGGAGAGAAGAGAACTTGGACAGCAGAGGATTTCAATATTCTAATAGGAACTCTGAGGGGGATCTAGAGGCATGAGAATGGGCACTTTAGACCGAATGATTTCTGAATAGCTATTTCCTGAGAGGACATGGATTTTAAGACAAAGGATGCTCGTGCTGCTTTGATTCAGAACCTCGTTATTCGATACATGGATAGAGTTATAGGCAACACGTTGTTTGTCCGATCTGAGGAGAGTTGTGTATCGAGGGGAGAGTTGTATGCTCTTTGGTGTATGCTGAATGGAGTTTATTTTAATGTGGGATCGTATTTGATTCAGCAGCTCTACAGATTTAGGAGTTCTACTTTTCAGAGAGTGAACATTGGAGGATTGCTTACTCTTGTGGCTGAGTCGTATCACATGGACTTCATGGGTATTACACCTATTTTGGAGGATTCGGATCTTGTAATGAGTACGTGTGTCAAGGCTAGGTTTGCTTTGCATAGGACTGGAGATTGGATGTTTGTTAGGGGTTCTAGTCCATATTCTTTCATGTTTCCTTATTGATGTGGGAGCATTGACTGTGATCCGGAATGATTGGAACTTGTTGATGAGCATTATAGTACACAAGGTGATCTTCACTACGTGCTCGAAGAGAGGCAATTGGAGGACTGTGGCTCAGATGTACGCTGTGGGTATGTTTATTGAATTGCAAAGAATAGTTGACTAAGCACAACAGCTTCAGTAGGAAGAGCATGTTGAGCAGATGCGTGGAGATGAGCCTTTTGAGCATCCTGAGATGGATATACCGCAGTAGCCGCAGTACCATGAGATCCCACCACCACAACATCCACAGAAGCCACAGCAGCAGCAGCCTTGGGATGGTCCCATTGCGTATTATACAGAGCAATTTAGGTTGATAAATGAGCATCTTGCCAACCTAAACAATAATTTGCTTACCACAAGCTATTCCACGCTCGATATGAGATATAACGCGCTGCATGATGAGTGTGTAAATTCACAAGTTTGGCGCTATGTTTTGTGCTAGTTTTGGAGAGTTTTGATGTGGAAATAGGTGGAAAACCTATATATATTGTGAAATAGCATGAATCAGGTGTTAGTGGAGCTATTTGAGTGTTTTCTTAGCAAAAACGGAGTGAAAGGGCCAAGAATCGAAGAGACGGAGTCGAAGCCACACGAACCGCCCAAGAAGTAGGTGGATTCGACCTGGCTGGAGGAGGGTTCGACCTCTCCAGCAGGTCGAACCAACGTTGCTGGACATACAGAGATGGGTTCGACCACGACTCAGTTGGTTCGACCTGGCCATCAGGTTGAACCATGGTCGAACCAGTTTGCAAGAAGGAGGATTCGACCACGACGTTGGGGTTCGACTTGCCAGTTGGTCGAATCGGGAGCAAGAGTTGTCCAGTGCTGAGGTTCGACTTGGGGTTCGACCAAGGCCTAAGTGGTTCGACCTGTCCAGAAGGACGAACCTGTGCAAAATTCTTCCAGTAGTGGGGTTCGACCTGGGGTTTGACCTGTGGCTCGGGGTTCGACCTGCTTGACGTGGTCGAACCTGTGTGCGAGAACTTACCTTATCCGGATTTTCGAGGCCGAAACGCGTGAGATCACTTAGGAAGCCCATTCCAAGCCCTAGAGACGTGATTACAAGTATAAAAGGAGGCTCATACAGAGAATAAAGAGAGCTTTTGATCGTCAATCGTAGGAGAGACAAGAGTAGAGGTGGTGATCCATCCGGAGGGCTGTGACAGAGGTTCGCTGAAGGTTCAAGTAAGAATGATTAATCTAGCCATGATTGTTCCTAGATCAATCATGGGCTAGAACCACCTTGGTAGTTCTAGGGTTATGAAAGTTTCATGATGTAATTCGTGTTTCGTGTGTAAAACTACGTACAACACTACCTGTGGTTTGTTTTATATAAGATTGCATATTTAATCCATACTCATAGTCGTTTTGTGCATCAATGATCGTTGTGTAGAGTCTGAATACATGGCATGGTTATTGATTGAGTGCGTTCACTACTGAGCAGGGTTTATCGTTATAATTCTAAGTGAAGGGATTCCGAAGTATTATTAGAACTGTCTTATATGAATATTCATGAATTGAATTGAATTCGGGTTGATGAATAGGATGAAGAGTATAACTTTATAGTACCTAAAAAGGGAGATCAAATCGGGTTAGATTCTAGACGTAGAAGATAATTGATTATGATAGTACCTAGAAAGGGGGGTGAAGCATATCTCTTGCTCCGATGTTATTCACACGTGTCAAGCGCATATTTACTTGTGTCTATAGAGTAAACTTGCATGGTCTAGTGATGCGTCCACAAACCACAGGGCAGAGTCGGACACCATCACACGAAAATACGAATTGCTAGTGAAACTGGATGACCCAACGAACTACCTATCATTCTTATTGATCACAACTCACTTCTCTCTACTTTTGCTATTTCTTTTGTTATTTCGATTAGAAGTTACTATCCATTAAACCTTTACAATTACCAACATAGTCTAAAATATACTAGAAGATTATAAAATTGATATTTATCCGTCCCGTGGGTTCGATATTGTAACTTGGTCATCTTCGCGACTACAATTGATATCCTTATACTTGAGGATTAATTTGTGTGTTGAGAAAACCCCTATCAAGTTCTTGGCGCCGTTGCCGGGGACGGCGTAAACTATCTTTTTGTATTATTTCTAGTTTATTAGGACTATTTTACCTTGTTTTGTTGTTTTCTTTCTTATTCGTTTTAGGTGTATGCTCACAAGATCAAAGAAAGGTAATCTTGAACCGTATAATCCTGAGATTGGATCATCATCAAGAAAGAAGAAGAAGAAGAAGAGCAAGGCAAAGGCAATAGACTCAACTGAAGCTCTGAATTTTGGAGTTGAGGTTGACGAGCAGATTTCGCAAGCGATTGAGGCTACAACTGAAGTTAATTTGGAAGTAGTAATAGTCAACATGGCAGCGAATCCGGATAATCTAGCCATCCGTGAGGTTTTTAGAAATAATGGGGCTGGAAATTATGAGCTTTTAGGAGCAAGGGGAACTAACACAGCGTTCGATCTTCATCCCGCTCTTATTAGCATGATAGAAAGGAACTCCTTTTCAGGAGGGTCTTTTGAGGATCCGCAGCAGCATCTGAACAAGTTCTTGGGCTATGCAAGTACTCAAAAAGACGTAGGAGAAATGAAGATGCTAGGAAGATCCTTTTGTTCAAATTCTCGCTTACTGAAAAGGCGAGGGATTGGTACGATACTATTAATGCAGCTGAGTGCACCACGTGGGAGCAATTGAAGTTAAGATTCTTGGAGAGGTATATGCCACCTTCGAAGGTGTTTAAGATGAAGCAAGATATTAACCAATTTGCTATCAGTGGAGGTGAGAAATTTCATGAAGCGTGGGATAGATTCAAGGACATGCTCAGGAAGTGTCCTCAACATGGGTTATCTAAAGCCCAATATATTAGTATATTTTATAACGGATTGGACTGTGAATCAAGAGTGCTACTTGATGCTTCTTCTAATGGAGCATTGCTTACAAAGTCATCCGTTGAGGCCGAGAGATTGTTTGAAGACATATCAATGAATTCGAGGGATTGGACCACTGATAGAGTTAGAGGTACGTATGTTCTTGGAAAGGTAGCTCAGGTTGAACAAGCAATGGTGAAGACTAAGAGAGAGGATGAGATCGTTTCGAGCTTGTCCAATATCAACAAACTACTTGAGTCTCAACAGAAGCAGATCAGCGAGATATCCCAACGAGTGCCAATCATGCAGCAAGGGATGATGAATAATGGAACCATCCAAGACGAATTGGAGGAAGCAAATCAAGGAAACCGGAACTACCAAGGGAACTATCGAGGGAACTTTAATAATCGTGGTCCATCTGGTAGTTATCAACAGCAACCAAGGAGGCCTGAATTTTCATGGAGCAATACGAATAATGCAGTGCAACTTCCGATGGGTATTGATCCGGGAGAAAAGGTGGAAGAAGGAAAGCCTGGGTTCGAGGATACTGTGAACCGGTACATGGTAAAGAATGATGAAAGAGTGAACCGCCTTGAGGCAAAGCTTGAGAAAAAGATTGATGATCACCACAGAGATTTGTCCACTCAAGTGAAAGATCTCACATTGTTGATGGGTACAATTGCAGAGAATGTGAACACATTGACTCAAACTGTAGGAAAAGGTAAGTTTCCATCTCAGAGTATAGAGAATCCGAAGTCGTGTAATGACACTGAGGTCGGGAACGCAGTACGAGGGACCGATGAGGCCGGAATCAAAGTTGGAATTTTCTAAGCCTCGGTTCGACCAACACGCAGAGGGTTCGACCAACTTTTCAGGTCGAACCCAGGTCGAACCTCATCGGCCAGAGCACTCTGTTTTGACGCAGGAGCGGTTCGACCAACACGCGGAGGGTTCGACCAACTTTTCAGGTCGAACCCAGGTCGAACCTCATCGGCCAGAGCACTCTGTTTTGACACAGGAACAGTTCGACCACGATCACGAGGGTTCGACCAACTCTTTAGGTCGAACCCAGGTCGAACCGAAGGATGGAGATTATATAGTGAAGCGGTTCGACCAAAGGGGCAGTGGTTCGACCTCCAATGTTGGTCGAACCCAAGTCGAACCTCCGGAGCAGAATGAGATCAGTCTTCCAGGAGAGAGGTTCGACCAATACAGTCTTGGTTCGACCTATCAGCCTGGTCGAACCCCAGTCGAACCTCGCCGAGATGTTTTGTTTGATGCACCTGTTGTTCCTTTTGATGTTGATGCAACTCCAGTGGTACGGAATGAGCAAAGTACAGACATAATAGCTGAGAAAAAATGGGAAAGAGCTAAGCGATTAAGAGCCAAAAAGGAGAAAGCGGAGAAGGTTGATCGTGATGAATGGGGGATTCCCAAAACAAAGATACCTCCACCGTTTCCCTACAAGCTAGTGAAGAAGGGGTTGGAAGAAAAGTTCAAGAAGTTTTCAGAGATAATGAACAAGATAAGCTTGAACATCCCTTTTTCAGAGGCAATCATGGAGATGCCATATTATTCTCGATTCCTTAAAGACATATTGATGAAGAAGCGAAGCTTAACCGGAGTTGAAACGGTAAACTTATCGGAGAATTATAGCTCAATTATTCAAAAGAAGTTGCCACCAAAGATGAAAGATCCGGGGAGCTTTACTATTCTATGTGAGATCGGGAAGGGGCCAGCACGGCGAGCTTTATGCGATCTAGGGGCAAGCATCAATTTGATGCCGTTGTCCATCTTTCAGAAGCTTGGTTTGGGGGAGATGACCCCGACAACTGTTGCTCTCCAATTGGCAGATCGATCTATGACGTTTCCGAAAGGTATAGTTGAAGATGTTCCAGTAAAGGTGGAGAAGCTAGTTTTTCCTGTGGATTTCCTTGTATTAGAAATGGATGATGACAAGGATAATGTTCCTTTAATCTTGGGGAGGACATTCCTTGCTACATCTGGAGCTATGATAGATGTTCGGAAGGGAGAACTGAAGTTGAGAATGGACAAAGAAGAAGTACTTTTCAACTTGGACAAAGTAATGAAAATGCCAATGGAGTCCCAATGTTATAGTATTGACGTGGTGGAGGAGATTGTGAAGGAGGATATGTCTCTGATCTTGTCAAAGGATCCTCTTGAGACATGTTTGATGGAATCTCTTACTTATCCCACTACGAAGCTTGACGGACTTTCTAATGAGGTATGTATTGAATTTCTTGAAAACTTACTTGCTTTGGATGATGACAGGTTTGCATTGGAAAGAAATAAAGTGGAAGAAGTCAAATGGACCAGGAAGTACTTGCCTTTGGATAACGAAAACACTCCAGTGGAGAAAAGAAAAGAGGAGTTGAAACCATTGCCGGATCACTTGAAGTATGCTTTTCTTGGTGATAATGCACAATATCCGGTAATTGTATCTTCTTCCCTTAATAATGATCAACTTGAGGAGTTATTAGATGTTTTGAGGAAGTATCAGTCTGCAATAGGGTGGTCACTTGATGATTTGAAAGGTATTAGTCCTTCGTATTGTATGCATCGGATTAGGTTGTTGGATGAAGCCAAGGCTAGTGTTCAGAATCAGCGTAGGGTGAATCCCGCAATTCAAGAGGTGATAAGGAAGCAAATTCTTACGTGGTTGGATGCTGGAATTATATATCCTATTAGTGATAGTCCCCATGTGAGTCCATTGCATGTAGTTGCTAAGAAGGGGGACATGACTGTAGTGAAAGCTGAGGATGGAGAAGCTATAGCCACGAGAATTCCTACGGGATGGCGTACATGTGTGGATTACAGGAAATTAAATGAGAACACGTGTAAGGACCATTTCCCTCTTCCATTTATGGATCAAATGTTGGATCGTCTTGCAGGGTATGAGTTTTATTGTTTCTTGGATGGATACTCGGGGTATAATTAAATCATGATTGCTCCCGAGGATCAAGAAAAGACCACTTTTACTTACCCCTACGGGACCTATGCTTTTAGGAAGATGCCGTTTGGATTGTGTAATGCGCCTGCTACTTTTCAGAGATGCATGATGACGATTTTTGATGGTTTGATAGAGAAGATCATGGAAGTATTCATGGACGATTTTTCAGTCTTTGGTTCTTCTTTTGATATGTGTTTGTCTAACCTTGCTGTTGTTTTGAAAAGGTGTCAAGAAACTAATCTTGTCTTGAATTGGGAGAAGTGCCATTTCATGGTGAAGGATGGGATTGTTCTTGGGCATCATGTTTCCGCTAAGGGATTACAGGTAGACCATGCTAAAGTGGTGGAAATTGAGAAGCTTCCACCACCGACCAATGAAAGAGGAGTGCGGTCCTTCCTTGGACACGCCGGTTTTTACAGGAGAATCATTAAGGACTTCTCAAAATACTCTAAGCCCTTATCTCATTTACTTGAGAAGGATATTCCTTTTGTGTTTAATGATGAGTGTTTAACAGCTTTTCAAGTTTTGAAGGAGGCGCTTATTACTGCCCCTATCTTGATCACACCAGACTGGACGCAACCGTTTGTACTTATGTGTGATGCAAGTGATGTAGCATTGGGTGTGGTGCTTGGGAAGCTAAGGGAGAAGAAGTTCTGCGCCATTTACTACGCGAGTAAGACTTTCGATGCGGCACAGAAGAATTACACGGTAACAGAAAAGGAGTTTTTGGCTGTTGTGTATGCATTCGATAAGTTTCGTCAGTATTTAGTTGGCATGAAGACGATTGTGTATACGGATCACTCAGCGATTCGTTATTTGATGGAGAAGAAGGAGACGAAGCCTAGGATCATAAGATGGATTCTACTACTGCAGGAGTTTGACTTGGAGATTCGGGATAAGAAAGGAACAGAAAATGTGTTGGCCGATCACTTATCAAGGTTGGAGACTATGGAGCATTGTGATAATTCTTTCGAGTATATTGAAGAGATGTTCCCTGATGAGAAGATCATGGCTGTGGCTGTTGAAGGTGCCGAGCGAGCATGTGTGGTTGCAGCGCAAGGTATGGATCCATGGTACGCGGATTATGTTAATTACATTGTCATTGGTGAAATTCCAAGGGATCTCAACCGATATCAACTTGCGAAATTTCGTAGGGATGTTGAGACATTTATATGATATGATCCGTTTGTTTATAAGATTTGTACAGATTCTATTGTCCGAAGATGTGTACCCGAGATGGAAATGGAAAGTGTGCTGGAGTTCTGCCATGCACAACCGAATGGGGGGCATTTCAGAGTGCAAAAGACTGCAGCTAAGGTACTTCAATCCGCTCTTTATTGGCCTACTTTGTTTAGAGATAGTGAGAGCTATGTGGCGTCTTGCGATAGATGCCAGCGCATGGGTAATATAGGTAGGAGAGATGAGATGCCATTGCTGCCTAGTATAGTCGTGGAAATATTCGATGTTTGGGGGATCGATTTTATGGGGCCTTTTCCCCCGTCGAATGGGTTTCTCTACATTCTTCTTGCGGTGGATTATGTTTCAAAGTGGGTGGAAGCAATTCCTACTCGTGTTAATGATTCGAAAGTTATTTTATCTTTCCTAAAGAAACATATTTTTGCCCGTTATGGAGTTCCGAGAGCATTAGTTAGTGATGGAGGTTCCCACTTCGTAAATAAATTTCTGGAGAAGGTGCTTAAGGATTATGGTGTTAGGCATAGGGTTACTACACCCTATCATCCGCAAGCAAATGGGCAGGCGGAGGTCTCCAACCGTCAAGTAAAGCAGATTCTGGAGAAAGTGGTAGGAACTAATAGAAAAGATTGGGCTATGAAGCTTGATGATGTGTTATGGGGGTTCCGGACCGCTTACAAGACGGTGTTAGATATGTCACGGTATCAAATTGTCTATGGGAAGCCGTGCCACTTACCCGTAGAAATCCAACACAAAGCGTTTTGGGCTTTGCGTCGCTTGAACTTGTCCCTTAAGGATGTAAAGGAGTTGAGGCTAACTCACATGAATCAATTGGATGAGTTTAGGAGTCGTGCTTTCAAGAATTCAGAGATTTATAAGGAACGAATGAAGAGGTGGCATGATTCTAAAATTTCGTACAAGGAGTTCAAGCAAGGAGATGAGGTACTACTTTTTAACTCTCGTTTGAAGGTTTTTGCAGGCAAGTTGAAGTCTAAGTGGACGGGACCGTTCATGATTCATCGAGCCTTAGGAGGGGGGAGTTATGAGCTTATTGACAAAGATGGAGACGTTATCATGGCGAATGGGCATCGATTGAAGCATTATAGGTCGCCGGATGATGCGTGTGTCATTTTTGATGATACCTTGATCTAATTTGGTACCGTCGTGACTCTTCGACGTTAAACATGAGCGCTTGTTGAGAGCTTACTCTTCCATTTTATTGCTTTATTTCTTTTGTGTGAGTAAGAAATTTTTATATTTAAGATGCTTACTAATCGACAATTACATCTCTTTTCAAACTTAGTTTCGACTTGCGTTTTTACTAAGTTTGGGGGGGTGTGATGTTATTACCTCATTGAAGCATTAAGAGTATAATCTTTTCTTTGTATTGTTTGTTAGGGGAGTTGGTTTTTGCGGCCATGTTGAAATTTTAATCGATTTTGATGTGACGATGTTTTACAATTTGGCTAATGTTCAGTGGTTTTTGGTTGTGTTTTCTTTTACGGAAATACTCATGAATGATATTATGTGGAACAATTTCTGAAGTTGTGCTCTAGATTGTACCTAATGAGGTTGTGTTGAAGCTTGAAGTATGTAGTGAATGAAGAACACTCAGTTTTGGAAATCAGGAGGTAGGTTCGACCAAGTCTAGGAGTGGTTCGACCAGAGCCGGAGGTCGAACAAAGGCAGAGGAAGTCGAACCGGCGTTGAAAGTTGTCCAGAGAGGAGGTTCGACCAAAGCCATAGTGGTTCGACCTGATCAGGAGGTCGAACCTATGGTCGAACCTGGGGTTGAAAGTTGTCCAGAGAGGAGGTTCGACCAAAGCCATAGTGGTTCGACCTGGTCAGGAGGTCGAACCTATGGTCGAACCTGTCAGTCGGAAGTACTCTGTTTTCCAGAAGAGGGGTTCGACCAATTCAAGAAAGGTTCGACCTGTTTAGCAAGTCGAACCTCTGGTCGAACCAAGAAGATCGTTTGTCCAGAAGAGAGGTTCGACCTCGCCATCCATGGTTCGACCAGTCCAGGTGGTCGAACCCGAGGTCGAACCAAGCCAGGTACGCGATTTAAGTTCGAATTTTCAGAGGGGTTCGATCATTTTTTTTTTCGAAACTTCAAACCTCGAACCCTCTTCGAACCTCTACACCCTTGCACAAATTCTTCAATTACACTTGATTTCACACCGATTACACAACATTACACCTTGAATTATCGATTCGGTCGCGGTTTTGGGCGGATTTCGTCGCGAGTTAGGGCTGAAATCGCGTTTTTGGTTGTTTTGTGTTTTCGATCGGTTATTCACCATGGGCAAGTCACAAGGTACATTTTTCCAACTCAATTACTCTAGGATTGAAGGTTTAGGTAAGAAATTTGATGTGAAATAGAGAATTGATGTTGAGTATGGTTGAATTTCATGGTGAATGTTGATATTTTGATTAGTTTCATATGAATTCTTGTTTCTTGGTTTGTGGTTGATTGATTATTGATAGAACTTGGATTTTTATGTGGATTAATCAAGGGTATAGAACATACCATAGAATGAGCATGTTGATTTGGTTTGAAATTGATGAAATTGAAGTAGTTCATTGAGGGAAACATGTTGAATTTTTGATTGAATTGCTTAATGCATGCTTGTTGGTTATGTTTTGATGATTAAAGAAGGTGTAATTGAAGATGTTTTGAGAATGTTGAATAAGCAAGTGGTGTTGAGATGATAGTTTGTATGAATATGCATTGATGCTTGAAGTCTTGAGTAGAGTATGTGATGTGCTAGTACAATACTTGCTTTCTTGTCTTGTTGGTTGGATTGAAGTATTTGTTTTCAGGAAAGGGATAAGTATCAAGTAAAGGAAAAGGAAAAGCAGAGGAGGAGAGATCAAAGAAGAGGCATGACAGGCCTTCAAACTTGGACAAAGTGACAAGGAAACTGAGGCTACAAGACCGTTTACCTGATAACTTCAAGATTATGATGCAAGGTTGGGATGAGATTAAAGAGAAGTGGGAAGAAGTTTCAGACAAGATAGCTCGCACTCGATACCAAGATGATGAAGCGATGAGGATAATGAGAATAGGGGATGATATATTTTGGATGTTTGATCAAGTAGGGATCCGAAGATTCATGGAGTTGAAGAGGCCGACGTACTTCCATGTTACAGCGGAAGTGGTTTGTTCGTTTGAGATGGAGAAGGACCCGCTTGGATACCCCTATCGGTGTACGTTTCAGCTTGGTGGAGTGAGTAGGAGATGGACGTCTGAGGATTTCAACGAGCTGTTTGAGACACCTTTGGAGATCCCTCGTTTAGAAAGTGCTGCATTCAGTGTAAAGCGATTTTGGAGGGAGATCACTGGGGAGATTCGTGATTACAAAACCAGACAGGCTCGTGCTTCCGCAATAAAGAACCCTGTCTTGAGGTACATGGACCGCATCCTGAGCAACACGTTGTTCGCCCGCTCGGAGGGGAGTGTTGTGTCTAGAGGAGAGTTATATGCCTTGTGGTGTATGTTGAATGGAGTGAAGTTCAACGTTGGAGCTTATTTTATTGCGCAGCTGAATCGATTCAAGACCATTGGTTTTCAAAAGGTGAATATTGGAGGGTTATTGACGATTTTGGCTGAGCATTACAACTTGGACCTCACCGGCATTACACTAGTAGAAGGAGAACCCGATTTGATTATGAGCACGTGTGCGAAGGGAGGGTTTGCCCATTTTAGAAATGGAGATTGGTTTTTCACGAGAGGTCTCAAGCCTTTCAAATTTATGTTCCCCTTCGACGTGAGCAACTTGACAACTATTCGGGAAGCAAGGAATAGGCTAATGAATTCTCTAGGACACACCGCTTTATCCGTGGCAGCGAAGTCGGGTGGTGATTGGAGAGCGGTAGCACAGATGTGTGCTGAGGGAAGGATGGCTGAGTTACAGCAGATTGTTGATCGAGGAGAGTTCCGTCCACCTCAGCCGCAGCAGTCTGAAGAGGAGGATCAGGTAGATGAGCAGCCGGAGATGGAGATTCCGGAAGGAGAGCAGCATGATGCGCCTCAACATGCTCCAGGACCGCAGCAGCGGCGAGCAGTTCCAGGTACTCGGGAGCAGCTTCGCTTGATTCATGAGCAGCTGATCGCGGTGGTAGCTGCACAACAAGAGACGAACAGGCAACTCGCGCTCGCTAACGCCAACTACGCCACGCTGAATGAAAGGTACTCTGCCTTGGATGAGCGTGTTGGTAGAGTGAATAGTCGAGTGGATATGATGGATAAACACATTACCAGTCTGTGCCGAGCTGTGGAAAATAGAATGGATGAGGATGACGATGATGATGAGGATGATGATGCTCCTATGGAGTAGTTTCAGGTTTTCTTTTGGTTTCTCCGATTCATCTTATCTCCCATTTTTCTTTTATTTTTACAGATTGGGGTGTGATTCATGTGTGAGTGGCATGTACTTGATATAGTTGATCTTGTATCGTTGCTCTGTATATGGGTTATTGATTATGTGCACTCATATGTTTACGTGTTTATTTTCATTTGGAAAGAGCATGAATAATTTGTTAAGTATATAGAATTCATGAGGAATTGATTTTGATTATGTGCTATGAGGAGTATTAGGAATTGATTACCTATGTGAGGATTTGAGCCTTTATCATGATTAATCATGATAGTTTATTCTTGAGAGAATCATTCATATGAACGTATTCTAGAACTTGGCTTGGAGTCTTGTGTGAAACTTACAATTGATGGAATATTAGGATATGATCTTAGACCATTTTTTATTAATTGAGTCACTTAGCCAAATTTCACCTTTCCTAATGATCTTATAAATCTTTGGTAGCCCTGTTTGAGCCTTTTAAAAGCTTTTTCTTTGGCAAGCCAAATATACGAGCCTTAATTACCTTATTTGAGCTTTGAAAATACCCTATTCATTGGTAGAGAGAATAAGGTGAATAAGTGTGGAAGAAACAAAGGGAAGATGGAATGAGGTTCAGTAAGAAAAGTGCATGGTTAAATCTTGTTAGGGATAGTGCCTGAAATTGGTACCCCGCATTGCTAATACATGGGGCTTGAAGTTTCTAAGAAACAGCCGAACGATGTTCGAGAAGGGTAGTGCCCATAACTGGTACCCGAGCAATTAAAAGAAGAATGATGTTGATGCAAGAAAGAAAAGGAAATTTGATAATTGCAAGTGCAAGAGAAGAATTGGAGGAGAATATGAAGTTGAATGAGAAATCAAGAACCTCCAAGGTAACTCTCTACTAGTGTATTAAGTTACTATGACCAAATTTTCCTACCCTTTCCAAAGAGCCAACATTACAACCTTGAAACAAGTCCTTTGTGATCCTAGTATTAATCTAATGTAAGTTGATTTCTGAGACCTTTGCCAAGCTTATGGTTACGCGTGAATATGAATTGATATGAGTGTTTATACTAGCCTATAGTGCCTCACGCACGAGCAAAAGAGAGTAAAGACTTATCTTGTCAGTGAGATTACTTAGTGCTCCGAATGGTGTGTGATTGGATTGATTTTACATGAGTGACATATTTGATGCAAGTAATTCTTGTTTGATTCAATGAAGTGGCATGTGTAATATGTGTTGTACTTGATCTTGTTGAATTATACACGACTCCTGTGGTTTAAATTGGTTGCCTCGGGATGAGCAACATGTAAGTTTGGGGGTTTGATGAGTGTGTAAATTCACAAGTTTGGCGCTATGTTTTGTGCTAGTTTTGGAGAGTTTTAGTGTGGAAATAGGTGGAAAACCTATATATATTGTGAAATAGCATGAATCAGGTGTTAGTGGAGCTATTTGAGTGTTTTCTTAGCAAAAACGGAGTGAAAGCGCCAAGAATCGAAGAGACGGAGTCGAAGCCACGCAAACCGCCCAAGAAGTAGGTGGGTTCGACCTGGCTGGAGGAGGGTTCGACCTCTCCAGCAGGTCGAACCAACGTTGCTGGACATACAGAGATGGGTTCGACCACGACTCAGTTGGTTCGACCTGGCCATCAGGTCGAACCATGGTCGAACCAGTTTGCAAGAAGGAGGATTCGACCACGACGTTGGGGTTCGACTTGCCAGTTGGTCGAATCGGGAGCAAGAGTTGTCCAGTGCTGAGGTTCGACCTGGGGTTCGACCAAGGCCTAAGTGGTTCGACCTATCCAGAAGGTCGAACCTGTGCAGAATTCTTCCAGTAGTGGGGTTCGACCTGGGGTTCGACCTGTGGCTCGGGGTTCGACCTGCTTGACGTGGTCGAACCTGTGTGCGAGAACTTACCTTATCCGGATTTTTGAGGTCGAAACGCGTGAGATCACTTAGGAAGCCCATTCCAAGCCCTAGAGACGTGATTACAAGTATAAAAGGAGGCTCATACAGAGAATAAAGAGAGCTTTTGATCGTCAATCGTAGGAGAGACAAGAGTAGAGGTGGTGATCCATCCGGAGGGCTGTGACAGAGGTTCGCTGAAGGTTCAAGTAAGAATGATTAATCTAACCATGATTGTTCCTAGATCAATCATGGGCTAGAACCACCTTGGTAGTTCTAGGGTTATGAAAGTTTCATGATGTAATTCGTGTTTCGTGTGTAAAACTCCGTACAACACTACCTGTGGTTTGTTTTATACAAGATTGCATATTTAATCCATACTCATAGTCGTTTTATGCATCAATGATCGTTGTGTAGAGTCTGAATACATGACATGGTTATTGATTGAGTGCGTTCACTACTGAGCAGGGTTTATCGTTATAATTCTAAGTGAAGGGATTCCGAAGTATTATTAGAACTGTCTTATATGAATATTCATGAATTGAATTGAATTCGGGTTGATGAATAGGATGAAGAGTATAATTTTATAGTACCTAAAAAGGGAGATCACTGCTTGCTAACTATGTGGTGATGGATCGGAGCTTAGGGGATTTAAATGACAACTTTGAAGCTCTGGATAGGAATGTGGATACCCTACAGAGAGATTTTGATGATTGGCGCAGGGGCGAAGATGATGATGATGATGCTCCGAAGGAGTAGAGGGCGCTAGGTTTTTCATCTTATCTGTTTCATGTCATCCCCGTTCTCTTTTCTCTTTACAGGATGGGTATTTGTGGTATGAGTGGCATGTATGTATATTGATTTAAGATTGGATTGAGGTGTGATACTAGATACTTGAGGTTGGATTTGTTGGTGATACTTGTTTTGATTGATATGTTGGGTTCTTTGCTAAGTATGTTGCATTTTTATTTTGCATGTGTTGATTTTGTTGATGAGAAGCATGTACACTTGTTAAATATGTGGAGTTCATTGTGGAATTAATCTTGATTATATGCTATGAGGAGTGCTTAGGAATCTATTACCCATGTGAGAATTTGAGCTTTATGAAATCATGCTACATCCATGCCTGATAATTTATTCTTGAGATCATTTGACCGTATTCTAGAACTTGGCTTGGAGTTTTGTGTGAGACTTATGATTAATTAGTTATTAGGAGATGATCTTTGGCCATTATTGTTTATTTGAGTTATTTAGCCAAAATTTACCTTCCCATATACTGTATAAATGGCTGGAAGCCCTATTGAGCCTTTAAAAGCTTTTTCTTTGGCAAACCTTGATAAAAAGCTCTATTCATCCTTACTTGAGCTTTGTTGAATACCCTATTCATTAGTAGAGAGTTGAGGTGAATAAATGCTAGTTTGAATTTGAAGAAAAGGAAGAAAAAATTTGGTTGAGCAATATGAAGAAAAGAAAAGATATGGTTAAATCTTGTTTAGGGGTAGTGCCTGAAAATGGTACCTTGACTGCTTAGTAAGATAGTGCCCAAAATTGGTACCCATATACTTTGAAGAAAGAAGATGTTGATACCAACGTGAAGGAATAGTTGAATCGCAAGGATCATGAAAATAAGATGGAAAAGATAAAGCTGTTTGATGAAAAGTAAAGTTCCAAGGTAATTATCTACTAGTGAATTAGTCATTTTATCTATATTTTCCTACCTTTACCAAATAGCCAACATTACAACCCAAAAGCAAGTCCTTTGTGATCCTAGCTAAGTGATTATAAGTTGATTTTTGAGACCCTTGCCAAGCTTTTGGTTACGTGGGAATATGAATTTTATATGAGCTTATATACTAACCTAAAATTGTACATCTTTTATATTTGAGAGCGAGACTAAACACTTATCTTGTGAGCTAGATGACTTAGTACTCCGAAGTGTATTATAATTGAGTGATGTTTTACGTGAATGAAATATATAATGTGAGTGATACTTGTTTTAATTTGATAGAATTGCACGTATAGGTATGTATTGTATTTGATGCTATGGCTCTATGAAATTTACACTTACTCTTATGGTTTGATTTCGTTGCCTCGGGACGAGCAATATGTAAGTTTGGGGGTTTGATAAGTCTGTAAATTCACGTGTTTTGAGCTTTGATTCATGTGATAATAACGTATGATTTGATCTTAAGTCAAGATAAATCGAGATATGTAGTGGAAAGTCACGAATGAGGTGAGTGTAAGGCCGTTTGAGCAGATTTTTTAAGGAAAATGGGATAAAAATGATCGGAACATGAGAAGGGGTGTTGTAGGCACCCGATTTGACCAAATGGGAGTGGTTCGACCAGCACCCATGGTCGAACCAGGCGCCGAAAGTCAGTAAAAAGGTAGTTCGACCACGATGGTGTGGTTTGACCAGGCGTGTTGGTCGAACCGTGGTTGAACCGAAAGCATTAATAATAGCAGGAGTGGTTCAACCACAAAGCTTCTGGTTCAACAAGTGGTTCGAGTCAAACCACACACTTGCCAACTTGTTACAGGCTGGTTCGCCTGCCATGCGGGTGACCTAGGTTTGATCCCTGGCAACGTCGTAAAAAACTTGATTCGTGTTTTCTTTGCATGCAAAATTAATCTCCAAGTATGAAGGATATCAGTTGCAGCTTAAGCAAGTGACCAAGTTAAATATCAAACCCAAAGGACTGCGTATTATCAATTTAATTATTTACTAAATTAATTAAGACGAAAGGCAATAATGTTTAAGGATTGAATTATTAACTAATAAAAAATTAATTTAAAATAACAAATAAAACAAGTAACACTGGAACAATACGAAAGTGGCTCAAGAATGTAGAATAGGTAGCTCTAAGGAAATCCAGTTTTACTATTTCTTTCCTCTCAAGTGCAGGCCAACTCTGCCATGTGGACGATGGACGCATCACTCAATCATACAAATCTACTCTATAGACAAGTGTAAATATGCGTATAACATGTGTGAATAACCTTGGAGCAAGAGATATAATTTCACCCCCCTTTCTAGGTACTATCATTATTAATTATTTCCCATGTCTGGAATCTAACCCGATATGATCTCCCTTTATAGGTACTATAAAATTACCCTCTTTATCCTGCTTACTAACCCGAATTCAATTCAATTAATAAACATTCATATATGATAGTTCTAATGAAGCTTAAGAGTCCCCTCACTTAGATTCATAACGTGGAATCTTGTTCAGTGGTGGACGCACTCAATCTACAATCAAGATATATATTCAGACTCTATATATCAATTGAAGATGCACAAAACAACCATGAATATGGATTAAGAAGGCACAATCATATAAAAAATCAATCCACAAGTAGTGTTGTACGGAGGACACATAGGAGAGTTTAATTAATTCATAAAACCTTCAAAATCTTAGATCTAGCGAAACGGTTCTAGCCCATGATGTTGTGAAGAACAACAATCATAGGTGTTGGATAGAACTTACCCATATGTCTGGAAAATATGAGATAAATTAGAAAACAAATAACACCCTAGATGCAGGAGTCATCGCGTCCTTCTCCATCTTGAATCCTCCTCTTGGTTCTCCTCTTGATTCCACTGACGAATCTTCAAAGTGATGAATGGATGGAAGAAAGGATGTGGATGTTGGTTGGTGGGTGATCCCCCTTGTGGGTTGTAGGATGATTTGTGTTGTGGTGTCTGTTTCTTGGTGTGATCTATATCCCTTTTATACTTGTAAGCTCTCCTTATGGACCTTGGATGAGCTTTTTCTTGGAAAAGCACGAAAATACATGCACGGGGTTGTAAAAATACAAATTTGGAGCTATCCAGGTATTTGGTTCGACCTATGGGCTTGGTCGACCATGGTTAAATCAAAATCGGTGATTTAATGCAGTTTTAGGCATATAGTTCGACCATGGTTCGACCTTCATGGATGGTCGAACCAGAGCTGTCGTGGTCGAACCACATTGAACCAGCTTGCGCAGTCTCACCGTTCCGCGTTCAAATTCGACATTCAAACTCTGATTTGAGTGATTATTATGCTCATGCGATCCTCTCTTCCTTGGCTTTCTTTACATATAAAGAACTCACATAAAGTCCAATATTTGAAGGTGTAACAAGCCAAGAAAAATTGCACAGCCATTTTGTTCGGTACAGCTCATGCGATGTCACCATTTTGATCATAACTTTCTCGTTTAGAATCCAATTGAAGTGTTCCTTATGTCAAAACGATCGTCTCTTCTGTGTCTTTACCAACATGTATCACACTTTTCGTTCAGAACTCTACACAAGTACAGAAAAATTACAAAATTTGGACATCCGTTTTTCAGCATTCTTACACAAGTTGCACCTTTTCTCCAATTTTGCACTTTTTATCCTTTTTCCACCTAAAATACAATAAAAAACCTCAAACTCACCTTTTTACCACATATATTGAATATAAGACAATTGTGCTAATATATAACAATAATTCTCATCATAAAGGTGTTAAATTGGACACTAAAACACGCTTATTTTCACTCTCAACAATCCCCCAAACTTACACGTTGCTTGTCCCAAGGCAACAAAATAAAAATAAAGAGAGGGAGAGTAAGAAAATTAGCGGGGAAATAAAGACTATGACTCATACCCCATTCGAAATACAATTGTCCACAACTTAGTACATGCAACTTTCAGTACATGTAATAATCAATTCATGGCATACAAGATAAAATGATCCATTGACATGTTCTCACGGAAAGTATATCTCACTCACACTCTAGTGTAAAAGATGTACATTAATGTGTTATGGTGTTTACACTCAGATTCAATTCAAGTGCATGCATAACCATAGGCTTGCCGAAAGTCTCAAACTCTCCACCACTAAATGTATGATTCGAGAATGGGATCAAAAAGGACTTTTCTTTTGGATGTAATGTTGGCTCTTTGGTTAATATATGGATAAGTGACTCAAAACTCGGATAAATAAAGTGCACATTCCGTCATGATCTTTCATTCTTCTTACTCACTTCAATTAGGTACAACATCCTCAACTTTTTCACTTTTTTCCAAGCACAACATTCTTTCCTTCTCTTTTTTTTCTTTTCTCTTGAGGTACCAGTTTCGGGCACTACCTTGCGCAGCCTCCATAGGGTACTAGATTTAAGCACTACCTTAGGGTATTTAATTCAATGGAGTACTAGATTTAAGCACTACTCCATGATTTTCTTTAGATGTATTTTCAAGCTTCGATCAATTTTTCAACTCCTTTCCAAACTGTTATCTAACTCCATCAACACACTTTGAAAAGTCATTAATTCTCTTCTAGAAGGACAATCAAGGCTCAAAAAATTCAGATGCTCAAAGTGGTTATTTCTTGTAGGCTGTCAAAGAATGATGTTTTTAGGCTCAACGGGGCTAACTAAGGATAAACATCATTCGGTGGAAAATTATTTGGCTAAGTGAATTATAAATTCATGGATGGCCTAAAATCATCTCCCATCATCTAGCACACATGTAGTTTCAAATAAGACAAGAGGCAAGTTCTAGAATACACATACAAGAATGATACTCACCAGAAAGAAATATATCATGTGATTATATACATGATAAACGAGGCTCAAAATCTCACATGGTTTTTAACAAGTATCAGAGCAATTTTCATGGTAAGGAATATCCCACAAGTACACATAGAACTTCATACCACAGTATAACAATTCCTTCATCAATTTCAAGAGCATATGAATTTCAGGCACAATTAAACAATATTAGCTCACATAGATCACCAAAAATATAGATCTCAATCCTTTTACTTCTATGAATTAAAAGCACACATAAGGATTAGAAAAAGGAAATGAGGGAACCTGGTTTCTTTCTTTCAAAACGTTCACGAGCTCCTCAAGTTGTTCAACTCGGTCAGGTCAAAGCCTCAGTTTACATGTTTCTATCGTCAAAGCTCAACATACCTCATCATCATAGGATTTATAAATAATAATATATGAGAACTATAAGAAAGACTCAATTAACTATCAAATCGACTCCACACACTAGAAACACCAACACAACACACTAAATATTAGGTAAGTTGCAAAAAATTGACATAACAACCCTGGTTAAAGTATTAATATGCCGCAAAAAATCAACCTCCTAACAAACAAACAACCAACGAAAGGAAAAATTACACCCTCGGTTCTCATAAGATATATAATTACCGAAATGTGAGCACCTCAAATATAATAACTCCTCACTCACACAAAAGAAATAATAAAGTAATAAAACGAAAGGGACAAGCCCCCAACAGGTGCTCAAGTTTAGCGTCTGAGAGTAACGACGGTTTACCACTTTTTGAACTACTGGATCAGAGGACTATCTTCTCGCATCCTCACCTTCAAGTACTTTCTTTCCCTCTTCTTGTCTACACTAAGCACCTCACTGTTCATAGTCATAAGTATATGATCCTTGGAATTTCCTTCCTCCCATGGCTATCTAGACTCCTCCTTGTCAATCTTTCACTCAATTTCAGAGTCATTTATCCTATTAAAATCAAGATTAAAAAAAAGATAAATCACATCTATGCTCTTGCATTATTGAGTCTCCATGGGCATCTTCATTACTTGATTGGTTGACCAGAACGGCTCTCTTGGGTGTGATTGCATTATCTCATGATTTCGAGCATAACTTTCGCATCCGATCTCCGATTGAGGTGATTCTCATGCAAAAATGATTCTCTCTTCCATGGCTTTCCATTTGACTACCTTAGGAGCTGGTTTGACCAAGTCCTTGGTTGTACCGAGGTCGAATCGGCCAATGGCGATCCCCAGAATGTTCCTAGGTGCTTGGTTCGACTTAATCGAACTAGTTCAACCTATAGATCTGGTCGAATCGAGCTCCTGAAACTTCATAATCTATTTTTTACATCATCGGTCCCTCATACTGTGTTTCAGACCTTAACGTTATGGCTTTACACTCTTTTAGGTTCGTTATGCCTTGAGATGGGAACATTCCTTTCTCCAAAATTTTCATCAATTGATTCACGCTCTCGGCCATCTGCCCCATCATCAAAGTAAGGTCACTCAACTACTTGGACAAGTTTTCATGGGTAGAATTTATGGTAGCCTAAAGTCGATCAACCCTTGCATCATTCTTAGTCATGTATCGATTGAGGGTATCTTCAATACTAGCCTTCACTTCTTATTGATGCATATTAGGCCCTCTTTGTGTCAATTCTGTAATCTACCTCTGCTGGGATTCTAGTAGCTTGTTGATGTTAGCTAAACTAGGGATGACCTCATGAACCCTATTCGACTTTACTACTTGATGTTCAACTTGAGCCACCTTACCCACTACATAAGTTCCTCTAACGCTCTCTGTAAGTCAGTCACATGAATTCATAGAGATGTCTTCGAACAACTTTTCTACTTCAAGTGATGTTCTAGATAACAGCGCTCCTCCTGATGATGCATCAATAAGAATACAGACTCACAATCTAATCCATAGTAGAAGATATTATGTATTGAGCCTTAGACATCCCATGTTGCAGGCACCTCTTGAGAATTTTTTTAAACCTATCACATGCCTCATGTAATTTCTCACCATGATTCATAGCAAATTGGGTAATCTGTTGCTTCATTCTTAAGATCCTTGAGGTGGCATGTATCTCTCCGAGAACTTCTGCTCCAGTTGGTCCCATGTAGTGCAATCCATGGCATCAAGAGTCTCAGACCAATCTTCTGCCCTATCAAAATCAAAGAGAATTTGAATAGAGCAATCTGTCTAGCATTGTCATGAGCTCTGGACCCTTTTGAGTGTTTGCATAGCCAAGGAATCTTTTGAGGTGATGATATGGAACTTCAAAGAAACCTCTAGAAAATGGATTCTTCTCTACCATGTTGATAAGAGCGGGATGTATACTTGCTCATATCAACCCCATGTTGCCAATCCCATAGTTCGTGAAAATTTCACATATGTTAACATTATCCAGATTCTGCCTTGCTCCGGATATATTTAACACAATGTGTTATTCCTTCTTTCCTTCCCCTCCTTTTCCTAGTGCACAAATACCTCAGAAAAATTAAAGGTTAGGTAGAAATAACTAATCACAAATAGAAGTCTTAATAGAATAGAAGTAATAAAATCAATAATAACAGCCGTCCCCGGCAACGGTGTCAAAAACTTGATGAGCATTTTCTTTGCACACAAAATTAATCCCCAAGTATGAAGGATATCAGTTGCAGCATAAGCAAGCGACCAATTTAAATATCGAACCCAAAGTACGACATATTATCAATTTAATTATTTACTAAATTAATTAAGACGAAAGACAATAATTTAAGGATTGAATTATTAACTAATAAACAATTATTTTAAAATAACAAATAAAATATATAACACTAGGAGAATACGAAAGTGGCTCAAGAATGGAGAATAGGTAGCTCTAAGGTAATCCAGTTTTACTACTTAACTTTCCTCTCAAGTACAGGACGAATCTGCCTTGTGTAATATGGACGCATCACTAAACAATACAAATATACTATATAGACACAAGTAAATATGTGTATAACACATGTGAATAACCTTGGAGCAAGAGATATAATTTCACACCCCTTTCTAGGTACTATCAGTATAAATTATTTCTCACGTCTGGAATCTAACTCGATATGATCTCCTTTTATAGATACTATAAAATTACCTTTTTTGTCTTGCTTACTAATCTGAATTCAATTAAATTAATAAACATTCATATATGATAGTTCTAATGAAGCTTTGGAGTCCCCTCACTTAGAATCATAACATGGAATCTTGTTCAGCGGTGAACGCACTCAATCTACAACCAAGATATATATTCAGACTCTATATACCAATTGAAGATGCACAAAACGACTGTGAATAGGGATTAAAAAGGAACAACCATATATAAAATCAATCCACAAGTAGTGTTTATGGAGGACACACAAGAGAGTTTAATTAATTCATAAAACCTTCAAAATCCTAGATCTAACGAAACGGTTCTAGCCCATGATGTTGCGAAGAACAATCATGGGGGTTTGATAGATCTTACCCATATATCTAGAAAATACAAGATAAATTAAGAAATGAATAACACATTAGATGCAGGAGTCTTTGCATCCTTCTTCGTCTCGTATCCTTCTCTTAGTTCTTCTCTTGATTCCACGGACGAATCTTCAAAGTGACGGATGGAAGGAGGAAAGGATGTGGATGTTGGTTGAGGAGTGACCCCCCCTTGTGGGGTGTAGGATGATTCTACATCCCTTTTTATACTTATAAGCTCTTGGAAAACCACAAAAATACATGCACTTGGGGTGTAAAAATACAGATTTACAGCTATCTAGGCATTTGGTTCGACCTATAGGCTTTGTCGAACCATGGACGAATCAAAATCATTAATTTAATGCAGTTTCTTGCATATGGTTCGACCTTCATGGATGGTTGAACCAGAGCTGTCGTGTTCGAACCACATCGAACCAGCTAGCGTAGTCTCACCGTTCTGCATATAACTTCCACATCCAAACTCCGATTTGAGAGATTCTTGCGCTCACGCGATTATCTCTTCCTTGGATTTCTATAAATTCAAATAACTCACAAAAACTCCAAGATTTTAAGGTGTAACAAGCCATGAAAATTGGCGCAGCCATTATGTTCGGCACAGCTCGCGCGATGTCACCATTTTCATCATAACTTTCTCATTTGGAATTCGACTAAAGTGTTCCTTATGCCAAATGACCCTCTCTTCTGTGGCTTTCCAACCAAGTATCACACTTCCCTTTCATAGGTCAACACAAACACAAAAAATTACACAAGTTAGACGTATGTTTTTTAGCATTCTTGCTCAAGTTGCACCTTTTCTCCAATTTCACACTTTTGATCCTTTTTCTACCTAAAACAAAATATAACACCTCAAACGTATCTTTTTCCCACATATATTGAATATAAGACACTTGTGCTAATATATAACAACAATTCTCATCATAAAGGTGTTAAATTGGACTCTAAAACACGCTTATTTTCACTCTCAACAATAGGATTCAAAGGTAGATAGCTGATGGACCGTTGGGTTTATTGGAAGTTGAAACTATCTGACTTGTGAGCCTTACTTGAAAGTGAAAATGATTAAAGGCCTTTTAAGGCAAAGGGGTGTATAGCCAATGATATGTTGGAAGTAGTTTATTCTGATTTAAGTGGTCCTAAGACTATCCCGACAAGAGGTGGTCAATACGATTTAATCATGGTGGTGAGTACCTCTTATGATAGTCTAGGAGCTCTCAATCAGAGGGTAAGATTAAATCTCAAGTTGTGTACACTGGGCATACCCCAGCAGAATGGTGTGGTAGAAAGAAGGAATAGGACTCTTATGGAAATGGTTAGATAGATAATGAATTATTTAGAATTACAAAATTCATTTTGGGAAACCCTAGAAAAAATAAGGGTGGTTTATTTGTAATCCAAAAGATCAAAGGGTGATTGTTAACATAAATACTAGATTTTTGGAATGGACTATGTAATAAATTACAAACCTATGTATAAATTGTTCTAAAGGAAGTGAGAGGGAAAACACAAAGTATAGTACCAATTGTACAAGAGGATATACCATAAATAAACTGCGTCGTGTGTCACATCTGATACACAATTACATGTAGTGCCTTGTCGTAGTGGGAGGGTTGTTCTACAACCTGATAGATTTATGTTATGAGAGAGTAGTGAGACTTGGTCCCTAGTCTAGGAGCTCTCAATCAGAGGGTGAGATTAAATCTCAAGTTGTCTACGGTAAGGTGAAAACCTTGGAAGCAAAGCTTGTTGAGAAAAGATATACTTATAAGAAAGGGTTCAATTTTAAAAAAAAAAACCTTTTGGCTGGTAGCTATGCCTAAATCGATCCGGATTCTTTTATTTATTACTGCTCATATTGACTATGAGGTATAACAAATAGATGTCAAGACAGTTTTCCTGATTGGAAGTCTTGAAGAAAACATCTATGTGAAACAACCAGGGTGATTCATTGTAATGGGCTAAGAGCATTTTAAGTGTAAGCTTAAAATTGTCCATCCATGGACTAAAGCAAGCTTCAAGATCATGAACATCCATTTTGATAGGAAATCCAGCCATATGAATTTAATCAATGTTCGGATGGATCTTGTGTATTGAAAAGAGTGACGAAAATATGGTGGTATTTCTTGTATCATACGTAGATAGTATCTTGCTCGTTGGAGATAATGAAAGAGTATTGTCGGGCATATGGGTATGGTTCATAAAGTAGTATGAAAGGAAGGACGTAAGAGAAGCAAAATATATCCTTGCAATCATGGTGATCACAAGATAGGATGTTGTGCTTATCTCAAGCTTCATAATATAATACAATCCTTACTCATTTTAGCATGTGACTTTATCTAAAGAAATGTGTCTTAAGACACAAAAGAACATAAAGGTGATAAAGGTGGTTCCTTATGCTTTGGTGAATAAGGAAGCTTAATCTTAGGAATGCTATGCACGAAAATGGATATCTATTTTGCTGAATGCATGGACATTGGGTGTCAAGGAAACCCAAAATAAGAATGTTGAACTATGATAAGACATATATTTATGCACCTGAAAAGGATAAAAAATTATATGTGGACTTACCGGGCATATTCACTGCTTCTTATGAGTTACATAGATTTATATTTTTCAAATCAGATTGGAACGGCAGTAAATCCACTTCAATGTTATGTGTTTATTTTGGAAGTAGAGACATAATATGGAAGAGGGTTATATTGAAATATGTTTCAGACTCTACCATAGGAAGATGTTGAATTGGAGCCTCTGAGGCAGCCAAATCCATCTGCATGACTCTAGAGACTTCATGACGGACTTGGATGTGTTTTCTGAGTTTGCCCAGGGTTATTACAATTTATTATGATAATAATGGTGCAGTTGCAAACTTGAAGGAATCATGGGTCCATAAGCATGTTATAAAAATTTATTTGAAATGAGAATCATTGAACAAATGATTGCATCTTAAAATTTATGTATATGTTTGAGGCAATAGTCCACTTACTTTATACTGTACATAATATGTTGCGCGACAACACGCGAAAGATGATATAATCGGTTTTCTTATAATGTATAAACACATTCTCACAACCTAGATAGACGGGGACTCTTTATCTGGATGGTTGTAGTGTGATTTGGTATTAGTTTGTCTTGACTATAGAATCACATTAGTGCACTTTGTGTATTGAGCAGGACCGCTTGAGATCGTTCGACTTATACTAACTATATAAGAGAACTTGATCTCATTTATTATTCATGTTCGTGCTCTTAATCCCTATACTATAACCTCGACACGTAAGCTAGTATGTAATTCTATGATTCATTAATGAGTGAGATTTACATGTAATTAAATCAATAATCTCGGTGAGTTGAGAAATAGTGATGTCTCTATGGTGTGTTGTTGATTGTAGAAGGAATCTGTGTCCTATTAAATACGTTGATGATGTCCCCTTGAGGAGCTCATATGGATTATCATGTAAACCCTGCGAGTGGATTTATTCTGGCATGATAACAAGGTTGAATGGTACTACTCTTGGATGAGATAATAATTAATGAAGTTGTCAGTAACTTAATTAATTAATGGGCATTGTATATCTTAAACATGGGAAGACTAACGGGCTCATAATAAGGAACCCAAAACGTAATTATGAGATTGGAGCGGCAGTGCAGTAAAAATACATTAGTGGAATATATTATTATAATTGAACTTAAGTATAATTTTTGGGTTAAACTTGGATACTTAAGCCCAATGGATGTCCGACTCTAATTTCTCCTCCTGGTCCCCATTGTAGTCCATATATAAGTCATCTCAGCTTATCAGGATCCTTAATGATTGATGCCTAACACGTTAAAAATAAGGAAGGAGAGCAGATTGAGAGGATCTAGAAGATTGACTCCCACACGACGTCAAGATTGGACTTGGGAATACAGTAGAAGATCAAGAGGTCATTTTCTGCAGTTGTTCAACCTCTACATCAAACCCTGGTGAAAGGTAATATGTTTCTATCTTCTTTCTTTCGCTGATTTAAAAACGCATGGAACCCTAATGATTCACGTTAACCAAATGATCGAACGATCAATTTTCTCTTCCAAACGATCCATCCTTGCATCATTTCTAGACATATAATGATTCATCGTGTACTCCAAACCAAGTTTTCCTTCTTTTTTCTTAGCACCAGGATCAAACCAATAGGTGGTTGTATTGCTGCATTCAGATTTCTCCATGAAAATTCCAGCCTCTTTGGTTGTTGATAATTACCCGGGGGACTACGGTTGTTGTAGTTCCCTTGGTAATTCCTATTTCCTTGATTTTGATACCTAGTTCCTTGAATACTTTGTCCCATGGCATAGTTTACCTCTTCTGGTTCCTCTTGAATTGATCTCTCTTCACCAACATCCTGCTGCTACATCATTGGTACTTTCTTTGACAACTCTGTAATATGCTTCTATTGAGATTCAAGTAGCTTTTTGATATTGGCCAAACTAGAGACAATCTCATCTTCTCTACTTGTCTTCATAATAGTTGTTCAATCAGTGTTTCCTTTCCATATACATAGGTGCCCATAACTCTATCAATCAGCCAATCTCTTGAATTTATTGAAATATCCTCAAATAGCTTTTCGGCCTCAATAGGTGTCTTAGCAAGTAATGCTCTACTTGATGACGCATCAAGTAGAACATGAGAATCACAATTCAACCTATTGTAGAATACACTGATGTATTGAGCTTTTGATAATCCATGTTGTGGACACTTTCGAAGCATGTCCTTAAATCTATCCCAAGCCTCATGGAACTTCTCTCCTTGATTAGTCACAAATTGATGAATATCTTGTTTCATCTTAAATACCTTTGAAGGTGGCATGTATCTCTCCAAGAATTTCATCTTTAGCTGGTTCCATGATGTGCAATCAGCAGCATTAATATTGTCATACCAATCTCTCACTCTTTCAATAAGCGAGAATTTAAACAAGACGATCCTCCTTGCATCTTCATGAGTTCCTGCACTCTTTTATGTACTTGCATAACCAATGAACTTATTTAGATGTTGTTGAGGATCTTGAAAAGTCCCCAGAAAAAGGGTTCGTTTCTATCATGCTGATAATATCGGGATGAAAATCAAAATTAACATCGTCTCCACGCGCTCCTAACAACCCCAAGTTGCCCCCTCTATTGTTCTTAAAGATTTCACGGATGGCAATCTTATCCAGATTTAGCCTATCTTGGGCCATGTTGACTACTGCTGCTTCCGACTTATTTTTGGTTGCAGCTTCAATCATTTCTGAGTTCGATACATCAATTTCAACTCCTAGATCAAGAGTCTCGGTTGCTTCCACGTTCTTCTTCTTTGCTTTCATCTTCCTCGATGATGCTCCAATTTCTAAATCAAAAGGCTGTAATGTTGCTCCTTTTGACCTAGTGTGCATACACATAAGAAAAATTAAACATTAGAAAATAAAGACAAGTATGGAGTAGTTTCAATTAAATTAGAAATAATAAAATTGATAATGACCACAGAACCCGGCAACGGCGACATAAACTTGATGGACGTTTTTTCAACACGTAATTAATCCTCAAGTATGAAGAATGTAAATATACCTTTGATAAATGACCAAGTTAAATTATCGAACCCACAAGATGGATGTTTATCAATTTATTATTATCTAAATTAATCAAAACTAATTTTTACAATTTATTGAAGAATTATTATTAATCAATTAAACAAATAATTAAATAACAGATTAAATAAAAAAACAGTAGAGAATAATCAAGAGTTGAACAAGTCAGAAAACAGGTAGCTCTTCGGGCTATCCAGTTTTACTCATTAATTTCCTCTCCATGTATCAATCTCCAACTCTGCCTTGTGGAATATGGATGCATCACTAAGCCACGCAAATCAATTCTATAGACACAAGTAAATAAGAGTGTAACACATGTGAATTACCTCAGAGCAAGAACATAATTTTACCCCATTTCTAGGTATTAAGTATCAATTATTTCCCATGTACTAAGTACTCTAACTCGATATGATATCCAATTCCATTAACAAGTTTTCATATAAGATAGTTCTAATGAAGTTTCGGAATCCCCTCACTTAGATTCATAACATGAAATCTTGTTCAGCAGTGAAGACGCTTAATCAATAACCAAGATATATATTTAGACTTTATATAATAGTTAATGATGCATAAAATGCTCTGATTATGGATTAAAAATGCATAGTCTTATATAAAATGAACCACGAATAGTGTTGTACGGAGTATATACACGGAAGTTTAATTAACTAGTAAAACCTTCATAAACCCTTGAACTACCAAAGCGGTTCTAGCTCATGACGCTTTGGAGAATGTTCATGGTGAGTGGATAGATCATACCCATTGTCTTGAAAATTATAAGAAAGATTAAGATGCGAAATAAACTCTAGATGCAGGGGCCGTTGCTTCTCTCTCCATCTTGAATCTTCACTTGGTTCTTATTTGATTCGCTAGACGAATCTCTCTCTATAGCTCCGATGGATGGAGTAAGGGTTTTGATGTGGTGTATGATGGATATAGAATCTAACTCTCATCTTGATGTGATCTGCATACCCTTTTATACTTATAAACTCTCCTTACGGACCTTTACTAAGCTTTCTTTTGGAAAATACTCACAAACACACATTGGAGGTATGGAATTACCAAAAATGGAACCCTGTATCCCCGTTAGACCAGAATGGTGGTCGAGCGGGATCAACCTTGGTCGAGAGGCAGTTGAATAGCATCTCTGTAAGGTGAAACTCTATAAAGTATGTCGTTACACCAAATCTGATGTTGCACGACAAAAATATCTTGGTCGAGCGGCTCCTACCATTGTCGAGCGGCACCTCAAAAATTGTGTTTTTTTATTATGAGCACTTTTGACCTGTTTTCTTGTTTAAATATGCTCAAATAGCCTCAGTAGCATCTGATTCGTGGATTTTCCGTAAACATCCTAATTTGCCTCGATTATAGACCAAATCATACTCAATTTCCATATAAATCTGAGCTCAAAATACATGAAATATCACTCTCATCATTCTCCTTGCCAATGTTTTTTGCTTCTCAATTGGGTCATGCTTCTTGCCTTATAAACTTGATGCAAATAGCCTGAATTATGACTGAACTTAGCACAGTGCTAAGCTGCCTACGTACCTCTTTAAAGAGGATCAAGTCATTACGTAGTTCAAAAGGACATTATTTGATTTGAATAGGTGGTGCGGTACACAATTTATACTAATGAGAGCCAGAAGTGACTATTCTTTAAGTACTTTAGACAAAGTAAGGTATTTGATGCTTTAACCACTTAAAATACCTAAGTGGGGTGATTTAACAGTTTAACCACGTATAATTACCTTTGGTGGGTGTCGTACACTGTTTATACTCGTGCGGACCAGGAGTAACATGCAGTTTAGTCTCGTGCGTCATGGAGCGTTCCTTGGATTTGACTGGATCACACGTAGTAGCATTTCAGGAATTTTCCATTTATGGGGCCAATTCCCACACCATCTTCAAATATAAACCTGTATGCACCATTTGTATATACTTCTTTCACAATATTTGGGCCATCCCACTGGGGCAAGAATTTATTTCCAACTTGATGAGAGATGACCATAGGCCTTCTCACTGCAATGACTAAGTCTCCATCTTGAAAAGAATGTGTCTTCACTTTCTCATTGAACGTTCTAGAGAGACGAGCTTGATAGAACTCAAGTGTTTGAATAGCTTCCACCCTCTTTTCATCAAGTGCTTCTAACTCTTTGAGCCGCAGCCGTGCGTTCTCTTCTTCAGTCAAGCCTTCTTGAAAATGGAATTTGCTTTTCAACAGGCACAACAGCTTCAACCCCATACACTAAAGAAATGCAGTAGCTTGAGTAGGCATTCTTTAAGTGGTTTGATACGCCCATAAAGCTTCATAAATCCTTTCATGCCAGTCTCGCTTTGACTTTGAAACTACCTTCTTCAATAGATTACATAGCGTCTTGTTAAAGGCTTCCGCAAGTCCATTAGCTGCTGAATTGTACATAGAAGACTCCCTTTACTTGAAGTCAAATTTCTCACAAAGCCTGTCAATCAACAAGTTACTAAAAGGCATTCCATTATCAGTGATGATGTATGGAGGTACTCCATATCTGTATATGATGTTGATATAGATAATATCAACAACATTTTCTTTCTTAACTTCTCTCAAGGATACAACTTCTGCACACTTGGAAAAGTAATCAGTAGAAGCCAGAATATAAAGATGACCTCTAAAAAACTTTGTTAACGGCCCCACCACATCTAAACCCCATGCATCAAATGGCCGCGAAGAAATTGTCAGATGTAATGGTTTGGGAGGCTGATGAATCAGATTTGCATGAAACTGACATGGCTGGCATCTTTTTGCATAATCTATATAGTCTTCCACCATTGAAGGCTAGTAATATCCCATACTCTTGATTCTAAAATGTAACTTAGGTCCAAACTAATGGGCGCCACATATTCTAGAATGAGCTTCCTCCATAGCTTGAAGCGCTTCTTCATCACTTAAGAATCTAAAGAGAATACCATCAAACGATCTTCTATAGAGTGTATCTTTGTAATAAAAGAATCATTGTGCTCTACGTCAGACATCAACCCTTAGGTGTGGATCATTGGGAAGCTTATCATATTTCAAGTAATCAACGAATGGTTGATGCCAGTCTTCTTTCTCAATATCAAAGACCTCAATGGCGAAATACTCAACTTCTTCACAATATTCCTCTTCGAAGAAGGGAGGTACCACCCAACGTTTGAAGATCGGCACTTGGAAATGTGCTTTGGGTATTGCTATGGTTGATGCTAGGTCTGCCAAATCATCGGCCTGTTTTTCTTGCTCCTTGGTAGATGTTCAATCTCTACATCTCCAAGCCAATTTATAAGCCTTTGAGCATAATTATAATATGGAAGTAGCTCGGGTTTCTTAACTTCATAAAAGCTAAGAAACTAGTTGATTATCAATAACAAATTTCCATATACCCTAAGATGTTGTTGCTTTACATCTATTGCCATCTCCAAACAAAGTATAAGAGCTTGATATTCGGCTACATTGTTGGAGCATTTTTCAGTTAGACTGAATGAATATGGCTGAACTCCCCCATCTGAGGTCACGAATACTATTCCGTTGCGGCTCATTCTCTGTGAGCAGCTCCATCAAAATACATCTTCCAAGGAGGACTAATTTCAATGGCCAGTATATCTTCATCAGGGAGATCGTCAGATAACTCCCATTTAGCAGGCATAGGATGATCGGCTAAGAAATCTGCCAACACTTGCCCTTGCACTACCTTTTGAGGGACATAGATAATTTCAAATTGCTGCAATTGAAGATACAACCTTGCGAGCCTATCAAAAAGCACTGGCTTTGACATTACAAAATTTAATGGGTTGGCCTTTGAGACCAAGTAAACAGTATGAGATTGAAAGTAATGTCTTGATTTCTGAATTGCAAATATGAGAGCAAGACAGAACTTTTTAATTGGTGAATACTTTAATTCATTTAGGGTTATTGTCCTACTCAAATAGTACAACGCAAAATTCTTTTCTTCATCATTATTTTGTGTAACCAGGGCTCTAACTGATCGTTGTTGAGCCGCTATGTAGAGAATTAGTGGACGTCCAGCTATCAAAGCAACCAACACTGGCGGCTTCATCAAGTATGCTTTAACTATGTTAAAGGCTTTAGTGCAAGCTTCATCACATTCAAATGGGCAGCCTTTCATCATTAAATAACTAATGGTTGACATCGGTCGGCTAAGTTTAATATGAATCTCCTCAAGTATGCTAATTTTCTTTACAAACTCTTAAGTTCATGTATGTTTTGAGGCACCTGTTGTTTGCATTCGGATCTTTTGGTTAATATGAACCGTTAGGGTTTCATGCGATTCTATATCAATGGAAGCAAGTGTTGGCGTTTGATCATTTTGTTAACGTGAATTGTTAGGGTTTCATGCATTTCTAAATCAGCGGAAGCAAGAACATTAGAAACGTATTACTTTTCACCAGGTATGTTGATAAAAAATAGCTGCAGAAAATAAACTCTTGATCTTATGTTATATTCCCAATTCTAATCTTGACGTTGTGTGGACGACGATCTTCAAGATCCTCTCAATTTAATCTCCACCCCTGATGAGTGTGTAAATTCACACGTTTGGCATCATGTTTTGTGCTAGTTTTAGAGAGTTTTGAGGTGGAAATAGGTGGAAAACCTATATATATTGTGAATTAGCATGAATCAGGTGTTAGTGGAGCTATTTAAGTGGTTTTCATAGCAAAATCGGAGTGGTAGTGCCAAGAATCAAAAAGAAGTCGAGACCACGTGAACCGCCAAGGATAGAGGTGGGTTCGACCTGTTGGAGGAGGGTTCGACCTCTCTAGCAGGTCGAACCAGCATTACAAAGTGTGCAGAAGGAGGGTTCAACCACGACTCAAGGGGTTCGACCTGTTCATCAGGTCGAACCATGGTCGAACCAGTTCGCGAGAAGTGTGATTCGACCACGACGTTGGGGTTCGACCTAACAGTTGGTCAAACCAGGAGCAAAAATTATCCAGTGGTGCGGTTCGACCTGTGGTTCGACCAAAGAGGGAGTGGTTCGACCTGTACAAGAGGTCGAACCAAGTGCAGAATACTTCTAGTAGCTTGGTTCGACCTTTGGTTCGACCTACGGCCAGTAGTTCGACTTGTTTGTTGAGGTTGAACCATCGTGCGGGAATTTAACTTATCCGGATTTTCGAGGCCAAAACACGTGGGATCACTTGAAAAGCCCATTCCAAGCCCTAGCGACGTGATTAACAAGTATAAAAGGAGGCTCATGCAGTCAAGGAAGACGTCCCAAAACCCCAATCATCACACGATCACAAGATCACCAATCACCAACAACACAATACAAGAGAGTTTCCATCTAACCATGATTGTTCCTAGATCAATCATGGGCTAGAGCCACTTTGGTAGTTCTAGGGTTATGAAGGTTTATGAGTTGATTTGTATTTCGTGTGTATACTCCGTACAACACTACTTGTGGTTTAGTTTATATAAGATTATGCGTTTTTAATCCATACTCATAGTTGTTTTGTACATCAATAATCGTTGTGTAGAGTCTGAATACATAACATGGTTATTGGTTGAGTGTTCACTAATGAGTAGGGTTTATTATTATAATTCTAAGTGAAGGGATTCCGAGGTTTTATTAGAACCGTCTTATATGAATGTTTGTTAATTAAATTGAATTCGGGTTAACAAGTAGGATTAAGAATATAACTTTATAGTACCTAAAAAGGGAGATCAAATCGGGTTAGAGAACTAAGTGCACGGGAAATAATTGATTATGATAGTACCTAGAAAGGGAGGTAAAATATACGTCTTGCTCTGAGGATAATCACACGTGTCAAAAGCTTATCTATTTGTGTCTATAGAATAGATTTGCATGGTCTAGCGATGCGTCCATATTCCATAAGGCATAGTCAGACATCGACACACGAAAGTATGAATTAACGAAAGAAACTGGATGGCCTGACGAACTACCTATCATCTTATTTGATCACAACTACTCTTCTCTTGTTCTTTTTATTTATTTGCTATTTTAATTGTTAGTTTACAAACCAACAATTACAATTCTCAACATAGTCATAATTGCTAGAAAATAACTAAAGTGATATTTATCCGTCCCGTGGATTCGATATTTAACTTGATCACCTTCGAAACTACAATTGATATCCTTCATACTTTGGGATTAAAATTGTGTGTTGAGAAAACACCCATCAAGTTTTTGGCGCCGTTGCCGGGGACGGCTAAAAATATCTTTTTGTTATTTCTAGTTTATTAGGGCTATTTTACTTGTTTTACTGTTTTAACTCTAGTTCTTTTTAGGTGCATGCTCACGAGATCAAAGAAAGGTGAACTTGAACCTTATAATCCTGAGATCGGAGCATCGTCAAGAAAGAAGAAGAAGAAGAAGAGCAAGGCAAAGACTATTGATCCAACTGAAGCTCTGAATTTTATAGTTGAAGTTGACGAGCAGAATTCACAGATGATTGAAGCTATAACTGAAGTTAATTCAGGAGTAAGGACAGTCAACATGGCAGCGAATCCGGATAATCTAGCCATCCGAGAGGTTTTCATAAATAATGGGGCTGGAAATTTTGGGCTTCTAGGTTCAAGGAGAACTAATTCAGCTTTCGATCTTCATCCCGCTCTTATTAGCATGATAGAAAGGAACTCCTTTTCAGGAGGGTCTTTCGAGGATCCGCAGCAGCATCTGAACAAGTTCTTGGGCTATGCAAGTACTCAAAAAGACGCAGGAGAACATGAAGATGCTAGGAAGATCCTCTTGTTCAAATTCTCGCTTACTGAAAAGGCGAGAGATTGGTACGACACTATCAACACAGCTGAGTGCACCACTTGAGAGCAACTGAAGTTAAGGTTCTTGGAGAGGTGCATGCCACCTTCAAAGGTGTTCAAGATGAAGCAAGACATTAAGCAATTTGCTATTGGTGGAGGTGAGAAATTTCATGAAGCATGGGATAGATTCAAGGACATGCTTAGGAAGTGTCCTCAACATGGGCTATCGAAAGCTCAATATATCAGTATATTCTACAATGGATTGGACTGTGATTCACGAGTGTTATTGGATGCTTCTTCTAATGGAGCATTACTTACAAAGCCATCCTTAGACGCCGAGAAGTTGTTTGAAGATATTTCGATGAATTCGAGGGATTGGCCAACTGATAGAGTTAGAGGTACGTATGTCCTTGGGAAGGTAGCTCAGGTTGAACAAGAAATGGTGAAAACAAGTAGAGAGGATGAGATCATCTCTAGCTTGTCCAATATCAACAAGCTACTTGAATCCCAACAGAAGCAAATCAGCGAATTATCTCAGCCCGTACCAATCATGCGGCAGGAGTTGAAGAATGATAGATCAATTCAAGAGGAGTTGGAAGAGGCATGCCATGGGTCAAAGTATTCAAGGGACTAGGTATCCAGATCAAGGAAATCGGAACTACCAAGGGAACTATCGAGGAAACTTTAATAATCATGGTCCCCCGAGTGGTTATCAACAGCCTAGGAGGCCGGAGTTCTCATGGAGCAATCCGAATAATGCGATTCAACCTCTGATGGGTGTTGATCCGGGTGCTAAGGTGGAAGAAGGGAAACCGGGTCTTGAGGATACTGTGAACAGGTATATGGCCAAGAATGATGAAAGAGTGAACCGCCTTGAGGCCAAACTTGAAAAGAAAATCGATGCAAACCATGAGGTTATATCTAAGTAGGTGAAGGACCTTACGTTGCTGATGGGGGAGATGGCAGGAAGTGTTAACAAGCTTACTCAAACTCTTGAAAAGGGAAAGTTCCCGTCTCAAAGTATTGAGAATTCAAGGTCCTGCAACGCCATCACATTGAGGTCGGGAAAGCAGTACGAGGGACCTATGAGGCCGGAATCAAATTTGGACATGTCTAGGGCAAGATTCGACCATGGTTTGACCAACATTGAAGGTCGAACCATACAGGGGAGGTCAAACCAACGCACTGGACACAATCAGGAGGCATCGCAGCATTGGTTCGACTAAACTGCAGATGGTTCAACCTGGCATACAGGTCGAACCATGGTCGAACCTGACAATTCGGAGCACTCTGTTTTTCCAGAACACCAGTTCGACCAAATCAATCATGGTTCAACCTGTCTAACAGGTCAAACCACGGTCGAACCATACAACTTGGAACACTCTATTTTGTCGCAGCAATGGTTCGACCACGATGGACATGGTTCGACCTATCACACAGGTCAAACCTTGGTCGAACCGGAGGGCAGAAGGAGTACAGTAGGTCGGTTCGACCTAGGTGCCCGTGGTTCGACCTACTTAACAGGTCGAACCCAGGTCAAACCTCAAATTCAAAAAGTGATCTGTTGTCCTGAAGGTATGTTCGACCATTACGTGCCTGGTTCGACCTGTTCCACAGGTTGAACCTTGTTGAACCCCTCCAGAAATTGCCTGTTGCTACTCCGAACACTCTCGATGATGTTGATGCTACTCCAGTGGTTCGTAATGAGCAAAGTACAGAGATAATAGCTGAGAAAAAGTGGGAGAGAGCCAAACGATTGAGAGCCGAAAAGGAAAAAGCGGAGAAGTTGATCGTGATGAATGGGGGATTCCCAAAACAAAGATACCTCCGCCGTTTCCTTATAAGCTAGTGAAGAAGGGATTGGAAGAGAAGTTCAAGAAGTTTTTAGAGATAATGAACAAGATAAGCTTGAGCATTCCTTTCTCAAAGGCAATCATGGAGATGCCGTACTATGCCCGATTTTTTAAAGATAAATTATTGAAAAAGCGGAGCTTAACTGAAATTGAAATGGTCAATTTATCTGAGAATTACAGCTCAATCATTCAAAGGAAGCTACCGCAAAAGATGAAGGATCCGAGGAGCTTCACTATTCTATGTCAGATTGGAAAGGGGCCGGCACGGTGAGCTTTGTGCGGTCTAGGGGCAAGCATCAATTTGATGCCTTTGTCCTTCTTTAAGAGGCTTGGTTTGGGAGAGTTGACCCCTACAATAGTGGTTCTCCAATTGGCGGACAGGTCGATGACGTTTCCAAAAGGTATAATTGAAGACGTTCTCGTCAAAGTGGAGAAGCTAGTCTTTCCTGTGGACTTTCTTGTGCTAGAGATGGAAGAAGACAAGGATAATATCCCTTTAATCTTGGGGAGACCATTCCTTGCTACTGCCGGAGCTATGATTGATGTTCAAAAAGGAGAGCTTAGATTGCGGATGGACAAAGCAATGAAGATGCCCATAGAGTCTCAGTGTTATAGTATTAACGTGGTGGAGGAGATTGTGAATGAGGATATGTCTCTGATCCTGTCAAAGGATCCTCTTGAGACATGTTTGATGGAGTCTCTTACTTATCCCACTACGGAGCTTGATGGACTCTCCAACTAGGTATGTATTGATTATCTTGAGAACTTGCTTTGGGTGATGCTAGGTATGCATTGCAGAAAGCTAAGGATGAAGAAGCGAAAGGGTCTAGGAAGTACTTGCCATTAGGGAGAGAGAGCACTCCGATGGAAGAAAAGAAAGAGGAGCTGAAACCGTTACCGGAATACTTGACGTATGCTTATCTTGGTGATAATGAAAAAGATCCATCAGGTGATTCGGAATTCAAGAGGAAGATTGACCGAGAGGATTCTACACGGCCATGGGATGAAGGTAATTCTAATGATCATATTTTTGTGAGTGAGAAAGGTGCCGTGCTAACTGTAGACAAAGGAAGAGAAGATGATGCCTACTTGAAGCCTCCTAACTTACCACCGGATATCAACAAATTTGAAAGTTCTTATTCTCGTTCTTATCTTGACTTTGATCTTGATGGAGATAGGAGTTATTCCAAAATTGAGTGGAAGATTGATAGGAATGAGAAGAGAAAGTTTGAGAAAGGAGATTCTACTGATCGTATGGTGCATAAGAATGGTAAGATGGTAATTGTGGATGATAAGAGGGGGAGAAAGTATTGGAAGGTGAGGATGTGACATGATCATCCTCTGATCAATTAGTCTTCTAAGCGGTAATCCGTCGTGACTCTCCGACGTTAAACTTGAGCGCCTGTTGGGGGCTTTCCCTCCCGTTTTATTATTTTATTTCATTCGTGTGTGTAAGAAATTTTTATATTTGAAGTGCTTACTTATCGGCAATTATATCTCTTTGCAAACTTAGTTTCGACTGTAGTTTCTACTAAGTTTGGGGGGGTGTCATGTACTTACCTCAATAAGCACCGATAGAATAATCTTTTCTTTGTGATGTTTGTTGGGGAGTTGGTTTTTACGCCATATTTAAAATTTTAATCGATTTTGATGTGACGATTTTTTTTACAACTTGCCTAATGTTTAGTGGGTTTTGGTTGTATTTTTTTTACGGAGTTACTCATGAATAATATTTTGTGGAACAATTTTTGATGAAGTTGTGCTCTAGTTGGTACCTAATGATTCGTATTGAAGTTTGAAGTGTGTAGGGATTGAAGAACACTCAGTTTTGAAGCTTAGAATGGTGGTTCGACCAAAGCCAGGGTAGGTTCGACCAGTGCTAGAAGGTCAAACCGAGCTGAAGAAATCGAACTAGCAATGCAAAAGTTGTCCAGAGAGGTGGTTCGACCTCATGCAAGATGGTTCGACCAGATCAATAGGTCGAACCAAGGTCGAACCAGTGATAGCATAATTCCAGAAGTGCAGTTCGACCATGACGTTCTTGGTTTGACCTATTTAACAAGTCGTACCGAGGTCGAACCGGTGATATGAAACTTACAGAAGTGTGGTTCGACGTAAGCTGATATGGTTCGACCTGGTCAGCAGGTCGAACCCATGCCGAACCGAAAGAGAAGGTGTTCAGAATGTTGATTCGACCACGATGAAGTTGATTCGACCTCTTCCACAGGTCGAATCAAGGACGAACCAAGCCAGGAAAGTGTGTTCTTAATTCTGTCCTTCTATGATGCATGAGTGGGCTATTATTTTTGTGCATTCATATGTTCATGTGTTAATTTCTATTGATGAAAAGCATGTATAATTTGATAAGTATGTAGAGTTCTTGTGGAATTGATCTTAATTATGTGTTATGAGGAGTACTTAGGATTCTATTTACTTATGTGAGGATTTGAGCCTTAATAATCATGCTTGATCATGATTGTTTTATTCTTGAGAGGATCATTCATATGAACGTATTCTAGAACTTGGCTTGGAGTCTTGTGTGAGACTTATGATTGATAAATTACTAGGACATGATCTCAGGCCATTATTTTGTGATTATGTTACTTAGCTAAATTTTATCCTTCCTAATGATCTTATTAACCTTTGGATGCCCCGTTGAGCCGTTAAAAGCCTTTTCTTTGGTAGCCGAAGTAAATAACCTTATAAACCTTTACTTGACCCTTGATTAACCTATTCATTGGTAGAGAGAGTTGAGGTGAGTAAGTGTTGCAAGAAGAAAAAGGAAGATAGAATATGGTTGGATGAAAAGAATATGGTTAAATCTTGTTTAGGGGTAGTGCCTAAAACTGGTACCCCGATTGATTATAACATGAAGCTTTAAGCTTAAGAGCAGCTGATTGATAAAGAGAAGAAGGGTAGTGTCTAAAATCGGTACCCGAATTGTCTAAAGAGATGATGTTAATGCACGGAAAAGAAGAAAAATCCATGAGAAGAAAAGGAGAAGTTGGAGGAGAATTTGCAGCAAGAAGAAGAAATCAAGAACCTCCAAGTTAACTCTCTACTAGTGTCTTAAGTCACTTTACCTAAATTTTCCTACCTTTTTCCAAAGAGCCAACATTACAACCTAAAAACAAGTCCTTTGTGATCCTAGTGAAGAGTTGATTATAAGTTGATTTTTGAGACCTTTGCAAAGCTTATGGTTACACGTGAATATGGATTGATATGAGTGTTTATATTAACCTATATAGTGCCTCATGTACTTGAGTGAAAGAGAATAAATACTTATCTTGTGAGCTAGATTACTTAGTACTCCGAATGGTGTGTGATTGGATTGGTTTTTGCATGAGTGATATATATGAAGCAATTAATACGTGTTTGATTTAATGAAGTTGCATGTGTGATATGTGTTGTACTTTATCTTGGTGAATTATACAGGACTCCTGTGGTTTGATTTGGTTGCCTCGGGACGAGCAACATGTAAGTTTAGGGGTTTGATGAGTGTGTAAATTCACACGTTTGTCATCATGTTTTGTGCTAGTTTTAGAGAGTTTTGAGGTGGAAATAGGTGGAAAACCTATATATATTGTGAATTAGCATGAATCAGGTGTTAGTGGAGCTATTTAAGTGGTTTTCATAGCAAAATCGGAGTGGAAGTGCCAAGAATCGAAGAGACGAAGTCGAGACCACGCGAACTGCCAAGGATAGAGTTGGGTTCGACCTGTTGGAGGAGGGTTCGACCTCTCTAGCAGGTCGAACCAGCATTGCAAAGTGTGCAGAAGGAGGGTTCGACCACGACTCAAGGGGTTCGACCTGTTCATCAGGTCAAACCATGGTCGAACCAGTTCGCGAGAAGTGTGATTCGACCACGACATTGGGGTTTGACCTGACAGTTTGTCGAACCAGGAGCAGAAATTATCCAGTGGTGTGGTTCAACCTGTGGTTCGACCAAAGAGGGAGTTGTTCGACCTGTACAAGAGGTCGAACCAAGTGTAGAATACTTCCAGTAGCGTGGTTCGACCTGTGGTTCGACCTGCGGCCAGTGGTTCGACTTGTTTGCTGAGGTCGAACCGTCGTGTGGGAATTTACCTTATCCAGATTTTCGAGGCCAAAACGTGTGGGATCACTTGAAAAGCCCATTCCAAGCCCTAGAGACGTGATTAACAAGTATAAAAGAAGGCTCATGCAGTCAAGGAAGACGTCCCAAAACCCCGATCATCACACGATCACAAGATCACCAATCACCAACAACACAATACAAGAGAGTTTCCATCTAACCATGATTGTTCCTAGATCAATCATGGGCTAGAGCCACTTCGGTAGTTCTAGGGTTATGAAGGTTTCATGAGTTGATTTGTATTTTGTGTGTATACTCCGTACAACACTACTTGTGGTTTAGTTTATATAAGATTATACGTTTTTAATTCATACTCATAGTTATTTTGTGCATCAATAGTCATTGTGTAGAGTCTGAATACATAACATGGTTATTAGTTGAGTGCGTTCACTAATGAGCATGGTTTATTGTTATAATTCTAAGTGAAGGGATTCCGAGGTTTTATTAGAACCGTCTTATATGAATGTTTGTTAATTGAATTGAATTTGGGTTAACAAGTAGGATTAAGAGTATAACTTTATAGTACCTAAAAAGGGAGATCACATCGGGTTAGAGTACTAAGTGCACGGGAAATAATTGATTATGATAGTACCTAGAAAGGGAGGTAAAGTATACGTCTTGCTCTGAGGATACTCACACGTGTCAAAAGCTTATCTATTTGTGTCTATAAAATAGATTTGCATGGTCTAGCGATGCGTCCATATTCCACAAGACAGAGTCGGACATCGACACATGAAAGTATGAATTAACGAAGGAAACTGGATGGCCTGACGAACTACCTATCATCTTATTTGATCACAACTACTCTTCTCTTGTTCTTTTTATTTATTTGCTATTTTAATTGTTACTTAGTTTACAAACCAATAATTACAATTCTCAACATAGTCATAATTGCTAGAAAATAACTAAAGTGATATTTATCCGTCCCGTGGATTCGATATTTAACTTGGTCACCTTCGAAACTACAATTGATATCCTTCATACTTGGGGATTATAATTGTGTGTTGAGAAAACACCCATCAACCCTCTCACTGATAATTTTACAATCAAAAATTAGGGTTCCGAATATGCTGAGATGACTTATTTATAGGATAAAGTAGGGACCAAAAGGAGAAATTAGAGTCGGGCCTCCATTGGGCTTAAGTATCCAAGTTTAGACCAAAACTTATACTTAAGTCCAATAATAATAATTTATTCCACTAAAATATTATTAGCCTCCCCACGTTTAAGATATAAAATACCCATTAATTAATTAAGTTACTGACAACTCCATTAATTAATATCTCATCCGAGAGTAGTACCACTCAACCTCATTATCATGCAAGAATAAATCCACCTGCAGTTACATGATAATCTTATGAGTTTCTCAAGGGGACATCATCAACCTATTTAATAGGACACAGATTCCTTCTACAATCAACAGTACACCATAGAGACAGCAATATTTCCCAACTAACTAAGTTTGTTGATTTAATACATGTAAATCTCACCCATTGATGAATCAAAGAAATACATACTAACTTGCGTGTCGAGGTTATTCTATAAGGATTAAGAGCACGAACATCCATTATAACAGAGATCAAGTTCTTCTATATAGTCTATATAAGACGAACAATCTCAAGTGGTTCTGCTCTATACACACAAAGCATACTAATGTGATTTTATAGTCAAGACAAACTAATACCAAATCTCACTACAACCATCCCGATAGATTGTCCTCGTCTATCCCGATTGTGAGCATCTATTTATACTTTATAAGAAAATCGATAATACGATCTTCCGCATGTTGTCGCATAACAGATTATCTATAATATAAAGTAAGTGACTTTTGAACATACGTATAAGTAAATTATAATATGAAAAATGTTTGATCATATGATTCACATTTCAAATAAATTGTTGAAATATTGTTCATACAAAAGCTAGACTCTTAGTATACAATCTAACAATCTCCCACTTATACTAAATAACTATGCTGCCATATTTGCTGACATGCATCTAATCCTCATTCCTTCTACATGCTCATCAAACGCTTTCACTGGAAGGCTCTTAGTAAAAGGATCAGCTAGGTTATCCTTAGATCCAATCTTAACGAGAATGATGTCCCCCTATTTTAATGATGTCTCGTATCAGGTGGTACTTGTGCTCATTGTGTTTACTCGTCTTATGGGCTCGTGGTTCCTTCGAGTTTACTACTGCACCACTTATCATAATAAATTGTGATCGATTTGGGCAAACCAGGAATCACATCCAAGACCATTAAGAAGTTCTTGAGCTATACTGCTTCTTTAGCTGCCTCAGAGGTTGCTACATATTCATGGTAGAGTCCGAAATGCATTTATGCTTTACACTCCTCCATATTATGGCTCTTCCTTCAAGAGTAAACGCATAACCCGAGGTGGATTTACTAGTATCCCTATCTGACTGAAAATCCAAATTAGTATAACCCAAAGAAAATAAAGTATCTGCCCGGTAAACTAGTATATAACTCTTAGCCCTTCGTAGGTACTTCAAAATATGCTTTACCGTAGTCCAATGCCCTTATCCTGGGTTACTTTGATACCTACTGACTAGTGCTTGTGATCATTAAAGAAAAGAAAGGAAGAAAGAAATTGTTAAGGAATGGAAGAAAGTAGTTACCTCTTCGATTACTTACACTTGCTTAGACACTATTATCCATATTCTTCCTACCCTACCAAAGAGTCTATCATTACATCCTAATTAAATACCTTTTTGATCACTAATGGAAACTTTGGTGGTTTGTGCATGTAGTCCACGAGCAAGCTTATAGCGAGTCGAGCAAATCGGTTAATGAGTGATGATTTACCATACTTGAAAGAGTGTTGAGTGAAATTGATAACCTATGTGAGGTTTGGACTAAAAAGGGACTATATTACACTTTGATTCTCTTTAGATTGAACTTGTTAATTTTTTATGTTATGAGTTTAATGTTGTAGGATGACTTAGCATAAATTGTAATTCTTATTGCTATTAATGTGTTATCGCTTATGTTCATTTAGTCTTTTCCTAGGTGAAAATCACTCCTTTTAGTTATCATTTTCGTTGTGCGAAGGCGCGCAACACTTTAAGTTTGGGGGTGTGATGAGTGATATTTTCACCCTAATTTTAGTATCTTTTTACGTATGTTTTGTGTATTTTTATTTTTATTCATGTGCTTTTTGTGGAGTTATGTGTTTTTATGAAATCCTTTATGATTTAGACCCCATTGATAGAACATGTGATTAATTAGATTGAGAAGTCAATTAATTATGTGAAGGGACTCTTAATTGAACTTAGTACCTAGTTGGAATAGTTTAATTGAGAACTAACCTTTGAGCTTTTTGAGATTGTGAAAATGATCTACATCCTATGCATTTCGAGAGGAAGTGTAGGTGATATATGTGTTGGCCCTTAATCTTTACCCTTGATACATATGAGTTTAATGCATGAATTCTTGAATTACCACTTCATTAGTGTTGTTAATCTCACTTCTACTCAATGTGGAAAACCACTCATCTTTAACTATATTATTTGCCACCATTACTTGCTTTAGTAATTGATATTTACATGTGTTTCGAAAACCAATCATTGATGTTTAGTCTCTATAAAATTGTGATAAATATGATCTTGCTTAAGCTCTAGCATCGATCTCCCTATGGTTCGATAAATTCTTGAATTGGTCAACCCGACTACAAGTTATGGCTAATCATTCCCTCAGAGAAGGGACTCCTTTCTATCATGGTGATAAGAGCAGGGTGAAAATTAAAACCGGGTCCGATCCCCCTTGCTCCTAACAACCTAGAATTGCCTCGTCTGTTATTCTTAAAGACTTCACGGATGGCAAGTGTATCATGATTCTCTGCCATCTCAACTGCCTCTACTTCCAAATTAACTTCGATTGTAGCTTCAATTGATTGCAAATTCAGCACGTCAACTTCAACTCCTAAATTAAGAGCCTCGGTTGGGTCTAGGTTCCTGTTCTTGTTCTTGTTCTTCTTTTTCTTCCTCGACGATGCTCCAATCTTCGGATTATAAGGCGCTAATTCACCTATTTTCGATTTTGTGAGCATACACCTAAAAAATAAGTGTTAGAAATTAAAGATAAAAATTATATAATCTCAATTACACTAGAAATAATAAACTCATAATTAGTGTCATCCCCGGCAACGGTGCCAAAAACTTTATGAGCGTTTTCTCAACACACAAAATAATCCCCAAGTATGAAAGATATCAATTGTAGTCTCGATAGGCGACCAAGTGATTATTGAACCCAAGGGACAAATTAATATCAATTTAATTATATTCTAATTAAATAAGACTATGTTTGGCAAAATTGGTTTGGAATAGTTGCGAAACCAAAGAACAAATAATTTAAATAGCAAATTAAATAAGTAAGCAATAGACAAAATATGGTTGTGATCAAGTAAGAAATTAAGTAGTTCTTCGGGTCATCCAGTTTTACTTATTAATTTTCTTTCCATGTGTTGTCCGACTCTGCCTTGTGGTCTATGCACGCATCACTAAACCGTGCAAGTTCACTCTATAGACACAAGTAAACATGTGTATGACACGTGTGAATATCCTCGGAGAAAGAGATATAATTCACCCCCCTTTCTAGGTACTATCAGTATCAATTATTTCTCGTGCACTTAGTACTCTAACCCGATATGATCTCCCTTTATAGGTACTACAAAGTTATACTCTTTGTCCTATTTATTAACCCGAATTCAATTCAATTAACAAGTATTTATATAAGATAGTTCTAATAAGACTTCGGAATCCCTTCACTTAGAATTATAACATGTAATCCTGCTCATCAGTGCACGCACTCAATCAATAACCAAGATATGTATTCAGACTCTACATAACAGTTAATGATGCACAAAATGACTGTGAGTATGAATTTAAAAAGCACAATCTTATATAAAATAAACCACAGGTAGTGTTGTACGGAGTTTACACATGGAAAATTAATTAACTCATAAAACTTTCATAACCCTAGAACTACCAGAGCGGTTCTAGCCCATGATTGATCTAAGAACAATCATAGTTAATTGGTATGATCTTACTTGATGCGCTAGACGAGTCTCTTTTCACGACTCCTCGGGAAGATGGTAGGGTTTCGGTGATGGATGGATGATGAATGATATTCTTCTCCTGCGAAAGCTCTTCTTTTATACTTATAGACACTCTTTATGGGCCTTGGATGGGCTTCTTGAGCGAACACACGCATTAAAGGTGTAAAAATATGAATATGATAAGTTTCTGCGCATCAGTTCGACCAACAGGCCAGGTCAAACTCTTTTGAGCTGGTCGAACTCCAGGTCGAATTGACCTGTAAATCAGTTGCGAGTCCTAGATTCGACTAGAATCCTGGTCAAATCACATACTCCCTGGTCGAACTGTAGGTGCGTCTCTTCAGGCTTCTGGTTTGACCATGATTCGACCTAATGGCTTGGTCAAATGGCAATGTCGTGGTCGAACGGCACTTCTTCTCAATTGGTTCGGCCACAGGTGCTGGTCGAATGGCTTCCTTCTTAGCCGAATCCCGTACATGCTTGGTCAAATTGAACCCTAGAATCTGCTTTTCTGGATCCGATCACTTCCAACTCGTTTTCCTTTGAAAATAAACTCAAATAGCCTTGAGGACACCTGATTCGTGACTTTCCACCATGTATATTGATTCATATCAAATTACAACCATCTAACACACTATTAGTCCATGAATCTAAGCTCGAAACATGTGAATTTACACACCAATCACTACAGTTTCTAAGGCATATCCCCTGAACGAATTTGGTAATTCTGAATAACTCATCATTGATCTTACCATTTCCATAAGAGTCATATTCCTTCTTTCTGCTACACCACTCTACTAGGGTGTGCCCAGTGCAAAAAATTGGGATTCAATCTTGTACTCTTTGAACTTATCAATTGGGATTCCAAGTTGCTTCTCCATATCAACCTTGTACTCTTTGAACTTATCAAAGCACTCAGACTTGTGGTGCATCAAATAAATATATCTGTATCTAGAATAATCATCAATAAAAGTGATAAAGTATTCTTAACCACCTCTTGCTTGGATAGGTATAGGACCACATAAATCAGAATGAACCAATTCAAACATATCCTTGGCACTATACCCCTTTGCCTTAAAAGGCCTTTTGGTCATTTTTTCTTCCAAGCAGGATTCGCAAGTTGGATAAATTTCCACTACTAATGAACTCAAAGGTCCATCAGCTATCAACCATTGAATCCTACTTAAGTTAATATGATCTAATCTAAGATACCAAAGATATGTTTGATTCATTTTCGAAGGTTCTTTTCTCTTATTGGTAGATGTATTATTTAATTCAATTTGTTGCACTATGGGAGAAATTGGATTAAGAGTGTATAAATTATCTATCAATGTACCATCACTAGGGCTGTCAATTTTACCCGCGAGTACAGGTACCCGGCTGGTAATACCCTATCGGGTAAGGGTAGGGTAGAGTTTAATTGGGGTGTCGGGTAGGGTAGTACCCATATCCGTTTAAAATGTTAAGGGTATGGGTAGGGTATGGTTTTTATAAAATACCCATCTACCCTACCCGATTACCCTACCCGATTCCCCGTATACTATATATATATATTTATTTCTTTCTTTCTTTCTTTATTTATATTAATAGACAATAATGTACATACAGTATGTAATTTAACATCTTAAAAACTTAAACTAAGTAATTCATTATATTTTTCACTCAAATGTCAAAACCCTAATTGTACACTACTTTCAGCTTTCCTCTCCCGTAGTCCTGTTCAGCCACCCAGCTGGCCGCTCGGCCATCGCGACAATTCACTTAGCCATCTGCTCGTCGTTTCCTCTCCCGCTCAGCCGTCTGCTCTTGTGACTGCATCTTGTACAGAGGTAAATTTAATCTAATTTAAAAATCAAGCTTTTTGTTTTTCTTATGGGACAAATGTCCAAGTATGAACTATTTACATGATACTAAATACACGATCTGTCTGACTATCTCTTTGGTGCTTGCATTTCGGATGTATACAGTATACAGCCGTCTCCTTCCTCCCTTCTGTCAGCCACTTCTTTCCACTTTTGGGTGGCTAACTACACCTACTTTTGCACTAGTACGCCTTTATTTCCTTGCTGCAATTAATTGTTAATGAGGTGTTATTTGTCAACTTGTCCTAGGCCCCATTTTATTTGTTTGAGTTTCCATCCGAGCAGGTTGATGGTTTTAGTTGTGATGGGTGACATCCTCTAAGACTTTATGCATAGTTGAACAAAGAAGTGATAGTGGTAACTTCTTGGGCATGTAATAATAAGATTGACACCAGTGGGTCATAAATTAGATATTTAGTTAATGTCTTTGTATTCAGCTTATTACTTGATCATACATTCATACTCATTATTATTAACAGCTTTAATTTAAATGACTCAAAATTAATCATGGTATTAATCTCTTGTATTATTTACTAAATTTATACATAAACTCTTTGTTATGTATGTAATGGCTTTATTTATATTGTGATTAAAAATTAAATGGTACTTTAAAGGCTCTAAATTAGATGTTATGTGTTTTAATTATTCTATTCTAATTGCATATCTTTGTATTGTATGAATATAATGATTATGTTATTATCATTAGTGGACATGAGTACTCCGTCTCCTGTGCCTTCACAAAAATCTAGCCACCATGGACATGATGATTTTAATAGAATGGATACGGACTCAAATCCTTTATCCCAAGATACAGATACTCATCCTCCATCACTAGAAGAAACGGATACTTTAGAAGCTAAAATTTCCACTGATTCTAGTGCAACTGATGGTCGAAAGAGGAAATTAGTATCCATTGTTTAGAATCATTTTAAAAAAGATAAGATTAATGGAGAAGTTAAAGCAATATGAAGTTATTGCCATAAAAAGCTGAGTGCGCGTAGTGAAAATGGAACATCACACTTACGGGTGCATATGACAAAGTGTCCTTCGAGGAGCACAAAGGATATAAGATAATATTTGCTAACCACTAGTACAGATAAAGATGGGACGACACAGTTGAAAATTATACTTTTGATCATGTATTAGCTCGACTCCATCTTGCTTATATGATCATCCTACATGAGTATGCATTGTGAATGGTTGAACACAAATGGTTTAGAATGTTCATGAATACTTGTCAGCCACTCTTCAAGCCTATCTCAAGAAATATTCTTCGTAGTGATATTATAAAGATTTTTGTTAATGAGAAGAGTAAAATCATGGACACGTTGGAGGGTAACACTAGTCGAGTTGCAATTACTACTGACATGTGGACTTCTAGTAATCAAAAGAAGGGGTACATGGCAGTCAGTGCACATTTTATTGACAACTCATGGAAGCTATGCAGTAGAATTATAAGGTAAATTTAATTCTTATAGTTTATGATTAATTAATTATTGAAATTATATTAACATTTATGTTGTCTTTCTCTCTAATTTCAAATGACAGGTTTGTGTATGTTCCTTGCCCACACACTGCTGAAGTGATTACTGATGTCTTGTTTGAAACACTACTAGATTGGAATATTGATCCTAAGATTTCTACTGTGACATTAGATAACTGTAGTACTATTGATTCTGTTGTTTCCATGTTGATGAATAAATTTTACCAAGAGTCATTGATACTTGGTGGAGAGATTTTACACATGCGATGTGCTGCCCATATATTGAATTTAATAGTTAAAGATGGCATGGATGTTATTGGATAGAGCATTGAGAAAATTCGGGAAAGTTTATATTATTGGACAGCAACACCTAAAAGAGTAGAAAGGTTTGAAGAGACGGCACGCCAATTGCATATTCAATGTAAGAAAAAGCTTGCTCATGACGTTAAAACCAGGTGGAATTCGGTTTACCTTATGCTGAATTCTGCATTGCCATATAAAGATGTTTTCTCTCGTTTAAAACAATGTGATCCATCTTATAAATCTTTACCTACTGAGGATGATTGGGTGCTTGCTAGTGAAGTTTGTGAGAAGTTTGCACTGTTTTATGATTTAACCAACATGTTTTCTGGTACCAAATATGCTACTACAAATAAGGTTTTTATGTTTATTTGTGAGATACGGGCTAGGATGAATGGTTGGCTTACTTCTGAGCGTATTGATGTGAAGTTGATAGCATCAAAAATGACAGAGAAGTATAACAAATATTGGGAAGACATTCATAAAGTTTTCTCAATTTCTGTTATTTTGGATCCTAGGTTCAAGTTTAAAATGATTGATTTCTTTTATGATCAATTTTATGGAGAAAATGTTGTAAATGAGAAGGGAAAGATTAGGAAGATTATGGGAGATCTTGAAAAAAAAATACAAAGAATCTTGTCTTAACTCCAACTCTGGTACTAATAGTAGTGGAACCAAATCCTCATCATCTCAAGCATCAGAAACTGTAGGCGAATGTGTATCACAACAACTTCTGGCTTGTATGCATTCTTTTGAGTTATACTTAAATGAGGATGCTAATGATTCTGTTGAGATATCAGAGCTTGAAAGTTACCTAGAAGAGAAAAAGTTGCCTATCCATGGTGATTTTGACATATTGAATTGGTGGAAGACACAAGGGACTAAATATCCTATATTGCGTCAAATTGCAAAGGATATTCTTGCCATTCTAATTTCCACAGTTGCTTCAGAGGCTGCTTTTAGTACTAGCGGACGATTCGTGACTAAACACTGAAGTAGCCTCATCCCAGAAACACTAGAAGCATTGATGTGTTCTCAAGGTTGGCTATGGGAACAACATGATGGTATGATTTTCTTCTATATGTTATTTTACTATTTACTTTATTATATAAATTTACATCTTAATATCCAATATTCGTGTTTTAGATATTGTATTATCATCTACAGTTGCAAAAGGAGTCACGGCCTTTTCAAGCGATGAAGAAGATATAAGTGAGATTGTGATTTAAGAAAAGTATTATAATAATAATTATTGAAATATATGTCCTTTTAATATTTATATATGTGTTTTTTTTGTAGGATGAATCTATTGCCAATTTTATTTGAGATTATGGAACTATGAAGAATTGAAGATCTTTGTTACATTTGAATTTATCACGTCTGTATAAACTTGAAGCATTCATATTTATTTATATGTGGGACATTTGTATTTATTTGAAGCGGATAAGATAAAGAGATATGTCGGTATCATAGGGATAAATGGAAAAAGTGAAGACAACTAGGGTGACCATTTTAAAATATGTGGATGACCGTTTACCCGTGGATTTATCCATTATCCGATGGATAATACCCGTACCCTACCCGATGATACCCTCAAGGTTAATTGGGTAGGGTATGGGTGAAGGAATAGGATATAGGGTAGGGTATGGATTTGGCGTACCCGTACCATACCCTACTCGTTTACACCCCTAACCATCACAGATAATAATTCTATTTTTCCTTATATAACAACCTTGTCATTAAAAGAAACAGAATATCCATCCATAAACAATTTAAGAACAGAAATCAAATCCTTTCTAAAAGAAGATACGTAAAGACGATTCATCAAAGCAAGAGTTTTATTCTTATTGAAAAATAAATAGACGTCTCCCAATGCAATAGCCACTACTCTTGTAGCATTCCCATGACTAAGGTAATCTCTCCATCACTAAGCTGTCGGGTTTGGTGGAACCCCTGTAAAAAATTACAGACATGGTCAGTGGCTCCCGTATCTACACACCAAGTGTCAGTAGATACAGCTGCTAAACATAATTTAACAACTAGTAGTGTCCCGTCTGCTTGCATTTGAAGCACTTGCCTCTAGGATTCTTGACCACACTACCGTTTGTCTTCACTTGGTTCACAGGTGTTGAATTTTCTTGTGGCGATCTGAGCAGCTCTACCAAAATTAGTTCTTTTGCCGCCACAAGTTCTGTTAGAAGTTACACCAATGTGTACAAATGTTTGTTCATATCGTAGTTCAGACAAAACTGCTCAAAACTCCTACGCAAGCTTTGGAGTATAATATCAATTTAGGTTTTTCATTTCAGCTCCAAGAATCTCCAACTCATTAAGTAAGCCCATCATCCTAAGAACATGTTCCCTTACGAGTGTGCCCTCAATTATTTTGGTATTCATTAGTACAGCCATGCCCCACGACCTAGCAAGATGACTCTGGTGTCTAAAGAGTTCCTTAAGATTCTGCATCATATCAGTTCAAGCTTGATGTTGATGTTGATGCTGAAGCAAATTTGATATAGAAGTCAAAATATAACACTTAGCCATCCTATCAGCCTTAACCCATCTATTATAAGCAGCTTTTTCCTCTTCACTAGAGTAATGAGTAGGTGCCACAGGGCACTCCTCAGTGAGTACAAAGATATAATCTTCAACAGTTAAAACAATGTTCATGTTTCATTTCCAGTAAACATAATTTGTGCTAGTAAGTTTGTATTCTTTAAGTATGACAGAAAGTGAATTGAGTGCCATTTGAAAATTCTGAGAATCATAAATAAATAAAGAGATCAAACACATAAAATTTATCAATTTATATTAATTCCCTCAAAAAAATATAAAATAAAATTCACAAACATCTCAAGCACCGTGAATTTGCATGCTACGATAGTGTGGACGTATACAACCTAACTTTATGATAAAATAATTAATAGTGGGTTCCTCTTTAGCCATGAAAATAATTGCAATAACTTCGATGGGGAGTAAACTTATTATTTGTACCTAAGTGTACACCATTATTTGATTTCAAGTCCATTGCGCAAGCATGTGTGCCTTACAGATGGAGAAGTACACACGCGCTTGTATAACTTCCTACAATTATCATAAAGAAGTTTGTACCAGCAATCCATGAATAAACTCATCCGATGGGGAGGAAGGCACTATAGCCAACACGCAAGTTTACTCACATCACTTACAAACCAATAATGGAGGCCGCGGAAATTATTTACCAATCCTTTCTCCCACTTAGTTATTTAAAACCAAGGATATTTACATGCGTATAATATACATCAATAAAATACGGATCCTAGCATGCTTCTACTTCTAGCAATTTAAAGTAATAAATCATATTGAACATGCATATCTTATATAACAATATTAAGATAATTAAATCAAATTATGAAAATTATATATCATGACGAAAAATGCACAAAAAACACGTCAAAAAGGAAAATGACCCTATTGGACACCAAACACGTCAGCTCAACTCGTACGCACTCCTGCACGAGTTGTACTGCTCCCGTGCTGCCTTTCATTATGCCTGCGCATCACGCCTCCAGCGGTCGTGCCGCCAACCGGCAAAACTCTTGCTGTCGTTGCCCGCCAATCGTGCCGCCCAACTCTGCACACAGGAAATCACTCGCTGTCGTACTAGTGGTGGGCACGACTCATGCGGATCGTCAGTGCCTATCTTGTAGTCATATTCATACGACCATAGCATTGTGCTATGTGCATCTCGCCAACCTCCGACAGTTGTGGCGGTCCTCTGGCGCCACTCGTGCATGAGTCTCCAGTGGCGCTCGCGCCTGCCAGTCATGGCCTTATCATCTGTCAGGCAAAATCACCAAACCTTCATTGCTGTAACACACTACTTCCCAGCAGCACCACCACTCACACGGTTTGATGCTCGGCACAACTCATGCCATGGATATATATGACTCGTGTTGCTCGCCAGTGTCACCCACCTGCACCTACTATATCTGATCTCCCACATATCTGACTTATACCCATCGATGGCCAACAAGCACGACTTGTGCAGTTCACATGCATGACTCGTGCAGTTCACATGCACGACTCCAGCCATCGTGTGCCACCATTTGTTCTGTCGTGTGTTGCATCCTATCTAGTCGTTGCTTTCGTCATTCAAATTGCATGATGATTGCACAGAGTCCCATCCAGGTGGCATTACTCGTGCCACAATGCGAACGACTCGTGCCATCCCTCTCAACTAGTTGCGCAGTCGCCGCCGTATGCTGCCATGTTTTGCCGCCGTCAAATGTATTGAGTATTCAACAAGAAACATAATTTTTAAACCATAATCCACATTTGACACATAAACCTTAACCTAACGTGTCACATTTAGCCATAAAACTGAGGCTCTGATGCTAATTGTTGGTGTTTGATCGTTTGGTTAACGTGAATCGTTAGGGTTCCATACGTTTCTAAATCAGCGGAAGCAAGAACAATAGAAATGTATTACCTTTCACAAGGGTATGTTAATGAAAAACAGCTGCAGAAAATAGCTTCTTGATCTTCTGTTGTATTCTCAAGTCTAATCTTGACGTCGTGTGGGCGACGATCTTTAAGATCCTCTTAATCTGCTATACACCCTCTCACTCATGATTTTAAACGCATGAATTATGGTTCCGGATATGCTGAGATGACTTATTTATAGGCTACAGTAGGGACCAGGAGGAGAAATTAAAGTCGGGCATCCATTGGGCTTAATTATCCAAGTTTAGCGCAAAACTTATACTTAAGTCCAATAATAATAATATATTCCACTAAAATATTATTACTGCACTACCGCTCTAATCCCAAATTACGTTATGGGCTCCTTCTTATTATGAGCTCGTTAGTCTTCCCGTGTTTAAGATATACAATGCTCATTAATTAATTAAGTTACTGACAACTTCATTAATTAATATCTAATCCGAGAGTAGTACCACTCAACCTCATTATCATGCCAGAATTAATCCACTTGCAAGATTTATATGATAATCCTTATGAGCTCCTCAAGGGAACATCATCAACCTATTTAATAGGACATAGATTCCTTCTACAATCAACAACACACCATAGAGATAGTACTATTTCCCAACTTGCCGAGTTTGTTAATTTAATAAATATAAATCTCACCTATTGATGAATCAAAGAAATACATACTGACTTACGTGTCAAGGTTATTGTATAGAGATTAAGAGCATGAACATCCATGATAACAGAGATCAAGTTCTTCTATATGGTCAGTATAAGACGAACGTTCTCAAGCGTCCTGCTCAATACACACAAAGCATAATAATGTGATTTTATAGCTAGGCAAACTAATACCAAATCACACTAGAACCTTCCCAATAGATTTTCCTTGTCTATATCGATTGTGAGCATCTATTTATACTTTATAAGGAAATCGATAATATGATCTTCTGTGTGTTGTCACACAATATATTATCTACAGTATAAAGTAAATGGACTTTTGCACAGACATATAAATAAATTATAATATGCAAAATGTATTATCATATGATTCTCATTTCAAATAAATTGTTAAAACATTGTTCATATAAAAGCTAGACTTTTAGTATATAATCTAACAATAAGAATTTAAAATCGTATTACCTTTCACCAGGTTTGTAGAATTCAATCAGGATGATGAAATGACCTCTTTGATCTTCTACTATATTCCCAAGCCTAGTCTTAAAGTCATGTGGGTAAAGTTCTTTGAGACCATCTCAATCTGTAATCCTCCCTCTCTAATAAAGTTGTTAGGTGTGAAGACTAGGGTTCCAGATAAATGAGGTGGCTTATTTATGGGATAGAACAGGGACCAGGAGGAGAAATTAGAGTTGGGCCTCCCATTGGGCTTAAGTATCCAAGTTTAGTCGAAAACTTATACTTGAGTCCAATAATAATAATATAGTCCACTAAAGTATTATTACTGCACAACCATTCTAATCCAAAATTACATTGTGGGCATCTTCTTGTTATAAGCCCGTTAATCTCCTCGAGTTTGAGATATACAATGTCGATTAATTAATTAAGTTATTGACAACTCTATTAATTAATATCTTATCCAAGAGTAGTACCACTCAACCTTGTTATCATGCAGGAATAAATGACACCTGCAGGGTTTACATGATAAATCTTATGAGCTCCTCAAGGAGACATCATCAGCCTATTCAATAGGACACAGATTTCTTCTACAATCAGCAGTACACCATAGAGACATCAATACTTCCCAACTCACCGAGTTTATTAATTTAATGAATAAATCTCACCCTTTGATGAATCAAAGAAATAAATACTAACTTCCATGTCGAGGTTATTGTATATGGATTAAGAGCACGAACATCAATAATAACTGAGATCTAGTTCTTCTATATAGTCAGTATAAGTCGAACGATCTCATGCGGTCCTGCTTAAAACACGCAAAGTGCACTGTGATTTTATAGTCAAGACAAACTAATTCCAAATCACACTACAACCATCCCAATAGATTGTCTCCGTCTATCTCAGTTGTGAGCATCTATTTATACTTTATAAGGAGCCAACAATATGACCTTCCGTACAACTCCGCACACCATATTATCTACAGTATAAAGTAAATAGACTTTTGCAATAACATATAAATAAATTATATTATGCAAAACATTTGATCATATGATTCTCATTTCAAAGAAATTGTTAAAACATTGTTCATACAAAAAGCTAGACTTTTGGTAGATAATCTAACAATCTCCACTTATACTAAAAGACTATGCTGCCATATCTGTTGACACGCATCTAATTCTTATTCCTTTTACATGACCATCGAACGCTTTCGCTGGAAGGCCCTTAGTAAAACTGTCTACTGGGTTATCCTCCGATGCAATATTAGTGACAGCAACCTCCCCTCTTTTAACGATGTCTCATATCATGTTGTACTTGTGCTCAATGTGTTTACTCGTCTTATGGGCTCGTGGTTCCATCGAGTTTGCTATTGCACCACTGTTATCACAATAAATTGCGATTGACTTGGGCCAATAGGAATCACATCCAAATCCATTTAGAAGTTCCTGAGCCATACTACTTCCTTAGCTACCTTAGAGGCTGCTACATATTCATCTTCCATGGTGTAGTCCGCAAGCATTTCTGCTTAACACTCCTCCATATTATGGCTCCTCCTCCAAGAGTATACACATAACCCAAGGTGGATTTACTAGCATCCCTATCTAACTGAAAATCGAAATTAGTGTAACCCACAGGTAGCAAAGTATCTGCTCGATAAACCAACATATAATCCTTAGTTCTTCGCAGGTACTTCAAAATATGTTTTACCGCAGTCCAATGCCCTTGTCTTGGGTTACTTTGATACCTACTGACCATGCCCATGACAAAATATAAATCCGGCCTCGTACATAGCATAGCATATATGAGGCTTCCTACTGCTGAAGCATAAGGAACTGCCTTCATATCCTCGATTTCCTTTTGTTTCTTGGGACACATTTTCTTAGATAAAGGTACTCCATGTCTAAAAGGTAGAAAACCTTTCTTAGAGTCTTGCATGCTAAAATAAGTAAGGATAGTAGCAATGAATGAAGCTTGGGACAAGCACAATTTTTTTTTCTTGCGATAACTTTTAAATTTGATCCCTAGAATATGTTCGGCTTCCCCTAAGTCCATCATCTCAAACTGCTTAGATAACCATACCCTTACACCCGACAATACCTTTACATTATTTACAATGAGTAAGATATCATCTACGTAAAGTACAAGAAACACCATTACGTTTCCGTCACTCTTCTTGTACACACAAGATTCATCCGGACATTGAATAAATCCATATGATCGGATTACTTCATCAAAATGGATGTTCCATTATTTTGAAGCTTGTTCCAGTCCATAAATGGACCTATTAAGCTTACACACAAGATGATCTTTGCCCTTTATAATAAATTCCTCTGGTTGCTTCATATAGATATTTTCTTCAAGATTTCCACACAGAAAACTTGTCTTGACATTCAATTGACATATCTCATAATCCATATGAGCAGCAATAGATAAATGAATCTGGATTGACTTAAGCATGGCCATAGGTGAAAAGGTTTTCTCATAATCGATCCCTTCTTTCTAAGTATACCCTTTTGCATCAAGCCTTGCCTTAAAGGTTTCCACCTTACCATCTGATCCTCTTTTCTTTTTTTAGATCCACTTGCATCCAATGGCTTTTACACCTTTGGGTGGTTCTACAAGCTCCCAGACTTGATTAGAATACATGGATTCTATTTCAGATTTCATTGCCTTTTGCTAAAGTTGTGCATCCTTATCTTGTAGAGCTTCGTCGTTATTCCATGGGTCAATTTAATATTCGCCAGGAATCAAGTATGACAACTCTCCCAAAAACATGAATCTATCCGGTTGTCTCACAACCCTCACACTTCGATGAGGTGCCATAGGAAATTGTGTATCAGATGTGACACACGGTGTAGTGGCTTGTGGTATAGAGCAATTTTACTCATGGATTTGTGGTTCATTACATAATCCTATTCCAAAAATCTTGCAATCATGCTAACGATAACCTTCTGATCTTTTGGATTATAAAATAAACCACATTTTATTCCTCTAGGATATCCTACAAATAGACAAAATTCAGCAAGAGATTCTAACTTATCAATATTTACCTTCAAAACATATGCCGGAGCACCCCAAATCCTAATGTGTTTAAGATTAGGCTTGCGTCTGGTCCACAGTTCTGTGGGTGTAAAGGCTACTGATTTAGAAGGTACTAAATTTAGAATGTAAGCCGTTGTTTCTAAGGCGTATCCCCAAAATGAATTTGGTAATTCCAAATAACTCATTATAGATCTCACCATTTCTATAAGAGTCCTATTCATTTTTTCCGCCACACCATTCTGCTGGGGTGTGCCCAGTGCAGAGAATTGGGATTCAATCCCTTCCTCTGATAAATAATTCCTAAACACTTTTAAGAGGTACTCGCCACCAGGATCAGATCGTAGTGTATTGATATATTTTCCAAGTTGCTTCTCCACATCAGCCTTGTACTCTTTGAATTTATCAAATCATCCAGACTTTTGGCGCATCAAGTAAATGTATCCGTATCTAGAATAATCGTAAATGAATGTGATAAAATATTCATAACCACCTCTTGTCTAGATTGTCATAGGACCACATAAATCAGAATGAACCAATTCCAATACATCTTTGGCTCTATACCCCTTTGCCTTAAAAGGCACTTTGGTCATTTTACCTTCCAAGAAGGATTTGCAATTTAGATAATTTTCCACAACTAATGAACTCAAGGGTCCATCAGCTATCAACCATTGAATTCTACTCAAGTTTATATGACCTAGTCTTAGATGCCAAAGGTATGTTTGGTTCATTTTCGAAGGTTCTTTTCTCTTATTAGTAGATATATTATTCGATTCAATTTGTAGCACTATGGGAGAAATTGGATTAAGAGTATACAAATTATCTATCAACGTACCAACATAGATAACAATTTCATTTTTCTTTAAAATAACATTGTCATTAAAAGAAATAGAATATCCATCCATAAACAATTTAGAAACCGAAATTAAATTCTTTCTAAAATAAGGTACGTAAAGAAAATTCCTCAAAATAAGAGTTTTATTCTTATTTAATAATAAATAAATGTCTCCCACTACAACAGCCACTACTTTCATAGCATTCCCTATGAGTATGGAAATCTCCCTATCATTAAGTTGTCGGGTTTGGTAGAACTCCTGCAAAGAATTACAGACATAGTCAAAGAATTACAGACATAGTCAGTGGCTCCCGTATCTACATATCAAGTGTCAGTAGATACAGCAACTAAACACGATTCAACACCTAGTAAATAAGACTTACCATTTATGTTCCCATTCAGAAGAGGGCAGTCTGCCTTGTAGTGTCCTGACTGCTTGCATTTGAAGAACTTCACTACGTTCATAAGTGCTGTATTTACTTGTCTCCTCTTATTCCTTCTGTTCTCAGCATAGGATAAGCAACATTTTCAGAAACATGAACTTGAGGAGCTCGACAAAATAGTCCTTCCCCCGCCACAAAATCTGTCAGAAGTTCTGTCACGTGTACAATCTTTTTTTGATACCGTAGTTCAGGCAAAACTGCTCAAAACTTTTATGCAAGCTTTGGAGTATGATATCGACTTGGGTTTCCCCATCGATTTCAACTCCAAGGACCTCCAACTCATTGAGTTGGCCCATCATTCTAAGGACATGATCCCTTACGGGAATGCCCTCAGCCATTTTGGTGTTCATCAGCACAGCCATGCCCTCTAACCTAGCAGGTCGACTCTGGTGTCTGAAGAGTCCTCTAAGATTCTGCATCATATCGAAGACAGTGTTCATGGCTTGATGTTGATGTTGATGCTGATGTTGAAGCACGTTTGACATAGAAGCCAAAATGTAGAACTTCGCCATCTTATCAGCCTTAACCCACCTATTATAAGCATCTCTTTCCTATTCACTAGAGTCATTAGTAGGTTCCACTGGACATTCCTCAGTGAGTACAAAGATATAATCCTCAGTAGTTAAAATAATGTCCATGTTACATTTCCAGTCAACATAATTTGCGCCAGTAAGTTTGTGTTCTTTAAATATAACAGCAAGTGGATTAAAAGTCATTTGAAAATCCTGAGAATCATGTAAGTAAATACACAGATCAAATACTTCGACTTTAACAATTTATATTAATTCCCTCAAAACAATATAAAATAAACTTCACCAACATCTCAAGAACTGTGAATTTTCATACCACGATAGTGTGGACGTATATAAACCCTAATATTTATAAGAGAAGGTTTTTTTCATTAATTTCATTTGTCAACCTAACTTTATGACAATATAATTAATAGTCGGTACCTCTTTAGCAAAGCAAATAATAGCAGTGACCCCGATGGGGAGGATACATATTATTTGCACCTAAGTGTGCACTATTATTTGATTCCAAGTCCATTGCCCAAGCTTGTGTCCGTTCAGACGGAGAAGATCACACGCGCTCAAGTAACTTTCTACAATCATCATAAAAATTTTGTACCAGTGATCTGTAAATAAACTCATCCGATTAGGAGGAAGGAACTATAGCCAACATACAAATTTATTCACATCACTTACGAACTAATAATAGTGGCCATGGGATTATTTGAATAAACCCTCTCCCACTTAGTTATTTAATACCGAGGATTTTTACATGCATATAATATTACAAATAAAATATACAACTTAGCATGCTCCTATCATAGCAATTAAAAGCAGTAAATTACCTAGAACATGCAAAACATATATAAAAATAATTAGATAATTAAATAAATTGTGGTAGTTATATATCTCGAAATTAAAACATTAGTTCATCACATGTCGAACGAACAAGTCCACCTTGCCACGCTACATGCCGGCACGACTCGTGCTAGCCACCAGCACGAGTTGTGCCTCTCCCACGCAGCTGTCGCTAATGAGTGATATTTTCACCTAGATTTTAGTGTCTTTTTATATGTGTTTTCGTATATTGTTATCCGTATTTATGTGTTATTTGGTTGTGTTTTGTGTTTTTATGTAAATGTGTGTGAATGAGCTTAAACGTATGATTTTTAGGTAAAAATGGATCTTAGACGTGATAAGGAAGATATAGGAAAAAGCAGATCTCAATTCGGAGTTGAAACGAGGGAGAATGAGTCAAATTAAGCAAAATGCTGAAAAAACGCACGTCCAAATTGTATAATTTTTCTGTACTCTTGTGTAGCTCAAAACTAGAAGTGTAATACATGATTGGAAAGCCATAGAAAATAGTATTATTTTGGTATGAGAAACACTTCAATTGGAGCCGAAACGAGAAAGTTATGATTAAAATGGTGACGTCGCGCAAGCTGTTCCTACTCAGCACGGTTGTGCTACTTTGCATGACTTGTTACACCCTCAAATATTGGAAGTTTTGTCAGATCTTTATATGGATAGAAAGCCAAAGAATGATCGCACAAGAATTACTCAAATCAGAGATCGGATGAGGAAGTTATGCGCGAAACAGTGAGACTGCGCAGCCCGTGTTACGCAATACGACCCGTGTTACGCAACACGACCCTGTAAGCCCTGGCCATTTTCTGACATAAAAAACGCCTACACGGCCACCCTGTGGTCGTGTTGCAGCACACGAGTCGTGTTGCTGTAGCATCAGAAACACATCAGAATCCTTCTAGAAGCCTCCCAAGGGGTATAAATACCCAACACTTCAATATTTTGAGATAAGATCCGAATTCCAACCCTTCTACACACACCTCACATACCATTTCCTCCATTCTTCACCTTCACCTTCATCCATTCTTTATCCTTTGGATCTACCTTGATCCAACCATCACATCCTCCATCCAAGTAGTAGAGAAGCAAGGAAGAGAGGTGAATTGCAAGGGGAAGAAGAAGATCACCATTGGAGACATCCAAGGGAGTTTTCATCCAAACTTTGTATTGAAACCTATTGTTTATCATGTTTTGTAAGGAATTTAATGTCTATGCTAATTTTCTTATGAACATGAGGCTAATCTCCCTTGTGAGATTAGCAATATGAATTGTGTTGGATAATTTTGGGTATTTTGCAATTGAATGATTATGTTGAATGGGTTAATTGATTTTCTATCATTGAATATTAATTGATTGATTTGTTTTGTTGATTTGTGTGTTTAGTTGTTCTAGATATGTGATTAGATTGAGAAATCAATTGCATGCTTAGGATAATTGAGTGAATCATTTCATCAAACACTTCATGTGCATTATAGATTGTGAAGAGATTGAGAAGTCCTTCATAGTTTAGAACCCTTTGATAGAACTTATCATTTATTAGATTGAGAAGTCAATAGATTATGTGAAGGGACTCTCATTTAAGCTTAGTACCTAGTTGGAATTGTTTAAGTGAGAACCAATCCAATGAATGTCATTCCATATCCTATTCATTCCGAGGGAGAGTTTAGGTGATCTTAGTGTTGGCCCTTAGCCTTTTTCCCATGACACATATGAATTCATTGCATGATACCTAGATTTTCCATGCTTTAAGTATTGCTAGTCTCATCTCTATCTACTTGGCTCATTCATCCATCTCCCATTCATCTATCCATTTATTTTATTGTCATTTATTGATTATCTTCCCTTTATGATCATCTTTATAATACTATGGTGAACACGAGATCGCTTAGACCCTAGTACCTTCCTCCCTGTGGTTCGATAATTTCTTTAATTGGTCATGCCCTCTATATTATGGCTAATCAAATGGCGCCGCTGCCGGGGAGGCAACGGTTGCTAGTGGTTTAACGAAGGAGTGTTTCGATTGGTATTAATAGAGATATTTTTATTGCTTTTTATTATTGTTTTGAAAATTTTTTGATCTCACTTTTTCATTTTGATAGGTACGTGAAGCTACCTTGAGAGAAGAGGAAGGGGGATCAAAGCCAAAAATAGCAAGTTGGAAGAAGAATTGTAGTAAGCCTTGAGAAGAGCATTCAAATGGATGGTTGGAACAAATTCACAAATGTCTTTGATGATCAAATTATAGGGTTCCACCTCCACAATCAAGAGGCTACATGAATGAGAGCAACTATGGGTACAACTTCCAAATGAATCAAGATAGCTCTCAATACTACAATCAAGGAAGAAATGGAGAATGGCAACAAGCTTACAATGCAAATACATTCCATCCGTATCAAACATACACTTATTCTCAACCAAATCCCAACACCAACACTTCTCATCCGTTCCAAAACTACGCCTTACTTGAATTATATACCCAAGTTACTTTGGAAGTGACAAGACAAATAAGGATGATGAATCAAGGTGCTTATGGTCAAGTCTTGTCTAGTTCAAGTTTGGGGGGTGCTCAAAATATGCAAGGTGTGTCGATTCCTAGTCCTATGGAGCAAGAAGAGTGGAGGATGCCTACGCATCAAGTAGGAGATGTTTCTTTCATGGGAGTGGATGATTTCCAAGGAAATTTTCAACATAACTATGAAGGAAGTTTTCATGGGAATTATCAACCAATGCAAGGATGGAATTTTGACAACCAAGAGGGAGGAGACTTTCAACAAGTCGAAGAAGAAAAATCGTCTGTAGACGTCTTGATTGAAATGATGATAGCAAACCTTGAGGAGAGCAAGAAAAGAGATGAAGCTAGTCTTGAGGAGAGAAAGAAAAGAGATGAAGCTAGTTTTGAGGAGAGCAAGAAAAGAGATGAAGAGAAGTTTGAAGCCTTAGAGCATCAAGTGAGCCAAATTATAAGTGCTTTGACCAATTTTCAACAAGTTGAAGACCTTGAAGGAGAAAGTAAGGTTGAAGAAGAGCTAGAGGAAGAAAAGAATTTGGGAGATGTAGAATCAAAAGAGGTATTCGAAGAGCCTGTTGAAGCACATGATGTTGAAGAGAAGGAACAAAGTCAAGAAGCAAATGATGATGACTTGAAGAGTGAAATGAGCATTTCTAAACCATTAAACTCTTTAAGTTGCTTTGAATTTGATAATATTATTTACATTGACTTTGTCTTACCCATTGATTTTTCTCATATCCTTAGAAACAAAAGAGAACTCGAAGAGATGTTGGGGGTCTATTTGGTAAGGAGGAATAAGTGGTTTTCAAGAATGGAGAGGGCAATGGAGTGTAAGCTCAAGAGAGTCGAATTTTTGAAGCCATGCTCAAAGGATGCAACTGAGGTCGTCACTTGCCACAAATGCCTAATAGAGGAAGAAGCACAACGGTTAAAATTCGATGGCAACGATGAAAGATATTCGTGGCCATTCCGATGAGTTCTCCATATCCCGTCCGGCTTGAAGACGTTAAACTTAGCGCTAGATGGGAGGCAACCCATCATTACCTTTTATTGCTTTATTTAATGCTTTCAATAAGGTTGATGGATTTGTTTGTTTGCATTTTTGGCATGTAGATTGATTGTGTTCATGAGGAGAATGTGTATTGGAGAAACGATAAGTGCTTGATTTGAAGTGTGAAAGTAAGTCACACCACTTTTTGCAAACTTATCTTGAAACTCTTGTTTCAATTTAAGTTTGGGGGGATATGGCGTGGTGTGGCATAATTTGTTTTGAAGGCATATACTTTTCGTATTTTTGGGCTAATTTTAAAATTTTTCTCATGAGTATTGTTTTGATTTTGGTATGATTGGTTGTGTTGAAGTGCATGTGAATCCATATTTTTAATGAAATTGTTGAACTAATGGTGTTGTATGAGTTTTGAGTATGAATGAAGGGTATTGGAAGCACAAATGGAGCTTGAAGTTAACGCTTTCCTTACCAAATGACTATTGAGGGAGTACTCTATACCTTATCACTTCTAGTTGCTTGACATATTTTGATGTGAATTGATGTGATTAGCATGCTACTTCATTTGTTATGTTTGGGAGGTTTCCTTTTCAATCAAGGTTGGGATGAATGTGAGCTTAAATGTTATGGATGATATAGAATGTGTGCTTTATTGTTTAATGATGGTGATTTTTATTTTTGCATGTTATGTGTTTTTGTTTTGTTTCTTGTTTGTTGAGTCTTTATTTTATGTTTTGTTTGTTTTCTTATTTTTGTCTTGGTATGTTTGGTGGTTTGTTTAGGGAGGTTGTGAGTCATTTTTGAATATGAGTGATGATATGTTGTGATAATAAGTGATAACAAGTTATGATTAAGAATCTCTACACTTTCGAATTGTGACATGTTTTATTTAACTTGTTCAATTTTGAGATGAATGTGGTGTAATAAGTTTCTTAAGGTTCAATGCATAAGCTTGTGAGCATTTGAGCCTCAACCGTGCATACATGGTTTTTCCTTCATGAGTGGATCGATTGAGTTTGATAAGCTAGAACTTGCTCAAGGACTATAGGAACGAGCCCGATTTGTGGAGATTAGTGAAATGATCTAAGGCCATCCTTGTTATTATAGTCATTGCCAAATATTTTCATACCAAGAACATTATCCTTAGTTAACCATTTTGAGCCTTTAAGCCTATTTCTTGTGAATTTAGCACATTACAAGCTATGATTACCCACGTAAGCCTTTTATATATACCTTTGTGTGGGTGATTGAGGAGATGGTAGCTAGAAAAGATTGAAGAGATGGTAAAAGAAGGAAAAGAAATGGTAAACAAGAAAGAGAGAAAAAGGATGAAAAGGGCTCAAGAAAGAATGAACATGCAACCTCAAAACAAGAAAATGAGCAAAGCAACAACAATATGCTCAAGTATTTAAAAGTTTAAAGAAGGAAACATGCATCATAAGAAGCTCAATCCAAAGGAGAAAGTTGATGATTAGTGCTTGTGAACATTAAAGACAAGAAAGGAAGAAAGAAAAGTGGAGAAGTTGGAGAAATTGGCCATCTCTTTGATTACTTACACTTGATTAGTCACTCTTACCTATATTCTTCCTACCCTACCAAAGAGTCTATCATTACATCCTTAATAAAAGACCTTTTTGATCACTAATGGAAACTTTGGTGGGTTGTGAATGTAGTCTGCGAGCAAGCTTATAGCGAGTCAAGCCAATCGGTTGATGAGTGTTGATTAACCCTACTTCAAAGAGTGTTGAGTGAAATTGATAAACTTATTTGAGGCTTAGACTAAAAGGGACTATATTGCACCTTATTCTCTTATGATTGAACTTGTTAATTTCTCATATCATAAATCTAATGTTGTAGGATAGCTTAGCATAATTTGTAATTCTTGTTGCTAATGATATGTTATTACTTGTGTTCGTTTAGTTTTTTTTACTAGGTGAAAATCACTCTCCTTGGTTTATCATTTTTGTTGTGCGGGGACGCACAACACTTTAAGTTTGGGGGTGTAATGAGTGATATTTTCACCTAGATTTTAGTGTCTTTTTATATGTGTTTTCATATATTGTTATCCGTATTTATGTGTTATTTGGTTGTATTTTGTGTTTTTATGTAAATGTGTGTGAATGAGCTTAAACGTATGATTTTTAGGTAAAAATGGATCTTAGACGTGATAAGAAAGATGTAGGAAAAAGCGGATCTCAATTCGGAGTTGAAACGAGGGAGAATGAGTCAAATCAAGCAAAATGCTGAAAAAACGCACGTCCAACTTGTGTAATTTTTATGTACTCTTGTGGAGCTCAAAACTAGAAGTGTAATACATGGTTGGAAATCCATAGAAAAGAAGATTATTTTGGTATGAGAAACACTTCAATTGGAGCCGAAACGAGAAAGTTATGATTAAAATGGTGACGTCGCGCAAGCCGTTCCTACTCAGCACGGTTGTGCTACTTTGCATGACTTGTTACACCCTCAAATATTGGAAGTTTTGTCAGATCTTTATATGGATAGAAAGCCAAAGAAAAGAGGATCACATGAGCGCAAGAATTACTCAAATCAGAGATCGGATGTGGACGTTATGCACAAAACAGTGAGACTGCGCAGCCCGTGTTACGCAACACGACCCGTGTTACGCAACACGGCCCTGTAAGCCCTGACCATTTTCTAACATCAAAAACGCCTACACGGCCACCTTGTGGTCGTGTTGCAGCACACGAGTCGTATTGCTGCAGCATCAGAAACACATCAGAATCCTTCTAGAAGCCTCCCAAGGGGTATAAATACCCAACACTTCAATATTTTGAGATAAGATCCGAATTCCAACCCTAATACACACACCTCACACACCATTTCCTCCATTCTTCACCTTCACCTTCATCTATTCTTTATCATTTGGATCTACCTTGATCCAACCATCACATCCTCCATCCAAGTAGTAGAGAAGCAAGGAAGAGAGGTGAATTGCAAGGGGAAGAAGAAGATCACCATTGGAGACATCCAAGGGAGTTTTCATCCAAACTTTGTATTGAAACCTATTGTTTATCATGTTTTGTAAGGAATTTAATGTCTATGTTAATTTTCTTATGAACATGAGAGGCTAATCTCCCTTGTGAGATTAGCAATATGAATTGTGTTGGATAATTTTGGGTATTTTGCAATTGAATGATTATGTTGAATGGGTTAATTGATTTTCTATCATTGAATATTAATTGCTTGATTTGTTTTGTTGATTTGTGTGTTTAGTTGTTCTAGATATGTGATTAGATTGAGAAATCAATTGCATGCTTAGGATAATTGAGTGAATCATTTCATCAAACACTTCATGTGCATTATAGATTGTGAAGAGATTGAGAAGTCCTTCATAGTTTAGAACCCTTTGATAGAACATATCATTTATTAGATTGAGAAGTCAATAGATTATGTGAAGGGACTCTCACTTAAGCTTAGTACCTAGTTGGAATTGTTTAAGTGAGAACCAATCCAATGAATGTCATTCCATATCCTATTCATTCCGAGGGAGAGTTTAGGTGATCTTAGTGTTGGCCCTTAGCCTTTTTCCAATGACACATATGAATTCATTGCATGATACCTAGATTTTCCATGCTTTAAGTATTACTAGTCTCATCTCTATCTACTTGGCTCATTCATCCATCTCCCATTCATCTATCCATTTATTTTATTGTCATTTATTGATTATCTTCCCTTTATGATCATCTCTATAATACTATGGTGAACACGAGATCGCTTAGACCCTAGTACCTTCCTCCCTGTGGTTCGATAATTTCTTTAATTAATCATGCCCACTATATTATGGCTAATCAGTCGCTTGCCTTTCTGATGCCACACCACGCCATGTTCTTGTCAGCACAACTCGTGTCGCCTTCTATTGGCAGTCGAGCTGACATCCTTCTGGGTCGTGCAGCTCGCCACCTCCTTTCTAGTCGTGCCATCCTTCAGCACGACCCATGCCGTCTTCTGTTGTCAATTGTGCTGATAGCCAGCTCCACAAAATGTGCCACTCGCCTGTCTGATGTGTCGTCCATGCCTGCTGGTCATTCCAGGTAAGCTTCCCAATCATGCCGGCCATGCCAACTAGATGTTCCGGCCATGCATGCACTCACCATCGGCCGATTCTACTTTGCCTTGTGCGCTAAGTAGGCCATCCCGTATGCCTTCTGCCGAACCAGTAGTTCGCCTACCAGCGACGCAGGGGATGCCAAGCGCACCTGGTGATAGCCACGTCTCCACGTCTTCCTCTCACAGCCGAGCGCACCTATCTGTGCCATCATGTACATGCCAACCATGCACTGATTTTGACTCTGTGCAGTCGTGCCGCTTGTTTATCGTGAGGGCCGCCAAGCTATGTCGCTACCATTCGATGCTCGTGCTGCGCCAGTCATGTGCCACCACCAGCACGTGACATTTCGTGAGTCACATTGTGCCACCATGTTTTGCCACCCGTGTAGCCATGTGAAGTCAGCTGTGTGACCCGTTACACATCATGCCACTATTCGCCGATCATCAAATGTATAGGGTATCTGAATAGGGTATAAAAGCATAACATGAAATATACTAAACCCTAATCACGTTTGATACAAAAACCCTAGCCTAACATCTCACGCAGAACCATTAAACCGAAGCTCTGATACCAATTGTTGGTATTTGTATCTTTTGATTAACGTGAACTGTTAGGGTTCCTTGCGATTCTATATTAACGGAAGGAAGAATATAAAATCGAATTACCTTTCACCAGGGTTTGGAGAACTTAATCATATTGATGAAACGACCTCTCTGATCTTCTGTTGTATTCCCAAACCTAGTCTTGATGTCATGTGGGCAACGTTCTTCAAGACCCTCTCAATATGTAATCCTCTCTCTGTAATCACATTGTTAACAGCGCATGCTGGGGTTCTGGATTAATGAGATAGGCTACAATAGGGACCAGGAGGAGAAATTAAAGTTGGGCCTCCCATTGGGCTTAAGTATCAACGTTTAGCCCAAAACTTATACTTAAGTCCAATAATAATATAGTCCACTAAAGTATTATTACTGCACCGCCAATCTAATCCCAAATTACATTATGGGATCCTTCTTATTATGAGCCCATTAATCTTCCCATGTTTAAGATATACAATATCCATTAATTAATTAAGTTACTGACAACTCTATTAATTAATATCTTATCCAAGAGTAGTATCACTCAACCTTGTTATCTTGCCGGAATAAATCCACTTGCAGGGTTTACATGATAATTCTTATGAGCTCCTCAAGGGGATATCATCAGCCTATTTAATAGGACACGAATTTCTTTTACAATCAACAGCAAACCATAGAGACAGGAATACTTCCCAACTCACCGAGTTTATTGATGTAATGAATAAATCTCCCATTGATTAAACAAAGAAATAAATATTGACTTACGCGTTGAGGTTATTGTATAGGGATTAAGAGCACGAAGATCCAAAATAACTGAGATCTAGTTCTCCTATATAGTCAGTATAAATCGAACAATCTCACGCAGTCCTGTTCAATGCACACAAAGTGCATTAATGTGATTTTATATTCAAGACAAACTAATACCAAATCACACTACAACAATCCCGATAGATTGTCCCCGTCTATCTCAGTTGTGAGCATCTGTTTATACTTTATAAGGAGCCGACAATATGATCTTTAGTGCGACACCGCACACCATATTATCTACAGTATAAAGTAAATAGACTTTTTCAATAACATATAAATAAATTATAATATGAAAAACATTTGATCATATGATTCTCATTTCAAATAAATTGTTAAAACATTGTTCATACAAAAAGCTAGACTTTTAGTATACAATCTAACACCTGCATCTTCATGATTTTGTCAATCTTTTCTTTATCAAACTCAATGTCGCGATGTCGGATAATGAATCCAAGGAACTTTCCAGAAGAGACTCTGAATGCGCACTTAAGCGGGTTCATCTTGAGTTGGAATTTTCTAAGACGCTCAAATATTTGTCTTATATCCTGAAGATGGTCCTTTTCTTCTTTGATTTCACCACGATGTCATCAACATAACATTCGACATTCTTATGGAGCATGTCATCGAATCTCTTTGTCATAGCTCATTGATAAGTGGCATCGGTATTCTTCAAGCCGAATGACATAACATTGTAGTAATATATTCCTTTAGGAGTGTGGAAGGTTGTTTTCTCTTGGTCTTCAAGAACCAGGCTAATTTGATTGTAAACGCATGATCCATCCATAAATGAAAGGACTTCATGTCCAGTCATTGCATCAATCATGAGTTCTGCAAGTGGTAGTGGAAAATCATATTTTGGGCAGGCCAAGTTCAAGTTGCGGAAGTCAACACACAATTTGAGTTGCCCATTTGTCTTCCTCAGTGGTACAATGTTAGAGAGCCAAATGGGATACTTAACTTCTCGTATCTTGCACGTCTCAAGAAGCTTATTAACCTCAACTTTAATCAATGAAACCAACTATTGCCGAAATTGGTGCTGCATTTGCTTAACTAGTTTGGTTCCTTCCTTTACTGCTAAATTGTGAACTGTCACTTTCGGATCTAATCCAGGAATTTTCTTGAATGACAATGCAAACACGTCTCTAAACTCTTGAAGATTCTCAATGTAAGCTTTTTCTTCATCAGCTATCAACAAATCATTTATATAGGTTGGACGTGGGTCATTAGCATCACCCAAATTAATCTACTTCAATTGATCAATAGTAGATTTGGCACCCTCTTCAAATTCTGGAGGAGCATCATCAGCATCTTCCTTTTCAGTTGAGGTCTCTTCTAGTATAGTGACATGATTTACAACGACAACTTCCTCCAGGAATTCTTGCCTTTGAAAAATGTGAGACCCAACTTGTTCATCTTCTCCTACCTCCACTACATATCCATCTCTCATCATTTCGACGATTTTGCTTCGTAGATCTCTTTCTGCACTATGTAGATTTGTTTGCATGATAATGGAATTGACAACATTTGATGTGCCTACACTTTTATGATCATCTTCTTCACTTCGGGTGAAGATTATTATTCGCTTCTTAGCTTTCAACACTGTGTCACATGATATATTCAGGAAATATCGTCTTTTTATGTGAGATGGGATCTGACTATGTATCTTTGGGAAACTTGGGAACTAGGTAGTCTTTTTAACTCCAGCTGTTCTGAGTCTTTCGAAGACTGAGATTCTCTCCGTCTTTTTATCCTCTTCATAAAATTCTTTTTCTTCAGAAAGAATTTCATCTTCAGTGATGTAGTTCATATTTTCCCTTTTGATCGCAATACAAACAGGTTTTTGCGGAACATATCCCAAACATGCTCTAGTATACTTGGAAGTGTGACTATTACTTTTGAATGTCTCTTCAGTAGTATTGAATCCACTAGGAGTCTTAGGAGACGGTTCTTTTATCACGGCTCTTTCTTGCGGGTCATATCCAGCTTTAATGAGAAGTTTGTAAGCTTTTGGGCTGTATGATTTTGAAACTGCCGCCGCCTCAAATACTTCTCCATGTTTGGTTTTGGCCCCTTGAACCGAGCGAGTGAACCCTTTGATTGGAGGAGGAGAGAATTTCTCAGTATCAACCTTAGTCAATGAACATGGTTTCAATTTTGGTACAAATTGATTAGAGCAAGTGTACTCTATATGGTGTAGTACGTTAGTGACCAAGTGCAAAATTTATAATATAGAACACAAGGGAGAAAGTGTATGTATCCGTATTTGAAAGATGTTTTACTCTAGAAGGACTAATCCATTAAAGGTTGGGGATGATTAACACTACAAATTAACAACTATGAAAGCAATTAAAAATAGAGATATAATGGAATTGTTAGCGTTCGATCATTTGTTTAACGTGAACCGTTAAGGTTCCATGCAAACTAAATCAGCAAAAGCAAGTATTCAAAGTTCACATTACCTTTTACCAGGATATGTTGATGAAGAACAGCTACAGAAAACAACCTCTTGATCTTCCATTGTATTCCTAAGTCCAATCTTGACATCGTGTGGGCGTAGATCTTCAAGATCCCTAGAATCTACGGTTCTCCCTCTCCACTCACGGTATTAGGTGTGTAGTTCTAGGGTTCCAGACAGCTAAGATGACTTATATATAAGCTACAGTAGGGACCAGGAGGAGAAATTAGAGTTGGGCCTCCATTGGGCTTAATTATCCTAGTTTTGCCCAAAACTTATATTTAAGTCTAATAATAATAATATATTCCACTAAAATATTATTACTGTACTGCCGCTCTAATCCCAAACTTACTGCACTGCCGCTTTAATCCTAAATTACGTTATGGGCTCTTCTTATTATGAGTCTGACTGTCTTCCCATGTTTAAGATATACAATGTCCATTAATTAATTAAGTTACTGACAACTCTCGCTGGCTGTATGGGCGGGTTGTCCCTCGCTGCTGTGTTTTGTTATAATATCTCATTCGAGAGTAGTACCACGGATTCCTTCTACAATCAACAGCACACCATAGAGACAACAATATTTCCCAACTCATCGAGCTTGTTGATTTAATATAAATAAGTCTCACCCATTGATGATTCAAAAAAATACATATTGACTTACATCTCGAGGATATTACATATGGATTAAAAGCATGAACATCCATAATAATAGAGATCAAGTTCTTCTATATAGTCAGTATAAGTTGAACGATCTCAAGCGTTCCTGCTCAATACACACAAAGTGAACTAATGTGATTTTATAGTCAAGTCACACTACAACCATCCTGATAGATTGTCCCTGTCTATCTTGCTTGTGAGCATCTATTTATACTTTATAAGAAAATCGATAGTATGATCTTCTGTGTTACGGTGCACACCATATTATTTGCAATATAAAGTAAGTGGACTTTTGCAACAACATATAAATTAATTATAATATGCAAAATGTTTAATCATATGATTCTCATTTCAAATAAATTATTAAAATTATTCATACAAAAGCTAGACTTTTAGTATTCAATTTAACATGGATATGGAAGACGAATGGATGATTATGAGATGGATGAAGTAACAATCTAAAGAAGAGTAAAACTAGTCATACTCAAGATAAAGGACACAACCTAGACCTGTTAGATTCTAATGGCAAACATCAATGATAATGGAATAGAAGCAATCACATATATTCCCCTAATTCTTTTGGTCAAGGTGGTTAAGTTCTCAACTCATTACAAGTTTCAAGCACATAAGATTGTAATCTCACTCTCAATTCCCTTAGAAGGTACTATGATCACACTATGACCAAAATGACCTATTACCACACCCTTTTCATGACACTTTAAAATAAATGTGGTAATATGTATTCTATTGATACACTTAAACGTAATACAATTTAATACTACACCCTTTTTAACATATTATTAAATTAATGTCTTTAAATGTGCTTTTTAATTACATTTGATCATACATGAGTTAATACATACTCTATTACCACACCCTTTTTAACACACTATTTAATTTAATGTCTTTATATAAGTTTTTTGGATACGATTGTTCATACGTGCGTTTATGTACTCTATTACCACACTTATTTCTTAATAAATATAATCCACATAAAAGAAAGATTTTTTCTAATTTTTCTAATTGTTAAGGAAATAATAATATAAAACAAAAATTAATTTTTTAAATAAAATTAATTTATTAAAGGATTTAATTTTAGAAAATAATTATATTCTTAATTTATATTTTTTAATTAAAATTTTTTAAGTAATATCAAATTTTAATTAAGAATTTTAAACATTTATTTATGATATTAAGAATGTATAAAACTAATTGTATATAATTTAAATATTAAAATTTAAAAATGTTGTTATGTATATTATTTGTGAAGAATATTATCATGAATTCTTATAGATTAATGGTTTGAGGACTTAAACATATGAACAAGTAATCAACAGACCCGTGTTCGAGTTCAGGGCTGGTTTCATTTTATTAAATATTAATTAATCGCAACATTTATAAATGTATTAATAAATCACATTTTTTTACAATATAAAATGTGGTAATAAATATAATTGTTTTAACAAATAATTTTTCTTCACACTAAAAAGTGTGGTAATAGACATTATCTATCCCCACAGCAGAATGGGCCACACTAAAATTCAAAGTGGCTATAGGTAAAATGTGTGAATATATTATCTATTACAGCACTTTTAAATATCTTAAAAAGTAATTTTTTGTAGTTTCATAATAATAGTCTTCTCACTCAATTAATCAATCAAATATGATAAATTAATTAAGTGTTCCAACATGAATGTTCTAAGCACAAGAAGGTTATGGCTTAACTCCCCTTACACTAACATGATTAATTCAAATCATAAAGTGATTCACTCAAAACCCTAAGCATAACATTGGAATGGTCATCCTAATATCATGACAAGAGAATTTAAACACACACATCATAATTTGAATCAAGTAAATCATATCATAGATCATGAAAGAAATTCCAAAATCACATCAATAAAACCATTAAAAAATCCAACAAATCCATATATCTCTAATCTATCATGTGGCTAGCCTCACTGTCTAGCTAACAAAAAAATCATGGAAATATCATTACAATAGTTACAAATATCCATTTTTGCAATCAAAACAAAGAAAATACAAAATAAACGTAAATCACTCCCCTAATTGGATTTGGATTGAATCCTCCCTTCAAAATAAAATTTCCCTTCTCAAGCCTCAGTCCTCCATAGATGTGTCATGGGTAGATGGAAGGTGTTAAGGTCCATGGAATTTTAAGAGTAATTGAGTGAAAATTTGATAGAAAATGGATTGGAGATGATAGTGTGCGAGAAAATGATGAATGAGTATGTGTATCACGAATTTGAGTCTCTCCAATTCTCCCTCAATCAAACTTGGGGAAAAAGTAATCAAAAAAGGAATTAAAACTAATTTTCTAGACAGGTGGCATATTTCACAAAAATTCGATCGAATTTATATGAGTGACATCGAATTTTTATGCAAATCTGCATAAAAATTCAATTGAATTTTCATACACTACATCGAATTTTTATGATAGTGTGCTCAGCCTTCAATGCTTTGTTTCGCCCCTGTTTTTCACAAAAATTCTCTCGAATATTTTGCGCAGGTCGAATTTTTGTGACAGCTTCATGCTGCTTCACTGTTTTAGCTCGTTCTTCCTCGTTTTAACTCCGAATTGAGATCTATTTTTTTACATCTTCCTCTTCACTTCCAGAATTCATTTATACCTGAAAATCAAATAAATTCTAACAAAATAAAAATTCTCCAAATATTTACAAATATCTAGGGCACTTATACACTCAAACCAAGCATAATTGTATGGAACCATACTATGATTGGACCCTAAATTCATGAGATTTCTACACTCATCAGTCAGAGGTAGTGTCAGCCCTTCTACAGTCTTGATCAACTATTTGCTTTCACTAGATTGTGTAGATGAAACATCATCTGCATTCTCTTTTCTTGTTTATCTTCGTTTTTCTCTTAAGATGAACTTTTTTCTTGTTTGACAGCATTTCTATTTTTTAGAAAATATCTAAGACTTGGCTTCTGTAAGTGGCTTTTCATCACCAAGCACCTTCTTTATGTTACCTCCATCGCAGTATTTGAAGCATTGATGTAGCGTAGAAGTAATCACTCCATTTTTATGCAACCATGGGCGCCCCAAGAGCATGTTATATGATATTTTAGCATCAATGACATGAAGCAAAACTGTTGAGACCATCTCATCTATCATTAAGTCCAAGATAATTGCACCAAGTGTTCTCTGACCTTCTTGATTGAACCCATGAATCGTCAATCGACTACTCCCAAGTTCGTTGGTTGAAATTCCCAACTTCTTTAATGTCATCAGGGGCAAGATATTGACTGTTGAACCTCCATCAATCAATATTCGATTCACCCTTTGCTCTTGAGTACAATAAGTTACGAACAAGGGTCGGTTGTGAGATTGTGAACTGAGTAGTAACTCTTCCTCTATGAAGGTAATCTTCATAACATGGGTCTTGCTTTCACCTCTAGAATCAACCTTGTGTAGTTGAGCTTCACTTGCCATGTGACATGAAGAATCATTTTCACCGTTTGTAGAAGTAGAGTTTGCAGTTTCATCTTCATCTAGAAAGATCTTTCCTTGCTCCACCAGTTGCATAACTTTGTCTTTAAAGATAAAACAATCTTTGATAGAGTGACCCACCAGTTTATGATACTTGCAGTATTTCAGATTGTCAGTTTGTCCCGCCTCTTCTGGTCGTTTCATTTCAGGAAGCTCAATAAGTTTGTCTTTGATCAAATCATGAAATATGCCTGGGATATCCGAATCCAAGAATGTGTACTTCCTTTCTTGCATCTCTTTCAAGGTCAATCTTCTTTACCCCTTTCTTGGGAATCATTCTTTACTTTATCATCATTTTCATTCTCATTCCTTCAAAACTTGACAGTTGATGCATTTGTCGCCATGGACTCCTTTTCAGAAGATTGGTTGTAGGGTTTGCCCCCTTTCCTAGTCTCTTGCTTTTCTTTGTACTTGTAGGATCCAGAAATCGGTGGCTCTACAACTCCACTTATCCCCATACTTAGCTCCATGTAGTGAGCTCTTGTGGCCAAGTCTTCAAAGGTACTAGGTTTATTCCCTTGAAATATGTAACGAAGGCTCCACTACATTCCTACTATGCACATCTCGATGGTAGAGACTTCAGACAATCAATCTTTGTAGTTCAAGCTAAGATGCCTCCACCGATTAATGTACTCAATTACTGGCTCTTCTCTTAATTGATGAGTGTTAGTCAATTCTATCAAGCTAACCATTCTTCTAGTAATATGATTTTATAGTCAAGACAAACTAATACCAAATCACACTACAATCATCCCGATTGATTATCCCCGTCTATCTCAGTTGTGAGCATCTATTTATAATTTATAAGAAAACCAATAATATTATCTTTCACATGTTGTCGCACAACATATTTTCTACAATATAAAGTAAGTGGACTTTTGTAATAATCATATAAGTAAATTATAATACGCAAAATATTTGATCATGTGATTCTCAATTAAAATATTTTTATAACATTGTTCATACAAAAAGCTAGACTTTTAGTATACAATCCAACACATTGTTCATACAAAAAGCTAGACTTTTAGTATACAATTCAACACCAGCATCATTGCATGTTTCAATGAAATGTGCTATATGTTGTCTTGGACTACCTTTGCCATCAAACTGTTGAAACATGGGGTGGGTTGATAGTTAGGTGGCATCTTCAAGTTGTCAACCCTCATAGTATAAGGCATAGCATAAGTGAATGAAGGCTTGGACCTTTCTTCGAATTGGTCATTCATTGTTCCAAGTATAATGCTTTTTAGCTGGCTGATAGGAACCATTCCATCATGGGAAATGTTTAGTTCTTCTACAATCACCTTTTTCCCTTTCGACTAACATTTCACGAAGTCATTTACTTCACTTTCGTCATCTTCATCTTATTTTTTGTTTTCCTGGTTTGTTTCGGCACCAACCATTTTCTCCATTAGTTTGAAGATCAAAGTACCTTGTTCTTAGCTTTGCTTGGTAATTACAAAAATGGACTCAGTCAAGCTTGCTAATTGTTCATCGACAGACGAAGTGTTTGTTGTCATAGTTAAAGCTCTGGATGAATCAGACAGTGAACTTTCTTTAGATCGAGGATTTGAGCCAATAGGGTTTCCCTCCTTATTTTTATCATTATTATAAGGTATTCCTCTAGGGATAACTCCAACTGAAGAATTTATCTATGTAGATGCTTCAGACCTTGCCTTCTTTGACATGCTTCTGTTTATAATTCTGAAGACTTGGAGACAAAGATGATTTGGTGATTTTGACTCTTAGCGGAGTCATTGATGCGCGTTTTCTTTGCAAGCAAAAGTAATTACCAAGTATTAAGGATATCAATTGCAGCTTAAGCAAGCGACCAAGTGATTATCGAACCCAAAGGATGGCGTATTATTAATTTAATTATTATCTAAATTAATTAAGACAAGATGGCAATAAGATTGAGGTATGAAATTATCAACTACTAAACAATTTAATTAAATAACAAATAAAATAAAATATCACTCTAAGAATACGAAAGTGGATCAAGTAGGAGAATAGGTATCTCTAGAATAATCCAGTTTCACTCATTAATTTCCCTTCTGTGTGTTGATGTCCGACTCTGCCTTATGGAATATGGATGCATCAATAAACCATGCATATCTACTCTATAAATACAAGTAAACATGTGCGTAACATGTGTGAATAACCTCGGAGCAAGAGATATAATTCCATCCCCCTTTCAAGGTACTATCAGTATCAATTATTTCCCTGGCCAATTGGTACTCTAACACGATATGATCTCCCTTTATAGGTACTATGAAGTAATCCTCTTTATTCTACATAATAACCCAAATTCAATTCAATTAATAAGTATTCATATATGATATTTCTAATGAAGCTTTGGAGTCCCCTCACTAAGAACCATAATATGGAATTATGCTTAGCAGTAAACACACTCAATCAATAACCAAGATATGTATCCAGACTCTACATAACAGTTAATGATGCACAAAATGACCATGAGTATGAATTAAAAAGGCACAATCATATATAAATAAATCCACAAGTAGTGTTGTACGGAGTTTACACACGAAAGTTCAATTAACTAGATAAAACCTTCACAACCCTAGTTCTACTAAAAAGGCTCTAGCCCATGATGTTGCGAAGAACAATCATGGGTGTTGGATAGATCTTACCCGAATATCCGAAAAATACAAGAAAATTTAAGAAATGAATAAACCTAGATGTGGCATCATCGCGTCCTTCTCGCTATTGAATTCTCCTCTTCTCCCCTTGATTCCACAAACGAATCTTCAAAGTGATGGATGGATGGAGGAAAGGATGTGGATGATGGTTGGGGGTGATCCCCCCTCGTGGGTGTAATATTGTTGTGGCCTCTCCTCTATTCAATCTTCTTGTTCCAATCTGATTTTTGATGTGATCTATACCCCTTTTTGTACTTGTAAGCTCTCCTTATAGGCCTTAGAATGGACTTTTTGAGTGATCACACGTATTGAGAGTGTAAAAATACAGATATGGTAAGTTTCCGAGGCTCAATTTGACATCACCAACAGGTCGAATTGATCCTTCCAGGTCGAATTAGCCTACTGTAAGTCCCAAGTGCTTAATTCGACCAGCACAACATGTCGAATTGACAGGTCATGGTTGAATTGCTTCTTTTGCCGTCCAATTCGACCAGAAGGTTAGGTAGAATTGACCCTGTCTTGGTCGAATTGGCTTGCGCAGTCTCACTATTTCGCATATAACTTCCACATCCAAGCTTCAATTTGAGTGATTCTTATGCTCACGCGATCCACTCTTCCTTGGATTTCTATCTATATAAAGAACTCAAGAAAATTCCAAGATTTAAATGTGCAATAAGCCATGTAAATTAGTACAGCCATTCTGTTCGGCACAGCTCGCGTGGTGTCACCATTTCGATCATAACTCCATCGTTTAGAATATGATTGAGGTGTTCTTTATGCAAAAACGACCCTCACTTCTGTGGCTTTCCAACCGTGTATCACATTAACAGTTTTGAACTCAACAACAACATAGAAAAATTACGAAATTTGGATGTGCGTTTTCAGCATTCTTGCACAAATTGCACATTTTCTCCAACTTTGCACTTTTCATCCTTTTTCCACCTAAAACCCAATAAAACACCTCAAGTTCACCTTTTTCTCACATATAATAAATATAAAACACTTGTGCTAATATATAACAAGAATTTCCATCAAAAAGGTGTTCAATTAGACACTAAAACACGCTAATTTCTACTCTCAACAAACCTCAAACTTACCCGTTGCTCGTCCCGAGGCAATAAAATAAAAATAAAGAGTGAGAGAGAGAAAATTAGCGGAGAAACAAGGACTATGACCAATACCCCATTCAAAATACAATTGTCCTCAACTTAGGTCATGCAACTCTCCTTACATATAATACTCAATTCATAGCATACAAGTTAAGACAATCACCACCAATTCAAATGCTCCATTCACATGCTCTCACGGGAAGTATATATCACTCACACTCAAATGTAAAGATGTACACTTATGAGTTAAGGTGTTTACACTCAGATTGAATTCAAGTGCATGCGTAACCATAAGCTTGTCAAACGTCTCAAACTCTTTACCACTAAAAGTATGATTCGACAATGGGATCAAAAAGAACTTCTCTTTTGGATGTAATGTTGGGTCTTTGGTAAGGGTAGGAAATATACTGATAAAGTGACTCAATTAGTAGAGAATTAAAACCGGAGATCTTTTGTACTGCATATTTTTACACTTCAAGGCTATCCAGCTTCATGCTCTTCTAATTTTCTTTTCTCTCCTTTCCTTCAAGCTTAACATACTTTTTCTTTCCTTTCTTTTTTCTCGAGGTATTAGTTTCAGGCATTACCTCTAACATCTCGGGGTACCAGTTTCGGGCACTACCCCTAAGCAACTTATTTTTAAGCTCATAATCACTTGTACAGCTCCAAATATTTTATCCCTTCCAAACTCCATCAAAATCAACTTCAAACACTTTGACAGCATTTAATTCTCCACTAAATATAGGAATTTTAAGGCTCAAATAAGATATCAAAGTGGCTATCTTCATAGGTTGCCAAAGAAATAAGGCTTTTAGGCTCAATGGGACTAACTACGGATAAACATCATTCGGTAAAGAATTATTTGGCTAAGTGACTCATAAATTCAAGGATGGCCTAAAATCATCTCGCATCATCTAACACACATGTAGTTTCAAGTAAGACAAAAGGCAAGGTCTAGAATACACACACAAGAACGATACTCACCAGAATGAAATATCATGTGATTATGTAACATGACCAACAAGGCTCAAAATCTCACATGGGTTTTTAACAAGTAACAGAGCACCTTTAATGGTAAGTGATATCCCACAAGTACACATAGAACTTCATACCATAATATAACTCAAGTACACTTCCTTCATCAATTTCAAAAGCATATGAATTTCAAAGACAATTTTAACAATATAAGCTCGCATGGATCACCACCATAAACACAATCCTTCACTCCATGAATTAAAAGCACATACTAAAATTATAATAAAGAAACGAGGGCACCTGATTTTTCTTCAACGAATGTACGAGCTCCTCGAGTTGAAGCTTCCATGTAGAACTCGTCTTGCCACCTAATTATCCTTTTCTATCATCAAAGCTCAAACACTCATCATCACAGGATTCATCAATAATAAAATAGGAGAACTATAAGAAAGACTTAATTGACTATCTAATCGACTCCACACACTAGAAACACCACTGAACACTAGGCAAATTGTAAAAAATCGACACATCAAAACTGATTAAAGTTTCAACATACCGCAAAAATCAACTCCCCTAGCAAACATTACAAAGAAAAGATTATACTCTTAGTGCTTCAATGAGGTAATAACATCACACCCCCAAACTTAGTAAAAACATAAGTTGAAACTAAGTTTGCAAAGAGATATAATTGTCTATTAGTAAGCACCTTAAATATAAAAATTTCTTACTCACACAAAAGAAATAAAGCAATAAAATGAAAGGGCAAGCCCCCAACAGGCACTCATGTTTAACATCGGAGAGTCATGACGGATGTAAACTTTTAAACTACTTGATTGGAGGATGGTCTTGTCGAATCCTTACCTTCAAATACTTTCATTCCATCTTCTTGTCTACACTCAACATCTCACCGTTCTTGGTCACAAAAATATGATCATTGGAATGTCCTTCCTCCCATGGTTGTCTGACACCTCCTTGTCAATCTTCCACTTAAATTCAGAATCATTTGCCTTAGAAAAATTAAGATTAAACAAGTTAGAAACCACATCAATACGCTTGCACGATTAAGTCTCCATGGGCATCTTCATTGCATGATCAAGAGAGAAAACCACATCTTTATTATCCATCTGTAGTCTAAGCTTCTCGGCTCTCAACTTCTTTGCTCTTTCCCACTTCTTCTCCATTGTAAGCTCAATATTCTGTCCTTGGGATGGTACAGGAGTAACATCAACATCATGTATAGCATTCGACATGGAAAATGGTGTAGAACAGTTGGATTTGACCTGGATTCGACCAGGGCTGCTGGTCGAATTGCGTATGTAGTGGTCAAATTGTACACCTAGAAGTCCATTCTCACCCTGTATGCTCGATTTGACCTGGATTTAACCTGTAGGTCTGGTCAAATTGAAGTTCTCCTGGTTGAATTGAGCTTCTGTATAATTTTTCTCCTCCAATTTGCTCAATTCGACCTGAGGATCTGGTCAAATTGAATGGTTGCTGGTCGAATTGGGCTTCTGATGAAACAGAGTGCTTCGGAAAGGGGAATTCGACCTCAATTCGATCTAGCCCCCTGGTCGAATTGATTTGGTTTTGGTCAAATTGGGCTTCTGATGAAACAGAGTGCTCTGGAAGGGTGGATTCGACCTTAATTCGACCTGGGCCCCTGGTCGAATTAATTTGGTTTTGGTCGAATCGATGCTCTATTACTTCCAAATCACGTCTAGGTATCCAATTCGACCTCCCCTGTCCAATTCGACCTGTGGTGTTGGTCGAATTGGAGTCGAATTAAGCCCTCGATATGTCTGACATCAGTTCCAGCCTCATCAGTCCCTCATACTGCTTCCAGACCTTAACGTGATGGCTTTATCTTCTAATTTTTGTGTCAATTGATTCACTTTCGCGGTCATCTACCCTATAATCAAAGTAAGGTCCTTCAACTGCTTAGATAAATCTGCATGATCAAAATTTATTCTTGCTTCGATGCGGTCAACCCTTGCATCATTCTCAGCTATGTATCGATTGAAGGTATCTTCAACACTCTTCACTTCTTGCTGCTTTATACTAAGCCCACTTCGTGCCAACTCTGTAATCTGCTTCTGCTAGGACTCTAGTAGCTTGTTGATGTTAGCTAGACTAGAGACGATCTCATCATCCCTATTTGGCTTCAACACTTGATGTTCAACCTACGCTACCTTGCCAAGTACATATGATCCTCTAACTCTCTCCGTAGGCCAGTCATGTGAATTCATAGAGATGTCTTCAAATAACTTTTCTGCTTCAAGTGACGTCTTTGATAACAGTGCTCCACCTGATGATGCATCAATAAAAACACGCGACTCACAATCCAATCCATAGTAGAAGATACTTAAGTACTTAGCCTTAGACATTCCATGTTGTAGACACCTCCTGAGAATGTCTTTAAACTTGTCCCACGCCTCATAAAATTTCTCACCCTGATTCATAACAAATTGAGTGATCTCTTGCCTCATTCTTAAGATCCTTGAGGGTGGCATGTATCTCTCCAAGAACTTTTGTTGTAGTTGGTCCAATGTAGTGCAGTATGTGGCATCAAGAGTTTCATACCAAGCTCCTACCTTATCAATCAATGAAATTTTGAATAGGGCGATCCATCTAGCATGATCATTAGCTCCAGCGCCCTTCTGAGTATTTGCATAACCAAGAAATCTTTTGAGGTGTTGATATGTATCTTCAAAACAACCTCCAGAAAAGGGATTCTTATCTACCATGTTAATAAAAGCGGGATGTATCTCAAAATCATCATCTTTCCCCTTGCTCTAATCAACCCCATGTTGAAAATTCCATAGCTCGTGAAAATTTTACGTATGGCAACATTATCCGGATTCTGTCTTGCTCCGGCCATGTTTAGCTCAATGTATTATTTGCTCCTTTCATTCCTTTCCTTTTAATAGTGCACAAGTACCTCAAAAAAAATTCAAGGTTAGATAGAAATAAATAATCACAAATAAAAGTTTTAATCAACTAGAAATAATAAACTAATAATAACAGCCGTCCCTGGTAACGGCGCCAAGAACTTGATGCGCATTTCTTTGCACGTAAAATTAATCCCCAAGTATTAAGGATATCAATTGCAACTTAAGCAAGCGACCAAGTGATTATCGAACCCAAAGGATGACGTATTATCAATTTAATTATTATCTAAATTAATTAAGACAAGATGGCAATAAGATTGAGGTATGAAATTATCAACTACTGAACAATTAAATTAAATAACAAATAAAATAAAATATCAATCAAAGAATACGAAAGTGGATCAAGTAGGAAAATAGGTAGCTCTAGAATAATCCAGTTTGACTCATTAATTTCCCTTCCGTGTGTTGATGTCCGACTCTGCCCTGTGGAATATGGACGCATCACTAAACCATGCATATCTATTCTATAGACACAAGTAAACAAGCGTGTAACACGTGTGAATAACCTCGAAGCAAGAGATATAATTCCACACCCCTTTCTAGGTACTATCAGTATCAATTATTTCCCTGACCAATTGGTACTCTAACCCAATATGATCTCCCTTTATAGGTACTATGAAGTTATCCTCTTTATCCTACTTAATAACCCGAATTCAATTCAATTAATAAGTATTCATATATGATAGTTCTAATGAAGCTTCAGAGTCCCCTAACTTAGAATCATAACATGAAATCTTGCTCAACAATGAACGCACTCAATCAATAACCAAGATATGTATTCAGACTCTACATAACAGTTAATGATGCACAAAACGACCATGAGTTTGAATTAAAAAGACACAATCATATATAAAATAAATCCACAAGTAGTGTTGTATGGAGTTTACACATGAAAGTTCAATTAACTAGATAAAACATTCACAACCCTAGTTCTACCAAAAAGGCTCTAGCCCATGATGTTGCGAAGAACAATCATGGGTGTTGGATAGATCTTACCCGGATATCCGAAAAATACAAGATAAATTAGGAAACGAATAAACCCTAGATGTGGCGTCATCGCGTCCTTCTCGCTCTTTAATTTTCCTCTTAGTTCTCTCCTTGTTTCCACAAACGAATCTTCAAAGTGATGGATGGATGGAGGAAAGGATGTGGATGATGGTTGGGGGGTGATCCCCCCTTGTGGGTGTAATATTGTTGTGGCCTCTCCTCTATTATATCTTCTTGTTCCAATCTGATTTTTGATGTGATCTACACCCCTTTTTTATACTTGTAAGCTCTCCTTATAGGCCTTGGAATGGGCTTTTTGAGTGATCACACTCATTGAGAGTGTAAAAATACAGATATAGTAAGTTTCTGAGGCTCAATTCGACCTCACCAATAGGTCGAATTGATCCTTCCAGGTCGAATTGGCCTACTGTAAGTCCCAGGTGCTCAATTCGACCAGCGCAACAGGTCGAATTGACAGGTCGTGGTCGAATTGCTTCTTTTTCCGTCCAATTCGACCAGAAGGTTAGGTCGAATTGATCCTATCTTGGTCGAATTGGCTTGCGCATTCTCACCGTTTCGCATATAGCTTCCACATCCGAGCTCCAATTTGAGTGATTCTTGCACTCACGTGATCCTCTCTTCCTTGACTTTCTATCCATATAAAGAACTCAAGAAAACTCTAAGATTTAAATGTGAAATAATCCATAAAAATTAGCACAGCAGTTCTATTCGGCACAGCTCGCGCGGTGTCACCATTTCGATCATAACTCCTTCGTTTGGAATCTGATTAAGGTGTTCTTTATGCCAAAGCAACCCTCACTTCTGTGGCTTTCCAATTATGTATCGCATCAATAGTTTTGATCTCCACAACAACACAGAAAATTTACGAAAGTTGGATGTGCGTTTTCAGCATTCTTGCACAAATTGCACCTTTTCTCCAACTTTGCACTTTTCATCATTTTTCCACCTAAAACACCTCAAGTGTACCTTTTTCTCACATATAATAAATATAAAATACTTGTGCTAATATATAACAAGAATTTTCATCAAAAAGGTGTTCAATTGGACACTAAAACACGCTAATTTCCACTCTTAACAGTCATCTTACTTTTCTTATGTAAAGAGGAGATGAGAGGCAGAAACTGTCCCACTGGGCGTGCCAAAATTTGTAACGATAAATTTTATATTTATTGAATAATAAAAAAAAATTACAAAGAAAATCCAAGATGGGTTGAACTTAAGAATTTAAGTAAACAACTTCTATTTATCCTCTGATTCCTCTCTTGAGTTGACTTCTTGACTTTTTCAACTTTCTGAATCGGATCTTCAGATGAAGCTTGTCTAAGTTCTAATTTGGGGCTTTATAATTTTATCTGTAGGTGTCGAGCCTTTGTTCGGATCAAATATTGACTTGAGAGACTTCTGCGAAGAACGTCGTTTAATTTGGTAGAGCGCCATTGACTTTATGGAGAATGAGTTTGATTTGAAGAACACCGGATTGAAGAATCTTAGCACCTTGATCTCTGATTGAAAGGCTATTCTTCACTTGAAAATGACTTGAAGCTCTTGACCTTGACTTGGAGATCTTGAACTTGACTTGAACTTGAAGATCTTGAACTTCACTTCACTTGATCTTGATCTTGATCTTGATCTTGATTTGATATTGATCTTGAACTTAATATTGATCTTTACTTGATCTTGAACTTCATCTTAGCTTCACTTGACTTGATCTTGAATATCACCCTCCTTCAAACCTAAAATCCGAGCACTTTCGCAGAAAGCCTTGCAGTATCCTATGACCGCAGCAATGGCACGTTCCTCGACCAAGGCAGCGGAAATAATCCCTTGCGCAACTGCCTTCACACGATCAAGCTCTGCAGCTGCTTTCGGCAACTGCTCACCCCCCGACGAACTTCCTCGGCCAAATCATTCTGAGCCTTGGCCAGCAATTCAGAGACCTCGGCTCACTCCGCAAAGACTGCTAAAGACGCTCCTCTGATTGCCCTGTGTCGCCGTCAGTTGACCTTGCAGATGCTGGCGAGTAGAAACCAGCACGCTCCTTTCAGTCAGAGAACTCACAATTAGGTCATGCACCCTGCCAAGGTACATGGATGTCCGAGAAGCATAGCTCATTGCCGCGAGCACAGAATTCTCCAGGTCTAACTGGCCCATCATGGCATCTTCCTTCTGATTCAGTGCAGTTGGAATCGCATCTATGACAGCTCGGGTGTAATCAAGCAACCTGTCGACCGAGAAAGGAGGGTGCTTGGAGCGATGCATGTTTATCAAAATCACAGGGAGGGAGGCTCCCCCAGTCAAAGCCGAAACCTCCTCCAACATCCTCCCTGGGAAAAATGGAGTCTCCCCAAAAGTGATCGAGGCCAACCCGGTAGGGATGCCACCAGCATAAATCTCCTCAATACGAGCACGCTTTGCCCCGCTGCATCCTCCCGACCAACCTCCCCATCCAAGGAAGAGCGCCTAACACCACGCCCCTCGGACCAAATTGAGACTGGGAATCGGGGGAAAGGCGGGGCAGACCGCCAGTCACTAGCAGAGATCAGAGGGTCTTCCCGGGACTGCATAAGACAAGCATGATCAAACCAAAAAAAAGAATAAAGAGGGAATTAAACCAAAATCAGGCGAATGAAGTACCCTCCAGTACACCCTCAGTCGATCAGCAATAAGCTCCCACCGCCTTCGCCACCTCGCCCAAATCAAGCCTCAGCTCATTGTTCACCACAGTGTCCAAATAGACTGCCGCGACCGCTGCGGGGAAAAGCCTCTCCTTGGACCCCGACTCGTCGATGACAATTGCTACCTCATGAGAACTCAGGGGCTCAAATTCAACCAATCCCAAGGAAGGAACAATGATTGTGGCCCCTAGCTATTCGTCGAAACCCTCACCAGTTCCAGTTGGATCAACAATTATCACGAGGACATCTGGGAAAGCATCCACCGATGGCCCTGATCCAGGATGAGCCCAGTCGGACTCTACAGATCCCTTCAGTTTCAATAGCTCCAAGGAAGTCACCAGCTTCGAATGATCCTGCTCAATAGTAGAAAGCACGGCGAGCTCGAAGGTTAATTTTTTAAACTCGGTCATCATGCCTTCCTCGGCCAAAATCTTTATACTTATAACAATGTCTGCCGAATGAACGATCGATTCGAGAAAGTGACTCTAAGAGAAAGAAATAAGGGAATTTTACCTTGCCAGGCGACTTGGAAAGATACGAATACATGAATGCTCGGGGCACCCCAATTGTTGGAGGCCCAGAATCACCCCTCTTTCCAGCCCTTGATGGAAGAAGGCCGGCCAATAATCACTGACCCTGTCGGATGCTTGTTCAGACGGTAATAGTCCATGGACTGATGCTCCGCCACCAGCAAACACAAATGTCAAACTTCAAGGGGGAAAGATAAGAATAGACCCTACCTCGAAAATAAAGGACCAGGCCCACCAAGGTAGCCCATGGTTCGGCGATAGCTGAGCTGGTGCCAACTTCCGGTAAGCCAAAAGGTTGGCGAAACATCGATGCAGAGGGAGATGAAATCCGGCTGCGAAGATTTCCGAATTCACCTCCACACAGGCCTTCAGATGATGACTGGAGAACTCCTTCAGGTTAGGCCAGAGATATTCCATGCCCGGCGCCCCATACATAATCTTGGCCTCCTCCACTTTTGCCTCCGTCGTCGTTGAAACCAGCGAGTGCGCCAGGAACCCGTTATACACCATCTGTTTCTTCTCCTTCCCCTTTGATGACTTGGAAGACAACGGCGTCGCACCAGTGCTCCGCCCAGGGGAGCCCTATGAAAAACCATGGCTACTTTCCCTGGTCATCTCAATCATTTTCTGGCAGAAGAGTAAGAGGCAGAACGCGAAGGGACAGAAGGAGAGAAAGAGGTTGGATAGTGACACAACTGGCAGAAGAGGCGGCAATAAATAGAGAGTGCCCCGAGAACCAACTGATACGACGGCTGTCAGGAGAAGATATTTGAAAAGACATGACAAAATTCAAATCGACACTCTTTTCGAAAGCAGTGCTAAGGTTGGCTTCCGCTATGGGCCGCGGCCCATAACAGAACCCGGGGGCTAATGTGGACTGGCAGAATAGACTCTACTCATTAAGATCAAAATCAAAGGCTCAAAACAAATAAATCCCAACAATATTTGGAGGGACCCACCAGTCTCAAAATCACCTACTGGAAGGACGAAATACTGTCGACGGAATAAAGCCCTCCAATGGGAGGCCTCACACCGACCCCCCTCATTTAAAGCCTATAAGGCCTACCTTCTTAAATGAAGCCCTAATGTTCCCCTATAAATAGCAAGGCCCAAAGTCCCAATAAGGACATGGCAAGCTCTGTACTATTACTCGTACCAATAAAGAGCTTATACATTCCCTCCCAGAGAAAAGAGCTGGGAGGAAGTCTGGTCTTCACTTCCTCGTCCTTTATGTTTGATTAGTCAAGTGAACATCACAGCCACATAATTAATACGTCATCTCCAAAGACTCGCTATCAACACTTAATATTAATTTTATTATATATTTCAAATTCTTTTTTTTTCCTTTTCAAATGAAATTTTGTATTTAAATATTTTAACCGTTAACATAAAATGTTAGTAAATATAATTAAAAATATTTTTTCGTAAACAATATATTTTTTTAAAATTTTATAAGTCAGTTTTAAATAATATATATTAAAATAAAAATATATTTTATGTAATGAACTATATATTTTTTGTATTATATAATTACATTAAAATAATTTTTTCAATTTTTTAAGATATAATAAATTAATTTTTTTAAAATATGGGTAATATATATATATATATATATATATATATATATATATATATATATATATATATATATATATATATATATATTATAAATATTGAGTTTTGAAACTACTACTTTAAAATATTATGTAAATAATTTATGTTGTAGAAGTGTTACTTAGAAATATTATTTATGTATGTAAGTGTAATATTATAGTGTTACCTTTGTAAAAGTATTACATAAAATGTGTTATATATAAAAAAGTATTTTATGCATGTGTTACATATTAGAAAAGTGTTACATGTATGTGTTACCTATATAAAAATATTACAAAAATTTTACATATTATAATAATTTAAAAGGTGTTACCATTTTATGTTATATAAATTAAAAGTGTTACCATGGGGTGTTATTTAATGCTAGTTATGTTGTAGTGAATTTGTACCCCTAAAATTCATAAACATACCCCATTTTATAACATGCCCCAATATAATTAAATAATATACATATATATTACTAAATGCACCCCCTTTAATACCTTTTTACCCTTTCATTTTACATTATTAATGAATAGATTTCCACAACCGTATTTCACTCCATGTTTCATAACTTGTTTTCTATAAAAATAATATACCCTAGTTAATGATCATTAAACCATTGGGGCATGTGGTTGTATTTTAGGCCTTCATTAATACATGTGGTAAACATCTAGTAGATGGAATAGGAGATGAAACACGGAGTGGAACAGGTGATCCCAATTAATCAGCCTTGACATTAATTATCTTCATCGCATTAAGATCACCCACGACATTAATTATCATCACCACACTAAAATACATCAATGCATGCAGTCCTCAAAAACACCACTTCTGCGAATTGTATCCTCACACCAGAAAACCCTCATTCCATTTCATGACCTACTTAATGCCGCCAATAAAAGTATCCATATACACTAATATAAGGCACCATATGTTCACCAAAATCAAGGATCGAGACCCCAGGTTGGACTTCTCCGAGCCTGCGTCGGCATCTAAGTTCGAATTAGAGCTTTTGCATATATCTGCATCGGCATCTGAGTCTAAATTAGAGTCGCCGCCGCCGTGGGCGGATGCGGAAGAGAACAAGAAAGAGGTGGAGGGTTAAGAAGAATAGGAAACGAGCGATGGAGTTGGGGTGATATTGTGGTCCGTTGTTGTTTTAAGGTATATATATGAAGAGAGGGGGGTTCGCCGGAGAAGGAGAAGGATTTTTATTGAGGTTAGAAGCCAAGGAATGGACTTAGGTTAGCACCAAGAGAGCAGAGGTGGATTGCAGTTGCACGGACCACAATCATCCCTTTCGCTGAAATCGCCCGACATAGCTGTTTGATCGAGGCTCTGCCAGAAAACCAGAGAGCGACTGTCGCAGATTCATGTTCTGGAAAATTCTTAATTTCCGATCTCCTTCATGACAAGTTCGATGCATCTGATGGGTTTCCATTTAACCGCTATGGCGATTCTTATTCTGTTACAATTGATGGAGTTAAACTCATTTTTTGCCCTATAACTAAGTAAAATTTTAATTTTTGCCCTAAAAAAGATAAGTGATTCAATTTTGCCGTATAACTAATTAATTATTTCAATTTTTGCCCAATTTTTACCGAAAAATACGAATTTTACCGGAATCTGCCACGTCATACTTCAATTTTGGGATTTTCAGCAGGTCAATCCGACGTGGTAATTTTGATATTTTTTAACCAATGAATCCACCACGTCATATCCACCTATTTATTTATTTTTTATTTCTAAATATGCATAATATATTAAATTAGATGAGAAGCCTCTGGAGAAGCTTGTAAATATTATCATCGACGACCTTCAATAGCTACGGGACAAGACACAGTGCAGCCGACCTTCTAAGCTACGCGGTTCCGGGGAACATTGGTGTAGTAGTACGAGCGAGCGTGGAGAGAATAGTGGTGGGAGCGGAGGGGCTAGTGGGGTGGTTTTCCATGATCGGAAGGGGGGTATCACCGGGCGATGGTGAAGGATAAAGGGGAGGTGTTGGTGTGTGTAGGGACGATTGGAACACCCCATCTCCTGTTGCTGAGCGGGATTGGAGCAAGGCCTTACCTGGCGACACAGGGGATTCCGGTGGTGCACCACTCACCGTAGTGGGGAAGTTTATGTACGACAACCCGAGAAATGGGATCTCCATAGTGCCGCCGGTGCAGCTGGATCATTCTTTGATTCAAGTGGTGGGGATAACGATATCGGGGGCGTATCTGGAAGCAGCATCGAACATGGTGCCATTCTTATCGTCGGCGCACCAGGTGATGATGAGGTCTCCGGCGAGCTAGGTGACGGTGGCGACTCTGATGGAGAAGATAGTGGGGCCGCAATCGGCGGCAGTTGATTACCTCAAAACCGTTTCTGCTTATAATTAGATCCCAAGGAATGGCCGGATGACTCAGGAATTCCCACTCCCACTTGTCCAAGTCAAAAAAATATATGCAACAATTAGTTTCCAAGAAAAATCTAGTATCACTCACAAAATTGCCTAAAAAAGTCAAAATTACCATGTCAGATTAACCTGCCGAAAATTCCCAAATTGAAGTATGACGTGGCGAATTCCGGCGAAATTTTCATTTTCCGGCGAAAATTGGGCAAAAATTGAAATAATTCATTAATTATAGGGCAAAATTGAACCACTTATCTTTTTTAGTGCAAAAATCAAAGTTTTGCTTAGTTATAGGATAAAAATGAAACTCCAATTGATGAATTGTACTATTTTGAGAGAGTTAAGGCTTGTGGCTCTCACTGTCATCGGCGGTTGTGTTTGATGCCATTGAAGAGCTTAAGCATCTTGCCAAGCCAGTACATGACGATGCACTCGAGCTCGGTGGCAGCCAGCGAAAACATCAAGTTAATCCAACGACACCATTGACGGGAATGTCTGGGTGACAAGACCATGGGTGGTACCTATGAATGGACACGGTGTATGGGGGCAGCGTATTAATTCATTAATAATTTTCAATAAGGAATTTTATGTATTTGTTAATGAAGGGTATTTTAGAAATTTTATGTGTTGTTAATAAAGGTTATTTTAATCTTTTTAATTATGGGGTATGTTTAGTTATTTTAGGGTGTAAATAGTCATCCTCTTAATTTTATTTTATAAATAATTTTTCAATTTTATAGTTTCATATCAACCAAACATACCCTTTATAATTTAAGAAATTACCAAATATTTATAATTTAGATTTTTGTTGGTAAAGAACTATCAACCACTATTTTTTTAATAAAATATTATCATCAAGATAAAAAAATGATTTTTTATAGTGGTTTGATGGTATATTTTAAATAATAAATTTAATTAAAATACATTATATAATAATTATTAAATTTTGTTTACATTTTTTAATTTAAAATTATTATGTAACTTCTAATTGTTTATTTATCAGCGAAAAAGATATTATAAATTTTTACAAATTATAATTTAAGATGATGTAACCTTTTCTGATTAATTATTTATTATTCATTGGCTGGTTTGAATATATTAATTTCCTATTGAATTATATATGTCTTTTATAAATATATATTTTAATATGAATTGATAAAAATAATTATTTATATACATTATTTACATGTACTTAGTAATATAGGGTAGAGTAATATGTGTAATTGTTAAACAGGGATAGATTTGTTTTACTATATATCTAGAGGATGAATGGTTATAAATTATAAACCTTAAATATAATAATAAAAACTCATACTTTTTAATTAGTTTAATTTTTCATTTTAAGATAATGAAAAAATATAAATGAGTAAAATATAAATTAATAATAAATAATGAGGAATGGGGAAAAAGAAAATTTGTAAAAGGAAAGAAATTACATAAAGAAAGAGATAATGAGGGAGTTTTTAATGCACATATAAGAGATGAGAGAGAATGGTTGGTTAAGTATTAAGGCAAAAGCTCCTGTGCACCCGGGCGTACGGAACACTTTCCGTGCGCCTTTAGAAATTTGTGCTAAATTGTATACCTTTTAGTATACAGATGTGTACCCTTTATTTTCTAAAGAAAAATCTGGGCGCACGAACAACACTCCGTGCGCCTTTAGAATTTTGTGTTAAATTGTATACCCTTTAGTATAAAAATGTGTACCCTTTATTTTCTAAAGAAAAAAAAATATTAATGAAAAGTGTATACCCTTTAGAACAAAATTGTGTACCTTTTAGTAATTAAAGTGTATACCCTTTAGACCAAATTAATGTGCCCTTACCCATAATACAAAATTTCTAAAGGCGCACGGAATGTGTTCCGTGCGCCCGGGTGCACGCAAGCCTCACTCAAGTATTAATGGAGAAAAGATGAGAGATTGCTTGGCTTAAATGATGACAAAGATTTGTGTGAGTCCGTCTCACGTAAGCTCTTACGTGAGATGGACAAAAAATGATAATTTTTATAATAAAAAGTTATACTAAATTAATGATAGGTGATAATACTATTTCATGAACAATTTATAATATAAATGAAAATGATAACAATTTATAGCGAAAGTGATAGCGCTCTATAGCGAAAGTGATAACTATTTTAAAAAGTATAAAATGATTTCATGTGAAACGGTCTCACGCATGACCTATTCTTAAATAAAAAGTTGTGTCATGTTTTTTATTATTTTATACTCCAATACACTACCTCTGTCTCAAAGAGAAGTTCACAGTTACCGTATATACAAAGTTTAAGAAAAAATTATTTTTTACTTTACTTTCAGGGGTAGTTTTGTAATTTTAGGTAATAAATAAATTATGTAAATTGTAAATTAGTGATAATTTTGAATTAAAGTGTGTTGTGAGATTATTAATTTATATGTATTTTCTTATTTGGAAGTGTCAACTTGTGTTTGGGGAGCACAAAAATAAAAAGTGAGAATTTGTTTATGGGACGAAGATAGTACTTGTTAATCAAGTAATAGGTGAATAAATAAAATATATATATAGATAATCTAATGGTCTTAAAAAATTTATACTACTTATCTATTAAATTAGGAGTTTGAGTGCACATGAACGACTTCAACCTTTAGATCAAATCTTAATATAATATCTACTATTAATTAAATTAAATAATCAAAATATAAAAATATAAAACTACCAACAATCTCAGTATTAATCTATAAATTATGGGGTGCACCCCGAATCACCCTTAAATTTGATCGATTTCACAAAATGAGATGTGAAATGCTCACGGCTTAGTAGGGATGTAATCGAGCAGAGCTGAGCCGAACATTTCTAAGCTCGAGCTCAGCTCGAATTTTTTAAGGGGCTCGAGTTCGGCTCGAGCTCGATTATAACTTTATTTTTTAGGCTCGAGCTCGACTCGTGTGTAAAATATATAGCTCGTGAACAGTTCGCGAACTCGACTCGAAATATTTTTACTAAATTAAATATCAAACTCGAGCTCGAATTCGGCTCGATAAAAACTAGTCATTAGTTAGAGCTCGGGCTTGTTAAGCCTAAAATTATTCATTTTTTTGTTTTTTTTTAAATGTGTAAAAGGTTGAATGAGACCGTCTCATGAATAATAAAATTTTATAATAATAGATTTTTTGATAAAAATCAGTATTTAGAGTTAGGCAAAGACTTGTGTGAGACCGTCTCATGTAAGCCCTTAGATGAGACGGCCAGAAAGTGATAACTTTTATGAAGGAAAGTGATAATAAATTAATGAAAAGTGATAATGCTCTTTCATGAATAATTTATAGTATAAATAAAAAGTGATAATATTTTATAGCGAAAGTGATAACTATTTTAAAAAGTGAAAAATAATTTCACGTGAGACGGTCTCACGCAAGACCTACCCCTAGAGTTATTATCAATTTTTATTAATTATTAGAAGTATTAATTATTAAATATATTTTAATAATATAACAAAAGATTTTTTTAATTAAAATTTATAAGTATATGGAGTATATATTTACTTTAAAATTTGGGGTAGGTCTTGTGTAAAACCGTCTTATGTAAATCCTTACATGAGACGAATAAAAAGTGATAACATTATTAAATAAAAGTGATATTCAATCGATAAAAAGTAATAATGGTGTAGTGAATTATTTTATGTACAATTTATAGTATAAACAAAAACTGATAACATTTTATATGGAAAGTGATAACATTTTATAGTGAAAGTAATATTTTACAATATTTTATTCGTCTCACGTAAAACGGTATCACACAAGTCTTTGCCTAAAATTTGAATGTACCTTTATATTATCCCATTAACTATTATAATAATAATAATAATAATAATAATAATTATTATTATTATTATTATTATTATTATTATTATTATTATAAGAGAAAACCATATTTTTGGTTTTTTTTTAATTTTCAATTATTTATATATATATATATATATATATATATTAGAAACATAATACTTCGTGAATAATTTGTATAAAATATAAAATATGGTAATATTAATGAAAACATCTTTAATAAATAATATATACTTGCTCAAAAGAAAAATAAATAATTGAGCAATTAAATTATTTCTTGAATAATTTGAGTGAGGCTTGTGTGCGCCCAGGCGCACGGGAACACATTCAATGCGCCTTTAGAAATTTAGTATTATGGGTAAGGGTACATTGTTTTGGTCTAAAGGTATACACTTTAATTAATAAAAGGTACACCATTTTGTTCTAAAGGGTATACACTTTTCATTAATATTTTTTTCTTTAGAAAATAAAAGTACACATTTTTATACTAAAGGGTATACAATTTAACACAAAATTTTAAAGGCGCACGGAGTGTTGTTCATGCACCCAGATACACACAATAATTTTCTTTAGAAAATAAAGGGTATACATCTGTATACTAAAGGGTATACAATTTAACACAAAATTCTAAAAGCACACAGAATGTGGTCCGTGCACTCGGGTGCACAGGAATTTTTGCCAAATAATTTTAACAATAAATAAAAAATTATAATATTTTTTTAAAAAAAAATGATAGTTGATCAAAGAAATTTGACATCCATTCTATTGTACTGTTTAACTAGAAAAAATATACTCCGTATTTAATGTGAACTACGATAACTTTTACATTATATTTATCTTACATTTTTATTTAATGAATTTAAATTAATTTTTACTTCACATTTATTATTATATTTATGAAATAATTTTAAATATATAATATATTTTAAAGTATTGAATGATGAATTTAAATAATAAAAAATGACTACAAATGTAGTTAATTAATATAAATAAAATTTAACAAATTAAAAAACCAACATTACATTTTGCATAATAATAATAATAATAATAATAATAATAATAATAATAATAATAATAATAATAATAATAATAATAATAATAATAATAATAATAATAATATGTGTGCTTGGAGTGGTAAAAACGTCACTTGTATGTTGACGGTAAAGAAATCAGGGCCATTTATATCTATTAAATAAAGAAGTTGATTAGTTTAAAAGAAAAATTAAATAAAGGGTTATTTGATCAAAATATGTTAGATGAGGGGGGTTTTATGAACCTTGCCATTATTTAAAAAAGATAAGGGTCCTAATTGATCTAATATAAAAAGAATAAGGGTGAATAAAAAATAAGATTAGAAATTTACTTGATCATGAGGTATAAGATGAATGGTCAAATTAAGCCTTTGCTTGCACATCTATTTTTATTAAATAAACCTTTTTCATTTAATACACATCACTTCTAATTTTTTATTTCTTAATTTTAATATATGCACATCCCTAAATTTTCTAATTTACCATTTAAAATTAACACCATACAAACTGTTTCTTAAATCTCCTGGATTCTAAGTTTCAAAACTTCTAGTGATATCCGCCCCCAAGTTCCAACCCATCCCCCATTAACTCTTCTCGCATTTCCTCTCTCCTGATCAACAGAATCAATGGTTTTCACTTCTCACCATGGGTCTAAACCTGCTACTCTTTCTTGCCACCAACATTCTCACCCTATACAATCTCTCCTCCAACATCCAATCCAAACCCTGCTCTCCTCCCATCCCCGACCACCTCATCCACCATTCATGCCACCATCAACCACCTCCAAGTCCTCCAAGAAAACTCCATCAGTCGTCGCCCCTTCCGATCGCTCATCTGCATCCATATTGCCCCCATTGGTTCATCCTGCAAAGACAGGTACATGAACAACACCCCCTCTTCACTCTGCCAAATGATTCCTATCTTGCTGAAGATTTCATTCTCCGCGATTACCACCCCTCCCCTGCCGCCGCTGCTTCTCAAGAACGCTTCCCACAGCTCCTCCCATTCTCCCAACCGACCCCTTTACACCTCTCCCTAAAAAGGCAGCTATTAAGCTGCAAGACTTTCTCTTGTTTTGCTGGTTTGAAACCCACTTTCTCTTGCTTTGCTGCTTCGATCCATCTTAGGATGAAGGTCCGTTCATCGTTCAAGAAAATATGTGAGTTTTGTGGACGGACGTGTGTATTTTTCTGCTGTGCCAACTGCCAAGCACAACGACAAAGTGTATTTGCATATGAAGGTCGCTGCCCCTGTATATGCACCTGAGATTTTTCCTCATAATGATTTTATAGGTTATATCAAATTTTCATGAATTCAAGACGCAGGTTCTCGTAGGATCAAATGAAGAGGCAACTGTTAGTTTCATAGTCGTCTCCCTCATCTATAGAGCTGTCATAATGGGTTGGTGGGGCGATTTAGCCCACAACCCACCTTATGTTGAGCCCAAATGGGGCGGGCTACCGGTGGGGCGGGCCGCGGGTTAGCCACTATACCCCTATCCACGTATGACCTACCTACCCTTCACCCACCTATCATTCACCCCCCACCCACCCTCCCCCCATTTTTTTTTAAATTTTAGATTTAAATATTTAAATAATAAAAATATTATCAGCCAACCCCCCTATCCACCCTCACTCCACCCCACCCCCCATCAACCCACCCACCCCAAAATTTTTTTTTTTAGATTTTAATATTTAAATAATAAAAATATTATCACCTAACTCTACCCCTTACCCACCCCCCACCCACCCCCAAAAAAATTTTAGATTTTAATATTTAAATAATAAAAATATTTCACCCAACCCTATCCCCAACCCTACCCACCCCACCCACAAAAAAATTATTTTTAATAAATTTTGGATTTTAATTTTTAAATAATAAAAATATTATCCCCAAATCCTATCCCTACACACCCCCAATTTTTTTTATTATTTAAATATTAAAATCTATAATTAAAAAAAAAATTGGGTGGGTGGGTGGGTGGGGGCTAGGGGTGGTAGGGTAGGGTAGGATTGGGTGATAATATTTTTATTATTTAAATATTAAAATCTAAAATTAAAAAAATAAATTTTGTCGGGGGTGGGGTGGGGTGGACGGGTGGGTTGTGGTGGTGGGTAGGGGTAGAATTGGGTGATAATATTTTTATTATTTAAATATTAAAATCTAAAATAAAATTAAAAAAAAAAATTTTGGGGGGAGTGGGGGAAATGGGTAGGGGGCAGGGTTGGCTGATAATATTTTTATTATTTAAATATTAAAATTAAAAAAAAATTAAAAAAAATTTGGGGTGGGTGGGTGGGTGGGTGGGTGGGGTGGGGTGGGGGTGGGGTGGAGTGATAATATTTTTATTATTTAAATATTAAAATCTAAAAGTTGTATGTCACTTTTTTAAATTTTAATTTATAAAAGTGGGTTGATGTTGGATTGGTGGAGCGGTGCAGGTTAGCCCACACTTTTGTGGGTTTGAAGTGGGGCGGACTTTTATGGATCGGGGTTAATTTTGGGTTGAGAAATTGATGGGTTAAGGTGGATTAGGGAGGGTTGACTCAACCCATTTTGACAGTTCTACTCATCTATACACAGCAAGAATGATACATTTTCGGTGATATCGTGGTGGAGAGTGGGTTTGGTGAATGTAAAATATGTAAAGAGTGTATTTAATAAATGAAGAATAACTTAGATATTTTAAAAATATTAATTTTATATTTTTTATAATGGGATGTGTACTTCGTAGGAGAAGGTGTACAAATAAGAAATGAAAAAACAAACATCAGAGAAATGGTCATTTGCATGTCTAAAAAATAATGAGGCTTGAATAAAAAATAATGAGGGTTGAAATGAAAAACAAACAAACAAAATCTAAGGGGAAAAGCACATGAACATGTATGAAGATACAAGAGAGCATGGATAACTCCCTAATTCTAAGTAATGGAATGCTTAAATTACAAATAGGGCAAGTTGAGATATATATAAGAATCCTAAAATAATTGATTATGTGGAATTATTTCAAAAATTCTGGAATCATAGAAAACGAAAATGGAAATCATGGATGATCAAATACCAACAGTTCCATAAGAAACAATGAATATCGTCATTTTACTGTAATTATAATTAAATTGGAGCATGTTTGTAATTATAATTAAATAAAGGCATGTTTAGTAATGTTGGGGGTACATTTAGTAATGTATTTATGAACATATTATTTCCTCCGGTCATTTACAAAATATTCATTTTACCATTTTGGGCGTCAACTTCAAAGGTATACATATTCCTTATTTAGTAAAAAGGTATATCACATGACCAACTACTTTTCTCTAATACAACTACACACTACACATATAATAATAATACTCCTTAATCTACGCGTAAAAAGCAAACGATTATCTTTTAAGTGACCAGATGGAGTATTACATAAGGGTATTTAAGTCATATTAATTAAAATATTTTAATTTAAATTATTTTTGGGATATGTTTAGTAAATTAGGTATGGCAGCCCCCAATTTAATTTAATTTAACTAAAAGAAAAACCTTGAGCATTAGGTACTTTGACCAACAGTCAACTGTAGCTGACTAATTCCTCGGCCGACGCGAGCGAGGAAGAGAAAGAGGGGGTGGACTGATTGCTAACGATTCAGTTCATAGTGGTCGAGCTGCGTCCATTTCTGGGTTTGCACAGCACAGAGGCATTCAACTGCTACCAACAATCACGTTATTCTATTGCAATCTACACTTCATTCTGACATAAAATTTGCATAACAGCTCCAAAAATTTTAAATTTATTTTAAATAATATTTGAATTTAATAAATTAATACTCCATCCGTCCCGTTTCAAACTTTACGTTTGTTTTTTGCACGTAGATTAATGAATGTAATATTTTAATATATAGTGAGGTGAGAGAAATAATATTTTAATGTATAAAATGAGTAGATGTATTAGTGTGCTGTGTGAGGTCATGGAAAGAGATAATTAATTTGTGTGGGTCCATTTACCAAAAAGGGAAATGTAAAGATCGAAATGAGACGTCCAAATTGGAAATATGTAAAGATTGAAATGAGACGGAGGGAGTATAACATGTTTATTGTAAAAAATAATTTATAAAATTAAACGAACAAAATATTAATATTATCAAATTTTAATATAATTTCTAATTATTTAATTTAATTAAGTAGAGAATAAATTAAAGTTTAATCTAACGAATCGTCCAAGTACATCGGTGTCACAGATGCACCATGCTTGAACTCCAAATTTAGATGAATTCTACAAATTATATTAATGTTAACCAACAAAAATAAAATTAAAAAGATTAAAAAAAATCAAATTAAATATAATTAAATAAAAATTATAAATTATAATAAATAAATAAATTATGGGATATTAATTTAAATAATGAAATTCAATTAAGAATAATATTAATTAGAACTTTCTCATGCATCAATTTAAAAATTCAAAATGTGATGATGAATAGTAGGACTAATTATGTGATTTCAATGGAGGAGCGTCGTAGTAGGTGGATTTGTTAAACCCGTACCCTACCCTACCCGTTTACATCCCTATGTGGGATGATGAATAGTAATCGCCACATGTGGTGGTTACTGTTCACAAATGTTAAAATGGTGTGGAGTTTGGTGTGTTATTGGAGCATATTCTCCACTCCAAACTAGATGTAGTGCATCCGCTGGAGATGCTTCTTGCACCTCATTTACTTACACCCACAATTCAACAACCTATATCTATCTACTAGGACTAATTATGTGATTTCAATGGAGACTTTTGAAGAAATGCGCCATGTCCCTATCGTGCCTTCTTTCAGTCATAGGTTTGGAAAATTAGTAAACTATTGAATTGAGGTCTAAATTATTTTTTCTATTAATTAGAGACTTGAATTTATAAAACTATCAATTATATGCTTGAATTTAAGCTCTAAATTGATAAAATATGAGATAATATGTGACAAATTCAACTTCAAATGAATAGTTTTATATTTTTTAGAATTTTAATTGATTAAAACAAAATTCAAAATATGAATTAATAATTTACTCATTTTACGGGTCTTAGATTGAAAATATTCCTTTTGTTAGAGAATTATCATTCGTGTGTGCGATAAATTGGAGAACATATACCAAAGTAGAGTACTGGAGACGGAGGGAGTTATGGACCGGGGCATTGGCTCCCCCTCCCCCCACCCCCCACCCCTCCACATTTTACAAATTTCTAGTATATATATGTTAAAATTATTACTATATTATAAATGTAGCATAGTGGTTTAAGATCTCCTCTAATTAACGCCATTTATTTATTTTATCTTTTGACATTGTTTTAGTTAATTTTTACTATTTAATTTATTTTTGTATATTAATTTTATTCGTATTACAATTTTCTTATAATTTTTTTATCTTTACCTTTTATTTATTTTATTTATCTTTTGACATTGTTTTAGTTAAAAAAGTTTTAGTCTTCTATTATTATTATTTTTTTCTTTTGGTATTGTTTGTGTTAATTTTTTATTTCATTCGTTATTATATATTAGTTATAATATATAGTCCAACGGATCTAAATTCAGGTAAAATCTAAATACCCCTCATGAATTAAGATTAAACCATGTATATTTCAACCAAAAAAAATTAATAAAATTATTAAAAAGTAGCAACTTCTTTTTAAAAAATGCAAATAATTTTTCCGGACGAGAGAGATATTTACTTTACAATCCCCCCTCGAAATTTATTTTCTGGCTCCGTCACTGACTGAAGGCTTTGTGTTGTTATCTCTTCTTTCTCTATACTTTTTGAGTTCTATCATCTTGAAAAGCAACTATCCTATTATCCTTGTAGTTGTGGAGAAATGATGGAGCGTCGAAGAGCAGGCGATGTGGCAAAAGATACAATAAAACAGGACGATGAAAGAGCTGCATCCATTGCCACACTCCGGACGTATGCTTCTTATCACTCCATAACCAAAAAAATACATTGTGTATAAAATATAATAATTTAATTTCAAGGTAATTCTGAAATGCAACTATATACTCAAAAGTTTATAGAATAAAAGTTGAGTTAAATTCATTTTTGGTCCCACAGGAATTGGGTTAGTCGATTTCAGTCCCAACTACATATTTTTTTCAATTTAGTCTCGTAACTATATTATTTGATAGATTTATGGTCAATTTCCGCCGGAATCCCAATTTCTGTCGGAAAAAGTCCACGTGCGTCGCACGTGTCCGCACGATTTGGGGGAATCCGGTGACCTGATCTGACGTGGCGATGAAATCTGGGCCGTACGCTAACACCGAAAATAGCGCCGGCAAAAGCTACCTGCCAAGAGAAATCGTGACTGATATTGGACGAGTTGGACGAGTTCGTCGAGAGGGCAGGTCCTTCAGAGATTCTGGTGACTTGATTATCGGACATGAATGGCATCACCGTAGAAGAGAACAGATGTCGGCGAAACAGATGGAACCTACCATGGCAGGAGGCAACAGCCGCTGCAAATCCGGCGGTTAGCTTCCGATGTCATCGACGGTGATAAAGATACAGCGTGGAGAGCTTGTTCAAGCCGTCGGAAAAGGGTGGTCGCTCTGGGGAAACACGCTGGATAGCCAACCCAAATCAATGCTGTAAATTTCCTCTCAAGATGAGTGTTGGCACCGGAGAAGGAGAAAATGTCAGCCATGAAGGAACTCAGCCTGTACTTGCAGCAGGATAGCATGGAGAAACGAGCGGGAGGAGCTAGCCCAAATCTAAATTTTATTTTTTTCACGTTGATGTGGCGAATTCAACGGCCCAGATTTTATCTAGCTGCCACGTCAGATCAGGTCGCCGTATTCACCCAAATCATGCGGTCACGTGCGCCGCATGTGGGCTTTTTCAGACAAAAATTTGGATTCCGGCGGAAATTGGCCATAAATCGATCAAATAATATAATTACGAGACTAAATTGAAAAAAATATTTATCTTGGGACCGAAATCGACTAACCCAATTCCTATGGGACCAAAAATGAATTTAACTCAGTAAGAGTTAGAGTGTAGTAAGTAGTTATTGAATTAAAAATTTTAATTATTTTATTTTATTTAATGGTGAGGATTAAATAAAAATGGACAAAAGATCAGACAAGACCCTTATCTTATACAGCTGGATCGGATGAGCCCCTCATTAATTTGTTCATTCACCCAAACCCTTTTTCTATTTTAATGGGATCAAATATACCCTTCCAATACAAAAACTAAAACAAATCAGCACTTCCGTTTGAAAGAAAAGATAAAGTCGTTATGTGTTCTTCCTATGTATTCTCTTTGATTAACTCTTCCATGAATAAAAAAGATATAAAGCTCTGGGTTGAAGCCTACAATAATGGATACTCTCTACAAATATTTTCGATGAACCCAAAATGCAACGATCACGCTAGCGGCGCACTCTGGTATCGAACGAGCTTGGAGCAAAGAAACGGGAGGGGGCTAGAACTGCCATCCTCACTGTTCTGGTTCTTTGGATTACAGAAATTCTAATAGCCAGCATTACAAAGAAATGGTCCCTATTCTTTGATTTTACATCATATTGGACAACACGCAAGCTACACTATCAAGAGTGGTTAGAAGTGGTGGATGGCAACATGTGGGTGCTTATATGAACTTGGGTTCTTACCATCTGGTTGGAATCCCAGTTGCCTAACTATTGGGATTTGCTCTCAACTTTAAAGAAAGAGGTCTTTGGAGTGGATTAGTAGCAGGAAGTAATGTGCAATCTTTCTCTCTTCTCTGGTAAAAACTCTCATTAATTTTGATTTGGAATTCTTTAAAAATGAAGAAAGAAAGAAAGAAAATGGCCAAAGCCAATTCAACCACCACCAGAATTTATTAAATCATCAATCCATAATTATGAGTTGTAATCTCTCTACTCAATTGAAAGTATTGTTGTGCTTCATCACCCCGACTAAAATCTATTGAATCACCAACCCATGAGAGATAACGTCGTTATCTCTCATTTCAACTGGAAGTGTTGTTGTGCTTCACTTTAAAAAGGTGAGGGGCAATATTGATCCCATTAACATTGAAAAAGGGCATGGTTGAGAAAAAAAATAGTTGAAGGGTCTATTTGAACCCTCCAAATAAGTTTGAGGGTTTATGTGACCCTTAAACTGATTAAGATTATTCAGGTGGACCAGTATCCCAAGTGCCTCACAGTTTGACTCTTTATTTTTAATGTGTGAGGTGTGTATTTAATAAATTAAGAATAATTATAATTTTAAAAAAATATGTCTTAATTATATAATAATTGAATGAATATTCAATAAAAGTAGGGGTGTGTTTAAAATGAACCGTCATTAACAGTGTATTATGTAAAGCCAATTCCATGTAGAACCAACCATTTTTCTTTTAATTACTTAATTATGATTAGTACAGTAAAATTAATAGATTAATTGCAAGAAAAAACACGAACTTTACTCATTGCAAATTAATCTTCACATTTGAAAAATTGCAAAAACGATCCCACCTTTAAACATTGTTACAAAATACATCCAACATGTGATATATTTTTTTTCAAAGGTGGGAATAAAAGTGGAATTCTGTTTTAATAAATTTGGTGGGTTTTGCAATAAAATTTAAAGGTGAGGGTCTTTTTGAAATTTCTCAAAGATTGATATTAATTTGTAATAAGAGTAAAGTTCGTGATTTTTCTTGCAATTAATCCAAACTAATACTCCCTCTGTCTCATACTTATCTTCACACTTCCTTTGTAATTTACAAAGGAAGTGTGAAGTTAAGTATGGGATGGGGGGAGTACTATACTTGGAGATTGTTTGGTTCATTAAAGTTATTAGGTGGGTTAATAAAAATTAAAATGTCATAAACAAAGAATAAGTATGATTATTACCTTAATTATTTATTAGTTTTATGAAATGTATGATAACCCACCTTCTTATACTCCCTTCGTCCCACATTTACTTGCATCGTTACTGCAGGTACATAGTTTAAGAAAAGTTATTTTTACCAATTTTTTTGACTTTTGGAGGGTAATGTAGTATTTTTAGGTAATAAATAAATTATAAAGTATGTTATGTGTGTTAGGTGAAAATGGTAAATTCGTAATTAAGATATACTTTTAAGGTTATGAATTAATGCGATATTTTATTTTTTGGCTGGTGCAATTTAATATGGGACGGACGAAAAGAGAAAGTGTAAAATTTAACGTGGGAATTAGGGATGTTAAACGGGTTGGACCTGACCCTATAGGTCCAGACCTATAGGGCAACATGCTTAACGGGCCATGAGTTAAGTGGTCCATGTTAAACGGGCTATCATTTATGCGAACCTTACCCTAACCCTAGTGGACCTTGGGCTAAATGAGCCATTAAGTGTTGGTGAATAAAAAAATAAAAAATATTAATTTAATTTGAAACATAAATAAATATAAAAAAATACATCAAATATTGTCCTATCATTAATAATGAACTATAAATTTATAAGTTTAAACATAAAAAATAAAAAGAATTTTAGGATTTCAAATACGTTAATACTCCCTCCGTCCCGCGTTAATATATACGTTTGCTTTCTACACGTAGATTAAGAGATATAATATTTTAATGTATAGTGAGGTGAGAGAAAAAATATTTAATGTAAAGTGGGTAGTTGTATTAGTGTTGTGTATGAGCCCTACATTGAATAATTAATTATTTTGTGTGGGCCAACTTGACAAAAAAGAAACATAAACATTAACTTGGGACAACCCAAAATGAAAAACGTAAATCTTAATATGGGACGGAGGGAGTATTATTTAAGAATTGAGATAGTTGATTTTCAAATACTTATATTTTAAAATCTTGTTATACTTTATTCTTAAATTATTTTATTTTAAAGAGTGTATATTGGGTGCACCCGGGTGCAAGGGTGCACCCATATGTGTATACCTTTTTATTCTATTTTGTATATATATTATTCTATTTTGTATACGTATTTTGTAATAATTGTATACTTTTTTCACATTAATTTTTCATTAAAAAAATTAGCATCCATATGTGTATAACATTTTATTGAATATTATATACAATTTTTCATTAAAAAAATTAATAATTAAATTGTATACATTTTTACTCTTAATTGTATATGTTTTTATTTATATTTGTATGTGGGTGCACCCTATCTTTAGGTGCACCCGGGTGCACACTATAAATTGTCTATTTTAAAATAACAAATCAACAAAAATTAGTAAGTTAGAGTGTATTAAATTACTATTAAATATAATTATCAATAGAAATTATTTGTTAATATTTCCTCCATCCCCTTGATTAGTATCCATTTTGTCATTTTGATCTGTTTCAATACAAAGTATCTATTTCATTTTTTTAACCTAAATTACTATAAGATATAAGGAAGTCAAATAATTACTCTTACATACAAAATATTAAAATAATTCAACGAAGATCACCGCCGTTGAGTCGGCATTTGGTTTCACCTTCCCGCTGGACCTCCGCTGCATCCTCCAATAGGGGCTTCCCATGGGCCCAGGGTTTCCAACTGGCGATCGTTGTCAAAACAGCAGCTCGAGATTCTGACCAACCTTCCAATTCTGGGAATATGCAAAGCAATGTCTAGAAATGAATTTTGGATTAAAGCATGGGAAGATAGACCCGTTGACGGTGGCAATCGGGTGGCGAAGCTGGCTAAAGAATTCCTGAGACATAATTAATTTGATCCACTCCAGAAGTGGACGGGCCCCAAGAAGTGGAGCTATCGAAGCAAACACTGGGGGAATTTGCAGGCGATGTGAAGTTTGTAGTAGGAAAAGTAGAGAACCTGGTGAAAAGTGAATACAGAGAAGCAGATTGTTAGGTGGTTGATTGTAGGCTTAGTAACTGGGAGGGAATAATGAGAAGTGAGAAATGAATAGTGTTAGGTTCAGTGGCGGACCCAGGATTTCAGTCCAGGGGGGCCACATAGTGTTACTTAATACTCATCCGTTCGCTGGGTCCGCCACATAACATTACTTAATACTCATCCGTCTGCTTTAAAAAATATCATTTTATCATTTTGAACGTTGCATCCAAAAGTTCTCATTTTTTTTCACTATACTGCACATTGAACATAACTCCTTAATTTACATGCAAAGAACAAATTAATACATTGTGAATGGACAAGATAATTTACATATAATAAAATAAATTAATTAACTACTAATAAAAATATTTTAAGTATATATAAATTATCAAACATTTATTTATAAAATAATGTGAAAGTTTTAATAACTATAAAAAAATATTAATACATAATTATCTTTGATGGAGTAATAAATAATAATAATTACAGAAAGAAGGAAATAAGAGATTATAATAATAAAACTAATTATAAATGTAAGAAATAAATAAATTTAATTGTAGTAATAATACATAAAAGGAAATGAGAAAAGTAAAAGAAATAAAGAAAGAAGGAATAAGAGATTATAATAATAATAAAAAAAAGAGAGAAAGAAATATAATTGTAAAAATATATAATATGAAATGGGAAAGGTAAAAGAAAGAAAATTGGAGGCAACGAAGCTCGAACCCACGTGGGAATTATTAGAAAACCACCTACCAACTAGGACGCCAAGACAAAGTCAACTTTTTGTCATATACTCCCTCCGTCCCCCAAAGTATTTCACACTTTCCTTTTCCATCCGTCCCTCAAAGTATTTCACACTTCACTTTTACTAAAAATGGTAATGAATACACTATAATAATACTTACTTTTTACACATATCCCAACAAAATACTCACTTTTTCACCCATTCCAATAACTTTACACACCTTTTTCATTAAATTAACTAAAATATTTATTCTCTTTCTTACTTTATACTTAAAAAGTCAAATTTTTCTTAAACTCCGCGCACACAAATACGTGAAATACATCGGGGGACGGAGGGAGTATATACTAAATATTTTAAAAATCTCAGGGGGGCCACGTGCCCCCCTTGGCCCCTGAATGCGTCCGCCTTTGGTTAGGTTACAATGTTAATTTTCAAGTGCTGGGATTTGATCTTGATGATGCACGTTTTCTCCCTATTGGAGAGGGCTTGCTGGTGGGCAGAAATAGAAGTAACAAAAAATATGTGAATGGAGTGGGAAAGAGGAGCAGAAGGGTTGTCAAAGTGGATGAGTTTACTGAGGAAGAACTTTTTAGGGTATTCCGATAGAAATAGAGTTGCAACTGATGAGTGGTTTTGTTCAGATGAGTGAACGAGAGGATAAGTTGCTTGCGAAACAAATGGCTATGATGGGACGTGATGCCATTAAAATGAAGATAGCGAAGGTAATGAAGAAGATACTGAGATGGGAGAGATTGATCATAAGAATTGGGATTAATGATTGCATTCATTCTTTTTTTTTTATCAAACTCTTTATAATGAATTTTGTTATTCTTTCATTTGAGATTCTGATTTTATGAGTGAATTCATGTATTGTGAATAATTAAAATGATAGATTACTTTAGAAAAATAATTAGATTACTCTTTGAAATTAATTGGATTGCTCTTTTGAATTAATTAGATCACCCATAGATTTGAGACTCTTATTTTTTAAATTAAGTCATGTACTATGATTAATTAAATTGTATGCAATATGTACGTTCTTAGATCACTCTATGAAAATAATTAGGTTACTCTTTGGAATTAGTAGGATTACTCTTTGATTGTACCGTAAATAATTAAATTGTATGCAACTGTACGTTATTAGATCACTCTATAAAAATAATTATGTTACTCTTTGGAATTAAGTAGGTCACTCTTTCACTCTTTGAATTTATTATATCACTTTTTTATTTGAGACTATTGAATATGTGTAGGTTACTCTTTATAATTTATTAGGTAACTCTTTGTAATTAATTAGGTCACTCTTTCACTATTTGAAATTTATTGGACCACTTTTTTATTAGAGTTTCTTGAATATGTATAAGTTATTCTTTTAAATTAATTAGTTCATTCATAAATTTATTGTATATTGTAAATGTTGGTTCTTAAATTTTTAGTGTATGTTTACATCATTATTCAATTCTCTAACATTATTAATAGTGTTATGCTAAACATTATTTCAGTTCTTAAAATAAATAAATAAATAAATAAAAAACACCTTCTTAGACTGGAAAAATAAGTGAGAAAAGTGAAAACACGTCGACCAAAAGAAAATGCAAAAACTTATCCGTTGAACTAGTCAACACTCGCCAAATCATTGAAGTTCCACTAGATTTGAAACCTCCCATGGAATTCTCTCAAATTTTCGGTTTCTTCATCATCATCAAAGATTCCATCAAGATCATTTCCAAAAATGGAAAGTTCATGTTACTCATCACCATTATCTCTCTCCTCCTCCCCTTCATCCTCCTTCTCGTAGTCACCCACACCTCCCAATCTTGGACAGATTTCATGATAAAATCCTCTGATTCTTCCTATCTCTCAACCATTCCTTCTCTGCACTTCTTCTGTTCGTCGAAAGCCTTCGGCATCGCCTTCGTCAAGATCTCACGATTTCTGTTCGTGAATCAGTGCAGCCTGTAGGATGAAGCTGCAGAAGAACAAGCTCCGTGGATCCATGGCGAGTTTTTCAGGGCAACCACCATTTGTCGTCACATGCTGAAAACAGCCCAATCAGATCCGTCGGCACGTTGCCATCGTAAACCAGCTTTGCTAGATGCTTGCTGCCCGTCGCGCCACCAGCCTTTGGCTGCCAATTCACAGTCACTGATCGCACTACATAGTGTAGAATTCTGTCAAAATGTACATAAATGGAGAAGAAGGAGACGAGGAAGAGAATCGGAAGAAGAGAATTGCTGTGCCAGATTAAATCATGTGAAATCACAAAGAGAAGAAGGCTGAGTGATGAGAGGGAAAGAGAAGGCGGATTTGAGTGATGAGAGAGAAAGAGAAGGATAAGATCCAGCAAATCCAGAAATCCCGCGAGATTTATATTGGGTGTTAATTGGGATACGGTTCCATGAATATTTTATGGGACTGGTTCCACCCTAGTGTCTCTCTATTTTAATTGATTGGTTAAATTATCCATTCTTAACCAACAAAAAAAAATAGCGTGGTATTTAATTTATAGATATACATAAATAATATAATAATAATAATAAATAAATAAAAGTAGAAAGATTATATATATGAAATAAATAAAAAATACAATAAGTAATCATGTCGCGCCACCATATATTTTTATTAATTACTATTAGTTAAAATTTAATGTATATAAATACATATATTTAATGAAAATTTAAATATAAATAAAACAAAATTAAATCTTAGATAGAGATAGAAAATGAAAATTTTACATCTTTAAACCCATTATAAATATAAATCTCAATTCATTATTTAGAATTAATAATTCATTTTATTTTTATTAATTATGTTATAATAATTTCATTATTTTCATTGTCATACTTTAAAATTTTTCTTTAATTTAAAGTATACTATACTATATTTTTAAAAGACAAAAACTCCTGTGCTCCCGAAGACACACCGTGTCTCCTTATGAACAGAAGAGTTTTAGTTTTAAAACTCTTGTGTTCACAAGTCTCACTCTTTTTAGATTTATATACCTTATAAATTATATTGATACAATATATATATAATTTAAATTTATGTAAATAAAGTTTCTTAAACTCTAAAATTACCATACTCCATTTAAAATAAGTTATATTAAATAAATAATAATAATAATAATAATAATAATAATAATAATAATAATAATAATGAGCCTATTGACAAGCACTATTCGAGACTATAATCGAGCACGTTCGCGAGCTTATAAACGAACATGTTCGCGAGCTTGTAAATTAATATGTTCGCGAGCCTGTAAACAAATACGTTCGCGAGCTTTCAAGCTAAACACCCCCGGACTCGAGTTCAGCTCGAAAAATAATCGAGCTCGGCTCGACTTATTTTTTTATATAAATGAATTTTTTTCGAATCGAGTCTCGAATAGCTTTCGAGCGTTCATTTATTTGGTTGGGCTTAGCACAAATGTAAGCCTTTCTTGTAAATATGAAAACCCCAACTTTCTCCCAGGCATAACTCAAGTGGTAGAGGGGAGAATGGAAAGGCCTCTCAACTGAGCTTGGTTGCTACAGGGTGGGGAGGATGGAAATGCCTCCCAACTGAGCTTGGTTGCTACAGTGTGGGGTTCGAATACTGCTTTTGGCATATATTTGGCCCCTTTCAAACAAAAAGAGCGTATATTTGGCCCCTTTCAAACAAAAGTTTGGTATACCCGAAACCCCAACTTTGGTTTCCGTCGAAACCTCTGTCGTCATTCATTTCTTTCTGTACTCTCGAACTACTACTGCACCACTTACAGTAGATTGAGAAACTTTTCGCATTTACTTATTTTACTCAGTTCCAGCTTTTCCGTTTCTTGCAATTCGTATAGTGCGTCAATAAAATGGTTGGCCGGAGGTTCGACGACCCCCCTGCTTCTCGGGCCCAGGTACCTTTTCTTTTTATGTATGTTTAATTATATTCTGTAATTTATATGGGTTTAATTAGAGTTTTTCCAATGTTATAGGAGGATTTTATTCATATGGGATTCGTTTTTTAATTTTTATCTTTTAGTAGCTTGACATTAGAGCCGTTGCAATGTTTTTAGAAGGCGTTGGTTCGCTTAGCGTCGATTGATCCAATTGAGCTATGCAATGAAGCTAAAGTGGAGCGGTGCAGAGCCACCAGAGATTTGAGAAGCTGTGGCCGTTATGTGCAAAGGAATCTTGTTTCTTGTGGTCATGCTTCGTTGTGCGAGGAATGTAGTCAAAGATGTGATGTTTGCCCCATATGTAGACTTGTTCTTCCAAAGGCGGGCCATGAACCCCCTCTTCGTCTTTTCTATGAATTTATTGATGCAGGTCTTATTTCCAAAAGGTGTGATGATAGATTGAGAGACAAAGAAGATGATGAAAATCAGCTTATAGCTGATGTTCGACGGCTATATTGTCTGTTCGATGTGGCTTTGGAGAATAACTTGGTTTCTCTAATTTGCCATTGTATCCCTATAATGTTGTATGTTTCTTTATGTTAGATAAATGCCCGGGCTTATCTTATTTCCGAAAAATTCATACTCTTGTCTTCAAAGGCGGCCACCGTAGCTTTTGTTTTCTAGATTAAAATACACAAATCATCCAAAATCTTCTATAAGATGTGTTTTCATGTTGTGCATATACTCATGCTGGCACAAATTTCCTTGAAAGTCATATATGGAGGCCATGTGGAAAAAGATTTTTCATGCTCCTTATTGTGGCTGTGAAGATTTAGTCTCTTATTAGTGTAATTTAAAATGCATCTCTATCATTATCTTTTTCCTTAATCAAAGCATACAGATGTTACGGATGTATGCATGGATGAAAGTGCTGTATCAAGTGATCCTGTTATTGCATTCTTGCTTGATGAGAAGGTTGTCAAAGATTGGTGCAGACGGACATTCAAAAGTGCATTGACCGAACTGCAGACTACATGTATCCTAAATTTATATCTTAATTATTTGAACGTGAAATGCACCATTGATCCTGCTATCCTTGACAATTCTTTTTAGATAATCGTACAGAACTAGATATGGAAAGAGAGTTCAGCTCCCTTCTGAAAATTTCCTCAAAGTTAGCAGGTATGTTCAGTGTTCTCGAAGTATTGGAATCTTCTTTCAAAGGCTCTATCTCAGCAATGCTTCAGGACCTTAACCAACTTCAGGAGAGTATACTGAAGACAAAACAGGTCAAACATTCATAATTTTTGCTGTAGAATTCATATTTCCATAATCCGTCGTACTATAGTATTATGATCTTTTGAAGTGATTAAAGATGAATAGCAATATAATTGTTTTACATCTCTTCCAAGTTACTTTGGAATTTTGTTCATTGCATGCCTAATATTACTGGCATATTACTGTAACTGACCTTCTGTAAAACCTCTGAAATATCAGTTTGAATGCCTCTAGTTAACTCTTGAGAAGACAATATCTAAAGTATATGAAACCTCTGAAATATCAGTTTGAATGCCTCTAGTTAACTCTTGAGAAGATAATATCTAAAGTATATGACGGAAGTATGGGTCTTTCCATTTTGCTTGTCTTGTGCTTAAAGTTTGATTTTCACTAAATATGTCCCTAACTAAAATTTTCCTGTCATTTTGTATTTTGGGGATGCATTTGCAGCACTTGGAGGTCATGATTTGGTGCATTAGATATCAATTTTTGGTAAAAGTGAGACCTAGGTTTTCGAATTTTGCAACATGGAGTTCTTCTTTTCATGAAAGGAAATCGGCAGCAATTAAGCGAGCATGGCCTGATCCAATCAATTGTTCGTTAGGGTCTAGTGAACAAAGTGCATCTAGCCTATTTATTGAAGATGCACTTTCAAGTCTTGATACAGAGCCAGAATATGTTCACAACGAGGAGGAGTTATCAATAACATCTTTTCTGGCAGGCGGGGGAAATTCAATATTTCTATCTAGATTTCAGGGAATGGCTGGATTCTACCCTTTTGAAGATCTCCGAACTGCTGTTGATTTGCTTTTTCTCAAAGGAAGTTCTGATTTGGTGGTTGCCAAACAAGCAATTGTATCCTATCTGTTCTAAAACAAGGGATTTTTTGGACTGATGTCTTTCCTTATACCCTTTTTAAAATACACTCCTTTCTACTGATAGATTTGTTCAAATTTTCACTAAACATGTGGTTATAATTCTAAATTTACTCATTTCCTTCTATTTTTTATCCTTTTTTTTCTAGTATTTCAGTTAGTTGAAGTATGTTATAATTGTGCTAAATTAAGACGTTTTAGTCTGTTTGGAAACACTTAATGACTCAAACAAGGAGACAAGCCTTTGATTTGGAATACACCAAAATAGGAAAGAAGAATATTTTAACTATTGTTTGGAGTTACATTTACACTTTATGATTCCTTAACCTTTGGCCAAGTTCTTGTATTATCTTTTTGATCGGCATTGGACAATCCCTGATGATGAGTGGAGAAACATTGTTGATGACTTCGCTGTCACATTCAATATAAACAGGCACTCTTTGCTGGAATCTTTTGTCTTCTATCTATTAGATGACCATACTGATGAAGCTCTAAAGGTAAATTAATATCTTCAACTGTTTTTTTTAATATCAAGTTCTATCACTCTCTTTTGAAGTTTGGAAGTGTATGCTATGCTGCACAAACTGGATGACGCCCCCCACCCCCAACTATTGATATTGTACCGGGGACTTAGTATTGAATTGTTTACATACAATATATGAAATTAATACACACATGATATGTATGATACTAGAAAGAGAATATTGTATATTAATCTATAGAAACTTAAGCCTTTATCATTGTTCTAGATTACAATTTTTTAAGTTTATACTTTATAGACTAAGAGATAGATAACATGGTAGAAAAAACATCTTTCTACCATACTATCTCTCTTAGAAAACTTCTGATTACAGTGTTTGGAATCAAATAAGTATTCCAAGGTTTCACCGTTGTTCGCCCATCCACAAATGGACCAATTCTTTCGGTGACACAAGACAAACCTAGAAAGCATTTTTTCTGCAAGTCATCTCGAGTTCAAAGCCATCCAAGCAACTCTGGCTTGATTACAAAGAAGGGGCTGTCTCAGATCATGGGAGAGTCGAAGACCTATGGCTAGGAAGTAAGCTAGCTGGAAACCGACAAGTCTACTTTAGCATTTATTTGCAGTGGACTGAGATTAAAATTCTTTTCTGTCAATTGCTTAGAGTAATCGATGTGTGGATTGGAAGTGGCTGCTACATATATGCTACCTTGATTATTATATATATATTCTATACTATACTATTATATTATATTACACATTATTCTATATATAAGATCCTTTTCTTGACACAGTTTGGAGTTCCCTAGAACTTAACCTATTAACTTCAAAAATTCATGAATTTTGGAAAGAGGGGAGGACACTTTTGTTCGATCTAGTTTGCGAGTGGACTAAGCCGCAAAGTCTTTATGATGTTCGAATAATGCTTTGTATCCGCTCATTGTTCTTTGCTTTTCTTCGTTATTGTTATCTGTTATTCTCCGTACGCCTATTATCGTTTCCAGTCTTGGTTTTTTCTGTATTCAGTTGCTAACTTTTGAAACTTTTCACATGGCTTCTTCAAAATAGGAGTGATCTGTCAGTGGACCTTTGGCTTTGCATTTCCTATAGCCATTTGTTAGTTAGCATTATGCTTGAGTTATTTAGCTGATTTGAAAAATTGTTGGATAGTGTATTTGCATAGAGAAATAGAATGGGCAATTGGATGCCAATTATGGTAGCTAAAGAATGCAGCTTGTACGACCATTGTCTGGGAGTTCAAACATTATATGTCCATTACTTTGTTCTGTAAAAAGAAGAGCCTTTTTTTGGGTTAAATGTTCATGCCTATCAGGTTTTCTAGTGCGTAGGTCATATAAATTTTGGTTCAGTCTTATTTGATAGCATTCTAACCAGTTTAGGTGGCAATGAACAGTGTAGTTTATTTCCCGATCATATATTTTTTGATGATCTGGATCTGTGATTAGGTATTGATTTTTCTCACATGTTATATTACTAGGAAGCATGTCGCCTTCTTCCTGAAATTGCAGGTCCTTCTATGCACCCTAAAGTTGCACAGGCTCTGTTAGAGAGAGAGAATCCTGATGCAGCCCTTTTGGCTTTGAGGTGTTCAGGGCGAGATGGGGGAGGACCTTTATTTTCATTAGGCGAAGCCATTACTGCTGTTCGGGTTCGGGTAGAGTGTGGACTTCTCACTGAGGCATTCATGTATCAGAGAATGATTTATACCAAACTCAAGGATAAGAAAGTGAAGGATATTGAAGCTGAAGCAAAAAAACAGTTCAACAATTGGCTAATTTGGTTGGAGGCTCTTGTCACTGAAATTTGCTGTCTTTGTATCCGAAGGAGCTTAGTAGATCGGATGATTGAGTTGCCCTGGAACTCTGATGAGGAGAAGCATCTCCATAAATGCTTGTTTGATGTTGCAATAGAGGATCCTTCATCAGCCATAGGAAGTCTACTTGTGGTTTATTATTTACAGGTACTACTGTACTTTTAATAAGTTTGTGTGTGTGCTCATGCGTAATTGCGTATGTATAAATACATTTAGATGTATGAATTCATTGCTGTTCATGAAGTACATCTTTTTAATTTTAATCAAAATGAAGGTACAATCATATTAATTATATATGGATGGATGGATTAACATTGCTGGTTATTGAAGTGCACCTTTTCATTTATAAATTACTAAATGAAGGTACAATCTTTTATAAATTATCAATTTTCCTAATGCCTCTCCATTAACTTATTCAATATCTAGGGCACCATAAAAATTAAAATCAAATATAGTAATTTTGGCTTTTGATACAAGAATCTTTTTGGGATGGAGTATGTTCAGAAGTCAGGGCACCATAAAAATTAAAATCAAATATAGTAATTTTGGCTTTTGATACAAGAATCTTTTTGGGATGGAGTATGTTCAGAAGTCAGGATTTGAAGTAGTTAACTATGTGGCTATTGTCATGATTTCTAACAACTCAAACATCTATGTGAAGCTATCGGGAGATTGAGAATCATACATTATGCAAAATAATTTAACTAGTCTTATCTTCTAATGTCACTGTCAGTAAACTTTTTAAACTCAGTGAATCTGTTCATTTTGCTTTAACTTGTATCTAGAAAGCTAGTGCCATTCTAATTACTAATGTTGAGAATAGAAAGCTTAGGCCCTTATAACAAGTGAAATGGGGACATTAATGTGAAATCATATCTAGTGACTATGAAGGTTCTTTGTAAGTTGACTGGAGATAAACCTAATGCGGCCAAGTTTCCAAACTGTGTTGGATTTTGTGGCATAATAATTGCATGAGAGCTCATATCTTCAAATGATGTGGTTGCTTATATTGGAAATAATTATTTAGGTAGAGTTTATATTATTTAATTTAGAGTGGCCAGATTTCACTGGTGACTGGGATAATCAGTTTCATTTTCACTGTTGCAGCGGCATCGCTACACTGAAGCATGGCAAGTGGATTCTGAGCTTCAGACCCTGGAGGAGCCCTTCATTTCAAAAATTCAAGATGATGAAATTTCTTATAAAGTAAAATCAATTAGTGATTGGAGGAAGGGCATAGTTGTAAGTTACCTTTTCTCTAAAATTTTATTAGTTTTTGTTAATTAAAAAATTTAAACGTGTCAATATGATAGTAATACTTTAGCTGTTCTAAGCCTCTAAGTAGGTGGCACTGGATATATCACTCTGAACTTGATTTTGTAAGAACTGCTCTTTTAATTGTGATGGATTTTATAATTACCAAGTAAGAATTATCTGATATCTGAATTTTGTTAATCCTATTTGTTTGTCCCTTTTAACAATCATGGATATCATGCTTTCATTGAATTTGTTTTGTAATGAGTTTAATTTGCAGGGCCAAAGTGTGGATTTGTTGCCTGATGTCATTCAGCAACAACTAAAGAGTGGGAATTTGCGAGACGGGGTTACTACTGGTTATGGAAGAATTCCAGCAAAATCAATTGTTCCAACGGTGCACGATCCCGTAATGGGAAATTTGTTGTTTAAAGTTCCCCATGCACAATTGGAAGGCAGTAATGGTGTCTTACGTACCCAGCCTTAAAATCAAAATTCATGTAACGAATGAAATTCCTTTCTCTTGTGATGCTCATCTCATTCTTTATGTTGATACCTAAAGGAACAAGTGTCTGTTTGCAGTTTCTGTATGAATGTTTTGTGCTACACTTGCGCTCCTAAGCTAAATTAAGACATTTGTCAAAATTTTCAGAATCTCAAAATCTTGTTTTGAATTTTGATGCACCGTCTATGAAGGTTTTCTTCTTGGTTTGAGTAGGTGGTTAACATTTGTTCTGTTTTGAAGCAGAATTGATTTTGAGCTCGTAGGTACATTTTGATTCTCATTAAACAGGCTTAATCATTTTGATTCTCATTAAACTGGCTTATTAAGGGAGTTTTTATTGCACTAGAAACATAGTTGTGGAGTTTTTATTGCACATAGGAACATAATTGTGTTTGGATGGATGGAAGGAAGTAAGAAGGGCAATGTTTTCAAAACTGGACCGGACCAGCTGGTTTAATCGGGAACCGATTTGGAATCCGGTCCGAAAACAAATATATAAATGGAAATTGAGTAAAATTGGATAAAATTGTTTCGGACCAATTAGAACCGGCAAAATTTGATGAACCGTTCGAACAGGTAATCGCTGGTTATGATATATATATATATATATATATATATATATATTTGGAATTCAGTGATGTGGAAAACACCCATTCATATTCTTTTCCTTGGAAATATAATTTTACATCAATTCTACTATTTTTTTATGGCGGTGGCCATAAGGCATTTAATGCCTCTTTTTTTAAAAAAATTTTGGGTAATTCTTGTATGAAACCGTTTCACGGATCCTTTTACGTAAGACGAATTATTCATAAATTAAAAAAGGTATATTTTAAATTCAATTAAAAAATATTTAGATAAAAATAAGGGCCCTATTTTATTATACTAATTAAACATTGAAAACAATTTTTTCAGATTCTTTTTAATAAATAATTTTATTAAATATTAAATAAATAAATATATATATATATATTATTAATAATAATTATTATTATTTTCTTTATAAAAATTTAAAATCATGCATCACTTTCTATTATAAATGTTATGGTTTATATCTCCATGCCAAATGGGCCGAAAGCCCAACAAGCTACTCCGTCACGAACGAAAGGCCCAAAGGTGGAGAGGCCCAAGAACAAGAAGAAATGATAACTTAGGAGATGATGACGGCCAAGGAGATAGCCCAAGAGGCACCCGAGGAATAACCGAGACGAGGCCTAAAAGACAAGCCCACCATCAGAGGCCGAAGAACCCAGGAGGACGAAACCAAGAGAGGGCCGAAGAGCAGGAAATCCACCAAGGGAATCGATAGCTGAGACATCTCGATGGGACATCTCGGTTCCGAAACCAAAGGAAACGTTCAAGGACTCAGAGGAAGGGCATAGCCTCTGAAACCTATCCTTCCGATAGCTAGAGGGGTTATCAGACTTGCAGGGCAAAGTACAGACACGTCTCGAGGAACGGCTAGAGGTGGCAGGCTAGAAGACAAGAATAACAGTAAGGATGGATGTCTTGGACAACACTCCCAACTACAAGACAACATACGAAAGGCGCGTCCCTCTTCATCCGCCAATGGAAATCAAGCAAAGGACAAAAGGAGTCCTGCTACATTCTGCAAGACATCTGACAGCTCCCTGCGCCACCCCAAAGTCGTCGGTGTACCGGCCAGCTCTCATTTATGACTGCTTGTCTTCGTCCAGGTGGCAACACGGGATTGATCGACCATTAGGGTTTACTAATAGTATAAATATCTTCTCTCACAAGAGAGAAGCAGGTTACTTATTCTCATACTTGACATTACACTTGTAATGGGGAGGATTTTATGAGTGTTGTTCTTGAGAAGAGTAATAAAATCGGTTAAGGTCATTGGTTGGATCCCATATCACACATGTCTATATTGGTTTAATGTGTTTGTTGTGATAGTTCTTAGTTAAGTTAAACAACTCTTAACTCTAGAATCAACTAGCTAAGAACACACATCTAACAGTCAGCGAAAGCAAGAAAACAAGAAACGTATTACCTTTTACCAGGGTAAGTTGGAGAAGATGGATTCTCACCGGCAGTCTGCGCAGCCTCACCGTTTTGGGCATAACTCTCTCATCCGATCTCAGAATTGAGTGATCTATACGCCAAAATGATCCTCTCTTCCATGGGTTTCCGTCAGTATATCAAACAATTAATTTTGAGGTCTTTATAATTTTATAAAAATCATGCAAGTTGGCGGACAACAGCAGCAAATAACCTTCCGGTTTTCTGTTGTATTCCCAAGTCCAATCTCGACGTCGTGTGGGCGATGATCTTCGAGATCTTGTCAATTTTTTGTTCCGTCTACCCTCTTCATGTGTTAGGCGTGTCTCATCTAGTGTAGAACAGCTGAGATGACTTATATATGGGCTACAGTAGGGATCAGGAGGAGAAATTAGAGTTGGGAATGAGACCAAGCGTGCTTTCTTCAATCTAATGGATTCTCTTATAAAGTCTCACCCTAAGCAACATCATTGGCAAGTCTGGATTCCTCCATTGGGCTTAAGTATCCAAACTTAGCCAAATGCTTATACTTAAGTCCAATAATAATAATATATACCACTAAAATATTATTACTGCACTACCGTTCTAATCCCATAATTACGTTATGGGCTCCTTCTTATTATGAGCCCGTTAGTCTCCTCATGTTTAAGATATTCAATGTTCATTAATTAATTAAGTTACTGACAACTCCATTAATTAATATCTCATCCGAGAGTAGTACCACTCAACCTCATTATCATGACGGAATAAATCCACCTGCAGGGTTTACATGATAATTCTTATGAGCTCCTCAAGGGGACATCGTCAACCTATAATAGACACGGATTCCTTCTACAATCAACAACACACCATAGAGACAACACTATTTCCCAACTCACCGAGTTTGTTGATTTAATTACATGTAAATCTCACCCATTGATGAATCAAAGAAATACATATTGTCCTACGTGTCGAGGTTATTGTATAGGGATTAAGAGCGCGAACATCCATAATAACAGAGGTAAAGTTTTTCTATAAGTCAGTATAAGTTTAACGATCTCAAGCGGTCCTGCTCAATACACACAAAGTGCACTAATGTGATTCTATAGCCAAGACAAGCTAATACCAAACCACACTACACCAATGATCATATTTTTGTGACCAAGAAAGGTGAGGTGTTGAGTGTAGACAAGAAGAGGGAAAGAAAGTATTTGAAGGTAAGGATTCGACAAGACCGTCCTCCAATCAAGTAGTTTAAAAGATTACATCCGTCGTGACTCTTCGACGTTAAACATGAGTGTCTGTTGGGGGCTTGCCCTTTCGTTTTATTGCTTTATTTCTTTTGTGTGAGTAAGAAATTTTTATATTTAAGGTGCTTACTAATAGGCAATTATATCTCTTTGCAAACTTAGTTCCGACTTATGTTTTTACTAAGTTTGGGGGGTGTGATGTTATTACCTCATTGAAGCACTAAGAGTATAATCTTTTCATTGTAATGTTTGCTAGGGGAGTTGATTTTTGTGGTATGTTGAAACTTTAATCAGTTTTGATGTGTCGATTTTTTACAATTTGCCTAGTGTTCAGTGGTGTTTCTAGTGTGTGGAGTTGATTAGATAGTGTGTGGAGTCAATACACACAAAGTGCACTAATTCGAACGATCTCAAGCTAATACCAAACCACACTACAACCATCCTGATAGAGAGTCCCCGTCTATCTCAGTTGTAAGCATCTATTTATACTTTATAAGAAAACTGATAATATGATCTTCCGCGTGTTGTCGCACAACATATTATCTACAGTATAAAGTAAGTTGACTATTGCATCGATATATAAATAAATTATAATACACAATCATTTGATCATATGATTCTTATTTCAAATAAATTGTTATAACATTGTTCATATAAAAGCTAAACTTTTAGTATACAATCCAACAATCTCCCACTTATACTAAAAGACTATGATGTCATGTCTTTTGCCATACATCTGATTCCCACTCTCACTACACGACCATCAAAACTCTCACCTTAAGGTCCTTGTAAATGGATTTACTAGGTTATCACCCGATGCAATCTAGGTGACAACAACCTTCCCTTCATCATACGATTTCTCATAACAGGTGGTACTCGCGCTCTATGTGTTTAATTGTCTTATGGGCTCGTGAATCTTTCAAGTTTGCAACTGCACCATTATCATCAAAATAAATTGTGATAACCTAGGGCAAACTTAGAATCACTTTGCAGTCCATCATGAAGTTTCTAGAATCATATAGATACTTTGGCTGCCTCATAGACTCCAATTTATCATCTTTCCATGATGGAATCCGGAGTTTGAAATATATTTCCATATAACACTCCTCCACATTATGGTTCTACTTTCTAAAATTAAACACATAACCTTCGACGTGGATTTACTGTCGTTCCTATCTGATTTGAAAAATCTGAATCTATGTAACCCATAAGAAGCAGTGAATCTGTTCGGTAAGTCCACATATAATTTCTAGTCCTTTTCAGGCACATAAGTATATATCTTACCACAGTTCAACATTCTTGTTTTTTTGGGTTATCTTGATACCCACTGACCATGCCTTCGGCAAAACATATATCCATTCTCGTGCATAGCATTCCTTAGATTAAGCTTCCTTATTTGCCGAAACATAAGGAACCGCTTTCATTACCTTTATCTTCTTTTGTGTCTCAAGACACTTTTCCTTAGATAAAGTCCCATGCTAAAACAAGTAAGGATCGTATCATCTCATGAAGCTTGAGACAAGCATAACATCCCTTCTTGTGATCCGTATTACCGTGATCAAAAAGATATCTTTTGCTTCTTCTCAAGTACTTCATTTCATGCTGCTTTATTAACCATACCCATACGCCTGGCAATACTCTTTCATTGTCTCCAATGAGCAATATATCATCTAAGTATAGTACAAGAAATACCACCACATTTTCGTCACTCTTTACAATACACAAGACACATCCGCGTATTAAATGAATTCATATCTTTGGATTTCCTCATCAAAATAGATGTTTCATGATCTTAAAGCTTGCTTTAATCCATCAATGGATACCTTTTAGCTTACAATCAAAATGATCATAGCCATTTGCAATGAACTCCTCTTGTTGCTTCTCATAGATGTTCTCCTCAAGACTTCCGGTTTAAGAAAGCTGTCTTGACATCTATTTGCTATTCCTCATATTTCATATGAGTAGCAATAGATAAAAGAATCTGGATCGACAAAGGCATAGCTACTGGCGAATCGGATTTTCTCATAATCAAACCCTTTATTTCTGAGTATACCTGTTCGCAACAAGCTTTGCTTCCAAGATTTCACCTTACCGTATGATCCTCTTTTATTTTGTATGACTACTTCTAATAGTTTTTACACCATTTAGTGGTCCTACAAGCTCCCAGACTTGAATTAGAATTCATCGATTCTATTTCAACATCATTGCACTTTGCTAAGATTCCGCATTTTCATCTTGTAGTGCTTCGTCGTATCCATGGATTCATGTTTACTAGGGACCAAGTCTCACGACTCTCCCAAAACATATATCTTACAGGCTGTCGAACAATCCTCCCACTACGACAAGACACTGCATGCAATTGTGTATCAAACGTGACACATGTTGCAGTTTATGTTGTGGTATATCCTTTTGTACAATTGGTAGTAATGCTTTGTGTTTTCTCTCTCACTTCCTTTATTACATAGTCCTTTTCCAAAATTTAGTGTTTCTGTTAACAATCATCCTTCGATCTTTTGGACTAAATAAATCAACACCCTCCATTTTTCTAGAATATCCCACAAACATACAAACGTTATACAACATGTTGTTTCCAGGGCATACCCATAAAATGAATTTAGTAATTCCAAATAACTCATCATCTATCTAACCACTTCCATAAGAGTCATTCTCTTATTAGTTTAGAAGACGTGTTATTAATTTCAATTCGTTGCATCCGTGGGATAAACATGATTTAAGAGTGTACAAATTGTCCACCAACATACCTCAACAGATTACAACTCTATCCCTCATTACTATGACCATGTCATTTAAATAAAATAGAGTATCCATCCGCAAATGCACAAAAACTGAAATCAAATTCTTTCTATGAAAACGTACGTAATGACAAATTCTCATAATCAAATGTTTATTCCTATCCCTAGATAAATAAACTACTCCTACTGTAATAGTCACTACTCTTGTAGTTTTACCCATGTCTATAATAATCTCATCATCACTTAATTGCAGACATTTAGTGATTCCGGTATCTACACACAACGTGTCAGTAGATGTCATCATTATTCATGCTTCAACGACTAGTGATTGATATACTAACCTTGTTCACATCTTGATGAAATTGGATTTCCTTCGCCACATATTTTGTCAGAAGTTCCCCACCAAATACAACCTCTCGTATTTTAGGTAAAACTTGCTCAAAACATCCAGACAAATTATGAAGAATAAATTGATCTAGGTTTCCCCTTCAATTTCTATTCCAAGCATTTCCAATTCATTCATCAACTTACCCATGATCTCTTGCCTTTCTTACTTACTCAAGTATCTGAAGAGTCGCAAGAGACTATCATATTTCTATGAACCTCTCATCTCTCCACTAGAGACTTTAATAGGCATCATGGGACATTCTTAGTGAGAACACTTTTATATTTTCCTAAGCAGTGAAATTCGAAACCAAGATTCTTTTCTAATCATCTAATTTTAGACTAGTAAATATGTTTTCTTTTAGTTAGCAATAAATAAAATAAAACCATTTGAAATTGCAGAGAATCATAAATAAATACACCGATCAAATCTTCGAATTTATTCATTTATATTGATTCCCTCAAAACAACATAAAAAATAAAATTTACTGACATCTCAATCGCCATGAGTCTGCAAGCCACGTTAGTGTGGACGTTTACAAACTCGAACATTTACAAGAGAAGGTTTTACCCATTAATTTCATTTGTCAACCTAACCTCATGATAAAATAATTAATAGTCGGTTCCTCTTTAGCCATGCAAATAATAGCAGTGACTCCATTGGGGAGGATACTAATTATTTACACCTAAGTGTATACCATTATTTGATCCAAAGTCCATTGCGCGAGCTTATGTGCCTTACAGTTGGAGAAGTACACACACGCTCAGATAACTTCCTACAATCATCAATTATATGTTTGTACTAGTGAACCGCACATAAACTCATCCGTTAGGGAGGAAGGTATATGCCAACACGCAAGTTAATGTGCCACATTACAAACAATAATTATTTAATGATGTCTGTACTAGTGATCCATGAATAAACTCATCCGTTAGGGAGGAAGGCCTATTGCCAACACTCAAGTTTAGTCACATCACTTATAAACCAATAACGAAGGCTGCGGGAATTAATTACAAATCCCCTCTCCCACTTAGTTATTTAACACCAAGGGTTTTTACATGCATATAATATTCCAAATAAAATACGTAACCTAGCATTCTCCTATTACGGAAAACAAGGCAGTAAATCCCAGAGAATCATGTAAACATATATAACAATAATTAATAAATAAATCAATTATCACAGTTATATATTAGCGAATTCGATTGTTCGCCACCAATTATGAATACAGGCAACTGCGACTATGGATCGACCTGCCTGATCAGGTCGCGGGGTTCGGGGCAGCGCCCCAAAACCTAAACAAAATTCTGGAAGAATCTTATCTAGAAAATTCTTCCAATTCCTAATCCGCCTACCTGCTCCACCACTCCGGCACCCTGCCAAACGCTCATCAATGCTTGCACAACTCATGCATGCCACCGAGCTAGTCTCCGTGCCATGCTTCGCGCGTCCCTACATGCCGCCGTGCAGATATCTGCATGCTAGCCCGTGTACACCTGGCAGCCAATGAGCAAGCCCTCTTGCACATCACCGAGTGCCCATGCCCAGCCTTCACACACGCCAACAGGTGCCCACCTGTGTGATGAGTGTGAAAATTCACAAATCTTGCGCCCTGATTTATGCTATTATGAAGTGTTTGAAGGATGTAATCGGTTGTAAATCGATATATATTGTAAAAAGGCACGGATTAGGTGTTGTTGAAGCCATTTGAGTGGTTTTTCGAAGGAAATCTAAATGAAAGTGTTGAAATTTGAAGAAAGGAAGTCAAAGCCATCTGTTTGGGCGAAGCAGGAGTGCAATTTGACCAGAAGGAGGTCAATTCGACCAGCCCTTTTGGTCGAATTGGCAGCATAACTCGAGTAGAAGGTGGATTCGACCACGACAGGGGGATTCGACCACGACAGAGAGATTCGACCTGGGCATCAGGTCGAATCGAGTTCGAATTGATTGGCAGAGATACCAATTCGACCTCGTCACTTCAATTTGACCAGGGCATCTGGTCGAATCAAGCACCTAGGACTTACAGTATGCCAATTCGACCTGGAGGGGTGAATTCGACCTGTTGGTGAGGTCGAATTGAGCCTCAAAAACTTACCATATCATATTTTTATACCCTCAATGAGTGTGATCACTTAAAAAGCCCATTCTAGGCCCGGTAGGCATGATTACAAGTATAAAAAAAGGCTTTTGCAGTAGTATGGATGACGTTGAAAAAGAATACACAATACAAGAGAGGATAAGAGAGGCCACAACATACTACACCCCGCAAGGGGGGATCACCCCCAACCATCATCCTTTCCTCCAACCATGCATCACTTTGAAGATTCGTTTGTGGAATCAAGGGGAGAACTAAGAGGAGAATTCAAGAGCGAGAATAACGCGATGACGCCACATATAGGGTTTATTTGTTTCCTAATTTATCTTATATTTTTTGGACATTCGGGTAAGATCTGTCCAACACCCATGATTGTTCTTCGTAACATCATGGGCTAGAGCCTTTTTGGTAGAACTAGGGGTGTGAAGGTTTTACGAATTAATTAAACTTTCGTGTGTAAACTCCATACAACACTACTTGTGGATTTATTTTATATATGATTGTACTTTCTTAATCCATATTCACGGTCGTTTTATGCATATTCAATTGGTATATAGAGTCTGAATATAATCTTGGTTGTAGATTGAGTGTGTTCAATGCTGAACAGGATTCCATGTTATGATTCTAAGTGAGGGGACTCCGAAGCTTCATTAGAACTATCATATATGAATACTTATTAATTGAATTGAATTCGATTATTAAGTATGATAAAGAGGATAATTTTATATTACCTATAAAGGGAGATCATATCGGGTTAGAGTACCAATTGACCAAGGAAATAATTGATACTGATAGTACCTAGAAAGGGGGGTGGAATTATATGTCTTGCTCTGAGGTTATTCCCACGTGTTACACGCATGTTTACTTATGTCTATAGAGTAGATATGCATGATTTAGTGATGCGTCCATATTCCACAAGGCAGAGTCAGACATCAACACACGGAAGGGAGATTAATGAGTAAAACTGGATTATCCTAGAGCTACCTATTCTCCTACTTGACCCACTTTTGTAGTCTTCTAGTGTTATTTATTTTATTTGTTATTTTAATTAATTTTTTAGTAGTTTAATAATTCAAACTTCAAATCTTATTGTCTTTCATCTTAATTAATTTAGATAATATATAAATTGATAATAAGTCGTCCTTTGGGTTCGATATTCACTTGGTTGCTTGCTTAAGCTGCAATTAAATCCTTAATACTTGGGAATTAATTTTGCGTGCAAAGAAAATGCACATCACTGTGCAGCGAATCTCCTCCCTTGGCAGTCCACCCGGTGCCTTCCGTGTGCCAACACTCAGCCCGTGCCAACCTCGCCAGACCAGCACGCCCCAAGGTTGCCTTCACACGGCGCTGCACGAGCGTCATCTCCACCCTGTTGTTGTCGCCAAAAGCAGTATGAGCATCGCCCGACAGTCCAGCTCTAATGCCTAACAGCAATGCAATGCCGCTTGATTTGGCTGCTCCACATCGCCTGCCAGCAGCATGCCCACAACTCGCGATATTGACGAGCTAGTAACGCTCGACGACTAGCACGAATCATGCGGCCTTTACTCTACCCGTGTGCCCATCTCTCCGCAGATATCTACAGTCGTGCACCACACCGAGTATACAACCATGCAAGTAATTTCAGCCGATGAGTGCCACGTATGGCAAGCTGCTCTGCAACGTACACCATTGCCAATCACGTGCGTTTGCTGCACAACGAATCTTGCCCTGCCACCAACATTCACACTCGCTCTAGCCCACCACCGTGCATCTAAGCTTCCCACCTGGAAACCTTCCATGCATCTTAGCATGCGCCTCTACCAAGAGACTCACGCGGAAGAATTCAGATGCGATCGAAAAACTGCTGCAGAGTGCTGACCTAATCACATTCAACATGGATTTGCCAGGAAACGAAACTCTGATACCAATTGTTGGCATTTGATTACTTGGTTAAAGTGAACCGTTTGGGTTCCATAAATTTCTAACAGTCAGTGGAAGCAAGAAAACAAGAAATGTATTACCTTTCACTATGGTATGTTGGAGAAGATGGATTCTCGCCGGTAGCCTGCGTAGCCTCATTATTTTGGGTATAACTCTCTCATCTGATCTATGAATTGAGTGATCTATACGCCAAAACGATTCTATCTTCCATGGCTTTCTATCACTATATCACATGTTGAATTCTGAGGTATGTACATTTTTATAAAAATCGTGCAAGTTGGCAGATAACAGCAGCAAACAACCTTCCGGTCTTCTGCTGTATTCCCAAGTCTAATCTCGACGTCGTGTGGGCGACGATCTTTGAGATCTTCTCAATCTGCTATTCCTTCTACCCTCTTCACGTGTTAGGCATGTCTCATCTAGGGTTAGAACAGCTTAGATGACTTATATATAAGGTACAGCATGAACCAGGAGGAGAAATTAGAGTTGGGCCTCCATTGGGCTTAAGTATCTAAGCTTAGCCCAAAGCTTATACTTTAAGTCCAATAATAATAATATATACCACTAAAATATTATTACTGCACTACCGTTCTAATCCCATAATTACGTTATGAGCTCATTCCTATTATGAGGCCGTTAGTCTCCCCATGTTTAAGATATTCAATGTCCATTAATTAATTAAGTTACTGACAACTCCATTAATTAATATCTCATCCAAGAGTAGTACAACTCAATCTCATTATCATGCCGGAATAAATCCACCTGGAAGGTTTACATGATAATCCTTATGAGCTCCTTAAGGGGACATCATCAACCTATAACGGACACGGATTCCTTCTACAATCAACAGCACACCATAGAGACAACACTATTTCCCAACTCACCGAGTTTGTTGATTTAATTATATTAAATCTCAACCATTGATGAATCAAAGAAATACATGCTGCCCTACGTGTCGAGGTTATTGTATAGGGATTAAGAGCGCGAACATCCATAATAACAGAGATCAAGTTCTTCTATAAGTCAGTATAAGTCGAACGATCTCAAGCGATCCTGCTCAATACACACAAAGTGCACTAATGTGATTCTATAGCCAAGACAAGCTAATACCAAACCACATTACAACCATCCCAATAGAGAGTCGCCTTCTATCTCGGTTGTAAGCATCTGTTTATACTTTATAAGAAAACTGATAATATGATCTTCTGCATGTTGTTGCACAATATATTATCTATAGTATAAAGTAAGTGGACTATTGCATCAACATATAAATAAATTATAAGACACAATCATTTGATCATATGATTCTCATTTCAAATAAATTGTTATAACATTGTTCATATAAAAGCTAGACTTTTAGTATACAATCCAACACCCACAACACCCGATAAGGATCCGAGATTGAAGGTACGCGAAGGAGCCTCAACAGTCATAAAAAGACAAGTAGTTCAACTGGATTCGAAAAATGCTGAGATCAAGGTAAAGATCGGGACCGAATAGGAAGAGGAGTTCAAGGTGAATTAATCCAACTGTTTAAGGAGAATTTGGATATTTTTGCATGGAACCCGAATGATACACTAGGAGTACACCCTAAGCATGCTTGTTACAGGCTGAATATTGATTCAAACATCCCTCCTTTCCATCAAAAGAAAAGAAAATTCAGCCCGTAGAAGAATGCAGCCATGGAATCGGAGGTTCACAAACTATTGGCAACTGGGAGGATCAGTGAATGCAAATACCCCTTAAGGGTGCAAAATCCAGTTATGGTTAAAAAGAAAGGGGGATCATGGAGGCTATGCATAAACTTCACAGATATAAACAAGGCATGCCATAAGGATAGCTATCCTCTCCCATCAACTGATCAGATGGTAGATGCCACTGCGGAGTACGAAATCATGAGCTTCATGGATGGATTCTCGGGATATCACCAGATTCCAATGCACCCAGACGATAAGGCAAACACAAATTTCTTAATAGGAAACGGAGTCTATGAATGGAACAAAATGCCATTCGGCCTGAGAAATGCAGGGGCAACCTACCAACAATTAGTAAATAAAATGTTTGAGGGTGAAATTGGGAAGATAGTTGAGGTGTATGTGGATGACATGGTGGTGAAGAGTCTGAGGAGAATGGATCATTTCGATCATTTGAACCAAATATTTGAGATATTCCGACATTACGGAATGAAGTTGAACCCAAAGAAGTGTACTTTCGGAGTAAGTAAGGAAAGCTTTCTAGGATATCTGGTTAGCTCAAGAGGAATAGAAATGAATCCGGATAAGGTGGAAGCAATCATAAAAATGGAGCCACCAAGACACATGAAGGAAGTCCAAAATCTGACCGGAAGACTGCCAGCCTTGAATAGATTCATGTCAAAAGCATTGGACAAGTGCAAATCATTATTTGACATCATAAAAAAGGCTAAGTTTGAATGGATCAAGGAGTGCGGAAAGGCGTTAGACCAGATCAAGAGGGAATTGTCAGATCCCAAGATTCTCTCTAAACCCTATCCAGGTGAAACATTACAGCTGTACTTGGTTATTTCAAAAATAGCGATCAGTTCAGTACTGGTCAAAACGGAAGAAAAAAATCAATAGCCGGTGTATTTTGTAAGTCAGTCTCTTAGGGACGCAGAACTCAGATACCTGGTGATGGAAAAAGTGGCATATGCTCCAACCATTAGGAAAAGAGCCAACCACTTATATCCCATCAAATGAAAAAAAACCAGAACCCCCATCAGAGCAGCCCAACCATTAGGGGCAAATTCAGCAGGGGCTATACCCAAAAAATGGAGAATATCACGGATGCAAGGAAGCAAAGGAAAACAAAGATCGAAATCAAACTGCAATTCATAGGCAGCAACATCGTTCATCGAAGCAAAACACATCCGACATTTGGAGAAAGGAAGGAAAAATTCAATGTTGTCCTCGCAAAGATATTTACCAATGGCAATAATGGTGTTATTTTGTAACCAACGATTGTCAGCAGTAGACAGAAATTTTGTGGCAGAAAAAGCAACACCCTTCTCCCATTCAGGATATTTTCCAAGATGAGCCAATAATCCAGGACCTGCATCAACCAAGCTAGCCCCGTGTTTTAAACGGAAACTCGATATGAATATGGTGACCACTTAGTCAAAATCAGATTTAGAGAGAAGGCGAGAACTCAAACCCCTTCCTAGCTAGGCGAGGAAGGCCCGTCGCTCTCGAGCAAAGAATCGATAGATCGAGAAGGGGATTTTACTTGAGAAGCAGAACCCTCAAAACTCATGATTGCGGAACGGCAGAAAAGAAAGAGATGAAAGATGGAGGAAGGGAAGAAAGGAAAACCCTAGAATACGAGGACACGAGGAACATAAAGATTCTAGAAAGGATAATTTGAGGAAAGGAAAAAAGAGAAAGCCTGGATAAGAAAGGAGAACTTACAGTGCAAAAGGAAATAGCAATCGCCAGAAGAAGGGATAGAAGAAGAGAGGGTACAGGAAAGACAGGGGAGAAAAATAAACTAACATAAATTTCGAAATTTGAAATTTAAACGCAAAAGACAAAATACCAGAAACACCCCCAACCCCACAGAAATATCTCGGCCACCCCAGGATTTTAGGAATGGAAACAACTTGGGAACAAAAGAGGAAGCCGAAGTGAAAGAAACACGAATCATACATATTGTAGCATGAGGGATATAGCTTATGAAAAATACATATTGACCCTAGATAATCTTAAGTTATAAGATAATCCAGGCTTGAGGGGCTAATGTTGTGGGTGTTATATCCACCATGCCAAATGGGCCGAAAGCACAAAAAGATAGTCCATCACAAACGAAAGGCCCAAAGGTGTAGAGGCCCAAGAACAAGAAGAAATGATAACTTAGGGGATGATGGTAGCCTAGGAGATAGCCCTAGAGGCACCCGAGAAATAACCGAGATGAGGCCTAAAAGACAAGCCCACCATCAGAGCCCGAAAAACCCAGGAAGACGAAACCAGGAGAGGGTCGAAGAGCAAGAAACCCACCAAGGAAATCGATGGCCGAGACATCTCGATGGGATACCTAGGTTCCAAAACCAAACAAGACATTCAGGGTCTCAGAGGAAGGGCATAGCCTCGAAAAATTATCATTCCGATAGCTATAGGGGTTATCAAACTTGCAGGTAAAAGTATACACACGTCTGGAGGAACGGCTAGAGGTGGAAGGTTAGAAGACAAGAATAACGGTAAGGATGGATGTCTTGGACAACACTCCCAACTATAAGACAACACACGACAGGCGCGTCCCTCTTTATCCGCCAATGGAAAAAAAGCAAAGGACAAAAGGAGATATGTTACATCCTGCAAGACATCTGGCAGCTCCCTGCGCCACCCCAAAGTTGTCGGTGTACTAGCCAGCTCCCATTTATGACTGCTTGTCTTCGTTCAGGTGGCAATACGGGATTGGTCGACTATTAGGGTTTACTAATAGTATAAATAGCTTCTCTCACAAGAGAGAAGCAGGTTATTTATTCTCATACTTGACATTACACTTGTAATGGGGAGGATTTTATGAATGTTGTTCTTGAGGAGAGTAATAAAATCGGTTAAGCTCTTTAGTCGGATCCCATCTCACACGTCTATATTGGTTTATTCTGTTTGTTGTGATCATTCTTAGTTCAGTTAAGCAACTCTTAACTCTAGAATTAACTAGCTAAGAAAGAACACACATCAACAATAAATATTTTCACATTTTATTTATCTTATAGATTAATAGTAAAATAATTTATTTAATTGATTATCACTTTCTATAAATCAAATATTATTTATTTATTAAAATTGTCATCACTTTTTATTCATTTTATGAATGGTTTATAAAATTGCATAATTAGATAATTATATCACTTTTAATTGATTAAATATTATTTTCTATTAAAAATATTATAACTTTTTATCTGTCCTACCAGTTATTCATGAAATAATTGGTCAATTATTACTTTTCTTTAGTGTCACTTTTATTAAAAATATTATTATGTTTTATCAATTCCTTAAATTGTTCATGAAAATCACTTTTGTAATAAGTTATCATTTTTTATTAAAGATGTTATCATATTTTTTTAATGTTATTACTTTTCAATTATAGTATAAAATGTTCATGAAATAGTTCACATCACCATTATCACTTTTCATCTATTGGGTATCACTTTTCCTTGTAAAAGATTATCACTTATTATCCTTCTAACGCAAGTTATTCATAAAAAAGACTCACGAAAGTCTTTAACATTATGAATTATTTATAACATAATTCAAAAGAAAAGTTATCACTTTTATTTTATTAGTATTTTTATAATAAAAAAATTGTTATACTACTTTTTAAAAATATTATCTCAATTTTAAATAATAAAAATATAAATGAAATATGAAAATATATATCCATACCTATATATAATGGGGGATACTGTGAAATTGTCCAGTATTTTCCCTATTCCCGGTTACCAACCTGCTGCCAACGTGTCTCCCCACACACACTCTCTACGCGCCAACACGAACATCATGCCATGACTTTTCCCATGCACAAAGTTGCTCTCCTGCACCGCCGTCCTCCCAAATCTTATCTCCCATTCTCTATTTCCCCTTCAGCGCATCATCTCGGTAACAGTTATTGGAACTCCATTCAAATTAGCCTCAATTCCTGAAAAATATCCAACGGTTGTAAGCAACAATTAATTTATTAATTGACATGGATCTTAGATTTTCATGAATTTCACATCTCATAAACACGATTGGAAGACTAACCTTGATGTGCCATTGTTGACGATCTTCCTTGATGTGTTCTACGAATTACGCCAGTACGTAAAACTTAATGTGATAGAGAATTCATAAAATTGTGTCTCTTTTATTGGTGGAGAGAATACCAAATCTGAATAATGGATATATAATTTATTTAAACCATATTTTTATTTAAGATATTTGATCATAATAAATATCTTATATATCTAATAATTATTAATGGCACTAGCCATAATAATCTTACAATGATAACCTCCCCTTTTGTTCTGCATCTGCAACTACCTGCTGTCTCTCATTCAAGCTTTCTCGGTGAGTTTCGTCTCTACGTTCGACTTTAGTTACCCTTTAGTTTTCTTATTTATGATGCCTCTAATTATGCTTTTTCTCCTTTGATTTCGTCAGCTCCCTTAAAGCTACCTTCCTTGTTCGCCGCCGGTTCTATCTTTTTTCTAACTCTGCAAACGTGCCTTTCAATGCCATCGCACACCGAATACTTCCCCGCCGACTCCTCTTCGCACAAACTTATCTTCTGCGTCGCCGTCCTCTAATTTCGTTTGTCTTCTCCCTTTCACTTTTGCTCAATCACTGTAAGTTTTCCAATTTCATTTTTTGCATCCCGATTCATCTTCCTTAAATCCAAAGCTTTTGCTGGACTTTGTTGCTTCAATTTTGGTATTCAGTTTTCAATTAACAAATACTAAAAGGGATCAAATTAATTATTGTATAAACATGTAAAGGGAGAATAGCTTTCTAATTTATTATGAAGTTGGGTTTCTTGACTGCATCTTGAATTGTGACACAATTCTCCGTCATAAAGTATAGGCGACTGTTGCAGCTTTATTAATAATCTTTTCACTAAATGCAGTTGAAAACTTCTGGGATGAATCTTAAACATGTTTAGCTACGTGAATTTTTCTTTGACTTGTTTGTGATTTTCTCTTTTTAGAATGCTAGCCGCATTTATATACAATTTTATGAACTTATAAATGTGAAGACAATAGATGGTCTGTCCTTAATAAATTTTTGCTAATACAAGTAAATATTGGTTCGGCATTAATAATAAAATTTTTTTGTCAACACAACAAATTAGATGGTTTAAAAGAATTTGTTGCCACCAAACCAACCTTCTACAATTTATGCTACTCATTCCCCATTGATTAATTTGGCAACTTCTAAAACAACAGAACCCATGACATACTACTCATTTCCTGCATGAAAACTACTTTCTCTGCCTTCGGCCCCTACATAATAATTACTTTTGCTTGTCCATTTTAAGAGTATGATTCAGTTGTTAATGATGGCTAATCAATATTGAACGCTCTTTTTGTGTTCAAATATTAGAATGTAAGTATAAGTGGCTCGTTACTAGAAGTGGCATGTTTAATTTAAGAAGACAGTTTAAATTGCATAGGCTCAGCTACAATATAGTGTTGTTTCTATTACAACGTACACATAAATGGGTCATTTCTAGAAGCAACTTTTTTTAATTTAAAAAAAGAATACAAGATGGAATCAGTTTATTTAATTTAAGAAAAGGATACAACTTGGAGAAAATATAAGAAGTAGGGTCGAAATTAATGAAAAAGATGAAATCCAGATACCACCTACAGTTAAAATCCCTTACACGAATGACACTGACTCAATAGATACATTGATTAATACTCCCTCCGTCCCTCATTAAGAGGGCCATTTGCTTTTTGGTATGTTGATTAAGGAGTATTATTATTCAATGTATAGTGGGCAGTTGTATTAGTAAGAGGGTGAATCCCAACATTTAATTATATTAGAGGTAGTGTGTGGGTCCCATATATGTAAAAAAGGAAATGACTCTTTGGATGTGACGACCAAAATGGAAAAATAACCCTCTTAGCCTTGGACGGAGGGAGTATAATATTTCTAAACATAAATGATGATAATTTTGATTTTTCCTTATTTGTTAGAAGAGCCATACTTACTACAAGAAATGAATTTGTCCATGAAATAAATGATGCTTTGATTACCAAATTTCCTGGAGAAGAAACCACATATTTTAGTTATGATAAAAAAGCATGCCCTTATGACACAACAGATTAGCAAGAATTATTTCATTCTTTAACCCCTTCTGGGCTTTCTCCACACAAATTATGTTTAAAAATTAATGCACCAATAATGCTGCTAAGAAATATCAACCCAACTGAAGGACTTTGCAATGGCACACGACTTCTTTGCAAGGGCTTTGATAAAAATATTATATATGTTGAAATTTCAGCAGGCACGTACATAGGCAAATATGTATTCATTCCATGACTTGCGTTAGAGACTCTACATGATAATTTCTCATCTATTCCGTTTAAAAGAACGAAATTCCCAGTACGACTACGCTATGCAATGACAATTAATAAAGTACAAGGTCAAACTTTAGATTATGTTGGTGTTTATTAAAGGAACCTGTACTTTCACACGCTCAGCTTTACGTCGCATTATCAAGGGCCTAAACTGCAAATAGACTTAAAGTTCTTATTAGACCATCGACACCATTAAAGCAAGAAACAAGTTACACAAAAAATATTGTCTATGATGAAATTTTGAACGCCATTAATTCCATTTAATTATTACCAAGGTAAAAAATATTTATGCTGCTTATATTTCTTTTTTACTGCACATACAAAGGCTTTTCTCTCGATCATGTTTTACCATCATATTTTTAAAATTGAAACAAGATGAGAAGAAACATTCTAGATTATTGAGTTATATGTTACATAATGATTATGTTATTATTTGTAATAGTTAGTGCTACATTAAGGTGAAGGTTCATGTTACTTTTATGCTTTTTTTAATGTCGAATGACAAACAATTATTATCATTACTTTATCAAACAATAAGTATCCCTTGTATGTAATTACATTGCTGATCTCACTGAACTCTATTTTGCAAGGTTCATATTTGGTTACTGCATGAGTGCTATCCCATTATACGTTGGAGCTTTTTTACCGTTGCGTACTCGAACGGATAACTAAGAGTGGTCCAGCCTCATTGCGTGCACGAATACAAATGTTTACTATTCATTCAGCATAACATTTTTCCCCTAAATGTTGAATTTATGTAATTGCTGAATATTGGCTTCAGTTGGTACAAATGTTTTCAACTCATTCAGCGTGACCTTTCTCTCTAAAAGGGTTGAATCTTAACTTCCGTCCACTACTTTATCGCACATTTGTAGGCTCTATTAAGTGATCTGCCCGTTTCTGTTGGTATGATGATGTGGCCAACCGTCGACCTTAGTCATTTACTTTGGTTACCCCTACTTTGTCATGTTGTCTTTCATACCACTATTTGCAACAACCTCATATCTGCCATATTCGGTATAAAAAAATTAATTATGTTATAGCAAGGATAGGAACTATTGTAAATATCCATTCTGTTGAATAGTATGGCAAAAATTTATTACCCATACATCTAAAATCTTTTCCCTTTGGTTTGGTTTAGGTTTGGTCCACATTTCCCACTTGTTATTACTGAATAGGGTGATGATGACAAACCCTTCATCTGCACTATGTGTCTCTTTGAGCCAAAGTATGTTAGATTCCATTTTCTTATTGTTTCAGTTTTTTTTATTTATGCGATTTCAAGCTTCATGCTTAAATATTCTAATTGAGGTCTGATGGATCCTATATTAGTTATAATTTGTGTCATCAGCTCCCAAACTATTTTTTTTACCTCTTATGGAATTATAAATATTTTTCTACGATAACACCTTCATTGTAATCGCGTTATGGAGTTTTGAATTTCAAGCATCAGTCGTTTGATTAATGTCTATCTACACTACTCCCTTGATATTATTAGATATATGATCATTGAAGATCCCCTTCTCCTTCTCTCTTTAAATTTTTCTCTCCTCCTCTCTAAACCTCCTTCCTTTACACATTTTTCTCGAACCCCTTTTGCTCTCATTTTTTGGTGCCCCATACTCCCGTAACTGGATTTTCACTAGAAAATAGCCGTTCAAAGCGTGCTCACCAGAGGGTCGCCAGATAGCAGCTTCGGCTGTCTCTTCTCCATGACATGCAAGCCTCATGGTTCTTGTCATTATATCTTGGCATATCAGCCATTCTTTCCTACCGCCGAAAATTAACGACTCCTATCTTTCAACGGCAGTTTCTCTATAGCTCGTCGGATCCCCTAACCGGCAAACTTTTGTTGTCTACCATGTGCACGCTTCTGGCAGCATTGCTTATCTCTGCCTGCCGGTAGCTACAATGCCAGAATCCTTGGTACGCAGTGCTCCACGTACAGATCCCTCACGTTTCTACGGAAGAGGGGATTTCTGGACGGTGAATGACAAGGATTTGATTCCTGTTTGGGCTCATTTCTTACAGTTCTTCTATATTGGCTGCTACCATCCGTACGCTCTGATTTCTTCTTACAACGGGAGGGGAGCTTTTTCAGCTGGGTTTAGTTTTGAGTTTGCCTCGACAATCGACACACATAGTGCTTGGGTAACAAGCTTCCATTGGGGAGCAGACGGTGCCACATTGGTGGCAAGGGGGGCGTTGGCCCCCCCTCAACTTTTGCTATTTTTTACTATATATGTGTTAATTATTACAGTAGAAGTTGGATGACTTAATGGGATGTGTGTTCATTTTTCAATTGGAGGTCACAAATTCGAGTTTGGGGGGTGAAAACCCTTATTTTATATATTTTTCACCCAATTTTGCTTTTCAAACCTCATTATTTTTTCCAATTTTGCTTCTCAAACCTCATTATTTATTTTGTTTTGGATTTATTTTATTTCATTTTTTACATTTTTCTAAATCTACTTTTATTATTTTTTAGAGTAGTATTATTATTGTTTGTCGAGTGGAAGGAGATGTCTTTTCTATTAATATTATTAAGTAATCGGCCCCCCCTGAATTAAAATTCTGGCACCGTCACTGGAGCAGGGCTTGCTGATCAATTGCCCTGGATCAGTTTGCACCTCGCCCCAGCTCTTGTTCGGTTTTTGTTAACTCTCTTGCTTCTCCCTTGGCCCCCGTTTGGTTCTTTCCTCTGGCGTCTCGGTTTCTCTGGTTTTTTCTCCTTGCATCTTTGTTGCTTCGACGCTTCTCTATTTTCTGGGCTCTCTCTTTTTTCCTTAATTTTTCTTTCTCCGGCACATTGGTTGTGCTGTTTTCCAGATTTTTTGGTGGCGTTCTTCCTTGGCCAGCTTACCCCTCGGGTCCACTTGCAGCCTGGTGCAGCTTATCAGTTGGTGGACCCCCATTTTTGTCTTGCTGTATGACTTTTTTATTCAATGCATTTAATGCTAGCCTAGCAGCCCACGCTCTTCTCCCTTCCATTCTTTTTTGGTGCTGCCATTTTGTACACATATAGCTGTCATAACAGCCCAGCTTTTTGGTTTGCTTCCCACAGCCTGCCACGTTTGGTGAATCACGTCAATTTCCAAGGCAATTCCACAAAGGCACTCATCTAATGGATAATCAAGTGGGTTGGAATATTTGAATCCGGCACGTTCAGTTCTGCACTTATGTGGAGGTTCGATCAAATAGTCCCGGCCCGTTGCTGCCCAGAAGGCTTTTAAAATGGTAGCCGTTTCTTACCCTCTACACTTTAGCCTTGGGAACCCATTACTACATCCAACAAGTTGGAGAAAATTTCCTATGCTACTTCCTTCATTCTTCAATAGAGACTAAATCTAACTGGAAATTTTGCTTAATTACTTGTTAGTCTCTTTTGGATTTATTTTGTAATTGATGTATTGACCATACAGTTTGTAGTAATCATAGTATTTTTAGACAAGTATGGCTGATTTTTAGCATTGACGAGGCCGACTGTTTGGTCCTCTTTCTCGTTCAACCACCTGTTTGGCACTTTGCGTGATCATCTCTTTGATCTTCTTTTTTTTTTCTTTTTTAATATTATTGCCTAGTTTCATATGATCATTGAAAACTATTTGGTTGTTTTCTAAAATTTTTAAATGTTTCAATATAGATTGAGTTATATATATATATATATATATATATATATATATATATATATATATATATATATATATATATATATATATATATATATATATATATGCTGTCAATGTTTTCTACTACACTTCACCTTCAGTTACAAGATTTTTCTAAAGCAAAAAAATGTATAGATAAGGAGATAATGTCTGGACTTAACTCATTCACGTTGAGAATTCATTCGTCTGTCAATGAAGCTGTACAATAAAATGAGTGTTTGCCTCAAGTAAAGACCATATTTCATGGTCTTGTAAGTGTCCTCAGAAGTAATTAACACATGGTAATTAATAAAACTTACAACATAAATTAAGGCTTTATATTAAATAATAATATGTCAATTTTTGAATGACAGGCCTATTGACCGAGACTTTGTTGATGACATTATTTTTATTGAAGATAAGGAGATAGTCACAGCAATAAGGTTGTGTTATCAAGTACTGAAGGTGGCGGTTGACTCGACCAAATAATTGTCAAGTCATATCGCGCTCGAGTATGCTATATATTGCTCGGCAGGAAATTCTTCATATGTAATCAATTTTCCCTTTTGAAAGTTCAAGAATAATCCACTACTTTTTAGTAATGACAATAAATCCTGCCTAAATATTTTCTATACAATAATATACAGATTGTTATATAAATATTATACCATACTCTTGGAATATGATAGTGTGCTGGGTGCGTTAGTTGTTGCCAAGGCCCTTGATATACTTGACATGTATGCTTGTTGTGTATTGCTCTTTTTTTTCTTGCAAACTTTACACACAATCCACACCATCTCAATTCAATAACAAAATTTTCACGAGGTATTGCTTTAGACCCAAGAGATAGATCTCTGAAGGTGATCATGTTTACTTTACAAGGGACAATAAAATTCGAAATTAGATAATTTGAAAGACAGTCGTTCTTGCCATTTCTTTCACTATATTTCACAAATGACACTGTGATACAAATATTATAATTCCATTTGAACTTCACACTTATTGTTAGCTGGAAGTGAAGACCTGTTTAAAATTCAAAACAAAATAGTGAATAATAAGAATGTATTATTTTTCAATTCCACTAAATTTGCTAGATATGCATACAATGTGAACTAAGTTTGCAAAAAAAATCACATCGAATGGGCTAGCACCTCACGAGGTAGGTGCATCTCTCCTAGTATATATATATACATATATATGTATATATATATATATATATATATATACATATATATGTATATATATATATATATATATATACATATATATGTATATATATATATATATATATATATATATATATATATATATATAAAGCCAAGTTAATTTTCCTTTCATAATTAATTTAAGGAAAAAGATCAAAATTGGTCCTATAAGTATGACATTTTTCAACTTCAATCCTTTTTTTATTACATTTCTCACTTTTGATCCTCCGTTGTATGATTTTAGTCCTTTTAGTTAAAGTTTAGTTCTTTTTCATCAGAAAATTATACGTGAGTTGCACGCACTCAAAGTTGGTCCTGTAAGTATGGACTGTTCCAACTTCAATCCTTTTTTTATTGCAATTTTTACTTTTGGTCCTGCATTGTCCGATTTTAGTCATTTTTGTCCAATTTAATCATTTTTTCCAAAAATTTAAAAAACTCGTCAGAATCATGTGTGAGTTGCACGCTTAAAAATTTGGGAATTTTGGCTCAGAGGTAAAGGATCGCTTCAACAACACCGCAATCTCGATCCAAAATGGTTCGCAAACGTTAGAACTAATGACGAATTGGTGGAGACATCATTGGCGGTGGCGCCGAAAATATGCTTCCCTCTGGAAATGCTTGTGTTGATTGCTTCTTTAAGAGATAAAATTTGAGGTTACGTAATCGGAGTTGGTTTGATTACTTGATGATCTCATCAACGCATTTCAAGGATTTATTAAATTTGACAAGGCTTTTGGTTACACTGGGTGAGCCCTCGAGATCACGATCAGATCAAGTACGAAATCAATCCGATTATCGGTATTCAGAATGGGATGCTTGAAATATGAGAAGAACAATGGCAGATTTGATGGAGCGATGAAGGGCCACTGTAAACATTTTGTCCACAAGATAGAAAGATCATGCGATCCAACAATCCCAGAATTCGATAGCTAGGCTGATGAATCGACATGATCACGATGCTTCCACTCTGAGCAATCCTCTGCAAAATCTTTACCACCATGTAAGCGCTGGTTGAATCCAATCCCGATATCGGTTCATCAAAAAATAACAAAATTGAATAATGATTTATCAATCCCAATTAAAACACGTCATGTTCTTCGCCCAAGATGTCGCGGTGCCATTCATCTCCGATCATTGTGTTGGCGGCATTCCAAAGCACTAATTGATCAATTAGGGCTAGAAGTTGGAGTTTCTTCTTCTATTTGGTCAGGGTTCTTGGCAGCTTAAACTCCACAGCAAATATTAAAGGTTTCTTCAATTGGGAGCATGAGGATTTTGAGTGCGTGCAACGTACGCATGATTTCCAACGAGTTTTTAAAATTTTCAGTGAAAAAAGGATAAAAGTTGGACAAAAGGACTAAAATCAGACAATGCAGGACCAAAAGTAAAAATTGCAATAAAAAAGGACTGAAGTTGGAACAGCCCATACTTACAGGACCAACTTTGAACGGTTGCAACTCATGCATAATTTTTCGGAGAGTTTTTGAAATTTTCGGCGAAAAGGACTATAATCGGACAATGGAGGAGCAAAAGTTAGAAATGCAATTAAAAAAAGTAATGAAGTTGGAAAATGTCATACTTACAGGATCAATTTTGATATTTACCCTTAATTTAAAATTTTTAATTTGTTATCAACCAAACAAGGTCCTTTAAATTTATTTAAGTCCAATTAATTTTACTCTATAATTAATTATTCAATTTTTTAATTTCATAACAACCAAACAGGACCCTTTAAAATTATTCAATTAGATTAATGAGTTATCCATCTCACATAAGGGGATCAGTGCCTTACCCAAGTCTTTGTCTTTCTGTTTAGCTGCATAGAATTAAATATGTATTTCTAATTTAGTATGAATTCAAATTAGGAAAAATATTATTTAATAACTTACAAAATACTATTATATACTTCCTCCATCATGTGTTAACATTGACATTTATTTTTTGCACGAAGATTAAGAGATATAATATTTTAATATGTAATGTGGTGAGAGAAATAATATTTAATGTAAAGTGGGTAGTTGTATTAGTGTTGTGTGTGGGCTTTATATGAAATAAGTCATAGTTTTATGTGAGCCCAACTTGACAAAAAAGAAAATTTAACCCTTAACTTGGGACAAATAAAAATGGAAAACGTAAACTTTAATGCAAAACGAAGAGAGTATATAAGTTGCAATATATTTGAAGTGCATTAAATATTTTGTTAATATGTTAATTATTCAATTTTTATCAATTTCAATTTTCTTTTAAAAGAAATCATATAAAGTTGAAAACTTTTATCTTTTAATAAAAAGTGTAATTATAAAATTTAGTAGATTACTTCATCAATCAAATCTATATTTTCTCTCTAATTTTACGTATAATATCTTTAATTCATAACTAATGTGTGATATCCGAGCTTCTCACTACTCATGTGCCAATATAATTTAATTTGTGTTATGTGCATTTTATAATTATGTGGTAATTATGTGATAATAAGTGACAATTATGTGACAATTGTTTCTACATTTTATTTATCTTTACATTTTATTTGAGACATCCAGATAAAAATGGTGACAATATGTGAATATATGTGTGCATAAATATTTACGTGCAATTATTTGGATATATAATTAAGTTATTATTTCTTAATTATTAACTATCACATGTGTTCCCGTAATAATAATAGCGGTGAGAAAATGTACATGTATGTGTATTAATTTGTAAATGTATCATATCTTAATTATTAAGTCTTGCACCCATATTAGTAATGCATAATAACAATAATAATAATAATATTTATTATAAATAATAAGTATAATAATAATATAATTGTTGATAACAATGGGCAGTAAGTCGGTTTGACTTACCACCGCCCACAACCACTTATAAATTGAGATTATCCCTCAGTTGTGAAACTGTGGAAAGTATTCAGCGTAAAAATAAAAAAAGAAAAAAAAGAAAAAAGAAAAAGAGAGAAGGAAGGGAGAGAGATATATAGAGAGGGAGAAGATGGAGCATGCCAGAACGTGCGTGTCGAAGAGGATTAGTTATAGTTCTTCACGAGGTCTATAGTATTATCACTATTTGGAGTCCAGGTAAGTAGAAGTCCAACTACAATGCATAAACATGTTATGTGTGAATTATTTGTGATTATTATGTGATAATTATGTCATGAATTATTTGTGATTGTTTAATTACATTATGAATTATTTAGGGTTAATTGGTGATACAAGTTGTGGATTTATGTGATTTAAAATAATATCATTGTCCTATATAGATCTGTGTGATTGGAAACTGTTGAAAAGATATGTGTATGATTTGAGAAGATATTAGTTACAAGGATCTGTGTGATCCGAGATGAAGTTGTTATTCCAAAAAGGGATCTGTGTGATTCAAGGTGAAGTTGTTTTTTATAAATGAATCTATGCGACTGAGGTGAAGTTGTTGTTCAAGAAGTGAATATATGTGAATTGAAATTAAGTTGTTGCTTTATTGTGATTAAATGTTGATATTGATGTCGTAAATGGTTTATGATGCATATTTAATTGCCCTAGTTGCATACCATGTATAATCATGAAAAGTGTTTTTCCCAAAATTAATAAGATACTAATGGTGTGTGCGGCCACTATATATGCATCTCTGTCAGGGTTCGAAAAAATTATTCTCGACACTTTATTCTGGGTTCGGAAAAATCATTCTCAGTACTTTATTTGGGGTTCGAAAAAATTATCCCCAACACTCTGCCAGGATTCGAAAAAATCATTCTCGGCACTATATTCAGGATTTGGAAAAATCGTCCCCATTGAGCTCATTTGAGGTGCATATCATAAGTGTGTCGTGGGGATCCCGCAACGTGAACAGTCTTCAAAATAAAAGAGACCAACTAGAAATACTAGGAAATAGGCGATAGAGAACTAAATGCATTTTCATGCACTGACATGCATGATTTCTACTTACTGAGATTTTTGTCTCACTAGTTTATGCATTGTAGGTGAGCCTGATGATGATTGAATATGTGGTGTGTTGTGCAAGCTGTGGAACTCAGGATTTTGAGCAGATGTACATAGATGACGACCTGTTGGGTTAGGCCGTTGGCTTATTTTGTTTTCGCTGATATTTTGTTATATAATATAATAAGTACTGTGATAAGTTTGCGTGGTTTGTAGTGTTGTCAGAAACCGGTTACGTATGTTGAACTGGTGTAATAGTTTTGGTTAAAAATATATTATGTGAGAAAAAAAATATGCAGGTTTTTATAATGATGATATTTGTATTAATTAGTATTTGAATTATAAGTTATGAACTTATGTAAGGTAGGTCATGTCATAATGGATTTCCTCATTATATTTATTAAAAACTTATAATGTGTAATGTTATTATTTTATAGTAAATTAAGTGTGTTAATATAAAATTATATATAAAATAATAAAATATTATAAAAATATGTAATTTTTATTTTTTCCAGTTGAATTGCCGGTCCAATCGATCCGACTGTGAACCGTTGAAGCTACCAGTTCAATCTCCGATCCAGTTATAAAACACTGGAAGGATGTAAGAAGGGGTATTAAATTCTTGCTCTGATTTTTGATACATGCCTAAATACAATTTTAATTCAATGAATTTTTTAATTTATGAATTTATTTATGATAATATAAAATGGAAAATTCTCATGTGCATTCGGGTGCACGGTGCATCCATATTGAAAATATATATACTAATGAATAAAATTATTCTATTAATGAATAAGAACTTGTACACTTTGTTAGTGAAGTTTTTAAGATTTATTACTAGGAGATACACAGTTTAGAGATTATTTATATTTAAATACAATGAAAAAAAAAAGAAGCTAATAGGTATACAAATTAATATCAAAAAGACAAAATTACCTTTCACTATAACAATGAAATAAATATCTTCCAACACAAAATTTCTTCCTTTAAACCCCCCTCTCTCCCCTAAAATTCTCATCATCACTCTCAATATTCCAAATTCTATAGCATGAAATGGACTTTATTTAACTCTGTTTCGTCCCCCTCGTTAGATTCTAAGAGTAATCAACAATGGCAGTTTCTGGTTCGAGGTCAGGAAGAATAACTAGGGGTGGGTAATATCGGTATACCGAAAATACCGATACCGTATCAAAATTTTCAATATAAAAAAATTCATATCGATACAGATACCAAAATTTCAGTATACCAAAAAATCAGTATACCGAAATTTCGATAAATTAAATCGGATATCGACATCATACCAAAATTTATATCATACTGATTTTTTGGTAAATACCGATTAATATCGTAATTTGGTATACCGTTCCACACCGAAAATTCAACATACCGAAAAATACCGATTTACCGAACCATATCAAAAAATAATATTTAATTTTAATAAAAATAATAAAATCAATATAAAATATTTTAAAATAATTAAACTTTCTAATCTCAAATATTCTAGTTTTATGACAATTATATAATTTCTAATTTATATATATATATATATATATATATATATATATATATATATATATATATATATATATATATATATATATATATATATATATATATATATATATATATATATATATATATATATATATATATATATATATATATATATTTGATAATATATATTTGGTTATTACATTTTAATTTATAAGCGTATTATATTTTTATTAGAGTTTATTTTAAATTTTAAAAAATATTTAAGAATAAATTTGATACATTATTACATACTTATAATTTAAATATATATATTAATAATATTAAAAATACTTAGATATAGTATATATAATTAAATATTAAAATATAAAAATTTTAATATCGGTACGGTATACCGATACCGAAATACCAAAAAAAATCGGTATACCGAAATACCAAAAATTTTAATATATAATACAGATACCATACCCAAATTATCGGTACGACAACCATACTGTACCAAAATTTTTGATATATTGAAAATTCAATATTTTTCAGTATTTTTTGATACGGTGAGCGCGGTATACCGAGTTTTCGGTATTTTCCCACCATTAAGAATGACAGAACTTTAGCTGACTAAGTTGGAAACATAAATTAGCCCTGAGAGACAAAAGTTTGGACTTAACCATTGTATGATAAATTGATATATGAAAAGAGCTCATGTCGTTTATTATCTCCTTAGAAATGGTCATATTGAACATCTTATTTTTTGAAAGTTTCTCGTTCCTTTTCTCAAGGCCTTTTCTCAAAGGTTTCTGTGTATAATATTAATTTTATTTTTAAAATACAATTGGTATAATTTGATGATCGATCGTTTGCACATATATATAAAAATGCACATACATGTATATATATGTAGAGAGATAATATTATAATAAAAATTGATAATTAGTACTTATATTATAAAAAGAGTTTTGCTCATGTGAAAATTTATGTGGATTTTTTTATGAAATTATCGACTAAAATTTTTAATAATGCAATGTGCAAAAAATTATGCAGAAAAAATGAGCAAAAGTGCAATGTGTATAAGATAGTTATGCACAAAGTTAAAATGTGCATAAGACATTTTTTAGACAACATATTGTGCGTAAGACAGATTTACATAACGTTAAAATGTGCAGAAAAAATCTACAATAATACGAAGTGCAAAAAATTGTGTAAAATAAATGTGCAAAATGCAATGGGTAGAAAAATTGTACAGAAAAAAGTGCAACAATGCAATGTGTAGAAATTTTTTTGAAAGAAATAAAAAAATACAATGTGCAAAAAAAAAAGTGCAATCTATCGTGGTTGTTATGGCATATTACATTATAATTAGTGAGAATTTTAATACTATCCAAATTTTACAACGGGAAATCTTTATTAAGAATTTGAAATAAAATATTATCAAATCTATCTAATAGCAACTTTTCAGACACTTATACCCCTCAAGTAAATCACCCAACCCCTAGCTAAATCAACCACTCTTCCCTTAATGAATCCATAAAATTGGGGCCAGTTAATGTGCGAGGAGGCGAAATCAGTGAAAAGTAGGGGGATTTGTCGATTTTGTATGAGATAACCTAGCTCAAAGCCCAACCACCACGTTGATCATCAAACATTTATACCTAGATCATCTAATGCATAAGCTACACTGTAGATGGATCGCTCGACTTCTGATCTAGTTAGCTCCATAAGCCAAGTTTGCGTTGGTTTACATTCGAGTACAGGTTAGTAAGAGTATACAATTTATTTGAAGTGAGCGCATCATTTTTATTTGGAAAAAATGAAGGATTTAGGGACGATGTATTGTAGAACTTCTTTGTTTAGGGTAGTTATTATTTTGTAGCGACTAGGATGTTGTACTATTTGTGATCGATTGATGGATGTAGGTTCTTGCCAATATAGGGAATGATGATGATCGGAAGTTCTTATTAGACGGTGCATTGAATATCAACGATATTATGATTATTTTCTCTCTCATGCCTCTGCTATCTTTCAAAAGCAATGTGAGAGTGTAGTCTAAATGATCATGTTTCATGCATAGTTGTTGGAGTTCGATCGTTCGGTTAGCGTGAATCATTAGGGTTCTATGTAATTCAACAGCAGCGGAAGCATAATATAAAATTGAATTATCTTTCACCATGGTATGTTGAAGAAGATGTATTTTTGAAAATTTTTGAAAATTCTTGCTGGCAGATTGCGCAACCTCACGACTTTGGGCATAACTTCCTCATCCAATCTCCGATTTTAGTGCTTTTTACGCAAAACGATCCTCTCTTCTGTGTCTTTACATCCATGTATCACACCACCAGTTTTGAGTTCCACAAGAATTCAAAAAAATCATGGAAGATGATGATCAGATTACTGAAAATAACCTCTCGATCTTCTGTTGTATTCCTAAGCCGCGTCTTGACGTTGTGTGGGCAACAATCTACAAGACGTTCTCAATCTATAACCCCTAATTCTTATTCATAGTTTTTACGTGATTAACTTATGATCCAAATTGATGAGAATGGTTATTTATAGGCTACAATAGTGACCACAAGGAGAAATTAGGGTAGGGCCTCCTATTGGGTTTAAGCATCCAAGTTTAGCCCAAAACTTATACTTAAGTCCAATAATAATAAATCAGTCCACTAAAGAAATATTATTGCACTGCCACCCTAATCCTAAATTACAATATGGGTTCCTAATTATTATGAGCCCGTTAATCTCTCGGTGTTTAAGATTCAATGCCCATTAATTAATTAAGTTACTGACAACTCTATTAATTAATATCTTTACCAAGAGTAGTATCATTCAACCTTATTATCATGCCGGAATAAATCCACCTACAGGGTTTACATGATAATCATTATGAGCTCCTCAATGGGACATCATCAGCCAATTTCGTTAGGATACATTTTGCTTCTACAATCAACAATACAACAAAAGACAACACCATCTCCCAACTCACTGAACATATTGATTTAACTATTAAATCTCACCCATTGATGAATCAAATAAATAAATATTAACTTACATGTCGAGGTTATTATTGGTATTTGATCGTTTGGTTAACGTGAACCGTTAGGGTTCCATACATTTCTAACAATCAGCAGAAGTAAGAAAACATAAAAATGTATTATCTTTCACTAGGGTATGTTGGAGAAGATGAATTCTCGTCGACAGTCTGCGCAGTCTCACCGTTTTGGGCATAATTCTCTCGTCTGATCTCCGATTTGAGTGATCTATACGCTAAAATGATTCTCTCTTCAATAGCTTTCCGTCAGTATATCACAAGTTGAATTATAACTTCTATACAATTTTATAAAAATTATGCAATTTGACAGACAGCAACAGGAAATGACCTGGTCTTCTGCTGTATTCCTAAGTCCAATCTCGACGTCGTGTGGGCGACGATTTCGAGATCTTCTCAATCTGTTGTTCTCTAACCCTCACTCACATGTTAAGCGTGATTAATCAGTTAGATTAGGATTTTGGATAGCTGAGATAACTTATATATGGGATACAGTAGGGATCAGGTGGAGAAATTAGAGTTGGACCTCCATTGGGCTTAAGTATCCAAGCTTAGCCCAAAGTTTATACTTAAGTACAATAATAATAATATATACCACTAAAATATTATTATTGCACTACTGTTCTAATCCCATAATTACGTTATGGGCACCTTCTTATTATGAGCCCCGTTACTCCCCATGTTTAAGATATACAATGTCCATTAATTAATTAAGTTACTGACAACTCCATTAATTAATATCTCATCTGAGAGTAGTATCACTCAATCTCATTATCATGCCGGAATAAATCCACCTGTAGAATTTACATGATAATCCTTATAAGCTCCTCAAGGGGATATCATCAACATATATCGGACATGGATTCCTTCTAAAATCAACAACACACCATAGATACAACATTATTTCCCAACTCACCGAGTTTGTTGATTTAAGAACATGTAAATCTCACTAATTGATGAATCAAAGAAATACATACTGCCTTACGTGTCGAGGTTATTGTATAGGGATTAAGAGTACGAACATCCATAATAACAGAAATCAAGTTCTTCTATAAGTCAGTATAAGTCGAACGATCTCAAGTTATCCTGCTCAATACACACAAAGCATACTAATGTGATTCTACAGTCAAGACAAACTAGTACCAAATCATGCTACAACTATCCCGATAGAGAGTCCCCGTCTATCTCGGTTGTGAGCATTTGTTTATACTTTATAAGGGAACAGATAATATGATCTTTCGCGTGTTGTCACACAACATATTATCTACAGTATAAAGTAAGTGGACTATTGCATCGTATATATAAATAAATTATAAGATGTAATCATTTGATCATATGATTCTCATTTCAAATAAATTTTTATAACATCGTACATACTAAAGCTAGACTTTTAGTATACAATCCAATAATCTTCCACTTATACTAAAAGACTATGCTATCATGTCTTCTGCCATACATCTGATTCCCACTCCCACTACACGACCATCAAAGCTCTTGCCTTAAGGTCCTTGTAAATGAATTTACTAGGTTATCATCCGATGCAATCTAGACGACAACAACCTTTCCCTCATCATACGATTTCTCGTAACAGGTGATACTTGCGCTCCATGTGTTTAATTGCTTATGAAATCATGATTCCTTCAAGTTTGCAACTGCACCATTATTATCACAATAAATTATAATAATCTTGGGCAAACTTAGAATCACGTCTAAGTCCATTACGAAGTTTCTAGAGTCATGCAGATAGATTTGGCTGCCTCATAAGCTCCAATTCATCATCTTCCTATGGTGGAGTCCAAAATATATTTCTATATAACACTCCTCCATCTTATGACTCTACTTCTAAAATTAAACACATAACCTTTGAGGTGAACTTACTGCCGTCCCTATCTAATTTGAAAAATCTGAATCTATGTAACTCATAAGAAGTAGTGAATCTGTTCGGTAAGTCCACATATAATTTTTGGTCCTTTTCAGGTACATAAGTATACGTCTTACCACAGTTCATCATTCTTGTTTCGGGTTACCTTGATACTCACTGACCATGTCTTCGGCCAAACAGATATCTGATCTCATGCATAGCATTTCTTAGATTAAGCTTCCTTATTCGCCGAAGCATAAGGAACTGCTTTCATCTCCTTTATCTTCTTTTGTGTCAAGACACATTTCCTTAGATAAAGTCACATGCTAAAACGAGTAAGGATTGTATCATTTCATGAAACTTGAGATGAGCACAACATCCTATCTTGTGATCACCATGATCGCAAAGATATATTTTGCTTCTCTTAAGTCCTTCATTTCATACTACTTTATCAACTATACCTTTACACCCGATAATACTCTTCATTATCTCCAATGAGTAATATATCATCTACGTACAGTACAAGAAATACCACCACGTTTTCATCACTCTTTTTAATACACAAGACACATCCATGCATTGAATAAATCCATATCACTGGATCACCTCATCAAAATGGATATTTCATGGTCTTGAAGCTTGCTTTAGTCCATCGATGGACATTTTTAAGCTTACAATCAAAATGCTCTTAGCCATATGCAATGAATTACTCTGGTTGCTTCACATAGACATTTTCTTCAAGACTTCCAAGAAGGCAAGTTGTCTTGACATCTATTTGATGTACCTCATATTCAATATGAACAATAACAAATAAAAGAGTCCGGATCGACTTAGGCATAGCTACCGGTGAACAGGTTCCCTCATAATTGAATCCTTTCTTTCTGAGTATACCTTTTCGCAATAAGCTTTTGCTTCCAAGATATTCACCTTACCGTATAATACTCTTTTATTATTTATTACCACTTCCAATGGCTTTTACTCCATTTAGTGATCCTACAAGCTCCCAAATTTGATTTAAAATTCATATATTCTATTTCAAAATTCATTGCAACTTGCTTAGATATCACATTTTTATCTTGTAGTGCTTCGTCGTATCCCGATCAATTCCATATTTACTTGGGAGGTACTCTCAAGACTCTCCCAAAACATAAATATTTCGGGTTGTAAAACAACTCTCCCACTACGATAGGGCAATACATGCAATTGTGTATCAGATGTGACACGTGATGCAGTTTACTTGTGATATATCCTCTTGTACAATTGGTATTAACACTTTGTGTTTCCCTCTCACTTCCTTTAGAACAACTTATATATGGATATGTGATTTATTACATAGTCCTTTTCCAAAAATCTAGTGTTTGTGTTAACAATCACCCTTCGATACTTTGGACTAAATAAATCATCACCCTCTATTTTTCTAGAATATCCCACAAACAGACAAACGTTATACGACATGCTGTTTCTAGGGCATACCCATAAAATGAATTTAGTAATTCCAAATAATTCATCATCTATCTAATCATTTCCATAAGAGTCTTATTCCTTCTTTCTGCCACACCATTCAGCTGGGGTATGCCCAGTGTAGACAACTTGAGATTTTAATCTTATCTTCTGATAAATAGCTCCTATACTATCCTAAGAGTTACTCGCCACCAAGATTAAATTGTAATGACCACTTCTCGTCGTGATAGTCTTAGGACCACCTAAATTAAAATGAACTACTTTCAACATATCATTGGCTCTACACCCATTTGTCTTAAAAAGCTTTTAATCATTTTCACTTTCAAGTAAGACTCTCAAGTCAGATAGTTTCCACTTCCAATAAAAACAACGGTCCATTGGCTATCTACCTTTGAATCCTACTCAAGTTAATATGATTTAGTCTTAAATGCCAAGAGTATGTTTATTTCATCTCCGAAGGTTCCTTTCTCTTACTAAGATTAGAAGATGAATTATTAATTACTATTTGTTGCATCAGTGGGATAAACATGATTTATGAGTGTACAAATTGTCACCAACGTACCATAAGAGATTATAGCTCCATCCTTCATCACTATGACCATGTCATTTAAATGAAATGGAGTATACATCCGTAAATGCATAGAAACTGAAATGAAATTCTTTCTATGAAAACATACGTAAAGATAATTTCTCATAACCAAACATTTATTCATATCGTGAGATAAATAAACAACTCCTACTGCAACAGCCACTACTTTCGTAGTATTACCCATGTACATAACAATCTCATCATCACTTAGTTGTAGGCTTTTAGTGATTCCGGCATCTACACACAACGTGTCAGTAGATTCCATCACTAATCATGCTTCAACGACTAGTGAATGAGATATTAGCCTTGTTCATACCTTAATGAAAATAAATTTCCTTTACCACATGTTTTGTCAGAAGTTCCGTACTATATACAACCATCCTTTATTTCAGGCACAACTTACTTAAAACATCTAGGCAAACAATGGAAAATAAAATTGACCTAGGTTTCCCTTTCAATTTTCGCTCCATCAATTCAACAATGACCTCCCGCCTATCAACCTTTTTCAGGTATCCGAAGAGTTATATGAGATCATCATATTTCTATGAACCTCTCACCTCTCCACTAGAGACTTTTAATAGGCATCATATGACATCCTTAGTGAGTACACATATGTTTTCCTAAGCAGTAAAATTGAAACCAAGATTCTTTTCTAATCATCTAATTTTGGATCAGTAAATATGTTTCTTTTAGCAAACAATAAGTGAATAAACCATTTGAAAATATATTGAATCACAAATAAATACACTGATCAAATTTTTGAATTTATCCTTTTATATTAGTTCCCTCAAAATAATATAAAATAAAATTCACTGATATCTCAAACACCGTGAGCCTGCATGCCACGTTAGTGTGGACGTATACAAACCCGAACATTTATAAAAGAAGATTTTACCCATTAATTTTATTCGTCAACCTAACCTCATGACAAAATAATTAATAGACAGTTCCTCTTTAGCCATGTAAATAATAGCAATGACTCCGTTGGGGAGGATACTAATTATTTACACCTAAGTGTACACCATTGTTTGATCCCAAGTCCGCTGCCCAAGCTTATGTGCCTTACTGTTGGAGAAGTACACACGTGATCAGATAACTTCCTACAATCATCAATTATAAGTTTGTACCAGTGAATCGCATGTAAATCATCCGTTAGGGAGGAAGGCACTCTAGCCAACACGCAAGCTTACTCACATCACTTACAAACTAATAATGGAGGCCGCAGGAATTAATTATCAATCCCCTCTCCCACTTAGTTATTTAACAACTAGGGTTTGTACATGCATATAATATTCATAATAAAATACGCAACCTAGCATGCTCCTATTACGGCACATAAGGCAGTAAATCACAGAGAACATGCATACATATATAACAATAATCAGATAATTAAATCAATTATTACAATTATATGTCAGCGAATTTGATTGTTCGCCACCAAGCACGAATACGGGCAACAACCTCCACACTATTAAATTTTCGAGAATATAGACATCGACCATCGATATCCTCGAGATTATCGAAATCATCGATATCAACAAGATTATTAAATTTTTAAAAAACTTTCAGATTATCAAAATTTTAAAACTATCAATATCGTCTAGATTATCGAAATCATCGATATCGACTAGATTATCAAATTTTAAAAAAATTTCAGATTATCAAATTTTTCAAAACTTCCAAATTATCAAACTTATGAAAAAACTCCAGATTATCAAATTTTCGAAAATTTCAGATTATCAAATTTTCAAAAATTTCCAGATTATCAAATTTTTGAAACTTCCAGATTATCAAATTTTCGAAAATATCCACATTATCAAATTTTCTAAATTTTCAGATTATCAAATTTTCAAAAATTTTCAGATTATCAAAATTTTGAAACTTCCAGATTATCAAAATTTTGAAATTTCCAGATTATCAAATTTCCGAAAATATCCAGATTATCAAAATTTCAAAAGTTTCCAGATTATCAAAATTTTGTAATTTCCAGATTATCAAATTTTCAAAAATTTTCAGATTATCAAATTTTAGAAATTTCAAAATTATCTAATTTTCAAAAATTTTCAGATTATCAAATTTTTAAAATTTTCAGATTATCAAATTTCCGAAAATATCCACATTATCAAATTTTCAAAAATTTGATAAATTTTCAGATTATCAAATTTTCAAAATTTCCAGATTATCAAATATTCAAAAAATTCCAGATTATCAAAATTTTGAAATTTCCAGATTATCAAATTTCCAAAAATTTCTAGATTATCAAATTTTCGTTGAGTGCCAAAAACAATAATTTCTAAACCTTAGTCCACGTTTGACACAGGTATATGATATCTGAATAGGGTATACTAGCATAATATGAATACTTAAACCCCCCTTTCACCTTTTGACATAAACCCTAGCCTAACATTTCACGCTCCACTACAAAACCGAAGCTTTGATATCAATTATTGGTGTTTGATCATTTAGTTAACATGAACTGTTAGGTTCCATATGTTTCTAACAATCAGCGAAAGCAAGAAAACATAGAAATGTATTACCTTTCACCAGGGTATGTTGGAGAAGATGAATTCTCGCCGACAGCATGCGCAGTCTCACCGTTTTGGGCATAACTCTCTCGTCTAATCTTTGATTTGAGTGATCTATACGCCAAAACGATCCTCTCTTCAGTGGCTTTCCGTCAGTATAACACAAGTTGAATTCTGAGTTCTGTACGATTTTATAAGAATTGTGTAAGTTGGCGAACAGCAGCAGCAAATGACATTCCGGTCTTCTGCTGTTTTCCCAAGTCCAATCTCGACGTCGTGTGGGCGACGATCTTCAAGATCTTCTCAATCTGCTGTTCCCTAATCCTCACCCACATGTTAGGGATGATTAATCAATTAGATTAGGATTTTTGAACAGCTGAAATGACTTATATATGAGCTACAGCAGGGACCAGGAAGAAAATTAGAGTTGGGCCTCCATTGGGCTTAAGTATCCAAATTTAGCTCAAAGCTTATACTTAAGTCCAATAATAATAATATATACCACTATAATATTATTACTGCACTACTGTTCTAATCCCATTATTACGTTATAGACTCCTTCTTATTATGAGTCCGTTAGTCTCCCCATGTTTAAGATATACAATGTCCATTAATTAATTAAGTTACTGACAACTCCATTAATTAATATCTTATCCGAGAGTAGTACCACTCAACCTCCGAAATAAATCCACCTGAAGGGTTTACATGATAATCCTTATGAGCTCCTCAAGGAGACATCATCAACCTATATCGGACACGAATTCCTTCTACAATCAACAGAACACCATAGAGACAGCATTATTTCCAAACACACCGAGTTTGTTGATTTAATAATATGTAAATCTTACCCATTGATGAATCAAAGAAATACATGCTGCCTTACGTGTCGAGCTTATTTTATAGGGATTAAGAGCACGAATATCCATAATAACAGAAATCAAGTTCTTCTATAAGTCAGTATAAGTCGAACGATCTCAAGTGGTCCTACTCAATACACACAAAGCATACTAATGTGATTCTATAGTCAAGACAAACTAATACCAAATCACACTACAACCATCCCGATAGAGAGTCCCTGTCTATCTTGGTTGTGAGCATCTATTTATACTTTATAAGGGAACCGATAATATGATCTTCCGCATGTTGTCGCACAACATATTATCTACAGTATAAAGTGAGTGGACTATTGCATCGTACATATAAATAAATTATAAGATGCAATCATTTGATCTTATGATTCTCATTTCAAATAAATTGTTGTAACATCGTTCATACTAAAGCTAGACTTTTAGTATACAATCTAATAGTTATTGTATAGGGATTAAGATTACGAACATCCATAATAACTGAGATCTAGTTCTATTATATAATAAGTATAAATCAAACGATTTTACGGCGGTTCTGCTCAATACAAACAAGTACACTAGTGTAATTTTATAGTCAAGACAGACTAATACTAAATCACACTACAACCATACCGATAGATAGTCCCCGTCTATTTTGATTGTGAATATCTATTTATACTTTATATAGAGCTGATAATATGATCTTCTGTGTGACGCTGCACACCACATTATCTACAGTATAAAGTAAATAGACTTTTGCAACAATATAATTGCAAACGTTTGATCACATTATTCTCATTTCAAATATTGTCAAAACATTGTTCATACAAAAAGTTAGACTTTTAGTATACAATCCAACAATCTTCCACTTATACTAAAAGATCATGTTGTCATATTCCATGCCATACATCTGATTACCACTCCCACTACATGACCATCAAAGGCTTTCACTTTGAGGTCTTTGTAAAAAGATTTCCTAGGCTATCATCCAATACAATCTAGGCGACAACAACCTTCCCCTCATAATATGATTTCTCGTATCAGGTAGTACTTACGTTCAATGTGTTTAAGTACCTTATGGGCTCGTGATTCCTTCAAGTTTGTAACAGTACCATTATTATCATAATAAATTGTGATACCCTTAGGCAAACTCAGAATCACATCTTAGTCCATTATGAAGTTTCTAGAGCCATATAGATACTTTTGCTGCCACAAAGGCTCCAATTTATCATCTTCCATGGTAAAGTCCGAAATATATTTTTATATAACACTCCTCCATATTATGGATCTACTTCCCAATTTACACATAACCTTGAGGTGTATTTACTGCCGTCCCTATGATTTGAAAATCCAAATATATGTAACAGTCAAGAAGTAATGAATCTGTCCAGTAAGCCTACATATAATTTTCAGTCCTTTTCAGGCACTTCAAATATATCTTACCACAGTTCATCATTCTTATTTCGGGTTACCTTGATACCCACAGACTATGCCATTGACAATATAGATATCCAATCTTGTGCATAGCATTCCACATATTAAGCTTCCTTATTGCCGAAGCATGAGAAACCACCTTTATCTATTTTATTTTCTTTTATGTCTTAAGACACAAATCCTTAGATAAAGTCACATGCTAAAACGAGTAAGGATTGTATTATTTTTATGAAGCTTGAGATAAACACAATATTCTTTCTTGTGATTATTGTAACCAAGATCGCAAGAATATATTTTGCTTCTCTTAAGTCCTTCATTTCATACTGCTTTATTAACCGTACCCATACGCCCGACAATACTCTTTTATTATCTCCAATGAGCAAGATAACATCTATGTACATACGAGAAATACCACCACATTTCCATCACTCTTTTCATTACACAAGGCCCATCCGAGCATTGATTAAATCCACATGACTGGATTTCCTTATCAAAACGGATGTTCCATGATCTTGAAGCTTTCTTTAGTCCATCGATGAAACTTTTTAAGCTTCCACTCAAAATGTTCTTAGCCCTTTGCAATGAATCCCTCTGGTTGCTTCACATAGATATTTTCCTCAAGACTTCCAATCAGGTATACTGTCTTGACATCTATCTGTTGTACCTCATGAGCAGCAATAGATAAAAGTGTCCGGATATATATAGGTATAGCTATCATCGAATAGGTTTCCTCATAATCAAACCCTTTCTTTCTGAGTATACCATTTTGCAACAAGCTTTACTTCCAAGGTTTTCACCTTACCGTATGATCCTCTTTTATTTTGTATGACTACTTGCAGCAACTTTTACACCATTTAGTGGTCCTACAAGTTCCAAGATTTGATTTAGAATCCATAAATTTTATTTCAAAGTTCATTGCAACTTATTAAAATTCTGCATTTTGATCTTGTAGTGCTTCGTCGTTTCTATGAGCCGATTTCATGTTCACTAGGGACCAAATCTCACGACTTTCCCAAAACTTAAATTTATCATATTGTAAAACAATCCTCCCACTATGACAAGGCACTACATGTAATTGTGTATCATATGTGACATGCGATGCAGTTTACTTGTGGTATATCCTCTTGTACAATTGGTACAATACTATGTGTTTTCCCTCTCACTTCCTTTTGAATAACTTATACATAGGTTTGTGATTTATTGCATTGTCCTTTTCCAAAATCTAGTGTTCGTATTAACAATCATCCTTCGATCTTTTGGACTATTTAATAAACCACTCTTAATTTTTCTAGGATATCCCACAAACAGACAAACATCCATACGACATATTGTTTCTATGGCTTACCCATAAAATGAATTTAGTAATTCAAATAACTTAATCATCTACCTAACCATTTCCATAAGAGTCCTATTTCTTCTTTCTGTCACACCATATAGCTGGGGTTTGCCCGGTGTTGACAACATGGGATTCAATTACAACCTCTGATTAATAGCTCCTAAACTATCCTAAGAGGTACTCGCTACCATGATTAAATCATAATGACTTGATATATTTTTCATGACGCTTCACCGCATCAGCGATGGACTTCTTGATTTAATCATAGTACTCAGACTTGCAGTGTATCAAATAAATATATATAGTTTCTAGAATAAATGTCAAACAAAGTGACGAATATTCATAACTACCTCTCACATGGAAAATCTTAGGACCTCAAAAATTAGAATGAACCATTTCCAACATATCTTTATATGGCCCTATACCCCTTTGCCTTGAAGAGGCAATTAATCATTTTCACTTCTAAGTAAGACTCGCAAGTTTGATAGTTTCCAATTCTAATAAACCAAATGGTTCATTGGCTATTTACTTTTGAATCCCTACTCAAGTTAATATGATTTAGTCTTAGATGTCAAAGGTATGTTTAGTTCATCTCCGAATGTTCCTTTCTCTTACTAAAATTAGAAGATGCATTATTAATTAATATTTATTGCATCCATGGGATAAACATGATTTAAGAGTGTACAAATTGTCTACCAACATATCAAAAATAGATTATACCTCCATCCTTCATTATAATGACTATATTATTTAAATAAAATGGAGTATCCATCCGTTAATGTATGGAAATTGAAATCAAATTCTTTCTATGAAAACATATGTAAAGACAATTTCTTATAATCAAAATATTTATTTCTATCATTAGATAAATAAACAACTTCCACTGCAACAATCACTACTTTCGTAGCTTTACCCATGTATACAATAATCCTATCATCACTTAGTTATAAACATTTAGTGACTCCGGTATCTACACACAACGTGTCAGTAAACGCCATTACTAATCATGCTTCAACAACTAGTGAATAAGATACTAACCTTGTTCACTTCTTGATGAAAATGGTTTTTCTTCGCCACACATTTTGTTAGAAGTTTTCCACCGTATACAACCTCTTGTAATTCAGGTGAAACTTGCTCAAAACAACTAGGCAAATTATGGAGAATAAATTGAACAAGGTTTCCCCTTCAATTTCTACTCCAAGTGTTTCTAATACATTTATCTAGTTAACCATGAGACCATCATATTTCTATGAATCTCTCATTTCTCTTCTAGAGACTTTAAATAACCACTAGAGGACATTATTAGTGAGAGCATATTTGTTTTCCTAAGCAGTAAGAATTAAAATCAAGATTCTTATCTTATCATCTAATTTTGAACCAGTAAATATGTTTCTTTTGGTTAACAATAAGTTGAATAAAACCATTTGAAAATACTAAGAATCACGTAAATAAATACACCGATCAAACTCTTCGAATTTAAAATTTATAATGATTCCCTCAAAACAATATAAAATAAATTTACCTACATCTCAAGCACCGTGAATTTGCATGGCACATTAGTGTGGACGTATACAAACCCTAACATTCGCAAGAGAAGGATTTACCCATTAATTCAAAAGGCAATTTATCCTTATGACACCATAATTAATAGTCAGTTTCTCTTTAGCCATGCAAAATAATAGCAGTGACTCAGTTGCGGAGGATACATATTAATTGCACCTAAGCGTATACCATTATTTGATACTAAGTATGTTACCCAAGCTTGTATGCCTTACAGTTGGAGAAATCCACACGCGCTCAGATAATTTCCTATAATCATCAATTATAAGTTTGTACCAGTGATCCACAAATAAACTCATCCATTGGAGATGAAGGCACTATAGCCAACTCATAAGTTTATGTGCATCACATTACAAACTTCCAGTGATCCACAAATAAAACTCATCCATTGGGGAGGAAGGCACTATAGACAACTTATAAGCTTACTTGCATCACATAACAAACTAATAATGGAGGCCACGTGATTTATTAACCAATCCCTCTCCCACTTAGTTATTTAACAAGAGAGTTTTTGCATGCATACAATATACCATATATAATATGTAACCTGGCATACTCCTATTACGGAAAATAAGGCAGTAAATCACGAAAAATCATGCATACATATATAACAATAATTAAATCTTAAATTAATTATGGCAGTTATATATCTGCGACTTCAATTGTTCGCCACCAAGTACGAATGTGAGCAAAGACTTCCATATTATCAAATTTTCTAAAATCTCCAAATTATCAAATTATCAAAAATCTCCAGATTATCAAATTTTCAAAAATTTCTAGATTATCAAATTTTAAAAAATTTCCAGATTATCAAAATTTTGAAAACTTCCAGATTATCAAAATTTTGAAATTTCCAGATAATCAAATTTTTAAAAAAATTCCAGATTATCAAATTTTCAAAAAATTCCAGATTCTCAAATTTTCGAAAACTTCCAGATTATCAAATTTTCAAAATTTCCAGATTATCAAATTTTAAAAAATTTGAGATTATCAAAATTTTGAAAACTTTTAGATTATCAAAATTTTGAAATTTTCAGATTATCAAATTTTCAAAAATATCCAGATTATCAAATTTTCAAAACTTCCAGATTATCTAATTTTTGAAATTTCCAGATTATCAAATTTTTAAAAATTTTCAGATTATCTAATTTTTGAAAACTTCAAGATTATCAAATTTTTGAAATTTCAATATCGACCGTTGATATTGTCCAGATTATCAAAATTATAAATATCGACCAAATTATCAAAATCATCGATATCGACCAAATTATTTAAATCATCGATATCGACATGTAACCACATATAAAATAATAAATAATTAAATCAAATATGGCAGTTATATATCACGAATTAAATCGCCACTTAAATTAGAAAGTCTTGTCTGATACTCCAGCTGTTGAACCGATGCGTTAAGTAACAAACAGGATTACTTACGCCCTAAGTCGTTCATCATCCGTGATCCGCCACGTTTTACCCCCGTCGTATGTTTAGGGTATCCAAGTATAATAATTAATATTCTAAACTCTAATCCACATATATGGTATATGAATAGGGTATACAAGCATAACATGAAATATACTTAAACCCTTTCACCTTTGGCACATAAACCCTAGCCTAACGTTTCACGCTCCACCATGAAACCAAAGTTCTGATACCAACTGTTGGCATTCGATCATTTAGTTAACGTGAATCATTAGGGTTCCATGCAATTCTATAGCAGTGGAAGCATAATATAGAATTGAATTACCTTTCACCAGGGTATGTAGAAGAAGATGAAATTTTCGAAAATTCTCGCTGGCAGATTGCGCGACCTCACGACTTTGGGCATAACTTCCTCATCCAATCTCTGATTTGAGTACTTTTTGTGCCAAAACAATCATCTTTTCCGTGTCTTTCCAGCCATATATCACACCACCAGTTTTGAGTTCCACAAAAATTCAGAAAAATTATGGAAGTTGGCAATCAGGTTGCTGAAAACAACCTCTCGATCTTATATTGTATTCCTAAGTCACGTCTTGATGTTGTGTGGGCAACGATCTACAAGACGTTCTCAATCTATAATCCCTAATTCTTATTTATAGTTTTTGGCATGATTAACTTATGATACGGATTGATGAGAATGGTTATTCATAGGATACAACAGGGACCACGAGGAGAAATTAGGGTTGGGCCTCCCATTGGGTTTAAGCATTCAATTTTAGCCCAAAACTTATACTTAAGTCCATAATAATAAATTAGTCCACTAAAAAAATATTATTGCACTGCCACCCTAATCTCAAATTACATTATGAGCTCCTTCTTATTATGAGCCCGTTAATTTCCCCGTGTTTAAGATTCAATGTCCATTAATTAATTAAGTTACTATCAACTCCATTAATTAATATCTTTACCGAGAGTAGTACCACTCAACCTTATTATCATGTCGGAATAAATCCACTTGCAGAGTTTACATGATAATCATTATGAGCTCATCAAGGGGATATCATCAACCAATTCTGTTAGGACAAATATTCCTTCTACAATCAACAACACACCATAGAGACGACACAATCTCCCAACTCACTGAGCATATTGATTTAACTATTAAATCTTCACCATTGATGAATCAAAGAAATAAATATTGGCTTACATGTTGAGGTTATTGTATATGGATTGAGAGTACGAACATCCATAATAACTGAGATCTAGTTCTATTATATAGTCAGTATAAATTGAACGATCTCACGGTGATCCCGCTCAATACACACAAGTGCACTAGTGTAATTTTATAGTCAAGACAGACTAATACCAAATCACATTACAACCATACTGATAGATAGTCCCCGTCTATCTCGGTTGTGAATATCTGTTTATACTTTATAGGGAGCCGATAATATGATCTTCCGTGTGACGCTGCACACCACATTATCTATAGTATAAAGTAAATGGATTTTTGCAATAATATAATTGCAAACGTTTGATCACATGATTCTTATTTCAAATATTGTCAAAATATTGTTCATACAAAAAGCTAGACTTTTAGTATACAATAACAGTGCAGTCTTTCACGGGGAACTTCTTGGCAAATAATCTCAAGACCTTCTACAAGTCGGACCCTATTCCAAAAATATTAAGTTCACATTAATTACTTCAAGGCTCAGTATGCTATTGTGATGTCTCGATTCGACTACGTCATAATCTCTGCAGAATTATGGGGATGTCAAGATAGTCGTTGGCAACAACTTCATTGAAATTGGATGAATCGAAAGATGTTCTTCATGAGGTATACAATTTTATCCATTATCGACAACAAATACTTTTTAAGAATTTATGCAAAGTGAATTGAGTTAAAAACTTTTTTATACTTTGGAGTGTGATGATTACAATATATGTAATATGTTTGAAAATAAAAGTGTGATTGAATGTGAATATTTGTTTTTTGGTTCTGATGAATGGGTTGCGATAATTTTTGTTTGATCCAGATTATGGAAGTGCTTAGATTTAATTAAATAGAAGTTTTCACTTGTTGTCTTCAATTGCCAATATTTTTTTTCATGTGATATGTAGGATAGTTAGTACAATTTGTTGATGCTTTCTGTGTAGACCTAGCCTTAGGTTTGTTTGAGGAAATTGATATGTTCAGTTACATCATATGGTTTTGATTATGTCGTTCATTACTGTTGGTAGTTTCATCTAATCATAGTATTCAATACTTTTGATAGATCCAATCTCCAAGCATTTGCATTATTTTAATTGATTTTGTATGGTTCCTTGATGATTGGTTCTAATTGATGTGTCTTTCATTAATGATATGATAGTAATGTCTACATTAGGCATTGTTAAATGAATCAATTTAGGTAAAAGATATGAGCACTACTATATCTCTTATTAGTTATTACAAGATATATACTACTAAATTACTAATGATAGGATCATTTACATTTTGAGATTAATTAATTCCTTATTTATGAAACAAATATGAATTGTCAATACAAAAATATTGTTATGTTCAATATAAGATGCAATGTACAATGAGTATTTTCTTATACACTATGAATGTGAATAGCAAATTGGTTTCCTATAAAGCAATGGATTAACTGATTAAGCTAACAAATAATATGAACAAAATTTAAACCATGTTGACATGATGTGTTGATGTACAATACAAATTAAAAGAAAATTATAGAACATTCAAATGTAAAATATTTTTTTATATTTTTTTCTCGTTTCGTTGCATGTGTATATAATAGATAAATAAGAGTTATCGTGCCTCTAATTATGATAGAATGGGGTTCTCTGTTGTATTTTGTACCCTTTCCATCGTAAGATTACTTGCAGAGTACCTAAAAAACACAGGAAAATTTAACACTAAGGCATCACATCTTAAACCATTAATGTTGCAAACAAAGCCATACAAGGATGTATCTGTTGTTGTGACTAATAACAATATTTTGTATTCCTTCCCAAAATGACATGTCCCCTCAATTTGGAATAAAAATGCTAGTAATTCACATATTGAATTAGATATATGCAGGACTGTGTGGCATGTAAATTGTTATGTAGGTTGGTTAACTTTTGGCATCCTTGTCGGTGACCTTATCGATAATTTTGTCGACAAACATGACGGTGACCATGTTGGTAAATAAATTGTTGACCTTTATGTGAGGTACCATTTTTGTATCATTGTACTTAGTAATCGACATTTTATTTGCGTAGGAGTTAATACTTTTCTATAAAATAATGTTTAATTTTATAATTAAAGCACAACTGCCCTAAACCCTACTCATCACAATTTTTAAGTAGCTTAAAGCATTCAACAACTGATGTCAATGTAGTGCCATGTTCTCCAATATTGGAGGGGTGAGCTTATCTTAGATTTCAAACAAACCATGAGATCCGCCCTTTTGATATGGAAGCTAGGTTCTAGGTTGCTTGTTGTACCCTTCCCATCCTCAGATCACTTATAGAGTACCTACAAAACACAAAGCAAAATTAAACCTTATATAAGCATCACAACCTAAGATCTTAGTTTTGGCTTGTGGGGAGTAGCATTCATGATCTTAGTTTCCAGAGGCTTCTTTTCTTCCATAAGGGCATGAATCTCTTCTTGGTTTCGAATCTTGACTTTCTCTACCATCTCTTCAAGAGACTCGACAAATCTATAGAATTCCCCCTTCAACTCTTCTTTCAACTCTTTGGCTTTCACCCACTTAGGCACCCTTTCTCTTCTTTCCTTCATAACCTCATCAACCCCCAAACTATCATCTTTCCTATCCTTAATGACCTTGCATTCACTCTTTGTTCTGGAAGTAGAAGGCTTGTTATTTTCTTCTTGAAGTCTTTCCACAGTGGACATAATTTGACTTACTTGGTGCTCAATTGAGTTCATCGTAGCCCCGAATGCTACAATTGCACTTGTCACCATGTCACACCAATTTCCAATTCGATCCATCCATGCTTCATTAGACTTCCTATCATCTTCAATGCGTGCTATCATCCTTTCGAAGAGCTCTTCTCTAAGCCTTTCTTTGTGGTCACTTTGGATAGAATAAGAGGTGTTGGAGTCTTGAAAATTTTCCCATAGGTGTGGTTGATTTCTTTCTTGATGTCTAAAAAAATTTTCTTGAAAAACATCTTCCATACCTTGAAGGTATACTTGTTGATGCATTTGATGAGGGACTCCAAAAACTTCATAACCTTGTTGAATTGCATATTAGGAACTTGTACTCAGAAATCCGATTGCATATTAGGCCCAAAATTTGGCATTTGAAATCCATGAAAATTTTCTTATGTGTTCATAGCGGAATGAGCACTTCTATTCACCAAATCACGAAGAATATCCATGGAGCTCATATGTTTTGGCTTTTTCACCTTCTTCTTCCTTCTCAAGGTATGCACCTACAAGAGAAAGAAAAATTTGAACAAAATTTTCTAAAGAAAATAAGATGCAAAAATAAAAAAATATCCTTATTAAGACCACTCTAAACAATCCTCCGTCAAACTTCTAGCGACCGTTACCTCCCCGGCACGGCGTCATTTGATTGGTCGTAGATAGTTGGGATGACTAATTAAAGAATTTATCGAACCACAAGGAGGAAGGTACTAGAGTATAAGCGATCTCAAGTTTATTGTGATTTTATAAGGACGACGGAATGGGATGGAAGATAAGCGTGCAAATGAACACACTTAAACTAATGCAAGAAATAAGATAAAAGCAAAGAAAAATGATGGATTCCAAATGATGCAAGGATGAGATTAACAACAATCATGGCATAGATAATAAAGTAATCATGTAATTAATTCTAATCTCTCAAGGACAAGACATAGGAGCGATCACTAAGTCCACCTAAACTCTCTCTCGAGATGAATAGGATGTAGGCCCTCAATAAGGCTCCCAAAAGCACATAGGATCGTGACCAAAGCAAACACCTCCCACTATGTACTAATTACTCTACGAGTTCCCTAATTAGGTACTAAATCATAGGCAATATTCTCTTTTAAGGTACTATGAATTCACTAATGGCTTGATTCTCCTCACCTAATCAACCAATCTCTCGATTAAGCTAATCAAATATTCTATCAAAGGGTTCTAAATCTAGAAGGATATCTCTATCTCATTATGAATAAATGCACATGAGGTGTATGATGAAATGATTCAATGAACTATCCTAAACACACAATTGATTTCTCAATCTAATCACATGTCCATGACAATTAATAACACATATCATCATATACATCAAGCAATCAACATTCAATGATAGAAATACACAAAACCCATTCAAGAAAAAATCAAATTACATAAAAACTAAATTATCCAACACCAATCATGGAGCTAATCTCACAAAGGAGATTAGCCTCTCATAGTCATAAGGAATTCAATATAGACATTAAAATCCTTACAAACCATGATCAATCTATAAAGAAATGCACAAAAAATTAGAATTAGATTCCCCCTTTGAAGTGCTTCAATGGAGATCTCCTTCTTCTTCTTGTGATCTCACTCTCCCTTGCTTCCTTGATCACTTGGATGGTGGATTTGATAGAGGGGATCAAGTATGGATGGATGGATGAAGAATGGATGAAGATGATGGTGTAAAATGGAGAAAATGATGTGTAATCTAGGTGTAGGAGTGAAACCCTTCGAAAATTCTGATCAAATATTGAAGTATTGGGTATTTATACCCCTTGGAAAGCTTCTAGAAGGGTTCTGATATGTTTTTGATCTTGCAGCAACACGACTCGTGTGCTGCAACACGCCTCAAGTCGTGTCAGGGTTTCTGGGTCAACGCGAACTTATGATGGCATACGAGTCGTGTGCCGCAATACGGCCAAGGGATGGTCGTGCTGTGTATTCTGATGTCGTCGCACGGCCATCTCTTATAGGCCCGTTTGCAATACATGGCTCATGTAGCACGACACGGCTCGTGTACTTGAAATAGCTGGCCGTGTTCTTGCTCCCCTGTTTTTTCTTCCTTCTTTTGTCTCCCTTCTCCATTTTAATTTCGATTTCACCTGTTTTACATACGATTAAGTTCATTTACACTCAATTTCATAAAAACACATAAATCCACCAAATAGAACACAATTACGGATAAAATAACATAAAAAGACACTAAAATCTAGGTAAAAATATCACTCATCATCTTCCACTCGATGCCGTGCGCCAATCCCTTTCATCACCGTCGTGCACCATCGAGGTTTACTCTCGCCGTGCAGCAGCCGTCCAAGGCAGGGTTTTCAAATAGGGTATTCAAGCATAATATGAAAAATACTAAACCCTAATCAACGTATGGCACATAAACCCTAGCCTAACGTTTCACGCTTCACCACAAAACCAAAGCTCTGATACCAATTGTTGGCGTTTGATCGTTTGGTTAACGTGAACCATTAGGGTTCTATATGTTTCTATATCAGTGGAAGAAAGAATATAAAATCATATTACCTTTCACTAGGATATGTTGAATAAGAGAATAAATTCTGGCCGTCAGCATGCACGACCTCATCGTTATGGGCATAACTTTCTCATCCAATCTTCGATTTGAGTGATATTTATACCAAAATGATCCTCTTTCCTGTGGCTTTCTAATGGTTTATCAACAAATAGTTTTGAGTTATACAAGATTTTAGAAAAATCATGGAATTTGACGAACAGTCACTACAAATGACCTCTTGATCTTCTGTTGTATTCCCAAGTCCAATTCGTGTGGGCGTCGATCTTCAAAATCTTCTCAATCTGCTATTCTCTTTCACCCCTCACATTGTTAGGCGTGAATATTTTGAGTTACCGGATAGTTGAGATGACTTATTTATAGGCTACAGCAGGGACCAGAAGGAGAAACTAGAGTTGGGCCTCCATTGGGCTTAAGTATTTAAGTTTAGCCCAAAACTTATACTTAAATCCAATAATAAGAATATATATAACTAAAATATTATTACTGCACTACCGCTCTAATCCCATAATTACGTTATGGGCTCCTTCTTATTATGAGCCCGTTAGTCTCCCAATGTTTAAGATATACAATACCCATTAATTAATTAAGTTACTGACAACTCTATTAATTAATATCTCATCCGAGAGTAGTACCACTCAACCTCATTATCATGCCAGAATTAATCAACTTGCAAGATTTACATAATAATCCTTATGAGCTCCTCAAGGGGACATCATCAACCTATATCGGACACGGATTCCTTCTACAATCAACAACACACTATAGAGACATCACTACTTCCCAACTCATCAAATTTATTGATTTAATTACATGTATATCTCACCCATTGATGAATCAAAGAAATACATACTACCTTACATGTCGAAGTTATTGTATAGGGATTAAGAGTACGAACATCCATAATAACTGAGATCAAGTTCTTCTATATAGACAGTACAAGTCAAACAATCTCAAGCAGTCCTGCTCAATACACACAAGGTGCACTAATGTGATTCTATAGTCAATACAAACTAATACCAAATCACACTACAATCATCCAGATAGAGAATCCCCGTCTATCTCGGTTGTGAGCATCTGTTTATACTTTATAAAGAAACCGATAATATGATCTTTTGGTCGCACAAGATATTATCTACAATATAAAGTAAGTGGACTTTTGCACAAACATATAAATAAATTATAATATGCAAAACGTTTGATCATATGGTTCTCATTTTCAAATAAATTGTTAAAACATTATTCACACAAAAAACTAGACTTTTATATAATCCAATATGACTGTTGTTAAAGGTTTGAGGTGGGCAAAATAATTTCTAAAATCTCATTGTTACTTTAAAGTTTACGTGAAATTGATATTAGCGTTATCTTATATTTATCATGAATTGTGATTGAGATCGATACAACGCATATTGAGATTGAGATTATTATGGTACATAAATTTAGACTGTGAGACTGATATGACACGTGATACTTCGATATTGATTTTGATATTTCTTCTTATATGATACATGTTTCATGCATTTCACATCGATTCAATTAGTTGGTCAACGACATAGAAAAAGGAAAGAAATTTTTAAAAGGAGAAAAGGTTTACATGTCACATTGAATCGATAAGTTGACCAACGACACAATCTAATGAATATGTGTTATGATTGAAATAACGATATGATGATTTTTATGTTATAGAAGTTTATTGATATTTTATGTAGACATAACTGTGACAATGCGAACCACCGAGTATCTCTGTACTAACCCCAAATGTTTATTCACCCTAAATGTTTTCAAATTTCAGGATTTTTGAATGAAGGAGTATGCGTGGCGTGGTGTATGGTGAATAAGACTATAAATGGAAGAAGAGAATTTTAAATATTTTAATTTAAATTAAATTAAATTGCTTTCCGTTTAGACAAAGTAACTCTTCATTTAAATTTTTATTTAAATGTTTTTAGTTAAGTATTTATAAAAGATTTATTTTTCTTAAATTTTGATATAAGTCTTCCGTGAAATATGTTTTTCTTCATTGAGATTATATATATGCATATATAAACTTATTTTTTCCCAAGGAAAATCAGGAATGTTACATATATATAATAATTTAATATTCAATTCTATAAAAAAATAACAAAAACTTGTGTTTAATATAAGTTGATATTTCAAATTATTGAAAAATCACTTACATAACTCAAAAATAGAGAACTATAGAGTGTTTTTAGGATTATTAAAATGTCTTATATGATCAATCAAGGAAGAGTCTTAAGAAAGTGCTGTTAAAATTTAAATGAGCTACTAAGATTTATTAAGTTACATATGAATGAAGGTACAAACAAAATTTACTTCCATTTTTTATCTACTTAAAAAAACACATAAGATAATAATAATTACATAACGAATTATTTCAAAACTCATGGTAAGCAATTAAGTACTGCAAGTCACTTTTTGAATCCAAAAATTTGGATCTAATAGACGTTCTGCGTTATAATTTATATTCCGTAAAACTGTATTCGTACTATTTTATAAGCATAATTTAATATATGGGATTTACTCAATTTTTTAAGATACGTGTTTATTGATTGATTTAATTATCTATTTCTAACCAATAAATAAATTATATTATGACCAATAAATTACTATAAATTTTATTAAAAAAGACGCAATATTATATTAGTAATTATCTATTTATGTAATTTTATGAATACAATATTAAGAGTTAAAAAGGATTTACTCAATTTTTTTGAAAAAATATTTTTATTAATTAATTTAATTATCTATTTCTAACCAATAAAAAGTGTGATAGATGATATTCAATATAAGGAAAAGATTTGTATAAGACCATCTCACGGATCCTATTGTGTGAGATGGATCTAACCAAACACATCATCATGACCCGCGAAGATGAGGAGTATATGCTTTATTGGTACAAGTTTGGATGATTAATTGAATTAAGGATAGGTCTTGGGTGAGACCATCTCACGGATCCCTCATGTGAGATGGATCTTATCCTACCCATTTAGTGACGGACTCAGGATTTACGGTCAGGGGGCCAAATTGATAAAGAGAAACACTTTTGTGAGATCGTTTTTGCATTTTTTTTTCAAATAATTATCGATTTTTATGAAAAATTCCATAGAAAAGTGAACTTAATAAAAAGGAGAGAAAAATTATTTAAATTAATTAAACATAAGATAGAGAAGAAGAATACAAAGAAATATATTAAATAAAAAAGTAAGAAGAAAATAAAACATGAAATTAATTATAAATATAAGAAATATAAATTACATTTTTTCAAGTAATTATCGATTTTTATGAGAAATTTCACAAAAATGTGAACTAAATAAAAAGGAGAGAAAAAATTATGTATTTTTAAATTAAATAAACATAAGATAGAGAAGAAGAATAAAAAAATATATTAAATAAAAAAGTAAAAAGAGAATAAAACATAAAATTAATTATAAATATAAGAAATATAAACTACAGCTAGAGATAAAATAAATATAAATAAAATTATAAATATATGAATATCAAATAAACTAAAGAGGAAAAATAATTATAGACAAAAGAAACAATAAATTAGAGAAGAAAAGGGAGAAATAAAATAAACGGGGAAAGGTGAGATTTTAGGCTCAAACTCCCAACCTTCAACTTCAGAAAAGACAAGACAACTACTAGGCCACTAATGCTGCTTAGTACTAAATACTAGTATACTTCCTTCGTCCCAATGGCATATTTTTCATATTTATTAGTACTAAAATAGATTGCATCTTTTTAAAAAAGAAAATAACCCATCAATATTCACCCTTAAAAGTTCATCTTAATTACAATTTTACCACACTCACCTAACACACATAACATACTTTATAATTTATTTATTACCTAAAAATACCATAATACCCCTAAAAAGTCAATATTTCTTAAACTACGTATCTACAATAACAGTATAATCAATTTTGGGACGGAGGGAGTATAGTAAATATTTTCAAAATCTCATGGGCTAGTGCCCCTTAGCCCCTACACAGATATGTCCCTGTACCCATTAATATAAAATAAAAATAAAAAATAAAAAAGAATCAAAGAAAAATAAGGGCCTTATTTAATTTGCTTAATTAATTAAGATTACATACTAACCAAATTGAAGATCGGCCACCATCTATACGCCAAGTATTTCAAATCAATTACTAGTTTTCAATTATAATAATATCATTAGTAATCAATTATGATTTACTCCCTCCGTCCACTTTCAAGAGTATCATTTTTCTATTTTGGGCGTTCGCCTTCAAGGGTTTCATTTTTTTTTATCCACACACACCCACTAATACAACTTTAAAATGTGACCCACATCTCCACTAATACAACTACCCACTACACATTAAATAACAATACTCCTTAATCTCTGTGTCCAAAAGCAAATGACACCCTTGAATCCGGACGGAGGGAGTATTAGATAGTTGAACTATTCCGTTATCATTTTATCTTGATCGAATATCACTTTATCTTATTACTTTTTATTTAATTTACAAATTGTTCATAAAATAATTTAATTAAACAGTTATTACTTTTATTTTTATCATGTATTACTTTTTAATTAAATGTTATTAATTTTACTATTCCGGCGAATTGTTCTTAAATAATAATAATTCAATTAAACATATATAATTTTTCTTTGATTATAAATCAATTGTTATTAAATATATTATCACGTTTTATTCATTTTATAAATTGTTCATGAAATATATTTTATGTAATTAGTCATCACTTTTATGTAATTAGTCATCACTTTTATTTCCGCGTGTTGTCAGCCCTCCGACCGTGTGCTGCCACCGACCGCGTGCTGCCAGCCCGGAAATAACAGCCGCAAACAGCAATCCGCAGAGTCTACCGCCGCCGTGATGAGATGCAATCAGCGCCGCCGCGCAGCCGCTTTGCACGCTCACGCCGTGCATATCCATCTTCGCGTCCATCATCTCCAACTTGCTTCATGTCGGCAGACACGATCTAAAGATGGAAGCCCTGATCTGGAAACAGCGACACACCCGACCGGAAGAGACCACAGCCTCGACCGGAAGCACTCCAGACCCATCCGAAACTTGCAGGACTTGATCGGAACTATCAAGGGACACACTTGGAATGCTGTTGCTCGTCTGCCACAGACGTCGTCTTCCACTGAAAAAAAATAATCCAGCGAACGCTGTCTCCTTGTGCAGTCGATCGTCGTCCCTTCTGCATACAATTCGCAGGCACCGTTGGTCGACACCCATGAGTCGCCGCTATCCCTGCCAAGCCTTGGGACAGTCGCTGCCAGGTCATGACGATCGTCATACTATCACCACCATCCGTCGTACATGGTGCAGCCCATGAGGCCCGTGTGAAGTCGACTATATTTCTTTCACGTTCTCGTCGATCAACCACGCCCATCAACAGATCAGTGATATTAGGATAGCGTTTCATCCTCTCATCGTCGTCGCGCAGCGAAGTAATAATCGTGTATGTGTAATACGGGAGTATGATAGCAAAAACAATCAACAATAATCACACCCAATTACAAGAATAATTGACACATATCATATCCAAAACACACAGCCTGATTGCTCAACATGTGATTAATCCAGATTGAATTCATTTAATCAAATAATCACAATAAACCAATGAATCACGTTTTCACCACGAAACCAACGCTCTGATACCAATTGTTGGCAATTGGATCGTGTGGTTCAAACGTGATCGTTAGGTTTCCAGGCAAACAATTAGCGGAAGCGATTAATAAACTGTTTACCGTACTTCTGGGTTGGTGTAGAGGTTGATCGTTGTAGAGAACCACCTCTCGATCTTCTGCTGTATGTCCCAAGTGTGATCCTGCTGTTGTGTGGGCAACAGTCTGCAGGATCTCTCAATCTGCTTCTCTTCCCTTTTCTCACCAAAAGAGGCGCAGGAATAATCTGAGGGTTCCAGGAAGCTGAGTTCACTTATATATTGGGCTACAGCAGGGACCAGGAGGAGAAATTGGGCTGGGCCTCAATTGAACTTAATTAACCAAGCTTAGCCCAAAGCTTTTAATTAAATCCAATAATAATAATATAGTCCACTAAAATATTATTACTGCACTACCCGTCCAATCCCAAAATTATGTTCTGGGCTCCTTCTTATTATAAGCCCGATAGTCTCCCCATGTTTAAGATATTCAATGTCCATTAATTAATTAAGTTACTGACAACTCAAATTAATTAATATCTCATCCGAGAGTAGTACCACTCAATCTTATTATCATGCCGGAAATTAATCCACTTGCAAGATTTACATGATAAACCTTATGAGCTCCTCAAGGGGATATCATCAACCTATGACGGACATGGATTCCTTCTACAATCAACAGCACACCATAGATACAGCACTACTTCCCAACTCACCGAGTTTGTTGATTTAATACTTATAAATCTCACCCATTGATGAATCAAAGAAATACATACTGCCCTACGTGTCGAGGTTATTGTATAGGGATTAAGAGCACGAACTTCCATAATAACAGAGATCAAGTTCTACTATATAGTCAGTATAAGAAGAACGATCTCAGGCGGTCCTGCTCAATACACACAAGTGCACTAATGTGATTCTATAGCCAAGACAAGCTAATACCAAACCACACTACAACCATACCGATAGAGAGTCCCCGTCTATCTCAGTTGTGAGCATCTGTTTATACTTTATAAGGAAACCGATAATATGATCTTCCGCGTGTTGTCGCACAACATATTATCTACAGTATAAAGTAAATGGACTATTGCATCATGCATATAAAATAAATTATAAGATGCAATCATTTGATCAATGATTCTCATTTCAAATATTGTTATGACATTGTTCATACTAAAGCTAGACTTTTAGTATACAATCCAACAATCTCCCACTTATACTAAAAGACTATGCTGCCATGTCTTCTGCCATACATCTGATTCCTACTCCCACTACACGACCATTAAAAGCTCTCGCCTTAATGTCCTTGTAAATGGTTTACTAGGTCATCATTCGATGCAATCTAGGTGACAACAACCTACCCCTCATCATACGATTTCTCGTAACAGGTGGTACTCGCGCTCCATGTGTTTAATTGCCTTATGGACTTGTGATTTCTTCAAGTTTGCAACTGCACCAATATCATCAATGTAAATTGTGATTACATTGGGCAAACTTAGAACCACTTCAAAGTCCATCATGAAGTCTCTAGAGTCTTATAGATACTTTGGCTGCCTCATAGGCTCCAATTCATCATCTTTTCATGATGGAGTCCGGAGTCTGAAATATATTTCTATATAACACTCCTCCACATTATGACTCTACTTCCTAAGATTAAACACATAACCTTTGAGGTGAATTTACTGCCGTCCAATCTGACTAAAAAATCTAAATCTACGTAATCCACAAGAAGCAGTGAATCTGTCCAGTATGTCCACATATAATTTCCAGTCCTTCTCAGGCACTTTATAAATGTCTTACCACAGTTCATCATTCTTGTTCCGGGTTACGTTGATACCCACTGTTCATGCATTCAGCAAAACAGATATCCAACATCGTTCATAGCATTCCTTAGATTAAGCTTCCTTATTTGCCGAAGCATAAGGAACCGCTTTTATCCTCTTTATCTTCTTCTTGTGTCTCAAAGACACATTCACTTAGATAAATTTATATGCTAAATGAGTATGGACTGTATCATTTTATGAAACTTGAGATAAGCATAATATCCTTTCTTGTGATCCGTATTACCGTGATCAAAAGGATATATTTTGCCTTTCTTAAGTCCTTCATCTTTACCGCTTTATTAACCGTACCCATACGCCCGATAATACTCTTTCATTGTCTCCAATGAGCAAGATACTATCTACGTATAGTACAAGAAACACCACCACGTTTTCGTCACTCTTTACAACACACAAGACTCATTCGCTCATTGATTTAAATCCATGCCACTGGATTATCTAATCAAAACAGATGCTGCACAATCTTAAAGCTTGCTTTAGTCCATCGCTGGACACTTTTAAGCTTACTATCAAAATGCTATTAGTACTTTGCAATGAATTACTCTGGTTGCTTCACATAGATGTTTTCCTCAAGACTTCCAATCAGGAAAGCTGTCTTGACATCTATTTGATGTCCCTCATAATTTAATATGAGCAGCAATAAATAAAAGAATCCGTATCAACATAAGCATAGCTACCAGCGAACATGTTTGCTCATAATCGAACCATTTCTTTCTGAGTACATCTTTTCGCAACAAGCTTTGCTTCCAAGATTTTCACCTTTCCGTATGATCCTCTTTTATTTCCCTTGACCACTTGCAATGGCTTTTACATCATTTAGTGGTCATACAAGTTCCCAGACTTAATATAGAATCCGTAGATTCTATTTCAACATACATTGCAACTTACTAAGATTCCGCATTTTAATCTTGTAGTGCTATGTCGTATTCGTGGGATAATACCATGTTTATTAGGGATCAAGTCTCACGACTCTCCCAAACATATATTTATGAGTTGTCACACAACCCTCCCACTACGACAAGGCACTACATGTAATTGTGTATCAGATGTGACACGCGTTGCAGTTTACCTTGTGGTATATCCTCTTGTACACTTGGTACTTATACTTAGTGTTTTCCTCTCACTTCCTTTAGAACAACTTATACATGGGCTTGTGATTTATTACATAGTCCTTTTCCAAAAATCTGATTATTGTGTTAACAATTACCCTTCGATCTTTTGGACTAAATAAATCACTATCCATTTTTCTAGAATATCCCATATACAGACAAACGTTTCACAAATTACTGTATCTAGGGCATATCCATAAATTGAATTTAATTATTCCAAATAATTCATCACCTATCTAATCATAACCATAAGAGCCTAATACCTTCTACCCACCACACCATTCAGCTGGAGCATACCCGGTGTAGTCAACTTGAGATTTAATCTCAACTTCTGATCAATAGCTCCTAACTATCCCAAGAGGTATTCGCCATCATGATTGAATCATAATGACTTAATATATTTTCCATGACGCTTCACTGTACCAGTCTTACAATTCTTGAATTAATCAAAGAATTTAGACATGCAGTGCATCATATAAATATATTGGTTTCCAGAATAATCTTCGAATATTCATAACCATCACTCGCCTGGATAATATTAGGTTCGCTTGAATCAGAATGAACTAATTCCAACATATATATCTTTGGCTCTACACCCCACAGCCTTGAAAAGGCAGTTAATCATTTTTACTTCCAAGCAGGACTCGCAAGTCTGATAGTTTCCACTTCAGATAAACCTTACGATCTATCGGCTATCAACTTTTGAATCCTACTCAAGTAAAATGAATTAGTCTTAGACGCCAAATGTATGTTTAGTTCATCTCCGAAGGTTCCTTTCTCTTACTCATATTAGAAGATGCATTATTTAATTACAATTTATTGCATCTGTGGGATGTACATGATTCAAGAGTATACTTATTATCCACCAACGTACTTTAACGGGTTATAACCTCATTCCTCATTACTATGACCATGTCATTTAAGTGAAATGAAGTGTCCATCCGTTAATGCATAGAAACCGAAATTAAATTCTTTCTATGAAACGTACGAAAAGGTAATTTCTCATAATCAATCGTTTATTCTTATCATGAGATAAATAAACAACTCCCACTGCAATAGCCACTACCTTTGTAGTTTTACCCATATTATTAACTATCTTATCCTTACTCAGTGATAAACATTTAGTGACTCCAGTATCTACATACTTCGAGTAGATGCCATCACTAATCATGTTTAAACCATTAGTAAATAAGATATTAACCATGTTCAGTTCATGATGAAAATTGGCTTTCTTTTGCCACGAGTTTGGTTAGAAGTTTCCCACCATATACAACCTTTCGTATTTCAGGTAGAACTTGCTCAAAACATCCAGACAAATTGTGAAGAATAAATTAATTTAGGTTTCCCTTTCAATTTCTATTCCAAGCTCTTCCAATTCATTCATCAATTTAACCATGATCTTCTGCCTTTTTAATTTACTCAAGTATCCGAAGAGTTACATGAGATCATCATATTTCTATGAACCTCTCATCTCTTCACTAGAGACTTTAATAGGCATCATGAGATGTCCTTTGTGAGAATACACATGTATTTTCTTAAGCAGTAATTTTCAAAACCAAGATTCTTTTCTAATCATTTAATTTGGACAAGTAAGTATAATGTCTTATAGTTAACAATTAGTGAAATAAAACCATTCGAAATTCAGAGAATCTCAAATAAATATTCCGATCAAATCTTCGAATTTTATCCTTTTATATTGTTTCCCTCAAAACAATATAAAAATAAAATTCACCGACATCTCAAGTACCGTGAGTCTGCAAGCCACGTTAGGGTGGACGTTTACAAACCCGAACATTTACATGAGAAGGTTTTACCCATTAATTTCATTTGTCAACCTAACTTTATGACAAAATAATTAATAGTCGGTTCCTCTTTAGCCATGTAAATAATAGCAGTGACTCCGTTGGGGAGGATACTAATTATTCACATCTAAGTGTACACCATTATTTGATCCCAAGTCCGCTGCCCAAGCTTGTGTGCCTTACTGTTGGAGAAGTACACACGCGCTCAGATAACTTTCTACAACCATCAATTATATAAGTTTGTACTAGTGAACCGCATATAAGCTCATCCGTTAGGGAGGAAGGCACTATAGCCAACGCGCAAGTCCATATGCATCACATTACAAACAATAATTATTTACAGAAGTTTGTACCAGTGATCCGTGAATAAACTCATCCGTTAGGGAGGAAGGCTCTAATGCCAACGCGCAAGTTTACTCACATCACTTACAAACCAATAATGGAGGCCGTGGGAATTTATTACCAATCCCCTCTCCCACTTAGTTATTTATCACCGAGGGTTTTAACATGCATATAATATTCCAGAATAAAATATACAACTTAGACATGCTTCTATTAACAGCAATTTAAATAAATAAATTACATAGAACATGTCTTACACATATACAACAATAATTGACAATTAAATCAATTAATCAGTTATATAACATTAATTAATTGCATAAATAGTGGATTAATTAATTTGGGCCTGAAGAGCAACAAATAAGCACAAAATGAGCAGCATATTAATTTATTAATCAAGCTCATTATCCATGGCCCATAATCTTAACCCAAAATTAAATTAAGTCCACCAAGCCCACTAGCACAAAAAATCCATTAATAAAATTAATTAATCATGCTTGGCCCATTACCCACAATTAATTAAAATAGGATTAGCCCAGCAGCCCATTAGCATTTAATTAAAATTGGGCCATTTGATAACAGCCCAAAACCATTTAATTAAAAATGAGCAGCCCACAAGCTTAATAACTAGGCCCATAAAGACACCAACAGCACACTAAAAAAAATCAGAATTGGGCCCATCAGGCAGCCCAACATCAATTAAAGAGAGCCCAACAGCCCAACACCAATTCAAATGCTGCCCTAATCTAAATCAGCCGCAACATCAACCTAGCCTCTGCACCGGTGCCATCAGCAGCCGCTGCTGCCGGCGGCCGCGCCAGTAGCAACCGTCGGGACCGAGACGTCAGCCCTCCGACCGTGTGCTGCCACCGACCGCGTGCTGCCAGCCCGGAAATAACAGCCGCAAACAGCAATCCGCAGAGTCTACCGCCGCCGTGATGAGATGCAATCAGCGCCGCCGCGCAGCCGCTTTGCACGCTCACGCCGTGCATATCCATCTTCGCGTCCATCATCTCCAACTTGCTTCATGTCGGCAGACACGATCTAAAGATGGAAGCCCTGATCTGGAAACAGCGACACACCCGACCGGAAGAGACCACAGCCTCGACCGGAAGCACTCCAGACCCATCCGAAACTTGCAGGACTTGATCGGAACTATCAAGGGACACACTTGGAATGCTGTTGCTCGTCTGCCACAGACGTCGTCTTCCACTGAAAAAAAATAATCCAGCGAACGCTGTCTCCTTGTGCAGTCGATCGTCGTCCCTTCTGCATACAATTCGCAGGCACCGTTGGTCGACACCCATGAGTCGCCGCTATCCCTGCCAAGCCTTGGGACAGTCGCTGCCAGGTCATGATGATTGTCATACTATCACCACCATCCGTCGTACATGGTGCAGCCCATGAGGCCCGTGTGAAGTCGACTATATTTCTTTCACGTTCTCGTCGATCAACCACGCCCATCAACAGATCAGTGATATTAGGATAGCGTTTCATCCTCTCATCGTCGTCGCGCAGCGAAGTGATAATCGTGTATGTGTAATACGGGAGTATGATAGCAAAAACAATCAACAATAATCACACCCAATTACAAGAATAATTGACACATATCATATCCAAAACACACAGCCTGATTGCTCAACATGTGATTAATCCAGATTGAATTCATTTAATCAAATAATCACAATAAACCAATGAATCACGTTTTCACCACGAAACCAACGCTCTGATACCAATTGTTGGCAATTGGATCGTGTGGTTCAAACCTGATCGTTAGGTTTCCAGGCAAACAATTAGCGGAAGCGATTAATAAACTGTTTACCGTACTTCTGGGTTGGTGTAGAGGTTGATCGTTGTAGAGAACCACCTCTCGATCTTCTGCTGTATGTCCCAAGTGTGATCCTGCTGTTGTGTGGGCAACAGTCTGCAGGATCTCTCAATCTGCTTCTCTTCCCTTTTCTCACCAAAAGAGGCGCAGGAATAATCTGAGGGTTCCAGGAAGCTGAGTTCACTTATATATTGGGCTACAGCAGGGACCAGGAGGAGAAATTGGGCTGGGCCTCAATTGAACTTAATTAACCAAGCTTAGCCCAAAGCTTTTAATTAAATCCAATAATAATAATATAGTCCACTAAAATATTATTACTGCACTACCCGTCCAATCCCAAAATTATGTTCTGGGCTCCTTCTTATTATAAGCCCGATAGTCTCCCCATGTTTAAGATATTCAATGTCCATTAATTAATTAAGTTACTGACAACTCAAATTAATTAATATCTCATCCGAGAGTAGTACCACTCAATCTTATTATCATGCCGGAAATTAATCCACTTGCAAGATTTACATGATAAACCTTATGAGCTCCTCAAGGGGACATCATCAACCTATGACGGACATGGATTCCTTCTACAATCAACAGCACACCATAGATACAACACTACTTCCCAACTCACCGAGTTTGTTGATTTAATACTTATAAATCTCACCCATTGATGAATCAAAGAAATACATACTGCCCTACGTGTCGAGGTTATTGTATAGGGATTAAGAGTACGAACTTCCATAATAACAGAGATCAAGTTCTACTATATAGTCAGTATAAGAAGAACGATCTCAGGCGGTCCTGCTCAATACACACAAGTGCACTAATGTGATTCTATAGCCAAGACAAGCTAATACCAAACCACACTACAACCATACCGATAGAGAGTCCCCGTCTATCTCAGTTGTGAGCATCTGTTTATACTTTATAAGGAAACCGATAATATGATCTTCCGCGTGTTGTCGCACATCATATTATCTACAGTATAAAGTAAATGGACTATTGCATCATGCATATAAAATAAATTATAAGATGCAATCATTTGATCAATGATTCTCATTTCAAATATTGTTATGACATTGTTCATACTAAAGCTAGACTTTTTGTATACAATCCAACAATGGGGTGTATGATGATTGTGTTGCTCTCTTCAATCCAATGAATAATGATGTGATCTACATCCCCTTTTATACTTGTAAACTCTCCTTATGGACCTTGGATATGCTTTTTCTTAGAAAACACAAAAATACATGCACAGGGGATAAAAATCTCGTCGAAAATATATTTGTGAGTCCCCATTCGACCAAAGTAGTTCTGGTCGAACGGGAGGTCGAATGGATCTCCTTGGTCGAACGGGAGGTCAAGCTGCATGCGCAGTCTCATGGTTTCAAGGATAACTTCCACATCCGAGCTCCTATTTGAGAGATTTTTGTGCTCACGTGATTCTCTCTTCTTTGGCTTTCTATCCATATAAAGAAATCACAGAGACTCCAATATTTGAATGTGTAACAAATCATTCAAAGAGGCACATCTATTCTATTCATCACAGTTTGCGAGACATCACCATTTTGATCATAACTTTCTCGTTTGGATTCCAATTGAAGTGTTCCTTTTCCATAATGATCCTCTCTTTTGTGACTTTCCAACCATGTATCACACTTTCAATTCAGAGCTCTACACGAATACAGAAAAATAGCACAAGTTGAACGTGCGTTTTTCAGCATTCATACACAATTTGCACATTTTCTCCAACTTTGCACTTTTGATCATTTTTTCACCTAAAACGCAATAAAACATCTCAAGTATACATTTTTCTCAAATATATTGAATATAAGACACTTTTGCTAATATATAACAACAATTTCTATAAAAAATGTGTTAAATTGGATACTAAAACATGCTTATTTTCACTCTCATCATATTATTCTTTTTCTTCTCTTTTATGGATTCCACTTTCATATTATTTATAATCTACTCTAATTAGTTTTATCTTTTATACTTTTATTTAACCTTATGCAGGTTCAATCATTCTCTTTAAAGGTATCATTATACTTTTTAATTTTTTGTTATCTTATTTTTTTTCTCTTTTTAATCGGTGGAACCTGTGGCCCACACCTCTTCTTGATTAATTTCTTTTTTTTATTAATGGTCTCCACCCTTCTTAATTAATTTATCCTCTTTATTAATGTTATTTTATTTTTATTTTTTAAATTTACTATACTTGAATGACTATTATACCATAAATCCTAAATCACAAAGGTGAAATTACAATTATACCCTAAATCCTACGAGTAAAATTACAATTATGCCCTAAATCCTAAACCCTTGGGGTGAAATATACCCTAAATCATAATGGTGAAATTATAATTATACCCTAAATCATAGGGATAAATTATACCCTAAATACAAGGGTTAAATTACAAATGAACCTTAAACTCTTGGAGTAAAATATACCCTAAACTATAAGGGTAAAATTACAATTTACTCTAAACTCTAAACTCTATGGGTGAATATACTCTAAACCACAAGGGTGAAATTATAATTATAGCCTTTTAATTAATCCTAAATTTTAAATATCTACTTTTTTATAAGATAAATATCAATTAATATAATTAATTATACAAAGTTAATATTTATCTTGAAATCCGAATCAAATCAATCAATGAAATTATACCTATTATATAAATCGAATATGATATATGTGTTTTTTTATATTAATTGCAACCAATTTAAATATTGTTTGATATAATTAATTAGATAACGTTTCAACTTTATTTTAATAAATAATAAAAATATTAATTAATTTCTAAAAAATTAATATAATTAAATATTATACATAACTTAAGTTGTATTTATTCATTAAGTATACTTAGACCACTATTAAAATTTTTGTAGGATATTATAATAAAGAGCCCAACAGTGGTGCTTTAACCTAAATATTGAGTGCCCCAAAATCATAATATAATTAATACTCCATTCGTTCCACTGAAAGGTCCCCATTTTACTATATTGGGCGTCCCACTCAAAGGTCAACATTTTTTCCTTTTAGTAAATGGCCCCACATATGGCTCTCCACTCACTATTAATTCAACTACCCACTACTCATTAAATAATAATACTCCTTAATCTTCGCGTAAATAGTAAATGGGGACCTTTACTTGGGATGGAGGGAGTATACCTTTATATTTTATTTTGAGAGTATCATAAATTATCTATCTATCTATCTATATCTATACATATATAAAAACAAACCTAAATTTTTATTTTTATCTTTAATTTTTTTTACCTCTTTTTAATTTTAATATATTTATAAATCATGCATTTTTAATTTTGACAGTCCATTTAAAACATTAAATCTTAACTATTAATATTATTTATGCTAATAATAATTTTTTTAATTTTTAATTAAAAATATAATAATGTAGTACATATGAGTGATATTTTTAGCATATTCTATTAATTATCAAAACTATTTCGTTCACTTCAAAGAGTCTCATTTTTCCATTTTGGACGTCTGCCCCTAAGGGTCTAACTTCCCTTTTTAAACACATGAAACCTACACACATCCACTAATACAATTAAAATATAGGGTCCACACACACTAATATAACTACCCATTATAAATTAAATAATAATATTCCTTAATTCATGTGCAAAAAGTAAATGCACCCATTTGGGGCAGACGAAGGGATTAGTATTAAATGGACGTTTAAGATTAAAATTGAATAAAAATTAAATAATATAAAATCATGAATACGTTTAATAGATATTTAAATGGATACGATATCTCTACATAAGTGTGTAACCTATATGTTGTCATTCCTAAATATAAGTAAAAATTAATGTTATGAAAAACTAAGCGTATATACAAAACTATTTAATTGATAAATATGTTTAAAAACTACATTTACATATTATATATAAATAATTAACAGTTTTTAAGGGATAATATGTTCTTAGCTTAGTTTGAAGCAAATAAGAAATACCCTGAGACAAGAAAACTGATATGTACAGAATTTTCATAGCACTTTGTCTGGAAAAGTAACACGAGACAATGTGTGAAAAGAAAATTTGATAATTGGGCGTGGTACGATTTTCTATGTTCCTCCTGGTGCCGGAGAATCTTTTTATTTGAGAAATCTGTTAAATCTAGTGCGAGGACTAACATGTTATGAAGATTTCCGTTAGGGGTGTGCGGATCGGGATTCAATACGGATTTTTAAAAAATCCGTATCGAAATTTGGGACTAATTTTTTTAAAAAATCAATATTGAATCCGTAAAGAAAAAATTCGATACGAATCGATTTGGAACGGATTTTCAGTAAAATAGATTTTGACAGAACGGAGTGGATCGGAGCGGAGCAGATTTCTTATGAGAAATGGAGTTTTCCATATATAAATAATTAGAAAAATATCAATTAAATAAAAAAACTAAATTTTCCATATCCAAATAAGAATCAACGGACGAACAAAATAATTATTAAACAAATTCGAAGTTTTAATATTTCAATAAAAAGTTATACTCGAATTGACGAAAAGTGAGAGTGGTGCGTTGCATTATTTCATAAACAATTCATATTATAAATAAAGAATGATTAACTTTTAATGAAAGTGATAATATATTTAATAAAAATTGATAATTATTTAAAAAATATAAAATAGTCTTACATAAGACGACCTCACGTGTTTTCCTAAAAAATAATAGTACTAAAATAAAGAAAATTAATAATTTTAGTTTTTTTTTAATCTTTAACTTTAAATTTATGGTGTATTTTAATTAAAGTATATCTAATAATATTTTAGATACAAATATGGATTATCATTTAAGTTTACGACTGAATTTAGACTTTAGAGATAGTACCATTTACTTTATTTATTATATTCTCTAAAATAATATTTTGAACTTTGAACATATTATTTTATTAATTTTCTATTTTTTTGGAAATTCATTTTACTATTAAATACTCCCTCCGTCCCACACTTATCTTCACACTTTTTGTTTTCATCCGTCCCACACTTACATCATTACTAAAAAAAACTTCACATTAACCAACAACCTCAAAAGTTATTATAATTTCAAAAATACCACTCTCACCTAACACACATAAGATACTTTATAATTTATTTATTACCTAAAAATATTACAATACCCATAAAAAGTCAATAAAGTTGGTCAAAAAATAACTTTTCTTAAACTTCGTATTTACAGTATCGGTGCAGAAAAGTATAGGATGGAGGGAGTATATATTTTCTAATATACAGTAATAAATAAATATTTAGAGCATTAGATATATTTTTAAATTATTATTTGTAATTATATTATAACTAATTTTAATTTATTAATTATGATTACATTATAATTAGTAGATTAAAATTAATTCATGACCTATAAAGTATAAACTATAAATAATAAGATAAATATATTATATATAATTTTAATGCATAATTTAAATTTGGTTTTTTGGTACGGTTCAGTTCGGTACGATTCGGTTCGGTTATATCCAATATTCGGTATGAGAAAATAGAAAATATTCAAGTTCGTACCAAACAAAAAATTAGTTCAGCTCGATTTAATTCGGTGCGGAAAAAATTAAAAAATCAATAATTTTTCAGTTCGGGATTAATTCGGTACGATTTTGGTTAAATCTAATATCCGTGCACACCCCTGATTTTCATAAATTTGAGAAAGAGACATTTAATATTTTTCAAGAAGCATGTAAATTTATAGATGCTATTAAGAAATGTGCATCATGGGCTTCCAGTAAGCTATTAAGAAATATGTTTGTAAATCTATTAATTTCTGGAAGTATAAGCATGCCAAAAACTGTGTGGGATGCATGTTGAAAAGAATTATTTGAGGATATATTATACAACGAGAGAAAAAGATTGAGACACTTGGGTGTGGCACATTAACAAAGGAAATAAATATATTTTTTGTATTTATTTTTTAAATACATATTTTCATTAAGATTTTAAAATTATTTCAAATTGCAGGTTTGGTGATGTCTAAGGCAGATATAATGGATACATGTTTGTGTGAGATTAATCATGAATTGATATCTATGAATAGAAATCTAGGAGATTTTGAAGGGATGCTCATTCCAAATCCTGAAAAGAATCTTCAGCATAATAACAGATTAATATCAAGTGAATTAAGGTATAACAGATCATCACTACAAAAAGAATACCTGAATTTGATGAAGAAACTAAATGAAAATCAAAAGAAGGTGTATCACCTAGTGATGAAAAACGTTATCTCTGAAAGTGGCAGAGTTTTCTTCGTAGATGGATATAGTAGAGGCACTGGAAAAATATTCCTATGGAAGACGATATTGGCTTATATTAGATCATAGGGGGATATAGTGTTGAACATGGCATCAAGTAGAATTGCATCCTTATTTTTGTCAGGGGGTCGAATAGCACACTCGAGATTTTGTATTCCACTTTTAGTGTGCATGAATTCAACGTGTAATGTGAGGCAGGGAAGCTATCTTGCTCAACTCCTTTCTATTGACAAGTTGATCATTTGAGATGAAGCGCCATGGTCAATAAATAGTTCATTAAGGCCCTTGACAAAATCATGAAAGACATCATGCAACTTGAAAATAGAGAAAATTCAACCAAACTCTTGGGGGGGGGGGGGGGGGGGGGGGGGGGGGGAATTGGGAGGAAAAAAAAATAATACTCCCTCTGTCCCATCCTAATGAAGGATGGTTACATTTATTTTTTGCACGTTGATTAAGGAATATAATATTTTAATGTATAGTGGATAGTTGTATATCCCCAAATTGGAAGTATATAACTACAAGGCCGAGAGGACATATAAATTATAAGAAAGAAAACCAATTATACATAAAAATAGTAATAATTATTTTCGTACAAAACACATATAAGATAATTATAAATATAAATAAAAAATAATATTACAACAAAATTCAAACAGACCAAAATCGAACGAGACAAGATCAAATATATTCGTAGAGATAAAACTATTAAAATCAAAATATAATTAACAATAATCCTATAATAAAATATTAAAAATTATTCGCAAAATATAATTATTTTCGTGCAAAATACATATGTGATAGTTATAAATATAAAAAAAATGCTACAACAAAATTCAAACCAAACCAAAATCGAATGAGAGAAGCTCAAACATATTCATACAGATACATAACAATATTATAAAAAATCTACAATCCTATAATAAAATGCTTTTAGTGCAACGCATGGACTAGAAATACTAATTTTTAATAAAAGTGATAATATTTTTCTTATTACTAACTGTACAATAAATTACTAATTATTTTGGAAATAAATTGTAAAAGAAATAAAAAGTGATAACATTTATATTGAAATGTGATACTTTATTATGAAAAAGTGATAATTATTCAATTAAATTATTTTACAAATAATTTTTGAGACGAATAAAAGGAGATAATAATTTTATAATTAAAAAGTAATCTCTAATCTATGAAAATCGATATTTATTTAATTTAATTATTTACTAATTTTTTTATATTAAATCATTTTAATTAATCTTATTAATTAAATAAGTGAAATTGAATATTAAATAGGAAGCAGAAATAATAATTACCTAAGAAGTAATTATTTAATTGGAGCTCCGTCTCACGTAAGAAGATCAGTGACACGGTCTCACCCAAGATTTACCCTTAATATAATTATTTCTATATATATTAGCAATATAATGATAATAAAAAATAAAAATAGAAAGATTATATGTGATATTAAAATAAAAATAAAAACAAAATATGCGGATTAACCACATTGCGACACATCATATTTTTAAAGAGTTATTTATAGCAGCGTATTCCCAGTTAGTATATATTCTTTTTGTCCCTATTTAAAATGGTCTTTTATTTTTTGCATGTAGATTAATGAGTATTATTATTTAATGTGTAGTGGGTAGTTGTATTGGTGGGTATGTGGGCCCCATATTTTAATTGTATTAGTGGATGTGTGTAGGTTCCATGTGCGTTAAAAATAAAATTAGATCCTTTAAGCGGGACAGCGAAAAAAAAAAAGCGACCCTTTAAAGAAGATGTAGGTAGTATAAGATACTCCATCCATCTTCTTTTAAATTGCAAACTTTTAATTTTAGACCGTCCTAAAAAAATTTGTACCTTACTAAAAAAGTCAAAACAATCACATTTCCACACACTTCATTTACAAAAAAAATAAAAATTACCATTACCTATCACACCTAATATATTTTATTCTTTATTTATGGGTGATGATAAGCGGTATTATTATAATTAGAGTACAAAAGGAAATGTGAGATATTAAGGGTATTACAAAATTACATTCCCCCAATTTAATTAGACATCATTATTTAATATACAATCTAGTGTTTTTATAATCAGGAGATCAAACCGGTAGCTCTAATGGTTCGAGGTCGGACCGACAGTTCAACAGGAAAAACATATTTTTATTATATTTTAAAATAAGTATTACAAAAATATATAATAAATAAAATTATTTAACAATTTATATATATATTTGAGCCCATTGAGTACATTTCTTTTTTTTGAAATGGCCCATTACCTAATATTATTACAAGCCCACTTCATCAGAGTTTTTTAGTATTAGGGTTGATCTGATAATAACTCATTCCTCCCCATTCTTCTTCAGCTTCGTTTCTCTCTTCCCCCCTCTCTCTCATTTTCGTTCTTCCTCAGTCTCTTTCAGCATTGCTCACTCTCTCTCTTCCCATCTCTCTCTCAATTCAATGATCATGAATTTTTCATTCTTTTCTTCTTGATTTCATGTTGCCTTTTCGTCAATCTAAGCAACAGTGTCCTCCGATGAAGATTTCAGTTCGATGAACATTTCAGTTTGCAGCGGAGTTTAATAGTAGAGGTAGTATAAATCCACTAAGAGCTTTTCAATAGTATTTTCTTTGTTTTATTGGATTTGGTCAACAATCAAATATATGTATACAATATATATAGAACTTATATTTTGAGATTTTATTGAAATTTTATCAGCAAAAATTGAGATCTTTGTAAAAGATTTTGAAACAAACCAGCAGTTCACCGGTTTTATCGATTTATCGGTTTTTTTGATTTTGACAGGTCCAATGTGGTTTTTCCAGTTTAACCGTACAAGCGGTTATATGGGGTGCTCCGGACCTGACCTGGCTCCAGTTCCAAGTTGAATCGATTCAACTGGCCAGTCCGGTTTTAAAAACACTGATACAATCATTATCTTTAGTAAACTAAAATAGGATTTAGTTTTGATTAGATGACATCATTAGGTTAATTTAGAGATGGGGTGACATTTTCTTAGAATTTTGAATTATTTTTTGCTGGGTTATAAGTTCAGTACCCATTTCATTATTTCAATGTATTTTAGAGGCTTAATTACAAATTTAGTAAAAATTTAAGGAATATTTTTTTTAACGGAATCCTCAATCTGATTTCAACCCCCAATCTACCTCCCTCCCTCTCTCCTCCCTAATTGCTACCTGCTCCCTCCAATGTAATCTCTATATTTCCAACATCGAAGTAAGATAAGGTTCCTCTACCATAATCCAAGCCGTCAAAATTCGGTGGTGGCAAGTAGAAGAATCCCAACGTGTTATCTCTCTCTGTCTTAATCTCGCCCGCGTTGAAAAAAGATAAAGTTCCTCCATCATAAGTGGCGGACGCAGCTTGGGACATGCTGTACCCCCAAAATTGAAACTAATAGTTATATGTATTAGGTATGATAAGTTGTATGCATGTAGTTTAGTGGTTGAGGAATTGATTTTTGAGAGAAAGGTCAAGAATTCAACTCTCCATTTAGTTTTGTTTTTATGTTTCAAATTTTTTAATCATTTAATTTCAAATTTTTTAATCATTTAATTTCTTCATTCTTCATTGCTATATACTCCCTCCGTCCCAAAACAATTGACACATTTTTTTGGGCACGGAGATTAAGGAGTATAATAATTTAATGTAAAGTGAAGTGAGAGAAATAATATTTAATGTGTAGTGGGTAGTTGTATTAGTGGTGAGTGTGATGTGTGTGTGGGTCAATGTAAATAAATAAATTGGTTTCGTGCGGGTCCCATATTCTTAAAAAGGAAATATGTCAATTGTTGTGGGACAACCCAAAAAGGAAAGTGTGTCAATATCTTTGGGACGGAGGGAGTATAATATTAATGTTTAATTTAATTCACATTTTTTATTGATTTGTAATTTTAGATTGTACTAATTGTAATACAAATTTATACTCAATTCATTACTATTTTTTCAAATTTATGTTATAGACTTATGATAGTAATGTTTTGAATTTCTTTTTACAAATTAAAATTTCACGGTATCAATATTAATTATAATTTTTTAATATTAATTATATATTGTAAAATTTTATATAGTAAATAATACTCTTTCTGTCTCACCAGAAAAGGGTCTTTTGCTTTTTTGCACGTAAATAAGGAGTATTATTATTTAATGCGTGGTGGGTAGTTGTATTAGTGAGAGTGTAGTCTCATAATTTAATTGTATTAGTGGGAATGTGTGGGTGCATGTGTGTAAAAGAGGAAAGAGGATCCTTTTGGTGTGATACCTCAAATGGAAAAAAAAACCCTCGTTAAATGGAACGAAGGGAGTATTTTTATAATTACATGTCGTACCCCCAAGAAAAAATTCCTGGGTCCGCCACTGTCCATCATGCAAGCTAATGAAATCAGGTGGTGGCAAGCAAAAGAAGGTGTCTATCTCTCTTTGTATTTTTGCGTGATTCTATTTTGATCTTAATATGAAAGGGGGTTGGATGCGCTTTTGTCTTCCTCTAAAATCTAATGTGTGGAATTATAAGGATCTGAATGTATTGCAAAGGTTTGATTAGATGAAATCTTGAATGTAGAGGTGATCTATTTTAATGGTGTTAGAATTGAGAAATGGAAAATCTTGGTGAAGATTGTTGAGGGAGATAAAAAGAAGTGTAATGCCCACTATATATATATATATATATATATATATATATATATATATATATATATATATATATATATATATATATATATATATATATATTTTTTTTTTTTTTTTTTTTTTTTTTTTTTTGATACCGAGTTTCCGACTAGTCCTCGAGGAAACAGTCCCGGCCCCTCAGAACTGCCTCCAAGTAAATCGCGGTAACCACACAATGGATCACAGGTTCCTAATATCTTTAACTACTGCGTTCCTAATATCTTTAACTACTGCACACAAGGACTCAGAACTGCCTCCGAGTAAATCGCGGTGCCTCCGAGTAAATCGCGGTAACCACACAATGGATCACAGGTTCCTAATATCTTTAACTACTGCGTTCCTAATATCTTTAACTACTGCGCACAAGGAGTCGATCCCCAAGTGATTGCTCCATGCGGGTGATTGCTCCATGCTGACCCTCCCCCTAACTCAGCCGCAGGTTCCCACTGAGTTTCAGCCTCCCACACTGCCGCTTGTAGACCTTAATATTAATTGTTCCACCATTGCGCTTCGGGGGGCTTGAACCCCTGACCTTTCAATCAGGGGCACCTCAATGTTGACCCCTCAACCACTGGGCCAACATATCATTGGTGCACTATATTTATATATACTAGTATGAAACTCGCGTAGTATGCTAGATCTTTGAGTTTTTAATTTGCATAATTAGATTATAATTTTAATTTAACAAATTAAAATATTATTGATAAAATTATTTTATTTACTTTTGATATATAATAAATATTTAAAATTAATTTACAGTAATAAGAAATATATAAATACCTTACTCTTAATATTACTCCTTCCATTATGTATTTGCATTTACATTTAATGTTTCACGTTGTTAAAAGAATATTTGTCTATCAATTTTATTGACTTTGAGGGATATTTTAGAATTCTTTAGATAATAAATAAAGTGCAAAGTGATGTTATATGTATTAGATAAAAGCGAAAATTTTAAAAATAAGATAACTTTTGAGGTTATTAAATTTATTACTATTTTCTTTTTGGAATGTAAAGGTTATTGGTGGACGAATGAATGAAATATGGATTTTTTTGGAACTTTCAAAAACTATCTAAAAAAAGTATTTTTGTGCAATTTTAATGGCTAAAATAGTTAAAAAGCATTAAAATATAGATGGATAACAAGTTTTCGCAGTAAATAAATTATTGGAAACAAGAAAATACGAGACGTTCCAAATTTGTTAAGACATAAAGATTTTTATTGAACTTTCAAATATTACCTAAAAAGTATTATTTTAATGGCCAAGATAGCATAATCAAAATCTCATATGCATACTTAAAAACTTCAGATTTCAAAATATCCAATTAGCCCACCCAAACTTTCGAGCTTAAAATATTTAGAACTATGTTTATAGGATATATCACAAACTTTATAGGAAAGTTTACTTTTAGAGTTACACAAAAATAACATGTTTTCATGCTAGTTCTTTAATTATGGAGAGAAAACTATGGAAAGATTGAATTCGAAAAAAATCGGCAATACAATTGTCATGCATAAAAATCAAGAATTAGATAAAGTGTCTTTGAACCTTGAGTAGAAGAAATGAAATAAAAGAATATAGGAAGTTGAAAATGAATTAACAGAGCATAAAAAACCATAACTTAAAATAAACGTACAGCTTCTAAAGCTATCAAAATAGATTTAACCTATAAAAATATCAAGTATGTTAATTAAAACTTTTTTGTCCATCTAGAATCAACAACCTTGTAAACCATGGGAATACACTCATCATATTCTGAGACACCTAAGCAATATTTAGAAAAGATAGAATAAGCCTAGTTTGATCTGCTGGAACAGTCTAATATAAATACAAAATTCATCGGAATATTTCTTTAAATGGTATATTCCAGAAGAGTAGCATGCTTAATGTAAAATAATAATAATAATAATAATAATAATAAAAGACGTAATTAATCAAAGATGTTGGCAACTCATCACAAATTCTTCTCTGCTAAATTGTGAAATCATTCTATTGTAGATGCATATAATTTGAATCCTCCCAAATGATACACATCCGAAGCAATTTATTATACCTTATCTATTTGAGACTTTAAGCTATTAAACATACCTCCTCACGAATTGGAGTCACCCAAAAGTGAGATTAATTTCTACTTGCCTTTGGTAAAGCAATATCTTCAACTTCAGAGGCAGAATCTGCTTTAGAACTATCACTCCCTTTTAACTTGTTACGTGGTAGATAATTATAACATATCGTAATTTGAAAAGACAAACCATGACACATGAGTCTAAATTAAAAAAAAAGAAGGAAAGAAAAAGTAACAGTAGCCATACCATTGGGTAATTAGGCTTTTCATACACTATCTTCCTCTCACTGTTGAGAATTTACATCTTGCCTGGCACATCCTGCTGCACTATTAAACACCAACTACACCTCTATGCCAAATAATACTATATAGTACTGAAAATAACTTGCCTTCTAGTGAAGCAACTTGCAAGTTCACAATGATTAATAACACAGATGGGCTTTCAGAACTTCAGGTTTTAATTTCAAACAACTATAGCTCGTCCTTTTTCTCTCTCTAGGAAATTGCTGCTCCTTCTCTCTAGAGAGTTTCCCTCCCCCTCCGTAAATTAGCCTCCTCCGAGCAGAGTTAATGGAGGCCAGTGAGCTGGCTACCCCTTGAGTAGTCTCCATTAACTTCTGCACACGTTTCAGTCTGGCCATGGCTGGCCGGAATTCGGTGTCGCTACCTACTTCCCCCTCCGGAAGTAAGGGAAGCTTGAATCTCAATAACAAGAATGATGTGCATGCTCAATACAAGAAAAGAAAGAAGGTAAAGGTGATGTCTCTTATGGAGTTCTCAAAAATACAAACTCCTCCGTCAAGGAAGAGTTGCACGCTCAATTCGGGACAGATCATAGCAAAATCGCCGGAATCTTCATCTCCATTGATGCGGCCAGACTCGTCAACTCCGTTGATGCAGCAGGCAAGTGTTGACGTTGAAGATGGAGAAACAACTTTATTGCCGTCGGAAATCACAGTGCAGCAGTTGCAGACTGCTCCTGCTGTCAAAAGTGGAGAATTCCCATGTTTGGTTAGTGGAAAGCTTGTATCTCATAGTCAAACTTCTCTCTCCTCCCCCTTTCATGCAAAGTGTCCCACCAACCCATGTACCCCCACTACCTACCCTACTCCACTAAAAGACAATTTGATTGGAATTGTCACCAACTCCCCTCAATCCACATCCCCCACTCTCTCTCACCAACTGACCCCCAACTCCCGTCCTACCGGATCTTGCGCAGCGCTGACGGAGCTTATTACTTTAACTCTGTCCAAACCCCCCACCAACAACCCTGATCCCATCATATTTGGCTCTATCTCGTCTCCATCTATTCTACCCGAGCCCCATTTCAATCGTTAACACCACCATGAAGCTTCAATCTCCAAACAAAACCAGTTTTTCCCCCTTCCTACATCCCTAATCCATCAGCCCCTTCCTCCCGTGTACCACTTCAAAACCCTGGAACCAATAACCCCCAGCCTAAAACCCCAACTGATCCTAAAAATAAGCCTCACAATAGAAAACCCAACCCACGCCATAACCTTCAGTACATTCCTCCTCTTAAAGACGGAAGTATTGTTATTCCTGATGAAGAGAGAAGCGCCGAGTGGGACTATACCCTAGTTGGTTATTTCGCAGGCAGGTATCCTGGGTACTTGGCTGTGAAGGAGATGGCCAACAAATGGGAGTGGAAGTCGAAATAAAAAATCATGATAGTGGATGGATCATATTCAAGTTCAAATGTGAAGAAGATGTATAGTGGGTGATGCAGAACGGCCCTCATGAAGCTAAAAAAATGTTCTTAATGCTCAAAAGAATGTCCCCCGACTTTCATTTTGATGAAGAAGGAATATCTACCATTCCTGTGTGGGTCCAATTTCCGGGATTTTCTTTGGACATGTGGACCACCTCTCTTCTTAGTATGTTGGCATCGGCTGTTGGTCATCCCATAATTACTGATGATTACACTAACACTCAAGAGCATGTTTCCTTTGCTCGTATGCTCATCGAGGTTGATGCTGCGAAGCCTCTGAAAGATGTTGTATGGGTGAACACTTCGAAGGGGAGGTTTGCTTAAAATGTATTCTACGAGTTTGTGCCCAAGTTTTGTACCCACTGTGCTTGCTTGGGGCACTCCACCGAAGCTTGTTGTGCACACCAACAGCCACCACCCCAACAAGACTCAATTCCGGAAGCGGAAAGGCCCTTTCAAGATGTAGGAAGAGGGAAACATCGGCGCCACCGCAACAGGGGAAACAGGAACACTAGAGGTGGAAATGCCACTGGAAATGCTGCCGATGGAGCTCAACCAAATACGACCAATGTTCAGCAAGCTCCCCATCCACATCCTACTGGACTTCCTCCAACGACTACCCAACCAGCTGATGCAACCCACGGTAAGAATCCGGCCGAACCTGTGACTGATTCCAGTCATGTCTCTCCTTCGAGCTCGAGGATTCAACCTCTGGATAAGAGATTAACTTCCAATCAGTACTTTGCATTGCATCCCCCACGCATGAGTGATGATTCTACACCCTCCACTAGTAGGAATTTTAAAAGAAGAAGTTGGGTTGACATTGAATTTGAGAAGCTCCGGAATGCTCACTCGGATGGCTACATATCCGACGACTATTCCTCATGAGTCTCCTTACTTGGAATGTGCGTGGGATGGGACGCACACCTACCCACAATGCACTTAAAAAGTTGGTGCGTGAGCATGATGTTGTAATAGCAGGATTACTTGAGACTAAGTTATCCACTGCACGTTGTGAATCTGTTGTAAATAAAGTGTTCCCTGGTTGGACTTGTAAGCATAACCTAGATATTTGTAATGGAGGAAGGATTGTAGTTGTATGGGATCCCTGCAGAATTGAATTGCATGATTTTATTATTCATGATCAGATCTTATCTTGCCAAGCTATTTGCACTATTACAATGAGGAAGTTTGCTATTTCCATTGTATATGCTTACAATAGATATGTGGCAAGAAGGGCACTATGGGAACACATGGAGGATCTCTACCAAGGGCTAGAGGAACCGTGGATTGCTGGTGGTGACTTCAACTGCATCCTAATGGAAGGAGAAAAAATAGGTACGAATTTGAGTATGGGTGTAGCGGAAATGCGTGAAAGTTTTGCTCTCATGGGCCTTCAAGACACTCCATCCACGGGATGCTTTTACACGTGGACTAATGGTTCTTCTTGCTCAAAAATTGATCGTGTACTGGTTTACCCTCAGTGGAGGAATAATCGATGGAGAGTCGAAACCATATTTCTGCCACAAGGATCTTCATCAGATCATTGCCCAGCTGTGACTCAGTTTATTGCTATCAATGGAAATGCAACTCGTCCCTTCAGGTTTTACAATCTTTGGACAAAACATGATAACTTTATTTCAATTATTGCTAACCAATGGCAGGTACACGTTAGAGGTACGAAACAATTTGTGCTATGCTCCAAGCTCAAATTGCTAAAGAAGCCATTGAAAGAGCTCCACCTTCTTAATTACTCCCATATTTCAGAAAGAGTGAAGAGAGCTACTGAGAAACTACTCACTCTCCAACAAGCCTTTATGGCGAATCCACATCAAATTGGTTTGACATCGGAGTTAAATGGTGCAATTGGGAGAGTTAAGCATTTGGAAGATTATGAATCCACCTATATTTCTCAGATTTTGAAAAACAAGCATATCAAAAATCAAGATCGTGGCAGTAGGTACTTCTATTCCTTGATTAACGGTAATGCTTCGAGAAATGGTATATATAGAGTATTCACGGAGAGTGGGCCTATTACTTCATATTCGATGATTGTGGATAGTTTTCTTCAATATTATACCTTTCTCTTGGGGGAGAATACTCCACCTGTTGAATGTGTGGATGAATCAGTGCTGAACATGGGACCGAAAATCTCCCCATCAGATTATTAAAAGAACCAGTGATGGAAGATGAAGTGAGAGCGGCACTGTGGATGATTAATAAAAACAAGTCTCCCGGACCTGATGGATACTCCTCCCTCTTTTTTCAAGAGGCCTGGAGTGTGGTGGGTAAAGACCTCACAGAAGCAGATATAGAATTCTTCCGAAAAGGGAAACTCTTGAAGCAAATTAATGCCACTTTCACCTCTCTCATACCTAAGTCTAACCATAATCCTGGAGTGAAGGATTATAGACCTATCTCTTGTTGCAACATGGTCTATAAAATTATTGCAAAAGTGTTAGCAGTTAGGTTGAGAAGATGCTTGCCTTCCATTGTGGATCCAGCTCAATTTGGGTTTGTTAAAGGTAGGAAAATGAGGGATTGTATCATGTTAGCAGAGGAAATCTTTCGTGGATATGGTAGAGCAACCTGCAACATAGCTCCTCGAATGGCCATTAAAGTAGATATCTCAAAGGCATACGACTCAGCTAATTGGAGGTTCTTGTTTGATATGCTGCATGGATTGGGAATTTCACCCAAGTTCTGTGGTTGGATTGAACAATGTGTTACTACACACTCCTATTCACTTCTGCTAAATGGGAAACCGCAAGGTTTTTTTCAGGGAAAACAGGGACTTCGACAGGGTGATCCCATCTCTTCCCTCCTCTTTGTGCTATGCATGGAGTATTTTAGCAGACTGATGAAGGTACAGATTAGTGAAGGATTGTACAAATTCCACTCTAGAATTTGCAAGAAAGTTGATGTTTCACATTTAATATTTGCGGATGATTTGCTAATTCTGGGGTATGGAGATGATCGAACTGCAAAAAGTATTGAGTCTTGCTTGACTTCATTCGAGAAGGTATCGGGATTATCTGTTAATGCCCAAAATCCAATATTTTCATGGCTGGGGTGGCGACTCCCATCTTGAGCATCATTACAGAAATCTTTCCATACAAAAAAGGTACGCTTTCCTTCAAATACTTAGGGATTCCCATTTGTAGTAAAAGGATTGGTGTGAATGACTTCAACCCCCTATTGAATGATGTTAACAACATGATTCATAAGTGGTCTTCTAAGCTCCTTTCGTTCACGGGAAGATTAGAGCTTATCACTTCTGGCATCTATGGTGTATTATCATTTTGGTGTGCTATGGTGACAGTGCCGGCAGTTGTCATTGGTAGAGTGGAAACCATGATAAGACGGTATCTTTGGGCTTCAAAGGCTAGTGCAGTAAGATGGAAAGATGTCACTCAACTGAAGCACAATGGGGGATTGGGGTTGAAGGACATATCCACATGGAATAAGGCCCTTCTAGCAGCGGCACTTTGGGACATTCATAGGGAGGCCACTTCACTGTGGATAAGGTGGATCCACTCAGTGTACCTTACAGAGCATGATTGGATAGTGGTTACTCCAACTGCGAACTCTTCGTACATTTGGAGAACCATGATCCAAATAAGAAACAGAATAGCACGTGTGGAAGGAGAGGGAGATACAGTGGATCAAATTATGAATGCTTGTGTTCATGGGAAGTTCCTTCCTTCGATACTGTATCAGAAGCTGAGGAAGGATGAGACAGAGGATACAACGTTTGTATATAAGCAAATCTGGCATAAGTGGATTGTAAGAAAGTATAGCTTCAGACTGTGGCTTCTGCATAGAGGAAGAGTATACACCAAGGATAGAGTGTGGAATCTGAATGGTGATACAACATGTGGGTTTTGTGTGGGGAGTGCAGAGATGCAGACTCATCTTTTCTTCCAATGTCCATATACACAACGTATATGGGACATAGTGAAGAGATAAGATTGGATGGAGGCGCCGTATCACATCTGTAGCTGATGGATTTAGGAAGATACATGCAGACACCAGAAACGACAAGAAGGTTCGGAGACTCTTCGTCATCTCCTTTGCATCCATGATATACTATATATGGATGGAACGAAATGCTCTCCAGTTCGGTTCGAGGATGCTTTCTCTAGCACACATTGCAGACAAAGTCATTTCTCAGATCGTTAGTTTGTATTTGAATTATGGCATTGTAACATCCTAAGTGTGATGCTAAGGATGTAGTGATAGAATTTTGATTTTAACATGGTGCTTATGTACTTTGTAACCGTTGGAGCTGAAATAAACATTTACCAATTTCAGTAATAACACAGATGGTGGTGTAACAGATGATTGTAACACATAGAATAATGGTACTCATAGTTTTGAAACAAAAAGGTATTCACGATAGAAGAATAAAGTACCCCTACGTATAATAGCACACCACATGCTTCATGTATTAGTAGAAAGAATATTAAAATTGTTCCAAATGTGAAGAGAAGAAAGAAAAAGAAACTAAATAGAGAAAGCAGACCAGCTGCTGGTGAAAATAGCTAATATTAGTGCCCAAGTAGGCAATTTCGATAAGAGGAGACTAAGTGTGGAAGCTTGGACTTGATCACTTAAAAATCGGTTTTTTCAGCTTGGATTAAGAGTAGTCGGATTTATTGATGAAACTGCACTCTTGGGGGTCAATTAGCGACCTTAACACTCCAAGTAATCAACAAAGAAGCCTAAGAGAAGTCAGAAGAAAAAACAGGCTGGAGATTCCAATTAATGTAATCACAGTGGGAGTGAATACCAATCCAACTACATTACTGAGCTGGAACCTCCATGGATAGTCGATAGCAGTTTTACATTCATGATTCGGAAGTATAGAAGAGAAGAAGAAGTTTTTTGTGTAGTGACTATGGAAAGGAAGTGTTACCCGATAAAATGCCATTCATTGAAGGTAGAGCTACCCCTTCTGCCAGTCCAAAGAAAGCCCGAAAGGCTAAGACGCTGGCTGTCGAGTGATTTGCAGCCCTTGGAGTTAAGAGAGTTGCTAGAGACCATAATGCTGCACCCAAGCAATAACAACTTTTTCAACAATATTTATCCACTAAGGCTCCTCCGATAATTGAGCTACACATATAACCCCATAGACAGGATGGCAATGCATAAAAAACAACAATGTGCAATTAGCAAAGTATTTATTTAATCTAGTTATCAAGATACATTTATGTAATAGAAAATGCAAACTAATAATTTTGCACATAAAAAATTCCAGCCAATTAAATCCGCAGAAAACCACCGTAATTCTTTGGTGGTGGTTGTTAGATTGTATACTAAAAGCCACGCTTTAGTATGAACAATGTTTTAACAATATTTGAAATGAGAATCATTGATCAAATGATTGTACCTTATAATCTATTTATATGTCGATGCAATAGTCCATTTACTTTATATTATAGATAATATAGTGTGTGGCGTCTCACGAAAGATCATATTATCAGTACCTTATAAAGTATAAACAAATGCTCACAACCGAGATAGATGGGGACAATCTATTGGGATGGTTGTAGTGTGATTTGGTATTAGTTTTTCTTGATTATAAAATTACACTAATGCACTTTGTATGTATTGAGTAGGACTGCGTGAGGTTGTTCAATTTATACTTATATAAGAGAACTAGACCTCAGTTATTATGGATGTTCATACTCTTAATCCCTATATAATAATCTCGACATGTAATTCAGTATTTATTTCTTTGATTCACCGATGTGTGAGATTTAATTATTAAATCAACATGCTCGGTGAGTTGGGAGATAGTACTATCTCTATAGTGTGCTGTTGATTGTAGAAGAAATCCATGTCCTAATGATTTAGGCTGATGATTGAACTTAGCCTCATTTTAGGTATCAAAATGATTTAGAGCATGCGTCTTCTATGGTTTGTAGTATGAAGGTGACCAAGTGCAATTATCAAGCCCAAGGAATAGTAAAATTAAGAGTGTATCCAGATTCACTTTCAATCATACTTTATAAGAGCGATTGAATCTTCGTTTGAGTTTTAGACTAACAATTAAGCTAAGCACTTATCTAATCAAACAAGTAACACAACAATTATCAATTATCAAACAAGTAATAAGATGAATAGAATAGATATATTAGATCTTAGAAATGAGCAAGGCTAACCACAGTCATGATTAAGGTACTAGCTAAATATGCAAGATTATAACATCAAATTTCATTGATTATAGACTAGAAGCAATCGTGATTGTACCCCTAATCCCTATGGCCAAGACAATTAGATTCTCAACCCTTTTACAAGTTTAAATCCCTTAAGATCATGTCTTAATCTCAACTCACATGAAGGTACTATGATCCTAAGATTGATTCTTCTCATTCAAACTCAAATGTCCACTTATAAGTGTTCTAAGCACTAGAAGGGTATGGCTTACCTCTCCAATTACTAACATGCATGATCAAGTATTCAATTGATTCAATAAATCTCAACACATCACATTGGAATGGCCATCCTAATATAATAGATAGAAAATTTAACTACACAATTAAGAACATGAATCATGAATCATTCATTAGAAAAGAAAGTCCAAAAGTCAACTCATTTCAACATTTAAAATCCTACGTATCTAACATTCCCTCAACCAATCATGTGGCTAGCCTCACAAGAGGACTAGCCAACAATTGTCTTCATATGAACCTTACAAAGCTTAGATGAATCCATTGTTAACTCCAAATCAAAAGAAATACAAATGAAAAGATGAATTTCTTCCCTTTTTGGATAAGGTAGATCTCCTTCCTTCATGTGTTTTCAACTCTTCTATACCTCTAATCCTTCCAAGGATGGTGTGGGTGAAAGGTTTATGGAGTGAGTTATGGATTGAAATGGTTAAAATGAATGAATTTGATGGATTATGGATGTAGGAGAGAGAGAGTGTGTAATGTGGTGAGGAATTGTGTGTTTTGATCTTGTAACTGCTCCAAATGATCCCTCTCCTGTAATTCACGCTCAAACTAGGCCTTTATACCCCTTGAAACCTTCTAGAATATATGCACAACTTATTCTAGATTTTTACAGGAGCTCGACTCGAGCTGCAGAGCTCGACTCGAGTCGGTGCACTTTTCTCTGTGTGTATTGCGTGTTGACGGAGCTCCACTCGAGTTCAGCCCATGGCCATGGCATGGGCAAGTAGGTGTTTCACAAGCTGGCACATGGCCTATCTCACAGGCCCGTGTGTGGCGCATGACATGAGCTCAGACACAAGCTCGACTCGAGCTCAGAGCTCGACTCGAGTGTGGTCAAGTCCGATCTACCTTCTCTGTTTCAGCTCCCGACTCCGTTTTTGACCTGTTTTACACACATTTAAGCTTAATTCCACACGTATATCTATCTATATCACACTTCTCTTATTAACATAAAACTCCACCAAAAGATACACAAATCGGATAAAAACATACGAAAATCCACAAATAAAGACACTAAAATCTAGGTGAAAATAACGACAATCAACCCCAAAACTTAAAATGTTGTTTGTCCTCGAACAACGAAAAATGATAACAAGAGGAGAGATTTTCACCTAGGAAAATATCTAACAAACATAAGTAACAAGGACTACACAACACATCAAGTAATCCTACAATATTAAACTTGCAACATGAAAAAGTAAAAAGTTCAATTTCAAGAGAACAAAGGGCAATAGAGTTCCTTCCGGTCCAAGCCTCACATAGGATATCAAAGTGCACTCAACACTTAATGAAGTAAGGTTAGACAACACTCCTCAACCGAGTAAAACCGACGCGCCATAGGCTTACTCATGGACTATGTTCACAAGCTAGCCTAGTCTAAAAAAGTGATCAAAAAGGTCTTTATCTTTGGTTGTAATGTTAGGGTCTTTGGATGGGTAGGAATGTTTTGGATACTAGTGACTCAATAAGTGCAAGTAATCAAAATGATGATAATCTATTTCTATTCCTTCACTTCTCATTCTTCCTTTCTTTTGCACTAAACTTCATCAAACCATAAATTTATTGAGCTTCTTTTGATAACATGCCTTCTTTCTTTGCATATTTTGTTTTTTTGAGCATATTTTTGTTGATTTTTCTCCTTTTTCTTTTGTTGAGGTTGCATGTGTATTTGCTTGAGCTCTTTTCCATCATTTTCTTTCTTATCACCATTTCCTTCTTTTTCTTGCAAATTTATCTTATCAAACCTTATCAATCATCATCTTCTCAATCACCCACACAAAGGTTATATATATAAGGCTCAAAATTGCTTACTAAGGATGATGTTTGGGTAAGGAAATTTATGGCCATGACTTTAAATAACAAGGATGGCCTAAGATCATTTCACAAATCTCAAATATGCGGGCTTCATTCCTATAGTCCATGAACAAATTCTAGCTTGTCTATGTTCAATCGGTCCTCTCAATAAATCTAACTGTGGAGACACGGTGTAGGCTCAAATCTCACAAGCTTTTGCTTGGACCAAAAAAAAACCTATCACACCTTCATACTTCTCAAAATTAAACATTTTACATAATTTCATGTCACAATTTCAACTAGTAAAAATTCTTAACATGCTTACCATCACTTATCATAAACAATGCATCACAACTCATACTCAAAAACATATAACACCTTCCCAAAACATACCACCAATCCAACCTATACAAGAATAAAAATCACAAGCACAACATATAAACAAAGACTCACCACACAAGAAACATAACAAAACATATAACATACATGACCAAAATCATCCATCATAAGGAAATAAAAGCACATCATCTTTAACATCCATTACATGTAAGCTCAACATCCCATCCCATCCAAAATATGACAAACAAACTAAAATACCAAAATAAAGAGTATAAAATCGCATAAACTAAAAATGAATCCCAAAATATAAACCTCCCAAAGTACATAACAATAAAGAAGTCACAATGCTAGTCTACACAATCCAAATCAAGTCTAGATAAGCTAATGGAAATGATGACATAATCAAACACAAACTCTCAAGGTTGTGGAGGAGGAGGCAATTGATAAAGATTCCATGTCATGTAAGCACAGTTAGCTCCCGGGAATTTCATGTTGAACATCATCATCATCATCTACTCGATGTTAGAGATGTGACTACGGTCCTCCTCAGAGTTGTGATCCGATCGTAACTGCACTGCCTGCAGCTCTCGGATATGTTCTCCATATACCTGTTGGGTCTGCATAATCTCTCTAATCTGCTGCCCTTGCTCTTGTTGTGCCTGTCTTATCTCACGGATATCCCCTTCTAAGATGTTCCACCTCAAATGATCTCATCCGGAGGCCTCCCATAGGTACCTCATCAAAGTGTGGTGGCTCCGGAGCGTGCTCCTTGAACTCCACTTGATGCTCTTCTTCCTCTTCTTCTTCATATCCTATATCCATAGGTACTCCCTCAACTCTCAACTCCTCAAGATCTGCATCTGCCACATTCTCCATTCCTTGTAAAACTTCTTCAACACCTTCAAGATTGGCTTGATAAAATGCTCTCACTACCTCAGAATGATGAGCACTAGCCATGCTCAAATTCTCAGCTGCCCTACGACCGAAGATAGTCGTCAATATAGGAGTCGGAAGAGGGAATGGACTTCCTTATCCTGCTTGAAACAATAATCCTATCCAACTTGCGCTAAAAAATCCATCCTCATAAGTGCAGGGGCATTCAATCCCTCACTGAATATATACCGCCTCTCACCAAAATTAACTCCAAGCCGCTCAGCTATCATAGTAATCATGCCTCCAATCATAACATGCTAATGAGCTCGTCTTTTGGCTAACCTCTCTGCATGTTGGATGAATTCTGCAGCCATATTAAAATTAAGCCCATGGTATAAATAATACATCATGTGGAGCTCCACTACGAACCCACTCTCTGATCTACCTAACACAGTGTTCGGTAAAATTTTCTCTAGATATCTCATCACAGGGTTCCATATGGCTGTTCCCTTAGACGAACTAGCTCGATACTCTGGCTGTTGTTCTGCTCTATAATTTATCAATTTGAGCCACCACCGTTTCTTGTTGTACCTCTCTAAATATGAATAGATGACTCGATCCTCATCTCTTGGGTAACCAAAATACTCATTTAAATCAGGAGTTTCAACTTCGTGCCACTCATTCCCCAACTGAAATTTTATGGAAGTAGGATATCCGTTATGGTTCTTCACAACCTCTAGTGTACTTAGGAATTCCTCTGTGAAACTCCGGTACTTGGGTGGCCTCTTATCAAAGAAATTTTCCCTATGCACATTTCTGAACATCGTTCTTATATCAGCCTCAAGTCCAAGATCAACCATAGTTTGGTGATCTTGGAACCTCGTGGCTTGAATTTTTGGACAAATTGCCTCCCATCTTGAAGCATACTTAGGCCAATCATCAACCAAATCCACATCCATTTCTATTAGATGAAACCCTGCTATAATCAAATTAGCATCACAAAGTGCCAATTCCTCTTCATCAAGTAAGACGAAGTCTTGTCCCCTTTCTCTTCAAGCCATCTACATCACGAAAATTCAACAATTAATTCACAACTTGAAAGCATAATTTCCAATTTAATCCATTAATCTCATAACAGTACCAAGTAATCCCCTCAAGCTTTTCTTTATCATAAGAATTGAACAACCTCATCATTAAGCTCAGACACCACTTTTCAGGTTATCCTCGTGCATTTATCATGAAAACTCAATATAAAACTCCACTAAATTCTCCAATGAAGTCAAGTCACCAATGAATTATTATGCACATCACATGTCCCATTTAAACTTCAAAGTACACCATATAAGCATTTAATTGAAAAACATGATATGCACACTTTCAACTTGCAACTTCAAACGCTTCAGTTTCCACACTTCATGCCTAGTTTCCATCTTTCAACCTTTTCCAATCACAATCATGCATAATTCAGACATCAATTCACTCAAGCAATGCCAATTTCATCAATTTCACAAAATTCCCAATTTTAAGCTTCCATGAACCTTAACTTGAAAGTTTAAAAATCAAACATCAACAATTCCTCATCATAATCCAAGTTGAGACTACGTCTTTCAAGATATGCTCTCAATAATCCCTCAATTAGAATTATCATCACAATCTAATGTAAGTATTTCAAAAATTCCCACATTATGAACCCTAATTTTCAACATCACAATTCAATTCTCAAATTATGCCACAATTCCAAGTTTAAACATCATTCCCATACTCTAATCATGTAAACAATCAAATCCCATGCTTCAATTGGTCAATTAAGATCCAATTCAAATAGTTTAGAGTAAAGAGTTCATACCTTTATAAATTGTGAAATTTTGAATTTTGTGGGCTATGGATGGATTAAGTGATATAATTAACACACTACTAACAAAGTTGAGGGTGAATTTTTGGTTTAGAATGAGTTTCTAGGCTGTACGGATGATTTGGGCACGAAACGGAAACGACGAACATGGTTCTGCTGAATTGAACTGAAGTCACGTTTTTATTCTGACTTTTTAACCCGACTCGAGCTTTTGATCTGAACTCGAGTCGAGTTTCAAATTCGACTTCCAACTGGGCGAGCTCGTATTTCTGATGCGGGAGCTCGACCACTCTTATAGGTCCGAGTCATGGACTCGGCTCGAGCTTAGTCACCATATTTCGGAAATTTTCAAACTCCGAGCCTTATTTTCCCCTACTCGTATGCTTCTGATATAACTTATATATGCTCAAAAACTCATCAAAACCAATTAGTTCAACATTTATAACCAAATAATGAACTAGCATGCACTTCAACACCACCAAACAAACCAAAATCAAACCAATACTCATAAGAAATTTTTTAAAATTTAACCCATTTTACAAGAAGACATCTCACTCATCATAATAAGCACACTCAAGTGGTGAGCCACACCATGCACTCTCCCCCAAACTTAAATTGAAACAAGAGTTGAGAATTAAGTTTGCAAAGAGTGGTGAAACTTACCTTTGTAGTTTTCACCAATGACGTTTATAGAAATCCTCTTGTGATGATGTATATGCAATCCAAATATTTAAGGCATGGCCACCACGCACCCCCCCAAACTTAAATTAACACAAGTGTTAAAATTTAAGTTTGTAAAGAGTGGTGAGACATACATCCACATTCCAAATCAAGCACACCTCGTCTCCTCCATATGCATTTTTCTCCATAAGCACAATCTACCTACATACCAAAAATGCAAGAAAAAAAAAACTAACTAAAATGGGTTGCTCCCATCGAGCGCTCGATTTAACATCGTCGAGCTAGGCGCATTTAAACTTCTAACAATCGGAGAAATCCAAGACCCCATCGTGCCTCATCTTCACTTTGAACATTTCTATCATGACCTTCTTGTCAACACTCCTTGCTTTTCTAACACTTAACTCAATTAATCACCTCCTTCTCTCACTTTTTCAAATCCCGGAGGTCCTTTATTGATCTTCCAATCAACGTGTGGGTTTTCCCCAAATTTGTTCCTCCCCAGAGAATAATTTTATGCATTTTCAAGTAAAAAATTAGTTAATTCCTCATCCTTTAAAATCTCACTTACCAAGCTTGATCATCCGGAGGCTTAATGAGTGGCTTCAAATAAAGATCTCCCCTATTTAAATTCATGCTTTATAAAACTCTTTCATTTGATCGGAGTACAAGTTCTCTCTTAGCCATGTCGAACTTTGCTCTTCCGGTTGCTAAAAACAGCCTTCCAAAATTAAGTGGAATTAATCGATCCGCTTTCTTTTCAACAACCATAACATTTAGTGGAAAGAAAAAAATCCTTTACTTTTACAAGCATATCTTCCACAACTCCATGGGGGCTTTATCATTGAACCATGCATTATTCCAATTTCAACATTCGTGTTCTTTAACCTCCCAATTTCAAGTTTCTAAAAACTTTCTAAAGGCATCACATTTATACTTGACCCAAGGTCACATATGGTGTTGAAGTGTCCCCCATTCCCAATTTTACAAGTAAGAACAAATTTTCCAGGGTCCTCAACCTTCAATGAGGCATCTACTTCAACAATTTTATAATCTTGTTCCAACACCAACTTTTTTTTCACAATTATCTCCATCATAAACAAAAGACAAGAAGTCACAAATAATTTTCCCATCATCAAAAGACAAATCATCATCTACGACAACTTCCTCCTCTACCTTAGACAAGACTTCATCAAAAATAACTTTTTCAAACTTCGAAACAATGTTTGTTGTTTCCACAAACCCTTTCTCCACCTTACTTTGCATATTGCAAACGGTAAAATACAAATATTATTCCTTAGGATTAGCAACTGTAGTAGAGGGAAAATTAACTTTACGATGCACTTTACCTTGCTCGGTTGTCATTTGACTCATTTGAGTTTCTAACGCTTTGAATCTCAAATCGTTCACTTTCTTTTCTTGCCTCCTATGTTCTCTACTCTCCTTCATAAGTTCAAACATCTTGGCCATTTGATTTTCCACCGTAGGCTTCCCTTCATGATTTGGATCTTTTTTCCTCGGATCAGTTCCCGGTAGAAGAGTAAGGGCATTCTCTTGAATCCCATACGATAAATTTTCGTACCTACGAGGTTGGTGAAAATTGCCACCAAAGTTCTCTTGACCAAATCCTCCTTGCCTTTGCGGATATCCCCCACCTTGATGATCAAAATTTCCTCCATAATTTCCTTGGAAATTCCTCCCTTACTTGAAGGCAACTTCCTCAAGTGACATTTTCGGTTAGCACCAAGTATCCTAAAATCTAAAATTAGGGGACGTACCTTGTTGAGGCATAGGTGTAGGCATTTGACAACTTTGAGAAGATTGACCCATATTAGGAATAGACATGCCTTGTTGAGGATTTGAAAGCACTTGTTGATTCATAGGCATATGATTTGAAGACACTTGCAAATTAGAATTCATCCTCTTAATTATCTCCGAAATTGCCTTTTCGGTTACATCTCCCTTCTATGCTTCCACCTTTTTCACTTATTACATGCACACTTCTTCCATCTTGGCAATTCTTTCCCTTTCATACATCCTTGAAGTTCTATCCATAGGCCATTGTCCCGTGTTCAAAGAAATCTCTTCACATATAGCAATAACTTTTTCTGGAGTTTTTCCTAGTATAGAACCTCCCGCGGAAGCATCAATAAGCATTCTCTCACTTTCATTCAACCCGGCATAGAAAAATCCCACTTATTGATCTTCGGGAAAGCCATGTTGTGGACACCTCCTAAGCATCTCTTTAAAATGATCTCAAGCCTCACTAAAAGTTTCAAGAGGTATTTTCTTAAATTGGAATATTTTGCCTTTCAAGTGCAACATTTTTTATGGAGGAAAGTATTTACTAAGGAATCTTTGAGCCAATTTCCCTCCATGTTGTGCAAGCTCCCGGAGGTATCGTACTGTACCAAGCTCAAGCTCTATCACTCAATGAAAAAGAGAAGAGTGACATCCTCACAAACCCTATTGATCTTAATAGTATTTGCCAATTCCATAAACTGAGTCAAATGAGCATTAGGATCTTCTAACGGGCCTCCACTAAATTGATTGGCTTGCACCCTTAAATCAATCCCACTTTGATCTCAAAATTATTAACATTAATGGATGGTCCCATAGCATAATTCCCAACTTGAGGTTGAAAATGATCTCGAATGTTCATCCCCACTCCATTAAATCCTTGAACTCGAGGTTGATGTTGCACTACCAGAGGAGCTTGTTGGTTATTTCTAGCCATTGTTTGGCTAACAAGTGTTAGATAATGGCTTGCAACTGTTGATTTTGCAAGTGCACTTGATGAAAGTTTCCTTGTTGCATCAACTCCGGATTAATACTTCCTCCATGAGTATTATCCGCTCCTTGTTGAAATTTTCTCACATGCCCTTCCTCATCAACCATATTGGCATTATCCTTCCGTATTCCATGACTTCCTCAGTTGGATCTAAAATTTCTCTTCTTTGTCTTCTTAAGGTAGCTTCCAATTCCAAATTCAAGGGCTCAACGGATTGAGACCTAGAACGAGTTTGCATTTACCTACAAGAATTTCCAAAATTAATCAACCAAACAAGAATAAGAAAACAAGATGACAAATAAAAGAAATACTCTTATTAAAGCTAATAAAATTCAAACTCGTTACAATCTAAATTTTAACTACTCCCGGCACAACGGCGCCATGAACTTAGCCTCATTTTAAGTATCAAAATGATTTAGAGCAAGTGTACTCTATCGTATGTAGTACGAAGGTAACCAAGTGCAATTATCAATCCTAAGGAATAGTAAAATTAAGAGTGTATGCGGATTCATTTTCAGTCATACTTTATAAGAGCGATCGAATGTTGGTTTGAGTTTTAGACTAACAATTAAGCTAAGCACTTATCTAATCAAAACAAGTAACACTACAATTATCAAGTATCAAACAAGTAACAAGATGAATGGAATAGACGTAATAGGTCTTAGAAAGGAGCAAGGCTAACCACACTCATAAGATTAAGGTACTAGCTAGATATATTATAACATTAAACTTCATTGATAATGATCTAGAAGCAATCGCGATTGTACCGCTAATCCCAATGGCGAAGGCAATTAGGTTCTCAACCCTTTTAAAAGTTTAAATCCCCTAAGATTGTGTCTTAATATCAATTCCCATGAAGGTACTATGATCCTAAGATTGGATCTTCTCATTCAATTACTCAAATGTCCTCTTATAACTGTTCTAAGCACTAGAAGGGTATGGCTTACATCTCCCATTACTATCATGCATGATCAAGTATTCAATTGATTCAAATAAATCTCTACACATCACATTGGAATGGCCATCCTAATATAATAAATAGAAAATTTAACTACATAATTAAGAACATGAATCATGAATCATTCATTATAAAAGAAAGTAAAAAAATAAACTCAATTTAACATTTAAAATCATAAGTATCTAACATCCCCTCAACCAATCATGTGGCTAGCCTCACAAGAGGACTAGCCAACAATTGTCATTATATAAACCTTACAAAGCTTAGATGAATCCATTGTTAACTCCAAATCAAAAGAAATACAAATGAAAAGATGAATTTCTTCCCTTTTTGAATAAGGTAGATCTCATTCCTTCATGTGCTTTCAACTCTTCAATACCTCAAATCCTTCCAAGGATGGTGTGGGTGAAAGGTTTATGGAGTGAATTATGGATTGAAATGGTTAAAATGGATGAATTTGATGGATTATGGATGTAGGAGAGAGAGTGTGTGTAAATGTGGCGAGGAATTGTGTGTTTGATCTGGTAACTGCTCCAAATGATCCCTCTCCTATAATTCACGCTCAAATTAGGTTGTTATACCCCTTGGAACCTTCTAGAACATGTGCACACCTTATTCTAGATTTTTGCACGAGCTCGACTTGAGTTGGTGCACTTTTCTTGGCGTGTACTATGTGTTGATGAAACTCGACTCGAGTTCGGTACATGGCCACAACATGGGCAAGCAGGTGTTTCAGATGCTGGCACATGGCCTATCTCACAGGCCCGTGTGTAGCTCACGACACGAGCTCAGAGCTAAGCTTGACTCGAGCTCAGAGCTTGACTCGAGTGTTGGTCGAGTCCTGTCCACCTTCTTCATTTTAGCTCCTGACTATGTTTTGTTCTGTTTTTGACCTGTTTTACACACATTTAAGCTCAATTCCACACATATATCTATCTATATCACACTTCTTCTAATTAACATAAAACTCCACCAAAAGATACATAAATCAGATAAAAATATACGAAAATCCATAAATAAAGACACTAAAATCTAGGTAAAAATAACGACGATCAATGATTTCCCTTTGAGGAGATCGTAAGGATTATCATGCAAACCCTACAGGTGGGTTTATTCCAACATGATAATAAGGTTGAGTGATACTATTCTTGGATAAGGGATTAATTAATTGAGTTGTCAGTAACTCATTTAATTAATGGGCATTGTATATCTTAAACATGAGGAGTTAAACGAGCTCATAATAAGAAGGAGCTCATAACATAATTTGGGATTAGGGTGACAGTGTAATAATAATTCTTTAGTGGACTGAATTATTATTATTGGGTTTAAGTATAAGTTTTTGCTAAATTTGTATTCTCAAGTCTAATGGAAGGCCCAACCTTAATTTCTCCTCCTGGTCCCTGTTGTAGCATATAAATAAGCCATCCCAGCGGCCAGCAGTCTCAGAATACAATTATTCATGCCTAAAATAAACTTTAGATGAGAAATCAGATTTCTCATTGGATAGGAGAGAACGTGAGAAATATGAGGAAGACTGTGGATTGGGATCTCCTAGAGGATCGTCGCCTACATGACATCTGGACGAGGCATAGGAATACAATAGAAGATCAAGAGATCGTTTCTGCAGCTATTCAGATTTCTCCGCTAGTCTACGATGAAAGGTAATACTTTCTGTAATTCAGCTGCGTTAGATGTGCATGGAACACGAATGAATTACATAGACCATACGATCTGATCACCATCAGCTGTAGTATTACCATCTTATTCACCAATCCTAGAAAGAAAATACTGCTGAAATACTTCATAATATCAATGGATATAATTATAATGATCCAAACAAATAATGCGGGTGAGTAAGTCTTAAAACAATGCAAAAATGAAGGCGTAGTAATAATATTTTCCTAATACTCCCTTGAATATCATTGAGAACTTGCAGATCTATAAACAAAACTCTCATCCTAACAATGAAAAACTAAACAACATTAAAAATCTTACGAAGTTCTTCAAGACTTTCAACTTTTCCACCAATTTAAAAAATTGTTGAATGGTACAATGTATAAAAATGGCCTGGAAATTAGACCTACATTTTTGCATTGTTTTAAGACTTACTCACCCTGCATCAAATAGCCATTACTATGTAATTCCTACGTTGGCTCCAACAATACGCATATTGCTATTTTGTGCACCCAAAACACAATTAAAGTCACCATTTAGAATATCATTAAATTAAGAACACACATGTTGGAAATTAAAATCCATGCCGATGAAGAAAAAACAAATGGAGTCAATTGGAATCCATTTAATAGAATCCTTTACAAATTTGTGTTATTAATAAAAGAGCTTGATAAATTCGGGCTTGAACTTATCATTTACATTTTGATGATTCCTATTTATAGGTTTATTCTTGTTGTTTTGATTGTTATCACAAATGTGTGTTATTTAGAGAGAGCAGTGAAGCACTAATTATTGGATTGTATACTATAAGTCTAGTTTTTTGTATAAACAATGTTTTAGCAATTATTTTGAAATGAGAATCATATGATAAAATATTTTGCATATTATAATTTATTTATATGTTAATTGCTAAAGTGATAGAGATTTGATGGAGATATAATATATAATTAGTATAATAGATTTTGATTTGTTTCCTTTTATTTATATTTATCATTAATGTGGTAGATATTATATCACCTATAAATAGGTGGTCTTATTATGTACTAAGGGAGTGGAATTTGTTTAATGAAAATGAGAGTTGTCTCATAACCTCTATTACGGTATTCTTATGAATCAACATATTTGAGAAGCATATTATCTGGTATTATTTAGGAATCAATGGATTATAGAGTTGGTTATCGTACTATTATCAATTAATATGCTTTTGCTGCATCAGTTGGTAATCAGAGCTAAATTCTCGATGTTGGGTTCCAGATTTCAAGTGGTTTATGATACCTTCTATGATGATCAGTCATCGTATGAAGATGATTTTATGCAGATCTACCAACGAAAAGATTTGTTGGTATCCGATCTCATATTATTTGATGGATATGACTGGCCGCCAACTTTGGATGAGGAAGTCTTGGATGAATTTGTTGATGGTGATTATGACGATCCAACAATCGGCGAGAAAGATGATGAAGTCTCCTTTGGTGGCTATGATGGCCCACCAATGTTTGATAAGGAAGACTATGTTTTCTACGGTGACTATGATGAACCACCAATTTTTCATAGAGAAATAATCAAAGTTTCTAGTAATGATGCGATTGATCTAGATGATTCATTTGATCCTCAAGATTTGTATTTTTTTGATTTTACAAATTAGAGATAATATTGAATATGAAGACTCTCAATCAGAGGAATTTGGATTGCATGAATTCAAGGATGTTCCAAACCATCTTCGTACTTATATTGTTCGTGATACGACCCTGCACGATTTGAGGGCAAATCATCTTCAAGCGGAGGAGAATGATGGAGATTTGATGGAGATATAATATATAATTAATGAAATAGATTTTGATTTGTTTCCTTTTATTTATATTTTATCATTGATGTGGTAGATATTGTTATTACCTATAAATAGGTGGTCTTATTATGTATCAAGGGAGTTGAATTTGTTTAATGAAAATGAGAGTTGTCTCATTAGCTCTTTTACAGTATTCTTATGAATCAACCTATCTGAGAAGCCTATTATCCGCTATTCTTTAGGAATCAATGGATTATAGAGTTTGTTCTCATATTATCATTATTTAATACGCTCTCGCTGTATCAAAAAGTCCATTTACTTTATACTGTAAATAATATATTGTGCAACATCGCACGGAAGATCATATTGTAGGCTTCTTATAAAGTATAAACATATACTCACAACCGAGATAAACAGGGACAATCTATCAGGATGGTTGTAGTGTAATTTGGTATTAGTTTGTCTTGACTATAAAATTACATTAGTATACTTTGTGTGTATTGAGCAGGACTGCCTGAGGTTGTTCGATTTATACGCGGGGATTTAACGGGCTCATAATAAGAAGGATCACATAATGTGGCAGTGAAATAATAATTTTTTAGTGGACTGAATTAATTATTATTGGGCTCAAGTATAGGTTTTGGGCTAAACTTGGTTACTTATGCCCAATGGGAGGCCCAACCCTAATTTCTTCTCCTGGTCCCTGCTATAGCCTATATATAAGCCATCTCAGCAGTCCAGTCACTTAATTAACACGACTAAAAATCGTGAGAGGTAGAGTCAGATTGCAGATTAAGACTATATTGAAGATCGTTGCCAACACAACGGCAAGACTAGGCATAGAAATACAATAGAAGTCCAGAAGGTTGTTTACTGCTACTGTTAGTTCTATACACACGCAACCCACTGTGAAAGGTAATAAATTCTATTCGTTTTTGCTGCAATAAAATTACATGGAACCCGAACAAATCATGTGGACCATAAGATCCGAATGCCATCACTAATAATTTAGAAAAAAAATTAAAGTAGCAAAGAAACAATATGATTAGAGAAAGGTAATAACTTACTAACAGTTCTTAGAATAGATGTTGGTGCCAAAGCAATGGGTGAGTTCTTAATAATCTTCTTACTCGTTAACTCTTTGATTTGAATAAAATGTGCAAAAAATTCTGCATAAATTAATAATTACTATCTAGTACAAAATAAAATTGGGAAAACTTACAGGCAAATCGAGGAGGAGAAGATGAAGGCTTACCGAAATAAGAATCTCAAATGGATGTGTGAAGGAAGACAACAATCCCTAATGGTAGACGGCATAGGGCGATTAGTGAGTAGCGAGCGAGAGATGGATATGAAGAGTGATTTGTGGCCATGACTCCATTCATAACGTCAAAAGTAGTGAAGCGTGATTGAAAAAAACATACAGAACATTTAAGTGAATTGAATGAAATTAATTAAAATAAAAATAAAATAAAATATAAATTAGAAAAGCACAAAAATGATGCATCAGCGCTGAAACACTGTGGAGTTGACACCTCAGTAATAGAAAACCCTTTTAATTCTATGGAGTTGACACATCAACAGTAGATAACCTTTGTTTAGTTACACACATAATAATTGACATAATTATAATAAATAGTAATAATTTATAATATATATATATATATATATATTATACATATATCAAAATAAGTGAGTGATGAGCTGTCTTACTTGATGGCCAAGCTCAGTAACTAATTACTAGTGTTTTGACATGTGCGTTGCACGGGAAGTGATTTTTCACAATGTAATTTTTAGTTATTTTAAAAAAAATTATTCGTACATAATATTATTAATTTAAATTGTATTGAATTTCTTATATAAATAAAGACATGCATTTTTTCCAGAACTAAATTTAATTATAATATAATAATGTGAGCGGACCTATATATTAAACAATCATCAATAATTTCTAAATGTTCCCTAAAAACATAATTTTTGCAAATCGCTCTATTATTGATTTCATTTTTATATAATAAGATCTTCTAACCTTTCTTGCTCTTCTTGATTTCATTTTTATATAATGTGATCTTCCAACCTTTTTTGTTTGTAAATCTCGACAATTCTTCGTATAACTGACATGGACTGAAATTAAATCTTTTTAAGAACAGTTCAATCATAACAATAACATGTGTGCATGAGAAGGATTTTTCTTAATGAAATAGGCAATATTATAAAATGAAAAGAAACGAGTACAGGTGATAGAGATGTTGGAAGAAAGGCAAAGTCTTAAAAGAACCAAACAGGTGGTCCAAAGATAAAGGGCCATCAGATGGCCATAATTATATAAATAAGAAAATGAAACTAAAATTTTGCTCTGAATTTAGTCATTTTATTGTTCTCTTAGTTTCATAATCATTGGAATATTCATAGTATCCATTGGATTTCTTGGGGGATAAAGTTTCGCTTGGGAGCGAGTATAAGGCCTTGCACCAGGCTGGGAAATGTTCTTGTTGTGTTTGTCTTTTTTTGGGTTGAGTGCACTGCTATGAAGAGTTGAAAACTCCTCCATAAGATCTGTAAGTGATGTCTTGGGCTCAACAAAATCATAAGCTGCAGGTCCTGTTATAGGAAGTGCCCCACTTGGCTGCATTCCTAAATTAGGATTAGATGAACGAATGACGCGCAAAGCCTCATCAATAACAACAGGAGAAGCTGCTAGATCAGCCAAATTATTATCTTCCTCAGCATTCTGTTCATTGTGAGCTGCATGAATAACAGTTATATGAGCAAACAAAGAGGGGCTTCCATTGTTGGAAGCTAAAGACATGGATACGACATCAACAGAGACTGCCTTATCAGTAGCATGTTGTGAGCCGACCTCCACCTCCAATCCCTTACCAACGAGAGTAGCCTCCGTCTCCTCCATGGAGTCATCCTGTTGTGTCGTATTGTGCTCAATCGGGGAGGTTGGCGCGGGCTGTACAACAGGAGTTTGTGAAGTTGGAAGAGCCTCATCCATATCATCTTCATCAAGTGTACCAAATTTATTCGAAAGGACAACCTGAGTTTGCTGTAGATGGGGCGGCATAGCCCCTAATCCTGTTCTAGGAGACCCCTTCCCAACCTGAGTGAAATGACCATGAACAGCGTTATAAGCAGAAAGGCCAGATTGAGATTTGAAATCAGCAGCAAGGTCGTGCTGAGGGGATTGCTGGTTGTCCTTGTACAGTGGACCAGCAACATGCTCCAAATTAGTACCGACAAAGCTAGTTTTTCTTAATGTATGTAATTAGAAATATATTTTATTTCTTCTTACAAATGTTTAAATTTATTGAGAAATAATAATTTTTTATTATTATCTAATTTAAGAGTCTAACTATGGTACACCTGTAATATTTAAGCTTGAAATCTTATATAAAATGTGTATTTCACCCTTAGATTTAAATTTTTGAGAATTTTGAAACAAAATGCATAATTATAACTACACGGTGCACTCCAAATTATTCTTAGCTTAGTTATTAAAATATAATAACAATAATGAATTTTGGAAATATATAGCCTTAATATTTATTTAATATACCGACTTTAAAAGATGTTCCCTTAAAAAATTCTCTCACTAGAATTTCCACTCTTCTCTCACTAAAGCCCTAGTTGTTCATGGATGCCAATCATGATTTTGCATTTGGATCGACCACTTCAGGGGCTAACGCTACCTCTAGCGAATCGCCACCACGCCGCACCTTCATTGATGCAGTGAGAGCTAGCACTGTATCGGGTCGCTCAACATCGACTGGGCTGGGTTTTTCGCCAGCGGAGGAATTCTCTTTGCCGCCAAGAATTGCAATGGGTGCTGCCCAATCTATTCCGATCGACGATGTTTCCGAATCCGATTTGCCTAGTTTGTCAGACTTTTTACAGTCGCTGAGAGATCCCCATCAGCCTGAGGTGTTCCCTTCTACTTGTACAGAGGATGAAATCTCGATTCCTGTTGAAGATGCCTATTTTGAACGCAGGGTGAAGTTATGTTCTTTGTTGATTACGATTCGCACTCTCTTAAATTCAGGTCAGCAACCACTTTCCTCTGTTGAACTAGTCTCGATCCTTATGGAGTTATGGAACGCCCATGTTCATACCATTCCACATGGAAAAGGGTTCTTCAATGTCTTCATCGCGGATTCCTCCCTTCGTTAGTCCATCCTGAAGAAACGATTGTTTGATTTCAATGCTGGACAGATTGGTGCCCAAAAATGGATGTCCTTCTTCAATCCTTACCAAGCTAAATCGACGGTGATCTCTATGTGGATAAGAATCTTTGAACTCCCTTTCGAGTTGTTGTTGGAGCGTTGATTGGTCGTAATATAGTCGGGATGACCAATTAAAGAATTTATCTAACCACAAGGAGGAATGTACTAGAGTTTAAGCGATATTAAATTTATCATGATTTTATAAGGACGACGGAATGGGATGGATAGCTTGCAAATAAATGCAATGAAACTAATGCATGAAATAAATAAATAAATAAAAGCATGAATAAATGGGTTCCAAATGATGCAAGGATGAGATTAACTACAATCATGGCATAGACAATAAAAAAATTATATAATTAATTTTAATCTCTCATGGTCAAGGCATAAGAGCGATCACTAATTTCACCTAAACTCTCTCTCGAGATGTATAGGATGTAGGCCTTCAATAAGACTCCAAAAGCACATAGGATCGAGACCAAAGCAAACACCTCCCACTAGGTACTAATTACTTTACAAGTTCCCTAATGAGGTATTAAATCATAGGCAATATTCCCTTTTAAGGTACTATGAATTCACTAATGGTTTTGGTGTCCTCACCTAAACAATCAATCTCTTGATTAAGCTAATCAAATGTTCCATCAAATGGTTCTAAATCTAGAAGGATATCTTTATCTTATTCTAAATTAATGCACATGAAGTGTATGATGAAATGATTCAATGAACTATCCTAAACACGTAATTGATTTCCCAATCTAATCGCATGTCCAAGACAATTAATCACACATATCATACATATACATCAAGCAATCAACATTTAATGATAGAAATACACAAAGCCCATTCAAGATTAAAATCAAATTGCATAAAAACTAAATTATCCAACACCAATCATGGAGCTAATCTCACAAAGGAGATTAGCCTTTCATAGTCACAAGGAATTCAACATAGATATTAAAATCCTTACAAACCATGATCAATCTATAAAGAATAGCACGAAAATTAGAATTAGATTCCCCCTTTGAAGTTCTTCAATGGAGATCTCCTTCTTCTTCTTGTAAAATCACTCTCCCTTGCTTCCTTGATCACTTGGATGGTGGATTTGATCGAGGGAATCAAGTGTGGATGGATAGATGAAGAATGGATGAAGGTGATGGTGTAAAATGAAGAAAATGGTGTGTGATCTAGGTGTAGGAGTGAAACCCTTCGAAAATTCTGATCAAGTATTGAAGTATTGGGTATTTATACCCCTTGAGAAGCTTCTAGAAGGATTCTAATTTTTTACAGGTTTTTACACAGCACGAGTCGTGTGTTGGGTGAATTGATGTCGCTGCACGGCCAAGACTTACAGGACCGTGTTACGTAATACGGCTCATGTGCTATAACATGGGCACAAGGTGGTCGTGTTGGATGAATTGATGACATCACACGGCCACCTCTTACAGGGCTGTGTTCCGTACACGGCCCATGTTGGTGCATGCCCTTGTTTTCTTCAGTGTTTTAGCTTGTTCTCCCTCGTTTCAACTCTGAATTGAGATCCGCTTTTTACTACGTCTTCCTTATCATGTCTAGCATCCATTAATGACTCTAAAATACAAAATACAACCAAATAACACATGAATACTGATAAAAATACATGAAAACACACGTAAAAAGATATTAAAATCTAGGTAAAAATATCACTCATCAAGCGTATAATATTATCTATTGCCACAGCTATTAGCTTACCTATTCGAATATATGGGCTTGCATTGGATGATTCAAATTTATTTTGATATACAAAATGATTTACCCAGCCATGTTACTCTTTCTCTATCCTCTCATACCCTTGGTTGTCTCCATTGGTTCTACTCTTGGTCATGTGGCGTCGGATTAAAAGAAAAGGAATAAGAAGAAAAGAGCTATTGATCCTGATGATTTTGTAACTCAAAAAGGAAGATTTGGAAGGCAAAGAAGCCATATATGCGGGCCAGAGTCACGGCTTCAGTTCCTGGTGCAAATGAGCAGGTTGAGGAAGACATAGCTGCTCATGATTTTAGTCCTGTTCCTGTAGCAGATGCTGCTAATCGGACTATTCAGTCAGCTGGAGTTGATGATGAGGTCATAACTCCATCTCTCAAACAGCGTGGTCATGTCCCTCATGTTTAGAGTTTTACCTCGGATTTTCATGCTACAGTTTCAAACAATGGCAAGGGTTTTATTGCTGGAGGTTCTAAATCTGCTCCTACCACTGTTTCCAACAGATTTGCTGCTCTTTTCTGAGGGTGGCATGGAGGATGCAGGTTTGGAGTCTTCTCACTAGGAGGGATATGGAAATCCCCTTGCTGATTTAACCGCTTCACCTGCTAATATTGGTGCAGCATTGAATATGTTAGCTCACGCCCAATCTTAGATGGGTACTGCTTCTCCTTTGGTGAACAATTCTGTTACTTTTCTTGCGCTGGCTCTCTAGGTTTGTGTAGATTCTGTTGGTGCTATTGGTGATGAGGGTTCTTTGCCGAAAGCATCTTCCCCTTCTGATGAGGCCTGCACCATTTTCTCAAAATCAGTGTGAATCACCCAATTTAGGCAAAGAACATGATCAGAAAACTATTGATGTTATGCCTTCCAATGTTAATTCTGATCATGCTTTATTAGTTGTGATGGAAGAGACAAATGATGAGCATGAAGGACATGTTAGTTCTGATTTTTGTAAGGAGGAAGTTAACTTAGCAGCTTCTCCTTCTATGCTTGATGCGGCTTTGTGCATGGCTGCATATTTTAAGATTTGATTTAGTACCGTTTTGTGGAATTTATGTTTGTATTTTAGCACTAAATGGTTAATTTTTATATATTTAAGATATTGGTGCATTTTAGGTGTTATTTCGTATTTTTAGGTGGAAAATGGATTAAAAGTGCAAAGTTGGAATGAAGAGTGAAATTGTGAAAGAATGATGGAAAACGCATGTCCAACTTGCATAATTTTTCTGTATTTGTGTAGGAGTCCAAACTGATCATGTATATATTCTTGGAAAGCTAGAGAAGAGAAGGCATTTTGGCTCAAGAAACACTACAATTGGAGGTCAGATGAGGGAGTTATGATCAAAACGGTAAAGACGTGCAAGCTGTGCCGATCCTGCACGACTCGTGCCAATTTTGCACGACTCTTGCCCTTCAAATGTTGGACTTTTTGTTAGTTCTTTATATGTATAGAAATCCAAGGAAGATAGGGTCACGTAAACGTAAAAATTGCTTCAATCGAAATTCAGATGAAGAAATTATGCCAAAAACCGTGAGGTCACGCAGCTGCCTGCGAGAATTCTAAAATTTCCAAAAATTCACGAAAATTACCCTCTATTTCCCATTTTCTTGGTGGTAGGAATTATTCTTCTGCATCTGAGGGTTTGAACCAGATTTATGTGTTAAGTTTAATTTAAAAGAGGGATTTAACATAGTTATGTGTTTGCTTCCATAAAATCTGCAGGAATTATAACCGATTGTTTAGTAATTTAATTTGACTAATTTAAACTAGATTTCCTAGAGCTATCTTGTCTTCTTTCTTGAAACACTTGTGATTGTTTGTGGTTTTTTTATTTTATGTAATATTTATTTTTCTGCATAATTAGTTTAATAATTTCCAAAATCAAAAAAGGTTACTTTTGTTGGATTGTATACTAAAAGTCTAGTTTTTTGTATGAACAATGTTATAACAATTAATTTGAAATGAGAATCATATGATCAAATGATTGCATCTTATAATTTATTTATATGTTCGATGCAATAGTCCACTTATTTTATACTGTAGATAATATGTTGTGCGATAACACGCGGAAGATCATATTATGAATTTTCTTATAAAGTATAAACAGATGCTCACAACCGAGATAGACGGGGACTCTCTATCGGGATGGTTGTAGTGTGGTTTGGTATTAGCTTGTCTTGGCTATAGAATCACACTAGTGCACTAGTGTGTATTGAGCAGGACCACTTGAGATCGTTTGACTTATACTGACTTATAGGAGAACTTGATCTCAGTTATTATGGAAGTTCATGCTCTTAATCCCTATACAATAACCTCGACACGTAGGGCAGTATGTATTTCTTTGATTCATCAATGGGTGAGATTTACATGTAATTAAATCAACAAACTCGATGAGTTGGGAAATAATGCTGTCTCTATGGTGTGCTGTTGATTGTAGAAGGAATCCGTGTCCGTCATAGGTTGATGATGTCCCCTTGAGGAGATCATAAGGATTATCATGTAAACCCTGCAGGTGGAATTTATTCCGGCATGATAATGAGGTTGAGTGGTACTACTCTTGGATAAGATATTAATTAATTGAGTTGTCAGTAACATAATTAATTAATGGACATTGTATATCTTAAACATGGGGAGACTAACGGGCTCATAATAAGAAGGAGCCCAAAACGTAATTTTGGGATTGGTATGGTAGTGCAGTAATAATATTTTAGTGGAATATATTATTATTATTGGACTTAAGTATAAGCTTTGGGCTAAGTTTGGATACTTAAGCCCAATGGAGGCCCAACCCAATTTCTCCTCCTGGTCCCTGTTGTAGCCCATGTATATAAGTCACCTCAGCTTATCTGGAACCCTAATCTAATCTAACTAATTATTCACGTGTGATGAGGGTTGAGAGCAGATTGAGGAGGTCTCGTAGATCGTCGCCCACACGACGTCGAGATCGGACTTGGGACATACGGCAGAAGATCAGAAGGTAGTTTGCTGCTGCTGTCCGCCACTTTGCGAAATTGATATAAAATCGTAAAGTACTCAGAATTTGATGATCAATATACTGATGGAACGCCGTTGAAGAGAGGATCGTCAGAGCATAAAGATCACTCAATTCCGATATCAGAAGAGAAAGTTATGGCTATTCTCGTGGAACTGCGCAGACTGCCTGCGAGAATCAATCTTCATCAACATACCCTATGAACGGTAATCGTTTCTATGATTTATTGCTTCCGCTGTGATAGAAACGCATGATATCCTAACAGGTCACGTTAACCAAATGATCCAAGTGCCATCAATTGGTATCAGAGCTTCGGTTTCGTGGTGAAGCGTGACACGTTAGGCTAGGATTTATGTGATTAATTTTTCGAAATTAGGATCGCATGTTTAGGGTTTTGGTTTTACTGCGCAAACCATGAATATCCCTATGTGAAATATACCCTATATCATATCTGTTCGTTGATGGTTATGTGTGAGAGGATTCGACGAAAACTGTTTGTCAATTTCACATGGAAGGAAGAAATTGAAAGAAAATCCAGCGCAGTGATATTGCAGAGGCAATAAGCAGAGTTTCAACCGTCGGATCAGGCTGATTTTTGGTTAACACGTTCGGAATTTGTGGATGTACATTCTGAACGGTGAAGATCGTATTTGGAGCTTTGTGTTGTCGGAAATATGCCGAAAACAGAAGCAGTTTTTTGGGTGATTCTGTTCTGCGCAGTCGAGGGAAAAGAGCTATTTCTCACAATCTAACCGTTGGATCGACCTGTAATTTGGACAGCATGTTCAAAATCACAGGCGTAGATTCTGGACGGTAGAGATTGGATTCCCAGGTTCCTATAGTTGCGAACCCTGAACGACAGTTGGTGTAGTCTGATGTTACGCGTTGGGCTGAACTTGGTTCCGTGCAAGTAGGCCCTTGGACGAGCGACAGTTCGAGCAGATTTGCATCAGGTTTGATTGGTCTGCATCAGGTTCGATCGATGTTGCACCAGGTTCGAACGGATTTGCATCAGGTTCGATTGGTCTGCATCAGGTTCGATCGATGTTGCACCAGGTTCGAGCAGATTTGCATCAGGTTCGATTGGTCTGCATCAGGTTCGATCGATGCTGCACCAGGTTCGAGCGGGTCTGCATCAGGTTCGATTGGTCTGCATCAGGTTCGATCAATACTGCACCAGGTTCGAGTGGATTCACATCAGGTTCAATTGGTCTGCATCAGGTTTGATCGACTCTGCACCAGGTTCGAGCGGGTTTGCATCAAGTTCGACTGGTCTGCATCAGGTTCCAGTGAGTCTTCATAATATGATCGGGCAGGGTGCCAGAGTGGTGGAGCAGGCTGCTGGGAGGTTGATCCCCATCGCAGTTGTCCGCATTCGTGATTGGTGGCGAACAATCGAATTCGCTGTTATATAACTGTTATAATTGATTTATTAATTGATTATTGTTATATATGTATGCATGATTCTCTATGATTTATTGCCTTAAATAGAAGCATGCTAGATTACGTATTATATTTGGTATATTATATGCATGTATGTTGGAGTGTTGATCAAGTCAACTTATTTTTGGCAATTTATTTCCTTATATATAACTGCTATAATTGTTTTATTGGTCAATTATTGTTATATATTTGGAAGTATGAGCATGCTAGGTTGTATATTTTATTCTGAAATATTATATGCATGTAAAAACCCTCGGTCTTAAATAACTAAGTGGGAGAGGGGATTGATAATTAATTCCCACGGCCTCCATTATTGATTTGTAAGTGATGTGAGTAAACTTGCGCGTTGGCAATAGAGCCTTCCTCCCTAACGGATGAGTTTATTCACGGATCACTGGTACAAACTTCTTTAAATAATTATTATTTATAATGTGATGCATATGGACTTGCGCGTTGGCTATAGTGCCTTCCTCCCTAACGGATGAGCTTATATGCGGTTCACTAGTACAAACTTATATAATTGATGGTTGTAGAAAGTTATCTGAGCGCGTGTGTACTTCTCCAACAGTAAGGCACATAAGCTTGGGCAGCGGACTTGGAATCAAATAATAGTGCACACTTAGATGTAAATAATTAGTATCCTCCCCAACGGAGTCACTGCTATTATTTGCATGGCTAAAGAGGAACCGACTATTAATTATTTTGTCATAAAGTTAGGTTGACAAATGAAATTAATGGGTAAAACCTTCTCTTATAAATGTTCGAGTTTGTAAACGTCAACACTAACGTGGCTTGCAGACTCACGGTGCTTGAGATGTCGGTGAATTTTATTTTATATTGTTTTGAGGGAATCAATATAAAAGGATAAAATTCAAAGATTTCATTGGCATATTTATTTGTGATTCTCTGATTTTCAAATGGTTTTATCTCACTTATTATTAACTAAAAGAAATTATATTTACTTGTCCAAATTAGATGATTAGAAAAGAATCTTGATTTTGAATTTTATTGCTTAAGAAAATACATGTGTGTTCTCACAAAGGACGTCTCATGATGCCTATTAAAGTCTCTAGTGAAGAGATGAGAGGTTCACAGAAATATGATGGTCTCATGTAACTCTTCGGATACTTGAGTAATTTAAAAGGCGGTAGGTCATGATTGAATTTGATGAATGAATTGGAACTACATGGAATAGAAGTTGAAGGGGAAACCTAAGTCAATTTTATTCTTCATAATTGCCTAGATGTTTTGAGTAAGTTTCTCCTGAATTACAATAGGATGTATATGGTGGAAAACTTCTGGCAAAACATGTGGCAAAGGAAAGTCATTTTCATCATAATGTGAACAAGTTTTATATCTTATTCACTAGTTGTTTAAAACATGATTAGTGATGGCATTTGCTTACACGAAGTGTGTAGATACTGGAATCACTAAATGTTTATTACTAAGTGAGGATAAGATTGTTATGACATGGGTAAAACTACAAGAGTAGTGGCTATTGCAGTGGGAGTTGTCTATTTATCTAATGATATGAGAAGACGTTTGATTATGAGAAATTGTTTTACGTACGTTTTCATAGAAAGAATTTGATTTCGGTTTCTATGTATTAATAGATGGATACTCCATTTCATTTAAATGACATGGTCATTATAATGAAGGATAGAGTTGTAATCTGTTATTGTATGTTGGTGAACAATTTGTATACTCTTAAATCATGTATATTCCACAGATGCAACAAATAGTAATTAATAATGAATCTTCTAATCTTAGTAAGAGAAAGATACCTTCGGATATGAACTAAACATATATTTGGCATCTAAGACTAGATCATTTTACTTGAGTAGGATTCAAAAGTTGATAGCCGATAGACCCTTAGGTTTATCTGAAGTGAAAACTATCTGACTTTCGAGTCTTGCTTGGGAGTAAAAATGACTAATTGCTTTTTCAAGGCAAAGGGGTGCAGAACCAAAGATATATATGTTGGAATTAGTTCATTATGATTTATGTGGTCCTAAGATTGTCCGGATGAGAGGTGGATATGAATATTCGTCAATCGATGATTATTCTAGATACCGATATATTTATTTGATGCACTGCATGTCTAAATTCTTTGATTAATTCAAGAATTGCAAGGCTGGTACAGTGAAGCGTCATGGAAAATATATCAAGTAATGACGATTTAATCGTCATTACGAGTACCTATTAGGATAGTTAGGAGCTATTAATCAGAGGTTGAGATTAAATCTCAAGTGGTCTACACCGGGCATGCCCCAGCTGAATGGTGTGGTGGATAGAAGGAATAAGACTCTTATGGTAATGATTAGATAGATGATGAATTATTTGGAATTACTTAATTCATTTTATGGATAAGCCCTAGAAACAGTAATTCATTTGAATGTTTGTCTGTTTGTGGGATATGCTATAAAAATGAAGGTGATTTATTTAGTCTCAAAGATCGAAGGGTGATTGTTAACACAAACACTAGATTTTTGGAAAGAGACTATGTATTTAATCATAAACCCATGTATAAATTGTTCTAAAGGAAGTGAGAGGGAAAAACACAAAGTATAAGTACCAAGTGTACAAGAGGATATACCACAAGGTAAACTACAACGCGTGTCATGTCTGATACACAATTACATGTAGTGCCTTGTCGCAGTGGGAGGGTTATTCGACAACCCGTGAGATACATGTTTTGGGAAAGTCGTAAGACTTGATCCCTAGTAAACATGGTATTATCCCAGGGATACGACGTTGCACTACAAAATTAAAATACGGAATCTTAGTAAGTGCAATGAATATTAAAATAGAATCGATGGATTTTAAATTAGGTCTGGATGCTTGTTGAACCACTAATGGCTTAAAAGCCATTGGAAGCGGGCATGCAAGAATAAAAGAGGATCATAGAATAAGGTGAAAACCTTGGAAGCAAGCTTGTTGCGAAAAGGTATACTCAGAAAGAAAGGGTTCGATTATGAGAAAACCTGTTCGCCGGTAGCTATGCCTAAGTTGGTCCGGACTCTTTTATTTGTTGCTACTCATATGAAATATGAGGGATAGCAAATAGATGTCGAGACAGCTTTCCTGATTGGAAGTCTTAAGGGAAACATCTATGTGAAGCAACCAGAGTGATTCATTGCAAAGAGCTAAGAGCATTGTGATAGTGAGCTTAAAAGTGTCCATTCATGGACTAAAACAAGCTTCAAGACCATGAAACATTCGTTTTGATGAAGTAATCCAGTGACATGGATCTAATCAATGATTGAATGGGTCTTGCGTATTGAAAAGAGTGATGGAAACGTGGTGGTATTTCTTGTACTATACGTAGATAGTATCTTGCTCATTGGAGACAATGAAAGAGTATTGTCGGGCGTATGGGTATGGTTAATAAAGCTGTATGAGATGAAGGACTTAAAAAGAGCAAAAATATCCTTTTGATCACGGTAATACGGATCACAAGAAAGGATGTTATGCTTATCTCAAGTTTCATATAATGATACGATCCTTACTCGTTTAGCATGTGAATTTATCTAAGTGAATGTGTCTTATGACACAAAAGTAGATAAAGAAGATGAAAGCGGTTCCTTATGCTTCGGCAAATGAGGAAGCTTAATCTAAGAAATGTTATGCACGAGATTGGATATCTGTTTTGCCGATGGCATGAACAGTGGGTATCAAGGTAACCCAAAATAAGAATGTTGAATTGTGGTAAGACATATACTTATGTACCTGAAAAGGACTAGAAATTATATATAGGCTTACTGGACAGATTCGCTGCTTCTTATGAGTTACGTAGATTCGAATTTTTCAAATCAGATGGGGATGGTAGTAAATCCACCTCAAGGTTATGTGTTTAATTTTAGGAAGTAGAGCCATAATATGAAGGAGTGTTATATAGAAATATATTTCGGACTCCAGACTCCATCATGGAAAGATGATAAATTAGAACCTATAAGGCAGCCAAAGTATCTATATGACTCTAGAAACTTCATGATGGACTTTGAAGTATTTCTAAGTTTGCCCAAAATTATCACAATTTAAATTAATGATATTGGTGCAGTTGCAAACTTAAAGGAATCACGAGTCCATAAGGCAATTAAACACATGGAGCGCGAGTACCACCTATTATGAGAAATCGTATGATGAGGGGAAGGTTGTTGTCACCTAGATTGCATCGGATGATAACCTAGTAAATCCATTTACAAGGACCTTAAGGCGAGAGCTTTTGATGGTCGTGTAGTGGGAGTGGAAATCAGATGTATGGCAGAAGACATGACAGCATAGTCTTTTAGTATAAGTGGGAGATTGTTGGATTGTATACTAAAAGTCTAGCTTTTTGTATGAATAATGTTATAACAATTAATTTGAAATGAGAATCATATGATCAAATGATTGCATCTTATAATTTATTTATATGTTCGATGCAATAATCCACTTACTTTATACTGTAGATAATATGTTGTGCGACAACACGCGGAAGATCATATTATCGGTTTTCTTATAAAGTATAAACAGATGCTCACAACCGAGATAGACGGGGACTCTCTATCGGGATGGTTGTAGTGTAGTTTGGTATTAGCTTGTCTTGGCTATAGAATCACACTAGTGTACTTGTGTGTATTGAGCAGGACCGCTTGAGATCGTTTGACTTATACTGACTTATAGGAGAACTTGATCTCAGTTATTATGGAAGTTCATGCTCTTAATCCCTATACAATAACCTCGACACGTAGGGCAGTATGTATTTCTTTGATTCATCAATGGGTGAGATTTACATGTAATTAAATCAACAAACTCGATGAGTTGGGAAATAATACTGTCTCTATGGTGTGCTGTTGATTGTAGAAGGAATCCATGTCCGTCATAGGTTGATGATGTCCCCTTGAGGAGCTCATAAGGATTATCATGTAAACCCTGCAGGTGGAATTTATTCCGGCATGATAATGAGGTTGAGTGGTACTACTCTTGGATAAGATATTAATTAATTGAGTTGTCAGTAACATAATTAATTAATGGACATTGTATATCTTAAACATGGGAAGACTAACGGACTCATAATAAGAAGGAGCCCAAAACATAATTTTGGGATTGGTATGGTAGTGCAGTAATAATATTATAGTGGAATATATTATTATTATTGGACTTAAGTATAAGCTTTGGGCTAAGCTTGGATACTTAAGCCCAATGGAGGCCCAACCCAATTTCTCCTCCTGGTCCCTGTTGTAGCCCATGTATATAAGTCACCTCAGCTTATCTGGAATCCTAATCTAATCTAACTGATTATTCACGTGTGATGAGGGTTGAGAGCAAATTGAGGAGGTCTCGTAGATCGTCGCCCACACGACGTCGAGATCGGACTTGGGACATACGGCAGAAGATCAGAAGGTAGTTTGCTGCTGCTATCCGCCACCTTGAGAAATTGATATAAAATCTTAAAGTGCTCAGAATTTGATGATCAATATACTGATGGAAAGCCATTGAAGAGAGGATCGTCTGAGCGTAAAGATCACTCAATTCTGACATCAGAAGTTAAACTTATGGCTATTCTCGTGGGACTGCGCAGACTGCCTGCGAGAATCAATCTTTATCAACATACCCTGTGAACGGTAATCGTTTCTATGATTTATTGCTTCCGCTGTGATAGAAACGCATGATATCCTAACAGGTCACGTTAACCAAACGATCCAAGCGCCATCAACTTTGTCTTAATTGTTAGTGGTGCGATTTAGTTAGTGTGTATCTTATTTAACGCTAATCCCTTGGGTTCGATATTTTTACTTGGTCACACGCTGAGCTACACTTGATTCGCTATACTTGGTACACATGCAAAAAGGTGAACAAACAGCGCACCATTCGTTTATCACATAATCAGCCCACAGTAGATGATGAGTCAAAGAAAGCTTTGTTACTTCAAAAGAAATTAGAACGTGACATGGATCATGGCAAGTCTGCTTATACTTTTGTTGTTCCTGATTTGAGCCTGCAAGATAACACTAGCTTTCCTATTGTTGAAGAGTTCCCAACTCTTGAGAGTAGCAAGGCCGAACAAAAAAAGGGGCGCAACAAGAACTTCTTCTAACCGGTTTTTAAGTCTAACAACCGTCTACAGGCGAAACTTGCCTCTGAGCTACCGAGCTAAACCAGATTGACACCGTGAATGTTTCGGCTGTCATGAAATTAAGAAAACAAAATAAATTTGGTTAATTTTTCTATGGGCCCGCCTTTTGAGGACTTTTTATACCGTGTGTGGCTTTTTTATACATCTTTTTATTCCCATCTTTCTTTGTACCCCCTTTACTTTTTCTTTTTCCTATAATAATAATAATATTACCTTGTTTAATTTAATGTAATATTAAACCACATGTTTCTTAATATTTCCCTAAAAATATAATTCTAGCAAATTTCCTAAGATGTACTGTTATTATTTTCAAATAAAATTTTAAAACCCAACTTTCTCGTGGATCTTGACAAAATTGTTGGCGTTTGATCATTTGATTAACGTGAACCGTTGGGTTCCATGTGTTTCTAAATCAGTGGAAGCAAGAATATAGAAATATATTACTTTTCACCAGGGTATGTTGAAGAAGAAAAATTCTCGTCGGCAATACGCGCAGTCTCATCATTTTGGGCATAACTTCCAAATCCAATCTCCGATTTGAGTGATTTTTACACCAAAACAATTCTCTCTTCCGTGGATTTTCGATTGCGTATCACACCACCAGTTTTGAGTTACACACAATTACAGAATAATCATGGAAGTTGATGATCAGGTTGCTGAAAATAACCTCTTGATCTTCTGCTGTATTCCCAAGTCCAATTTTGACGTTGTGTGGGCGAAGTTCCTCAAGATCCTCTCAATATGTAATCCTACCTCAAACCCACCTGTGTTAGGTGCAGGAATTAGGGTTTCTGGATCACTAAGATGACTTATATATGGGCTACAACAGGGATTAGGAGGAGAAATTAGAGTCGGGCCTCCATTGAGCTTAAGTATCCAAGTTTAGCCCAAAACTTATGTTTAGGTCCAATAATAATAATATATTCCACTAAAATATTATTACTGTAATGCCACTCTAATTCCAAATTACGTTAAGAGCTCCTTCTTATTATGAGCCCGACAGTCTCCCCGTGTTTAAGATATACAATGCTCATTAATTAATTAAGTTACTGACAACTCCAATAATTAATATCTCATCCGAGAGTAGTACCACATGATGAGTGATATTTTCACCTAGATTTTAGTGCCTTTTTATATCTGTTTTCATATTATTTTATCCGTATTTATGTGTTATTTGGTTGTGTTTTGTATATTTATTGAAATGTGTGTGAATAAGCTTAAACCTATGATTTAAGGGATGCTAGACATGATAAGGAAGACCGAAAAAGAGAATCTCAATTTGGAGTTAAAACAAGGGAGAACGAGCCAAAACAGTGAAGGAGAAATAGGGCAGCAAGTACACGGGCTGTGTGCCAAAAATGGCCCTGTATAGATAGGCCATGCTCAGTCGCCAGAAACACCTACACGGCCACCCCTGTGGCCGTGTGGTGAACACGGGCCTTGCGCAGTAACACGAGTCATGTACCAAATATGGCCTTGTCCAGAAGGGCCGTGTACGAGCATCAGAAGACCCAACACAGCCACCTTATGGCCGTGTTGCAGAGCACGACTCGTGTTGTGTGAAATTCTGTAAAAAAAATCAGAATCCTTCTAGAAGCTTCCCAAGGGGTATAAATACCTAATACTTCAATTTTAGATAAATACCTAATACTTCAATTTTAAATCAGATTGGACGAGGGTTTCCCTGTTTCACACACCTCACACACCATTTCTCTCATTTTACACTATCATCTTCATCCATTCTTCATCCTTTGGATCTACCATCATCCCACCATCAATTTCTACATCCAAGTGAAGGAAAATGATCAAGGAAGAGAGGAAAGTTCAAAGATGGGAAGGAGATCACCATTGAAGATAGATCAAGGGAGTTTTCATTCAATCTTTGTATTAAATCTCATAGTTTTATCATGATTTGTAAGGATTTAATTGTCTATGTTAATTTCTTTATGAATATGGTAGGCTAATCTCCCTTATGAGATTAGCAACATGAGAGTTGTTGGATAATTTTGGGATTTGTGTATTTGAATTCATATGTTGATTGGATCTATGATTTTCTATCATTGATTATTAATTGCTTGATTTATATTGATGATTTGTGTGTTTAGTTGTTCTAAATATGTGATTAAATTGAGAAATCAATTATATGCTTAGGATAATTGAGTGAATCATTTCATCAAACACTTCATGTGCATTATAAATTGTAAAGAGATTGAGAAATCCTTTAGAGTTTAGAACCCTTTGATAGAACATATGATTGGTTTGATCGAGAGGTTGATTAATCGTGTGCAGGGACTCTCATTTCAAGCTTAGTACCTAGTTGGAATTGTTTGAGTGGGAACCAACTCATTGAGCTATGTTTAGAACCATATCCTATCCATCTTGAAAGGAGTTTAGGTGATCTAAGTGTTGGCCCTTAGTCTTCAATCCATGATTCATGTTAATTTGATGCATTTATCCTAGGATTTCTACTTCTTAATTGTTGTTAATCTCACTTTTACTCAATTTGGAAAACCACTCATCTTTTACTATTTATTTGCTACCCTTACTTGCTTTAGTAATTATTGTTTACTTGTGTTTCGATAACCAATCATTGATGTTTACTTGCATCGGACATATAAATAAATTATAAGATGCAATCATTTGATCATATGATTCTCATTTCAAATAAATTGTTATAATATTGTTCGTACAAAAAGCTAGACTTTTAGTGTACAATCCAACAATCCACTTATACTAAAAGACAATGCTGCCATGTCAACTGCTATATATCTGATTCCCACTCCTACTACACGACCATTAAAAACTTTCGCCTTAAGGTCCTTGTAAATAGATTTACTAGGTTATTTTCCGATGCAATCTTGGCGACAATAACCTTCTCCCTCATCATACGACTTCTCGTATAAGGTGGTACTTCTCTTAATGTGTTTAATTGCCTTATGGACTCGTGATTCCTTCAAGTTTGCAACTGCACCATTATTATCATAATAAATTGTGATACCCTTGGGCAAACTTAGAAACCACACCCAAGTCCATCACGAAGTTTCTAGAGTCATAGAGATACTTTGGTTCCCTCAGAGGCTCCAATTTACCATCTTTCCATGGTAAAGTTCGAAATATATTTCTATAAGACACTCCTCCATATTATGACTCTACTTCCTAAAATTAAACACATAACATTGAGGTGGATTTACTGCAGTCCTACCTGACTTGAAAAATCCTAATCTACGTAATCCACAATAAGTAGTGAATCGTCCGATAAGCCTACATATAATTACCAGTCCTTCTCAGGTATTTTGAATACGTCTTACCGCATTTCATCACTCTTATTCCAGGTTACGTTGATATGAACTCTGCATGCATTCAACGAAATAGGTATCCTTTCTCATGCATAAGATTCCTTAGATTAAACTTCCTTATTCGCCAAAGCATAAGGAACCGCCTTCATATACTTTATCTTCTTTTGCGTCTTAAGACACATTTCCTTAGATAAAGTCACAAACTAAAACGAGTAAGGATTGTATCATTTCATTAAACTTGAGATGAGCACAACATCCTTTCTTGTGATCTGTATCACCATGATCATAAGAATATGTTTTGCTTCTTCTTAAGTCCTTTATTTCATACTACTTTATGAACCATACCCATATGCCCGAAAATACTATTTTATTTCTCCAATGAGCAAGATACTAATCTATGTATAGTACAAGAAATAGCACCATGTTTTCGTCACTTTTTTCAATATACAAGACACATCCACGTATTAAATAAAACATATCACTGGATTCCTCATCAAATCGGATGCTCCAAGATCTTGAAGTTTGCTTTAGTCCATCGATGGACAATTTTAAACTTACACTCAAAATACACTTATAGCTCTTTGTAATGAATCACTCTGGTTGCTTCACAAATATGTTTTCTTCAATATGAGCAGCAATAAAAGTATCTGGATTGACTTAAACTTAGCTACCGATGAAAAGGTTATCTCATACTCGAACTCACCCTTTTTTCTGAGTGTACCTTTAGGCAACAAGCCTTGTTTCAAAGTATCACCTTACCGTCTGATCCTCTTTATTTTGTAGAGCCACTTCCAATGGTTTTCACACCATTTTGCTCTATAAGCAGCCAGATCTTAATTTAGAATCCATTGATCCTATTTCAGAAATCATTGTAACTTGTTAAGATATCCCATTTTTATCTTGTAGTGCTTCGGGCATACCCATGAGCCAATTTTATGTTTACTAGGGACCAAGTCTTATGACTCTCCCAAAACATAAATCTATAAGCTTGTAGAACAACCCTCCCACTAGTATAAAGCACTACTCATAATTGTGTATCAGAAGTGTCACGCGATCCAGTTTACTTGTGGTATATCCTCTTGTACAATTGATACTATAATTTGTGTTTTTCCCTCTCACATTCTTTAGAACAATTTGTACATGGGTTTGTGATTTATTACATATTCTTTTTCCAAAAATCTAATATTCGTGTTAACAATCACCCTTTTATCTTTTGGAATATCAAATAAAACACCCTTCATTTTTTTTAGGATATCCCACAAAACAGAGAATCATCAAATCAACATATTGTTTCTAGGGCATACCCATAAAATGAATTTAGTAATTTCAAATAACTCATCATCTATCTAATATTTCCATAAGAGTCCTATCCTTCTTTTTGCCACATCAGTCAGCTGGGGTTAGTCGGGTGTTGACAACTTGGGATTCAATCCCAACCTCTGATAAATAGCTCCTAAACTATCCCAAGAGGTACTCGCCAGCACGATTAAATCTTAATGGCTTGATATATTTTTGATGACCCTTCATCGCATGTGCCATGCACTTTTGAATTAATCATAGTACTTAGACTTGCGGTGCATCAAAAATAATATCTAACCACCTCTCGTAAGGATAATCTTAGGATCGCATAAATCAGAATGAACCAATTCCAATATATCTTTGGCTTTACACCCATTTGTCTTAAAAGGCAATCAAGACCTAGTTTCAGATGCCAAATGTATGTTTGGTTCATATCTGATGGTTCCTTTCTCTTATTATGATTAGGGGTGGACAGTATGGCATATCGAAGATTTTTGGTCTTACTAAATACCGTACCAAAAATTTTGGTATATAAAAAATCATATCTTTACCTTTCCTAAACTTTCGATATACCGTAGTTTGATATACTGATATTTCGGTACAAAAAATAGTATACCTTCTGCTTATCGATATTTTGGTATACCATATCATACCTAAAATATCGGTATATACTATCCCATTAGACTGTTTGTAATTCCGTTATACACCTAAAATTTAATAAATTTAATAAAATATTGTACTAGAAAAGTGAAAGATAGTTATAAAAAAATTCTAATAGATAGCAAATTCATAATAAGAAAAATATACGACAATCCACAAACTACCAATTAAATAAGAGTAAGTCTCATGAAAACCGAGTTTACATGTAAGCCTTATTATTTAATAATACTCTTTAGTATATAAAAAATTACTCTTTGAAGAGTAATAATTTTTTTACAGAAGAGTAATAATTCATATCTCTAAAAGGTAATTTTTCATGTACTAAAAAGTAATCGATAAATCAGGATTTAAAGAATTTGAAGAGTAATTAATATATTTAAACTCGATTTACACAAGTGTTTGTCATTTAATAAATAGTACCTAAGAGATCTACATAAAAACCATATGGAACTTATATTAAAATCAACATTTTTAAATTTTCATACAGGATAGAACTACATATTTAAAAAAGAAGACCATAATATCATGAAAGCCAATCAACTTTATCACCCATTAATAATTATGAAGAAATATACTGTAGGATTTTAGATTTAATCTTTTAATTAAATAATGTATATATTATTTAAGTAAAAATTATAATACATAAATAATAATTATAATTGGATATATCATGTAGTATGGTAATATTGTATCATATTACTAAAAAATTGAATATTTTACGGTATTTCGGTATATACCGAAATACCGTGGTATTGATCATTTATATACCTTTATCGTACCAAAATTTTCAATACGGTATCACACCTTACCAAAAACTTTGGCATACCTAAAATTTTGGTAAAATCGGTATTTTCTGATATGTTAAGGACGGTATACTGAAATTTTGATATTTTTTCCCAGCCCTAATTAGGATTAGAAAAACGTTATCAATTTTAATTTGTTGCATCCGTGGGATAAACATGACTTAAGAGTGTACAAATTGTCCACCAATGTACTACAATAGATTATAGCTCCATCCTTCATTAGAATGACTATGTCATTCAAATGAAATAGAGTATCTATCTGTTATAAAATATAAACTAAAATTAAATTCTTTCTATGAAAACGTTCGTAAAGATAGTTTTTTGTAATCAAACGTTTATTCATATCAAATAATAAATAAACGTCTCCCACTGCATCAGCCACTATTTTCGTAGCTTACCCATGTACTTAATAATCTTATCATCACTTAGTTGCACGCTTTTAGTGATTTTGGTATCTACACATAACATGTCAGTAGATGCCATCACTAATCATACTTCAACAACAAGTGAATGAGATACTAACCTCGTTCATTCCTTGGTGAAATTGACTTTCCTTCGCCACATGCTTTTTCAGAAGTTTCCCACCGAATACAATCATTTGTATTTCAGGTAGAACTTGCTCAAAACATCTAGACAAACTATGGAGAATAAAATTGACCTAAGTTTCCCCTTCAAACTTCTACTCCAAGTTTTTCCAATTCATTCATCAAGTTAACTATGACCTCTTGCCTTTCTAACTTACTCAAGTATCTGAAGAGTCGCATGAAACCATCATATTTCTTTGAATGTCTCAACTCTCCACTAGAGACTTAAACAGACACTAGAGGATATTCTTAGTGAGATTCCTAAGCAGTAAGAATCGAAACCAAGATTCTTTTCTAATCATCTAATTTTGGACCAGTAATTATAATTTCTTTTAGTTAACAATAAGTGAAATAAAACCATTTGAAAATACAGAGAATAACGTAAATAAATATACCGATCAAATACTTCGAATTTATCCATTTATATTGATTCCCTCAAAATAATATAAAATAAAATTCACAGACATCTCAAGCATCGTGAGTCTACATGCCACGTTAGTGTGGACGCATACAAACCCAAACATTTACAAGAGAAGATTTTACCCATTAATTTTATTCATCAATCTAACTTTATGATAAAATTAATAGTCGGTTCTCTTTTAGCCATGCAAGTAACAAAATTGACTCCGTTGGGGAGGATACTTATTATTTGCACCTAAGTGTACAGCATTATTTGATCTCAATTCCATTGCACAAGCTTGTGTGCCTTACAGTTGGAGAAGTACACACACACTCAGATAACTTCCTACAATCATCATAAAGAAGTTTGTACCAGTGATCCGTGAATAAACTCATCCATTGTGAAGGAAGTCTCTATTATCAACACGCAAGTTTACTCACATCACTTACAAATTAATAATGGATGCCACGGGCATTATTTACCAATTCCCTCTCTCACTTAGTTATTTAACACCGAGGATCTTTACATACATATAATATTCAAAAATAAAAAATACAACTTAACATGCTCCTATTAACCAAATAATGCAGTAGATCACAGAGAATCATGCATACATATATAAAAATAATTAAATAGTTAAATCAAATGATGAAAATTATATATTAGTGAATTCGATTATTCACCACCAGGCACAAATAGGGGCAAAGACTTCCAGATTATCAAATTTTTGAAAATTTCCAAATTATCAAATTTTTTAAACTATCGATATCGTCCATATTTTCAAAATCATTGATATCAAATTTTCAAAACTATCAATATCGACCATCGATATCGTCCAGATTATCAGAATCATCGATATTGACCAGATTATCAAAATTGTCGATATCGACCAGATTATCAAAATCATTGATATCAACAGGCAACCATATATAACAATAATAGACAATTAAATCAATTATGGCAGTTATATATTATAAATTAAATCACCACTAAATTAGGAAGTCTTGTCTAACAGAATCGATGCCTTATGCAATAAGCAGGATTGCTTGTGTCATAAGTCGTTCATCATCACAGGCTGCCTTGACCCAAAACTCGCTGAAACACGTCTCCGTAGCCGGCCATGATCACCAACGGTCGTGCCTCTGACTGGCACGACTCATGCCACCCATCGCTGGCAGTCGTGCCGATGGCCACACTAGATCTTACCTCAAGCAGTGCCACACCTGTGCAGAAATCCTGCCAGCACGACTCGTGCTAGAAGCTAGCACTAGTCATGCCATACGCCGCTACCTTCACCCATCACATCCATGTGCAAAGCACGCCCAGACTTCCCGCCGGCACGGCTTGTGCCACGGCTTGTGCCGGCCGCCCGCACCACTCGTGCCGATCGACAACATCAGTAGTGTCGACTATATCTCCTACATGCTAAATTCGTACTGCCCACACCTCATCGATCATGTAGTCTGGTCAATACGCCCTTCAGCACTGCGTCGCTAGCCTTGTGCAACTCACACCGCTCGCACCACTTCATGTTAGCACCACACGTGCTATCATCTGGCATGACCCGTGCCGCACGCCAGCACCGTACACCAGTCAGACACCCATTGTCGTTCTTACCATGCGCCTCTCGCTCCGCATAGTGTCGGGATGACTTGTGCCACCATCAGGCATGACGCGTGCCTGGCAAGAGTCATGCCGCTACCCAGCACGTCCATCCAACTGCTGCTTCCTTCACGCCATCGTCGGTTGTCGCTTATGTTAGATTGTATACTAAAAGTCTAGCTTTTTGTATGAACAATGTTTTAACAATTTATTTGAAATAAGAATCATATGATCAAACGCTTTGCATATTATAATTTATTTATATGTTTTTGCAAAAGTCCATTTACTTTATACTATATATAATATATTGTGTGACAACACGAAGATCATATTATCGATTTCCTTGAAAAGTATAAACAGATGCTCACAATTGAGATAGACGAGAACAATCTATCATGATGGTTGTAGTATGATTTCATATTAGTTTGTCTTGACTATTAAATCACATTAGTATGCTTTGTGTGTATTAAGCTGGACCGCTTGAGATCGTTTGACTTATACTGAGTATATAGGAGAACTTAATCTCAGTTATTATGGATGTTCATGTTGGATTGTATACTAAAAGTCTAGCTTTTTTTATGATCAATGTTTAACAATGAATTTGAAATGAGAATCATAAGATCAAATGTTTTGCATATTATACTTCAATTGTAAAAGTCCACTTACGTTACACTTTAGATAATATGTTGTGTGACAACACGCGAAAGATCATATTATCGATTACCTTATAAAGTATCAATAGATGGTCACAATCGAGATAGACGGGGACTCTCTATCAGAATGGTCGTAGTGTGATTTGGTATTAGTTTGTCTTAACTATAGAATCACATTAGTGCACTTTGTGCATTGAGCAGGACCGCATGAGTTCGTTCGACTTATACTGACTATATAAGAGAACTTAATCTCAGTTATTATAGATGTTTGTGCTCTTAATTCTTATACAATAACCTCGACACGTAAGCCAGCACGTATTTCTTTAATTCATCAAAAGGTGAGATTTACATTTAAATAAATCAATAATCTCGGTGAGTTGGGAAATAATTTTGTCTCTATGGTATGCTATTGATTGTAGAAGGAATCCGTATCCTATTAAATAGGTTGATGATGTCCCCTTGAGGATCTCATAAAGATTATCATGTAAACCCTGCAGGTGGATTTATTCTGGCCTAATAACAAGATTGAGTGGTACTACTCTCGGATGAGATATTAATTAATAGAGTTATTAGTAACTTAATTAATTAATGGGCATTGTATATCTTAAACATGGGGAGACTAATGGACTCATAATAAGAAGGAGCCCATAACGTAATTGTGGGATTGGAGCGACAATGTATTACTAATATTTTAGTGAAATATATTATTATTATTAGACTTAAGTATAAGTTTTGGGTTAAACTTTGATACTTGAGCCAATGGAGGCTCGACTCTAATTTCTCTTCTTGGTCCCTGCATTAGCCCATATATAAGTCATCTCAACTTATCTGGAACCCTAGTAATTGATGCCTTACTCATTAAGAATAAGGTAGGAAGTAGATTGAGAAGATCTTGCAGATCGTCACCCACATGACGTCAAGATTGGACTTAGGAATGCAGCAGAAGATCAAGAGGTCATTTTCTGTAGCTATTCAACCTCTACATCAAACTGTGGTGAAATATGTTTCTATCTTCTAGCTTTCACTGATTTAGAAACACATGGAACCCTAATGATTCACGTTAACCAAATGATTAAACACCAACAATTGGTATCAGAGCTTTGATTTTATGGTGATGCGTGACACGTTAGGCTAGGGTTTATGTGGAATACGTGAATTAGGGTTTTTTAGAATATGTTTCTATTTGGATATCCTATTTGTAAATGTATATCAACGACCGCTAACCCTTCTTCAAAAATTTAATACATTGGTTAAAGGCGCGACTGGACGGCACGTACAATTGCATGATGTATGCTTGATAACAAAAGGAAGGTGTCGATGGCAATAAAAGTTTGAGCGGCGGCTACTAGGCTGGAGCACGGTGCATGCTTGGGCCGACAATTGGATGAATTGCTTGAGCATGGCATGGCGGACGACTCTATCGCTAGCGACGAGCATTCACTAGAGGGCTGGCAGAAATTATAAGGCTTCGTTGGCGTGAAGGAGATAGTGGCATGTGGGATAATCAAGGCTGTTCTGGCCAGGTTTGACTTTCTTTCAAGTGAGTCAACCTGGTGTTCAGGGTCATGTCACTTGGTGGCCGGATCGAGTCTGATGTGGATGGCTTTAAGGCATTACTAGGCGACTGTACAGGCTGATGATGACACAAATGGCGCCAGGCGCGCGACTTGACGTAACTTGTGTAGCATGCTGATGTGTTGCACAAGCCTTGCCAGCAAATGGCAGACGTCAGCATGCCGTGTTCGAGATGAGTCCTAAGGGTGTTCCGGGCGAGCCACAAAGGTATTCCGAATGAGTCCCAAGGGTATACCAGGCGAGTCCTATATTGGCTGGGTCGAGTCGTGGCTTGTGGCGCATGGTGGACGACAAGACAATTGGCAGATGTACAGATGGGCTGTGGACACCCATCGCTGAAAAGCACATCGTCGGCATGATTGAAGATGAATGGTCAGCATGGGTTGCATAGGCGGTCATCACGTGTCATGCCAGTAGGATGAAGCGATGGCAGAGGGCAGTACGACCTGCCCGAAAGGGCTGTATGGGTGGATCCGCAAGTCGGCACGAATTGTGCCGATAATTTTCATGGGCAGGCAGCGCGAGGCTGGTGTTGTAAATGTGAACACTGGAGCGGCACGACCCGTACAAGAGCCTAGCCCAAGTTGTGCTAATGTGAAGCATGCGTGGAAGCTCATCGGGGTGCGGCAGGACGTATGAGGGTTCATTGCTGATGTGTCTGGCATGTCGACGGATGGACAGGTAGGTGGTGTGATCAGTGTCGGGCTATGAATCAGGAGGAAAATTCATGAAGACCAGCTTCTAATTTTCAGATTAGGTTGATCCCCGTCTGCATTGCCCGCATTCATGCTTGGTGGCGAACAATCGAATTCACTGATATATAACTGCCATAATTGATTTTATTAACTGATTATTGTTATATATGCTATGCATGTTCTATGTGATTTATTACTTTATTGTTGAATATAGGAGCATGCTAAATTGCGTATTATTCTTGAATTTTATATGCATGTAAAAACTCTCGGTGTTAAATAACTAAGTAGGAGAGGTGATTGGTAATTAATTCCCGCGGCCTCCATTATTTATTTGTAAGTGATGTGAATAAACTTGCGCGTTGGTTATATAGTGCCTTTCTCCCTAACAGATGAGTTTATTCACGGATCACTAGTATAAACTTCTTTAAATAATTATTGTTTGTAATGTGATGCATATGAACTTGCACGTTGGCTATAGTGCCTTCCTCCTTAATGGATGAGTTTATATGCGGATCACTTGTACAAACTTATAATTGATGGTTGTGGGAAGTTATCTAAGCGCGTGTGTACTTCTCCAACAGTAAGACACTTAAGCTTGGACAATGGACTTGGGATCAAATAATGGTGTACACTTAAGTGTAAATAATAAGTATCCTCCCCAACGGAGTCACTGCTATTATTTGCATGGCTAAAGAGAAACTGACTATTAATTATTTTGTCATAAAGTTAGGTTGACAAATAAAATTAATGGGTAAAACCTTCTCTTATAAATGTTTGGGTTTGTATACATCCACCCTAATATGGCATGCAGACTCACGGTGCTTGAGATGTTGGTGAATTCTATTTTATATTGTTTTAAGGGAATCAATATAAATGGATAAATTCGAAGTATTTGATCGGTGTATTTATTTATGATTTCTCAGGATTTTCAAGTGGTTTTATTTAGCTTAATGTTGACTAAAAGAAATTATATTTACTAGTGCAATATTAGTTGATTAGAAAAGAATCTTGGATTTAATTCTTACTGCTTAAGAAAATATAAATATGTTATCTCACTAAGGATGTCCTCTGATGCCTATTTAAGTCTCCAATGAAGATATGAGAGGTTCATAGAAATATGATGGTCAATCTCATGATATTCTTCGGATACTCGAGAAAGATAGAAAGGTAAGAGGTCATGGTAAACTTGATGAATAAATTGAAAGACATGGATAGAAATTGAAAGGGAAATCTAAGTCAATTTTATTCTCCATAATTTGTCTAGATGTTTCGAGCAAGTTTCACCTGAATTACAAGAGGTTGTATTCTATGGGAAACTTCTGACAAAACAAGTGGCCAAGGAAATTAATTTTCATCAAGATGTGAACAAGGTCAGTATCTCATTCAATAGTTGTTGAAGCATGATTAGTGACGGCATCTACTAACACATTGTGTGTAGATACTGGGATTACTAAAAGCGTGTAACTAAGTGATGATGAGATAATTTAGTACATGGGTAAGTTACAGAAGTAGTGGCTATTGTAGTGGGAGTCATTTATTTATCTTCTTATTTCATTTCAGTTTCTATGCATATACGGATGGATACTCTTTTTCATTTAAATGACATAGTCATGATAATGAAGGATGGAGCTATAATCTGTTATGGTAGCTGGTGGACAATTTGTACACTCTTAAATTATGTTTATCCCACGGATGCAACAAATTGTAATTGATAACGCGTCTTCTAATTCTAATAAGAGAAAGGAACCTTCGGATATGAATCAAACATACCTCTGGCATCTGAAACTAGGTCATGATTGCCTTTTCAAGGTAAAGGGGTGTTGATGGGCGTTTTCTCAAAACACAATTAATCCCCAAGCATGAAGGATATCAATTGTAGTTTCGAAGGTGACCAAGTTAAATATCGAATCCACGAGACGGTTAAAGATCAATTTAATTATGTTCTAGTAGATTATGACTATTTTGGAAATATAATAGTTTTGGTGTTAAGTAACAACTAATAATTGAAACAACAAGAAATAATAAAAGATAAGTGAGTTGTGATCAAGTAAGATAGTAGGTAGTTCATCAGGCTATCCACTTTCCTTTGTTAAATCGTACTTTCGTATGTCGATATCCGACTCTGCCTTATGGTTTATGGATGCATCGCTAGACCCTGCGAATCTATTCTATAGACACAAATAGATAAGCTTTTGACACGTGTGAGTATCCTCAGAGCAAGACGTATACTCCACCTCCCTTTCTAGGTACTATCATAATCAATTATTTCCCGTGCACTTAGTACTCTAACCCGATTTGATCTTCCTTTTTAGGTACTATAAAGTCATACTCTTTATCCTACTTGTCAACCCAAATTCAATTCAATTAACAAACATTCATATAAGACAGTTCTAATAAGACTTCGGAATCCCTTCACTTAGAATTATAATAATAAACCCTGCTCAACAGTGAACGCACTCAATCAATAACTATGTTATGTATTCAGACTCTACACAACGATTAATGATACACAAAATAACTATGAGTATGGATTAAAAACGTGCAATCTTATTTAAACTAAACCACAAGTAGTGTTGTACGGAGTATACACACGAAATACAAATTTAACTCATGAAACCTTCATAACCTAGAACTACCGAAGTGGCTCTAGCCCATGATTGATCTAAGAACAATCATGGTTAGATGGACCAATCTTACTTGAATCTCAAGCTGAACCTCTGTCACAGCCCTCCGGATGGATCACTAATCTCTTCTCTTCACTCCTCTCTTGTATCACGATGTCTGAGTGTATTCTCGAATGCATGAGCCTTCTTTTATACTTGTAATCACGTCTCTAGGGCTTGAAATGGGCTTTTCAAGTGATCCCACGCGTTTTGGCCTCTAAAATCTGGATAAGGTAAGTTTCCGCGTTTTGGTTCGACCTCGTCAACAGGTCAAACCACTGGCCAACAAGTCGAACCCTGCTACTGGACACATTATGCACTGGTTTGACCTCTTGTATAGGTCGAACCACTCGGGTCTTGGTCGAACCCCAGGTCGAACCACGCTACTGGACAATTTCCGCTCCTGGTTCGACCAACTGTCAGGTTGAACCCCCAACGTCGTGGTCGAACCCATCTTCTCGCGAACTGGTTCGACCATGGTTCGACCTGATCAAACAGGTCAAACCCCTTGAGTCGTGGTCGAACCCATCTTCTGCTGTTCCGCAATGCTGGTTCGACCTGTAGGAGAGGTCGAACCCTCCTCCATTAGGTCGAACCCTACTCTTTCCTTGGCGGTTCGCGTGGTCTCGACTTCGTCTCTTTGATTCTTGGCACTTCCACTCCGTTTTTGCTATGTAAACCACTTAAAAAGCTCCACTAACACATGATTCATGCTAATTCACAACATATATAGGTTTTCCACCTATTTCCACCTCAAAACTCTCCAAAGCTAGCACAAAACATGGTGCTAAACTTGTGAATTTACACAATCATCAAATCCCCAAACTTACATGTTGCTCGTCCCGAGACAATCAAATCAAACCACAGGAGTCGTGTATAATTCACCAAGATCAAGTACAACACATATCAGACATACAACTTCATTAAATCAAACAAGTATTAATTGATTCATGTATATCACTCATGCAAAACCAATCCAATCACACACCATTCGGAGTACTAAGTAGTTTCGCTCACAAGATAAGTATTTATTCTCTTTCACTCAAGTGCGTGAGGCACTATATAGGTTAATATAAACACTCATATCAATCCATATTCACGTGTAACCATAAGCTTGGCAAAGGTCTCAAAAATCAACTTATAATCAACTCTTCACTAGGATCACAAAGGACTTGTTTTTGGGTTGTAATGTTGGCTCTTTGGAAAAGGTAGGAAAATTTGGACTTAGTGACTTAAGACACTAGTAGAGAGTTACCTTGGAGGTTCTCGATTTCTTCTGCTTACAGCAAGTTCTCCTCCAATGTCGTTTCTTGAACTTGTAAAATTCCTGAATTTTCCTTCTTTTCATGGCATCAACATCATCTTTTCGTTAAACAGCTCGGGTACCGGTTTTAGGCACTACCCTTCTTCTCATGTATAGGCCGTCAGCTGCTAAGCTTCATACACCATGTATAAAAACCATCGGGGTACCAGTTTTGGGCACTACCCCTAAACAAGATTTAATCATATTCTTTTCATCCAACCATATTCTATCTTCCTTTTCTTCTTGCAAAACTTACTCACCTCCACTCTCTCTACCAATGAATAGGTTAATCAAGGCTCAAGTAAAGGCTTATAAGGTTATTTACTTCGGCTACCAAAGAAAAAGCTTTAATGTCTCAACGGGGCATCCAAAGGTTAATAAGATCGTTAGGAAAGATAAATTTGGCTAAGTAGCTTTATCACAATATAATGGCCTAAGATCATGTCCTAGCATTTTATCAATCATAAGTCTTACACAAGACTCCAAGCCAAGTTGTAGAATACATTCATATGAATGATCCTCTCAAGAATAAAATAATCATGATCAAGCATGATTAAAAAGCTCAAATCCTCACATATGTAATCCTAGTACTCCTCATAGCACATAATTAAGATCCCTTTCACAAGAACTCTACATACTTATCAACTAAACATGCTTTTCATCAATAGAAATTAACACATGAACATATGAATGCACAAAATCAATAAGCTTATACCCAATCAATCATACAAGATATCACTTATACATTCCACTCACGCATGAATCACACCCCATCCTAAAGATAAAATGAAAAAAATAATGGAATCAAGATGAATCAGAGGAAACCAAAGAAAACCTGAAAAACTACTCCTCTGGAGCATCATCATCCTCATCATCAAGCCTCCGCTCCACAATCCGGTGTAGATCACCAATGTGTCTATCCAAGTAATCAACTCGATCACCCAACCTACCAACTTTCTCATTCAACGTAGCATAGTTGGCGTTGGCGAGTGTGAGCTGTCGGTTTGTCTCCTGCTGGCTAGCAACAATTGCGACCAGCTACTCCTGAATAAGGCGAAGATGCTCCCGTGTATTATTCGGGACAGCCCGCTGCTGACGCGGTGCTGGCTCATGCTGAGGTGCATCGTGCTGCTCCTCTTCCGGAATCTCCATCTCTGGCTGCTTATCTACTCGATGCTCGATCTCGGGCTGCTGTGGCCACTGTAATGGCTGGTGCGGTGGCGGATGGTACTCTCCCTATTCCACAATTTGCTGTAGCTCTGCCAATCTACCTTCGACACACAACCTAGCCACGGCTCTCTAATCCCCATTGGTCTTCACAGTCACGGATAGAGCAGTGTGTCCTAGGGAGTTCATCAACAAGTTCCTCTCCTCCCGAACAATGGTCATGTTGTTCATGTCAAAGGGAAACATAAAATCGAATGGCTTTGGTCCTCTCGTGAAGAACCAATCACCATCTCTAAAGTGTGCAAATCCTCCCTTTACACATGTGAGCATCACCAAGTCGGGCTCTCCTCTAACAGGTGTAATGTCGGTGAAGTCCATGTTGTAGTGCTCAGCTACAATCGTCAGCAAGCCTCCAATGTTCACCTTCTGAAATCCAATGGTCCTGAATCGATGCAGCTGCACAATGAAATATGCTCCCACATTGAACTTCACCCCATTCATCATACACCATAGGGCATAAAGCTCTCCTCTAGACACACAGCCACCCTCCGAACGAGCAAACAGTGTGTTTCCGAGCACTCGATCCATATATTTCAACACTGGATTCTTGATCGAGGTTGCACGAGCCTGCCTAATCTTATAGTCTCTGATCTCCCCAGTTATCTCCCTCTAAAACCTATTAGCGTTGAAGTGTCCATTCTCCAATAGAGAAATCTCTAGAAGCGTCTAAAAAAGTTGACTAAAATCCTCAGCCGTCCATCTCCTTCGGACTCCTCCTAACTGAAATGAGCACTGATACGGGTAGCCAAGTGGGTCCTTATCCATCTCAAATGAGCAAACTACCTCTGCTGTAACGTGGAAGTAAGTCGGCTTCTTCAACTCCATAAATCTGCGGATCCCCACTCGATCGAACAACATCGTCATATCATCCCTAATGCTCATAAGTCTCATGGCCTCATCATCTTGGTATCTTGTCTGAGCCATCTTGTCTGAGACTTCTTCCCACTTTTCTTTAATCTCATCCCAGTTTTGCATTTAAATTTTAAAGTTTTTGGGTAAACGATCTTGTAACCTCAGTTTTCTCGTCACTGTGTCCACATTCGAAGGCCTGTCATGCCTCTTCTTCGATCTTGCTTCATCCACCTTACCTTTCCCTTTACTTGATCCTTGTCCCTTTCCTGAAAACAACTATTTCAACACAACCAACAAGAAAAAAACACAAGTATATGACTAACATATCCTATACTCTACTCAAGACTTCAAGCATCCATGCTTAATCAACTCAACTATCATCTCAACACCACTTGCTCATTCATCATGCTCAAAACATCATCAACCATACTCTCTTCAATCTTCAAATCATCAACAACAAGCATGCATCAACCAATTCAAGCCATTCAACATAAATTTCAACAATTGAACTTCATGAACAACTCAAACTATCAACAATTCAAACCTAATTAACATACTCATTCCTCTAGATGAATCATATCCTTGATCAATCCACATAAAAACTCAAGTTCTATCCATAATCAAGCAATCTCAAACCAATAAACATGAATTCATATGGATCAACTCAAAAATATCAATTATCACCATGAATTTCAACCAAAATCAATATCAATCAACTTACCCACAACAAATTTCTTGCAATAAACTTCAATCCTAAGGTAATTGAGTTGAAAGAACGTACTTTTCGTCATGCCCATGGTTAAAAATCAATAATTTGCACACAACACTCAAAAACGCGACTGAAGCCCTAATTCACGATGAAAATCGCCCAAATCCATGCCCAATCCAAGAATTAACAGTGTAATGTTGTGTAATCGGTGCAAAATCAAGTGTAATTGACGAATTTGTGCAAAGGTGTTAAGGTTCGGGAAAGGTTCGAGGTTTGGTGAACAAAAAAATATGATCGAACCCTTCTAAAAACTCAACTTAAAATGCTTACCTGACGGGGTTCGACCTCGGGTTCGACCTACAGAACAGGTCAAACCTCGAGTGACGAAAGTTGAACCTACCTTCTGGACAACATTCCTATTAGGTTCGACTTAGGTTTGACCTTCTGAACAGGTCAAACCATGAATGTCGTGGTTGAACCTAAAATCCTGAAAATAGAGTGCTCTGAACGGACTAGTTCGACCTCAGGTTCGACCTTCTGAACAGGTCGAACCATAACGGCTCAGGTCGAACCACCCTACTGTAAGATTTAAGTCCCAGGTTCGACCTTGGTTCGACCTATTAGACAGGTCGAACCTCCTCACTGGATGATTTTCTGCATCGGTTCGACTTCCTCTGCTTGGTTTGACCTCCTGGCACTGGTCGAACCTCTCACGGCTTTGGTCGAACCACCCTTCAAAGCTTCTAAACTGAGTATTCTTTAATCCCTACACACTTCAAACTTCAATATGAATCATTATGTACCATCTAGAGCACAACTTCATCAAAAATTATTCCTCAAAATATTATTCATGAGTAACTCCATAAAAGAAAACACAACCAAAACCCACTAACATTAGGCAAGTTGTAAAAAATCATCACATCAAAATCGATTAAAATTTTAATATGGCGCAAAAACCAACTCCCCTAACAAACATCACAAAGAAAAGATTATACTATCGATGCTTATCAAGGTAAGTATATCACACCCCCCCAAACTTAGTAAAAACTATAGTTGAAACTAAGTTTGCAAAGAGATGTAATTGCCGATAAGTAAGCACTTCAAACATATAAATTTCTTACTCACACAAATGAAATAAAGCATTAAAATGGGAGGAAAAGCCCCCAACAGGCGCTCATGTTTAACGTCAGAGAGTCACGACGGTACCAAATCAGATCAAGGTATCCAAAAAGATGACACCAACATCATCCGGCGACCTATAATGCTTCAAGCGATGTCCATTCGCCGTAAAAATATCTTCATCCTTGTCAATGAGCTCAAAACTCTCCCCTCCTAAGACTCGATGAATCATGAATGGTCCCGTCCACTTTGATTTCAACTTGCCTGCAAAAAACTTTAAACGAGAGTTAAAGAGTAATACCTCGTCTCCTTGCTTGAACTCCTTATACGAGATCTTCGAATCATGCCACCTTTTAATCCTTTCCTTATAGATCTCTGAATTCTTGTATGCACGACTCCGAAACTCATCTAAAAGATTGATGTGAGCAATCCTCAACTCCTTCACATCCTTGAGAGTCAAATTCAAGCTTCGCAAAGCCCAAAACGCTTTGTGTTGAATCTCTACAGGTATGTGGCACGGCTTCCCATAGATAATCTGATACGGTGACTGATAGGCTTTTTCTACGCACTATAATTTAATCCTCAAGTGTAAGGATATCAATTGTAGCATCAAGCACCCAAGTTAAATTATCGATCCCACTGAGACAGCTAATTATTTATTTTACTATTAATTACTAATTAATCAGAATTGAGTAACCAATATTCAGGGTATTGTAGTGAATTAATTATCTAAATTACTGAAATAATAAATAACTGAATTATTAAAAAGCAATAAAAATAAAAGTAAGTTTCTAATCAAGAGATAACGAACAGTTCTAAGGTATCAGGTAGAGACCAATTAATTTGGGTTATTAGACTTACGATTGTTCATTCATGCAGTTTTACTGAAAATACACCACATATCCCTGTTATCCCACCGAATATGATTCGATTCAAAGCTAACAGTCTAATCTGGTTTAAATCCTAAGGTGCGCAAATATTACCAAGCCTTATTCCTAGATACTAATCAAAGCAAGCAACAATACCTCCGGATGGTAAGCCTGACTAACAAGATATTTTCTGGAATTACTACAAGGTTCTATTCACTTCCTACTTGATTGTCTAATTGCATTGTTCCACTAAACAAATCAAGTATTTGATTAACCAGTTCATGAAATTAAAGTGCTTATAGCGGAGCTACTCTAATCTCTAACAGATAGACAATACCAATCATGAACGCACACAAGCTAACACAATAATCCAAGCATTATAGCGGATGTCATGAATGTATTATGAAGACGTTACGAAGCAGAAAAGCATGTCTTAGTAAAATAAGTAAAATCAAAAGCTCAACTGCATAAAATCCCAATCTTTGGTCTAAATCCCCAAATCAATTAAATCAATCCATCAAACCCTAGAACTGTATAGGAAATTAGCCCATGAGATTACAAGCAATCCTCATGGCTAAGCAATTCATAACAATAATCAAAGTAATAGAAAGGAATAGATAAGAATTGTGAAACCCTAGTGTAGGAGCAATCTCACGTTCCTTCTCCGTCTCTTCAATCGCTTGATTTTCCCTCAATTAGCACTTGAAACCCTTGTAGAATTGGATGGAGGATGAAATCAGATTATAATCTGATATGGGTGTGATAGGAGTGTGGATTGATGATGGTTTATGGCTGGGCTCTCTCCGATTGACGTCTCGATCTCCCTAATTGTTTCTAAGATGGATGCAGGGCTGTTTTCGCGACGAATCTTCTTCAGAATCGCGTCTGGAAGGTATTTATACAGTGTTGAATCGAACAGGCCCCGTCTGGGCTCTGAACTGGGCCGCTCGGCACCCAGCTCGGCTCGAGCTGGGTCTGGTCCCAGCCGAGCGGCCTGCCACGTCACTGGCCACGTCACTGGGGTCCAAGTGGGACCCCACTCGGCACTGTTTACCGCCGCTCGGCACCCAGCTCGGCTCGAGCGGCTCGCCGAGCTGCTCCCGAGCTGGGCCGTTCCGGGTCTGTTTTGCTCCTCTTCCGATCCTGCCCTGTTTTACCCTGTTTCCTGCCTTCGAAACTCACAAAAACACCTTAATAGCCTTAAAATCGTGTAAATACTTAAACATACACAATTCCATGCAAAAACGATCAATTTCCTAAGCAAAATGGTGTAATGTGCACACATAAAATGCGTGAAATTCCACTCTCAACAAACCCCCAAACTTACCTGTTGCTCGTCCCGAGGCAACAACATCAAAAACCAATAGATTAACTGAGAGGAAATTTCACAGCAGAAAACATTCAAGACAATATAGCAATTTAAATATCATACTTTGGATACAAGATAACCATCCATTTAAAAACATACAATTCAAATCAACTAATTCACCTTTTCGGAATGCTCATTCACCCATTCTCACGGGTAGTATTTACGCTCAACACTCAAGTGCGAGATATACACTTTAGGGTATGGTATTTTCACTCATAATCAATCCAAACACACGCGTAACCATAAGCTTGGCAATCATCTCAACTCTCGACTAAAGGAATAATTTCAACAATAGGATCACAAAGGTCTTGCATTAGGTTGTAATGTTGGCTCTTTGGTAAAGGTAGGGAGTATATGGATAAGGTGACTCAATCACTAGTAGAGAATCAAAGAAGACTTACAGCTTTTCAACAAACAGCTTAACTTTCTTCTTTCTTCTTCAACGCTCTTCAATGCTTCTTGCAATTTGATTCCTCCTTCACTTTTGAACACCACATCCTTACTTGAAATTGTTTTTCTTCTTCCCTCTTTTCTTTTCTTTTTTTTTTCTTTTTCAAATAAGGGTACCAGTTTCAGGCACTACCCTTTTCATGGGGTACCAGTTTCGGGCACTACCCCTTTATGCAACAATTTAACCACTCTTTTCAATAATTTTCATCACTTCCAACTTATTCTCCTTCTATGTTTCTTCTCAAGATACCAAATTGACTCCTTCAACTCTCTACTAGGTAGGAATATTTAAGGCTAGCAAAAGGGATCAATTGGCTAATCACGTAGGCTTCCAACAAATAAGGCTTTTAGGCTCAAAAGGGTTGACTACAGATATTTCATTAGGTAGGAAAATAATATGGCTAGTGACTAATAAAAAACAAAGATGGCCTAAGATCATTTCCTATTGTCTAGTCAAACACGTAGCTTCAAGCAAGATAAAAAGCCAAGTTCTAGAATACGTGTGTATGAACGACACTCACAAGAATAAACTGAATCATGCAATTTGTCATGATTTCAAAAGGCTCAAAATCTCACATGGCTATAGGAATGAACGAGCAATCCTAATCAAGCTACATAGCTAATCATCCTTGCACATAATCAAATTTCAAGTATCTCAATATCCAAGCACAATATCAAACTGCTTCTCAAACACAATCACACATATAATCAAGTGCCATGAAAAATCAGAAAATCATCCTAGAGAACCATAAATCGACTACACCGACACTAGGATTAACACAAAACAAATAAACACAAACAAAAATAACACAAAACCTGGAAAATCGCAAAAAAAATCGAACCCTCAACATTATTGAATAAATCAAAAATACTAAGAATCCGCAAAAAAAATCGACCCTCCAAGCAACAACACAATGCAAAAATTTTACTTCGGTACTACAAGACAAGGTATGTACGTAACCTCCCCCCAAACTTAGATCAAACAAAGTGAGAAACTAAGTTTGCAAAGAAGTATATACCGCAGTCAAGCAATACCTAATAAAACTCCTACACCAACACAGACATATAAAAGCAATAAAACGGAAGGGACAGCCCCCAACAAGCGCTCATGTTTAACGTCGAAGAGTCACGACGGATACCTCTTTTTAACTACTGGATCGGAGGACAGCTCTCTCGCATTCGTACCTTAAGGTACTTCTTCCCTCTCTTATTCTCTACTCCAACCACCTTACCTTTCTTTGTCACTGAAACAGGACTCTTTAAATTCTTTTCCTCCCATGACTGGCTTGGTTCCTTCTTGTCAATCTTCCATTCTGTTGTAGGCTCACCCTGTGTAGCAAAACAAGGATCAAACAAGTTAGAAATTATAACACCAATATAAGAAAAAAAAATCGGGAGGTATGTTCGGAGGCTTCAAATATGGATCATCCATCGTTCCTGCAACCAAAAGATTATCAAATATCAAATTAGAGTTAGTAGTAGGAAAAGTAAGAGATACGCTTGTTCCTGCGATCTCCTCTACCACTTCAATGCTTTGGCTCTTTTGCTCCTCTTCCTTAGCAGTAGGCTTCATCTCCTCCTCAATAGTGGATTTTTTATTCTGATTCACCATGGCATCGCCCAATGCAAGTAACCTCTCAAGATAATCAATACATGCATCATTAGACAAATTCTCAAACTCTGCATCAGAAAGAGTAAAGTTCTCATCATGCTTTGTGTCCACTACATCCACAGACTTGCACTGCTGCTGATCCGTGGGCCACTGCATCTCCTTATTCAAAGAAAAGACAATCTCCTTATCATCAGCCCTAAGCCTCAACTCTCCTTTGAACACATCAATCAGAGCCCTTCCAGTTGCAAGGAATGGACGCCCCAAGATCAGAGGGGCACCATCCTTTTCATCCTCCATGTCAAGTACTAGAAAGTCCACAGGAAAAACCAAATCTGATACCTTTACAAGCACATCTTCTACAACTCCCTCAGGGTATGTCAGTGATCTATCTGCTAACTGTAAGGCCACAGATGAGGGTTTCAACTTCCCCAAACCAAGTTTCTTGTACACCGATAAAGACATCAAATTTATGCAGGCTCCCAGATCACACAGTGCTCTTCTAGGCGGTCCTTTTCCTATCTCACAAGGAATGATGAAGCTGCCTGGATCCTTCAATTTTTCTGGAAGCTTTTTTTGAATAATAGAGCTGCAATTCTCTGTCAAATTCACTGTCTCCACACTGTTAAGCTTCCTCTTTCTGGAGATAAGTTCCTTGATGAACCTAGAGTAATGTGGCATCTCTTCCAATGCTTCTGAGAAAGGAATAGTGACTTGGACATCTCTCATGACATCAGCGAACTTCCGAAACTTCTCATCAAGGCTCTTCGACAAGAATCTCTGAGGGAAAGGAATTGGTACCTTTGTAATTGGAAGTCCCAAACTGTCTTTCTCGAATACCTGTTCCGCTTCTCTCAGTTTCTTCGCTCTCTGCCACTTTTTATCAGAAATTTCCAGATCAGATTGACTCTGTACAGAATTCGGACACGCAGGAAACCCCGGAGGACAGCTCGTCGGCTCGCTCGAGCCGAGCGATGGACAAACTGAGCCGAGCAGGGTTCCAACTGAACCGAAGAGACCTTCTGAACCGGCTGGTGGGCCGCTCGGCGGCGATTGAGTCCGCTCGGCAGATGGCTCGGCCCGAGCGGATGGCCGAGCGGCGTCTTTTCCGTTCTGCTCCGCCCCTGTTTCGTTCTGCTTCTGTTCTGCTTCATGCTGTACAAGTTCTGTTACATCCTGCATTAGTGTTGTACCTTTATATTGCTTCCCGGACCTCAAAGTGATCGCATTTGCAGTCTCCTTCGGGTTTATTTCTGTATCTGAAGGAAACTTCCCCTTCTGAAACTGCACTTGCTGCTGATTTACTGTAGTGGAGATCTGCCCTATGTTATATGACAAACTCTTCAACTGCTTGTTCACTTCTTCATGTTGCTTTGTCATATTTGAATCCATGAGAACAATGCAATTATTAATCTTGTCAATATCTCCATCAGTCTTCTTCATATACCTGGCCAACACATCATCAATACTGGACTTCCCTTCTTCAGTCTTAGCACCAGGATCAAAATTAGGAGGATATGGAACTGCATTATTCGGATTTGAATAAGAGAAGTTCTCATGCCTCTGATTCTGCCAATTGCCTCCTTGATTATTAGGACCTCCCCCTTGGATATTCCTCTGGTTCGAATTACCTTGAGGGTACCTATTTCCTTGCCAATTTTGAGGAGCTCTCGAACCTTGAAGACTCTGCCCCATAGCCCAATTAGCATCCTCGACCTCTTGAAGGTTCATCACTACATCATCACTAGCAGACCCTCGGTTGCCTCCCCCATTATTACCTGATATTAGAGTAATCAGGTTCTTATTCATCTGTTCCAATTGAGCGACAACCTTATCATTCTTATCAGCTTCAGAAAATTTCTCTTCAACCTTTGCAACTTTACCAAGTATATAAGTCCCTCGGATCCTCTCAGATGGCCAATCCCTCGAGTTCAAAGAGATATCATCAAATAATTTCTCTACGGCATTGGATGTTTTGCCAAAAATTGTTCCTCCAGCAGAAGCATCAACCAACACTCTCGATTCGTTGTCAAGGCCATTATAGAAGACACTGATGAGTTGAGACTTTTTGAATCCATGCTGAGGGCATCTCCTCAACGCATCAGTAAACCTTTCCCAAGCCTCTCCAAACGACTCATCTCTCCGCTGCTTGAATTGATTGATCTCCTGTTTCAGTAAAAGAACCTTTCCTGGTGGCATAAATCGATCCACGAACAACTGCTGCAACTCAGTCCAATTCGAGCAGCTATCTCCCTTCAACTTATCATACCACTCCCTTGCCTTATCAACCAATGAAAACTGAAAAAGCCTCATCTTCCATCTATCATTAGTAGCATCAGCAGCTTTCACTGTATCCATGTAGCTGTTGAAACGCTTAAGATGGCCATAGGGCTCATCAAAAACGCCTCCGGCAAAGGGGTTTTTCTCCACCATATGAATCAGGGCTGGCCTTATGTCATTCGCTTCATTCGCCTAAATTGCTCCAACTACGCCTGATCCTCCTAGATTGGTGGACTTGAATGTCTCCCGGATGACGATGTCATCCTCATCGACTCTTTCTCCCATTGATGCTGTTTCAGATTCTGTCTCAGATTCTGATTCAAACTCCGATTCAGCCTCTTCTAGGATAGCCTGATTCTCAATCTGCACTTCTTCCTCCTCTAAAATTGCTTTAGGAGGTGTCTTGGTATTCTTTGATTTTACTCTTCTTTTCCTCGCAGAAGCTTCAATTTCCGGATCAAATTCAAGATCTTGTGCTCTCGTCTTTGACCTAGTTTGCATGCAACTTCAAGAAAAATCCAAAGAAAAACAATTAAATCCCAAAGAAAATATTCTAATTAACTAAGTAATAAAAGAAAATAAATAATTAAAACTGTCCCCGGCACAACGGCGCCAAAAACTTGATAGGCTTTTTCTACGCACTATAATTTAATCCTCAAGTGTAAGGATATCAATTGTAGCATCAAGCACCCAAGTTAAATTATCGATCCCACTGAGACAGCTAATTATTTATTTTACTATTAATTACTAATTAATCAGAATTGAGTAACCAATATTCAGGGTATTGTAGTGAATTAATTATCTAAATTACTGAAATAATAAATAACTGAATTATTAAAAAGCAATAAAAATAAAAGTAAGTTTCTAATCAAGAGATAACGAACAGTTCTAAGGTATCAGGTAGAGACCAATTAATTTGGGTTATTAGACTTACGATTGTTCATTCATGCAGTTTTACTGAAAATACACCACATATCCCTGTTATCCCACCGAATATGATTCGATTCAAAGCTAACAGTCTAATCTGGTTTAAATCCTAAGGTGCGCAAATATTACCAAGCCTTATTCCTAGATACTAATCAAAGCAAGCAACAATACCTCCGGATGGTAAGCCTGACTAACAAGATATTTTCTGGAATTACTACAAGGTTCTATTCACTTCCTACTTGATTGTCTAATTGCATTGTTCCACTAAACAAATCAAGTATTTGATTAACCAGTTCATGAAATTAAAGTGCTTATAGCGGAGCTACTCTAATCTCTAACAGATAGACAATACCAATCATGAACGCACACAAGCTAACACAATAATCCAAGCATTATAGCGGATGTCATGAATGTATTATGAAGACGTTACGAAGCAGAAAAGCATGTCTTAGTAAAATAAGTAAAATCAAAAGCTCAACTGCATAAAATCCCAATCTTTGGTCTAAATCCCCAAATCAATTAAATCAATCCATCAAACCCTAGAACTGTATAGGAAATTAGCCCATGAGATTACAAGCAATCCTCATGGCTAAGCAATTCATAACAATAATCAAAGTAATAGAAAGGAATAGATAAGAATTGTGAAACCCTAGTGTAGGAGCAATCTCACGTTCCTTCTCCGTCTCTTCAATCGCTTGATTTTCCCTCAATTAGCACTTGAAACCCTTGTAGAATTGGATGGAGGATGAAATCAGATTATAATCTGATATGGGTGTGATAGGAGTGTGGATTGATGATGGTTTATGGCTGGGCTCTCTCCGATTGACGTCTCGATCTCCCTAATTGTTTCTAAGATGGATGCAGGGCTGTTTTCGCGACGAATCTTCTTCAGAATCGCGTCTGGAAGGTATTTATACAGTGTTGAATCGAACAGGCCCCGTCTGGGCTCTGAACTGGGCCGCTCGGCACCCAGCTCGGCTCGAGCTGGGTCTGGTCCCAGCCGAGCGGCCTGCCACGTCACTGGCCACGTCACTGGGGTCCAAGTGGGACCCCACTCGGCACTGTTTACCGCCGCTCGGCACCCAGCTCGGCTCGAGCGGCTCGCCGAGCTGCTCCCGAGCTGGGCCGTTCCGGGTCTGTTTTGCTCCTCTTCCGATCCTGCCCTGTTTTACCCTGTTTCCTGCCTTCGAAACTCACAAAAACACCTTAATAGCCTTAAAATCGTGTAAATACTTAAACATACACAATTCCATGCAAAAACGATCAATTTCCTAAGCAAAATGGTGTAATGTGCACACATAAAATGCGTGAAATTCCACTCTCAACAGTGACATATCTAACACCGTCTTGTACGCGGTTCAGAATCCCCACACGACATCATCGAGCTTCAAGGCCCAATCCTTTCTATTGGTTCCGACCACCTTCTCCAAAATCTATTTGACTTGACGGTTAGAGACCTCCGCTTGCCCATTTGCTTGAGGATGATAGGGTGTAGTGACCCTATGCTTAACACCATACCCTTTAAACACCTTCTCAAGAAATTTATTTACGAAATGCGTACCTCCATCACTAACAAGTGCTCTAGGGACTCCAAAATGGGCAAAGATATGCTTCTTCAAGAAAGATATAACAGTTTTCGAATCATTCAAGCGAGTAGGAATCGCTTCCACCCATTTAGAAACATAATCCACCGCAAGTAGAATGTAGAGAAATCCATTAGATGGGGGAAAAGGCCCCATAAAATCGATACCCCACACATCAAAAATCTCGACCACTATGCTTGGCTGAAGTGGCATCTCGTCTCTCCTACCGATGTTCCTCATGCGTTGACATCTATCGCAAGACGCCACATAGGTCTCATAATCCTTGAACAAGGTAGGCCAATAAAGAGCGGACTGAAGTACCTTGGCTGCTGTCTTGTAAGCGCCGAAGTGCCCCCCGTTAGGTTGTGCATGGCAAAACTCGAGAACACTCTCCATCTCCATCTCGGGCACACACCTACGGATGATAGAATCCGTACAAATTTTGTACACAAACGGACCATACTATATAAAAGTCTCAACATCCCTTTTGAATTTAGCAAGTTGATATCGGTTGAGATCCCTTGAAATTTCTCCCACAGCAATATAATTAACATAATCCGCATACCATGGATCAACTCCCTGTGTAGCAACCACACACGCTCGCTCAGCCCCTTCAACAAACACGGCCATGATCTTTTCATCCGGGAACATTTCCTCAATATACTCGAAAGAATTATCACAATGTTCCCTAGTCTCAACCTCAAAAGATGATCTGCTAGCACATTATCAGAACCTTTCTTATCTCGGATCTCCATGTCAAACTCTTGAAGTAGAAGAATCCGCCTTATGATCCTAGGCTTCGTCTCCTTCTTCTCCATCAAGTACCAAATCGCTGAATGATCCGTGGACACAATAGTCTTCATGCCAACCAAATACTGACGAAACTTATCGAATGCGTACACAACCACCAAAAACTCCTTTTCAGTCACCGTGTAATTCTTTTGTGCCGCATCGAAAGTCTTACTTGCATAGTAAATGGCGCAAAACTTCTTTTCCTTCAGCTGCCCAAGCACCACTCCAAGTACTACATCACTTGCATCACGTATTAGTACAAACGGTTGAGTCCAATCCGGTGTGATCAAGATAGGTGCAGTGATAAGCGCCTCCTTCAAAACTTGAAAAGCAGTTAAACATTCATCATCAAACACAAAAGGAACATCCTTTTCAAGTAAGTGAGATAAGGGCTTAGAGTATTTTGAGAAGTCTTTTATGAATCTTCTGTAAAAACCGGCGTGTCCAAGGAAGGACCGCACTCCTCTTTCATTTGTCGGTGGTGGAAGCTTCTCAATCGCCACCACTTTAGCCCGATCTACCTGCAATCCTTTGGCAGAAACATGACGCCCAAGAACAATCCCATCCTTCACCATGAAGTGGCACTTCTCCTAATTCAAGACAAGATTAGTCACTTGGCATCTCTTCAAAACAGTAGCTAGGTTAGACAAACAAATATCAAAGGAGGAACCAAAAATAAAAAAATCATCCATGAACACCTCCATGATCTTCTATATCAACCCATCGAATATTGCCATCATGCATCTCTGAAAAGTAGCAGGCGCATTACATAACCCAAATGGCATTTTTCGAAAAGCAAAGGTCCCGTAGGGGCAAGTAAAAGTGGTATTTTCTTGATCCTCGGGGGCAATCAAGAATTGGTTTTACCCCGAGTATCCATTAAAGAAACAATAAAATTCATACACTGCAAGACGATCTAACATTTGATCCATGAAAGGAAGAGGAAAATGATCCTTACACGTGTTCTCATTCAACTTCCTATAATCAACACATGTACGTCATCCCGTAGGAATCCTTGTGGCTATCGCTTCTCCATCTTCAGCTTTTACTACAGTCATACCCCCCTTTTTAGCAACTACATGCAATGGACTCACATGGGGACTATCACTAATAGGATATATTATTCCAGCATCCAACCACGTAAGGATTTGCTTCCTAATCACCTTTTGAATCGCGGGATTAACCCTCTGCTGATTCTGAACACTTGCCTTCGCCTCGTCTAACAATCTTATACTATGCATACAATACGAAGGACTAATTCCTATCAAATCCTCAAGAGACGAGCCAATCGCAGATTTATACTTCCTAAGAACATTCAATAACTCCTCAAGTTGATCATCATCAAGAGAAGAAGATACAATTACCGGATATTTTTCATTGTCGCCAAGAAAGGCGTACTTCAAGTGTTCCGGCAAAAGTTTCAACTCCTCTTTTCTCACCTCCATCGAAGAGCTCTCGTTATCCAACGGCAAGTACTTCCTAGTCCACTTGACTTCTTCCACCTTAGCTCTTTCCGATTCAAACCTGTCATCACCCAAAGCAGTAAGTTTTCAAGAAATTCAATACATACCTCGTTTGAGAGTCTGTCAAGCTCCGTAGTGGGATAAGTAAGAGACTCCATCAAACATGTTTCGAGAGGATCCTTTGACATGATTAGAGACATATCCTCTTTCACAATCTCCTCCACCACGTCAATACTATAACACTACGACTCCATGGGCATCTTCATTGCTTTGTCCAAGTTGAAAAAAACTTCTTCTTTGTCCATCTGCAATCTAAGCTCTCTTTTCTGAACATCAATCATAGCTCCAGCAGTCGCAAGGAAAGGTCTCCCCAAGATTAAAGGGATATTATCCTTGTCTTCTGCCATCTCTAGCACAAGAAGGTCCACAGGAAAGACTAGCTTCTCCACTTTGACGAGAACGTCTTCAATTATTCCTTTAGGAAAAGTCATCGACCTGTCCGCCAATTGGAGAACCACTATTATAGGAGTAAGCTCCCCCAAATCAAGCCTCTGAAAGATGGACAAAGGCATCAAATTGATGCTTGCCCCTAGATCGCACAAAGCTCGCCGTGCTGGCCCCTTTCCTATCTCATATAGAATAGTGAAGCTCCCCGGATCCTTCATCTTTTGCGGCAGCTTCTTTTGAATGATTGAGCTGCAATTCTCAGATAAATTCACTGTTTCAATTCTGGTTAAGCTCCGCTTCTTCATCAATATGTCTTTAAGGAATCGGGCATAGTACGACATCTCCATTATTGCTTCCGAGAAAGGAATGCTCAAGCTTATTTTGTTCATTATCTCTTAAAACTTCTTGAAATTTTCTTCCAATCCCTTCTTCACAAGTTTGTAAGGAAACGGCGGAGGTATCTTTGTTTTGGGAATCCCCCATTCATCACGATCAACCTTCTCTGCTTTCTCCTTTTCGGCTCTCAAATGCATGGCTCTCTCCCACTTTTTCTCAGCTATTATCTCAGTACTTTGTTCATTCCGAACCACTAGAATAGCATCAATATCATCGAGAGTGTTCGGAATAGCAACAGGTAATTTCTATAGGGGTTCGACTAAGGTTCGACCTGTGGAACAGGTCGAGCCATGTACGTACTGGTCGAACCTTGCTTTTGGACAATGGCTCTCTTTTTGAATTTGGGGTTCGACCTGGGTTTGACCTGTGGAACAGGTCGAACCATGGGTACCTAGGTCGAACATGCCTACTGTACTTCTTCCGTCATCCAGTTCGACCAGGGTTTGACCTGTTTGATAGGTCGAACCATGAACGTCATGGTCGAACCATTGCTGTGACAAAACAGAGTGCTCCAAGTTGTGCGGTTCGACCTGGGTTTGACCTGTTGGATAGGTCGAACCATGGTTGATTAGGTCGAACTGGTGTTCTGGAAAAATAGAGTGCTCCGAGTTGTTGGGTTCGACCAAGGTTCGACCTGTAGGCCAAGTCAAACCATCTACAGTTTGGTCGAACCTATGCTGCAATCTCTCCTGATAGTGTCCAGCGTATTGGTTCGACCTCCCCTGTATGGTTCGACCTTTTGTTAACATTCCCTGCCATCTCCCCCATCAGCAATGTAAGGTCTTTCACCTGCTTAGATATAACCTCATGGTTTGCATCTATTTTCTTTTCAATTTTGGCCTTAAGGCGGTTCACTCTTTCATCATTCTTGGTCATATACCTGTTCACAGTATCCTCAAGACCCAGTTTTCCTTCTTCCACCTTAGCACCCGGATCAACACCCATCGAAGGCTGAATCGCATTATTCGGATTGCTCCATGAGAACTCCGGCCTCCTAGGCTGTTGATAACTACCCAGGGGACCACGATTATTAAAGTTTCCTCGATAGTTCCCTTGGTAGTTCCGGTTTCCTTGATTTGGATACCTAGTCCCTTGAATACTCTGACCCATGGCATAGTGTGCCTCTTCCAACTCCTCTTGGATTGGTCCCTCATTCTTAAACTCTTGCTGCATGATTGGTACACGCTGAGATAATTCGCTGATTTGCTTCTATTGGGATTCAAGTAGCTTGTTGATATTGGACAAGCTAGAGACGATCTCATCCTCTCTACTTGTTTTCACCATTGCTTGTTCAACCTTAGCTACCTTACCAAGGACATAAGTACCTCTAACTCGATCAGTTGGCCAATCCCTCGAATTCATCGAAATATCTTCAAACAACTTCTCGGCCTCTATGGATGACTTTGTAAGCAATGCTCCATTAGAAGAAGCATCCAATAACACTAGTGAATCACAGTCCAATCCATTGTAGAATATACTGATATATTGAACTTTAGATAGCCCATGTTGAGGACACTTCCTAAGCATGTCCTTGAATCTATCCCATGCTTCGTGAAATTTTTCTCCTCCACTCATAGCGAATTGGTTAATGTCTTGCTTCATTTTAAATACCTTTGAAGGTGGCATGTACCTCTCTAAGAACCTTAACTTCAGCTGCTCCCAAGTGGTGCACTCAGCTGCATTGATAGTGTCGTACCAATCTCTCGCCTTTTTAGTAAGCGAGAATTTGAACAAGAGGATCTTCCTAGCATCTTCATGTTCTCCTACATCTTTTTGAGTACTTGCGTAGCCCAAGAACTTGTTCAGATGCTGCTGCGGATCCTCGAAAGACCCTCCTAAAAAGGAGTTCCTTTCTATCATGCTAATAAGAGCGGGATGAAGATCGAACGCTGAATTAGTTCCCCTTGCTCCTAGAAGCCCAAAATTTCCAGCCCCATTGTTTCTGAATACCTCTCGGATGGCTAGATTATCTGGATTCGCTGCCATGTTGACTGTCTCTACTCCGAATTAACTTCAGTTGTAGCTTCAATCGTTTGTTAAATCTGCTCGTCAACTTCAACTCCAAAATTCAGAGCTTCAGTTGGATCAATAGTCTTTGCCTTGCTCTTCTTCTTCTTCTTCTTTCTTGACGACGCTCCGATTTCAGGATTATAGGGTTTAAGTTCACCTTTCTTTGATCTCGTGAGCATACACCTAAAAAGAACTAGAATTAAAACAGCAAAACAAGTTAAATAGCCCTAACAAACTAGAAATAACAAAAAGATATTTTACGCCATCCCCGGCAACGGCGCCAAAAACTTGATGGGCGTTTTCTCAACACACAATTAATCCCCAAGTATGAAGGATATCAATTGTAGTTTCGAAGGTGACCAAGTTAAATATCAAATCCACGGGACGGTTAAAGATCAATTTAATTACGTTCTAGTAGATTATGACTATTTTGGAAATATAATAGTTTTGGTGTTAAGTAACAACTAATAATTGAAAGAACTAGAAATAATAAAAGATAAGTGAGTTGTGATCAAGTAAGATAGTAGGTAGTTCATCAGGCCATCCAGTTTCCTTCGTTAAATCGTACTTTCGTGTGTCGATATCCGACTATGCCTTGTGGTTTATGGACGCATCGCTAGACCCTACGAATCTATTCTATAGACACAAATAGATAAGCTTTTGACATGTGTGAGTATCCTCAGAGCAAGACGTATACTCCACCTCCCTTTCTAGGTACTATCATAATCAATTATTTCCCATGCACTTAGTACTCTAACCCGATTTGATCTCCCTTTTTAGGTACTATAAAGTCATACTCTTTATCCTACTTGTCAACCCGAATTCAATTCAATTAACAAACATTCATATAAGACAGTTCTAATAAGACTTCGGAATCCCTTCACTTAGAATTATAACAATAAATCCTGCTCAACAGTGAACGCACTCAATCAATAACCATGTTATGTATTCAGACTCTACACAATGATTAATGATGCACAAAACAACTATGAGTATGGATTAAAAACGTGCAATCTTATATAAACTAAATCACAAGTAGTGTTGTATGGAGTATACACACGAAATACAAATTTAACTCATGAAACCTTCATAACCCTAGAACTACCGAAGTGGCTCTAGCCCATGATTGATATAAGAATAATCATGGTTAGATGGACCAATCTTACTTGAATCTCCAGCTGAACCTCTGTTACAGCCCTCTGGATGGATCACAAATCTCTTCTCTTCACTCCTCTCTTGTATCACGATGTCTGAGTGTGTTCTCGACTGCATGAGCCTTCTTTTATACTTGTAATCACGTCTCTAGGGCTTGGAATGGGCTTTTCAAGTGATCCCACACGTTTTGGCCTCAAAAATCTGGATAAGGTAAGTTTCCGTGTTTTGGTTCGACCTCGTCAACAGGTCGAACCACTGGCCAACAAGTCGAACCCCAGGTCGAACCCTGCTACTGGACACATTCTGCACTGGTTCGACCTCTTGTACAGGTCGAACCACTCGGGTCTTGGTCGAACCCCATGTCGAACCATGCTACTGGATAATTTCCACTCCTGGTTCGACCAACTGTCAGGTCGAACCCCCAACGTCGTGGTCGAACCCATCTTCTCGCGAACTGGTTCGCCCATGGTTCGACCTGATCAAATAGGTCGAACCCCTTGAGTCGTGGTCGAACCCATCTTCTGCTATTCCACAATGCTGGTTCGACCTGTAGGAGAGGTCGAACCCTCCTCCATTAGGTCGAACCCTACTCTTTCCTTGGCGGTTCGCGTGGTCTCGACTTCTTCTCTTCGATTCTTGGCACTTCCACTCCATTTTTGCTATGAAAACCACTTAAAAAGCTCTACTAACACCTGATTCATGCTAATTCACAATATATATAGGTTTTCCACCTATTTTCACCTCAAAACTCTCCAAAACTAGCACAAAACATGGTGCTAAACTTGTAAATTTACACACTCATCAGGTATACAGCCAAAGATATGTTAGAATTGATTCATTTTGATTTATATGGTCCTAATGTTATCCAAGCGAGAGGTTGTTACATATACTTTGATGCACCGCAAGTCTTAGTACTATGATTAATTCAAAAGTGCATGGCTCATGCGGTTAAGGGTCATCGAAAATATATCAAGTACTTCTAAGGATATTTTAGGAGCCATTTATCAAAGATTGAGATTGATTCCCAAGTTGTCAACACGGGGCAAACCCCAACTGACTGGTGTGGCAAAAAGAAGGTATACGACTCTTATGAAAATGGTTAGATAGATGATAAGTTATTTGAAATTATTAAATTTATTTATGGGTATCACTAGAAACAACATGCCATAATGATGTTTGTTTGTTTGTGGGATATCTTAGAAAAATGAAGGGTTGTTTATTTGATAGTACAGAAGATCAAAGGGTGATTGTTAACACAAACACTAAATTTTTGGAAAAGGATTATGTAATAAATTACAAAACCATGTATAAATTATTCTGAAGGATGTGAGAGGAAAACATAAAGTATAGTACCGATTATACAAGAGGATATACCACAAGTAAACTGTATCGCGTGATACGTCTGATACATAATTTTATTTAGTGCTTTGTCGTAGTGGGAGGGTTGTTTTACAACCTGAAATATATATATTTTAGGAGAGTCGTGAGACTTGGTCCTAGTAAATATGAAATCGGCCCATGGATATGACGAAGCACTACAAGATAGAAATGCGGAATCTTAGCAAAGTGCAATGATTTTTGGAATAGAATCTATGGATTCTAAATTAGATCTGAATGCATGTAGAATCGCAAAATGGTGTGAAAGCCATTGGAAGTGGTTATATAAAATAAAAGAGAATGAGACGGTAAGGTGATACTAATTTTAAACAAGGCTTGTTGCATAAAGGTACACTAAAAAAGAAGGGTGAATTCGAGTATGAGGAAACATTTTCTGCTGGTAGCTAAGTTTAAGTTGATTAGTATTCCTTTATTTTATTGCTGCTCATATTGAGTTATGAGGTATAACAAATAGATGTGAAGATAACTTTCGTGATTAGAAGTCTTGACGAAACATCTATGTGAAGTAACCAGAGTGATTTATTGCAAGGGGATAAGAGAATTTTGAGTGTAAGCTTAAAAGTGTTCAGCGATGGACTAAAGCAAGCTTCAAGAACTTGAAGCATCCATTTTGATGAGGAAATCCCGTGACATGGATTTAATCAATGTTCGGATGAGTCTTGTGTATTGAAAAGAGTGACAAAATGTGGTGGTATTTCTTGTACTATATATAGATGGTATCTTGTTTATTAGAGACAATGAAAGAGTATTGTCTAGCGTATAGTTGTGGTTCATAGAGTAGTATGAAATGAAGGACTTAAGAGAAGCAAAATATATTCTTGCGATCATGATCACAAGATAGAATGTTGTGCTCATCTCAAGCTTCATGAAATGATACAATCCTTACTTGTTTTAGTATATGATTTTATCTAAGGAAATGTGTCTTGAGACACAAAAGAAGATAAAGGAGATGAAGGCGGTTCTATATGTTTCGGCGAATAAGGAAGCTTAATCTAAGAAATGATATGTACGAGATTAGATATCTATTTTGCTAAACGCATGGTCAGTGAGTATCAGGGTAACCAAGAACAAGAATGTTGAACTGTGGTAACAAATATTTAGAAGTGCCTAAAAAGGTCTAGAAATTATATGTGGGTCTTACTGGAAAGATTCATTGCATCTTGTAGGTTACATAGATTCAGATATTTTAAATCAAATAGGGACGCCAGTAAGTCCACCTCAAGGTTATGTGTTTATTTTGAAAGTAGAGCCATAATATGGAGGAGTGTCATATAGAAATATATTTCGGACTCCACCATGGAAAGATGATAAATTGGAGCCTCTGAGGCAGCCAAAGTATCTGTATAACTCTAGAAACTTTGTAATGGACTTAGATGTGATTCTAAGTTTGCCAGAGATTATCACAATTTATTGTGATAATAATGGTGCAGTTGCAAACTTTGAAGGAATCACGAGTCCATAAGCAATTAAACACATTAAGCGCAAGTACCACCTGTTACGAGAAATCGTATGATGAGGGAAAGTTGTTGTAGCCTAGAATGCATCGGATGATAACCTAGTAAATTCTTTTACAAGGACCTTAAGGTGAAAGCTTTTGATGGTCATGTAGTGGGAGTAGGAATCAGATGTATGGCAGTGGTTTTGACAACATAGTCTTTTAATATAAGTGGGAGATTGTTTGATTGTACACTAAAAGTCTAGTTTTTTGTATGAACAATGTTTAACAATAAATTTGAAATGAGAATCATATGATCAAATTTTTTGCATATTATAATTTAATTGTAAAAGTCCACTTATTTTATACTGTAGATAATATGTTGTGCGACAACACGCGAAAGATCATATTATCGGTTGCCTTATAAAGTATAAACAAATGCTCACAATCGAGATAGATGGGGACTCTCTATCGGGATAGTTGTAGTGTGATTTGATATTACCTTGTCTTGACTATAGAATCACATTAGTGCACTTTGTATATTGAGAAGGATCGCATGAGATCGTTTGACTTATATTGACTCTATAGGAGAACTTGATCTCAGTTATTATGGATGTTCGTGCTCTTAATCCATATACAATAATCTCGACACGTAAGTCAGTATGTATTTCTTTGATTCATCAATGTGTGAGATTTACTTGTAATTAAATCAATAATATCGGTGAGTTGGAAAATAGTGCTATCTCTATGGTGTGTTGTTGATTGTAGAAGGAATCTGTATCCTATTAAATAGGTTGGTGATGTCCCCTTGAGGAGCTCATAAGGATTATCATGTAAACACTGCTTATGGATTTATTCCGGCATGATAACAAGGTTGAGTAGTGCTACTCTCGTATGAGATATTAATTAATAGAGTTGTCAGTAAATTAATTAATTAAAGGGCATCGTATATCTTAAACATGGGGAGACTAACAGACTTATAATAAGAAGGAGCCCATAACGTAATTGTGGAATTGGAGCGATAGTGTAGTAATAATATTTTAGTGGAATATATTATTATTATTGGACATAAGTATAAGCTTTGGGCTAAACTTGGATACTTGAGCCCAATGGAGGCCCGACTCTAATTTCTCCTCATGGTCCCTGCTGTAGCCATACATAAGTCATCTCAGCTTATCCAAAACACTAGTAACTGACGCCTAACACGTTAAGAATAAGGGAGGAAGCAGATTGAGAAGATCTTGAAGATCGTCGCCTACACGACGTCAAGATTGGACTTGGGAATACAACAAAAGATCAAGAGGTCATTTACTGCAGCTGTTCAACCTCTACATCAAACCCTGGTGTAAGGTAATATGTTTCTATCTTCTTGTTTCCTCTGATTTAGAAACGCATAGACCCTAACGATTCACATTACCCAAATGATTGAACGCCAATAGTTCATGCTCTTAATCCCTATATAATAACCTCGATATATAAGCTAGTATTTATCTCTTTGATTCATCAGTGGGTGAGATTTATATATTTAAATCAATAAACTCGGTGAGTTGGGAAATAGTATTATTTCTATGGTGTGCTGTTAATTGTAGAAGGAATATGTGTCCTATTAAATAGGTTGATGATGTCCCCTTGAGGAGCTCAAAAGAATTATCATGTAAATCTTACAAGTAGATTAATTCTGGCATGATAATAAGATTGAGTGGTACTATTCTCGGATGAGATATTAATTAATAGAGTTGTCAGCAACTTAATTAATTAATGGGCTTTATATATCTTAAACATGGGGAGACTGTCGGGCTCATAATAAGAAGGAGCCCATAACGTAATTATGGGATTGGAGCAGCAGTGCAAAAATAATATTTTAGTGGACTATATTATTATTATTGTACTTAAGTATAAGTTTTAGGCTAAACTTGGATACTTAAGCCCATTGGAGGCCCGACTCTAATTTCTCCTATTGGTCCCTGTTGTAGCTCATATATAAGTCATCTCAGCTTCCGGGAACCCTATTATTGTCGCCTTTTTTGAAGTGAGAAATAGGAAAAAAACATATTGAGAAGATCCTGAAGATTGTCACCCACACGATGTCAGGATTGGACTTAGGAATGCAGCAGAAGATCAAGAGGTTGTTTTCTACAGCTGCTCATCATCAACATACCATGGTGAAAGGTAATATGTTTCTATCTTATTGCTTCCGCTAGATTAGAAATGCTTGGAATCCTAAAAGTTCACACTAACCAAATAATCGAACGCTAATAATTGGTATCAGAGCTTCGGTTTCATGACTAAACATGACACGTTAGGCTAAGATTTATGTACTATACGTTATTTTATTTTTGTATAGAGAGCATGAGAATTAGGGTTTGGTATGTATTTGTATTATTCGTGAAACCCTACGTGCTCGAATATTGTTCGGTGGCTGCATGATGAAAGCCACGAGTAATCGCTAGCGGCATATCTCAATTATGGCTTGACGATGAAAGTCGACGATGCATGCGTGATGAACGATGATGGCGAGACGTTTGAACCTAGTGATTGATGAAAGTTTTGAGACAGACACATTGTTGGATAAATGCACTGATGGCCGATGGGTGGTACGGCTGGACGATGCTGGTGACGGTGGCTGCACAGCACTGGATGGAATCAGTCTGCAATGGAGGACAATGCTGAAGTGGGTTGCGTCAAACCTGAACAGCAAGTTTTGGATAAGTTGATTGGTGCTTTCGGGCGGGTCTCAACAGCTTCCAGGTGGGTCTAAAGCAGCTTTCGGTTGAGTTTGGAGCAACTGCTGATCGGGTCTGTAGCTTTTGCCGATCGGGTCTCCCTAGTTGTGGCTTAGCATCGTGCGGAAAGCCGCGAGATGACGATGTGTGCTGTCTGGCAGGGCACAGGGGAATAAACAGTAGTGCGGCTCAACTGTTAGATGCTGCCGAGATGATAAGTCGTGCGACTAGCAGAGTGAAGTCGTTCTAGGCAGAAGATGGCATTTGGCTTGGAAGACACGGCATGACTCAAGCCAATGGACTGCACGACTCATGCAAGCGCTGTTTGGACTAGGCACGCGAATTCGTGCACGGCAGATAGGTAGCAGGCTTGTGATCAGGCCACTACTCATGCGAATACCCTGCACGAGTTGTGCAAGTGCTTTCAGCTGGGCAGTTGGGCTCGTCTGGACGATTCAACATTTTAGAATTTATTTTCATGATATATAACTGTATTAATTGATTTAATTATCTATTATTGTTATATATGTGGATGCATACTCTATTTGATTTATTGTCAATAATAGAAGCATGCTAGGTTGCGTATTATATTTGAATATTATATGCATGCTAAAAACCCTTGGTGTTAGTAACTAAGTGAGAGAGGGGATTGGTAAATAATTCCCGCGGCCTCCATTATTGGTCTGTAAGTGATGTGAATAAACTTGCGCGTTGGCTATAGTATCTTCTTCCCTAACAGATCAGTTTATTCACGAATCACTGGTACAAACTTCTTTATGATGGTTGAAGGAAGTTATCCGAGCACGTGTGTACTTCTCCAACAGTAAGGCACACAAGCTTGGGCAGCGGACTTGGATCAAATAATATTGTACACTTAGGTGTAAATAATAAGTATCCTCCCAAACGGAGTAACTGTTGTTATTTACATGGCTAAAGAGGAACCAACTATTAATTATTTTGTCATAAAGTTAGGTTGATGAATGAAATTAATGGGTAAAACCTTCTCTTGTAAATGTTCGGGTTTGTACACGTCCACCCTAACGTGGCATGCAAATTCACGGTGCATAAGATATTGGTGAATTTTATTTTATATTGTTCTAAGGGAATCAATATAAATTGATAAATTTGAAGTGTTAGATCTGTTTATTTATTTATGATTCTCAGGATTTTCAAATGTCACTCAACTCACTTTCTGTTATACTTAAAGAACACAAACTTACTGATACAAATTATGTTGACTAGAAATAAAATATGGATATTGTTTTAACTGCTGAAGATTACATCATTGTACTCACTGAGGAATGTCCTGTGGAGCCTGCTGATGACTCTACAGAAGAGAAAAGAGCTGCTTATAATAGGTGGCTCAAAGCTGATTAGATGGCTAAGTGATATATTGTGGCTTCAATGTCAAGTGTGCTTCAGCATCAAGTTATGAACACTACCTTTGATATGATGCAGAATCTTAGGGAACTCTTTGGGAACCAGAGTCGTCCTGCTAGGTCAGAGGGCATTGTTGTACTGATGAACACCAAAATGGTTGAGGGCACTCCCATAAGGGAACATGTCCTTAGAATGATAGGCCAACTCAATGAGTTGGAGGTCCTTGGAGCTGAAATTGATGGGGAAACCCAAGTTGATATCATACTCCAAAGTTTGCCTAGGAGTTTTGAGCAGTTACGTCTCTACTACGGTATGAAGATTACGTTGGCGGAATTTTCGACAGAACTTGTGGTGGCGGAATGGCTTTTTTGTCGAGCTCCTCAGGTTCATGTTGCTGAAAGTGCTACTTATCCTAGGCTGAGAGGTGGTAGGAATAAGAAGAAGTGAGGAAATTCAGCACCGGTGAACCAAGTGAAAGCAAAGGATGGTGCGGTCAAGAAGCCTAAAGGCAAGAGCTTCAAATACAAGCAACTGGGACATTACAAGGTAGACTGCGCTCTTCTGTAGGGGAATAGGAATGGTAAGTCTTTTATACTAGTTGTTGAATCGTGTTTAGCAGCTGTATCTGCTGACACTTGGTGTGTAGATATGGGAGCCACTAACCATGTCTGTAATTCTTTGCAGAGGTTCCACCAACCCAACAGCTTACTGATGTGGAGATTACCATACTCAAGGGTAATGCTACAAGAGTAGCGGTTGTTACAGAGGGAGATGTTTATTTATTTTTTAATAAGAATAAAACTCTTATTTTGAGGAATTATCTTTATGTACCTCATTTTATAAAGAATTTAATTTTGTTGTCTAAATTGTTTATGGATGGATATTTTGTTTCCTTTAATGATAAGATTGTTTTAAGGAAATATAGAATTTTTAACTGTGATGGTACATTGATAGATAATTAGTATACTCTTAATCCAATTTATCCCACAGTGCAACAAATTGAATTAAATGATACATCTACTAATTAGTGAAAAGAACCTTCGAAAATGAATCAAACATATCTTTGGCATCTAAGGCTTGGTCATATTAACTTGAATATGATTTAATGGTTGATAGCTGATGGACCTCTGAGTTCATTAGTAGTGGAAAACTATCCAACTTGCAAATCCTGCTTGGAAGAAAAAATGATCAAAAGGCCTTTTTATGGCATAGGGGTATAAAGCCAAGGATCTGTTGGAATTAGTTCATTTTGATTTATGTGGTCCTATGTCTGTGCAGGCAAGAGAGGGTTATGAATACTTTGTCACTTTCATTGATGATTATTTTAGATACGAATACATTTATTTGATGCACCGCAAGCCTGAGTGCTTTGATAAATTCAAAAAGTACAAGGCTAATGCGGAGAAGCAACTTGGAAAATGTATCAAGACACTACTATCTGATCGTGGAAGCGAGTACCTCTTGGGAGAGTTTAGGAATTATTTATCGGAGAAAGGGATTAAATCCCAATTGTGTGCACCGGGCACACCCCAGCAGAATGGTGTAGAGGAAAGAATGAATATGGCTCTTATGGAAATGGTAAGATCAATAATGAGTTATTCGGAATTACCAAATTCATTTTGGGGATATGCCTTAGATACAGTGGCTTACATCCTGAATTTAGTACCTTCTAAATCAGTAGCTTCCACACCCATCGAATTGTGGACTAAGCAAAAGCCTAGTCTCAAATACTTTCGGATTTGGGGTACTCTGGCACATGTGTTGAAGGCAGATGCTGATAAGTTAGAATCGTGTACGCATGTTTACTGTATATAGGGGATCCTAAAGGAACGAGGGGTGGTTTGTTTTATAGTCCTAAAGACCAAAAGGTGATCGTTAGCAGGAACGCTAGATTTTTGGAAGAGGATTATGTAATGAATCACAAACCTATGAGTAACTTAGAGGGGAAACATCAAACATAATACCAACTGTATAAAAGGATATACCATAAGACACTGCACCACGTGTCACACCTGATAAACAATTGCCTGCGGAGCCTCATCGTAGTGGGGGTTGTGAGACAACCTGATAGATTCATGGGATTGGGAGAGTCATCCAACTTGGTCCTGGGTGAACATGAAATCAACCCATGGAATTACAACGAAGTTCTGCATGATAAAGATGCTCAATCATGGCAAAAGGTAATAAAATCTGAAATAGAATCCATATATTCTAATCAAGTCTGGGAGCTTGTAGAACCCCCCTATGGTGTAAAAGCTATTGGATGCAAGTGGGTCTATGAAAGAAAAAAGAGTATCTAATGGTAAGGTAGAAACCTTTAAAGCAAGGCTTGTCGCTAAAAGATATACTCAGAAAGAAGGAATCGATTATGAGGAAACTTTCTCGCCTGTGGTCATGCTTAAGTCAATCTGGATTCTTTTATCTATTGCTGCTCATATGAATTATGATGCATGGCAAATGGTTGTCAAGAAAGCTTTTCTGAATGGAAGTCTTGAGGAAAACATCTATATGAAGCAACCAGAGGGATTCATTGCAAAGGGCGAAGATCATCTTATGTGTAAGCTTAATAGGTCCATTTATGGATTGAAACAAGCTTCTAGATCATGGAACATTCATTTTGATGAAGTAATCTAATCATATGGATTTATTCAATGTCCAGATGAATCATGTGTGTACGAGAAGTGTCACAGAAATGAAGTGGTATTTCTTGTACTCTACGTGGATGATATCCTTCTCATTTGAAACAATGTAAAGGTACTGTTGGGCATAAGGGTATGGTTATCTAAGTAAAATTCTAGGGACTTAGGAGAAGCCGAACATATTCTAGGGATCAAATTAATAAGGGATCACAAGAAAATAATGTTGTGCTTGTCCCAAGCTTCATACATTGATACAATCCTGGCTCATTTTAGCATGCAAGATTCCAAGAAAGGTTTTCTACCTTTCAGACATGGAATACCTCTATCTAAGAAAATGTGTCCTAAGACACAACAGGAAATAGAGGAGATCAACTGGTTCCTTATGCTTCGGCATTAGGTAGCCTCATGTATGCGATGCTATGTGAGGCCGGATATCTGTTATGTCGTGGGGATAGTCAGTAGGTATCAAAGTAACCCAGGACAAGGGCATTGGATTGTGGTAAAGTATCTTTTGAAGTACCTGTGAAGGACTAGGGTGGGTATTGGATTGCTGGTTTACCGGGCAGATACTTTATTTCCTTTGGGTTACACTGATTAAGATTTTCAATTAGAAAGGGATGGTAGTAAATCCACCTCGAGATATACGTTTACTCTTGGAGGAGGAGCCATAATATGGAGGAGTGTAAATTAGAAATGCGTTGCGCACTCTACCATAGAAGCTGAATATGTAGCAGCCTCTGAGGCAGCTAAAAAAGTAGTATGGATCAGGAGCTTCTTAATGGACTTGAATGTGATTCTTAGTTTGCCCAAAGTAATCACAATTTATTATGATAACAGTGGTGTAGTAGCAAACTCGAAGGAACCACGAGCCCATAAGGCGAGTAAACACATTAATCCCAAGTACCACCTGATACGAGACATCGTTAAAAGAGGGAAGGTCGTTGTCGCTAACATTGCATTTGAAGATAACCTAGCTAATCCTTTTACTAAGAGCCTTCTAGCGAAAGCGTTCGATGGGCATGTAGAAGAAATGGGGATTAGATGCATGTCACCACATATGGCAGCGTAGTCTTTTAGTATAAGTGGGAGATTGTTAGATTGCATACTAAAAGTCTAGATTTTTGTATGAATAATGTTTTATCAATTTATTTGAAATAAGAATCATATGATCAAACGTTTTGCATATTATAATATATTTACATGTTTGTGCAAAAGTCCATTTACTTTATACTGTAGATAATATGTTGTACGACAATACGCGGAAGATCACATTATCGGTTTTCTTATAAAGTATAAAAAGATGCTCACAATTGAGATAGACAGGGACAAACTATGGGGATGGATGTAGTGTGGTATTAGTTTGTCTTGACAATAAAATCACATTAGTATGATTTGTATATATTGAGCAGGACCGATTGAGATCATTCGACTTATACTGACTATATAGGAAAATTTGATCTCAGTTATTATGGATGTTCGTGTTGGATTGTATACTAAAAATTTACTTTTTTGTATGAACAATGTTTAACAATGATTTTGGAATGAGAATCATAAGATCAAATGTTTTGCATATTATTATTTAATTGCAAAAGTCCACTTACTTTATACTATAGATAATTTGTTGTGCGACAACACATGGAATATCATATTATAGGTTGTCTTATAAAATATAAATAGATTCTCACAACTGAGATAGACGGGGACTCTCTATCGGGATGGTTGTAGTGTAATTTGGTATTAGTTTGTCTTAACTATAAAATCACATTAGTGCACTTTGTGTATTAAGTAGGACCGCATGAGATCGTTCGACTTACACTGACTATATAGGAGAACTTGATCTCAGTTATTATGGATGTTCGTGCTCTTAATCCCTATACAATAACCTCGACACGTAAGCCAATATGTATTTCTTTAATTCATCAAAGGGTGAGACTTACATGTAATTAAATCAATAATCTCGGTGAGTTAGAAAATAGTGTTGTCTCTATGGTGTGATGTTAATTGTAGAGGGTATCTGTGTCCTATTAAATTGGTTGATGATGTCCCCTTGAGGATCTCATAAAGATTATCATATAAACCCTGCAGGTGGATTTATTTTGGCATGATAATAAGGTTGAGTGGTACTACACTCGGATAGGATATTAATTAATGGAGTTGTCAGTAACTTAATTAATTAATGGGCATGCATATCTTAAATATGGGGAGACTAACGGACTTATAATAAGAAGAAGCCCATAACGTAATTGTGGGATTGGAGCGGCAGTGCAGTAATAATATTTTAATGGAATATACTATTATTATTGGACTTAAGTATAAGTTTTGGGTTAAACTTGGATACTTGAGCCCAATGGAGGGCGACTCTAATTTCTCCTCATGGTCTCTGCTGTAGCCCATATATAAGTCATCTCAGCTCATTTGGAACCCTAGTAATTGATGCCTAACACGTTATGAATAAGGGAGGAACCAGATTCAGAAGATCTTGAAGATCATCGCCAACACGACGTCAAGATTGGAATTGAGAATACAGTAAAAGATCAAGAGGTCATTTTATGCAGCTGTTAAACCTCTACATCAAACCCTGGTGAAAGGTAATACGTTTCTATCTTCTTAATTTCGCTGAATTAGAAACGCATGGAACCCTAACAGTTCAGGTTAAACAAATAATCGAACGCCAACAATTCGTGCTCTTAATCCCTGTACAATAACCTCGACACGTAAGCCAGTATTTATCTCTTTGATTCATCAATAGGTGAGATATATATTAAATCAATAAACTCGGTGAGTTGGAAAATAATATTGTCTCTATGGTGTGCTATTGATTGTAGAAGGAATTTGTATCCTATTAAATAGGTTGATAATGTCCCATTGACGAGCTCAAAAGGATTATCATGTAAATCTTGTAAGTGGATTAATTCCGACATGATAATGAGGTTGAGTGGTACTACTTTTGAATGAGATATTAATTAATAGAGTTGTCAGTAACTTAATTAATTAATGGGCATTGTATATCTTAATTAATGGACTTAAGTATAAGTTTTGGGCTAAACTTGGATACTTAAGCCCATTGGAGGCTCGACTCTAATTTCTCCTCCTGGTCCCTATTGTAGTCCATATATAAGTCACCTCAACTTCCTGGAACCTTATTATTGTCAACTCTTTTGATGTGAGAAATAGGAGAGAAGCAGATTGAGAATATCCTAAAGATCGTAACCCACACGACATCAGGATTGAACTTGGGAATACAGTAAAAGATCAAGAGGTTGTTTTCTGTTACTATTCATCATCAACATACCCTGGATTCGAAATGCTTGGAACCCTAACGGTTAATGCTAACCGAACGATCGAACGCCATCAACTAACGCTATCGTGTTCCACCGCTATTGCGAGCCGGTAAATGTATAGAGTATTCAACAAGAAACAATAATTTTTAAACCCTAATCCACATTTTACACATAAACCCTAGCCTAACGTTTCACACTTTATCATAAAAGCGAAGCTCTGATACATATTGTTGGTATTCGATTATTTGGTTAACATGAACTATTAAGGTTCCATGTGTTTCTAAATCAGCGGAAGCAAGAATGTAGAAACGTATTATCTTTTACCAGGGTATGTTGAAGAATAGAAATTCTCGCCGGCAGCACATGCAGCCTCACAATTTTGGGCATAAGTTCCACATCCAATCTCCAATTTGAGTTATTTTTATGCCACAATGATCCTCTCTTCCGTGGCTTTCCAACAAAATATCACAAGACACGTTTTAAGTTACACATGATTACAGAATAATCATGGAAGTTGACGATCAGGTTGTTGAGAACAACCTCTTGACCTTCTGTTGTATTCCCAAGTCCAATCTTGACGTCGTGTGAGTGACGATACTCAAGATCCTCTCAATCTGTAATCCTCCCTCAAAATCAAGTGTGTTAGTGCAGGAATTTAGATTTTCGAAGCACTAAGATGACCTATATATGTGATATAACATAGACCATGAGAAGAAATTAGAGTCGGGTCTCCATTGGGCTTAAGTATCCAAGTTTAGCCCAAAACTTAAACTTAAGTCCAATAATAAAAATATATTCTACTAAAATATTATTATTGTACTACAGCTCTAATCCCAAATTATGTTATGGGCTCCTTCTTATTATGAGCCCGACAGTCTCCCCGTGTTTAAGATATACAATGCCCATTAATTAATTAAGTTACTGATAACTCCATTAATTAATTTCTCATCCGAGAGTAGTACCACTCAACCTCATCATCATGTCGAAATAAATCCACCTACAGGGTTTACATGATATTCCTTATGAGCTCCTCAAGGAAAAATCATCAACCTATTTAATAGGACATGGATTCCTTCTACAATCAACAGCACACCATAGAGACAGAACTATTTCCCAACTCACCGAGTTTGTTGATTTAATTACATGTAAATCTCACCCATTAATGAATCAAATAAATATATACCACCTTATGTGTCGAGGTTATTGCATAGGGAGGGTTAAGAGCACAAACATTCATAATAACTGAGATTGAGTTCTCCTATATAGTAAGTATAAATCGAATGATCTCAAGCGGTCTTTCTCAATACACACAAAGTGCACTATTGTGATTCTATAGTCAAGACAAACTAATACCAAATCACACTACAACCATCATAATAGAGTGTCCCCGTCTATCTCAGTTGTGAGAATCTATTTATACTTTATAAGGAAACCGATAATATGATCTTCTGCGTGTTGTCGCACAACATATTATCTACAGTATAAAGTAAGTGGACTATTGCATTGGACATATAAATAAATTATAAAACGCAATCATTTGATCATATGTTTCTCATTTAAAAAAACTTGTTACAACATTGTTCATACAAAAGTTAGACTTTTTGTATATAATCCAACAAAAATGACTTACAATTGATCATATATAACTTAAATAAATAATGCATAACAAATATAAATTCCAATATGAAAAAAAAATACACATTTTTTCACATCTTAGTTTATTACACCATAAAGGAGAATGACTAAGAAATAATTGCACTGAACTATTATAACATTGAAATTATGAAGCATTATAATTAATCTGCCTGATACAACCACTACAACATTTTTTAAAAATTATATCATACTCAATTGAATTACATTATTGGATACAAATTAAAATATAATCAAAGCTTTTATTATAAATGTTGATGGTATAGATTTACAAATTAAAATCTTTTCAATGGATAGACTTTGAAAAAAAAAATTGACCTTCAACTCCTTAGATACATTACGTGGTTAAAAAGTTGTCATGGCCACAACCACCTTCACTCCTTCTTGTATAGAAATTTTGGGTATTCAGGGTTCCACATATTGTTCTTTATACAAATTCTAATTTCATCTTGCACAAAAAGTAATACGATAATTACATCTATGTACAAATATGAGCAAAACTTGCATAAATTTGTGACATCATGAGATAGGTATAACTTTTCTTTTTTAGGGTAAAGCTAATAATCAATTCTCTATTAAGAATACAAAATTTTTATCCATATCGGAGAATGGATTCTATGAGACTGATACATATATATTACTTGCCCTTAAATATGAACATAACAACTTCGACTAAAATAGTGAAAATAAATATATCTTTGGCGTACATTATTGAGTGCATTAGATAGAATATACTCATAGAAAGTTAAAATATCAATAACAATATTTAGAATGTGTAAGCGGAATACATTGACTATTTTACAAACAATTCACTGAGTTTTAACATCTAATTTGTGGCTATATCCACACTATGTTATATTTCAGAAATATGGAGAATGAATGATTTGTATATGATATTTGGTGTTGTTTGTAAGAAATAATACTACACAAATTATGAATTCATATATAACTCATTTAAACTTTTTTTAACATGAAATATCCAAGCAAAGGTACCTTTGGTCGAATGTAAGAGCGTGTTATTGACAATATAACAAAATACTAACCTTATGCTCCAACTAATTCTAACAATCCTCCCCATTTCGAAGTGATATTTATTTTCATTCATATACAACAAATGTTAATAACTAAATCAATAAAAAAATCTAGAAAAACAAAACGAATTTAAACTTGAAAGAAAATTTTGACATTATCATGAATGGAAAAAAGTCAGTGCACTCCAATTGCGAGTAGCTACAATCTCCCAAAAGTCAACAACACAAATCATTCTCAAAAATTAATTCTAGAAAAAAAGGACAACTAAATACTGATAAATCATTCTAAACATATGTGTGTGTGTGTTTGTGTGTGTGTGTGTCTAAGTACTTCTGAGGAAAAATAATAAATAAATAAGTAAGATTATAGAAAATACTATGCTCCCCGCTTACAAATCAAGCATTCAACATACCAAATTAAATCTAAAGATCGGAAAGAAAAATAAATTATTATAAAATACCCAAGAAACACAAATTTGGAAAGTTTGAATGAGAATTTAATAAATAATAAGTGTGAAGAATTAATTTGACATTAAACAATATATTCACAAACACAAATACTTATGCAAATCAGGTCACCTTGCATCTTGATTTTATCAAAAACTATTCTTACTCTACAAAAAATGTGATGAATTGAGGCTTGAGTTAGAAGCAACTTTAAATTCTTCATTTATAGAAATGTTAATCCATTTTTATACAAAAAACCGAGAGGTATTGCATTTCTAAATACCTATATAATTCACTATTATTAAGCTATAACCAAGTGAAATAAAATAGGCCTTACAGTAATATGGAGCAAGGGTATTTACATAATAGCCTTTTACCAATCTTCATAGCTAGTTCGACAATTTTGAGGTAAAATATAAAATTCAGAAGAAAAAACAATCAAATTTATATACAATTACTAAATAGATGTATCAAGATGATGAAAATTGTGTTTGGGTATATTATTCTATGATATGAATGATAGGTCAACAATATTCTTAAAAGAAAAGAGCATATAGACTGAAAATGGTGTAAAAGTCTCATCCACACTGTACAGTACACAAAATGAGTGCCTATATATTTCATGAGAGACTATTAAAAAAATTTGATTTCTTCATGAAATAATATAGAAAAATGGGAACAACCATAACCATAAACTCCAAAATAATAATAATAAAATAATAATAATAATAATAATAATAATATAATTATTATTCCTATTTTCTGAAAGGCACGTGTATATTTTTAAATGGTCTATTTTTAGAAATATTTATGTCTATTTTTAGAAAGGTCTATCTATATTTTTGGAAAGGTTTATTTGGGTTTAGAGTCGAAGGTGAAGGGTCAAGGGTCAGGAAACATTATGGCCTAAACCACTGAAATATAGTATATCAAAAATCACTAGGATAAAATTATAATTTCACCTTTGAACGAACATTATTCCCTACCGATAAATGGTAAACCCTCGAGGTCATAAATCACTGAGTAAGAGTATACTATAAACTATAGCGGTAAAGTCGTAATTTTACACTTGGACCGAACACTAAACCCTGTCGATAAATATTAACCCTCGGGGGACATTATACCTTAAACCACTAGGTATGAGTATACCATAAACCACAGGTGTAAAGTCGTAATTTCACTCTTGGAACGAACTTTAAACCTTGCCGATAAATATTAAATCATCGGGGGATATGATGCCCTAAACAACTGGGTAAAAGTATGCCATAAACTACAGGGGATAAGTTGTAATTTCATCCTTAGAATGGAATAACTAAACAAAAAAAAGCAAAAAGCAAACAAATAAAAAAATTTTATGGACTCTTGAAGAAAATAAAGAGAACACATGAAAATAGTGTCATTAAAAACTAAGCAATACCAAGCTTCAAAAGTTAAACTTAAGTATAATTGTAAAAAAATATGAGAAATACATCGGTAATAAGAGTGCATAAATTATTTTCTAGCCTATACTGCTTACTGTCTATCGCATATCTCATTCGAGAAATTACTTCATCTTTGTATCTCAAATTCATACTTACAGAACCTTTTTCAATCAATTCCTCCAGCACCAATGTAGAGATGAATAACAACCAGCATTTATTCAAAGCTAATTTCCAGATGAACTAACTGGGAATAGCAGAGATACAAAAGCCAATAAAGTAATGACAAAAGTAAATGCCTCAAATGAATCACAAATTCAAATGCGTAGACAATAACATACATTAAACAGAACTGAAACTCGTTGGGGAAAAATAATAAGCCTAGTACATTACCTGAAACCAGCCCTGAATCCACCAATTTGATCTTACTTGAAACAACGTATCCTTACTTAAAGACGTTCTTCATCCAAGAAATGAGGGAATTCTACCAATTTTTAAATGTCAAATTAGTACAAAGTATTTGTCAAATTTACACTCAAGAAAGAAAAGAATATGAGATATTGGCAATGAACAAAAGATTTACCTGATATGAAATATTTTCTCATCTCTTATAGCAACGAGCCGTTTATGGCCACTATCATCATCAATTTGAGAAATAATACCGAGAACGATTTTTTAAACTAGTACTGTAATTAGATCTTGTATGATTTTTGGCGGAAAATTTTATGTTTGGCGCTCTTCCTTTTCACTTTGCCGCTTATTCTGTTTTTTTGTCCATTTAGTTGCTTCTTGGTTAATTTAATCAAATATGATTATTTTAATTTTCTTTTATTATTTTATATTATAGTAAATGAGTGTATTAACTCAATAATAATAGTAACAACTTGTGTGACCGGTCTCGCGTGTCACTATTATTACGTTTTATTAAATAGTCGATATTATCATCTTTATTAAATATATTATTCTATATTTATACTAAAAAAATTATCAACAATTTTAATTTTTTAAATCTATTTATTTAATATTAGTATAATTATTTATTAAATATTAGTATAATCTATTTATTAATTTTTAAAATATATTATTACTATATTTATTAAATTAATTTTTATACTAATATTTATTACTCCCACCGTCCCGAAAAATTTTTTACCTTTATTATTCCACGTTGTTTAAGAAAACTTGCACTTTTTGACCAACTTTATTGATTTTGGAGGATATTGTAGTATTTTTAGGTAATAAAAAAGTATAAAGTAATGATATGTGTGTAAAAAAAAAGTGACAAATTTGAAATTAAAGTAATTTTTAATGTTGTTTGATAAAGTGGTATTTCCTTTTTGGGGAGTGAAAAGTTTTGTGGGACAAACAAAAGAGGAAAGTGAGAAAAGTATTATGAGACGGTGAGAGTAAATATTTGTATAATTATAATAGTTAAAGTATATTTTATTAAATTTTGATAATTAGTTTATTAAAATATAGTATATATTTATTTATTAATTTACATAGTAAAATATTTGAGCAATATTGTATGAGACTATCTCATAGTGAGATCATTTCGTGTTTTTTTAATTAAATAATATTCATTTTGTTCCACAATTTCATTCACGTTTCTACATTTATTCATCCCACAATTTTGTTCACAACCTAAATATGACAAAAGAAAGAGACCATTTTATTCTCCACACACCAAATAATTTCAAATGTGCCATACGTATTTAGACCCCTATTTAAGTGATAAAAAAGGATTTGGGCCAGATTAACAAGTGTTAATTAATCTAGCCCAATTAACACCATACGCTTTGATCCAACATAAAAAAAGAAATCACGCAATTCATCTAACACATTCCTCTGCAGCCTCTCGTCTTCTCCAACATGAACAAACCCTAGACCCGTTCTGTCGTGGCGATCGATCCATCGATCTGCGCCACCCCGTCGGTCAGAGCAATGCCAACCCTTTCTATTAATCTCATCTATGTCTTTTGTACCCTCTCATGTGGCTACGATGTTCAAATCGAAATCGGTGTTTGCTTCATCTCTCATTCGTCCAAATCATGGTTGATGTTCAGATCGACGATCTGTGGTCCGAATCTGAGCAGATCGACGATTGGCGGAGGCCGGACGACGGTTCGTGAGGGAGATCTCGGGAACCACCGTCTACACAGCGGTTCCCGACTCGCTGTGGCTGGATTCGCTGTGGATGGCGATTTCGTCAAGACCATGAGACGGTGGTTCCCGACTCTCTGTTTTCCGAGACTGACGAGTCCTCTTTAGTTGATGAGGTTTCTGATGTTGAGGAGGATGTTCCGGGAAGATTCCCACGTCGGTCTCTATTTTGGAGATACTCCGAGCTATCCTGTGATTCCGGCGGTAAAATGAAGGTCCTGGAGTCCTCCAATTGGTAAATCTCATTCCTGTCTTAATTGCTCCACAGCTCCATTTCACATTGTGATTTCTGAATTTGGCACATTTCCTGCTTGCTTTATGATTCTAAATTTTGAAATTGGGTGCAATTCGGTACCTTAATGTTGAAATTTTTGTAAATAATTTTAGTGTACATTTGTTTTTTATTTTTTTGTTTTTTTCTCTTAAATATGTAATTTTTTTTATTACAGGTTTTTTTTTTAATTTTTATATTACAGGTTTTTTTTTATTTGTTTAGGATTTGGATTAATTAAAGTTAATCTAGACCCTATACCCAACTGAATTGATAGATTTACCCCTGTTAAAGTAGGTTTAAAAAGTCAAAAAAATCACGGGACGGAAGTTTTTATCATATTTCATGCTATAGATTATTTATGGAATACCATTCTTACTTTTTATCTGTTTCACGACAATTGTTTAGATAGTTTCACACAAGTTTTCATTGTTAAATTTTTTTATATACTAACATTAAAATTTAAAAGTTTAAATTTGTAGAAAAATATTTTAATCTTTTTAAAAAATATACGCATGGATGTGAAGTCTCTAAAAATATTTCTCACTATGTAAAATTTGAAATAGAAATGGAGAATTGTTCGAGGACATTGAAACTTTCAAATTCTAACAGTAATAGTTAAACTGGAATTGCTAGCCATATGTCGCTAAGACATGTACCACAATACATTTTCTTAATTAAAATATATTTACGTTTTATATTTGTAACAAAAAATAAAAGTTGAGTTTGTATGTACAAGTATATAAGAGCATATGATTTTATTTTAAAAAATATTTATTTTAATTAATTATGGTATTTTTTATTAAAATTATAATTGAAATATTAAGGAAGAATATGCATGTAAACTATATTCACATAGTTATGTGAAATATAGTGGCTTTATACTCTTATAATTTTATTTTTATTTTTTAAGGTTTAGAAAATTTAAGATTATAATTATCTTTACATTTTCAAGGCAAAGACTTGTGTGAGATCGTCTCACGTAAAGCCTGAAATGGATAGAAAATGATAAATTTTATACTCCCTCCGTCCCAACTTCAACTTTACACTTTCCATTTTGGTCCGTCCCAAATTCAAATTCACACTTCCATAAAAGGAAAAAATAACAAACTAATATCCTTCTAACATACTTTAATTTCAAATTTGTCATTACCTTTTTAACACACATAACATACTTTATCATTTATTTATTACCAAAAAATATCATATTACCCTCAAAAGTAAGTCAAAAAGTGATTTTTCTTAAACTCCGTATCTACAGTAAACGTGAACTTGAATTTGTGAACTTGAATTTGGGACAGAGGGAGTAAAAAAAAGTGATAATGCTATTTAATGAACAATTTATAATATTAATAAAAATTGATAACATTTTATAACGAAAGTGATAACGTTTTATAGCGAAAGTGATAATTATTTTTAAAAAGTGAAAAATGATCTCACGTGAGACGGTCTCACGTTTTAATCGGAGGTTTGCGCATTTTAAAGTAAAGACTTGTGTGAAATCGTTTAAAAAAAACCCTACATTAGACAAATAAAAAGTGATGATACTTTTAATACTAGTAATATAAAATATTGAACTCATGGAATTTTTATATTAATATATACTTTATCATCCTGTTATAAGAGTTATATTTTAAGGCATCTCACTATAAAAATTACATTTTTTTTAGATGGTCCTATACAAAATAATTAATATATCTTAATGGGGTCTACACACAATATTAATCACTTATTTACTATATATTAAAATATTATATTTTTAAAATTACTACAATTAAAATATCATATTCCTAAATCTTTGGTTCAAAATATAATTATGAAATGGAAAGAGTACCTACTATATATACCAACAATTAAATCAAGAAAAATGTCATCAAATTAACGAAAAAAAAATCAATCTTATTATCAAAATCTCATCTTCTTTTCTGTGGCTTTCCAGCCATGTATTACACTTCTAGTTTTGAGCTCCAAAAGAGTACAGAAAGATTGCACAAGTTGGGCGTGTGTTTTTCAGCATTTTGCTTTGACTCATTTTCCCTCGTTTCAACTTCGAATTGAGATATGTTTTTTTCTACGTCTTCCTTGTCATGCTTATAATCTCTTTTTACCTGAAAATCATACATTTAAACTCATTCACACACATTGATGAGCGTTTTCTCAACATACAATTAATCCCCAAGTATGAAGGATATCAATTGTAGTCTCAAAAGGTGACCAAGTGAATATCGAACCCAAGGGACGGCGTATTATCAATTTAATTATTATCTAAATTAACTAAGACAAGCCAATTACGTTTTAATGGTTATCTAACAACTAATATGTTGGAAATTAAATAACAAATAAAATAAACTATCACTCGAAGGATACGAAAGTGAAATAAGTAGGAGAATACGTAGCTCTAGGATAATCCAGTTTCACTAATTAACTTCCCTTCCATGTGTCAATGTCCGACTCTGCCTTGTGGAATATGGACGCATCACTAAACTATGCATATCTACTCTATAGAGACAAGTAAACATGCGTGTAACACGTGTGAATAACATCGGAGCAAGAGATATAATTTCACCCCCTTTTTAGGTACTATCAGTATCAATTATTTCCCCCTAGGATTGGTACTCTAACCCGATATGATCTCCCTTTATAGGTACTATAAAATTATCCTCTTTATCCTACTTATTAATCCGGATTCAATTCAATTAATAAGTATTCATATATGATAGTTCTAATGAAACTTCGGAGTCCCCTCACTTAGAATCATAACATGGAATCCTGTTCAGCAGTGAACGCACTCAATCAATAACCAAGATATGTATTCAGACTCTACATAACAGTTAATGATGCACAAAACGACTATGAGTATGGATTAAAAAGGCACAATCTTATATAAAATAAACCACAAGTAATGTTGTACGGAGTATACACATGGAAGTTCAATTAACTAGATAAAACCTTCACAACCCTAGTTCTACCAAAAAGGCTCTAGCCCATGGTGTTGTAGGAAACACACATGGGTGTTGGATAGATCTTACACGGATGTCCAGAAAATACAAGATAAATTAGGAAATGAATAAACCCAAGATGTGGCGTCATCGCGTCCTTCTCACTCTTGAATTCTCCTCTTAGTTCTCCCCTTGATTCGACAAACGAATCTTCAAAGTGATGGATGGATGGAGAAAAGGATGATGGTTGGGGGGTGATCCCCCCTTGTGGGGTGTTGTATGTTGTGGCCTCTCTTCTTCTCTCTTGTATTGTGATGTGTTCTTCCTCTTTTTGAGGCTGTATAGACCTCCTTTTATACTTGTAATCATATCTCCTAGGCTTGGAATGGGCTTTTCAAGTGATCACACGCGTTTAGGCCTCAAAAATACGGAGTTGGTAAGTTCTCGAAGCGCGGTTCGACCTCCTAAACAGGTCGAACCAACCCCTACAGGTCGAACCATGGTCGAACCACCCTTCTGGACGTCCCAGGTGCATGGTTCGACCAGCCAATAGGTCGAACCAGCATGTCGTGGTCGAACCAGCATTTTTTCCATTGGGTTTGACCTCGGTTCGACCTCAAGCAGGTCGAACCGATTTGCGCAGTCTCTCCGTTTCGCGTATAACTTTCACATCCGACCTCCGAATTGAATGATTTTTACGCTCACGCGATTATATCTTCCTGAGCTTTCTATCCTTATAAAGAAATCACAAAAACACCAAGAATTGAATATGTAACAGGCCATGGAAAGTAGCACTGCAATTCTATTCGGCACAGCTCGCGCGGCATCACCACTTTGCTCATAACTTCCTCGTTCGGACTTCAATGATGGTGTTCTTTACGCCAAAACGACCCTCTCTTCAATGGCTTTCCAACCATATATCACACCAATAGTTTCGAGCTCCACAACAATACAGAATAATTATGAAAGTTGAATGTGCGTTTTCAGCATTCTTGCACAAATTGCACATTTTCTCCAACTTTGCACTTTTCATCTTTTTTCCACCTAAAATACAACAAAACACCTCAAGTGCACATAATTCTCACATATATCGAATATAAGACACTTGTGCTCATATAAGACTACAATATCAATAAAAAATGTGTTAAATTGGATATTAAAACACGTTTATTTTCACTCTCATCACACATCTCAATAAAAACACAAAACACAACCAAATAGCACATGAATAATGATAAAAATACACGAAAATACACATAAAAAGACACTAAAATCTTGGTGAAAATATCACTCATCACACCCCCAAACTTAAAGTGTTTTACGTCTCTGAACAACGATAATGATAAACCAATGGGTGAGATTTTCATCTAGGAAAAGACGAAATAAACATAAGTAATAATACATCAATAGCAATAAGAATTACAAATCATGTTAAGTCATCCTATGACATTAAAATCATAACATGCAAAAAATATTAACAAGTTCAATCACAAGAGAATGATAGTATAATATAGTCCCTTTTTGTCCAAGCCTCACATAGGTTATAAATGTCACTCAACACTCTTTAAGGTAAGGTAAATCAACACTCATTAATCGATTGGCTCGACTCGCTATAAGTTTACTCGTGGACTACATTCACAAACTACCAAATTTTCCATTAATGATCTAAAAGGTCTTTCATTAAAGATGTAACTCTTTGGTAGGGTAGGAAGAATATGGATACAAGTGATTAATCAAGTGTAAGTAATCTAAGAGGTAGCTACTTTCTTCCTTAACAATTTATTTCTTCCTTTCTTTTCATTAATGATCACAAGCACTAATTATCAACTTTCCTTAAATTGAGCTTCTTTTAATGCATGATTCCTTCTTTGTATTTTTATTTTCTTGAGCATCTTGTTGTTGCTTTGCTCATTTTTCTTATTTTGAGGTTGTATGTTCACTCTTGTTTTTGCTATTTTCATCATTTTTCTTACTTGTTTACCATTTCCTTTCTTCGTTTTGTTTTCTCATCAAACCTTTCTAACTACCATCTCCTCAATCACTCTCATAAAAGGGTAAATATATAAGGCTCATGTGGGTAATCAAGGCTTGTAATGTGCTAAATTCACAATAAAATGGCTTTAAGGCTCAAAGTGGTTGACTAGGGATGATGTTCATGGTAGGGAAATATTTGGCAATGATTATAAATGACAAGGATGACCTTAAATTATTTCACTAATCTCCACAAATCGGGCTCGTTCCTATAGTCCTTGAACAAGTTCTAGCTTATCAAAACTCAATCGATCCACTCATGAAGACAAATACTATGTATGCACAGTTAAGGCTTAAACGCTCATAAGCTTATGCTCGGACCTTAAGGACTTATTACACAACATTCATCTTAAAATTGAACAAGTTAAATAAAATATGTCACAATTCGAAAGTGTAGAGATTCTTAACTTGTCATCACTTACCACAACAAAATGTCATCACTCATATTCAAAAATGACTCACGACATCCCTAAACAAATCACCAAACATGCCAAGACAAAAATAAGAAAACACATAAAACATAAAATAAAGACTCAACAAATAAGAAACAAAACAAAAACACATAACATGCAAGAATAAAAATCACCATCATTAATTATAAAGCAACATTCTATATCATCCATGACAATTAAGCTCATAATCATCCCAACCTTTGATTAAAAAGGAAATCTAAATTACGAAAATAAACTTCCCAAAACATAACAAATGAAATAACATGCTAATCACATCAATCCAAATCAAAATATGTCAAACAACTAGAAGTGATAAGGTGTAGAGTACTCCCTCAATAGGCATTTGGTAAGGAAAGCGTTAACTCCAAGCTCCATTCATGCTTCTAATACCTTTCATTCATGCTCAAAAACTCATCAAACACCATTAGCTCAACAATTTCATTAAAAATATGGACTCACATGTACTTCAACACAATCAATCATACCAAAATCCAACCAAACTCATGAGAAAATTTTTAAAATTGACCCAAAAATATGAAAAGTATATGCTTTCAAAACAAAGTATGCCACACCACGTCATACCCCCTAAACTTAAATTGAAACAAGAGTTTCGAGTTAAGTTTGTCAAAAGTGGTGTGACGTACCTACACTTTTCAAATCAAGCACCCTTCGTATCTTCAACACGCATCTTCCTCACGAGCATAATCAACCTACATGCCAAAAATGCAAGAAACAACAAATCCACCATCCTTATTGAAAGCATTAAATAAAGCAATAAAAGATAATGATGGGTTGCCTCACATCTAGAGCTAAGTTTAACGTCTTCAAGCCGAACTGGATATTGAAAACTCATCGGAATAGCCACGGATATCTTTTATCCTTGCCATTGAATTTTAACCATATTGCTTCTTCCTCTATTAGGCACTTGTAGCAAGTGATGGCCTCCGTTGCATCCTTCGAGCATGGCTTCAAAAATTCTACTCTCTTGAGCTTACACTCTATTGCCCTTTCTATTCTTGAACACCACTTATTCCTCTTCACCAAATAGACCCCCAATATCTTTTCGAGTTCTCTTTTGTTTCTAAGAATATAAGAAAAATCAATAGGTAAAACAAAGTCAATGCAAACAATATTATCAAATTCAAAGCAACTTAAAGAGTTTAAAGGTTTAGAAATGCTCATTTCACTCTTCAAGTCATCATCATTTACTTTAAGACTTTGTTCATTTCTTCAACATCATATGCCTCAATATGCTCTTCAAATACCTCATTTGATTCTTCATCTCCCAATTTCTTTTCTTCCTCAAACTCTTCTTCAACTTTACTCTCCACTTCAAGTTCTTCAACTTGTTGAAAATTGGTCAAAGCACTTACAATTTGGCTCACTTGATGCTCCAACGCCTCTAACCTCTTCTCAGTTGCCTCATTTCTTTTCTTCCACTCTTTAAAACTAGCTTCATCCCTTTTCTTATTTTCCTCAAGGTTTGCTATCATCATCTTAATCAAGACTTCTTTAGATGATTTTTCTTCCTCAACATGTTGAAACTCTCCTCCCTCTTGGTTGTCACAATTCCATCCTAAAATTGGTGGATAATTCTCATGAAAACTTCCCTCATAGTTATTTTGAAAATTTTCTTGGAAATCATCCACTCCCATGAAAGAAACATCTCCTACTTGATAAGTAGAAATCCTCCACTCTTCTTGCTCTATAAGACTAGGAATTGACATACCTTGCACATTTTGACCACCCCCCAAACTTGAACTAGGCAAGACTTGACTATAAGCAACTTGATTCATCATCCTTATTTGTCTTGTCAATTCTAAAGCAGCGGGGGTAATTATCTCGGAGAATTCATTTTGAAGAAAACTTGATTGAGGATTTTGACCTTCATTACTTCCTTGAGCACATCTTCTATATAAGTCCAATAAGGCATAATTTTGGAACGGAGGATTGGTGTTGGGATTCGATGAAGAATAAGCACATGCTTGATAAGGGTGGAATGAATTTGCATTGTGAACTTGTTGCCATTCTCCATTTCTTCTTTGATTGTAGTATTGAGAGCTATCTTGATCCATTTGGAAATTGTAACCATAGTTGCTCTCATTCATATAGCCTCTTGATTGTGGAGGTGGAATCATATTACTTTGATCCCCAAAGACATTTGTGAATTCGTTCCAACCATCCATTTAAATGTTATTCTCTTCAAGGCTTACTACAATTTTTCTTCAAACTTTCTATTTTTGGCTTTGATCCACCTTCCTCTTCTCTCAAGGTAGTTTTCACGTACCTATCAAAATGAACAAGTGAGATCAAAAATTTTCCAAAGCAAATAATAAAAAGCAATAAAAATATCTCTAGCAATACCAATCGAAACACTCATTCGTTAAACCACTAGCAACCGTTGCCTCCCCAGCAATGGCGCTATTTGATTAGCCATTGTATTATCGGGATGACCAATTAAAGAATTTATCGAACCACAAGGAGGAAGTTACTAGGGTCTAAGCGATCTCGTGTTCATCATAGTATTATAGAAATGACAAGAAAGGGAGATAATCAAGAAATGATAATAAAATAAATGGATAGATGAAGGGAAGATGGATGAATGAGCCAAGTAGATAGAGAATGAGACTAGCAATACTTAAAGTATGGAAAATCTAGGTATCATGCAACGAATTCATATGTGTCATGGGCATAGACTAAGGGACAATACTAGTTTACCTAAACTCCCTCTCGAAATGAATAGGATATTATCAATACACAACTTAAACGATTGGTTCTCACTTAAACAATTCCAACTAGGTACTAACCTTGAAATGAGAGTCCCTCCACACGATTAATCAACCTCTAGATCAAACCAATCGGATGTCCTATCAAAGGGTTCTAAACTCCAAAGGATTTCTCAATCACTTTACAATTTATAATGCACATGAAATGTTTGACAAAATGATTCAATTAATTATCCTAAATATGTAATTGACTTTTCAATCTAATCATATGTTTAAAACAACTAACCACACAAATCATCATAAATATCAAGATCTAAAGCATCAATGCTAGAAAATCAATTAACACAATCAACATAATCATTCAATTGCAAATGCCCAAAATTATCCAACACAATTCATATCGATAATCTCACAAAGGAGATTAGCTTCTCATAGTCACAAGGAATTCAACATAGACATTAAAATCCTTACAAAACATGATAAACAACAAGGTTTCAATATAGAGATTAGATGAAAACTCCCTTGGATTGCTCCAATGGTGATCTTCTTCTTCCCTTTGCAATTCTCCTTTCTCCCTTACTTCTCTAGCTAAATGGATGAAGGATTTGATGGTGGGATGATGATAGATTGGATGGATGAAGAATGAATGAAGATGAAGGTGTAAAAGGGAGGAAATGGTGTGTGAGGTAGGTGTAAGGGTGAAAACCCTCGACCAATCTAATCTAAAGTTTAAGTATTGGGTATTTATACCCCTTGGGAAGCTTCTAGAAAGAATCTGATATGTTTTTGATGCTGCAGCAATATGACTCGTGTGCTGCAATACGGTCATAGGGTAGCCGTGTAGGCATTTTTTATGTTAGAAAATGACCAAGGCTTACAGGGCCGTGTTGGTGTTGCGCAATCTCACCGTTTCGGGCATAACTTCCACATCCGAACTCCAATTTGAGTAATTCTTGTGCTCATGCGATCCTCTTTTCCTTGGCTTTCTATGCATATAAAGATCAGACAAAACTTCTAACATTTGAGGGTATAACAAGTCATGGAAAGTAGCACAACCGTGTTGAGTAGGAACAACTTGTGCGACGTCACCATTTTAATCATAACTTTCTCGTTTAGGCTCCAATTGAAGTGTTTCTTATACCAAAATAATACTCTTTTCTGTCTTTCAACCATGTATTACACTTCTAGTTTTGAGCTCTAAAAGAGTATAGAAAGATTGCATTAGTTGGACGTGCGTTTTTTAGCATTTTGCTTTGACTCATTCTCTCTCGTTTCAACACCGAATTGAGATCTGCTTTATCCTACATCTTCCTTGTCTCTCCTAGAATCTCTTTTTACCTAGAAATTATACATTTAAGCTCATTCACACATATTTCCATAAACACACAAAACACAACCAAATAGCACATGAATAATGATAAAAATACACGAAAACACACGTAAAAAGACACTAAAATCTAGGTGAAAATATCTCTCATCAATGGGATACTTCCTACTTGGGATACCTTGATACATAGAGGGTTCATGGGGCCTTCTCGATGTATTTTATGCAAAGAAGGAGATGAAAATTTCGATCACTTATTCATGACATGCCCAACATCCTTGGAGATTCTTAAAAAACTTTTGGCTGGGTTCTCCTTTGGCAATAGGCTCAATCTAGAATAATCGTTCATGATTTTTCTTGTTCAAGCCATGGGTATAAAGGCGAGTAAACAAGTGATTTGGTTATGGAGATATGTATTGATCACTTATACATGGATCATATGGAGTGAAAGGAACAGTGTTGTATATGGAGGCTACACAAAGGAAGGAAAGGATAAGACGATTAGAACTTCACAAATTATAGCAAATCTGATGGCTCTTATCCGGGAAGCGAATTTTATTAAGATTGGGTCGATGAATAACACAGTCGAATATCTTTGCACACTAAAATATTTTGGTATTAAAGGGGTGCCACGCGAGGCTCAAAATGTTATCTCGGTGCGGTGGAACCCTCCATCTCCGGGATGGATGAAGGTGAATGTAGATGGCCATGCAACTGGGGCACCAGGGTTTTCATCTGGCGGAGATATTTTCGTAATTCAAGGGGCTTCTCGTCGGGGTATTTTACTAGTGGCTATGGAATTAGTTTTGCGGTAGAGGCGGAGCTAGCAATGGCTTTCCTTGCCATTGAATATGCTCATGCCAAAGGTTGGCACCGGCTGTGGTTGGAGACGGGACTCCAAGAGTGTGGTATATGCTTTCATGCATTCGTCGCCTGTCATTCCGTGGAGATTGTTGTCACGTTGGAGGAAATCAAAGGAATTAACTAGTACTTTTACCCTGCATGTTAGCCACATATTTAGGGAGGGAAATGCAACGGTTGATTTAATATCTAGAGTGGGAGGCGACCCTACATGGCACACTGACGTCCTAGCTTCTGTTAGTGCTCAAATGTTAAAGGATATGAATTAAGATTTTTTTAGATTTAAATAATTGTATCCTTTGTTTTTCACATCTTTTTTGGCTGTATTCGTACTCTTTTCTTTTTCTTTTTCAATAAATGATCTATTGGCTAAATAATTATATTTAAATAATGCCTAATTTAATAAATAAAATAAAATATTTAATTTTTACATGTAATTAAATTTAGTGCACCTATACATAATAAACACAAATATATAAAATGGATCACAACAACTTATAATTGATAAATTGAACATAAAAGGATTAATATTAGACCCAATAAAAGATATTAAAAAGTAATTAGAAATTTAAAAAAAATAAGCATATGAATCATTATTATTGAAAATATGATAAATATACACAGTTATAATAGAACTATAATCTCATAACTAACCAATCTGGTAACTGATATTTTGAATTTTTTTTCTTTGGTTTGTACTTCTTTTCCCTCTCTCTTTCTTGTCTACTCGAGCTTTTACCTTTCCAGGAGGAGAATCTTCCACAACTACAACACATATTTTACTAAATTTATTATAAAAATAAATAAAATTTGTGGAGATGAACCATATCAAAATAAATTCTTTAATTTAAAAAATTATTAAAAAATAATAAGTAAAAGCAATCACAAAAATATATAATAGAATTATATCACTACATAAATATTTAAAAAGAAAATAAAAACATAGAAATTATAATACTCCCACTCTTCTAATTGACTCTTCACATTTTTCTTTATAAATGAGAAATGAAAAAAGAGAATAGTGACGTGTAAGTATTGGTTTATCGAGAGAGAGAGAGAGAATGAAGATGTGAAATCAAATAAAAATATGAAATTAAAATAGAATAAACTAAAGAAGGAGAAAAAAACATAAAAAAATCATATTGGCTGAAAATTTTCTAATGGGACTGGGTCACTCGTTTATCGGGACTTTATCCGATCTGCCAGCCTCGCTGCCTCCAAACCTCAATCCAAATTGATTCTATTGTGCAATTGTCACCATGCCAGATCTTAACAATGTCGAATCAGTTTCCGCGTAAGCCCAACCCGAATTGAATCCCGCCAAGAGGACGCTTGCGGCCGACTCCAGGTCCATTTCCCCTGTCCTGATGATGCAATTAAAGTATTTCTGGATGGATACCTGATCAAAATCCTAAAGTAATGACGGTGCTCCAGGCATGCATTGTCGCTGGTGTCGAGCGGCGGATGTCGGAGATCAAAGTTGCAAGGAAGAGAACAACAATTTCATGGTGAGAGAGAAATGAGATAGATTGGAGGGAGAAACATAAAAAATTAAAATGGGAAGAACAAAAAAAACATTAGAAAAAATAAATATAAGAAAGAGAATGAGGATAGATTGGAGGGAGAGAGGAGATAGATTGGAGAAAGTAACGTAAGAAAAATAAATATAAGAAAGAGAATGGGGATTGATTGGAGAGAGGAATGAAATAGATTTCAGAAAGAAAGATAAGAAATTAAAACTGGAAGTGCAGAAGCAAAAAACGTAAGAACTATAAAATAATAAAAAAAAGAGAGAATGGAAAGTGCTTAGAATAATCTTCTTTTGCCATGTCACCAAGGAAGAAAGAGAACCCCTCCAAGTTAGCAAAAACAAACTGGTTTATAGATGTCTTTCGATTCATGGCAATTTGAATGAGTTATGCGTTCTATACATACTAATTACGACTTATTTTACGTATTATGTGCATGCACTTAATTAGCCAAATCTTTGTGAAAACATGTTCAATAAAAGGATTTATGTATCCCTACATCATGACTGTTGTTACATTCCTAAATCAGGAGTAATAATAACATTTGACTTAACTAATGGGAAAGGAAAGTCAAAGAATTAAATTGGAGATTGAGAGTTACACAAAAATTGGAGAAAAATAAGGAAAATTAAAAGGATAAGAAGGGGGCTTGGTTTTGACGCAGAGGACATGAGAACGTGAGAAGAAGAAGAAGCAGATTTAAGGCCCTGTAGACATGACGCTTGGAGAATTCAAAGAAGGAGATCAAATTCGGTTTATTCTTTTAAATTTAGATTTAATCATATACTTTATGGGCTAAACCCCTTTCTAGTTTAGGGTTTTATGAACCTCCCGTAATATATGTTTAGTTGATTATTAGGAATTTTACATTGCGTCTCTTGTGTTGATTTATTCTATTACATGCCCTAAAAATTTTTTATAGCATTTTGATGGTTATTTTAGAATGATCAACTAGTTTAATTATTTAAATGCTTATTGCTATTTCATGATCCATGATCAGTAATTGTTGTGGGGATTGAATTGAGTAGCGAAATAGAGAAGACCCTCTATGTGTAATAGGATCTATGTTGTATGATTTCTAGTCGGTTTTCATAGCCTAGTAATTATAATATTTTGTGTCTTAATGCATTTGAAAGTTCAATTCTTTTAAGATTTCTTGTAAGTAGTGCAATTTTGTGGTCGTACCCTAAATTGTTATACATAAGAACATTTCGGGTTGATAGGCCGTATCGTTAACCTATGGAGTTAATATAACCTATTGATAGGCCGTATCGTTATACATAAGAACATTTCGGGTTAATATATAAACAAAATCACAAGTAGTGTTGTACGGAGTTTTTACACATGAAAGATAAATTAATTCATGAAACTTTCATAATCCTAGAACTACCTAAGAGGCTTTACTCCATGATTGATTGAAGATCAACCATAGTGAAATGAAATGATCTTACTTGAGCACACATGAATTTCCAGCAAGATCAAGTTGAGTTGATCACACTTGAATCTCCTTGTTGAGCTCTTCTTCCTCTCCTTCTTGCTTGCTTCAACCTCCTACGTTGCTGCCCCTTGGAGCTTGCTCTTGCAGCCCCTCTTCTCTTGTGTGTGTGTTGTGTGAAGTGTGAGAGATTAGAATGGAATTGGGATGGATTTGATGAAGGGTAGTGCAGCTCCTTAAATAGCATTGCAACTTTGACCAATTTTTGCATGCAAATGTCATTGCTTACATATGTCTTGTATTATTCAACATCAAAATTTGATTTCTCTTGCTCAAAGTCTTGAATGGCTGCACAAAGAGTTGCCTTTGTTGATTTTCAACTCAAAAGACAAACCATAATTCCAAGATATTATTATACATGGCATCAAAGTGTTCTATATGGCCAAAATTCGAGACGTTCGAAAATCCCGTCGCAGCTGCGCGGCTTCACCGTTTTGATCATAACTTTCTCGTTTGAAATCCATTTTAGGTTATTTTTGCGCTCACGCGACCCTCGTTTCCGTGGCTTTCCAACCATATATCACACGACCAATTTTGACATCTACAGAATTATAGAAAAATTATTGAAGTTGGACGTCTGTTTTTCATCATCCTTGCACAAATTGCACCTTTTCTTCAACCTTGCATTTCTTTATCCTTTTTCCACCTAAAACACAATAAAACACCTCAAATGCACCTTTTTCTCATATATATAAAATATAAGGCATTTGTGCTAATATATTACAACAATATCGATCAAATAGGTGTTCAATTGGATACTAAAACACGCTAATTTTCACTCTCATCAACCCCCCAAACTTACCCGTTGCTCGTCCTGAGGCAACAAAATAAAGATCGAGAGAGTAGAAAATTAGCGGGGAAACAAGGATTATGATCAACACCCCATTCAAAATACAATTATCATCAACTTAGGACATGCAACTCTTATTACATGCAATAATCAATTCATAGAGTACAAGTTAAGACAATCGCCACCAATTCAAATGCTCTATTAACATATTCTTACTGGGATTATATATCACTCGCACTCAAGTGTAAAAGATGTACACTTATAGGTTAAAGTGTTACACTCAAATTCAATTCAAGTGCATACGTAACTATAAGCTTGCCTATTGTCTCAACTCTCCTTTTACTTGTAGCTAGTAAATCATGGATCAAAAAGGTCTTTTATTAGGTTGTAAGATATGCTCTTTAGAATAGGTGGGAAATATATGGATAAGTGACTCAAAACTTGGATCTATAAAGCTGCAGTCTCTCTCGATCTTTCATTCATCACTTCAATCAAGCACAAAATATTTTTACAACCTTTTTTTAATTCTTCAACTCCATCATTTTCCTTCTCTTCACCTTTTTCTTCTTTTCTTTCTCTTTCAAGGTACCAGTTTCGGACACTACCTTTCATATCCTCCATAGGGTACTAGATTTAAGCACTACCCTATGGTGTTTGATTACATGAAGTACTAGATTTAAGCACTACTTCATGAATTTTCTTCTTTAAGATTTTTCTTTCATTATTCTTATCATCCCTCAAATCATCACTCTCTTCAATTAAGCTTTTTTTTGGCTTATCAAAAGAATGGATTTAAAAAGGCTCAAACGGGCTGACTAGGGATTTAATGATTTCAGGTAAAGTATATGGGAAAATATGAGTTAAATATCGAAGATGGCCTAATTTCATTTCCATAATTCACTAGACTAATCTTGAATATTCAAGGAGACTCAAGGCAAGTTTTAGAATACACGCACAAGAATGATACTCTCCAGAAAAGAAATATCATGTGATTATGTAACATGATCAACAAGGCTCAAAATCTCACATGAGTTTTTAACAAGTAACAGAGCACCTTTCATGGTAAGTAATATCCCACAAGTATACATAGAACTTCATATCGCAATATAACTCAAGTACAATTCCTTCATCAATTTCAAGAGCATATGAATTTCCAAGACAATTTTAACAATATCAGCTCACATTGATCAACGCACAACTTTTCACTCTATGAATTACAAGCACATATGCAAATTATAAAAAAAAAACGAGGACACCTGATTTTTCTTCAACATATACACGAGCTTCGCAGTGTAGAACTCATCTTGCCACTCTTTTACCCTTTTCTATTATTAAAGCTCAAGCACTTCTCAACATCGAAGGATTCATCAATAGGATAACTAGATGAAAGAATTAATTCTAAAACTTAACTTTCATGAGTAACTCCGCAATCAATTCAAAACAAGAAACAAAACACCACTAAACATTAGGCAAGTTACAAAAAAATTGACACATAAAAACCCGATTAAAGTTTTAAATATGCCACAAAAAATTAACTCCCCTAACATACGTTACAAAGAAAATATTATATAATTGGTGCTTATTGAGGTAAGTACATCACACCCCCCAAACTTAGTAGAAACTATATAGTTGAAACTAAGTTTGCAAAGAGATGTGATTACCGATAAGAAGCACTTCAAAATATGATATTTTCTTACTCACACAAATGAAATAAAGCAGTAAACGGAAGGGAAAACTCCCAACAAGTGCTCTTATTTAACGTCGGAGAGTCACGACGTTACCAGTCTAGTGTAAGGAATGCTCAAAGACAATGCAAACATCATCCGGTGATTTATAGTGCTTCAATCGATGCCCATTTGCCGAAATAATGTCCCCATCTTTGTCCATTAGCTCAAAACTCCCCCCTCCACAGGCTCTATGGATAATGAACGGACCCGTCCATTTCGATTTCAACTTACCTGCAAAAAGCTTTAAACGAGAGTTAAAAAGTAATACCTCATCTCCTTTCTTGAACTCTTTGTAGGAGATCTTCGAATCATGCCATTTATTCATTCTTTCCTTGTAGATCTCTGAGTTCTTGTAGGCTCGGTTTCTGAACTCATCCAACTGATTAATATGAGTTATCCTTAACTCCTTTTGCTCCTTTAAAGATAAGTTCAAACTCCTTATTGACCAAAAAACTTTATGCTGGATTTCTACTGGTAAGTGGCACGGCTTTCCATAGATAATTTGATACGGTGACATTTCTAACGCCGTCTTATAAGCAGTTCGGAACCCCCACAAAACATCATCGAGCTTTACAGCCCAATCCTTCCTACTGGTTTCGACCACTTTCTCCAGGATTTGCTTAATTTGTCGGTTGGAGACCTCAGCTTGCCCATTTGCTTGAGGATGATAGGGTGTCGTAACCCTATGCTTTACACCATAATCCTTGAGCACCTTTTCCAGAAGTTTGTTGACGAAGTGAGATCCTCCATCACTTACTAGTGCTCTAGGAACTCCGAAGCGGGCAAAGATATGTTTCTTCACAAAGGATGTGACCGTTTTTGAATCATTTAAGCGAGTGGGAATGACTTCCACCCACCTAGAAACATAATCCACAGCTAAGAGGATGTAGATAAATCCATTTGAGAAGTCGAGAGATTGGTACGACACCATAAATGCAGCTGATTGTACTACTTGGGAGCAATTGAAATTGAAATTCTTGGAAAGATACATGCCACCTTCAAAGGTGTTCAAAATGAAACAAGATATCAATCAATTTGCTATGAGTAATGGAGAAAAATTCCACGAAGCTTGAGACCGATTCAAGGACATGCTTCGTAGGTGTCCTCAACATGGGCTATCTAAAGCCCAATATATCAGTATTTTCTACAACGGATTGGATTGTGACTCTCGCGTTTTATTAGATGCTTCTTCTAATGGAGCATTACTTACTAAATCATCTGTTGAGGCCGAGAAGCTCTTCGAAGATATCTCAATGAACTCAAGAGATTGGGCAACTGATAGAGTACGAGGCAACTATGTCCTTGGGAAAGCAGCTCAGGTGGAGCATTCAATGGTTAAAGCAAGTAGAGATGATGAAATCGTCTCTAGCTTGCACAACATTAACAAGCTGCTCGAATCCCAACAAAAACAGATCAGCGATTTATCTCATCGCACACCAGTCATGCCGCCAGAAGCCAATAATGATTCAACAATCCAAGAAGATAAAGAAGAAGCAAATTATGCAATGGGGCAAAGTATCCAAGGAACAAGGTTCCAGAACCAAGGCAACCGAAATTATCAGGGGAACTACAACAATCGTGGTCCCCCTGGTAATTATCAACAACAAAGAAGGCCGGAGTTTTCATGGAGTAATCCAAACAATGCCATGCAAATACCAATGGGAGTTGATCCGGGGGCCAAGGTAGAAGAAGGAAAACCAGGCTTGGAGGACATGGTGAACAGGTACATGTCCATGAATGACGCAAGAGTGGCAAAGCTTGAAAAGAAGATTGACACCAGCCACGATGAACTTTCCAAGCAAATGAAAGACCTCACCATGATGATGGGGGAAATGGCAGGAAATATCAACAAGCTATCTCAATCAATTGAGAAAGGGAAATTTCCTTCTCAAAGTATTGAGAATCCAAAACCCTGCAACGCCATCACATTGAGGTCAGGGACACAATATGAAGCAACAATGAGGTCGGGATCACAAGTTTCGACTTCAAAAGATCCATCCAACATTGATTCTACCAAACTGACTGTTAGAATCCAGCAAGAAAAATTGAAAGGAGCTGCTGGAAATACTGTAGAAGTTGATTCAACCCAACATGCAAGCCAAACCAAGGACGAATCAAACATGCAAGATGAAAAGAAAATTCCAGAAGGTCAGTTCGACCAGGTGGACCTCGATTCAACCAAACCCTCAGGTCGAATCGAGGTCGAATCCAGCTTACAGGGGGAGAATAGAATTCAAGCACAAATCAAATCTCAAGAAAAGAAATGGGAAAAAGCTAAAAGACTAAGAGCGGAAAATGATAAAGCTGAGAAGGTGGAGCGTGATGAATGGGGTATTCCAAAAATAAAGGTACCACCTCCTTTTCCTTACAAGCTGGTCAAGAAGGGACTGGAAGAAAAGTTCAAGAAATTCTCAGACATCATGAACAAGATAAGCTTGAACATTCCCTTCTCAGAAGCAATACTAGAGATGCCCTATTATGCCCGATTCCTTAAAGACATTCTAATGAAGAAAAGAAGCTTAAATGGGGTCGAGACGGTAAATCTATCAGAAAAATGCAGCTCAATTATCCAGAAGAAGCTGCCACAAAAGATGAAAGATCCAGGAAGCTTCACCATCTTGTGTGAAATTGGAAAGGGGCCCGCAAAACAAGCCTTATGCGATCTCGGGGCAAGCATCAACCTGATGCCATTGTCAATATTTCAAAGGCTTGGTTTGGGGGAGTTATCTCCAACAACTGTTGCTCTACAATTGGCGGACAGATCAATCACATTCCCAAGAGGTATCATTGAAGATGTCCTAGTCAAAGTAGAGAAGCTTGTCTTTCCCGTGGATTTTCTTGTGCTTGAAATGGAGGATGACAAGGATAATATCCCTCTTATCCTGGGGAGACCATTCCTTGCTACTGCTGGAGCAATGATTGATGTTCAGAAAGGAGAACTTAAGTTGAGAATGGATAAGGAAGAAGTCTTGTTTAACCTTGACAAAGCAATGAAGAAGCCCATGGAGTCACAATGTCATAGCATTGACGTGGTAGAGGAGATCGTGAAAGAAGAATTGTCTTTGATCCTATCTAAGGATCCTCTTGAGACATGTCTGATGGAGTCTCTTACTTATCCCACCACGGAGCTTGACGATCTCTCCAATGAGGTATGCATTGAATATCTTGAAAATTTAATTGCTTTGGGTGATGAAAGACATGCAATGGAGAAAGAAGATGTGAAGTGGATCAGAAGGTATTTACCATTGGATAGAGAAAGCACCTCAAAAGAAGGAAAGAAAGAAGAACTAAAACCATTACCGGAGAATTTGAAGTATGCATATCTAGATGACAACGAAGAATACCCGGTAATTGTATCTTCTTATCTCAATGATGATCAACTAGAAGAATTGTTAAATGTGCTTAGGAAGTACAAATCTGCAATAGGGTGGTCTCTAGATGATTTGAGAGGTATTAATCCTTCATATTGCATGCACAAAATAAGGTTAATTGATGAGAATAAAAATAGTGTCCAAAGGCAGCGGAGGGTGAATCCAGCGATCCAAGAAGTAATCAGAAAACAGATCTTAGCATGGCTAGATGCAGGAATCATTTATCCAATTAGTGATAGCCCACATGTAAGTCCATTGCATGTTGTAGCTAAAAAAGGAGGCATGACTATTAAAACGGAAAATGGAGAAGCAATAGCTACTAGGATACCCACGGGATGGAGAGTATGTGTTGATTATAGGAAACTAAATGAAAACACATGCAAAGATCATTTTTCCCTTCCCTTTATGGATCAAATGCTCGATCGTCTCGTAGGGTATGATTTTTATTGTTTCTTGGACGGATACTCGGGATATAATCAGATCATGATTGCTCCCGAGGATCAAGAAAAGACAACTTTTACGTGCCCATACGGGACATTTGCTTTCAGAAAAATGCCATTTGGATTGTGTAATGCACCGGCTACTTTTCAGCGCTGCATGATGGCAATTTTTGACGGGTTAATAGAAAGAATCATGGAGGTGTTTATGGATGACTTTTCTGTTTTTGGTTCCTCCTTTGATATTTGTCTATCTAACCTGGTTACTGTTTTAAAAAGATGCCAAGAAACCAATCTTGTATTAAATTGGGAAAAATGCCATTTTATGGTAAAAGATGGGATTGTTCTTGGGCATCATATCTCTGCAAAAGGATTACAGGTCGACAGAGCAAAAGTGGTGGCAATTGAGAAGCTTCCACAACCAACTAATGAACGAGGAGTGCGGTCCTTCCTTGGACACGCCGGTTTCTATAGAAGATTCATCAAAGACTTCTCAAAATACTCCAAGCCCTTGTCTAAATTACTTGAAAAGAATGTTCCTTTTATTTTTGATGATAAATGTTTGACAACTTTTCAGATATTGAAGGAGGCGCTTATCTCTGCACCCATCTTGATCACACCGGATTGGACTCAGCCATTTGTACTCATGTGTGATGCAAGTGATGTAGCACTTGGAGTGGTGCTGGGGCAGCTAAAAGAAAAGAAGTTTTGTGCCATCTATTATGCCAGTAAAACTTTTGATGCAGCACAGAAGAACTACACAGTCACTGAAAAGGAGTTTCTTGCTGTTGTGTATGCATTCAACAAGTTTCGTCAATATCTGGTAGGCATGAAAACTATTGTGTACACGGATCACTCTGCGATTCGTTACCTGATGGAGAAGAAGGAAACAAAACCAAGAATCATCAGATGGATTCTTCTTCTTCAAGAATTTGATATGGAGGTTCTAGATAAAAAGGGTTCAGAAAATGTTTTGGCGGATGACCTATCAAGGTTGGAGACAAGGGAACATTGTGATAATTCGTTTGAATATATTGACGAAATGTTCCCAGATGAGAAGATTATGGCGGTGCTTGTTGAAGGTGCTGAACAAGCATGTGTGGTTGCCGCACAAGGAATGGAACCATGGTATGCCGATTATGTCAACTATATTGCTGTGAGAGAAATTCCAAGAGATCTCAACAGATATCAACTAGCCAAGTTCAAAAGAGATGTTGAGACCTTCATATGGTATGATCCATTTGTGTACAAAATATGCACGGATTCTATCATCCGAAGGTGTGTACCTGAAATGGAGATGGAGAGTGTTTTAGAGTTTTGCCATACACAACCAAACGGGGGGCACTTTGGAGCACAAAAGACGGCAGCCAAGGTTCTTCAATCTGCTCTCTACTGGCCCACCTTGTTCAAAGACGCAGAAACCTATGTTGCAACATGCGACAGGTGTCAACGAATGGGCAATATAAGTAGAAGAGACGAGATGCCACTTCAACCAAGCATTGTCGTATAGATTTTCGATGTATGGGGAATCGATTTTATGGGACCTTTTCCCCCATCAAATGGATTTATCTACATCCTCTTAGCTGTGGATTATGTTTCTAAGTGGGTGGAAGCCATTCCCACTCGCTTAAATGATTCAAAAACGGTCACATCCTTTGTGAAGAAACATATCTTTGCCCGCTTCGGAGTTCCTAGAGCACTAGTAAGTGATGGAGGATCTCACTTCGTCAACAAACTTCTGGAAAAGGTGCTCAAGGATTATGGTGTAAAGCATAGGGTTACGACACCCTATCATCCTCAAGCAAATGGGCAAGCTGAGGTCTCCAACCGACAAATTAAGCAAATCCTGGAGAAAGTGGTCGGAACCAGTAGGAAGGATTGGGCTGTAAAGCTCGATGATGTTTTGTGGGGGTTCCGAACTGCTTATAAGACGGTGTTAGAAATGTCACCGTATCAAATTATCTATGGAAAGCCGTGCCACTTACCAGTAGAAATCCAGCATAAAGCTTTTTGGTCAATAAGGAGTTTGAACTTATCTTTAAAGGAGCAAAATGAGTTAAGGATAACTCATATTAATCAGTTGGATGAGTTCAGAAACCGAGCCTACAAGAACTCAGAGATCTACAAGGAAAGAATGAAGAAATGGCATGATTCGAAGATCTCCTACAAAGAGTTCAAGAAAGGAGATGAGGTATTGCTTTTTAACTCTCGTTTAAAGCTTTTTGCAGGTAAGTTGAAATCGAAATGGACGGGTCCGTTCATTATCCATAGAGCCTGTGGAGGGGGGAGTTTTGAGCTAATGGACAAAGATGGGGACATTATTTCGGCAAATGGGCATCGATTGAAGCACTATAAATCGCCGGATGATGTTTGTATTGTCTTTGAGGATACCTTACACTAGACTGGTACCGTCGTGACTCTCCGACGTTAAATAAGAGCACTTGTTGGGAGTTTTCCCTTCCGTTTACTGCTTTATTTCATTTGTGTGAGTAAGAAAATATCATATTTTGAAGTGCTTCTTATCGGTAATCACATCTCTTTGCAAACTTAGTTTCAACTATATAGTTTCTACTAAGTTTGGGGGGGTGTGATGTACTTACCTCAATAAGCACCAATTATATAATATTTTCTTTGTAACGTATGTTAGGGGAGTTAATTTTTTGTGGCATATTTAAAACTTTAATCGGGTTTTTATGTGTCGATTTTTTGTAACTTGCCTAATGTTTAGTGGTGTTTTGTTTCTGGTTTTGAGTTGATTGCGGAGTTACTCATGAAAGTTAAGTTTTAGAATTAATTCTTTCATCTAGTTATCCTATTGACGAATCCTTCGATGTTGAGAAGTGCTTGAGCTTTAATAATAGAAAAGGGTAAAAGAGTGGCAAGACGATTTCTACATTGCGAAGCTCGTGTATACGTTGAAGAAAAATCAGGTGTCCTCATTTTTTTTTTATAATTTGCATATGTGCTTGTAATTCATAGAGTGAAAAGTTGTGCGTTGATCAATGTGAGCTGATATTGCTAAAATTGTCTTGGAAATTCATATGCTCTTGAAATTGATGAAGGAATTGTACTTGAGTTATATTGCGATATGAAGTTCTATGTATACTTGTGGGATATTACTTACCATGAAAGGTGCTCTGTTACTTGTTAAAAACCCATGTGAGATTTTGAGCCTTGTTGATCATGTTACATAATCACATGATATTTCTTTTCTGGAGAGTATCATTCTTGTGCGTGTATTCTAAAACTTGCCTTGAGTCTCCTTGAATATTCAAGATTAGTCTAGTGAATTATGGAAATGAAATTAGGCCATCTTCGATATTTAACTCATATTTTCCCATATACTTTACCTGAAATCATTAAATCCCTAGTCAGCCCGTTTGAGCCTTTTTAAATCCATTCTTTTGATAAGCCAAAAAAGCTTAATTGAAGAGAGTGATGATTTGATGGATGATAAGAATAATGAAAGAAAAATCTTAAAGAAGAAAATTCATGAAGTAGTGCTAAAATTTAGTACTTCATGTAATCAAACACCCTAGGGTAGTGCTTAAATCTAGTACCCTATGGAGGATATGAAAGGTAGTGCCCGAAACTGGTACCTTGAAAGAGAAAGAAAGAAGAAAAAGGTGAAAAGAAGGAAAATGATGGAGTTGAAGAATTAAAAAAAGGTTGTAAAAATATGTTGTGCTTGATTGAAGTGATGAATGAAAGATCGAGAGAGACTGCAACTTTATTGATCCAAGTTTTGAGTCACTTATCCATATATTTCCCACCTATTCCAAAGAGCATATCTTACAACCTAATAAAAGACCTTTTTGATCCATGATTTACTAGCTACAAGTAAAATGAGAGTTGAGACAATAGGCAAGCTTATAGTTACGCATGCACTTGAATTGAATCTGAGTGTAAACACTTTAACCTATAAGTGTACATCTTTTACACTTGAGTGCGAGTGATATATAATCCCAGTGAGAATATGTTAATAGAGCATTTGAATTGGTGGCGATTGTCTTAACTTATACTCTATGAATTGATTATTGCATGTAATAAGAGTTGCATGTCCTAAGTTGATGACAATTGTATTTTGAATGGGGTGTTGATCATAATCCTTGTTTCCCGGCTAATTTTCTACTCTCTCGATCTTTATTTTGTTGCCTCGGGACGAGCAACGGGTAAGTTTGGGGGGTTGATGAGAGTGAAAATTAGCGTGTTTTAGTATCCAATTGAACACCTATTTGATTGATATTGTTGTAATATATTAGCACAAATGCCTTATATTTTATATATATGAGAAAAAGGTGCATTTGAGGTATTTTATTGTGTTTTAGGTGGAAAAAGGATAAAGAAATGCAAGGTTGAAGAAAAGGTGCAATTTGTGCAAGGATGATGAAAAACAGACGTCCAACTTCAATAATTTTTCTGTAATTCTGTAGATGTCAAAATTGGTCGTGTGATATATGGTTGGAAAGTTACATAAAAGAGGGTCGCGTGAGCGCAAAAATAACCTAAAATTGATTTCAAACGAGAAAGTTATGATCAAATCGGTGAAGCCGCGCAACTGCGACGGGATTTTCGAACTTCTCGAATTTTGGCCATATAGAACACTTTGATGCCATGTATAATAATATCTTGGAATTATGGTTTGTCTTTTGAGTTGAGAATCAACAAAGGCAACTCTTTGTGCAACCATTCAAGACTTTGAGCAAGAGAAATCAAATTTTGATGTTGAATAATACAAGACATATGTAAGCAATGACATTTGCATGCAAAAATTGGTCAAAGTTGCAATGCTATTTAAGGAGCTGCACTACCCTTCATCAAATCCATCCCAATTCCATTCTAATCTCTCACACTTCACACAACACACACATAAGAGAAGAGGGGCTGCAAGAGCAAGCTCCAAGGGGCAGCAACGTAGGAGGTTGAAGCAAGCAAGAAGGAGAGGAAGAAGAGCTCAACAAGGAGATTCAAGTGTGATCAACTCAACTTGATCTTGCTGGAAATTCATGTGTGCTCAAGTAAGATCATTTCATTTCACTATGGTTGATCTTCAATCAATCATGGAGTAAAGCCTCTTAGGTAGTTCTAGGATTATGAAAGTTTCATGAATTAATTTATCTTTCGTGTGTAAAAACTCCGTACAACACTACTTGTGATTTAGTTTATATAAGATTGCTCGTTTTTAATCCATACTCACAGTCGTTTTGTGCATCGATAATCGTTGTGTAGAGTCTGAATACATAACATGACTATCGATTGAGTGCGTTCACTTTTGAGCAGGGTTTGTTGTTATAATTCTAAAGTGAAGGGATTCCGAAGTTTTATTAGAACTATCTTATATAAATATTTGTTAATTGAATCATAGCTTATTCGGGTTAACAAGTAGGACAAAGAGTATAATTTCATAGTACCTATAAAGGGAGATCATATCGGGTTAAAGTACCAATCCTAGGGGGAAATAATTGATATTGATAGTACCTACAAAGGGGGTGGAATTATATCTCTTGCTCCGAGGATATTCACACGATGCATACGTATATCTACTTGAGTCTATAGAGTAGAAATGAATGGTTTAGTGATGCGTTCATAAATCACAAGGCAGAGTCGGGTAATATCACACGAAAGACGAATTAATGAATTAAACTGGAATATCTTAGAACTACTTACCTTCTTAATTGCTTACAACTACATAACCGCTCTTGTCGCGAAAAAACCAGAAACAAAACACCACTAAACATTAGGCAAGTTACAAAAAAATCGACACATAAAAACCCGATTAAAGTTTTAAATATGCCATAAAAAATTAACTCCCCTAACATACGTTACAAAGAAAATATTATATAATTGGTGCTTATTGAGGTAAGTACATCACACCCCCCCAAACTTAGTAGAAACTATATAGTTGAAACTAAGTTTGCAAAGAGATGTGATTACCGATAAGAAGCACTTCAAAATATGATATTTTCTTACTCACACAAATGAAATAAAGCAGTAAACGGAAGGGAAAACTCCCAACAAGTGGTCTTATTTAACGTCGGAGAGTCACGACGGTACCAGTCTAGTGTAAGGTATCCTCAAAGACAATGCAACCATCATCCGGCGATTTATAGTGCTTCAATCGATGCCCATTTGCCAAAATAATGTCCCCATCTTTGTCCATTAGCTCAAAACTCCCCCCTCCACAGGCTCTATGGATAATGAACGGACCCGTCCATTTCGATTTCAACTTACCTGCAAAAAGCTTTAAACGAGAGTTAAAAAGCAATACCTCATCTCCTTTCTTGAACTCTTTGTAGAAGAACTTCGAATCATGCCATTTCTTCATTCTTTCCTTGTAGATCTCTGAGTTCTTGTAGGCTCGGTTTCTGAACTCATCCAACTGATTAATATGAGTTATCCTTAACTCCTTTTGCTCCTTTAAAGATAAGTTCAAACTCCTTATTGACCAAAAAGCTTTATGCTGGATTTCTACTGGTAAGTGGCACGGCTTTCCATAGATAATTTGATACGGTGACATTTCTAACACCGTCTTATAAGCAGTTCGGAACCCCCACAAAACATCATCGAGCTTTACAGCCCAATCCTTCGTACTGGTTCCAACCACTTTCTCCAGGATTTGCTTAATTTGTCGGTTGGAGACCTCAGCTTGCCCATTTGCTTGAGGATGATAGGGTGTCGTAACCCTATGCTTTACACCATAATCCTTGAGCACCTTTTCCAGAAGTTTGTTGACGAAGTGAGATCCTCCATCACTTACTAGTGCTCTAGGAACTCCGAAGCGGGAAAAGATATGTTTCTTCACAAAGGATGTGACCGTTTTTGAATCATTTAAGCGAGTGGGAATGGCTTCCACCCACTTAGAAACATAATCCACAGCTAAGAGGATGTAGATAAATCCATTTGATGGGGGAAAAGGTCCCATAAAATCGATTCCCCATACATCGAAAATCTCTACGACAATGCTTGGTTGAAGTGGCATCTCGTCTCTTCTACTTATATTGCCCATTCGTTGACACCTGTCGCATGTTGCAACATAGGTTTCTGCGTCTTTGAACAAGGTGGGCTAGTAGAGAGCAGATTGAAGAACCTTGGCTGCCGTCTTTTGTGCTCCAAAGTGCCCCCCGTTTGGTTGTGTATGGCAAAACTCTAAAACACTCTCCATCTCCATTTCAGGTACACACCTTCGGATGATAGAATCCGTGCATATTTTGTACACAAATGGATCATACCATATGAAGGTCTCAACATCTCTTTTGAACTTGGCTAGTTGATATCTGTTGAGATCTCTTGGAATTTCTCTCACAGCAATATAGTTGACATAATCGGCATACCATGGTTCCATTCCTTGTGCGGCAACCACACATGCTTGTTCAGCACCTTCAACAAGCACCGCCATAATCTTCTCATCTGGGAACATTTCGTCAATATATTCAAACGAATTATCACAATGTTCCCTTGTCTCCAACCTTGATAGGTCATCCGCCAAAACATTTTCAGAACCCTTTTTATCTCGAACCTCCATATCAAATTCTTGAAGAAGAAGAATCCATCTGATGATTCTTGGTTTTGTTTCCTTCTTCTCCATCAGGTAACGAATCGCAGAGTGATCCGTGTACACAATAGTTTTCATGCCTACCAGATATTGACGAAACTTGTTGAATACATACACAACAGCAAGAAACTCCTTTTCAGTGACTGTGTAGTTCTTCTGTGCTGCATCAAAAGTTTTACTGGCATAATAGATGGCACAAAACTTCTTTTCTTTTAGCTGCCCCAGCACCACTCCAAGTGCTACATCACTTGCATCACACATGAGTACAAATGGCTGAGTCCAGTCCGGTGTGATCAAGATGGGTGCAGAGATAAGCGCCTCCTTCAATATCTGAAAAGCTGTCAAACATTTATCATCAAAAATAAAAGGAACATTCTTTTCAAGTAATTTAGACAAGGGCTTGGAGTATTTTGAGAAGTCTTTGATGAATCTTCTATAGAAACCGGCGTGTCCAAGGAAGGACCGCACTCCTCGTTCATTAGTTGGTAGTGGAAGCTTCTCAATTGCCACCACTTTTGCTCTGTCGACCTGTAATCCTTTTGCAGAGACATGATGCCCAAGAACAATCCCATCTTTTACCATAAAATGGCATTTTTCCCAATTTAATACAAGATTGGTTTCTTGGCATCTTTTTAAAACAGTAACCAGGTTAGATAGACAAATATCAAAGGAGGAACCAAAAACAGAAAAGTCATCCATAAACACCTCCATGATTCTTTCTATTAACCCGTCAAAAATTGCCATCATGCAGCGCTGAAAAGTAGCCGGTGCATTACACAATCCAAATGGCATTTTTCTGAAAGCAAATGTCCCGTATGGGCACGTAAAAGTTGTCTTTTCTTGATCCTCGGGAGCAATCATGATCTGATTATATCCCGAGTATCCGTCCAAGAAATAATAAAAATCATACCCTGCGAGACGATCGAGCATTTGATCCATAAAGGGAAGGGGAAAATGATCTTTGCATGTGTTTTCATTTAGTTTCCTATAATCAACACATACTCTCCATCCCGTGGGTATCCTAGTAGCTATTGCTTCTCCATTTTCCATTTTAATAGTCATGCCCCCTTTTTTAGCTACAACATGCAATGAACTTACATGGGGGCTATCACTAATTGGATAAATGATTCCTGCATCTAGCCATGCTAAGATCTGTTTTCTGATTACTTCTTGGATCGCTGGATTCACCCTCCACTGGCTTTGAACACTATTTTTATTCTCATCAATTAACCTTATTTTGTGCATGCAATATGAAGGATTAATACCTCTCAAATCATTTAGAGACCACCCTATTGCAGATTTGTACTTCCTAAGAACATTTAACAATTCTTCTAGTTGATCATCATTGAGATAAGAAGATACAATTACCGGGTATTCTTCGTTGTCATCTAGATATGCATACTTCAAATTCTCCGGTAATGGTTTTAGTTCTTCTTTCTTTCCTTCTTTTGAGGTGCTTTCTCTATCCAATGGTAAATACCTTCTGATCCACTTCACCTCTTCTTTCTCCATTGCATGTCTTTCATCACCCAAAGCAATTAAATTTTCAAGATATTCAATGCATACCTCATTGGAGAGATCGTCAAGCTCCGTGGTAGGATAAGTAAGAGACTCCATCAGACATGTCTCAAGAGGATCCTTAGATAGGATCAAAGACAATTCTTCTTTCACGATCTCTTCTACCACGTCAATGCTATGACATTGTGACTCCATGGGCTTCTTCATTGCTTTGTCAAGGTTAAACAAGACTTCTTCCTTATCCATTCTCAACTTAAGTTCTCCTTTCTGAACATCAATCATTGCTCCAGCAGTAGCAAGGAATGGTCTCCCCAGGATAAGAGGGATATTATCCTTGTCATCCTCCATTTCAAGCACAAGAAAATCCACGGGAAAGACAAGCTTCTCTACTTTGACTAGGACATCTTCAATGATACCTCTTGGGAATGTGATTGATCTGTCCGCCAATTGTAGAGCAACAGTTGTTGGAGATAACTCCCCCAAACCAAGCCTTTGAAATATTGACAATGGCATCAGGTTGATGCTTGCCCCGAGATCGCATAAGGCTTGTTTTGCGGGTCCCTTTCCAATTTCACACAAGATGGTGAAGCTTCCTGGATCTTTCATCTTTTGTGGCAGCTTCTTCTGGATAATTGAGCTGCATTTTTCTGATAGATTTACCGTCTCGACCCCATTTAAGCTTCTTTTCTTCATTAGAATGTCTTTAAGGAATCGGGCATAATAGGGCATCTCTAGTATTGCTTCTGAGAAGGGAATGTTCAAGCTTATCTTGTTCATGATGTCTGAGAATTTCTTGAACTTTTCTTCCAGTCCCTTCTTGACCAGCTTGTAAGGAAAAAGAGGTGGTACCTTTGTTTTTGGAATACCCCATTCATCACGCTCCACCTTCTCAGCTTTATCCTTTTCCGCTCTTAGTCTTTTAGCTTTTTCCCATTTCTTTTCTTGAGATTTGATTTGTGCTTGAATTCCATTCTCCCCATGTAAGCTGGATTCGACCTCGATTCGACCTGAGGGTTTGGTTGAATCGAGATCCACCTGGTCGAACTGACCTGCTGGAATTTTCTTTTCATCTTGCATGTTTGATTCGTCCTTGGTTTGGCTTGCATGTTGGGTTGAATCAACTTCTACAGTATTTCCAGCAGCTCCTTTCGATTTTTCTTGCTGGATTCTATCAGTCAGTTTGGTAGAATCAATGTTGGATGGATCTTTTGAAGTTGAAACTTGTGATCCCGACCTCATTGTTGCTTCATATTGTGTCCCTGACCTCAATGTGATGGCGTTGCAGGGTTTTGGATTCTCAATACTTTGAGAAGGAAATTTCCCTTTCTCAATTGATTGAGATAGCTTGTTAATATTTCCTGCCATTTCCCCCATCATCATGGTGAGGTCTTTCATTTGCTTGGAAAGTTCATCGTGGCTGGTGTCAATCTTCTTTTCAAGCTTTGCCACTTTTGCGTCATTCATGGACATATACCTGTTCACCATGTCCTCCAAGCCTGGTTTTCCTTCTTCTACCTTGGCCCCCGGATTAACTCCCATTGGTATTTGCATGGCATTGTTTGGATTACTCCATGAAAACTCCGGCCTTCTTTGTTGTTGATAATTACCAGGGGGACCACGATTGTTGTAGTTCCCCTGATAATTTCGGTTGCCTTGGTTCTGGAACCTTGTTCCTTGGATACTTTGCCCCATTGCATAATTTGCTTCTTCTTTATCTTCTTGGATTGTTGAATCATTATTGGCTTCTGGCGGCATGACTGGTGTGCGATGAGATAAATCGCTGATCTGTTTTTGTTGGGATTCGAGCAGCTTGTTAATGTTGTGCAAGCTAGAGACGATTTCATCATCTCTACTTGCTTTAACCATTGAATGCTCCATCTGAGCTGCTTTCCCAAGGACATAGTTGCCTCGTACTCTATCAGTTGGCCAATCTCTTGAGTTCATTGAGATATCTTCGAAGAGCTTCTCGGCCTCAACAGATGATTTAGTAAGTAATGATCCATTAGAAGAAGCATCTAATAAAACGCGAGAGTCACAATCCAATCCGTTGTAGAAAATACTGATATATTGGGCTTTAGATAGCCCATGTTGAGGACACCTACGAAGCATGTCCTTGAATCGGTCCCAAGCTTCGTGGAATTTTTCTCCATTACTCATAGCAAATTGATTGATATCTTGTTTCATTTTGAACACCTTTGAAGGTGGCATGTATCTTTCCAAGAATTTCAATTTCAATTGCTCCCAAGTAGTGCAATCAGCTGCATTTATGGTGTCCTACCAATCTCTCGCCTTCTCAGATAGCGAGAATTTGAATAAGAGGATCTTCCAGGCATCTTCATGATCTCCAGCGTCTCTTTGAGTACTTGCGTACCCCAAGAATTTGTTGAGATGTTGTTGTGGATCCTCAAATGTTCCTCCTGCAAAAGAATTCCTTTCGATCATGCTAATAAGAGCGGGGTGAAGATCGAAGTTTGTATTTGCCCCCCTTGCTCCTAAAAGCCCAAAGTTTCCAGCCCCGTTGTTCTTGAAGACTTCACGGATGGCTAGATTGTCCGGATTAGCCCTTTCGTTGGCCATTTTAACTTCCTCTACTGTTGCTTTTGGATCAACAATAGTTTCGGTTGCTTCCGGGTTTGGTTCGTCAACTTCAACTCTAAAATTTAGAGTTGCAGTTGATTCTTCTTCCTTGCTTTGAATCTTACTCTTCTTCTTTTTAGTTGATGCTCCTGCCTCCAGATTGGAAGTTGTTAACTTTCCAACCTTTGATCTAGTAAGCATGTACCTACAAAGAGAAGAGTTTAATTGCAAAGCTTGAAGAAAATAGTCGTAATATGACTAGATATAATTAATAAGATAGTTTATGCAGTCCCCAGCAACGGCGCCAAGAACTTGTTCGTCGCTTTTTCAGCGCACAAAATTAATCCCCAAGGTTAAGGATATCTATTGTAGTATCAAAAGGTGACCAAGTGAATATCGAACCCAAAGGACGGATAAATATCAAATTGATTATATTTTAGTTAATCAAGACTATGTTGTGAATTATATGATGGTATGATTGTATAATTGAATAAATAATAAATAAAAGATCAATGGCAGCAACGATAGTGAAGTTGTAAGCAATTAAGAAGGTAAGTAGTTCTAAGATATTCCAGTTTAATTCATTAATTCGTCTTTCGTGTGATATTACCCGACTCTGCCTTGTGATTTATGAACGCATCACTAAACCATGCATTTCTACTCTATAGACTCAAGTAGATATATGTATGCATCGTGTGAATATCCTCGGAGCAAGAGATATAATTCCACCCCCCTTTGTAGGTACTATCAATATCAATTATTTCCCCCTAGGATTGGTACTTTAACCTGATATGATCTCCCTTTATAGGTACTATAAAATTATACTCTTTGTCCTACTTGTTAACCCGAATAAGCTATGATTCAATTAACAAATATTTATATAAGATAGTTCTAATAAAACTTCGGAATCCCTTCACTTTAGAATTATAACAACAAACCCTGCTCAGTAGTGAACGCACTCAATCGATAGCCATGTTATGTATTCAGACTCTACACAACGATTATCGATGCACAAAACGACTGTGAGTATGGATTAAAAACGAGCAATCTTATATAAACTAAATCACAAGTAGTGTTGTACGGAGTTTTTACACACGAAAGATAAATTAATTCATGAAACTTTCATAATCCTAGAACTACCTAAGAGGCTTTACTCCATGATTGATTGAAGATCAACCATAGTGAAATGAAATGATCTTACTTGAGCACACATGAATTTCCAGCAAGATCAAGTTGAGTTGATCACACTTGAATCTCCTTGTTGAGCTCTTCTTCCTCTCCTTCTTGCTTGCTTCAACCTCCTACGTTGCTGCCCCTTGGAGCTTGCTCTTGCAGCCCCTCTTCTCTTGTGTGTGTGTTGTGTGAAGTGTGAGAGATTAGAATGGAATTGGGATGGATTTGATGAAGGGTAGTGCAGCTCCTTAAATAGCATTGCAACTTTGACCAATTTTTGCATGCAAATGTCATTGCTTACATATGTCTTGTATTATTCAACATCAAAATTTGATTTCTCTTGCTCAAAGTCTTGAATGGCTGCACAAAGAGTTGCCTTTGTTGATTCTCAACTCAAAAGACAAACCATAATTCCAAGATATTATTATACATGGCATCAAAGTGTTCTATATGGCCAAAATTCGAGAAGTTCGAAAATCCCGTCGCAGCTGCGCGGCTTCACCGTTTTGATCATAACTTTCTCGTTTGAAGTCCATTTTAGGTTATTTTTGCGCTCACGCGACCCTCTTTTCCGTGGATTTCCAACCATATATCACACGACCAATTTTGACATCTACAGAATTACAGAAAAATTATTGAAGTTGGACGTCTGTTTTTCATCATCCTTGCACAAATTGCACCTTTTCTTCAACCTTGCATTTCTTTATCCTTTTTCCACCTAAAACACAATAAAACACCTCAAATGCACCTTTTTCTCTTATATATAAAATATAAGGCATTTGTGCTAATATATTACAACAATATCAATCAAATAGGTGTTCAATTGGATACTAAAACACGCTAATTTTCACTCTCATCACTTGTAAGTAGTGCAATTTAGTGGTCGTACCCTAAATTGTTATACATAAGAACATTTCGGGTTGATAGGCCGTATCGTTAACCTATGGACTTGAATTCACGCAATTGGCAAAATATTTAATTCTTTGTAATTTATTGAATTACTACACAGGAGGGGATCGATTCCCTAAACTAGGTTTTTTTTAATTGGTAAATCTTCTAATTTACTTTCGCGATACTTAATTTGGATTAATTAGTGAATTATTATTATTATATCTATTTTCTTAATCAAACAATTCCCCCTATTTTATGTTATTTTATCAAAAACCAAAATACTTTAATTTGATTTTAAATTTCAATTCACTTTCTTGTGTTCGACCCGTACTTACCCTACTATATTTTAGTGGGTTTGTTCGGAAAAGTTTTAAATATTATTTTTGGTGGGCCGGCGACAACACACCACCAAGCCCCAAATACAGCAAACACACTGACTTGATCGCTGTTTTCTTTCGCTTTACCCTCAAGTTTAAGGGATCGGTTGTAGCACGAGTGACCAAGTAGTTATATCGTCCCCACAGGGATAGCTATAAATTCAAGAAGTAATTCCACGTGATTATTTCATTGCAAGACAAATCGGGGGTTTTTGAAGGGATGATCAACAAAAATAAAGAATAAACGAATAATGAAATGATATGAACCACACAAGAGAATAGATTGAAGAATTCAAGGATGGAGAATTGATAATGCTGTGACTGATTTATCTGGACTCGAATTAATTACTTGCAAACGTTTATAAGAGGATCGTTAAGCCTAGTTAAATCACCTTGATCGGGTAGGATCTAACACTTGTAATGAGCTGGAAATCCTTGGATCGATAAGAAATTAACTACCTCTCCCTCCATAGGTACTTCATGCTAAATTCCAATTAAGGCTAGAGCACTAGACTTCCCTTTCTAGGTACATGATCGTTAAATCTTTCTCCTTACTAATTACTCAATAATGATGTTTTACCAAGTAATCAGTATTCCAAATTGATTGTCTAACACTCTTAGGCTTTAATGGTCAATACACCTAAGAATGTCTCAGAAAACACGTCTAGGCTTTAATGGTCAATACACCTAAGACTTTGTCTCATGAAACACAATCATTATGCGGAAATAAAGATGCCTATTATCTTCAATGATAATTTTAAAGGGATCAAAACTCCAACTCATAATAATACGAAGTTTCAAATAAAATCTTCAATATGGAAATAAACCATTTGCAAGATAATAAATCAAAATCTAGATTAATCAAGTCACAAAATCACAAATGTATTCATGCCCTAACATTATCAACAAAGAAACTTAGCATCATGATGAGGAACAATTATAAAGACGTAATTAATCCTACCATTTTGCTAAAATAATGAAAGATGAATAACTAAAAAGAAAGAACCCGTGTGAAGGACTCCGTCTCTTCAATCACTATCTCCGTTGGGATCTTCGTCTCCGATCCAAGTAGCAACTCCGATCGTCTCTCCGGTGGATGGGTGGTGATGATGGATGAATGGTGAAGGTGGTGTTCCTCCCTTCTCTCCCCCTTTGGGGAAGAGAAGGGAGTGCCACTGATGTTGCTGTTGTGTGTGTGTTGTTGTGTAAATCGATGAATGAGGAATTATGTTAATTGTTGTGGGATGATTGAATTGTGTTGATGCAGCGCCTATTTATAGTTGTGGAAGGGAACACAACATCACATGCCTCCATTCTTCTTGATGGCTGCCCATGTTGCATCACATGCTTCCACTTCTTCTTGTTCTTGCTCTCCATGCTTCCACATGCATTTTGTTCTTGCTGCCATGTTTCCACATGCAATTGTTTGAAGCTTTAATCTTGCTGTCCATCATCTTTGCAGCTCATTTCCAACTCTCTTCCTTTGTCCTCTTTGCCTTGAAGAATCTAAGGCATGTTAGGTGCTTCATGTGGTGCATGTGAGGTGTATTATCTTCCCTTTTGCCCATGTGTGCACTACTTTGCAACTTGCATCATGTTTTGAGGTCGAAGTGATGCCTTTTTCAGGTCGAATGGACTTGCACCTCCTCATCGTTTCGTGTATAACTTCCACTTCCTAGTTCCGAATTGAATAATTCTTGCGCTCACGCGATCCTCTCTTCCTTAGCTTTTAATCCATATAAAGATCTTTCATAAAAACCAAGAGTTGAATGTGCAATAAGCTACGGAAAGTAGCCATCAGTTCTATTCGACTTTCCTTGCGCGTTGTCACCATTTTGCTCATAACTTCTTCGTTTGGAACTCGATTGGGGTGTTCTTTGCTCCAAAACGACCCTCTCTTCAGTGGCTTTCCAACCATATATCACACCATCAGTTTTGATCTCCACATTTAACACAGCATATTTATGAATTTGGACATGTGTTCTTCATCATCATTGCATAAATTGCACCTTTGCTCAAAACATCAAAACACAATAAAATACCTTAGTAGCACCTTTTAATCAACAATAATCCAAAGTAATAATATATGTGCAAATAATAGCAATTATACATTCAAAAAGGTATTAAATTGGACACGAAAATACACGAATTTCCACTCTCATCAAACCCCCCAAACTTAAGGTGTTGTTCGTCCTCGAACAACTAAACGACAAACCAAGAGAATAATGAGATGGAAAGTCATGTTCAAAGGTAAGAATCAAAATATCAACTATGCCTTCAAAAGATGTGATTAATCTTAACTTGGTTCACATAACTTTAAGTTCAAAAGCATCAATTCATTCAAAATATGCAAGTTACGATAATTACTTCACCAATTCAAGTGCTCAATCCACCTATGCTCACGAGATATATATAATGTAACTTTCACGCTCATGGTGTATAAAGTGTACACCTTTTAGGTTATATATATGTGCTCTCAGATTCAATTCAAGTGCATGCATAACCATAGACTTGCCTTTTGTCTCAACTCTCCTTTTACTTGTAGCTAGCAAATCATGAATCAAAAAGGTCTTTTTATTTGGTTGTAACGTAGGCTCTTTGGACAAGGTAGGAAATATATGGATAAGTGACTCAAAACTTGGATCAATCAAGCGCGCGTTCCCTCTTGATCTTCATTCTTCCTCATCACTTTCTTTTCAAGCACAACTCCTCCTAAACTTACAAACAACAACCATCTTCTTTTAATCTTTCACTTTTCAACTCCATCATTTTTCTTTCCTTCACTTTTTGAATGGGGTACCAGTTTTAGGCACTACCCCAATAGATCTTCCATAGGGTACTAGATGTAAACACTACCCTAGGGTGTCTGTTTCATAGAGTACTAGATTTAAGCACTACTCCATGAATTTTATTTTTTTATCATTTCTTCATCATCCTTTTCAACTCCAACATATTCACATTCTTCTTCTAACCACTTCAACAATTACTCAATTAATCCAAGTAAAACAAGGAAAAATCAAATACTGATTAAGCTCAAAATGGTTATTCGAAGAATGGATATTTCAAGGTTCAAATGGTTGACTAAGGATTAAATGAATTCAGGTAAAGTGTATGAAAAAGATGGGTTAAAAATCAAAGATGGCCTAATATCATTTCCATAATCCACTAGACTATTCTCGAATATTCAAGGAGACTCAAGGCAAGTTCTAGAATACATACACAAGAACGATACGCTCAAGAAAAATATCATGCATCATGATTCAAAGGCTCAAATCTCACTTGGCTTTTTCATAGAATGAACGAGCACTTTTCAAGGCTACGCATACATCATGACAAGCATATCAAGAACTTCAAGCATTTAATGGAAGTATGTTCCCCTTGTTAATCATAATCGACATCTTATCAAAGGCATTATAAAAGCTCATAAATCCTCATGAAATTCAAGTTATGGAATTTAAAGCTCATGTTCCTCACTCTCAAGAATTCGAAACTCACATAAAAATTTAGAATAAGGAACGAAGTAACCTGATTTCAATCTCCTTCACATCTTGCAAGTTCCTCGAGTTATCGAACTCGGTCAGGCGTAGGCCTCAGATAGAACTCACTTTGCTACTCCAATACGCTTTTCAATCAAATAAAGCTCAAAGAAAACTCATCATCACAGGAGAAATAAAAATATCAAAAGACGAAAATTAATGACAGGGCATCACAAAAACAAACAAGATAATTGGATAGTCGTAAAAAAATTTGAACTTTCGAATAGAATTCAAAAAATTCTAAAAAAATCGACCTCCAAGCACAAGACACTAAACAATGCAAAGTAAACATACCTAGGTGCGAATTGAACGAGGGAAGAACATAACACCCCCTAAACTTAGATGAAAACGTAAGTTGAATCTAAGTCTAAAAGGATGTTATTACCTTACGAGTGAGCATGCACCTTCATATAATTCACCTTAGCACAACAAATAAGATAATAAATAAAGCAAGTAAAGTTTAACGTCCTACAAGAAAATAAATCACAATAGAATTAAATTTAAATCTATAAGCTATCCCCGGCAATGGCGCCATTGACTTGATCGCTGTTTTCTTTCGCTTTACCCTCAAGTTTAAGGGATCGGTTGTAGCACGAGTGACCAAGTAGTTATATTGTCTCCACAGGGATAGCTATAAATTCAAGAAGTAATTCCACGTGATTATTTCATTGCAAGACAAATCGGGGGGTTTTTGAAGGGATGATCAACAAAAATAAAGAATAAACGAATAATGAAATGATATGAACCACGCAAGAGAATACGATTGAAGAATTCAAGGATGGAGAATTGATAATGCTGTGACTGATTTATCTGGAATCGAATTAATTACTTGCAAACATTTATAAGAGGATCGCTAAGCCTAGTTAAATCACCTTGATCGGGTAGGATCTAACACTTGTAATGAGCTGGAAATCCTTGGATCGATAAGAAATTAACTACCTCTCCCTCTATAGGTACTTCATGCTAAATTCCAATTAAGGCTAGAGCACTAGACTTCCCTTTCTAGGTACATGATCGTTAAATCTTTCTCCTTACTAATTACTCAATAATAATGTTTTACCAAGTAATCAGTATTCCAAATTGATTGTCTAACACTCTTAGGCTTTAATGGTCAATACACCTAAGAATGTCTCAGAAAACACGTCTAGGCTTTAATGGTCAATACACCTAAGACTTTGTCTCATGAAACACAATCATTATGCGGAAATAAAGATGCTTATTATCTTCAATGATAATTTTAAAGGGATCAAAACTCCAACTCATAATAATACGAAGTTTCAAATAAAATCTTCAATATGGAAATAAACCATTTGCAAGATAATAAATCAAAATCTAGATTAATCAAGTCACAAAATCACAAATGTATTCATGCCCTAACATTATCAACAAAGAAACTTAGCATCATGATGAGGAACAATTATAAAGACGTAATTAATCCTACCATTTTGCTAAAATAACGAAAGATGAATAACTAAAAAGAAAGAACCCGTGTGAAGGACTCCGTCTCTTCAATCACTATCTCCGTTGGGATCTTCGTCTCCGATCCAAGTAGCAACTCCGATCGTCTCTCCGGTGGATGGGTGGTGATGATGGATGAATGGTGAAGGTGGTGTTCCTCCCTTCTCTCCCCCTTCGGGGGAGAGAAGGGAGTGCAACTGATGTTGCTATTGTGTGTGTGTGTTGTTGTGTAAATTGATGAATGAGGGATTATGTGAATTGTTGTGGGATGATTGAATTGTGTTGATGCAGCCCCTATTTATAGTTGTGGAAGGGAACACAACATCACATGCCTCCATTCTTCTTGATGGCTGGCCATGTTGCATCACATGCTTCCACTTCTTCTTGTTCTTGCTCTCCATGCTTCCACATGCATTTTGTTCTTGCTGCCATGTTTCCACATGCAATTGTTTGAAGCTTTAATCTTGCTGTCCATCATCTTTGCAGCTCATTTCCAACTCTCTTCCTTTGTCCTCTCTGCCTTGAAGAATCTAAGGCATGTTAGGTGCTTCATGTGGTGCATGTGAGGTGTATTATCTTCCCTATTGCCCATGTGTGCACTACTTTGCAACTTGCATCATGTTTTGAGGTCGAAGTGATGCCTTTTTCAGGTCGAATGGACTTGCACCTCCTCATCGTTTCGTGTATAACTTCCACTTCCTAGTTCCGAATTGAATAATTCTTGCGCTCACGCGATCCTCTCTTCCTTAGATTTTAATCAATATAAAGATCTTTCATAAACACCAAGAGTTGAATGTGCAATAACCTACGGAAAGTAGCCATCAGTTCTATTCGGCTTTCCTCGCGCGTTGTCACCATTTTGCTCATAACTTCTTCGTTTGGAACTCGATTGGGGTGTTCTTTGCTCCAAAACGACCCTCTCTTCAGTGGCTTTCCAACCATATATCACACCATCAGTTTTGATCTCCACATTTAACACAGCATATTTATGAATTTGGACATGCGTTCTTCATCATCATTGCATAAATTGCACCTTTGCTCAAAACTTACACTTTTGATCCTATTTCCTATCAAAACACAATAAAATACCTTAGTAGCACCTTTTAATCAACAATAATCCAAAGTAATAATATATGTGCAAATAATAGCAATTATACATTCAAAAAGGTATTAAATTAGACACGAAAATACACGAATTTCCACTCTCATCAAACCCCCCAAACTTAAGGTGTTGTTCGTCCTCGAACAACTAAACGACAAACCAAGAGAATAATGAGATGGAAAGTCATGTTCAAAGGTAAGAATCAAAATATCAACTATGCCTTCAAAAGATGTGATTAATCTTAACTTGGTTCACATAACTTTAAGTTCAAAAGCATCAATTCATTCAAAATATGCAAGTTACGATAATTACTTCACCAATTCAAGTGCTCAATCCACCTATGCTCACGAGATATATATAATGTAACTTTCACGCTCATGGTGTATAAAGTGTACACCTTTTAGGTTATATATATATGCTCTCAGATTCAATTCAAGTGCATGCATAACCATAGGCTTGCCTTTTGTCTCAACTCTCCTTTTACTTGTAGCTAGCAAATCATGAATCAAAAAGGTCTTTTTATTTGGTTGTAACGTAGGCTCTTTGGACAAGGTAGGAAATATATGGATAAGTGACTCAAAACTTGGATCAATCAAGCGCGCGTTCCCTCTTGATCTTCATTCTTCCTCATCACTTTCTTTTCAAGCACAACTCCTCCTAAACTTACAAACAACAACCATCTTCTTTTAATCTTTCACTTTTCAACTCCATCATTTTTCTTTCCTTCACTTTTTGAATGGGGTACCAGTTTTAGGCACTACCCCAATGGATCCTCCATAGGGTACTAGATGTAAGCACTACCCTAGGGTGTCTGTTTCATAGAGTACTAGATTTAAGCACTACTCCATGAATAACGAACCGGCAACGAGCCATCTTGAAAAGGTAAAATAGCTCAAATTTCCTGCTCAACATCCTCTGAGATGCCAGCCATAACAAACTAGATTTCTCATTGCTAACTTCTAATCCAGAGACTGAAGAGAAAGTATGCAAAGATTGAGAAACTAGATGAGCAGTACGAACATCACCATAGACAAATAAAATCAAGTCATCCGCAAACATTAAATGCGATAGATTAACTTTCACACATAATCTCAAATAAAACTTAAAATTATTAGCACTAGCAAGCTTCTTGAAAGATCTAGTAAAATAATCCATGCACATCACAAACAAAATGGATGAAAGCAGATCACCCTGGCGAAGACCACGCTTACCTTCAAAATAACCTTCCAGAATCCCATTAACAAGATTAGAAAATGTTGTAGTGGAAACACACTCCATTATCCATCCAATCATCAGAGGGGGAAAACAAAGGCCAACAAGCCCTCCTCTTAAGAAATCCCAGTTGACAGTATCATGCGCCTTCTTAATGTCAACTTTGAGAGTCTTACAAGGAGCAATGCGTCCCCTGCTCCATCCATAGTTCTTCAATACCTCCTGTGCTAACATAATACAGTCCCTCATATGCCTCTCTTTAATAAATCCAAAGTGATTCTCCGAGATCAAGAAGTCCATCACCTTAAAGATTCAGGCAACAATAATCTTAGAGATAACTTTATATAACACATTGCAACAGGAAATGGGCCTAAAATCTTTCACAATAAGATCATGCATACCATTTGGGATAAGGGTAATAAATGTGGCATTCAACTAGCGAAGAAGCCTTCCTGAACTGCACATACAATATCATGCCCAATAACCTCCCATGCATCCTTAAAGAAACCCACTAAAAAACCGTCAGGACCTGGAGCCTTGTTTACATTCATACTCCAAATGACTAGCTTGATTTCAGACTCAGAAACAGGGGCAATAAGATCGGCCCTCTGATCATCCGAAAGAAGCTCTTCCCATTCAATTTGCAATATGAGTTTTAGGAAATAATCATGAAATGGCACCGTGGTGTGAGTTGCTTCTGACTAGTTTATGTTAAAGGAAATTGAGAACTGGAATTCTAAAATTGTTCCTTCTCCTTGGGAATTATTGACACACAAAATTCCCTCCATAGTTCCTTGAACATAAAATTCCCAAATTAAACTATCATGAACCAAAAACACCCAAAATCGACATGAACCCTAGCGTCGGAAATGACAAACTCTTGCTCCGCCTTTACTGCTACTGTCTCGCACTGGCTGCAACTGCAATCTCCTCACTACAGTAGCACCCATAATCGGCTCTCGACGGCCACCCTATCACCCTGGCTAGTACTCCTCTCGCCGTCATTCATGCTTCCTAACATCACACCGTCGATTTTGCTCCAGCCAGCCTCTGTCGCCGACCACTCAATGTTTGATGGATTAGGGTTTAGGCACTCTCCTCCACTTCACACCGCGCTCCATCACTGTATCTCCGAGGTTGACTACAGGTATGGCTTATAAGTAATGTTTGCTTTGCGTCAGCCTGAAATTCTATCTTTGATCGTTGTCATTTTCACCTAGGTTTTATTGTTTTTGTGTGTGGATTTTTGGATATTTTTATCCGTATTTGTGTGACTTTTGGTGGAGTTATTGTACTTATGAAAAATGTGGTGTGGATTGATAGAATTGTGTAAATAAGCCTAATATGTGTAAAATAGGTCAAGAAATGGAGAAAAATGGAATCTGGAGCAAAACAGAGACAGAAGTACAGGTCACGCCCGGACACAGGCCTATCAGAGGTGGCCGTGTACTGTCATTAGAGTGGCGAGCTCGCCCAGGATGAAGGTCGTGTTCTGGTGCAGGAGCCGTGCAGCAGTGCACGCCCGTGTGCAGAACACGGGCCTATAAGAGAAAGTCGTGTAATGTCATCAGAAAATGCTATACGCCCTTGACCGAGGTAGTGTAGCGCAGCTCGAGCCGTGTCTGGAAGCATGCACAACACGTCGAACTACGTGTACACTACACGAGCTGTGCGCTGCTACACGGCCCGTGTAGGTGGAAAAGCCAGTGCAGATTTCAGAATATTCCTGAAGCTTTTAGAAGGCCCCTAAGTGATATAAAGGGATGACTTGTGTGAAAATTAGAGGAGGAGATCATAATTAGAGCAGTTACACAGACTCCACACCACATTTTCACACACTAGATCCATTAGATTCATCTCCATCTCTTAGATCCATCAATTCCACTTGATCTTCAACAATCTATCCATTAATCCATCCATCAATCCATCATTCCACCACTTGAGAAGAGGAAAGCATCAAGGATTGAAGAAGTTAGCATTTTGAAGAGAAGGAAAGATTCTCCATGAAAGGGAAGACAATCTACTTTTCAATTGTTGATTTTCTTCTTATTTTGGCTCAAATGGAGCAACCTTTTGATTGTATTGATCTAAACACAATGTGTAGTTGCTAGTCCTATAGTAGGACTAATCATATGAATGGTTGAGATGAAAGCTAGATGTGTAGAACTTGAGAAGTGAATTGAGTTAAATTTTTTATTTCCTTTTATGATATATGAATCATGTTTCATTTCAATACTTGTGTGATTAAATTCTATATTCATAGTGTTAGGATGGCCATTCCAATGTTATGAGTGGATGTTTAATTGAATCATATATTAAAATGAGCATGCATGCTAGTGTGAGGGGAGGTAAGTCATACCCTTCTTATGCTTAGAACATTCATAGAGGGACACTTGAGAAATTGAGTGAGAAGAACCAATCTTATGATCATAGTAACTAAGGGAATTGAGGTTAAGATCAATCCTAGCAGATTTAGATTTGTAAAAGAGTCGAGAACCTAATTACCTTGGCCATAGAGATTAGGGGTAAAAACGAGATTGTTTTTAGTCCATAAATTAATGAAATTCATCAACAAGAGTTATACATATCTAGCTAGATTCTTAACCATGATTATGATTAGCCTTGCTCTCTTCTTAAGTGAATCTTATTTACATTCCATTCCTCATATCATTTGTTAGTTACTTGATACCTTTCATTTCTAGCTCAATTCTTAGTTAATTGAGTAGAGAAATAAGTAGTAGTTTAAATACCAAAACCTTCAAACTATCATTCTTACAAAGCATAAATCAATGGAAAATATAGATATAACCATGAGTTTACTTTCCCTTGGGATGATAATCTTATAAATTTTGTACTTGATCATACGTGTACTCGATGGTAGAGTCTCTTAGTCTTACACATTTGACAAGAAATGCGACTAAGAACATGGAGCCGTTGCCGGGGAAATGTTAAACTTTTGGTTGTAACGAGTTTGAAGTTGATTAGTTTTGATAAGGATATTTCTCTTATTTGTTTACGTGTTTACTTGTCTTGGTTACTTGGAGAACTAATTTGGAAATTTTTATAGGTACATGCCAACTCGTTCAAGATCTCAATCTATTGAATCTTTGAACTTGGAATTGGAAGCTACCTTAAGAAGACAAAGAAGAGGAGTGTTAGAGCCGACGGAGGAAATTTTGGAAAACGTAAGGGTTAATGCAAATATGGTTGATGAAGAAGGTAATATGAGGAATTTTCCAGAGGGTGATAATGTTCGAGAAGGAAATGTTAATCCAGAGTTTGTGCCACAAGCTTATGTGCAACACATGCACTTGCAAAATCAACAATTGCAAGCAATTATTCAAAACTTGATGCCACAACAAGAAGTTAGAGATAACCAACAAGCTCCTCCGGTAGTACAAAATCAACCTCGGGGCCATGGACATGATGGAGCGGGGATGAACATCCGAGATTATTTCCAACTTCAGTTTGGGAATTATGCGATGGGGCCGCCGTTAAATGTTAATAATTTTGAGATCAAGACGGGATTGATCAATATGGTGCAAGCAAATCAATTTGGAGGTGGAGCAATGGAAGATCCAAATGCTCTCCTATCTCAATTCTTGGATTTAGCTAATAAAATAAAGATCAACGGAGTGAGTGATGATATTATCAAGATAAAGTTTTTTTTCCTTTTCATTAAGAGATAGTGCCAATGTTTGGTTTCACACTATACCGCCGGGATCTTATAATACATGAAGAGAGTTGGCTCAAAGGTTCCTAAGCAAGTATTTCCCACCATCAAAGATGTTGCATCTAAAAGGTCAAATATTATAATTTAATCAAATGCCTCTTGAAACTTTTAGTGAGGCTTGAGACCGGTTCAAAGAAATGCTAAGGAAGTGTCCACAACATGGATTTCCTGAAGATCAACAAGTAGGATTTTTCTATGTCGGATTGAATGAGAGTGAACGAATTCTTGTTGATGCTTCATCAGGAGGTTCTATATTGGGGCAAACTTCGGAGAGAGCAATTGCTATATGTGAAGAGATTTCTTTGAATACGGGTCAATGGCCTATGGATAGAGTTGCGGGCATTCATGAAAGGGAAAGAATTACCAAGATGGAAGAAGTGTGCTTGCAACAAGTGAAAAAGGTGGAGGTGCCTAAGGAAGATGTAACCGATAAGGCAACCACGGAGATACTTAAGAGAATGAATGCTAACTTCCAAGTGTCTCCGGATTCTTTGTCCAAGTCTATGATGAATCAACAAGTGCTTACAAATCCTCACCAAGGTATGTCATTGTCTTTGATGAATCAACAAGTGTTACATAATCCTCAACAAGGCATGACTATGCCTAATATGGGTCAATCTTCTCAAAGTTGTCAAATGCCTACATCTATTCCTCAACAAGGTATGTCCTCTAATTTTGGATTTCAAGATACATGGTGTCCACTGGAGATGTCACTTGAGGAAGTGGCCTTCATGCAAGGAAGAAACTTTCAAGGAAATTATGGTGGTAACTTTGGAAATCATGGAGGGGGATATCCACAAAGGCAAGGAGGATGGGGGCAAGGTAATTTTCAAGGAAATTTCAATCAACCTCGTAGGTATGAGAATTTGTCTTATGGGAATCAAGAGAATATCCTTACTCTTCCACCGGCATCAATCAGGGGGAGAAATCTTCTAATGGTGAAGGGAAGCCTACAATAGAGGATCAAATGGCCAAGATGTTTGATTTTATGAAACAAGAAAAAGAGGTGAATGATAAAAGATCTGACTTTATGAAACAAGAGAAAGAGTTGAATGATAATAGATTCAAAGCCTTGGAGACACAAATGAGTCAAATGGCAAGTGAAGGGGGGATGTTCATTCCATCTACAACCATTACTAATCCTAAGGAGAAATGTAAGGCAATTGATCTTCGTAGTGGAACAAAACAAGAAGGGCCTTCTATACCAATGGAAGTAGAGGAGGTAGAATGTGAACTTGAGCCTATGGAAAGATTGGATGAAGAAGGAAAAGAGAAAGAAGTTGAGATTGTTGATAAAGATGAAAGCACCCCTATACTTGAAGAAGAAAAGGTGAAGTCTCCAGAGAAATGGGAAAGATGTAGAGAAGCAAAACATAAAGAGAGAGAAGAGAAGTTTGAAAGGGATGAATGGATAATTCCTAAGTTGCCCGTTGTAATTCTGTTTCCACAATGCTTGAAAAAGGGATTAGAAGAGAAATTTGCCAAGTTTGTTGAAATGTTGAAGAAGATACATGTGAATATTCCTTTTGCGGAGGCTTTACTTCAAATGCCCAACTACTCCAAGTTTTTGAAAGATATTTTGTCAAAAAAAAGAAGCTTGGGAGAGTTTGAAACAGTGAACCTAACAGAGGAATGTAGTGCGATCTTACAAAAGAAACTTCCTCCTAAATTGAAAGATCCGGGGAGTTTCACTATTCCATGTGAGATGGGAGAGCATGAGAACTACAAAGCTTTATGTGATTTGGTGGCTAACATTAATTTGATGCCTTGTTGATTATTAAGAAGTTGGGTATTGGTGAAGTCAAACCGACATCGGTCATACTTCAATTAGTTGACCGATCGTTGACACATCCAAAAGGAATTGTGGAAGATGTTTTGATCAAAGTTGGCAAGTTTGTGTTTCCCGTTGATTTTGTGGTACTTGATATGGATGAAGATGCTAATGTCCGTTGATACTTGGGCGTCCGTTTCTTGCAGCTGGGAAAGCATTGATAGATGTGGAGAAGGGAGATCTTACTTTGAGGGTGAATGAGGAAGAAGTGATATTTTCATTAAGAGAGGCTATGAGGTATCCACGGAGCAAGGAGGAATTTGGAAAATTGGAGATTGTGGACAACATTGTGGAAGAACATATGTATCACCTTCACTCCAAGGATCCGTTGGAGATTATCATAAGCTATTCTTACTCTATTGAATCTATAAAATCTAAATCTTCTTTTTGTTTAGAAAATAATAAAATGATTGATGAGTTGCATGGTTTAGATGCTTGTGGGAACTCACAAGTGAGGAAGCAAAGGAAGCAAAAGTGGAGAGACTTGATGAAGAACCAAAAGAAGAAGTGCAAGAGAAGAAGAAGGTAGAGTTGAAACCATTATCGGAGCATTTGAAGTATGCTTACTTGGAAGAGAATAAAATGTATCTGGTAATCGTATCCTCTTCCCTTAATGATTTAGAATTAGAAAAATTGTTAAGAGTTTTGCGAGAGCATAAATCCTCTATTGGTTGGAGCATAAAAGATATGAAAGGTATTAGTCTATATATGCGTATGCATAAGATTCATTTGATTTATGATGAGAAGTCTTGTGTGCAAAACCAATGTAGATTAAATCCTATAATGCAAGAAGTGGCAAGAAAAGAGGGATTAAAATGCCTTGATGCGGGAATAATCTTTCCAATTAGTGATAGTCAATATGTAAGTTCCTTACATGTAGTGGAAAAAAAGGGTGGTATGACAATTGTGCGATCCTATACAAATGAAATAATTCCCACTAAAACTATCACGGGTTGGAGAGTATGTGTTGATTATCGTAAATTGAATGAAAATACTCGTAAAGATCATTTCCCATTGCCATTCATAGACCAAATGTTGGCTCGACTTGCAGGGCATGAGTACTATTATTTTCTTAATGGTTATTTCGGGTACAATCAAATATTGATTGCACTGGAAGACCAAGAGAAGACAACTTTTTACATGTCCTTATGGTACGTTTGCATTTAGAATGATGTCGTTTGGTCTATGTAATGCCCCTGCCACTTTTCAGCATTGTATGATGGCTATCTTCGATGGTTTAATAGAAAATATTATGGAAGTATTTATGGATGATTTTTTCGTGTATGGTTCCTCTTATGATATATGCTTGACTAATCTCACTATTTTGTTGCATAGGTGTGAAGAGTCAAATCTAGTGCTAAATTGGAAAAAATGCCACTTTATGGTGACCGATGGGATAGTCTTGGGGCATCATATTTCAAAACATGGGTTAAAAGTAGATAGAGTTAAAGTGATAGCTATAGAACGTCTTCCCCTCCTACTAGTGAGAAGGGGGTGAGATCGTTCTTAGGCCATGTGGGCTTTTATAGACGCTTCATTAAGGATTTTTCCAAAATTGCTAAACCTCTTTGTAAATTGCTTGAAAATGATTGTCCATTTAACTTAGATGATGAATGTTGTGTATTATTTCAGGTGCTCAAGGATACTCTCACTTCATCTCCAATACTCGTTATCCTGGATTGGAGTTTACAGTTTGAATTATATTGTGATGCTAGCGATCAATCCATTGGAGTGGTGTTGGGGTAAACGAGGGAGAAGAAGTTTAAAGCAATATATTATGCCTCGAAGACTTTGAATTCATGCCAAGTTAATTACACCACAACAAAGAAGGAATTTTTAGCCGTTGTGTATGCTTTTGAGAAGTTTCGACTATACTTGGTTTGAACACAAATGATCGTTTACAGGGATCACACAGCCATAAAATACCTAATGAGTAAGAAAAATGTTAAACCTCATTTATCCGTTGGGTGTTGCTTTTATAGGAATTTGATGTGATTATCAAGGATAAGAAAGACATGGAGAATGTGATTGCGGATCATTTATATAGATTGGAAAATGGAGGTGAAAATGAAGACATGAAGCTAATTGGGGATGAGTTCCCGGATGAGGAAATTTTGCTAATAGAAGTTGAGCAAGTGTGTACACTCATGGTGAATGTGCCGCCTTGGTATGCCGATTATGTCAACTTTATTGTTTGTGGAATCAAGCCCACATTGCTTAATGAGTACAGGAAAAAAGGTTTTATGTTGAAGTGAAGAAGTACTTGTGGGATGACGAATTTTTGTTTAAAATTTGCAATGATGGAGTAATAAGGAGGTGTGTGGCCGATGAAGAAGTCATGGAGATTCTTGGCTATGTCATTCGTCTTTGTGTGGAGGTCACTTTGGTCATCAAAAGATGGGGGCTAAGATCTTAGAATCGAGTTTTTATTGGCCTAAAATTATTTAGGGATGCAAAGAAGTTTGTGGCTAATTGTGATAGATGCCAAAGGATAGGGGGAATCGGTAAGCGAGATGAGATGCCTTTGAGTTTAAGAATTGATGTGGAAATATTTGATGTATGAGACATTGATTTTATGGGACCGTTTCCCCCATCTAAAGGATATGTGTACATTTTACTAGCCGTGGATTATGTGTCAAAGTGGGTAGAGGCAATTCCCACTAAGACAAATGATGCTTCGATTGTTGTAAAATTCTTGAAGAAGAATATTTTTGCAAGATTTGGAGTTCCATGAGCTTTAGTGAGTGATGAAGGATCTCACTTCGTAAACAAGTTGATGGAAAATTTGTTAAAAAGATATGGAGTAAAGCATCGAGTGGCTACACCTTACCACCCTAAAAAAAATGGTTTGGCGGAGGTTTTCAACCGTCAAATAAAGTTAGTGTTGGAGAAGACTATTAATGGAGGGAGGAAGGATTGGTCGGAGAAGCTTGATGATGCATTATGAGCTTATCGGACGGCTTTTAAAACCATTCTTGGTGTGTCACCGTATCAATTGGTCTATAATAAAGCTTGTCATCTTCCCATGGAGTTGGAACACCGTGCATTGTGGTCTATCAAACGCCTCAACATGGATGAAAGGGAGAGTGGTCAAGCAAGGTTATTGAAGTTGGTTGAGTTGGAGGAGTTTAGAGGCAGAGCATTTGATAACTCAATCATCTACAAGGAGAATATGAAGAGATGGCATGATGCTAAGGTAAAGGAGAAGACGTTTGCTCCTGGGGACAAAGTTCTTGTATTCAATTTGAGGCTCAAGTTGTTTCCTGGAAAGCTTACATCTAAATGGATAGGGCCATATGAAGTGCTTGAAGTGTTGAGTGGACATATGTTGAAGCTTAAGGGTCCTAATAATGAGTCTGTGGTAAATGGTCATCGGGTGAAACATTACCTATCTCCTTCCCAAAAGGAGATAGTGTATGTGGATACCCTCTCTTCTTGAACCTCTTTGATTGTGTAGTAGTGTAGATTTTATTTTCGTTTTGCTTTATAGTTTTCTTGTAGATTTGGTATGTAGGTGGTGAAGCTCATGGAGAAAAGTGTATATGATAAGAGACAAAGGTGCTAAAAGTGAAATGATGATGTATGCCACACCGCTCTTTACAAACTTAAATTTTAACACTTGTGTTAATTTAAGTTTCGGGGGAAGTTACGTGGTGGACATACTTGATCATACGTGGATTGTAGAAAATGCACATGAGTCATCACGAGGTAAGTTCATGAAGAGCATGGAAATGAAAAGGGTACGTCTCACCACTTTTTGCAAACTTAATTCTCAACTTGTTTCGATTTAAGTTTTGGGGGAGAGTGCGTGGTGTGACTTATTCCTTGCTTATGCTTTAGTGTGTGATGAATCATGTGTGTTGTTGTTATATTGTCTTGTGACAAAATGATTAAATTTTGAACTTTTTCTCATGAGTTACGATTGTTTTGGTATCTTTGGTGGTGTTTAAGTACATGGTAATCCATTATTTGATCATAATTGTGGTTTGAATATTGTTTGAAGTATTTTTGAGCATGAATAGGGTGTATGTGAAGTGCAAAAATAGGGTAAAAATGAGGTGAAGTGTGAAAATTAGAAAACAGGGAAAAAACACTGCAGGGGTCGAGCTCAGTACACAGACCTGTACTAATTGGCCGTGTACTGACATCAGAAATGGCTACTCGCCTAGGGTTGAGGGTGAGCTCAGAGTTTGAGCCGTGCAGAAGAATAGGTACACAGGTCGTGTGCTGAACACGACCCTGTAACACATGGGCATGCTCGAACGTCAGAAAATGCTACACGGCCATACTTGAGGCCGTGTAGCGCTACACGAACCGTGCAGGGTTTGAAGCCAGTTTTTAAAAGGGCCGAACCATACTAACTTCTGCACACAACATCTCTTCCGTACGCACTGATTTCAAACCAAATTCTTCTCCTTGAGCATAAATCGACACACAAAGGTTAGTTTTGAGAGATTGAGAGTGAGTTTCTTCAATTGTGAACACCAAGAACACTTCTCCACATCCAAGTTTGAAAGGTATGAATTCTTTAAACTCTAACTTTTGAATTTTTATAGAAATTGAGTACTTTGATGCATGTGCTTTGTGATATTGTGAGTTTTGAACGAATTCTTGATTGATGAATATACATGTGTCAATTTAATTTGTGAATTGAGAATGGAATTAGGGTTTATGAGAAGGTTGAATTAGGGGATTTGTGAGAATGATGAAATTGGATGCATGTGTTGTGCAAATTGAATTATCATGTGTGTATAATGCTAAAATTGTGAATAAATAGACTTAGATGTTGAGGATTTGGGCATGAGGCCAGGTGAATTTTGCTTTGAAATTGTATTGAAAAATTATGCATGCCAAGTGTTCGTTGAAATGTCTAAGAGAGAATTTTGGCTAAATTTGAGATCATATGTGCATAGTGACTGGTGATGGTATAATTTGGAATTCATGTGTGCAAGTATGATAGGAATTGAGATATGAATTCATGGATGGTTGAGTAGAATGATGGTGAAGTGAATGTTGTGGTGAATTTTGAAGTTATAATGATGTGAATGTGTAATGTTGATGCATAGTATATTTCACACTAAGTTGAATAACTAGAGTAGAACCTAAACTTAGTGCTTTAACATTCTTATTAATGAAATGGAAAATGACTTGAGCATTGTTGTGAATTGTAGATGGCCGAGAGGAGAGTTAGACCAAGAAATGAGGATTTCATCGTCATTATCGATCCAGGGGAGTTGGCTAATTTAGATGCTCAGCTAATGGAAGAAGGGGGCCATCCGAATTATTTTGAGGTGAAATTTGAAGACTATTGGGGTAAGTATGTGCTCCGTTGGCTAACACTTGCTCTGAAGATCAAACCAACTCGATTCGAAGATACAGAAATAATGAGAGTGTTAGGAATTGAGGAAGATTTGAGGAAGTTGTTTAGATTTGCACATATGGAAGCTTTCTTTGACAAAAGGCCACCTAATTATTACCATCTAACTGCTGAGTTCATGAGCACATTTTAAGTGAAGAAGGATCGGAATGGTTTTCCTATTTCAGTGACGTTCCAACTGGACAATGTGTTGAGAGAAAAGATTCCTTTGCCTGTGTTGAATGAATTCTTTGGGTGCCCACCATATGAAATCCATCAAAGCTTTACGAAGGAGGTGGCTTTAACCAGCAGGAATGGTGGAAGAGCTTAGTGAATGATGGGATGGAGCGAGCAGGATATATTCCTAGTGCTTCAAAGGGAACTGCAATAAGGAACCCAGTTATGAGATACCTAAAGAAAATAATTTTGAACACCATCTTAGGGAGATTTGAGAGTGGAGCTGAAGGAGAGAAGCAATTGTACATCATGTATTGCATCTATAATGAGCTACCACTGAACGTTGCAGCACATTTTGTGCAACATGCAGAGAGAGTTGCCAAGAGACAAACGTCTCAAGTTTTGATGTTAAAAGGTACGATCACCATGATTGCTCAAGGCTTGGGAATAAATCTTGCAAGAATGAAGCACAGAATGGTGAGTGATGGATTGAACTATCAGCAGTTGATGAGAATGGAATTTTTGTCTATAGTGAGGAATCAGTATTGTCTGAGGCAAGAAAAGGGAGCTCCATTTCCTTTGCTAGCTAAAGTGCTTACTACAGTGTATTGATGAGTGTGTAAATTCACAAGTTTGGCACCATGTTTTGTGCTAGTTTTGGAGAGTTTTGAGGTGGAAATAGGTGGAAAACCTATATATAATGTGAATTAGCATGAATCAGGTGTTAGTGGAGCTATTTAAGTGGTTTTCATAGCAAAATCGGAGTGGAAGTGCCAAGAATTGAAGAGACGAAGTCGAGACCACGCGAACCGCCAAGTTGAAGGAGGGTTCGACCTGTTGGAGGAGGGTTCGACCTCTCCTACAGGTCGAACCAGCATTGCAAAGTGTGTAGAAGGAAGGTTCGACCACGACTCAAGGGGTTCGACCTGTTCATCAGGTCGAACCATGGTCAAACCAGTTCGCGAAAAGATGGGTTCGACCACGACGTTGGGGTTCGACATGACGGTAGGTCGAACCAGGAGCAAAAATTGTACAGTGGTAGGTTCGACCTATGGTTCGACCAAGTCCCGAGGGGTTCGACCTGTACAAGAGGTCGAACCAAGTGCAGAGTACTTCCAGTAGGTGGGTTCGACCTGTGGTTCGACCTGCGGCCAGTGGTTCGACTTGTTTGACAAGGTCGAACCGAAGTGCGGGAACTTACCTTATCCAGATTTTTGAGGCCAAAACGTGTGGGATCACTTGTAAAGCCTGATGCATATTTACTTCGTTTCGATGCATATTTCCTTCGTTCGATGCACATTTACTTCATTTTGATGCATATTTACTTCATTACGGTAAACATTTCCTTCTTTTCGATGCATATTTACTTCATTGTGATGCTCATTTTCGCATTTCTATGCATATTTCCTTTGTTTCGATGCATATTTCCTTCGTTTTGATGCATATTTACTTCATTTCGATTCATATTTACTTCATTATGATCAACATTTCCTTCGTTTTGATGAATATTTAATTTGTTTCGATGCATATTTACTTAACTTTGATGTATATTTACTTCATTTGATCATCGAAACGAAAGAAATATTGATCGTAATAAAGTAAATATGCATCAAAATAAAGGAAATATACATCGAAAGGAAGGAAATATTTATCGTAATAAAATAAATATGAATCAAAATGAAGTAAATATGCATCGAAATGATAAAATGAGAATCAAAATGAAGTAAATATGTATCAAAACGAAGGAAATATTGATCGTAATTAAGTTAATATGCATCAAAACGAAGGAAATGTTGATCGTAATGAAGTAAATATGCATCAGAATGAAGGAAATATGCACCGAAACGACAGAAATGATGATTGTAACGAAGTAAATATGCATCAAAATGAAGGAAATATGCATCGAAACGAAGGAAATGTTGATCATAGTGAATTAAATATGAATCAAAATGAAGGAAATATGCATCAAAACGAAGGAAACGTTGATCGTAATGAAGTAAATATGCATCAAAATAAAGTAAATATGCATCGAAACGAAGTAAATATGCATCGAAACGAAGTAAATATGCATCAAAATCTGCATCAAAATGAAGTAAATATGCACAGAAACGAGAAAATGAGCATCAAAATAAAGTAAATATACCTCGAAATGAAGGAAATATGCATCGAAACGAAGGAAAGGGAAACATCTATGTGAAGCAACTAGAGTGATTCATTGCAAAAAGCTAAGAGCATTGTGATAGTAAGCTTAAAAGTGTCCATTCATGGACTAAAGCAAGCTTCAAGATCATGAAACATCAGTTTTGATGAGGTAATCCAGTGACATGGATCTAATCAATGATCGGATGGGTCTTGTGTATTGAAAAGAGTGATGGAAACGTGGTGGTATTTCTTGTACTATACGTAGATAGTATCTTGCTCATTGGAGACAATGAAAAAGTATTGTCGGGCGTATGGGTATGGTTGATAAAGCGGTATGAGATGAAGGACTTAAGAAGAGCAAAAATATCCTTTTGATCACGGTAATATGGATCACAAGAAAGGATGTTATGCTTATCTCAAGTTTCATATAATGATACAATCCTTACTCGTTTAGCATGTGAATTTATCTAAGTGAATGTGTCTTGTGACACAAAAGTAGATAAAGAAGATGAAAGCGGTTCCTTATGCTTCGGCAAATGAGGAAGCTTAATCTAAGGAATGCTATGCACGAGATTGGATATCTGTTTTGCCGATGGCATGAACAGTGGGTATCAACATAACCCGCAACAAGAATGATGAACTGTGGTAAGACATATACTTATGTACCTGAAAAGGACTAGAAACTATATGTGGGATTACCGAACAGATTCACTGATTCTTATGGGTTACATAGATTCAAAATTTTCAAATCAGATAGGGACGACAGTATATCCACCTCAAAGGTTATGCGTTTAATTTTAGGAAGTAGAGTCATAATATGGAGGAGTGTTATATAGAAATATATTTCAGACTCCGGATTCCATCATGGAAAGATGATAAATTGGACCCATGAGGCAGCCAAAGTATCTGTATGACTCTAAAAACTTCATGATGGACTTTGGTGTGATTCTAAGTTTGCCCAAGGTTATCACAATTTATATTGATGATATTGGTGCAGTTGCAAACTTGAAGGAATCACAAGTCCATAAGGAAATTAAGCACATGGAGCGCGAGTACCACCTGTTACGAGAAATCGTATGATGAGGGGAAGGTTGTTGTCACCTAGATTACTTTACTACGATCAATATTTCCTTCATTTTGATGCATATTAACTTCATTTTGATTCATATTTACTTCAGTACGATCAATATTTCCTTCGTTTTGATGCATATTTACTTTATTTTGATGCATATTTACTTCATTACGATAAACATATCCATCGTTTCGATGCATTTTCACTTCATTTTGAAGCATATTTACTTCATTACGATCAATATTTCCTTCGTTTCGATGCATATTTACTTCATTTTGATGCATTTTTACTTCATTGCGATCAACATTTCCTTCGTTCGATGCATATTTACTTCATTTTAATACATATTTACTTCATTACGATCAACATTTTCTTCGTTTCAATGCATATTTCCGTCATTTTGATGCATATTTACTTCATTTTGATGCATATTTACTTCATTTTGATTCTCATTTTCTCGTTTCGATGCATATTTACTTCATTTTGATGTATATTTACTTTGTTACGATCAACGTTTCTTTCGTTTCGATGCATATTTCCTTCATTTTTGATGCATATTTAATTCATTACGATCAATATTTTCTTCATTTTGATGCATATTTCCTTCGTTTCGATACATATTTACTTCATTTTGATGCATATTTACTTCATTACGATCATCATTTCCTTTGTTTCGATGCATATTCCCTTCGTTTCGATGCATATTTACTTCATTTCGATTCATATTTACTTCATTACGATCAACATTTCCTTCGTTTTGATGCATATTTAATTCGTTTCGATGCATATTTACTTCTCTTTGATGCATATTTACTTCATTACGATCAATATTTCCTTCGTTTCGATGCATATTTCCTTCGTTTCGAGGCATATTTACTTTATTTTGATGCTCATTTTCTCATTTTGATGTATATTTACTTCATTTTGATGCAGATTTTGATGCATATTTACTTCGTTTTGAAGCATATTTACTTCACTACGATCAACATTTCCTTCGTTTCGATGCATATTAACTTCATTTTAATTCATATTTACTTCAATACAATCAATATTTCCTTCATTTCGATGCATATTTATTTTATTTTGATGCATATTTACTTCATTACGATCAACATTTCCATCGTTTCAATGCATATTCACTTCATTTTGATGCATATTTACTTCATTACGATAAATATTTCCTTCGTTTCGATGCATATTTACTTCATTTTGATGCATTTTTACTTCATTGTGATCAACATTTCTTTCGTTTTGATGCATATTTACTTCATTTTAATGCATATTTACTTCATTACGATCAATATTTTCTTCGTTTCAATGCATATTTCCATCATTTTGATGCATATTTACTTCATTTTGAGGCATATTTACTTCATTTTGATTCTCATTTTCTCGTTTCGATGCATATTTACTTCATTTTGATGCATATTTACTTCGTTACGATTAATATTTCCTTTGTTTCGATGTATATTTCCTTCATTTTGATGCATATTTAATTCATTATGATCAACATTTCCTTCGTTTTAATGCATATTTCCTTCATTTCGATACATATTTACTTCATTTTGATGCATATTTACTTCATTACGATCATCATTTCCTTCGTTTCGATGCATATTTCCATCATTATGATGCATATTTACTGCATTACGATCAACATTTCCTTCATTTGATGCATATTTCCTTCGTTTCGATGCATATTTACTTCGTTTTGATGCATATTTACTTAATTACAATCAACATTTCCTTCGTTTCGATACATATTTACTTCATTTTGATTCTCATTTTATTGTTTTGATTCATATTTACTTCATTTTGATTCATATTTACTTCATTACGATCAACATTTCCTTCCTTTCGATGCATATTTCCTTCATTTTGATGCATATTTACTTCATTACGATCAATATTTCCTTCGTTTCGATGCATATTTACTCCATTACGATTAACCTTTTCTTCGTTTCGATGCATATATACTTCATTTTGATGCATATTTACTTCATTATGGTCAACATTTCCTTTGTTTCGATGCATGTTTACTTCATTTTGATGCTCATTTTCTCATTTCGACGCATATTTCCTATGTTTCGATACAAATTTTTTCGTTTCGATGCATATTTACTTCATTTTGATGCATATTTGCTTCATTACGATCAACATTTTGCATCACGATCATTATTTTCTTCATTTTGATGCATATTTCCTTTGTTTCGATGCATATTTACTTCACTTTGATGCATATTTACTTCGTTATGATCAATATTTCCTTCGTTTCGATCATATTTCTTTCATTTCGATGCATATTTACTTCATTTTGATGCTCATTTTCTCATTTCGATGCATATTTACTTTATTTTGATTCAAATTTTGATGCATATTTACTTTGTTTTGATGCATATTTCCTTCGTTACGATGCATATTTACTTCATTTTGATGCATATTTACTTCATTTTGTTGCATATTTACTTTATTGCGATCAAAATTTCCTTCGTTTCGATGCATATTTACTTCATTTTGATGCATAATTACTTAATTACAATCAATATTTCCATCGTTTCGATGCATATTAATTTCATTTTGATGCATACTTCATTAGGATCAACATCTCCTTCGTTTCGATGCATATTAACTTTATTTTGCTGCATATTCACTTCATTACGATCAATATTTCCTTAGTTTCGATGCATGATTACTTCATTTTGATGCATATTTTGATGCATATTTACTTCTTTTTGATGCATATTTCCTTCGTTTCGATGCACATTTAATTCATTTTGATGCATATTTACTTCATTTTGATGCATATTTACTTCACTACGATCAACATTTCCTTCATTTCGATGCATATTAACTTCATTTTGATGCATATTTACTTCAGTACGATCAATATTTCCTTTGTTTCGATGCATATTTACTTCATTTTTATGCATATTTACTTCATTACGATCAACATTTCTATCGTTTCGATGCATATTCACATTATTTTGATGCATATTTACTTCATTACGATCAATATTTCCTTCGTTTCGATGCATATTTCCTTTATTTTGATGCATTTTCACTTCATTGCGATCAACATTTCCTTCGTTTTGATGCATATTTACTTCATTTTAATGCATATTTACTTCATTATGATCAACATTTCCGTCGATTTCGATGCATATTTCCTTCATTTTGATGTATATTTACTTTATTACGATCAACATTTTCTTCGTTTTGATGCATATTTCTTTCATTTCGATGCATATTTACTTCATTTTGATGCAGATTTTGATGCATATTTACTTTATTTCTACGCATATTTACTTCATTTTGATGCATATTACATTATTACGATCAACATTTCCTTCTTTTCGATGCATATCTACTTCATTTTGATGCATATTTACTTCATTACGATCAATATTTTCTTCGTTTCAATGCATATTTACTTCATTTTGATACATATTTACTTCATTACGATCAACATTTCCTTTGTTTCGATGCATATTTACTTCATTTTGAAGCATATTTACTTTAGTACAATCAACATTTCCTTCGTATTGATGCATATTTATTTCTTTTTGATGCATATTTACTTCATTTAGATAAACATTTCCATCGTTTCGATGCATATTTACTTCGTTTTGATGAAAATTTACTTCATTGCGGTTAACATTTTCTTCGTTTCGTGTATATTTACTTAATTTTGATGCATTTTTACTTCATTACGATCAACATTTCTTTCGTTTCGATGCATATTTACTTTATTATGATCAACATTTCCTTCGTTTCGATGCATATTTTCTTCATTTTGATGCATATTTACTTTATTACCTTCAACATTTCCTTCATTTTGATGCATATTTTCTTCATTTTGATGCAGATTTTGATCCATATTTATTTCGTTTCGATTCATATTTCCTTCGTTTCCATGCATACTTACTTCATTTTGATGCATATTTACTTTATTACGATCAATATTTCCAGAATTTCGATGTATATTTACTTTATTTTGATGCATATTTTCTCAATTATGATCAACTTTTCCTTCGTTTCGATGCATATTTACTTCATTTTGATGCATATTTACTTCATTACGGTCAATATTTACTTTGTTTCGATGCATATTTACTTCATTTTGATGCTTATTTTCTCATTTCGATGCATATTTCCTCTGTTTCGATGCATATTTCTTTCGTTTCGATGCATATTTACTTAATTTTGATGCATATATGCTTCATTACGATCAATATTTTCTTCGTTTCGATGCATATATACTTTATTTTAATGCATATTTACTTCATTATGATCAACATTTCCTTCGTTTTGATGCATATTTCTTTCGTTTCGATGCATATTTACTTCATTTTGATGCTAATTTTCTCGTTTCGATGCATATTTAATTCATTTTGATTCAAATTTTGATGCATATTTACTACGTTTTGAATGCATATTTCCTTTGTTTTGATGCATATTTACTTCATTTTGATGCATATTTACTTCATTACGATCAACATTTCCTTCGTTTCGATGCATATTTACTTCATTTTGATGCATAATTACTTAATTACGATCAACATTTCCATCATTTCGATTCATATTAACTTCATTTTGATTCATACTTACTTCATTACGATCAACATTTCCTTCGTTTCGAAGCATATTAACTTCATTTTGCTGCATGTTTATTTCATAAGACTTCCAATCAGGAAAGCTGTCTCGACATCTATTTGCTATCCCTCATATTTCATATGAGTAGCAACAAATAAAAGAGTCCGGATCAACTTAGGCATAACTACCGGCGAACATGTTTTTTCATAATCGAACTCTTTCTTTCTGAGTATACCTTTTCGCAACAAGCTTGCTTCCAAGGTTTTCACCTTATTCTATGATCCTCTTTTACTCTTGCATGCCCGCTTTTAATGGCTTTTACGCCATTTAGCGGTTCAACAAGCATCCAGACCTAATTTAAAATCCATCGATTCTATTTTAATATTCATTGCACTTTGCTAGGATTTGGCATTTCTAACTTGTAGTGCTTCGTCGTATCCGTGGGTCCATTTCATGTTTGCGAGGGACCATGTCTCACGACTTTCCCAAAACATGTATCTTACAAGTTGTCGAAGAACCCTCCCACTACGACAAGGCACTACATGCAATTGTGTATCAGACGTGACACGCGTTGCAGTTTACCTTGTGGTATATCCTCTTATACACTTGGTACTTATACTTTGTGTTTTTCCCTCTCACTTCCTTTAGAACAATTTATACATGGGTTTATGATTTAATACATAGTCTCTTTCCAAAAATCTAGTGTTTGTGTTAATAATCACCCTTCGATCTTTTAGACTAAATAAATCACCTTCATTTTTATAGCATATCCCACAAACAGACAAACATTCAAATGAATTACTGTTTATAGGGCTTATCCATAAAATGAATTAAGTAATTCCAAATAATTCATCATCTATCTAATCATTACCATAAGAGTCTTATTCCTTCTATCCACCACACCATTCATCTGGGGCATGCCCGGTGTAGACCACTTGAGATTTAATCTCAACCTCTGATTAATAGCTCCTAACTATCCTAAGAGGTACTCGTAATGACGATTAAATCGTCATTACTTGATATATTTTCCATGACGCTTCACTGTACCAGCCTTGCAATTCTTGAATTAATCAAAGAACTTAGACATGCGGTGCATCAAATAAATATATCGGTATCTAGAATAATCATCGATTGACGAATATTCATATCCACCTCTCATCCGGACAATCTTAGGACCACATAAATCATAATGAACTAATTCCAACATATATATCTTTGGTTCTGCACCCCTTTGCCTTGAAAAAGGAATTAGTCATTTTTACTCCCAAGCAAGACTCGAAAGTCAGATAGTTTTCACTTCAGATAAACCTAAGGGTCTATCGGCTATCAACTTTTGAATCCTACTCAAGTAAAATGATCTAGTCTTAGATGCTAAAAATATATGTTTAGTTCATATCCGAAGGTATCTTTCTCTTACTAAGATTAGAAGATTCATTATTAATTACTATTTGTTGCATCTGTGGAATATACATGATTTAAGAGTATACAAATTGTTCACCAACGTACAATAACAGATTACAACTCTATCCTTCATTATAATGACCATGTCATTTAAATGAAATGGAGTATCCATCTATTAATGCATAGAAACCGAAATCAAATTCTTTTTATGAAAATATACGTAAAACAATTTCTCATAATCAAACGTCTACTCATATCATTAGATAAATAGACAACTCCCACTGCAATAGCCACTACTCTTGTAGCTTTACCCATGTCATAACAATCTTATCCTCACTTAGTAATAAACATTTAGTGATTCCAGTATCTATGCACTTCGTGTCAGTAAATGCCATCACTTATCATGTTTTAAACAACTAGTGAATAAGATATAAAACTTGTTCACATTATGATGAAAATGGCTTTCCTTTGCCGCATGTTTTGCCAGAAGTTTTCCACCATATACATCCTATTGTAATTCAGGTAGAACTTACTCAAAAACATCTAGGCAATTCATGAAGAATTAAATTGATCTAGGTTTCCCTTCAATTTATACTCCATGCTTTCCCAATTCATTCATCAAATTAAATCATGATCTTCTGCCTTCTTAACTTACTCAAGTATACGAAGAGTTACATGAGACCATCATATTTCTATGAACCTCTCATCTCTTCACTAGAGACTTTAATAGGCATCATGAGACGTCCCTTGTGAGAACAGACATGTATTTTCTTAAACAGTAAAATTCAAAACCAAGATTCTTTTCTAATCATCTAATTTGGACAAGTAAATATAATTTCTTTTAGTTAATAATATGTGAGATAAAACCATTTGAAAATCAGAGAATCATAAATTAATTTACCGATCAAAACTTCGAATTTTATCCTTTTATATTGATTCCCTCAAAACAATATAAAAATAAAATTCACCGACATCTCAAGCACCGTGAGTCTGCAAGCCACGTTAGTGTGGACGTTTACAAACCCGAATATTTACAAGAGAAGGTTTTACCCATTAATTTCATTTGTCAACCTAACTTCATGACAAAATAATTAATAGTCGGTTCCTTTAGCCATGCAAATAATAGCAGTGGCTCCGTTGGGGAGGATACTAATTATTTACATCTAAGTGTGCACCATTATTTGATTCCAAGTCCGCTGCCCAAGCTTATGTGCCTTACTGTTGGAGAAGTACACACGCGCTCAGATAACTTTCTACAACCATCAATTATATAAGTTTGTACTAGTGAACCGCATATAAGCTCATCCGTTAGGGAGGAAGGCACTATAGCCAACGCGCAAGTCCATATGCATCACATTACAAACAATAATTATTTAAAGAAGTTTGTACCAGTGATCCGTGAATAAACTCATCCGTTAGGGAGGAAGGCTCTATTGCCAACTCGCAAGTTTACTCACATCACTTACAAACCAATAATGGAGGCCGTGGGAATTAATTACCAATCCTCTCTCCCACTTAGTAATTTAAGACCGAGGGTTTTTACATGCATATAATATTTCAGAATAAAATATGCAACCTAGCATGTTCATACTTCCAAATATATAACAATAATTGACCAATAAAACAATTATAGCAGTCATATATAAGGAAATAAATTGCCAAAAATAAGTTGACTTGATCAACACTCCAACATACATGCATATAATATACCAAATATAATACGCAATCTAGCATGCTTCTATTTAAGGCAATAAATCATAGAAAATCATGCATACATATATAACAATAATCAATTAATAAATCAATTATAACAGTTATATAACAGTGAATTCGATTGTTCGCCACTAATCACGAATGCGGATAACTGCGATGGGGATCGACCTCCCAGCAGCCTGCTCCACCACTCTGGCACCCTGCCCGATCATATTGTGAAGACTCACGCGGAACCTGATGCAGACCAGTCGAACTTGATGCAAACCCGCTCGAACCTAGTGCAGAGTCGATCAAACCTGATGCAGACCAATCGAACCTGATGTGAATCCGCTCGAACCTGGTGCAGTATTGATCGAACCTGATGCAGACCTGCTCGAACCTGGTGCAGCATCGATCGAACCTGATGCAGACCAATCAAACCTGATGCAAATCTGCTCGAACCTGGTGCAACATCGATCGAACCTGATGCAGACCAATCGAACCTGATGCAGACCCGCTCGAACCTGGTGCAGCATCGATCGAACATGATGCAAACCAATCGAACCTGATGCAAATCCGCTCGAACCTGTGCAACATCGATCGAACCTCATGCAGACCAATCGAACCTGATGCAGACCCGCTCGAACCTGGTACAGCATCGATCGAACCTAATGCAGACCAATCAAACCTGATGCAAATCCGGTCGAACTGTCGCTCGTCCAAGGGCCTACTTGCACGGAACCAAGTTCAGCCCAACGCACAACATCAAACTACACCAACTGTCGTTCGGGGTTCGCAACTGTAGGAACCTGGGAATTCAATCTCCACCGTCCAGAATCTATGCCTGTGAGTTTTGAACATGCTGTCCAAATTACAGGTCAATCCAACGGTTAGATTGTGAGAAATAACACTTTTACCTCAACTGCGCAGAACAGAATTGCCCAAAAAACTGCTTCTGTTTTCGGCGTATTCCCGACAACAAAAATCTCTGAATACGATCTTCACCGTTCAGAATGTACATCCACAAAATATGAACGTGCTGACCAAAATCAGCCTGATCCGACGGTTGAAACTTCAATTATTGCCTCTGCAATATCACTGCGCTGGATTTTCTCTCAATTTCTTCCTTCCATGTGAAATTGACGAATAGTTTTCGTCGAATCCTCTCACACACAACCATCAACGAACAAATATGATATAGGGTATAATTCACATAGGGATATTCATGGTTTGCGCAGTAAAACCAAAACCCTAAACATGCGATCCTAATTTCGAAAAATTAATCACATAAACCCTAGCCTAACGTGTCACGCTTCACCACGAAACCAAAGCTCTGATACCAATTGTTGGCACTTGGATCATTTGGTTAACATGACCCGTTAGAATATCATGCGTTTCTATCATAGCGGAAGCAATAAATCATAGAAACGATTACCGTTCACCAGGGTATGTTGATGGAGATTGATTCTCGCAGGCAGCCTGCGCAGTCCCACGAGAATGGCCATAACTTTCTCGTCTGATGTCAGAATTGAATGATCTTTATGGTCAGACGATCCTCTCTTCAACGGCTTTCCATCAGTATATTGATCATCAAATTTTGAGTACTTTACGATTTTATATCAATTTTGCAAGGTGGCGGACAGCAGCAGCAAACTACCTTCTGATCTTCTGCCGTATGTCCCAAGTCCGATCTCGACGTCGTGTGGGCGACGATCTACGAGACCTCCTCAATCTGCTCTCAACCCTCATCACACGTGAATAATCAATTAGATTGATTAGATTAGAGTTCCAGATAAGCTGAGGTGACTTATATACATGGGCTACAGCAGGGACCAGGAGGAGAAATTGGGTTGGGCCTCCATTGGGCTTAAGTATCCAAGTTTAGCCCAAAGCTTATACTTAAGTCCAATAATAATAATATATTCCACTAAAATATTATTACTGTACTGCCTTTCCAATCCCAAAATTACATTTTGGGCTCCTTCTTATTATGAGCCCGTTAGTCTCCTCATGTTTAAGATATACAATGTCCATTAATTAATTTAAGTTACTGACAACTCAATTAATTAATATCTCATCCAAGAGTAGTACCACTCAACCTTATTATCATGCCGGAATAAATTCCACCTGCAGGATTTACATGATAATCGTTATGAGCTCCTCAAGGGGACATCATCAACCTATGACGGACACGGATTCCTTCTACAATCAACAGCACACCATAGAGACAGCACTACTTCCCAACTCATCGAGTTTGTTGATTTAATTACATGTAACTCTCACTCATTGATGAATCAAAGAAATACATACTGCCCTACGTGTCGAGGTTATTGTATAGGGATTAAGAGCACGAACTTCCATAATAACTGAGATCAAGTTCTCCTATAAGTCAGTATAAGTCGAACGATCTCAAGCGGTCCTGCTCAATACACACAAGTGCACTAATGTGATTCTATAGCCAAGACAAGCTAATACCAAACCACACTACAACCATCCCGATAGAGAGTCCCCGTCTATCTCGGTTGTGAGCATCTGTTTATACTTTATAAGGAAACCGATAATATGATCTTCCGCGTGTTGTCGCACAACATATTATCTACAGTATAAAGTAAGTGGACTATTGCATCGAACATATAAATAAATTATAAGATGCAATCATTTGATCATATGATTCTCATTTCAAATTAATTGTTATAACATTGTTCATACAAAAAACTAGACTTTTAGTATACAATCCAACAGGTTCGACTTAAGCTGATATGGTTCGACCTGTTCCAGTAGGTCGAACCCAAGCCGAACTGAAGGAAAAGATGTTAAGAATGTTGATTCGACCACGATGATGTTGATTCGACCTCTTCCACAGATCGAATCAAGGTCGAACCAAGCCAGGAAAGTGTGTTCTTAATTCTGTCCTTCTATGATGCATGAGTGGGCTATTGTTTTTGTGCATTCATAACTTTATAGTACCTAAAAAGGGAGATCAAATTGGGTTAGAGTACTAAGTGCACAGGAAATAATTGATTATGATAGTACCTAGAAAGGGGGTAAAGTATACATCTTGCTCTGAGGATACTCACACGTGTCAAAAGCTTATCTATTTGTGTCTATAGTATAGATTTGCATGGTCTAGCGATGCGTCTATAAACCACAAGGCAGAGTCGAACATCGACACACGAAAGTATGAATTAATGACGGAAACTGGATGGCCTGACGAACTACCTATCATCTTATTTGATCACAACTCTTCTCTTGTTCTTGTTATTTATTTACTGTTATAATTATTACTTAGTTTACAAACCAACAATTACAATTCTCAATATAGTCATAATTGCTAGAAAATAACTAAAGTGATATTTATCCGTTCCGTGGATTCGATATTTAACTTGGTCACCTTCGAAACTACAATTGATATCCTTCATACTTGGGGATTAAATTGTGTGTTGAGAAAACGCCCATCATGTATACTCAAAGAAAGTTTGCTAATCATTCAAAGGTTGTGAGAGCCTTTTATAGAAAAAACATAGATGAAGTGGAAGAGGTTCTCAGACATATGAGGGTTGAAGAGAACCTCGAGCTAGCTAATTTGAGAGTGGAGCCCATGCCTATGGAAGTAAATGAGCAGGATGCACCACCTCAGCAGGTGGAGTTTGAGGAGCAAGCCCCTGAGCCACCACAGTTTGAGAAAAAAGAATAGCAGCCACCAATGGGACCCGGACAGGGCAATGATTAATGGAATTATATGATGGATGAGGTGAGAGATATGAGGCATGTGCAGCAGATATATGGAGCACAGATGAGGAAGATCCGAGAGGTTCAGTAGGAGCACAGAGTGCATATTCAGGAGTTGAGAGCTGGACAGTATCGGATGGAGTATTATGAGGAGCAGTCATGGGTGCACTCCAATAATATGGAGGAAATGATGATGATGATGTTCAACTTTAAGTTCTCCGGATCTCCTCGTACATACATTCCATGGAATACCTATCATCCACCTCCACCTCCACCTCCAGAGCCATGAAGGGAGTACTTTGAGTGCTAGGCACTTCCATTAGTTCATTTTAGTTATGATTAGACACTTGAGTTGATTTGGTAGAATTGGATTGGATTGTACTTAAATTTTTTGTTTTTAGGAGGTTTTTACTTTGGGATTTTATTTTCAGTTTTATGCGATATACTTTTCGTTATTTTCTGTATTTTGGTTTGATTTTGATTATTTGGATGTGATGGGAAATTGATCTTATTTGTTGTGGATGAGAATTGATGTGTTTTGATATCTTGAGATGGATGATCTTGTTCATGCATGTTATATGTTTTTTGTTGTGTTTCTTGTTTGGTAAGCTTTTGATTTTGTGTTATGTTTGTGTTGTTTTTATTCTTGTCGGGATAGATTGGTGGTATATTTTGGGAATGTGTTGAGTATTTTTGAATGTGAGCTATGATGCATTGTTTGTGATAAGTGATGGTAAGCATATTAATGTTTTCTACTAATTAAAATTATAACATGGATTATATAAGTTGTTCAATTTTAATAAGTATGAAGGATAATTAAGTTTCTTTTGATCTAAGCAAAAACTTGTGAGAGTTGAGCCTCAACCGTGTCTCCATGGTTAAATCTTGATGAGAGGACTGGTTGAACTTAGACAAACTAGAACTTGCTCTTGGACTATCGGAACGAAGCCCGAATGGTTGAAATTTGTGATATGATCTTAGGTCATCCTTGTTAAATGAAGTCATAGCCATAAAATTTTCTTACCGAAAACAATATCCTTAGTTAACAAATTTGAGCTATAAGCCTTTTCTTTATGATTTGAACACAATACAAGCCTTGAAAACCCACTTGAGCTTTATATATATAACCTATGTGTGGATAATTGAGGATAATGATGGTTTACAAGGGAAGATATGGAAGAATGTGCAAGTAAATAGAAAAAAGGTTGAATCAAGAAAAAGTATGAATGAGCTCAAGTTAAAAAGCAAGTGCAACTTCAACAAAAAGGCGGAAAAGGAGCAAAATCATAAAATATGCTCAAGAAATACAAAATTCATAGAAAAGAAGTATTTCATTCAAAAGAAGCTCAATACATCCATGGTATGTTGATATTTAGTGCTTTTGAACAATTGACAAAGGGAGGAAGTATGAAAGTTAAGAAGTTGGATAAAAGAATCATCTCTTCGATTATCTACACTTGATTAGTCACTATTAACCAAAGTTTTCTACCATACCAAAGAGCCTAAACATTACATCCTAAGATAAAGACCTTTTTGATCACTTATTGAAAACTAGGGTGGCTTGTGAACATAGTCCATGAGCAAGCCTATGGTGAGTCGGTTCTAATCGGTTGATGAGTAATGTTTGAAACCCAACTTTATAGAGTGTTGAGTAAATTTGATATCCTATGAGAGGCTTGGATTGAAAGGGTTTTGATTACTCTTTTGTCATTCTTAAGATTGAACTTGTTAATCTTTCATGTTATAAGTTTGATGATGTAGGGATACTTAATTTGATTTTGTAGTCCTTATTACTTGTGATGTGTTGTGGTTTATGTTCACTAGGTGTTTTTTAGGTGAAAATTACTCCTTTCGTTTATAATTTTTCATTCAAGGACAAACAACACTTTAAGTTTGGGGGTTGATCATTGTCATTTTCACCAAGGTTTTATTGTCTTTGTGTGTGGATTTTCGGATGTTTTTATCAGTATTTGTGTAACTTTTGGTGGAGTTATTGTACTTATGAAAAATGTAGTATGGATTGATAGAATTGTGCAAATAAGCCTAAATATATGTAAAATAAGTCAAGAAATGGAGAAAAATGGAGTCGGGAGCAAAACAGAGATGGAAGTACAGGTCACGCCCGGACATGGGCCATGTGTGGAACACGGGCCTGTCTGAGATGGCCATGTACTATCATCAGAACGGCGAGCTTGCCTAGGAGGAAGGCCTTGTTTTGGTGAACGAGCCGTGCAGCAGTGCATGCCCTGTGTGCAGAACACGGGCCTATAAGAGAAAGCCGTGCAATATCGTCAGAAAATGCTACACGCCCTTGACCGAGGCCGTGTAGCGCAACTCAAACCGTGTTTGGAAGCACGCACAACATGTTAAACTTGGTGTGCACTACACGAGCCGTGCGCTACTACATGGCTCATGTAGGTGCAAAAGCCAGTGCAGATTTCAAAATGTTCCGAAAGCTTCTAAAACGCCCCTAAGTGACATAAAAGGATGACTTGTGAGAAAATTAGAGGGGGAGATCATAATTAGAGCAGTTACACACACTTTACACCATATTTTCACACACTAGATTCATTAGATTCATCTCCATCTCTTAGATCCATCAATTCCACTTGATCTTCAACAATCTATCCATTAATCCATCCATCAATCCATCATTCCACCACTTGATAAGAGGAAAGCATCAAGGATTGAAGAAGTTAGCATTTTGAAGAGAAGAAAGGATTCTCCATGAAAGGGAAACTAATCTACTTTTCAATTATTGATTTTCTTCTTATTTTGGCTCAAATGGAGCAACCCTGTGATTGTATTGATCTAAACACAATGTGTAGTGGCTAGTCCTATAGTAGGATTAATCATATGAATGATTGAGATGAAAAGCTAGATGTGTAGAACTTGAGAAGTAAATTAAGTTAAATTGTTGATTTCCTTTTATGATATATGAATCATGTTTCATTTCAATACTTGTGTGATTAAATTCTCTTTTCATAGTGTTAGGATGTCCATTCCAATGTTGAGTGGATATTTAATTGAATCATATATTAAAATGAGCATGCATGTTAGTGTGAGGGGAGGTAAGTCATACCCTTCTTATGCTTAGAATATTCATAGAGGGACACTTGAGAAATTGAGTGAGAAGAACCAATCTTATGATCATAGTACCTTAAGGGAATTGAGATAAAGATCAATATTAGGAGATTTAGACTTGTAAAAGAGTAGATAACCTAATTGCCTTGGCCAAAGGGATTAGGGGTAAAAACGTGATTGCGTTTAGTCCACAAATTAATGAAATTCATCGATAAGAGTTATACATATCTAGCTAGATTCTTAACCATGATTATGATTATCCTTGCTCTCTTCTTAAGTGAATCTTATCTACATTCCATTCCTCATATCATTTGTTAGTTACTTGATACCTTTCATTGCTAGCTTAATTCTTAGTCAATTGAGTAGAGAAATAAGTAGTAGTTTAAATACCAAAACCTTCAAGCTATCATTCTTACAAAGCATAAATCAATAGAAAATTCGGATATAACCATGAGTTTACTGTCCCTCGGGACGACAATCTTATAAATTTTGTATTCGGTCACACGTGTACTCAATGATAGAATCTCTTACTCTTACACATTTTACAAGAAATGCGACTAAGAACAATTTTCTTTTTCGATTGGGTCTGATTTGCTCTCCTTCTACATATGGTGGTATACTTTGTGCTATTCTTTGGCCGGTTCTTTCTCTCCTACCCCCCTCCCTGCCCCGTCATTTTCTGGTGCTTGGTAATAATGAACAGAAAATTGCAACATCACCTTGGATTTTAGAGTCTAGACATATCATGTTATCTATTTAAATTTATGTAACACCCCGTAAGTTTTCCCATATTTTCTATTATGGCCCAACTCTTAAAAGCCCAGCCCAACCTTTACTTCAATCAGTCGTGAGTTTAAAAAAAGAAGAAGAATTTAAATTTCTTACTTTCTAAGAAATCATTGTTAGCTTGTTATCCATTAAGGAAAGAGTATCTTTTCCTCTTATCAACTCCCTTATTTTTAGGAAAATTTGTTAAAAACCTATGAGGGGATACGCACTATTATTGCGATCAACCGTATCAATATAAGTCTCATTCTATATTCATTCCACGCTCATTCTTCTCAAAAATATTTTCATTCACTCTGCAACAGAAGAAAGGTAACGCTGTATACTCTTTCTTTTCTCTTTCGTTTCTTTTCTTTCCTTTTATTTTTTTCCTTCCTTCTTCTTCTTCCTGCGTTCATCGTGAAAAACTGAAAACCTGGTCCTTGTTTTTCTTATCTGCTTCTTATCATAAACCTAACCCTAATGTTTTCAATCTGCAACACAAATGTAAAATTTACAGATTAGTTGTACAGTAGTTTTGCAGTGTCGTAGTAGTAACGATCGATCATGTGATTATAGGTTTCGAAGAGGACTCAGATCGTGACGTTAGCACTCAAGCTTAAAACTTCACAAGTGTTTAAGGTGGGGATTTTCTCATCTTATGTATGTTGAATTATATTCATATGTGAAAGTTGAAGTTGACTGGAAATTGTTATCACACTGTGATTGTACTTGCACTTACTAAATCATATATAGCATGGGTATGGACTGCAATAGTGCCATACTATAGAAGATACAATGTCTACACTACCTGATATGAGCTAAGAAGTTTCTTGATGGATTACACCAGGACATAAAAGATACAATGTATGCACTACCTGATATGAGCTACGCCGACATGTTTATGAGGGCCCAAAAAGTTGAAGCTTGCCTATTGAAAAGATGAGCAAATAGTAAGCCAATGGAGAATCTAAATAAGAGGAAGTGGGAGAATTCTAGGCAGGGCCGAAACAACAACAGACAGGCGAGGTCGAACAACAACCCACTGGCTAATGCACAAAGACCAAAGCCTCTCCACACACAGTGCGGGAAGAACCATCATAGAGAATTTCTCATGGGATAAAACAAATGCTTTAGTTGCTATGAAGTTGGCCACCAAACTCAAAACTGCCCGAAGCCATCCAACTATAGACCTGATCGAAGGGGACCACCTGTGGAAGGAAACGCAATGCAAACCACTAGAGGAAGAGGAAGAGTGTTTGCCATGAACCAAGTCGAAGGGAACAATGAACTTGATGCTATGACAGGTACGTTAGCAGTGGGTAAATCCCAAGCTCTCACTTTATTTGATGCCTGTGCATCATATTCTTTTATTTCTGCAAAGTATTGTAATAAGATTCACTATAAACGAGTCAAGAGTGATGAACCTCTTGAGATTAGTTTACCTTCGGGGGAGAGAATTATTATGCATTCCTTAGTGGAAAGTGTGAATGTACGCATTGAAGGAGTAGATTTCAGCGTCAAGCCGTATGTTATGGACATGTACGGATTTGATATGATTTGGGAATGGATTGGCTTACCTATCATAAGGCCAATATCAAGTGCAAGAAACGTGAAGTGATCTTAAAGGAGCCAAGATCCAAGAGAAAAGTTGTTCACAAGCTCAAGAGTGGTGTTGTACCGAGAATGTTATCCGCTGCGAAGGCTGCCAAGGTGCTTAGAAAGAAGTCCTGTCAAAGGTTTCTAGTCAATATTGTAGACACCAAGACTGCAGAAGTATCACCTGGTGACATACTAGTTGTACAGGAGTATCTCGATGTCTTTCCAGAGGATTTTCCAGGAATACCTCCTAACCGTCAAGTGGAGTTTTCAATAAACTTGCTACCAGGATCAGCTCCAGTATCCAAAGCTCCATATAGAATGGCACCCATGGAACTACAATTGAAGGTTCAGCTACAAGAGCTCTTGCACTTGGGATTCATACACCCAAGCGTATCACCATGGGAAGCGCTGGTTCTTTTTGTTAAGAAGAAAGATGGATCGATGAGGATGTGCATTGACTACCGAGAGCTTAATGGATTAAAGATAAAGAACAAGTATCCTTTGCCTCGGATTGAAGATTTATTTGATCAATTGGAAGGAGCAAGTACATTTTCCAAGATTGATTTGGGATCTAGATACAATCAATTAAGAGTGAAGGAGTCAGATATTTCCAAAACTGCTTTTAGAACTCGCTAAGGACACTACGATTTGATGGATTTGCAGTGTTCATGGATTTGATGAACCGTGTATTTCACACGTATCTTGATCAATTTGTTATAGTCTTCATTGATGATATTTTGGTGTACTCCAAGGATGAAGCGCAATATGAAGAGCATTTGAGAATGGTGTTCGAGACACTTCGTAAGGAGTTGTACACGAAGTTTAAGAAATGTGAGTTTTGGTTGAATCAAGTCATATTCCTTAGACATGTGGTGATATCACAAGGAATTGAAGTAGACCCTTCCAAGATAGAAGCAATAAATCAGTGGAAGACACCTATAAATGTTCAAGAAGTTCGTAGTTTCTTGAGATTAGCTGGCTATTACCGAAGATTCAAAGAAGGATTCTCAAAGATAGCCGGTCCGATGACACGTTTGACATGCAAGGGAGAGAAGTTCATTTGGTCAGAAAAATGTGAAGAAGGTTTTCGAAGGTTGAAGCAAAACTTGACTTTAGCACCCATTTTGACAATCCCTAACCCGAATGAAGAGTTCACAATCTAAAGTGATGCATCAAAGTAAGGACTTGGATGTGTATTGATGCAACATGGAAAAGTTATTGCATATACTTTTAGACAGTTGAGACCGCATGAGGTAAACTGCCTTACTCATGACTTGGAGTTAGTAGCAGTTGTTCATGCTTTGAAGATTTGACGACACTATCTTTATGGAGGAAGATGTACAATCTTCACGGATTATAAAAGCTTAAAGTATCTTTTCACACAAAAGGAGCTCAACATGAGACAACAGAGATGGTTAGAATTTGTGAAAGATTATAACTATACGATTGAGTACCATCCAGGCAAGGCTAACGTGGTAGCCGACGCCTTCAGCCAAAAAACCAAAGTGGAGCTTAATAGTTTGTATATCGAGCAAGAAGAGTTGGTAAAGGAATTCGCTAAGATGAAAATTGAATTTTTGACATCATCCTCCAACTCGAGGGCGATCATTGCTGGAAATCCAGTCGAGTCTGAAAATGGAAATAAAAGAAGCTCAAGAGCAAGATTACTTCTTGCAAGGAATGAAGTAGAAGGCACAAGGAGGCGAGTACAATGGTTTCAAAGTGGATGAAGAGGGAGTGTTGACATTAAATGGAAAATTATGTGTTTCGATGGTTGAGGAGTTGAGAGAGAAGATTTTAAGTGAAGCGCATGGTGCACCATACACCGCGCATCCGGGAGGAACAAAGATGTATCATGATTTGAAGGAAAGATTTTGGTGGAGAAGCATGAAGAGGGATATTGGATACTACATTGAAATATGCTTGACTTGCCAACAAGTTAAGATTGAACACCAGCGACCAGGCGGAAAGCTTAAACCACTCGAGATTCCTGAGTAGAAATTGGAGCAAATTGTCATGGATTTCGTTGTGGGATTACCAAGATCTTCAAAGGGAAATCATGCCAAATGGGTCATCGTTGAATTGACCAAGTCAGCTCACTTCTTGCCCATAAAGATGACATTCAAGATGGAGCAGTTTGCTCAGTTGTATATATAAGAAATAGTAAAGCTTCATGGTGTACCAATGTCAATAGTGTCTGATAGAAATACGCATTTCACTTCAAGATTCTGGGTGAGTTTGCACAAGGCCATGGGAACTAGACTGAACTTTAGCACAACTTATCATCTGCAAACTGATGGGCAATTGAGAGAACGATACAGATTTTGGAAGACATGTTAAGAGCTTGCACACTCGACTTGAATGAAGCATGGGAAAAGTTTCTATCTTTGGTTGAGTTTGGTTACAATAACAGCTATCAAGCTACTATCAAGATGGCTCCTTATTAGGCGCTCTATGGAAGGAAGTGTAGATCGCCATTGTATTGGGATGAAGTTGGTGAGAAGGTTGTTCTAAGTCCCAAACTAATAGAAGAAGCAGTGGACAAGGTCAGAATCATTCAAGAAAGGATCAAGTCTGCTCAAGATAGACAAAAGTCATATGCTGATCAAAGAAGAAAAGATTTACATTTTGAAGTTGGAGATCATGTCATTTTGAAGCTGGCTCCCACGAAGGGTGTCATACGATTTGGAAGAATAGAGAAGCTAAGACCTCATTTCGTTGATCCATTCCAAATTCTGGAGAGAATTGAAGATCTAGCCTATTGCTTGGCTTTGCCACCCAAGTTATCCATAGTGTATAATATTTTCCACATTTCAATGTTGAGGAAATATCTTCATGATCCTAGTCATGTGGTGAATATCTCGATATTGGAGATTGGCAAGGACCTAATGTATGAAGAAGAACCTGTAACAATCTTAAGTCGAAAGGTCCAAAGGATTCGTAACTATGATGTGCCACTTGTCAAAATTCAATAGAGTCGACACACGGAAGATGAGGCTACATGGGAAAGAAAGGATGAGATTCAAGCAAGATACCCTTCTTTCGTTATGGGTAAGACATTTATATCATTTTAAAATTTCGAGGACAAAATTTTTATTAAGAGGGAGGAATGTAACACCCCGTAAGTTTGCCCATATTTTCTATCAGGGCCCAACTCTTAAAAGCCTAACCCAACATTTACTTCAATCAGCCGTGAGTTCAAAAAAAAAGAAGCAGAATTTAAATTTCTTACTTTCCAAGAAATCATCATTAGCTTGTTATCCATTAAGGAAAGAGTATCTTTTCCTCTTATCAACTCCCTTATTTTTGGGAAATTTTGTTAAAAAACTATGAGGGGATACACACTATTATTGCAATCAGCCATATCAATATAATTCCCATTCAACGTTCATTCCACGCTCATTCTTCTCAAAAATATTTTAGTTCACTCTGCAACAGAAGAAAGGTAATGCCGTATACTCTTTCTTTCTCTTTCGTTTCTTTTTCTTTCCTTTTTTTTTTCCTTTCCTCCCTTCTTCCTACATTCATCATGAAAAACCGAAAACATGTTCCTTGTTTTTCTTATCTGCTTCTAATCATAAACCCTAGCCCTAATGTTTTCAATCTGCAACCCGTAAGTAAAATTTACAAATTAGTTGTATAGTAGTTTTGCGGTGTAATAGTAGTAACGATCGGTCATGTGATTATAGGTTTTAAAAAGGACTCCGATCGTGACGTTAGTAAGCAAGCTTAAAACTTCACAAGTGTTTAAGGTGGGGATTTTCTCATCTTATGTATGTTGAATTATATTCATATGTGAAAGTTGAAGTTGACTGGAAATTGTTATCACAATGTGATTGTACTTGCACTTATGAAATCATATATAGCATGGGTGTGGGCTGAAATAGTGCCATACTATAGCATGGGTATGGACCATAATAGTGCCATACAATAGCATGGGTATGGGCCGTAAAGGGTGCCTTACTAACGAATCGTGATATTGTAACATTACATGGATAAAGGGCCGAAAGGTGCATTACTTTGACATGATATGATTATTTTGTAAGTGAAATTTAATTCTTGCACATGGATTATTTGACATATGTAAGCATGTTTAGGTCTTCACTGAGCATCTGGTTGCTCACCCTGATAATTATCTTATCTCAGGTTAAGCGTGGAAAAAGCGTACGAGCGGGGGCGCGTAGGCGAGGAGACTAAATAAAACGTTTTGATTAATTGCCACTTACAGGATGCTACTTTCATGTTTGACTTTAGAAAATTCATTATTTGAATTACTACGATTTACTGTTTAGAGTATTTATTATTTGGAATTCATGAACCTTATTGCTTCTGGTATTGAATAAATCGTTGTGCGTTGTCTGTTGAAATTTCTCGTCTCTACATGAAGTAGGTCAGTGGTCTGTTGTGGATGTTTTCGGTAAGGGAGTGGTTGAATTTAGGTATCTGTCACCTATGAAGTCCATAAATTATTAATACAGGTTAGTAGAACTTTAATATGATTTCCTTTTGTGGGTGACATTAGGTGGCCAAGTCATATTTTGCTATTGTTTCTACTTTTCCTTTAAGTTGAAGGAGAGCATGCATTGTGTATATGTTTCAAAATTTCTTTGCAGAATTTATTCTTATGCATGTTTGCTGCTAATACTGGTTCTGTTATTTTTGGATAGGTCAGTGGGAGTGTGAATTAACATAAGAACAGTACATAGGAGTACAACTTTAGAGTCCTGCATGTTTATATGAGCATACATTTGTAGAAATAACTCCTCTAAAGTTTTGCAGAAACACTTCAAGTCCTCTTTTAAAAATAAAGATTTTCAGAAACTTAAAGGACCTACCCCTCATTTAACCTCTTTTACTTGAATTATATGCTTAAAGTTTGTTGAAATTTATAGGACACATGCCTTATTTAATTTTTCTTTTATTATTAATGGGTCATTTGTTTAGGTGTTTGGTCATTCCCCTATTTAAAGAACTTTTATTAAAGAATTTTACATATTAATCTTATTTATTAAAATTGTGGTGTGACAATTTCCAAGTGAAAAAACAAATTTTCTCAGTCTTATTTTTGCTATTTAAGTGGACAGAGGATTTCGTGATATTCTCTTGGTTACTTTGATTTTAACAATGGTGTTCTCGACAAAGAGTTATAATTTAATGATACCTAATTGATTAGTTAGGTTCACTTTGATTATACATATTTCTTTCTTGGTGTATTTGCTTAGTTAGGTTCACTTTGATTATACTGGAAATAGGTATTCTCTTGCTTGGTATATTTGCTTAGTTAGGTTCACTTTGATTATACATATAATTCCTTATTGAGTCAAAACATATTGAACTGAGCTTTTTACAATTATAGTATGTAATTTTAACATAGTTCCTTATTGGGTCAAAACATATTGAAGTTAGGGCTGATAGAGTGGAGTTGGGGTGGTGAAGGTGTGATTTGGTCTTCTTAAGTTCTGCCTAATATCCTTAGAGAGAATTTAGAGATCAATGGGCTAATGAAATCACATATAATTAAGAGTTAAGAGCATGAAGTGTCATAACCATGTTGTTTGCTTGGTTGAATTTAATTTGATATAATTGATTGAAATTAGTGTCGGCTGAAGCTTGGTTGTCTTTGCTTACATTGTGTTTGGCTTGCAGAAGGGATGCAAGCTAGACTCAAAGTTGCTGTAGTTACTTGTGTTGCCAGCATAGTGCCTACTGTATGTATATGTACTCCATCTATTCTGAATTATTTCTTGTTTTTCCATGATTTTGATTAATTCCTAATTGTTATTATTAGTGTTAATTATGAATAATTAATTTTAAAATTATTGGTTAAAGGTAGAATGTAAGGATTCTACAAGGCTTTAAATTTAAAAGCTTGTGAAAGTTCACGTATTTGATCAACAATGGCTTATCATTCGTCGTCTTACATTTGATCAAATTTTAGATTTCTTACTGAGTTTTCCATTATCTTTTATTTTGTTACATCTGTTGGATTCAAATTGATTCTACTTCTTTTTCCTTGTCGTTTTACTTCTTTTATTAATCCAAATTTAGTATTCCCAAGATAGTTGAAACTTGCATCACAGTTTTAGGTTTCTGAGTTGAACCTGGAGTCCAATTCTTTTGGTACTGTACGCACAATAATCTAATGGGAATGAAGAAATCAACTTCTTTCTATGTGTTTTATAGGAGTGTTCTTGATACTTCTTTGGGTTATAATGACAAATACTATTTTAATATCGTACTTACAGTTCAATCAATTTTTTTCCCTTTGACCCTTTGTGATGCAGAATTCCTTTGCAAGTAATGAAAGTCTACACAAACTTGGAATACCACAATATTCAATGGAGGTAGAAACCCTAATTCAATGATAATTCAATGGTCATCTCGATCTTGGCCATCCGTTTATCTGTACATAGCATATATAGCAGACTACAGACCAATTTCTTGACGCAAGTATTAGGGTTCTGTATCAGTTCAAATCACGCAGCAGCTCTCAGGTAATATCCACCAAATTTATCTGGATCTTGGAGATCCGTGTTGTATATTTTCAAATAGTTTTCTCAGCTTAACTCTGTGTAGATCGGCTGTACTGACATATGATTGATTTTATTTATGCATTGTTAACTCTATTCACGTTGTTTACATGGGTTGTGTCATTTCGTTATCCATTTTTTAATTAAAAAATTAATTGGCTGTTGAGATCTAATTTAAGTTTAAGTTTTCTATTTTATATTCGTTAACTTTACATGGGGAATTTCTGAGTATTTATTCTGCTAGTTATACATGATATTTTTCTGCACAGCGCGCAGGTGTATTACTAGTTATTCGTGAAAATGAGTGAGCAAGAAATTCAAAAAAATTACAAAATCAATTCAAATTTTGAATTTAACAGCAGATTGGTTGAACTCTATTTGTTAATATGAGAATTGAAAAAATTGTGGCTGAAATAGAATCAGGGAAGAAATGTGTCAAGGAAGATCTATCAATTGGAGACCATCTGGGACTGAGGGTTCGGATTTTTCACACCGCATGGGTGATACCCGAGCTTCTCACTACTCATGTGCCAATATAATTTAATTTATGTTATATGCATTTTATAATTATCTGATAATTATGTGGCAATTATGTGACAATTGTTTCTATATTTTATTTACCTTTATATTTTTATTTAACACATCCATGATATAAATGGTACAATATGTAAATATATGTGCGCATAAATATTTACGTGCATTAATTTGCATATTTATATAGTTAAATTGCTTTATTTGTATAAATATATTTTTTTCTTAATTATTAAGTATCACACGTGTTCTCGTAATAATAATAGTGGTAAGAAAATATACACGTATGTGTATTAATTTATAAATGTATCATATCTTAGTTATTAAGTATTACACGTATATTTATAATGGAAAATAATAATAATAATAATAATAATAATAATAATAATAATAATAATAATAATAAATATATATTACAGTGGGCATATGTGGTTAATTGAGGCAAGAGTTAAGTGTGTGGTTGATGAAAGTGCACGTTAACATATAAAAAAAACTTACTATAAATAGTAAGAATTAGGGTTTGGGGCGGTAAACATTGGTATAAATAGGGAAGTACCCCTTTTAGTTGATAGGCAGCAGCACCAAGCAGTTTGCATTTCAGAAAAAAAAGAAGAGAGAGAGAGAGAGAAAGGAGGGGAGAGAGAGTGAGGGGGTGCGTGAGCGCTTGAACGGAAGGGATTAATCGCAGTTCTTTACGAGGTCTATACTATTATCACTATTAGGTGTCCAGATAAGTAGAGATCCAACTACAATGCATAAACATGTGTTATTTATGAATTATTTATGATTAATATGTGATAATTATGTTATGAATTATTATGATTAGTTTAATTACGTTATGAATTATTTGGGATTAATTTGTGACACAAGCTGTGAATTTTTGTAATTTGGGAAAAGTAGGTCTCATATTCTAAATTATTTGTGATAAATTTGCAATACAAGCTGTGGATTTATGTGATTTGAAATAATATCATTGTCCTATATAGATTTATGTGAACAGAAACTGTTGAATATAGATCTGTATGATCTAAGAAGATATTGCTTATAAGGATCTATGTGATCCGAGATGAAGTTTTTATTCTATAAATGGATGTATGTGATTGGGGTGAAGTTATTTCGGAAGTGGATTTGTGTGAATTGAAGTTAAATTATTGCTTTATTGTGATTAAATATTGATATTGATGTTGTAAATGGTTTATGATACATATTTAATTGCCTTAGTTGCATAACATGCATAATTATGAAAAGTGTTTTCCCAAAATTAATAAGATACTAATGGTGTGTGCGACCACTATATATGCACTCTTTCAGGGACCACCGAAAATTGGTCCGAGTCATGAGTTGACTCACCCCATTCAGGGATCGCAGAGTGATCCGAGTCATACGTTGACTAAATGAGTCGCTTGTCGGCTCACTTTTATTCAGGGATCACGGAGTGATCCGAGTCATGTATTGACTCAACATGTCGTTTATCAGCTCATCTTTATTTGGGGTTCGAAAAAATCATCCCCAATACTTTATTCAGGGATCGGAAAAATCAATCTAACACTAAGTGTGTCTATTGAGCTCATTTGGGGTGCATATCATAAGTGTGTCATGGGGATCCCGCAACGTGAACAATTTTCAAAATAAAAGAGACCAATTAGAAAAACTAGGAAATAGGCGATAGAAAACTAAATGCATTTTCATGCATTGGCATGCATGATTTCTACTTACTGAGACTTTTATCTCACTAGTTTATGCATTGTAGGTGAGCCTGATGATGATTGAGTATGTGGTGTGTTGTGCAAGCTGTGGAGCTCCTTCAGGGTTTTCAGTGGATGTACATAGATGACGACCTGTTTGGCTAGGTCGTGGGTTATTTTATTTACGCTGATGTTTTGTTATGTAATATAATTAAGTATTGTCAAAAGTTTGTGTGGTTGGAAGTAGTTTCAGAAACCAGTTACGTATGTTGAACTGGTGTGATGATTTTGGATATAAATATATTATGTGAGAAAAAATATATATTTGAAGTTTTTATAATGATGATATTTATGTTAATTAGTATTTGAATTATAAGTTATGTAAGGTGGGTCCTGTCAGAGTGGGATCAGAACACGGTTTGGGTCCTGCAGACTGTCTATGTACATGAGCTCATACCTTGGCAGCGCAGCTTTGCTTGTAAGTGTTATTTTCATTATATTATGTTATATGTTTTATAAATTATATTGGTCATGTAGTGTAGGACTCACAGTTAGTAGACAAAATGGTAAAGGCTACAGGTGAAAGTTCTGAAGGTGATAGAGTTGCTGAGCAAGCAGCACCTACTAAAGGAAATAATCATGATGCGGTGATTACTCGACTGATGGAACTGGTAGAGCGCCAGTTCCAATAGATACAACAACTGATTCAGCAAAGAGATATGGGTGGACAGTGAGAGGTTAATGTTAATCAAGATCGACATTAGGCAGAACATGTGGAAATAGTTTGTGAAAGGTTTCGAAAGTTAAGCCCTCCAATATTTGAGGATACAGCAGAGCTCATTGATGTAGAGGATTGGTTACGCACGGTGGAAAATATATTTCAATATAGTAGAATTCCAGATGGGGACAGAGTGTTGTGTGCTTCATTCATGTTACGAGGAAGTGTTGTCACTAGTGGGATATAATTAAAAGTATCGAGGATGTCACGACTATGACATGGGAAAGATTTAAGGAGCTATTCAGGAATAAGTACTTTACGGCACCAGTGAGAGCAATAAAGATGAATGAGTTTATACAGCTAACGCAGGGAGGTATGTCCGTTACAGACTACCTTTGTACGTTTGAGCAGTTATCAAGGTTTGCCGAACACATGGTGAGTATGGAGACAATGAAAGTGGAGAGGTTTGTGGAAGGCTTGAGGCCTGTGCTTTTTAGAGATGTGAGTATGGCGGGTTTGCACCCGCCATACTCACAAGTTGCAGAAAGAGCCCAGATCGCCAAACGAGCGGATATGAGGATCAGACAAGCGTAGGCTGTCAGACGTCAATTTCAGCAGAAACCAGCACAGCGGTTTTGGAGAGATGATAACAGTTGGCCAGGAAAAATGTGAGGTTCACATGGACGGAGGCATGTGAACAAAGTTTTTAGGAATTCAAGAAATGATTGACATCAGCATCTATCTTAACTATTCCTACGGAGACAAAAAACTTCAAGGTTTAAAGTGATGCTGCAAAGAATGGTCTTGGGTGTGTATTGATACAGAATGGGAAAGTGATAGCATATGCATCCAGACAATTAAGTGAGTACGAGAAGAACTACCCAACACATGATTTGGAGTTAGCCGCAATGGTGTTTGCACTAAAAATTTGGAGGCATTATCTGTATGGGGAGTGTTGTGAGATTTACACTGATCATAAGAGTTTGAAGTACTTCTTCACTCAGAAAGAGTTGAACATGAGGCAGAGAAGATGGTTGGAACTGGTGAAGGACTACAACTTTGTGATCAATTATCATCCGGGTAAAGCCAATATGGTTGCTGATGCATTGAGCTAAAAGGCAATACAAAGTGTAGCTGCTATGACCCTAAATTATAAACCAAAGTTGCTTGATTTGCAAAGGATGCGTGTTGAGATCATTCAGGAAGGATCGTTTGAAGCAAAGATGGCAGCTCTGACACTTCGACCAACTTTAATGGATAAGATTCCATAGGGACAAGAGATGGATAAATTATTTAACAAGATAAGGAATGATATCAGCTCTGGAAAGTCTTCTGACTTCCAGATAACAGATGATGGTGTGATTCGTTATAGAGGTCGATTATGTCTACCTGAAGTGGATGACATTCGGAAAGAAGTGATGGCAGAAGCTCATTCAACATTGACTCTGTACATCATAGAGATTTGAAGTCGCATTATTGGTGGCCAGGGATGAAGAGAGATGTCGCTCAATATGTAGAGCAGTGTTTGACTTGTCAGCAAGTCAAAGCTGAGCATCAGAGACCAGCAAGAACTTTGCAGCCTCTATTTATTCCAGAGTGGAAGTAGGAGAATATCACTATGGATTTTGTCACCTGCTTACCTAAGACAGTGAAAGGTCACGACCATTTGGGTTATTGTGGATCGATTAACTAAGTTTGCTCATTTTTTTCCTATTTGCTCTACGTATTCCATGGATCGTTATGCTCAACTATACATACAAGAGATCGTCAGACTCCACGGAATACCACTTACCATTGTATCAGATAGAGACACAAGATTTTTGTCTGCTTTTTGGAAGAGTTTACATAAGACATTAGGGATAAAATTATCTTTCAGTACAGCATTCCATCCACAGACAGACGGTTAATCGGAGCGTACGATACAAATTTTGGAGGATATACTCAGAGCATGTGTGTTGGATTTTCAAGGTCAGCGGAGTAAATTTTTGCCTTTGATAGAGTTCTCGTACTACAACAGTTACCAGTCCACTATTGGAATGGCACCATATGAAGCATTGTACGGGAGGAAGTGTAGATCTCCAGTGCATTGGGATGAAGTTGGAGAGAGGAAACTTTTGGGTCCTGATTTGATTCGTGAAATGTCAGAAGTTGTTACTTGTATTCGAGAGATGATGAAAGTTGCTCAGGATCAACAAAAGAGTTATACAGACAAATGGAGAAGAGATTTAGAATTTGGAGTGGGTGATCAGGTATTCTTGAAAGTATCTCCAATGAAGGGATTAATGCGGTTTGGAAAGAAAGGGAAGCTCAGCCCAAGATATGTTGGTCCATTCACTATCATTGAGAAAGTAAGAAGTGTTGCCTATAAGTTGGAGTTATCAGCATCGATGTTAGAGTACATGACGTGTTTCATGTGTTTGTATTGAGGAAATATGTTCTGAATCCATGTTATGTTCTCAGGCAGAAACCAGTTGAGTTGAAAGAAGATATGAGTTATGAGGAAATACCAGTTGAGATCCTTTGGGGAGAAGTGAAGAAGCTCAGAAATAAAGAGATAGCATTAGTAAAAGTGCTATGGAGGAACCAACTAGTTGAGGAGCCTACTTGGGAAAGAGAGAATGAGATGATGGCTAAGTATCCAGAACTATTCAGGTAAGTAAATTTCAATGACAAAATTTTTATAAGGTGGGGAAGATGTGATACCCAAGCTTCTCACTTCTCATGTGCCAATATAATTTAATTTGTGTTATGTTCATTTTATAATTATGTGATAATTATGTGGCAATTATGTGATAATTGTTTCTATGATTTATTTACCTTTATATTTTTATTTAACACATCCATGATATAAATGGTGACAATATGTACATATATGTGTGCATAAATATTTACGTACATTAATTTGAATATTTATATATTTGAATTGTTTTATTTGTATAAATATATTTTTTTCTTAATTATTAAGTATCATACGTGTTCTCGTAATAATAATTGTGGTAAAAAAATATACACGTATGTGTATTAATTTGTAAATGTATCATATCTTAGTTATTAAGTATTACACGTATATTTATAATGGATAATAATAATATATATTACAGAGGGCATACGTGGTTAATTGAGGCAAGAGTTAAGTGTGTGGTTGATGAAGTTGCACGTTAACATTAAAAAACTTACTATAAATAGTAAGTATTAGGGTTTGGGGCGGTGAACATTGGTATAAATAGGGGAATACCCCTTTTAGTTGGTAGGCAGCAGTACCGAGCAGTTTGCAATTCAGAAAAAAAAGAAAGAGAAAGGGGGTGCGTGAGCACCGGAACGAAAGGGATTAATTGCAGTTCTTTACGAGGTCTATACTATTATCACTATTAGGTATCCAGGTAAGTAGAGATCCAACTAAAATGCATAAACATGTGTTGTTTGTGGATTATTTCTGAATAATATGTGATAATTATGTTATGGATTATTTGTTATTAGTTTAATTACGCTATGAATTATTTGGGGTTAATTTGTGACACAAACTGTGAATTTTTGTAATTTGGGGAAAGTAGGTTTCATATTCTAAATTATTAGTGATAAATTTGCAATAAAAGCTATAGATTTATGTGATTTGAAATAATATCATTGTCATATATAGATTTGTGTGAACAGAAACTATTAAATATAGATCTGTATGATCTGATAAGATATTGCTTATAAGGATCAATATGATTCGAGATGAAGTTGTTATTCTATAAATGGATTTATGTGATTGAGGTGATGTTGTTGTTTCGGAATTGAATTTGTGTGAATTGAAGTTAAATTGTTGTTTTATTGTGATTACATATTGATATTGATGTTGTAAATGGTTTATGATGCATATTTAATTGCTCTGGTTGCATACCTTGCATAATCATGAAAAGTTTTTTCCCAAATTAATAAGATACTAATGGAGCGTGCGGCCACTATATATGCACTCTTTAATGGACCGTCGAAAATTAGTCCGAGTCATGAGTTGACTCACTCCATTCAGGGATCGCGGAGCGATCCGAGTCATACGTTGACTCAATGAGTAGCTTGTCGGCTCACTTTTATTCAGAGATCATGGAGTGATCCGAGTCATGTGTTGACTCAACGTGCCGTTTATTGGCTCATCTTTATTCGGGGTTTGGAAAAATCATCCCCAATACTTTATTCAGGGATCAAAAAAATTGATTCGACACTAAGTGTGTCTATTGAGTTCATTTGGGGTGCATATCATAAGTGTGTCGTGGGGATCCCACAACGTGAATAGTTTTCAAAATAAAAAAGACCAATTAGAAAGATCAGGAAATAGGTGATAGAAAACTAAATGCATTTTCATGCACTGCATGCATGATTTCCACTTACTGAGATTTTTGTCTTACTAGTTTATGCATTGTAGGTGAGCCTGATGATGATTGAGTATGTGGTGTGTTGTGCAAGTTGTGAAGTTCCTTCAGGATTTTGAGCGGATGTACATAGATGATGACCTGTTGGGCTAGGTCGTGGGTTATTTCATTTCCGTTGATATTTTGTTATGTAATATAATAAGTATTGTCACAAGTTTGCATGATTGGAAGTAGTTTCAGAAACCAGTTACGTATGTTGAACTGGTGTGATGGTTTTGGTTATAAATATATTATGCGAGAAAAAAAATATATGCAATTTTTATAATGATGATATTTATGTTAATTAGTATTTAAATTATAAGTTATGTAAGGTAGGTCGTGTCAGCATAGTTGTCAATTTCAGTATGCTCACCTTTCTGAATTTTCCCAAATTTTTATTTTCGAATGACTTGTGATTTTGGTGGATTTTAATCTATATTTAATTTTGGTTTGAAAGGGTATCATGAGGTAGCCCTAGCAAAATTTAGTTTCTGCATATGGATCACAGTCCAGGTATTCTTGGGTTTATTTGATTTATTCGATAGATGGAGCAGGGATTTTAAATGGGCACAAGGAAAGGGAGTGGAAGATACAAGAAACATTCGGTGTCTCTGTATAAATTTTTTATGAAGATATTGTTAGCTGGTTAAATGTAAAATTGACTATTCAAATACACTATTTAGCTAATTTCTAGCTTACATTACATGCATGTTCGTTTGACATTACTGTTAATTTTTAAGATGCATAACCTTTCTTGACGCTAATTGCCCTTGTTGTGGTTGTTCAGTTTAATTATGAACTTTTTTTAATCCCTAGTTGTTCTGCAGAGTCATCTTTGATTTTTAGTTGCTATGCTATATCTGCCTATACTGGAATGGTCCACACTTGATAAACTTGTTGTCTACTCTGCTGTTATTTTCTATATTTCTCTCTTAACGTGAGAATTGGGTAAATTATTACATCCTCTAGTAAATACCAGAGTTTCTCACAGATGGTGGATTTAATGTTGGTACTAACTCGTTTGTGGTTGTGAAGGTCGAAGGCGCTGTCGCACTAACCTTTTGATATTTTATTTGAATGGATCTTCAATTGCTTCTCTTGTCTCTATTGCTTGTGTCCTTATGAGCAATAAATCAATTGAGGTACATTCTTTTTCTCTGTCTGTCCTTGCATTTTCCTTTTTTAAATTTAACATGCTTATTATGCATATGAGAGGAAGTAATAAGAAGGGTGATGGTCATGTTTGCAGAGTGTGTATAAGAGATCGTAAAAATTATTTTGCAGATTCATTATTGAATATTTATTTGTTACATACATGACTTAAAAGGTATATGAATAGTGAATTATGTAGAGAGGCTAGTTGATTAAGACATTAAGTATAATAACTTTGTTGAATTCCAAGCTTGAGGATGCATAAGCATCCAAGTGTGACATCAAATTAACTTCACAATATAATCCTAATTTGTAAGCTGGATCCATATTTAGCAGTTGTCTAAAATTTTGCATTCTATTCTGAAGCTGACTTGAAGTAGTCCACAAGTTGTGCTCATTTAGGGTGGTTTTTCACTTGTATATCAGCAACTATTTTACTTTTATGAAAAAAATTATATACTCCCTCCGTCTCACGTATTTTTACCTGCTATCCATTTGAGTTGTCCCACGTATTTTTATACGTTTCCATTAATGGTAAAATACAATATACATCTTACATATTTTTTACACTTTATTCATCAATTCCAACAACTTTATTTACTTATTTACCCTTTATTCATTATTCCCAACAACTTTATTTACTTTTTCTCTCAAAATTGCCAATTTATCCCTACTTTTTCTTACATTATACTCCCTCAGATTTGCTAATTACCGCACACTTTCCTTTTTAATACGTCTAAACACTTATACACCTTTCTAGAAATGGAAAATATACATTACAATACTACTTTTTACACATATTTCAACAACTTTACGCATTTTTTTCATTAAATCATCTAAAATACTCACTTTTTATATATATTCTAATAACTTTACACATCTTTATACATTAAAAAATAACTCTTCTTAATCTACTGCATAAGAATACATGCGTAATTTAATGGGACGGAGGGAGTATATAAAAAACACTTGTTCATTTTTCGAGCCCGTATAAATGGGTAAAAATATTCGGTCGGAGGGAGTATATGGTTTGCTAATTATGTTTTGTAATTGTAAAGTTGCAGTTCATTATTTTCATAAGGGTTATGCTAAATATGCTCTGTATACCTTCCCATCATCCTTGTTTTATCAGCTTATACCCACTTATGTTTGATTACATTTCTAGCAAAAGTATAATTCTTTTGTGATCCTCATTTATTCATTTAATGAGTGATGTGTAGTATGTTTTTCTTGTTGAAATTCCACCATAGGCATAATGTCTGCCAACTTCTGTATGATTTTTCTTGTTGAAATTCCATAGAACTGGCAAGGTTAACCCTTTTGTTTTGAAGGATTCATTTAGAGAAAGTAATCATCTTTGATTGGAGATAGAATGTAGTGTGTTAGAAATTCTCACAAATTGTACAGTAATTGAAAAGTAAAACCAATTCAAGTATAATGCTAATTTTCCTTTTATTTGCTATTAGATTTGAGACTACTTGTGATACCCCGTTCTGTTAGGCATCTCTCTGTAAGATGCTGAATTTAGTTGCACAATGTTGATTCATCCTTGCTGTGAAATGACCATCTTGAACTGCTACACTTAGACAATGAGAGATCTCGTGACTTTTCCTTTCAACCTATTTAAATGAACAGGTTATCATAGATCCCAGTAGAGGGCATATATTAAATATCGAACTCTTAAAGATTGTTATTGTTTCATTTGGTAAATTTCTTCAACACAATATACATTTCTTAAATAAAATTTGGGGGACAATGAATCATTCTTTACTCTGTAATGACACTCCCTACCTTAGCAGGAATAGTGGCGTCGGCATTTGCTATACATTTAGCCAATTCACTCATTCAGAATATGGCTCCTCCCAGGAGGGCCTCCTGTTGATTTTTAACTCGAACGGATGTCAGTAGATACTAATTACATCAGTGTAAGGCAGACGATTGCCCTTTTGTTACATCATTACTCCTTGAAGCTGTCTGGCTTTATCTAATGGTAGATACTAATTATAATGGTGTAAGGCAGACGATCGCCTTTTTGTCACACTGTTACCCCTTGAAGGTTTTTTGCTTTATCCGTCAGTAGGTACTAATTAAAATGGTGTAAGGCAGACTTTTATTGCATCATTACTTTGGCTTTACTTTCTTAAGTGCTTATGAAATTTACTGCTAGTAGTTATTTCTAGTATGAAATTATTTTTGGTCAGAGATTATTATTATTTTTAATAAAAAAGGGTTAAAACTTAGAAGATATAAAAATTAATTTTTCAAATGTTAATTGGTAAATAAGCAGCAGTACTCAGAAAATCTGTGACATTAACAATGGAGGTGTAGAGGGCGCAAGCATTATAATCTGTAAGTTATGAATATGGGTTAAAATTTTGGTTTGACGTATTATTCATGATTAGGTATTCCAGGTACCTAATCTTGGAAGTTATGCATGATGATTTAAATTTGGTGTGGAAATATTATTTGAAAATCAATATTTTAGGGTATTGGATCTTTGTAATTTATGAACATTTTTAAATTTGAAAATATTATGCGTATGTCTTGCATGAGATTATTAGGGATGTCAAAAATGGCTCGACCCGTCCTGACTTGCCATGGCCCGTTATATTTGGGGCAGATCCAACTTTGCCCGTATCAAAAATTGGGGGGTCAGGATATCAGTGATGCCGCAGTTTGTACTATTTAGATCCGTTTAATATTTACATTATGTAATATGTGCATAATATGTATATTTTATATTTTGTATTATATTCATTATTTATAAGAAATATTTGCTTAATTGATTAACTAAAGTAGAAAATACATGGTGTTATTATTTATATAATATAATGACTAATTAAATGTAATAATATATATTATACATTATTTATAATAGATATAAATATTTAAAATAAATAAATAAAATGGGTCAAAAATGGGTGTACCCACCCCGTCCGTACGGAGCATAGGATGGCCCAGACCCACTATAAAGAATGGGTTTGGGTTGGGTATTCAATTACCCGCTCCCACCCGTCCGATTAACATCCCTAATCTCACGTGAGACTATTTTACACTTTTAAAATTGTTATTATTTTCGCTATAAAATGTTATGTTATTACTTTTTATTTATATTATAAATTATTTATGAAATAGCATTATCACTTTTCATTAATTCAATACTCCCTCCATTCCATGAAAAGAGTCCATTTACTATTTGTATGAAGATTAAGAAATATAGTATTTTGATGTTTAGTGAATTGATAGATATAATAATTTAATGTATAGTAGGTAGTTGTATTAGTGTTGTGTGTGGGCCCCATGATGCGCATTTTCTTTGCACGCAAAATTAATCCCCAAGTATTAAGGATATCAGTTGCAGCTTAAGCAAGCGACCAAATTAAATATCGAACCCAAAGGATGTCGTATTATTAATTTTATTATTAACTAAATTAATTAAGTCAAGTGGCAATTAAGTTTGAGAACTTAATTATCAATCTACTAACAAATTAATTAAAATAACAATTAGAATAAAAGAACTTTGAAGATTCGTCTGTGGAATCAAGAGGAGAACCAAGAGGAGGATTCAAGACGGAGAAGGACGTGACGACGCTCACATCTAGGGTTTTATTTGTTTTCTAATTTATCTTATATTTTCCGGACATATGGTTAAGATCTATCCAACCCCATGATTGTTCTTCGCAACATCATGGGCTAGAACTTTTTTGGTAGATCTAGAATTTTGAAGGTTTTATGAATAAATTGAACTTTCGTGTGTATACTCCGTACAACACCACTTGTGGATTTATTTTATATAAGACTATGTATTTTTAATTCATACTCAGAGTTGTTTTGTGCATCATTAACTGTTATGTAGAGTCTGAATATATATCTTGGTTATTGATTGAGTGCGTTCAATACTAAGCAGGATTCTATGTTATGATTCTAAGTGAGGGGACTCTGAAAGTTTATTAGAACTATCTTATATGAATACTTATTAATTGAATTGAATTCGAGTTAGTAAGTACCAATTGGCCAGGAAAATAATTGATACTGATAGTACCTAGAAAGGGGAGTGAAATTATATCTCTTGCTCCAAGGTTATTCATACGTGTTACATGCATATTTACTTGTGTCTATAGAATAGATTTGCATGGTTTAGTGATACGTCCATAGTCCACATGATAGAGTCGGCCTGCACTTGAGAGGGAAGTTAAGTAGTAAAACTGGATTACCTTAGAGCTACATATTCTTCTACTTGACCCACTTTTGAATTATTCTAAGTGCTTTTATTCTAACTATTATTTTAATTAATTTGTTAATAGATTGATAATTAAATTCTTAAACTTAATTTTCACTTGTCTTAATTAATTTAGTTAATAATTAAATTGATAATATGCCGTCCTTTGGGTTCGATATTTAACTTGGTCGCTTGCTTAAGCTGCAACTGATATCCTTAATACTTGGGGATTAATTTTGCGTGTAAAAAAAATGCACATCAAGTTTTTGGTGTTGTTGCCGGGGACGGCTATTATTATTGATTTTATAATTTTTAATTTGATTAAAACTTTTATTTGTGATTATTTATTTCTATCTAACCTTAAATTTTTCTGAGGTACTTGTGCAATAGGAATAGAAGAGGAAGGAAATGAAGGAATAACACATTGAGCTGAACATTGCCGGAACAAGGCAGAATTTGGATAATATTGCCATACGTAAAATTTTCAAGTACAATGGTATTAACAACATGGGTGATGCGCGTTTTCTTTGCACGCAAAATTAATCCCCAAGTATTAAGGATATCAATTGCAGCTTAAGCAAGCGACCAAGTGAATATCGAACCCAAAGGACGGCGTATTATCAATTTAATTATTATCTAAATTAATAAAGACAAGTTGGCAATTAAGTTTGAGGTTTAGGATAATTAAACTAATAAACAAGTAATTAAAATAACAAATAAAATAAATATCACTTGAAAGATACGAAAGTGGATCAAGTAGGAGAATAGGTAACTCTAAGATAATCCAGTTTCACTACTTAACTTCTCTTCCATGTGCCAATGTCCGACTCTACCTTGTGGAATATGGATGCATCACTAAACCATGCATATCTACTCTATAGACACAAGTAAACATGCGTGTAACACGTGTGAATAACCTCGGAGCAAGAGACGTAATTTTACCCCTCTTTCTAGGTACTATCAGTATCAATTATTTCCCCCTAGGATTGGCACTCTAACCCGATATGATCTCCCTTTATAGGTACTATAAAATTATCCTCTTTATTCTACTTATTAACCCGAATTCAATTCAATTAATAAGTATTCATATATGATAGTTCTAATAAGACTTCGGAATCCCTTCACTTAGAATTATAACTTAAAACCCTATTCAACAGTGAATGCACTCAACCAATAACCATGTTATGTATTCAGACTCTACACAACGATTATTGATGCACGAAACGACTATGAGTATGGATTAAAAAGGCACAGTCTTATATAAAATAAACCACAAGTAGTGTTGTACGGAGTACACACATGGAAGTTTAATTAACTAGATAAAACCTTCACAACCCTAGTTCTACCAAAAAGGCTCTAGCCCATGGTGTTGTAGGAAACACACATGGGTGTTGGATAGATCTTACCCGGATGTCTGGAAAATACAAGATAAATTAGGAAATGAATAAACCCTAGATATGGCGTCATCGCGTCATTCTCGCTCTTGAATTCTCCTCTTAGTTCTCCTCTTGATTCCACAAACGAATCTTCAAAGTGATGGATGGATGGAAAAAAGGATGATGGTTGGGGGGTGATCCCCCTTTGTGGGGTGTTGTATGTTGTGGCCTCTCTTCTCCACTCTTGTTGTGTTGTTGGTGATTGGTGACGTCTTCCTTGACAGCATGAGCCTCCTTTTATATTTGTAATCATGTCTCTAGGCTTGGAATGGGCTTTTCAAGTGATCACACGCGTTTTGGCCTCAACAATCCGGATAAGGTAAGGTTCCGCACGATGGTTTGACCTCAGCAAACAGGTCTAACCACTGGCCGCAGGTCGAACCACAAGTCGAACCCACCTACTGGAAGTACTCTACACTTGGTTCGACCTCTTGTACAGGTCGAACCTCTCCCTCTTTGGTCGAACCACAGGTCGAACCTCACCACTGGACAATTTCTGCTCCTGGTTCGATCAATTATCAGGTCGAACCCCAACGTCATGGTCGAACCCATCTTCTCGCGAACTGGTTCGACCATGGTTCGACCTGATAAATAGGTTGAACCCTTCGAGTCGTGGTCGAACCCATCTTCTGCCACCTTACATTGCTGGTTCGACCTGCTGGAGAGGTCGAACCCTTCTCCAACAGGTCGAACCCACCTCTCTCCTTGTTGTTTCACGTGGTCTCGACTTCGTCTCTTCGATTCATGGCACTTCCACTCTGATTTTGCTATGAAAACCACTTAAATAGCTCCACTAACACCTGATTCATGCTAATTCACAATATATATAGGTTTTCCACCTATTTCCACCTCAAAACTCTCCAAAACTAGCACAAAACATGATGCCAAACTTGTGAATTTACACACTCATCAAACCCCCAAACTTACATGTTGCTCATCCCGAGGCAACCAAATCAAACCATAGGAGTCGTGTATAATTCACCAAGATCAAGTACACCACATATCACACATGCAACTTCATTAAATCAAACAAGTATTAATTGCTTCATATATATCACTCGTGCAAAACCAATCCAATCACACACCATTCGGAGTACTAAGTAATCTAGCTCACAAGATAAGTATTTATTCTCTTTCACTCAAGTGCGTGAGGCACTATATAGGTTAATATAAACACTCATATCAATCCATATTCACGCGTAACCATAAGCTTGGCAAAGGTCTCAAAAATCAACTTATAATCAACTCTCCACTAGGATCACAAAGGACTTGTTTTTGGGTTGTAATGTTGGCTCTTTTAAAAAAGGTAGGAAAATTTGGGTAAGTGACTTAAGACACTAGTAGAGAGTTACCTTGGAGGTTCTCGATTTCTTCTTTTTACAGCAAGTTCTCCTCCAATGTCGTCTCTTGAACTTGTAAAATTCCTGAATTTTCCTTCATTTCATGGCATTAACATCATCTTTTCGTTGGACAACTCGGGTACCGGTTTTAGGCACTACCCTTCTTCTCATGTATAGGGGTACCAGTTTCAGGCACTACCCCTAAACAAGATTTAACCATATTCTTTTCATCTACCCATATTCTATCTTCCTTTTTCTTCTTGCAACACTTACTCACCTCAACTCTCTCTACTAGTGAATAGGTTAATCAAGGCTCAAGTAAAGGTTTATAAGGTTATTTACTTCGGCTACCAAAGAAAAGGTTTTTTAACGGCTCAACGGGGCATCCAAAGGTTAATAAAATCATTATGAAGGACAAAATTTGGCTAAGTAACTTAATCACAAAATAATGACCTAAGATCATGTCCTAGCAATTTATCAATCATAAGTCTCACACAAGACTCCAAGCCAAGTTCTAGAATACGTTCATATGAATGATCCTCTCAAGAATAAAACAATCATGATCAAGCATGATTAACAAGGCTGAAATCCTCACATAGGTAAATAGAATCCTAAGTACTCCTCATAGCACATAATTAAGATGAATTCCACAAGAACTCTACATACTTATCAAATTATACATGCTTTTCATCAATAGAAATTAACACATGAACATATGAATGTACAAAATCAACAGCCCATAAACCGAATCAACCATACAAGTATTCAACACTCATGAATCCATCTATCCTAACAATGATATCCAAGATATACATGCCACTCACTCAACCCTTTTCTATCATCAAAGCTGAAGCATACTCATCATCACAGGATTCATCAATAATAAAATAGGAGAACTATAAGAAAGAATTAATTGACTATGTAATCGACTCCATACACTAGAAACACCACTGAACACTAGGCAAATTGCAAAAAATCGACACATCAAAACCGATTAAAGTTTCAATATACCGCAAAAAATCAACTCCCCTAGCAAACATTACAAAGAAAAGATTATATTCTTGGTGCTTCAATGAGGTAAGTACATCACACCCCCCCAAACTTAGTAAAACGTAAGTTGAAACTAAGTTTGCAAAGATGTAATTGTCGAATAATAAGCACCTTAAATATAAAAATTTCTTACTCACACGAAAGAAATAAAGCAATAAAACGGAAAGGCAAGCCCCAAACAGGCGCTCATGTTTAACGTCGTAGAGTCACGACGGTAGAGGACGGTCTTCTCGCATCCTCACCTTCAAATACTTTCTTTCCCTCTTCTTGTCTACACTCAACACCTCACCTTTCTTGCTCACAAAAATATGATCATTGAAATTTTCTTCCTCCCATGGCTGTCTAGACTCCTCCTTGTCAACCTTCCACTTAAATTCAGAATCATCTACCTTAGAAAAATCAAGATTAAACAAGTTAGAAACCATATCAATGCTCTAGCATGATTGAGTCTCCATGGGCATCTTCATTCCATGATCAAGAGAGAAAACCACATCTTCATTATCCATTCGCAGTCTAAGCTTTCCTTCCTTAACATCTATCATAGCTCCAGCTGTGGCAAGGAACGGTCGTCCCAAAATAAGGGGAATGTCACCCTTATCATCTTCCATCTCAAGTACAAGAAAATACATGGGAAAAACTAACTTATCCACTCTCACTAAAACATCTTCAATTAAACCCTTCGGACAAGTCATGGATCTATCCGCCAATTGAAGAGCAATATTAGTGGGTTTAAGATCCCCCAAACCAAGCCTTTTAAATATGGACAAAGGCATCAAGTTAACGCTTGCCCCCAAATCACACAAGTCTTTATGTGCTGACCCTTTTCCAATGTCACAAAGAATAGTGAAGCTTCCTGTATCCTTTAACTTTGCAGGCAGCTTCCTATGAAGGATCGAGCTGCAATTCTCTGATAGGTTCACCGTCTTCACTCCGTTCAAGCTTCTCTTCTTTGATATAATATTCTTGAGGAATTGGGCATAGTATGGCATCTCCATGATTGCTTCAGAGAAAGGAATGTTCAAGCTTACTTTGCTCATGACATTGTGAAACTTCTTGAACTTTTCTTCCAATCCCTTCTCGGCCAATATCGAAGGAAACGGAGGAGGTATCTTGGTCTTTGGTCTTCCCCATTCATCACATTCAACCTCCTTCGCTTTATCCTTCTCGGCTCTCAATCTCTTTGTTCTTTCCCACTTTTCCTCAGCTATTATCTCTGTACTTTGCTCATTCTGAACTACTGGAGTAGCATCCATATCATAAGGAACATTAGGTGCAACAACAGACACGTTTTGGCGAGGTTCGACCTGGGTTCGACCTGTTTCAGAGGTCGAACCAGGTACGTAATGGTCGAACCTATCTCCTGGAAGACTGCTCTCTTTCTGCTCTTGAGGTTTGACTAGGGTTCGACCAGTGTTGGAGGTCTAACCACTGCCCCCTAGGTCGAATCGCCTCACTGTAAAGTTTTTATCCTCCGATTTGACCTGGGTTCGACCTATTTGAGAGGTCAAACCATTACGGTCGTGATCAGACCGTTGCTGTGACAAAATAGAGTGCTCTGAATGATGAGGTTCGACCATGGTTCAACCTGTATGCTAGGTCGAACCCTCTTGGTGTTGGTCGAACTGATGATTTTGAAAAACAGAGAGCTTTGAATGGTGAGGTTCGACCATGGTTCGACCTTTATACCAGGTCAAACCCTCTGGGTGTTGGTCGAACTGATGCTTAGTCATGTCCAAATTTGATTTCGGCCTCGTCATTCCTTCATACTATGTTTCAGACCTTAACGTGATGGCTTTATCTTCCAATTTTTGTGTCAATTGATTCACGTTCGCGGTCATCTGCCCCATAATCAAAGTAAGCTCCTTCATCTGCTTAGATAAATCTGCATGATCAACATTCATGGTATCCTCAAGATGATCAATCATTGCATTGTTCTCAGTCATGTATCGATTGAAGGTATCTTCAACACTCTTCACTTCTTGCTGCTTCATATTAGGCTCCCTTTGTGTCAACTCTGTGATCTGCCTCTGCTGGAACTCTAGTAGCTTGTTGATGTTAGCTAGACTAGAGATGATCTCATCATCCCTCTTCGGCTTCACCACTTGATGTTCAACCTGCGCTGCCTCGCCCAGTAAATATGATCCTCCATCTCTCTCTATTGGCCAGTCATGTGAATTCATAGAGATGTCTTCAAACAACTTTTCTACTTTAAGTGCTGTCTTTGATAACAGCGCTCCTCCTGATGATACATCAATAAAAATACGCGACTCACAATCCAATCCATAGTAGAAGATGCTTATCTATTTAGCCTTTGGCATTCCATGCTGTGGACACCTCCTGAGCATGTCTTTAAACCTGTCACACGCCTCATAAAATTTCTCACCCTGATTCATAACAAATCGAGTGATCTCTTGCTTCATTCTTAAGATCCTTGAGGGTGGCATGTATCTCTCCAAGAACTTCTGCTGCAGTTGGTCCCATGTATTGCAATCAGCTGGATTAAGGGTCTCATACCAAGCTTCCGTCTTATCAATTAAAGAGAACTTGAATAAGGCGATCTGTCTAGCATTATCATCCGCTCCACTGCCCTTTTGAGTGCTTGCATAACCAAGAAATCTTCGGAGATGCTGATATGGATCTTCAAAACAATCTCCAGAAAAGGAATTCTTCTCTACCATGTTAATAAGAGCGGGATGTATCTCAAAATCATCATCTTCCCCCCTTGCTCCTATCAACCCCATGTTCACATTCCCAAAGTTCATGAAAATTTTACGAATGGAAACTTTATCCAAATTCTGCCTTGCTCCGGCCATGTTTAGATCAATGTGTTATTCCTTCTTTTCCTTCCTCTCCTTTTACAAGCGCACAAGTAACTCAGAAAAATTCAAGGTTAGATAGAAATAAATAATCACAAATAAAAGAAAAAGAAAAAAAATCTTAATCAACTAGAAATAATAAAATCAATAATAACAGCCGTCCCCGGTAACGGCGCCAAGAACTTGATGCGTGTTTTCTTTGCACGGAAAATTAATCCCCAAGTATTAAGGATATCAATTGCAGCTTAAGCAAGCGACCAAGTAAATATCGAACCCAAAGGACGGCGTATTATCAATTTAATTATTATCTAAATTAATTAAGACAAGTTGGCAATTAAGTTTGATGTTTAGGATGATTAAACTAATAAACAAGTAATTAAAATAACAAATAAAATAAATATCACTTGAAGGATACGAAAATGGATCAAGTAGGAGAATAGGTAGCTCTAGGATAATACAGTTTCACTACTTAACTTCTCTTCCATGTGTTAATGTCCGACTCTACCTTGTGGAATATGGACGCATCAATAAATCATGCATATTTACTCTATAGACACAAGTAAACATGCATGTAACACGTGTGAATAACCTGGGAGCAAGAGACATAATTTTACCCCCCTATCTAGGTACTATCAGTATCAATTATTTCCCCCTAGGATTGGTACTCTAACCCGATATGATCTCCCTTTATAGGTACTATAAAATTATCCTCTTTATCCTACTTATTAACCCGAATTCAATTCAATTAATAAGTATTCATATATGATAGTTCTAATAAGACTTCGGAATCCCTTCACTTATAATTATAACTTAAAACCTTACTCAACAGTGAACGCACTCAACCAATAACCATGTTATGTATTCAGACTCTACACAACGATTATTGATGCACAAAACGACTATGAGTATGGATTAAAAAGGCACAATCTTATATAAAATAAACCACAAGTAGTGTTGTACGGAGTATACACATGGAAGTTCAATTAACTAGATAAAACCTTCACAACCCTAGTTCTACCAAAAAGGCTCTAGCCCATGGTGTTGTAGGAAACACACATGGGTGTTGGATAGATCTTACCGGGATGTCCGAAAAATACAAGATAAATTAGGAAATGAATAAACCCTAGATTTGGCGTCATCGCGTCCTTCTCGCTCTTGAATTCTCCTCTTAGTTCTCCTCTTGATTCCACAAACGAATCTTCAAAGTGATGGATGGATGGAGAAAAGGATGATGGTTTGGGGGTGATCCCCCCTTGTGGGGTGTTGTATGTTGTGGCCTCTCTTCTCCACTCTTGTTGTGTTGTTGGTGATTGGTGACGTCTTCCTTGACAGCATGAGCCTCCTTTTATACTTGTAATCATGTCTCTAGGCTTGGAATGGGCTTTTCAAGTGATCACACGCGTTTTGGCCTCAACAATCCGGATAAGGTAAGGTTCCGCACGATGGTTTGACCTCAGCAAACAGGTCTAACCACTGGCCGCAGGTCGAACCACAAGTCGAACCCACCTACTGGAAGTACTCTACACTTGGTTCGACCTCTTGTACAGGTCGAACCTCTCCCTCTTTGATCGAACCACAGGTCAAACCTCACCACTGGACAATTTTCGCTCCTGGTTCGACCAACTGTCAGGTCGAACCCCAACATCGTGGTCGAACCCATCTTCTCGCGAACTGGTTCGACCATGGTTCGACCTGATAAATAGGTCGAACCTTTTTAGTCGTGGTCGAACCCATCTTCTGCCACCTTGCATTGCTGGTTCGACCTTCTGGAGAGGTCGAACCCTCCTCCAACAGGTCGAACCCACCTCTCTCCTTGTTGGCTCGCGTGGTCTCGACTTCGTCTCTTTGATTCTTGGCACTTCCACTCCGATTTTGCTATGAAAACCACTTAAATAGCTCCACTAACACCTGATTTATACTAATTTACAATATATATAGGTTTTCCACCTATTTCCACCTCAAAACTCTCCAAAACTAGCACAAAACATGATGCCAAACTTGTGAATTTACACACTCATCAATGGGGTTGATAGGAGTAAGGGGGAAGATGATGATTTTGAGATACATCCCACTCTTATCAGCATGGTGGAAAAGAATCCCTTTTCTGGAGATTGCTTTGAAGATTCATATTAGCATCTCAGAATATTCCTTGGTTATGCAAACACTCAAAAGAGTGCGGGAGCTCATGATAATGCTAGGCGGATCGCCCTATTTAAGTTCTCTTTTATTGATAGAACAGAAGCTTGGTATGAAACTCTTGATGCCACGGATTGCACTACATTGGACCAACTGCAGCAGAAGTTCTTGGAGAGATACATGCCACCCTCAAAGGTCTTCAGAATGAAACAAGAGATCACCCAATTTGTTATAAATCAGGGTGAGAAATTTCATGAGGCGTAGGATAGGTTTAAATACATGCTCAGGTGGTGTCCACAGCATGGAATGTCTAAGGCTCAGTATATAAGTATCTTCTACTATGGTTTGGATTGTGAGTCACGTATTTTTATCGATGTATCATCAGAAGGAGCGCTATTATCTAGAACAGCACTTGAAGCAGAAAAGTTGTTTGAAGACATCTCTATAAATTCATGTGTGACTGGCCTACGGAAAGAGTAAGAGGATCATATGTACTTGGTAAGGTGGCTCAGGATGAACATCAGGTGGTGAAGTAGAATATGGATGATGAGATCGTCTCTAGTCTAGCTAACATCAGCAAGCTATTAGAGTCCCAGCAGAAGCAAATTACAGAGTTGACACAAAGGGAGCATAGTATGCGGCAGCAAGAAGTGAAGAGTGTTGAAGATACCTTCAATCGATACATGGCTTAAAATGATGCAAGAGTGGATAGACTTGAGGCTACTATGAATGATAATCATGTACATTTATCTAAGCAGTTGAAGGACCTTACTTTGATGATGGGGTAGATGACCGGGAACGTGAATCAATTAACAAAAACATTAGAGAAAGGGATATTCCCGTCTCAAGGCATAATGAACCCGAAAGAGTGCGAAGCCATCATGTTGAGGTTCGAAACGCAGTATAAGGGACCGATGATGCCAGTAGCGGATTCGAAAGCTTCAAGGAGCTAGTTAGATGATTAGTCATAATATAGTGGGCATGATCAATTAAAGAAATTATCGAACCACAGGGAGGAACGTGCTAGAGTTTAAGCGATCTCAAGCTTATCGTGATTTTATAAGGACGACGGAAGAGAGGATAGGAGCAAATGAATGCAATTATGCTAAAGCAAAAAATAAAGATAAAGTGAATGCAAAGATAAAAGGGGTTCCAAATGATGCAAGGATGAGATTAACAACAATCATGGCATAGATAATTAAGTAATTATGCAATTAATTCTAATCTCTCATGGACAAGGTATAGAAGCGATCACTAATTCCACCTAAACTCTCTCTCGAGATGGATAGGATGTAGGCCCTCAACAAGGCTCTCAAACGCACATAGGATCGAGACAATAGCAAACACCTCCCACTAGGTACTAATTACTCTATGAGTTCCCTAATTAGGTACTAAATCATAAGCAATATTCCCTTTTAAGGTACTATGAATTCACTAATTGTTTGGATCTCCTCACCTAATCAACCAATCTCTCGATTAAGCTAATCAAATGTTCTATCAAAGGGTTCTAAATCTAGAAGGATATCTCTATCTCATTCTAAATTAATGCACATGAAGTGTATGATGAAATGATTCAATGAACTATCCTAAACACATAATTGATTTCTCAATCTAATTACATGCCCATGACAATTAATCACACATGTCATCATATAAATCAAGCAATAAACAATCAATGATAGAAATAACACAAAACCCATTCAAGATTAAAATCCAATTGCATAAATACTAAATTATCCAACACCAATCATGGAGCTAATCTCACAAAGGAGATTAGCCTCTCATATCCATAAGAAAATTAACATAGACATTAAGATCCTTACAAAACATGATCAATCTATAAAGAAATGCACAAAAATTAGAATTAGATTCCCCCTTTGAAGTGCTTCAATGGAGATCTCCTTCTTCTTCTTGTGATCTCACTCTCCCTTGCTTCCTTGATCACTTGGATGGTGAATTTGATGGAGGGGATCAAGTGTAGATGGGTGGATGAAGAATGGATGAAGATGATGGTGGAAAATGGAAGAAATTGTGTGTGAGGTGTGTGGGGAAGGTGGAATTTCGGATCTTTTTCAAAAAATCTGAATGGAGGGGTATTTATACTCCTTGACAAGCTTCTAGAAGGATTCTGAATTTTTCTGATCCCTGACACGACACGAGTCGTGTGGCACAACACGGCCATAAGGTGCCCGTGTTGCGTGAACTGATGCTCCCGCACGGCCATCGCTTACAGGCCCGTGTTGGCTACACGGGTCGTGTGCTGCAACACGAGTCGAGCTCCGCAACACGGCCAAGTGGTGGTCGTGTTGGATGAATAGATGTTGCCGCACGACCATTCTGGACAGGCCCGTGCTAGCTACACGAGTCGTGCACTGCGACACGGCTCGTGCCACCGACACGGCCAGTCGTGTTGCTGCTGCCCTGATTCCTTCACTGTTTTGGCTCGTTCTTCCTCGTTTCAACTCCAAATTGAGATCCGCTTTTTCCTACATCTTCACAACCAAATAACACATAAAATACGGGTAAAATAATACGAAAACACATATAAAAAGACACTAAATTCTAGGTGAAAATATCACTCATCATTAGACCATAGTTCGACCAAGTGTCTTGGTCAAACCACCTCTAACAAGTCGAACCAGCTTGGGAATATTCTGGAGATTGCCGATGGCTAGTTCGACCTCGGTTTGAGCAAGGTCTTGGTCAAACCAGCTCCTAAGAGGGTTTGAACAGAAAGCCACAAAAGAGAGGATTGTTTTTGCACTTGAATCACCTCAATCAGAGGTCGGATGCGAAAGTTATGCTCAAAACTGTGAGACTGCACAGTCACGCTTAGGAAGTCAATTAAATCAGTCGTTCGAGTTGAACCTTCAAGCAATGAAGATGCCCATGGAGACTCAATCATGCAAGAACATAGATATAATTTCTAACTTATTTAATTTTGATTTTAATAGGACATATGACTCTGAAATTCAGTGGAAGATTGACAATGAGAAGTGTAAATAGCTGAGGGAGGAAGGAAATTCTAAGGAACATATACTTGTGACCAAGAAAGGTGAGGCGCTAAGTGTAGACAAGAAGAGGGAAAGAAAGTACTTGAAGGTGAGGATGCGAGAAGATCGTCCTCTAATCAAGTAGTCTTCAAAAGGTTTCATACCGTCGTAACTCTTAAATATGAGTGCCTATTGGGGGCTTGTCCCTTCTGTTTTATTGCTTTATTATTTCTTTTGTGTGAGTGAGGAGTTATTATATTTAAGGTGCTCACTCTTCGACAATTACATTTCTTTTCAAACTTAGTTTTAACTTATGTTTTTACTATGTTTGGGGGGTGTGATGTACTTACCTCGTCTTATGAGCACCGAGAGTATAATTTTTCCTTTCGTTAGTTATTTGTTTGTTAGGAGGTTGATTTTTTGTGGCATATTAATATTTTAACCAGTATGTAAATTTTTTACAACTTACCTAATGTTTAGTGTGTTGTGTTGGTGTTTCTAGTGTGTGGAGTCGATTAGATAATCAATTGAGTCTTTCTTATAATTCTCCTATATTATTATTTATGAATCCTGTGATGATCAGATATATTGAGCTTTGATGATAGAAACAGGCAAATTGAGGCTTTAACCTGATCGAGTTGAATAACTCGAGGAGCTCGTGCATACGTTTAAGAAAAATCAGGTGCCCTCATTTCCTTATTCTAATTTTTATATGTGCTTTTATTTAATGGAGTGGAAGGATTGAGTTTATGGTTGTGATGCATGTGAGCTTATACTTTTAAATTGCCTAATATTCATATGCTCTTGAAATTTATGAAGGAAGTGTACTTGAATTATATTGTGGTATGAAGTTCTATGTGTACTTGTGAGATATTACTTACTATGAAAAGTGTTATGTTACTTGTTAAAATCCATGTGAGATTTTAAGCCTTATGATCATATACATAATCACATGATAATTCTTTTCTGGTGAGCATCGTTCTGGTATGTGTATTTTATAACTTGCCTCTTGTCTTATTTGAAGCTACATGTGTGTTAGATGATGGGAGATGATTTTAGGCCATCCTTAAATTTATAAGTCACTTAGCTAAATAATTCCCTACCAAATGATGTTTATCCGTAGTTAGCCTCGTTGAGCCTAAAACCCTCATTCTTTGCAGCCTACGAGAAATAATCACTTTGAGCATCTGAATTTTTTTAGCCTTGATTCTATGACGAGAATTAATGATTTTTCAAAGTGTGTTGATGTAGTTTGATAACAGCTTGGGAAGGAATGAAGTTAGTGTTGAAATAGTGATTGAGCTTGAAAATACATCTAAGGAGAAGCATGGAGTAGTGCTTAAATCTAGTACTCCATTGAATCAAACATCCTAGGGTAGTGCTTAAATGTAGTACCCTATGGAGGATGCATGACGTAGTGCCCGAAACTGGTATCTCAAGAGAAAAAAAGAGGGAAAAAAGGAGAAAGAAAGAGAAGGAAAAAATGTTATGCTAGAAAAAAAAAGAAGAGTAAAAGAGTTGAGGAGGATGTTGTGCTTAATTGAAGTGAGTAAGAAGAATGAAAGATTATGATACCCACTTGATTGATCCGAGTTTTGAGTCACTTTTCCATATATATTTCCTACCTTAACCAAAGAACCATCATTACATCTAAAAGAAAAATCCTTTTTGATCCTATTGTCGAATCATATTTTTAGTGGTGGGGAGTTTGAGAGTTTTGGCAAGCTTATGGTTACACATGCATTTAAATTGAATCTGAGCGTAAACACCTTAACCCATAAGTGTACATCTTTTACACTTGAGTACGAGTGATATATACTTCCCGTGAGAACATGTCAATAGAGCATTTGAATTAGTGGTGGTTGTCTTATCTTGTATGCTATGAATTGATTATTACATGTAATGAGAGTTGCATGATCTAAGTTGAGGATAATTATATTTTGAATAAAGTATTTGTTATAGTCCTTTTTCCCCGCTAATTTTCTTACTCTCTTTCTATTTTTTTTTATTTTATTGCCTCAGGACGAGCAACGAGTAAGTTCGGGGGATTCCTAGATCTACCAAAAAGGTTCTAGCCCATGATGTTGCGAAGAACAATCATGGGAGTTGGATAGATCTTACCCATATGTCCGAAAAATACAAGATAAATTAGAAAATGAATAAAACCCTAGATGTTGGCATCTTCGCATCCTTCTCCATCTTGAATCCTCCTCTTGGTTCTCCTCTTGATTCCACAGACGAATCTTCAAAATGATGGATAGATGGAGAAAAGGATGTGGATGATGGTTGGGGGCGATCCCCCCTTGTGGGGTGTATGATGATTGTGTTGCGCGGTGCCTTATCACATGAATAATGATGTAAAATATATATAGGTGTGAAAGGGAATTAAATAAGAAAATAAAATATATGGGTAAATCATGGAGGACTATGTGATAAGGAGATTAATTATGCTCCAAGAAATATGTAATTTTCAGAAATTTTCAGAAATTCTCGCTGCCAGCTGCGTAACTTCACAATTTGAGCATAACTTCCTCGTCCAAACTCCGATGTGAGTGATTCCTACTCTCACGTGATCCTCTATTCTTTGGCTTTCTATTAATATAAAGAACTCACCAAAAGTCTAACATTTGAAGATGTAACAAGTCATGTAAAGTGGAAAAGTCGCGCTGAGTAGAAACAGCTTGAGCGATATCACCATTTCGATCATAACTTTCTCGATTGGACTCCTATTGAGGTATTTCTTATACCAAAACGACCCTCTCTCCCTCTCTTCTGTGGCTTTCTAACCATATATAATACTTATAGTTCAGAATTCCACACAAATATAAAAAAATTACACAAGTTAGACGTGCATTTTTCAGCATTCCAACACAAGTTGTACTTTTTTCCCAACTTTGCACTTTCGATCCTTTTTCCATCTAAAACACAATAAAACACCTCAAACGCACCTTTTTCTCATATATATCAAATATAAGACACTTGTACTAAAATATAACAACAATTCTCATCAAAAAGGTGTTAAATTGGACACTAAAACACACTTATTTTCACTCTCATCACCCAATTAAGATAAAGTGATTTATTTATGTTGGTCTCATCTACTAAAAAAATAAATGTAACTCTTGTAGGGAGACACTCTAATTAGTAAAATGTAACTCTTATAGCAGGGCAGAGGGAGTATATCTTTTCGTTATAGTTGTTATATTACTTTTTATTCGTCTCACATAAGCCTTTACGCGAGACGATTTTAAAAAATCATTGACAAATATTATTGAATGTTTGATATGATAGAATAGTGAACTGAGTGTTGATTTAATTGAGATAAAATACTTGTGTGAAAATATTTTACAGAAAAAAAAAGTTGTATGGCAGATTAAAAAGGATAACAATTTAATAAAATTTAATACCTAAATAATTAAAATTAATAGTTTGTGCATTGAATTATTTTATGAGTAATTTATTGTATAAATAAAAAGTAATAATATTTTTAATAATAAATAATACTTCCTTCGTTCACTTAAAAGAGATCTATTTGCTTTTTGTAGGTGGATTTGGATTAAGGAGAATTATTATTTAATGTACAATAGTTAGTTGTATTATTGGGTATGTGGACTCCATATATTTAAGGGTGCAACTATTCGCACCCCTGATTTTACTAGGCGTATCCCAATTACTAAGTGTACCCCAATAAAATTTAAAAATACATATATTTATTATATTGTGAAAATTTTATCGGACATTACTTCTTATATCATTAGAATAAGAAGAGAGTTTATTTACCATTGTACCCTTTCTCTTCTCTATATAAAGAGTGAGAATATTAGGGTTTTACATATTCGTATCAACACCCCCTTCTCTCTACTTCTGTATTCTTCTCTTCTTTTTTATGATTATCTTATTGTTCTTATCAAATAGTTTACAACATGTTATCAGCACGATCTAACAACTGAGCTATTGAGTCTACTAATAGAGGGAGAATAGTTACTAATTGACGAAAACCTCGTGTCTTTTCTGCAAGGTATTATTAAATTTTTAAATTTATTCAATCGGAATCATATTAGAATATGATTAAATCCAGAACTTATATTTGATATCAAAGTGCCTGATGCACGAATATTTGGTAAGATAGAATAAAATACTGAGGTTGAGCTTAACTCGTTAAATATTTATTTAAATGTTATCTGAAATGATATGAATATTTGTCCTAGAAGGACATATGAATGATAAAGTGGTGATCAGTTAAAGTTCAAAGGGTTCTTACAGAGGCCCAATATATAATATACTCTCCCATTATACATTACGTTTCGCTACTTCATTTATATGGCAGTTTCAATATATTTAGGTATGCAGTAAATACACAGCATTATATGATTTTCATGAAAATCCACAAAGGAATAAATCTTCTCAATTTGGATGAGAATAAAATATCAAAACATATAGCTATAATATTGGTCATTTCAAGACCTTGAAATAGTTCATATGGATATACTACATTTTAATTTGTTATTTCTTCCTGAAGAAGAATGATAATTGTGTGTATATGAATGGTTTAAGTTTGAAATGTATACTCCCTCCATCTCATTTTAGATGGCATACTTTCCATTTGAACTGTCCCACAAAAGTTTGTACATTTTCAAAAAAAAAAAGAAAAAAGTAAAAAACAACCACCCTTCCTTATACACTTTATTTGCAAAAAACCTGTTGGCAATTTGATCGTGTGGTTCAATGTGATCCGTTAGTAAAACAGGCAAATAATAACAGCGGAAGCAATTAAAATTGTTTACAGTACTTCTGGGTTGATGTAGAGGATGAAGATCTGTGATGAACACCTCTGATCTTCTACTGTATGTCCCAAAGTCAACTCTGGTGTTGGGTGATCAACAATCCCCAGAGTTCTCTCAATCTGCTCTCTGTTTTTCTCCCGTATGTCAAATGAGGCACTGACTTAGGTTTAACAGGAACTGAGATGACTTATATACTTGGGCTACAGCAGGGACCAGGAGGAGAAATTGGGCTGGGCCTCAATTGAATTTAATTAACCAAGTTTAGCCCAAAGCTTTTAATTAAATCCAATAATAATAATATAGTCCACTAAAATATTATTACTGCACTACCCGTCCAATCCCAAAATTATGTTCTGGGCTCCTTCTTATTATAAGCCCGATGGTCTCCCCATGTTTAAGAAATACAATGTCCATTAATTAATTAAGTTACTGACAACTCAAATTAATTAATATCTCATCCGAGAGTAGTACCACTCAACCTTATTATCATTCCGGAAATTAATCCACTTGCAAGATTTACATGATAAACCTTATGAGCTCCTCAAGGGGTCATCATCAACTTATGTCGGATATGGATTCCTTCTACAATCAACAGCACACCATAGAGACAGCACTACTTCCCAACTCACCGAGTATATTGATTTAATACTTATAAATCTCACCCATTGATGAATCAAAGAAATACATACTGCCCTACGTGTCGAGGTTATTGTATAGGGATTAAGAGCACGGACTTCCATAATAACAGAGATCAAGTTCTACTATATAGTCCGTATAAGAAGAACGATCTCAGGCGGTCCTGCTCAATACACACAAGTGCACTAATGTGATTCTATAGCCAAGACAAGCTAATACCAAACCACACTACAACTATACCGATAGAGAGTCCCCATCTATCTCAGTTGTGAGCATATGTTTATACTTTATAAGGAAACTGATAATATGATCTTCTGCGTGTTGTCGCACAATATATTATCTACAGTATAAGTAATGGACTATTGCATCATGCATATAAAATAAATTATAAGATGCAACAATTTGATCAATGATTCTCATTTCAAATATTGTTATGACATTTTTCATACTAAAGCTAGACTTTTAGTATACAATCCAACAAAACCATCTCTACCTAACATACTTTATCATTTATTTATTACAAAAAAAAATACCATTACACCCTAAAAGTTATCACTTTCTTAATCTCCGTGCCGAAATTGGGGTGTAATCTTTCATGGGATGGAGGGAGTAAGAAATTTATATAACCTAACTCATGCCAAGATGATGGATTTTTCGGAATGAAAGAAATTGAATAAACCAAATAGTTGTCTCAACCTGTAGATTGAGAATATTTTAAAATTTAAATACTAGTTAATTTATTTGATGATTGTTTTAGATGAATTCTCGATATATCTATTCATGTTTTATGCCAATTGTCGTTTTTATCCCTTGAAGCGTAAAACTAATGTTTATATACTTGAAGTATAAAATGAGGATATTTTGGGCTAAAAGTCCCTCCATTCAGTGCTTTTAAAGCACATGTTTTCTCATAATTGTATTAGGCCTGATATGCACTTATGATGAACTTGCTAGCAAGAGATATTATAAATCTCTGATAAAGAGAAGTTACATGAAATTAGACGTATCCTCAAATATCTCGTATATACAAAAATATATTGGTTTATTTATAAGAAACCAACATGACATTGGCATATTGATTTGAATGTTAATTAAATCATCCCCATAATGTTGAAGTTTCAAACTTATGTTATGATTAGATTGCTGATATAATAAACTTATAACCATGGGCATTATTAAATATACATTTTTCCAGTCTTTGAGAAGATAAAAAATTATATGCTGCATAGATGAGCAATTAATGTAATATGAGAGACATGACATATTTATTTTATATGCTCCAGAAGGGCAGTGAGATATTATACATAGTGATTTGCTAATGTAAAAAATCTGTATTATTTATTATTATTTTATTTACTCCCAAATTATATTTTAATATGTACTTGTAATATTATATTATGTAAACCTAGAAGAATGTCGTTTTCAGGGGGAGTGATAATTTCAAGTAAATTCTAAAATTTTGATCCTAAAGATCAGCAGTTATATTTCAAAACACCGCTAACTTAAGGAGGAGCAGTAATTTCTAAACAATCCAAAAGATTAGGTCCTGAAGACCAATATTTGTACTATTTTTCCCTTTACTAAATTTTTTCCCATTGAACTTTCTTAGTCTAAGGTTTTGATGAGGCAACTAAAGTAACTTATGAAAATTGTAAGACTTGTACTCTCTTTTTTTAACTAAGTTTTTTCCTAAAAGGTTTTCTTAGTTGAAGGTTTTTAATGAGACAGGTAAGATATTTATCTTGGGGAATAAACAACATCTAAATAATCCTGAAGGTTGAGTCCTGAAGACCAAGTTGTACTTTTTTCTTAGTTGAATGTTTTTAATGAGGCAGCTATTATGAAATATTAAAATCATAAGACATAGGGATATCAATGAGCCAGGTCTGGCCGGGTAGTTAACTACCCAAACCTGGCCAGTTTTGAAAATTCCCATCCCAGACCCGCCCCAAGACCCCATGGGTCCTACTTTACAGGCTCATGCCCCGCCTTGTACGGGGCAGGTACAACCCGCCCCATTCTTTTTTTTTTGTTACAACCCCATAGTTACACTTCTACTTCCCATGCCCACCATATCTGCTTCCAAGGCTACCTTCGAGAATTTCAACTCATACTCATGGACACTAAAAGAACATAATCATTCAACAATTAGGTGGGATGAATCCCCTTAAAAAAGGAAGGCTAGAGATTCAAATTAATGGAAACTTAAAATTAATTTTTCTAAAGAAAATTAGAAGGGGTAGGAAATCCCCAAAGCAAATGCACAGAAGAAAAATAACAAACAAAAAATATTTCATATCAATTATGAAATACTTCTCCTACAGCTTGCACCACATAAGGGCTGCCCCCACTACTCTAACAAACATTTTAAGAAGAATTATTACGATCTTACTAAGAAAATGGAGAGACAAGAGAGAGTATTGGCAACTTGGTAGAAATGGCTATGGTAGAGACAAGAGAGAGTGTTGGCAACTTGGCAGAAATGGCTATGGTAGGGGAAGGTAAATTGCGGCTAGTGTTGGTGTAATGAATATGAGAGGCTGATAGAGATATTATTAGGGTTTCCACTCTTAAATAATACATCAAAATAAATAATTAATATAATTATATATTATTATTATAGTGTTTCGGGGCGAGACTAAACTATTACCTGGACCCGCCCCGAATGTGTACGGGTCTGGGCCGGCCCCCCCCCCATTTCTTCTACGGACTGGGTCTGGGCCGCCTTAAAATGTGTGGGGTGGAGCAAATTTGACATCCCTAATAAGACATGTACTCTTTTCCTCGACTGGTTTTTTTCACAGGGTTTACTAGCGAAATTTTTAACGAGGCATGCATATGACGTCGCAACGACATAATGTCCAAGGGGGAGTGTTGTGAAATATTTTATATGGACATTACTTCTTATATCATTAGAATAATAAGAGAGTTTATTTACCATTGTACACTTTCTCTTCTCTATATAAAGAGTGAGAATATTAGGGTTTTATGCATTCATATCAACACCGTTAATAAAAATCTCTCCTTCTCTCTACTTCTGTATTCTTCTCTTCTTCTTTATGATTATCTTATTGTTCTTATCAAATAGTTTACAACAAATTATTAATTATATTCATTTGGGACCATTTTACTTAGGGGTGGCAATTCGTGCTATTGGGTTGAATTTTGTGCCGACACGAAAGTGACACGACATGATAAGGAAAAATTCGAACAACACGAACATGAAAAATAATGGGTTGACACGACATGATAACAACACGATAAGAAAAAAATAACAATTAAAAATAATAATTTTTAAAAGAAATATATTTTAAAATTATAAATGAGTATTTTTATTATAAATTTATCAAATTTTATATTTATATTGGGTTTTAAATAGTCAATGGGTTGTTAACAGGCTAATGGGTTATATGTTATTTTTAATCATATTTAATAGGTTGACACAAACCTGACATAAACATGAAACGAAATTTTTGTTTCCTTATCAGGTTGACATGATAACGACACGAACCCAAAAAGGCCAAACACTAACCACATTATCGTGTTGTGCTATCGTATCTTGTCGAGAATTATCACCCCTAATTTTTTCCTTTTATTAAAAAAACTCCATTTACCCTTTTAATTAAGGGTGGGATATTAATATCCATTTTTACTTCGCGTACCCCATTTTAAAAATTAATATATTTTAATATAATAAAACTAAAATATTCTTATATTAATGAATAGATATTTATAACATTAAAAAAATCAAATTACATTCATAATTCTGTAATTTAGTTTTTTTTAGGTTTATTCAAATTTCATTTCTGAAACTAATTTAGCAATCTCTTTAATACACACATCCAAAACATAATCCAGCTCAACATAAAAGAAATCATCTCTACACAAAACAAATCGAGCAACCGATAATGTCAGGCCGAGAAAAAAGAGACAAGGGTTTGGAGAAAGGCGGAGAAAAGAGGCACCAGAAAGTGCTGATTGCTGAGAGATAATATCTTTGGAAAAGTTAGTGGTCTGATCCAGCATGAGTGGCGTTCTAAGTCACTCATTATCGTGTCAATCGAGTTGGATACCAAGTCAATTGATAAGAGTGCTAAGTTTGGGTTGGCTTTGGCTCTCAAGCCATGACAAAATATTTCTATGAATTGCTTGAACATGGAGCTCCATGCTGCAACTTTGTTTTAAATTGGCACATTCAACAGTTTATTTGATACTTCCAGAAATAACTAGGTTGTTTCTCGAATCTTTGATTAATTTAAATTCCATCATTAATCATGTGATAAACATGTATAATTTTTCACGTCTTAATTCTTTCTTGATGATTGAGCAAGATTTTTGTGGATATGATTCATGTGATGAAGGTTCTTAAATATGTGCCTCTTTGTATGAAAAGTAAATCCGGGTTAGCACCTCATTCATGAGGTGCACCCCACCTAGTTTATAATAGATGCTATAAGAATTTTCACGCAGGCCAACATTTTACACCAAGCTCCCAATAAAATTATTACACTCTATCAAACATCATAAAAGCCAATACTATATGTCAAATTAGCCCATATTAAGGGCTACCAAACGAGCCCTTAATGTTTTGATAATGCATCATCATAAGCATGATATAAAATTTTATTTTAAATTTTAAAATTTAATACTTTTATAATAAATTTAATAGTAAAATTAATCAGACAAAATTTTAAATTTAATACTTTTATTAACTAGTTTAAAAAATTAATTAGACAAAAACATTGATTAAACAAAAAAATTTCTTTTAATTATTTAATTATAACTACATGTATTCCTTTTGGAAAACTAGTTAATAATTATTCAATTATTATCGGTTATAAGTAATACTCCCTCCGTCCCAACTTCAACTTCACACTTTCCGTTTTGGTCCGTCCCAAATTCAACTTCACAATTCCATAAAAAGAAAAGCAACAAACTAATATCCCTCTAACGTACTTTAATTTTTAAATTTGTCATCACATTTTTAACACACATAACATACTTTATCATTTATTTATTACCCAAAAATACCATATTACCCTCAAAAGTAAGTCAAAAAGTGACTTTTCTTAAACTCCGTATATACAATAAACGTGAACTTGAATTTGGGATGGAGGGAGTATAAAAGTTTCAAGGAGGGAACAGAAGAAAAAAAAAAGAAAAGAAATTTGATATATATATATATATATATATATATAAAAGGATGAAATGAATCCATTGTTAAATAATTAACAACATGCTTTAAATAAACAGTTCAACTGTGGTGCACGACCGGTGCACCTGAACGACTTCAACCGTTAAATCAAATTTTAATATAATCTCTACTATTAATTAAATTAAATAATTAAAAAATAAAAATATAAAACTACCCCACTACCCCTATAAATTATGGGTGCACCCATAATAACCCTTAAATACATAGTACTTGTTAAAACTTAAAAGAAATCTTGGAAACGTAATACAACATCTTGAAAATATAAATGTATGAATAAGGAAGAGAGTATTAATATTTGTAATTTAATATTCTATATTTCTTGTTAATAAAAAATATTTTTCATTTTTCGGTTGGCCAAGATTCTGGCTATTTAACAATTTTTAAGTTTATTTAAGTCTTTTGAAAATACTCCAAATTAGTATAGTAAACTAGTATTGAACCCGTGCGATGCATAGGATTATTGCGTTATATTTAAAATTTTCTTTGAATTATTACTAAATAGATGATGATATAAAAGAAGAGACCAAAAATATAGAGAGGAAAAGATGTTTGAAAAGGAAAGAGCCACATGCGGCTCGTAGTTGAACTATCTAAAGCGAAAATACTCTTTAAGTTTATATCGATAAACATTAGATGAAGCAGTGGCTAGCCAACTGAGGAGTGAGAGTATGGTGTTGACTACTCTTGTGGATCCTTCATCATCGGTTATTGGAACTAATAGCAGTGACTCTCATTTCGTCAGGCAACAAGCTCCTGTCACCAGGTCCCGCACGCCAGTAGTGAAACATTTTGAGCCTAAAACTACAACTATAGTATGAAATTTTTTTAATAATAAATATTTTTATTAATTCATGTAATATGAAAGTTTTTTGACTTAATCCATGCAAAATCATCGTTAATACATTAATAAGTTTTTTTATCAGAATTATTACTATAAAATACATATTTTTTTAGTAATAAAATTATTATTGCTTTTTTTTTTAAAAATAGTCCTTCCCCTTTCACTATTTATAATATTAGTATCTGCCCATATATATATATATATATATATATATATATATATATATATATATATATATATATATGCATCACATGAGAACGAATTAATTCAATTAATATTACATCAATGAAAAAAATCCATATATATATGCACATGAGAACGAATTAATTCAATTAATATTACATCAATGAAAAAAATCCATATATATATATATATAGTATGCAACACACGTACAACTCGGGATTATTTATTTAATTATTCTTATTTTTTGTAATTAAATAAGTCGTGTTATATAAAAAAACAACATTCATTAAGGATTTTTTTTCTAATGTTGTTTTTTTATATAACACGACTTATTTAATTACAAAAAATAAGAATAATTAAATAAATAATCCCGCGTTGTACGTGTGTTGCATACTATATATATATATATATATATATATATATATATAGTATGCAACACACGTACAACGCGGGATTATTTATTTAAGAAATAATTACTGATAGATACACACTTTGTACCCCTAATTACTACTAGATACATTGATTTAAAATAATTATTATTTAATACAAAATATTAAAGTAAAATACCAAATATACCCCTAAACCCATATACCTTTAAAACACTAACCCCAACCTCCACCCACCACCGGACCACCGCTGCCGCTGCCGGACCGCCACCGCCGCCGCCGCCGGCGGAGCTCCGGCGGCCGGTCGCCCGAAAATCTGTTCGTCAGAGAAAAAAAAAAAAAAAAAAAAAAAAAAAAAAAACTGGTCGCAGGAAAGCTGCCGCGCCGCCGCCGCCGGAGCTCCGGCAGCCGGTCGCCGGAAAAACTGTTCGTCCAAAAAAAAAAAAAACTGGTCGCCGGAAAAACTGCCGCCGCCGGAAAAGCTGCCGGACCACCACATTTTTTTGCTGCACACACTTTGCTGCACATGAACTTTTGCTGCACACAATATTTATGTGCAGCACATTAATAGGGGTAATATTGGAATATCACTATATATTTTTGTACCTAGTAGTAATACTTTTGTATGTTTGTATCTCATAGTAATTTAGGGTTTTTTTGTGTACCTAGTAGTAATCCTCCCTTTATTTAATTATTTTTATTTTTTGTAATTAAATAAGTCGTGTTATATAAAAAAACAACATTCATTAAGGAATTTTTTTTTTCTTATAGCTACATAATTTCTTTCATCAATGTAAAGAATTTGCAACAAATTATAACATTTGACTTTTGATAATGTAACGCATTACTAAATCATGTAAAAAGTTAATATATATGTACATATATTCTAACTATTTGAAAAAATCTTGACTTGTATATTTTTTAAATGTTACTTTATAACATAATACAATTAAAAACTATTTATTACTCCCCTAATTCTCTAAAAAGATTTGCGATCATGTAGAGGCAATTTTGTCTCTTTGTTGTATATTTATATAGTTGTTAGTATTTCATTTTTTTTCATTATATTTAAGTGCAATTATGATCAAAATATGTAACTTTTAGTAATAAATCTTTTATTTTACTATTTGTCTAAAATAAATATCAATTACATATAAAAAAAATCTCAATTTATTCTATTATTTTTCTATACATGACTTGATTTGATACTGTTTAATTTATTTATATCGAATAATTTATTTATTAATTGAAAATAATGATACTAAAGTAAATAAGTTATAATAAATATATAGAGAAAATGAATAAATAATAAGACTATACATGAACGAATCAACTTTAATTTATATGTACATATATTCTAATTACTTGAAAGAATCTTGACTTGGCTTTTTTTTAAATGTTACTTTAATTTATAATATAATACAATTGAAACTATTTATTACTCCCAAGTCTCTCTAAAAACTTGATTTGTTCTATCGAAATAAATTTTTCTACTTTTATAAATAAATCTATTCTCAAGAAGAACTTGAAGAAAGCTCATATTTGTCTTGGAGAATCGAATGTGTGTATTTAGAATTATAATCAAAAAATCTTATTTATAAGTGAGGTGAGAGAGAATATTATATGAAATATTATTTTTTCCCTTTATATATATGATTTAATTTGATATTAATTATTTTATTGCATTAAAAGATTTAGTAATAATTAATTTATATCCAAATAAATAAATAAAATATTAAAAATTTAATCCATATTAAAAATAAGAAACACATTATTTAATAAAGAAAATATTAAATAAGGAAGTTAATTAAAAATAAATAAGAAAAATATTTAAAAAAGTATTAAAATTTAAAAAATTAAGAAAATTACATGTCACATCGGAGTGTTTTGGAGATGACACGTCATCTAACATTATTTGTTATGTCAATAAATGCTTAGCCGATGAAATAGTTGCTGCATGAAAATTATGAAAAAAATATTAGGATGTAAAAATATGAAGTTAAAAAATAAGAATACTAAATATAAATATAATAATACCGAATGAGTTGGTTCGTCTTTCATCCAAGATCTTTTTCCTCATCTTTCTATCTTTTATGTGGAGATAAATTATTTCTATCATCTGTTCCTATTTTTTAAAAGAAAAACTGAATAATGACGGCCTAATACTGAGTGAGAACTTATTATTTTACTAAAATACAATATTTAAATAAAATTGCTCAAAGATAAAAAAAAAAGAGTGTATATTAGGTGCACCCGGGTGTACCCTTGCACCCATATTTGTATAATTTTTTATTCTATTTTGTATACATGTTATTCTCTTTGTATACGTGTTTTGTAATATTTGTATACTTTTTTCACACTAAGTTTTTCATTAAAAAAACAAGCATTCATATGTGTATAACTTTTTATTCAATAGTGTATACATGTATTTTAATAATTGTACATTTTTTACACTCAATTTTTTATTAAAAAAATTAACAATTAAATTGTATACATTTTTACTCATAATTGTATATATTTTTGCTTATATTTGTACGTGGGTGCACACTATATTTAGCCAAAAGAAAATAAAATCAATTACCCAATATAACTTCAACTTAACGTGAGATATTAACTTTTATGCTACACATAATATTTTTCTTTCATAAAACAATTACGATTTTTTACTGGACATAACAATTAAAATTCACATTATATTTGTTGCACACAATCATTTATGTTATGCGCAGCAAAAAAACTTTTATGCAGCATAAAATATTATGTACAACACATCGCAAGGGAAATAATTGTCATATATTTATGTAGTTCTTTAATAGTTTTATATTTTTATATTTGTATGCCACAATTATAAAAGAGTTTTCAATGTATCTAAGTTAAAAAAAAAATCAAACTAATTATGTTTAAATCATGTTATTGTCAATTTTAAATTAAAGAAGATTATACGAATAAAAAACAAAAAGTAAGCAATTCACATAATTACAATTTATAACACTGACTTTATCACAATCTTAAATTTAGATAAATTTCGTTAAGTAAAATTATAAAAATTAAGTAAAATTATAAAAATTGGAGTAGCAATTGTATAGAATTTTCTCTTTTACTTTTTAACTTAACACTTATCTAATAAATTTAACTCTATCACAAATATACTTATTCATTATTAAAATAATTAAAAAATAATTGTGATGTAATCATTTGTTCCTTGTTTTTTTTATAACAAAAGAAAAATATATTTAAATAGTGTTATTGTCAATTTTAAATTAAAGAAGATCAAACAAATAAAAAACAAATGGCAAACAATTCACATAGTTATAATTTTATGATATTGACTTTATTACAATCTTAAATTTGGATGAAATTCGTCAAGTAAATTTGTAAAAATTGGAGTATCAATTGTATACAATTTGTCTCTTTACGTTTTAACTTAACATATCTATAAGAATTTTAAGTTTTTCTCAAATATTCATATTTATTATTAATAGAATTTTAAAAAACTTGTGATAGTAATCAATTTAGTTCTCTTCAGGGCATTATCTGGAAAATAAAGTAGAATTTAGTCATGAAAATCAAAATATAATAAGAAACATAAAAGTAAATTTACAATATGCAAACCTTTAATCTAAAATATTCACTTATTAAATTATTGAGTCTCGTTTGATTCTATAAGTCCCTTCTTTTTATGCAGCTAGTTTAGCGTCTTTATTATGTCTTTTGTAAATAATAATTATTTATATAATTATTTTCCACATATGAGAGTGGATAATAGAGAGAGAGGGAGTTACGTAGCAGTTTTAACTCCTATCTTTTGGGAAGTTTTATACTGCGTAAGCAGTAATGTGCATGAGAACATTAAATGCGTTTTAGAGAACGCAGAACTCAACGCTGGAAAGATAATTTCCTCTCGCCATTTCTTCTTTCGAAAATCACAACGTGAAAATCCAATCACCATATTCCACAGTAATACAATATCGTGGAAATAAATCTTTCAGCCCCGTGTTGAAGGTTTGATCCAGAGATCACGGTGAATCAACGTGAGTACCAACAGGTTCGTGTTTCTTCCGCTGCAACACAATCCTACGGTGAGAGGTAAGAGATTCCTCTCTATGCATGTCTAGGGTTCGTGTGTTGATGAACTGATGAGAGTGAAAATTAGTGTGTTTTAATGTCCAATTGAACACCTATTTAATTGATATTTTTGTAATATATTAGCACTAATTTTTTATATTTAATATATGTGAGAAAAATGTGCACTTGAGGTGTTTTAATGTATTTTAGGAGGAAAAAGGAAAAAAATGCAAGATTGGAGAAAAGGTGCAATTTGTGCAAAGATGCTGAAAAACGCACGTCCAACTTTTGTAATTTTTCTGTATTGTTATGGAGATCAAAACTGGTGGTATGATACATGGTTGGAAAGCCACTGAAAAGAGGATCGTTTTGGCATAAAGAACACTACAATCGAGTTCCAAACGAAGAAGTTATGAGCAAAATGGTACGTCGCGCGAGATGTGCCGAACAGAACTGTTGTGTTACTTTCTATGGCTTGTTGCACTATCAAATCTTAGAATTTTTGGGAGTTATTTATATTGATAGAAAGCCAAGGAAGAGAGGATCGCGTGAGTGTAAAAATTATTAAATTCGGAACTCGGATGTGGAAGTTATACGCGAAACGGTGAGACCGCACAAATCTGTTCGACCTGGACGACCTCCATTGACGTCGAATTGAGCTGCTGGACAGCTTAAACGTCTGATTTCATTTGGTTTCGACTTCCATTGCTCAATTTCCGACATTTCCACTTCAATCTCCATTCAATGCAGCTGGAAACAACCCTCAACATGGATTAGATTCTTGGAGAAACATCAACATCCATCCAATTTCATAAAATATGGAGATGAAAGTAATGTGAGAGCAACTCCACCTACAAGATCACTTGTCTTATGCAAGTTTGATGCTTTTATGACTCATCACCACCTTCCATATCATTTGTTAAATGCATAATGGCTGCATTCTCCATGATTCCTCCACCAACACTTCACCTTTGAAACTACTATAAAAGGGGGCAGCTCTCCCATTCACAAGACACACCTCTACACCACAAGACACATAACACACAAGCCTTCTTCTAGTGGGAGAACCATCCCACAAAACTGATCTCCATCTTTTGGATGATCAAGAGAAATAGGAGCATTGGAGCATTGGTGAAATTGGCGTGAAGATCATTGCCAAGAATCTACAGTTTTGCTATTTTAATTTTATTTTAGTTATGAACATGTGTGGCTAGTTCTTTTATTTAGTTTAGGATTTCGTGAACCTCCCGTTGTTAGTTTTATAAATTATTAAGGGTTTTATATTGAATCTTTTGTGCAAGTTTATTCTATTACATGCTTTGATGTGCTTAATGGTTGTTTGATAATTCATTTAGCTTGATCAACTACTTAATTATTTTATAACCGAACGTTATTCTATGATCTACAATCCGTAATTGTTGTAGGGATTGGATTAAGTAACAAATAGAGGTTATTCCCTCTAGGTGTAATGGGATCTAGGTTGTATGATTCCTAGCCAGTTTTCATAGCCCAGTAATTCTATGTTTAGAGTTTTCATGCATCTATGAGTTCGAATCCATAGGGTCACTTGTAGATAGTTCAATCTAGTGGTCGTACCCTAGTTGATGAACGTAAGAACATTTGGGTTGATTGGTCGTACCGTCTTCCTAGGGATTTGAGTTTGCACATTAGGCTAGATGTTAAATTCTGGTAATTAATTAAATTAATAAACGGGAGGGGATCGATATCCTAAACTAGGCTTTTACCTTTCGTTTATTTACATATTCTATCTATTTTTGTTATTTAAACTTTGAATTAATTCATTACTTTTGTTATTTTCATATTGTCACTTCAACAAACCCCCCTTTTATTTATTTTATTGCTTACGACACTTTAATTTGATTAAAATTAATTTTACTCTCTTGGGAAACGACCCTACTTACCATTATACTAAGTATTATAGTAAGTCAGAGATATAAAATATTTTGAGAGCACGACTACGGTTCATCAAATGGCGCCGCTGCCGGGGAGTAAAATTGAATTTAATTAAATTTTTGTGTTTTAGAAGACCCCTATTTTAAGAAATTTTAATTTCTGAATGATTACTCGATCTTCTGGTAAAAAACAGGTTGAATACAATCTAGAAATTGAGAAAACTGTCCACAGGATTAGAAAGGAGTCACGGAAAAAGAAGGAAACCAGTTCGTCTATTGTCAAAACCACAGAAAATCTTACCAAATCCGAACTTGCAACTGATCCACTTCAACTTGAAGAGAAAAACATGGCTGTAGTCAATGAGAAAACTTTGAATGAATTGGCCAATCCAGACATAGTCCATCAGCCACTATGCATTAACTTTCCTGCAATCACTGATAATATGGTATTTGAATTAAAATCAGGATTGATTCACTTACTTCCTGCTTTTCATGGTCTTTCAGGAGAAAATCCTCACAAATTTTTGAAAGAATTCTCGGTTGTATGCATGAGCATGAAACCAAATGGAGTAACGGAGAAAATGGTCAAGCTTAGGGCATTCTCCTTTGCAGTGAAGGACATGGCAAAAGATTGGTTATATTATCTCCCTCCCGGATCAATTAATACATGGGCAGAAATAGAAAAACTCTTCATCCAAACTTACTTTCCAGCTACCAGAGTTGCTGTTCTACGAAAAGAGATATCTGGAGCCCGTCAAATGCAAGGAGAGAGTTTGCATGAGTATTGGGAGAGGTTCAAACGTCTCATATCAGCATGTCCCCAACATCAAATAAGTGACCAGTTGCTTTTGCAATACTTCTATGAAGGGTTATCAATCATGGATAGAAACATGCTTGATGCAGCTAGCGGAGGAGCCTTTATGATGAAAACACCCACTGCTGCTAGAGACTTGATTTCTAGCATGGCTGCCAATACCCAACAATTTGGCACACGAGACCCGATGGTTAGAGAAGTGAAGGAAATCCATGATTCCAAATTAGAGGAAACTTTGAACAAATTGACACTTGCTGTGGAGAATCTTGCTAAAGGAAAAGGGGTAAACCCTCCATCTTGTCAATATTGTTTAACTAATGATCATTCTACTCTTGAGTGCAGAGTTACACCTAGTGAAGAACAAGTAAATGCCCTGGGGCGACCTTATGATCCCTTTTCTCAAACATACAACCAGGGATGGAGAGATCATCCCAATCTGAGGTATGGTATGGGACAAGGGGGAAATAGGGGGCAGCAGCAATTCCAGGAGCAAAGGATGATAAACAGGCAACAAGATCACACTCAAGATGGTGGGAATCGTCAACAAGGAGTTTCAAATTCCGGAACTTCATTTGAGGAAATGATGAAGGAAATGGCTGTTAACAATCTCAAATTCCAAGAGATAACACGTTCATCCATTCAGGATTTGAAAATGTCTACCCAATCATCAATTCGGAACCTAGAGAATTAAATAAGCCAATTGGCTACAACTGTGGGCCAAATGCAGGCTCAAAACACTGGGAAGTTGCCTTCACAAACAGAGGTTAATCCTAAGAATGTGAGCGCCATCACTGCGTAGTGGAAAACAATTGGAAGAGGTTTTACCGCTCAAGAAGCCTGATCAGGACATGGAAAAAGAACCGATAGGAATAGTGGGAGATCAAACCGAGCAGTTTGGGGAGAAAAGATCTGATGAGGAGAAACGTAACACTGATACTGTACCCTTTAGTGTCAGAAGGTCAAAGAAAAATCAGGTAAAAATCTCTGACCCTACCCCTTTTGATATTAACCAATTGCCTTTTCCCAGCAGGTTCAGGAAACCGGATACCGTTGAAAAGGATAAACAAATACTTGAAGTGTTTCGGAAAGTAGAGATCAATTTACCTCTCATTGAGGCAATTAAACAAATTTCGAGATATGCCAAGTTTTTGAAAGAATTGTGCACCAATTAAAGGAAACTGAAAGGAGATGAAAAGGTGGTGATGGGAGAAAACGTTTCAGCTGTCTTCCAGCAAACGTTACCTCAGAAGCGCAAAGATCCTGGCATGTTTGTGGTTCCTTGCAAGATTGGGGATTTTAAGGTGGATAGAGCCATGTTGGATCTTGGAGCATCCATCAATGTGATGCCTCGATCAGTGTTTGAAAAGTTGGGTATGGGAGAGTTGAAAAAGACTGGAGTTGTCATCCAACTTGCTGATCGAAGCCAGGCATACCCAGATGGAGTCATTGAAGATGTTCTTGTTCAGGTAGATAAACTCATATTCCCTGCTGATTTTTATGTGTTAGAAATGAATGACCACCCATTGAATTCAACTCCAATTTTGTTGGGGAGACCATTCCTAAACACTTCATGTACCAAAATAGATGTGAGTGAAGGAACCCTCACGATGGAATTTGATGGGCAGATCATTAAGTTCAACATATATGATGCTATGAAATACCCTGATGATGTTAACCTACTTTCTGTTGTGAGTACTATTGAGCCGATTGTCCAGGAACATTTCGAACTCACTAGTAGGGAAGCATTAGACACAGTAATTGAACAAGGAATCATGAAGGAGGACGCTAAAAGATGGGATAATGAAGATCTGAATCACTATATCAATGCTTTGCATAGTTCTTCTCAGAAGTCGAGCAGCGTAGATGTGGCTTCTGTTAAATTGCCTGATATTTTTCCAAATATTTTTCCATCTATAGTGCAGGCACCGAAGCTGGAGTTAAAGACACTTCCTGACCACTTGAAGTATGCATACTTGGGATCGGATTCCACTTTGCCGGTGATCATCTCGTCCAATTTGACAGACGTGCAGGAGAGCTTATTACTCAATGTGTTGAAGAGATATAAAACGGCTATTGGATGGACTGTAGCTGACTTGAAAGGTATCAGCCCTGCAATTTGTATGCACCGTATTCTACTTGAAGATGATGCAAAGCCTTCTCGAGAAGCTCAGCGTAGGCTGAATCTGCCCATGATGGAGGTAGTAAAGAAGGAGGTTTTGAAACTTCTGAGTGTGGGGATTATCTATCCCATCTCAGATAGTAAATGGGTCAGTCCAACGCAAGTGGTGCCAAAGAAATCAGGGATAACAGTGGTTGAGAACGACAAAGGTGAAATGGTTCCAACTCGTTTGCAAATAGGTTGGAGAGTATGCATGGATTATCGCAAGCTCAATAACATGACTAGAAAGGATCATTTTCCTTTACCCTTCATTGATCAAATGTTAGAAAAGCTTGCAGGTTATTCTTATTACTGTTTTCTTGATGGTTTCTCTGGTTATTTTCAGATTGCAATTGCTCCCTAAGATCAGGAGAAAACAACCTTCACATGCCCCTTTAGGACTTTTGCATGTCGTCGGTTACCTTTCGGGCTTTTCAACGCACCAGCCACATTTCAAAGGTGAATGGTGAGCATCTTTTCTGAATTTGTGGGTAACATAATAGAGGTCTTTATGGATGACTTTAGTGTTTATGGAGAATCCTTTAATAATTGCCTTGGAAATCTTGAATTGATATTGAAAAGATGTGTAGAAACAAACCTTGTTTTAAACTGGGAAAAGTGTCACTTTATGGTTGAACAAGGTATTGTTTTAGGGCATGTTATTTCAAAGAATGGGATTGAAGTTGATAAATCTAAGGTAGACCTTATATCTGCACTACCTTATCCCATATCTGTGCGGGAAGTTCGTTCTTTTCTTGGACATGCAGGTTTCTACAGAAGGTTTATCAAAGACTTTTCAAAGATAGCCAAGCCACTCTGTGAGCTATTGCAAAAAGATGTGAAGTTTGATATGAATGATGCATGTAAAAATGCTTTTGATAAGTTGAAGGAGTTACTAACCACACCACCTGTGATTCAACCACCGAATTGGAGTTTACCCTTTGAAATCATGTGTGATGCTAGTGACTATGCCGTAGGAGCAGTGTTGGGACAACGAGTTGATAAGGTTGCACACGTGATATTCTATGCTTCAAAAACTTTGGATAACGCTCAAGCCAACTACTCCACTACGGAAAAAGAACTCCTAGCTGTGGTTTTTGCTCTAGAAAAATTTCGATCTTATTTGTTGGGTACTAAAGTTACTGTTTTCTCTGATCTTGCAGCTCTACGATATCTCATGAAGAAGAAAGAAGCAAAACCTCGATTGATTCGATGGATTTTGTTGCTTCAAGAGTTCGACTTGGAAATAAAAGATAAAAAGGGATCAGAGAATCTAGTGGCTGACCACCTAAGCCGGCTAATTAGAGATGAAGAAGAGCATAAAATTCTTGAAAAGTTCCCAGATGAACAGCTGCTGGCAGTTTTGCAAAATTTGGAAAATTCACTAACACTGAACTCTTCAGTGTCAGAAGGATCTATTCCATGGTTTGCTGATTTGGCAAATTTTCTGACCTCCCATCAGTTTCCATGTGGTATGAGTAAGGTAAAACGTGATAAACTCCGTAGTGATGCCAAGTATTACATATGGGATGATCCATATCTGTGGAAACGTTGTTCTGATCAAGTAATAAGAAGGTGTGTTCCTGACTTTGAATTTAATTCAATTCTCACCTTCTGTCATAATCATACATGTGGTGGTCATTTTAGTTTTAGGAAAACTGCTTTTAAAGTACTTGAGTGTGGATTCTATTGGCCGACATTGTTTAAAGATGCTTATGAATTTTGCAAGTATTATGATAGATGTCAACGTGTAGGAAATATTTCTCAACGAAATGAAATGCCCCAATATCCTATAATTGTTTGTGAAATTTTTGATGTATGGGGGATGGATTTTATGGGATCTTTTCCTTCTTCGTTTGGATTTATTTACATATTACTTGCTGTTGATTACGTGTCAAAGTGGGTGGAAGCGAAAGCCACCCGAACTAATGATTCGAAAGTGGTTGCAGGTTTTCTTCGATCTAACATTTTTTGTAGGTTTGGAATTCCTCGAGCCATCATCAGTGACAAGGGCACACATTTTTGCAACAGAACAGTGGAAGCACTCCTGCGCAAGTATTCGGTGTATCATAAGACTTCCACTTCATACCATCCTCAGACGAGTGGTCAGGCGGAAGTTTCCAATCGTGAGATTAAGAGAATTTTGGAAAAGACGATTAATCCGTCTATGAAGAATTGGAGCTTATGATTGGAGGATGCCTTATGGGCCTATCGAACGGCCTATAAAACACCGATTGGTATGTCCCCTTATCGAATTGCCTATGGAAAGCCTTGCCACGTACCTGTGGAGCTCGAGCATAAAGCATGGTGGGCAGTTCGTAAGTGCAACATGGACTATGACAAGGCCGGAGAGCAAAGGAAATTCCAACTACAAGAGCTGGAGGAATTGAGAAACGAGGCCTATGAAAATTCAGTCCTTTATAAGGCAAAAACAAAGGCATTTCATGATGCCAGAATATCAAGAAAAAATTTCAGCGTTGGGCAAAAATTTTTACTTTATCATTCAAAGCTTAAATTATTTCCTGGTAAGTTGCGTTCTCGTTGGATTGGTCCGTTTATTGTGACTAATATTTTTCCTCATGGTGCAGTTGAGATCAGAAGTGCAAACTCTGAAAAGAGTTTCAAAGTTAATGGGCACCAACTTAAGGAGTTTCATGAAGGAATTCAGACGGTTGAGGTGGACCGAATGAAATTGGAAGATGTGATCTACAGTTGAAGACTATCCACCTTACCTAAGTCGAGCCAACGACAATAAAAAAAGGCACTGATTGGGAGACAACCCAATTTTATCGTTTTAGTTTCAATAAATTGTTTGATTGTTCTTTCTTTATTTTCTGTTTTGTTTTGCAGCTGTGATACTTGTTGCTTGAGTTGATCATGGTTAAAGCTCTATCCAAGACTAAATCAGGTGTACTCTACCCAATTACATGCTTAGTCTTTCATATACTGTGTTTTACTTGGGGACAAGCAAACGTTTAGGTGTGGGGATATTAGAGGGATTTTATATGATAATTGGGGTAGAGAAGTGATGTGTTGTATTCCCATGTCTTACTCTTGTTGTCCTCTTAATTTTTATGTTGATGTGGAGTTGGAAATTGAGAGTTAAAAAAAAAAATCTTTTGAGGTGATGAGTGTGATGCATGATTGAGGGGGTAACAGTGATATAAGGAGCTATTGAAACTTGATAATCTTTTTAAGATTTTTGTGATTATAGTGGCTCAAATTTTTTCAAATTTCATGGCAATTTTACCCAATTTTTGGTGAGCTTTTGAGCCTTTACGAGCTATTATCTATAAGCTCTATTAAAATTTCTTTCTTGAGTGCATTGAATTTGAATTGCTCATTCTAAAACTTGCTCTTTTGAATGCATTTCAAGATCTTATGATTGGTTGTGTGTGATAAAATGAGAAGGGCACTTAGGTTTAACCCTCTTGGCTTATATTGTCCCACCTGATTATGAAAAACTTTAGGGAAGCCACGTTGAGCCTAAACCTTTTCTTTGAATTATAAGCACATATATGAACCCTGAATTCCCATTTCTTTCTTTAACTCTTCCGTTTGAATCCTTCATTACTTTGCAATGTGTGAATCTTGTTAAAATATCTTGTTGTTGAATCAAGAATGAAGGGGAATTTGAAGATAGAAAGATGAGTTGTTGAAAATGTTTGTCATTGATAAATATCTAACAAACAGTGACATTTAAAAAAAAATGTGACACCTGAAATTTCAAAATCTTGAAAAGGACCAGGTGTGGGGATATTAGAGGGACAATAAGAGTTATATTGTGAAAAGGAAATGTGGAAATTATGGAAGTTTTGATTTGAGAAGATCACATGTTGTAAAGTGGTGTCTTTAGCCATTCTTAACTCTCTTTTTACCTTACCAAGTCCTAAAGCCCCATTATAACCCATTCAAAGACACTTTGATTACTGCACATAATCCATCTAGAAATGGGTGGAGATTTGATTTGGGAGCAAGCATATGGTAATGACTATTCTTTTCAATTTTTGAGTGATCTTGCTACCTACATCAAACATTTGAGTTGATGAGTGAATCTTTGTGAGGCTATGGATTTTGAAAAATTTGATGCCATGTAAATAGCAAACTTTGAGCAAAGAGTCATTTGTCATATTAGCTCCGAATGATCATTGGTTACTTATCTTTTGAGGTGTATGACTTTCATTTACCTTGTTAGATATAACTTAATTTTCTCTTCTCTGACATCTTTGATTTCAATTCGCTTGAGGACAAGCAAAGTTTAGGTGTGGGGATATTTGATGAGAGTGAAAATTAGTGTGTTTTAATGTCCAATTGAACACCTATTTAATTGATATTTTTGTAATATATTAGCACAAATTTCTTATATTTAATATATGTGAGAAAAATGTGCACTTGAGGTGTTTTATTGTGTTTTAGGTGGAAAAAGGAAAAAAAAAATGCAAGATTGGAGAAAAGGTGCAATTTGTGCAAAGATGCTGAAAAACGCACATCCAACTTTTGTAATTTTTCTGTGTTGTTATGGAGATCAAAACTGGTGGTGTGATACATGGTTGGAAATCCACTGAAAAGAGGATCGTTTTGGCATAAAGAACACTACAATCGAGTTCCAAACGAAGAAGTTATGAGCAAAATGGTAACGTCGCGCGAGCTGTGCCGAACAGAACTGTTGTGTTACTTTCTATGGCTTGTTGCACTATCAAATCTTGGAATTTTTGTGAGTTTTTTATATTGATAGAAATCCAAGGAAGAGAGGATCGCGTGAGTGTAAAAATTATTAAATTCGGAACTCGGATGTGGAAGTTATACGCGAAACGGTGAGACCGCGCAAATCTGATCGACCTGGACGACCTCCATTGACGTCGAATTGAGCTGCTGGACAGCTTAAACGTCTGATTTCGTTTGGTTTCGACTTCCATTGCTCAATTTCCGACATTTCCACTTCAATCTCCATTCAATGCAGCTGGAAACAACCCTCAACATGGATTAGATTCTTGGAGAAACATCAACATCCATCCAATTTCATAAAATATGAAGATGAAAGTGATGTGAGAGCAACTCCACCTACAAGATCACTTGTCTTATGCAAGTTTGATGCTTTTATGACTCATCACCACCTTCCATATCATTTGTTAAATGCATAATGGCTGCATTCTCCATGATTCCTCCACCAACACTTCACCTTTGAAACTACTATAAAAGGGGGCAGCTCTCCCATTCACAAGACACACCTCTACACCACAAGACACATAACACACAAGCCTTCTTCTAGTGGGAGAACCATCCCACAAAACTGATCTCCATCTTTTGGATGATCAAGAGAAATAGGAGCATTGGACCATTGGTGAAATTGGCGTGAAGATCATCGCCAAGAATCTACGGTTTTGCTATTTTAATTTTATTTTAGTTATGAACATGTGTGGCTAGTTCTTTTATTTAGTTTAGGATTTCGTGAACCTCCCGTTGTTAGTTTTATGAATTATTAAGGGTTTTATATTGAATCTTTTGTGCAAGTTTATTCTATTACATGCTTTGATGTGCTTAATGGTTGTTTGATAATTCATTTAGCTTGATCAACTACTTGATTATTTTATAACCGAACGTTATTCTATGATCTACAATCCGTAATTGTTGTAGGGATTGGATTAAGTAACAAATAGAGGTTGTTCCCTCTAGGTGTAATGGGATCTAGGTTGTATGATTCCTAGCCGGTTTTCATAGCCAGTAATTCTATGTTTTGAGTTTTCATGCATCTATGAGTTCGAATCCATAGGGTCACTTGTAGATAGTTCAATCTAGTGGTCGTACCCTACTTGATGAACGTAAGAACATTCGGGTTGATTGGTCGTACCGTCTTCCTAGGGATTTGAATTTGCACATTAGGCTAGATGTTAAATCCCGGTAATTAATTAAATTAATAAACGGGAGGGGATCGATATCCTAAACTAGGCTTTTACCTTTCGTTTATTTACATATTCTATCTATTTTTGTTATTTAAACTTTGAATTAATTCATTACTTTTGTTATTTTCATATTGTCACTTCAACAAACCCCCCTTTTATTTATTTTATTGCTTACGACACTTTAATTTGATTAAAATTCATTTTACTCTCTTGGGAAACGACCCTACTTACCATTATACTAAGTATTATAGTAAGTCAGAGATATAAAATATTTTGAGAGCATGACGACGGTTCATCATGAACGTAAGTTTTTCAACATTGGTATCAGAGCCATGATGGCGCTCGATCATTTGGTTAACGTGACCCGTTAGAATATCATGCGTTTCTATCATAGCGGAAGCAATAAATCATAGAAACGATTACCGTTCACCAAGGTATGTTGATGAAGATTGATTCTCGCAGGCAGCCTGCGCAGTCCCACGAGAATGGCCATAACTTCCTCGTCTGATGTCGGAATTGAATGATCTTTATGTTCAGACGATCCTTTCTTCTGATCTTCTGCCGTATGTCCCAAGTCCGTTATCGACGTCGTGTGGGCGACGATCTACGATACCTCCTCAATCTGCTCTCAACCCTCATCACACGTGAATAATGAATTAGATTAGGGTTCCAGATAAGCTGAGGTGACTTATATACATGGGCTACAGCAGGGACCAGGAGAAAAAATTGGGTTGGGCCTCCATTAGGCTTAAGTATCCAAGCTTAGCCCAAAGCTTATACTTAAGTCCAATAATAATAATATATTCCACTAAAATATTATTATTGCACTACCGTACCAATCCCAAAATTACGTTTTGGGCTCCTTCTTATTATGAGCCCGTTAGTCTCCCCATGTTTAAGATATACAATGTCCATTAATTAATTTAAATTACTGACAACTCAATTAATTAATATCTCATCCAAGAGTAGTACCACTCAATCTCATTATCATGCCGGAATAAATTCCACCTGCAGGGTTTACATGATAATCCTTATGAGCTCCTCAAGGGGACATCATCAACCTATGACGGACACGGATTCCTTCTACAATCAACAGCACACCATAGAGACAGCACTACTTCCCAACTCATCGAGTTTATTGATTTAATTACATGTAAATCTCACCCATTGATGAATCAAAGAAATACATACTGCCCTACGTGTCGAGGTTATTGTATAGGGATTAAGAGCACGAAATTCCATAATAACTGAGATCAAGTTCTCCTATAAGTCAATATAAGTCAAACGATCTCAAGCGGTCCTGCTCAATACACACAAGTGCACTAATGTGATTCTATAGCCAAGACAAGCTAATACCAAACCACACTACAACCATCCCGATAGAGAGTCCCCGTCTATCTCGGTTGTGAGCATCTGTTTATACTTTATAAGGAAACCGATAATATGATCTTCCGCGTGTTGTCGCACAACATATTATCTACAGTATAAAGTAAGTGGACTATTGCATCGAACATATAAATAAATTATAAGATGCAATCATTTGATCATATGATTCTCATTTCAAATTAATTGTTATAACATTGTTCATACAAAAAGCTAGACTTTTAGTATACAATCCAACAATCTCCCACTTATACTAAAAGACTATGCTGTCATGTCTTCTGCCATACATCTGATTTCCACTCCCACTACACGACCATTAAAAGCTCTCGCCTTAATATCCTTGTAAATGGATTTACTAGGTCATCATCCGATGCAATCTAGGCGACAACAACCTTCCCCTCATCATACAATTTCTCGTAACAGGTGGTACTCGCGCTCCATGTGCTTAATTTCCTTATGGACTTGTGATTCCTTCAAGTTTGCAACTGCACCAATATCATCAATATAAATTGTGATAACCTTGGGCAAACTTAGAATCACACCAAAGTCCATCATGAAGTTTCTAGAGTCATACAGATACTTTGGCTGCCTCATGGGTCCAATTTATCATCTTTCCATGATGGAATCCGGAGTCTGAAATATATTTCTATATAACACTCCTCCATATTATGACTCTACTTTCTAAAATTAAACTCATAACCTTTGAGGTGGATTTACTATCGTCCCTATCTGATTTGAAAAATTTGAATCTATGTAACCCATAAGAATCAGTGAATCTGTTCGGTAAGCCCACATATAGTTTCTAGTCCTTTTCAGGTACATAAGTATATGTCTTACCACAGTTCATCATTCTTGTTCCGGATTACGTTGATACCCACTGTTCATGCCATCGTCAAAATAGATATCCAATCTCGTGCATAACATTCCTTAGATTAAGCTTCCTCATTTGCCGAAGCATAAGGAACCGCTTTCATCTTCTTTATCTACTTTTGTGTCACAAGACACATTCACTTAGATAAATTCACATGTTAAATGAGTAAGGATCGTATCATTATATAAAACTTGAGATAAGCATAACATCCTTTTTTGTGATCCATATTACCATGATCAAAAGGATATTTTTGCTCTTCTTAAGTCCTTCATCTCATACCGCTTTATCAACCATACCCATACGCCCGACAATACTCTTTCATTGTCTCCAATGAGCAAGATACTATCTACGTATAGTACAAGAAATACCACCACGTTTTCATCACTCTTTTCAATACACAAGACCCATCCGATCATTGATTAGATCCATGTCACTGGATTATCTCATCAAAACGGATGTTTCATGATCTTGAAGCTTGTTTTAGTCCATGAATGGACACTTTTAAGCTCACTATCACAATGCTCTTAGCACTTTGCAATGAATCACTCTGGTTGCTTCACATAGATGTTTCCCTTAAGACTTCCAATCAGGAAAGCTGTCTCAACATCTATTTGCTATCCCTCATATTTCATATGAGTAGCAACAAATAAAAGAGTTCGGATCAACTTAGGCATAACTACCGGTGAACAGGTTTTCTCATAATCGAACCCTTTCTTTCTGAGTATACCTTTTCGCAACAAGCTTGCTTCCAAGATTTTCACCTTATTCTATGATCCTCTTTTATTCTTGCATGCCCGCTTCCAATGGCTTTTACGCCATTTAGCGGTTCAACAAGCATCCAGACCTAATTTAAAATCCATCGATTCTATTTTAATATTCATTGCACTTACTAAGATTCCGCATTTTAATTTTGTAGTACAACGTCGTATCCCTGGGATAATACCATGTTTACTAGGGATCAAGTCTTACGACTTTCCCAAAACATGTATCTCACGGGTTGTCGAATAATCCTCCTACTGCGACAAGGCACTACATGTAATTGTGTATCAGACGTGACACGTGTTGCAGTTTATCTTGTGGTATATCCTCTTGTACACTTGGTACTTATACTTTGTGTTTTCTTCTCACATCCTTTAGGACAACTTATAAATGGGTATGTGATTTATTACATAGTCCCTTTCCAAAAATCTAGTGTTTGTGTTAACAATCACCCTTCGATCTTTTAAACTAAATAAATCACCTTCATTTTTATAGCATATCCCACAAACAGACAAACATTCAAATGAATTACTGTTTCTAGGGCTTATCCATAAAATGAATTAAGTAATTCCAAATAATTCATCATCTATCTAATCATTACCATAAGAGTCTATTCCTTCTATCCACCACACCATTCAGCTGGAGCATGCCCGGTGTAGACCACTTGAGATTTAATCTCAACCTCTGATTAATAGCTCCTAATTATCCTAAGAGGTACTCGTAATGACGATTAAATCGTCATTACTTGATATATTTTCCATGATGCTTTACTGTACCAACCTTGCAATTCTTGAATAAATCAAAGAACTTAGACATGCAGTGCATCAAATAAATATATCGGTATCTAGAATAATCTTCGATTATTCATTACCACCTCTCGCCTAGATAATATTAGGTCCGCTTGAATCAGAATGAACCAATTCCAATATATATATCTATGACTCTATACCCCTTTACCTTGAAAAGGTAATTAATCATTTTTACTTCCAAGCAAGACTCGAAAGTCAGATAGTTTTCACTTCAAATAAACCTAAGGGTCTATCGGCTATCAACTTTTGAATCCTACTCAAGTAAAATTATCTAGTCTTAGATGCCAAATATATGTTTAGTTAATATCCGAAGGTATCTTTCTCTTACTAAGATTAGAAGATTCATTATTAATTACTATTTGTTGCATCTGTGGAATATACATGATTTAAGAGTATACAAATTGTTCACCAACGTACAATAACAGATTACAACTCTATCCTTTATTATAATGACCATGTCATTTAAATGAAATGGAGTATCCATCTATTAATGCATAGAAACCGAAATCAAATTCTTTCTATGAAAACGTACGTAAAACAATTTCTCATAATCAAACGTCTACTCATATCATTAGATAAATAGACAACTCCCACTGCAATAGCCACTACTCTTATAGTTTTACCCATGTCATAACAATCTTATCCTCACTTAGTAATAAACATTTAGTGATTCCAGTATCTACACACTTCGTGTCAGTAAATGCCATCACTAATCATGTTTTAAACAACTAGTGAATAAGATATAAAACTTGTTCACATTATGATGAAAATGGCTTTCCTTTGCCACATGTTTTGCCAGAAGTTTTCCACCATATATATCCTATTGTAATTCAGGTGGAACTTACTCAAAAACATCTAGGCAATTCACGAAGAATTAAATTGATCTAGGTTTCCCTTCAATTTATATTCCATGCTTTCCAAATTCATTCATCAAATTAAATCATGATCTTCTGCCTTTTAACTTACTCAAGTATCCGAAGAGTTACATGAGACCATCATATTTCTATGAACCTCTCATCTCTTCACTAGAGACTTTAATAGGAATCATGAGACGTCCCTAGTGAGAACACACATGTATTTTCTTAAGCAGTAAAATTCAAAACCAAGATTCTTTTCTAATCATCTAATTTGGACAAGTAAATATAATTTCTTTTAGTTAATAATATGTGAGATAAAACCATTTGAAAATCAGAGAATCACAAATAAATATACCAATCAAATCTTTGAATTTTATCCTTTTATATTGATTCCCTCAAAACAATATAAAATAAAATTCACCGACATCTCAAGCACCGTGAGTCTGCAAGCCACGATAGTGTGGACGTTTACAAACTCGAACATTTACAAGAGAAGGTTTTACCCATTAATTTCATTTGTCAACCTAACTTTTTGACAAAATAATTAATAGTCGGTTCCTCTTTAGCCATGCAAATAAAAGCAGTGACTCCGATGGGGATGATACTTATTATTTACACCTAAGTGTACACCATTATTTGACCCCAAGTCCGCGGCCCAAGTTTATGTGCCTTACAAATGGAGAAGTACACACGCGCTCGGATAACTTCCTATAGTCATCAATTATAAGTTTGTACAGTGATCCGCAAATGAACTCATCCGATGGGGAGGAAGGTCTATGCCAACACGCAAGTTCATGTACATCACATTACAAATAATAATTATTTAATGAAGTCTGTACCAGTGATTCACAAATATACTCATCCGATGGGGAGGAAGGCCTATGCCAACACGCAAGTATACTTGCATCACTTACAAACCAATAATGGAGGCCGCGGGAATTTTTACCAATTCCCTCTCCCACTTAGTTATTTAAAACCAAGGGTTTTTACATGCATATAATATTCAGAATAATATACGCAACCTAGCATGCTCATACTTCCAAATATATAACAATAATTGACCAATAAAACAATTATAGCAGTTATATATAAGGAAATAAATTGCCAAAAATAAGTTGACTTGATCAACACTCCAACATACATGCATATAATATACCAAATATAATACGCAATCTAGCATGCTTCTATTTAAGGCAATAAATCATATATAATCATGCATACATATATAACAATAATCAATTAATAAATCAATTATAACAGTTATATAACAGCGAATTCGATTGTTCGCCACCAATCACGAATGCGGACAACTGCGACGGGGATCGACCTCCCCGCAGTCTGCTCCACCACTCCGGCACCCTACCTGATCATATTGTGAAGACTCACGTGGAATCTGATGCAGACCAGTCGAACTTCATGCAAACTCGCTCGAACCTAGTGCAGAGTCGATCGAACCTAATGCAGACTAATCAAACCTGATGTGAATCCGCTCGAACCTGGTGCATCATTGATCGAACCTGATGCAGACCAATCGAACCTGATGTAAATCTGCTCGAACCTGGTGCAGCATCGATCGAACCTGATGCAGACCAATCGAACCTGATGCAAATCCGCTCGAACCTGGTGTAGCATCAATCGAACCTGATGCAGACCAATCGAACCTGATACAAATCCGCTCGAACCTGGTACAACATCGATCGAACCTAATGCAGACCAATCGAACCTGATACAAATCTGCTCGAGCCTGGTACAACATCGATCGAACCTGATGCAGACCAATCGAACCTGATGCAGACCCGCTCGAACCTGGTGCAGCATCGATCGAACCTGATACAGACCAATCGAACCTGATGCAAATTCGTTCAAACCTGGTGCAGCATCGATCGAACCTGATACAGACCAATCGAACCTGATGCAAATCCGCTCGAACTGTCGCTCGTCCAAGGGCCTAATTGCACGGAACCAAGTTCAGCCCAACCCGCAACATCAAACTATACCAACTGTCGTTCAGGGTTCGCAACTGTAGGAACCTAGGAATCCAATCTCCACCGTTCAGAATCTACGCCTTTGAGTTTTCAACATGCTGTCCAAATTACAGGTCAATCCAACGGTTAGATTGTGAGAAACAGCTCTTTTCCCTCGACTTCGCAGAACAGAATCGCCCAAAAAACTGCTTCTGTTTTCGGCGTATTCCTGACAAGACAAAGTTCCAAATACGATCTTCACCGTTCAAAATGTACATCCACAAAATCCGAACATGTTGACCAAAATTCAGCCTGATCCGACGGTTGAAACTCCGGTTATTGCCTCTGCAATATCACTGCACTGGATTTTCTCTCAATTTCTTCCTTCCATGTGAAATTGACGAACAGTTTTCGTCGAATCCTCTCACACACAACCATCGACGACGAACAGATATGATATAGGGTATATTTCACATAGGGATATTCATGGTTTGCGCAGTAAAACCAAAACCCTAAACATGCGATCCTAATTTCGAAAAATTAATCACATAAACCCTAGCCTAACGTGTCACGCTTCACCACGAAACCGAAGCTTTGATACCAATTGATGGCGCTCGATCGTTTGGTTAACATGACCCATTAGAATATCATGCGTTTCTATCATAGCGGAAGCAATAAATCATAGAAACGATTACCGTTCACCAAGGTATGTTGATGAAGATTGATTCTCGCAGGCAGCCTGCGCAGTCCCACGAGAATGGCCATAACTTCCTCGTCTGATGTCGGAATTGAATGATCTTTATGTTCAGACGATCCTCTCTTCTGATCTTCTGCCATACGTCCCAAGTCCGATATCGACGTCGTGTGGGCGACGATCTACGAGACCTCCTCAATCTGCTCTCAACCCTCATCACACGTGAATAATGAATTAGATTAGGGTTCCAGATAAGCTGAGGTGAGTTATATACATGGGCAACAGCAGGGACCAGGAGGAGAAATTGGGTTGGGCCTCCATTGGGCTTAAGTATCCAAGCTTAGCCCAAAGCTTATACTTAAGTCTAATAATAATAATATATTCCACTAAAATATTATTATTGCACTACCGTACCAATCCCAAAATTACGTTTTGGGCTCCTTCTTATTATGAGCCCGTTAGTCTCCCCATGTATAAGATATAAAATATCCATTAATTAATTTAAATTACTGACAACTCAATTAATTAATATCTCATCCAAGAGTAGTACCACTCAATCTCATTATCATGACGGAATAAATTCCACCTGCAGGGTTTACATGATAATCCTTATGAGCTCCTCAAGGGGACATCATCAACCTATGACGGACACGGATTCCTTCTACAGTTAACAGCACACCATAGAGACAGCACTACTTCCCAACTCATCGAGTTTATTGATTTAATTACATGTAAATCTCACTCATTGATGAATCAAAGAAATACATACTGCCCAACGTGTCGAGGTTATTGTATAGGGATTAAGAGCACGAACTTCCATAATAACTGTGATCAAGTTCTCCTATAAGTCAGTATAAGTCGAACGATCTCAAGCTGTCCTGCTCAATACACACAAGTGCACTAATGTGATTCTATAGCCAAGACAAGCTAATACCAAACCACACTACAACCATCCCGATAGAGAGTCCCCGTCTATCTCGGTTGTGAGCATCTGTTTATACTTTATAAGGAAACCGATAATATGATCTTCCGCGTGTTGTCGCACAACATATTATCTACAGTATAAAGTAAGTGGACTATTGCATCGAACATATAAATAAATTATAAGATGCAATCATTTGATCATATGATTCTTATTTCAAATTAATTGTTATAACATTGTTCATACAAAAAGCTAGACTTTTAGTATACAATCCAACAAGCCAATGATTGGTACTTCGTTTTTTCTCTGGAATTCAAGAATTTTGTATTCTGCTTTCATATTTTTAATATATTCTCACATGGGTTTTGTTTGAAGTTATATGATTGGTGAATTGTGTGACTTTAATGGGTTATTTATGTGAGTATAAAGTAGATTACATTTTTTTTGAATGACTATGAATACATGAAAGTGTGATTCACCATGAAACTTACAAGTGTGTATTTTTCGTTATTTTTTTTGTGCAAGCAAAAGTATGTTTTGTTTATACTAATGGATAGGTTTCGTCAAGAGGAGTCCGTCAATATTTTTTGTACATTTTTTGGCCTTCTAAAACTCCAGTTATGATTTTACAAAGATTTTCACGAAACTAGATTTAATTTGCAAATTTTTAGAAACTTCAGGGGTTGTTTTTTGAAAATTAGAAACTGTTGAGGGACATTTATGCAATTATTCAAAACTGCTTTTGTATTGGGTCGGGCCGGGTCAGCAATATTGGGCCGGGTCGGACCATGTGGGTCAGCCCGGAGCCGAATCCAACGATGAACAAGCGGAATACGGAGGAACGTGGAAGAAACGCTCCGGCACGGTAGTGGCGCGTGAGTTTCACGCGTCGGTGATCGTCAGAGCGCGTGAGGCCCATGCACCGACCAACACCGTTACCGGCGGTGGCGCGTGTGATACACGCGCCGGGATCAGCCAGCCGCGTGTGGCGGCGTATGGCGGCACGTGGCAAGAGCGTGGATACTCCAGTCGGCGCGTGAGGACGCGTGGAGGTGCGTGGATGCGTTTTCCGGTGTCTGTCCGATGTATTCTGACGTGTTTCGATGCGTGGAGTCCGATGATGATGTTTTCGAGAGTGCTTGACGACATCTTTAGTGTGTGTGTGTGGTTTTACTTCGTTATATGATATTTTTGTTGAATAAAAACCTTTATGATAGCTATTTGGTTGCATTTTATGTTAATTATGCACCTTATAATGTCATTTAATGATAAGTTCATTGTAATGTTGAATTGTTCAAACTCTTGTATCCTATGAAAGTGAGAGCCAATAGAGTTGAACTTATTCACTTGTGAATATGCCTATTGCATCTTAGAAATTTGTTTCCTTATGCATTATATGGAGAGGAAATTCATGTGATAGAGTTTGACTAACACTGGTGTGTTTTTTGTTTTGGTTGCTCATTTTTGCATAGGCATGACATCAAGGAGGAGAACAGTTTCAACAAGGGATATCAAAACTAAACGGATAGTCCTTAATGAATTTCTGAACTACAAAATAAAACTACAACACAACGTTAGGGACCATGCATTGGAACTATTTGAACGATACAACCATTTGTTGTTCTTGATCGATAAAAAACTTCTCCCATCTAGTGAGTATAACAAGATTTCTAGTCGTGAGACCTGGGCTAACACTTTACCTTCCTACTTGCAAAAGGAGTTTTGGGCTCAAAGGAAGACTTATAGTGTGGAACCAAATGGTCGTCAATTGATGTGTAATCTGATGATTGCTTCTTTAGAAGAAGATAATAGACTATCACTAAGATCAGCTTACTTAAGTATGGGTGGTGTTCGACGATCTGATTTTCTAAGACTGAAAAGTCGAAGAAAGGATCAGATTAAGAATCCTATTGCAGATCCTTTGGCACGAGCTATCTATAGTGTGGGGACTAGAGATTTTGATTATATTCGTTATTTTGAATCAAGTGACGTATATGGAGGTTCCATTCGTAGACATTTATAATTCCATTTTCTAGTTGCATACTCGTGGAGTTCATTAGAATTTATGTGTTGTCAGACTTGATTTATTTACAATGATGGATGGTTGTTTAAATTCAATTTATAAGTGGATGTTCAATGTTATTGTTGAATACTTGAACATTGTGATTTTACGTTTTGAAGCAAGAATCTGGTATTATGACACTTGATGAGATTGATGATTAGTAGTCTCCGAGCTATTTTTCGAGATCAAGTCTTATATTATTTATTGAGATGTCTATGTTTGGCTTAACGTAAAACTTAATAGAACATTAATAACATACTGAATCACTATAAACTCTATCAAAGAAATGAACATCGAAATCTAATGTCGTTGAGTTGAACAAAGGTGAGAAACTCAATAGTGACAATTATGACACAGACGTCATAAAATTTGGTACATATTGTATGAACAAGATGCATTGAATGCTATAAATCAAGTGATGGTTGATCCAGACGTGGGTATTGGAAACCAAAGGAGGTGTGACCAAGGAGCGTACCAGGCATGGAAAGGGAAAATTCCATTGCACGAGGTATTCTTATAAGCTCAGTAATCGATACGATGATTCATAAATCTCACCGCTCATGATATCTGGGTGTATCTGCGTGAGAAGTATGGTGGTACATTAGTTAAGAAGCTTAGGCAGTTCTCTATTAAGTTCGATATTTTCAAAAGGAAACCAGATCATATCATTAGACAACATCTCAGGGAGATGTCTAATATGATAATCGAACTTAAGACTGTTGGTCATATGCTCTTTGATGAACAACACAATCCAAGCCCAATCCACTCTCGTCCTAATCATTGAAATCATCTAAAAGTCAACTTGACTCTCATTGAAAGCATCAAAACTTTCAATGATGTTGCTCGTCATGTTGGGTTAGAATATGAGAGGCTTGGAGCCTCAAAGCCTTCTTCTGGGGCCTTCTATACCGGTTCTACTTCCAAAGGAGCTTCGGGCTTCAAAAGAAAAATGAATTGGAAGAAGGGAAAGAAGAGAAGACGATCTGATGATAGTGGTGGTAAGCCTGACAATAATCCAACAACTAAAGCTGATGAACGAAAAAAGGAAAAGAAGCGTGACAAAAAGAATAAGAAAGATAAAAGCAAGATGCCATATTATGGTCATTATGCTCGTGAATGCCCTGATCCCAGGTGGGTAAAGGTGGATTCATCTTATTCTATTTTGTGTGAAATTAATGTCTGGAGTACTGTCTGGCTATCTAATTCTTATCCTTTGAGAATTATAGACTCAGGAGCAATGGATCATGTGACGAGAGACAGAGGAGCTTTTGTAGATTTTTGCCATGTTCCAAAAGGAACTAGGTAGAAATATGTGGGAAATAATGCACGTGTCGAAGTCAAAAGGATTTGGGACTTGCATATTGGATCTTGAAGATGGTCCGGACTTTATCCTACATGGTGTTCTATATGCTCCGGAGAATCACGCGAAATTTAATTTCTGTTTCAGTTCTACTTAATTTTGGTTATATGTCTCTAAAGGCACTATGGTAATGAGCATAAATGATACTTGTTATGCATCTGGACATATAACTGATGCCTTTATGGTTTTAAATTGTAATAGAATGACGTTTAGTTATTATAATGATTATTCATATTCGCTAAATGCTCGTTCTTCTAGTAATGCAAATATGAATGATGTTTGGCATGCTAGATTAGGTCATATGGGGCAAATAGGATGAATAGACTTGTGAAAGAAGGATTGTTGAGTCTTTCTTCTAAAGTTGAATTATCCAAATGTGAACATTATCTTGCTGGCAAAATGACTTGAAACTTTTTGGTAAAGTTATTATGTCTGAATCTTCATTAGAAGTAATCCATTCCGATATATGTGATTCTGTAAATGTGAGAGCACAACATGGAGCTCACTATTTCATAACGTTAATTGATGATTATTCACGTTTTGGATGTCTATTTGATATCTCATAAGTCTGAAGCATTGGATTATTTTAGACGATATTTGAGTGAAGTTGAAAATCAAAAGACAAGTCTATCAAAGTTCTAAAGAACTGATAGAAGACGTGAATATCTATCAGAACAATTCAAGAAATTTTGTAATGAAATGGTATAATCCGACAATTAACTGTTCCTTATACACCTCAACAAAATGGTGTTGCTAGAAAAGGAATAGGACTTTGTTGGAGATGGTTAGATCCATGATGGTATAAGCTAATCCAACGAGATATGTTGCTTACGGCAGCTTATGTGCTTAATCGCGTGCCTTCAAAGTCAGTTGCTTCGACTCTATATGAATTTTGAACGGGTAGAAACCTAACTTGAGTAACATTAGAGTTTGGGGTTCAGCAGATTAGTACATGATTCATCGAGTCAGTATGAAAAGTTGGGTCCTAGAGGCAAACATTCTAAAGGTTACGTGTTCATAGGAGATGAGGATGAGAGCTTAACTGAGACAGAATCGCGTAATGCTCATTTTCTGGAAACTGAATTTCCTAGTAGAAGGGGCATCAGGGATGCCGGACCTATTTTCAAGATAGTAGAAAACCAACACTTACAAGATCCAAGTGGGAGTAATAAGTTGATGGTGTGGATCTTAATAGACTGATGGTGTGGATCTTGATGGTGTGGATCTTAATAGATATTTGCCGATTGAGAATCAGGTGATTCCCAATAAGAGCATTTTGTCTACAGAAGACTATTATCTCTCGATCTTGATAGATATTTGCCGATTGAGAATTAGGTGATTCCCAATGAGAGCATTTTATCTACAGAAGACCATCATATGGTGTGGATCTTGATAGATATTTGTCGATTGAGCATCAGGTGATTCTCAATAAGAGCATTTTGTTTATAGAAGACCATCATAAGTTATCTCATCTCGAAAAGTTCTAGGAAACATGTGCACAAAAGGCATTATGACATTGAAGGACATGCCTTCTTGGTTTCACAAGAAAGTTGAGATGTTTTTCCTGCTGATGAGGAAGAGCCCAGAAACGTTAAAGAAGCTCTAACTTGTCCAGCAAAGGAGAAATGGATGAAAGAGGAGATGGAGTCTATGAAGTCGAATCAAGTCTGGGGACTTGTAGATCTTCCAAAGGGACGAAAAGAAATTGGGAATAAATGAATTCTCAAAATCAAAAGAATCTGATGGCTCAATAGAGAGGTGCAAGGCTCGCTTGGTGGCAAAAGGTTATACTCAACAAGAGTGTATAGACTACGAAGAAACTTTTTCACCTGTAGTGAGGTTTGCCTCGATTCGTCTACTATTGGCTATAGTGGCTAGTATGAAATTAGAATTACACCAACATGGATGTTAAGACCGCATTTCTCAATGGAGAATTAGAAGAAGAGATCTACATGCAACAACCTGTAGGATTTATTCTTTGAGGTCGAGAGGATAAAATTTGTAGATTATAGAAGTCGTTCTATAGACTCAAACAATCCTCCAGACAGTGGTATTTGAGATTTCACACTACGGTCATCTCATAAGACCACTATGTTTACATTAAACGATCCTTGTATGTGGATGACATACTACTAGCTGGAAATAACAAAGAGTATCTTGAAACCATAAAAGGATGGTTGTCTTCAAAATTCGAAATGAAAGATATGGGTGAGGCAGAGTACATACTTGATGTGAAGATCCATAGAGATCGTTCAAAGAAGTTATTAGGTTTGTCTCAAGAGACTTATACCAAGAAACTTTTAGAACGATCCGAGATGGACACCTGTAAACCTAATGATACTCCTATTGTGAAAGACAAATTATTGAGTCAGCAAATGTGTCCCAAGGCTCTAGATGAGAAGAATAAAATGACCAGAGTACCATATGCCAATGTGATTGACTGCAGATTATTCTTTCTGTTATCACTGAATGGGTATACAGACGTTGACTGGAGTGGTGATTTAGATAAACGTAAATCAACTCCCGATTATGTCTTCTTGCTCAATGATGGAGCAATCTCGTGGTGTAACAAGAAACAGACTTCATCTGCAGTTCAAAAGACTATTTGGTTGAGAAGATTCATGAAATATTTGGAGGTCTCAAACACTCCAGTGGGAGCTATTTTAATTAATTGTGATAATCGGGCGGTTATTGCTTACACAAAAGACCCCAAATATCATGAAGAGACCAAACACAATGACATGAAGTTCAATTTTGTTAGAGATATTATAGATAAGAAGAAAGTGATTCTTACTTATATTTCTACTCGTTTGATGTTAGTAGATCTTTTTATTAAACCAATTCCTAGAGATGTATACATAATACATGTAAAGGATTGAGTTTGCAAAGGATTTAAAACGATGAATTGAATATGTTTATGTATGTTAATGGAATAGTTAATGGTTTAACTATATACATATTTTATATAATATATGTGATGATTCATATATAATAGTATGTCGGCAAGTTATGATTGGCTCTCTCATACGAGCAATCGCCTCTGGCTCAGTGGGATCGCAGAGATGATATTACGATAGTTAATGTAATCGGGACATATTTCGCCACAAATCTAATCTAACTTGTTATAAAGCTAAATCTACGGAGATCCTATACGTTGGAGGGAGGATATCCGGGTTAAGTGTATGGGACACACTTGAACTTTGATTTACACGATGTCTAAATTAAATGAAATACGATATACGCTTTCTTGGAAAGAAGTTAAAGGCATTGTGACATGTCTTTTAGGAAAACGACATGTGCTAAGTTGACCCCAATAGGATTGAGAAAATTATCCCTATTTTCTCAAAAGTATGAGTTCTTATCTATTGGTTACCCTTATGACTTTCTACTATATTCTAAGTCTTCACTTTAGTGTTGCTACTTTAGCATGCTACCAAAAGAGCTATGGTTAATAACGGCGATGCGGTACATGTATAGGAAAGCAGCTATAGTGGGAGACTGTAGATACTTAGTGAGATGGGAAGAACGTCTTAATTTAACATATACTATTGTGATTCATTGACTAGTCAATCAAGCAGTATCTTGATTATGAATACATAGTAATTTTGCAAAAGGGTTTAATATGCTCTGACAAATTTAGGGATTGAAAAGAGATATGTCAACTTATGTTAAATGTTCAAGAGTTCTGGGGTATAACGAGCTTGTTGAGTTTCTTTGATAAACTGGTTGAGTTGTTATATATCTCTAACAAGTGTATGGCGATTAAAACTCATATCTCATGGGTCACACGATGTATTAATCTGTGTGAGAATATGATTCATGAAGAAATTGAGTCAATCGACTTTTTGACTTCATATGTGAGTGGGAGATGTAAATAATAATTATTTATATAATTATTTTCCACATATGAGAGTGGATAATAGAGGGAGAGGGAGTTACGTAGCAGTTTTAACTCCCATCTTTTGGGAAGTTTTATACTGCGTAAGCAGTATTCTGCATGAGAACATTGAACGCGTTTTAGAGAACGCAGAACTCAACGCTGGAAAGATAATTCCCTCTCGCCATTTCTTCTTCCGAAAATCATAACGTGAAAATCTAATCACCATATTCCACAGTAATACAATATCGTGGAAATAAATCTTTCAGTCCCGTGTTGAAGGTTTGATCCAGAGATCACGGTGTATCAACGTGAGTACCAACAGGTTCATGTTTCTTCCGCTGCAACACAATCCTATGGTGAGAGGTAAGAGATTCCTCTCTATGCATGTGTAGGGTTCGTGTGTGAACGTAAGTTTTCCAACATCTTTCCATTATACGTTGTAGTTCTATGATATGAGTAAGAAAGATAGAATATATATATATATATATATATATATATATTTTTTTTGTAGTATTAAAGTGGGTAAAAATGTCAATAATAATATAAATATATATTGAATTATGTCAAAATTATGCACATGCGTCGCCCACTATTAATTATAGATATAAATAAATATTTAATTATAAAGGGCGCGAAGTACCCCAAATTCTACTAAATATACCTCAATCACTAAATATATCCCACAAAAATTAAAATATATATACATGAATTACTAAATATACTCCCATTTTAAACAATTTTACTATTTTATTTAAGGGCATAGCTATTAGTACCCAAATGTTTTCTTAACATACCCCATTAATTAAATAAACACAAATAAAATAGAAAAAGAAAGAGATTTTTACTTATGTACCCCAAAAGACACTTTTAAGTTGGGAATTAGGGTTCTTATAATTCTTTTTCAATTTGCTATGAAGTTTCGAAAAAAACTAACCATATTTCCACACAAATGTGGCTCTACAAATCATATGAGAGGTAAAGAGACTGAAGATAACAATGACAATTTTATTAGGCGTATCAAACTTCTACATATCGTTTTCATTATGTCATGACATATATTGCAGCAAAAGAGTCATATTGACTTGTATAACTGTGTGAAGAGAGAAATTGTTTCATTGTAGTTTTTACACGATTTATGGGAAAAAATCAAAATTTTCTTGATTCATAGGAATATTAGTCCATTTATTCAATTCATAGAGAAAATAGAAAGAGTAGCAGAATACGTTTTCACCAAATTTCATAACTGAACCCCTTCAATTCCTCTTAGGGGTGTGCGGATCGAGATTCGGTAAAAAATCCGTACCGAAATTTAGATCGAATTTTTAAAAAAAATAATTCGATATTGAATCCATAAAGAAAAATCAGATATTGAATCTGTACCGAAATTCGGTTCGGTTCAAAATGAATTTTGGGAAAAGTAAATTTTGACGGTACGGAGCGGATCAGAACAGATTTTTCATGAGAAATGGAGTTTTGCACATATAAATACTTAGAAAAATATCAATTAAATAAAAAAACTAAACTTCTCATGAACAATTCATATTATAAATAAAGAATGATAAGTTTTTAATGTAAAGTGATAATACACTTAATAAAAATTGATAATTATTTAAAAAATATAAAATAGTCTTACATAAGGCGACTTCATGTGTTTCCCTAAAAGATAATAGTACTAAAATAAATAAAATTAATAATTTTAGATTTTTTTTAAACCTTTAAGTTAAAATTTAAGGTATTTCAATTAAAGTCTATCTAATAATATTTTAGACACGAATATGGATTATCATTTAATTTTTATATTTTATCTTCATTAAATAAATATAAAATATAATAATTATTTATTAAGTTTACGACAGAATTTAAACTTTAGAGATATTTACTTTATTCATTATGACTGAATTTAGACTTTAGAGATATTATTTACTTTATTCATTATGTTCCCGAAAATAATATTTTGAACTTTGAACATATTATTTTATTTATTTCCTATTTTTTTATAAATTTATTTTACTTTATGAAATACTCCCTCCGTCCCATTGAAAGGTACATGCGTTTTTTATAAATTACAAAGAAAGCGCGTACCTTTCAATGAGACAGAGGTAGTATATATTTTTTAATATACAGTAATAAATAAATATTTAGAACATTAGATATATTTTTAAATTATTATTAGTAATTATATTATAACTAATTTTAATTTATTAATTGTGATTACTTATAATTAGTAGCGTAAAATTAATTAATTCATGACATATAAAGTACGAACTATAAATAATAAGATAAATATATTATATATAATTTTAATGCATAGTTTAAATTCGGTTTTTCGATACAGTTCGCTCGATTGGGTTTTATCCAATATTCGATACGGAAAAATGAGAAATATCCAAATTCGTACCAAACGAAAAATCGGTTTAGATCGGTTCGAAAAAAATTAAAAAGTCAACACATTTTTTGAATCGTGATTAATTCGGTGCAGTTTTGGTACGGTTTTAGTTAAATCCAATATCTATGCACACCCCTAATTCCTCTATTTTTAATAATTTGAATGGGATAGAATTATTTAGTCATGAAAGTTATTTGATTGTATATATGTTGAATAAATATATTAATTAATTTAAAGGAATTTTTAGTATTATTATATTAGAATACTATAATTTTAAAAATTATGGGTGCATTAAGAAAAAAAATAGGATATGAATAGGTGTAACTTAAAAAAAAGGTATTTGATAACTCTTATTGATTGAGAATATTTTAATTTAAATCATTTATATATTTAAATCAATTATATGTGGGGTATGTTTTGCATTTTGGGTATAGTACATGTTGCCGTTCGATCGTTTGGTTAACGTGAACCGTTAGGGTTCCATGCGTTTCTAAATCAGTGGAAGCAAGAACATAGAAATGTATTACATTTCACCAAGGTATGTTGAGGAAGAACAGCTATAGAAAACAACCTCTTGATCTTCTACTGTATTCCCAAGTCCAATCTTGACGTCGTGTGGGCGACGATCTTCAAAATCCTCTCAATCTGCTCTCCTCCCTAAAACTCACGATATTAGGCGCGATTAATTAGGATTTTCGGACAGTTGAGATGACTTATATATGGGCTACAACATGGACCAGGAGGAGAAATTAGAGTTGGACCTCCATTGGGGGCTTAAGTATCCAAGTTTAGCACAAAACTTATACTTAAGTTCAATAATAATAATATAGTCCACTAAAATATTATTATTGCATTGCCGCTCTAATCTCAATTACGTTATGGGCTCCTTCTTATTATAAGCATGTTAGTCTCCTCATGTTTAAGATATACAATGCCCATTAATTAATTAAGTTACTGACAACTCTATTAATTAATATCTCATCTAAGAGTAGTACCACTCAACCTTGTTATCATGCCGGAATAAATCCACCTACAAGGTTTACATGATAATCCTTATGAGCTCCTCCAAGGGACATTATCAACCTATTTAATAGGATACGAATTCCTTCTACAATCAACAATACACCATAGAGACAACACCATATCCCAACTCACTGAACTTGTTGATTCAATATTAAAATCTCACCTATTGATGAATCAAAGACATAAATACTGGCCTACGTGTCGAAGTTATTGTATAGGGATTAAGAACATGAACATCCATAATAACTGAGATCAAGTTCTCCTATACAGTCAGTATAAGTCGAACGATCTCAAGCGGTCCTACTCAATACACACAAAGTGCACTAATGTGATTTTATAGTCAAGACAAACTAATACCAAATCACATTATAATCATCCCAATAGATTGTACTTATGTACTTTATAAGGTAATCGATAATATGATCATCTGTTTGTACTTTATAAGAAAATCGATAATATGATCTTCCGCGTATTGTCGCACAACATATTATCTACAGTATAAAGTAAATGGACTATTACATCGACATATAAATAAATTATAAGATGTAATCATTTGATCAATGATTATCATTTCAAATATTGTTAAAACATTGTTAATACTAAAAGTAGAATTTTAGTATACAATCCAACAGTACGCCCCATATATAAATGACCAATGATTATGCACTCAATTATACGCTATTAAACTACAAATATAAATAAATAAATAAATAAATAAAATAATAATATTAAATATAATTATTGATATTTTTATATTCCACAATTTATTTATGTCAATTGAAAGTAAATTAAAGACACTGAATATTAAGTAATGTTAAAGAATTTTTATTAAATTCAAATTGAGTGTAATAATTAGAGTGCATAATCGGTGCATTCCAAAATTTATTGAGTGCTTTAATTATATTCATAAATTCTTCATATTTTAATTATCACATATCACAATAATTATAAAACTAGTAATTCCCTCCGTGCATTGCACAAAAAGATATTTATTATAAATTATTTGTTTATTATATTTGAGATTATTTGTTGAATTCAATAAATTCAACTAATCCCAAATCTAACATTATAATTCCTATTTAAACCCAAACAAACATCACCTTTTAGAATTATTTGTTAATTATTTACAATTTTATTATAAAATTATTTGTTAATTATCTTTGAGTTTATTTATTTTGCTGGTTCCATGAATAGATTTTTCTCATGTGATCGTTGATGGAAATAATTCATTTAATCCAAATATACCTTAAGCCCTAACATGATTCAACAAGATCCATAAATAATTAAATAGAGGAATACCTGAATCCATTAATCTTCTTATGCGGAATTAAACAGAAGATCAGCAGCAGGTTCAAGGTCTTCCTTCACTAATGCCTCTGGATTCCGTAAGGACCTTCGTAATCTCTTCAGATGGGGAAAGAGAGAACTGTGTGCGGCTTAGTGTCGGGGACCATAACCTAGGTATCTATATATATTACTCATATCAGGCCACCCATAATCACCTGATACGTAATATTGGGTATCTACTCATTGGCCCATATCACATAAGTGTAGTCCATGGGCTCTTACTTTATTTTAATCACTTAATTAAGCCCAATGTATTATTTGAATAGCTAATATAATTGAGTATTAATATATTGCCCATAATTAAATTATATAGGAAATATAAATTTCCTAACAATCTCCCACTTGGGCTATATATTATTTTCCGAAGACAATTATATTAAGAATCCTTAAGTGCACAACTTTATGCTATTCATTCAGACTACCTTCAACAATCTGGTCCATCTCATATACTAACAATGGAATTACCGCGGCATTCACCACATTATTATTCGTGGTTAAACCCCGACAATCACCATATTAATATACTCAATGACATAGATCAAATATGGTGAGTAGCATGGAAATTACATGTAAAATGTGATTAACAACATGTCTAATTCCAACTGGTCCAACTTTAGTGAGATCAATCCACAATGCAAATATCGCAAAATGGAAATTAACTTAAGTGAATTTAGAATAAACCAAAAGGTCATAAACTTTATTCTATAGAATTCCGAATGTCTTAAATACGAAGTTCAATACATAGAACATAAACTCCCACTAAACTAAGGTAACATCAGAAACAACACCCATTTGAGCAGTATGCTCATGAAATACCTTCGGGGTCAATGCCTTAGTTAGCGGATCTGCTAGCATGCTATTTGTTCCTATGTGTTCAACAATAATTTGTTTATTCTGAATTCTCTCCTTAACAACAAGGTACTTAATTTCAATGAATTTTGCTTTAGTAGCACTTCTGTTGTTATTGGAGTATAGTACTGCTGAACTATTGTCACAATATATTTTCAACGGTCTTTCGATACCGTCAACCACATGCAGCCCAGTGACAAAGTTTCGCAACCACAATGCATGATTAGATGTTTCATAACAAGCAATGAACTCTGCAGCCATGGTGGAAGAAGCTACAAGAGTCTGTTTAGCAGACTTCCAAGAAATAGCCCCTCCAGCCAATGTAAACACATAACCCGATGTGGAACGCTTGCTATCTTGACATCCAGCAAAATTGGAGTCAGAGTATCCAACGATCTCCAAATTCTCCAACCTCCGATAAGTAAGTATATAATCCATTGTTCTCTTCAAGTAACGCATTACGCGTTTAGCCGCTTTCCAGTGTTGCTCTCCTGGATTGCTTAAATACCTCCCCAAAACTCCCACTATAAATGCTATATCAGGACGAGTGCAAACTTGAGCGTACATTAGACTTCCTACTGCCGATGCATAAGGAATCTTTTGCATCTCATTTTTCTCATGATCATTGCTGGGGCATTGCTTAAGACTGAATTTTTCTCCCTTGGCCACAGGGGTGTCTAGTGGTTTGCTTCCTTTCATGCCGAATCTTCCTAAAACCATATCGATATAGCTCTTTTGCGATAATCCAAGGATACCTCGAGAGCGATCTCTAAGTATTTGGATTCCTAATACAAAAGAGGCGTCACCAAGATCTTTCATTTCGAATTTATTCGCAAGAAATCTCTTAGTTTCGTGCAATAAGCCTATATCATTACTTGCAAGAAGAATATCATCGACATACAAAACCAAGAAGACATATTTACTCCCACTGAACTTGCAGTATACACAATCATCAACAACATTTACCTCAAAACCAAAAGAGGTAATAATTTGATGAAACTTGTGATACCATTGACGGGATGCTTGCTTGAGACCATAGATGGATTTCTTTAATTTGCACACTGTAGACTTTGCATCTCCAAAGACAAAGTTTTCAGGTTGTGCCATATAAATGGTTTCCTCAATATCTCCATTGAGAAAAGCAGTCTTTACATCCATCTGATGTAGCTCCAAGTCAAAATGAGCTACAAGTGCCATGATAGTTCTGAAAGAGTCTTTCGAAGAAACTGGAGAGAAAGTCTCTTTGTAGTCAATGCCTTCCTTTTGAGTGAAGCCTTTAGCGACTAGACGAGCCTTATATCTTTCGATATTGCCTTTTGAATCCCTTTTGGTTTTAAATATCCATTTACTACCAATGGGTTTCACACCTTCAGGCAATTCGACAAGATCCCAAACGTCATTGTCACTCATAGACTTCATCTCATCCTTCATGGCGTCAATCCATCTCTGAGAGTTAGAACTGCGCATGGCTTGACTAAAAGTGACAGGGTCATCTTCGGTCAAACCAACGCCATTCTCATGTTCTTGTAGGAATACTATATAATCATTTGAAATAGCATTTCTCCTCTCTCTAGTGGATCTCCTTAATGGCACTTCTTGAGGTGGTTGAGTTTGTTCTTCAGATAATGGAGGAAGGATTTCAATGTTATCTTGATTTGGAACAGTGATTTCCATATGAGTCTCTGGAGTTGTTTCTTGAGCAATGATTGGTAAAGTTACTAAACCATCGTCAACTCCAGGATCTTCCTCAAAGACAACCTTCCTCATAATCTCTTCCCTCCCAAACTCAATATCCTCAAGAAATTTAGCATTTCCCGTCTCGAAAAAGGTTCTTGATGTGGGATGGTAAAACTTAAACCCCCGTGAATGCTCAGAGTAACCAACGAAATAGCAGCTTACCGTTCTTGATTCCAGTTTTCCTTCATGTGGCTTATAAGGCCGCGCTTCAGCTGGACAACCCCAAATGTGTAAGTGCCTAATGCTAGGTTTCTTACCTTTCCAAAGTTCATGTGGGGTTTTCGAAACTGCTTTACTTGGTACTCTATTGAGAATGTATACTGCTGTTTTCAAAGCTTCTCCCCAAAGAGACTCTGGCAAGGAGGAATGACTTATCATACTCCTCACCATATCCTTAAGAGTCCGATTTTGACGTTCAGCAACACCATTCATGCGAGGAGAACCTGGCATAGTGTATTGCGGAACAATTCCACATTCTTTGAGGAAAAGTGCGAAGGGTCCTGGACGTTGTTCTCCTGATCCATCAAATCGACCATAGTATTCACCCCCACGATCAAATTTGACAGCCTTAATTTTCTTACCAAGTTGAAGTTCTACTTCAGCTTTGAAAGATTTGAAAACGTCCAACGATTGAGATTTCTCATGAATCAAATATAGATAGCCAAAACGAGAATAGTCGTCTATGAACGTGATAAAGTAACGTTGTCCATTCCATGATGCCGTAGGGAATGGACCACATATATCAGTGTGAATAAGTTCTAAGACTTCTTTAGCTCTTTCGGCTCCTAATTTCCTCATATTAGTTTGTTTCCCTTTTATACATTCAATGCAGACTTGAAAATCTACAAGATTTAAGGGATTAAGGATTCTATCAGACACAAGCCTTTGAATTCTTTGTTTGGAAATATGGCCTAAGCGCTTGTGCCACAAAATGGCAGAATCCTCCGAAAATTTTCTCTTTGTACCTCTTGAATGTGTTTGCAGAATAACATTATTGGAATTTATAAGATCAAGCATGTAAAGATTTTCAATTAAATGGCCATCACCAATAAAATTGGAATTTTGAAAGAGACATACTTTATTATTTCCAAAAGACCAGGAAAATCCCAGTTTATCCAAAACAGAAATGGAAACCAAATTCCGTCTAAAAGACGGCACAACAAATGTCTCAAACAAGTCTAAATAACAGCCACTCTTTAAATGCAATCTAAAGGTTCCAATAGCCTCTACTACAACTTTGTTGCCATCGCCCACAAAGATGAATCTTTCAGCATCAGTTGGCAGCCGGTAATGCAGGCAACCCTGCAAAGACACACTTATGTGAGTAGTAGCACCAGAATCTACCCACCAAGTATCTTTAGGTACAAAGGATAAATTAACCTCAGAACAAACCAAAGTAAGAGGTATACCCTTCTTAGCACGCCATGCAGCATACTTGGAGCAATCTTTCTTAAAATGATCCCGCTTCTTGCAGAAGTGACATCTATCATCCTTAGGTTCAACCTTTTGCTTCTTCTGCTCTGAAGCAGCAGCAACAACAACAGTACCATTAGGTCGATTTCTTTTCTTGCCTCGAGCATTTATAGCCAAGTGAGCACTTTCAACTCTATCTCGCTGCACTCTCTCTTCTTCTTGCACACAGTAAGATATAAGCTCATTAAGGGACCATTTGTCCTTTTGAGTGTTATAGCTCACTTTGAATTGCCCAAAGTGTGCAGGAAGTGAGATCAGAACCAAGTGCACAAGCAGATCATCAGAAATGTCTAACTTGAGTGCCTTAAGCTTTGATGTGAGATTAGACATTTCCATGATGTACTCCCTTATGTTCCCTTTGCCTTTATACCTCATGGAGACAAGTTTAGCCAAAAGACTACTTGCCTCCGCCTTTTTATTTTTGGCAAAGTACTGCTCAACAGCCTCGAAGAACGATTTGGCATTTTTGCTCTCAGCAATAGAGCCCCGAAACGCCTCCGGAATGGAGCGCTTCATGATCATCATACACATTCGGTCTGACGATCCCACTTCTCAATTTTAGCCTCATTTGGATTTTCAGTAGTAGCAGTGGGTCGATTAGACCAAAGAGCCAGGTCCAAATCCATACAGCCCAGAACGATCTCAAGGGTTTCTTTCCAGCTCTTGAAGTTTGTCCCATTAAGCATTGGGATGTTATTGATTTGTTGAGTAAAGTTAGGAGCTGTAGCAACAGAAACTAAATAGAGAACACATTAAGTATACTCACATAACATTCATTTCATAAATCAAATTATGAACGAATAAGTAAAACAAATTGGGGACCCATCTCAAGACACCAAGTGTAACATTAATCTCGTATGTGGACAAAAAATTAACTACAGTGGTAATCTTGGTGCAACAATCAAGTATTGACAATAAGTTCTGTCAAACAAGAGTCTATCTGTGGACCGACTCATGTTCACATGAATAATCCAATAATTATCACATACTCATTATCACATGTGTGTTATTATTCTGTCAAACTGTGCATACCTGTGGGCCGAACACAGAACACATAAATAATACCACACCCATCTATGTAATTTCAATAAAATTTTTCTCCATACACGATATTGCTGTGGCAACATGGTGCTTCGATTGACTAGATTGAAGGTTTACTAGACTAATTAATTAAATATTAAAATATTTAATTTAATTAAACGACATTAAACTGTCTCCCCAATTTAAATTTAATTTCTTTATGGGTTCTTAAATTAAATTCATTTTTCCCTTACAGTACATACATCATGAGTGACATTTATGAATAAAATATATGCAGAATATTGCATAAAAATTTCTTAATACGAAAGAATGGATAATTTTATTTAATTTTCATAAATATCAAGTCACCAAAAATGTATGCGTTATATATGTCTGCATTCAGAAATGACCATATACAGAAACAAATTTATTTAATATTAATAAAAAAATGGATATCAATGCATTATCAGTGCATCACGAAAAACGATGCCAATAGGTACGATTTTAATCATCACATTAACATATGACCTTGAATCAAATCAGTAAACAAATTCAAGTGCTTTTGATTAAACCACTGTCTCATAGTCATCCCTTAATTATTACAATAAAAGTAATGGAGGATCCATCAGGAGTATACAGGCACATAAATAAAATCCAATTTAACGTGACGTAACCAACACGAAAATCAAGGTCAATGATCCATAAATGACTTCTGACATTTGAATGACCAGACGTCAAGACAAAATTCACTTTAATATCATAATAATGGCAATCCAATTTCCCAATTTAATTAATTAAATCAAATAGGCTTAACTAAATCCATAGTCAATGATACAATTTGCTAATGCTATATGTGACGTAAACCTTCACGAAAATCAAGAGTAATGGGCAATAAATGCTTCTGATATTTGAATGACCATACTGAAGCTCAATTTTAAAAATGGGATAATTGAGAACTGGATCCACATCCAATATTGAATTTTGAAAAAATATTCAATTGAAATAATTTTGATGATACAATAGACTGGATTCATTAATACGGACAACCATTAACATCACATTAAATTGCCAAATAAGTCATCCGATTTAACATAAGCGATTTCACGTCAGGATTTAAAAAAAAATCATTCATTAATATTCTGAAGCATCCATATGAAATGACCGATTAATCAATACCAGTATTCGATCTCAATTGTTAAGAAAAACAATTTATACAGATCTCAGAGAATCACAGTTAGGGTGGCTCTGATACCACTTGATGGAAATAATTCATTTAATCCAAATATACCTTAAGCCCTAACATGATTCAACAAGATCCATAAATAATTAAATAGAGGAATACCTGAATCCATTAATCTTCTTATGCGGAATTAAACAGAAGATCAGCAGCAGGTTCAAGGTCTTCCTTCACTAATGCCTCTGGATTCCGTAAGGACCTTCGTAATCTCTTCAGATTGGGAAAGAGAGAACTGTGTGCGGCTTAGTGTCGGGGACCATAACCTAGGTATCTATATATATTACCCATATCAGGCCACCCATAATCACCTGATACGTAATATTGGGTATCTACTCATTGGCCCATATCACATAAGTGTAGTCCATGGGCTCTTACTTTATTTTAATCACTTAATTAAGCCCAATGTATTATTTGAATAGCTAATATAATTGAGTATTAATATATTGCTCATAATTAAATTATATAGGAAATATAAATTTCCTAACAATCGTTGGTTAATTATATTATAGAGTATTTTGCTTATACATTGCACGGAAACAAATTTATTATATTATTTGTTAATAATATTTGAATTTATTATGTTATATTTAAATAATTCAATAAGGTTGTGTTTGGATTGAATCATTTCAAATCCAATAAATTTTAAAATAAATAAATTTTAAATTCCTTGGATTTTAAATCAATTCATTTGAATTCCACTATTTGTATAAATTATGGATCTTTGAAAGGATTTCAAATCCATAATTCAAAAATTATTTTTAAAACAGAATTTTATATATGATAAATAAAAATAATAAAATTTTATTATATTAAATATTAAAATCTAAAAATTTATTAAAAATAATTTTTTGGGAGGGAACTCTACCACCCAACCTACCCCTCCACCAAAAAAAAAAATTTTTTTATAAAATTTTAAATTTTTACTATTTGAATAATAAAAAATATTACCACCCAACCCTACCCCCTACCCACCCACCCCCCACCCAACACCACCCTCACCTCAAAAAAAATTTATATAAAATTTTAATATTTAAATAATAAAAATATTACCACCCAATCCTACAACCATATCCATCCATCCCACCCCCATTCACCCCCTCCCCCAACCACCAAAAAAAATTTTTTTTAAAAAATTAGATTTTAATATTTAAAAAATAAAATCTAAAATTTTATTTTAATTTTTTTTTGGGTGGGGTGGGGTGGGGGTGGTGGAGGGTGGGTTGGGTGGTAATATTTTTATTTTTTAAATATTGAAATCTAAAATTTTATTAAAAAAAATATTTTGGGGATTTATAAATCCCTTCTCAAATCCTTCCATCCAAACACAATCTAATAGAATTATTTATTAATTATATTTGCAATCATCCCGTCTATATTGCTCGGAAACAACATTTAGTAATACAACTATTCACTTCATATTTGAATATTATATCCCTAAACTCAATATGTATTAAAATATTAGATTTATTAATCTTCATACAAAGTAAGCATACTATGACACAAAGGGATAGTGTGTTTTCTCAATCTCAAATAATGCATTACTTGTCTTAATATAAATTTCGTGAAATAATTTACTGTTAAACAATATGTTCACTAATTTTTCTTACCATAATCAAACAAACATCGATTCCTCAATCAAAATTTTTTTAATCACATCATAAATTTAATTGATTTGATAAATCGATTCACCATTTAAACATTTAATTTAATTGATTTGATTATCTAGTTTTTAATTCCTCAATCAAATTTTTTTTAATCATATCATAAATTAATTAATAATTGAATATAACTATTACGGCTAGGTTGGTATGACGAAATATAATTCGGATGGAATGGAATGAACTCATTAATGCAATATAGATGGGAAATGAATGATTGAAAAGAATAATTATCATGATTGGTATGATTTATATTTAACTCAAGTAATAGAATACACCTTTAACTAATTTTAGTCTCATTAATATATTTTTATAATGCTAAATTTAAATTATAAATTATATAAATAATTTTAAATTAATTAAAATCTATTGAAAATCATATTTTTATATTAAAATTAAATTTAAAATTTATATTATTTATAATTAAAAAGTTATTAAATTATATATAAAAATAAAAATAATATTTTATATTTAATATATTTATATTCATTTTAAATATATATAATTTATTCATTTTTAAATTCACTAATTATTGAAAATTTTAAAGAATTAAAATATAAATAAAAATTTTATTTAATTAAATTTTTACGGAAATGAATAACAAAATATATGATTTTTTATTGAAATTTTCCGTGAGTTAATAAATTTTTTTCTGATAATTTGTAATTGAAAATTTTACAATTACATGTTAAAGCAGAAAAAAATAACTAATTATAATTTTTTTATAATCATATAAATAAAGATGTAGAATATATATATATATATATATATATATTCCACATAGATAAAAATAAAAAAATAAAAAAAATTTTTTTGATTCCTAAGTACATGGGAATACCCAATACCATGCTGGTGGGAGGAATCACTATTCCTTATTATAAGGAATGGTGATTCCAAATAGAATTGGGTTTCCATTCCCATTATACATACCAATCATATGATTAAGAATCCTGAGCTTGGTTGCTGCAGGGTGGAAATGCCTTCTAACTGAGCTTGATTGCTGCAGGGTGAGGGTTCGAATCCTGCCTTTGGCATGGATTTGGCCCCTTGCAAGCACAAGTTTAACAGTGAGCCCTTTGTATAAACCACTTGAGGCACATCCTGCGATTTACCTCCTCCATCAATCCTCAGGGCAGGGGCGTGGGGCCCCTATTGGTGGGGTACACCATTTTTTTCAAGAATTAAATAAGAAATGGTAATTTCATTCCTACTTGAATCACCCCTTAGTAATCATATATAATCCTTTCATAAAATCAAAACCTTTTGATTCGAAGTTCTTTACCATTTTTTTAACTAAATTTTAGTATGATAAATTTAGAGTTAATTTTTTTATTTCAATAGTGTTAATTAATGGAAAGTAAGATTGTTTTGTTGTGTAAAATTGAGGAGATAATGATGCAATTATTATGAGCTTTTTTTACGGAAATTTTCAAAATCAATCATCAATTAGTTAAATATAAAAAAAATTCTGTGGATCCAGATCAATAAACACATCAAAAATATAACAACTTTGAGACTTTTAGGATTCGTCAAGTTTTTTTTAATGCAAAAATGGTGGAATTAATATTAATGATGTGATTATGAGAAGTTTGTTTTGTCCCATAATTTTTTAAAACTTTAGATTTTATCCCAAAAAAATATTTGTATCGATTTTGTTCCATAACTATGAGTTTTATTTTAATTTTGCCAATTTTTGTCGAAACACTCGATTTTCGCCAAAAAATAATTACATGTGTTGCACGTGATAGATGTATTTGGGGGAACCGATGAGGATTACTGACTTGGACATCCAAGCAAAATTCATTCAACAGAATTGCTACATCTCAAACTAAAAATAAAATAAAATTTAAAATTTGACACAGCCTTACACCTTATTTCATAAAATATTTAACTTTTTTCATTAAAAGTAAGAGTCGTACTGTAGTGCACCCGGTGTACCGGTGAACTTGGATAATCTAAACCGTTAGATCACATTTTTATTCAATCATAACCACTAAATAAAAAAATTAACAATAAATATGATAACTACCCACTACACCCTAACATTTACCCTACAAACCCTCAATTGCACTATAAAATAACCCTAAAATTAAAAAATTTATTTAAAAAAACCAAAAACAAAAAAAGAAAAGAAAGAATGATTAAAACATAATAAAAATTCCTAAACAAAAACAAAATCCAGAAGATGATCAAATTGAAGAAGACGATCAAATTACCACTCCCGACAGATCGAGGTGGCAGCGGCGCCGCTGACACCCGACGAGGCAAAAGTGATTCATTGATTTTTCAAACTAGAAGCCCTAAGTGTTAATCTGGGTCTTCTTCAATGTCTGGCAATTTGGGTGAACTCACGAACAATAACCCCTAAATTGAAGAAGAATCACATCCCCATATTGAAGCCCCAACTCTTAATCCAAGTCCTCAACCTCCGCCACCTGAGGTTCATCATAAGAATCGTTGTAACTTGGTGGAAGTTCACATTAAAGGGATAGCCGGAATATTAGCAGAAAAGCAAACGCCGGTGTCGTTATCATGCCTCTTCATCCCCAGCATCACCGCCACTTTCACTTTTGATTTGCCGCTGCGCATGCTTGCTTCATCCCGTAAACTAAAGCAATAAATTTCTGCAAAGGATTAAAAAAAATTCCCAACCGGTTTTTGCAATTGCAAAGATTAGGATTTTCCCTTTCTATTTAAGATCATGTTTGTATTTATCTTTTAATTTTGTTTTTTATTTTTTTTGTTTCCTGTTGATTTATTAATAAATTCATTTTATTTTAAATAAGAGTGTCTCTTAATCGATTTTTCTGTCTTTTCATTTTTTTCTTTTCAAAACGTTTTAATTTTAATAAAATATAAGTTAAATATTATAAGAAAATACGTGTAAGATTGAATCATTTATTTTTTTAATTAATTTGTGACATGACAATTCTCTTGGATGAATTTTTTTTGAATGTTCAGGTCAACAATCATCGCCGGTTTCCCCCAAATTCATTCATCTTGTGCAAGGCACGTGACCAATTTTTGGTGAAAATCGAGGGTTCTAGTGAAAAGTGGGCAAAATTGAAATAAAACTCATAGTTATAGGACAAAATCGATACAAATATCTTTTTTGGGACAAAATCTAAAGTTTTAAATTGTTATGGGACAAAAAAAAACTTTTAACTCATGTGAATATAGACAATAAAAATATAATGTAGTCCATTATTTAAAACTTACATAAAATATGCAATATTATTTGTTTGTTCATTTCAATCAATTAGATAATTAATCATAATTTATAGCACTCATCCATATCTAAAGGCAATTATATAACATAATTTATTGTAGTTAACTGATAGAAGTTTTAAAGGAGTTGAGAGTAATTATTTTTTAAATTGAATTTATTATATAACTCTTTATATAGAAGATAATTTATAAGAGTTCTAAAGGAATTGAGAGTAGTTATTTCTGAAATTGAATTTGATTATTAGCTCTTTATATGATGAAAGATAATTGATTAAAATTCTAAAGAACTTGAGCATAATTATTTTTTAAATTAAATTTGATTATATAGCTTATAAGGAAGGCAATTGACAAAATTAATTTTAATTATATAGTTATAGTATGAATTAATAAATAAGAGAATCAATTTATATTTTTACAACATTAATTAAAGTGTGCACTAAAAATACTTCTAGAAATTTTAAATTTAATACTATAATATGCACTAAAAATACTTCTAGAAATTTTAAATTTAATACTATAATATGTTTCAAATAACTGTAATATACTGAAAATAGAGAATTGATAATTTATTTTAATAAAAAAACATCCTAACAAAAGAAATATCATATTGTGCAATATATCGCAATATGATAGAAAAAGAAAAAAATCATAAAATAATTAAGGAATATTTCATAAAATAATAAATTATTTCAATATTATGCTAAAAAGAGAAAAAATATATAATTTGTGTTCATGTGCATCCAATCTCTCTCTTCCATACTTCTTAATCAGAACAATACAATTAATTATAAAAGAAATACATTTTGACATCTAAGCACTTTCAATTTACAAAAACTAATTACAATGATTTAGGATTTTAATTAGTGAATTCTTTGGAGGGAATAAACAAAAAAATTAATGAATCGGGAAACATTGATGAATTGACCATAAAGGAGGAAGAGAAAAAGGAAAAAATCTTAACAATGATTAGAGAATAGTATTTACCTCTAGATAATCACCCTATGATCCTTGGATTTTTCATCATTACAGCAATCCCACCAATATGTGTAAAGTTAAAACATAATTGTTTCCTTTTCTCTACGGAGTTAAGATGAAGAACCAACTCTCACCCCCTTACCAAAGCCCTAAACCACAAAATTACAGTATAGAAGCAAAAAATTAAATCAAATGAATTATTTTAAAAGAAAGCAGGAAATACATATGAATTTGTATGTAGACATTCCTTACCCAATACTCATGTTAACATCTCTCCTCTTTCGTTGTCCACCACTCAATCCCATCAAACTTATTATCCTTCAATATAGATCTATGGTTGAAGGAGAGAAAGGCAGAGAGAATGAAAGCACAAAAATTAATTGGGAAGATTGTTTCTTTGATCTATACAGAGAAGGAAGAGAGAATGAAAGCACATTAACAAATTAATGGATAAAGAAACATAAGAAATGGAATGAAGAGAGAATATGAAATTACAAAATTTAAAGAATGAAAACAGAAGAAAAATAATAAAATGGAAGGAAGAGACGTTACAAAATATATTATAGAAAGTGCTCCAAACACTTTCATGAGTAGGAATGAAAATCATGCCAAGTCAGCAACAAAAATCTGGCAAATAGATGTTTTTAGATGGTTAGTCGTTGTAATATCCCGATATTTTTATGTATTTTTAAATCATGATAAATATGTTTATTTAAACTCAATTAAAATTTTAGTTATGCTAAAAGGGTTTAAGTTTAGAGGTGCGGCTATTTGCACCACCGGAATTGCTAGACAAACCCCAATAATTTATAGAATTAAAATATGATTATGTGAGAATATATAAATACCCTTTTATAAATAATCACTAAATCTGAAAAAAATGTTTGACGTCTGTGATTGAACAGTTGAGTAACTTTTTCTCACTGTTCGCTTCCTACAACCGAACAGATATGTATGTTCGATTGTAATAACCAAATAATTTTTTTTTAAAATGAAGAAATCATCCGATTCAATTATCAGATACAATTTCTAATCAAATGGAAGCCGAATATATATCCCAAATCAAATGCTCTACTAAGTACATGAGGTTTAGTTCTTAATGAATTGGTACAATAAAAAGCAACGGAATGAACTTTACATTCAGATCAGCAGCACACCCAATTGCATCGGTCTGATGATTAATCTGCAGCAATTCTGCTATTGAGAAGTTGTTGTGAATCAATAGAAGACAACAAGTTGGAGGAGATCAAATTATTTTCAATTCGATATTCAATTTCAAAATTTTCGATTTCAAACCCTATAATTCAGTTTTTTAAAGAAAATCCCAAATGTCATCATCGTCGGGAATACTGACGTCCGTTGCCGCTGGAGGCTTAAAGGTGGTTGTGGTGGATATGTGTTCTTCCCTCTCCTTAATTTGTCTTCTGAATAGTCGCGGCACATCCACATCGCAGTTCTGTCCTTAATCACGCTCATACATATTTTCTTTTTTTTATAATTTTTTATTAATTAAAAGGATAAAGTTGTCTTTGTATGGGGTGTATTTAGTAATTTAAATATTTAAATTTTAATTTTAATGGGGTGCGTTAAGTAATTGGGGTTCGTCTAGTAATTTTGATGGTGCAAACAACTTGTCCTAAGTTTAAATCACTTCATGTTAATAAATTTAAAATGAGCCTAAGCCCAAGTCCAAGTCCAATAATTTCAAGCCCAATTTGTTTATGTTTACATTTAAAATAAAAGAAAGGGTTCGGTTTATTCTTTTAAAATTCATTTCTCTATATCGTTATAATAGTTAGGGTTTAAGTAAGAAAGGGTAAAAATAAACTTTTTCTCTATCTCTCTCCTATTCAAAATATAGCGACAAAACCAAATTATTTCAATCATCAATCATTCGTGGAAGTGAGGTTTTCAAATTTCACTTATATTTATACATTCAAGGTAATTCGTTTCTAAAATTTTAAATTTGTAACTATTTATTTCTAATGGCTATGAAATTTTAATATGTTGTTTAATATTTAGGTTTAGACTCATATTTAAAATTTCATAATTTTTGAAGTTTTATTTTATTTTATATAATGTTATATTTATGTCTGTAGAATCTGGAGATTTATAGATACCTGATTAGAAATTTTAAATTATATAGTTATACCTTTTCAAACGATCCGAATTTTTTATGTATTTTGAATCATGAATGTTTTGATGTTTTGTAAAAATTTCATGCCGAAAATATTATAAAATTATTTTATATTATATTTTCAATGTTTCTGACCGTGTTGTAAAATATGTTTAGTTTTCTATTTGAAAATTATGAAAGCATATCTAAAGAGCTCTAAAAATTCTTATTTTTGTATGTCATATTTTATGGTGTTTTTGATAATTTTTTTATAATATCATGTTATTTGGAATAATGTATTATTTAATACAAATTTTATAATAATAGTAAATTCAGCTTTGATCATGAACTTAATACTGATTTGAAATTACAAATAAAATATTTAGAGATCTTCAAATATTATAATATTTGTATATGTTTTATACTACAAGATTTAAGATGCACAGTAAATATATCCTATTGAATAAATGAGTAAATGGTTTTAACTTAAATGTATACTGAATTTTATACATGAACTGTTATATATTTATGTTTTCATTGTTACTATCTCAAAATAATTTTAGTGACCTCAAATTATTATAATTTTATTATATTTAATATAATACATAATTTTAACCTCTTAGTAATATTTCTAATAATTTTGAGAATATGTATGATTTTATATTGATTTTATATCACATCAATATATGATTTGTAACAGCTTCTATTTTCTTATTTAAAATTATGAAATAAATATTTTATGTACACCAAATATTCTGATTCTTACATATATAGTATATTTTAAATTTTTAAATCTAATGTATAATTTTCACGTTCATAGGTGTTATATAATATTTATTATAAATATTTCATTACTACTTAAATTGTTTCAAGAATATCTCATCTTAATCTTTTGTTTCAAGAATATCTTATCTTAATCTTTTAAAATAAAAATCATAATTTTTGGATAAGTTATAAATTATTATATGTATTGTATTTCATATAATTTTCATATGATTTCATCAATTTTATTTAAATATATGAGTTGATATTAGGTGCACCCGGGTGCAAGAGTGCACTCATATGTGTATAACTTTTTATTTTATTTTGTATATGTTTTTATTCTATTTTGTATATGTGTTTCTTAATAATTGTATACTTTTTTCACACTAAATTTTTCATTAAAAAAATTAGCATTCATATGTGTATAACTTTTTTATTCAATAGTGTATAAATATTTTTAATGATTGTATATTTTTTACACTCAATTTTTCATTAAAAAAACTAACAATTAAATTGTATATATTTTTGTTCATATTTGTATATGGGTGCACCGTATCTTAGGATTCACCCAGGTGCATAGTATAATTCGCCTAAATATATTAAGTTATTATCAGTGCATATGAGAAATTTCAGGTTTTACTACAATCACTTTGAAAATCCAAAACATATAGTTGTACACTTTATTATATTATTAAATTTGAATGTATTCTTCCAATCATAAAAGATTACATGTATATTAAATTTTGGATTGATCTTATTTATATTTTATAGTTATAAATTATCTGTACATTGGTATGTAATATAAAACCATTCATAGTAAATTATGTTAATCTCTCTTATTTCAAATATTGAAGTATCACTTCCACTATATTCTAAAGATTTAAACTCATTATCTTATTTCTATTTTAAGTTTGCATATTAATCTGAGATAAATATAGTTTTATGATAGAGAAAGTTATTACAAGATACGAATTTATTATCCACATTCAAGTGCATCCATTCATCATCAACATTCATTCCAAGTGGAGAAATCTAAACTTTGTCTATCATATGTGCTACAAGATACGAATGTATTACAAGATACGAATTTATTATTTGCATCACATTCATAGAGTATTACTCGTAATCTGTCCATGGACATAGAGTATTCATAATACTATTCATAGACATGTAGCCAGGGACCGTGATATGGGTTTGGGACTGATAAAAAGGTCCTCGGGAAAACTTGGATGGTAAAAGGTCCTTGGAAGTCTCGCCATGCTAGTACATTCATTTAAGTCAGGACACTTTTAGGTGTCGCAATTTTAAAGAAATTCTTGGGTAATGCCCACCGTACTTCATGATCGATAATTTACAGACATGTTCACATATAAGATTTACGTGTTGCTTGTGATTTATTGATGTTTATATGTGAGTTACATATTGTAGACAAATATTTTCCCACTGAGCTTTGGTTTGCTCATCCCATCATTTAAATATTTTACAGATTAAAGGAGATGGAGTACGGAGAGAGGCGACGGGTGATAAAATAATTAATTGGTATTTATTTGGGTTTATCATCTCATTCTTTACATTCATTAACAAGCTTTTCGTGATGCACTGTTATATGATTATTCAATAGTCATAACTTTAAATTTATTTATAGAGAGAAGCGACGGGTGATAAATTAATTAATTGGTATTTACTAGTATTTTAACCCGTGCGATGCATGGGGATACGTTATGATAAAAAAATATTTTTTTTATAATTTATAAAATTTTAAAATAATGAGTTTTGGTTATTAGAAATTATATTAAAGTTATTTAATTGCATTTAAGGTAAGATATTGTGAGTGAAATGCCATAAATTAATTTTGGTTTAATTTTTAATGTATTAAGACTAATATAATGAATTCCTTATTAATATAATATAATAGCATATATACGAAAGATATTTAGGTCACAATAATAAAATTTGAAATTAAAATTTTGTTATATTATGAAAAATGAAAGTGAAGACCTTAAGATTAAGAATGGATTGGTTAGTCAATTCAAAGTCGAAGCTTTCATGTAACATTGACATAATTTTATAAAAATTAATAGGTTAAATTTAAATATTTACAAATAATGTAATCATCACATAATATAATTTTGTGTTTAATAAATAATGTAAATCAACGAAACTTCAAAAACTTAACTAATTAAACTTCTATAAAAATAAACAATAAATTCTAAAAAAAGTATAACAACTCCCATTGAAAGATATATGAGTTGAGATAATTTTTATGCTTGTAATGCTATAAGGGCATCAACAATATTAAACATCTTAGTAATAAATTTAAAGCACTATTAAACATTATGTAATTTATTTTTCTCAATAATACGTAATAATTATATAAAAAAATATCACTCGAAATCACCAATTTCAGAAAAACTCAATAGAAATAATGAATAAAATTCGGAACATTATTTATGCGTTAATAAAAAAAATAAATTTAACTCGTCCCAATATCTCAAACATCGAAGATGATGATGTTCAACTCCAAAAATATAATAATCAAGCATTTCTAAAAATTTCTCTAAAAATATAATTCTTGCAAATTCCTGTTTCATCGCCACAGTCCTTGTCCAAAAAAATCTTCAAATCTGCTTTCGTGGTTGATCTCGACACAGCAACTTACAGTTAACCATGACTAAATACTGGTCTCCTCAAGTACAAACCAACATTTGAAAGCGATTGGTCTTGACTCTTGTTTATAGTCATTGCATACGACACGATCACTGGAAACTGCCTTCTTTTGAACCTAAAAGGAAGCCTTATATCAGTTGGTGTTAATGTAAATCTTGGTATGAGAACTACCTCTCCTACATTAGTTCCAGTCAACAATTGTGCATGCAAAACGTGTTTCCCCAAATTGGTAACCAAGAGCCTTGTTCCGTTATACAAACCTCATGAGTGATCAATATTTTGGAGCAGCATTATCGGTGTTCCAACCTTTAGATTAAGCTCATAATTAGGCACTCCCGAACACTTTATAGTATTTAAGAATTCAGGAGTGTGAACATCAGTGAGCATATCAATGTTTTCATCTGATTTGCAGGCAGAATCGGGCTGAAATATGATTTCATTTTATTTCCATTCAATCCAATCATGTATTCATTAATTGAATCCACCACATCAAGAGTTGGTGCAAGAATGGCTCTATCATGAAAATATTCAAGGTGATCTATTGCATTTCCTAAGTTAGGATATATGTTGTTGACAATTGCACCTATAGGGTCACTTTCGTACCTCAATAGAATGTTGTTAGGAATTCGAACATCACTTTCGTATTCGGTGTGCGTGCCTTTTGTTCCATCGCCAATCCTTGCAACCTATTCAATAAAATTCTTGATCTCATTTGTTTCTAAATTCTCTAGCATGTTCATCAAACGCATGTTCTTTGTAAGCCTTAGAACATTTATCTCATCCCATAGATAGGAGGAGTTAATTGTTGCACCAACAATAATCTATCTTGAACCTTTGGGAATGACTGAAAGAATCTGCCTGAAATCACCACCGAAAACTATGGTCTTACCACCAAAAGGCATTGATTCAAATTCATGATGTTTTACGTGCATTATATCCCTTATAGTTCTGTCAAGAGCTTCAACATAATATATGTTAACCATTGGGGCTTCATCCCAAATGATAATTAAACACTGTGATATCAATTGAGCCAAGTGACTTCCTTGCCTAACGTTGCATGTTGACTCCTCGTGAATGGCCATGGGTATTGTGAATCTTAAGTGAGCCGTTCTTCTACCCGATAGCAGAAGTGATGCAATTCCGCTGGATGCCATATTCAGCACGATTTGTCCCTTTGATCTAATTAATATAGAAAGAGTCTTCCAAAGAAATGTTTTACTTGTTCCACCGTATCCATAAATAAAGAAAACAGATCCCTTTTATGCTGTCATTGAGTCTGAAATCGTCTCATACACAACGCGTTGATCTGCATTGAGTCTCTGAATTAGGTGATCGTGTTCCTCCTTCATTTTATGTTTATTGTAGCACAACTCATTGATTATCATTCGATTCTCAAGATGTATCTCATGATCAAATGCAGGAAAGGGCATTCCATCATAGTCACTAAGTGTCTTTCCCATTGCCTTCAACAGCTTATCAATCTCCAACAGCATTGCTTCCTTAATTTCATCCTCAGTCATCTCCAAACTTGTTATCTCAAAATATTAGAGTAAATTATAAATACGACATCTGAATGAAATCTAAAATTTTAAAAGGATTAAATGTAAATATTTCCACCATTCTATTCAATCAGATTCTCTAACCAAATTATATTCTATTCAAATTAAATAAGAAGATTTGTAGTAATTGGAATCTATAGATGATATTTCATCAAGTATTTGTGGTGAAGTAATCTTTAAAGAACTACACATATAATAATAATAGAACAGTGCTCAAGATTTGATTCATTATCAGTTTATATTTGTGGTTCCAACATTTTATTCAATTTTATTAAGTAACAAAAACATCAAATAAGTTCTATAGTTACTTGATTAACACAAATGAGAAAGTTACAGGACTTAAGAATATGAAAGTAATTTTAGCACACCTAGAAATTTCATAACGATTCGCTGCTGGTACAATATATCCTTGGAGAGATGTTTTAGGCATTGTTTAAAGACTTCATCAGGACGATTCATTGTACCTAAAATAAATAGGGTTACAAACAACTGCCTCATTTGTTTTCCACTTGAAACGTAACTTGCTTCCTCGAAACAATCTACGTATTCCTTATCATCGTCCAATAATCCTTTTGCATAGCAAGCCTTCCTATATGTATCGCATAATTCACCATTGTATCTTTTGAAATCCTTATAACTCCTAGGACCTTTAACAACCATAAGAAGAATTCTGAAATAATAATTATTCCCTGCACCAGGAGAAACGTAGTGAATTCTTCCTAAAGATATCCCTTTCTATCTCCTGGCCCATTCTTGCTTGTCTCTTTTGTAGACAAAATGTTGTGGGAATTTAGCATAGGTTAGCTCACGTGCATCTGGATATGTTTTGTTCGCCTCAAACCAAGCAAGGAACATGGTCTCTTTCATTGTTGTCTTCTCAACAATTTCTCCCAGTTGATCCGTATCAGAGAATACGATGTTCTGCTCACCTTCCAGATGAAAACTTAATCTTTCCATAGGTGGATATCGGTACTGTATTTCATATCCAAAAATCCTCCAAGAAGATTCGCATGCCGATATGTATCTGCAGTCGTAAAACATTTTTATTTCATCCATATGTGCAATGCTCTCACTGTCTTCTGCACTTTGGTAGAATATTGTGGATATTCTATCATTTTCCTTATTAACATACTTGAATAAATACTTGATGGACCGGGTCTGATTACACCACTCGACATTTATATGCGTCCGATAACGAAGCATTAGCTCATGATTATTTGGAACAACATAGCGATTGTCAAGTTCAATTCCACTCTTCATCACTGTCCTGCCATCATTCCTTCTGCGATATATAGGGTATCCATCCTGGTCTATTATTGTATCTGATACAAATTTCTTTAGAAAATGTTTACTACATGCCTGATCAATCATGCAAGGAGAATCTTTCCTCATCTGTCCACAAGGCCCGTGTCATACTGCATCATAGTACTCTTTGTCTTCATCCTTGTTTGGTGTTTCAGCAGATATAATTGAATCAATTTCGATTCCAATTGGACTATTCATAACTTTTTCAAAGAAGAGTAGTATATGAGCGTGGGGCAATCCTCTTTTCTGAAACTCCACAGTATACACAACTGAGAGTTAAACAAAACAGAGAGTTATTTTAATTTTGAAAATGAATTTATTTGAAAAATTAAAAAGCAGAAACACACAATGATGTTACGTAACTCTTAAATAAATGATGCACGATGTAATAATCAATGAAAAGATTGAACAATAGATGTATAATAGCTGTATTATAATTTAATTTATGTGTACCAGTTAAGAAATATATTCATAAGATAAAAGACTATCCATGATTAAATCTTACTGAATAGAAAATTAGAACAAAGGACATACCTTCTTTAATCTTGCCAAATAATTCATTTTTACGTAGGTCTACTATCAAAGTGTCCAGTTTCATCTTGAAAACACGTGCAATTATGTCCGGCCTATCTTCATCTCTGAGTCCACGTGAAGTAACAGAACGTTGAATCTCGGGCCAATTCTGATTACATGTGAATTGTTTGAATGTTTTTTTACTCATGAGCAAGAATACTCGGTCGTTGTAGAATTATATCCTAAGAAATAAATTATCGAATCCAAAGGAGTTTAAGTTTAGATTGAAAGAACATGTTAGCTCATGTTTTTATCATTTTTATAAGGATGAACGGGGAAGTTGATATTCAAGAAATCAAATAAAAGAAATCAAGATAAAGTAAGAGAAAAATAAATAAAATTTGAGAAATGGTGATGAAGGACAAGTAGTAAGAAATGGGACTAGAAACAATCAAAGTGCCTTAAGATTAATTTTATCATGCAAAAGGAATAGACGAGATAGAAATTGGACTAAAGGCGATCACGAATGTATCCAAAGCTCCCTCTCGGGTTACTAAGATTGTAGATCTCCTAGAGACTCCCAAATGCACCTAGGATCGATGCCCAACACTAACCTTTTCCATTTAGGTACTAATTAAATTCCAACTCTCCCTTAAAAGTACTAATTAGAACCAACTCTCCCTTTTTTGCGTACTAGGGCTAACGAATGGATTGGTTCCTCTCATCGGGTTCAAATATCCTTTCAGTCAAACCTAAACCCGATGTCTTCTCATGCTATTTCTAATACTTTGGAGGGTCGTTTCTGTCTCACCCCAAGCAATATCCACATGAATTAATATGATGACACTTATTTAACATAAGCAACAAATTAACCAACAATCCATTAAATTAACATGCTATCCATAATTAACAAACCATGTCAAAATATAATTCATGCATCACAAAACCCATGAGAAGAAATCAAATATCATATCATGTCTAAACCATATTTAATTTGTATAATAAAATAAATATTAAGCACTAATCATGTCTCTAACCCCACAAGAGGGATTAGCCTAGCATAATTAAAGTAACAAAATAAATAAATGATTCATTACAATAATCCATGGAGTCTAATTCAAAGAAAATTACAAAAAGAATTAAAACTCCCCTTCAATTTAACTTGTTGGAGATCTTCAATTACTTCTTGAAATTTCTCCTCTTGCTCTTAATTCCAAGTAATTTCAAACACCAATTGATAGATGGGTGAAAGATTAGAAGATGGATTTGTGGAGTGATCAAAAGAAAATAAAAATGGAGAAGGGAGAAAGTAGAAAGAAAGTGTGTGTGGCGTGTGTAGCCTCCAAAATGAAATGAAAAATTTATTGATAATTGTTGTTCAAAATTTGGAAAATGAAGGTATTTATAGTGGTAGAAGATCAAGGGATTAGGGCAAAAATTGGATCATGGGCTTAAGTGGAGAAATGGGCTTTTTTGGGCTTAAAAATCGGATGTGCAGGTTTTCTCAGAAATTCGGTCAAAATTTTAGAAATTTGACCAGAATTTATAAAAAACGTGCTCACGTTTCTTCAATTTCTACGCTGAAATCCAAAAGTCAGAAAATTCGACGAGAAATTCAACTGGAATTTCTCTGATGGTCGAATTTCTCATGAAAATGAAGCTCCCTGTATTCCGTCAAGTTTAGAAATTTTGGCTGAATTTTTTATCTTCGGATATTTGGCCGGAATTTATGAAATTCGACCAGAATTCTTTTCCAGCTATGCACAATTTTCTTAATTCTTCTCATTTTTGCTGTTTTTAACTCCGAAATGAGCCCTGTTTCTTCCTATGCCTTCCTTTTTGTATTGTGCATCTATTTTTTGATTTGTTCACTGAAATTCCTAGCACAAAATCATTTGTCTTAAATTCAAGTGGACGATGGCATATTTTCAATCTTGATTTTGATTCTTATTTCCTCCTTTTCTCTTTTTAGCTCAAAATACCTCATTCTTACATGATAAATAACATGATTCACACACTTTTTCTAAAAAAATACAAACGCACAAAATACGGAAAAAATACTAAAAATAAGATAAAAACACGCCAAAAATACACGAACAAGACTATAAAATCTAGCAAATTTGTACGCTAAACAAACCCTCCAAACTTAGAGTGTTGCTTGTCCCAAGCAATGAAAAGAATAGAAAATAACTAGAGGATAAATTTGCGTAGATATTAGAGTCGAACAACAAAAGTAATGTAAATATGAGCATAAACAAAGAACCATTAACAAAATTAAAACATTAGAAATAGGAAATTTAAACTCCATACTTTTAAAAGGTTCAATGATGAAAAGATCTTTTACAAGCATACTTTAATGTCTTAACCTCACAGATAGTGTATCACTCCACTCATTTTCTTTTAGAGGGATGCACATTTTCTCATCAACTGATCAAAGCATACTCACTATACGCTTGCAAGTTAACTCACTCATAAAAACTCAATTAATGTCCATCAAAGAACAAAGAGGTTTTATATTTGGATGTAATAGAAGGCACTTTGGTTAGGGAAAGATAAATGTAGAATTAAAGTGACTAAAAGTGTGGAGAGATCCTATTGAAAGAATTGTCGTCACCTGACACGACACACCTTACATAACTTATAATTTAAATAATATTTAACATAAACATCATCATTATAAAAACCTACATATAATTTTTTTCACATAATATGTTTATAACCAACACCATCACATCAGTTCCACATACGTAACTGGTTTCTGACAACATTTCAAACCACACAAACTTGTGACAATACTTATTATATGACATAACAAAATATTAGCGAAAATAAAATGAATCCACGGCATAGCCCAACATGTCGTCATCTATGTACATCCGCTCAAAACCCTGTAGGAGCTCTACAGCTTGCATAGTCACATCACAAACTCAATCATCAATAGGCTCACCTACAATGCATAAACTAATGAGACAAAAATCTCAGTAAGTAGAAATCATGCATGTTAGTGCATAAAAATGCATTTAGTTCTCTATCGTCTATTTCCTAATCTTTCTAGTTGATCTCTTTTATTTTAAAAAATATTCACGTTGCGGGATCCCCACGACACACTTATGATATGCACCCCAAATGAGCTCAATAGACACACTTAGTGTCGGATCAATTCCAATCCCTGAATATAATACTGAGAACGATTTTTACGAACCCTGGCAGAGTGTTGAGGATTATTTTTTTGAACCCCTAATAAAGTATCTGGAATAAATTTTCCGAACCCTGACAGAGATGCATATATAGTGGCCACACACACCATTAGTATCGTATTAATTTTGAGAAAAACACTTTTCATGTTTATGCATAGTATGCACCCAAAACAATTAAATGTGCATCTCAAACCATTTACAATATCAATATCAACATTTAATCACAATAAAACAACAATTTAACTTCAATTCGAACAGATCCACTTTTGGAATAACAACTTCACCTCGGATCCCATAGATCCTTATAACCAATATCTTCTCAAGCCACACAAATATATCTTCAAAAGTTTCCAATCACACAGATCTATATAGGACAACGATATTATTTCAAATCACATGGATCCACAACTTGTATCGCAAAATTATCACAAATAATTTACAAATAATAGTGTTGAATATGAACCCTACTTTCTCCAAATCACATAAATACACAGCTTGTATAATAAATTAATCTCAGATAATTGATATCGTAATTAAACTAATTACAAATAATCCATAATATAATTATCACATATTAATTACAAATAATTCACAAACAACATGTTTATACATTGTAGTTGGACTTCTACTTACCTGAACTCCGACAATAGTAATATTATAGACCGCGTGAAGAATTATCACTAATCTCCTATCTCCCGTCCTGGCACTGGCATGAACTCCTTCCTTTCCCTCTTCTCTATCTCTTTTTTTCCCTCTCTCTCTATTTTTTTTACTGATCTTCTGCTTCGCAACTCATCCCAATTAGGGGTTTGTATATATAGAAGGTGCTGGATGGTGATAATAATCACCACAGCCCTAACTCTTATTCTTATTTACTAAATTTAGTAAATTATTATTATTATTATACTTACTATTAATAGTAAGTACTATATTATTATCATTATTATTCATTACGAATATAAGTGCAATAATTAATAGCTAAGATATAATACATACGTGTATATTTTTTTACCCACTATTATTCTTACGAGAACACGTGTGATACTTAATAATTAAGAAGTAATATATTTATTCATATAAAATAATTTACTCATATATCCAAATTAATGCACGTAAATATTTATGTACACATATATTCACATATTATCACCATTTTATCAAGGATGCCTCAATTAAAATGTAAAGATAAATAAAATGTAAAATCAATTGTCACATAATTACCACATTATTATCACATAATTATAAAATGCACATAACACAAATTAAATTATATTAGCACATGAGTAGTGAGAAGCTCGGGTATCACATCATCCCCACCTTATAAAAACTTCGTCCTCGAAATTTACTTACCTGAAGAGGTCAGGATATTTTGCCATCATCTCATCTTCTCTTTCCCAAGTAGCCTCCTCAACTAGTTGGTTCCTCCATAATACCTTTACTAGTGGTATTTCTTTATTTATGAGCTTCTTCACTTCTGGCCACAAGATCTCAACCGGTACTTCCTCATAACTCAAATCTTCTTTCAACTCAACTGGTTCCTGTCTGAGAACATGAGATGGATTTGGAACATACTTCCTCAACACAGACACATGAAACACGTCATGTACTCTAGACATTGATGCTGATAACTCCAACTTATAGGCAATGCTGCCAACTCTTTCAATGATAGTGAACGGACCAACATATTTTGGACTAAGTTTCCCTTTCCTTCCAAACCGCATTATCCCCTTCATTGGAGATACTTTCAAGAATACCTGATCACCCACTTCAAATTCCAATTCTCTCCTCTGTTTGTCTGCATAACTCTTATGCTGATCTTGAGCAACTTTCATCTTCTCTCGTATACGGGTAACAGCTTCTGACATTTCACGAATCAAGTCTGGACCCAAAAGTTTCCTTTCTCCAACTTCATCCAATGTACTGGAGATCTACACTTTCTCCCGTACAATGCTTCATATGGAGCCATCCCGTAGTAGACTGATAATTATTGTTGTAGGAGAACTCTATCAAAGGCAAAAATTTACTCCACTGACCTTGAAAATCCAACACACATGCTCTGAGCATATCCTCCAAGATTTATATTGTACGCTCTGATTGACCATCTGTCTGTGGATGGAATGTTGTGCTGAAAGATAATTGTGTCCCCAACGCCTTATGTAAACTCTTCCAGAAAGCAGACAAGAGTCTCGAATCTCTGTCTGACACAATGGTAAGTGGTACTCCATGGAGTCTGATAATCTCTTATATATATTGTTGGATTGTATACTAAAAGTCTAACTTTAGTATGAACAATGTCATAACAATATTTGAAATGAGAATCATTGATCAAATGATTGCATCTTATAATTTATTTTATATGCATGATGCAATAGTCCATTTACTTTATACTGTAGATAATATGTTGTGCGAAAACACGCAGAAGATCATATTATCGGTTTCCTTATAAAGTATAAACAGATGCTCACAACTGAGATAGACGGGGACTCTCTATCGGTATGGTTGTAGTGTGGTTTGGTATTAGCTTGTCTTGGCTATAGAATCACATTAGTGCACTTGTGTGTATTGAGCAGGACCGCCTGAGATCGATCTTCTTATACTGACTATATAGTAGAACTTGATCCCTGTTATTATGGAAGTTCGTACTCTTAATCCCTATACAATAACCTCGACACGTAGGGCAGTATGTATTTCTTTGATTCATCAATGGGTGAGATTTATAAGTATTAAATCAACAAACTCGGTGAGTTGGGAAGTAGTGCTGTATCTATGGTGTGCTGTTGATTGTAGAAGGAATCCATGTCCGTCATAGGTTGATGATGTCCCCTTGAGGAGCTCATAAGGTTTATCATGTAAATCTTGCAAGTGGATTAATTTCCGGCATGATAATAAGGTTGAATGGTACTACTCTCGGATGAGATATTAATTAATTTGAGTTGTCAGTAACTTAATTAATTAATGGACATTGTATTTCTTAAACATGGGGAGACCATCGGGCTTATAATAAGAAGGAGCCCATAACATAATTTTGGGATTGGACGGGTAGTGCAGTAATAATATTTTAGTGGATTATATTATTATTATTGGATTTAATTAAAAGCTTTGGGCTAAGCTTGGTTAATTAAATTCAATTGAGGCCCAGCCCAATTTCTCCTCCTGGTCCCTGCTGTAGCCCAATATATAAGTGAACTCAGCTTCCTGGAACCCTAAGATAATTCCTGCGCCTCTTTTGGTGAGAGAAGGGAAAAGAAGCAGATTGAGAGATCCTGCAGACTGCTGCCCACACAACAGCAGGATCACACTTGGGACATACAGTAGAAGATCAGAGGTAGTTCTCTGCAGTTCATCCTCTACACCAACCCAGAAGTACGGTAAACGATTTAATTGCTTCCGCTGCTTATTGTTTATCTTTAATCCTAACGATCACGTTTGAACCACACGATCCAATTGCCAACAATTGGTATCAGAGCGTTGGTTTCGTGGTGAAACGTGAACCGTAAGGTTGGGGTTTTTGTGATTATATGTTTTAATCTGGGATTAATCGTATGTTTTAGTCAGCATGTTTAAGGGTTGAATAATCTTGAATTATTTATGATAATCCTGTATATTCATTGCTGCCAATTCTATGTATATTATGACACACACATCGAGAAATCCCATCTGCTATCCACACACACTGGATCGTACACACTCACGACCCGGTGGGCGACGCCGTTCATCGGAAGTGAGTGGACTGGGGATCCGAGCCCACTCCCAGAAGGTAGTTCCAGGTGAATCCTCATCATGCAATGGACAAGTCGACGGAGGGTTGGAGCGAGTCAGAAGCAGTTTCCAACCAAGTCAGGCGGCGATCCAAGCCAGTCACTGGCCACGGCGAACGTTTGTACGACAGCGTGTGATGGCTGGAAGCCAATGCGGAGACGGCGACGATCTCTATTGACATCGACTGACCGGTGCTGTAGGCGGCGACGCTTGATTAAGGGAGAAGTCTGGATGGGCGATTCGAGATTCGGCGGCACGTCAGCAGCGGGTTCCAGCGAGTCAGGAGGGATCCGATAGAGTCCCACCCGATCCCGGTCGGATCGGAGCAGATCGGCATGGATCTGGCAGTCGACTGTGCAGGCCGCAGTGTTGGAACCGGGCAAGTCCATTGAGGTCTTCGATCGAGTCCAGTGGGCGGCGGGTTCCCTGCTATTGCCGATTGGTTGCAGGACGGAGGCGCTGGATAGCAGCTTCACGGTGCGGCAGATGCTGGCGGTTGTCGTCGGGCACACTGAAGTCGCACGAGGTGGCGCACGACGGCACGCTGAAGGATGCTCGGCTGTTGGCTGGCAGTCGTTGTCGGGTACGCTGCATCATTGCACAGCAGTGGTCTGGTGGCATGACTTCGGTGGGCTGACGGAACCACCGCCGAGAGCGGCGGCGCCGAGGAGAAAGCAGGATTGCAACCGGATCGCGTCTGATTGCGGCTGGGAGAAGAAATAGGGCAGCATGGTGATGGGCTGCCCCTTTGGGCCTTGTTTTTAATTGGTTAATGGGCTGGGATTTGGGCCCAAATTTTAATCAAAAGGATATTGGGCTGCTGGGCCCTATTTTAATTATAGTGTATTTGGGCTTGATTCTCTAGTTCATGGGCTGATGGTTTAATTATAGGGTCCAATTCAGTAATTAATATAGGCTGCTCAATTAATTTTAGTTTAGTTTTGGGCTGTTGGGCCCAATTTTAATTAAAATGGTAATGGGCTGCTGGGCAATATTAATTGCTGGATTTAATTAATTGTGGGTTTGATGTTGGGCCAGGTTAAATATTGGGCTAGACCTTAATGCATAAATTGGCAGGGTAAATAGGCTTAATTATTTAATTAATGGGCTGCTCATTTTATGCTAATGATGTTTGGGTCAGCTGGGCCCATTTAATTGATCCAACATATTATACAATTAATTATGATATATAACTGAGTTAATTGTTTTAACTTGACAACTAATTGTTATATATGAAAGGCATGTTCTATGTGATTTATTTATTTAAATTGCTGTTAATAGAAGCATGTCTAAGCTGTATATTTTATTCTGGAATATTATATGCATGTTAAAACCCTCGGTGTTAAATAACTAAGTGGGAGAGGGGATTGGTTATAAATTCCCGCGGCCTCCATTATTGGTTTGTAGTAATGTGAATAGACTTGCGCGTCGGCATTAGAGCCTTCCTCCCTAACGGATGAGTTTATTCACAGATCACTGGTACAAACTTCTTTAAATAATTATTGTTTGTAATGTGATGCATATGGACTTGCGCGTTGGCTATAGTGCCTTCCTCCCTAACGGATGAGCTTATATGCGGTTCACTAGTACAAACTTATATAATTGATGATTGTAGAAAGTTATCTGAGCGCGTGTGTACTTCTCCAACAGTAAGGCACATAAGCTTGGGCAGCGGACTTGGGATCAAATAATGGTGTACACTTAGATGTGAATAATTAGTATCCTCCCCAACGGAGTCACTGCTATTATTTACATGGCTAAAGAGGAACCGACTATTAATTATTTTGTCATAAAGCTAGGTTGACAAATGAAATTAATGGGTAAAACCTTCTCTTGTAAATGTTCGGGTTTGTAAATGTCCACCCTAACGTGGCTTGCAGACTCACGGTACTTGAGATGTCGGTGAATTTTAATTTTATATTGTTTTGAGGGAATCAATATAAAAGGATAAAATTCGAAGATTTGATCGGAATATTTATTTGTGATTCTCTGAATTTCGAATGGTTTTATTTCACTAATTATTAAATAAAAGAAATTATATTTACTTGTCCAAATTAGATGATTGGAAAAGAATCTTGGTTTTGAAAATTACTGCTTAAGAAAATAAAAATACATGTGTATTCTCACAAAGGACGTCTCATGATGCCTATTAAAGTCTCTAGTGAAGAGATGAGAGGTTCATAGAAATATGATGATCTCATGTAACTCTTTGGATACTTGAGTAAATTAAAAAGGCAGAAGATCATGGTTGAATTGATGAATGAATTGGAAGAGCTTGGAATAGAAATTGAAAGGGAAACCTAAATCAATTTATTCTTCACAATTTGCCTGGATGTTTTGAGCAAGTTCTACCTGAAATACGAAAGGTTGTATATGGTGGGAAACTTCTAACAAAACATGTGGCAAAAGAAAGCCATTTTTCATCATGATGTGAACAAGTTTAATATCTTATTTACTAATGGTTTAAACATGATTAGTGATGGCATCTACTGACACGAAGTATGTAGATACTGGAATTACTAAATGTTTATCACTGAGTAAGGATAAGATTGTTAATAACATGGGTAAAACTACAAAGGTAGTGGCTATTGCAGTGGGAGTTGTTTATTTATCTCATGATAAGAATAAACGATAGATTATGAGAAATTGTCTTTACGTACGTTTCATAGAAAGAATTTAATTTCGGTTTCTATGCATTAACGGATGGATACTTCATTTCAGTTAAATGACATGGTCATAGTAATGAGGAATGAGGATATAATCCGTTAAAGTACGTTGGTGGATAAAAAGTATACTCTTGAATCATGTACATCCCACAGATGCAATAAATAGTAATTAAATAATGCATCTTCTAATATTAGTAAGAGAAAGGAACCTTCGAAAATGAACTAAACATACATTTGGCATCTATGACTAATTCATTTTACTTCAGTAGGATTCAAAAGTTGATAGCCAATAGACCGTAAGGTTTATCTGAAGTGGAAACTATCGGACTTGCGAGTCTTGCTTGGAAGTAAAAATGATTAACTGCTTTTTCAAGGCTGTGGGGTGTAGAGCCAAAGATATATGTGTTGGAATTAGTTCATTCTGATTCAAGCGAACCTAATATTATCCAGGCAAGAGGTGGTTATGAATATTCGAAGATTATTCTGGAAACCAATATATTTATATGATCCACTGCATGTCTAAGTTCTTTGATTAATTCAAGAATTGTAAGGCTGGTACAGTGAAGCGTCATGGAAAATATATTAAGTCATTACGATTCAATCATGATGGCGAATACCTCTTGGGATAGTTAGGAGCTATTGATCAGAAGTTGAGATTAAATCTCAAGTTGACTACACCGGGTATGCCCCAAACTGAATGGTGTGGTGGATAGAAGGAATAAGGCTCTTATGGTTATGATTAGATAGATGATGAATTATTTGGAATAATTAAAATTCATTTTATGGATATGCCCTAGAAACAGTAATTCGTAAAACATTTGTCTGTTTGTGGGACATCCTGGAAAAATGAAGGTTGATTTATTTAGTCCAAAAGATCAAAGGGTGACTGTTAACACAAACACCAAATTTTTGGAAAAGGACTATGTAATAAATCACAAACCCATGTATAAGTTGTTCTAAAGGAAGTGAGAGGAAAACACTAAGTAAAAGTACCAAGTGTACAAGAGGATATACCACAAGGTAAACTGCAACGCGTGTCACGTCTGATACACAATTACATGTAGTGCCTTATCGTAGTGGGAGGATTGTTTGACAACCCATAAAATATATGTTTCGGGAAAGTCATAAGACTTGATCCCTAGTAAACATGGTATTGTCCCACGGATACGACGTAGCACTACAAGATAAAAATGCGGAATCTTAGCAAGATGCAATGAATGATGAAATAGAATCTATGGATTCTAAATTAAGTCTGGAGCTTGAACGATCACTAAAATGGTGTAAAAGCCATTGCAAGTGGTCATAGGGAAATAAAAGAGGATCATGCGGAAAGGTGAAAATCTTGGAAGCAAAGCTTGTTGCGAAAAGATGTACTCAGAAAGAAATGGTTCGATTATGAGGGAACATATTCGCTGGTAGCTATGCTTAAATTGATCCGGATTCTTTTATTGATTGCTGCTCATATTGAATTATGAGGAACAGCAAATAGATGTCAAGACAGCTTTCCTGATTGGAAGTCTTGAGGAAAACATCTATGTGAAGCAACCAGAGTAATTCATTGCAAAGTGCTAATAGCATTTTTGATAGTAAGCTTAAAAGTGTCCAGCGATGGACTAAAGCAAGCTTTGAGATCGTGAAGCATCTGTTTTGATTAGGTAATCCAGTGGCATGGATTTAAATCAATGAGCGGATGAGTCTTGTGAGTTGTAAAGAGTGACGAAAACATGGTGGTGTTTCTTATACTATACATAGATGGTATATTGCTCATTGGAGACAATGAAAGAGTATTATCAGGCGTATGGGTACGGTTAATAAAGCGGTAGAGATGAAGGACTTAAGAAAGGCAAAATATATCATTTTGATCACGGTAATACGGATCACAAGAAAGGATGTTATGCTTATCTCAAGTTTCATAAAATGATACAGTCCACACTCGTTTAGCATGTGAATTTATCTAAGTAAATGTGTCTTTGAGACACAAAAAGAAGATAAAGTAGATGAAAGTGGTTCCTTATGCTTCGGCGAATAAGGAAGCTTAATCTAAAGAATGCTATGAACGAAGTTGGATATATGTTTTGCTGAACGCATGAACAGAAGGTATCAACGTAAGCCTGAACAAGAATGATGAACTGTAGTAAGACATATATAAAGTGCCTGAGAAGGACTGGAAATTATATGTGGACTTACTGGGCAGATTCACTGCTTCTTGTGGATTATGTAGATTCAGATTTTTTAGTCAGATTGGACGGCAGTAAATTCACCTCAAAGGTTATGTGTTTAATCTTAGGAAGTAGAGTCATAATGTGGAGGAGTGTTATATAGAAATATATTTCAGACTCCGGACTCCATCATGGAAAGATGATGAATTGGAGCCTATGAGGCAGCCAAAGTATCTATATGACTCTAGAGACTTCATGATAGACTTTGAAGTGTTTCTAAGTTTGCCCAAGGTAATCACAATTTACATTGATGATATTGGTGCAGTTGCAAACTTGAAGAAATCACAAGTCCATAAGGCAATTAAACACATGGAGCGCGAGTACCACCTGTTACGAGAAATCATATGATGAGGGGAAGGTTGTTGTCGCCTAGGTTGCATCGGATGATGACCTAGTAAACCATTTACAAGGACCTTAAGGCGAGAGCTTTTAATGGTCGTGTAGTGGGAGTAGGAATCAGATGTATGGCAGAAGACATGACAACATAGTCTTTTAGTATAAGTGGGAGATTGTTGGATTGTATACTAAAAGTCTAACTTTAGTATGAACAATGTCATAACAATATTTGAAATGAGAATCATTGATCAAATGATTGCATCTTATAATTTATTTTATATGCATGATGCAATAGTCCATTTACTTTATACTGTAGATAATATGTTGTGCGAAAACACGCAGAAGATCATATTATCGGTTTCCTTATAAAGTATAAACAGATGCTCACAACTGAGATAGACGGGGACTCTCTATCGGTATGGTTGTAGTGTGGTTTGGTATTAGCTTGTCTTGGCTATAGAATCACATTAGTGCACTTGTGTGTATTGAGCAGGACTGCCTGAGATCGTTCTTCTTATACTGACTATATAGTAGAACTTGATCCCTGTTATTATGGAAGTTCGTACTCTTAATCCCTATACAATAACCTCGACACGTAGGGCAGTATGTATTTCTTTGATTCATCAATGGGTGAGATTTATAAGTATTAAATCAACAAACTCGGTGAGTTGGGAAGTAGTGCTGTATCTATGGTGTGCTGTTGATTGTAGAAGGAATCCATGTCCGTCATAGGTTGATGATGTCCCCTTGAGGAGCTCATAAGGTTTATCATGTAAATCTTGCAAGTGGATTAATTTCCGGCATGATAATAAGGTTGAATGGTACTACTCTCGGATGAGATATTAATTAATTTGAGTTGTCAGTAACTTAATTAATTAATGGACATTGTATTTCTTAAACATGGGGAGACCATCGGGCTTATAATAAGAAGGAGCCCATAACATAATTTTGGGATTGGACGGGTAGTACAGTAATAATATTTTAGTGGATTATATTATTATTATTGGATTTAATTAAAAGCTTTGGGCTAAGCTTGGTTAATTAAATTCAATTGAGGCCCAGCCCAATTTCTCCTCCTGGTCCCTGCTGTAGCCCAATATATAAGTGAACTCAGCTTCCTGGAACCCTAAGATAATTCCTGCGCCTCTTTTGGTGAGAGAAGGGAAAAGAAGCAGATTGAGAGATCCTGCAGACTGCTGCCCACACAACAGCAGGATCACACTTGGGACATACAGTAGAAGATCAGAGGTAGTTCTCTGCAGTTCATCCTCTACACCAACCCAGAAGTACGGTAAACGATTTAATTGCTTCCGCTGCTTATTGTTTATCTTTAATCCTAACGATCACGTTTGAACCACACGATCCAATTGCCAACATATATAGCTGGGTATAACGATCCATGGAATACGTAGATCTAATAGGAAGAAAATAAGCTGACTTAGTCAATTGATCCACGATAACCCAAATGGCATCGTGACCATTCACTGTCTTCGGTAGCCCAATAACAAAATTCATCGTGATATTCTCCCACTTCCACTCTGGAATAAATAAAGGCTGCAAAGTTCCTGCTGGTCTCTGATGCTCGGCTTTGACTTGCTGACAAGTCAAACATTGCTCCACATATCGAGCAACATCTCTCTTCATCCCTGGCCACCAATAATGTGACTTCAAATCTCTATACATCTTAGTAGCTCCTGGATGTACAGAGTACGGTGTAGAATGAGCTTCCGCCATCACTTCTTTCCGCATGTCATCCACTTCGGGTAGACATAATCGACCTCTATAACGAATCACGCCATCATCTCCTAAGTAGAATTCAGAAGACTTTCCAGAGCTGATATCATTCTTTATCTTGTCAAACAACTTATCCTCCTGTTGGCCTTGTCGAATCTTATCCATCAAAGTTGATCGAAGTGTCAGAGTTGCCATCCTTGCTTCCAACGATCCTTCCTGAATGATCTCCACACCCATCCTTTGCAAATCAAGCAACTCTGGTTTCTGATTTATGGCCATATCAGCTACACTCTGTATTGCCTTTCTGCTCAATGCATCAGCAACCACATTGGCTTTTCCTAGATGATAATTAATAACACAGTCGTAATCCTTCACCAATTCCAACCATCTTCTTTGCCTCATATTCACTCTTTCTGAGTGAAAAAGTACTTCAAACTCTTATGATCAGTATAGATTTCACAATGTTCCCCATACAGATAATGCCTCGAAATCTTGAGTGCAAGCACTACTGCGGCTAACTCTAAATCATGAGTTGGGTGATTCTTCTCATACTCCCTTAACTGTCTGGATGCATACGCTATCACTTTCCCATTCTGCATCAATACACACCCAAGACCATTCTTTGAAGCATCACTGTAAACCTTGAAGTTTCCTGTCTCCGTAGGAATAGTTAAGATAGGCGCTGATGTCAACCCTCTCTTCAATTCTTGGAAACTTTGTTCACATGCCTCCGTCCATGTGAACTTCACATTCTTCCTGGTCAACTGTGTTAATGGTAAAGCAATCTTAGAAAATTCTTCAATAAACCTTCGATAATATCCCGCCAATCCAAGAAAGCTACGAACCTCAGTGGGGTTTGAGGGTTGTGGCTAATCATGGATTGCTTTTACTTTACCTGGATTCACTGAAATTCCTTCTCCCGATAACACGTGTCCTAAGAAAACAACTCGGTCTAACCAAAACTAACACTTCTTGAACTTCGCATACAACAGCCTCTCCTTCAGAATCTCTAACACCTTTTTAAGTGTAGAGCATAATCCTCCTTATTCTTAGAGTAAATCAGAATATCATCAATAAACACAATCACAAATTTATCAAGAAATTCCTAAAATACTCTATTCATCAAATCCATAAATGTTGTAGGAGCATTTGCTAATCCAAACGGCATCACTAAGAACTCATAGTGCCCATACCTTGTACTGAATGCAGTCTTTGGAATATCCTCCTTCTTTATTTTCAACTGATGATACCCCGACCTCAAATCAATCTTCGAAAAGATAGCTGCACCCTGTAGCTGATCAAATAGATCATTAATACGAGGCAATGGATATTTATTCTTCACCGTAACTTTATTGAGATCCCGATAATCGATGCACATCCTCAATGTGCCATCCTTTTTTCAAACAAACAGAACTGGTGCTCCCAAGGTGAGAAACTAGGTTGGATGAATCCTTTGTCTAGTGATGGGCGTTTTCTCAACACACAACTTTAATCCCCAAGTATGAAGGATATCAATTGTAGTTTCGAAGGTGACCAAGTTAAATATCGAATCCACGGGACGGATAAATATCACTTTAGTTATTTTCTAGCAATTATGACTATGTTGAGAATTATAATTGTGGTTTGTAAACTAAGTAATAATTAAAATAGCAAATAAATAAAAAGAACAAGAAAATAGTAGTTGTGATCAAATAAGATAATAGGTAGTTCGTCAAGCTATCCAGTTTCATTCGTTAATTCATACTTCCGTGTGTCAATGTCCGACTCTGCCTTGTGGTTTATGGATGCATCGCTAGACCATACAAATCTATTCTATAGACACAAATAGATAAGCTTTTGACACGTGTGAGTATCCTCAGAGCAAGACGTATACTTTACCTTCCTTTCTAGGTACTATCGTAATCAATTAATTCCCGTGCACTTAGTACTCTAACCCGATTTGATATCCCTTTTTAGGTACTATAAAGTTATACTCTTAATCCTACTTGTTAACCTGAATTCAATTTAATTAACAAACATTCATATAAGACGGTTCTAATAAAACCTTGGAATCCCTTCACTTAGAATTATAACAATAAACCCTGCTCATTAGTGAACACACTCAACCAATAACCATGTTATGCATTCAGACTCTACACAACGATTATTGATGCACAAAACAACTATGAGTAAGGATTAAAAACGTGCAATCTTATATAAAATAAACCACAAGTAGTGTTGTACGGAGTATACACATGAAATACAAATTAACTCATGAAACCTTTATAACCCTAGAACTACCAAAGTGGCTCTAGCCCATGATTGATCTAAGAACAATCATGGTTAGTTGGACCAATCTTACTTGAAACTCCAGCTGAACCTCTGTCTCAGCTCTCCTACTCTCCTCTTGTAATGTGTTGTTGACGACGACCCTTTCTTCTTTCTTTTTCATTCTCTTAGTGTCTGTCTCTTCTTTTGTCTGCATGAGCCTCCTTTTATACTTGTAATCACGTTTCTAGGGCTTGGAATAGGCTTTTCAAGTGATCCCACGTGTTTTGGCCTAAAAAATCCGAATAACGTAAGTTTCCACGTTTTGGTTCGACCTCATCAAACAGGTCGAACCACTGGCCACAGGTTGAACCACAGGTCGAACCCTTCTACTGGACATATTCTGTACTTGGTTCGACCTCTTGTACAGGTCAAACCACTTCCTCTTTGGTCGAACCCCAGGTCGAACCTCACCATTGGACAATTTCCGCTCCTAGTTTGACCAACTGTCAGGTCGAACCCCAATGTCATGGTTGAACCCATCTTCTCGCGAACTGGTTCGACCAGTTGAACAGGTCGAACCCCTGGTGTCGTGGTCGAACCTTCCTTCTGCAAACTTTGTAATGCTGGTTCGACCTGTAGGAGAGGTCGAACCCTCCTCCATCAGGTCGAACCCTACTCTTTCCTTGGTGGTTCGAGTGGTCTCGACTTCGTCTCTTCGATTCTTGGCACTTCCACTCCGTTTTTGCTATGAAAACCACTTAAATAGCTCTACTAACACCTGATTCATGCTAATTCACAATATGTATAGGTTTTCTGCCTATTTTCACCTCAAAACTCTCCAAAACTAGCACAAAACATGGTACCAAACTTGTGAATTTACACACTCATCAAACCTCCAAACTTACATGTTGCTCGTCCCGAGGCAACCAAATCAAACCACAGGAGTCGTGTATAATTCACCAAGATCAAGTAAAACACATATCACACATGCAACTTCATTCAATCAAACAAGTATCAATTGCTTCATATATATCACTCATGCAAAACCAATCCAATCACACACCATTCGAAGTACTAAGTAATTTCGCTCACAAGATAAGTATTTATTCTCTTTCACTCAAGTGCGTGAGGCACTATATAGGTTAATATAAACACTCATATCAATCCATATTCACGCGTAACCATAAGCTTGGCAAAGGTCTCAAAAATCAACTTATAATCAACTCTAAAGGACTTGTTTTTGGGTTGTAATGTTAGCTCTTTGGAAAAAGGTAGGAAAATTTAGGTAAAGTGACTTAAGACACTAGTAGAGAGTTACCTTGGAGGTTCTCAATTTCTTCTTCTTACAGCAAGTTCTCCTCCAATGTCGTCTCTTGAACTTGTAAAATTCCTGAGTTTCCTTCTTTTTATGGCATCAACATCATCTTTTTAAACAATTCGAGTACTGGTTTCAGGCACTATCCTTCTTCTCATGTATAGGCCGTCAGCTGCTAAGCTTCACACACCATGTATAAAAACAATTGGGGTACTAGTTTCGGGCACTACCCCTAAACAAGATTTAACCATATTCTTTTCATCCAACCATATTCTATCTTCCTTTTTCTTCTTGCAGCACTTACTCACCTCCACTCTCTCTACCAATGAATAGGTTAATCAAAGCTCAAGTAAAGGTTTATAAAGTTATTTACTTAGGCTACCAAAGAAAAAGCTTTAACGGCTCAACGGGGCATCCAAAGGTTAATAAAATCATTAGGAAGGATAAAATTTGGCTAAGTAACTTAATCACAAAATAATGGCCTAAGATTATGTCCTAGCAATTTATCAATCATAAGTCTCACACAAGACTCCAAGCCAAGTTCTAGAATACGTTCATATGAATGATCCTCTCAAGAATAAAATAATCATGATCAAGCATGATTATCAAGGCTCAAATCCTCACAAAGGTAATTAGAATCCTAAGTACTCCTCATAGCACATAATTAAGATCAATTTCACAAGAACTCAATATACTTATCAAATTATACATGCTTTTCATCAATAGAAATTAACACATGAACATATGAATGCACAAAAATCAATAAGCTTATACCAAATCAATCATACAAGATATCACTTATACATTCCACTCACGCATGAATCACACCCCAACCTATAAAGATAAAAAGAAGAATAAGGGAATCAAGATGAATCGGAGAAAACCAAAGAAAACCTGAAAAACTACTCCTCCGGAGCATCATCATCCTCATCATCAAGCCTCCGCTCCACAATCTGGTATAGATCACCGATGTGTCTATCCAAGTAATCAACTCGATCACCCAACCTACCAACTTTCTCATTCAAGGCCGTGTACCTCTCATTCAACGTAGCATAGTTGGCGTTGGCGAGTGCGAGCTGTCGGTTTGTCTCCTGCTGGCTAGCAACAATCGCGACCAGCTGCTCATGAATAAGGCGGAGCTGCTCCCGTGTATCATTCGGGACAGCCCGCTGCTACGGCGGTGCTGGCTCATGCTGATGTGCGTCGTGCTACATCGGCATCTCCACATCCTGCTGCTCCTTCTCTTGATACTCCTCTTCTTCGAGCTGCTGTGGTGGACGGAACTCTCCTTGATCAACAATCTGCTGTAGCTTCGCCATCCTACCATCCGCGCACATTTGCGATACAGTCCTCCAATCACCACCCAACCTCGCTGCCACGGATAAGGCATTGTGTCCAAGAGAATCCATCAACTTGTTCCTCACAACCCAAATAGTCATCAAGTTACTCACGTCGAAGGGAAACATGAATTCGAAGGGCTTGAGTCCCCTCGTGAAGAACCAATCTCCATTTCTGAAATGTGCAAATCCTCCCTTCACGCACGTAAACATCGCCAAATCGGGCTCTCCTCTAACTGGTGTGATGCCGGTGAAATCCAAATTATAATGCTCAGCCACGATCGTCAGTAACCCTCCAATATTCACCTTTTGAATCCCAATGGTCCTGAATCGATGTAGCTGTGCAATGAAATACGCTCCAATATTAAACTGCACCCCATTACGCATACACCACAAAGCATAAAGCTCTCCTCTAGACACAACACTTCCCTCTGAGCGGGCGAACAACATGTTGCTCAAGACACGATCCATGTACCTCAAAACTGGATTCTTTATTGAGGAAGCACGAGCCTGCCTAATCTTATAATCTCCAATCTCCCCTGTAATCTCTCTCCAAAACCTATTAGCGTTGAACGCACCATTCTCCAAATGAGAGATCCCCAAATTAAAATCCTCAGACGTCCATCTCCTACTCACTCCACCAAGCTGAAACGTACACTGATACGGGTACCCAAGCGAGTCCTTCACCATCTCGAAGGAGCAGGCTACTTCCGCTGTAACATGGAAATACGTCGGCCTCTTTAACTCCATAAACCTCCGGATACCCACTTGATCAAACATCCAGAAAATGTCATTCCTGATTCTCATTATCCTCATCGCCTCATCATCTTGGTATCGAGTACGAGCTATCTTGTCCAAGACTTCTTCCCACTTTTCTTTAATCTCATCCCAGTTTTGCATTTGAATTTTGAAGTTCTTGGGTAAACGATCTTGTAGCCTCAGCTTCCTTGTCACTGTGTCCACGTTCGAAAGCCTGTCATTCCTCTTCTTCGATCTTGCTTCATCCGCCTTACCTTTCCCTTTACTTGATCCTTGTCCCTTTCCTGAAAACAACTACTTCAATACAACCAACAAGACAAGAACACAAGTATATGACTAGCATATCCTATACTCTACTCAAGACTTCAAGCATCCATGCTTAATCAACCCAACTATCATCTCAACATCACTTGCTTAATTAACATGCTCAAAACATCTTCAATCACACTACCTTTAATCTTCAAATCATAAACAACAAGTATGCATCAACCAATTCAAGCTATTCAACAAGAATTTCAACAATTGAACTTCATGAACAACTCCAAATATCAACAATTCAAACCTAACTAACATGCTCATTCATCTAGATGCATCATATCCTTGATCAATCCACATAAAACTCAAGTTCTATCCATAATCAAGCAATCTCAAACCAATAAACATGAATTCATATGAATCAACTCAACAATATCCATTATCACCATGAATTTCAACCAAAATCATCATTAATCAACTTACCCACAACACATTTCTTGCAATAAACTTCAATCCTAAGGTAATTGAGTTGAAAAAACGTACCTTTAGTCTTGCCCATGGTTAACAATTGACAATTGGCACACAACACTCAAAATGTGCGACTGAAGCCCTAATTCGCGACGAAAATCGCCCAAATCCGCGCCCAATTCAAGAATTAAGAGTGTAATGTTGTGTAATCGGTGCAAAATCAAGTGTAATTGACGAATTTATCCAAGAGTGTTAAGGTTCGGGGAGGGTTCGAGGTTTGGTGAATAAAAAGAAATCGAACCCTTCTAATAAAACAACTTAAAATGCGTACCTGACTGGGTTTGACCTCGGGTTCGACCTGCGGAACAGGTCGAACCTCGAGCGACGAGGTCGAACCTACCTTCTGGACAAACTTACCTTTTGGTTCGACCTAGGTTCGACCTTCTGAACAGGTCGAACCACTCTTGTTTTGGTCGAACCTATCACCTGAAAAACAGAGTGCTCGAAACAGACTGGTTCGATCTCAGGTTCGACCTTCTGAACAGGTCGAACCATAACGGCTCAGGTCAAACCACCATACTGTAAATTTTAAGTCTCCGGGTTCGACCTTGGTTCGACCTGTTAGACAGGTCGAGCCAACAATGATCAGGTCGAACCACCTCACTGGATGATTTTCTGCGTCGGTTCGACTTTCTTTGCTCGGTTCGACCTCCTGGCGCTAGTCGAACCTACCCTGGCTTTGGTCGAACCACCCTTCTAAGCTTCTAAACTGAGTGTTCTTCAATCCCTACACACTTCAAACTTCAATACGAATCATTAGGTACCAACTAGAGCACAACTTCATCAAAAATTGTTCCACAAAATATCATTCATGAGTAACTCCATAAAAGAAAATACAACCAAAATCCACTAAACATTAGGCAAGTTATAAAAAATCGTCACATCAAAATCGATTAAAATTTTAAATATGGCGCAAAAACCAACTCCCCTAACAAACATCACAAAGAAAAGATTATACTATTGGTGCTTATTGAGGTAAGTACATCACACACCCCCACCAAACTTAGTAGAAACCATAGGTGAAACTAAGTTTGCAAAGAGATGTAATTGCCGATAAGTAAGCACTTCAAATATAAAAATTTCTTACTCACACGAAAGAAATAAAACAATAAAACAGGAGGGAAAGCCCCCAACAGGCGCTCAAATTTAACGTCAGAGAGTCACGATGGTACCAAATCAGATCAAGGTATCCACAAAGATGACACAAACATCATCCGGCAACTTGTAATGCTTCAAGCGATGTCCATTCGCCGCAAAAATATCTCCATCCTTGTCAATGAGCTCAAAACTACCCCCTCCTAAGACTCGATGAATCATGAATGGTCCCGTCCACTTTGACTTCAACTTGCCTACAAAAAGCTTTAAATGAGAGTTAAAAAGTAATACCTCATCTCCTTGCTTGAACTCCTTGTACGAGATCTTCGAATCATGCCACCTCTTAATCCTTTCCTTATAGATCTCTGAATTCTTGTACGCACGACTCCGAAACTCATCCAAAAGATTGATGTGAGTAATCCTCAACTCCTTCACATCCTTGAGAGTCAAGTTCAAGCTTCGCAAAGCCCAAAACGCTTTGTGTTGAATCTCTACAGGTAAGTGGCACGGCTTCCCATAGACAATCTGATAAGGTGACATATCTAACACCGTCTTGTACGCGGTCCGGAACCCCCACACGACATCATCGAGCTTCAAAGCCCAATCCTTTCTATTGGTTCCGACCACCTTCTCCAAAATCTGTTTGACTTGACGGTTAGAGACCTCCGCTTGCCCATTCGCTTGAGGATGATAGGGTGTAGTAATCCTATGCTTAACACCATACCCTTTAAGCACCTTCTCAAGAAATTTATTTATGAAATGCGTACCTCCATCACTAACAAGTGCTCTAGGGACTCCAAAACGGGCAAAGATATGCTTCTTCAAGAAATATATAATAGTTTTCGAATCATTCAAGCGAGTAGGAATCGCTTCCACCCACTTAGAAACATAATCCACCGCAAGTAGAAGTAGAGAAATCCATTATATGGGGGAAAGGCCCCATAAAATTGATACCCCACACATCAAAAATCTCGACCACTATGCTTGGCTAAAGCGGCATCTCGTCTCTTCTACCGATGTTCCCCATGCGTTGACACCTATCGCAAGATGCCACATAGGTCTCACAATCCTTGAACAAAGTAGGCCAATAAAGAGCGGACTGAAGTACCTTGGCTGCTGTCTTTTGAGTGCCGAAGTGCCCCCCGTTAGGTTGTGCATGGCAAAACTCGAGAACACTCTCCATCTCCATCTCAGGCACACACCTACAGATGATAGAATCCGTGCAAATTTTGTACACAAACGGATCATACCATATGAAGGTCTCAACATCCCTTTTGAATTTAGCAAGTTGATATCGGTTGAGATTCCTTGGAATTTCTCCCACAGCAATATAATTAACATAATCCGCATACCATGGATCAACTCCCTGCGCAGCAACCATACACGCTCGCTCAGCCCCTTCAACAAACACGGCCATGATCTTTTCATCCGGAAATATTTCCTCAATATACTCGAAAGAATTATCACAATGTTCCTTAGTCTCCAACCTCGAAAGATGATCCGCCAACACATTATCAGAACCTTTCTTATCCCGGATCTCCATGTCAAACTCTTGAAGTAAAATAATCCACCTTATTATCCTAGGCTTCGTCTCCTTCTTTTCCATCAAGTACCGAATCGCTGAATGATCCGTGTACACAATAGTCCTCATGCCAACCAAATACTAATGAAACTTGTCGAATGCGTACACAACCGCCGAAAACTCCTTTTCAGTCACCGTGTAATTCTTTTTTGCCGCATCGAAAGTCTTACTTGCGTAGTAAATGGCTCAAAACTTCTTCTCCTTCAGCTGTCCAAGCACCACTCCAAGTGCTACATCACTTGCATCACACATTAGTACAAATGGTTGAGTCCAATCTGGTGTGATCAAGATAGGTGCAGAAATAAGCGCCTCCTTCAAAACTTGAAAAGCTGTTAAACAATCATCATCAAACACAAAAGGAATATCCTTTTCAAGTAAGCGAGATAAGGACTTAGAGTATTTTGAGAAGTCTTTTATAAATCTCCTGTAAAAATCGGCGTGTCCAAGGAAGGACCGCACTCCTCTTTCATTGGTCGGTGGTGGAAGCTTCTCAATCGCCACCACTTTAGCACGATCTACCTGTAGCCCTTTAGCTGAGACATGATGCCCAAGAACAATCCCATCCTTCAATATGAAGTGGCACTTCTCCCAATTCAAAACAAGATTAGTCACTTGGCATCTCTTCAAAACAGTAGCTAGGTTAGACAAACAAATATCAAAGGAGGAACCAAAAACAGAAAAATCATCCATGAACACCTCCATGATCTTCTCTATCAACCCATCGAATATCGCCATCATGCATCTCTGAAAAGTAGCAGGCGCATTACATAACCCAAATGGCATTTTCCAAAAAGCAAAGGTCCCATAGGGACAAGTAAAAGTGGTCTTTCTTGATCCTCGGGGGCAATCATAATTTGGTTGTACCCCGAGTATCCATCCAAGAAACAATAAAACTCATACCCTGCAAGACGATCTAACATTTGATCCATGAAAGGAAGAGGAAAATGATCCTTACACGTGTTCTCATTCAACTTACTATAATCTACACATGTACGCCATCCCGTAGGAATCCTTGTGGCTATTGCTTCTCCATCCTCAGCTTTTACTATAGTCATACCCCCCTTTTTATCAACTACATGCAATGGACTCACATGGGGACTATCACTAATAGGATATATGATTCCGGCATCCAACCATGTAAGGATTTGCTTCCTAATTACCTCTTGAATCGCGGGATTAACCCTCCGCTGATTCTGAACACTTGCCTTTGCCTTGTCTAACAATCTTATCCTATGCATATAATACGAAGGACTAATTCCTTTTAAATCCTCAAGAGACCAACCAATCGCAGATTTATACTTCCTAAGAACGTTCAATAACTCCTCAAGTTGATCATCATTAAGAGAAGAAGATACAATTACCGAATATTTTTCATTGTCGCCAAGAAAGGCGTACTTCAAGTGTTCCAGCAAAAGTTTCAACTCCTCTTTCCTCACTTCCATCGGAGGGCTCTCCTTATCCAAAGGCAAGTACTTCCTAGTCCACTTGACTTCTTCCACCTTAGTTCTTCCCGTTTCAAACCTGTCATCACCCAAAGCAAGTAAGTTTTCAAGAAAGTCAATATATACCTCGTTGGAGAGTCCGTCAAGCTCCGTAGTGGGATAAGTAAGAAACTCCATCAAACATGTCTCAAAAGGATCCTTTGACAGGATCAGAGACATGTCCTCCTTCACAATCTCCTCCACCACGTCAATACTATAACACTGCGACTCCATGGGCATCTTCGTTGCTTTGTCTAAGTTGAAAAGAACTTCTTCTTTGTCCATCCAAAATCTAAGCTCTCCTTTCTGAACATCAATCATAGCTCCAGCAGTAGCAAGGAAAGGTCTCCCCAAGATTAAAGGAATATTATCCTTTTCTTCTTCCATCTCTAGCACAAGAAAGTCCACAGGAAAGACTAGCTTCTCCACTTTGACGAGAACGTCTTCAATTATACCTTTTGGAAATGTCATCGACCTGTCTGCCAATTGGAGAACCACTGTTGTAGAGGTCAACTCCCCCAAACCAAGCCACTGAAAGATGGACAAAGGCATCAAATTGATGCTTGCCCCTAGATCGCACAAAGCTCGCCGTGCCGGCCCCTTTCTGATTTCACATAGAATAGTGAAGCTCCCCGAATCCTTCATCTTTTGCGCTAGCTTCCTTTGGATGATTGAGCTGCAATTCTCAGATAAATTCACTGTTTCAATTCTGGTTAAGCTCTGATTCTTCAACAATATATCCTTTAAAAATCGAGCATAGTACGACATCTCCATGATTGCCTCTGAGAAAGGAATGCTCAAGCTTATTTTGTTCATTATCTCTGAAAACTTCTTGAACTTCTCTTCCAATCCCTTCTTCACAAGCTTGTAAGGAAAAGGCGGAGGTATCTTTGTTTTGGGAATCCCCCATTCATCACGATCAACCTTCTCCGCTTTCTCCTTTTCGGCTCTCAATCGCTTGGCTCTCTCCCACTTTTTCTCAGCTATTATCTCTGTACTTTGCTCATTTCGAACCACTGGAGTGGCATCAACATCATCGAGAGTGTTCGGAGTGGCAACAGGTAATTTCTGGTGGGGTTCGACTAGGGTTCGACCTGTGGAACAGGTCAAACCATGTACGTACTGGTCGAACCTTGCTTCTAGACAATAGCTTTCTTTTTAAATTTGAGGTTCGACCTGGGTTCGACCTGTTGAGTAGGTCGAACCACGGGCACCTAGGTCGAATCGGCCTACTGTACTCCTTCCGCTATCTGGTTTGACCAAGGTTCGACCTGTTTGATAGGTCGAACCATGACCGTCGTGGTCGAACCGGTGCTGCGACAAAATAGAGTGCTCCAAGTAGTGCGGTTTGACCTGGGTTCAACCTGTTGGATAGGTCAAACCAAGGTTGATTTGGTCGAACCGGTGTTTTGGAAAAACAAAGTGCTCCGAGTTGTTGGGTTCGACAATGGTTCGACCTGTGGGACAGGTCGAACCATCTGCAGTTTGGTCGAACCGATGCTGCAATCTCTCCTGATCTTGTCCAGTGTGTTGGTTCGACCTCCCCTGTATGGTTCGACCTTTAATGTTGGTTGAACCATGATCGAACCTCGCCCTAGACATGTCCAAATTTAATTCTAGCCTCATAGGTCCCTCGTACTGCGTTCCCGACCTCAATATGATGGCGTTGCAGGACCTTGGATTCTCAATACTTTGAGACAGGAACTTCCCCTTCTCAAGAGTTTGAGTAAGCTTGTTAACACTTCCTGCCATCTCCCCCATCAGCAACCTAAGGTCCTTAACCTGCTTAGATATAACCTCATGGTTTGCATTAATTTTCTTTTCAAGTTTGGCCTCAAGGCGGTTGACTCTTTCATCATTCTTGGCCATATATCTGTTCACAGTATCCTCAAGACCCGGTTTTCCTTCTTCCACCTTAGCACCTGGATCAACACCCATCGGAGATTGAATCGCATTATTCGAATTGCTCCATGAGAACTCCGGCCTCCTAGGCTGTTGATAACCACCAGGGGGACCACGATTATTAAAGTTTCCTTGATAGTTCCCTTGGTAATTCCGGTTTCCTTGGTCTAGATACCTAGTCCCTTGAATACTTTGACCCATGGCATAGTGTGCCTCTTCCAACTCCTCTTAGATTGGTCCCTCATTCTTTAACTCCTGCTGCATGATTGGTACGCGCTGAGATAATTCGCTGATTTGCTTTTGTTGGGATTCAAGTAGCTTGTTGATATTGGACAAGCTAGAGACGATCTCATCCTCTCTACTTGTTTTAACCATTGCTTGTTCAACCTTAGCTACCTTACCAAAGACATAAGTACCTCTAACTCTATCAGTTGGCCAATCCCTCAAATTCATCGAAATATCTTCAAACAACTTTTCGGCCTCTACGGATGACTTTGTAAGCAATGCTCCATTAGAAGAAGCATCCAATAACACTCGTGAATCACAGTCCAATCCATTGTAGAATATACTGATATATTGAGCTTTAGATAGCCCATGTTGAGGACACTTCCTAAGCATGTCCTTGAATCTATCCCATGCTTCATGAAAATTTTCACCTCCACCCATAGCAAATTGGTTAATGTCTTGCTTCATCTTAAACACCTTTGAAGGTGGCATGTACCTCTCCAAGAACCTTAACTTCAGTTGCTCCCAAGTGGTGCACTCAGCTGCGTTGATAGTGTCGTACCAATCTCTCGCCTTTTCAGTAGGCGAGAATTTGAACAAAAGGATCTTCCTAGCATCTTCATGTTCTCCTGAATCTTTTTGAGTACTTGCATAGCCCAAGAACTTGTTCAGATGCTGCTGCGGATCCTCGAAAGACCCTCCTGAAAAGGAGTTCCTTTCTATCATGCTAATAAGAGCGGGATGAAGATCGAAAGCTGAATTAATTCCCCTCGCTCCTAGAAGCCCAAAATTTCCAGCCCCATTGTTTCTGAAAACTTCTTGGATGGCTAGATTATCCGAATTCGCTGCCATGTTGACTGTCCTTACTCCCGAATTAACTTCAGTTGTAGCTTCAATCGTCTGCGAATTCTGCTCGTCAACTTCAACTCCAAAATTCAGAGCTTCAGTTGGATCAATAGTCTTTGCCTTGCTCTTCTTCTTCTTCTTCTTTCTTGACGATGCTCCGATTTCAGGATTATAGGGTTCAAGTTCACCTTTCTTTGATCTCGTGAGCATGTACCTAAAAAGAACAGAATTAAAACAACAAAACAAGAAGATATCCATAATAAACTAAAAATAATAAAAAGATATTTTAAGCCGTCCCCAGCAACGGCGCCAAAAATTTGATGGGCGTTTTCTCAACACACAACTTTAATCCCTAAGTATGAAGGATATCAATTGTAGTTTCGAAGGTGACCAAGTTAAATATCGAATCCACGGGACGGATAAATATCACTTTAGTTATTTTCTAGCAATTATGACTATGTTGAGAATTGTAATTGTGGTTTGTAAACTAAGTAATAATTAAAATAGCAAATAAATAACAAGAACAAGAAAATAGTATTTGTGATCAAATAAGATAATAGGTAGTTCGTCAAGCCATCCAGTTACATTCGTTAATTCATACTTTCGTGTGTCGATGTCCGACTCTGCCTTGTGGTTTATGGACGCATCGTTAGACCATACAAATCTATTCTATAGACACAAATAGATAAGCTTTTGACACGTGTGAGTATCCTCAGAGCAAGACGTATACTTTACCTCCCTTTCTAGGTACTATCGTAATCAATTATTTCCCGTGCACTTAGTACTCTAACCCGATTTGATCTCCCTTTTTAGGTACTATAAAGTTATACTCTTAATCCTACTTGTTAACCCGAATTCAATTCAATTAACAAACATTCATATAAGACAGTTCTAATAAAACCTCAAAATCCCATCACTTAGAATTATAACGATAAACCCTGCTCATTAGTGAACGCACTCAACCAATAACCATGTTATGCATTCAGACTCTACATAACGATTATTGATGCACAAAACAACTATGAGTATGGATTAAAAACGTGCAATCTTATATAAAATAAACCACAAGTAGTGTTGTACGGAGTATACACATGAAATACAAATTAACTCATGAAACCTTCATAACCCTAGAACTACCGAAGTGGCTCTAGCCCATGATTGATCTAAGAACAATCATGGTTAGTTGGACCAATCTTACTTGAAACTCCAGCTGAACCTCTGTCTCAGCTCTCCTACTCTCCTCTTGTAATGTGTTTTTGACGACGATCCCTTTCTTCTTTCTTTTTCGTTCTCTTAGTGTCCGTCTCTTCTTTTGTCTGCATGAGCCTCCTTTTATACTTGTAATCACATCTCTAGGGCTTGAAATGGGCTTTTCAAGTGATCACACGTGTTTTGGCCTCAAAAATCCGGATAAGGTAAGTTTCCGCATTTTGGTTCGACCTCATCAAACAGGTCGAACCACTGGCCACAGGTCAAACCACAGGTCGAACCCTTCTACTGGACACATTCTGCACTTGGTTCGACCTCTTGTACAGGTCGAACCACTCCCTCTTTGGTCGAACCCCAGGTCAAACCTCACCACTGGATAATTTCCACTCCTGGTTCGACCAACTATTAGGTCGAATCCCAACGTCGTGATCGAACCCATCTTCTCACGAACTGGTTCGACCATGGTTCGACTAGTTGAACAGGTGAACCCCTGGTGTCGTGGTCGAACCTTCCTTCTGCAAACTATGCAATGCTGGTTCGACCTGTAGGAGAGGTCGAACCCTCCTCCATCAGGTCGAACCCTACTCTTTCCTTGGCGGTTCGCGTGGTCTCGACTTCCTCTCTTCAATTCTTGGCACTTCCACTCCGTTTTTGCTATGAAAACTACTTAAATAGCTCTACTAACACCTGATTCATGCTATTTCACAATATGTATAAGTTTTCCACCTATTTCCACCTCAAAACTCTCCAAAACTAGCACAAAAAATGGTGTCAAACTTGTGAATTTACACACTCATCATCTAGCAACTCTTGTAACTGTATCTTCAATTCCTTCAGTTCAGCTGGTGCCATTCTGTATAGCTTAGATATAGGGGCCATTCCTGGTTGTAGCTCAATAACAAACTCTATTTCCCGGTCTGGTGGCAAACCTGGAAGATCATCTGGAAATACCTCCAGATATTCCCGAACTACTGGTACATCATCGAGAACTGGACATTGCTGCCCCTCAACATTCATTACACTCACTAGATTCCCCTCACAACCACTTTCCAACAACCGTTGTGCTTTTTCTGCTGCTATCATCGAAAATCTAAAGCTTTTCTTGATTCCAACAAAAGTGAATGGTTCTCCCCTCAATGGCTGAAAGGTGATACTCATCTTCTGACAATCTATTGTAGCACCGTACTTTGACAACCAATCCATGCCCAATATGATATCATAATCATTCATACTTAACACAATCAAATTAGCGAGGAGTCGTCTTCCTTCAATATGAATAACATAACCTCGAAGAAGTTGATTGGTTTGCTTTGATTCACCAGAAGGTATCATCACCTCATAATTAGCTTCTATCAAATTAGGTGTTCCACCCAGCTTCCTCACATACTCAGTGGATACAAATGAATGTGTTGCTCCAGAATCAAATAGCACATATGTAGAAGTGCCAAAAATAGAAAACTTACCTGTGACAACTGAGGGATTCGCATCTGCCTCCTCTCGCGTCAAAGTATGCACCCTAGCCGAAGCTCTTCCTTGCTATGTCTGCTTCCCTTTCTTAGGACAAGTAGTAGTCACATGTCCTTTCTCCCCGCATGTGTAACACGTTCTCGGAGGAATTTGACACTCCCCACCATGTGATTTAAGAAAATTAGGACATATAGGTAGTGGCGGTGCTGGTGGCACCTTACCCTGATCGAATTTGGGACACTTATTGGGTTCTCCTCGTCTCTGTCCTTGCTCCACTTGAACATTTGATTTCAGCCTCTAAAATGGCATCGGCCTCTTATCAACTCTCCCAAACTACTGCACTGGTTTATGTTGAAATTGACATCTGATAGCCTGTGCTTGTCTGATCCTCATCTCCGCTTGCTCAGCAATTTGGGCCCTTTCTGTAACTTATGAGTATGTTGCTCCATGCAGTCCCGCCATACTCACATCTCTGTAAAGTTCAGGCCTTAAGCCTTCCACAAATCTCTCCACTTTCGATGCCTCCATACCCACCATGTGTTCTGCAAACCTTGACAACTGCTCAAATTTTTGAAGGTAATCTGTAACTGACATGCCACACTGCCTCAACTGTATGAACTCATTCATCTTAATGGCTCTCACTGGTGCCGTAAAGTACTTGTTTCTGAAAAGCTCTTTAAACCTTTCCCATGTCATAGTCGTGACATCCTCGATACTTTTAATCGTATCCCACCAGTGGCCTGCACTTCCTCGTAACATGAAAGAAGCACACAACACTCTATCCCCATCTGGAATTCTACTGTATTGAAACATATTTTCCACCATGCGTAACTAATCCTCTGCATCTGTGGGGTCTGCTGCATCCTTAAATATTAGAGAGCTCAGCTTTCGAAACCTCTCACAAACCATTTCCACTTGTTCTACTTGACGTCTATCTTGATTTGCATTACCCTCTGGTTGTCCACCCATATCTCTTTGCTGAATTAGTTGTTGTATATGTTGGGACTGGCGCTCTACCAGTTCCATCAGTCAAGTAATCACCGCATCACGATTATTTTCTTCAGTAGGTGCTGCTTGCTCAGCAGTCCTATCCCCTTCAGAACTTTCACCTGTAGCCTTTACCATTTTGTCTACTAACTACGCTTCCTACACCACATGGCTAATATAATTTATAAGACACATAACACAACATACTGAAAATAACACTTACATGCAAAGCTGCACTCCCAAGGAATGAGCTTATGTACATAGACAGTCTTCAGGACCCAAACCGTACTCTGATACCACTCTGACACGACCCACCTTACATAACTTATAATTTAAATACTATTTAACATAAACATCATCATTATAAAAACTTGCATATAAATTATTTTTTTCACATAATATGTTTATAACCAAAACCATCACACCAGTTCCACATACATAACTGATTTCTGACAACATTTTAAACCACACAAACTCGTGACAATACTTATTATATGACATAACAAAATATTAATGGAAACAAAATAAATCCACGGCATAGCCCAATAGGTCGTCATCTATGTACATCCGCTCAAAACCCTATAGGAGCTCCACAGCTTGCAAAGTCACATCACAAACTCAACATCAACAGGCTCACCTACAATGTATAAACTAGTGAGACAAAAATCTCAGTAAGTAGAAATCATGTATGTTAGTGCATGAAAATTCATTTAGTTCTCTATCGCATAATTCCTAATCTTTCTAGTTGATCTCTTTTATTTTAAAAATTGTTCACGTTGCGGGATCCCCATGACACACTTATGATATGCACCCCAAATGAGCTCAATAGACACACTTAGTGTCGGATCGATTCCAATCCCTGAATATAATACTAGAACAATTTTTTCAAACTCTGGTAGAGTGTTGGGGACAATTTTTCCGAACCCCTAATAAAGTGTCGGGAATTATTTTTTCGAACCCTGACAGAAATGCATATATAGTGGCCGCACACACCATTAGTATCTTATTAATTTTGAGGAAAACACTTTTCTTGTTTATACATGGTATGCACCCAAAATAATTAAATGTGCATCACAAACCATTTACAATATCAATATCAACATTTAATCATAATAAAGCAACAATTTAACTTCAATTCGAACAGATCCACTTTTGGAATAATAACTTCACCTCGGATCCCACAGATCCTTATAACCAATATCTTCTCAAGCCATACAAATATATTTTCAATAGTTTCCAATCACACAGATCTATATAGGACAATGATACTATTTCAAATCACATAGATCCACAACTTGTATCGCAAAATAATCACAAATAATTTATAAATAATAGTGTTGAATATGAACCCTACTTTCTCCAAATCACATAAATCCACAGGTTGTATAACAAATTAATCTCAAATAATTGATATCATAATTAAACTAATTACAAATAATCCATAACATAATTATCACATATTAATTACAAATAATTCACAAACAACATGTTTATGCATTGTAGTTAGACTTCTACTTACCTGAACTCCGACAATAGTAATACTATAGACCGCGTGAAGAACTATCAATAATCTCCTATCTCCCGTCCTGACACTGGCATGAACTCCTTCATTTCCCACTTTCTCTATCTCTTTTTTTTCCCTCTCTCTATTTTTTTACTGATCTTCTGTTTCGCAACTCAACCCAATTAGGGGTTTGTATATATAGAAGGTGTTGGAAGGGGATAATAATCACCACCGCCCTAACTCTTATTCTTATTTACTAAATTTAGTAAATTATTATTATTATTATTATTATTATTATTATTATACATACTATTAATAGTAAGTACTATATTATTATTATTATTCATTATGAATATACGTGCAATACTTAATAGCTAAGATATAATACATACGTGTATATTTTTCTACCCACTATTATTCTTACGAGAACATGTGTGATACTTAATAATTAAGAAATAATATATTTATTTACATAAAATAATTTACTCATATATCCAAATTAATGCATGTAAATATTTATGTACACATATATTCACATATTATCACCATTTTATCAATGATGTCGCAATTAAAATGTAAAGATAAATAAAATGTAAAATTAATCGTCACATAATTACCACATTATTATCACATAATTATAAAATGCACATAACACAAATTAAATTATATTGGCACATGAGTAGTGAGAAGCTCGGGTATCACATCACCCTTATAATTTTTCTTTTCACATCTTCTCCTTCTTTCTCGCAATCTTTTTCTTTTTAAGCATTCTTCTTCCATGTTCTAACACAAACTCCTTCTTTTGAGTTTTTTCAAGAACTTTTCTCATGATATGAATATAACAATGCAATTCTAGCTCTTTCTTGGTTTTCTTTTGCATTCCAAGCTTTTTCTCTTTTTTTAAATCTCACATCCTTCTTTTTGCAACACTTTTTCTCATGTCTTTCTTTTCTTGCTTCTTATGTTTCACATTACTTAGCTTCACTTGCTCTAGTCAAAATCCACACATAAGGTTCTTTCTTAGCTTCAAGTGGTATTTTAGCTAAAGAATGTGCTCATGAAAGAATATAGACTTTTAAGGCTCAAATTGGCTAGTAATAGATAATGTAAAAAAGGTAGGGAAATTATGTTTGGCAATAGGTTATTATGATCAAGGATGGTCTCTTATCATTTCTCAAATGTCCACCAACAAGCTTCATAGAAAAGTCAACAAGCAAGTTCTAGTTTGTACACAAATAATTGGTCCTCTCACAAGGAAATTAAACCATTTATAATGTATGGTTAGGCTCAAAATCTCACGGTTTATTTTGTTAGGACCAAAGTATACTAATACATCATCTTTTACTCATTGAACAATTTAAAATGCACATGTTATCTTCAGTTCCTAATCTAAATTCCTAATTCCACCAACAAGTTCCCATTCACAATCAATATACACATTACCAACACACATGCAAACAACAAAGAACCAACAAGAAAAAATAAGAAAAATTACAAAAACACAAGACATAAGGAAACTATGTGTGCCGGTGAAATGTTCATAACATGAGAGAATCTACAAGAGCATTTAATAAATCAAACCCCCCAAACTTAATTCTTATCTAAGGCTAGAATTAAGTTTGATCCAAATAATAAGTACTCCCTTTGAAGCATCCCTCGTAACTCTTCTCGTAATCCAATGCGCTCCAAATCCACACCAAGCACATCATAATTCCTAAACAAAGCACAAACAAACACGAAATCAAAACCAAAACACCACAAATCAAATCAATCACCCTTATTGAGAGCAATAAAAGAAAGCATTTAAAATAATGGGTTGTCTCCCATTTAGCGCTAAGTTTAACGTCTTCAAGCTGGACGGAAATTTTCAAACTCATTGGAATGGCCATGGATAACGGTCGTTCTTGCCACCATATTTTAATCTTTGAGATTCTTCATCCTTTAAGTACTTGTGGCAAGTGATGGCCTCGTTGGCACTCTTAAGATTGAGCTTGAAATTTCCAACTATCCTTGCATCACATTCCATTTTCCTCTCCATTCTTGCAAATCACTTATTCCTTGTTTCAACGAATATCCCCAAATTTTCTTTCAACTCTCTTTTGTCCCTAAGAATTTGTGAGGTATCAAGAGGCAAAACAAAATCAATAGAAACAATGTTAAGAAATTCATTGCAACTTAAAAAGTTTAAGGGTTGAGAAATGCTCATTTCACTCTTCAAGGTATCTTCATTTGTTTTTTGGCTTTGCTCTTCTTTTTCTCTTTCTTTGGCCTTAATAGGTTCTTCAATGTTCACACTTGATTCTTTTACCACCAATTTTCTTCTTCCTCCAACCCTTCTTCAACCTTACTTTCCTCTTCCCTTTTATCCTCCATATGATCTTCTCTTTAATTTGTTGAGAATTGTTCAAAGCACTTACAAGTTGGCTCATTTGATACTCAAGGTAGTCCATCCAATCATCCATCTTTTTCTCATTTTCATCAATTTTAGCTTCAAACTTGGCATCACTCCTTTCCAAGGAAGACTTCTCTTCTTCATTAGATGGTTTGGCACTTGGATCAAAAACTTGATATCCTCCTTGGCAATTCCCTTGACTTGGTGGATAATTCCCTTGAAAACTTCCTTCATGGTTATTTTGAAAATTCCCTTGGAAATTATCCACTCCCATGAAAGAATCATCTTCTACTTGAGGATTGATAGGACTCAATTGAGAATTTTGGCCTTCACTTCCTTGAGCACATCTTCTAAATGATTCAAGTAAGGCATAATTTTGGAATGGAGGAGAAACTTTGAAATTCGGAGTGAAATAAGTGTATCCTTGTTGTGGTTGGAATGTGTTTCCATTGTAAGCTTGTGGCCATTCACCATATCTTCCTTGATTGTAGTATCGAGAGTGAACTTCATTTGTTTGACCATTATAACTATAGTAACTCTCATTCATGTAGCCTCTTTGTTGTGGAGGAGGAACTCTTGCATATTGATTTCCATTGTAACATCCCATGTAATTGTTCCATCCATCCATCTTTATACACTTCTCATCAAAGCTTACTACAATCTTCCTTCAACTTTCTATTTTTTGGGCTTTGTTCTTCATCCCCTTCTTTCAAGGTAAGAGTACCTATAAAAAAGAATAAGTAAGAACAAAATTTTTCAAAGCAAATATAAGAAACAAAACAAGATAAAATATCCTTAGTAAGAACAATTAAAACACTAACAAAGCATTCCAACAATCCGTTAAAACTCCCTTGGCAACGGCGCCAATTTCTTGTTTGAATTTTTTTACTCATGTGCAATAATACTCGGTCGTTGTACAATTATATCTCAAGAAATAAAATTATCGAATCCGAAGGAGTTTGAGTTTAGATTGAAAGAACACATTAGCTCATGTTTTTATCATTTTTATAAGGACGAATGGGGAGGTTGATAATCAAGAAAGCAAATAAAAGAAATCAAGATAAAATAGGAGAAAATAAATAAAAATTGAGAAATGGTGATGAAGGACAAGTAGTAAGAAATGGGACTAGAAATTGGACTAAAGGTGATCACGAATGTATCCAAAGCTCCCTCTCGGGATACTAAGGTTGTAGATCTCCTAAAGACTCCCAAATGTACCTAGGATCGATGCCCAACACTAACCTCTTCCATTTAGGTACTAATTAAATTCCAATTCTCCCTTAAAAGTACTAATTAGAACCAACTCTCCCTTTTTGCGTACTAGGGCTAACGAATGGATTGGTTCCTCTCACCGGGTTCAAATATCCTTTTGGTCAAACCTAAACTCGATGTCTTCTCATGCTATTTCTAATACTTTGGAGGGTCGTTTCCGTCTCACCCCAAGCAATATCCACATGAATTAATATGATGGCACTTAATTAACATAAGTAACAAATTAACTAACAATCCATCAAATTAACATGATAACCATAATTAACAAACCATGTCAAAATATAATTCATGCATCACAAAACCCATGAGAAGAAATCAAATATCAAATCATGTCTAAACCATATTTAATTTGCATAATAAAATAAATATTAAGCACTAATCATGTCTCTAACCCCACAAGAGGGATTAGCCTAGCATAATTAAAGTAACAAAACAAATAAATGATTCATTACAATAATCCATGGAGTCTAATTCAAAGAAAATTACAAAAAGAATTAAAACTCTCCTTCAATTTAACTTGTTGGAGATCTTCAATTGCTTCTTGAAATTCCTCCTCTTGCTCTTAATTCCAAGTAATTCCAAACACCAATTGATAGATGGGTGAAATATTAGAAGATGGGTTTGTGGAGTGATCAAAAGAAAATAAAAATGGAGAAGGGAGAAAGTAGAGAGAAAGTGTGTGTGGTGTGTGTAGCCTCCAAAATGAAATGAAACATTTATTGATAATTGTTGTTCAAAATTTAGAAAATGAAGGTATTTATAGTGGTAAAGGATCAAGGGATTAGGGCAAAAATTGAATCATGGGCTTAAGTGGAGAAATGGGTTTTTTTGGGCTTAAAATCGGATGTGCAGGTTTTTCTCAGAAATTTGGCCGGAATTTTAGAACTTCGACCAGAATTTATAAAAAACGTGCTCATGTTTCTTCAATTTCTGCGCTGAAATCTGAAAGTCAGAAAATTCGACCAGAAATTCGATCAAAATTTCTCTAATGGTTGAATTTCTCATGAAAATGAAGCTCCCTGTATTCCGTCAAGTTTAGAAATTCTGGTGGAATTTTTCATCTTCAGATATTCGGCCAGAATTTATGAAATTTGACCAGAATTTCTTTTCCAGCTATGCACAATTTTCTCAATTCTTCTCGTTTTTTTCTCGTTTAACTCCGAAATGAGCCCCGTTTCTTCCTATTCCTTCCTTTTTGTATTGTGTATCTATTTTTTTAGTTGTTTCACTAAAATTCCAAGCACAAAATCCTTTGTCTTAAATTCAAGTGGATGATGGCATATTTTCAACCTTGATTTTGATTCTTGTTTCCTCCTTTTCTCTTTTTAGCTCAAAATACATCATTCTTACATGATAAATAACATGATTCACAAACTTTTTTCTAAAAAAATACAAACACACAAAATACGGAATAAAATAATAAAAATAAGATAAAACATGCCAAAAATACATGAACAAGACTCTAAAATCTAGCAAATTTGCACGCTAAACATGAATGTAATAAATAAATTTGGGTAGCCTGCCCATCGACATATGGCCATCGCATCTCAAAAATTCTGCACCATGTATCTCGGACCTCCTGTAAAGGATGCTGAGAGAACAATTCTCTTGCCCTATATCTTAGGATCACTCTCACCACTCAAAATTGCATCTTGAAGACCTTTGTACATCTCACATCTAAGCATCTTCTGATTCATTCTTATCCAATTCAGCCTTGTTGATTTAATCATTGTGTATGCATCAACGATGAATTGTTGAAGCAATCTCCTTGAGTTCATGAGTGTTTTTGCTTCTGAATCTCTGTCCTGCAATCGGAAGGATATGTATTCTCTTAAACTCACTCTAATGTGACCATTTTTTCCAGTCTCATTACAATGACGATAAGAAATATCTTCTCTATATCCATCTTCTCCATAAACAAATAACAACTGGTACTGAAGAGCAAGATAAGATGGATTCAATTTATTTATCCTTCTCAATCTACCTTTATTTATCTCTATTATTATATCCCTTACACCCATTGCTTGATCAAAATCACCCACTATAAGTGCTGCAACTTCTGATGTAGAAGGCATGTTATATGTTCTTGCATCACTTCCACGACGTCCAATAAGTTTTAACTGAATTTCTGTAGTGCCTTCATTTATTTTCTGACCAACCATTCTGAATGCTTTAGTAAGAACATTGTGCTCATTCAACATGTTCTTTAAGTCTGCAACAATGTTGTGATGAAGTGTATCTTCATGCACAGAAATCCTGTAAAAGTTTTCGATATCACAATTAATATAAGTATGAATAGGTTAATAGTCTGAGGATAAAATTAGTAGTCCTGATCAATAACAAAGTAAGAGTAATAAAGTTATGACATACCCGAGAGCATTTATTCTGTTTTTAACTTCGTTTTCTGTGTCATAGATATAGAGCTGAGAGAACTCAGGTGTACTGCCTTCAAGCAGCAATAAACTACCCATTAAGTGGTAGTTCTGACCACTTAATCGGAAGACTGGTGACGATCGACCGTTGTTCAGAGATGTATCAATTTTCTACCCATTGATGTGAATGCAAACATGCTATTATACGATCTTATTTTCTCTCGATACAATTTTGTCCTATCTCCATCTCCGTGAAGCTACTCTTTCAGCAACGAAGGAGGTTCCTTTATAAAATGTAAGACTACATTTCCATGAATACAACATAATTTATATTTAGGCTGGATTTTTGTGGATTTTGTCTTGGTACGGTCACCATACCAGAATTTTGCAAAACAAAATTGACATTTGTATTCTTCATCACCACAATCAATGTAATGTTTACCTACATATGTATAATAAAGTATGACATTTTAGTCTTAGTTGACATAACAAAATATTCATATTAAACCAATGTATTATTTAAACGATATGTGGTGCTTACCAATAGTATTTAGCCTGACATTATTATTGTCGGTTTCAAACACATCTATCACTTCTGAAAATTCATCATCAATATGTAAAATATTATTATCTGCATTGTTGTTAACTCCTTGCTCATAGGAAATATTTTCATGCAAATGAGAGTTCAGAACAGCATTCACAACCCGGCTTGGTGCTATACTGGGGCCAGGTTGATTAATTTCAGAACGCGTTCTTACAGTAGAATTCCTTCCTAGTAATAAAATCAAATTTTCAAATAATAATATTAAAAATTAAAACACATTCAAATAATAGAATTTTGTCAAATTATAAGTAACATTCTTACCATTTGAATCATCAATTAGAGGTGTAACAGGTAATATGCAATTAGGAGTTGGAAAATGATCATTGTTATCATTTAGATGTACACGATACTCTTCGTCGGGTTGAATATCGACATTAATCAAAGAACCTTGTAATTCTAACACAAAAATAACAATAAAGATTAGCCAATCTGTTAAGTATAGTTGAAGTAATAAAAAACATTAAACATTATATAACATGTTGAAATGTCGTAGAATTCAGTAACTGGTGATTTTCCTTTATCAATTGTACGTGAGCAATGATCAACTGTATGTTTCTAAAAATTTTCCACCCGTGCATCTTTTATGTTATCTAAGTCCAACCGTCCAACAATAAAATTAGATTCTCTTACAATCAAAATTAAATAACAATGGTGAATAAATCTAAATAGAAAACATTATAGTTCATGAAGCAAAATAGTTCCTCAATATTATTTTGTTCTAAGTGTACATTAATATTACTTTCACTTTTATGATGGACATAATAAATGGTCACAAATGAAATAAAGTTAAAAAAGCAAAACTAACCGAGTGAAATTTCAGAGATTGTAGTGGCAGGTGATAGTCCAATATTGTTGAAAGATAGTACATCTCCAAATACATATTTAAAAGTCGACCTTTCTTTCTGCATTTCACTGTTGGACTGATGTCTTATTTTGTTAACTTGAGAAATAAAAAACAAACATATTAAAACCTTTTAGTTAAAATTTTACACTGTAATTTTCTTCAAGTAAAAATACGAAAGAATAATATTTTTCAAACTCAACATAAAAATCAAATAATAAAACACATTAAACCATTTTTTACATATGATAATGCATTTCCTGATCGTTCTTCCTGATTAGATTTGAAAATGTTCCTGCCAGATCCCAAATCTTGATTTTCATTTTTAGATTGAAAGTCAATATCCAACGCACGTCTGATGTTATTTTCGACATGAATGATACAAAATCAGATATTTATACTTCAAGGATGAAATTCTAACATTCTGTTAAAAAATCTAAGTATAATGAAGATAAGAATCAATCAATGTTGTAGTGATAATCATTTTTATCACTACATTTTACCCTTATCCTTATTGTGATGTTTCCTCTTTTTTTGTTTGTCGTAGTTGAATTTGTAAGCTTTCTCATAAAAAAGAATGCAGGTCTTGATAAAAAAAAAGTAGAATTCTGAGAATAAAATGATATTCAGAATACGTATATGATCCTGCTATAAATTGTTAATATATTATTCTCATGTAATAAATGTGTTTGATTCCTCATAATTTAATTTATGTCTAAATTTATGCAATCTATCAAACAAATCAATAGTAATGTGATCAATTAAAATTTAATATTCAAAGTTTCCATATGTATTATATAATAATCTTTCAATCTTTGAGATATACTTGATGGACTTTGAAAAATAATATTTATATAAAAAATATTTTCAACTCAATAATACAGCTGACATGCTTTTCAAATTAATCAAACAATTTACATGCCTAAGTGAAAAATAATTCGTTGTTCATAACTTAAATTTACCAAGAATGTAGTCTAACCTTAGAGTACTCAATTATTATTATTATAAACATTGAAGAAGGTCATATGAATATCGTATCCAAAACATTAATCAGAACTTAAGTATTTCTACAACAAAACATGTTTTTTTTATTTTTCAGGATTTTTATCGAACACATTGCATGCATTATTTTTTCTCAATTATTCTATCACATACATGTGTGTATAATAGAGGGAACACCAAGTCATGCATTAGCAAGGATCTACAAACTAATTAAAAACATGAAATTTGATTCAATTTGATCATACCTTATGCAATTTTTGTAAAAGGTAAATATATTTTTCTTGTACCTGTTCAATCGTGTAGCCAACCGTGTATGGGTTTTTTCTTTATTATGAGGAATATTTGAAGAATTATGATAGTAATGAAAGAACACGAGGAATATTTGAAGAGAATAATTCATGAAATCGAACACAGCTATTGTCTGAAAGGATTAAGATTAGTATGGATTGTGGGCAGTAGTAAATGTTCGTATATAAATACGAACCTGTATTTATAATTATAAAATAAAATAAAATATAATATAAAAAAGATAAATCTAAACATAATAAAATGAAATTTATTATAATAATTATGTCAATAGTCATTACTGAGTATAAACGAACTCAGCCAATGTAATGTTATGACAATCAAGCTTTCACCCAGAAAGCATAAAATTTTAAAGAAAAACAGAAAACTGATAAAAAGAAGCCCAAACAATCTCAAGCATACAGGGGATTCATAGTGAATTATTCCTTTTCAATCTTGATGGAGATCAACGACTTGTTCTTTTTCATAGAAGCCAAAGATGAAAAGTTATCCAGCAATGATCTCTTCACAGCAGTGTCTGCATCATCAACATCAATGACTTATTTATCTCTTTTATATGTTTTATTTGGTGATTCAGCTTCATCACATGTTGAATCAACCTGTTTTGTGAATGATGAAAATAATTATTCACATAAAATGGTAATACAAATTCTTGAAAAAGTAGATTATGAATTAGGCATTGAATGTTTAAAACAAACTCTGGAGATTTTAGTACTATCATCAGTCTGAGCCTTGTTGCCACATTCAGAATCCTACACATTGAAAATAACATGTAAAAAAATATTAAACTTTGTAGTTATAAAGTTAATGAATCCATTAACATATCTGGCTATCATTAAAAGAAGGAAAGTACTTCTTAATGATCTTTGTGTCTGTGCAAACTTTTGAGTCAACTGATTTTGAATTCGGTATATCAAATTTCCTTGGAGACACCTTCATCAGCATTTCCTTCTCAAGTAAATCCATGATTTCGTCTGGTGGTGAATTGATGTTGTTTTATGACAATAAAACTCTTATTAAAATTAAGCAATAATTTATGCTTAAATTATTCATCATTTAAAATAAAATAATTAATATTATTATGGACAAAATTAGACGTACATCTGTGTTTGTTTCATAGATCATATTAGCAGTTTTGCCAATTAGAGTCTTGCAAACAAAATCCCATAAGACAAAAAAAGAATTGCTAGTAGAGTCCATGATCAGTGCTGTTAGCATATACCTATTATAAGATTCAAATATGTTATGCCAAATAATTCCAAACTAATTAAAACACAAAAAAATAATTGTAATTCATATAGAAAAGGCACATCTTGAATCTGCTGGCAACGTTATTTTGGCACCAATAGCAATATAGCTTACCATCAACTTCCTTAATCTTGCGTGCATAACTTTTGCAAGACATATACCACTAATTTGTGGCATTTTCAAACTGCATAATCTTTCCAAGAATCCAGTATGTTCCCTAACATAAGTTTCAATTGCTAATTATTTCAAACCACATAATATAACAATGCTTTATATGAAGCAAAAAAAATGATAGGAGTCATTAGTCATAAGATTACCTCTTCTTCGGATAAGAGCTCTTCCATGGTAATTGGCACAACATCTCCACATTCAAGATCATTTGAATAATTAGAAGTTGTTGTTGCAGAGATTGTAGCAACTGAACTTGAAATTCCTTCTGAAATCATCATGTATCACATAAAAAGGACAAAGGTGTTTATAAAAAGTACTTTTGTAACGAATATAAACAAAGATATAGGAGATAATTATTTTAATTAAATAAAAACTTTTGTAACAATCATATAGGAGACATAATTACCTCGTGGTATACTCTTCTATTTCATGGCAGTGTTCCGAAGATATTATTTTTGATGGGTTGTAGGAGGTAGTCAACGATATTTCCGGAGAGTATGTCAGATTAATAAAATATAACTATAAAGTTTGTAGCAATAAATTATGAATACGGTATTAGAATTAAGCACTTAATGTGATAGCAAAACTTACATTTATTCTTTTTTATTCTAAACATCTGAAGATTGATGACCAGTGGAGAAGATCGTAGCATACTATTCCTTATTCCTTTAATTATGTCCATGGATTCCTCACTCCATAGAGAAGCTTTTATGAATCTACCCCTGATTAATAGTTATGCAAATTCATTAATTTCTCAATACAATTGAATCCAACATTTAATAACTTCTCAATACATTTGAATCGAAGAATTATGAATTAATAAGTATGCTAATTAGATCTTACTCAATGTCCACAATATTGATCTCCACAACCTTTGTCGGAACTCCACCTACTTGAACCATTAAAGATCGATGCACATCTCCCGACTTTCCAATGACATCTACATAAATCGTTGTAAGAATGATTGTTGTAGTAAGAATGATGAATAATAATGATTTGCATTTACTGACCAACATAATCTAGACAAACCTATAATATAAATACACTATAATAAGAATATAGACACACTTATTAAAATCTTGTCATCTGAGAACCTTTCTGATAAGATATCATCAATGGGAATGAAAGAAAATGAATGCTGAGGAAAGGATTCATCATAAAGTTGTGTTACAATTGTGGATGGAATTGCAAAATTTTGATTAATGCCTGATGTAACATTGTACTCCGCGGTGTTATCATTCACGCAAAATTTGTGTACATCGTACATGCATGATTCGTTTAGCTTTGATTTAAATTTTGCTATGTGACTACTCATAACAGTAATCTGAACTCGACTTCCCTAAAAAATAATAATTAAATTTACATTAGTTCATCATAGAACTTAATACTTGCTATATAAATTAAAGTTAAAGATTGTTACATACAATAGATTTATTTACATATACTTGCAAAAATTTTAAATAAGTGTTAGAAGTTTTTAATGCATACCTCAATGTCGTGGAAAACACCTTCAAGAGTTGGAGAACCATTCTTCATTCTTAAATTGAAAAGCCGAAAACATCTTAACTTCATGGATTGATTTTTGTTGTTTCTTTTTAAGTTTTTTATCAAAGTGTACTGAGGAGCCATCAGAAAAGATTGAAAAGCAAGTATACTTTGTATTTTCTTCTATGAAAAGTGATAATAAATTGAGCGTAACAATTGCTTAAATAATGTAAGTATGATGAAGGAAGTGAGATTAAGGAGTAAATATGTATTTATTGTAATTGACAGAAAATAAGGAAGTTAATGTTGAATCACGTTATTATTGTAATTAATAAAATAATCTACAATTCAAAAGAAAGGGATTGACTTAATTTGTGAACAACGTGAATGATTCCCAAAAATAAAAACGATTATCACATGTGTAATATGCAATACAAAACTGAGCATGTAATGAGCTAATTAATGAAATAAAATTAATGCAAATTCATTTGATCTATATGTATTTATTTAATCTAGATACAATTATAATTAATCAAAATTTTATTCACATAAGAAATAAAAAGTTTATGGTCATAAAATTTATCTACATAAAGAAACTTTGAATAAAGAAAAAGTAAACAATAATATTATTTTTAATAAATGTTTTTTTAAATATTTACCCAATCGAACAACATAAAATAATTTGAACATAAAAGATACACAATTCATATTATATTCCTCTAATGTAGATACCTTTTTCCCGTATATTTAAAAAAGGTGAGCAGTTTAAAATTGCTCTCGAAAATGATAAAACCTAAAAAGTTGGAGTAGTAATAATGATAAATTCATTTGATAAATAAGGTTTTTCGCTCTAATAAAACAACAGCTATAGCTGTAAAAAGTATCAATTAACTTTAGATAAATGGAGACATTAAATATAGTTATAATCAACTTTCGAGACACGGAACACAACAGGAGAGTCGGAGAGAATTTCAAAAAGGTATCACCAATTTCTGATTTAAATTCACTCCACAGCCTTTGGATGCCATATGTTATGATAAAGAGTTGCTCCCATCTTTCAGACATTAAAGTGAGTACACGATCATCATGAATAATCTTGATCTCGCAATGCTCCAAATACGATGCAGCAAGTAAGATTTTAGAAGCAGATACAGGAATGACTTGAATAAAGTATTATATGTTAAATTGAAAAAACTTAAAACAATAACAAATATTACTTCGAAGGGATAAAATATTAGAGATTACTCACAATAAATGAGTTGACAAACAAATCATTAGGGCTCACAACATGCTTTAAATAAGTGGCATGTTCATAATGGAAACGATTGGCAGTAAGATGCAGAATATTAGTTGCGCAGATATCAACGGATGGAGTGTCAATAACTACATAATTTGTTGTAGTTGGTATACATAAAATTATTAGAACATCAGCAAGTGCAAACAGAATTAATGAATAGTAGGGTAAAAATAAAACACGCCTTCAAAGGGTACTCGTGTTCCAATAGAGTTATACAACATAATGAGAAACGCCGAACTAATTGGATCATAATAATACGTAACAAACTTGACATCCCAATTCGAATAAAATCTCACCAAACCAGGCCATCCAAAAGCAAACTCAATACCATTTATTCCATTCTCAGTGAACACGTAAATACACTTCCCATTAATTGATGCAACTTTGATAAAATTTTTACGGTTGGTAGAAAGACTGTCACGAACATAGGAAGGAAGAATCTGTATCAAAAGATTCGATTATTTAAAATTTAACAATACTGCTAGAGTGTAATCTTATGCCTAATATCTAATATCTAATAGACATAATTACATAGTCCAACAAAATGGTGTTAAAGTTTATAAATGAAATATTATAGTGAGTTACAATCTGATTCAAAAGATTAAATTAAAGTAAACATCTTTAATTACCATTTTTTCCTGAAGTTTAGATAGAAAACATCTTCTGCTGAGTTCTATTATGTCCATTTCACAAACTGCACAGAATTATTCAACTTATAACTAATGTGTCCTTTAAAATTCAAAACTAATGATAATATGTCCATCAATAATTAACATTATATTTGAGAATTCCTTACCTTTTAGTGAACCGATTTCATCATAAACACAAAAGTAGAATGTGTCGTCAAACACATATGAGAAAGAAATTATATCATATTTCAATATATGGTTATCACTCCAAAAATCTGACCAACCATCACAGAAAGCATAATATCCTCCAAAATTCTTTATACGAATATTCCATTTCTTTCCAGTTAAACTAACGAATTCACATGTGAAATCATTATGAACAAACATTCTTTGTGACCATTCCGAATTAAGCACCTTGATAAAGAAATTAACAGTAATTACAACAACAATGGAATTAAATTGAATTCAGTAATAACAATATAAATGAATTCATTGAAATAAGACAGTTAATACCATGGATTGTTGATTGACGATTATTACTTCATTTGAAACTTCGCAAATGAAATAATAATTATCTCGTGAATAGAAGTTTTCCATGTGGCGATCTATCTCCATCTCTAATATGGTTTTACCAAATATCAAATATGCATAGTTGATAAACAAATCAATAAATAGATGAAGATAAATTGTTAAATTGAGATCTTACCTTCAACTGGAAACCAATTGTTTTTTATGCTGGTAACGACAACCATCTGATAGATCTGTATTTTAGTTTGAAGTATTAATGTTAAAACACATATATGAAAGCAAAAGCATAGTAATAAGTATATGACATTCAAGACATGCAGAAGTTAAATTGATGAGAAATATAATCAAAATAAATCTATAATAGTGAATTTTAACACAAAAATAATAAGAACAAAATACAATCAAACCTTGTGTCGAACGAAGATAACTAATAGATTCCAGAATACACACTATATTTTAAGTTTGTGCAGAACGATAATAATACATATATTTGAGGATTATTTACATTTCAAATTTGCAGAATGAAGAATTGAAGTTTAAGATTATCTAAGGAAAGTAAAAGTCTGCTGAAAGAATTTTGGAAAAAAGATCAATCGTTATTTTGTGAATTGAAAATAAAAAGACATGTCATTTAAAAAACATATATCGCAGAACATTGGGATCGTTTGACTTCCAATAATAATAAATGATTAATATTTTGCTTTAAATAATCCATTTTAGTTTTCAAATATTGAGCAGTAGTAAATTAAAAACTAAATTATGTATAATGTTAAGAATAATTAATAGGTTTAATGTTATAGTTAAGAGTAATCACCATCTTTTAGAGTAATGGATAGTTCTAGTTTAAAAAAATTTAAAAAATTATTTTATTTAATAGTATAGATTAATTAAAACTAAATGTAATGGTTAAGATCGTCCAAGTGTACCGAGTGCAATGTTTAAGATCGTCCAAGTGCACCTGTTCACCCGGTGCACTCAAGTTGGACTCTCAATTTTTATATACTAAAAAAATATAGCAAATTAAGATATATAACAAAAATCTATTTGTGTTTATATATAACAATTTATGTATTTTGACTATTTAATTAAATTTATATAAGGGGTAATTTATATTTTAACATAATGGGGACATTGTCTAGTGCAATTGTCTCACGGGTGGACCACTTTCAGACTCTTAATCTTTATATTATTCATTTTCAATTAAAAAATTGATATTTATAAAGTCTTATTGTAGGGCTGTTGGCACAATGGTACACATTAAAAACATCATTGGTTAGATCAGATTTATGAAATCATTACTACTTTATAAAATTAAATAATTAAAATTATTTTTAAAAATTACAAACTGCACCCAATTTTTACACAAATAATATAAGATGTTGTTGACCAGGTGCATCATAAAATTACAAATATTTATATAATCAATGTCGAATTAACAAAAAATAGTTTTACGTTTTCCATGTCTTGAATTATTAAAAGAAAAACAATTATTGAATACAATAGTTTAGTTATTCATGGATTTTTTTAAAAAAATCATATCTTTGTATTTAAATGTTATGATTTAACCTAATTTATTACTACTAGTGCGGTGCACCTATGCTAACAGTGTCCGTAGACGATTTAGATTTTGGATTAAGTAATAATTTGATCCCTATCATTTAGTAATTAAATTAATTAAATAATTGAAATTAAATTAAATTTAATAGACAAACTGCAGTGCACAGAAAAATACTTACTTTAAATAACCACCAACTACTCCATATTTTTACTCTTTAATACATCTGGTGCACCGGTGCACCATAGACTAACATTTATATTAATTTTTAAAATTCTCATAATTGAAAAGAGCAAATACAATATTAATCAGACTGATTAAATAATATAATTGCATGCTTTGTTGATTTGCATGCAGGCACAACAAAAATAATTTCATAAATTAATAGATATATACATAACAGAAGTTCAAGCTAAAGTGCAGATTACATCAATCAAAAGTTATTATATATGCAAAAGAGCAGAACCTTTAAAAGGTTTCTTAATGGAAATACATATTGAAATAAAAGGGAGAATGACTAAATTCTTCTGCACTTAGTCACTTCAAAAGTTAGTGGAGATTTAGAAATGATTCTAAACATGCATCCAGTTCCTGCTCTTATTTTATTCTCCTTAAAAAATAGGGGGACACCTCTTTGGATAATTGTTCTTTTTGGTTCATATTTTACTCCAGCATTCCACCCTTTACGATTTACCATCAATATAGCACTGTCAACATCTGCTATTTTATTCTTCTCAATAAAGTCCTTAGGTATTGTCTTCATGTGGATGTTAAACATTAATCCCTACAACGCTACACTAACTGAGCAATAAAAATAATATATAGCAAAGGTGGATAGTTATATCGAAATGAGTTACCATTCTTTTTCTTTCAGCTTCAGTTGGAGTTATATGCTTCTTGAAGAATTTAACGCTTGATTCAACATTTGTGTTGGATGCAACCTTTTCATCTATGTTAATTACTTAGTGAACATTGAAAGCATCACATGATCCATCTTCTAAATAAAGCAATCAACATTTAATATTAATAACAACAAAAATAAAATAAATAAAATTGTGAATAAAACTCATACTATACCTCGAAGAACATAAGAACGAAGTGAGTGGCATGAAGACCTATTGTGTAAATGAGGTCGAACCCAGAATGTATCATGTCAACCATACAAAACTGTGCAACACAGAACATCAGTGTTGAAAAAAGAAGAAATTCAATTCGGATCTTCCAATTTCAGCACCAATTTACCACGTTCATTCACAATTGTAGCATTAATCTTAGATCTAGCATCAATTCTCGCATGAATTCCACTTCGAGGGATTAATGAACCATATAGATCAACCAAGATCTGAGGAATTATCTGAAATTCGTTTGATAATTTAATACATTAAAACAATTATACAGAATATAAATATGGGAATGTAATCATACGTGCATAAATATATTGGATATTTTTTCTGCAAATCATTCATAGAAGAAATTTTTTCTTACTAAATATAAAAATAAATATTAGACTGAAAATAAATTGTAGTGAACTAACCATTTCTGATTCATTTGGAACAAAAAACCCAGCAACGATCTTCATTTTTAAAGGAAGTTCTACAAAGTTGTAGCAAATATAAAAGTCAATCAAAATTATAGTTTGTAAGTATAGTAATTATTAAAGATGAAGTAAGGAAAATTAAATACCTTTTGGAAGTAGTTCATCAAATACAATTATAGAACAATCATATATAAAGTTATCCACATGAAATAGTCTTAAATAACACTTATTTCCATAAACAGTCATAAACAGTGATTGTCCTGGAGATACTAAGTAATATTCACACATCTTTTTCAGCTTGACAGCATCAAACACTCTATAAGGTCCAGCATCAATTATTTCTGTGAACCATTCTTTTCCATCAATATCCACAATATGGTTTATGATATTCTCACATGATTGTATCTCATTACAGATATTATCAGGAATACTCTGAAAAATAATAAAACCTATGTTAGTTTATTTTTCATTAATATAATATATACACAATCTAAGTATACATTTATGGTAATAATTAAGTTAATATTAAATAAAGTAATATAAGAATTAGAAAACAACCATAGTCTCGAAATATGCTTCTGAAGATGGTTCATTAACAAAATCTTTTTTATGCTAGTAGAATACATCCTTGCACATTTCAAAATGAACGTCCCCTTCAACTCGAACATATTCTTCAATAAATTAAAACAACTTATAAAATTGATAAGCATTATATGTTTGAATTTAGTTCAAAAGATTACAAATAATTGAATACAATAATATTACCTTGAAAAACACCCTGATTGTGAGTGTTAACGTTAGTAGCTGTCAATAAATAAAAGCATGGATATTATAAAAAAATCTATAAATTTCAATTATTAATGGTATAACAAAAGTTAAGTAAAATTTTTCAGTCAAATGTTTGCAATATAAATAACTAATGTATACCTTTCATTTTATCAGTCATCAAAGTTTGTGGAGTTGTATAAATTACTCTATTATGATTATTTGTTTTTGATGTTGAGGCTTTGCTATTAGCATCCTTAGCATGCACGGACATAGTGGGAACTGTATTGTGGATCAAAAATGAAAGAATTAAGATGGTTATAATCATCACGGATTAAAATCATGAGCAGTACAAATATGTTAGATTTAAAAGTGTAATAGAATTTACCCCCATGACATTCTCGTAGTGATTGAAAGGAACACCTATCCGAGAGATATGACCTAACCTAAAAATTTCCATTCCAGTCATATAAAAAGGTCACGCACCAATTATCATCTTTTACCACAGAGGATAACCATTTTGAGATTTCAAGTCTCAAAGCATTGCCACTGTCATTAATGTTAGATTTGTATACTAAAAGCCTTGCTTTTGTATTGAACAATGTTTTTAACGATTTTATTTGAAATGAGAATCATATGATCAAACGTTTTTGCATATTATAAATTATTTATTTATATGTTTGTGCAAAAGTCCATTTACTTTATATTGTAGATAATATGTTGTGCGACAATACGCAGAAGATCATATTATCGGTTTCTTCATAAAGTATAAACAGATGCTCACAACCGAGATAGACGGGGACTATATATCGATATGGTTGTAGTGTGGTTTGGTATTAGTTTTTCATGACCATAGAACCACATTAGTACACTGCTTTGTGTATTGAGTAGGACCGTCTGAGATCGTTCGACTTGTACTGTCTATATAGAAGAACTTGATCTCTGTTATTATGGATGTTCGTGCTCTTAATCCCTACACAATAACCTCGACACGTAAGGCAGTATATATTTCTTTAAGTCATCAATGGGTGAGATTTAAATGAATTAAATCGACAAACTCGGTGAGTTGGGAAATAATGTTATCTCTATAGTGTGCTGTTGATTGTAGAAGGAATCCATGTCCGTCATAGGTTGATAATGTCCCCTTGAGGAGCTCATAAAGTTTATCATGTAAATCTTGTAAGTGGATTAATTTCTGACATGATAATAAGGTTGAGTGATACTACTCTCGGAAGAGATATTAATTAATTTGAGTTGTCAGTAACTTAATTAATTAGTGAGCATTGTATATCTTAAACATGGGGAGACTATCGGGCTCATAATAAGAAGGAGCCCAAAACATAATTTTGGGATTGGATGGGTAGTGCAGTAATAATATTTTAGTGGACTATATTATTATTATTGGATTTAATTAAAAGCTTTAGGCTAAGCTTGGTTAATTAAATCTAATTGAGGCCCAGCCCAATTTCTCCTCCTGGTCCCTGCAGTAGCCCAACTATATAAGTTATCTCAGTTCCTAATAACCTAAGCTGCGCCACTTACGTAGAAAACAGAAAAGGAACGGATTGAGAACTCTCTGGGGATTGTTGACCACACAACACCAGAGAGTTGACTTTGGGTCATACTGTAGAAGATCAAAGGTTTTCTTCACAGATCTTCATCCTCTACATCAACCCAGAAGTCAGGTAAATTATTTTTTGCTTCCGCTGATTGTTTACCTTTTTTTTATCAGATCACATTAACCAAAATGATCCAATTGCCAACAATTGGTATCAGAGCGTTGGTTTCATGGTGAAACGTGAACTGTAAGGTTGGGGTTTATGTGATTATATGATTATGTGATATAATCTGGTTGTAATCACATATTTTTTGTGCTTATCATGGCTCATTGAAAGCATGTTATGTTATTGATTATTTGATTATGTGAATAATCTGAAAATAATCACTGTTATTATTTTTCACCATGGTTTGCTATTTGTATGTGTGATTGTTGTTGCTTGTTTATTGCTGGACACAACACACCCATTACATGAATCTGTTTATCATTCTATTCACACACACACACCCTGCACGACGGGTGAGAGGCCGGGTGCCCGGCGGCGTGTCGAAGATTGTCGTACGACAGGGGTGGAGGCATTCCAGGTGTGTGGTGTTGGTGCTGCTGACTGGATCCAGGCGAGTCCCACCCTATTCCGATCGGGTCAGAGTAGATCGGAGCAGATGACGGCAGTGCGTGATGGCTGAATGATAGAACGACGGAGTCAGACTTGAACTGTGTGATCGGGGCGAGTCTAATCTCGTTCTAGTCATGTAAAAAGTCAGATCGATAATGGCAGCACTGGAATAGGCAACAACCACAGCGGCAACTGCACGGCGAAGGCTAGTCTTCGTGATGCGTCGGCGCGACCTGGAGACTCACGGACTGATGGTGGTAGAGAGTCAGAACAGCGACTGGTGTTGGCGTGAACTGGATGTTGCTGTCGTGATTGGTGCACGGCGTGTTGTTCCCAGGCGAGGTGATCGATGGACAAAGGTAAAGCAACTGGTGGTTGTTAGAGCCGAAGGACTGTTGCGGCGACGCTCCCAGGCGAGTTCACGACAGCTTTTGGTAAGTCGACGACAGGTTCCGATTGGGTCTAGTTTTATCTGACCGGTTTTGTGGTTTTTCCACAGTAGCAACCTAATGACGACTGGAAAGGATGGTCGAGACTGGGTCTGATATTGTTGTCGGCATCGCACGCTGGCAGGCGGCTCGATTCTGGTGGGCTGTGGGTAGGTCCACCGGCTGCAGCGGCGCCAAGATGCGCCGGTGATTGCTGTGTGAGGAAGGAGTATGCAGCTGTTGTTTTAGGACAGCAGTCTTGTGTATGGGCTGCCCCCACTGGGCTTTATTCAATTTGGTTTTGGGCTGTTGGGTCCAATTTTAATTGAGGTGCTTATGGGATGCTGGGCAAATTTAAATATTGGACCAATGGGCTTGGTGGATTTATTTTCTTAAATTTAATTTTGGGCTGAGTATATGTGGCATGGACAATGGGCTTGATTAATTATTTAGTCTGCTGCTCATTTTGTGCTTATTTGTTGCTCTTGGGCCCATTTAATTGATCCACTTATTATGCTATTAATTCATGAAAATATATAATTGATTTAATTGTTTTACTTGACAATTAATTGTTATATATGTGGCAGGTTCTATGTGATTTTTTAAATTACTGATTAAGTAGAAGCATGCTAGGATGTATATTTTATTATTAAATATTATATGCATGTTTAAAATCCTCGGTGTTTAAATAACTAAGTGGGAGAGGGGATTGGTAAATAAATTCCCATGACCTCCATTATTGATTTGTAAGTAATGTGAGTAAGCTTGCGCATTGGCATTAGAGCCTTCCTCCCCATCGGATGAGTTTATTCACGGATCACTGGTACAAACTTCTTTAAGATAGCTATAGAAAATTATTCAAGCGCGTGTGTACTTCTCTATCTGTAAGGCACATAAGCTTGTGCAATAGACTTGGGGTCAAATAATGGTGTACACTTAAATGCAAATAATTAGTATCCTCCCCATCGGAGTCACTGCTGTTATTTGCATGGCTAAAGAAAACAGAATATTAATTATTTTATCATAAAGATAGGTTGACAAATGAGATTATTGGGTAAAACCTTCTCTTGTAAATGTTCGGATTTATATACGTCCACACTATCGTGGCATGCAAATTCACGGTGCTTGAGATGTTGGTGAATTTTATTTTATATTGTTTAAGGGATTCAATATAAATTGATAAATTCGAAGTGTTTGATCTGTTTAATTATTTTATGATTCTCAGGATTTTAATATGGCACTCAACTCACTTTCTGTTATACTCAAAGAGCATAAACTTACTGGCACTAACTATGTTGACTGAAAGTGAAACATGGACATTGTATTAACTACTGAAGATTATATCTTTGTACTTTCTGAGGAATGTCTTCCGGCACCTACTGATGCCTCTACCGAAGAGCAAATAAATGCTTATAATAGGTGGGTCAAGGCTGATAGGATGGCTAAATGCTATATTTTGGTGTCTATGTCAAATGTGCTTCAGACTCAGCATCAAGCCAAGGAGACCGCCTATGATATGATGCATAATCTTAGGGAACACTTCGGACATTAGAGTCGTCCTGCTAGGTCGAAGGGCATGTCAGTCTTGATGAATACCAAAATGGCTGAGGGCACTCCCGTAAGGGAACATGTCCTTAGGATGGTGGGCCAACTCAATGAGTTGGAAGTTCTTGGAGCTAAAATCGATGGGGAAACCCAAGTCGATATCATACTCCAAAGCTTGCCTAGGAGTTTTGAGCAGTTCCGCCTAAACTATGGTATGAACAAACATATGTACACGTTGGTGGAACTTCTGACAGAACTTGTGGCGGCGGAAGAACTATTTCCTAGACTTCCTCAGGTTCATGTTGCTGAAAATGCTGCTCATCCTAGGCCGAAGGGCGGTAGGAAGAAAAAGAAGCAAGGAAATTCAGCGCCGGTGAACCAAGTGAAAGCAAAGACTGGTGCGGTCAAGAAGCCTAAAGGCAAGTGCTTCAAATGAAAGCAGACGGGACACTACAAGGCAGACTACCCTCTTCTGAAGGGGAACAGGAATGGTAAGTCTTATATACTAGTTGTTGAATCGTGTTTAGCGGCTGTATCTGCTGACACTTGGTGTGTAGATACGGGAGCCACTGACCATGTCTGCAATTCTTTGCAGGGGTTCCACCAAACCCAACAGCTCAGTGATGGAGAGATTAGCATACTCATGGGGAATGCTACAAGAGTAGCAGCTGTCGCAGTGGGAGACGTTTATTTATTTTTCAATAAGAAAAAATTCTTATTTTGAGAAATTGTCTTTATGTACCGCATTTTAGAAAGAATTTAATTTCAGTTTCTAAATTGTTTATGGATGGATATTCTGTTTCTTTTAATGGCAAGGTTATTATAAGGAAAGATAGAATTATTATCTATGATGGTACATTGATAGATAATTTGTATACTCTTAATCCAATTTCTCCCACAATGCAACAAATTGAAACGAATGATACATCTACTAATAAGAGAAAGGAACCTTCTAAAATGAACCAAGCATATCTTTAGTATCTAAGGCTGGGTCACATTAACTTAAGTAGGATTCAAAGGTTGATAGCTGATGGACCTCTGAGTTCATTAGTAGTAGAAAATTATCCAACTTGCGAATTCTGCTTGGAAGGAAAAATGACTAAAAGACCTTTTAAGGCAAAGGGGTATAGAGCTAAAGATTTGTTGGAATTGGTTCATTCCGATTTATGTGGTCCTATGTCTGTTCAAGCAAGAGGGGGTTTTGAATATTTCGTCACTTTCATTGACGATTATTCAAGATACAGATATATTTATTTGATGCACCGCAAGTCTGAATGCTTTGATAAATTCAAAGAATACAAGGCTGATGTGGAAAAGCAACTTGGTAAATATATCCAAACACTACGATCTGATCGTGGTGGTGAATACCTCTTGGGAGAGTTTAAGAATTATTTATCGAAAAATGGAATTGAATCCCAATTGTCTGCACCGGGCACACCCTAGCAAAATGGTGTAGCGGAAAGAAGGAATAGGACTCTTTTGGAAATGGTAAGATCAATGATGAGTTATTCGGAATTACCAAATTCGTTTTGGGGACACGCCTTAGAAACAACGGCTTACATTCTAAACTTAGTACCTTCTAAATCAGTAGCCTCCACACCCACAGAACTGTGGACCGGGCGCAAGCCTAGTCTGAAACATGTTCGAATTTGGGGTGCTCCGGCACACATGTTAAAGGCAGATGCTGGTAAGTTAGAACCACGTACTGATGTTTGTCTATTTATAGGGTATCCTAGGGGAATGAAGGGTGGTTTATTTTATAGTTCCAAGGACCAAAAGGTGATCGTGAGCACGAACGCCAGATTTTTGGGAGAGGATTATATAATGGATCACAAGCCCATGAGTAAAATTGTTCTAGAGGAAGTTAGAGGGGAAACACCAAATATAATACCAACTGTACTAGAAGATATACCACAGGACACTGCACCGCGTGTTACACCTGATACACAATTGCCTGTGGAGCCTCGTCGTAGTGGGAGGGTTGTCAGACAACCGGATAGATTCATGGAATTGGGAGAGTCATCCAACTTGGTCCCGGGTGAACATGAAATTGACCCATGGAATTACAACGAGGCACTGCAAGATAAAGATGCTCAATTATGGCAAAACGCAATAAAATCTGAGATAGAATCCATGTATTCTAATCAAGTCTGGGAGCTTGTAGAACCACCAAATGGTGTAAAAGCTATTGGATGCAAGTGGATCTATAAGAGAAAAAGAGGATCTGACGGTAAGGTAAAAACCTTTAAAGCAAGGCTTGTGGCTAAAGGATATACTCAAAAAGAAGGAATCGATTATGAGGAAACCTTCTCGCCTGTGGCCATGCTTAAGTCAATCCAGATTCTTTTATCTATTGCTGCTCATATGGATTATGAGGTATGGCAAATAGATGCCAAGACAGCTTTCTTTAATGGAAGTCTTGAGGAAAACATCTATATGAAGCAACCAGAAGGATTCATTGCAAAGGGCGAAGAGCATCTTGTGTGCAAGCTTAAAAGGTCCATTTATGGATTGAAACAAGCTTCAAGATCATGGAACATCCGGTTTGATGAAGTAATCCAGTCATATGAATTTATTCAATGTCCGGATGAATCATGTGTGTACAAGAAGTGTGATGGAAACGTAGTGGTATTTCTTGTACTATACGTGAATGATATTCTGCTCATTGGAAACAATGTAAAAGTATTGTCGGGTGTAAGGGTATGGCTGTCCAAGAAGTTTGAGATGAAGGACTTAGGAGAAGCTGGACACATTCTTGGGATCAAATTAATAAGGGATCGCAAGAAAAGAATGTTATGTTTATCCCAAGCTTCGTATATTGATACAATCCTGACTCGTTTAAGCATGTAAGATTCCAAGAAAGGTTTTCTACCTTTTAGACATGGAATACCTCTATCTAAGGAGATGTGTCCTAAAACACAACAAGAAATAGAGGCAATGAAGCTGGTCCCTTATGCTTCGGCAGTAGGAGCCTCATGTATGCTATGCTATGTACGTGACCGGATATCTGTTATGACGTGGGCATGGTCAGTAGGTATCAAAGTAATCCAAGACAGGGACATTGGACTGCGGTAAAGCATATTTTGAAGTACCTGCGTAGGTATCAAAGTAATCTAGGACAGGGGCATTGGACTGCGGTAAAGCATATTTTGAAGTACCTGCGAAGGGCTAGGGATTATGTGCTGGTTTACAGGGCAGATACTTTGTTACCTATGGGTTATACTGATTCAGATTTCCAGTCAAATAGGGATGCTAGTAAATCCACCTCGGGTTATGTGTATACTCTTGGAGGAGGAGCCATAATATGGAGGAGTGTAAAGTAGAAATGCATTGCTAACTCCACCTTGGAAGCTGAATATGTAGCAGCCTCTGAGGCAGCTAAAGAAGCAGTATGGCTCAGGAACTTCTTAATAGACTTGGATGTGATTCCTGGTTTGCCCAAAGCGATCACAATTTATTGTGATAACAGTGGTGCAGTAGCAAACTCGAAGGAACCACGAGCCCATGAGGCGAGTAAACACATTGAGCTCAAGTGCCACCTGATACGAGACATCGTTAAAAGAGGGAAAGTCGTTGTCGCTAAGATTGCATCTGAGGATAGCCTTGCTGATTCTTTTACTAAGAGCCTTCCAGCAAAAGCGTTCGATGGGCATGTAGAAGGAATGGGGATTAGATGCGTGTCAGCAGATAAGACAGCGTAGTCTTTTAGTATAAGTGAGAGATTGTTAGATTTGTATAAAAGTATTGTCGGGCGTAAGGGTATGGCTGTCCAAGAAGTTTGAGATGAAGGACTTAGGAGAAGCTGGACACATTCTTGGGATCAAATTAATAAGGGATCGCAAGAAAAGAATGTTATGTTTATCCCAAGCTTCGTACATTGATACAATCCTGACTCGTTTAAGCATGCAAGATTCCAAGAAAGGTTTTCTACCTTTCAGACATGGAATACCTCTATCTAAGGAGATGTGTCCTAAAACACAACAAGAAATAGAGGCAATGAAGCTGGTCCCTTATGCTTCGGTAGTAGGAAGCCTCATGTATGCTATGCTATGTACGAGATCGGATATCTGTTATGACGTGGGCATGGTCAGTAGGTATCAAAGTAATCCAAGACAGGGGCATTGGACTGCGGTAAAGCATATTTTGAAGTACCTGCGTAGGTATCAAAGTAATCTAGGACAGGGGCATTGGACTGCGGTAAAGCATATTTTGAAGTACCTGCGAAGGGCTAGGGATTATGTGCTGGTTTACAGGGCAGATACTTTGTTACCTATGGGTTATACTGATTCGGATTTCCAGTCAAATAGGGATGCTAGTAAATCCACCTCGGGTTATGTGTATACTCTTGGAGGAGGAGCCATAATATAGAGGAGTGTAAAGCAGAAATGCATTGCTAACTCCACCATGGAAGCTGAATATGTAGCAGCCTCTGAGGCAGCTAAAGAAGCAGTATGGCTCAGGAACTTCTTAATAGACTTGGATGTGATTCCTGGTTTGCCCAAAGCGATCACAATTTATTGTGATAACAGTGGTACAGTAGCAAACTCAAAGGAACCACGAGCCCATGAGGCGAGTAAACACATTGAGCTCAAGTACCACCTGATACGAGACATCGTTAAAAGAGGGGAAGTCGTCGCTAAGATTGCATCTGAGGATAGCCTTGATGATCCTTTTGTTGGCATTCGATCGTTTGGTTAACGTGACCCGTTAGGGTTCCATGAATTTCTAACAAGCAGCGAAAGCAAGTAAACATGAAACGCATTACCTTTCACCAAGAGTTGATGTAGAGGTTGAATTCTCGCTGGCAGTCTGCGCAGTCCCACGAGAATAGCCATAAGTTCCTCTTCTGATGTTGGAATTGAGTGATCTTTGTGCTCAGACGATCCTCTCTTCGACGGCTTTCCATCAGTATATAATACATCAAAATCGAAGAACTGTACGATTTTATATGAATTTTGGAACATGACAAACTGCAGCAGCAAACGACCTTCCGGTCTTCTGCTGTATGTCCCAAGTCCGATCTCGACGTCGTGTGGGCGACGATCTACGAGACCTACTCAATCTGCTCTCAACCCTCATCACCCGTGAATAATGAATTAGATTAGGGTTCCAGATAAGCTGAGGTGACTTATATACATGGGCTACAGCAGGGACCAGGAGGAGAAATTGGGTTGGGCCTCCATTGGGCTTAAGTATCCAAACTTAGCCCAAAGCTTATACTTAAGTCCAATAATAATAATATATTCCACTAAAATATTATTACTGCACTACCATACCAATCCCAAAATTACGTTTTAGGCTCCTTCTTATTATGAGCCCGTTAGTCTCCCCATGTTTAAGATATACAATGTCCATTAATTAATTTAAGTTACTGACAACTCAATTAGTTAATATCTCATCCAAGAGTAGTACCACTCAACCTCATTATCATGCCGGAATAAATTTCACCTGCAGGGTTTACATGATAATCCTTATGAGCTCCTCAAGGGGACATCATCAACCTATGACGGACACGGATTCCTTCTACAATCAACAGCACACCATAGAGACAGCACTACTTCCCAACTCACCGAGTTTATTGATTTAATTGCATGTAAATCTCACCCATTGATGAATCAAATAAATACATACTACCCTATGTGTCGAGGTTATTGTATAGGGATTAAGAGCACGAACATCCATAATAACTGAGATCAAGTTCTCCTATAAGTCAGTATAAATCGAACGATCTCAAGCGGTCCTGCTCAATACACACAAGTGCACTAATGTGATTATATAGCCAAGACAAGCTAATACCAAACCACACTACAACCATCCCGATAGAGAGTCCCCGTCTATCTCGATTGTGAGCATCTGTTTATACTTTATAAGAAAACCGATAATATGATCTTCCGCGTGTTGTCGCACAACATATTATCTACAGTATAAAGTAAGTGGACTATTGCATCGAACATATAAATAAATTATAAGATGCAATCATTTGATCATATGATTCTCATTTCAAATTAATTGTTATAACATTGTTCAAACAAAAAGCTAGACTTTTAGTATACAATCCAACAATCTCCCACTTATACTAAAAGACTATGCTGTCATGTCTTCCGCCATACATCTGATTCCCACTCCCACTACACGACCATTAAAAGCTCTCGCCTTAATATCCTTGTAAATGGATTTACTAGGTCATCATCCGATGCAATCTAGGCGACAACAACCTTCCCCTCATCATACGATTTCTCGTAACAGGTGGTACTTGCACTCCATGTGTTTAATTGCCTTATGGGCTCGTGATTCCTTCAAGTTTGCAACTGCACCAATATCATCAATATAAATTGTGATATCCTTGGGCAAACTTAGAAACACTTCGAAGTCCATCTTGAAGTTTCTAGAGTTATACAGATACTTTGGCTGCCTCATAGGCTCCAATTTATCATCTTTCCATGATGGAGTGCGGAGTCTGAAATATATTTCTATATAACACTCCTCCACATTATGACTCAACTTCCTAAAATTAAACACATAACCTTGAGGTGGATTTACTGTCGTCCAATCTGACTAAAAAATCCGAATCTACGTAATCCACAAGAAGCAGTGAATTTGCCCAGTAAGCTTACATATAATTTCCAGTCCTTCTCAGGCACTTCATATATGTCTTACCACAGTTCATCATTCTTGTTCCAGGTTACGTTGATACCCACTGTTCATGCGTTCAGCAAAATAGATATCCATTCTCGCGCATAGCATTCCTAAGATTAAGCTTCCTTATTCGCCGAAGCATAAGGAACCGCTTTCATCACCTTTATCTTCCTTTTGTGTCTCAAGACATATTTTCTTAGATAAAGTCACTTGCTAAAACAAGTAAGGATCGTATCAATTCATGAAGCTTGAGACAAGCATAATATCCTTTCTTGTGATTCGTATTATCGTGATCAAAAGGATATTTTTGCTCTTCTTAAGTCCATCATTTCATACCGCTTTATTATCCATACACATACGCCCGACAATACTCTTTCATTGTCTCCAATGAGCAATATATCATCTACGTATAGTACAAGAAATACCACCACGTTTCCATCACTCTTTTCAATACACAAGACCCATCCGATCATTGATTAGATCCATGTCACTGGATTACCTCATCAAAACGGATGTTTCATGATCTTGAAGCTTGTTTTAGTCCATTAATGGACACTTTTAAGCTCACTATCACAATGCTCTTAGCTCTTTACAATGAATCACTCTGGTTGCTTCACATAGATGTTTCCCTTAAGACTTCCAATCAGGAAAGCTGTCTCGACATCTATTTGTTATCCCTCATATTTCATATGAGTAGCAACAAATAAAAGAGTTCGGATCAACTTAGGCATAGCTACCGGCGAACAGGTTTTCTCATAATCGAACCCTTTCTTTCTGAGTATACCTTTTCGTAACAAGCTTGCTTCCAAGGTTTTCACCTTATTCTATGATCCTCTTTTATTCTTGCATGCCCGCTTCCAATGTCTTTTCCGCCATTTAGCGGTTCAACAAGCATCCAGACCTAATTTAAAATCGTTCTATTTTAATATTCATTGCACTTTGCTAGGATTATGCATTTCTAACTTGTAGTGCTTCGTCGTATCCGTGGGTCCATTTCATGTTTGCGAGGGACCAAGTCTCACGACTTTCCCAAAACATGTATCTTACAAGTTGTCGAAGAACCCTCCCACTACGACAAGGCACTACATGCAATTGTATATCAGACGTGACACGCGTTGCAGTTTACCTTGTGGTATATCCTCTTGTACACTTGGTACTTATACTTTGTGTTTTCCTCTCACTTCCTTTAGAACAACTTATACATGGGTATTTGATTTATTACATAGTCCTTTTTCCAAAAATCTAGTGTTTATGTTAACAATCACTCTTCGATCTTGTGGACTAAATAAATCATCCTTCATTTTCTAGGATATCCCACAAATAGAAAAACATTCTTACGAATTACTGTTCCTAGGGCATATCCATAAAATGAATTTAGTAATTCCAAATAATTCATCATCTATCTAATCACTACCATAAGAGTGCTATTCCTTCTATTCGTCACACCATTAAGGTGGGAAATTCATTTCCGAAGGTACCTTTCTCTTACTAGATTAGAAGACTCATTATTAATTACTATTTGTCACATCCAGGGGATAAACATGATTTAAGAGTGTACAAATTGTTCACCAACGTACCATAATAGATTACAATTCTATCATTCATTATAATGACCATATCATTTAAATGAAATGGAGTATCCATCTATTAATGCATAGAAACCGAAATCAAATTCTTTCTATGAAAATGTACGTAAAGACAATTTCATAAAATCAAACGTCTACTCATATCAATTAATAAATAGACAACTCCCACTGCAATAGCCACTACTCTTGTAGTTTTACCCATGTCATAACAATCTTATCCTCACTTAGTAATAAACATTTAGTGATTCCAGTATCTACACACTTCGTGTCAGTAAATGCCATCACTAATCATGTTTTAAACAACTAGTGAATAAGATATAAAACTTGTTCACATTATGATGAAAATGGCTTTCCTTTGCCACATGTTTTGCCAGAAGTTTTCCACCATATACATCCTATTGTAATTCAGGTGGAACTTACTCAAAAACATCTAGGCAATTCACAAAAAATTAAATTGATCTAGGTTTCCCTTCAATTTATACTCCATGCTTTCCCAATTCATTCATCAAATTAAATCATGATCTTCTGCCTTTTAAATTACTCAAGTATCCGAAGAGTTACATGAGACCATCATATTTCTATGAACCTCTCATCTCTTCACTAGAGACTTTAATAGGCATCATGAGACGTCCATTGTGAGAACACACATGTATTTTCTTAAGCAGTAAAATTCAAAACCAAGATTCTTTTCTAATCATCTAATTTTGGACCAGTAAATATAATTTCTTTTAGTCAACAATAAGCGAGATAAAACCATTTGAAATTACAGAGAATCATAAATAAATATACGATCAAATCTTCGAATTTTATCCTTTTATATTGATTCCCTCAAAACTATATAAAAATAAAATTCACCGACATCTCAAGCACCGTGAGTCTGCAAGCCACGTTAGTGTGGACGTTTACAAACCCAAACATTTACAAGAGAAGGTTTTACCCATTAATTTCATTTGTCAACCTAACATTATGACAAAATAATTAATAGTCGGTTCCTCTTTAGCCATGCAAATAATAGCAGTGACTCCGTTGGGGAGGATACTAATTATTTACACCTAAGTGTACACCATTATTTGATCCCAAGTCCACTGCGCAAGCTTGTGTGCCTTACAGTTGGAGAAGTACACACGTGCTCGGATAGCTTCCTACAATCATCTATTATTAGTTTGTACTAGTGAACCGCACACAAACTCATCCGTTAGGGAGGAAGGCCTATTGCCAACACGCAAGTTTATGCGCCACATTACAAACAATAATTATTTAATGAAGTTTGTACCAGTGATCCGTGAATAAACTCATCCGTTAGGGAGGAAGGCCTATTGCCAACACGCAAGTTTACTCACATCACTTACAAACCAATAATGGAGGCCGCGGGAATATTTACCAATCCCCTCTCCCACTTAGTAATTTAACACCGAGGGTTTTTACATGCATATGATATTCAGAATAAAATACGCAACGCTAGCATGCTTCTATTACGGCACATAAAGCAGTAAATCACAGAGAGTCATGCATACATATATAACAATAATCAATAATTAAATCAATCATTAACAGTTATATATCAGCGAATTCGATTGTTCGCCACCAGGCACGAATATCAGAAAAGACTTCCAGACTATCAAATTTTCAAAATTTCCAGATTGTCCAATTTTCGAAACCATCGATATCGAACGTCGATGTCGTCCAGATTATCAAAATCATCGATATCAACTAGATTATCAAATATTCGAAAAACATCAAGATTATCAAAATTCCGAAACTATTGATATCGATCGTCATATCGTCTAGATTATCAAAATCATCGATATCGACGAGCAACCATATATAACAATAATAGATAATTAAATCAATTATGTCAGTTATATATTAGGAATCAATTCAACATCCATATATAACAATAATAGACAATCAATTATAGCAGTTATATATTAGGAATTAATTCGACATTCATATATGACAATAATAGATTATTAAATCAATTATAGCAGTCATATATTAGGAATTAATTCGACATCCATATATAACAATAATATACAATCTATTATGGCAGTTATATATTAGGAATTAGTTTTCTTAAAATTGGATGTCTTATCCAACACTCTAGCAATACATGCATATAATATACCAAATATAATACGCAATCTAGCATGCTTCTATATAAGACAATAAATCATAGAGATCAGACATCCATATACATATATATAACAATAATAGACAATTAAATCAATTATGACAGTTATATATATTAGGAATAAAAACTCCTCTAAATTTTAATGTCTTGTCCGACACTCCTATTGTGGAATCGATGCCTTACGCAACAAGCAGGATTGCTTGTGCCCCAAGACGTCCATCGTCATATCCCACCGCCAATCATGTCAGGGAGCGCCCCAAGTGCCTTGACGAGCGCCCCTCGCCCGGACTGTCGCTCGTCCAAGGGCCTACTTGCATGGAACCAAGTTCAGCCCAACGCGCAACACCAAACTACACCAACTGTCGTTCGTAGTTCGAAACTGAAAGAACCTCAGAATCCAATCTCCACCGTCCAGATTCTACTACTGTAAGTCCTGAACATTCTGTCCAAATTACAAATAGATCCAACGGTTATTTTCTGAGAAATGGCTCTTTTCTCTCGACTGCGCAAAACAGAATCGCCCAAATATCTGCTTCTGTTTTCAGCATACTCCCAGCAAGAAAGGGCTCCAAATTCGTTCTCCACCGTTCAGAATGTACATCCACAAGGTTTAAACGTGCTGACCAAATTAAAGTTTGATCCAACAATTAGTTTGTCAGAAACGGCACTTTTCCCTCGACTGCGCAAAACAGAATCGCCCAAATATCTACTTCTGTTTTCAGCGTACTTCCAGCAAGAAAAGACTCCAAATTCGATCTCCACCGTTCAGAATTTACATCCACAAGGTCTGAACGTGTTGACCAAATTACAGCTCGATCCAACGATTAGTTTGTCAGAAACGGCACTTTTCCCTCGACTGCGCAAAACAGAATCGCCCAAATATCTGCTTTTGTTTTCAGCGTACTCCCAGCAAGAAAAAGCTCCAAATTCGATCTCCACCGTTCAGAATGTACATCCACAAGTTCTGAACGTGCTGACCAAATTACAGATCAATCCGACCGTTGAAACTCTGGTTATTGTCTCTGCAATATCACTACGCTGGATTTTCTCTCAAAAGCGTGATTCTATTTTTGCCCTCTCTTTCTTCCTTGCATTTGAAATTGACGAACAGTTTTCGTCGAATCCTCTCACACACAACCATGGACGAATAGATATGATATAGGGTATATATTACATAGGGATATTCATGGTTTGCGCAATAAAACCAAAACCCTAAACATGCGATCCTAATTTCGAAAAATTAACCACATAAACCCTAGTCTAACGTGTCACGCTTCACCACGAAACCGAAGCTCTGATACAAATTGTTGGCATTCGATCGTTTGGTTAACGTGACCCGTTAGGGTTCCATGAATTTCTAACAAGCAGCGAAAGCAAGTAAACATGAAACGCATTACCTTTCACCAAGGGTTGATGTAGAGGTTGAATTCTCGCTGGCAGTCTGCGCAGTCCCACGAGAATAGCCATAAGTTCCTCTTCTGATGTCGGAATTGAGTGATCTTTGTGCTCAGACGATCCTCTCTTCGACGGCTTTCCAACAGTATATAATACATCAAAATCGAAGAACTGTACGATTTTATATGAATTTTGGAACATGACGAACTGCAGCAGCAAACGACCTTCCGGTCTTCTGCTGTATGTCCCAAGTCCAATCTCGACGTCGTGTGGGCGACGATCTACGAGACCTACTCAATCTGCTCTCAACCCTCATCACCCGTGAATAATGAATTAGATTAGGATTCCAGATAAGCTGAGGTGACTTATATACATGGGCTACAGCAGGGACCAGGAGGAGAAATTGGGTTGGGCCTCCATTGGGCTTAAGTATCCAAGCTTAGCCCAAAGCTTATACTTAAGTCCAATAATAATAATATATTCCACTAAAATATTATTACTGCACTACCATACCAATCCCAGAATTACGTTTTTGGCTCCTTCTTATTATGAGCCCGTTAGTCTCCCCATGTTTAAGATATACAATGTCCATTAATTAATTTAAGTTACTGACAACTCAATTAATTAATATCTCATCCAAGAGTAGTACCACTCAACCTCATTATCATGCCGGAATAAATTCCACCTGCAGGGTTTACATGATAATCCTTATGAGCTCCTCAAGGGGACATCATCAACCTATGACGGACACGGATTCCTTCTACAATCAACAGCACACCATAGAGACAGCACTACTTCCCAACTCACCGAGTTTATTGATTTAATTGCATGTAAATCTCACCCATTGATGAATCAAAGAAATACATACTGCCCTATGTGTCGAGGTTATTGTATAGGGATTAAGAGCACGAACATCCATAATAACTGAGATCAAGTTCTCCTATAAGTCAGTATAAATCGAACGATCTCAAGCGGTCCTGCTCAATACACACAAGTGCACTAATGTGATTCTATAGCCAAGACAAGCTAATACCAAACCACACTACAACCATCCCGATAGAGAGTCCCCGTCTATCTCGATTGTGAGCATCTGTTTATACTTTATAAGGAAACCGATAATATGATCTTCCGCGTGTTGTCGCACAACATATTATCTACAGTATAAAGTAAGTGGACTATTGCATCGAACATATAAATAAATTATAAGATGCAATCATTTGATCATATGATTCTCATTTCAAATTAATTGTTATAACATTGTTCAAACAAAAAGCTAGACTTTTAGTATACAATCCAACACCTTTTACTAAGAGCCTTCCAGCGAAAGCGTTCGATGGGCATGTAGAAGGAATGGGGATTAGATGTGTGTCAGCAGATAAGGCAGCGTAGTCTTTTAGTATAAGTGGGAGATTGTTAGATTTGTATACTAAAAGCCTTGCTTTTGTATTCAACAATGTTTTTAACAATTTTATTTGAAATGAGAATCATATGATCAAACGTTTTTTCATATTATAAATTGTTTATTTATATGTTTGTGCAAAAGTCCATTTACTTTATATTGTAGATAATATGTTGTGCGACAACACGCAGAAGATCATATTATCGGTTTCCTTATAAAGAATAAATAGATGCTCACAACCGAGATAGACGGGGACTATCTATCGGTATGGTTGTAGTGTGGTTTGGTATTAGTTTATCTTGACCATAGAACCACATTAGTACACTGTTTTGTGTATTGAGTAGGACCGCCTGAGATCGTTCGACTTGTACTGTCTATATAGAAGAACTTGATCTCTGTTATTATGGATGTTCGTGCTCTTAATTCCTACACAATAACCTCGACATGTAAGGCATCATATATTTCTTTGATTCATCAATGGGTGAGATTTAAATGAATTAAATCGATAAACTCAGTGAGTTGGGAAATAATGATGTCTCTATGTTGTGCTGTTGATTGTAGAAGGAATCCATGTCCGTCATAGGTTTATAATGTCCCCTTGAGGAGCTCATAAAGTTTATCATGTAAATCTTGCAAGTGTATTAATTTTCGACAAGATAATGAGGTTGAGTGGTACTACTCTCGGAAGAGATATTAATTAATTTGAGTTGTCAGTAACTTAATTAATTAGTGGGCATTGTATATTTTAAACATGGGGAGACTATCGGGCTCATAATAAGAAGGAGCCCAGAACATAATTTTGGGATTGGATGGGTAGTGCAGTAATAATATTTTAGTGGACTATATTATTATTATTGGATTTAATTAAAAGCTTTGGGCTAAGCTTGGTTAATTAAATCTAATTGAGGCCCAGCCCAATTTCTTCTCCTGGTCCCTGCAGTAGCCCAACTATATAAGTTATCTCAGTTCCTAATAACCTAAGTCTGCGCCACTTACGTAGAAAACAAAAAAGGAACAGATTGAGAACTCTCTGGGGATTGTTGACCACACAACACCAGAGAGTTGACTTTGGGTCATACTGTAGAAGATCAAAGGTGTTCTTCACAGATCTTCATCCTCTACATCAACCTAGAAGTCAGGTAAATTATTTTTTGCTTCTGCTGATTGTTTACCTTTTTTTTATCGGATCACGTTAACCAAAACGATCCAATTGCTAACACTTGATTGTGAAACAACAACTTCTATCGTGAACAATGGTAATAGAAGTACCATTTTTTGGCAGAAATGGTTCAACAACATTGAAAAAGCATTGAGGAACGACCTGGAAATATTATTAAACAAAATAATTAGCATATACTTGCATATATGAAGATATTATAATAAAAAGTTAAATCTTACAATGTTTGGTTCACATGGGCTACTGAATTCTGGAATGACAATTTTTTAACAATTTTAAGCCTGTAAATGCAAAAGAACACAAATATCGCATAAGAAATACATATGTAATTAATATATGCACAATAGAACCAAAAATAACCTATAAAGTTGACTTAATACCTGAATTGAAGCCATTTGAAGATGATAATGAGGGTGCTGTGAACTCATGTATAAAATTTTCAGAGTTAAAAACTCTCAAGTAAAAGTGGTCAGAACTATACATAGTGAGATACATTGGTTGCCCAACTTTAATCTTGTAATATCGAGTTATATCCTTCAATGAATCAGAACTAAACATAAGAGAACCACCAAAATCATCTAATGTAGTTGACCAACTTTTGCTTGAAAGATCAGAGATGGTAACATGTTTGGTTTCAATCTTCTTTATAAATTTGGTAGGTGATGTCTGAAAAAGTTAAATTTTACAGTTTAAATCAGTATGAATTCAAAATATAACCTAATAAATTTGAAATATACTAACCATAGTATATTCATAAGTTGGATTATCAGGACTGCAGTAGAACAAAACAAAATCATTGTAGTCTTCATAAAACAACTTCGTATACTAATGAAGATCTTCATCGCCAAATTCATTCACATACTCTACATGCAATGAACTAATCATTAATTAAATAAATCTAAAATTTAAATTAACTACACATTACAGAAATCTTTACCTCGAGTCGAATCCATCAATGGATTCAATATATTCAAAAACTTGAGAAATAAAAAATATATAAACACATAATCAATTGAACATATATATATCTAAACAGAGCACTGGTTCAGTTCTGTATAATACACATAATTTCTACTGTTACAAAACTACATGATATCATTTAATTTGATGGAGATAAAAGACTTATTGATACCTGGAATATAGAGAAATGGTTGAAACGCAGTGAATGTGATGTTAATGATCTCTGTAAGACGATTTATATTCAAGGAGTAATAATTGTTAAAAATGCGGTGATTGAATTGACCACACGATGGAGTGAAGAAATGGTTAAAAATAATGTGGTGAGTAACACGGAAGTGGTCAGTATTTTTCCAAATTTTAATTCAATTGATTTTAAAAAAAAAAATGATTATTTTATTTTTATTATAAATGAATATTCTTAACTAATAGCATTAATTAGTTGTTATCTAATTATCTTATAGAATATTTTACATTTTATATCATATATTAATTTTTTATTGTATATTATATTATATTATATTATATTATATATTATTATTATATATTATTATTATATATAATAATGTAAATCACGTAAATTACAAAAAAAATGTCTTAAATATGATCTATGCTATTTTTAAATATATTTTAATAGAGTTTACAATGCATACACTTTAAGTATTTTGAAAATCCTAATTAGGAATGTTCTATCTTAATGAAAAAACAACGTGTATTTAAAATATATTATAATAATAATTTACAATCAAAAGTATACATAGAATCAAAGTATTTATTTATAGTATATATATCAAAGAATCAAATTAAGTGTAAATATAGATAATACGCTATTAAATTAATTTAAGTATAATTCATAATTATGTCATTAATTGATTTGATCATATCTACTTATGGAATATATGAATCATGCAATTAGAATGATTTTATGGTATTATTAACATTATAATAATTATAGTGAATCTTAATATATATAAAGGAAATTAGTATTTAGTTTTCTCTTTATAATAATTTAAACATCTCTTCTGATTTCTTATCTTCTAATGCAGATCTGCTGCAACGCATCAACAATGGAGACTGAAAAGGTAAAAATTTAATGAATATAATAGTTTGCACAATCGAAAACATTCATAATATGGTTCAAACCATGGATAATGCATAGTGGTTGTTTGCATATTCTTGCCCACACACGGATTATTATTAGCATAAATTTTTTGAAACTTTTATAGTGCCATCATTCATCTTTATATGATGTGAATTTACGAAATGTTATCTCAATTGCTTGATAAGTTATCCATTCATTAATTTATATTATAATATCTAATTTTTTTTAGTCAGAAAAATTGAAGTGGTTCCATGATAATATGTACTCGAAGGATTATTGTAATTTCATGATTGTGATTACACAACAGATATTTCTAGAATATTCTGTTGTATTGGTAGATCTTAAAGTTAACATACATAAAAATGGAATTTATTTATTTTTAAATTTCATAAATGATTAACACATGTATTATTTTTCTATATAGATGCTCAATGATAAAATTTCTGAGCGCATGGGTATTACAGAACCAAAAGAATGCCGACTCTTGAACAAATCAGAATTGGAAATAAAAGGGCTTATTGATCGTGTATGTGGAAAGTGGGCATTGTTAAATGGATGACCAGTATTAGTCAAAGAAAACAATGTGAAGATTGGTGATTTCATATCATTTTCATACTAAAAGGATGGATGTCTATACTATAAAGTGTATAATGAAATGGGAAACATAAAGGGTATTTTCTGTGTTAAAAAGTATCATAAACTAATATAATATTTAATAATTACCTCAAATTAATCTGGTTGCATAACAAAATTATTTATTCATCTCATTTCAGGTAGTGACGCTAACCATCTTCTATTGAACACAAAAAGTTTTGTGGCAAAGTTGGAGGAATACTTGGTATGGCAAATATTATGAATACAATAATAACATCAAGTATAAAAATTTATGTTTCTTAGTTATGTCAAAACTTTTGATATGCTCATTATAGATACTTTAACTTGCTATATAGTTTATTTCACCACAAATATCAGAGATTATCAGTCATAAGGGACTTGAATATTGCAACATGGAATTACACACTCATACTAAGTTCTTCAGAGTTTACTTGACTCATGATGAATACTGTTCAATATTTGGATTTGGATGGCACACATTTGTTGAGTAATTCAAAATTTTGGGAGGCAAGTATGCTTCTTTCTTTTACGACGTTCGTGGTGCAAAATTCATCGTCAAGATATATGGTGATGGAGGAATACTCATCCCTTTTGAAGGTACAATGGATGATTATACAAAAATTTAGTTTATATATGCTACAAATGTGCATAATAAAAATATTATTTTTTGCAGAGACTATCCCATATTACACACCTCCAATACATATTACAAAAGGAACATCACTTACTTATGTACAATTTTTTTAGAATGCTTACATACGTGCGTCCTTTGAGTATAAGTTCAATAATTCAGACTTCATTCACGATAAGATGATTAGTTAGAAGTGCTTAGAATTTTATTCATTATCAAAGAAGTATTCTTCATACCTTATAAGTAATTGCAATTGTGTTGCCAGAAAATACCAGATCAGATTGCTTCAATTATCATGATGAGCACTTCTCTAAATCATCGTGAGATTAATATCATAAAGGATAATCTAGTTTGGAACGAAATGGGGATTAGACATGAAGGAGGACTAATGGCTCGATTTGGGATGAGAAGACTATGGGATGATTTGTTAGCTATCGAAGGTACTTCATTCACATTCAAACTGCTGGGAAGCTCAAGTGGTACAAATTTGCGATATTTCGCATTAAGAAATCTGAATAAGTAGTTATTGCTTTCACATAAGAAGCAAGATTTGAAAATAAGTAACCACAAACTATACGTATGTTTTGGTTGCAATTTTATTTTGGTTGCAATTTTAGGAGTGAACACTGAATGATTAATTACTTTTGAACTCAATTTACTTTGGATCATCTGGTATTAAATATTTGCATTATATTTGTTGATATCAAAAGTACTATTGGATAAGTCGAGATTTAAATACTTAAAAACTGCAATAATTCTTGCAAATTTCATTGTAATTTTACTTATTAAAATAACGCAATAAGCAGAATGTAGATGGACGAATTCAGATAAAATCTTCATACATATAACGAAGAATAATGCATTATTTAAAGATGCAATTAAAGTGGTTAGTGGAAAATGTAAACACTGAATGATGTTATAATGGACTCACAAAACAAAACATGTAAATACAAATATAAATCCCATACAAATACAAATCTACATTAGTCTCAATAAAGTTATAGATTAAGAACCAAGTATCAGTCTAAAAAGGGAAATACTATATAGTAGCTAACATTTGAATAAACTAAATGTAACAGAGTCCTGATCAACCAACTCAAATCTGCATACATCACCAGCAGACAAAGCAACATCATTGATAAACTTCACAATTCCAGTCCGAAAATAAATACTTCCACTGTGTTGCTTCAACATTACATTCTAAGTAAGTCCATTAAATTTTATAGCAACAATAAGATCTCGATTTGAAACTCCATTAAGATGCGCATGCAAGAAACGCTTGGGAATAGGCTATAAAAATATATATCTTTATTAACACAACAAATTAATTTTAATAAACACAATAAATTTTATAGACGTAGAGAATAACACATTAAAATATTGCAGTATAAATTATGCATAAGATTAGCATATGTAATAAGAAAAATTAAAATAGAAAAATAAACAATTCCCCCTTCATGAATGCAGGATGGTAAAATATCAATGGTAAAAGCCGGATGATCAGACTGATCATCATCATTATGAGATGCATGCTGATCCAGTTCATTCAAATTAACATCTGTCAAAATTATGATATAGAGACATAAAAAATTAGGAAAAATACGGGATATCCTGTAGACAAAAAAATATCAACGTACCTTTATTTGATATATCAATATTAGAATGAATACTATGAAGAGTTGGTTCATAATCTGAAACATCATCAGAAGACAATTATACAAAAAATACAAAACATTAAAAGACAATGTTGCCAATATATTTTAATAATGAATATAAAGAACAATTAAATTATTATGTAACAAAGAACTCACCAACAATATTTTCTTTAAAATGAGCACATCTCGTCATGAACGAACAACCATTGACCCTGAAAGATTATACCCAAAACGTAGCAAGACCTTCGTACAATACTGATGCACAATGTGTTGGATGAGTAACATGTATACCAGGGAATAAAATAGTCTAATCGAAAATAAGCCTCCAATGAGAACCGATCCTACAGATCACACCCTGAGTAATTGTACCTGACGATGTCCGAACAACACATTTTGGGGGAAAATACCCTCCGTAAACCTTGAACAAAAGAGTAGGTATTTTCTACATTATAATATAAAACACTGTCAAACTCAAAGAATATATCAAAAGTATAGTACATAAAAACATTCATAAAGTAGAAACAAACCACGTAATTCTTAGAATGAGTCAAAAATTCGGGCATGAAGTAACGATTTGTCAACAAACCTTCATTCAAAATTAAGGTTTTATTAAGAAAACCAACAAAAGTGAAGTTTTTCATATCATCTAAAATAAAATGCAATCAAATAACATATCAAACAACACCACAAGATTTACATTATGATTAAAAAGTAGATTCTCCTCCTTTAGACGACCAGTGGCATTAAAAATTCTGAATCAAAAAATAAATACACAAATTACTGTACATATCTTTATAAACATATGACCAAACGATATATATACATACCTGAAACGAAGAAGATTGAATTCAGTTGCCGTAAAAATGATTTGATCACCAGAGGTTAGATTATAAAACATTTCTATTTCCTTCCAACCTTCACCAAAATAGTAAGAGGATCCAATATTTTCAACAACACAATTCCAGTGATTTCGAGCATGATCATAGAGTTGGAACTCTTGGGGGAAAGATACTCCAAAAGTGCAAACAAACGTAGCAGGAATAACTTGCATGTACCAACAATATAATTATAATGATATGCAAATAATTAATGCATCAAATAAGAAGTGAAAGTAATTACTAACCATAGAACTCAAATACAAACTTGACCTAAACGGTGCAAAATAAAGTGAAGGCACAGTGTGATCCATAAGAAATGCTCCTGTATAACTCAAATGCAATAGACGAAAACAATAATTAGTTTCAAAGAATTAAAACATTTTTCAATAAAAAAGATTCATAAAGAATTAAATAAATATACTTGTATCCTTTCAATTATATCGTATGAGCATCAACTGGTCTGAAATCCATAAAATAGAATATCAACAAATTACAATATCAAACTAAACAGAAAAATAATAATTAGAGAGTGCAGAATAATTACCTGATAAATCCTCCATTAGAACCTGTGAATCAAAAAACAAAAACAAAAAAATACAGTGGTCAGGAAAATAGGAAATCGAATAAAGAAAGAAACACAAAATATACATAGACCAACTTCAAACATAGATATTGACATACACAAAACAGTGCAGATTATGGCTTTCAAATGCTGGATAGATTAAATTTAAGAAAATTCTCATGATACAATCAACAATCTCAACATAAACCATTAAAAAATTCGAAACAACAATAATTTCTTCCCATAACAGTGCCGATCAGGGCTTTCAAAATGCAATCGATATTCAGTAAATAAAATTACAAATCTCAGATAACTACACAAAGTCAACATAATACATTTGAAAGTCATGTAGAAAATACAAAAAAAAGTGCCGATTAGGGCTTTCAAAAGATGGATAGATTAAATTCAAATCAATAATCTCAACAGAACCCATTCAAAAATTGGAATCAAATACACAAAACAGTGCCAATTATGGCTTTCAAAAGATGGATAATTCAAATCCCAAAAATTTCTCAAGATGTAATCGAGATTCAGTAAAGAAACTTACAAAATCCCAGGATTTTCCCAACATGTAATCAATAAACAAAATCCCAGTAGAGAAATAAACAAAATCAAGATTCAGAAATTTGAAAATCTGGAACAAATAAACCAAACCGTGTAGATTAAGGCTTGCACAAATTCGAAAGAATAAAATTGAACAAAACTGAACAAAACTGAACATTTTCTCAAGATGCAATCGACATTCAGTAAAGGAACCTACAATACGAATCGACAAATAAGGCTTTAACAGAATGGATCATCAGTTTTTTTCACACAGATACAGCTGAAGTGATGAGAAAGGTGAAGAGTGAAGAAATGAAAAAACGTGAAGAGTAAAAATGAGAGAGATGTGAGAGAAAAGTAATGTGTAGAGTTTTAATCAATGGTGTGGATTTAATTGAAAGAAATCAATGGTGGAGATCAATGGATATAAGTTACCAATAGGTGAATCTTAATTAACCAAAAGTGGTGAAATTAGTTTTGGGGAGAAAATTAGTGTAAAAATAGGTGGTAAATTTGGTGTTATTATATATATAAAGATTTGGATTTATCATCACATTCTTTACATTCATTAACAATTTTATCGTGATTAACTGTTATATGATTATTCAATAGTCATAACTTTATATTTATTTATATTTCATGGGAAGTAATTTAATTTAATGAAAAACTTTTCATTGTTTACTTTTACTTGAAATAAAGTGTTTGATATTCAATTGCATGATTATTTTATTTCTCAAATAAAGTCCTCATTTTAACTACGCTACGAAATATGATTCATTTTTAATTATTGTTATTTTAGATTAATTCCGCCGCATACAATATTATATTTAAGTAAAAATTGTCAGTCTCTTTTGATTAATGTTATTAAATCTAAAAATTTCTTTTAAAAAGTTATTTATATTTTTATGATAAATTGGGTCGTTTCAGTCGTTTAGCCATTATCCTTTCTCGTCTTTATTTTAGGGATATTGACACGACACCATTTAACATGGATTGTTTTAATATTTTTTTAAATAATTATAAATTTTTATTAAATATGTTATCACTTTTTATTAAAAATTTACTACACTAAAGTACTATCCATTTTTATTAATTTAAGCAATGATGGAGGGAGTTAGGGACTAGGGGCGTCGGCCCCCTGACATTTTACAAACCTCTACTATATATATTCAAATTATTATCATTCTATACATGTAGCATAGTGGTTAAGGACAACTTGCAACCTTTGAGGGATCAAATCAACTCAATAGTCCAATTGATCTAAATCTAAGTAAGATTTAAATACCCCTCATGAATTAAGATTAAATTATGTATATTTCAATAAATATCAATTAAAGTATCAAAAATATATTTTAATGTCTAAATTATCATTTTTAATATACATAGTACACCTTTTTATTATTAAAAAATCATCAAATAATTCCAAAAAATATTAATAAAGTTATTAAATAGTAGTAATTTCTTTTAAAAAATGCAAATGATCAAGTGAAATCTTTACTTTATAATACTATTTTTGCCCCCGAATATAATTTCTAGCTTGGTCATTGAATTTAAGTGTATATTTTTTTATTAAAATACTTACTTTTTAAATGAGAGACGAAAATTTTCCTGTTTTCTTATTTTTAATTAGAAAACATAGTATAATTCATAATCCAAGTCCAATTTTTTTTTTTTTTCAGTTTCGTTATTGTCAATTTATTTTTAATTTAATTAGTTAATGTAGTTTAAAAGTTATATACTTTAGACATGTACAAAAAAACCGGCGGTTCCGGTTCGAACCGCCGGTTTTTTATTTTTTTTTAATTTTTTACGCTTAAAATTAAAAAAAAAAAAAAATCGGAACCGGCGGTTCCGAACCGGAACCGGAACCGTCGGTTCCAGAACCGAACCCTTCGTACCCCGGTTCGGTTCCGGTTCCCCCTATCTTGGAACCGGCGGTTTCGAACCGGGGTGCTTGGGGAAAAATTAGGGATCCAATAGAAGTATTATTTTATTGGGCATTATCTCCCAATTCCCTCTACCTGTAGAATCCCAAAACGCGGCAATATTTTTCGAAAATTTTGAATTTTGGGTTATGTTCGAGGGAAACTTTCTATTTTATATTGGTTGGAAAGGGAATAAGAAGGGTATTCCTTGTTGTAAGTGTCCTTGAAGTCGTTCTTATGGAGGCGGATGGTTTCTCAGGGGAGGAGAAGCGAAGGCGCTCTCAAAGGGAGAAGAAGACGAATGGATCTTCGGCTGCAGAAGAGTGCGTTGAAGAGGAGAGTAAGCCAAGGAGGCGTAGTTGTAATAAAGCGATGGGGTTGAAGAAGGACGAAAAGGACGACGAGCCACGATCTTCATATGGAGATAACAGGCAAAACGGAGCAACTACCAAAGCTAGAGTGATGTCAAGGGATGAGAATGTAAGTGGTTGACATATTTGTTGTTCCCATGTTCAAGAATCAATTTTTATTTCGATTTTTACAGGGATTGTTTTTGTATTTTTGTTTTGATGTTCTTAGGAATTGTTTTTGTACTTTAGTTTTGATGTTTGGGTAGGGATTGTTAATTTCCTTTGATGTTTACAGGGCTTCCTTCAATCGCTGATGTGTCACCAGTGTCAAAGAAACGATAAAGGGGCGGTTATCCGGTGCACTAAATGTAAGACAAAGCGATATTGTGAACCCTGCCTCAAAGCATGGTATGCTATATATTTAGATCTAGCTGAATTTGATAATCTTTCATTGCATTTGGCTACTGGATGTTTACTTTTATTAATTTTACCTTTATTACAAAACAATTTTTTTTTGGTTATTTATTTGTGTTGAATATTTCTTATTCTTATATGATCTGGGGTGAAGATTATAGTCTTCCTATGCATTGCAAAGTGAAGGTTGCATTGTTGTTTGGGTTGCCATTTATAGAAGATGTCACCGGATTTGAAATTACTTTCTACTAGTTTTTACCAACTTGACTACAATTTTGATACTTGCATTCTGAATTTCTTATTTGCCTACGTTTCTTGTGTAATGCTAGGTACCCTAAGATTCCACATGAAGCCATTGCAGAGGCCTGTCCTGTTTGTAAACTGAACTGCAATTGCAAATCATGCCTGCGCATGGAAGTTATGGTTAATGTTAGTTTTCTCTAACTCACCGCGTGCTTTGATTGCTTATATAATTTTAGTATTTTAGTTTTCTTATGCATAAATGCACTGTATGCAGGATAAAAAGGAGATTGAAAAGAAGTCAAAAGTCCAAATTAGTGAAGATCAAGAAACTGAGTATGCTAAATACATAGTAAAATCCCTTCTGCCATTTCTTGAACAGATCAACATAGAGCAAGAGATGGAGAGGGAACTTGAGGCCAAGATTCAAGGTTTTACTTTTCATCCCATTTCCCTTTCCTGACATGTTTAAGAAGTTGATGATGTTTTATGTAGGATAAAAATTTCTCATTGTGAAGCATCTTGGACCCTGGGTTACACTTATATAAATTATATATTGATGCCCTTTTAGCTAACTTGTGAATTTTGTAAATTACTGGGTTATGCTCAAACGTGATCCACATGAAATGGAAGACATTTTTTTAATGCATGCCCACTGTGATTTGTTTTTTTTTTTTATGATTTTTAATCTTAAAACATTTCATTGATCTTTGGCAGGAGTATCAGTTTTTGAAGTCAAACTTGAGAAAGGAAGTTGTGATTTGGACGAGCGTATTTATTGGTAGGTTATGAGAAAAAAATTGCATTCATGGTTTAATATAACAGGAATTTCCGATGAGCTGATATTGTGCATTATGATGCAGTGACAACTGCCGAACTTCTATTGCTGATTATCACCGAAATTGCCCTCAGTGTTCCTATGATCTCTGTCTTAGTTGTTGCGAAGAACTTAGGGATGGCCACCTTCTGGGAGGTAAAAAAGGACCTCCTTTTAGATATCTTGACTATGGCTCTAAGTATCTGCACGGTGGTGGGAAGAGTGAGAAGAATGAGAAGAAAATTCCACGGAGTTTCCGTCATAAAACTTCAACAACTGATCAAAAATCTGAGGATAGTGTTTCTCCATCTGAATGGAAAGCAAATGCAGATGGTACCATTCCATGTCCACCAACAGATAAGGGAGGTTGTGGTAAAGCTGTTTTAAAATTGAAGTATTTTTTTCCAAATGAATGTGTATCAAAAATGCTGCTCCAAGCAAAGGGACTTTTTGACAGACTTGAGCTTGGGAGTGTGCCTGAGTGTTCTGAGGAAAGCTGTTCCTGTTCTAATCACATGGGCCATGATGGTATCATGAGTCAAAAGTTACTTAAAGCGGCCTCCCGAGAGGATTCTATTGACAATGCTCTATACTGTCCGTCAGCTGTAAACATTAAAAATGAGGACCTGAAACACTTTCAGTGGCATTGGTCGAAGGGTGAGCCAGTAATAGTGAATAATGTGCTTGAAACGACCCTTGGATTGAGCTGGGAACCTATGGTCATGTGGCGTGCCTTTAGACAAATAAAAAATGTTGAGCATGATACACTTCTTGAAGTGACTGCAATAAATTGCCTGGACTGGTGTGAGGTCTGTCTCTACCTGTTCTTGCAAGTTCAATTTTCTGAATTATGTGTTCTGTTGTTTAGTTTGTTGTGTAAGCTACATGGTTTGAAAATAGTATACATTTCTATGGGTTCCGCGCCATATTTCTCACAAAATTTTGTTCCTCAGTCCTGGTTGGATTTTAAATTTAGCATCCCAATATTTATACCTGCTTATTATTTGTTTGGGGGTGGGGGGAGGGTTGATATCACAGTACTATTCTGTTTGACCCATTTAATTTAATTTCTTATGCTTTATATATGTGTGATCATGCAACTTATCATGTTCTTTTCTTCTCGGTCTGCAGATGGATGTGAATGTCCACAAGTTTTTTATAGGGTATTCTGAGGGTCAGTTTGACAGTGAAGGATGGCCAGAAATTCTGAAATTGAAAGATTGGCCCCCCTCTACTTTATTTAGTCAGCACTTACCTCGCCATAATGCTGAGTTCATTAGCTGCTTACCTTTTAAAGAGTATACACATCCTGGTAGTGGGTACTTAAACCTTGCAGTTAAGCTTCCTGAGAAATCTTTGAAACCTGATATGGGGCCAAAAACCTATATAGCTTATGGGTTTAATGAAGAGCTAGGGCGTGGAGATTCTGTTACCAAACTTCATTGTGATATGTCTGATGCGGTAATCCTCTGGATTTAATTTTCAGTAGCATCGACTTCTTCATTTCGATCATTCAGTCTTCTTCTGTTCTCCCAGGCCCATAGGATAATAGCTCAAATATTTCTTCCACGTTTTCTTAGCTAGTCTTTGTTAAACCTTTACTACATTAACAATGTAAAATATATGGACAATTAGATGTTGGAGTATCTGTAATTGGAGATTAAGTAATAGCATGGCAGATTGTTTATAACTGGTTTTTGTCCTTTCTTTATTTAAATGCATCATCAAATTATGTTCTTATTGTTGATAAGTGATTCTATTCCTGCACTAGAAGTGGATTCTGTCCAAAACTTTACTTATTCTACTTTCAATGTCATTAGGTAAATGTCTTGACACATGTGAAAGCAGCTGAACTATCTGATAAAATTGAGAAGCTAAAACACATTCCACATTTGAAAGCGAAACATGCTGCCCAAGATCAGATTGAGATTTTTGGACATAAAATGGCAAGTGTGGAAGAAGAATTTAAAGCATCTGATCAGGCCAACATGGTCATGCCTGACTTGGATCTTGAGCAAGGGGTGACGAACAATGCTGGAAATGACACAAGAGATGATAAGAAGATAATCACAGAAACAGTGTTAGAGATGAAATCTGTGGATTTTGACAACAGGTACACAAAAAATTTAAGGAATGAGAAATGTGAATGTGAAGAGAGAAAGCCGCTATCAATGGATTCCCATGTTGCACAACAAGCTCAAATGGATGTGAATGATCAAGAACAACTATCAGGAGGAAAGGAGGATGTTGGTTCCAATATATACAGTGGTAGTACTGATGATGGTGATAGTGGAGCTCTTTGGGACATCTTTAGACAACAAGATGTTCCTAAACTGGAGGAGTATCTGAAAAGGCACTTTAATGAATTCAGGCATATACACTGTAATGTGCTGCCAGAGGTAACTTAATATCTTAAATTCAATCTTTTTCCCCTTTCTTTCCCTTATTTTTATTTTTATTTTTATTACAAGCAAACTTAGAATTTCTAGTAAGTGCTAGTTTATGTATTTAGTCAGGGTGTTAAGTTTTTCCTTATTTTGGAGTAATTATTTTATTTACCTATTCGCTTGGGATTCCTTATTTAATGGAATTTTTTTTCCCCAATGGTCTGGAATGCCACCCACAATTTGGTTATGTTATTAGGATGTATGTATCTCATTTCTAATAAGAAATAAGATCCAGAATCACTTTATGCTATCAAATCCTATCTATGAACCCTGCTTTTCTATAGTTTTGTTCTACCTCTGGCTTTTTCTTCAACGTGACCACATAAGGCATGGCTTCACAAACCTCCTCGTTGGAGATCATTTCTAGATCAGAGCATAAGCTTTTGTCCTTAATTAATCTCTTCCCAAATCACAAGTCCCTTGAAAATTTCCTCAAATGTGCCAAACTGCATTCATGTGTAGCCCCGGTAGAGGGAAGAATGGACATCTCACAGGTGAAACTGCTGCTCAAAAAAATAATGGAAAGAGTAATCAATTCACCAATGAGCAAATTGAAGCATTCAGAAATCTCTTAGTTAAGCCTCTATTTTTAGATAAGCATCTATGTTCTTTGTCTAGGAGCATGCTAGTTTCCTTGCACACCAGGTATCGCGCACTAGGTGTCCTATCCTTTCACACATGTCCCTAATAACACTTCAAAACCGTGGATAGTTGATTAAACTATTGAGAGATTATTTGTTTTGAAACTTTATTATTTTTGGGGTGTGAAAAGTGTAATGGAATAAACAAACGAGGAAAGTGTGAAGAGTGTAATGGGATAGGAGAAGTAATATTTAACCCACCTTCCTTCTGTGTATTATCTTCTCAATTGATATTCTCTTATCTCTTTTTCTGTCACCTCTATTTATTCTCTCTAATCAAGTAATAATGTTGCAATACCCTCTTACAATCTCATTTTTACTTCTTACACATTGATTATATAGAATTTAGATTCATATCATATTGCAAATCCAAAACAAATACACCCACTAGGTTTGAAGATCAATTTTCACTCTTTACATGATTTTCTGCCATCATTACTGTTTGGATGCGGTACACTTTTACTAATACTTGCTGCGATTTTTTACTTTTAGGTTACTCATCCAATTCATGACCAAAGTATTTACTTAACTTCAGAGCACAAAAAAAGACTCAAAGAGGAATATGGTTTCTTTCTTTCTTCTTCTTCTTCTTTTTTTTTCCTAATTTTTTCCTCTGCTAGATCAGTTGAAGGGTTTTCTTGATAATGTTATGTTTGTATGCGCCTTGAACAGGAGTTGAACCATGGACATTTGTACAGAGATTAGGGGATGCTGTCTTCATACCAGCAGGCTGCCCTCATCAAGTTCGGAACTTAAAGGTACAATGATTCACTTTGTTATGTCCTTCCTTTATCATTGCAATTTGTTATGGCTCTTGACCTTATAATGATACCTCTAGATTAGAGATCTACATGAAATGTTCTTGAAATCCATTTTTTTTTATATCTTTGGAATTCAAAACACTTGTAGTTATTTTCAGATTTCATGTCTAAAAGCTCAAAAGTATGTTAAGAGTAGTCTCTGTATTATAACCGCTGCTGATGTACTGACAAAGTGAAGGATTTTTGGAAAAATTGATGTATAATTCTTAAATTCTTAATTCCCCCCTCCATCATCTTTTCTCCGCTTTTACGTGTTATGAAGTTTGTACCTAATAAAGTTTTAAAAATGCTTTCAAATTTGATCTGAAAGTTGCAAGTGCCTATGCTTCCTTATAAGATCAGGTTTTAAACCTAGCTATGGGGCCATCAAGTCTCTGGTTCAATTTGGTTAATTTGATGTTGAAAAACTGGCTTACATGGATAATGTTATATGCATACTTATAGTGTGCAAATACACACACGTCATTGTCTTTAGATTATTTCATTAACATATATTGTAGCCTGGTGCTAGAATATAATGATTCTTATATTAACCGCTAATCAAATTATGAATTCTTCAACCAAATGTTCAAGTATGATTTTTCTTCCACATATTTATGAATAAGGAAGCTATAAAAACTCAAACATTTTCATGTATATCCAGTCTTATCTTTTCCTATTGTTTACAGTGGTTGTTTGTCTCTCATTTTGATTCACTTTCTTTATTGTGTTTTCTTTCTTTTTCTACGTTCTTGAAACATTAGTTGCTTCTGTCAATCTACCACAACATTTAGGTTGTTTATTGCTATAACTGGAAATATGAAGCTTCTATGTACATCTTGAACTGTGTACGTAAATCAGATGTGTACTGCAGTTATTCCTATGTCTGAATTTCCTGAATGGTATCTATTAAACTCTCTTTGATGTTTATCTTGTGCAGTCGTGCATCAAAGTTGCACTTGATTTTGTGTCGCCTGAAAATATTCGCTCGTGCTTCCAACTGACTGAGGAATTTCGCGTGCTTCCCCTAGATCATAGGGCAAAAGAAGACAAACTAGAGGTTTGATTCTCCTTAATTTTGTAGTTTTGACATGTAGCAACTGTCTTAGAATGTATATCAAATTATTAAGATCTTTTCTAGTGTAGTTTCCTGTTTTATAAGCGTTTTCTAGATAGCATAGATTATTTTGTTAGCCAACTTTTTATCTTTTTAGTGAATATATTTAGTGTTAATTTCAGTCACCTAGGGATTGTAAATTCTGTACTCGTGTTGTTTTTCTGAATATTATTATATGAATAATAACAAACATGTATTGTATCAGAGCCAGGTACCGACTTATGGGTTATGGACTCACCATGCTACTTTTTAAGTAACTATATATGCTGGCTAACTTTTTTAAAATTCCTTTTTCTTGTTCGGCCTTCATCTGTGAAGAATTTCTCATTAAATTCACTTTGTTGGTATGCTGTGAATATTGTTGGTGTTCTAAGTTCTGTGTATATCAGCTATTATGCTGTTAGATTGCGAGTGCAAACTAGTCCTTCCTCTCTATAGTTTAAATTTGAATTTAAATTTTCACATAAATATCTGAAATGTTCATTCTTTTTCCAGGTGAAGAAAATGGTAATTCATGCAATGCGGGATGCTGTTTCATATCTCAATGGTGAAAAAAAAAGAAAAAAAGAACAGGAACAAGAAAATTGTGATCATCCTTTCTTTACCTCTTGATTTTTACTTTTTTTAAGTGATCATGAAGAATTCTTGTTTTGCTTTGTATACTCTATGGTTACTTGTATTTCATTCTTTTCTTTTGTTGTTTGGTTTTTGGTAAATAAATATTTCCCTGATTATAAGAGAGTAAACAGGCAACCTGGGGCAAAAAAAAGGCAAACGAAAGAATACCAAAGGGCGACGCAAGTCAAGCGAATCAAGCACCAAGCGGAATCGAATGACCAAACATAAGCAGCAAGCAAGTATGCCATACAAAACCTAATTTACTTGTCAAATTACTATATTTTATTTATATTTTATTCCAATCACTATTACTTTTTATGTTTATACATTTATAATTATGCTACAATTTAAACTATTATGTTTGGTGACTAAAGTTTTGATGATGTGTCCTTGATCATGTCATTGAACAAATTCGTAAAGCATTAATATTGATACTTTGAATTTGTAAGCAGATTGAAAATGCCATAGCTTTTAGGTTAGGATTTATCTCTGCAGTGCAGGCTAGGTTTCCTTGTTCTTCCCTCTCTAATCTTTAAATTTGAATTCAAAAGTTAAATGACATCTTGAACTTGTTGAATTCTGTCAGGTGAAGAAAATGATAATTCATGCAGTGAGTCAAGCTGTGATTGAAGTCAAGGAATTTAGTCAACACCCAAGTGAGACTTGTAATAATTCTACTACATATTTATTGTTTCATATATTTGATCGCAATAATTTTTGGTTGCAAATAAGGGAGAATTCCTTGGAAAGTTGCTCTGGTTATGGCTTTCATCTTCATTTTGTAGTGAAGTCTAGTCATTTAGTCACTCTTTAAGTGCTATTTATTGTTAGAGAGAGTTATTTTGTTAAAGTTTATTTATGATATGTTATCTCTAATGATTTTTTGAAATGTTGATTTTAGGTGGTATGGTTTTGGACTGGGTACATGTTCCACTCTCTACTAAACCTTTTGTGCTGTGGAGGAAGAGCTTTTGACTTGGTTGTGATCTTGTACATTCTAACTTTCAATTTAACACGCCATCCTTTTGATATGGATGTTGATCAACTAATTGTGTTAGAATTTAATATCTGAATATTTTGTAGAATGGAATCTTTTGTACACTATGATTAATGTGGCATTATGAAGTATTGATTAGGTTTGGCAACTTTGGGTTGGTGATCTTTGATGCAGCTGTTTTTTTGCTCGTCGATACAAAATCTTTTGTCAGTTGAGCTGTTTTTGTGCTTATGAAAGCATCATTAGCATGAATTTTCTTACAGTGATCATAAACTAAGTGTACCTATGTTCATGTAATTATTATATGGTGTAGTTGATGGCATTACTTGAGACGGATCTTGAAGAATAAAAGGAAACACATCAGCGGATATATATGTATTTATAATATATTATATCAAACATATATTTTACAATCATCAGACATGGAGGAATAATAGGAAATACATCAGCAGACATATATAATTAACATATATTATATCTAATATATATTTTATTTTAATGATGATTATATGCTTTCAAAAAACTTCAGCGGACATATTTAAATTAATAAATTTAAAGGTTACAAAATTTCAAATTGTATTATTAAGATGTTCGATAAAATTGTACTCTCTTCGTTCATTTTTAAGGTGTCAATTTTATTATTTTTGGCGTTCGCTTCAAAGGTATTCATTTATTCTATTTAGTAAAAAGTACACAATATGACCCACTACTTTCCTCTAATACAACTACCCACTTTACATATTATAATACTCCTTAATCCACGTGTAAAAACCAAACGAACACCTTAGAACCGGATGGAGGAGTATAAAATAAATATCAAGTATAATTATATTTAACAATTTAATAGATTTAAATATCACACGAATATCCAACAAAAATTAAATCTTACACAAGTATTTTTTTAAGACAAAGTTTCTTGTGAGGTGGGTCAACTCATCACTAAAGTATACTTATTGTGTAGATAAAATATGTTTAATGGTTGTTAAAGTATATTTTCTAAAGTATGATTGATTATGCATTAAAGTATGATTTTAGCATGTTATAATATGATTTATTTTTAACATACTTTAACTACAAATAAATATTTTATCTATACAATAAGAATACTTTAGTGATGGGTCGACCCGTCTCACAAATAATCCCCGTCTCACAAGTGAGTGCTTTTTTGTAAACACGAGTGGGCCAGTTTTAAAATACTATTCTATTTTATTGTAATGTTGGTCAACTTTTGAGGGTATTATGTGAAAACATCCTAAATGTACTTAAAAAGTTGGCAAAATTGATATACTTTAAAAGTATGGGCGAAATTTATGGACTTTGAGAAATAGATTGCATTACAGATAAATATATAATACTTAATAACTAAAATAAAATACATTCATATAATATCCTAATGTGAATGTAAAACTTACGAGAATATGGATGAAGAAATATTAATTTGAGTGTTACATTCTATCCCCTAAAACTAATTTCGTCCTCGAAATTCGACCTACTTGGCTAATGAAGGCTTGTGTAACTTGCTAGTATTTCATCTTCCCGTTCCCACATGAATTCTTCTGCTCCATTGTACTTTTATCAATGTGATGTCTTGATTTTGTAGCTCATATATTTTCCTATCCAAAATGGCAATGGGAACTTCTTCATATCATAGGTCATGGTTAACCTCTATTCCCTCCTGGTTAACTATATGGCTTGGATTGTGCACGTATTTCCACAACATAGATACATGAAATATTGTGTACTACATCTAGTTCATGTGAAAGTGCTAGTCTATATGCCAAATCTCCAACTTGTTCTAATATTTCGCGAGGTCCAATAAATCGTGGTTTCAATTTTCCTCACTTTCCAAATCTTGTAATACCCTTTGAAGGGGATATTTTTAAGAATACCTTATCTCCGATCTTAAACTTGCGTCTCTTATCTGCGTAGGATTTTTGCCTATCTTGAGCTTCATGATTTATTTCTCTAATCTTCCTGATTATTCTGGTAGTTTCTTCTACTAATTTAAGGCCCAAGATTCTTCGTTCTCCGACTTCATTCCAATATAGCGGTGATGTATATTTTCTTCCATAGAGTACTTCATAAGGATTCCAATCGTTGTTTGATAATTGCTGCTATAAGCAAATTCAACCAAAGGCAGGAATTTTTCCCAGTTGCTAAAATTCGAGTGTGCATGCTCTCAACATGTCTTCTAGAGTTTGGATAGTCCCCTCTAACTGTCTATCCGTTTGAGGGTGAAATGTCGTGATAAAGTTTAGCTTGCTGCCCAAAGAATTCTACAGACTATGTCAAAACTTTGATATGAAACGTGTATCTCTGTCAAATACTACAGTTACAGGTGTTGGATTGCATACTAAAAGTCTAGCTTTTGTATGAATAATGTTTTGACAATATTTGAAATGAGAATCATGTGATCAAACGTTTGCAATTATATTATTTCAAAGGTTCATTTACTTTATACTATAGATAATGTGGTGTGCGGCGTGATGAGAGTGAAAATAAGCGTATTTTAATATCCAATTTAACACCTTTTTGATTGATATTGTAGTCTTATATTAGCACAATTGTCTTATATTCGATATATATGAGAATAAGGTGCACTTGAGGTGTTTTGTTGTGTTTTAGGTGGAAAAAGGATGAAAAAGTGCAAAGTTGGAGAAAAGGTGCAATTTGTGCAAGAATGCTGAAAATGCACGTCCAACTTTCATAATTATTCTGTGTTGATGTGGAGCTCTGAACGGGAAGTGTGATATATGGTTGAAAAGCCACTAAAGAGAGGGTCGTTTTGGCATAAAGAACATCCCATTCGGAGTCCGAACGAGGAAGTTATGAGCAAAGTGGTGACGCCGCGCGAGCTGTGCCGAACAGAACTGATGTGCTACTTTCCATGGCTTGTTACAGATTCAATTCTTGGAGTTTTGGTGACATCTTTATATTCAGAGAAAGCCAAGGAAGAGAGGATCGCGTGAGCGCAAAAATCACTCAATTCGGAGGTTGATGTGAAAGTTATACGCGAAACGGAGAGACTGCGATAATCCAGTAGCAGGGTTCGACCTGAGGTTCGACCAAAGAGGGAGTGGTTCGACCTGTTTGACGAGGTCGAACCTACATGCGGGAACTTACGTATTTTCGAGGCCAAAACGCGTGGGATCACTTGAAAAGCCCATTCCAAGCCCTAGAGATGTGATTACAAGTATAAAAGGAGGCTCATGCAGTCAAGAAAAACGTCACCAATCACCGAGGAGAGGCCACAACCATACAACACCCCCCCATCACCCCCCATCCATCATCCACTTCCTTTCCTCCATCCATCCATCACTTTGAAGATTCGTTTGTGGAATCAAGAGGAGAACCAAGAGGAGGATTCAAGATGGAGAAGGGCATGAAGACGCCATATCAAGGGTTTATTCGTTTCCTAATTTATCTTGTATTTTCCGGACATCCGGGTAAGATCTATCCAACACCCATGATTGTTCTTCGCAACATCATGGGCTAGAGCCTTTTTGGTAGATTTAGGAGTTTGAAGGTTTTATCTAGTTAATTGAACTTTCATGTATACACTCCGTACAACACTACTTGTGGATTTATTTTATATATGATTGTGCTTTCTTAATCCATATTCACGGTCGTTTTGTGCATCTTCAATTGGTATATAGAGTCTGAATATATATCTTGGTTGTAGATTGAGTGCGTTCACCGCTGAACAGGATTCCATGTTATGATTCTAAGTGAGGGGACTCCGAAGCTTCATTAGAACTATCTTATATGAATACTTATTAATTGAATTGAATTCAGGTTAATAAGTAGGATAAAGAGGATAATTTCATAGTACCTATAAAGGGAGATCATATCGGGTTAGAGTACCAATCCTAGGGGGAAATAATTGATACTGATAGTACCTAGAAAGGGGGGTGAAATTATATCTCTTGCTCCGAGGTTATTCACACGTGTTACACGCATGTTTACTTGTGTCTATAGAGTAGATATGCATGGTTTAGTGATGCGTCCATATTCCACAAGGCAGAGTCGGACATTGACACATGGAAGAGAAGTTAAGTAGTGAAACTGGATTATCCTAGAGCTACCTATTCTCCTACTTAATCCACTTTCGTATTCTTCAAGTGATATTTATTTTATTTGTTATTTTAATTACTTGTTTATTAGTTTAATAATTCTAAACCTCAAACTATATTGCCACACTTGTCTTAATTAATTTAGTAAATAATTAAATTGATAATACGCCGTCCCTTGGGTTCGATATTCACTTGGTCACCTTTCGAGACTACAATTGATATCCTTCATACTTGGGGATTAATTGTGTGTTGAGAAAACGCTCATCAAGTTCTTGGCGCCGTTGCCGGGGATGGCTGTAATTATTAATTTTATTATTTCTAGTTTGATTAAGATTTTTTTTTCTTTTATTTGTGATTATTTATTTTTTATCTAACCTTGAATTTTTCTGAGGTACTTGTGCACTAGGAAAAGGAAAGGAAAGAAAAGAAAGAATAACACACTGAGCTAAACATGGCCGGAGCAAAACAGAATCCGGATAATGTTGCCATACGTGAAATTTTCACGAACTATGGAATTGGTAACATGGGGTTGATAGGAGCAAGGGGGAAGATGATGATTTTGAAATAAATCCCGCTCTTATTAACATGGTGGAAAAGAATCCCTTTTCTGGAGATTGGTTTGAAGATCCATATCAACATCTCCGAAGATTTCTTGGTTATGCAAACTCTCAAAAAGGAGCTGGAGCTAATGATAATGCTAGGCGGATCGCCTTGTTCAAGTTCTCTTTGATTGATAAGGCGGAAGCTTGGTATGAGACTCTTGATGCCACAGATTGCACTACATGGGACCAACTGCAGCAGAAGTTCTTGGAAAGATACATGCCACCCTCAAGGATCTTAAGAATGAAGCAAGAGATCACTCGATTTGTTATGAATCGGGGTGAGAAATTTTATGAGGCGTGGGACAGGTTTAAAGACATGCTCAGGAGGTGTCCATAGCATGGAATGTCTAAGGCTGACTACATAAGTATCTTCTACTATGGATTGGATTGTGAGTCGCGTATTTTTATTGATGCATCATCAGGAGGAGCGCTGTTATCAAAGACATCAGCTGAAAAATTATTTGAAGACATCTCTATGAATTCACGTGACTGGCCTGCAGAGAGAGATGGAGGATCATATGTACTTGGTAACGTGGTGCAGGTTGAACATCAAGTGGTGAAGCCGAATAGGGATGATGAGATCGTCTCTAGTCTAGCTAACATCAACAGGCTACTAGAGTCCCAGCGGAAGCAGATTACAGAGATGACACTAAGGGGGCCTAGTATGAAGCAGCAAGAAGTGAAAAGTGTTGAAGATACCTTCCATTAATACATGGCTGGGAATGATGCAAGGATTGATCGTCTTGAGGATACCATGAATGTTGATCATGCAGATTCATCTAAGCAGTTGAAGGAGCTTACTTTGATTATGGGGCAGATGACCGCGAATGTGAATCAATTGACACAAAAATTAGAAAATAAAGCCATCACGTTAAGGTTTGGAACACAGTACGAGGGAGTAATGAAGCCGGAGTCAAAGTTTGAGGTGAAAGCAAGCGGATTCGACCAAAAACAATGTGATTCAACCTGTCCCACAGGTCGAAGCGTGCAGGGAAGGTCGAACAGGGCTTCTGAAAGTGTTTCAAGAGCAGCAGGCACTCGGTTCGACCTGGGGGGCATCGATTCGACCAGGCCATCTGGTCGAACCCAGGTCGAACCACCCCATCTGGAGCACTCTATTTTCACAAAGCCTCGATTCGACCACGATGCTACCGGTTCGACCAGGCCATCAGGTCGAACCCAGGTCGAATCGGCGACCAAAAATCTTACAGAAGGTCAGTTCGACCTGGGGCATTTCGGTTCGACCAGCACAACAGCTCGAACCGAGGTCGAACCGCACCCTCCGAAGTACTCTGTTTCGTCTGCAGCTCGATTCGACCACGACATAATCAATTCGACCAGTACCCTTGGTCGAACCAAGGTCGAACCGGTAGGCAAAAATCATCCAGTGAGCCGATTCGACCTGGGGGGAGTTGGTTCGTCCAGTACCCCTGGTCGAACCCAGGTCGAACCCCAAGTTCAAAGTGAGAGCAGCATGCCAGACGACTGGTTCGACCAAAGCATTAATGGTTCGACCAATCACCCAGGTCGAACCCACGTCGAACCCCAATTACAGAAAGAGAGCAGCCTTCCAAACGATTGGTTCGACCATTACACACCTAGTTCGACCAGCACCAGTGGTCGAACTGAGGTCGAACCTATTCCTTCTGCACCGTTTTCCGCACTGAATGTTCCCTATGATGTTGATGCTACTCCAGTGGTTCGGAATGAGCAAAGTACAGAGATAATAGCTGAGAAGAAGTGGGAAGAAGCAAAGAGATTGAGAGCCAAGAAGGATAAAGCGAAGGAGGTTGAATGTGATGAATGGGGAAGACCAAAGACCAAGATACCTCCTCCGTTTCCTTCGAGATTGGCCGAGAAGGGATTGGAAGAAAAGTTCAAGAGGTTTCACGATGTCATGAGCAAAGTAAGCTTGAACATTCCTTTCTCTGAAGCAATCATGGAGATGCCATACTATGCCCGATTCCTCAAGAATATTATATCAAAGAAGAGAAGCTTGAACGGAGTGGAGACGGTGAACCTATCAGAGAATTGCAGCTCGATCCTTCAAAGGAAGCTGCCTGCAAAGTTAAAGGATCCGGGAAGCTTCACCATTCTTTGTGACATTGGAAAAGGGTCGGCACATAAAGCCTTGTGTGATTTGGGGGCAAGCGTTAACTTGATACCTTTGTCCATATTTAAAAGGCTTGGTTTGGGGGAGTTAACTCCCACGAATATTGCTCTTCAATTGGCGGATAGATCCATGACTTGTCCGAAGGGTTTAATTGAAGATGTTTTAGTGAGAGTGGATAAGTTAGTTTTTCCCGTGGATTTTCTTGTACTTGACATGAAAGATGATAAGAGTGACATTCCCCTTATTTTGGGACGACCGTTCCTTGCCACAGCTGGAGCTATGATAGATGTTAAGGAAGGAAAGCTTAGACTGCGAATGGATAATGAAGATGTGGTTTTCTCTCTTGATCGTGCAATGAAGATGCCCATGGAGACTCAATCGTGCGAAAGCATAGATGTGGTTTCTAACTTGTTTAATCTTGATTTTTCTAAGGCAGATGATTCTGAATTTAAGTGGAAGATTGACAAGGGGGTGTCTAGACAACCATGGGAGGAAGGAAATTTCAATGATCATATTTTTGTGACCAAGAAAGGTGAGGTGTTGAGTGTAGACAAGAAGAGGGAAAGAAAATACTTGAAGGTGAGGATGCGACAAGACCGTCCTGTGATCCAGTAGTTCAAAGTGGTAATCCGTCGTGACTCTCCGACGTTAAACATGGGCGCCTGTTGGGGGCTTGCCTTCCGTTTTATTGCTTTATTTATTTTGTGTGAGTAAGAAATTTTTATATTTGGCGTGCTTACTAATCGGCAATTACATCTCTTTTCAAACTTAGTTTCGACTTACGTTTTTACTAAGTTTGGGGGGGGGTGTGATGTACTTACCTCATTGAAGCACCGGGAGTATAATCTTTTCTTTGTAATGTTTGCTAGGGGAGTTGATTTTTTGCGGTATATTGAAACTTTAATCGGTTTTGATATGTCGATTTTTTGCAATTTGCCTAGTGTTCAGTGGTGTTTTTAGTGTGTGTGGAGTCGTTTAGATAGTCAATTGAGTCTTTCGTATAGTTCTCCTATTTTATTATTGATGAATCCTGTGATGATGAGTTTGTTTGAGCTTTGATGATAGAAAAGGGTAACTAGGTGGCAAGACGAGTTCTACATTTAGGCTTTGACTCGTGGAGCTCGTGCGTACGTTGAAGAAAAATCAGGTGCCCTCGTTCCCTTATTCTAATTTTTATATGTGCTTTTAATTCATGGAGTGGAAGGATTAAGTTTAAGGTGGTGATCCATGTGAGCTTATATGTTTAAAATTGTCTTTGAAATTCATATGCTTTTGAAATTGATGAAGGAAGTGTACTTGAGTTATATTGTGATATGAAGTTCTATGTATACTTGTGGGATATTGCTTACCATGAAAGGTGCTCTGTTACTTGTTAAATACCCATGTGAGATTTTGAGCCTTGTTTATCATGATACATAATCTCATGATATTTCTTTTCTGGTGAGTATCGTTCTTGTGTGTGTATTCTAGAACTTGCCTCTTGTCTTACTTGAAACTACATGTGTGATAGATAATGGGAGATGATTTTAGGCCATCTTTGAATTTATAAGTCACTTAGCCAAATAATTTCCTATACCATATGATTGTTTATCCATAGTTAGCCCCGTTGAGCCTAAAAACCTCATTCTTTGGCAGCCTACGTGAAATAACCACTTTGAGCATCTTAATTTTTTGAGCCTTGATTGTCTTATTAGTGGAGAATTAATGGCTTTTCAAAGTGTGTTGATAGAGCTTGATAACGAACAGCTTGGGAAGGAATGAAATTGGTATTGAATTAGTGATGGATTTTGATAATGCATTTAAGGAGAAGCATGGAGTAGTGCTTAAATCTAGTACTCCATTGAATCAAATACCCTAGGGTAGTGCTTAAATCTAGTACCCTATGGAGGATGCGTGAGGTAGTGCCCGAAACTGGTACCTCAAGAGAAGAAGCAGAAAAAGAGAAGGAAAAAACGGATGAGCTTGAGAAAAGAAAAATAATTGTGCTTGAAGGTGAAGAAGGAATGAAAATCGTCTGCATTGAAAAGGAAGAGAGGATGAAAGTTGAAGTGATCAATCAGCTTTAGTTCTCCACTATTTGAGTCACATTGTCCATATATTTCCTACCTTAACCAAAGAGCCAACATTACATCCAAAAGAAAAGTCCTTTTTGATCCCATTGTCGAATCATACTTTTAGTAGTGAAGAGCTTGAGACGTTTGGCAAGCTTATGGTTACGCATGCACTTGAATTGAATCTGAGCGTAAACACCTTAACCCATTAGTGTACATTTTTACACTTGAGTGCGAGTGATATATACTTCCCATGAGAACATATTAATGGAGCATTTGAATTGGTGGTGATTGTCTTATCTTGTATGCTATGAATTGATTATTACATGTAATAAAAGTTGCATGACCTAAGTTGATGACGATTGTATTTTGAATGGGGTATTGGTCATAGTCCTTATTTCCCCGCTAATTTTCTTACTCTCTCTTTCTCTTTATCTTTATTTTGTTGCCTCGGGACGAGCAACGGGTAAGTTTGGGGGTTTGATGAGAGTGAAAATAAGCGTATTTTAATATCCAATTTAACACCTTTTAGATTGATATTGTAGTCTTATATTAGCACAATTATCTTATATTCGATATATATGAGAATAAGGTGCACTTGAGGTATTTTGTTGTGTTTTAGGTGGAAAAAGGATGAAAAAGTGCAAAGTTGGAGAAAAGGTGCAATTTGTGCAAGAATGCTGAAAATGCACGTCCAACTTTCATAATTATTCTGTGTTGATGTGGAGCTCTGAACGGGAAGTGTGATACATGGTTGAAAAGCCACTGAAGAGAGGGTCGTTTTGGCATAAAGAACATCCCATTCGGAGTCTGAACGAGGAAGTTATGAGCAAAGTGGTGACGCCGCGCGAGCTGTGCCGAACAGAACTGATGTGCTACTTTCCATGGCTTGTTACAGATTCAATTCTTGGAGTTTTGGTGACATCTTTATATTCAGAGAAAGCCAAGGAAGAGAGGATCGCGTGAGCGCAAAAATCACTCAATTCGGAGGTTGATGTGAAAGTTATACGCGAAACGGAGAGACTGCGCAAATCCAGTAGCAGGGTTCTGTTGGATTGTATACTAAAAGTCTAGTTTTTTGTATGAACAATGTTATAACAATTAATTTGAAATGAGAATCATATGATCAAATGATTGCATCTTATAATTTATTTATATGTTCGATGCAATAGTCCACTTACTTTATACTGTAGATAATATGTTGTGCGACAACACGCGGAAGATCATATTATCGGTTTCCTTATAAAATATAAACAGATGCTCTCAATCGAGATAGACGGGGACTCTCTATCGGGATAGTTGTAGTGTGGTTTGGTATTAGCTTGTCTTGGCTATAGAATCACGTTAGTGCACTTGTGTGTATTGAGCAGGACCGCTTGAGATCGTTCGATTTATACTGACTTATAGGAGAACTTGATCTCAGTTATTATGGATGTTCGTGCTCTTAATCCCTATACAATAACCTCGACACATAGGGCAGTATGTATTTCTTTGATTCATCAATGGGTGAGATTTACATGCAATTAAATCAATAAACTCGGTGAGTTGGGAAGTAGTGCTGTCTCTATGGTGTGCTGTTGATTGTAGAAGGAATCCGTGTCCGTCATAGGTTGATGATGTCCCCTTGAGGAGCTCATAAGGATTATCATGTAAACCCTGCAGGTGGAATTTATTCCGGCATGATAATGAGGTTGAGTGGTACTACTCTTGGATGAGATATTAATTAATTGAGTTGTCAGTAACTTAAATTAATTAATGGACATTGTATATCTTAAACATGGGGAGACTAACGGGCTCATAATAAGAAGGAGCCCAAAACGTAATTTTGGGATTGGCATGGTAGTGCAGTAATAATATTTTAGTGGAATATATTATTATTATTGGGCTTAAGTATAAGCTTTGGGCTAAGCTTGGATACTTAAGCCCAATGGAGGACCAACCCAATTTCTCCTCCTGGTCCCTGCTGTAGCCCATGTATATAAGTCACCTCAACTTATCTGGAACCCTAATCTAATTCATTATTCACGTGTGATGAGGGTTGAGAGCAGATTGAGTAGGTCTCGTAGATCGTCGCCCACACGACGTCGAGATCGGACTTGGGACATACAGCAGAAGACCGGAAGGTCATTTGCTGCTGCAGTTCGTCATGTTCCAAAATTCATATAAAATCGTACAGTTCTTCGATTTTGATGTATTATATACTGATGGAAATCCGTCGAAGAGAGGATCGTCTGAGCACAAAGATCACTCAATTCCGACATCAGAAGAGGAACTTATGGCTATTCTCGTGGGACTGCGCAGACTGCCAGCGAGAATTCAACCTCTACATCAACCCTTGGTGAAAGGTAATGCGTTTCATGTTTACTTGCTTCCGCTGCTTGTTAGAAATACATGGAATCCTAACGGGTCACATTAACCAAACGATCGAATGCCAACAATTGGTATCAGAGTGAGGTTTCGTGGTGAAGCGTGACACGTTAGGCTAGGGTTTATGTGATTAATTTTTCGGAATTAGGATCACATGTTTAGGGTTTTGGTTTTATTGCGCAAACTATGAATATCCCTATGTAATATATACCCTATATCATATCTATTCGTCCATGGTTGTGTGTGAGAGGATTCGACGAAAACTGTTCGTCAATTTCACATGCAAGGAAGAAAGAGAGGGCAAAAATAGAATCACGCTTTTGAGAGAAAATCCAGCGTAGTGATATTGCAGAGACAATAACCAGAGTTTCAACAGTCGGATTGATCTGTAATTTGGTCAGCACGTTCAGAACTTGTGGATGTACATTCTGAACGGTGGAGATCGAATTTGGAGCCTTTTCTTGCTGGGAGTACGTTGAAAACAGAAGCAGATATTTGAGCGATTCTGTTTTGCGCAGTCGAGGGAAAAGCGCCGTTTCTGACAAACTAATCGTTGGATCAAGCTTTAATTTGGTCAGCACGTTCAGACCTTGTGGATGTACATTTTGAATGGTGGAGATCGAATTTGGAGTCTTTTCTTGCTGGGAGTACGCTGAAAACAGAAGCAGATATTTGGGCGATTCTGTTTTGCGCAGTCGAGAGTAAAGAGACGTTTCTCACAAAATAACCGTTGGATCGATCTGTAATTTGGACAGAATGTTCAGGACTTACAGTAGTAGATTCTGGACCGTGGAGATTGGATTCTGAGGTTCTTTCAATTTTGAACTACGAACAACAGTTGGTGTAGTTTGGTGTTGCGCGTTGGGCTGAACTTGGTTCCATGCAAGTAGGCCTTGGACGAGCGACAGTCCGGGCGAGGGGCGCTCGTCAAGGCACTTGGGGCGCTCCCTGACATAATTGGCGGTGGGATATGACGATGGAGCACAAGCAATCCTACTTGTTGCGTAAGGCATCGATTCCACAGTAGGAGTGTCGGACAAGACATTAAAATTTAGAGGCGTTTTTATTCCTAATATATATAACTGTCATAATTGATTTAATTGTCTATTATTGCTATATATATATATGGATGCCTGATCTCTATGATTTATTGTCTTATATAGAAGCATGCTAGATTGCGTATTATATTTGGTATATTATATGCATGTATTGCTAGAGTGTTGGATAAGACATCCAATTTTAAGAAAACTAATTCCTAATATATAACTGCCATAATAGATTGTATATTATTGTTATATATGGATGTCGAATTAATTCCTAATATATGACTGCTATAATTGATTTAATAATCTATTATTGTCATATATGAATATCGAATTAATTCCTAATATATAACTGCTATAATTGATTGTCTATTATTGTTATATATGGATGTTGAATTGATTCCTAATATATAACTGACATAATTGATTTAATTATCTATTATTGTTATATATGGTTGCTCGTCGATATCGATGATTTTGATAATCTAGACGATATGACGATCGATATCAATAGTTTCGGAATTTTGATAATCTTGATATTTTTCGAATATTTGATAATCTAGTTGATATCAATGATTTTGATAATCTGGACGACATCGACGGTCGATATCGATGGTTTCGAAAATTGGACAATCTGGAAATTTTGAAAATTTGATAGTCTGGAAGTCTTTGTTGATATTCGTGCCTGGTTGCGAACAATCGAATTCGCTGATATATAACTGTTAATGATTGATTTAATTATTGATTATTGTTATATATGTATGCATGACTCTCTGTGATTTACTGCCTTATGTGCCTAATAGAAGCATGCTAGCGTTGCGTATTTTATTCTGAATATCATATGCATGTAAAAACCCTCGGTGTTAAATTACTAAGTGGGAGAGGGGATTGGTAAATATTCCCGCGGCCTCCATTATTGGTTTGTAAGTGATGTGAGTAAACTTGCGTGTTGGCAATAGGCCTTCCTCCCTAACGGATGAGTTTATTCACGGATCACTGGTACAGACTTCATTACATAATTATTGTTTGTAATGTGGTACATGAACTTGCGTGTTGGCAATAGGCCTTCCTCGCTAACGGATGAGTTTATGTGGGGCTCACTGGTACAAACTTATAATTGATGATTGTAGGAAGCTATCTGAGCGCGTGTGTACTTCTCCAACTGTAAGGCACACAAGCTCGCGCAGTGGACTTGGGATCAAATAATGGTGTACACTTAGGTGTAAATAATTAGTATCCTCCCCAACGGAGTCACTGCTATTATTTGCATGGCTAAAGAGGAACCGACTATTAATTATTTTGTCATAAAGTTAGGTTGACAAATGAAATTAATGGGTAAAACCTTCTCTTGTAAATGTTTGGGTTTGTAAACGTCCACACTAACGTGGCTTGCAGACTCACGGTGCTTGAGATGTCGGTGAATTTTGTTTTTATATAGTTTTGAGGGAATCAATATAAAAGGATAAAATTCGAAGATTTGATCGGTATATTTATTTATGATTCTCTGTAATTTCAAATGGTTTTATCTCGCTTATTGTTAACTAAAAGAAATTATATTTACTGGTCCAAAATTAGATGATTAGAAAAGAATCTTGGTTTTGAATTTTACTGCTTAAGAAAATACATGTGTGTTCTCACAATGGACGTCTCATGATGCCTATTAAAGTCTCTAGTGAAGAGATGAGAGGTTCATAGAAATATGATGGTCTCATGTAACTCTTCGGATACTTGAGTAAGTTAAAAGGCAGAAGATCATGATTTAATTTGATGAATGAATTGGGAAAGCATGGAGTATAAATTGAAGGAAAACCTAGATCAATTTAATTCTTTGTGAATTGCCTAGATGTTTTTGAGTAAGTTCCACCTGAATTACAATAGGATGTATATGGTGGAAAACTTCTGGCAAAACATGTGGCAAAGGAAACCCATTTTCATCATAATGTGAACAAGTTTTATATCTTATTCACTAGTTGTTTAAAACATGATTAGTGATGGCATTTACTGACACGAAGTGTGTAGATACTGGAATCACTAAATGTTTATTACTAAGTGAGGATAAGATTGTTATGACATGGGTAAAACTACAAGAGCAGTGGCTATTGCAGTGGGAGTTGTCTATTTATCTAATGATATGAGTAGACGTTTGATTTTATGAAATTGTCTTTACGTACATTTTCATAGAAAGAATTTGATTTCGGTTTCTATGCATTAATAGATGGATACTCCATTTCATTTAAATGACATGGTCATTATAATGAATGATAGAGTTGTAATCTGTTATGGTACGTTGGTGAACAATTTGTACACTCTTAAATCATGTTTATCCCCTGGATGCGACAAATAGTAATTAATAATGAGTCTTCTAATCTAGTAAGAGAAAGGTACCTTCGGAAATGAATTTCCCACCTTAATGGTGTGACGAATAGAAGGAATAGCACTCTTATGGTAGTGATTAGATAGATGATGAATTATTTGAAATTACTAAATTCATTTTATGGATATGCCCTAGGAACAGTAATTCGTAAGAATGTTTTTCTATTTGTGGGATATCCTAGAAAAATGAAGGATGATTTATTTAGTCCACAAGATCGAAGAGTGATTGTTAACATAAACACTAGATTTTTGGAAAAAGGACTATGTAATAAATCAAATACCCATGTATAAGTTGTTCTAAAGGAAGTGAGAGGAAAACACAAAGTATAAGTACCAAGTGTACAAGAGGATATATCACAAGGTAAACTGCAACGCGTGTCACGTCTGATATACAATTGCATGTAGTGCCTTGTCGTAGTGGGAGGGTTCTTCGACAACTTGTAAGATACATGTTTTGGGAGAGTCGTGAGGCTTGGTCCCTAGTAAACATGGAGTTAACCCACGAATACGACGAAGAACTACAAGATAGAAATGCGAAATCTTAACAAATTGCAATAAATGTTGAAATAGAATCAATAGATTCTAAATAAGATCTGGATGATTGTAGAACCACGGATGGTGTGAAAACTATTGGAAGTGGTCATACAAAATAAAAGAGGATCATACAGTAAGGTGAAAACCTTAGAAGTAAAGCTTGTTGGGAAAAGGTATACTCAGAAAGAAAGGGTTCGATTATGAGAAAACCTGTTCGCCAGTAGCTATGCTTATGTTGATCCGGACTCTTTTATTTGTTGCTACTCATATGAAATATGAGGGATATCAAATAGATGTCGAGACAGCTTTCCTGATTGGAAGTCTTAAGGGAAACATCTATGTGAAGCAACCAGAATGATTCATTGCAAAGAGCTAAGAGCATTGTGATAGTGAGCTTAAAAGTGTCCATTAATGGACTAAAACAAGCTTCAAGATCATGAAACATCCGTTTTGATGAGGTAATCCAGTGACATGGATCTAATCAATGATCGGATGGGTCTTGTGTATTGAAAAGAGTGATGGAAACGTGGTGGTATTTCTTGTACTATACGTAGATGATATATTGCTCATTGGAGACAATGAAAGAGTATTGTCGGGCGTATGTGTATGGATAATAAAGCGGTATGAAATGAAGGACTTAAGAAGAGCAAAAATATCCTTTTGATCACGGTAATACGGATCATAAGAAAGGATATTATGCTTGTCTCAAGCTTCATGAATTGATACGATCCTTACTTGTTTTAGCAAGTGACTTTATCTAAGAAAATATGTCTTGAGACATAAAAGGAAGATAAAGGTGATGAAAGCGGTTCCTTATGCTTCGGCGAATAAGGAAGCTTAATCTTAGGAATGCTATGCGCGAGAATGGATATCTATTTTGCTGAACGCATGAACAGTGGGTATCAACGTAACCCTAACAAGAATGATGAACTGTGGTAAGACATATATGAAGTGCCTGAGAAGGACTGGAAATTATATGTAAGCTTACTGGGCAAATTCACTGCTTCTTGTGGATTACGTAGATTCGGATTTTTTAGTCAGATTGGACGGCAGTAAATCCACCTCAAGGTTATGTGTTTAATTTTAGGAAGTTGAGTCATAATATGGAGGAGTGTTATATAGAAATATGTTTCAGACTCCGGACTCCATCATGGAAAGATGATAAATTAGAGCCTATAAGGCAGCCAAAGTATCTGTATGACTCTAGAAACTTCAAGATGGACTTCGAAGTGTTTCTAAGTTTGTCCAAGGATATCACAATTTATATTGATGATATTGGTGCAGTTGCAAACTTGAAGGAATCACGAGCCCATAAGGCAATTAAACACATGGAGTGCAAGTACCACCTGTTACGAGAAATTGTATGATGAGGGGAAGGTTGTTGTCGCCTAGATTGCATCGGATGATGACCTAGTAAATCCATTTACAAGGATATTAAGGCGAGAGCTTTTAATGGTCATGTAGTGGGAGTGGGAATCAGATGTATGGCGGAAGACATGACAGCATAGTCTTTTAGTATAAGTGGGAGATTGTTGGATTGTATACTAAAAGTCTAGCTTTTTGTATGAACAATATTATAACAATTAATTTGAAATGAGAATCATATGATCAAATGATTGCATCTTATAATTTATTTATATGTTCGATGCAATAGTCCACTTACTTTATACTGTAGATAATATGTTGTGCGACAACACGCGGAAGATCATATTATCGGTTTCCTTATAAAGTATAAACAGATGCTCACAATCGAGATAGACGGGGACTCTCTATCGGGATGGTTGTAGTGTGGTTTGGTATTAGCTTGTCTTGGCTATAGAATCACATTAGTGCACTTGTGTGTATTGAGCAGGACCGCTTGAGATCGTTCGATTTATACTGACTTATAGGAGAATTTGATCTCAGTTATTATGGATGTTTGTGCTCTTAATCCCTATACAATAACCTCGACACATAGGGCAGTATGTATTTCTTTGATTCATCAATGGGTGAGATTTACATGCAATTAAATCAATAAACTCGGTGAGTTGGGAAGTAGTGCTGTCTCTATGGTGTGCTGTTGATTGTAGAAGGAATCCGTGTCCGTCATAGGTTGATGATGTCCCCTTGAGGAGCTCATAAGGATTATCATGTAAACCCTGCAGGTGGAATTTATTCCGGCATGATAATGAGGTTGAGTGGTACTACTCTTGGATGAGATATTAATTAATTGAGTTGTCAGTAACTTAAATTAATTAATGGACATTGTATATCTTAAACATGGGGAGACTAACGGGCTCATAATAAGAAGGAGCCCAAAACGTAATTTTGGGATTGGTATGGTAGTGCAGTAATAATATTTTAGTGGAATATATTATTATTATTGGACTTAAGTATAAGCTTTGGGCTAAGCTTGGATACTTAAGCCCAATGGAGGCCCAACCCAATTTCTCCTCCTGGTCCCTGCTGTAGCCCATGTATATAAGTCACCTCAACTTATCTGGAACCCTAATCTAATTCATTATTCATGTGTGATGAGGGTCGAGAACAGATTGAGTAGGTCTCGTAGATCGTCGCCCACATGACGTCGAGATCGGACTTGGGACATACAGCAGAAGACCGGAAGGTCATTTGCTGCTGCAGTTTGTCATGTTCCAAAATTCATATAAAATCGTACAGTTCTTCGATTTTGATGTATTATAAATTGATGGAAAGCCGTCGAAGAGAGGATCGTCTGAGCATAAAGATCACTCAATTCCGACATCAGAAAAGGAAGTTATGGCTATTCTCGTAGGACTGCGCAGACTGCCAGCGAGAATTCAACCTCTACATTAACCCTTGGTGAAATGTAATGCGTTTCATGTTTACTTGCTTCTACTGCTTGTTAGAAATACATGGAACCCTAACGGGTCACGTTAACCAAATGATCGAATGCCAACAGGTTCGACCAAAGAGGGAGTGGTTCGACCTGTTTGACGAGGTCGAACCTACATGCGGGAACTTACGTATTTTCGAGGCCAAAACGCGTGGGATCACTTGAAAAGCCCATTCCAAGCCCTAGAGACGTGATTACAAGTATAAAAGGAGGCTCATGCAGTCAAAAAAAATGTCACCAATCACCGAGGAGAGGCCACAACCATACAACACCCCACAAGGGGGGATCACCCCCCATCCATCATCCACTTCCTTTCCTCCATCCATCCATCACTTTGAAGATTCGTTTGTGGAATCAAGAGGAGAACCAAGAGGAGGATTCAAGATGGAGAAGGGCATGAAGACGCCATATCAAGGGTTTATTCGTTTTCTAATTTATCTTGTATTTTCCGGACATCCGGGTAAGATCTATCCAACACCCATGATTGTTCTTCGCAACATCATGGGCTAGAGCCTTTTTGGTAGATTTAGGAGTTTGAAGGTTTTATCTAGTTAATTGAACTTTCATGTATACACTCCGTACAACACTACTTGTGGATTTATTTTATATATGATTGTGCTTTCTTAATCCATATTCACGGTCGTTTTGTGCATCTTCAATTGGTATATAGAGTCTGAATATATATCTTGGTTGTAGATTGAGTGCGTTCACCGCTGAACAGGATTCCATGTTATGATTCTAAGTGAGGGGACTCCGAAGCTTCATTAGAACTATCTTATATGAATACTTATTAATTGAATTGAATTCGGGTTAATAAGTAGGATAAAGAGGATAATTTCATAGTACCTATAAAGGGAGATCATATCGGGTTAGAGTACCAATCCTAGGGGGAAATAATTGATACTGATAGTACCTAGAAAGGGGGGTGAAATTATATCTCTTGCTCCGAGGTTATTCACACGTGTTACACGCATGTTTACTTGTGTCTATAGAGTAGATATGCATGGTTTAGTGATGCGTCCATATTCCACAAGGCAGAGTCGGACATTGACACATGGAAGAGAAGTTAAGTAGTGAAACTGGATTATCCTAGAGCTACCTATTCTCCTACTTGATCCACTTTCGTATTCTTCAAGTGATATTTATTTTATTTGTTATTTTAATTACTTGTTTATTAGTTTAATAATTCTAAACCTCAAACTATATTGCCACACTTGTCTTAATTAATTTAGTAAATAATTAAATTGATAATACGCCGTCCCTTGGGTTCGATATTCACTTGGTCACCTTTCGAGACTACAATTGATATCCTTCATACTTGGGGATTAATTGTGTGTTGAGAAAACGCTCATCAAGTTCTTGGCGCCGTTGCCGGGGATGGCTGTAATTATTAATTTTATTATTTCTAGTTTGATTAAGATTTTTTTTTTCTTTTATTTGTGATTATTTATTTTTTATCTAACCTTGAATTTTTCTGAGGTACTTGTGCACTAGGAAAAGGAAAGGAAAGAAAAGAAAGAATAACACACTGAGCTAAACATGGCCGGAGCAAGACAGAATCCGGATAATGTTGCCATACGTGAAATTTTCACGAACTATGGAATTGGTAACATGGGGTTGATAGGAGCAAGGGGGGAAGATGATGATTTTGAAATAAATCCCGCTCTTATTAACATGGTGGAAAAGAATCCCTTTTCTGGAGATTGGTTTGAAGATCCATATCAACATCTCCGAAGATTTCTTGGTTATGCAAACTCTCAAAAAGGAGCTGGAGCTAATGATAATGCTAGGCGGATCGCCTTGTTCAAGTTCTCTTTGATTGATAAGGCGGAAGCTTGGTATGAGACTCTTGATGCCACAGATTGCACTACATGGGACCAACTGCAGCAGAAGTTCTTGGAAATATACATGCCACCCTCAAGGATCTTAAGAATGAAGCAAGAGATCACTCGATTTGTTATGAATCGGGGTGAGAAATTTTATGAGGCGTGTGACAGGTTTAAAGACATGCTCAGGAGGTGTCCATAGCATGGAATGTCTAAGGCTGACTACATAAGTATCTTCTACTATGGATTGGATTGTGAGTCGCGTATTTTTATTGATGCATCATCAGGAGGAGCGCTGTTATCAAAGACATCAGCTGAAAAATTGTTTGAAGACATCTCTATGAATTCACGTGACTGGCCTGCAGAGAGAGATGGAGGATCATATGTACTTGGTAACGTGGTGCAGGTTGAACATCAAGTGGTGAAGCCGAATAGGGATGATGAGATCGTCTCTAGTCTAGCTAACATCAACAGGCTACTAGAGTCCCAGCGGAAGCAGATTACAGAGATGACACTAAGGGGGCCTAGTATGAAGCAGCAAGAAGTGAAAAGTGTTGAAGATACCTTCCATCAATACATGGCTGGGAATGATGCAAGGATTGATCGTCTTGAGGATACCATGAATGTTGATCATGCAGATTCATCTAAGCAGTTGAAGGAGCTTACTTTGATTATGGGGCAGATGACCGCGAATGTGAATCAATTGACACAAAAATTAGAAAATAAAGCCATCACGTTAAGGTTTGGAACACAGTACGAGGGAGTAATGAAGCCGGAGTCAAACTTTGAGGTGAAAGCAAGCGGATTCAACCAAAAACAATGTGATTCAACCTGTCCCACAGGTCGAAGCGTGCAGGGAAGGTCGAACAGGGCTTCTGAAAGTGTTTCAAGAGCAGCAGGCACTCGGTTCGACCTGGGGGGCATCGATTCGACCAGGCCATCTGGTCGAACCCAGGTCGAACCACCCCATCTGGAGCACTCTATTTTCAGAAAGCCTCGATTCGACCACGATGCTACCAGTTCGACCAGGCCATCAGGTCGAACCCAGGTCGAATCGGCGACCAAAAATCTTACAGAAGGTCAGTTCGACCTGGGGCATTTCGGTTCGACCAGCACAACAGCTCGAACCGAGGTCGAACCGCACCCTCCGAAGTACTCTGTTTCGTCTGCAGCTCGATTCGACCACGACATAATCAATTCGACCAGTACCCTTGGTCGAACCAAGGTCGAACCGGTAGGCAAAAATCATCCAGTGAGCCGATTCGACCTGGGGGGAGTTGGTTCGACCAGTACCCCTGGTCGAACCCAGGTCGAACCCCAAGTTCAAAGTGAGAGCAGCATGCCAGATGACTGGTTCGACCAAAGCATTAATGGTTTGACCAATCACCCAGGTCGAACCCACGTCGAACCCCAATTACAGAAAGAGAGCAGCCTTCCAAACGATTGGTTCGACCATTACACACCTAGTTCGACCAGCACCAGTGGTCGAACTGAGGTCGAACCTATTCCTTCTGCACCGTTTTCCGCACCGAATGTTCCCTATGATGTTGATGCTACTCCAGTGGTTCGGAATGAGCAAAGTACAGAGATAATAGCTGAGAAGAAGTGGGAAGAAGCAAAGAGATTGAGAGCCAAGAAGGATAAAGCGAAGGAGGTTGAATGTGATGAATGGGGAAGACCAAAGACCAAGATACCTCCTCCGTTTCCTTCGAGATTGGCCGAGAAGGGATTGGAAGAAAAGTTCAAGAGGTTTCACGATGTCATGAGCAAAGTAAGCTTGAACATTCCTTTCTCTGAAGCAATCATGGAGATGCCATACTATGCCCGATTCCTCAAGAATATTATATCAAAGAAGAGAAGCTTGAACGGAGTGGAGACGGTGGACCTATCAGAGAATTGCAGCTCGATCCTTCAAAGGAAGCTGCCTGCAAAGTTAAAGGATCCGGGAAGCTTCACCATTCTTTGTGACATTGGAAAAGGGTCGGCACATAAAGCCTTGTGTGATTTGGGGGCAAGCGTTAACTTGATACCTTTGTCCATATTTAAAAGGCTTGGTTTGGGGGATTTAACTCCCACGAATATTGCTCTTCAATTGGCGGATAGATCCATGACTTGTCCGAAGGGTTTAATTGAAGATGTTTTAGTGAGAGTGGATAAGTTAGTTTTTCCCGTGGATTTTCTTGTACTTGACATGAAAGATGATAAGAGTGACATTCCCCTTATTTTGGGACGACCGTTCCTTGCCACAGCTGGAGCTATGATAGATGTTAAGGAAGGAAAGCTTAGACTGCGAATGGATAATGAAGATGTGGTTTTCTCTCTTGATCGTGCAATGAAGATGCCCATGGAGACTCAATCGTGCGAAAGCATAGATGTGGTTTCTAACTTGTTTAATCTTGATTTTTCTAAGGCAGATGATTCTGAATTTAAGTGGAAGATTGACAAAGGGGTGTCTAGACAACCATGGGAGGAAGGAAATTTCAATGATCATATTTTTGTGACCAAGAAAGGTGAGGTGTTGAGTGTAGACAAGAAGAGGGAAAGAAAATACTTGAAGGTGAGGATGCGACAAGACCGTCCTGTGATCCAGTAGTTCAAAGTGGTAATCCGTCGTGACTCTCCGACGTTAAACATGGGCGCCTGTTGGGGGCTTGCCTTCCGTTTTATTGCTTTATTTATTTTGTGTGAGTAAGAAATTTTTATATTTGGCGTGCTTACTAATCGGCAATTACATCTCTTTTCAAACTTAGTTTCGACTTACGTTTTTACTAAGTTTGGGGGGGGTGTGATGTACTTACCTCATTGAAGCACCGGGAGTATAATCTTTTCTTTGTAATGTTTGCTAGGGGAGTTGATTTTTTGCGGTATATTGAAACTTTAATCGGTTTTGATATGTCGATTTTTTGCAATTTGCCTAGTGTTCAGTGGTGTTTTTAGTGTGTGTGGAGTCGTTTAGATAGTCAATTGAGTCTTTCGTATAGTTCTCCTATTTTATTATTGATGAATCCTGTGATGATGAGTTTGTTTGAGCTTTGATGATAGAAAAGGGTAACTAGGTGGCAAGACGAGTTCTACATTTAGGCTTTGACTCGTGGAGCTCGTGCGTACGTTGAAGAAAAATCAGGTGCCCTCGTTCCCTTATTCTAATTTTTATATGTGCTTTTAATTCATGGAGTGGAAGGATTAAGTTTAAGGTGGTGATCCATGTGAGCTTATATGTTTAAAATTGTCTTTGAAATTCATATGCTTTTGAAATTGATGAAGGAAGTGTACTTGAGTTATATTGTGATATGAAGTTCTATGTATACTTGTGGGATATTGCTTACCATGAAAGGTGCTCTGTTACTTGTTAAATACCCATGTGAGATTTTGAGCCTTGTTTATCATGATACATAATCACATGATATTTCTTTTCTGTTGAGTATCGTTCTTGTGTGTGTATTCTAGAACTTGCCTCTTGTCTTACTTGAAACTACATGTGTGATAGATAATGGGAGATGATTTTAGGCCATCTTTGAATTTATAAGTCACTTAGCCAAATAATTCCCTATACCATATGATTGTTTATCCGTAGTTAGCCCCGTTGAGCCTAAAAACCTCATTCTTTGGCAGCCTACGTGAAATAACCACTTTGAGCATCTTAATTTTTTGAGCCTTGATTGTCTTATTAGTGGAGAATTAATGACTTTTCAAAGTGTGTTGATAGAGCTTGATAACGAACAGCTTGGGAAGGAATGAAATTGGTATTGAATTAGTGATGGATTTTGATAATGCATTTAAGGAGAAGCATGGAGTAGTGCTTAAATCTAGTACTCCATTGAATCAAATACCCTAGGGTAGTGCTTAAATCTAGTACCCTATGGAGGATGCGTGAGGTAGTGCCCGAAACTGGTACCTCAAGAGAAGAAGCAGAAAAAGAGAAGGAAAAAACGGATGAGCTTGAGAAAAGAAAAATAATTGTGCTTGAAGGTGAAGAAGGAATGAAAATCGTCTGCATTGAAAAGGAAGAGAGGATGAAAGTTGAAGTGATCAATCAGCTTTAGTTCTCCACTATTTGAGTCACATTGTCCATATATTTCCTACCTTAACCAAAGAGCCAACATTACATCCAAAAGAAAAGTCCTTTTTGATCCCATTGTCGAATCATACTTTTAGTAGTGAAGAGCTTGAGACGTTTGGCAAGCTTATGGTTACGCATGCACTTGAATTGAATCTGAGCGTAAACACCTTAACCCATTAGTGTACATTTTTACACTTGAGTGCGAGTGATATATACTTCCCATGAGAACATATTAATGGAGCATTTGAATTGGTGGTGATTGTCTTATCTTGTATGCTATGAATTGATTATTACATGTAATAAAAGTTGCATGACCTAAGTTGATGACGATTGTATTTTGAATGGGGTATTGGTCATAGTCCTTGTTTCCCCGCTAATTTTCTTACTCTCTCTTTCTCTTTATCTTTATTTTGTTGCCTCGGGACGAGCAACGGGTAAGTTTGGGGGTTTGATGAGAGTGAAAATAAGCGTATTTTAATATCCAATTTAACACCTTTTAGATTGATATTGTAGTCTTATATTAGCACAATTATCTTATATTCGATATATATGAGAATAAGGTGCACTTGAGGTGTTTTGTTGTGTTTTAGGTGGAAAAAGGATGAAAAAGTGCAAATTTGGAGAAAAGGTGCAATTTGTGCAAGAATGCTGAAAATGCACGTCCAACTTTCATAATTATTCTGTGTTGATGTGGAGCTCTGAACGGGAAGTGTGATACATGGTTGAAAAGCCACTGAAGAGAGGGTCGTTTTGGCATAAAGAACATCCCATTCGGAGTCTGAACGAGGAAGTTATGAGCAAAGTGGTGACGCCGCGCGAGCTGTGCCGAACAGAACTGATGTGCTACTTTCCATGGCTTGTTACAGATTCAATTCTTGGAGTTTTGGTGACATCTTTATATTCAGAGAAAGCCAAGGAAGAGAGGATCGCGTGAGCGCAAAAATCACTCAATTCGGAGGTTGATGTGAAAGTTATACGCGAAACGGAGAGACTGCGCAAATCCAGTAGCAGGGTTCTGTTGGATTGTATACTAAAAGTCTAGTTTTTTGTATGAACAATGTTATAACAATTAATTTGAAATGAGAATCATATGATCAAATGATTGCATCTTATAATTTATTTATATGTTCGATGCAATAGTCCACTTACTTTATACTGTAGATAATATGTTGTGCGACAACACGCGGAAGATCATATTATCGGTTTCCTTATAAAGTATAAACAGATGCTCACAATCGAGATAGACGGGGACTCTCTATCGGGATGGTTGTAGTGTGGTTTGGTATTAGCTTGTCTTGGCTATAGAATCACATTAGTGCACTTGTGTGTATTGAGCAGGACCGCTTGAGATCGTTCGATTTATACTGACTTATAGGAGAATTTGATCTCAGTTATTATGGATGTTTGTGCTCTTAATCCCTATACAATAACCTCGACACATAGGGCAGTATGTATTTCTTTGATTCATCAATGGGTGAGATTTACATGCAATTAAATCAATAAACTCGGTGAGTTGGGAAGTAGTGCTGTCTCTATGGTGTGCTGTTGATTGTAGAAGGAATCCGTGTCCGTCATAGGTTGATGATGTCCCCTTGAGGAGCTCATAAGGATTATCATGTAAACCCTGCAGGTGGAATTTATTCCGGCATGATAATGAGGTTGAGTGGTACTACTCTTGGATGAGATATTAATTAATTGAGTTGTCAGTAACTTAAATTAATTAATGGACATTGTATATCTTAAACATGGGGAGACTAACGGGCTCATAATAAGAAGGAGCCCAAAACGTAATTTTGGGATTGGCATGGTAGTGCAGTAATAATATTTTAGTGGAATATATTATTATTATTGGGCTTAAGTATAAGCTTTGGGCTAAGCTTGGATACTTAAGCCCAATGGACGCCCAACCCAATTTCTCCTCCTGGTCCCTGCTGTAGCCCATGTATATAAGTCACCTCAACTTATCTGGAACCCTAATCTAATTCATTATTCACGTGTGATGAGGGTTGAGAGCAGATTGAGTAGGTCTCGTAGATCGTCGCCCACACGACGTCGAGATCGGACTTGGGACATACAGCAGAAGACCGGAAGGTCATTTGCTGCTGCAGTTCGTCATGTTCCAAAATTCATATAAAATCGTACAGTTCTTCGATTTTGATGTATTATATACTGATGGAAATCTGTCGAAGAGAGGATCGTCTGAGCACAAAGATCACTCAATTCCGACATCAGAAGAGGAACTTATGGCTATTCTCGTGGGACTGCGCAGACTGCCAGCGAGAATTCAACCTCTACATCAACCCTTGGTGAAAGGTAATGCGTTTCATGTTTACTTGCTTCCGCTGCTTGTTAGAAATACATGGAACCCTAACGATCGAATGCCAACAATTGGTATCAGAGCGAGGTTTCGTGGTGAAGCGTGACACGTTAGGCTAGGGTTTATGTGATTAATTTTTCGGAATTAGGATCACATGTTTAGGGTTTTGGTTTTATTGCGCAAACCATGAATATCCCTATGTAATATATACCCTATATCATATCTATTCGTCCATGGTTGTGTGTGAGAGGATTCGACGAAAACTGTTCGTCAATTTCACATGCAAGGAAGAAAGAGAGGGCAAAAATAGAATCACGCTTTTGAGAGAAAATCCAGCGTAGTGATATTGCAGAGACAATAACCAGAGTTTCAACGGTCGGATTGTTCTGTAATTTGGTCAGCACGTTTAGAACTTGTGGATGTACATTTTGAATGGTGGAGATCGAATTTGGAGCCTTTTCTTGCTGGGAGTACGCTGAAAACAGAAGCAGATATTTGAGCGATACTGTTTTGCGCAGTCGAGGGAAAAGCGCCGTTTCTGACAAACTAATTGTTGGATCAAGCTTTAATTTGGTCAGCACGTTCAGATCTTGTGGATGTACATTCTGAATGGTGGAGATCGAATTTGGAGTCTTTTCTTGCTGGGAGTACGCTGAAAACAGAAGCAGATATTTGGGCGATTCTGTTTTGCGCAGTCGAGAGAAAAGAGACGTTTCTCACAAAATAACCGTTGGATCGATCTGTAATTTGGACAGAATGTTGAGGACTTACAGTAGTAGATTCTGGACCGTGGAGATTGGATTCTGAGGTTCTTTCAGTTTCGAACTACGAACAACAGTTGGTGTAGTTTGGTGTTGCGCGTTGGGCTGAACTTGGTTCCATGCAAGTAGGCCCTTGGACGAGCGACAGTCCGGGCGAGGGGCGCTCGTCAAGGCACTTGGGGCGCTCCCTGACATAATTGGCGGTGGGATATGACGATGGACGTCTTGGGGCACAAGCAATCCTGCTTGTTGCGTAAGGCATCGATTCCACAGTAGGAGTGTCGGACAAGACATTAAAATTTAGAGGCGTTTTTATTCCTAATATATATAACTGTCATAATTGATTTAATTGTCTATTATTGCTATATATATATATATATATGGATGCCTGATCTCTATGATTTATTGTCTTATATAGAAGCATGCTAGATTGCGTATTATATTTGGTATATTATATGCATGTATTGCTAGAGTGTTGGATAAGACATCCAATTTTAAGAAAACTAATTCCTAATATATAACTGCCATAATAGATTGTATATTATTGTTATATATGGATGTCGAATTAATTCCTAATATATGACTGCTATAATTGATTTAATAATCTATTATTGTCATATATGAATGTCGAATTAATTCCTAATATATAACTGCTATAATTGATTGTCTATTATTGTTATATATGGATGTTGAATTGATTCCTAATATATAACTGACATAATTGATTTAATTATCTATTATTGTTATATATGGTTGCTCGTCGATATCGATGATTTTGATAATCTCGACGATATGACGATCGATATCAATAGTTTCGGAATTTTGATAATCTTGATATTTTTTGAATATTTGATAATCTAGTTGATATCGATGATTTTGATAATCTGGACGACATCGACGGTCGATATCGATGGTTTCGAAAATTGGACAATCTGGAAATTTTGAAAATTTGATAGTCTGGAAGTCTTTGCTGATATTCGTGCCTGGTTGCGAACAATCGAATTCGCTGATATATAACTGTTAATGATTGATTTAATTATTGATTATTGTTATATATGTATGCATGACTCTCTGTGATTTACTGCCTTATGTGCCTAATAGAAGCATGCTAGCGTTGCGTATTTTATTCTGAATATCATATGCATGTAAAAACCCTCGGTGTTAAATTACTAAGTGGGAGAGGGGATTGGTAAATATTCCCGCGGCCTCCATTATTGGTTTGTAAGTGATGTGAGTAAACTTGCGTGTTGGCAATAGGCCTTCCTCCCTAACGGATGAGTTTATTCACGGATCACTGGTACAGACTTCATTACATAATTATTGTTTGTAATGTGGTACATGAACTTGCGTGTTGGCAATAGGCCTTCCTCGCTAACGGATGAGTTTATGTGGGGCTCACTGGTACAAACTTATAATTGATGATTGTAGGAAGCTATCTGAGCGCGTGTGTACTTCTCCAACTGTAAGGCACACAAGCTCGCGCAGTGGACTTGGGATCAAATAATGGTGTACACTTAGGTGTAAATAATTAGTATCCTCCCCAACGGAGTCACTGCTATTATTTGCATGGCTAAAGAGGAACCGACTATTAATTATTTTGTCATAAAGTTAGGTTGACAAATGAAATTAATGGGTAAAACCTTCTCTTGTAAATGTTTGGGTTTGTAAACGTCCACACTAACGTGGCTTGCAGACTCACGGTGCTTGAGATGTCGGTGAATTTTGTTTTTATATAGTTTTGAGGGAATCAATATAAAAGGATAAAATTCGAAGATTTGATCGGTATATTTATTTATGATTCTCTGTAATTTCAAATGGTTTTATCTCGCTTATTGTTAACTAAAAGAAATTATATTTACTGGTCCAAAATTAGATGATTAGAAAAGAATCTTGGTTTTGAATTTTACTGCTTAAGAAAATACATGTGTGTTCTCACAATGGACGTCTCATGATGCCTATTAAAGTCTCTAGTGAAGAGATGAGAGGTTCATAGAAATATGATGGTCTCATGTAACTCTTCGGATACTTGAGTAAGTTAAAAGGCAGAAGATCATGGTTTAATTTGATGAATGAATTGGGAAAGCATGGAGTATAAATTGAAGGAAAACCTAGATCAATTTAATTCTTTGTGAATTGCCTAGATGTTTTTGAGTAAGTTCCACCTGAATTACAATAGGATGTATATGGTGGAAAACTTCTGGCAAAACATGTGGCAAAGGAAAGCCATTTTCATCATAATGTGAACAAGTTTTATATCTTATTCACTAGTTGTTTAAAACATGATTAGTGATGGCATTTACTGACACGAAGTGTGTAGATACTGGAATCACTAAATGTTTATTACTAAGTGAGGATAAGATTGTTATGACATGGGTAAAACTACAAGAGCAGTGGCTATTGTAGTGGGAGTTGTCTATTTATCTAATGATATGAGTAGACGTTTGATTTTATGAAATTGTCTTTACGTACATTTTCATAGAAAGAATTTGATTTCGGTTTCTATGCATTAATAGATGGATACTCCATTTCATTTAAATGACATGGTCATTATAATGAATGATAGAGTTGTAATCTGTTATGGTACGTTGGTGAACAATTTGTACACTCTTAAATCATGTTTATCCCCTGGATGCGACAAATAGTAATTAATAATGAGTCTTCTAATCTAGTAAGAGAAAGGTACCTTCGGAAATGAATTTCCCACCTTAATGGTGTGACGAATAGAAGGAATAGCACTCTTATGGTAGTGATTAGATAGATGATGAATTATTTGGAATTACTAAATTCATTTTATGGATATGCCCTAGGAACAGTAATTCGTAAGAATGTTTTTCTATTTGTGGGATATCCTAGAAAAATGAAGGATGATTTATTTAGTCCACAAGATCGAAGAGTGATTGTTAACATAAACACTAGATTTTTGGAAAAAGGACTATGTAATAAATCAAATACCCATGTATAAGTTGTTCTAAAGGAAGTGAGAGGAAAACACAAAGTATAAGTACCAAGTGTACAAGAGGATATACCACAAGGTAAACTGCAACGCGTGTCACGTCTGATATACAATTGCATGTAGTGCCTTGTCGTAGTGGGAGGGTTCTTCGACAACTTGTAAGATACATGTTTTGGGAGAGTCGTGAGGCTTGGTCCCTAGTAAACATGGAGTTAACCCACGAATACGACGAAGAACTACAAGATAGAAATGCGAAATCTTAACAAATTGCAATAAATGTTGAAATAGAATCAATAGATTCTAAATAAGATCTGGATGATTGTAGAACCACGGATGGTGTGAAAACTATTGGAAGTGGTCATACAAAATAAAAGAGGATCATACAGTAAGGTGAAAACCTTAGAAGTAAAGCTTGTTGGGAAAAGGTATACTCAGAAAGAAAGGGTTCGATTATGAGAAAACCTGTTCGCCAGTAGCTATGCTTATGTTGATCCGGACTCTTTTATTTGTTGCTACTCATATGAAATATGAGGGATAGCAAATAGATGTCGAGACAACTTTCCTGATTAGAAGTCTTAAGGGAAACATCTATGTGAAGCAACCAGAATGATTCATTGCAAAGAGCTAAGAGCATTGTGATAGTGAGCTTAAAAGTGTCCATTAATGGACTAAAACAAGCTTCAAGATCATGAAACATCCGTTTTGATGAGGTAATCCAGTGACATGGATTTAATCAATGATCGGATGGGTCTTGTGTATTGAAAAGAGTGATGGAAACGTGGTGGTATTTCTTGTACTATACGTAGATGATATATTGCTCATTGGAGACAATGAAAGAGTATTGTCGGGCGTATGTGTATGGATAATAAAGCGGTATGAAATGAAGGACTTAAGAAGAGCAAAAATATCCTTTTGATCACGGTAATACGGATCATAAGAAAGGATATTATGCTTGTCTCAAGCTTCATGAATTGATAAGATCCTTACTTGTTTTAGCAAGTGACTTTATCTAAGAAAATATGTCTTGAGACATAAAAGGAAGATAAAGGTGATGAAAGCGGTTCCTTATGCTTCGGCGAATAAGGAAGCTTAATCTTAGGAATGCTATGCGCGAGAATGGATATCTATTTTGCTGAACGCATGAACAGTGGGTATCAACGTAATCCGGAACAAGAATGATGAACTGTGGTAAGACATATATGAAGTGCCTGAGAAGGACTGGAAATTATATGTAAGCTTACTGGGCAAATTCACTGCTTCTTGTGGATTACGTAGATTCGGATTTTTTAGTCAGATTGGACGGCAGTAAATCCACCTCAAGGTTATGTGTTTAATTTTAGGAAGTTGAGTCATAATATGGAGGAGTGTTATATAGAAATATATTTCAGACTCCGGACTCCATCATGGAAAGATGATAAATTGGAGCCTATAAGGCAGCCAAAGTATCTGTATGACTCTAGAAACTTCAAGATGGACTTCGAAGTGTTTCTAAGTTTGTCCAAGGATATCACAATTTATATTGATGATATTGGTGCAGTTGCAAACTTGAAGGAATCACGAGCCCATAAGGCAATTAAACACATGGAGTGCAAGTACCACCTGTTACGAGAAATTGTATGATGAGGGGAAGGTTGTTGTCGCCTAGATTGCATCGGATGATGACCTAGTAAATCCATTTACAAGGATATTAAGGCGAGAGCTTTTAATGGTCATGTAGTGGGAGTGGGAATCAGATGTATGGCGGAAGACATGACAGCATAGTCTTTTAGTATAAGTGGGAGATTGTTGGATTGTATACTAAACGTCTAGCTTTTTGTATGAACAATGTTATAACAATTAATTTGAAATGAGAATCATATGATCAAATGATTGCATCTTATAATTTATTTATATGTTCAATGCAATAGTCCACTTACTTTATACTGTAGATAATATGTTGTGCGACAACACGCGGAAGATCATATTATCGGTTTCCTTATAAAGTATAAACAGATGCTCACAATCGAGATAGACGGGGACTCTCTATCGGGATGGTTGTTGTGTGGTTTGGTATTAGCTTGTCTTGGCTATAGAATCACATTAGTGCACTTGTGAGTATTGAGCAGGACCGCTTGAGATCGTTCGATTTATACTGACTTATAGGAGAATTTGATCTCAGTTATTATGGATGTTCGTGCTCTTAATCCCTATACAATAACCTCGACACATAGGGCAGTATGTATTTCTTTGATTCATCAATGGGTGAGATTTACATGCAATTAAATCAATAAACTCGGTGAGTTGGGAAGTAGTGCTGTCTCTATGGTGTGCTGTTGATTGTAGAAGGAATCCGTGTCCGTCATAGGTTGATGATGTCCCCTTGAGGAGCTCATAAGGATTATCATGTAAACCCTGCAGGTGGAATTTATTCCGGCATGATAATGAGGTTGAGTGGTACTACTCTTGGATGAGATATTAATTAATTGAGTTGTCAGTAACTTAAATTAATTAATGGACATTGTATATCTTAAACATGGGGAGACTAACGGGCTCATAATAAGAAGGAGCCCAAAACGTAATTTTGGGATTGGTATGGTAGTGCAGTAATAATATTTTAGTGGAATATATTATTATTATTGGACTTAAGTATAAGCTTTGGGCTAAGCTTGGATACTTAAGCCCAATGGAGGCCCAACCAAATTTCTCCTCCTGGTCCCTGCTGTAGCCCATGTATATAAGTCACCTCAACTTATCTGGAACCCTAATCTAATTCATTATTCATGTGTGATGAGGGTCGAGAGCAGATTGAGTAGGTCTCGTAGATCGTCGCCCACACGACGTCGAGATCGGACTTGGGACATACAGCAGAAGACCGGAAGGTCATTTGCTGCTGCAGTTTGTCATGTTCCAAAATTCATATAAAATTGTACAGTTCTTCGATTTTGATGTATTATAAACTGATGGAAAGCCGTCGAAGAGAGGATCGTCTGAGCACAAAGATCACTCAATTCCGACATCAGAAAAGGAAGTTATGGCTATTCTCGTAGGACTGCGCAGACTGCCAGCGAGAATTCAACCTCTACATTAACCCTTGGTGAAAGGTAATGCGTTTCATTTTTACTTGCTTCCGCTGCTTGTTAGAAATACATGGAACCCTAACGGGTCACGTTAACCAAACGATCGAATGCCAACAGGTTCGACCAAAGAGGGAGTGGTTCGACCTGTTTGACGAGGTCGAACCTACATGCGGGAACTTACGTATTTTCGAGGTCAAAACGCGTGGGATCACTTGAAAAGCCCATTCCAAGCCCTAGAGACGTGATTACAAGTATAAAAGGAGGCTCATGCAGTCAAAAAAAATGTCACCAATCACCGAGGAGAGGCCACAACCATACAACACCCCACAAGGGGGGATCACCCCCCATCCATCATCCACTTCCTTTCCTCCATCCATCCATCACTTTGAAGATTCGTTTGTGGAATCAAGAGGAGAACCAAGAGGAGGATTCAAGATGGAGAAGGGCATGAAGACGCCATATCAAGGGTTTATTCGTTTCCTAATTTATCTTGTATTTTCCGGACATCCGGGTAAGATCTATCCAACACCCATGATTGTTCTTCGCAACATCATGGGCTAGAGCCTTTTTGGTAGATTTAGGAGTTTGAAGGTTTTATCTAGTTAATTGAACTTTCATGTATACACTCCGTACAACACTACTTGTGGATTTATTTTATATATGATTGTGCTTTCTTAATCCATATTCACGGTCGTTTTGTGCATCTTCAATTGGTATATAGAGTCTGAATATATATCTTGGTTGTAGATTGAGTGCGTTCACCGCTGAACAGGATTCCATGTTATGATTCTAAGTGAGGGGACTCCGAAGCTTCATTAGAACTATCTTATATGAATACTTATTAATTGAATTGAATTCGGGTTAATAAGTAGGATAAAGAGGATAATTTCATAGTACCTATAAAGGGAGATCATATCGGGTTAGAGTACCAATCCTAGGGGGAAATAATTGATACTGATAGTACCTAGAAAGAGGGGTGAAATTATATCTCTTGCTCCGAGGTTATTCACACGTGTTACACGCATGTTTACTTGTGTCTATAGAGTAGATATGCATGGTTTAGTGATGCGTCCATATTCCACAAGGCAGAGTCGGACATTGACACATGGAAGAGAAGTTAAGTAGTGAAACTGGATTATCCTAGAGCTACCTATTCTCCTACTTGATCCACTTTCGTATTCTTCAAGTGATATTTATTTTATTTGTTATTTTAATTACTTGTTTATTAGTTTAATAATTCTAAACCTCAAACTATATTGCCACACTTGTCTTAATTAATTTAGTAAATAATTAAATTGATAATACGCCGTCCCTTGGGTTCGATATTCACTTGGTCACCTTTCGAGACTACAATTGATATCCTTCATACTTGGGGATTAATTGTGTGTTGAGAAAACGCTCATCACGGCGTCACACGAAAGATCATATTATCAGTTTCTTATAAAGTATAAACAAATGTGCACAACCGAGATAGACGGGGACTATCTATCGGTATGGTTGTAGTGTAATTTGGGTTAGTCTGTCTGGACTATAAATTACACTGTGCACTTTGTGTGTTGAGCAGGACTGCCGTGAGATCGTTCGATTTATGCTGACTATATAATAGAACTAGATCTCTATTATTATGGATGTTCGTACTCTTAATCCCTATACAATAACCTCGACACGTAAGCTAGTATTTTTTTAATTCATCAATGGGTAAGATTTAATTATTAAATCAATATACTCGATGACTTGGGAGATGGTACTGTCTATATGGTGTGCTGTTGATTGTAGAAGGAATCTGTGTCCTAACGGAATTGGTTGATGATGTCCCCTTGAGGAGCTCATAATGATTATCATGTAAACCCTGCAGGTGAATTTATTCCGGCATGATAATAAGGTTGAGTGGTACTACTCTCAGTAATTATATTAATTAATGGAGTTGTCAGTAACTTAATTAATTAATGGACATTGAATTTTAAACACGGGGAGATAAATGAGCTCATAATAAGAAGGAGCCCATAACGTAATTTGGGATTAGGATGGCAGTGCAATAATATTTCTTTAGTGGACTGATTTATTGTTATTAGACTTAAGTATAAGTTTTGGGCTAAACTTGGATGCTTAAGCCCAATGGGAGGCCCAACCCTAATTTCTCCTCCTGGTCCCTATTGTAGCCTATAAATAGTCAATCTCAACAGTCCAGATACTTACTTCTACACGCCTAAAATCGTGAGGTAGAGAGAGAGTGGCTGCAAATTGAGATCGTCTTGGAGATCATTGCCCACACAACATCAAAACGTGGCTAAGGAATACAACAGAAGATCGGAAGGTCATTTGTTCCTACTGCTGTTCAACCTCTACATCAAACCCTGGTGAAAGGTAATTCAATTCTATGATTATGCTTCCGCTGCGATAGAATTGCATGGAACCCTAACAGTTCATGTTAACCAAAAGATCCAAATGCCAACAACAGGTACCCCAAGCAATAACAATCTCCTTTAAGTATATTTGAGCTAACTTATCCAGCCTAGTCGTCATCTTGATTGGTAAAAAGTGTAAAATTTTAGTTAAGTGGTCAATTATTACCCATATAGCATGATAACCTCGAATTGATTTTGGTAATCCGACTACAAAATCCGTAGCTATATGTTCCCATTTCCATTCAAGAATCTTGAAGGGTTAAAGTAACCCTGATGGCCTTTGGTACTCGGCTTTTAATTGTTGGCAAGTCATTCATCTTTGAACAAATGATCCAATATTTCCTTTCATGTTAGTCCACCAAAATATCCTCTTCAAGTACTGGTATATCTTTGTTCCTCCAGGATGAGCGGTGTATGGCGTACAATGGGCTTCTTCTAAGATTTCCTTTCTGAGTGCCTTTCTTTGGAACACAAAGCATCCCTTCATAAACTAATGTATTTCCATCTATTTTTTAGAAATATTTTATTTTTCCATCACTAAATTTCCTCTTGATTTTTTCTATAAACTTGTCTCCTTGTTGAGCTTCTATGATTCTTTCCTTTAGAGTAGGTTTTGACATTATTGTTGCAAGGAATCTCTATATGTGTTGGGGGGTCTTACCTCTTCTAGTCTCAATTTTGCCAAGCCTTTTATTAATTACTTTTGACTGGTGATCATGCAAGATACTCTACTCATCTCCTTTCGGCTTAGTGCATCGACAATGACATTTGCCTTTCCTATGAAAATAGTCAAGTCTATTCCAAGATTGATTAATTCTGCAAGACAAATATATATAAACACACATACACATAAAAGTGAGTTAAATCAATATGAATAATAAGTAATTGAATTGCATAACATAAATTATACATACCCTTCTCAAGATTTTCAAGCTCATCCAAGTCCTTTTACTCATTTTAGTATCTGAACGAAGCTTATTTTGAGCTCAAATAAGAGCTTTGACAAGTTTAGTGGACAAAAAGCTCCTAAATTCATCAAGAACTCTTCCACCAATACTAAATGTTGACTCTTAACGAAACTTTAGAGACTAGTACTACAAATATGTCTCGAGCTATCTTGGAGAGAATAGAAAATTTTTGAGAATTTACCGCCCACTTCACTTTCATCCTCATAATACTCTCCTAAATATTTCTCCAACTCGATTTTCACATGTACATTTCTCTCACCAATTTTGTGCCTCTTAAATTTATTTTTTAACAATCTACTAGATGGGAATTTATCAGGCAACATTTTTCCTTGAAGATGAAAAATTTGTTGTAAGAGCAGTTTGACTTCCTAGAGGTCCATACATCCTTTTGTATGTATCAAACAATTCTTGCATGTCATTTTTAAACTTATTTTTTATCGTAGCAAACTTAGCAATGTCATCATACAATCTAGTAAAAGATGAACTCCAACTTATGGCGTGGATCAAGAAGCACAGTTAAATATAAAATCATATTAATCTTTTCAAATTGATCCTCAATACTTTTAAAATTTAGATTTCATTATTCTTGACATCACACTCAATCGAAACTGATCACTACCTAAACACTCCTTTAAAAGTATTTCAACCCCACAAATTTCATGAAACGTATGATTAGAAGTAATACACGAAGAATCAGAAATGCATAATTTAAGCTTGTAAAAGTGCTCCAAAAATATATCTTTCTCCCAATCACTATCTCCCGAAACCCCAATGTATGGTGACTTTGACAAGCTCATTTACATAACCAAGATATACATCTTGATAAGCTTCAAATGCTATTTTAAGACATGAAGCTAACTCCAACATCAAATAGGTAGAATTCCACCTAGTAGGTATATCCAAACTTGACAAATTATTTGCATCCAATTTCTCATATCCAACACATTCTTTAAAAGTTCTTGTACCTAGCTAGAGAAGTTCGAATGTAGCCTATGCCCTCTTATATGAGATATATCTATAAGTTCATCTTTATTCTTCAGTCCTTCTTGCAAAACGAGATCCACTATATGTGTAATGCATCTCATATGCATATACTTTCCTGATAAGAGATAAAATATGCATGTTTTAGTATTCAATGCACTTTCTTGATGAGAACGGTTGTAATAGATTAGCACAAGTATCTTATATTCAATATATGAGAGAAAAATGTGCATCTGAGGTGTTTTATTGTGTTTAGGCCAAAAATGATCAAAAGTGCAAAGTTTGAGGAATGCTGAAAAACGCACGCTCAATTTCCTTAATTTTTATATATTAGTGTGGAATTCAAAATTGATAGTATGAGATATGGTTGGAAAGTTAAAGAAGAGAGGATCGTTTTGGAGCAAGAATCACTCAAATCAGAGTTTACACGAGAAAACTATGCTCAAAATCGCGAGGTCGCGCAGCTGCCGATGAAAATTTCTAAAAATTTTGAAAATTAGCCCATCTTTCCTAATTTTTGGAGCACAGTTAATCTCCTTATCACATAATCCATGATTCACTCATATTTTTTTTATTTCATTCCCTTCTCACACACACACACACACACACACACACACACACACACACACACACACACACACACACACACACACACATATATATATATATATATATTACATCATTATTCATGTGAGGAGGCCACAACTATCCTACACCACCCCACAAGGGGAATCGCCCCCACACCATACACCACATCACTGTGAAGATTCTTCTGTGAAATTAAGTAAGAGAACTAAGAGGATTTGAAGAGACAGAAGAAAGAAGGAAGGAGATCGCTACAACAAGAGTTTTCTTAATTCTTTTCTTCTATTTTCTAATTTTTCAGACTATAGGTAAGATCTATCCTACCCTCATGATTGTTCTTCGCAACATCATGGACTAGAACTATTTTGGTAGATCTAGGATTTTGAAAGTTTTATGAATTAATTAAACTCTCTTCTGTATCCTCCGATAACACTACTTGTGGATTTATTTTATATATGATTGTGATCTCTTAATTCATATTTACGGTCGTTTTGTGCATCTTCAACTGTTATATAGAATTTGAATATATATCTGGTTGTTGATTGAGTGCGTTCACCGGTGAATAGGGTTTTATGTTATGATTCTAAGTGAGGGGGACTCCGAAACTTCATTGGAACTGTCATATATGAATGTTTAAATTCAGGTTAATAAGCAGGATAAAGATGTTAATTTTATAGTAACTATAAAGGAAGATCATATCGGGTTAGAGTACCAATCCTAGGGTCAAATAATTGATACTGATAGTACCTAGAAAGGGGGTAAAATTATATATCTTGCTCCAAGATTATTCACACGTATTACACACATATTTACTTGTGTCTATAGAGTAGATTTGCAGGTTTCGTGATGCGTCCATAGTACACAAGGCAGAGTCGGACAATATACTTAAGAGAGAAATTAAGGAGTGAAACTAAATTACCCTAGAGCTACATATTCTCCATTCTTGAGTCACTTTCGTATACTTCTAGTGTTTATTTTATTTTAATTAATTTGTTAGTAGATTAATAATTAAATCCTCAACTTTATTGTCTTGTCTTAATTAATTTAGTAAATAATTAAATTGATAATACGCCGTTCTTTGAGTTTGATATTTAAGTTGGTCGCTTGCCTAAACTGAAGTTGATATCTTTAATACTTGTGGATTAATTTTGTGTGCAAAGGAAACAAGGAGTGGATCCAGGAAATAAATTTTGGGAATACAATACAAAGTTAATAAAAAAATATTTAATATTTAATCTAATATAATAAAAGAAAAATAATTATATTATATTATAATTATAGTTCACACAGTCAAATTTTAATTTATAGAATACCATTTAAGGTATTATCTTCACAAATTTAATGAAAAAGTATTGTATTCTATATAAATTTGTGCAAACAATGAATAGTTTGAAGGTACAATACATTCTTTTTTGAAAATTTTGTTATATAAAATAGTGGAAAAAAATTAATTTGGGGGTAAGGATTCCACATAGATCCGCCTCTTAAGAAAACACGCAACATTTCCACCTAGAAAACTTGTGTGCCAGTTATCAAATTTCTTTTTCAAGTACATAATTGCACCATAATTTGATGGAGCATTATCACCGTGATGGTAAATTTCTTATCAATTCGTCAATCAAGCAAACACTTCTCTATACCATGTCCTTCCTTTTTCACTCTTATATTCAGATTTTGGACAAAAGTTGAGATTTCGTATTTGCAATTCCACTCACCATCTATAAAGTGTGTTGTAAGACACATATAATTGATTCTTAGAATCAATGTCAATGTGTGTGGTTATGCATATACTTTCAATGTTCTTTTTTATTAAAGATTTCAGCCTTTTCTTTTCGTCAAAATAAGCTCATAAATATTTTTAATCATAACTCTACGAGATGACATCATAAACATATGACATGAAACTAACATAATTTATTTAAACCCAATTTTTTGAACTGTTTTTAAAAGAAGCTCATTAACTAACATTATATATCGCACGACATCATTTACTTTAGCATGATCAAGTTTTCATGATACAAGTTGTGGTTACTTATAATCTTCTCTTAGTGTCTGTTGAAATGCAATTGGACTGATTTTTTTTTTTAACTGTGCAAGGTTTCTTCTTACAATGAAGTGTTTTTGAGAGGTGTGGTTTCATGCACTTTAAGGTCAGCCTTAATTATAACCCCACAATATTTGAATTTAGTCTTTTGTTTCCTAAACATCATACATAAAGTTCTCAAAAGGATTCTAATTTACTGATCTAGTCAATATAATTTTTCTTGTCGTCTTTCTATCTTCTTTTTTTCACTGATTCATTATCAAATTCACTATCATTTTCTTCCTCTTCCATCCCTTCAGCAATCTCATCAGCCATAAATCTTCATAATTTTCATCAATATTTAACATCATGTATCATAAAAATTTTTCCTTATGAGAATTACTAAACCTCTACAAGTTAATTTTCCCTTTCCACCAAATAATTGTCCTTATCAATTTCATCTTGTGAATTATGCACCTCCTTTCTAAAAATAAGAGTAGCTTCATATACAAAGATAGAATGCATTAGACATTCAAAAAAAAAAAGAAAGTCATGTTCAAGAAACTAATAAAGAGTGATTATCACCAAGGAAAAAAACAGAATCTCCAATTAGTAAACATACATTGTTTCCTGAGTTATAACTTAAAACAATAAATTAATACCAGTCTTAATCCCGTTATACCACATGCCAATGTAGATCAAGGCTTCTTAAATCCATGAACTTTTTTTCACTTCTACTACAAAATCTAAATTTCAGAATCTTGTAATTATATTATGAATTAGATAGAAAATCCAAATAAATTTAAAATTACAAAGAAACATCTCGCACATCCAATACAAACTCTGAAGCCTTAAATCCCGGACTCATCAAATATCAATTAGTAGGAAAGAGTTCTCTAAACCAAGTGTCTTAGATCATTCCATTTAACAAGTCATTTCTTAGCAACTAACTTATCTTATTGAATAAATCTAACATAACTTAACAAGAAAAAATCAGCAATAATATTTCTTCTCCTACGGAAAATAAATCAAGCCACATTTTTCATCAAGAATTAGAGAAGTGACAAAATATTTTTTCCATGGTAAACCTTTAAGTGTGAAAGAAATTTTTTTTCAAAGCAACTGTCTTCTAGAGGCTGGCGACTTCTTGCTCTTCTCTAATCGACAGAAAACGTAAAATAAAAGGAGAAAGAATCATCGAGTTAGAAGAGAGTAATTGCTAGAGTCAAGAATTGAGGATAAAGATTGGGAAGGTCATGGATGCAAAGAGAGAAAAAAAACAGTGTGAATAGGAAGGGTGAAATGAAAATGATTTTTTAAAGTTGTAACCCCATATAGAGAGTATATTTTTAAGAATGAAATTAAAATTTAAAATATCCAAAACCTGATAGGATAATTCGGGTATAATTTTAAGACCCAATACCCGAACTGAAGTTTTATAATCAAGTTCAGGTAATCTGAAACTCGAAATTTAATTAAAATAAAAAATATGATAAATTACCAAAACTTCTCTCGAGATTTGTCTAAACTTCCAAATAAACTTCATGGTTTGGAAAATTACTAATAACCCCTTTTAACTTATTTTTTATTTGAACATTAATAAAAATACTATTTTTTTAAAATAAAGAGAGATGGAAATGACATCAAGATCCATTATTTGACATTACATTTTTTAATTTCACTATTTTATTTTTTATTATTATTTTTGTTAAATGTAGTAAAATAGTGTTAGATGGATTTTTTATTTATTTTTAACATGAAAATGAGATTAATACCTATATATTTAATATTATATTTTTAAATTTCACAATTTTTTTTAAATTTTAATATCTAGGGATTAGAGGAATTTTTTTAACATGTAGAAAAAAAATCTCTCTAATCCCTTTTTTTTTACATTTAAAAAAAATTAAAAAAATATAATAGTTAAATTTAAAAATACAATATTAATATCATCTCCTTCCCTCTTTATTTAAAAAAGGGTTTTCTTATTAATATTTAAATCAAATACATATTAAAAAGGAATAATTGATAGTTTTTTAAACCATAAAATTTATTTGGTGGTTTGGACAAACGAGAGGAGTTTTGATAATTTACCTTAAAAATAAAAAAATAAAGAAAAATAACTACTCAACGGGGTAATTTGTTGTCAAATTCGTAGATTTAGAAAAGAATAAGATATCAACAATGCAAAGTAATAAAGAGAAGTACAGGTGCTAATGAAGAGCTTTATAAGAAAATTTTCCACCACTAATATAATCTAGGATTGTGTTTGGATTGAGCCATTTTAAATATTATTATTATTTAAATAATAAAATCTAAAATTTTATTTTAAGAAAAAAATTTAGGGGTGTGGAGGGGTAGGGTTGGGTGATACTATTTTTATTATTTAAATATTAAAATCTAATTTTTTTTTTAAAAAAATTTTTGGCGGGTCGCCCAGGGGTGGGTAGGGGATAGGGCTATGAGTGATAATATTTTTATTATTAAAATATTAAAATCTAAAATTTTATTTTTAAAAAAAAATTTGGGGGAGGGGGTGTGGGTTGGGGTAGACTGGGTGGTAGAGTTTAAAATTAAATATATATATATATATATATATATATATATATATATATATATATATATATATATATATATATATATATATATATATATATATAATAATAATAATAATAAATTTGTCTTATTCTCTCCAACAATATCAAACTACGCAATATTATTATGAAAAGATATATATATATATATATATATATATATATATATATATATATATATATATATATATAATATTTCATCATATCACCGGATATGAAGATTTTTTTAACATATCGTATCTTACTCAAAGAATTTTCTTTTCTAATTCCATCATCACCTGACATGAATTTTTGTTTGTTTATTTATTATCTTAACACATCATCAGTGGACATGAAACAAATAAAAAAAGAAATCTTTTATTTTTTCTTTCAACATATCTTTATATATATATATATATAATTATCATTAAAATAAAAGATCTATCTCAAGGATATCCTTACGTGAGCCGGATCTCATTTCAAACCACTTTAGGATTAGGTCAGGGTTCCAGCCCATTCAATTTAATTATCGTAATTTTAATTTTCAATATCCAAATAGCCTAACCTTAAGAAAAAAGAAACGGTCCAAGGATCTATTTCTCATTCTCTCATTTTAGAAATCATCGTTTCTCAGAGAAACAACCCAAGAAAACCTTCGTTCCTATTTCTCCTTTGATTTCTTTCGATTCACAAGGTGAGGGTTCTTCCTTCTTTGTTTTCTTTCAATTTCTTCCAATTTCTTTAGATTCGCAGTGTCTTTGTACTATTTGACTCTGATATATTCACACGATAATAGTCCACTCTCACTTTGATTTATACTGTCGGGGATTTGTAATTTCTTCTTTGTTGTTTTTAATCGGAATATATTTTTCCATATCGATATATATGTTTATATATTTTATAAATTGTAAGTTTTTGTTCTTTTTCCTTTTCATGAATCAAAGATTCTCAATCTCCTTCCCTATAGCATAACATATATTGTAGATGCTTTTTTATATATAGACAGCTAATCTCTTGCTTCTGGAAATTAAATGTTAAATAATTGTTGATTAGATAATGTTATTTTAGCTTGGTATTTTACACGGATAAGGAACACACTGTAGTAGTAAACTAAAAAAAGTTGTGTTCAGATTATGGCTCAATTTGAGACACTTTCGAGTTAAAAAAATCAAATAAAAAGAAAGATTGATTAGCAAAACAAAGAGAACTCATAAAATATAAATTATTTTCTTTTTAGTATTTTACATTATTCACTATAATTAAATACTTTTGTAATTATTTTTATTTCAGGGTTGCTGAGGAAAAGGCTGATCTTGTCATGAGTGAAATGTGTCATGATTCTTTAAAAAATATTTGTAATGTATATTTAAGATTTTTTGCTCTTTTTAAACATTTACTATTATTAATACTATTCTAATGAATTTTATTTCAGTGTTGTTGAGGAAAAGAGTGATCATGTTGATGAGCGTTTTCTCAATACACAATATTAATCCTCATGTATGAAGGATGCTCTTGTAGCTTTGATAAGCGACCAAGTGATTATCGAACCCAAAGAATGTATTATTATCAATTTAATTATTATCTAACTTATTAAGACTAGGTTGGTAATATAGTTATGATGAATTGAGTAACCAATAAACAAATAATTAAAAATAACAATTAAATTAAACAAGCGGTAGAGATTAAACGAAAGTGAATAATTGAGAAATTAGGTAGTCCTTTGGGCCATCCAATTTTACTAATTAACTTTCTTTCCGTGTATCAATGTCCGACTCTACCTTGTGGAGTATGGACGCATCACTAAACCATGCAAATCTACTCTATAGACACAAGTAAATAAGCGTGTGATACATGTGAATATCCTTGGAGCAAGAGATATAATCCACCTCCCCTTTTTAGGTACTATCAGTATCAATTATTTCCCATGCACTAAGTACTCTAACCCGATATGATCTCCCTTTATAAGTACTATGAAGTTATTCTCTTTGTCCTACTTATTAACCCGAATAAGATCCAATTAACAAGTATTTATATAAGACAGTTCTAATGAGACTTCAGAGTCCCCTCACTTAGAATCATATGTAATCCTGCTTAGCAGTGAACACACTTAATCAATAATCATGATATGTATTTAGACTCTACATAACAGTTAATGATGCATAAAACAACTCTGAGTATGAATTTAAAAGGCATAGTCTTATATAAAATAAACTACAAGTAGTATTGTACAAAGTATACACACGGAAGTTCATTAACTCATAAAACCTTCATAAACCCTAGAACTACCAAGGCCGTTCTAGCCCATGATTGGTCGAAGAACAATCATGGTAGCTGAATAGATCTTATCCATAGTTGATTAGCCATAACTTGTAGTCGAGTTGACCAATTCAAGAATTTATCGAACTAAAGGAAGGTTGATGCTAGAGCTTAAGCGAGATCACGTTTATCGTAATTTTATAGAGACGAATCATCAATGGGAAGTTTGATCAAATAAGAAATTAAATCAATCAAAGCAAGCAAGCAAGCAATGATTAGGAAATAAGATAGATGGATGAAAAGTGGTTTTCCAAATTAAGTAAAAGTGAGATTAACAACAATTAAGAAGTGAAAATCCTAGGATAAATACATCAAATTCACATGAATCATAGATTGAAGACTAAGGGCCAACACTAAGATCACCTAAACTCCCTCTCAAGATGAATATGATATGGTTCTAAATATAGCTCAATGAGTTGGTTCTCACTCAAACAATTCCAACTAGGTACTAAGCTTGAAATGAGATTCCCTTCATACGATTAATCAACCTCTCGATCAAACCAATCATATGTTCTATCAAAGGGTTCTACACTCTAAAGAATTTCTCAATCTCTTTATAATTTATAATGCACATGAAGTGTTTGATGAAATGATTCACTCAATTATCCTAAGCACATAATTGATTTTTCAATCTAATCACATATTTATAACAACTAAACACACAAATCATCAATACAAATCAAGCAATTAATAATCAATGATAGAAAATCATAGATCCAATCAACATATGAATTCAAATACACAAATCCCAAAATTATCCAACAACTCTCATGTTGCTAATTTCAAAGGGAGATTAGCCTACCATATTCATAAAGAAATTAACATAGACAATTAAATCCTTACAAATCATGATAAAACTATGAGGTTTAATACAAAGATTGAATGGAAACTCCCTTGATCTATCTTCAATGGTGATCTCCTTCCCTTCATTGCACTTTCCTCTCTTCCTTGATCTTTTTCCTTCACTTGGATGTAGAAATTGATGGTGGGATGATGGTAGATCCAAAGGATGAAGAATGGATGAAGATGATGGTGTAAAATGAGAGAAATGGTGTATGAGGTGTGTGAAATAGGGAAACCCTCTTCCAATCTGATCTAAAATTGATGTATTGGGTATTTATACCCCTTGGGAAGCTTTTAGAAGGATTATGATTTTTTATAGAATTTCACACAACACGAGCCGTGCTCTGCAACACGGCCATAAGGTGCCGTGTTGGGTCTTCTGATGCTCGCACACGATCCTTCTGGACAGGGCCGTGTTTGGTACACGGCCGATGTTACTGCGCACCGCCCATGTTCAGCACACGGCCACAGGAGTGGCCGTGTAGGTGTTTCTGGCTACTGAGCACGGCCTATCTATACATGGCCATTTTGGCACACGGCCCGTGTACTTGCTGCACTGTTTCTCCTTCATTGTTTTGGCTCGTTCTCCCTCGTTTCAACTCCGAATTGAGATCTACTTTTTCCTATGTCTTCCTTATAATGTCTAGCATCATTTAAAAATGGATACAAAATACAACCAAATAACACACATGTTTAAGCTCATTCATACACATTTCAATAAAAATATAAAATACAACCAAATAATATATAAATACGGATAAAATAATACGAAAACGGATATAAAAAGTACTAAAATCTAGGTGAAAATATCACTCATTAATAGTCTTGAAAATTATAAGATAAATTAAGATGTAAAGTAAACCCTAGATGCTGGCACCGTCGTGTCTCTCTCCGTCTTGAATCTTTACTTGGTTTTCACTTGATTCCACAGACGAATCTCTCTCCACAGCTCCGTGGATGATGGTAGGATTTTAGATGTGTAGAATGAAGGTGGTGAATCATCCTCTTTCTGCTGCGTAAGGTCTTCCTTTTATACTTGTAAGCTCTTCTTAATTCTTATGGAACTTGGATGAGCTTTTTGAGTGAAAACACGTACTGAAGGTGTGAAATACGGATTCAAAATCTTCTCACGCATTGGTTCGACCAGGGCCAGTAGTCGAACCCCTCATGGCCTGGATGAACCGGCCTTTAATGGAGTAGCAAAAAGCTAGTTTAACTCAAACCCTTGGTCGAACCAGAAGCTTCGTGGTTGAACCGTGTTTTGCAAATCTTCAGGCTTTTGGTTCGACCATGGTTTGACTATTACGTCGTCGAACCACATTATCGTGGTGGAACCTCTCTGAAATAGCTTCTAAGTGCTTGGTTCAACCAGCATTGGTGGTCGAACCACTGATGAGTGATATTTTCACCTAGATTTTAGTGTCTTTTTATATGTGTTTTCGTATTATTTTATCCGTATTTTATGTTCTATTTGGTTGTGTTTTGTGTTTTTATGGAAATGTGTGAGAATAAGCTTAAATGTATGATTTCCAGGTAAAAATGAATTCTAGACACGAGAAGGAAAATTTGGGAAAAAACGAAGCTTAATTCGGAGTTGAAACGAGGGAAAATGAGTCAAATTAAGCAAAATGCTGAAAAACGCACGTCCAACTTGTGTAACTTTTTCTGTACTCTTGTGGAGCTCAAAACAAGAAGTGTGATATATGGTTGGAAAGCCACATAAAAGAGGATCGTTTTGGTATAAGAAACACTTCAATCCGAGCCCAAACGAGAAAGTTATGATTAAAATGGTGACGTCGCGCAGGCTGTTTCTACTCAGCATGGTTGTGCTAATTTGTATGACTTGTTATACCTTCAAATGTTGGATATTTTGTCAGATCTTTATATGGATAGAAAGCCAATGAAAAGAGGATCGCGTGAGCACAAGAATTACTCAAATTGGAGATTGGATGTGGAAGTTATGTGCGAAACGGTGAGACTGCGCTGCACCGACCCGAACTTGACCCGAATTCGACCCATGCTCGGCCCAAAGTCATTTTTATGATTAGAATGTGTTCTAGAAGGGTCCAAGGGGTAAAAACACCCATTTTGGAGTGTAAATATCAGGGGGATCAGATCTACACCAAACACACACCTCACACACCTTTTCCTCCATTTTTCACCTTCACCTTCATCCATTCTTCATCCTTTGGATCTACCTTCATCCAACCATCAAATCCTTCATCCAAGTAGTTAGAGAAGCAAGGAAGAGAGGTGAATTGCAAGGGAAAGAAGAAGATCACCATTGGAGACATCCAAGGGAGTTTTCATCTACACTTTGTATTGAAACCTATTGTTTATCATGTTTTGTAAGGAATTTAATGTCTATGTTAATTTTCTTATGGATATGAGAGGCTAATCTCCCTTGTGAGATTAGCAATATGAATTGTGTTGGATAATTTTTGGTATTTTGCAATTGAATGATTATGTTGATTGGGTTAATTGATTTTCTATCATTGATGCTTTAGATCTTGAGGTTTATGATGATTTGTGTGTTTAATTGTTTTAAGCATGTGATTAGATTGAGAAGTCAATTCCATATTTAGGATAATTAAGTGAATCATTTCATCAAACACTTCATGTGCATTATAGATTGTGAAGAGATTGAGAAGTCCTTCATAGTTTAGAACCCTTTGATAGAACATATCATTTATTAGATTGAGAAGTCAATAGATTATGTGAAGGGACTCTCATTTCAAGCTTAGTACCTAGTTGGAATTGTTTGAGTGAGAACCAATCCAATGAATGTCATTCCATATCCTATTCATTCCGAGAGGGAGTTTAGGTGATCTTAGTGTTGGCCCTTAGCCTTTTTCCCATGACACATATGAATTCATTGCATGATACCTAGATTTTTCATGCTTTAAGTATTGTTAATTTCATCTCTATCTACTTGGCTCATTCATCCATCTCCCATTCATCTATCCATTTATTTTATTGTCATTTCTTGATTATCTCCCCTTCTCGTTCATCTCTATAATACTATGACAAACACGAGATCGCTTAGACCCTAGTACCTTCCTCCCTGTGGTTCGATAATTTCTTTAATTGGTCATTCTCCACTATATTATGGCTAATCAAATGGCGCCGTTGCCGGGGAATAATGAAAAAATGAAAAAATGAGATCAAAAATTATCCAAAACAAATAATAAAAAGCAATAAAAATATCTCTAGTAATACCAATCAAAACACTCCTTCGTTAAACCACTAGCAACCGTTACCTCCCCGGCAATGGCGCCATTTGATTAAATGAATACTCCAAGGCTTTGAGTTTTCTATCACTGTTTTCCTCAATGGCTTTTAATCGTCTTTCATTTACTTCCTCAAAAGCCTTGAATTTTCTTTCAATTACTTCCTCTTGATTTTTGTTGGAAGCAATCAATTTCTCAAGAAGTTCTTCGGTAGTCGCCTTCCCTTCATTATTTGGCGCTTTAGCTCCCGGATGATACCCCGGAGGATAAGCAATCGCATTACTTGGGTTTGCATAAGAAAAATTATCTTGCCTCCTTGGTTGTTGTGGATAAGAACTTCCGCTTCCTTGGCTAGTGAACCCTCCTTGCCTTGGTTGATGTTGTGAATGTGAACTTCCACTACTTTGAGCGTTGAATCCCCCTTGCCTTTGTGGATAACTTCCTTGATTTTGATTGAAATTACCTTGGTAATTGTTTTGATAATTACCTTGATAATTTCTTCCTTGCATATAAGACACATCCTCAACACGGGGCATAGAGTTGGTCCATTGTTCACCATTCACAGCATTCGGAGGTAGCACACCTTGCTCGACTTGTAGCCCCTCAACCATATTCACTCCTTGATTGTTCATACTTTGATTCAAGCTCATTTGTTTAACAACTTCCGCCACTATCTTTTCCATGCTTAGCATACTTGGTTCAACACTTACACTCTTCACACTAAACTGTTGTCCTTTATCATAGCTTTCAAAACCATAGCTTCCACTAACTCTCTCCGATGGCCATTGATAGACATTTGTAGCAATCTCATCAAAAATTCGAATAGCCCTTTCCGGAGTTACACCTAGTACGGATCCTCCTGCCGAGGCATCAACAAGCACTCTTTGTCCGTTCACAAGTCCTTGATAGAAAAATCCAACTTGTTGATTCTCCGGGAAGCCATGTTGTGGACACTTGCGTAGCATTTCTTTGAACCTTTCCCACGCTTCATAAAAACTCTCTTGAGGCATTTGCTTGAATTGTGTGATCAAGCTCTTCATTTGAAGCGTCTTAGAAGGTGGAAAGTATTTGTTCAAAAACATTTGCGCTAGCTCATCCCAAGTGTTGCACGTACCGGGAGTAAGAGTGGAGAGCCATGTTCTTGCTCTATCCCTCAAAGAAAATGGGAATAACCTCATCTTTATGCAATCCTCACTCACTCCGTTCATCTTTACTGTGTTGGCAATCTCCACAAACTGAGCTAGATGAGCGTTAGGATCTTCATTCGGAGCTCCACCAAACTGTTGCTCTCTCACCAATGAAATCAAGCCCATTTTAAACTCAAAATTGTTAGCATGAATTGGTGGTCCCATCATTTGTGGAATTGCCCTTGGCATGAAGAAGTCCCGTATCACTCTTTGATCATTTTGAACTCCATGTTGAACCGGAGGTGGAGGTGGTGGCACATAAGCTTGTTGTTGAGTAGGATAAGGTTGTTGAAAACCTTGTTGAATCATCGCTTGTTGCACAAGTTGTTGAATATAAGCTTGATTGTTTATAGCTCCATGATTTTGATAGGCTTGTTGAGGAGGATTCTCATTGAATTGATGTGCGTTGTCATGCACGTTCATATTGTGTCCTCCTTCCCCATCATGCTCTATCCCAACACGATTGTCACCTTGATAATTCTCCATTGAATTACTATTTCATTGTTCGGGGACGAACAATACTTCAAGTTTGGGGGTGTGATTGTCGTTATTTTCACCTAGATTTTAGTGCCTTTTTGAGTGTATTTTGCGTATTGTTTTATCCGTATTTTTGTGTATTTTGGTGGTGTTATGTATTTTCATAGGAATGTGTGAGAATGATCTTAAACATACATATAACAGGTGAAAATGGAGTAAAAATGAAGAAGGAAGATCAAACAAAGGTGCAAGAACACGGCCGGCCGTGCTGGCAACACGGCTCGTGTTGCAGCAAAACGGCCCGTGTGCCAGACACGGGCCTGTCCAGAATGGTCGTGCGGAGGCATCTATTTATCCAACACGACCACCACTTGGTCGTGTTGTGGAGCACGACCCGTGTTCAGAGCACGACCCGTGTACAAGACACGGGCCTGTAAGCGGAGGCCGTGCGGCGACGTCTAGGCATTCAACACGGCCACCATTTGGCCGTGCGACGCAGAACGACTCGTGTGCCGCATGCCCTGACACGACACGACCCGTGCTACGTGACACGACTCGTGTCGGCACCAGAACAGGATATTTTTTTTACAATTCTTCTAGAAGGTCTCCATGGGGTATAAACACCAATCCATTCAACATTTTAAAGGAGATCCGAAATTCTACTGTTCCCACACACCTCACACACCATTCCTTTGATTTCACACCATATTCTCCATCCCATTCATTCATTTGGAGATCTACATCATCTCTCCATAATTTCCTCCATCCAAATCAAGTGAAGAAGCAAGGAAGCTTGGGTGATCACCAAAGGAAGAAGGGAGATTCAATTGGATCCATTTCCAAGGGAGTTTTCATTCCAATTTTGTGTTAATCCTTTAGTTTATCATGATTTGTAAGAATTGTAATGTCTATGTTATGGATCTTATGAAGATTGTAGGCTAATCTCCCTTGTGAGATTAGCAACATGAAGGTTGTTGGTTAATTTGTGGATCTATGTAATTAAATTCATATGTTGATGGGGATATTTAATTTTCTATCATTGGTGCTTATATATCTTGAGATCTATGATGTTTTGTGTGTTTGATTGTTCTAATTATATGATTAGATTGAGAAATCAATTATGTGCTTAGGATAGTCAAGTGAATCATTTCATCAAACACCTCATATGCATTATAAATGGTAAAGTGATTGAGAAGTCCTTTATTATTTAGAACCCTTTGATGGAACATGTGATTAGTTAGATTGAGAAGTCAATTGATTATATGAAGGGATTCTATAATTGAACTTAGTACCTAGTTGGAATAGTTTAATTTAGAACCAACCTTTGAGCTATTTTGAGATTGTGCAAATGATCTACATCCTATTCATTTCGAGAGGAAGTTTAGGTGGTATAAGTGTTGGCCCTTAGTCTTAACCCTTGATACATATGAGTTTAATGCATGAATCCATAAGTTACCACTTCATTAGTGTTGTTAATCTCACTTCTACTTAATTTGGAAAACCACTCATTCATCATCTTTATCTTGTCATTGGATTATTGTTTGTCTACTTTCATTTAATTACTTGTTACCCAAACCATCCATCTATGATTCGTCTCTATAAAATCGTGATAAACGTGATATCGCTTAAGTGCTAGCATCGACCTCCCTGTGGTTCGATAAATTCTTGAATTGGTCAACCCGACTACAAGTTATGGCTAATCAACCACCTACCCTCTTGGTCGAACAAGGTGTTATAACACCCCTTTTTTGGTTCCAAGCACTTCTGTCCTATTTTCTTCGAGAATCCGCTCAAACGCACCTGATTCGTGACTTTCCACTACATATCTCAATGTATCTCTACTTAGGATCAAATCATACATCATTATCATAAGAATCAGAGCTCAAATTCCATGAATTTACACTCTCATTAAACCCCCAAACTTACATGTTGCTCATCCCGAGGCAACGAAATCAAAACCATAAGAGTAAGTGTAAAATTCACAAGTCCATTTAGTCAAGTACAATACATACCTACACATGCAATTCTATTAATTTAAAACAAGTACCACTTGCATCATACATTTTATTCATGCAAAAACATCAATCAATTATAATACGCTTCAAAGTACTAAGTCATCTAGCTCACAAGATAAGTGTTTACTCTTGCTCTCAAGTGTAAAAGATGTACACTTATTAGTTAATATATACGCTCATACTCAATTCATATTTTCGTGTAACCATAAGCTTGACAAAGGTTTCAAAAATCTTCTTATAATCACTTCATTACTAGGATCACAAAGGACTTGCTTTTGGATTGTATGTTGGCTCTCTGTTAAAGGTAGAAAAATATTGATAAAGTGACTAATTCACTAGTAGAAAATTACGAGTTAAATACCAAAAACGTCCCACAGCTTTTTAATTTATCCAAAATAATCCCAAAAAAACTTAAAATCTCTGATTTAGTCCCATACCTTTTCCAAAAGTTTTGATTTAGTCCCATACCTTATTTTTTTCTCCAATTTCATACCATACCTTTTGAAATTTCTCACAAACCGTCCCAAATGTTAGAATCTTCCAAAGTTTTGCTAGGTACCAGCCATTCCTTTTACTATTTCCAGATTTATTTAATAAAATGGCTTTTATATCTTTACATACTCATTTTCACCCAACTTTTCATCAAATTCTTAATTTTCAAAATAGACATAGTCCATTACTACCATATTAGGCCCATCATGCTTCTGTACATTTAATTAAACAATATTAATCTCATAACTAACCAACTTAAAATAGTAACAGTGCCTTTTTTTACCGTTAATCCACAAGGTATCTGGGAGGTTTTACAGCTGCTTCTCACAGCCAACCACGTGCCCCTCAGTGTGATGGTTCAATCCCGTTCCTTCAGCAGACCTTAGCACAACTCTGGTTTGTTTTCTACACTAGGTGTACAGGATGCTGCTACTATTTTTCATCGCAAATTATGGAGATTAAGGTTGCAGAATATAATAGATGGTTACATGCTTCGGGCAACAGCCCAAGATTATTTATTTATGGAATTGAAATATTCATTACACACTCATAGCACTTAAATAAGAGAAGAAGACTCCTCTAGCTACCTATGATAGCTGGAACAGAAACACTCATACAAAGAAAGGAAAGAAACTACAATATTTATTGAAAGATAAAATAGAGGGTGATGGTCGATGCCTTTTGCTTCCTCAAAATTCTTATTTATAGAGGCTCTCGGATCTGAATTCTGAACTTCAAAGCTCTTAATCTTTTGTGACATAACTGTTTACATCACCATAGTTACGTGAGCACTTACATCATCTGCATTGGATGCCAACTTTAGCAGCTGGCTGGTCCCTCTTTCTGCATCGGATGCCTTCTTTTGGGCCATTCTTCTTGTCTTTTACAGGGATCACATGTCTGTTACCCATTCGGAAAAGTCATCTGACTCTTACTTTTTTGAAGAGTCATTTGTCTCCTTTGGTGTCCGAAGGGTCCTTTGGTTCTTGTGTGTTTTGAAGAGGGTTTACCCTCTTTTTTACACGTGTATCCCTTGCTGGAGTGGGTTCAGCAATTCTTATTCTCCATATGCCCAACCTTACTCCTTTTCCAAACTCTGGTTCTGTTTGGGTAGAGCAGCTTGTGCATATTTTGTTTGTCCACTGCCCAAAATGGGCCATGTTACAATATTTCTGATGAGTCTGTTTACTTACCGATATCTTATTTTCCCAAAGAAGCTCTCACTTTTCTTCGAAAGCCTTTTCAGCAAATATTGTCTTCTTTCCTGTTAAGGTATTTAATAGAGAAGACCCATTCATAGACTTATGTTCGAGCTTAAATGGGTACTTCACCTGATCCATGGCTTGAATGCAGACATACAAACCTCTCGCTCTTCACGTCGAGATTTGATCCTCGGAGTAAGTAGAAACCAAGATTGGTTCCTTTTCAGAAGACTCTTTGATTTTGTTTGATGCCCCGACATCTGGTCTTCTGAGCTTGATAAAATGAAAGGCCTCATGGTTGCCTTTCCCCACCGGTCTGGAGCTGCACTGTCGAAGTAGAGTTTCCATACATCTTCTCTGGACAATGTCACATTATTTTCCCATGACTTCACGACTGCTTTCCCTAGCCAGTTTGGCAGTTTTGAATGTTACAGGAAACTTGGTGCAATATTATATATTGAGGCTAAAGCCCCAAAATCATACCGCTGCTTTACATCGTTTAGACTTGAGCCCTCTCTCATCCAAACTCGGGGGTATTCCCCTGATATATATCTATCCGGCATTTTTCTGGACGGATTCCTTGTATGGTATTTAATTTTTCCCAGCTAGCTTGGTATTCCTGCCAATAAGAAAAATTAGATATGTTAATATCAGCCTTAGTGGTCCCCATCATTGGCCTAAGGCTGATCTCTTCCTTTTTAACCCCAAAGGTGTTGGGTTGACTCGATAACTCTAGATGTGACTCCAGAGTCTCGATTTTTCCTTGGACTAGTTCTTCCTTTGGAAGTTCAAATTCAGGACTTGTGCTAAGGATACTTAAATCCCTTGCTCTGGGTTTAGAGCCCCATTCTCGACTACTCTCCTTTTATTGATTGCTATCAATAGCCCAGAGAGTGGCTCTCTTATTTTTCAAATAGACACGTATTGTTGCGGATACAGTCTCGTATGTGATTGGACACTTTGGTCCGATCAATCTCTTGTACTTTTGAGCCCAGCATTGAGCACCAGATTCTCAAATTCCCTTTTGAGCAACTCAAGGTTGTCCATCAAGTGCCTTGAAGCGATCAGGATGTAGTCTATTTCACCTCCCTCCATCTCTTGTCAGGAAATCTGCCAAAAAAATATCAATAGATTTAATAATGACAATATTAAAATCATAATATTGACATTCAGCTTGCCTTCTTAAAAGTCTAGCCTTTTTTGGTTTAGATTCAATTTTATTTTTCAAAAAGGCTTTGACACCCGTGTTATCAATTTTAATGATAAATTTCTTCGTGAGAAGAAATGGCAGTTATTTTTTGAACACCTTCCGAACTGCAAGGAACTCCTTTTCATTGATGTGCCATCTATTTGCCTCATTCTCAGCAAAGAGTCTGCTAGAATATCTGCATGACACCTCTCCTTCCAGTGTGGACTTAGTTAGAACCGCTGCCCACCAATAGTAACTAGCATCTGTATATAGTACCAAATCATCCTCATCGTTTGGAATGGCTAACTTCGGGAGCTTCTTGCAAATCTCCTTTAATTGTTTAACTATTTCTAGGTGTGATTTCTCCCATTTGAACTTGGCATCTTTCTTTAACAGAGGACTGAACACCTTTCTGTATTGCGCTAGATTGTTGATGAACATTCCAGCAAAGTTGACAACTCCTAAGAAGCTTTGGAGTTGTTTCTTGTTTTTGAGATCTTCAGGAAATCCTTGAACCTTTTCTACAATGTGTGGTTGTAAAACAATCCCAGACTCATTGATCTCGAGTCCAAGAAACTCAATCTGTCTTGTTGCTATTACAGCCTTCATTTCAGAAAGCACCAATCATTCCTTGTAACACACTTCTGAAAATACTTCTAAATGCGCCAAATGCTCCTTCATGTTCTTTGAGGCTGTAAGGATGTCATCCACATAAACAAACATGAATGAGAAATAATCTTTTAAAAGATTATCCATATTCCTTTAGTATATCTAGGGTGCGTTTGCCAAGCCCATTGGCATGACATTCCAGATATAATGGCCTTGTGGTGTGGAGAATGCTGTGAACTTCTTGCTTCTCTCTTCCATCATAATCTGGTAGAAACCAGATTTGCAATCAAACTTTGAGAATACCTTGGAATTCTTGATACAGTTGACCAAGTGTTCCCTACTTGGTATGTTGTATCCATCAAACTCCAAGATGTTGTTGATCTCTTTATAGTTGATCACAAGTCTCGGCTTCCCCCGGTTGACTTCTCCATGATTTCAAACCAGAAATTCTGGACTGCTGTATGGAGATACTCTTGGTGATATTAACTTAAGGTTCAGATGTTCCTTAAGTATTAGCTGTATATCCTTTCGATCCTCTTGGTTCATTAGGATAGGCTTGTATCTCACGAACTCATACTCCTTTTCTTCTTTTACTTTGAGTGAAGCTTTGAGCTAGTTTTTATCCCACTGTGCTAGAGGATCTTCATTGAAGTTCATCTGTATCTTCTTCTTGATGTCCTCCAAAGGTGTTTGTTCTTTGATTATGACGTAGCTCTGTAGGCTTTCTCCAGAGCTTGCTTTGAGAAGGTGGATTTTTTTTCCTTCAGTTTCTCCATCTTCCATCCTCCTCTAGTCTCGGTTCTCATTTAGAGGACTGCTTCACCATATTTCCTTCGACATTCATCTTTGGATGGCTAAGTTTTTCTTCATTATCACCATGCTTGCTGCGCAATCTGATTGACATTTTTCTTTGAAATGCATTACGCAGTCTTGGTGCGATGATCTTATGTTCAAAAAAGGTTGTAAAAATAAGCCTTTGTGTTGCGTTTTCTTGGGTAAAACACTTGAATGTCTATAGAAAATTATTTCCTAACAGAATATCTGCTCCGATATCATGAAAATATATCGGTGGAGTTTTTACCTTGTACCATGGGGTACGATCCGCTCCTCCGATCATGATCTCCGCTTGCTTGATTCCTCTTTTACTGTTGGCAAATCTTCGCCTGAGCCATTAAGAAAGACTCCTTCCTTTGCTATACGGATACCGACTCCTGAATCAATGTATGCTGCAAAATACTCTGCACGGTGCTCCTTATATATCATCCCGACGGTGATATATATAAAAAATTGACTTGAGGTCATGGGTAGATCAGAGATTATAACCTTGATTTTCTACTAGTGAACCTTGTATCTCTTCCATTTGACTGTGAATTCCATTCCATCTTGTAGTCGTTCCCAAGGTTTGTGATCCTCGAGAAACTCCAAACCCAACATAAACTAGTTGTTCTGGGAACCTTCCTACAACTCCCTCAATAATTAGCTCAAGATCACCAAGTTTGAGTTGTCCTTGATATCTCCCAATTGTTGGCTGTTGAAGATAATAAAAGACATCACAAGGAATAGAGTTTTTATTTTTGGTGATATCGAATATTACTTCGACTCCTCTCCATCCTTCTGGGCATTTTAGTTCACCTTTAGTAATGAACTTCTCTGGTTCCTGGATTACCTCCACGATCAGCTTCATTCCCATTTTTCACTAATCATTCTGTCTTCTTGGAAAGAAATCATTCTCTGCTCAAATCTGAGGCTGTATTGCCTGCTCTAGACAGGCTTATCCCTAATTCACAAATCCATGTCGTGGATTGGCGGTAACTCTATTATTTTTGGTATAGTTGCGCATACAACCCTTTTGAACACTTTTGGTATCTCAATGTACTCCTTCATTTGGAATAGATTCGAATGATGAGTATTGGAGAGAGCATATAAGATACTGTAGGCAATAGATTACGGCCGGTTCCTTTCTTTCATCAAATCTTTATTCTTGAAGTCTTGATGAAGGATGAGTACTCTACTGAAATCTTTATCTACCAGATTATAGGTAATCCTTGGATAGATATAGGATGCCACCTTGCCCACGTACAGGTTTCCTGAGATTCCTCCCAGGCTCGCCTCTCTTGTATTCTTGATCCTCTTATCAAAGATTACAATATCAATTGGTGTATCGATACCTTCTTTGAAAGTTGCTTTGATAAGGATCCGAATAGCTCCGATATGGATCCAAGACATGGTCTTGGCAACTTCTCTCTGGAGTTTACTGAGTTCCTTCTTGATCTCATCAACAGGAACTAGTTGCATTTCCATAACATTTCCCGTGAGCTCCATGGGGATGGCAATTTTCCCTTCGGTCACTTTGTATATAATGTTGTATTTTTTTCTTTTGAAGCTGAGGAACCGCTCTAATCATCCCACGGTGAATCCGTCGTATAAATCAAGTCTTGGGTCCTCTCTCATGATTCTCATAAGAGTCTTATGACAGATATTTATCTGGGAAAAGAATCCAGACATGTCCTCTTGCATCTCCTGTCTAAAGTTTTCTTCTTCACTCCAACTCATCTTCAGAGGATTTGTCTTAGCTGAAGAATTCTTCTTCATAGATGCTCTCGTCTGAGGTTATATCTTCAAACTGATATACTTGTACTCGGAAGTAAATAGCTTCCTCTATTTCTGGAGTGGTTTCAAATTATCATACTCCCCGCTTCTGATTTTCTGGGCAATCTAGTGAGATATGCCCTCTTGCACCACACGTGTAGCAGTTACAATTCTTGAATCTTTCATTGGCTCATGTGGGTGCTATTCAGAATGTCTTTCTTATGGGAGTTCTCCCTGTACTCCTCTGGTTTGATCCCGGGGATGAGGCTTGATTTCTCAAACTCCATCTTGTTGGTCCAGACCTTTGCCCTGATTTATAGCTTCACGCCTTCTGTTTGGACCAAAAGGATCTCGATCTTCTGGACCTCCATTCTCCGCTCCTTTGAGTGTAAGGATGATTTTTCTTCATCCTTTTCTGCTTCCTTGGACTTTTTCCAATGATGGTTGGAAGATCATTACTTTCGCAACATAAGGGTACTGTCTTGTTGATTCCCCTTAATCACTTGTAGTTTTTGTGTAGTGATGCTTGATGACACCACTCTGCAATCTTGGCTTTGAGGAAGGACATTCTTCTTGCTATTGAATCCAGCTCACATGGTTCATATTCTTTGATCAATATTTCTCTCCATGGGCTTGGAATCTTGGCAAAGAATAGGTGGAATACTTCCTCTTCCTTCACCTTTGACTTCCATCTATACTCTGTGAAGAGTTTTATGTACTCATCTACGTGACAGATGTCAAGTAGTTCCAGGCTGTATAGGGCATTCCTATACTTCTTCTTCTTTTCTTCATCCATTCCTTCGAAGTAACCTAGTTCGATGAAGTGGATCTTGAAGGTCTTGGCCATGCGATCAACAATATTTCTGAGGTCTTCGCCATCCATGGCGTCCTTCTTGACTTCATCTGAGAGCTCCTCCCTAGCGCACTTTACTGATCCCTCCAGGCTCATGGTTAGGAATCTTATGTACCCTTCTTTATCCAACTCAAGTGCACCTCCTACAATCTTCATAGCATTGGTCCACTCATCGATCAAGGTTTCCCTATTCTTGAAGTCTAGAGTATCAAGATTTAGGATCAACCCTGCATGGATTTATTTGTTTAAGGTGAGACCAACCATATGGGGTGTTGTGTAAATTAGATCCCTGAACTCATCTTGCTCCGATCGATATTCCAATTGCCTTCATTTTGAAATTTCCTTGGGTTTGGGATTTCACTTCTTGTCTTGCTTCATGGACTCCTGTGATCCAGAGATTTCTTCATTTTGGCTCAGATCCTGTTGGGTCTGAGGAGCCTGAGATTGTTGTTGTGAGTTCGAAGTCTCTCCAATGTTCATCTTCAGATCTACGATAGTTAGTCCTTGGAAGAACTCATATAGATCTTGTAGATCCTCAAGATTCGCTCTTTCTATCTGGGGATGTGGATTCTCCTCAAAGGATAGTTATCATCTTCTCACTCTCCGTCTTTAGCCTTGTGACCTCAGTCGTCTTTCCCTTTGGTATAAAAGGGGTTCTATTCTGAAGGTTGGTGGCAACCTTCCTCCTGGCCTTCTCCCTGTCACCATAGTTTCCAGGGACTCTACTTGCTTTATCAACATCATGATGAGGTCGAGTTGTTTGTTCTGCAATGTCTCCATCTTATCCATCTTGAGGCTGATCTCAAATATCATCTTGGACATGTTTTGCAATATTCTCCAATGAATTTCACCGTCTTCTGTAATTCTCTAAGATCTTGATTCATCTTAGAGTTATCTGCCTCGATCTCTTTCCACTCTGTCATTTTGACCACCATGAAAAGTAATAGGGCTTGCAGATCTCTCTTAGACCTTAGTTTGGCCGTCTTCTCCATTGTTCGTGTTTGGGGACAAGTCCATGGATCTTGGTAAAACTTTGGAGTTCCACTATGTTTCTTGACACTTCTTTGGAGTATCTTATTTCCATCTGGTGACTTTCCTCCAAATGTTCTTCCTCGGTGTAATTGGCATGAGCTTCTACCAGTTTTCATCTTCGGTCGAGACCATCCCAGAATTGGTCGTCGGCCTCTTCTTTCTTTTTCGCAATTTGTATATACAAAATATTGTAGTATTGTTATCTAGAGCTACTTGTTTCATCATATCCAACGGGCTAATAGGCGCTATTGCTCCAGTTTTGAATAGGGCTTATAGTCCTATCACTCTCGGATGTCGAACTTTTTTTTGGATTCATATTTCTTTGAAACTCTCCTCTCATTAAGTGATATAAGTTTATAATAATTTTTTCCATTCATAGATAAATAAACCTAGGGCTCTGATACTATTTCAAAGCGCATAGATATGATGAAAATAGAGTATAAAATGAGTTAAATATAAGGTACAAGGGTTATGTTGTAAAAGGCGTGTTGCTGAAAATGTGTTGTTAAAACTAGGTTTGGCATTAGCAAATTTAGATAATTTTTAATAAAAAGGACCATTTTGGAGAGATTTTAAAACCTGTGGGACTAATTTGGAGAAATTAAGTTTTCTGAACTATTTCCAAAAAAGTAAAAAGGTATGAGACCTTTAAGGTTTAAGCCCAGAGAATTACCTTGGAACTTTGCTTTTCATCAACAACTTCATCTTCTCCTCTTATTCTCATGATCTTTGCAATTTATCATTCTCATTCTTTTCCTTGGCATCAACATCTTTATTTCTCCTTTCTTCAAAGTACAAGGGTACCAATTTCGGGCACTACCCTTCTAAGCAGTCGGGGTACCGGTTTCAGGCACTACCCCTAACAAGATTTAACCATATTTTTCTTTTCTTCATATCGCTCAACCAAATTTTCTTTTCTTTTCTTTTCACATTTAAGCTATCATATATTCCCTCAACTCTCTACTAATGAATATGGTATTCAACAAGGCTCAAGTAAAGGATAAATAAAGGCTTTTTATCAAGGCTTACCAAAGAAAAAGCTTGTAAAGGCTCAACAGGGCTTCCAATGATTTATACAGTATATGGGAAGGTAAAATTTGGCTAAGTGACTCAAATAACCAATAATGACCTGAGATCATGTCCTAATAACTAATTAATCATAAGTCTCACATTAGACTCCACGCCAAGTTCTAGAATACGGTCATATGAATGATTCTCACAAGAATAAACTATCATGCATGGATGTAGCATGATTTCATAAGGTTCAAATTCACACATGGCAGGTAAACAGATTCCTAAGAACTCCTCATAGATATAATCAAGATCAATTCCATAATGAACTTCACATATTTAACAAGTTATATATGTTTCTCATCAACAAAATCAACACTTGCAAAATACGAACGCAACATACTTAGCAAAGAACCCATCATATCAATTCCAATCAGTACCACCAATCAAATCTAACCTCATGAATCAAGTATCACACATCAATCTAATCTCAAATTAGAATCAGAATATAAGTACATGACACTCACACCACCAAATGCCCATCCTGTAAGAAGAAAAAGAGAAGGTGGATGAGATGAAGCAGATAAGATGATAACCTGGCACCCTCTACTCCTCCGGAGCATCATCATCATCATCACCTCGGCGCCAATCATCGAAATTTTTCTGAAGTGTATCAACATTCTATTCAATGTTTCATAGTTATCATTCAAATCTCTGATCCATCACCACATAGTTAGCATGCAGCGCGTTGTAATGCATATCAAGCGCGACATAGCTCGTCGTCAGTAGGCCCAATTGAAGGTTTGTCTCCTTCTGATTGTTGTTCAAGTTGACAAGATTCTCATTCATCAATATGAACTGCTCACTATAATACTCCTCAGGGCTGCCCCACTGCTGCTGTTGTGGCTGTGCTGTATATGGTGGTGGTGGCATCTTAAGCTGCTGCGGAATATCCATCCCAGGATGGATCAGGTCCTATCCAAACATCTCAACATGCTCATCACATTGCTCTCCATGCTGATGCTGCTGCTACTGCTACGGCTCTAGCTGCCATTGCTGCCCTTTATCTATAATCCTATATAGCTCCTGATACATCTCAGCAGCATACATCTGAGCCCAGTCCTCCAATCACCTCTCCTCAAACACGTAATTGATATAGCCTCATGCGCCAGAGTGTTCATCAACTGATTATCCTCATTTTGGATCGTAGTCAATGCCCTCACATTGTATGAAACATGAAAGAAAAGGGCTTAGAAACCCTAGTGTACAACCAATCTCCATCTCGATGATAAGCAAATCCAGCTTTAATACACGCACTCATGACTAGGTCTGGATCCTCCATGATAGGTGTGATGCTAGTGAAGTCCATGTGGTACGACTCAGCCACAGGAGTAACCAATCCTCCTGTATTCACTCTCTGAAAAGTGGAATTCTAGAATCTATAAAGCTGCTGAATCAAATACGAGCCCACATTAAACTACACTCCATTCATCATACATCATAGAGCATACAACTCTCCCCTCGAGGCAATTCCCCTTAGATCAGGCAAACAATGTGTTTTCCAAAATTCTATCCATGTATCTAGGAATGAGATTACGAATCAAAGCAGCATGAGCTTCCTTCAACTTGAAATCCATGTCCTCACCTGAAATCGATCTCCAAAAATCATTTGGGCTGAAGTACCCATTTTCATGCCTAGAAATCCCTCTCGAAGTTCCTAGCAGAATATTAAAATCCTTAGCTGTCCATGTTCTCATCTCGCCTCCCAGCTGGAACGAGCACTCATAAGGGAGAGAACTAGAACCCTTCTTAACCATGATCGAGCACAAAACCTTCGCAGTCACATGAAAGTACGTCAGCTTCTTCAACTCCATGAAATGACGAATGCCCACTTGATCGAACATCCACATTATATCATCACGGATGTTCATTGTAATCATGGACCCATCATTCTGGTACCTTGTTCAAATGATCTTATCAAACATAGACCCCATCGATCCTTTATGTCCTTCCAATTCGCCATCCTTAAGTGGAAATTCCTAGGTAGCCTCTCCTTAAGGCGTAATTTCTTTGTGATCTTGTCTTCACGAAGCTGCCTATCCTCCCTCTTCTTGGAGTGGATCTCAATTGCCTTTTCTTTTTCTACAAAACAATACTTCAATACCAAACAATTACAAGGAAAACAACTAATCCTAGTTCAAAACTAACTACACATGAAACCCTACTCAAGACTTCAAGCTATACATGTATAATCAATTCCAAATAATCATGCTCCCAATCTCCATATGTTCATAAAATTCAACAATGAATCATACACATGCTAATCCAGTTTCACTTCAAATTCAACTCCTCAACAAGAATTTTTAAACAATTGCATTATCACTTCACTTTCTTATGCATACACCTATAAAATCCTACAATTCAACTCAAAATTTTGCATGCTTCACTTCACCACTCAATTTACTCAACAACTTCATGTAAACATCAAGGTCTAACAACAAATCAATAATTAAAATCGGACCCATCACTTGTTCATACGAGATTTCACACAAGAAATTCAAATTACACTGTGAATCCATATAAAAATGAGTTCAATCAACTTACCCACTTAAAATCAAGCAATAGAACTTCAATCTTAGGGTAATAGAGTCAAGAGAATGTACCTTTTGATCCAGCCATAGTGTAGTATCAACAAGAAACAAAAATCCCCAAATTGAATGGAAAACCCTAGTTTTTCAACTAAAAATCTCCAAATTCGTGAGAATTAGAGTATGGGAAGGGTGAAAAGTGGTTTAATTGAAGTAGAATGGAGTGAAATCAAAGTTTGGAAGAGTGGGTTTTTGGTTCGCAGAGGATTCGAGTGAGGGTGGTGTGAAGAATGTACGGAACGGGGGCGAAAATAAGACTTAAACATGACTTACCTGTGCAGTTCGACTCAAACTAGGTGGTCGAACCACCTCGTCGTGGTTGAACCACGCTTTTGGACAACTTCAACACTATGGTTCGACTTGAACCTTTGGTCGAACCAGGACGTCGAGGTCAAACCAGCCTGTAGCAAACTTTCAGGTGGCTGGTTCGACTCGAACCCTTGGTCTAACCACAACACTCTTGGTCGAACCAGCCTGTAACATTTTCTCTGATTCCCATTTCGACCCAAACCATTTGGTTCAACCTTCCTCCTTGGAAGAACCATGCCCTTGTTCATTCAAACTCGATTCTTCTTCATCCCTTACAAACTTCAAGCCCAAAAACGATCATTAGGTACCAAAACAGAGCAAAAGTAAAGCTAGAGAACCACCATTAGGACTCACTAATAATCATATGTATACTCCGCATACGACTCAATAAATAAAACACCACTGAACATTAGGCAAATCGCAAAAAAATCAACACATCAACACCGATTAAAGTATTAATATGCCGAATAAAATCAACTCTCCTAACAAATGTTACAAAGAAAAGATTATACTCTCGGTGCTTGATGAGCATTTTCTCAACACACAATATTAATCCCCAAGTGCGAAGGATGCTATTGTAGCTTTGATAAGCGACCAAGTGATTATTGAACCCAAATGATGTATTATTATCAACTTAATTATAATCTAACTTATTAAGACTAATATGGCAATATAGTTGTGATAATTAAGTAACCAATAAATAAATAATTAAAATAACAATTAAAATAAACAAGCAATAGAGATTAAACGAAAGTGAAAAAGTGAGAAATTAGATAGTCCTTTGGAACATCCAGTTTTACTCATTAACTTCCCTCCCGTATATCAATGTCCGACTCTGCCTTGTGGGTATGGAAACATTACTAAACCATGCAAATCTACTCTATAGACACAAGTAAATAAGCATGTGATACGTGTGAATATCATTAGAGCAAGTGATATAATTCACCCCCCTTTCTAGGTACTATCAGTATCAATTATTTCCCGTGCACTAAGTACTCTAACCCGATATGATCTCCCATTATAGGTACTATGAAGTTATTTTCCTTGTCCTACTAATTACCCGATCATATTCAATTAACAAGTATTTATATAAGATAGTTCTAATGAGACTTCGGAGTCCCCTTACTTATAATCATAACATGTAATCTTGCTCAGCAGTGAACACACTCAATCAATAATCAAGATATGTATTCAGACTCTACATAACAATTAGTGATACACAAAACAACTCTGAGTATGAATTAAAAAGGCATAGTCTTATATAAAATAAACCTCAAGTAGTGTTGTATGGAGTATACACACGAAAGTTCAATTAATTCATAAAACCTTCATAAATCCTAGAACTACTGGAGCGGTTCTAGCCCATGATTGATCGAAGATCAATCATGGTAGTTGGATAGATCTTACCCATAGTCTTGAAAATTACAAGATAAATTAAGATGCGAAGTACCCTAGATGTGGGCACCGTCGCGTCTCTCTCCATCTTGAATCTATACTTGGTTCACACTTGATTTGACAGACGAATCTTCTCTACAGCTCCGTGGATGATGGTAGGGTTTCAGATGTTGTCTAGAATGAAGGTGATTGTTGAGAGTGAAAATAAGTGTGCATTAGCATCTAATTTAAGACCTTGTTGATGAGAATTGTTGTTATATATTAGTACAAGTATCTTATATTCAATATATGTGAGAAAAAGGTGCAATTGAGGTGTTTTGTTGTATTTTATGTGGAAAAAAGATCAGAAGTGTAAAGTTGGAGAAAATGTGCAATTTATGCAATGATGCTGAAAAATGCACGTTCAACTTGTGTAATTTTTCTGTATTCATGTGGAGATCTGAATTGAAATTATGATACATGGTGGGAAAGCCACAGAAGATAGGGTCATTTTGGCATAAAGAACACCTCAATCGGATTCCAAATGAGAAATTTATGATGAAAGTGGTGACGTCGCGCAAGCTGTACAGAATGGAATGGTTGTGCCACTTTGCATGACTTGTTACATATTCAAACGTTTGGAGTTTCTGTGAGTTCCTTATATGATAGAAATCCAAGTAAGAGAAGATCGTGTGAGAGCAAGATATAATTACCCGATATTTTTCATTGTCACCTAGACAGGCATACTTCAAGTGTTCCGATGGCGGTTTCAACTCTTTTTTCTTCTCTTTTTTCGCTATGCTTTCTCAATCCAATGGCAAGTACTTTCTAATCCACTTCACCTCTTCAAACTTGGTCCTTTGTGATTCATACCTGTCATCACCTAAAGCAAGTAGATTTTCAAGAATCTCAATACTTACCTCATTAGAGAGCTCATCTAGCTCTGTGGTGGGAAAAGTAAGAGACCACTCTAAGCATGTCTCTAAGGAACCCTTTGAAAGGATCAAAGACATATCTTCCTTCACTATCTCCTCCACCATATCAATGCTGTGACACTGCGTCTCCATCGGCATCTTCATTGCTTTATCAAGGTCGGATAGGACCTCTTCTTTATACATCCGCATCCTTAGCTCACCTTTCTGAATATCAATCATAGCTCTAGCAGTGGCAAGGAATGGTCTCCCTAAGATAAGGGGAACATTATCCTTGTCATCTTCCATCTCAAGTACAAGAAAGTCCACAGGAAAGACCAGTTTCTCTACTTTCACAAGAACATCTTCAATCATTCCCTTCGGAAAAGTCATAGACTTATCCGCCAATGGTAGAGCAACCATTGTGGGAGTTAACTCCCCCAAACCAAGCTCTTGAAATATTAACTGGCATTAAATTGATGCTTGCCCCAAGATCGAACAAGGCTCATCGTGCCGGCCCCTTCCAATCTCACATAGAATAGTAAGCTTCTCGGATCTTTTAACTTAGCTGTCAGCTTTTTCTGAATGATTGAGCTACAATTCTCAGAAAAATTCACTGTTTCAATTCTGTTCAAGCTTCTCTTCTTCAATAGAATATCCTTAAGAAAGCGGGTATAATATGACATCTCTAAGATTGCTTCAGAGAAAGGAATGCTCAAGCTTATCTTGTTTATGATATCTATAATCTTCTTGAACTTTTCTTCAATCCCTTCTTGACTAACTTGAAAGGAAACGGATGAGGTATCTTTGTCTTGGGAATCCTCCATTCATCGCATTCAACCTTCTCTGCTTTATCCTTCTCGGCTCTCAATCTCTTTACTCTTTCCCATTTATTCTGTGCTATAAGCTCAATATTATGCTCTTTGGATGGTACTGGAGTAGCATCAACATCAAGTAAAGCATTCGGTGTAGAAAATAGTGCCAATTGAGGTGGTTCGATCGTGGTTCAACCATGGGTACTGGTCGAACCAGGTGAATAGTGGTCGAACTATACTTAAAAAAGTGTGCTCTCCCCTGGATAGGTTGGTTCGACCATGGTTTAACCAATAGGGTTGGTCGAACTATGACTGTCGTGGTTGGACAGTGCTTCAGAAAAATAGAGTGTTGAGGACAAGCTGGTTCAACCTCGGTTCGACCAACTGTCTTGTTCGAACCATGAAGGTTATGGTCGAACCGATCGTCTGAATCATCCAGAGGTTGCCCAGGTGCTTGGTTCGACCTCCACCATGTGGTTCAACCTGCTTGCTTGGTCGAACCTTGGTCAAATCGAGCACCTGGAGCTTCAAAATTCATTTCTGGCATCATTGATCCCTCATACTGCGTTCCAGACCTTAACGTGATGGCATTGCACTTTTTCGGGTTTGTTATACTTTGAGATGAGAACTTCTCCTTCTCTATGGTTTGCGTCAAATTGGTTAACATTCCTGCCATCTGCCCCATCAACAATGTCAAGTCCTTTATCTGCTTAGATATATCCTTATGATTTGCACTAATCTTTGCCTCAAGCTTCGCCTCTAGGCGATCCACTCTCGTATCATTCCTTGCCATGTAACTGTCCACCGTATCCTCAAAACTAGGTTTTCCTTCTTCGATTTTAACACCCAGATCAACACCAACAGGAGGTTATACTGCAACATTAGGATTACTCGATGAAAACTCCAGCCTCGTTGGTTTTTTATAATTACCAGGAGGAGCACAATTATTATAGTTCCCTTGATAATTTTGGTTTCTTTGATTTTGGAACCTCATTCCTTGAATACTCTGACCCATGACATAGTTTGCCTCTTCCAATTCCTGTTGGCTAGCTCCTTCATAACCAACATCCTGCTGCATAATTAGTACACACTGAGCTATGTCAGTAATCTGCTTCTGCTGAGACTCAAGTAGCTTGTTGATATTAGCTAAACTAGAGATGATTTCATCTTCTTTACTCTACTTAACCATCGTTTGCTCAACCTGTGCTACTTTTCCAAGAACATAAGGACCTCTTACTCTAGCAGTTGGCCAATCTCTTGAATTCATCAAAATATTCTCAAAGAACTTTTCGGCCTCTAAAGATGATTTGTAAGCAATGCTCCATTTGACGAAGTATATTGTAAAAATCGAGAATCACAATCCAATCTATTCCAAAAAATACTGATGCATTGAGCTTTAGATAGCCTATATTGTGGACACATTCTAAGCATGTCCTTGAATCTATCCCAAGCCTTATAAAACTTCTCATTACCATTGATAGCAAATTGATTGAATTCTTGTTTCATCTTAAACACCTTTGAAGGTGGCATGTATCTCTCCAAGAACTTCAATTTCAATTGCTCCCAGGTAGTACATTTAGCAGCATCAAGAGTATCGTACCAATCTCTCGCCCTTTCAGTAAGTGAGAACTTAAACAATATAATCCTCCTCGCATCCTCATGAGTTCCTACATTCTTTTGTGTACTTGCATACCCCATGAATTTATTTAGATGTTGTTGAGGATCTTCAAAGGTTCCCCAGAGAAGCGACTCCTTTTAATCATGCTGATCAGAGTAGGGTGAAGATCAAAATAAGCTCTAGCCCCTCTTGCTCCTAATAACCTCGCATTGCCTCCTCCACTATTCTTAAAGACTTCACGGATGGCAAGATTATCAGGATTCACCGCCATGTTGACAACTTCTACTTCCGATTCGTCTCTGGTAGCAGCTTCAAATGCTTGCAAGTTCAGATCGTCAACTTCTCCTCCTAAATTAAGAGCTTCAGTTCATGTTCTTCCTTTTCTTCCTCGATGATGCACCAATCTCTGGATTAAAAGGTGCTAACTCTCCTTCCTTTAATCTAGTGTGCATACACCTAAGAAAAATAAGCGTTAGAAAATCAAGACAAGAATAAAATAGTCTCAATTAAACTAGAAATAATAAATTAATAATTAATGTCGTTCCCGGCAACGGCGCCAAGAACTTGATGAGCATTTTCTCAACAAACACTATTAATCCCCAAGTCTGAAGGATGCTATTGTAGCTTTGATAAGTGACCAAGTGATTATCGAACCCAAAGAACGTATTATTATTAATTTAATTATAATCTAACTTATTAAGACTAATATGGCAATATAGTTGTGATAATTAAGTAACCAATAAAAAAATAATTAAAATAATAATTAAAATAAATAAGCAATAGAGATTAAACGAAAGTGAATAAGTGAGAAATTAGGTAGTCATTCGGGCCATCCAGTTTTACTCATTAACTTTCCTTCCGTTTATCAAAGTCCGACTCTGCCTTATGGGTATTGACGCATCACTAAACCATGCAAATCAACTCTATACACAAAAGTAAATAAGCATGTGACACGTGTGAATATCCTTGAAACAAGAGATATAATTCACCCTCCTTTCTAGGTACTATCAGTATCAATTATTTTTCATGCACTAAGTACTCTAACTCGATATGGTCTCCCTTTATAGGTACTATGAAGTTATTCTCCTTGTCCTACTTATTAACTCGAATCGTATTCAATTAACAAGTATTTATATAAGATAGTTCTAATGAGATTTTGGAGTTCCCTTACTTAGAATCATAACATGTAATCCTGCTCAGCAGTGAACGCACTCAATCAATAATCAAGATATGTATTCAGACTATACATAACAATTAATGATGCACAAAACAACTCTGAGTATGAATTAAAAAGGCATAGTCTTATATAAAATAAACCAGAAGTACTATTGTACGGAGTATACACACGGAAGTTCAATTAACTCATAAAACCTTTATAAACCCTAGAACTACTGGAGCAGTTCTAGCCCATGATTGATCGAAGAACAATCATGGTCGTTGGATAGATCTTACCCATAGTTTTAAAAATTACAAGTTAAATTAAGATGTGAAATAAAACCTAGATGCTGGTGGCATCGCGTCTCTCTCTGTCTTGAATCTTCACTTGGTTCTCACTTTATTCGATAGACGAATCTCTCCCCATAGCCTCGTGGATGATGGTAGTGTTTCGCATGTTGTGTAGAATGAAGGTAATGAATTGTCTCTTTTCTAAGCTGCGTAAGGTCTTTCTTTTATAACTTTAGCTCTTCTTATGGACCTGGGATGAGCTTTTTGAGCAAAAACATATACTGAAGGTGTAAAAATATGAATCCAAAAGTTTCTCGCATATTGGTTCGACCAACACCCTTGGTCGAACCACACATGGCCAAGTCGAACCTGCCTGTAATGAACTGGCAGGTGGCTAGTTCGACTCGAATAGCTAGTTGAACCATAAGCTTGTGGTCAAACCACAACTGCTTCTCTTAGGCTTTTGGTTCCACCACAGTTTGACCAGCACCTCTAGTCGAACCACATCATCGTGGTCAAAGTGCTCTTCTGCTAACTTTTGGTGCCTGGTTTGACTTGAACCGATGGTCAAACCACCTCCCATTTGGTCGAACCAGGTGCTAACTTCATCCACTTCCGGTTTTGAGCACTTTTGTCCTATTTTCCAACAAAAATCCACTCAAACGGCCTCTCACGCACCTGATTCGTGACTTTCCACTACATATCTCGATTTATCTTGATTTAAGATCAAATCATACATTTTTATCACATGAATCAGAGCTCAGATTAAGTGAATTTACACTCTCATCAATGCTACGATGAGGTAAGTACATCTCAACCCCAAACTTAGTAGAAACTATAATCAAAACTAATTTTGCAAAAAGATGAAATTTTCGATATGTAAGCACGTCAAATATAAAAATTTCTTACTCACACCAATGAAATAAACCAATAAAATAGGAGGTAAGCCCCCAACAGGCGCTCTTGTTTAACATCAGAGAGTCACGACGGTACCATATCAATGCAAGGTATCCTCAAAGACGATGCAAGCATCATCTGGCAACTTATAATGTTTCAATCGATGGTCATTCACCGTTTGATGTCTCCGTCCTTGTCCATGATCTCAAAACTCCCCCCTCCGCAGGCTCTATGGATAATGAATGGGCCCGTCCACTTTGATTTCAATTTTCTTGCAAAGAGCTTCAAATGAGAGTTAAAGAGTAATACCTCATCTCCTTGATTGAATTCCTTGTAGGTGATCTTCGAATCATGTCATTTCTTCATTCTTTCTTTGTAGATCACCGAATTCTTGTAAGCTTGATTTTTGAACTCGTCTAGATGATTGATTTGAGTTAACCTCAACTCCTTTTGATCTTTAAGACACATGTTCAAACTTCTCAAAGCCAAAAAGCTTTATGCTGAATCTCTACGGGTAAGTAGCACGACTTCCCATAGACAATATGATAAGGAGATATGTCAAGCACAGTCTTATATGCAGTTCGGAACCCCCACAAAATATCATCGAGCCTTATAGCCCAATCCTTTCTATTGGTTCCAACTACTTTCTCTAAAATTTGTTTCACTCTAAAATTAGTAACCCTATACGTAACACCGTCTTCCTTGAGAACCTTTTCATGAAGCTTGTTGACAAAGTGGGAACCTCCATCACTTACAAGTGCTCTAGGAACTCCATAGCGTGAAAAGATATATTTCTTCAAGAAAGACAACATGGTCATTGAATCATTCATGCGAGCAGGAATGGCTTCCACCCACTTAGAAAAATAATCTACTGCTAGAAGGATGTAGAGAAATCCATTAGATAGGGGACACGGCCCCATAAAATTGATTCAAGGAAGAACGAGCCGAAACAAAATTGTTAGAAATTACACCAACTCGACCAGAGTCCTGAGCTTGAGTCAAGCTCAGTCAAAAGTCAGTTTTTTGATCAGTACGTCTTCCAGAAGGTTCTAGGCCTATAAATACACCATTTGCATGATTTTTACAGAGGAATCAATTCTGGATCAGACCTACACCTAATTCACACAATTTTTTTACACACTTTACCCTTTCATTCCATCCATCCTCATCTCCATCCATCTACACTTGAGTCCATCCATTAAATCCACCATCCAAGTGATCAAGGAAGCAAGGGGGAGTGAAGATTACAAGAAGAAGAAGGAGAAACTTTATTGAAGGACTTCAAAGGGGGAATCTATTTCTAATTTTTGTGAAGTTCTTTATTGTTTTGTCATGGGATTTATAGATACAATTGTCTATGTTGTTTTCTCTAAGACTATGATATGCTAATCTCCTTTGTGAGATTAACTCCATGATTGGTGTTTGATAATTTAGTTTTTATGCAATTTAGCTTTGATCTTAATTGGACATTTGTGTTATTTCTATCATTGATGTTAATTGCATGATTTATATGTTTGATTTATGTGATCAATTGTCTTGGGCATCTGATTAGATTGAAAAATAAATTATGTGTTTAGGATAGTTCATTGAATCATTTCATCATACACTTCATGTGCATTAATTTAGAATGAGATAGAGATATCCTTAAAGATTTAGAACCTTTTGATAGAACATTTGATTAGCTTAATCGAGAGATTGGTTGATTATGTGAGGAGACCCAAGCCATTAGTGAATTCAAAGTACCTCAAAAGGGAATATTGCTTATGATTTAGTACATAATTAGGGAACTCATAAAGTAATTAGTACCTAGTGGGAGGTGTTCGCTATGATATCAATCCTATGTTCTTTTGAGAGCCTTGTTGAGGGCCTACAACTTAAGTAACTCGAGAGAGAGAGAGAGAGCTTAAGATACATTAGTGATCGCTTCTATGCCATATCCATGAGAGATTAGAATTAATTGCATGACTTCTTAATTATCTATACCATGATTGTTGCTAATCTCATCCTTGCATAATTTGGAACTTATCCATTTATTCTTGCATTCATGTTAAAATTTATTTCTTGCATCGTTTAATTGCATCTATATGCATGATCATCTATTCTCCCTTTCGACCGTCCTTAAAAAATCACGACAAACTTGAGATCGCTTAAACTCTAGCATGTTCTTCCCTTGGGTTCCATATTTTTATTTCTTGGTCACTCGTTGTACACAACGATAGATAATTCTTACTTTTAAAACGCACATACAAAAATTCGATCATCAAGCTAATGGCAGATGCCAAGATCGGACAATAACCTTCACACTCCCAAGTGATGAAGGAACAACGATCAATAAAGTGAAGAGTGGTTTTGTACCACGAATGATTTCTGCACTGAAGGCAGTAAAGATATTGAAGAAAGAAACTTGTCAAGGGTATTTGGTGAATATAATGGATACTTCATTTGAGACTGTTACAATATCTGATGTACGTGTTGTATGTGAATACTCAGATTTATTTCCTGACGATTTGCCCGGAATCGCAGTGGATTGACAAGTTTAATTCATTATAGATTTGACACCTGAGGCAGCACCAGTATCGAAGGCACCATATAGAATGGCACCCACGGAGCTACATGAATTGAAGATCAAGATTCAAGAATTACTCGACTTAGGTTTTATACAGCAAAGGGTCTCACCATGGGGAGCACCAGTTCTCTTTGTGAAGAAGAAGGATGGAACCTTAAGAATTTGCATTGACTATCGAGAGTTGAACAGTCTAACTATGAAGAACAAGTATCCACTACCCAAAATTGAAAATTTGTTTGATTAAATAGTCGGAGCAAGTAAAATTTTCAAGATTGATCTAAGATCAGGCTACCATCAGCTAAAGATCAAAGAAGGAGATATAATTAAGACAACTTTTAGAACTCGTTACGTGCATTACGAGTTTGTAGTGATGCATTTTGGGCTGACTAATGCACCGACATTATTCATGGATTTGATGAACAGAGTTTTCCATCCGTACTTAGACTAATTTGTCATTGTCTTCGTAGATGACATATTGGTATACTCGAAAGATAAGCTGCAACATGAAGAGCATCTAAGGATTGTACTTGATACACTTCGCAGAGAGAAGTTGTATGCCAAGTTCAAGAAGTGTGAATTTTGGCTAAATTGGATTGCATTTTTAGGGCACGTGATTACTGCTCAAAGGATTGAAGTTGACCCATCAAAGGTAGAGGCAGTAAATGAGTGGAGATCACCCACCAGTGTAAATGAAGTTTGGATTTTCTTAGAATTGGCCAGTTACTATCGAAGGTTCATTGAAGGATTCTCTAAGATAGCATCCCCTTTAACTCGGTTGACTAGGAAAGGAGTGAAGTTTCAGTGGACGGATGTGTGTGAGGCAAGTTTCCAGAAACTAAAGGAGAGTTTGACTTCAGCACCAGTTTTGGTTATTCCTAATCCTATAGAAGAGTTTACAGTTTACAGTGATGCATCGAAACAAGGACTTGGTTGCGTTCTGATGCAGCATGGAAAAGTTGTGGCACTAAAAGTCTAGCTTTTGTATAAATAATGTTTTAACAATTTATTTGAAATGAGAATCATATGATCAAACGTTTTGCATATTATAATTTATTTATATGTTTGTGCAAAAGTCCACTTACTTTGTACTATAGATAATATGTTGTGCGACAACACGCGGAAGATTATATTAACGGTTTCCTTATAAAGTATAAACAGATGCTCACAATCGAGATAGATGGGGATAATCTATCGGGATAGTTGTAGTGTAGTTTGGTATTAGTTTGTCTTGACTATAGAATCACATTAGTATGCTTTTTGTGTATTGAGCAGGACCGCTTGAGATCGTTCGACTTGTACTGTCTATATAGAAGAACTTGATCTTTGTTATTATGGATGTTCATGCTCTTAATTCCTATACAATAACCTCGACACGTAAGGCAGTATGTTTTTCTTTGATTCATCAATGGGTGAGATTTACATGTAATTAAATTAACAAACTCGGTGAGTTGATTGTAGAAGGAATCCGTGTCCTATTTAGGTTGATGATGTCCCCTTGAGGAGCTCATAAGGATTATCATGTAAATCTTGAAAGTGGATTAATTCCGGCACGATAATGAGGTTGAGTTGTACTACTCTCGGATGAGATATTAACTATGGAGTTGTCAGTAACTTAATTAATTAATGGGCATTGTATATCTTAAACATGTGGAGACTAACGGGCTCATAATAATAAGGAGCGCATAACATAAATATGGGATTAGAGCGGTAGTACAGTAATAATATTTTAGTGGTATGTATTATTATTATTATTGGATTTATGTATAAGTTTTGGGCCTAACTTGAATATTTAAGCCCAATAGAGGCCCAACTCTAATTTCTCCTCTTGGTTCCTGCTGTAGCTTATAAATAAGTCATCTCAACTGTCCGGTAATCCTAGAAATTCACACCTAACTTATGAGAAGGGAAAAGGAACAGTAGGTTGAGAGGATCTTGAAGATCATCGCCCACACGACGTCAAGATTGGACTTTTGAATACAGCAGAAAATCAAGAGGTTGTTTTCTGCAGTAGTTCTTCATCAACATACCCTAGTGAAAGGTAATACATTTCTAATGTTCTTGCTTCCACTATTTTAGAAATGCATGGAACCCTAACAGTTCACATTTAGAAAATGATCAAATGCCAACAACTTCAAGGCGATTGAGGACACACGAGATGAACTACCCACACCTGACTTGGTGCTTGCGGCAGTGGTCCACACTTTAATGATTTGGAGACACTACATGTATGGAGGAAGATGTGTGATTTACACGGACCACCAAAGTTTGAAGTATATCTTCACACAAAAGGAGTTGAATGAGGCAAAGGAGATGGCTAGAGCTTGTCAAAGATTATGATTGCACCATTGATTACCACCCAAGTAAGGCAAATGCTGTGGCATATGCGTTGAGTCGCAAGACGAAAGGAGAGATGGGTTGTTTGCTCACATAGCAAGAAAAATTGGTGAATGAGTTTGCTAGAATAAGAATTGAGATCTTAGTATCACCTAAGAGTACAAATGTAATTTTGACAGCTTTAGTGGTACATCTTACATTGAGAGAGAAGATCAAAAATGTTCAAAGTCGAGATTCCTTTTTACAAAGGATGAAGGGACGAGTGACTGAAGGCATAAGCAAAGGCTTTGCAGTTACAGATGATGATACTTTGACTAATGAAGGAAGGTTGTGTGTTCCATGTGATGAATATTTGAAGTGAGAAATTTTAGAAGAGGTGCATGATACACCTTATACAGTACATCCGGGAGGAATAAAGATGTATCATGATCTTAAGGAAAGGTTCTGGTGGAGAGGTATAAAACAAGATATTGGAAATTTTGTGGAGAGGTGTTTAACTTGTTAAAATATTAAAGCTGAACACCAATGACCAGCAGGAAAGTTACAACCCCTTGAGATTCTTAAATGGAAGTGGGATCAGATAGCCATGGATTTTGTAGTGGGATTACAGAGATCAGTCAAAGGTAATCATGCTATATGGGTTATAATTGATCATTTGACAAAGTGTGCTCACTTTTTGCTAGTGAAGAAGACATTTGGAATGGAACAACTTGCCCAGCTATACATTCAAGAGATAGTGAGGTTGCATGGGGTATCTAAATCAATTGTTTCTAATAGAGATACTCGATATACTTCAATTTTTTTAAAAGTCTACAAAGTGCTTTGGGGACGAGGTTGAATTTCAATACAGCTTTCCATCTGTAGTCAGATGGGCAGTCTGAAAGAATGATCAAGCCTTTGGAAGATATGTTGAGAGCATGTGTTCTTGATTTAGGTAGTAGTTGGGAAAAGTACCTGCCTTTAGTGAAATTTGCATATAACAATAGTTTCCAAACAACTATTGGAATGCCACCTTATGAGGCTTTGTATGAGAGGAAGTGAAGATCATCTCTATATTGGGATGAAGTTGGAGAAAGAAGAGCGTTGGGATCGAAAATAGTAGAGGAGACAGTTGATAAAGTAGAGATGATCCGAGAGAAGATTAAAACAGCCTTGGATAGACAGAAGTTGTATGTTGATAATCACAGAAGGGACATACAGTTTGGTTTGGCAGAACACGTATTCCCCAAAGTATCACCTATGAGAGGAATTGTTCATTTTGGGATGAAAAGAAAGCTGAGAACAAGATTAATTAGGCCATTCTAGATTTTAGAGCGATTTGGAGAGTTGGCTTATCGATTAGCTCTACCGTCGGAGCTATTTGCAGTTCACACCGTTTTCCACATCTCCCTGCTAAGGAAGTATGTGCATGATCCAAATCCTGTGATCAACCATACAATTCTTAACATTAATAATGACTTAACTAACGAGGAAGAGCCGATTGAGATCTTGGAGAGAAAAGTTATGAAGACGAGAATTAGAGATATTCCACTAATGAGAGTGCGATGGAGTTGTCACACTAATGATGAGGCCACATGAGAGCGAGTAGATGATTTATGTACTAGATTCCCAACTTTATTTGGCAACGGTACGTTACTTAATTTCGAGGATGAAAATTTCATTTTAGAGAGGTAGGATGTAACGTCAGCATATTTCTAAATGTATTATATATAAGTTATTTATGTTCTATATTTATTTATTATTTTCTTAATTCTGAATTTTTAATTTCAAAGATCACTTCCTATATTTTCTCGAATACCAAACCCTCCTCACTTATACTACATCCGTCCGCTTCTAAGGTATCCATTTTACTATTTTTGGTGTCTGCTTCAAAGATATTCATTTCCCCTATTTAGTAAAAAAATACACAATATGGCCCACCACTTCCCTCTAATACAACTATCCACTTTACATATAATAATAATACTCCTTAATCCACGTGCAAAAAGTAAATGGATACCTTAGAATCGGACAGAGGGAGTAGGTAGGACCAGTCCAACGTGTTCAACTATTTCTCAAATACTAAGCCTCAATCTGCGATCCCACCCTATCTCACTTAATGAATTCAGTCTTCAGTTCTTTCGCATTCAAAAGGATCTCTACGTGAATACCAGTCTCCATCTAGTAGAGAACAATAGAAGAAATCAAAGGTACGATGTTTTTCTGTTCTCATTGTCAATTTATATTCTTTGAAAAAAATCATCGAGCCCTCTTACTCATTAAACTTAATGTTCTAAAGCTCCAATGCTGTGGATTTAATCCATATCAAGAGTTGTTCATTCTCAACTATTGTCCAATCAAGATCCTTCGTAGACTTCTTATTCCATTTAAGCTTTTTATTATGAAAAGTTATTTAAAGCTTTGGTTATGTACGCAAAATATTTTCTTATCAAATTTAGTTATTCTTATATCTTCTGCATTACTGCATCGGACGTCATCCACTCACTACAACACTTACAGTAACTTAATTTTGTTAGGATAAGGAAATATTAGGCTTGCATATGACGTGTGTTGCCATATTACGAATTACTTCATAGTGGATGAGTCATAACAAGTGTCTACCTTGATATTTTCTATTAATTTTATTTTAATTTAGTTTACTAAGATTATTATTATTATTTAATAGGCATAATATTAGCGGATTTATTTCAAAATCATATATGCATGATTTATACTGGATAACCTAATCATGCGTGATATATATACTGTCTTATTTTTAAAAAATAATTTCAAACTACTTTATAAGTATATACAATATTTTATCTTATCCCCATTTATTATCTAAGCAGATTATTTACCGTGGCTTCATATTTTTAATTAAGTTTATTTATTACTGTACAGTACCCTTTCTCACTTATCTAATTATTTTTTATCATTATCTTGTGATATAATATATGCTTTCTGTTTTGTTTTCAATTTTACTAAACAATTTTATATACATGTACATATTTAACTATTATTATCTTATTAATCAATTAATATTTAATATGCTAGAGATTTCTTCTCTCTATGTTAGTAACTATATATGCATGATCTAAATTAGATAGCTATTTTATAAGTATATACATATTTTTCTATCATTATTTTATTAATTAGTAGTAATTTGTAGGTGGCATATTCTTACAATTATCAAATAGGTAACCTACAGGCTCTATTAATTAGTTAGATAACATCAATGTTCTTAATTATGATTATCCATTAAGAGTAATTTATCTTATCTTGTTAGGCAGTGTGCGATTTGATGGTTAGAGGATCTGTGGCATCAATACTTTGAATTATCATCAATTCAAATCATTTTAAAGGTGGAGAAATTCTTACTTCCTTGTGGTATCTTTGAGTTCATGCATGTACAGATATGTCACCTTACCTTTATAAATGAGGCATAGGTCTCCTGACCTTTATATACGAGACATAGGTCTCATGACCTTTATAAACGAGACTTTTACTACTTGTATAATTGAGAAATCTGTTATGCAGTACATTTACATTTACATGATTTATGTTGCTTAATTGGTACTTGCATATCGTATTTAATTCTGGCAAGTATGTTTCTCCACTGAACTTGTGGTTTTCTCACCCCAAATAATTAATCTTTTTAGATGGAGGAGCTAACGTGGTGGGACATAAGGAGGATGCTTAGCACAATTTCTATTTTATTAAGACTTTTTCAATTTAAATTTTGCTAGACTTAAAAAATTATGCATTTTATTTCAGTAATTACATTTGGATTTTATGTCACTTAATTAGTAGAATTTTTTGGATTATTAAAATTTTATTTTCTTTAAGCTTTCGCTAAAATATTATTTCTCTTTTATAAATTAAAGTATTTTAATAAGAAAAAATTTAGGACGTGACAACTATTATTTTTACATGGAATCTTATTAAGATGAAAAGTAAGGGCATGGTTATGTGGTGGATATTATTTGTTTATTTACTTTATGTGACAAATACTTGTGTAATGATATATGCTAATCAAGTTTCACAATATATCTTTTCAGTGAAGTCTTTTACTCTTTTTGGAATCATAATCAAGCCTTGTCAAGGGAAGTCATGCAATCGTTGGATGCTGGAAAAATGATATATTCATCATTAATTGATGTTTGGTGCATTATACTCAATAACAAAGAATCAAAAAAGAAAAAAGACATGAGAGTTATCATGGATTATGCACAATGTAAGTTAATACGTGTTATAGTTATAATATTAAAATAATTTAAATCTATATGTGTCATTAACAAAATGTGATAATGATTAATGAATAAGTGATAGGTTATTTTATTACTGATTTTTATATGATATTCAAAATAAGTGATAGTAAATAGTTGAGAACGTGATAGTAGTTTGTTGAAAAGTGCTAATGCTAGTAAAAGAATCAGAGGATTATTTTTTAAATTTGTTATAATTTTTTTCTTTTTGCAAAGTATTATTTGGATGAAGTTATTAAAAGCAAAGACGTGCCTAAGAATGAGGATCGTATGATGAGTTCTTGGAAAAATATCTTGCTAGTTCACCAAATTGATTTTGATGGCGTAGACATGGTAAATTAGGATTTTTATTGTATTTTTGATTAAATGTGAATTGTTTTTATAACTGTAATGATAATTTTATTTCTATTTATTTTATTATGTAGATTTTTGGTCCAATTATATTGGAGAAACATTTGTTCTGTGTTGTTGTTAACATTCATGATAAGAAGATACAATATATTGATGATCGCATTCATGATGATCCAGCATACTATGAAGAAGTCACTTCAATCGTGGTAATTATATTAGTTGTGGTTACTACTTTGTGTAGTTCCAGCTGTGGTGCCTTTATTATGTGTGTATATTCATGCTAAATAATCCAAGAAACAAATGGTTTTAAAAGAATGGTGATGATTGTACAAAGAGTTTCTATGTTGAAGTAGTTAAATAGTTTCCATGGTAGCATTTTGGAAAAATACAATATGTTAAGCTCTAGCTTACTTTCTCATTTTGTTTAAGCTAACTGTCATATGTTCTCATTTTGTCTTAAGCAAGTACATGTAGCTACTTACCTATCAATGGCTTGCTTGAGAAGTATTTCTTAAGTCTGGATTATTCATCTTAAGATGATGTTAACTATACTGCTGAAGTTAGCTGAAATATGCTATTTTAAGGTTCATTAAATGAGGTTTTGAATGTCTTAGGTCATATATTTCCTATATAGATTAAGTGTGTCCGTAAATGTGACTGAATGTAGTTGTCCACTATTTTGCCATATGCATATTTGGAGATTTGGAAATGGCTATGGTTAGAAGGGAAGTGAATTGAATTGAAACACATAATTCTTGATGCAGGTTAAAACTACCATAATATATGAACCAAATTAGTTAAAGTGATAATGTTTTGCTAAAATAGTGATGATGCTTTGTTGATAAAGTGATAATTGTTAATTTAATTAGTTATATATCATTATTTTATATTGTATACAATACCAAGTTTTGAAAAAGTGATAATGCTGAGATTAAGCGATACTTTCTTTACATTAACAATTTTTCTTAATAGGAACACTTAATTAATTTTTTTAGATTTTAAATTTTTAATTTTGTATTGTTAAACTTTTCATGCTAATGAATTTTAAATGAATTTAATAAAAGTGATAATACCTAGTTGAAATAATGATAGTGCTATCCCTAAAAAAGTGATAATATTTAGTTGAAAAAGTGATATTGCTATGGTGTAAAAGTGATAATGCCTAGTTGGAATAGTGATGGTGCTATTCTGAAAAAGTGGTAATACGTAGTTGAAAATTTGATATTTTTATGCTAAAAAAAGGTAATACCTAGTGAATTAAAAAAAAAAAGGTAACAGGTGCTTTACGCACCTTGAATAATATTTATACTCATAATTATGTGTATTTTGTAAATATAGCGAACCGTGTCAAATGAATAATTAAACTCAAACATAATATAATTTTTATAGTATAATTCAAGGTCAAAATTACTTGAATCAGTGTAGCACGGATAATTAATAGAATGTTTAGGTCGTTTGAAGGTTTAGATATAGACAGAAATAGTGATAGTTCTATTCTGAAAAAGTGATAATATGTAGTTAAAATAATGATATTGCTATGATGAAAAACTTTTATATATCATCAAATATACTCAACATTTATCAAATGAAATAAAATCTTAACAATGTTTAAAATCATTCCAACTTAATCATAATCAAGCCACAAAAAAACTTTAAAATAGTCGGGGATTAGGAGTATAGGAACCAATCTCTGTAGTTGCACTTGTATCTTTCGTCTTCTTCTTTTAAAAATACCCAATGCTCAAGATCAAGAATGTTGTTGCATTGATCATTTTTTTCAACCTTTACTACTGTGGTTGAAGAAGCTACCAAGGAATTTATAGCAATCAAATCCCTATTATATGAATTTTCAATTACTTGTCTTACTTCACCATTGTTGTGACAAAGCAACAAAATATTATATAACCTGCATCATTTTCAATCATTAGAAACTATTCATGCATAAAAAAACTAATAATATTGACTTGGTAAGGTGTAAATATATTACCTCTGCGCCATTTCATGACGCCAAAAAACTCTGTCATTTCTCTTTTCCAACCAATCATTTTCTTTACTTAACCTGTCCCACAAATATGATTTTTGCATTATTTGTTCATCTTTTTAGAATGTAAACAATAGGTATCTCATACTCGGAATGTATATGTAGTATCCTAAGACAATGATAACACAATATTCCAACCTCTTCAAATTTTTTACAGGAACAAGTTATGAGTTTTCTGGTAAACTCCTATGTCACATAATGAACATCATCGCTGCCATTCTCAAGAGACACCTTATAAATCATGAAATTATCTTAAAATAATCTAACTTAGAACATGAACATACACACTTCATAAACTCAGATTTGAAATCCTTAAATAGTGCTAGTGTGTATACCTTAGCTGCATGAGCCAATATCCCACTCAAAGGAAAAGAAACATAAGGTATTTTCCTTGAGAACTGATATTCATCATGTTGTTCATATTTCCTCCATCGATCAACAATATATGTGAAAATAATGTAAAAATCCACCAGACTTGTAGTTTTTTTTTTGTCTTAAAACTAATAGCATGGTTTGTGTTCTCACTTCATTATGTAGTACTCCCTCCATCCCACTCAAAGGGTTATTTTTACCTTTTGCACGTTGATTAAGGAGTATTATTATTTAGTGTGTAGTTGGTGGTTTTATTAGTGGGAGTGACGCCATTTTTTATTTGTATTAGTAGGTGTGAGTGGATCCCATGTGTATAAAAAAGAAAATGGAACTCTTTGGGTGGGACACCCAAAATGGAAAAAGATACCCTTTGAGTGGGACGAAGGGAGTAGATAATAATCCAGCAGAAAAGAAGTCCTTGTTTAATGATGTGCACCATTTGTTTTTTATATATTGTACAACCTTTGAAACCAAGTATGCTTGTTTAACCTATATGTTGACATTATTGATCTCCAACAATTCTCAAATTCTGTCTAATTGGGACACCCAGACAAGCATTTATTTAAAGCATCTTTGAAGCTCCTGTCACGTTTCAGCTCTCCAAATCTATTAACTGCATTTTGGTGTAAATTCTACAAGCATAATCTATGTATTGTACTTGGAAAAATCTATACGAAGGCAAAAAGTAAGTGCAAACACTACATAATTCAATATCATATTATGGAATAATGTCAATTGAAAAGGTTTAGAAAAGAATACCATTTCAATAGCACTTGAAATAGCTTGGTCTTGATCTGTATATGTTGTTATTGAACATTGGCCTCCCATTAATTTCTTGAAGAAATCAAACAACCATTTAATAGAATCAATTGTCTCATTAGCCAAGAATGCACATGCAAACATAACATTTTTGTTATGATAGTTGATTCCCATAAAAGGAGCACAAACTAGATTGTATCTATTTGTGCGATATGTAGTGTAAAAAATAAGAACATCCTCATATATTTCATAATCCTCCATCATCATTATATCTCTCCAAAAGACACTAATAAATATGCCTTCCTTATTGAACTTAACTTTTAGGAAAATCCATGTTCTTCTGCTTGTTTCTTATGTAACTTGTCAACCGCTGTTTTCGCATCCCGACCCTCAACCATATTCATTTTTAAGCGCTTGACAAAATTAAGATGATCTTTCTTAGTACGTCCTAAAGATTCTTCACCACCAGCATCATGTGCCATATAACGATATGAATCCATTGCTCCTACTCTACAAGAAATCATACTTTCAGTGGCTTTCCCTTTCTTAACTGTGATTTCTCTTTCTGAATGGTGGAAATTATTCCACTCTTTTCTGGATAGTCCATAGTTATGAACAATAACATGATGAACTATTTCATAGAGGCCATCCTCATTCTTGATTCTAAATAAAGCTTTACATCATGTGCGTGTCTCACAAACATTCCTACGAGGGTTTTGGACAATGGTGGAAATCGTTACCTTTTTTAATTCTACAAAAGAGCACACATAATACTTCTCACGCACGACACCCCTTTCCATAGTTCATGGTCTAATGGTAGACTTACGGACACTAAATCCAACTGCTCGACTGTGTTTACAATACAATTATACATTTTATCTATAGTTTCTGTCGGGTGCCCAGCGGGTGTAAGTATATTTTTTGATAGTGAAGTTGCCCTAAGTGTGGTCGACACTTTATACAATACTGAATCATATCAGAATAAGAAACTTGCATATGAATTGCAAGTTTAAACATCAGAAGACTTAACACACGAATTACTCAATCTTTCTACAAACTTAAATAAGTTTGTGGCAGCCTGGTTCAAATATCACTAACTTGGAACAAGTGATTAAAAAAATAATTCTGAGAGATGGAAACATTCTTTCCACTCTACGAACACAAAATTAGATGAAATCCAAATAAGATCCCAAATGTTAAATCTAGATTGTTAGATCTATGCCTACTTCAAGTATGTACTTCCACTACCTGTGAACTGTACACACAAAATGAATAGGATAATAATACACACGTGATGTTGAACAAGGTATTACAACATCAGTGAAAACACTACATGAGAAACCTAAAGATAAACTCTAAGTATGGTGTCTCCTTAATAAGAAGCGAATCTCTCCAAGTTGATCGATCTGATCTTCTGACCAACCAACAGTTTCTATAAATACTCTTGGGAATGCTGCATGAGTCAAATGAGTGGTCCACTAGGAGATATCAAATCCATCCATGATTGAAGAAATAATCGCAATCCACCCATGATTGAAGAAATAATCGCCCACTACTTCGAGTAGTTATCATCAGCTAATAGATCCTTCTAGGACTCTAGATCTTTCCAGAATACTTCCAGGCCTGTGTTTGACTTTAATTTTGCATCTAACATGTACTACTCTCAACCACTACAATCCTAAAAGTAATACTAAATACAACACAAGTCAAACAACACACATGTGTTAGTTATTAATTAAAATAACTAGTGAAGGATCAGTGTGATTCCAGATTTGATGAAACTAGTCTTAAAACTTCAATCAACAATCTCCCCCAATCACATCTATTCGCAACCACATAACCTGATGCAAGAAAAGAAAGGTAGAGCAAGATAACCATATAATACATCAGATATTAGTTCAAAAGTTGTGCTAATAACTAAGAACTAACAAACATGAGCATAATTACAAAAGTGGTAATCAAAACAAACTACTAAAACAATGAAAATAAAATATCAGTTCAACAATCAAACAATCATCAAATAGTTAGAGGGGTTAGTAAAGCAGCACCAGTCCTTCAGTCTTTGATATCAGCTTCATGCTTGATCTCCCCCTAAATGTGTGAATTCCCCCTAAGTTGCAGCATCATCAGCAATATTAGCAGCAGCACTTGTAGCACCATCTACACTATCATTAGCATTTTCTTCTTAGATGATGTCCTCGATCACAACTCCCCCTGAGCTTGAGCTTTCAACAATAACATTTGGAGAAGCATCAGGTACCTCTCCCCCTATTGGTGTAGATAGCAAACTAGTCCAGAACTGAGCTCTTTGTTCCAGAAAGTCTGCTTGTCTATTCAACACAGAATCTTGGAGTCTGAGATGGGAGACTTGGTGTTCAAGGGCAGCAACTTGCTCTTCTATGTATCTGCGATGCACAGTGACAGAAACTACCTCTCTAGTATGAGTAGGAGCATCTGTGCGAATAGTGGTGTTGCAAGCATCAGGGGGTGCATTTTGAGGTTTAGGTTCAGGAGCAGGGTTCACATAGGGTAGATCGATAACATGGTTACCTTCAAGTAGGGGTCTAGCAATACCTAACATCAGGAGATAAATTCCATAATAACTCCAATCAAGCGATCTTGTTTCCAAATCTTTGTTTATATTTTACGTTAAATACTACAGAAAGATGTCAGGGGAGGACACAACTTTTACTTCTGATTTATTTCTGTATTTTACATTGAAACACTGTAAGACTCCTCCATGGAGATTACTCTTTGCTTTTATTCAAGTTTTCTTATGGATTGCTAAATCCTTCATCTTGCCAGATAATTGGAAGGGTGGTTCAACATTATTATGTGAGATCTAACTAGTTTTTATTTTTTTTCACTTTGCATCATTTGCATATTCCATATTGTTAATTATATTATTTGGCAAGTTGTTTAACCTGATCAATTAATCAATTTGTGAAAATGATATTGGCCAGTTAGAATGTTAAAATCCGTAATTATTTAATTGTTTCTAATATTTGTGGCAAGTAGCATAATCGTCTGCATCTCACTTTCGATTATTGATATAGTGGATATGCAACCTAGTCTAAATGAACCTACATGTGTGTTTGCTAGCTAGAATTGGGTCATTCTAGGTTGAATGTAGTTAGTAAATTAAATCCTACGATGGTATCTAGGGTTGTTTATTTGGCTAGAGAAGTAATTAGAGGTGGTACCCTAATTATCGATTAAGTATATAAGGATTAGGTTGTTAGGTGGTACCAACGACTATAACCAATTTGATGTAAAGTGAATGAGACATCATTGCATCCGTAATCGTATTTGTTGAACCTTTTCGAAGATTATTTTGGCTAGATATTTCATCTCATTAAATATCCTTACTTTATTTCATCTTAATTTGCTGCATATTTTAGTTTAAACAAAAACTCAAACCCTATCCTTGTTTTATTTAATTTCATTGAATAAACTTATTTTACTAATCTCTGTGGATACGACCCTACTCATCACTATCGCAGTATTATCTAGTATGTTTATTATATGTTGGTTTCGACACCCACCAATCACGTTGTGTGACGTTGCATATTAAGTGTTGTTACCAGTTAGATAATAATTATCAGCAGATCGATTACCAACCATCACACAGTCATCAATTTCATTTAGCATAAAATATGAATTCTTGTTAAATTTCACATGCAAATTATCTACATAATTAACTTATGCTTATTAAATTAATTAGCATGCAACACTTCAACATGAAGCATTTTCTTTAGATTTGTAAAACCTTTAACATTCAAAGTTCCTTTACCAAAAATGTTACCCTTATAGCCACCACCATATGTAAGCTTACCACTATCAATAGTTTTATAATCTTTCAAGTATTCAATATTTCCAGTCATATGTTTAGAATAATGATGAGAGTGGAAATTCATGTATTTTTAGGTCTAATTTGATACGTCTTTGATGTATTTTGATGTGATATTGGCACGAAAAGGTAATGCTCTTGTTGTTACAAATAAAAAGGTGCTCGAGAGGATTTTGTCATGTTTTTCATAGAAAAAGAAGGATAAAATGATCAAGGATCGAATTAGAGTAATATAGAGTTGGAATAGTCGAAGTGAGAGTAGCACGGCCATTGCACGGCCATAGCCGTGTGTGATTGTTCATCGTCATGTGAAATCACTCACAACCATGTGAAGAATCTCATCACACGATTGTTATCATGTGACATTACTTATTGCCGGGCGAGAGGACTCGAAGCCAAGTGAGCCGGTTAGTTCTCGTTCATTGTCATGTGAGAAGAAAGCTCGTGTTGAGTCCATGCACATGATGTCGAGTGGAGACCGAGTGAGCTGCCATGTTCAAGATACACCTCGTCATGTGATGTGGCTCGGTGCCATGTGTAGCGCTGGGTGATGCACTCGGTGCCATGCAGCCAACTTTTTATATGTGTGTTCACTAATTTTTGGCCCAACCCATTATGTGAAGTATAAAAGGAAGTCTGATTCACAACAGGATACACCATTAATGCCTCTTTTCAACACAGTGCCCTAAATTCACCCATCACTCACCACCTTCCATCCATCCACTATAAATAAGATAGGGGTTGCTACTTGGATCGAAGACGGAGATCCTGGTGGAGATCGTGATTGAAGAATTAGAGTCCTTCACAAGGGTTCTTTACTTTTCAGTTATTTATCTTTTTATTTTAGAAAAATAATTGGGGTATTTTACATTTTTTTGATTTGCCTTCGTAAATCCATGGGCTAAGTTTCTTTATTGGTAATGTTAGGGACGTTAGACTGTTTTGATAATGTGACTTGATTGCCCTAGAATTGGATTTCTTACACAGCAGTTTGTTTATTTCCTAATTGAAGCAGATATTTTTTAGACTTCATACTATTATGTTTTGAGTCTTGGTTCCTTTAAATATTTATGACGGTATCTCCGATTGATAGTTATAGGGTTCTCTATTTTTGCATGAGAATTGTTGTTTCCTATGGCAATTTTAGGGGATTGGCCTATAATTTCTAAGATAGTTAGACAATCAATTTGGAATATTAATTATTTGGTAAAGTATCATTGTTAGTGAATTGGTAAAGAGACAAAGGGGTAAATAATTTAGTACCTAGAAAGGGAAAGTTAAAATATCGCAAGTACCTACAGAGGGATTGAGAGTTAATTACTAATTGATCCTAGGTTTTTAGCTCATTATAAATGTTAGATCCTACCCGTTCAAGGTGATTTAACTAGACCTAGTGATCCTCTTACAAACGTCTACATGTAATTAATTTGGGTCTAGAATAATCTATCACATAGTTAAGTTGCTTGCTACCAATTCTCCATTCTTGAATTCTCAATCATTTCTCTGTGTAATTTATTTTATTTCATATTAGTTTAATTATTAATTTAAGTTTTCATTAGTTTAATTAATTATCCTTTCAAAAACCCCCACATTTGTCTTGTATTGAAATTGTCATACATAGAATTAATTATTAGATCTATAACTATCTCATGAGTTTGACATTTGACTTGGTCACACGCGCTATGATTGATCTCTTATACTTGAGGGTAAAATAAAATAGTGAACAAACAACCACTATCTAAATAAAATAAACCAGGTACACTTGCTTGTAAAGAAGTACAAATAACATTACAAAGCACTTTTGGTTTTCTAACACAAGTAGATTTAGGTAAGTGTGAATACTTATGTGCCAACACTCCATGAAACACTTTTCGATTTGATTCTCGTTTCAAGGGAATTTCATTATGTGGCAACACTCCATGCAACACTTATGTGGCAGCACTTTTGGTCTTTCATTTTGATTCTCGTTTCAAGGGAATTTCTTTTGAACGTTTGGCAAATGTAAAGCAAACGGGAGCGGTGGATGATTATATCATGGTGTTTGTGCAATTAGAAAGTCAAGTTTTGGGACTCAGCTACGAACATTATTTGGGTTACTTCATGAAGGGGCTAGTTGATACAATTTGCAGTTCTCTTCGTCTCTTATGACCAGTGGACTTGGAAACGACAATGCAGTTAGCAAGAGATGTTGAGAAGGATTTGGCTGTCCAAGAGAGAAGAAGAGCATCAAGCTCATGCAGAAATCAGTCCTTCAATGCAAACCCTCATAATAGAACTCCAACGGGGTAAGAATAAGTCAGGTTTCCAATTTCAATAGTCATGCTTCAATTGCTAGCTTTTCAGCCCCGCAATCACACAACAAAAGCTAAGGTGGACAACCTTTCATGTCTGGGCAGTCCACAGCCTCGTCTTGGTTTACCCATTTGTCACCACAAGAACTCGCTGAATTGCGAGCTAAAGGACTGTGTTTCTGCTTCAAGAAGCTATACACTCTTAGGCATGAATGCACAATAAAGTAGTTAAGTGTACTGTTAGCGTAGGAGGATGAGATCATTGACCTTCACCTATTTGAGTCTATAGAGATCCCTTATGAGGATGAATCGGAAAGGAGAATGTTGGTGACACATGTGAAGAAAGAGGTGGCCCTTCTGATGTACTCTATGGAGTGTTCACCGATCTGCGCACCATGTGTTTGAAAGGGGTACTCCAAGGATATACGATAACTTTTATAATTGATAGTTGGGCGAGTCATAATTTTATTTCTAGCTCACTTGTGACAATTTTGAGTTTGAGACCTAATGGAACAAGCCAACATGAAATGCAGCTAGGGGATGGCCGACGTCAGGAATCAGAAGGAATTTGTCGTGGTGTGGTATTGACTATGGTGGAGTGCACCGTAGTGGCAGATTGCTATGTGTTTGCGCTTGGTGAAGTGGATATGGTTTTAGGAATGACATGGCTTGCAACTCTAGAAGAGGTCAAAATGAATTGGGAGAATATGACGATGATAATTGATTACAAGGGGACCCAAGTGGTGTTGAAGAGTGACTCGACCTTAGGCAAAAGCCCTATCGGTATTAGAGAATTGATCCAAACTAGGGAGATGGTTGCAGTGTTTCCTTATTCCAACCTTGGGGACAAGGTTATTTTTAAGGAGAAGGAATTGATATGGAGCAGCGTGCGACTTAGAGCTGGGTTTTATTTATTTTATCGCTTATTTATTATTATTCTAATTAGTGGACCTAAGAGAATTATGGGCTTAGGTTTAGTATTTAATGATTTGATTAGGGTTTATGGATATTTTTATCAAATTATTATTGAATAGAGAAGTTTAGAGGCTTTTTGGAAAATGGTGTTTTCTATTTGATTGGGCAAATGGTCAATTTGATTGTTTATTTTCTTACTACTTTTGTTTATAACACCTTGGAGTCTGAAAATCTTAACATCATTTTTTGGTAAGATTTACCTCAAGTCTTGTTATGGTCTCAATCAAACCATCATTCTCTTGGTTGACAGCTTTCAGTTCTTTCAAAAGTTCAGAAATCTACATCTCTAAAGGTTCTTGTGTAGTACCTCTAGAATAGAAAGTATTAGTACAGTTCACATTAGAATCAGAAGTAGACATAAACCTGCATGATGTTGTTTCCGATGTTGGCACACCAGACTCAACACGTGAGTCACTCCTAGAAAAATATTCCTTCACACATTGTGTCAAGAATGCGAGTTCTTCTTCATTTGCCTCTAGATCTCCTTCAGAATCATCATTACTCAAACAAGCATTTAAGCTCATCATTTTCTTCAGAAGAGTGTTAGCACATTCATTTGCATAATGACCAAAACTAGTACATTCATCACAAATGATCTTTTCAGTTATAATCGAAGTTTTACATGAACTTGAACAAGAAGGAGTTCTACCTTTAAAAAAAACACATTTTCTATCATACGCAAAATCTTATTGAGACAAATCCATTTCATAAGTTTTCAAAATACTTATTAGCTAATTATGACTTAACAAATCAGCGTTTCTAGCTTCTTCTATAGCACATATTTTGCCATTATATTTTCTAGGAAGCGTATGTAAAGTTTTGTTTACTAACCTGACATTGGAGATTGGGTCTCTAAGAAATTATAGTTCATTTACCATCTCGTAGAGTCTTTCATTATATGATGAGATAGTCTCGTCATCCTTCATCCTCAAGCTTTCAAACTACACGTTCAGCATCCTCGCGTTTGCCTTTCGGAGACTTCCAGATCCTTCACAGTGCTCTTGAAGCCTTTCCCAAGCATCCTTTTCTAATATACAGTTCTGGATCAGGTCGAACATCACTGTATCAACAAAAGAGTTGATTGCATTGAGGAATTTGTTGTTCTGCAATGATTAATTGTTCTCCTCAATAGTCCATTCAAGCTAACTTTTAATAATAAGATCTTCATCTTTGTCTACAAAAGTAGGGGTGTCCAACCTGACGGAATGGTCTTCCAAGCACGTTCATCCAGGGACTTGGTGTAGCTCCTCATCCTACTTTTCCACATGGCATAATTCGTTCAATCAAGTATGGGAGAACGATTGATCGATCCAGTGGAGTAATCCATAAAACTTTAACACTTAACACTAGGAATCAACACTCAGTACCATCAAGTATTGGCTCTGATGTCACTTGTCCAGTGCCCAGTGGGTGTAAGTGTGTTGTTTGATAGTGCAGTTGTCCTAAGTGTGATTGACACTTCGTACAACACTAACTCGTATTAGAATAAGAAACTTGAATATGAATTGAAAGTTTAAACAGCGGAAGACTTAACACAAGGATTACTTAATCTTTCCCAAAACTTAAATAAGTTTGTGGTGGCCTCATGACATAAATATCACTAACTTGGAAAAAGTGATAACAAAAATAGATTCTAAGAGATGAAAACATTCCTTCTACTCTTCGAACACAAAATCGGATGGAATCCAAACAAGATTCCAAATGACAAACCTAGATTATTAGATCTAAGTCTACTTCAAGTATGCACTTCCACTGCCTATAAACAGTATACTCAAAATGAACGAGATAACAATATACATGTGATGTTGAACAAGGAGTTAAAATATCAGTGAAAATACTATGCGAGTCTCTCTAATATGTAACAGATCTTTTCAAGTTGATCGATCTAATTTTTTGACCAGCCAGCAATTTCTATAAATACTCATGGGATTTCTGCAGGAGTCAAATGAGTGGTCCACTAGGAGATATCAAAACCTCCCATGATTGATGAAATAACCGTCCACTACTTCGGGTCATTATCATCAGCTTCTAGATCCTTCTAGGACTCTAGATTTTTTCAGAATACGTCCAAGCTTGTGTTTGACTTAATTCTTCATCCAACATGTACAGCTCTCAACTACTACAATCTTAAAAGCAACACTAAACACAACACAAATCGAACAACACACATGTGTTAGTGGTTAAATAAAATAACTTGTGGAGGATTAGTGTAAATCAAAATGTGATGACACTCGTTTTAACACTTCACATCAACAATTTAATTCTCGAGTTATGCCAATTAGAGATTGAGTTATATCATCACTATCGTCATCATCTACAAGAGTGTAAAAAAGTAAAAAGAATTCACTTTACATTTTTTTTTCAAAATTTATAAAACTACCATACATATTAACAATCTAATAAATGATTATTAAATTTTACCAATTTCAGTAGTGGTGGTATTAAGTGTAAAGGTGATAGCAGCAGGATAAAAAATGATAACAGTAGGATCAAAAGTGATAGTAGTACAATCAGAAGTGATAATAGTAGTAATTTTCTCAGAAGCACTAGCTTAAATTGAATCACAAATTTCACCTATTCAATGTAAATTATTATCAATAGCAGTGTTATTAGGATAAAAGTTATAGCAGAAGAACTCAAAGTGATAGTTGTATCAATTTTTAAGAAACAAAAAATTATCTATTAATAAAGTATCATTTTTTCTCTCTTTAATACATTTGAAATATCATTGAAAACATATAAATATATCTTTCAGAAAACAAAAAATTTCTCGTAAATAATAGTTTATGTTTAAATATATCACATTTAGAACTAAAACAAGTTACCTTTTCTATTTCCAAATCACTTGATACGTCAACGACTTCATCAGATATCATTCCCACCATTTTTGTGAAAGTGGATGTTGAGTAGCTATGTTAAGGGTAGAGAATATTATTATTTTTAGCACATTTTCACATTAAACATATCGCATTTTATCATTCACTGAAAGAAATTTACCTGAAATATCTTCATTCATAGTATTAATGAGATCATTTCCTTCGATCTCAGAAGTCATTGAACAGAGATTTTATTTTCATAAAGAAAACTAATTAATGGATTAAAAGTGAAGGATAATCTGGAATTTGATTGTTGTTTGCTCCATTTCCATGAAATTATATTTATCATATGTGTTTAATTTGTACACTAGACTATACACAAAGATTTTCATGACATAAGAACTAGCAATAGGATTAAAGTGATACCCAAAGGGTCAAAAGTTATATTAAGAGAACCAAAGTGATAGTAGTAGAACTTTTTATAAAGTAACAACAATTTAAATATATGTTTATTTTTTTCCTATATATTTTTGTAAAACATTTTGTGTATAGAAGTTATATTTATTGCATTAAAAATTTTAAAAGGTACCATCAACTTAAAAGTGATAGTATAATGATCCAAAGTAATAGTAATATGAATTTTCTCATAAATAATAGTTTAGAAATGAACATATAACCTTTTTGATTAAAAGAACTTTACCTTGTACTCCTAAACCATTTGAGATGTCAACTACATCATCTGATATCAATCCCATAACTTTTGAAGTAGTGGATGTTGCAATATCTATGTAAGAATATCAATATTTTTACTATGTTTTTACAAGAAACATACACATATTTCATTCCCTGAAAGAAATCTACCTGAAATGTTTTCATTCAAAGCAGTAATATTATTATTTTCTTCAATCTCAGAAGTCATTCTACAAGAGTTCTCTTTTCACGGTAAATAAATAAATAAATAAAAAGGATTAGAAATTGAGTATAATCTAGTATGTAATTTTTATTCATCTGTTTCTATGACTTTATATTCATCATCTATATTTAATTTTATACACTAGACTATACATAAAGATTTCGACAAAATAAGAACTAGCAGCAGGAATAAAGTGATACAGTAGGGTCAAAAGTGATAACAAGAGAAACCAAAAGTGACAGCAGTAGGAATTTTTACAAAGTATTAGCAATTTAAATATCTGGGTTTTTTTTCTCGTGTTTTTAAAAAAAAAAAACTTGGTTTATAGAAGTTTTTCATTCATAGCACTAGAATTAAAAAAAAATCTTTATTAAGCAATAAGCTGATGTGTACAACCAAAACATTAGTCATACTCTCTAATTACTTTACTACTTATGGCTATTACACCAAATCAACAAATGCTCATCCTTACTCTATTCTTAAACTTCCAATTCACATGTTTACCCACTCTTTAGTAACCTCTTACATTTGCTTGCTATCACTCTTCATATGCATACATGAATTTAGTGTTTTGTTGTTAAACATAATGATTAGAAATGATAGCAGACTAATAAAAAAAGTGATATCAATAAAAAAAATTTATAAAGTTTCAGTAAGTTTTATAATTGTATTTTTCTCTCAAACATTTGATCGAACACTTGTAGTGCGTGGAAAATTTTCATTACTCATTAATAAGGAACGACAATAATTGCTTTTAAAATTGAACAACATAATCAATGAACAAGTTTTTCATACTCAAATAGATGACAAGATCATGAACAACACATCTAAACTATCCATGATTGATGAAATAACCTGTTGGCGTTCGATCATTTGGTTAACGTGAATTGTTAGAGTTCCATACATTTTTAACAGTCAGCGGAAGCAAGAAAATAAGAAACGTATTACCTTTCACCAGAGTATGTTGGAGAAGATAAATTCACGCCGGCAGCCTGTGCAGCCTCACCATTTTGGGCATAACTCTCTCATCTAATCTCAGAATTGAGTTATCTACATGCCAAAATAATCTTCTCTTCCGTAGATTTCCGTTAGTATATCACACGTTGAATTCTGATGTTTGTACGATTTTATAAAATTTGTGCAATTTGATAGACAACAGCAACAAACGACCCCTTGATTTTCTGATGTATTCCCAAGTCCAATCTCGACGTCATGTGGGTGATGATCCTCGAGATCTTCTCAATCTGCTATTCCGTCTACCATCTTCACGTGTTAGGTGTGTCTCTCTATTCAGTTAGGGTTTTCGGATAGTTGAGATGACTTATATATGAGCTACAGCAAAGACTAGGAGGTGAAATTAGAGTTGGGCCTCCATTGGGCTTAAGTATCCAAGCTTAGCCCAAAGCTTATACTTAAGTCTAATAATAATAATATATACCACTAAAATATTATTACTGCACTACCATTCTAATCCCATAATTAAGTTATTGGCTTCTTCTTATTATGAGCCCGTTAGTCTCTCCATGTTTAAAATATATAATGCCCATTAATTAATTAAGTTACTGACAACTTCATTAATTAATATCTCATCCGAGAGTAGTACAACTCAACCTCATTATCATGCTGGAATAAATTCACCTGCATGGTTTACATGATAATCCTTATGAGCTCATCAAGGGGACATCATCAACCTATAACGAACACGGATTCATTCTACAATCAACAACACACCATAGAGACAACACTATTTTCCAACTCACTGAGTTTGTTGATTTAATTACATGTAAATCTCATCCATTGATGAATCAAAGAAATACATACTGTCCTATGTGTCGAGGTTATTGTATACGGATTAAGAGCACGAACATCTATAATAACAGAGTTCAAGTTCTTCTATAAGTTAGTATAAGTCGAACGATTTCAAGCGATCCTGCTCAATACACACAAGTTCACTAATATGATTCTGTAGTCAAGACAAACTAATACCAAATCACACTACAATCATCCCGATAGAGAGTCCCCATCTATCTCGATTGTGAGCATCTATTTATACTTTATAAGGAAACCAATAATATGATCTTCCATGTGTTGCCGCACAACATATTATCTACAATATAAAATAAGTGGACTATTGCATCGACATATAAATAAATTATAAGACGCAATCATTTTATCAGATGATTCTTATTTCAAATAAATTATTATAACATTATTCATACTAAAGCTAGACTTTTAGTATACAATACAACAATCTCCCACTCACGACCATCAAAAGCTTTTACTTTAAGGTATTTGCAAAAAGATTTACTATGGTATCGTCCAATGCAATCTAGGCTACAACAACCTTCCCCTCATCATACAATTTCTCGTAATAGGTGGTACTCGCACTCCATGTTTTTAATTGCCTTATGGGCTCGTGATTCCTTCAAGTTTGCAACTGCACCATTATCATCAAAATAAATTATGATAACCTTGGGCAAACTTTGAAACACTTCAAAGACCATCATGAAGTTTCTAGAGTCATACAGATACTTTGGATGCCTCCTAGGCTCCAATTTATCATCTTTCCATGATGGAGTCCGGAGTCTGAAATATATTTATATATAACACTCCTCCACATTATGGCTCTACTTTCTAAAATTAAACACATAACCTTCGAGGTGGATTTACTGCCGTTCCTACCTGATTGAAAAATCTTAATCTATGTAACCCATAAGAAGCAGTGAATCTATTCGGTAAGTCCACATATAACTTCTGGTCCTTTTCAGGTACATAAGTATATGTCTTACCACAGTTCATCATTCTTATTTCGGGTTACCTTGATACCCACTGTTCATGCCTTCGGCAAAACAGTTATCGATACTTGTGCATAGCATTCCTTAGATTAAGCCTCCTTATTCACCGAAGTATAAGAAACCGCTTTCATCACCTTTATCTTCTTTTTGTGTCTCAAGACATATTTCCTTAGATAAACTCACATGCTAAACAAATAAGGATCGTATCATCTCATGAAGCTTGAGACAAGCATAACATCCTTTCTTGTGATCTGTATTATCGTGATCAAAAAGATATTTTCGCTTCTCTTAAGTCCTTCGTCTCATACAAGCTTTATCAACCATACTCATACCCCCAATAATATTTTTTCATTGTCTCCAATGAGCAATATATCATCTACGTACAATATAAGAAATACCACCACGTTTTGATCACTCTTTTGAATACACAAGACACATCCGCGCATTGAATAAATCCATATGCCTGGATTTCCTTATCAAAACGGATGTTTCATGATCTTGAAGCTTGCTTTAGTCCATCGATGGACACCTTTGAGCTTATTATCACAATGCTCCTAGCCTTTTGCAATGAATCACTCTGGTTGCTTCATATAGATATTTTCCTTAAGACTTCCAATCAAGAAAGTTGTCTTGACATCTATTTGCTATCCCTTATATTTAATATGAGTAGCAATAGATAAAAGAGTTTGGATCAATATAGGCATAGCTATCGGCGAACATGTTTCCTCATAATCGAACCTTTTCTTTCTGATTATACCTTTTCGCAATAAGCTTTGCTTCCAAGGTTTTCACCTTATCATACGATCCTCTTTTATTTTGTATGACTACTTTCAATGGATTTAATACCATTTAATGGTCCTACAAGCTCCCAGACTTGATTTAAAATCCATCGATTCTATTTCAGAAACCATTGCAATTTGCTAAGATTCGGCATTTCTATCTTGTAGTGCTTCGTCGTATCCGTGGGTCCATTCCATGTTTACTAGGGACCATGTCTCACGACTCTCTCAAACTATATATCTTACTGGTTATCGAACAACCCTCCTACTATGACAAGGCACTACACGCAATTGTGTATCAGACGTGACACGCGTTGCAGTTTACCTTGTGGTATATCCTCTTGTACACTTGGTACTAATACTTTGTGTTTTTCCTCTTACTTCCTTTAGAGCAATTTCTATATGGGTTTATGATTTAATACATAGTCCTTTTCTAAAAATCTAGTGTTTGTGTTTACAATCACCCTTCGATCTTTTGGACTAAATAAATCATCACCCTTCATTTTTTAGGATATCCCACAAACAGATAAACGTTATACGAATGCTGTTTCTAGGGCATACCCATAAAATAAATTTAGTAATTTCAAATAATTCATCATCTATCTAATCATTTCTGAAAGAGTCTCACTCCTTTTAGGATTAGAAGATGCATTATTAATGATTATTTGTTGCATCTGTGGGATAAACATGATTTAAGAGTGCACAAATTGTCCACCAACATACAACAACAGATTATAGCTCCATCCTTCATTATAATGACCGTGTCATCTAAATGAAATAGAGTATCCATCCGTAAATGCGTAAAAACTGAAATCAAATTCATTCTATGAAAAACGTACGTAAAGAAAATTTCTCAAAACCAAATGTTTATTCATATTGTAAGATAAATAAACAACTCCCACTGCAATAACCACTACTCTCGTAGTATTATCCATGTATATTACAATCTCATCATCACTTAGTTGTAGATTTTTAGTGACTTCGGTATCTACAGACAACGTGTCAGTAAATGCCATCACTAATCATGCTTCAATGACTAGTGAATGAGATACTAACCTTGTTCACATCATGATGAAAATGGCTTTCCTTCGCCACATGTTTTGTTAGAAGTTCCCCACCATATACAACATCTCGTATTTCAGGTAGAACTTACTCAAAACATCCAGGCAAATTATGGAGAATAAATTGATCTAGGTTTCCCCTTCAATTCCTACTCTAAGCATTCCCAATTCATTCATCAACTTTTCCATGACCTCTTGCCTTTATAACTTATTACTCAAGTATCTGAAGAGTCGCATGAGACCATCATATTTCTATGAACCTCTCACCTCCTCACCAGAGATCTTAAAAGGCATCATGAGACATCCTTAGTAAGAATAAACTTATATTTTCATAAGCAGTAAAATTCAAAACCAAGATTCTTTTCTAATCAATTAATTTTAGACTAGTAAATATAATTTCTTTTAGTAAACAATAAGCGAGATAAAACAATTTGAAATTACAGAGAATCAAAAATAAATACGCCGATCAAATCTTTGAATTTATTTATTTATATTAATTTCCTCAAAACAATGTAAAATATAAATTCACTGACATCTCAAGCACCGTGAGTCTGCAAGCCATGATAGTGTGGACGTTTACAAACTCGAACATTACAAGAGAAGGTTTTACCCATTAATTTTATTTGTCAACCTAATCTCATGACAAAATAATTAATAGTCGGTTCATCTTTAGTCATGCAAATAAAAGCAGTGACTCCGATGGGGAGGATACTTATTATTTGCATCTAAGTGTACACCATTATTTGACCCCAAGTCTATTACGCATGCTTATGTGCCTTACAGATGGAGAAGTACACACTTGCTCCGATAACTTCCTACAGTCATCAATTGTAAGTTTGTACTGTGATCCGCAAATAAACTCATCCGATGGGGAGGAAGGCACTATAGCCAACAACAAGTCTACTTACATCACATTACAAAATAATAATCATTTAACAAAGTCTGTACCAGTGATCCACAAATATACTCATCCGATTGGGAGGAAGGCACTATAGCCAACACGCAAGTACACTTGCATCACCTACAAACTAATAATGGAGGCCGCGGGGATTTTTAACCAATCTCATCTCCCACTTAGTTATTTAACAACGAGGGTTTTTACATGCATATAATATTCAAAATAAAATACGCATCCTAGCATGCTCCTAATACGGCAAATAAGGCAGTAAATCATAGAGAACATGCATAACATATATAACAATAATCGACAATTAAATCAATATAAATAATTATATATCAACAAATTCGATTGTCTACCACCAAGCACGAAATTGAGCAGCTGGGCAGCGCCCTGAAACCAAAACTGTCATGTCACGTTGCAATGCTAAAACCAACTCGAGTGGCAACCTTCGCTTATACTTGAGTCGAGTAGCCTTTGCTTCTGCATGGCACCAGCTGTGACCAAGCTCGACCTGAGTCTTTTCCTTGTCCCAAGCTCAAATCGAGTGAAGGTTCAGGGACGCATGCCCTAACTTGCACCACAAGTCGCCACCTGGAACCAATAGACCCTCAAAGCAATGCCGCCCAGCCTTCGTCTGTTTGCCACGCCTCATCTAGTCGACTCCCATTTCAGCCACACCGTGCAGCCTCCATGCATGACACCGTGTGCCAAGCCCGTCAATCGAGTTCCACACCAAGAGCTTTACACGGCAATCTGTGCACCACCAAATACGCCACTGCGTAGGCCTTCCGCACGACTTGGCTTCTTCGAGTGCTACAGCATGCAAACATGCACGCCATGCCTGACCCAAGCCCAGCAACATGTTCGACCTGTGCTCCTAAATAGCTCCCCCACATGCCCAGCATTGTGCCAACACACACGGTGGTCAGCTGCCTCCAGTCTGTCCAACAACCCACCCGTCATGGCCTAGAAGCTACCTATGACGTCTTCTAGCCCGGTAGAAGTCCGCCGCTGTTCACGCCACGCCGCCACACTGAAATTCTGACAGTGCCAAGCTTCTCTAGCCCAGCAGCTTTGCCACATCGCATGCTGTCAAGATGCCATAGTATAGCCATATTCGTTACTGCCTGTGTTTAGCACCAACCGAAGACACGACCCAGCCACAATACGGATCTGCTCGAAATCCTTAAAGACTCACCGAATCACAGCAGGACTCGATCGAAATGCTGTAGGGCTCACTCAGAAAAGATGCAGGCCCACCCGAAATAGTCGACGTCCTTGCAGTGCATGCCTATTTCGCCGACTGCTTTCTGTCATGGCTTGCAGACCCAGCCGGAACAAACATCTGACCCGATCAGAATTGGGAGGAGACTCATCCCGGTCATCACCACAGACCCGCTCGAAAGCTTCAATAGACCCGTTCGAAATTAGCTCTGGACTTGATCGAAACCTCAAACAAACTTGATCGAAACCTCAAACTGACTCGCTTGGAATGTCAGTCATACCTACCCAAAAACGCCATTAGACGCCATCGAGTCTGTCCAGCTATGTGTCTGCCCAAGCCTTTGTCTTTTTGATTAGCCATGAACGCCGGCCATCAAGTGGGAGTCGTCGGTAGATTCGTCGCTCCACCCTATCAGCGAACCTTTCACCAACAACCATCAGCCACCGTGCTACCTTCACAGCCAACCCTTGACAATCCAACATGTGGGTCTCGCCAAACCCTAGCATCGTCAAGCAGCCATACCCGTGACCTACCGTCGATCAAGCCCGCCAGCCTGCTCGCACACCATCGGGCCACATCCGTGCACTCCAGGCTCGATGCCATGTAGAAATTTGTCTCTTTCAAAAATTAACAAACATGTTTCGTCTTTCTTCCGTGTGAAATATACGAACAGGTTTCGTCAAACTTCCATGTGAAATTGACAAACAGGTTTCTTCGAATCCTCTCACACGGCCATCAGGATTATCAAGACATAATTAAATTAACTAAAACCTTAATCTTCATGTGATTCTTAATTTGAAAATTAATCGCATAATTCACATATACTCTAGCCTAACGTTTTACGCTTCACCACGAAGCCGAAGCTCTGATACCAATTATTGGTGTTCGATCGCTCGATTAATGTAAACCGTTAAGGTTCCATAAATTTCTAACAGTCAGTGGAAGCAAGAAAATAAGAAACGTATTACCTTTCACCAGGGTATGTTGGAGAAGATGAATTCACGCCAGCAGCCTGTGCAGCCTCACCGTTTTGGGCATAACTCTCTCATCCAATCTCGGAATTGAGTTATCTACACGCCAAAATGATTCTCTCTTCCGTGGATTTCTGTTAGTATATCACAAGTTGGTGGACAGTAGCAGAAAATGAACTCTTGGTCTTCTGTTGTATTCCTAAGTCCAATCTCGACATCGTGTGGGCGACGATCCTCGAGATCTTCTCAATCTGCTATTCCGACTACTCTCTTCACGTGTTAGGCTTGTCTCTCCATCCAGTTAGGGTTTTCGGACATTTGAGATGACTTATATGGGCTACAGCAGGAACCAGGAGGAGAAATTAGAGTTGGGCCTCCATTGGGCTTAAGTATCCAAGCTTAGCCCAAAGCTTATACTTAAGTCCAATAATAATAATATATACCACTAAAATATTATTACTGCACTACCGTTCTAATCCCAAAATTACGTTATGGGCTCCTTCTTATTATGAGCCCTTTAGTCTTCCCATGTTTAAGATATACAATGCCCATTAATTAATTAAGTTACTGATAACTCCGTTAATTAATATCTCATCCGAGAGTAGTACCACTCAATCTCATTATCATGCCAGAATAAGTCCACCTGCAGGGTTTACATGATAATCCTTATGAGCTTCTCAAGGGGACATTATCAACCTATAACGAACATGAATTCCTTCTACAATCAACAATACACCATAGAGACAGCACTATTTTCCAACTCACCGAGTTTGTTGATTTAATTACATGTAAATCTCACCCATTGATGAATCAAATAAATACATACTGCCCTACGTGTCGAGGTTATTGTATAGGAATTAAGAGCACGAACATCTATAATAATAGAGATCAAGTTCTTCTATAAGTCAGTATAAGTCGAACGATCTCAAGCGGTCCTACTCAATACACACAAGTGCACTAATGTGATTCTATAGTCAGGACAAACTAATACCAAATCACACTACAATCATCCCAATAGAGAGTCCCCGTTTATCTTGGCTGTGAGCATCTGTTTATACTTTATAAGGAAATCGATAATATGATCTTCCGCGTGTTGTCGCACAACATATTTTCTACAGTATAAAGTAAGTGGACTATTGCATCGACATATAAATAAATTATAAGACGCAATCATTTGATCATATGATTCTCATTTCAAATAAATTGTTATGACATTGTTCATACTAAAGCTAGACTTTTAGTATACAATCCAACATAACCGCGTACTACTTCGGGTTGTTATCATCAGCTTCTAAATTCTTCTAGGACTTTAAATCCTTCTCAAACTCTTCCAGGCTTGTGTTTGACTTCAATTCAGCATCCAACACGTAGCGCTCTTGACTGCTACAAACCTGAAAGGACAAAGCACAACACAAATTGAACAACATAAATGTGTTAGTGGTTAATTAGAATAACTGGTGGAGGATCAGTGTGATCCCATATGTGATGACGTTGACCCCAACACTTCATATCAACAAACACAATCACTAGAAAGAATAATAGACAATATAATTATGAACAAGTTTTTCATACTCAAATTGTTGTTAGAATTGAATAATTGGATACCTAAAATTACAACCAATTGATACGCTTCTTTACCTGCGGAATTCCGATTGATATATTTCTTTGTTACTTGTAACCGAAGAAAGAATCTCCTTGCAAGATTTACGATCTAACATAGATAACGGTGGTTGGACTTGAAAAATCTACTTGAAGGATTCATGATCTAACATATATTGATAACAATGGTTGGGCTTGACAAATTTCCTTAAACATGGACTAAGCTTATTAAATTCTGTTTGAGTGAAAAGTTTAGGCCTAAATCCAATAATCCAGATTATAAATGTGGGCTAAAAATTACGCATCTCAGTTAAGGGAATCCGTGAGATGGTCTCACCAAATACCTACCTAACAAAATATATGTCCGCTGATATGTTTCCTATCATTCCTCCATATCTAATGATTGTCCAGTGATTTTATTGATTTTTTTTGCAACAAATCGTTAGACATATATATTAGTCAAAGTTTATATATTTATTTTTAATTCCATCATTACCAGAGAAAAAAATATTTATTTATTTATTCTCTCAACAAATCGTCGAATAATATATATATACTAGTATTGAGCCCATGCGATGCACGGGATGACTAAATTATTAATATTTTAATATTAAATTTGTATCATAATTTATTTTATGAAAATTTATATTTAAAATTTAATTTATTTATTAATTTTCATAAATTATATCACATGTAATTAATTTTTTTATAAGCTTTATATTGTATGATACTTTTTAGTTATCTACAATCGTCAACAGTTGTATTTAGCTTGACCATAATGAAATAAGTAAACTCTCAATTCGATATTGAAAAATTCCACTCTAAATTATAATAAATTGGTATTTTAAATGAAATTGATATTTAAATAAAAATAATAACATGGTTAAAAAATTTAAATTTAAATTAAAATTATATTACTCTTATTTAGGATAAAAACACATAATTTTACAAAGTGTTTTCGATGCTGATTTGTGCAAGCTTCAATGAGAAATACCAATCATAAAATCAGTCATATTATTGAAAAAGTATGAATAGTGTCATGTGAACATAATTAGAAAGTTGGTTATTGGTAAAAGGACTACTCCATATATAATGACTTCAAATTTGAAATTTGAAATTGTGTTTCTTTTTTATGTGACAAAAAAAATCATTAACTTCTAAAAGTAAAATAATTACAAATTGTGAGAGATTAAAAAATCATAAACTCATAAAAAAAAAATTTAATGAGAGATAAAAGAGATAATAATGTTAATTTAAATTCATGATTTTAACCACCTATTAAATGAGAAAATATCTAATCAATTACACGGGATGTTAATTATTATTATAAATTAATTAAGGCCACATGCTAAAATTCAAAGCCCAAACTATCACCAACACGAAAAGCCAAGCTAATAATGCTTCATGGAAAAAATACGTCATCAAATCTAGATAAAAATTATTGTTATGTATATAAGTTGGAAAAAAACATCAGTGTAGAACTAAAGCAAATAGTATAGAACAATATACATTAAACAAATAAAAACACGACCCATAAATACATAATACAACAGATTATTATAAAGAAAGTTGGCATGTACATAGTAATCCATAACAAATTTAGGTTCACCTGCTAAATCTCTAAAATTAAAATCAATGTACTATAAACAAATCATCTGCTAAATAAAATAACACAACTTTAATATAAAAATAGTTTAATTAAATAATAAATATTTTTGTTGATTATATATTATATTCTATTAAAAATATTAACTATTCTTTATTTGGTAGATGGTCTAATAATGTAAGATAAACTGTTTTATATTAAAGATGATACTCTTTATATTATAATAAAATAAATTGCTTCTATTATTTCTAATTTTAAAATTTTATCAATTTGTAATCACCTTTTTTTAACTTTAAAGTTTTAATAGTTTTAATATTCTAGGGGTGAAATTTTCTTTTAAAACTCTATAATCAATCTTAAAAAAAATGACAATAATTACTTACAAACACTATATTTTTTAGTAAGAAAATCCAACTCGATTGGAACAATTTTTTTTAGACAAAACTTGTTGATAGATATATAAATAAATACAAACGTAAAAATAAATATAATTTTACTCAATATATATATACAATTAAATTAAAAATATTAAACTAATTTTACATGTAATTAACTTTAGTGCAATTATACGTAATAAATATAAATATATAAAAGACAATAATAGATAATTTGTAAAAAAAATTCATATATTTAAGATAAAAAGATAAATGTGCATAAAACATAAAAATGATATATATATATATTTATATATATATATATATATATATATATATATATATATATTAAAAATTAATTTAAAATAATAAAAAATAAGACTAGAAGTACATTAATAACTATTAACCAAAAAATAAAAAAATACACATAATTATAATATAAAGATTATTTTAGAACCAACAATATATGAGTTAAAAGACTAACATTTTGGGTTTGACTTTGATTTTTTTTTTTGGTACGTTCTTCTCCGTTTTCTCTTATTTATTTGTGCTTTTACTTTCACATATGAAACCATTATCTAAAACAACCATACATATTTTATTACATTATATATATATATGGAGATAATAGAATGAAGTATATATAAAATAATTCTCTAAAAAGATGTATAATAGAATTATATTCATTATATAGATGTAAAAAAAAATTGTAACCGTAATCAATAAAGAGATAGAGGAGAAATGAAACATGTAATTATAATTTAACCTCACTTTAGATTCCAACATATATATACACACAAAAATTTAATGCTATTAAATTAAAATAAATGAATCAATATTAAATTCAAATGATAATTTATGAAAATATCTTCATTAATTCAGGAAAATTTTAAAAAAATAAAAGAATTTTCCTTCATATAAAAAATTATCTTCAACTGTGATATATATTTACTAAATTAAATATAAAAACTATATAAAAATGTGAAGATTATCTGATGAAGTATATAAAAATTATTATTTTAAAAGTGTATAGTGGAACTATATCACTACATAAATATTCAAAAATAAAATAAAAACATGTATAAAATTGTAATGATGATCTATAAAGAGGGAGATATAAGATGAGAAATGAAACATGAAAGTGCAATTTACCTCATATTTGATTCCAATATATTATACACACAGATATGAAATATCAATGCTACTAAATTACAATAAAATAGCATTAAATTTAAATGAAAATCAACCCTCTTGAAATTAGCTAGTTTTTAATTGAACCGATCGACCATATTAAAGAAAAAATCTTCTTGAATAAGTAAATTTATAAAAAATAATAAAAATAAATCATAAATAAAATTAATAAAATTTCATGTCATCAATAAGGGCTTTCAAGTATACCACAACACCCTTAAAAATTAAAAAAAGATAAAAGAAAATAATAAAGAAATAAAATAAAATAAATAAATAAAAAATAAAACAAATAAATAAATGTTATTTATGATGGGAATGCAATAAATAAAAAAACATGTTTATATCGATATATACATATAAATATTGTTTGATTAAATTAATAGAGGAGATTATGATTCTATAAATTTGATTAAAATTAACTTCTAATGGATAAAAATTAATATAGAAATTGATTTATTTAATAGGAGTATTTATTTATAGGTACTTAAAATAAAAAGAAACTGAAAGTGAGTAAATAAGGATAGGTTAGTAATATTTAAACTTTTATGAATTTAAATTATCATATACATTGATTAGTATTTAAATTCAATAATAAATAATTTAAAAAAAATAAGAAAAGTTTAATTATAGAAAATTGAAAAAAAATGACCATAAGAAAAATGTAAGAAATAAAGGGAAGGGAGAAAATGAAATCCCAAAATCTACAACATGGATATGTTATAAAAATACCTTTAATAAAGGAAAGGGGAAAAATTGAATTATAGAAAGTGCTTCAAGCACTTTTATATGATATGATGGAGACACATATGAAGTAAGTAAAAAAAAACCACAAATATCTTAAAATTTTAAATAATGATTTTTTATAGTAAAATGTATATAATAAATTATTTCTTTTAAGATTCTCATAAGATTAATTTATGAATAATTCATATTAGAATATATTTAGGTTAGATATTCGAATTAATAGATATTTGATTAATAATTATATTTATTCATCTAATATTAGAAAATAAACTAAAATTGTGTATATATCATTATTGAAATACATAAATGTATGGCGTTAAGAAGAAATGAAAAATAATAATTTACGAATAAATAGATAGGATTTTTTGTATTATTATTTTGATGAGTTTAATGTAAATAACTTTTATTTCAATCACAGCATAATGTACTCAATAAATATATAATAAAATTTTTATTTATTTTGTCAATAAATTGATAATTGAGTGAAATAATCAATCATACATAGTATATACTAAAGTTAATAATTAGTTAAGAAAGACCATTAAAAAATTTAATTAAGAAAATTAGGAATTAATTTATCAAATTCCTAATTTTAATAGAGTCAAAAACCTTTATAAAGCCAAATAATAAATAAATTTAAATTATTGTTTATCACTATAAATTTTAATATGGGTCTATGGTTAAAATCTTAAGTAATATAACTTTAAAATAATTCAATTAATACTTTTTATATAATTTTTTAATTATATATTAATAAACTATCTTAATTTAAAAAATATATCTTGTATATTTTTCATATAAATTATAAATCATGCGTCAACATCTAATCATAGTAAAGTTTGAAGTTTAATAAAATTAGATCAATATTTAATGTTTTTTTAGTTGACATTTAACACATAATCTAATTTAATATAAATGGTTTCAAATTTTAAATTTATAATTTGTCAATAAGAGTGATATCAATTAGGAACAATTGCATTATTATTAATTCAAAATTTAAATGCATCCAATTAAATTATACTTTTAAAAAATAATTTACACATTACAGATTGATATATAGAATTTATAAAAAAATATATGAACAATTAATATATACAAATAACAATTTAATTTAAATTATTGTAATAATAAATAATAATAATAATTAAATTTAATATATCATCAAATTGAAAACAAAACTTCTGACATACCATAATTAAATTAAACGAAATGATTGCATAATATTGATGTTTGGAACCAATTTAATATACTCATAATATTATAATAATTTCGTACATAAGAATATTAATAAGAATATCTAACATAGATTATGAATAAAAGTCTTTAAAAAAATAATAACAAGTAATCTAATGCTAATCATGTAAATATGATATAAGTATTGTACACATTAAAATCTTTTCACCTATAATCACTACACTTTAAATTACATTCTATACAATACCCCCAAATAGAGAGGAGTTCAACTCTATAGTCATAAATGTGATATCATATTCAATTTCAAGGTAAATGTATTTGTGAGAAACATCATTATGTAATTAACCTTTATCTTGCAAAATTGGAATACTTGGATGCAAATCAATAACTCATTTAGCACAACCTATTAAGAAAAAAATAAAAATATAAAATTAAAAAAAATGAGAGTGTGTGTGAGAATCGCATTTTGAAAGAGGAATTAATAAAATATAATTAGATATGATGATTCGTAATTAAAAAAATTGCATTAACATAAAAACATATAGATTAAAAAAAATAAATGTACCTCGTATTTAAAACATTTAAAAAAATATATGAAAATATTTGGAGAAATAAATAAATAAACTTCAAATATACATTACACATAAATCCTCAAATAAATAGGAAAAGAAGAAGATGAATTAGAATAAGATGTAAAGAGAAATAGAATTATGAACAAAATAAATTTGCTAAAAAATATTTAAATGATTGAGATGAATACAAATGTAAATTCGATCATGTGTTTGTATAGACACAGGATTAAATGGCTAATTAATTGATATTATTAAAAGAAATTATAAGTCATAATTACCCTATCAAAATTAACTTCTAATTAATTGCTATTAGTATATAATGATAGTTGAGTATTTAAATTCATAATTAAATAAATAAAAACTGAAATTACACATAAAAAACATGCTTAAAAAAATTAAATATTAATATTAATACAAAAACTACACTGTCACCAAGGAGGCCGTAGAAGGCGTCCATTAAGATTAATGCAAAAATTCATTTTTATGTTTAATGCAAAAATTTCTATCAAAATATGCTCATGAATTGAAATCAACATATAATGATAATCGCATTTAAATTCATTAATAAAAATTAATGAAAATAAGGACTAAAATAGATTTAATAAATGTCTATAAATTAAAAATTAAAAAGGAAAGCAGCAAGCAAGACAAAAAAAATGTATGAAATAAAAATAATAAAAAATAAAAAGATAATAGAAAGTGCTTCAAAATCTCCCCTCCAGCCATGTCATCAAGGGAGAAGGAGAGACACTCCAATTCAGCATAAAAAACTGTGAATTATATATATATATATATATATATATATATATATATATATATATATATATATATATATATATATATATATATATATATATATATTTCCATCCTATTAGTGAACATGAATATTTTTTAATTTATCATCTTAACATAGCGTATCTTACTCAATTTTTTTTTTAATTTCATCATTATCATAATAATTAATTTTTTGGACTTCCCAAAATTTTTTTAACAGTGTGTCAAAATAATTTTTGCACCGGACATGGGTATTATTGTGTTGATGGAATGTTCCATGAAGAAAAAAATTTAATTTTGCAGCCGGATACTGGATGGGAGGAACGGGGGAGGGGTGTTCAAGTGAAATTAATTCTGATGAGTGTCCGCTTATGGAATTACAATATTTTTTCATGTCCATTAATAAAAATGAGTGTACGCTGATAGAGTTATAAGAAAAGATTCACGTGCGCTTATAAAAGTTGAGTGTCAGGTGATGGAATTAAAATATTCTTTAATGTCCGGTTATAAAATATCTTTTATATATTCTTCTAAAAAATTCTTCTATACGTCCGTTGATGGAATGGAAAATCTCTGATTTGCTTGTTGTTCCACTCGGTCATGGCTATTACAACATTATGATCCATGATAGTGGGATTCGTCAATGTGTTCTCGAGGACAAGGTGCATAATTTGAATCCTAGCAAATTACGTCTCCAAATGTAGACTCCATTCTTCAATCCATATCATATAAAATCCCCTATAACTCAAGTATGGGTCCGTATATATGAGCTCCCGTATGAATTTTGGCGTGACCCGATCATCAGGGCTATTGCAGCGGGAATATGGAAACCAATTCGTGTTGATCAGCGCGCGCTAGATGGGAACATGGAGCACTTTGCTAGAGTGCTGGTAGAAGTTGATGTGCAAGAGGAGCTTCCAAGCAATATCACAATTGATACTATATGATATAGCTTTGATACCCATATTATCTATAAGAATCTTCCGCAATACTATACTAAATGCTACACACTTGGGCATGGAGTTAATGACTGCAGAAAAGGCAAGAGTAAGATGAAAAAACCTAGCAATATTACTAAGCCAAACACTTCTACTCGTTGGACACCTATCAAGCGAAAGGCGACTACAGATGTTTCACAAGATGGTAACATACTTGATAATCGAGAGCCACACATTTCCCCTTATATGGAAACTGAACAGGAAACTGTTCACGCTGATCATAATTCTGAGCATGATGAGCATGAGTACATTCACACTCAGCTAGCAACAGACTTTAATGAGCATGAGCGTACATGCCTCACTGAGATTTTGGATACTCTACCAACCAGTAATAATTTTTTAGTGCTGGATGGGGACGATGACGAGGATATCTGCCTAATGAAAGAAGAGGTCCTCTGACAAGGAACACTTAGTGATCCTGGAGCCTCTCCTCGATCTTTTAATTCTGTTGATGGGGGAAGTGACCTTGTGGAGATGACTGAGTGTGACTGAGAGAGAAGATATATCTGCCTCTTTACCATTGCCCGAACAACAGAATAGGCGATCGCAAAACTCCACCACTAGCAGAGGGGGTGGCCGAGGTAGGAATGGAGGTAGAGGGGGTCCTACCACTCGCTCCAAAGCTCAACAAGACATGGTTAACTACACTGCCCCTACTACCATTGTTCATACACGCACCATGTAGATCAGAGTTCATGGAGAATTGGGTCTTACTCCACCGCCGTCGAAGCACGGCAATAAAAGAGGGATAAATGAACTGTCTTTTCTGGAACACTAATGGGATTGGCAATGTCACCACAATTGCCACCTTGAAATCTCTATGCCAACTACACCAACCTCACTGATTAGTTATTACTGAACCTAAAGTTGATTTTTCGGTTATCTATAGACATTACTGGATGAGTTTGGGTCTTTCTTTTGTGACCCACAATGACACTTAAAACCTAACTTGTGGGTGTTTTGTCATAATTCTTATGTGAGAGATGTTAGGGTTATTTTCTCTTCTGATCATCTCATTATTATGGATTACATGTTTAATCTTGTTTTCTATCGCATTAGTGTTTTCATGCTAGTAATTCCTACATTACTAGCTATGAGCTCTGGCTGGACATTGTTGCTTATTTGTCTAATAGCATGATTGTCATTGGTGATTTTAATTTGACATTGGTGATAGTTAGAGGAATGTTACTTCAAGATATTTTACTTTAGGCTCCTTGGAGTTTAGGGAGTTTCTTAACACAAGTGGTTTGCATGATGTGGATATTTCTGGTTCTAAATACACTTAGTTTAGTCGATTATCTAGACACTCTCTTAGTGCCTCTAGAATTGATCGAGCTATTATCTCGGATGGTATCCTAGATTCTTGGGACGGTATTTCTTTGACAGCTCTCCCTAGACACCAGTCTGATCACAATCCTATTCTCTTGTCCCTTGCTATGGGAGGGGTGGGTATTCACAGGCCCTTTCATTTCCAGAAAATGTGGTTGACGGACACTGGGTTTATTATTTCTTGTGAGACCACTTGGGCTTCTCCTATTTGGGCTCCGAACCCCATACACTATTTCTGTTGGAAGCTTCGTCATCTTAAAATTTCATCAGAGCTTGGAATAGAAATTCTTTTGGAGACGTCTGGACTGGGGTGGATGATGCCATGAAGCAACTTCAGGAGGTTCAGACTCGTATTGACATGGAAGATGAATCTATTGAACTTTTTTGTGAAGAAGTGGATGCACACATTCTCTTGGAGACAAAGTTACAGTAAAATCACCAGTTTCTATCTCAGAAAAATAAGGGGGAGTAGCTCAAGGATGGTGATCGTAACTCGAGCTTTTTTCATAAAGCTCATAGGCTCAAAAAGGTCAGGAGTGATATTACTTCTCTTTATATTAATGGCGATCTGTGTTCCGACTATGGAGTTATATCTCAACAAATTGTTGACTACTACACTCAGCACTTCAGTTCTCCTACTGATTCTCCGAATTTCTCTACTATGGATTTCATACATGCTTTTATGACCCCTGATGAGAATCTTGCTCTTACCAAAATTCCTGATGATGATGAGATTAAAGTAGCCGTGTTTGATCTGTCGCCGGATAGTTCGCCTGGTCTAGATGGTTTCAGTAGAGATTTTTTCTAGAAAGCTTGGCATATTATCATGCATGATCTTTGTGCGGCGATCAGGTATTTTTCTGAGACTGGTGTTGTGCCTGATGGGGTAAATACTAATTTTGTCACTTTGATTCCTAAAATTGATGGTGCTAATAGAGTTGAGGATTTTTGGCCTATTAATATGTGTAATTTTAATTTTAAAATCCTGACTAAAATTCTTGCTTCTCGTTTGGGCCATATTCTACATAAGCATTTTGGGAAGCATCATTATGGTTTTATTCCCTAACGAAAGATTCATCATTATATTGCTCTTACTTTGGAGAGTTTCAACTCCCTTGATCTTTCTAATTCTGGCAGTGTGGCATTTAAAATTGATATCAGGAAAGCTTTTGACACTATCAGGTGGGATTCCTTGATTGAGGCTTTAACTCACATGGGTTTCTCTGAGAGATTTGTGGTTCTTCTGAGAGGCATTTTTGTTTCTAAAAAAATCTCTATCCTTGTTAATGGGCTTCCTAATGGTTATTTTGGTTGTAGTAAGGGTGTTCGACAAGGAGACCCTCTTTCTCCTCTTCTTTTTTATCTTGCAGAAGAAGTCTTGGGTCTGTGGTTGTACCACTTTGTGGATAATAGACGGATTTTGCTTGCTGTGGCTGGGTGGGATAGTTATCTACCGCCTTATGTATTTTATGCTGATGATATTCTTATTTCTATAAGGGTAATGTGGCTCTATCTCCGCTATCAAGACTGTTGTTGAGGGTTATGGTACATTGTCTGGGCAGTTGTTCAAGCTTGATAAATCTTTGATCTTTTATGGGAAAAATACTAAGCAGTTCATTAAGGGGCATGTTCATAAAACTCTTGAGTTTCGTGTTGGGGCTTATCCCTTCAGGTATCTTGGAGTCCCAATTTTCATTGGCACTCCAAAGCTTTCTTACTTCTAGGAAGCCATAGATAAAATTATTGCTAAATTTAGCAAATGGAAGGATGATAGTTTATCCATGTCTGGAATGATTTGTTTTATTAATTCTGTTATTATTTCTTCAGCTGTTCACACTTTGATGACATATAGATGGCTGAGAATACATGTTAAGAAGTTGGATATGGCAATGCGAAATTTCATCTGGTCTGGCAGTGCTACTAAGAGAAACTACTTCAGTGTTAGTTGGAGCAAGGTCTGCTCTCCTATTGAGGAAGGTGGTTTGGGTGTTAGATCTTCGTATAGCCAATGAGTCCTTTCTCATGAAGCTTTCTTGGGATATTCTAGATCATGACTCTTCCCTGGATGTTATCCATGACAGATGGTTTCGTGATGGTCAGCCTTATGCTCAACAACTCCTCTCTTCCATCAGGGGGGGATATCTTCCTCATATACTTTGTCTTATTGAGGATGAGGTCTGGGTGGTTTATTAGCCATTTTGTAGTAGGGATGACCAATTAAAATAATTTATCGAACCATAGGGAGGTAGGTACTAGTGCTTGAGCGATCTCACATTTGTTGTAATTTTATAGAGACGAATCATCAAAGGGATTGGTTGTTTAAACAAGTAAATAACAATAACCAAAGCAAGCAAGCAAGCAAGCAATGATTAGCAAACAAGATATATGAATGAAAAATGATTTTCCAAATTAAGTAAAAGCGAGATCAATAACAATTAAGAAGTAGAAATTCTAGGATACATGCATCAAATTCATATTAATCATATGTATAAGACTAAGGGTCAACACTAAGTTCACCTAAGCTCCGTCTCGAGATGAATAGGATATGAATCTCAATTAGCTCAACGGATTGATTCTCACTCAACAATTCCAACTAGGTACTAAGCTTGAAATGAGAGTCCCTTCACACAATTAATCAACCTCTCGATCAAACCAATCACATGTTCTATCAAAGAGTTCTAAATTCTAAAGGATTTCTCAATCTCTTTACAATTTATAATACACATGAAGTGTTTGATGAAATGATTCACTCAATTATTCTAACCACATAATTGATTTCTCAATCTAATCACATATTTAGAACAACTAAACACACAATTCATCATAAACCTCAAGATCTTAAACATAATGATAGAAAATCCATTTACCCAATCAACATATGAATTTAAATACAAAAATCCTAAAATTATCCAACAAATCTCATGTTGCTAATCTCACAAGGGAGATTAGCCTACCATATTCAAAAGGAAATCAACATAGACATTAAGACCCTTACAAAACATGATAAACAATAAGGTTTCACTACAAAATATGGATGAAAACTCCCTTGAAGTGCTTCAATGGTGATCTCCTTCCTTCCCTTGCAATTTTTCTCTCTTCCTTGCTTTTTTTCCTCAATTGGATGAAGGTTTTGATGGTGGGATGATGGTAGATCCAAAGGATGAAGAATGAATAAAGATGATGGTGTGGAATGGAAGAAATAGTGTGTGATGTGTGTGTGCAGGCCCCAAAAACCGAATCTCCCTACAAATGTTGAATAAATAGGTATTTATACCCCCTTGGGAAGCTTCTAGAAGTTTATGAAAATTTTTTGATCCCAACACCTACATGGCTCATGTTCAGCACGCGGCCACAGGGGTGGCCGTGTTGTGTCTTCTGATGCTCGTACACAGCTTCCGCTTATAGGGCCGTGTTTGGTACACGGTCTGTGTTCCTGCACACGACCCGTGTTCTGAACACAACCACGGGAGTAGCCGTATAGGGTCTTCTGACGATGGAGCACTGCCAATCCTTACAGGGCCGTGTTCCGTACACAGCCCGTGCAGGTGCATGCTCAATTTTTCTTCTTCCATTTTGGTCCGTTCTCCCTCGTTTCAATTCCGAATTGAGATTCGCTTTTTCCTATATCTTCCTTTTTGCGTGTAGAATCTCTTTTTACCTAAAAATCATACATTTAAGCTCATTCACACATATTTCCATAAAAATATAAAACACAACCAAATAGAATATAAATGCTGATAAAATACTACAAAAATGGACATAAAAAGACACTAAAATCTAAGAAAAAATATCACTCATCACATTCCCAAACTTAAAGTGTTGTGCGTCCCCGAACAACAAAAATGATAAACCAAGGGGTGAGATTTTCACCTGAGAAAAGGCTAAATGAACGTAAGTAATAACACATCGATTGCCATAAGAGTCACAATTTATGCTAAGTCATCCTACAACATTAAACTCATGACATAAGGAATTAACAAGTTCAATGAAAAGAGAATAAAGTGTAATATAATCCCTTTTTAGTCCAAGCCTCACATAGGTTATTAATTTCACTCAACACTCTTTCAAGTAAGGTAACAACACTCATCAATCGATTGGCTCGACTCGCTATAAGCTTGTCGTGGACTACATTCATAAATCACAAAAGTTTCCATTAGTGATCAAAAAGGTCTTTAATTAGGATGTAATGATAGGCTCTTTGGTAGGGTAGGAAGAATATGGATACAAGTGACTAATCAAGTGTAAGTAATCGAAGAGGTAGCTACTTTCTTCCATTCTTTAACTTATCTTTCTTCCTTTCTCAACTTTGGTAATCACTAGCAATAATCATCAACTTTCCTTAGATTGAGCTTCTTTTGATTCATGCTTCATTCTTTGGACTTTTATGTACTTAAGCATATTGTTGGTACTTTGCTCTTTTTCTTATTTTATGGTTGATGTCCATTCTTTGCTTTTGCTCTTTTCATCCTTTTTTTATTTGTTTACCATTTTCTTTCTTCGTTTTGCTTTCTCATCAAAACTTTCTAGCTACCATCTCCTCAAACACTCACGCTAAAGGTATATATATAAGGCTCATGTGGGAAATCAAGGCTTGTAATGTGCTAAATTCACAAGAAATTGGCTTATAGGCTCAAGGTGGTTGACTAGGGATGATGTTCAAGGTATGAAAATATTTAGCAATGACTATACATAACAAGGATGGCCTTAAATCGTATCAATAATCTCCACTAATCGGGCTCGTTCCTATAGTCCTTGAGAAAGTTCTAGCTTATCAACACTCAATCGATCCACTCATGAAGAAAAATACCATGTATACACGGTTGAGGCTCAAATTCTCACAAGCTTGTGCTCGGACCTTAGGAAACTTATTACACTACATTCAACTCAAAATTGAACAAGTTAAGTAAAACATGTCACAATTCGAAAATGTAGAGATGCTTAATCATAACTTGTCATCACTTACTACCATAACATATCATCACTCACATTCAGAAATGACTCACAACATCCCCAAAACAAACCACCAAAACAATCCTTAAACAAGAATAAGAAAACACACAAACATAAAAAGGACTCAACAAACAACAAACAAAAAAACACATAACATGCAAGAATAAAAATCACCATCAATAGAAAATAAAGCACACATTCAGATCATCCATAACAATTAAGTACACAAACATCCCCATCTTGATTGAAAATGAACTCCTAAATTATGAAAAGTAAACCTCCCAAAACATAACAAATTAAGTAGCATGCTAATCACATCAATCCAAATCAAAATCAATTAGAAGTGATAAGGTGTAGAGCACTCCCTCAATGGGAATTTGGTAAGGAAAGCGTTCTCTCCAAGCTCCATTCGTGCTTCCACTACCCTTCATTCATACTCAAAAACTCATACAACACCATTAGCTCAACAATTTCATTAAAAATATGGATTCACATACACTTCAACACAACCAATCATACCAAAATCCAACCAAACTTATGAGAAAATTTTTAAAATTGACTAATTTTACAAGAAGACCTATCATCATTATATCAAGTACACTCAAATGGTGTGTCACACCACGCACTCTCCCCCAAACTTAAATCAAACTAAGAGGTGATAATTAAGTTTACAAAAAGTGGTGAAACTTACCCTTGTAATTTCATCAATGATCTTCTTGTAGAGAAGCATATGCATCCACACGACTCAAGCTATGTTCACCATGCACTAGCCCCCCAACTTAACTCGAGATAAAAGTCGAGAATTAAGTTTGCAACAAGTGGTGACATATTTACTCGAATCCATGAAGAACTTCTCTTTTCTTCAATATGCTTTCTTCTCATGATCTCAATCCACCAACAAGACCAAAATACAAACAACAAAACAATCAAAACATAAAAAAAAATGGGTTACCTCCCATTTAGCGCTAAGTTTAACATCTTCAAGCCGGATGGAATTTTCACGCACATTGGACCAAATGGTGGTCCACCACACTTTCTCCTCGCATCCTCACTTTAAACATTTGTTTTGACCTCTTCTTGTCAACAAGCTCAACTTCACCATTCTTGCTCACGAGCATCAAATCATCATCAAGGAGAGCTTCTAGTGGACTTCCTCTTTCTCCTTTTTCAAGATTCCACTCAAGCTCTGATTCTTTCATCCTATCAACATCACAAGAAGATAAGTTAGAATTTGACATTCTCATATAATCATGAAGAAATGAGTTTAAGTTGTCAAAGAGAATAGAGTCATGATCCATGAAATCATCCGAAGGCTTCAAATGAGACTTGACTCCTTTTTCCTTATTGCACAAGAATGTGACACTTTTTCCTTTTGAGCTCAAGGATAACTCTTCTCTACCAACATCAATTTTAGCTCTTCTTGTCGCTAGAAATGGTCTTCCTAAAATGAGTGGAACTCGAGGGTCCGCCTTCACTTCTAACACCATGAAGTCGATCGGGAAAGCTAGCCCTTTCACTTTCACCTCCACGTCTTCAACAATCCCTAGTGGCTTCACAACTTCTCCATTTACTACTTCAAGACGGATAGTAGTAGGCTTTAGCTCTCCAATTTTAAGGTCTTTGAACGTGGCATGAGACATGACGTTGACGCTTGCCCCCAAGTCACACAATGCATCAAGGGTACCTTTCCCTTCAAAATCACAAGGAATGATGAACTTCCCTGGATCACCAACTTTTGTAGGCCTATCCTTATTCACCGATTCACTTTCTTCGGTTAGCTCTTCTTTCTTTTTCTCCTCATACTTTTTCTTGCGATTTTTCACATGCTCTTCAAATTTCTTTTTCTTCTCCTCCTTTACAAACATTTGTGGATAGGGAATACGAAATGGAGTGATTGGAATACCCCAATAGTCACGCTTGTACTCCTCTTCTTTCACCTTCTCCTCCAATTTCTTTTCCTCTTGCACCCTCTTCCACTTAGGTATCCATTTAGGCCTTTGCTCTTCTTTCATTTCTCCAACAACCTTGCTTTCCACCAACCCTTCTTCAAAATTTCGTTCCTCATCCGTATCAACAAACAAATATTGAACTTTCGGTTTCACCTCAGTTATGGCCGGAAACTTTCCTTTTTGTTGAGTGCTCTAGGAACTTGCAATTTATCCAATATTATACTCCAAAGCTTTAAACCTCTTTTCATTTACTTCTTCGTCTTTTTTCTTGCTTCATCTTGAGCTTGGTCCGATGCTTCTCGAGCTTTGTTTGATGCCAACAATTATTCAAGTAGATCATCGATCGATGCTCGTCCCTTGTTGTTTGGTGCCTTTGCCCCCAGTTGATATCCCAGAGGATACGCAATCGCATTGCTCGGATTAGAGTAGGAAAAGTTACCTTGCCTTTGTTGTTGTTGTGGGTATGAGCTTCCACTACCTTGACTATTAAAGCCTCCTTGCCTTGGTGGATAGTTCTCTTGACTTTGGGTGAAATTACCTTGGGAATTATTTTGGTAATTCCCTTGGTAATTTCTTCCTTGCATGTATGACACATCCTCCACACGTGGCATAGAGTTGGCCCATTGTTCACCATTCACCATATTTGGAGGTAGCATCCCTTGATCGACTTGTAGCCCCTCAACCATATTAGCTCCTTGATTATTTACACTTTGGTTCAAACTCATTTGCCTCAACACTTCTACCGCTATCACCTCAACACTTGGCGTTTGTGGCTCAACATTCACACTTTTGACATTAAACTGTTTCACTTGATCAAAATTCTCAAAACCATAGCATCCACTTACCCTCTCCGATAGCCATTGATAGACATTTATGGCAATCTCATCAAAAATCCTTATAGCTCTTTCCGGACTCACACCAAGTATGGATCCACCCGTCGAAGCATCAACAAGCATTCTTTGACCCTTTACTAATCCTTGATAGAAAAATCTAACTGTTGATTCTTCGAAAAGCCATGTTGTGGACACTTGCGTAGCATATCCTTAAACATTTCCCACGCTTCATAAAAGCTCTCTTGAGGCATTTGCTTGAATTAAGTGATCAAGCTCTTCATTTGAAGCGTCTTGGAAGGTGGGAAGTATTTGTTCAAAAACATTTGTGCTAGCTCGTCCCAAGTGTTGCATGTATACAGGGTAATGGTAGATAGTCATGATCGAGCTCTATCCTTCAATAAAAATGGAAACAACCTCACCCTTAAACAATCCTGACTCACCCCATTCATCTTCATGGTATTTGCAATCTCAATGAATTGAGCTAGATGAGCATTAGGATCTTCATTCGAGGTTCCTCCAAATTGTTGGTCTCTCACCATAGAAATCAAGCCCGCTTTAATTTCAAAGTTGTTGGCATTGATTGGTGGACCCATCATATGTGGCATCTCCCTCGGCATAAAGAAATTCCTTAACAACCTTTGATCATTGTGAACTCCATGTTGTACCGGAGGTGGTGGTGGTGGCACATATGCTTGTTGAGGAGGAGCAAAAGCTTGTGGAAAGCCTTGTTGCCTTAGAACTTATTGCACCATTTGTTGAAGCAAAGCTTGGTTGTTGAAAGCTCCATGATTTTGATAGGCTTGTTGAGGAGGATTTGCATTGAATTGAGGTGCGTTGTCTTGCATGTTCATATTTTGTCCTCCTTCCCCATCATGCTCTATCTCCGCATGATTATCTTCTTGAAATTTTCCATTAGATCACTATTTTTGGATTTGTTCTCCTTTCTTCTTCTTCTCAACGTATGCTCAATATCCCAATCAATAGGTTCTATTTGTTTTCCCTTGGATCTTGTTTGCATACACCTTCACAAAGAAGAGAAGTTAGAATGAAAGACTATCAAAACAAATAATTTGAAAAATAAGATAAAAAAATGTCTCTATTAAGGTCACTCGAAATGATCCTTCTTCAAGCTAATAGCAACCGTTGCCTTCCCGGCAACGGCGCAATTTGATTAGCCATTATGTAGTAGGGATGACCAATTAAAATAATTTATCGAACCACAGGGAGGTAGGTGCTAGTTCTTGAGCGATCTCACGTTTGTTGTAATTTTATAGAGACGAATCATCAAAGGGATTGGTTGTTTAAACAAGTAAATAACAATAACCAAAGCAAACAAGCAAGCAATGATTAGCAAACAAGATAGATGGATGAAAAGTGGTTTTCTAAATTAAGTAAAAGTGAGATCAACAACAATTAAGAAGTGGAAATTCTAGGATACATGCATCAAATTCATATCAATCATGGGTATAAGATTAAGGGCTAACACTAAGTTCACCTAAGCTCCCTCTCGAGATGGATAGGATATGAATCTCAATTAGCTCAATGGATTGGTTCTCATTCAAACAATTCCAACTAGGTAATAAGCTTGAAATGAGAGTCCCTTCACACAATTAATCAACCTTTCGATCAAACCAATCACATGTTCTATCAAAGGGTTCTAAATTCTAAAGGATTTCTCAATCTCTTTACAATTTATAATACACATGAAGTGTTTGATGAAATGATTCACTCAGTTATCCTAAGCACATAATTGATTTCTCAATCTAATCACATGTTTAGAACAACTAAACACACAATTTATCATAAACCTCAAGATCTTAAACATCAATGATAGAAAATCCATTTACCCAATCAACATATGAATTCAAATACATAAATCCTAAAATTATCTAACAACTCTCATGTTGCTAATCTCACAAGGGAGATTAGCCTACCATATTCAAAAGGAAATCAACATAGACATTAAGATCCTTACAAAACATGATAAACAATAAGGTTTCACTACAAAGTATGGATGAAAACTCCCTTGAAGTGCTTCAATGGTGATCTCCTTCCTTCCCTTGCAAGTCTCCTTTCTTCCTTTCTTCTTTTCCTCAATTGGGTGAAGGTTTTGATGGTGGGATGATGGTAGATCCAAAGGATGAAGAATGGATGAAGATGATGGTGTGGAATGAAAGAAATGATGTGTCATGTATGTCTGGAGACCCCAAAAACCGAATCTCCCTTCAAATGTTGAATAAATGGGTATTTATACCCCTTGGGAAGCTTCTAGAAGTTTTTGGAAATTTTCTGATCCCAAAACATACACTGCTCTTGTGCAGCACACGGCCACAAGGGCGGCTGTGTTGTGTCTTCTGATGCTTGCACACGGCTTTCGCTTACAGGGCCGTGTTTGGTACACGGCCCGTGTTCCTGCACACAACCCATGTTCTGCACACGGCCACAGGGGTGGCTGTGTAGGGTCTTCTGGCGACGGAGCACCGCCTATCCTTATAGGGTCGTATTCCGTACACGACTCGTGCATGTGCACACCCTATTTTTCTTCTTCCGTAAAAATACAAAACACAGCCAAATAGAATACAAATACTAATAAAATACTACGAAAATGGATATAATAAGACACTAAAATCTAGGTGAAAATATCACTCATCAGTGATGGGCTATAATTCTTCTGTATGCTTCTGGTTGGATAATTGGATTGGCACCCCCATAGCTGATATCATTGGGATCCCTATGGAGTGCAGACATCTCCACACAAAGAGGATTGCAGATTATTACTATAATAATGTCTGAATATCAATGAAGATTTTGATCATGCTTATCCTAATATTGTTGATGCTATGCTTATGGTTTATATTTCTCAGAACCTTTCTGACATGAGATGTTGGGGAAAATTCATTCGTATTAAGGTTTCTTCTAGTCTTGCTTATATTCACCTTCGTCAGAAGTTCTCTGCCACTTCTTGGGGCAAGTGGATTTGGAATCGTCATATTCCTCCTAGGCGCTCTTGATTGTTTGGAAGGTCATTCATGGAGTACTCATTTCTTGGGATACTTTTCTTGATAGAGGTTTTAGAGGTCCTTCAAGGTGTTATTTATGCAGATCAGTTGATGACAACCTTGATCACATCATGATTGGATGTTCGGTCTCTCAGGTGGTTCTTCACTGGATTTTGGATGTGTTCCACTTTGGTAACAGAGTTACTCTCGATCAAAGCTTTCTCTAGTTTATTCTTTAGGCCGTTTCTATGCAAGGGACGCCCAAGTTATTTTTCTTTGGAAATTTGCCATTGTTACTTATACTTGGCATATATGAACGCAAAGAAATACCATTATGGATAATGGGTATATCACTGATGATGCTGGGAACCTTGTGGATAGGGCTATTCATCCGGATGCTATATCTGCTTCTCTTATGGGTTTGATTTATGATGTTAATTAATTGAAGGTTGGCACGATGCATAACACCCCTAAAGATCTTGCGACTCTTTATTACTTCAGAGTTAGGGGTCGCCCTAGGAAGGCCCCTGTTATCATACCACTTAGGTGGTGTCCTCCTGCTTCGAGATGGATTAAAGTTAACACGAATGGGCATGCGAAGGCTGCTCCAGGCACTATAGCAGGTGCTAGCGTTTACATAAATTGCAGAGGGTTACCCCTTGGTTGTTTCACAATTGGCTATGGGATGGGTTTTTCTTTTGAGGAAGAGCTTGCTACTGCTCTGCTCGCTATTGAAATAACCTTTGAAAGAGGGTGGACTTCTTTGTGGCTTGAGTTTGAGTCAACCTATGTGATTCATGCTCTTACTTCGGATTATCCTGAAGTTCCTTAGAGAGTTATGGCGCTCTGGAGGAAGGGTATGGATATTATTCAGGATATGAATTTCAGGGTTTCTCATATCTATAGAGAGGATAATGCAGCTGCTGATAGTATATCATCTGTTGAGGGAGAATATGTATGGCATAACGCTGTTCCTCCTTTTGTACTCCACCACTTATATGCAGATATGAACTCTGAATACTTCAGGATAAGATGACGATCCTGAATATTATGTTTGGAGTTTTTCTCCTTACCCGTGCGACTATGAGTGAAGGGGATCTTATCTTTCAGGTGGTGAAGTCATCGGGTATCTCAGTTACTAGAGACTCCTATCGATTTTTGGCACCCCTCTATTTCTTAGGCTGATTTGCATAGGTCTAGGTTAGATGGTAGGCTTTTTTACTCCCTTTTCTGGAAGGTGCTATTTTCCTTTATATGGTTTTTCCCACTGGAATTTTCCATATAGAGTTTTTTAATGAGGCCCATCGGGGGGGGGGGGGGGGGGGGGGGGGTCTACGGTCACTTGGCCAGCCTGTATTTTGTTATATGTTTCTTTTCTAGCCGTGTATTTGGCTTTACAGGTTTAGGTCTCATCTTCTTAGACTGTGTCTTGTTTGTTAAGTAACATGATCCCTTGTCTATTCCCTTATCGGTTGGGTAACAGGATCCCTCGCCTGTTTCCTTTTGTCCAGCATTGTTTTTGGTCTGTGTCATATACTTTTCATTTAATTTGGTTTAATGGTATTGAGTAGTTTAATATATATATATATATATATTAGACAGTCTGCTGCCGGCAATGGCACTAGAATAATTATTTGTAATTTATTTTGTAAAAATATTTTTTAGGCTTTCCAACAAATTTTTAACAATGTATCATAATAATTTTTACGCCGGACATGGGTATTATTGTGTTAATTGAATGTCCCATGAAGAAAAAAATCAGTTTTGGCATCAGACATTGAATTCGAGAAAATGGGAGAAAAGGGGGAAGGGTGTCTAAGTGGGACCAATTCTGATCGGTGTCCGTTGATGGAATTAAAATATTTTTTCATATTCGTTTATAAAAAAATAAAAGTGTCTGCTGATGGAATTAAAAGATTCTTTCAGTTCAGGCTATAAAATATCTTTAATTTTCCGTTGATGAGTGCACAAAGATTTTTTTTAATTAACAGTGTCATGTTCTGTGGGATTAAGGAAAAAAACCCATGTCTGTTGATGAATATCTTATTATTCCTGTATAATATCCTAATATACTCCCTCTATTCCACGTTAAAATTTACATTTTTCATTTTGAGTTGTCCCAAGTTAATGTTTATATTTCTTTTTTATCATGTTGAGCCCACACAAAATAATTAATTATTCTGTGTAGGCCCACACATAGCACTAACACAACTACCTACTTTACATTAAATAATATTTCTCTCACCTCACTATACATTATAATATTGTATCTCTTAATCTCTGTGCAAAAAGAAAACATCAACATTAATACGGAACAGAGGTAGTATTTAATATCTTAAATAAAAATATTTTTTAAGAGAACATATAAACTTTTATATCCAAAAAATAACATGACTTTGGATTGTTTTAATTTTAATCCAAGAAAAAATATTCAAAAAATAAATATGGGTAGTCAAAAAGCAAGTCAGCTGGCCCAAAAATTAAAGTTGACTAAGGATATTTATGTCAAATTAATTAAAAGTGGGAAATAAAGATGTAATTTTAAAAGGTGGGGAAAAATTATTCTTCTGATATTGTGCATTTTGAATAGAATTGATATCCTATGCACCCATGTGCTTACGTGTATCCACATATATATATATATTTTTATTTAATAGTGTATGTATGTTTCTTAATAATTATAAGCAAAGACTTGCACGAGATTGTCTCACGAATGTCATTTCGTGAGACGGATAATACCCTGCCCATAATATTTTATAAAAAGTTAATCACGCCCCTCATCCAAATTAATTGGAATTCTCTCAATTCCCCTCTATACCCTCTATACCTGTTTCCGTCTCAATTCCCCCCCTCTATACCTGTTTACTTTTTCGTTCTTCAAGTTATTTTTATTTTATTTTTACTTTTATTACACTGATTGCGTGATTAACTTTTTATAAAATATTTTAATTAAAATATAAAATAAATATTCATTAAAAATTAAAATTAATCAAAATAATTTAATATATTTCTCTTAATATAACAATTCAATCAGTTAATTTTTCTTGATAAAATTTCACTTTTATTAAAGAAAAAATATATACTCCTTTTTCTTTATACTATTAATTATTATTCACATATATATGAAATAGTTTAGTGAATGGTTATCACTTTTCATTTGTTAGATATAACATTTTATTAAAAATGTTATCACTTTTTATTTATTTTATTCTTTTTAAATAATTCAATTAAAAAGATATAAATTTTTCTTGATCAAATAACATTTTCATTAAAAATATTATCACTTTTTATTAGAAATATTATCACTTTTATAAGTTCTTATAAAATAGAGTATTATTTTAATTGGATGTTTATCACTTTTCTATAATCATATACTTGCTTTTTATTAAAAAAATTATCACTTTTTATTCGTCTTACGAATCTTAGAATAATTCAATTGGACGTGTATAATTTTTTATTTGATCATGTATCACTTTTTTTTAGAAATATTATCACTTTTCATTAGTCCTATGAATTGTTTATAAATATTTTAATCAGATAATTATCATTTTTTCTTAATAAAATAGTATTACACTTTTATTTAAAATATTATCATTTTTTTATTCGTCATAGTTTATAAAATAATTTAATTAGATGAACATCACTTTTTTCTTTTATAATTATAAATTTTTATTAATAATTTTATCAATCTATAATTTTATTAGTATATATATTCAGAAATTATATAAATTAATTCTGGTTATAGTTTTTAAATGAATGACAATGAAATAGTTTCAATTAAATGGATTTTAGCTAATTCACGTTGGGAGAGAGGACAATTACGTAATTGCAATTAATATTGAATTTTAGCTCACTGGCCTCTCGGCCGAGCCGAACTAATTATATATTTGAATTCTTTTATAATGGGTAAATTGGGATCCATCTCATGATAATAGATCCGTAAGATGGTTCCACCCAAGACCTACCCATAATTGTATATATTTTTTTACATTCAGTTTTTCATTAAAAAAACTAATAGAAAATTTTCTCATAAAGTGTATACATTTTTATTTATTAGTGTATATGTTTTTATTCATAAATGTATATATTTTCAACTTTTTATATAAATAATTAATTAAGTATTTTAGTTATAAAATATTATTATTTTTATTATTTATATATATATATATTCATTTATATATAAATTTAATTTTTATATTAATTATAATTTTACTACTATTACTATTTTAGGTGTAAAATCTTTATTTTATATCTAATTTATTAAAATTAGTGTCATTACCATTTTACCCTTTTAAAAAAATTGTATTTCTATTTATAATATTAAGCCTAAATATTTTACTTTAACCTGTTTTATTAAACAATTATTTATTTATATTTTCATATTGATTAATTAGTTAATAATGTTAGGAAATTTAGTTTAATTATTGAGTTTTTACTAGTGGTAGAACTCAATTTAGCATATATTTTAAGGAATTCCTGAGACTGAAGAGCATCCTAGTCCACTCTATACAATTTCTTAGAAACTTCAAGTTGGGATAACTTTCACTTTTCACCGAGTGCAACCTTTATGTCATGATTGTTATGTTAAAATGTAATATGTGTTACTTATATGTCATGTTATGTGCCATATTTTCTTTTAGTTCGATGAAAAATCTTTCTACTGATACTTGTATGGGGTGGCGACTCGGTGCACCTATACCATTTAACACAAATTATCGGGCGACGATTCGGTACTAAAAATATTTCAAATATACTAACACTTGTATTGAGTGACGACTCGATGTGCATATACCAACTAACACAAGTTATCAGACGATAATTCAGTCAAAAATATTTTCAATTAGTTATCGAACAACAATGTGCAAAATATTTTATTAGATTAGCATATGTTACATTTTATGGTATATTTGGAATGCATATTTTATTTAACTATGAAATCATTTTAATTAACCCAATGGTGTATTTTAAACACTCACCCATATTAATTTTCAGAACAAGGTTTGGAAGATGAAGAGGCCCTTGCAACTGTCCTAAACCCTTAGAAATTTTTTTATTATGCCCTATATTTTAGTATTTTATTAGAACTTTATTTTTGATTTATCATCTAAGTGCACTTCTTTTGGATATTAAAGTCTACTCGTGAGAGTAGATACTAATATGTAAAATAATCTCAACATTACTTTTACTTTATTATATTATCGCTTTGAAAATTTTATAATATTATTTCCACTGTGCATGCCTGACCACCCCCCTTATTTTGAGAATTTGCATATCTAGTAGCGTCTCAACCTCATAGTGATACCTTGGGCGTGCAACGAGGAGGAGGGTAAGAGTGTTCATTGACAATTAGGCGGCAGGAGAGTTGGTGGGTGCAATGGAGAGAAGAGTGATGAGATAGTGGGGGAGCTGATCAGAGGTGAGAAGGCAAGTGTTGAGGAGATTAGTGTGCTTAAATCCGTTAGATCTGATTGTTGATTTGTTGACATAAGTTACATAAATAATCTGGACTAATCCCAAATGGATACTGAATGGCTACCTTTCCACACGTTTCATTGCAACCACGCTTGGACATGGATATGACACCACTCATACCAATGCCCAACTATACATAGAAAATACATGGATTAATGTTAAGCTCATCTTCATAATTATCTGCAGAATTAATGCCAGTAGTTTAAGGATTAAATCCCAATCATTTACACAATAAAACACACCACTAACATCCTGCAACAAAATTAATGGGTTTTTTTAAGACATCAAATCCACACGAAACATTTTGGCCAGTAGTTTAAGGACAAACCCCAAACTTAATATTTATTGTGATATGAGTCGAGCGAGATGGATATGAGTTCATCTAAATTCCTTATAATATGGTTTAGCCTTATATTACACTTAGGAGCTAGTTTTTTAGATGAGGAATTGGTGCCTTTTGCCCAATTCAAATATTTGATAATCAAAATTGTCCATTTTCAATTAAATTAACCTAAATACCTCTATAATATGACATCGACTCTATTTATTAACTGCAGAGTGAGGTTTGACATGTCAGATTTTATAAAAATACAAATTTAAAAAATTGGCAAAATGGTGATATTGATTTTATTTATTAACTGCAGAGTGAGGTTTGCATGTCAGATTTAATAAAAATATGTGATTTAAAAAATTGACTGAATGGTGATAGTATTTTAGAAAAATTTAAAATACAATTTCTAATATACCTTCAGTTGGATAAAAACAACTGGGGTAACCCTACCCATTTGACCCAGCATATAAAATGAAATTGGATCCTTAATTTCATTCCATTTCTCCTTATCTTTTTCTCTTTCACATTTTACCCATCTTCGGTCCTTCACTCTCTATTCTTAGGATAATTCATTCTCCTTTCTCATTCTAATTAGTAATGGAGAAGATAGTTGCCTAAGGACGAGGCGGCAGAAGAGGATGACTGTGATGCCGTATGGGATCCTGCCTCTTAACACGCAATTCGTGATTGTAGAGTCCTAATTTTAGAGTCCTTGTTAAACTCTTCTTTTCAAATTTCCAAAATTTTTACACATAATTTGATTCTTCGATACTTCATGTTGTCTCTCCTTTTCGAATTCTTCATGCCTTTTTGATTATAAGTTATCGACATTCTCATTTTCGTCAAAATTTTGATCAGATCTCGCCAAATTTCTTGTGAGTTAGAAAAGTTGTTTGGCTGCAATTTCAATTACTGAGAATTGAGGTAGAGGATGCATATGTTTATTTATGTTTATCAATATATTTTTTTAAAACATAAAGTGTATAGGTTTTATTTAACAAATATAAAATATTTTATTAATAAACAATTGGAGTGTTTGAAGAGTGATTTGGCTGCAATTGATGAACACTTTCACCATATTCATAATGAGTTGTATTGGATGAATTATTGATTTTAACTCATGTTATACTTACAAGGAACATTTTCTTGGGTTGATTAAGCCTTAATACACTATTTGACTCACCTAGTTTGTTTGGTTGCAAAATTTTGGACCTTGTTTTATCTTTCAGCCCGGTAGTTATGTCCTTTAGCACGGTGGATTGAAACGCAATCCCTTGGTGGATTTTCAAAGGCGGACACGCTGGAGGAACATTATTAAAATTTCTAGACTATTTCACCCCTCATATATATATATATATATATATATATATATATATATATATATATATATATATATATATATATATATATATATATATATATATATAATAGCTCAATTTCACGACATAGTTCATTTTCTCCCTTTTTGGCTTTAATAGAATGTAAATGACAGTGGAGAATGAGAAATCGGCGATGACTGAATTGGTAATGGTGGAATCAGAATACAGTCAAATCTTTCTCATTTCTTTTCTTCTTCTCTCGCAACTCACGAATTGAAAAGTTTCACTCACCTGCGATCTTTGGTTAGGTAATAATTTTTTAACATTTTCTTCACTGATTAAGTATGATTTGATTTTCGTTTCTATTAGTATAGTTATGATTTACTTTTCATTTTAGCTGGTATACCTCTCATTCATTTTCATGCACCTACTCTTGCTTCTCTCGTTTCTTTGCTTTGGTAAAATTCATGTTATTTTTAATTGTTTAATTTGTATGATGCAAAAAACTAATATACAACGAATAAGTTAAGAAATATGAAATTATAAGTATGATAGAATTTTATTTTGGTTTGCAAAGCTAGATGTTCACTGATTTGTGTGCACTAAAAGTGTATCTCCAAATGTAGGGAATCAATTGTAGCTCAGCGTATAACCAAGTATAATATCGAACCCACAGGATAATTTTAGACTCAATATTAAATCCTATTTATGACAATTCTAATTTAAGACAAATCTGGATGTCTGAAGGAATTAATTAAACTAATAATTCAGAAAATAAATATTAAAAACAATAAAGTAGTAAGTAGAAAATAACACGAGTGTTTCAAGAGAGAAGACAAGATAGCTCTAGGAAATCCAGTTTTAATCAGTCAAATTAAATCACTAGACAATCAGTTAATATTCCTGCAGATTTTATGAAAAACAATCACATAAATATGCAAAATCTCTTTTTCCAGTAAACTTTACACATAAATCTGGTTTAACTCTTAGATGACTCCCTTTCTGGGTACTTCATACTAAATTCCATTAAATGTTAGAGCACTAGACTTCCCTTTACAGGTACTTAAGAAATAAACTCTCATTCCCACTTATCTAAGTAACCAAATCCTATAGAATGATAATTAATAGATTAATTAAATGTCCAGTATTAATTATTCTAATGAATGAAGTATATATGATTAGATCCCCTTTACCCATAACATATAGACAAATATAATCCATTTATGACACAAGCAACAATCATAAGTATGCATAAGACTGACATATTCATGTATGAGAACAAATCATAAAAGAAAAAATATAAGTCTTAATCAAATTATTAATAAAGGAATAAGAATACTTCATAAATCCATAACCTAGTTTAGGTCATCAATTCAATCCAATTCAAACCTTCAAAATTTTAGAACTATCCAGAAAAGTACTAGTCCATGGTGTTACAAGCAACACTCATGGTTAAAGATGAAAACATACCCATAAGTTTATAACTCAAAAGTAAGAAAGAATAAGAAAAATCCTAGATTTAACGTACAAGTTAGAAAGAGAACAGGGGAGAGGAGACGGGAGGAAGAAATAGAAAAGGGTAGAGAAGAAGTGATGTCAGCATATAGTTTAAAAACTTTTATAATTGAACTATTACAAAATACTCCCTACGTCCCATGCAAAGGGATGCTTTTGTTTTTTGCACGTGGATTAAGGAGTATTATTATTTAATGTGAGTGAGTAGTTGTATTAGTGGATGTGTGAGTCCCATATTTTAATTGTATTAGTGGGTGTGTGTGGGTCTTATGTGTGTAAAAAAAGAAAGAGGACTCTTTAGATGGGTCACCAAAATGGAAAAATGAACCCTTTGAAGGTGACGGAGGGAATCTATTGCTAGTGTAAGCTACTGTACAATGGATCAACTCAATTTAAAATAATTGACAGAATGAAAAAAAGTAGTAATAAAAGTAACATGAATTATTTGCTCGATTAAGTGAAAAAAATTAGCATGAGAATTGAATCAACATTGATAGAATAGTACAAATTATTAATTTATGACAAAGACACAGTAAATCAATGGAATTAGAGGAATTAATTGCCGATTAATTAAAAATTAAATTGCATGTTTAACGACATATTAATGGTATATTATTTAATTCAATCTTGTGCTTTTATTATCATTATAAATTCGGGAAAAATGCACTTTTGGTCTTATACGAAGAGTCACGTTTTATTTTTGGTCTCTAACCATTTTTTGTCCCCAAAGTTGCAATTTTTATCCCATCCATTAACTTTTGGATGGAAGCCGTTAAATTTTAAAAAATAAAGAATATATATATATACTCCCTCCATCTCACGTTAATGTGGGACGGAGAAAGTATTTATTTTACAGAATTAACCCCATTCCTTATAAAAGATTATCAAGGCGACAACTATATACAGTTTTACTCCAAACATTTTACAACGAAGATTTAAAAATAAGTTATAAGAAACTTCAAGACACCTTTCCATCTCAAAAGTTCACAACAAAGATTAAATAATTAAAGGTAGTTAACAGAAGCTACATACACACCATTCCACCTCAAATTTTCACAACAAAGATTAAACAAAATCTACTTGAATAAAATGACAACTAAGACCCTCTTGGTCAATCTTGTTGAATGAAGAAACAGGGCATGACATTAATCGACAAAATAAAACCAAAATTACAAAAACATTAAACAACACAACAACTATAATGTTGTCCATTGAAACAAAAAATTGTAAAATTTAAATCATGAATATAGATAAGACCTCACCCCTCAGACTTCAAGAACATGGCCAAGGCTTGAGCCTGTCGCTTCCTAGGAGGTGACCACCGCATCAGAGCAGCGTTCGATGATCAAATTAGGCCTCAAAATCATGTGGCACTCACTGTGGCAGATCAAATAGACATCAATGACAGCCTGATCTTCATTGATGAGGGTCACCAGAAGCCACGGTGGAAGTGTTGTGTCACTGGCAATAGCGAAGAAGGCGACACGAGGACATTGTAAGGGTCCCACACCTTGATGGAAGGGCTGGTGCCGCAGAGGCGACAACATCTCCGGCTCTTGTTCAAGGATTTTTTTGACATGATCTGTGTCGTTTTCTTCTTCTTCATAAAAATGACGCCAGATAGATTATGTTATCAACGATAACTCTTTTGCTGGTTGCCACTCTCACGTATCGGGTGTTCTTTATTCAATCTTGTGATTGCTTTGGATATAGATATACGATCACAATTTGAATGGTTTTGTAAATTAGGGCTACAAAGAAAATGAATTGGGGTTTTCTTATCCTTTTACCTTTTCCGTAAATAATATGGACGCAAATTTGGAAATAAACAAACGGGATCAAAAGTGGGATGGAAAAGACCAAAAATGACCAAAAGTGTAATTTTCCCTTATAAATTATCTTATTTATATTTTAATATATCATTATTTATTTCTTCAAATTTCTTGATATTAATTATTTTAAATTTTTTATATAAACTAGTGAATGATTCAATCTCTAAATCATAACTATTTTTATTTAAAAAAATTAATATGTGTGTGTTGATATAAATTTATTGTTAACAAAATTTTCTCAAATATTTGATATATCATATTTTGTATAAACTTATCCGGAAAAACATATTCGGAAAAGCATATTCATACTCGTGCAATCTCATATTTTTTATAAGCTTTTATAAAGATAAACATTTTCAAACTCAGATAATCTCAGATTTCGGATAAATTTAATTATTCTAAAAGTAAAAAATGTCAAATCCTAATCTCACATCAGCAAAGCCCGAATTGGCATAAAAATATTAAATTATAAACTTATTCGGATAAACATAAAACTCGAACAATGGGGAATCTCGTATTTTCGATAAACTTAATTATTGTTAATGTTAAAAGGGCGTCAAATCCTAATCTCACGATTACGTCAGTAAAAGCCCGAATGAAGTGATTTTGCCTATTTTGAGCATGGAGTACTTATGTCTATTCGAGCGTTCATATTTTTTTAAAAAAATCTCACGTCCACGCCAGCAAAAGCCTGAATAAGTGATTATGCCCATTCAGGCATGGAATACTTATTTCTATTCAGGCATTAATCTATCAATTTTTTTTATGGATTTTGATTTTGCAAGTTTGTGCAGTCAAAAGTCAAACCGCTCCCCATGTCAAATCAAGGGGATTAGTGTCTTTTATCTTTAAAAGTGGGTATTTTTTATTATTTTAAAAGGGAATGAACAATTTAAATTAATTATTTTCTATAGTGGGTTGAAATGATTAGTTCCCTTTTGAGATTCACCACAATTTTTTCTTCCCACGTATTGTACTTGTATTTTACTTAAATTTGTATAGTTAACTTTTGTTCTTTCGGTGTCGAAAAATTGATATTTATTTACCTTTTTAAGAATAATGTGCAGAAATAATCTGCATAAGGAAGATATGCCAAAAGACATTTTTTTCAGAAACAACATATTATTCGTAAGATAGATTTGCATAAAATTAAAATGTGCAAAAAAAATATGTGCAACAAGACTGTTGAAAAATCATATTTGATATCGATTAGCATAGAATGAAGTTCATATATGCTAGATTGAAGTATCTGTAAACATCTAGGTGATATTTGCTTTGGGGTTTTAGGGAGTTTGAAAATCATGAATAGTGATATTGTGTTTGGTTTGAATTTTTGATAGGGTAGATTTTAACTTTATGTAAAATCAATATGTAAGAATGTATTAATTTATGTAAGAAAGTAGATGAGAGAGGAGAGATAAAGAGAGAAAGTGTATTAATTGAGGAGAGATAATGTATATAGGTATATATAGGGGTCATTTTTAAAATTTGGATGTGGAATTTGAATTCCAATTCCGGGGTTTCAAACCCAGAAACAAACATCCCCCTAATGAATGAGATCTAAGGGATAAGGCAGAGCCTATCCCATATTTATTTAGATCGTGTGTTTTAAAGTCTTTCTCTGATACTTCGTTTGTGCTATGTTAAAACGTCACTTTCGAGTTCTTACATCAGTAATGAACATCAACGCATAAGCCTATTTTTCTAACAATTGGCATCAAGAGCCAGTACCCATTTTTAACACGTTAGATTTGGAAAAGACACGTCTTTCATATTCGTGTACTCAAGGGGATCTATATCTCAACCATCCTTTCTAGATGGTTCGAACTGCCCCTATTGGAAGTCCACGATGACGGTGTTTCTACAATAACAAGGTGATGAAGTCTGGAAAGTAATAAAAGAAGGATGGAAACATCCGAACATCATAGGAAAAGATGGAGTTGTTACAAAAAAGAAAGATGAATGGACTATTAAAGAACAACAAGCCAGCCGTGCAAACAATAAGGCTTTATACTCTATCATGTCTGCAGTTGATATGAAATGACATAGTTTAATTGTCATGTAGACTAATGCTAGGAAAGCATGGAAGATCATTCAACTTCAGTTGAAAGGAACTGATTCAGTTCTGAGATTTAAAACTATAAAGGTTGATGAATAAGTATGATAATTGTGCATGAGAGTAGATAAAAATATTGATGCATATTATACTCGTTTTTCTACTATCATAAATCAGTCTCATCTGCTCGGTGAGATTATTTCTGAGCAAAAACAAGTTCAAAAAATTTTAAGAACTCTCCTAAAAAGGTTCAGAGAGAAGGTGACAGTAATAAAGACCTTCAAAAAAATATAACGTATTGGGATGAATTTGTGGGAGATCTTAGAACATTTGAGATGAACATGGGGTAAGATTAAAAATACAAGGGAGTTGCACTTTTTTGGCGAAAAAATCTTATCAATCTAGTGATGGTGATAATGATGATGCATTGATGGACATATCTGTTGGATTGTATACTAAAAACCTAGCTTTAGTATGAACAATGTTTTAACAATATTTGAAATGAGAATCATTGATCAAATGATTCCATCTTATAATTTATTTATATGTTGATGCAATAGTCCATTTACTTTATACTGTAGATAATATAGTGTGCGGCGTCGCATGAAAGATCATATTATCAGTTTCTTTATAAAGTATAAACGGATGCTCACAATCGAGATAGACGGGGACAATCTATCGGGATGGTTGTAGTGTAATTTGGTATTAGTTTATCTTGACTATAAAATCACATTAGTGCACTTTGTGTGTATTGAGTAGGACCGCTTGAGATCATTCGACTTATATTGAGTATATAGGAGAACTTGATTTTAGTTATTATGGATGTACGTGCTCTTAATCCCTATAAAATAACCTTGACATGTAAGTCAGTATATATATCTTTGATTCATCAATGGATGAGATTTAAATATTAAATTAACATGCTCGATGAGTTGGGAGATAGTGCTGTCTCTATGGTGTGTTATTGATTGTAGAAGGAATCTGTGTCCTTTTAAATAGGTTGATGATGTCCCCTTGAGAAGTTCATAAGGATTATCATGTAAACCCTGTAGGTGGATTTATTCCGGCATGATAACAAGGTTTAGTGGTACTACTCTCAGATGAAATATTAATTAATAGAGTTGTTAGTAATTTAATTAATTAATGAGCATTGTATATCATAAATATGGGGAGACTAACGGGCTCATAATAAGAAGGAGCCCATAATGTAAAATGGGATTAGAGCGGCTGTGCAGTAAAAATTTTTTAGTGGACTATATTATTATTATTGGACTCAAGTATAAGTTTTGGGCTAAACTTGGATACTTAAACCCAATGGAGACTGATGCGCATTTTCTTTGCATGCAAAATTAATCCCCAAGTATGAAGAATATCAGTTGCAGCTTAAACAAGCGACCAAGTGATTATCGAACCCAAAGGATGACGTATTATCAATTTAATTATTTACTAAATTAATTAAGACGTATGGAATAAAAGTTTGAGGTTTCAATTTTTAAACTACTAACAATTAAATTAAATAACAAATAAAATAAAAGATCACTCGAAGAATGCGAAAGTGGATCAAGTAGGAGATTAGGTAGCTCTAGTATAATCCAGTTTCACTCATTAGTTTCCCTTCCATGTGTTGATGTTCGACTCTGCCTTGTGGAATATGGACGCATCACTAAACCATGCATATCTACTCTATAGATACAAGTAAACATACGTGTAACACGTGTGAATAACCTCAGAGCAAGAGATATAATTCCACCCCCCCTTTCTAGGTACTATCAGTGTCAATTATTTCCCTGGCCAATTGGTACTCTAACCCGATATGATCTCCCTTTATAGGTACTATAAAATTATCCTCTTTGTCCTACTTACTAACCTGAATTTAATTCAATTAATAAGTATTCATATATGATAGTTCTAATGAAGCTTCGGAGTCCCCTCACTTAGAATCATAACATGAAATCTTGTTCAGCGGTGAACACACTCAATCAATAACCAAGATATGTATTCAAACTCTACATAATAGTTAATGATGCACAAAACTACTGTGAGTATGAATTAAGAAAGCACAATCATATATAAAATAAATCCACAAGTAGTGTTGTAAGGAGTTTACATACGAAAGTTCAATTGATTCGAAAAACCTTCACAACCCTAGTTCTACCAAAAAGGCTCTAGCCCTGATGTTACGAAGAACAATAATGGGTGTTGGATAGATCTTATCTAGATATCCAAAAAATACAAGATAAATTAAAAAATGAATAAAACCCTAGATGTAAGCGTCGTCGCGTCCTTCTCCATCTTGAATTCTCCTCTTGGTTCTCCTCTTGATTCCACGAATGAATCTTCAAAGTGATGGATAGATGGAGGAAAGGATGTGGATGATGGTTGGGGGGTGATCCCCTCTTGTGGGGTGTGGTATGGTTGTGGCCTCTCTTATGGCTCTCTTATTTTGTGTATTATCTCCTGCTGCATAAGCCTTCTTTTATACTTATAATCGTGCCTCCCGGGTCTGGAATGAGCTTTTAAAGTGATCACACGCATTGAGGGTGTAAAATTACGGATATGGTAAGGTTTCGAGGCTCAATTCGACCAACAAAACAGGTCAAATTCTCCCCTCCATGTCGAATTTGAGGTCGAATTAGCCTACTGTAAGTCCCAGACGCTCAATTCGACCAGAGGCCCTGGTTGAATTGACATGACGTGGTCGAATTGGTTTCGCCACTGATCAATTCGACAAGGATTCGACCAGATGCCCTGATCGAATTCCCCTGTCATGGTCGAATCCTCTTCCTGTTCGTGTTCTACATCCAATTTAGCCAGCATGCCTGGTCGAATTCTCCTCCAACAGGTCGAATTGACCTCCTACTTTGCCCAAAAGGATGGCTTCGACTTCCTTCTTCAGTTATCAACACTTCCACTCCGATTTCCTTTAAAAAACTAATCAAATGGCTTCAACAACACCTGATTCGTGACTTTTCACAATATAAATCAGTTTACAACCAATTACAACCTTCAAACACCTCATAATAGTACAAATGCAAGCGCAAGATTCATGAATTTACACACTTATCAGAGGCCTGACTCTAACTTTTCCTCCTAGTCCCTGTTGTAGCCCATATATAAGTCATCTCAGCTCATCAGGAACCCTAACTGATTGTGCCTAACACACGTGAGATAGAGGGAGGAAGCAGATTGAGAAGATCTTGAAGATCGACGCCCACACGACGTTAAGATTGGACATGGGAATACAACAAAAGATAAAGAGGTTGTTTTATATAGCTGTTCTTCTTCAACATACCCTGGTAAAAGGTTATACATTTCTATATTCTTGCTTCAGCTGATTTAGAAATGTATGGAACTCTAACGGTTCACATTAACCAAATGATGAAACACATATAATTAGTATTAGAGATTCAGTTTCGTGGCTAAGAGTGACACGTTAGGCTAGGGTTTATGTGATTATGTGATTTAATTATGAATTAGAATCGCATGAGGATTAGGATTTTGGTGTAAATTGATTGTACCTGTATATACCCTGTATCATCGTACGTCTAGAGAAAACACAAGAGCACTCGTTGGCGTGCACATGGTTGTGTGTAACATAAGCGGTGGGCTTAAGGTTGTGTGAAGGCACTCGATGCCAGGTGCATGGCCGTGTGTTGCCACACGCTGACAAGCGAGTGCCGTGTGGTTGGCGCATGTTGACTAGTGCAGTTCATGTGGAGTGCCGAGCGATGTTGCACGTAGTAATAGGCACTCGGAGGTAGCCGAACGTGTTGCATGGAATAGAGGTGTACGGAGGTTGCTGGGCATTGGCACACGGAGCCAAGCGAGACACGCACGATGGCAGGCTAAAGGCCAAGAACGCTGCCAAACATTGGGTGTTCGTGGGAGTGCACGCAGTCGGGCATGGGAACAAGTGTGCAAAGGCAATTCTGGGTGTAGAAGCTTACTGGCGAGTGAGAGATGCACGAAACTGAGAACTGTGGCATGCGGTCTACCGGGTAGAAGTAGAATGCCCCGCTCGCACGCTGCCGGGCGCAAGACACACGAGGTCAGGCAAGGGCGGTCGTTTTGCATGCACGGTGCCCGACGGGCTGGCGTGCTTGCATGCACGATCCGTGCTTGGCGTGTGTGCTGGATAGTTGACAGATTGTTGCGGGTGCAGGCGCATGGTGCTGGGCATGCAGGAACAATGGCAGTCACTAGTCTTGGCATGTCGGTGGCACACGATGTCAGGCAAGCTGGCGGGTGTAACGTCGGGTAAGGGCTCTTGGAGGCTAAACTTCTGCTGGACGTATTGCCACATGTAAGCGCTCATAGTGATGCACGATGGATGAGCAGACGAGTGTGATGCCGGGTGATGGATTGTGCTACTGGGCAGGTTAGCGGCCATGAGTTCTAGAGGAAAATTCAAGAAGACCAGCTTCACATTTTCAGATTAGGTTTTGGGGTGCTATCCTGAACCCCATGACCTGACCAGGCAGGTTGATCCCCGTCTGCATTGACCATATTCGTGCTTGGTGGCGAATAATCGAATTCGCTGATATTCAACTGTCATAGTTGATTTAATTATCTGATTATAGTTATATATGTATGCATGATTATCTATGATTTACTAACTTATGTGCTGTAATAGAAGCATGCTAAGTTGCGTATTTTATTTGGAATATAATATGCATGTAAAACCCTCATGTTAAAAAACTAAGTGGGAGAGGAAATTGGTTAATAATTTCCGCGGCCTCCATTATTAGTTTGTAATGTGATGCAAGTATACTTGCATGTTGGCTATAGTGCCTTCTGATGAACGTTTTCTCAACACACAATATTAATCGCCAAGTATTAAAGACGCTATTGTAGCTTTGATAAGCGATCAAGTGATTATCAAACCCAAAGGATGTATTATTATTAATTTAATTATTAACTAACTTATTAAGACTAATATGGTAATAAAGTTGTGATGATCTAGTAACAAATAAACAACTAATTGAAATGGAAATTAAAATAAATAAAAGTAAAGAATAAATGAGAGTTGCTCAAGTGAGAAGATATGTAGCTCTTCGGGCCATCTACTTTCAGTAATTAATCTCCCTTCTATATGTCAATGTCCGACTCTGCCTTGTGGAATATGGACACATTTCTAAACCATTCAAATATACTCTATAGACACAAGCAGACACACGTGTAACACGTGTGAATCACTTTAGAGCAAGAGATAAAATTACACCCCCCTTTTCTATGTACTATCAGTATCAATTATTTCTTGTGCACTTAGTATTCTAACCCGATATGATCTCCCTTTATAGGTACTATATAATTATCCTATCTATTCTACTTACTAACCCGAATTCAATTCAATTATTAAGTATTCATATAAGATAGTTCTAATGAAGCTTCGGAATTCCCTCACTTAGAATCATAACATGTAATCCTGCTCAGAATTGAACGCACTCAATCAATAACCAAGATATGTATTAAGACTCTACATAACAATTAATGATTCACAAAACAACTCTGAGTATGAATTAATAAAGCATTATCTTATATAAAATAAACCACAAGTAGTGTTGTACGAAGTATATACACAGAAGTTCAATTGACTAGATAGAAACCTTCATACCCTAGAACTACCAAAGTGGTTCTAGCCCATAACGCTTCGAATAACGTTCATGGTGGTTGGATAGATCTTACCCATAATCTTGAAAATTATAAGATAGATTAAGTTGCGAAGTAAACCCTAGATGCGGGAGCCGTCGCTTCTCGCTCCGTCTTGAATCTTCACTTGGTTCTCACTTGATTCGCTGCTCGAATCTCTCTCTACTGCTCCTGCGGATGGAGTTAGGGTTTGGATGTGGTGTAGGATGGATGTGGGATCTAGCTCTCTTTTTCGTGTTATCAGCACCCTTTTTTAAAGTAGTTACTTCTCCTCATAGACCTTTTGCTGGGCTTTTTCGTCGAAAACATGCACATGCACGCACTTGGAAATAAAATCCTAACTTTTCGAAACTGATACGTTTGTCGTTCGAATGGGACCTCTTGATCGAACGTTGGTCAAACAGCGTACCTGTAAGCTAAACCCTATTTCATGCTTACCGTTCGACTTGACCTCTGTTGTTCGACTTGACTTCTCTTGGTCGAACAGAAAGTCTTGGTCGAACGACCAATCTGTACGCTAAAAGCTCCTCCATTTGACTTATCTCCATGGTTTGACCAGTCTGAACCTAGTCGCACAGCCCTTTCAAGTCGAGCAAGCCTCAGAAATTGCCTCAAAAATCATGTTTTCCAATTCCAAACACTTAAGACCTATTTTTCTGTACAAATACGCTCAAATAGCCTCAATAGCATCTGACTCGTGGATTTTCCATAAACATCCTGATTAGTCTTAATAGTAAATCAAACCGTACTCAATTTTCATATAAATCGGTGATCAAAATACGTGAATTATCACTCTCATCAAATCCCCAAACTTACATATTTCTCGTCCTGAGGCAACGACAATCAAATTAGACAAGGGAGTGTAATTACAGAATCCTTATAACAATCACAACTTATTCTAACACATGCGATAATATCAATTCAAAATGTACTAAACCATCGCATATTCACTTCATTTTATTTTAAAAAAATGGCATGTGACATTTATCTCTCTAGGGATTCTCTCCCATCTCTCTAAAATTACCATTCCCTCTTTACTTCACGGTCACTCGCCGTCGATATCTTTCAACATGCCCCTTCCACCGCCCAATTTAATCAACATATTGAAAAAGGATCGTTATTCTCTCCTGGCCTTGTTTCGCTCGGATTTTTCAAATATTTTGGGGCTCACAGCACTGTGTGTCGTCCCTTTTTGACCTCAGATCTTGCCTGATCATCTGGGTTCATATCCCGATAGTGGTAACGACTGTGTCGATCTCTCCTAAGTCGATGGCCTATGCTTCCTTCGTTGATTTCCTAAATCGATCTGGGCATCGATTTTTATTTTCTTCCCAAAGTCATCTAGCCAGCGACAGTAGTAACTGATCTTCGCTCGCAGATAGCAGGGCTAACTAGGGATTTACCCACCCCCATGGATTTTGGGGGATTTGCTACGGTCGACTCCATATGTGATTATTGGCGGCTAACTGTGATTATTCAGCAGTTGGAGAGGCTTTCAACAATGACTCTCGCTTCTACTGCCCACAGTTCCAGACTGTTTTACCTGAAATGGAGGGCCTTCGACCCTAAATTAGCGCCGCTGGTAACAATTTGTGAGGCCCATCTACGGCCCCTGCTTCCTCATCCTTTGTGAATTTTTCATGCCCGCCCTGATTGGTTGGTGCTTCCGTATGGCAAAATAATTTTGAACAGGGCACTGCTGCTCTCCACGATTTTCCCGACTAAGGGCTCTCAACGTCTCCACCGATGGAGTTCTTCTCTTCTACCTGAGCAGAATTTCTCTCACTCCGCACAATTAGAACTGAAGATATCATTTCTGATTGTGGAGTTTATTTTCATTTTTGGTGTTTTTTGGGATTTGGTCTTACATTCTGCAGGTTTTTGCTTATGACGAATCGATCAATTATTTTTTGTTTTCATTCCTGGTTTTGATGTTTCTCACTATTTCGGGATTGAATATTTTAAATATTGTTGGCGGCCATGTTCTTTTGATACCAAGTATTCAGATTGAATAATTCATACTTTTAGGCTTTGCTGCTGTATGTTCTTCATGAGGTTGCTGTGTTAATTTCTTGATGAAGCCATTTGCTTCATTTTTTTTACTTCGTAGCATAGGACACAACCTTGTCAGATTTCTACATTTGGCATTAGGTTATTTTTGGATATCTGTTGATCTCTTCATTGAGTACGGCTATGGCACTCGTACTAGTGCAAGTAGTTTTCTTAGGGGGAGAAGAGATTTATACTCCGGTGTGGTAATCCTCTTCCAACTGCCTACATGCCAACTTGAGCCCGTTTGCTGATATAAAAGCCTCGGCTGATTATGGCAAGGACCTTCTACCCTAGCTCAGCCCCTACTTCTCTACAACAAGCATCGGTTCTCGTTTGCAACGGTCCATTCTCAATGCCTCATTTCTTCAAAATCGTGATTATAGTTGAGCTCCATTATTTCTCTGCATTGTACTATTTAATAATGTTTTTATTTATTTTGTAACTCAGAGCCACCTGTTTAGGCTCTTTTTGACAAGCCGTTTGTTTGGCTTTATTTTTATTTTCTCCTTGATTCTCTTTCTTTGTGCCCCTTCTTATTTTCTTTTAATTTTTTAATAATACTGCGTAGTTTGATAATATCAATTCAAAACATTCATTCATCCATCATATCTTTCATCCATGCAACTATATCAATCAACCACAATACTTCTACGAGTGCAAAATCATCTATTTCACTAGGTAAGTATTTACTCTCGCGCTCAAGTGTAAAAGATGTACACTTTCAAAGGGTTAGTATATACGCTCAAAATCAATTCATATATTCGCGTAACCATAAGCTTGGCCAGGGTCTCAAAAATTAATTTATAATTGTTTCAACACTAGGATCACAAGGACTTGTTCTTTGGGTTGTAATGTTGGCTCTTTGGTAAAGTAGGAGAATATAGATAAAGTGACTAATTTCACTAGTAGAGAATTACCTTGCAGATTTGCTTTTCATCGAACAACATTAATACTTATGCTTCTTCATCATCCTCAGGATCTTTCAATACTTCTTCTCCTACTTTACTTGGAATCAACATCTTTCTTCTTATTTGTACAAGGGTACCAATTTCGGGCACTACCCTCTTAAGCAATTGGGGTACCAGTTTCAGGCACTACCCTCAACAAGTTTTAACCATAATTTTATTTTCAACTATGCAAACTTTTCCTTACTTTTTCTTCATACAAACTAGCAATTTATTAACTTTAACTCTCTAATAGTAAATAAGGTATTTTAAGCCCAAATATAGGTAAATCAAGGCTATTTATCATAGGCTTGCCATAAAAAGAGCTTTAAAGGCTCAACGGGGCTTCCAATGATCAATATTATAAGGTAGGAAATTTGGCTAAATGGCTCAATTTAAGCAATAACGGCCTAAGATCATGTCCTAGTCTCTATCAATCATAAATTTCAAACAATACTCCAAGATAAATTCTAAAATACGAACATATGAATGATACTCACAAGTATAAACTATCATGCAATCATGTAGCATGATTAATAGTCTCAAATTCTCACATGGGTAAATAGAATCCTAAGCACTCTTCAAAGCATGCAATCAATATCAATATTTACATAAACTACAAGGAATAGTGGTACATGCCATCATGAATGAAATCATCATGCATAAAAAACAAGTGCTCATGCATAATCAAGAAGTAACATCATCTTCTCCAAATCAATCCGATCACACCCAAGTCAAACATAACAATGAATCCATCATCACTATCAATAATATCAAGTACAAACCACCCACGCATGATCTTAATCAACACCACACCACTCACTCAAAACCCAACCTGTAAAGTGAAAAAGAGAATGGAGGTGAGAAGAAATAGACAAGGATAAAACCTGGCGCCACTACTCCTTAGGAGAATCATCGTCATTTTCATTACCATTAAGCCAATCATCAAAATCCCTTTGCAAGGTATCGATCTTCCTATCCAAAACTTCATAATTCACATTAAGATCTCTCAATATCCCATCCATAGTATCATATCGGAGGTTAAGCGCAGCATAATTTGTATTCACTAATGCTAGCTATCGATTCGTCTCTTGCTGGTTTGCATTCAAGGTGGCAAAATGCTCGTTCATTAATCTGAACTGCTCCCTATAGAAGTGATCCTGGGCCTGCCAGAAATCCTGCTGCTACTGTGGTGGTTGCTCAAAATACTCATACTGTGGCTGCGGCTGCTGTGGTAGCGGTATCGGAGGTAAATCCATCTCTGGATACATAAAAGCTGGCAGCTGTGACTGATCCTCGTCAATGAAATTAGCTGGATCACCAACCAGAATCATATCCTCATCAATGAGGATTGCCTGCAAGTGCTTCTTAGCCAAAAGTCTCTAATTCCCTTCTTCCAAGCAAGTATTAGAAATTACCCTATGCTCCGAGGTATCCATCAACAAGTTAGTGTTAATCTGAATAGTCGTCAGATCAACAATTGATAGTGGAAATAAAAAAAAAAGAGGATTCTTGCCATGGATGAACATCCAAGCATCATCCATCCTCTGAATCAACCCCATCCTCACACAGGATGATAGAATCAAATCAGGATCTCCTCGGATCGGCCTATGCTTGCTCAAATCAACTCGATAGTACTTCGCTAATGGAGTAATCAGTCCACTAATGTTGACCTTCTGGAAGGGATGAGTCGCGAACGTATACAGCTGCTGGAAAAAGTATGCTCCAACATTATGCGAACTCCATTCATCATGAACCATAACACGTACAGTTCTGCTCTCAGTATGCAACTCCCTTTGGATCGAGCAAATAAAGTATTGCTTAAGAATCGGTCCACATATGCTATCACAGGATTGCAGATAAAAGCTACCTTCGCGGTGTTCAAATTATAATGACCTTGCCTCCCCGAGATAGACCTCCAAAACTCATCGGGATGGAAATCAACATGCTCCACATCATACACCTCCTCGCAACCAATCATCTCATTAAACTCATTCGTATACATGTGCTGCAACTATTTACTAATCTGTATCCACAATCCATAAGGTAGATAATGATCTCCATGATCAACATTCACTGTGCATAACACCTCAGCTGTGATGTGGAAATACATCTCCCTTTTCATCTTCATAAACCTAGTGATTCCTACTCGATTGAACATCCAACGAATATCATTGATAATGTTCATCTCCATCATCGCTTGATCATCTTGATTATGAGTCCTTACTCTCTTGCTTGCAATGGCTGCCGACAACTCTCTTTTCTCCTCCCAAGCAGCGATCTTTATACCAAAATCGGAAGGTCTCTTCTTATCAAATTTTAGCTTCTTAGCACCATCACCTTTCCTAGGAGACTTAGTCTCCTTCCTGTTCGAAGATGAAGCAATCTCTTTACCTACAAAAGTTATACTTCAATACACAACAAAAGAGATAAAGCAAGCTCACCAATCTTAAGACTAACCAAAGCATGAATTCTACTCAAGACTTCAAATTCATATGCAATAATCATAACATAATTCTCAAATTTCAAGTGTTCATCTAATAATCATAACAAATATATGCTTAGCATTTTCAATCATGAGACCATGTCAACCAATAGTCTTAAAATTACCACACGCATGCTTCTCAATAAACTTCAACAAAAATCATAAACATGCTTATCTTCCACGTTCAATTTCACAATATCTACACTTCAAATCAATGAGCCCATACATATAATTCGAAACTAACCTCAAGCCCGCAAGATATGCATCATCAATTTCACAAAAATCTCAATAATCCAACGTAAATCGAATCATGCCAATTCAAGTGAAATTTCAACAAGAACACCAAAAATTAAACACTTCAAATCCAAGTAAAACTATGTTTAACCAACTTACCCAATCTTCACTAAGCATAATCACTCAATTCAAGAGTAAAGAGGTAGGAAAGCATACCTTTGTTGGTCATGGTATGCGTGTGATATACGATGAGAATTCCCAAAATTTTGAATGAGATAGCCCCAATTTGGACTTCAATCCTCCAAATCTTAGATGTGGAAGTGTGTGGAGAGGAAGATTTAAGTGTGGGAAGAGTTTCGAATGAAAGACTTACAATTTGTGGCGGGTGTTCGAGAGAGGGTGACGAGAATCGGTCAAACAAAATAAAGAAAACTGACCTTTAATCCCTATTTCAGATTGGGTTCGACTCAAGCAATGTGGTCTAACTCGGGTTTCAAGTCGAACAACACGAAACTACTCTTAAATCGTGCCCTCGTTTGACCTCCATTCGACCAACATGTCTTAGTCGAATAACAGTGGGAGGTCGAACGGCACCTCCGTAAGCTGAAGAAATTGCTCCCTGTTCTCCCCTATTTCGTTCGACTGTCGTTCAACCTGAGAGCTTTGGTCGAAGGAGACGTGTTAGTTGAACGGACCTTCTGTAAGCTAATTCTGTATTCAGGCTCTCTGTTCGACCATCGTTCGACCAGAATGTTTTGGTTAAACAGTAGAGTGTGATCGAACGAGCCTCCAAACTTCTGAAATTTCTAACTCCTCTCTTCTTTCCCTACAAAACTTAACTCTAGGACATCATCAAGCATCATAATACCAAAATAAAAGCTAGAAAACTACCCTTAAACTATATAAATCATGTAAAATACTCCGTTCACACTAATAATATCTAAAACACCACCGAACACTAGGAAAATTGTAAAAAAATCGACAGATAAAAACTGGTTAAAGTTTTAATATACTGTAAAAAATCAACTCCCCTAGCAAACGTTACAAAGAAAAGATTATACTCTTAGTACTTCAATGAGGTAAGAAAATCACACCCCCCACAGACTTAGTAGAAATTATAGTTGAAACTAAGTTTACAAAGAGAAGTAATTGCCGATTAGTAAGCACCTTAAATATAAAATTTTTTTACTCACACTAAATAAATGAAGCAATAAAACATGAGAAAAAGCCCCCAACAAGCGCTCATGTTTAACGTCGGAGAGACACAATGGTACCAACTCATTGAAAGGTTTCTTCAAAGATGACACAAGCATCATCCGGTGACCTATAGTGTTTCAATTGATGCCCATTCACCGCTATGATGTCTCCATGTTTATCCATAAATTCAAAACTCCCCTCTCCACAGGCTCTATGGATAATGAACGGTCCCGTCCACTTTAATTTTAATTTTCCTGCGAAAAGCTTCAAACGAGAGTTAAAAAGTAATACCTCATTGCCTTGCTTGAACTCCTTGTAAGTGATATTCGAATCATGCCATTTCTTCATCCTTTCCTTATAGATCACCGAATTCTTATAAACTTGATTCCTGAACTCGTCTAGTTGATTAATATGAGTCATCCTCAACTCTTTTTGATCCTTAAGACACAAGTTCAAGCTTCTCAATGCCCAAAAAGCTATATGTTGAATCTCTATGGGTAAGTGGCACGGCTTCCCCTAGACAATTTGATATGGTGACATGCCAAGCACATCCTTGTAAGCAGTTCGGAACCCCCACAAAACATCCTCGAGCTTCATAGCCTAATCTTTTCTATTAGTTCTGATTACTTTCTCCAAAATTTGCTTCACTTGCCGGTTAGAGACCTCGGCTTGCCCATTAGCTTGAGGATGATAGGGTGTAGTAACCCTATGCTTCACACCGTAATCCTTGAGCATTCTTTCGAGAAGCTTGTTGGCAAAGTGGGAACCTTCATCACTTTCAAGTGCTCTAGAGACTCCATAGCGGGCAAAGATATGTTTCTTCAAGAAAGACTACACGGTCTTTGAATTATTCATGCGAGTAGGAATGGCCTCCACCCACTTAGAAACATAATCCACAGCAAGATGTAGAGAAATCCATTAGATGGGGGAAACGGCCCCATAAAATCGATTCCCTATCATCGAAGATCTCTACAACAATGCTCGGCTGAAGTGGCATCTCATCTCTTCTACTTATGTTTCCCATCCTTTGACATCTATCACATATCGCCACATAGGATTCATAATAACAAAGTAAGCCAATAAAGTGCGGATTGTAGTAGCTTGCCTGCAGTCTTTTGAGCTCTGAAATGCCCCCTTTAGGTTGTGGATGGAAAAAATCGAGGACACTCTCCATCTCCATCTCAGGCTCACACCTACGGATGATAGAATCCGTACACATTTTGTATACAAACGGATCGTACCATATGAAAGTCTCAACATCTCTCTTGAATTTTGCAAGTTGATACCAATTGAGATCTTTCAAAATTTCACCTACGACAATGTAATTGACGTAATCCGCATACCATAGATCCATTCCTTGGGTAGCCACTTCACAAGCTCTCTCTGCTCCTTCCGCAAACACCGCCATGATCTTTTCATCCGGGAACATCTCTTCAATGTATTCAAAAAAGTCATCACAATGTTCCCTTGTCTTTAACCTTGATAGGTGATCCGCCAAAAGCCTTGCTTTTGTATTGAACAATGTTTTAACAATTTTATTTGAAATAAGAATCATATGATCAAATGTTTTGCATATTATAAATTGTTTATTTATATGTTTGTGCAAAAGTCCATTTACTTTATACTATAGATAATATGTTGTGCGACAACATGTGGAAGATCATATTATCGGTTTCCTTATAAAGTATAAACAGATGCTCACAATCGAGATAGACGGGGACTATCTATCGAGATGGTTGTAGTGTGATTTGGTATTAGTTTGTCTTGACTATAGAATCACATTAGTGCACTTAGTGTGTATTGAGTAGGACCGCTAGAGATCGTTCGACTTGTACTGTCTATATAGGAGAACTTGATCTCAGTTATTATGGATGTTCATGCTCTTAATCCCTACACAATAACCTCGACACGTAAGACAGTATATATTTCTTTGATTCATCAATGGGTGAGATTTAAATGAATTAAATCAACAAACTCGGTGAGTTGGGAAATAGTATTGTCTCTATGGTGTGCTGTTGATTGTAGAAGGAATCCATGTCCATCATAGGTTGATGTTGTCCCCTTGAGGAGCTCTTAAGGTTTATCATGTAAATCTTGCAAGTGGATTAATTCCGGCATGATAAAAAGGTTGAGTGGTACTACTCTCAGATGAGATATTAATTAATTTGAGTTCTCAGTAACTTAATTAATTAATGGGCATTGTATATCTTAAACATGGGGAGACTTTCGGGCTCATAATAAGAAGGAGCCCAAAATATAATATTGGGATTGGATGGGTAGTGCAGTAATAATATTTTAGTGGACTATATTATTATTATTGGATTTAATTATAAGCTTTGGGCTAAGCTTGGTTAATTAAATCCAATTGAGGCCCAATCCAATTTCTTCTCCTGGTCCCTACTGTAGCCCAATATAAAAGTCATCTCAACTTCTGGATGCCCTAATTTTTGCGCCGTTTTCAACGTGAGATAGCAGGGAGAGAAGCAGCTTGAGAAATCCTGTAGATTTTTGCCCATACAACAGCAGGATTCGACTTGGGTCATACATCAGAAGATCAAGAGGTGGTTCTCTACTGCAGATCATCCTCTACATCAACCCAGAAGAAAGGTAAACGTTTAGTTTGCTTCTGCTGTAACTGTTTACTTGAATTCCTAATGATCACGTTGAACCAAACGATCCAAAAGCCAACAATTGGTATCACAGCATTGGTTTCGTGGTGAGACGTGAGACGTTGGGTAGGGTTTAAGCAAAACATGTGTTTTTTTTTCAAATTAAAAGCATGTATGAAAGTGCTTATGTGATTATGTGAAATAATCTGATAATAACTGCCTAAGATTATTAGATTTTTTTATTATTATTATTTTATGCAAAAACCCCTATTTGCTTTGTGTGTTTATTGCTGTTTGATATCGAATCACACGATACACACACTGTTGCACCGTGTGCGATGGGATGTTGTCTTACGATCGTGATGGGCTGGAGCCCTAATGGCTATCGGGCCAAAGATGAAGAAAGGTGTTGATGGCATGATGAAGTCACGTCTGGTCATCGTTTAACTGCAAGGATGAGATGACAACAGGTAACAGTTGGTGCGATTTAGCACAGCAGACGGCAGTAGGGCAAGTTCGCGGATGTACAGCAACAGTTCTAGTCGAGTCAGAGGCGGGTTTTGGCCAATCAGCGGTGGGTTTCGAGCGAGTCAGCTGATGCTTCTGGGATGGGTTTGCCTTCTGTTCGATCGGGTCTGTTCCAAGTTAAGGTCGGGTCTACAGCTTTTGTCCAAAGGCGCTGGCTGCAGTTCGCAGTGTGATGTTACAGTTGGCAGACCATGCCGGAGATTTGCAATTGGACACTTGGACGACGCCGGAGATGCACAGCAGGTTTCGGTCAAGTTGCGGACAGGAAGGATTCAGGCAACCACTACGGCTCGACAAGGCTGGAGCAGATGGCGTCTGATGGATTCCGAGCGGGTCTGTAACAAGTGCCACACACTGGTGCGATGACGGGATTTGGTGGTTGATGGCGTGACGGCGGATGCTACTGGATTATTATCGCTCAGCTGCAAGTAGGCGGGTGCCGTGTTGTTGCCAGGTGAATAACGCTCATCAAATCTTTGACGAATGGTGGCAAGAGTGACACCAGGTGGGGAACAAGACATTGGCACTCGTGGCTTGCCATCGGCGGCAGTGCTGATGGGCAGTGGGTGGCGGCAGAGCTGATGGATAGTGGGCGGCGGACATTGGCGCTGGGATTTATCTATGCGGCTGGGAGAAAACTGGGGTTGCAGCTGCTTTGCTGGGCCTTGTTTTCATAATGGGCTAGTTTTTTACATGGGCTTTCATCCTTGTGCATATATATATATTGTGGATTTTGGGCCTGTGTTTGTTGTGCCTTGAATTTGGCATTGCTGCCTTTTGGGCCGTGGTCAATGGGCTTCATTATTACATAGTGGGCTGCTCATTTTTTTTTTTTGCTATTGCTGCTTGGGTCAAATGGGCAATTTTTTTTTTATCCAACCTATTATGCAATTAATTCATGATATATAACCGCTTTAATTATTTTAATTTGACGATTAATTGTTATATATGTGGCATCTTCTATGTGATTTATTTTCTTTAAATTACTTAAAATAGAAGCATGCTAGGATGTATATTTTATTATGAAATATTATATGCATGTTAAATAAAAACCCTCGGTGTTTAAATAACTAAGTGGGAGAGGGGATTGGTAAATAAATTCCCATGGCCTCCATTATTGGTTTGTAAGTGATGTGGGTAAGCTTGCGCGTTGGCATTAGAGCCTTCCTCCCTATCGAATGAGTTTGTTCACAGATCACTGGTACAAACTTCTTTAAGTTGACTGTAGGAAATTATCCAAGCGCGTGTGTACTTCTCTATCTGTAAGGCACATAAGCTTGCGCAATGAACTTGGGGTCAAATAATGGTGTATACATAGATGCAAATAATTAGTATCCTCCCCATCAGAGTCACTGCTGATATTTGCATGGCTAAAGAAAATCGACTATTAATTATTTTGTCATAAAGATAGGTTGACAAATGAGATTATTAGGTAAAACCTTCTCTTGTAAATGTTCGAGTTTGTATACGTCCACACTATCGTGGCATGCAAATTCACGGTGCTTGAGGTGTTGGTGAATTTTATTTAATATTATTTTGAGGGATTCAATATAAATTGATAAATTCGAAGTGTTTGATCTGTTTAATTATTTATGATTCTCAGGATTTTCAAATGGCACTCTGATGAGTGTGTAAATTCACAAGTTTGGCGCTATGTTTTGTGCTAGTTTTGGAGAGTTTTGATGTGGAAATAGGTGGAAAACCTATATATATTGTGAATTAGCATGAATCAGGTGTTAGTGGAGCTATTTGAGTGTTTTCTTAGCAAAAACGGAGTGAAAGTGCCAAGAATCGAAGAAACGGAGTCGAAGCCACGCGAACCACCCAAGAATTAGGTGGGTTCGACATGGTTGGAGGAGGGTTCGACCTCTCCAGCAGGTCGAACCAACATTGCTGAACTTGCAGAGATGGATTCGACCACGACTTGAGTGGTTCGACCTGTCCATCAGGTCGAATCGTGGTCGAACCAGTTCGCGGAAAAGAGGATTCGACCACGACATTTTAGTTCGACTTGCCAGTTGGTCGAATCAGGAGCGGGAGTTGTCCAGTGTTGAGGTTCGACCTGGGGTTCGACCAAGGCCTAAGTGGTTTGACCTGTCCAGAAGGTCGAACCTGTGCAGAATTCTTCCAGTAGCGGGGTTCGACCTGGGGTTCGACCTGTGGCCAGGGGTTCGACCTGTTTGACGTGGTCGAACCTATACGCGAGAACTTACCTTATCCGGATTTTCGAGGCCGAAACGCGTGAGATCACTTAGAAAGCCCATTCCAAGCCCTAGAGACGTGATTACAAGTATAAAAGGAGGCTCATACAGAGAATAAAGAGAGCTTTTGATCGTTAATCGTAAGAGAGATAAGAGTAGAGTTGGTGATCCATCCGGAGGGCTGTGACAGAGGTTCGCTGAAGGTTCAAGTAAGAATGATCAATCTAACCATGATTGTTCTTAGATCAATCATGGGCTAGAACCACTTTGGTAGTTCTAGAGTTATGAAAGTTTCATGATGTAATTCGTATTTCGTGTGTAAAACTCCGTACAACACTACCTGTGGTTTGTTTTATATAAGATTGTATATTTAATCCATACTCATAGTCGTTTTGTGCATCAATGATCGTTGTGTAGAGTCTGAATACATAACATGGTTATTGATTGAGTGCGTTCACTACTGAGCAAGGTTTATTGTTATAATTCTAAGTGAAGGGATTCCGAAGTATTATTAGAATTGTCTTATATGAATATTCATGAATTGAATTAAATTCGGGTTGATGAATTGGATGAAGAGTATAACTTAATAGTACCTAAAAAGGGAGATCAAATCGGGTTAGATTCTAGACGTAGAAGATAATTGATTATGATAGTACCTAGAAAGGGGGGTGAAGTATATCTCTTGCTCCGATGTTATTCACACGTGTCAAGCGCATATTTACTTGTGTCTATAGAGTAAACTTGCATGGTCTAGTGATGCGTCCACAAACCACAGGGCAGAGTCGGACACCATCACATGAAAACACGAATTGATAGTGAAACTGGATGACCCGACGAACTACCTATTATTCTTATTGATCACAACTCACTTTTCTCTACTCTTGCTATTCCTTTTGTTATTTCGATTAGAAGTTATTATCCATTAAACCTTTACAACTACCAAACATAGTCTAAAATATACTAGAAGATAACAAAATTGATATTTATCCGTCCCTTGGGTTCGATATTGTAACTTGGTCATCTTCGCGACTACAACTAATATCCTTATACTTGAGGATTAATTTGTGTGTTGAGAAAACCCTTATCAAGTTCTTGGCGCCGTTGCCGGGGATGGCGTAAAATATTTTTTTTTCTGTTATTTCTAGTTTATTAGGACTATTTACCTTGTTTTGTTGTTTTCTTTCTTATTCGTTTTAGGTGTATGCTCACAAGATCAAAGAAAGGTAATCTTGAACCGTATAATCCTGAGATTGGAGCATCATCAAGAAAGAAGAAGAAGAAGAAGAGCAAGGCAAAAACAATAGACCCAACTGAAGCCCTGAATTTTAGAGTCGAGGTTGACGAGCAGATTTCGCAAACGATTGAGGCTACAACTGAAGTTATTTTGGAAGTAGAAACAATCAACATGGCAGTGAATCCAGATAATCTAGCCATCCGAGAGGTTTTCAGAAATAATGGGGCTAGAAATTATGAGCTTTTAGGAGCAAGGGGAACTAACACATCGTTCGATCTTCATCCCGCTCTTATTAGCATGATAGAAAGATATTCCTTTTCATGAGGGTCTTTCGAGGATCCGCAGCAGCATCTGAACAAGTTCTTGGGCTATGCAAGTACTCAGAAAGACGTAGGAGAACATGAAGATGCTAGGAAGATCCTTTTGTTCAAATTCTCGCTTACTGAAAAGGCGAGGGATTGGTATGATACTATTAACGCAGCTGAGTGCACCACGTGGGAGCAATTGAAGTTAAGGTTCTTGGAAAGGTATATGCCACCTTCAAAGGTGTTTAAGATGAAGCAAGATATTAACCAATTTGCTATCAGTGGAGGTGAGAAATTTCATGAAGCGTGGGATAGATTCAAGGACATGCTAAGAAAGTGTCCTCAACATGGGTTATCTAAAGCCCAATATATCAGTATATTCTATAATGGATTGGACTGTGAATCAAGAGTGCTACTTGATGCTTCTTCTAATGGAGCATTGCTTACAAAGTCATCCGTTGAGGCCGAGAGATTGTTTGAAGACATATCGATGAATTCGAGGGATTGGCCTACTGATAGAGTAAGAGGTACGTATGTTTTTGGAAAGGTAGCTCAGGTTGAACAAGCAATGGTGAAAACTAAGAGAGAGGATGAGATCGTTTCGAGCTTGTCCAATATCAACAAGCTACTTGAGTCTCAACAGAAGCAGATCAGCGAGATATCTCAATGAGTGCCAATCATGCAGCAAGAGATGATGAATAATGGAACCATCCAAGAAGAATTGGAGGAAGCAAATTATGCCATGGGTCAAAGTATTCAAGGAACGAGGTACTCAAATCAAGGAAACCGAAATTACCAAGGGAACTATCGAGGCACTTTAATAATCGTGGTCCCTCTGGTAGTTATCAACAGCAACCAAGGAGGCCTGAATTTTCATGGAGTAATATGAACAATGCAATGCAACTTCCGATGGGTGTTGATCCGGGAGAAAAGGTGGAAGAAGGGAAGCCTGGTTTTGAGGATACTGTGAATCGATACATGGTAAAGAATGATGAAAGCGTGAACCGCCTTGAGGCAAAACTTGAGAAAAAGATTGATGATCACCACAGAGATTTGTCCACTCAAGTGAAAGATCTCACGTTGTTTATGGGTACAATTGCGGATAATGTGAACACATTGACTCAAACTGTAGGAAAAGGGAAGTTTCTGTCTCAGAGTATAGAGAATCCGAAGTCGTGTAATGCCATCACACTGAGGTCGGGAACGCAGTACGAGGGACCGATGAGGCCGGAATCGAAGCTGGAATTTTCTAAACCATGGTTCGACCAAAACTCAGAGGGTTCGACCTGGCATACAGGTCGAACCATGGTCGAACCTTATCAACAAAAGCACTCTGTTTTGACACAGGAACGGTTCGACCAACACGCAGAGGGTTCGACCAATCCTCATGGTCGAACCATGGTCGAACCCCATCAGCCAGAGCACTCTGTTTTGACGTAGGATCGGTTCGACCACGATCGAAATGGTTCGACCAACTCTTCAGGTCGAACCCAGGTCGAACCGAAGGATAGAGATTATGCAGTGAAGCGGTTCGACCTCGGGGGCAATGGTTCGACCTCCAATGATGGTTGAAAAGGATATTCCTTTTGTGTTTAATGATGAGTGTCTAACAGCTTTTCAAGTTTTGAAGGAAGCGCTTATTACTGCCCCTATCTTGATCACACCGGATTGGACTCAACCGTTTGTACTTATGTGTGATGCAAGTGATGTAGCATTGGGTGTGGTGCTCGGGCAGCTAAGGGAGAAGAAGTTCTGCGCCATTTACTACGCGAGTAAGACTTTCGATGCGGCACAGAAGAATTACACGGTGACTAAAAAGGAGTTTTTGGCTGTTGTTTATGCATTCGATAAGTTTCGTCAGTATTTGGTTGGCATGAGGACGATTGTGTATACGGATCATTCAGCGATTCGGTATTTAATGGAGAAGAAGGAGACGAAGCCTAGGATTATAAGGTGGATTCTACTACTTCAGGAGTTTGACATGGAGATTCGGGATAAGAAAGGAACAGAAAATGTGTTGGCAGATCACTTGTCAAGGTTGGAGACTAGGGAGCATTGTGATAATTCTTTCGAGTATATTGAAGAGATGTTCCCTGATGAGAAGATCATGGCTGTGGCTGTTGAAGGAACCGAGCGAGCATGTGTGGTTGCAGCGCAAGGTATGGATCCATGGTACGCGGATTATGTTAATTACATTGTCATTGGAGAAATTCCAAGGGATCTCAATCGATATCAACTTGCGAAATTTCGTAGGGAAGTTGAGACATTTATATGGTATGATCCGTTTGTTTACAAGATTTGTACAGATTCTATTGTCCGAAGATGTGTACCCGAGATGGAAATGGAAAGTGTTCTTGAGTTCTGCCATCCACAACCAAATGGGGGGCATTTCGGAGCGCAAAAGACTGCAGCTAAGGTACTTCAATCCGCTCTTTATTGGCCTACATTATTTAGAGATAGTGAGAGCTATGTGGCGTCTTGTGATAGATGTCAGCACATGGGAAATATAGGTAGGAAAGATGAGATGCCATTGCAGCCTAGCATAGTCGTGAAGATATTTGATGTATGGGGGATCGATTTTATGGGGCCTTTTCCCTCGTCGAATGGGTTTCTCTACATTCTTCTTGCGGTGGATTATGTTTCAAAGTGGGTGGAAGCGATTCCTACTCGTGTTAATGACTCGAAAGTTGTTTTATCTTTCCTGAAGAAACATATTTTTGCCCGTTATGGAGTTCCTAGAGCGCTAGTTAGTGATGGAGGTTCCCACTTCGTCAATAAATTTCTGGAGAAGGTGCTTAAGGATTATGGTGTTAAGCATATGGTTACTACACACTATCATCCGCAAGCGAATGGGTAAGCAGAGGTCTCCAACCGTCAAGTAAAGCAGATTCTAGAGAAAGTGGTAGGAACTAATAGAAAGGATTGGGCTATGAAGCTTGATGATGCGTTATGGGGGTTCCGGACCGCTTACAAGATGGTGTTAGATATGTCACCGTATCAAATTGTCTATGGGAAGCCGTGCCACTAACCTGTAGAGATTCAACACAAAGCGTTTTGGGCTTTGCGACGCTTGAACTTGACCCTTAAGGATGTGAAGGAGTTGAGGATAACTCACATGAATCAATTGGATGAGTTTAGGAGTCGTGCTTACAAGAATTCAGAGATTTATAAGGAAAGAATGAAGAGGTGGCATGATTCTAAGATCTCACACAAGGAGTTCAAGCAAGGAGATGAGGTACTACTTTTTAACTCTCGTTTGAAGCTTTTTGCAGGCAAGTTGAAGTCTAAGTGGACGGGACCGTTCATGATTCATCGCGCCTTAGGAGGGGGGAGTTTTGAGCCTATTGACAAAGATGGAGACGTTATCATGGCGAATGGGCATCGCTTGAAGCATTATAGGTCGCCGGATGATGCGTGTGTCATTTTTTATGATACCTTGATCTGATTTGGTACCGTCGTGACTCTACGACGTTAAACATGAGCGCTTGTTGAGAGCTTACTCTTCCGTTTTATTGCTTTATTTTTTTTGTGTGAGTAAGAAATTTTTATTTTTAAGATGCTTACTAATCGGCAATTACATCTCTTTTCAAACTTAGTTTCGACTTACGTTTTTATTAAGTTTGGGGGGGTGTGATGTTATTACCTCATTGAAGCATTAAGAGTATAATCTTTTCTTTGTATTGTTTGATAGGGGAGTTGGTTTTTGCGGCCATATTGAAATTTTAATCGATTTTGATGTGACGATTTTTTACAACTTGCCTAATGTTCAGTGGTTTTTGATTGTGTTTTCTTTTACGGAGTTACTCATGAATGATGTTATGTGGAACAATTTTTGAAGTTGTGCTTTAGATTGTACCTAATGAAGTTGTGTTGAAGCTTGAAGTATGTAGTGAATGAAGAACACTCAGTTTTGAAAATTAGGAGGAAGGTTCGACCAACTCTAGGAGTGGTTCGACCAGTTTTAGAGGTCGAACAAAAGCAGAGGAAGTCGAACCGGCGTCGAAAGTTGTCCAGAGAGGAGGTTCGACCTAAGCCATAGTTGTTCGACCTGATCAGAAGGTCGAACCTAAGGTCGAACCTGTCAGTTGGAAGCACTCTGTTTTCCAGAAGAGGGGTTCGACCAATTGAAGGAAGGTTCGACCTGATTAGCAAGTTGAACCCCTGGTCGAACCGAGAAGATCGTTTGTCCAGAAGAGTGGTTCGACCTCACCATCCATGGTTTGACCTGTTCAGGTGGTCAAACCTGAGGTCGAACCAAGCCAGGTACTCAATTTAAGTTTGATTTTTCAGAGGGGTTCGAACACTTTTTCCAAACACCAAACCTCGAACCCTCTTCGAACCTCTACACCCTTGCAGAAATTCTTCAATTACACTTGATTTCACACCGATTACACAACACTACACCTTGAATTATCGATTCGGTCGCGGATTTGGGCGGGTTTCGTCACGAGTTAGGGCTAAATCGCGATTTTTGGTTGTTGTGTGTTCCCGATCGGTTGTTCACCATGGGCAAGTCTAAAGCTATGTTTTTCCAACTCAATTTCTCTAGGATTGAAGGTTTAGGTAAGAAATTCGATGTGAATAAGAGGATTGATGTTGAGTATGTTTGAATTTCATGGTGAATGTTGATATTGTGATTTGTTTCATATGAATTCTTGTTTCTTCGTTTTTGGTTGTTTGATTATTGATAGAACTTGAATTTTTATGTGGATTGATCAAGGATAAAGAATATATCATAGAATGAGCATGTTGATTTGGTTTGAAATTGATGAAATTGAAGTAGTTCGTTGAGGGAAACGTGTTGAATTTTTAATTGAATTGCTTGAATTGATTAATGCATGCTTGTTGGTTATATTTTGATGATTAAAGAAGGTGTGATTGAAGATGTTTTGAGCATGTTGAATAAGCAAGTGGTGTTGAGATGATAGTTTGTGTGAATATGCATTGATGCTTGAAGTCTTGAGTAGAGTATGTGATGTGCTAGTAAAATACTTGCTTTCTTGTCTTGTTGGTTGGATTGAAGTATTTGTTTTCAGGAAAGGGACAAGGATCAAGTAAAGGAAAAGGAAAGGCAGAGGAGGAAAGATCGAAGAAGAGGCATGACAGGCCTTCGAATTTGGATAAAGTGACAAAGAAACTGAGGCTACAAGATCGTTTACCCGATAACTTCAAGATTCAGATGCAAGAGTGGGATGAGATTAAAGAGAAGTGGGAAGAAGTTTCAGACAAGATAGCTCGCACTTGATACCAAGATGATGAAGCGATGAGGATAATGAGAATAGGGGATGATATATTTTGGATGTTTGATCAAGTAGGGATCTGAAGATTCATGGAGTTGAAGAGGCCGACGTACTTCCATGTTACAGCAGAAGTAGTTTGCTCATTTGAGATGGAGAAGGACCCGCTTGGGTACCCATATCGGTGTACGTTTCAGCTTGGTGGAGTGAGTAGGAGATGGACGTTTGAGGATTTTAATGAGCTGTTTGAGATGCCTTTAGAGATCCCTCGTTTAGAAAATGCTGCATTCAGTGTAAAATAGTTTTGGAGGGAGATCACTGGGGAGATTCGTGATTATAAGACCAGACAGGCTCGTGCTTCCGTAATAAAGAACCCAGTCTTGAGGTACATGGACCGCGTCCTGAGCAACACGTTATTCGCCCGCTCGGAGGGGAGTGTTGTGTCTAGAGGAGAGCTTTACGCCTTGTGGTGTATGCTAAACGGGGTGAAGTTCAATGTTGGAGCTTATTTTATTGCGCAGCTGAATCGATTCAAGACCATTGGATTTCAAAAGGTGAATATTGGAGGGTTTTTGACGATCGTGGCTGAGCATTATAACTTGGATCTCACCGGCATTACACCAGTAGAAGGAGAACCCAATTTGATGATGAGCACGTGCGCGAAGGGAGGATTTGCCCATTTTAGAAATGGAGATTGGTTTTTCACGAGGGGTCTCAAGCCTTTCGAATTTATGTTCCCCTTCGACGTGAGCAACTTGACAACTATTCGGGAAGCAAGGAATAAGTTAATGAATTCTCTTGGACACACCGCCTTATCCGTGGCAGTGAAGTCGGGTGGTGATTGGAGAGCGGCAGCACAGATGTGTGCTGAGGGGAGGATGGCTGAGTTACAGCAGATCCTTGATCAAGGAGAGTTCCGTCCACCTCAGCCCAGCAGCCTGAAGAGGAGGATCAGGTAGATGAGCAGCTGGAGATGGAGATTCCGGAAGGAGAGCAGCATGATGCGCCTCAGCATGCTCCGGTACCGCAGCAGCGGCGAGCAGTTCCAGGTACTCGGGAGCAGCTTCGCTTGATTCATGAGCAGCTGATCGCGGTGGTAGCTGCACAGCAGGAGACGAACAGGCAGCTCGCGCTCGCTAATGCCAACTACGCCATGCTGAACGAAAGGTACTCTGCCTTGGATGAGCGTGTTGGTAGAGTGAGTAGTCGAGTGGATATGATGGATAAGCACATTACCAGTCTGTGCCGAGCTGTGAAAAATAGAATGGATGAGGATGACGATGATGATGAGGATGATGATGCTCCTAGGGAGTAGTTTCAGGTTTTCTTTTGGCTTCTCCGATTCATCTTATCTCCCATTCTTCTTTTTATTTTTACAGATTGGGGTGTGATTCATGTGTGAGTGGCATGTACCTGATATAGTTGATCTTGTATTATTGTTTTGCATATGGGTTATTGATTCTGTGCGGTCATGTGTTTACGTGTTTATTTTCATTGGAAAGAGCATGAATAATTTGTTAAGTATATGGAATTCATGAGGAATTGATTTTGATTATGTGCTATGAGGAGTATTAGGAATTGATTACCTATGTGAGGATTTGAGCCTTTATCATGATTAATCATGATAGTTTATTTTTGAGAGAATCATTCGTATGAACGTATTCTAGAACTTGGCTTGGAGTCTTATGTGAAACTTACAATTGATGAAATATTAGGATATGATCTTAGGCCATTTTTGATTAATTGAGTCACTTAGCCAAATTTTACCTTTCCCAATGATTTTATAAATCTTTGGTAGCCCTGTTTGAGCCTTTTAAAAGCTTTTTCTTTGGCAAGCCAAATATAAGAGCCTTAATTACCTTATTTGAGCTTTGAAAATACCCTATTCATTGGTAGAGAGAGTAAGGTGAATAAAGTATGGAAGAAACAAAGGGAAGATGGAATTAGGTTTAGTAAAAAAAAGTGCATGGTTAAATCTTGTTAGGGGTAGTGCCTGAAATTGGTACCCCGAATTGCTTATACATGGGGCTTGAAGTTTTTAAGAAGCAGCCGAACGATGTTCGAGAAGGGTAGCGCCTGCAACTGGTACCCGAGCGATTAAAAGAAGAATGATGTTGATGCAAGGAAGAGAAGAAAAATTGAAAATTGCGAGTGCAAGAGAAGAATTGGAGGAGAATATGAAGCCGAATGAGAAATCAAGAACCTCCAAGGTAACTCTCTACTAGTGTCTTAAGTCACTACGACCAAAATTTCCTACCCTTTCCAAAGAGCCAACATTACAACCTAGAAACAAGTCCTTTGTGATCCTAGTATTAATCTAATGTAAGTTGATTTTTGAGACCTTTGCCAAGCTTATGGTTACGCGTGAATATGAATTGATATGAGTGTTTATACTAGCCTATAGTGCCTCACGCACGAGCGAAAGAGAGTAAAGACTTATCTTGTCAGCGAGATTGCTTAGTACTCCGAATGGTGTGTGATTGGATTGGTTTTACATGAGTGAAATATATGATGCAAATAATTTTTGTTTGATTCAATGAAGTGGCATGTGTAATATGTGTTGTACTAGATCTTGTTGAATTATACACGACTCCTGTGGTTTAAATTGGTTGCCTCGGGACGAGCAACATGCAAGTTTTGGGGTTTGATGAGTGTGTAAATTCACAAGTTTGGCGCTATGTTTTGTGCTAGTTTTGGAGAGTTTTGATGTGGAAATAGGTGGAAAACCTATATATATTGTGAATTAGAATGAATCAGGTGTTAGTAGAGCTATTTGAGTGTTTTCTTAGCAAAAACAGAGTGAAAATGCCAAGAATCGAAGAGACGGAGTCGAAGCCACGCGAACTGCCCAAGAATTAGGTGGGTTCGACCTGGTTGGAGGAGGGTTCGACCTCTCCAGCAGGTCGAACCAACATTGCTGAACTTGCAGAGATGGATTCGACCACGACTTGAGCAGTTCGACCTGTCTATCAGGTCGAATCGTGGTCGAACCAGTTCGCGGAAAAGAGGATTCGACCACGACGTTTTAGTTCGACTTGCCAGTTGGTCGAATCGGGAGCGGGAGTTGTCCAGTGTTGAGGTTCGACCTGGGGTTCGACCAAGGCCTAAGTGGTTCGACCTGTCCAGAAGGTCGAGCCTGTGCAGAATTCTTCCAGTAGCGGGGTTCGACCTGGGGTTCAACCTGTGGCCAGGGGTTCGACCTGTTTGACGTGGCCGAACCTATGAGCGAGAACTTACCTTATCCGGATTTTCGAGGCCGAAACGCGTGAGATTACTTAGAAAGCCCATTCCAAGCCCTAGAGACGTGATTACAAGTGTAAAAGGAGGCTCATACAGAGAATAAAGAGAGCTTTTGATCGTCAATCGTAAGAGAGATAAGAGTAGAGTTGGTGATCCATCCGGAGGGCTGTGACAGAGGTTCGCTGAAGGTTCAAGTAAGAATGATCAATCTAACCATGATTGTTCTTAGATCAATCATGGGCTAGAACCACTTTGGTAGTTCTAGGGTTATGAAAGTTTCATGATGTAATTCGTATTTCGTGTGTAAAACTCCGTACAACACTACCTGTGGTTTTTTTTATATAAGATTGCATATTTAATCCATACTCATAGTCGTTTTGTGCATCAATGATCGTTGTGTAGAGTCTGAATACATAACATGGTTATTGATTGAGTGCGTTCACTACTGAGCAGGGTTTATTGTTATAATTCTAAGTGAAGGGATTCCGAAGTATTATTAGAACTGTCTTATATGAATATTCATGAATTGAATTAAATTCAGGTTGATGAATAGGATGAAGAGTATAACTTAATAGTACCTAAAAAGGGAGATAAAATCGGGTTAGATTCTAGACGTAGAAGATAATTGATTATGATAGTACCTAGAAAGGGGGGTGAAGTATATCTCTTGCTCCGATGTTATTCACACGTGTCAAACGCATATTTACTTGTGTCTATAGAGTAAACTTGCATGGTCTAGTGATGCGTCCACAAACCACAGGGCTGAGTCGGACACCATCACATGAAAACACGAATTGATAGTGAAACTGGATGACCCGACGAACTACCTATTATTCTTATTGATCACAACTCACTTTTCTCTACTCTTGCTATTCCTTTTGTTATTTCAATTAGAAGTTATTATCCATTAAACCTTTACAACTACCAAACATAGTCTAAAATATACTAGAAGATAACAAAATTGATATTTATCCGTCCCTTGGGTTCGATATTGTAACTTGGTCATCTTCGCGACTACAACTGATATCCTTATACTTGAGGATTAATTTGTGTGTTGAGAAAACCCCTATCACACTCAACTCACTTACTGTTATACTTAAAGAGCACAAACTTACTGGCACTAACTATGTTGACTGGAAGCAAAACATGGACATTGTATTAACTGCTGAAGATTATATCTTTGTACTTTCTGAGGAATGTCCTCCGGCACCTACTGATGCCTCTACCGAAGAGCAAAGAAATGCTTATAATAGGTGGGTCAAGCCTGATAGGATGGCTAAATGCTACATTTTGGCATCTATGTCAAATGTGCTTCAGACTCAGCATCAAGCCATGGAGACCGCCTATGATATGATGCGTAATCTTAGGGAACTCTTCGGACATCAGAGTCGTCCTGCTAGGTCGAAGGGCATGTCGGTCTTGATGAACACCAAAGTGGCTGAGGGCACTCCCAAAAGGGAACATGTCCTTAGGATGATGGGCCAACTCAATGAGTTGGAAGTTCTTGGAGCTGAAATCGATGGGAAACCCAGGTCGATATCATACTCTAAAGCTTACCTAGGTGTTTTGAGCAGTTCCGCTTGAACTATGGTATGAACAAACATATGTACACGTTGGCGAAACTTCTAACAGAACTTGTGACGGCGGAAGAACTATTTCGTAGACCTCCTCAGGTTCATGTTGCTGAAAATGCTGCTCATCCTAGGCCGAAGGGCGGTAGAAAGAAAAAGAAGCAAGAAAATTCAGCACCGGTGAACCAAGTGAAAGCAAAGACTGGTGCGGTCAAGAAGCCTAAAGGCAAGTGCTTCAAATGCAAGCAGCCGGGACACTACAAGACAGACTGCCCTCTTCTGAAGGGGAACAGGAATGGTAAGTCTTATATACTAGTTGTTGAATCGTATTTAGCGGTTGTATCTGCTGACACTTGGTGTGTATATACTGGAGCCACTGACCATGTCTGCAATTCTTTACAGGGGTTCCACCAAACCCGACAGCTCAGTGATGGAGAGATTACCATACTCATGGGGAATGCTACAAGAGTAGCAGCTATCGCAGTGGGAGACATTTATTTATTTTTCAATAAAAGTAAAACTCTTGTTTTGAGGAATTGTCTTTATGTACCGCATTTTAGAAAGAATTTAATTTCAATTTCTAAATTGGTTATGGATGGATATTCTGTTTCTTTTAATGACAAGGTTATTATAAGGAAAGATAGAATTATTATCTGTGATAGTACATTGATAGATAATTTGTATACTCTTAATCCAATTTCTCCCACAATGCAACAAATTGAAACGAATGATACATCTACTAATAAGAGAAAGGAACCTTCTAAAATAAACCAAACATATCTTTGGCATCTAAGACTGGGTCACATTAACTTAAGTAGGATTCAAAGGTTGATAGCTGATGGACCTCTGAATTCATTAGTAGTGGAAAATTATCCAACTTGCGAATCCTGATTGGAAGAAAAAATGACTAAAAGGCCTTTTAAGGCAAAGGGGTATAGAGCTAAAGATTTATTGGAATTGATTCATTCCGATTTATATGGTCCTATGTCTATCCAGGCAAGTGGGGGTTTTAAATATTTCATCACTTTCATTGACGATTATTCAAGATACGGATATATTTATTTGATGCGCCGCAAGTCTGAATGCTTTGATAAATTCAAAGAATACAAGGCTGATGTGGAAAAGTAACTTGGTAAATATATCAAAACACTACGATCTGATCATGGTGGTGAATACCTCTTGGGAGAGTTTAAGAATTATTTATCGGAAAATGGGATTGAATCCTAATTGTCTGCACCGGGCACACCCCAGTAGAATGGTGTAGCGGAAAGAAGGAATAGGACTCTTATGAAAATGGTAAGATCAATGATGAGTTATTCGGAATTACCAAATTCATTTTGGGGACACGCCTTAGAAACAGCGGCTTACATTCTAAACTTAGTACCTTCTAAATCGGTAGCCTCCACACCTACAGAACTGTGGACCAGGCGCAAGCCTTGTCTGAAACATGTTAGAATTTAGGGTGCTCCGGCACACGTGTTAAAGGCAGATGCTGATAAGTTAGAATCACGTACTGATGTTTGTCTGTTTATAGGGTATCCTAGGGGAACGAAGGGTGGTATATTTTATAGTCCCAAGGACCAAAAGGTGATCGTGAGCACGAATGCCAGATTTTTGGAAGATGATTATATAATGGATCACAAACCCATGAGTAAAATTGTTCTAGAAGAAGTTAGAGGGGAAACACCAAATATAATACCAATTGTACAAGAAGATATACCACAGGACACTGCACCGTGTGTTACACTTGATACACAATTGCCTGCGGAGCCTCGTCGTAGTGGGAGGGTTGTAAGACAATCAGATAGATTCATGGGATTGGGAGAGTCATTCGACTTGGTCCCGGATGAACATGAAATTGACCCATGGAATTACAACGAGGCACTACAAGATAAAGATGCTCAATTATGGCAAAACGCAATAAAATCTGAGATAGAATCCATGTATTCTAATCAAGTCTGGGAGCTTGTAGAACCACCCAATGGTGTAAAAGCTATTGGATGCAAGTGGATCTATAAGAGAAAAGGAGGTTCTGACGGTAAGGTGGAAACCTTTAAAGCAAGGCTTGTGGCTAAAGGATATACTCAAAAAGAAGGAATCGATTATGAGGAAACCTTCTCGCATGTGGCCATGCTTAAGTCAATTCGGATTCTTTTATCTATTGCTGCTCATATGGATTATGAGGTATGGCAAATGGATGTCAAGACAGCTTTCCTTAATGGAAGTCCTGAGGAAAATTTCTATATGAAGCAAACAGAAGGATTCATTGCAAAGGGCGAAGAGCATCTTGTGTGCAAGCTTAAAAAAAGTCCATTTATGGATTGAAACAAGCTTTAAGATCATGGAACATCCGGTTTGATGAAGTAATCCAGTCATATATATTTATTCAATGTTCGGATGAATCATGTGTGTACAAGAAGTGTGACGGAAACGTAGTGGTATTTATTGTACTATACGTGGATGATATTCTGCTTATTGAAAACAATGTAAAAGTATTGTCGGGCGTAAGGGTATGGCTGTCCAAGCAGTTTGAGATGAAGGACTTAGGAGAAGCTGGACACATTCTTGGGATCAAATTAATAAGGGATCGCAAGAAAAGAATGTTATGTTTATCCTAAGCTTCGTATATTGATACAATCTTGACTCATTTTAGCATGCAGGATTCCAAGAAAGGTTTTCTACCTTTAAGACATGGAATACCTCTATCTAAGGAGATGTGTCCTAAGACACAACAAGAAATAGAGGCAATGAAGCTGGTCCCTTATGCTTCGGCAGTAGGAAGCCTCATGTATGCTATGCTATGTACGAGACCGGATATCTGTTATGCTGTGGGCATGGTCAGTATGTATCAAAGTAATCCAGGATAGGGGCATTGGACTGCGGTAAAGCATATTTTGAAGTACCTGCGAAGGACTAGGGATTATGTGCTGGTTTACAGGGCAGATACTTTGTTATCTTTGGGTTATACTGATTCGGATTTCCAATCAGATAGGGATGCTAGTAAATCCACCTCGGGTTATGTGTATACTCTTGGAGGAGGAGCCATAATATGGAGAAGTGTAAAGCAGAAATGCGTTGCTGACTACACCATGGAAGCTGAATATGTAGCAGCCTCTGAGGCAGCTAAAGAAGCAGTATGGCTCAGGAACTTCTTAATGGACTTGGATGTGATTCTTGGTTTGCCCAAAGCGATCATAATTTATTGTGATAACAGTGGTGCAGTAGCAAACTCGAAGGAACCACGAGCCCATAAGACGAGTAAATACATTGAGCGCAAGTACCACCTGATACGAGACATCGTTAAAAGAGGAGAAATCGTTGTCGCTAAGATTACATCTTTGGATAACCTTGCTGATCCTTTTACTAAGAGTCTTCCAGCGAAAGCGTTCGATGGGTATGTAGAAGGAATAGGGACTAGATGCGTCTCAGCAGATATGGCAGTGTAGTCTTTTAGTATAAGTGGGAGATTGTTAGATTTGTATACTAAAAGCCTTGCTTTTGTATTGAACAATGTTTTAACAATTTTATTTGAAATGAGAATCATATGATCAAATGTTTTGCATATTATAAATTGTTTATTTATATATTTGTGCAAAAGTCCATTTACTTTATACTGTAGATAATATGTTGTGCGACAACACGCGGAAGATCATTTTATCGGTTTGCTTATAAAGAATAAACAGATGCTCACAACCGAGATAGACGGGGACTATCTATCGGGATGGTTGTAGTATAATTTGGTATTAGTTTGTCTTGACTATAGAATCACATTAGTGCACTTAGTGTGCATTAAGTAGGACCACTAGAGATCGTTCGACTTGTACTGTCTATATAGGAGAACTTGGTCTCAGTTATTATGGATGTTCGTGCTCTTAATCCCTACACAATAACCTCGACACGTAAGACAGTATATATTTCTTTGATTCATCAATTGGTGAGATTTAAATGAATTAAATCAACAAACTCGGTGAGTTGGGAAATAGTATTGTCTCTATGGTGTGCTGTTGATTGTAGAAGGAATCCATATCTGTCATAGGTTGATGATGTTCCCTTGAGGAGCTCATAAGGTTTATCATGTAAATCTTGCAAGTGGATTAATTCCGGCATGATAAAAAGGTTGAGTGGTACTACTCTCGGATGAGATATTAATTAATTTGAGTTGTCAGTAACTTAATTAATTAATGGGCATTGTATATCTTAAACATGGGGAGACTTTCAGGCTCATAATAAGAAGGAGCCCAAAATATAATATTGGGATTGGATGGGTAGTGCAGTAATAATATTTTAGTGGACTATATTATTATTATTGGATTTAATTATAAGCTTTGAGCTAAGCTTGGTTAATTAAATCCAATTGAGGCCCAATCCAATTTCTCCTCATGGTCCCTGCTGTAGCCCAATATAAAAGTCATCTCAACTTCTGGATGCCCTAATTTTTGTGTCGTTTTCAACGTGAGATAGCAGGGAGAAAAGCAGCTTGAGAAATCCTGTAGATTGTTGCCCACACAACAGCAAGATTCGACTTGGGTCATACAGCAGAAGATCAAGAGGTGGTTCTCTACTGCAGATCATCCTTTACATCAACCCAGAAGAAAGGTAAACGTTTAGTTTGCTTCCGCTGTAACCATTTACTTGAATTCCTAACGATCACGTTGAACCAAATGATCTAAAAGCCAACAATAAGTATAAATGGCTGAGTCCAATCCGGTGTGATCAAGATAGGTGCAGTAATAAGTGCCTCTTTCAAAACCTGAAAAGCTATTAGACATTCTTCATCAAAAATAAAAGGAACATCCTTTTCAAGTAAGTGAGATAAGGGCTTGGAGTATTTTGAGAAGTCCTTGATAAATCTTCTATAGAATCCGACGTGTCCAAGGAAGGACCGCTTCTCAATCGCAACCACCTTTACTCTATCCACCTGAAATCCCTTAGCCGAAATATGATACCTAAGAATAATCCCATCTCTCACCATGAAATGGGACTTCTCCCAATTCAAGACAAGATTAGTTTCTTGACATCTCTTCAAAACAGTAGATATGTTAGATAAAAAAATCTCAAAGGAAGAACCAAACACAAAAAAATCATCCATAAACACCTCCATGATATTTTCTATCAACCCATCAAATATGGACATCGTGCATCGCTGAAATGTAGCAGGTGCATTGCACAATGCAAAATGCATTTTTCTAAAAGCAAAGGTTCCATATGGGCAAATCTTTTCTTGATCCTCAAGCGCAATTATGATTTGATTATAGCCCGAGTACCCGTCTAAGAAACAATAAGACGCATACCTTGCTAGACAGTCAAACATTTGATCTATGAAAAAAATAGGGAAATGGTCTTTGCATGTATTTTTATTTAGTTTCTTGTAATTTGTACACACACGTCATCCCGTAGGAATCCTATTGGCTAAGGTCTCGCAATCATCGACTTTCACAATAGTCATGCCCCCCTTTTTAGCTACAACATGAAATGGATTCACTTGGGGACTATCACTAATTGGATAAATAATTTTTGCATCTAACCACATTAGGATTTGCATCCTAATCACTTCTTGAATAGCTGGATTACCTCTCTGTTGATTTTGAATGCTATTTGTAGCCTCATCTAACAATCTTATCATATGCATGTAATACGATGGACTAATACCTTTTAAATCATCAAGAGTCCAACCAATAGCAGACTTAAACTTCCTAAGCACATCTAACAACTCTTCGAGTTGATTATCAGTAAGAGAAGAAGATATAATTACCGAATAAGTTTCATTATTGCCTAGATAGGCGTACTTCAAGTGCTCTGGTAGTGGTTTCAACTCCTCCTTCTTTTCTTCTTTTGGTGTGCTTTCTATATCCAACGGGAGGTATTTCCTAGTCCGTTTAACTTCTTCAAGCTTGGTTCTTTTCAGTTCATACCTATCATCACTCAAAGCAAGTAAGTTTTCAAGAAATTCAATACATACCTCATTAGAGAGCTCATCTGGCTCCGTGGTAGGAAAAGTAAGAGACTCCATCAAGCATGTCTCCAAAGGATCCTTTGACAGGATCAAAGACATTTCTTCCTTCACGATCTCCTCCACCACGTCAATGTTATGACATTGCGTCTTAATTGGCATCTTCATTGCCCTGTCAAGGTTGAAAAGAACCTCATCTTTATCCATTCTCAATCTAAGCTCCCCATTATGGAAATCAATCATAGCTCCAGCTGTGTCAAGGAATGGCCTTCCCAATATAAGAGGGACATTATCCTTGTCATCTTCCATCTCTAGCACAAGAAAATCCACATGAAAGACAAGCTTATCTTCTTTAACAGGTACATCCTCTATCACACCCTTCAAAAAAGTCATAGACCTATCCGCCAATTGTAGAGCCACTGTTGTGGGAGCGAGCTCCCCCAAACTTAGCTTCTTAAATATAGATAAGGGCATCAAGTTGATGCTTGCTCCAAGATCACATAAAGCTTTACGTGCCGACCCCTTTCCAATTTCACATAGAATAGTGAAGTTCCCCGGATCCTTCAACTTCTTTGGCAGCATTCTCTGAATAATCAAGCTATAGTTTTTTGATAGATTTATTATCTCTACTCCATTCAGGCTTCTCTTCTTCAATATGATATCTTTCAAAAATCGGGCATAGTACGACATCTCCATGATTGCTTCGGAGAAAGGAATGTTCAAACTTATCTTGTTTATTATTCTTGAAATCTCTTGAACTTATCTGCCAATCCCTTTTTCACTATCTGAAAGGGAAATAGAGGAGTTATCTTTATCTTAGGGATTCCCCATTCTATCTTCTGATAGGAATAAACGTTTGAATATAGAAATTATCTTCACGTACATTTTCATGGAAAGAATTTCATTTCAATTTCTATGCATGTACTGATGGATACTCCATTTCATTTAAATGACATGGTCATAGTGATGAGGGATGGAACTATAATCTGTTATGGTACGTTGGTAACATTTTATACACTTTTAAATCATGTTTCTCTCACGATGCGACATAATAGTACTAATAACATGTCTTCTAATCCTAATAAGAGAAAGGAACCTTCGAATATGAACCAATGAAATCTGAGACCAGATCATGATTGCCTTTTCAAGGCAAGGGGTGTATAACCAATGATATGTTGGAATTGGTTCATTCTGATTTATGCAGTCCTAAGACTATCCAGACAAGAGGTGGTTATGAATATTTGTTATCTTACGTGATGATTATTCAAGAAACAGATATAATTTTGATGCACAGCAAGTCTGAGTACTATGATTAATTCAAAAGTGCATAGCTCATGCGGTGAAGGATCATCGAAAATATATCAAGTCATTACGACTTAGTCGTGGTGGCAAGTACATCTTAGGATAGTTTAGGAACTATTTATCAGAGAATGGGATTGAATCCCAAGTTGTCATCACTGGGAAAGCCCCAGCCGGAAGGTGTGGCGAAAAGAAGAAATAAGACTCTTATGGTAGTGGTTAGATAGATGATGAGTTATTCAGAATTACTAAATTTATTTTATGGGTATGCCCCAGAAACAGCATGTTGAATTGATGATTGTCTGTTTGTGGGATATCCTAGAAAAATGAAGGGTGTTTTATTTGATAGTCCAAAAGATCAAAGGGTGATTGTTAACACGAACACTAGATTTTAGGGAAAGGACTATGTAATAAATCACAAACCCATGAATAAAATGTTCTAAAAGGTGTGAGAAGGGAAACACAAGGATAATACCAATTTTATAAGAGGATATACCACAAGTAAACTGCATTACGTGTCACATCTGATACACAATTGCCTATAGCACCTTGTCGTAGTGGGAGGGTTGTTCAACAATCAAATAGATTTATGTTTTGGGTGAGTCCTGAGACTTGGTCCCTAGTAAACATGAAATTGACCTACAGATATGACGAAGCACTACAATATAAAATGCGATATCTTAGCAACTTGCAATGATTTCTTAAATAGAATCTATTGATTCTAAATTAGTTCTGGGTGCTTCTAAGACCGCGAAATGGTGTGAAAGCCAAAAGTGGCTCTACAAAATAAAAGAGGATCAGATGGTAAGGTGATACTTTGAAACAAGGCTTGTTGCGTAAAGGTACACTCAGAAAGAAGGGTGAGTTCGAGTATGAGAAAAGCCTTTTTGCCGATAACTAAGTTTAAGTCGATCCGGATTCTTTTATTTATTGCTACTCATATTAGATTATGAGATATAACAAATAGATGTCAAGACATCTTTCGTGATTGGAAGTCTTGAGAAAAACATCTATGTGAAGCAACAAGAGTGATTCATTGCAAAAAGCGAAGAGCATTTTGAGGTACCAAAGCAAGCTTTAAAATCAAAGTGCATCTATTTTGATGAGGTAATCCAGTGAAATAAATTTATTCAATGTGTAGGTGTGTCTTGTGTATTGAAAAAAGTGATGAAAACGTGGTGGTATTTCTTGTACTGTACGTAGATAATATATTGCTCATTAGAAACAATGAAAGAGTATTGTCGGATGTATGGGTATGGTTGATAAAACAGTATGAAATGAAGGACTTAAAAGAAGCAAAATATATTCTTGCAATCATGGTGATACGGATCACATGATAGGATATTGTGCTTATCTCAAGCTTCATGAAATGATACAATCCTTACTTGTTTTAGCATGTGATTTTATCTAAGGAAATGTCTCGTAAGACACAAAAGAAGATAAAGGTAATGAAGGCGGTTCCTTATGCTTCGGTGAATAAGGAAGCTTAATCTAAAGAATGTTATGCATGAGAATGTATATATTTTTTGCTGAATGCATGAATAGTGGTTATCAAGGTAACTCGAAATAAGATTGTTGAACTATGGTAAGACATATATTTATGTACCTGAAAAGGACCAGAAATTATATGTGGGCTTACCGGACTGATTCACTATTTCTTATGAGTTACATAGATTTGGATTTTTCAAATAAGATAGGGACGTCAATAAATCCACCTCAAGGTTATGTGTTTATTTTGGAAGTTGAGCCATAATATGGAGGAGTGTCATATATAATTATATTTCAGACTCCACCATGGAAAGATGATAAATTGGAGACTCTGAGGCAGCCAAAGTATATGTATGACTCTAGAAACTTCATGATGGACTTGGATGTGATTCTAAGTTTGCCCAAGATTATTACAATTTATTGTGATAATAATGATGCAGTTGCAAACTTGAAGGAATCACAAGTCTATAAGGAAATTAAATACATTAAAAGCAAGTACCACCTAATAGGAGAAATCGTATGATGATGGGAAGACTGTTGTTGCCAAGATTGCATCAGATGATAACCTAGTAAATCCCTTTACAAGGACCTTAAGGCAAAAGTTTTTGATGGTCATGTAGTGGGAGTGGGAATCAGATGTATGGCGGAAGACATGCCAGCATAGTCCTTTAGTATAAGTGGGAGATTGTTAGATTGTATACTATAAGCCTAGCTTTAGTATGAACAATGTTTTAACAATATTTGAAATGAGAATCATTGATCAAATGATTGCATCATATAATTTATATGTCGATGCAATAGTCTATTTACTTTATACTGTAGATAATATGGTGTGCGGCGTCTCACGGAAGATCATATTATCGATTTCCTTATAAAGTATAAACAGATGCTCACAATTGAGATAGACAGGGAGAATGTATCGGGATAGTTGTAGTGTGATTTGGTAATAGTTTATTTTGACTATAAAATTACATTACTGCACTTTGTGTGTATTGAGCAGGACCGCTTGAGATCATTTGACTTATACTGACTATATAGGAGAACTTGATCTCAAATATTATGGATGTTCGTGCTCTTAATCCCTATACAATAACCTCAACACGTAAGCCAGTATATATCTCTTTGATTCATCAATGGGTGAGATTTAAATATTAAATCAACAAGCTCGGTGAGTTGGGAGATAGTGCTGTCTCTATGGTGTGCTGTTGATTGTAGAAGGAATTCATGTCCTATTAAATAGTTTGATGATGTCCCCTTGAGGAGCTCATAAGGATTATCATGTAACACCCTGCATGTGGATTTATTCCGGCATGATAACAAGGTTGAGTGGTACCACTCTCGGATGAGATATTAAATAATGGAGTTGTCAGTAATTTAATTAATTAATGGACATTGTATATCTTAAAAATTGGGAGACAAACCGACTCATAATAACATGGAGCCCATAACATAATATGAGATTAGAGTGATAGTGCAGTAATAACATTGTAGCGAACTATATTATTATTATTGTACTTAAGTATAAGTTTTGGGCTAAACTTGAATATTTAAGCCAATGGAGGCCCGACTCTAATTTCTCCACCTGGTCTCTGTTGTAGCCCATATATAAGTCATCTCAACTTATCCGTAATCCTAACTAATCGTGCCTAACACACGTGAGATAGAGGGAGGAAGCAGATTGAGAAGATCTTGAAGATCGTCGCCCACACGATGTCAAGATTGGACTTGGGAATATAGCAGAAGACCAAGTGGTTGTTTTATGTAGTTGTCTTCTTCAACATACCCTGGTGAAAGGTAATACGATTCTATATTCTTGCTTCCACTGATTTAGAAATGCATGGAACCCTAACAGTTCACGTTAACGAAATGATAGAACGCCAACAATATCTAAACTGGGAAAGTAGATGATTCTTCTGAATAATTTTTTTGAGAAGTTGTTGAAAGAATTGAAATGTTATTCTGATTCTGATTTTAAAGTAAAGAAGATCAGTGTTACGAGTGTGAGGGTTTCGGACACTTTCAATCTGAATGTCCAAACTTTTACGTAAGAACATCTCTAAAAAAGGATGGAACAAACCTGAATCCAATATCCGGGAACAAACTGGTAATAAAAATCATCTTGATGTAAATTCATCTACTAAAGATGTTCTTTGTCTTGCAGCAAGTGCTGCATCAAAAATTTCAGAAACACACCATGTTAGAACATGCAGAATTTTCAGATTTAGATGTATCAAATGATGATTCAGAGATTACTATGATGGACATAGATAACATGTATAAACATATGATCTCAAAATGTGCCGAGCTACTAAATTGATAAAGAAAAATAAAGGGCAAGTAATTGAACTCAAATTGAATCGAGATGAGTTATTATAAAAAATCCTCTGACCTTTCTAATTTATTGAAGAACTTAAGAAGGAGAGCTTTGACTTGAAAATCAGAATTGTTTCTCTTACTGAAGTGATTCAACAAGGAGAACTCAAAATTATTGAGTTTGAGTCAAAGATGGCATTAGCTCCTCACCATTCCAAACTGATCAAACAAGAAAATAAGTATAGTTTGAAAGTTATTGAGAATATAAAATCTAAGTTGTTTTCTGTTCGACATGAAAAATATGAAAAGATCAACCTTATAAAGGAACATCTGAGTAAATTACAGAAGGCACATGGAGTTTTTAGAGAAGCTGTAAAAAAGAAGGGCATCCAAATTGAGAAGGACATGTTAGAATTAGAATGACCGAACCAATCTATTCATCATTTTAATACAGGAAAATAAAAGTTGAATGAGATTCTCATCGCAAGTGATGGTTATGGGATAGTTGGTTTTGGGTACACTGGTGAACAGTGTAAGAACATGGAAACTACTTTTGTGAAAACAACACACAAGGTGTTCATACACAAGGAGGACAAGATGCACGTCTTTAGAGCACCATCTGAAACTCAGAACAGAACATCTATTCAATCTATTACATTGATGAAGAAACATCCTCTGAAATTAGCAGAAGTTGTCCCAACATGCCATCTTTGTGGGATAGAAGGACATATCAAATCGTATTGCTATAGAATGTAAGAACATGCAGGTGTCTCCTCACCCATTGGAGTCCAAAGTAAGTGTTCTAAATCTTTTGGTGGATTTAGTTTTATAAAATCGCTGCATGTTGAATCATCACCAAAACATGCTTCTTTTAAAAATCATCAGAGCAAGTTCTTACATTAGAACACGAATTTTCAAATACTGTCAATTTTGTTCCTACACACTACACCAAATATATAGAAAGACATCACTGAATAAACATCGATTTTGTATGAAATGTGATGTCTTTTGATAAAAGAAACTAATGTCTTTTTAAAGTCGATGTCTATTAAAGTAAAAATGCACTGATAGACATCGATTTTAATTTAAAATGCATTGATAGACATTGGCTTTCATTAACTGATGTATATCAAGTGATGTCTATTCTTAACCTTTAAAAAAACACTTCGATGTCTTTCTTCTGATGTTTATGCCTTGTTAGACATCGATTCTTCTAATCAATGTCTTTAATACTAATGTTTATTGACAATACTTACCTAAAATTGATGATAGACATTGATTTTAACACATTAATTTCTATTATGTGATGTCATCAATTTGTAATATATTATTCATTTGAAAATATTAAACTAAAAAATGTTATTTTTTTTCTTAAAATCGTGGTTCGTTAAGCAAAGTCCCTCATCTTTCAATAACACAAAATTCCCAAATTTGTTGGAGCCCTAATTTCATCCTTTTGCTCTAGATTGAGCAACCGCTTGGGAAAGCTATCGCTCTATTTTCTCTCCATCGCTTCCCGACGCGCTCGCAGCCCTTAAGTCGGAGGGAATTTGGAGCTGCGATGATATTGCTGTCACTTTGGGAAGCTGCCGCTTTGCTCTCTCTCCAACTACACCACCGTTGCCGACGCGATTGCTGCCCCTTGAGTCGGAAGAGAATTTTTGATTTTAGACATGCGAAGATATTGCCATTGCTTAAAAACTCGCTACTCTGCTATCTCTCTCACTCAATATCTGGAGTTAGTCCTATTTGTCTAATACATGTAGGCACCACAGTGTGCTCCGCGCTAACTCTATCAAGATGAGATCAAAACTCGCAACTTCCTTTCTCCTAAGTATTGCTGAATGTACTCACTACAAGAACCCTAACTTGTTTCCACATTCCATTTTCGGCTCTAGCAGCATCTAATTTTGTTTTTTTTCTTTCCAAGGTGCATGTTGGAGAAACTCACACACTACATTGGGGGTTAAGATCAACAATCAATTATTTGAACCACTGCCCTTTCCGAATTACTTGCAGGTAGCACTGTTCTGAATTAATTGGAAATTAGTGCCAGTTTTATAATGCACCTAAATATGTTTCCAGCTAGTGATTAATTTAACAGCGCTGAAATGATTAATTCTTAGAGTTTCCTTGTTAAACTTAGTATTTCGTACCTTTTCTTAAAAGAATTTATTTTTTATTTTAAGTTTTTGGATCGGATGTTAAGTTGCATTTACTTATATGGATTTTAATTCAATCATGTTGAGTATATTTTGTATTTCATAACTTACCATCCTTGACATGTTTTGTTTGAGCATGGGTAATTTTTTGATATTGTCGTTGGTTAAAATTTTTATTTTGCAAGCCATTTTGATTGGTATTTGCATTTTAGTTTTTTAGGATCGTTTCCTGTTGAATTTACTGTGTATGCAAACCTAAGGTTCGGTTTTGGATCAATTACTATACAATTTATATAATTGTCTGATGAAATCAATGCTTCATGCCAATGCGTTTCCCCCATCTTCTTTCACGTGTCATTGTCCTTGGATTGACATATGGAAGGCTCAAAATTCAATTTCAATAAGAGCAAGTTGATGTTTATGGCCCACTTTCAGGTTGATATTAAATTTAACTCAATAGAGTATCTGTGATCTTTCTTGGACTTAAATGTTTTTTTACAAGGTACATATGGTTGAAGTTATACCAACATGTTTCGGAGTATAGAAATATCATAGAAAGAGTAGAGAAATATTAATCAATTTTGAAAGATCCATTTTACTAAACCTTTTACTGATTCCATCTTGCATAATTCAATCTTTGAATAATTGTAGAAAATAATTTTCCCATTACGAAGTCTAATATAATATAGACCATACGGAGGATATATCAACCCTTCTCACTACTACATCTCTTATGGCTTGAATAAGTCCAATATTGCTGCTTTCGTAATGGAGGCTCTTCAAGGTTGACCACCACTTACAACCATTCTATTTTACTGCACATGATATGCATGTTTATGGTAAATCTGTAATTTTATGAACAATTTAAAATTACCTAGATTAAAATATAACTCATGATTAAGCGATCTATAGCCTTTTAAAATGGTGGACTTAAAATGTCTGATTTATATTATAATGGGCATCTTGTTAGCGTTCGATCATTTGGTTAACGTGAACCGTTAAGGTTCTATGCATTTCTGAATTAGAGGAAGCAAGAAGATAAAAATATATTACCTTTCACCAGGGTATGTTAAAGAAGAACAGCTGCAGAAAACAACCTCTTGATCTTCTGTTGTATTCCCAAGTCTAATCTTGACGTCGTGAGGGAGACGATCTTTAAGATCTCCTCGATCTGCTTTCCTCCCTACTCCCAACATGTTTTAGCATCTAATTAGGGTTTCGGATAAGCTGACGTGACTTATTTATAGGCTACAGCAATGACCAGGAGGAGAAATTAGAGTCGGTCCTCTATTGGCCTTAAGTATCCAAGTTTAGCCCAAAACTTATACTTAAATCCAATAATAATAATATATTCCACTAAAATGTTATTACTGCACTATCGTTCCAATTTCATAATTATGTTATGGGCACATTCTTATTATGAGCCGACAGTCTCCCCATGTTTAAGATATACAATGCCCGTTAATTAATTAAGTTACTGAAAACTCCATTAATTAATATCTCATCCGAGAGTAGTACCACTCAAACTTGTTATCATGCCATAATAAATCCACCTGCAGGGTTTACATGATAATCCTTATGAGCTCCTCAAGGGGACATCATCAACTTATTTAGTAGGACACAGATTACTTCTTCAATCAATAGCACACCATAGAGATAGCACTATTTCCTAACTCACCAAGTTTGTTGATTTAATTACATGTAAATATCACCCATTGATGAATCAAAGAAATACATATTGCCTAACGTTCCAAGGTTATTGTATAGGGTTAAGAGCACGAACATCCATAATAACTGAGATCAAGTTCTCCTATATAGTCAGTATAAGTTGAACGATCTCAAGCGGTCCTGCTCAATACACGCAAAGTGCACTAATGTGATTCTATAGTCAATATAAACTAATACCAAATCACACTACAACCATCCCGATAGAGAGTCCCCATCTATCTCGGTTGTGAGCATCTATTTATACTTTATAAAGAAACTGATAATATGATCTTCTGCGTGTTGTCGCACAACATATTATCTGCAGTATAAAGTAAGTGGACTATTGCATCGGAAAAATAAATAAATTATAAGACGCAATCATTTGATCAATGATTCTCATTTCAAATATTATTATAACATTGTTCATACTAAAGCTAGACTTTTAGTATATAATCCAACACATCTACTAGCTATATTATAATCTTGGTTTGGTTGAAAAGTTTTTCTTATTTCTTGTAAAGTGTAGCATTAGTGTCCAGTGCATGTTGTTTAATGATAAGTTGTGTGTGATAATAGCAATCTATCTATTTTAAAGAAACTATTAGTAGGGCAAGCTGATTGCTTGTGCATCAATAATGGTTACTTAGCTCGAGCATATGAACTCTTAAGTAGATAGTCGAGTGTCTTTCATAGCTTTGGACTGGATACTACATATGCTAGTGGTTCTAGCACCTTATTTATGTTTCAAATTTTTGGTGGGTGATATATGTTCTGGAGAATTTTTAGTCTAGTTAGGATAGCTCTTCCCTAATCAGTTAATTGTACTCATATGGTTATTATTTGAGCAAGTAATTATATTAATGATGAGAATGATTAGGTGCAGATCATTCAAAACTGGTATTGCACGGGTACTGAATCATTCTATTGTTCTGCTTTTCGCTACACATTGTTGAAGAAGAAAGTAAATGTGTATGAGCCAATGTGGTAGGTCGATTTAAGATTTCAAAATGAGCAGGTGAATAGCTTTATGTCATTGTACTTAACTCTTTCATTTGCTTTGTTAATTAAGAGGTATGAGGAGAGATAGAGAAGTATTTATTTAAAAACATTCTACATGGTGTCTTATATTCTATCAATCTCCTGTGAAGGGTTTTTGAGTAAGATGATCACAATTTAGTAGAAGAGATTATTAAAAATGATGAAGAGTGACTTGGTTATTTATATTAACAATGAAGATAGAGTTACATGACTTTGTTTGTTTTGGAAGCTACTTCTGTTGTATGTATTAACTTTTGGATTATGAAAATTGTTACAGCTTGTGATTTGTGTACTAACTAAAAAGTTGATGGATTAATTGTTATCATGGAACGTTAATTTGTTTTCTTCTAGTTTCATTTTATCTTAAGTTAAAAGGGCACAAACTGTGTTTAGTCATGAATGTATGAGTGTAAAATAGAATATAAAACTTCTTTTTATGATATCGTTTAAATGATTTGATTCATTATGTGTCATCTGAGAGTTTAATGATTTACCTTGTAAGTAACTCATACCACATAACAATTTTGGTTATTGTTCATGAAAAGTAGTGTAGATGAATAAAAATTCAAGAACTAGCAAGTAAACTATAAGGTTCATTGTAAGATAAATACTTGGAGAATAGATCATGTCCTAATAAAATTTCTGCGAGTTCTTAACTCTGGGGTGAGTTTTAGTACCCTGTTTCATAATTAAGTTACAAACTGAATTCCACAATTATATTACACTTTCTGCCAATTTTTAAATAAGTAAATGGGTCAGTGCTTTTTAAATTGAAATTATATCATTTTCTATTAAAAAAGTTATAAATCTAGAATAGGACAGATGTGAACCTTTCGATAACCCAAGGCTACTGTATTATATGGAGAAGGGGAGTTAAAATTTTTATTTCTCTATTAATTTTTATGTACAGAAATCTCTACTTTCTCCTACAATGAAACCTCAAGATGAACCTTCAAACAAAGAAAGGTAAAAGATTTATGTCATATGCTTATTACTCCTTACATCTGTATCATTTCTTCTTATTCTAGAAATGTTATGACTAATAGTTGGGTCCGCTTTTTACTCTATAAGACTCTACAATGATTAAATAGAACTTTCGGTCCCATATAGAAGATGAGTACCCTTTGTACTAGTACATCCTTTCTGTTTTTTACAGTTTTACATAATATTTAAATTTATTTAGACAAACTTCTTGTTGATATTGCATTGCAGGACATTTTTAATGCGATTGAGCTTGTTAGAGGAGACGAGAACTCTAGATGGGGTTATGCTTTGTTCTAGACAATGTCATCTTTATTTTTAGGCGTGTTAGGAATTTTTTTCTGATGTACTTGATTTAGTTATTAGTACTAAGAAAGATTATGTACTCCACTGTAGATTAAGTTATTGGAGCTACACACGCTCAAATGCCATGTCGAAACATGCAAGCTAAACACGTCATTCTTGCTCATTACTCATGCAAGAAATAATTCTGAAATTTCTCTCACTAATTTTCACTCTGGTACTCACACTGGTTATTTCACACACTCTTACTCCTCACACAAGTCTACCTCTCACGTTATTTCAGAGAAAAATATCATACTTATTTTTTTTACATTTTTTGATAATGTTTTTTTCACTTGATTTATGGAAGTTAAATTGATATGGTAAATTTTTACTTCTTCACAGGATGTATTTCTAAAAATTTTTAAACCCCACACTTCCTTCCTATTCATGGAGAACTTTTATTCTTGAAAGATCATGAGTTGGCTGGAAAGTCAACTAGCATTCGGCATACTACAGTGAGTTGTTAGTTCAAATAGTTTAGAGATTTTGGAATTTAATTTGCTGAGATCAAATTCTCTTATAACAAGTTTGCTTTTTTATTAAGTTTAGCCCCTCCAATTTCAATAATTAACTCAAAATTTGTTATTAAAATATGTCAAATTAATTATGCATATCCTACAGAAAATAAAATACAAATTAATTCATCAATCTTTCAAATTTTGTCATAGCTTAAGGATTTTATGATGCTTAAGATGTAAAAAAGACTATCAATCTTCTATTTGTATTGTGAAGCTACTTGATCTTTGCTGTAGTGATGTTTATCAAATCATGGGATTTCATTCGATTGCAATTGAAGCCTTTGGATTTCATATTCTGATGTCCTCAAAATTAACTTTTTATGTCATTGTCCGTCATACGATGAACAATATAGTAAATATAATTCTATAAAATTATGGTTTAATACTTTCCAAAATATTTTTTTCTTCAAGTTTGATAGACTAATCTGCATGAAATTAAACAATTTGGATAAAGAAAATTCTTTAAGACATCTAATAAACATTTACTTGTTGCTTTTGTATTTATTCTTATCCAGTCATGGTATGCCCATGGAATAGCTGAAGCAATTATGAACTCTACTGACCTCTCTATTCCACTAAAAATAAGCACTTGAGAAACTGGTATTTTGGACCTTGCTTTGTGTTTGTTGTGAACCATGTTCTGCTTAGATAAATTTGTAATTGTAACTTATTAATTCTTCGAACATATTTCGTGATTGTCACTTTAAATCTTCTTACCAGATGAAAGGCTATTTTTCTACTTCAAAAGTGAAGAAGTGGGTTGTTGAGGATTCAATCACTGATGCATTGTGGGATTTGGGATTAGATAATTACAACTTGTGTGCACATGCCAATCCATCAGATTATTTTCTCTAATCGTTAGTGTTCCATTTCAATTCATTATCGATTTTTAATAGATGTTTATAGCATATGTTGACAATACAAACTGGCCAATATTAATGTATTATATTTTCAGTGCGCTAACATCATGTGATATATGCTTGGACATCACATTGATTACTATGCCAAAATCTATCTATGCTTGTTATTGAAATCTAGACAATTATTTTTAATTGTCTTATGTTTCTAAATTTTTATAGTATAATTATAGTGTTGCAATAAAAAATTGAATAAATAAATAAAAGATGTTGTACAGGAATAGCAAATAGGACAATGGACTATGAGGTACTTTTACCAAATTAAAGTTTCTTTATTGTTTCAAGTAATTAAGTAGAGGGATTTCTAGCATATTATTTAAAGTAATGTTTCAGAAAAGGCAGGTCCAGATCCCTTCTCGGCCTTCCAGATCCCTGACCAGTAGCATCAATCATGTAGTAAGTGTTGGCATTCGATCGTTTAGTTAACGTGACCCGTTAGGGTTCCATACGTTTCAAATATCAGCGGAAGCAAGAAAACATGAAACGTATTACCTTTCACCAAGGTATGTAGAAGATGAAGGATTCTCGCTGGCAGACTGTGCAGTCCCACAAGAATGGCCATAACTTCCTCGTCTGATGTCAGAATTGAATGATCTTTGTGCTCAGACAATCCTCTCTTCAACGGCTTTCCGTCAGTATATTGACATCAAATTATGAGTACTTTACGATTTTATATAAATTTCGCAAGGTGGTGGAAAGCAGCATCAAACTACCTTCTGATCTTCTGCCGTATGTCCCAAGTCCGATCTCGACGTCGTGTGGGCGACGATCTACGAGACCTCCTCAATCTGCTCTCTTCCCTCATCACACGTGAATAATAAATTAGATTAGGGTTCCAGATAAGTTGAGGTGACTTATATACATGGGCTATGGCAGGGACCAGGAGGAGAAATTGAGTTGGGCCTCAATTGGGCTTAAGTATCCAAACTTAGCCCAAAGCTTATACTTAAGTCCAATAATAATAATAATATATTCCACTAAAATATTATTACTGCACTGCCTTTCCAATCCCAAAATTACATTTTGGGCTCCTTCTTATTATGAGCCCGTTAGTCTCCCCATGTTTAAGATATACAATGTCCATTAATTAATTTAAGTTACTGACAACTCAATTAATTAATATCTCATCCAAGAGTAGTACCACTCAACCTCATTATCATGCGGAATAAATTTTACCTGCAGGGTTTACATGATAATCCTTATGAGCTCCTCAAGGGGACATCATCAACCTATGACGGACACGGATTCTTTCTACAATGAACAGCACACCATAGAGACAGCACTACTTCCCAACTCATCGAGTTTGTTGATTTAATTACATGTAAATCTCAACCATTGATGAATCAAAGAAATACATACTGCCCTACGTGTCGAGGTTATTGTATAGGGATTAAGAGCACGAACTTTCATAATAACTGAGATGAAGTTCTCCTATAAGTCAGTATAAGTCGAACGATCTCAAGCGGTCCTGCTCAATACACACAAGTGCACTAATGTGTAACTATAGCCAAGACAAGCTAATACCAAACCACACTACAACCATCCCGATAGAGAGTCCCCGTCTATCTCGGTTGTGAGCATCTTTTTATACTTTATAAGGAAACCGATAATATGATCTTCCGCGTGTTGTCGCACAACATATTATCTACAGTATAAAGTAAGTGGACTATTGCATCGAACATATTAATAAATTATAAGATGCAATCATTTGATCATATGATTCTCATTTCAAATTAATTGTTATAACATTTTTCATACAAAAAGCTAGACTTTTAGTATATAATCCAACAATCTCCCACTTATACTAAAAGACTATATTGTCATGTCTTCCGCCATACATCTGATTCCCACTCCCACTACACGACCATTAAAAGCTCTCGCCTTAATGTCCTGGTAAATGGATTTACTAGGTTATCATCCGATGCAATCTAGGAAACAACTACCTTCCCCTCATATACGGTTTCTCGTAATAGGTGGTACTCGCGCTCCATGTGTTTAATTACCTTATGGACTGTGATACCTTCAAGTTTGCAACTGCACCAATATCATCAATATAAATTGTGATAACCTTGGGCAAACTTAGAATCACATCAAAGTCCATCATGAAGTTTCTAGAGTCATACAGATACTTTGGCAGCCTCATAGACTGCAATTTATCATCTTTCCATTATGGAATCCGGAGTCTGAAATATATTTCTATATAACACTCCTCCACACTATAACTCAACTTCTTAAAATTAAACACATAATCTTGAGGTGGATTTCCTGCCATCCAATCTGACTAAAAAATCCAAATCTACGTAATCCACAAGAAGCAGTGAATCTACCCTGTAAGCCTACATATAATTTCCAGTCCTTCTCAGACACTTCATATATGTCTTACCACAGTTCATCATTCTTGTTCCGGGTTACGTTGATACCCACTGTTCATGCCATCGGTAAAACAGATATCCAATCTCATGCATAGCATTCCTTAGATTAAGCTTCCTTATTTGCCGAAGCATAAGGAACCGCTTTCATCTTCTTTATCTACTTTGTGTCACAAGACACATTTCTTTAGATAAAGTCACATGCTAAAATAAGTAAGGATCGTATCATCTCATGAAGTTTGAGATAAGCATAACATCCTTTCTTGTAATCCGTATTACCGTGATCAAAAGGATATTTTTGCTCCTCTTAAGTCCTTCATATCATACCACTTTATCAACCATACACATAAGCCCGAAAATACTCTTTCATTATCTCCAATGAGCAAGATACTATCTGCGTATAGTACAAGAAATACCACCATGTTTCCATCACTCTTTTCAATACACAAGACCCATCCAATCATTGAATAGATCCATGTCACTGGATTACCTCATCAAAACGGATGTTTCATGATGTTGAAGCTTTCTTTAGTCCATGAATGGACACTTTTAAGCTTACTATCACAATGCTCTTAGCTTTTTTGCAATGAATCACTCTGGTTGCTTCACATAGATGTTTCCCTTAAGATGTCCAATCTGGAAAGCTGTCTCAACATCTATTTGCTATCCCTCATATTTCATATGAGTAGCAACAAATAAAAGAGTTCGGATCAACTTAAGCATAGCTACTGGCAAACAGGTTTTCTCATAATCGACCCTTTCTTTCTGAGTATACCTTTTCACAATAAGCTTTCTTCCAAGATTTTCACCTTATTCTATGATCCTCTTTTATTCTTGCATGCCCGCTTCCAATGTCTTTTACGCCATTTAGCGATTCAACAAGCATTCAGACCTAATTTAAAATCCATCGATTCTATTTTAATATTCATTGCACTTTGCTAGGATTTTGCATTTCTAACTTATAGTGCGTCATCGTATCTGTGGGTCCATTTCATTTTTGCTAGGGACCAAGTCTCACGACTCTCTCAAAACATGTATCAAACAGGTTGTCGAACATCCCTCCCACTACGACAAGGCATTACATGCAATTGTGTATCAGACGTGACATGCGTTGCAGTTTACCTTGTGGTATATCCTCTTGCACAATTGGTACTAATACTTTGTGTTTTCTTCTCACATCCTTTAGGACAACTTATAAATGGGTATGTGATTTATTACATAGTCCCTTTCCAAAAATCTAGTGTTTGTGTTAACAATCACCCTTCGATCTTTTAGACTAAATAAATCACCTTCATTTTTATAGCATATCCCACAAACAGACAAACATTCAAATGAATTACTGTTTCTAGGGCTTATCCATAAAATGAATTAAGTAATTCCAAATAATTCATCATCTATCTAATCATTACCATAAGAGTCTTATTCCTTCTATCCACCACACCATTCAGCTGGGGCATGCCCGGTGTAGACCACTTGAGATTTAATCTCAACCTCTGATTAATAGCTCCTAATTATCCTAAGAGGTACTCGTAATGACGATTAAATTGTCATTACTTGATATATTTTCCATGATGCTTTACTTTACCAACCTTGCAATTCTTGAATAAATCAAAGAACTTAGACATGCAGTGCATCAAATAAATATATCGGTATCTAGAATAATCTTCGATTATTCATAACCACCTCTCGCCTGGATAATATTAGGTCCGCTTGAATCAAAATGAACCAATTCTAACATATATATCTTTGGCTCTACACCCCTTTACCTTGAAAAGGTAATTAATCATTTTTACTTCCAAGTAAGACTCGCAAGTCCGATAGTTTCCACTTCAGATAAACCTTTCGTTCCATCTGCTATCAACTTTTGAGTCCTACTCAAGTAAAATAATCTAGTCTTAGACGCCAAATGCATGTTTAGTTCATCTCCGAAGGTTCCTTTCTCTTACTAAGATCAGAAGATGAATTATTAATTACTATTTGTTGCATCTGTGGAATATACATGATTTAAGAGTATACAAATTGTTCACAAACGTACCATAACAGATTACAACTCTATCATTCATTATAATGACCATGTCATTTAAATGAAATGGAGTATCCATCTATTAATGCATAGAAACCAAATCAAATTCTTTCTATGAAAATGTACGTAAAGACAATTTCACAAAATCAAACGTTTATTCATATCGTAAGATAAATAAACAACTCCCACTGCAACAGCCACTACTCTCGTAGTATTACCCATGTATAAAATAATCTTATCCTGACTTAGTAATAAACATTTAGTGATTCCGGTATCTACACAACGTATCAGTAGGTGCCATCACTAATCATGCTTCAACGACTAGCAAGTAAGATTCTATCCTTGTTCACTCCTTTTATGAAATTGTATTTCCTTTATCACATGTTTTGTCAAAAGTTTCCCACCATATACAACCTCTTGTAATTCAGGAGAAACTTACTCAAAACATCTAGGCAATTATGAAGAATAAAATTGACTTAGGTTTCCCCTTCAACTTCTATTCCATGTATTTCCAATTCATTCATCAAATTCAATCATGACCTACCGCCTTTTAACTTACTCAAGTATCTGAAGAGTTACATGAGACCATCATATTTCTATGAATCTCTTATCTCTTCACTAGAGACTTTAATATGCATCATGATAAGTCTTTTGTGAGAACACACATGTATTCCTTAAGCAGTAAAATTCGAATCCAAGATTCTTTTCTAATCATCTAATTTTGGACCAGTAAATATAATTTCTTTTAGTCAACCATAAGTGAAATAATACTATTTGAAATTCAGAGAATCATAAAAAAATACACCGATTAAATCTTCGAATTTATCCATTCATATTGGTTCCCTCAAACAATATAAAATATAAATTCACTGACATCTCAAGCACCGTGAGTTTGCAAGCCACGATAGTGTGGACATTTACAAATCCGAACATTTACAAGAGAAGGTTTTACCCATTAATTTCATTTGTCAACCTAACTTTATGACAAAATAATTAATAGTCGGTTTCTCTTTAGCCATGCAAATAAAAGCAGTGACTCCGATGAGGAGGATACTTATTATTTTCACCTAAGTGTACACCATTATTTGACCCCAAGTCCATTGCGCGAGCTTATGTTCCTTACATATGGAGAAGTACACACGCGCTCGGATAACTTCCTACAGTCATCAATTATAAGTCTGTACAGTGATCCGCACATGAACTCATCCGATAGGGAGGAAGGTCTATGCCAACACGCAAGTTCATGTGCATCACATTACAAACATAATTTTAAAGAAGCCTGTTCCAGAAATATCCATGAATAAACTCATCCGATGGGGAGGAAGGCTCTAATGCCGACGCACAAGTTTATTCAAATTGCTAACAAACCAATAATGGAGGCCGCGGGAATTAATTACCAATCCCCTCTCCCACTTAGTTATTTAAAACCAAGGTTTTTACATGCATATAATATTCAAAATAATATACGCAACTTAGCATGCTCCTATTACGGCACATAAGACAGTAAATCACAGTAAGCATGCATACATATATAATAATAATCAATTAATAAATAAATTGTAACATTTATATAACAACGGATTTGATTATTCGCCACCAATCACGAATGCGGACAACTGCGACGGGGATCGACCTCCACGCAGCCTGCTCCACCACTCCGGCACCCTGCCCGATCACATTGTGAAGACTCACGTGGAACCTGATGCAGACCAGTCGAACTTGATGCAGACCAGTCGAACTTGATGCAGACCAATCGAACCTGATGCAAATCCACTCGAACCTGGTGCATAGTCGATCAAACCTGATGCAGACCAATCGAACCTGATGTGAATCCGCTCGAACCTGGTGCATCATCGATCGAATCTGATGCAGACCAATCGAACCTGATGTGAATCCGCTCGAATCTAGTGCAGCATCGATCGAACATGATGCAGACCAATCAAACCTGATGTGAATCCGCTCGAACCTGGTACAGCATCGATCGACCCTGATGCAGACCAATTGAACCTGATGTGAATCCGCTCGAACCTAGTGCAGCATCGATCGAACCTTCATCCGCGCAGCCTCACACAGTGTTACGCGCGCCACATGGCACGCCACCATGCACGCCATCCCAGCATCTAGCAAGCCAATGTGTGAGACTCCTCTCCAATGTGCAAGATTTACACGTCACGCCCCGAGCTCCCAACAAGCACCAATGCCCATCAGGCCGCCCGATACTCAGCACGCTACTCCGCACGCTAACGAGCAGCACACGCCCAGCAGTTGATCGCTCCTTGCCCGGTTCAAAATGCGCCCCAGCCATGCCATTCGCTTGATGCTGTGCACAACACCATGTGCCTTGACGAGCGCCCCTCGCTCGGACTGTCTCTCGTCCAAGGGCCTACTTGCACGGAACCAATTTCAGCCCAACGCGCAATACCAAACTACACCAACTGTCGTTCAGGGTTAGCAACTTTAGAAACCTGAGAATCCAATCTTCACTATTCAAAATCTACTTCTGTGAGTCCTTAACATGCTGTCCAAATTACAGGTCGATCCAATAGTTAGTTTGTGAGAAACGGCTCTTTTTCCTCGACTGCGCAGAACAGAATCGCCCAAAAACCTGCTTCTGTTTTTAGCATATTCCCGACAACACAAAGCTCCAAATACGATCTGCACCATTCAGAATGTACATCCACAAAATCCAAATGTGCTGACCAAAATTCAGCTTGATCCGATGGTTGAAACTTCGGTTATTGCCTCTGCAATATCACTGCGCTAGTTTTTCTCTCAAAAACATGAATCCTGTTTTTGCCCTCTTTTTCTTCCTTCCATGTGAAATTGACGAACAGTTTTCGTCAAATCCTCTCACACTCAACCATCGAAAAAATAGGTATAATACAGGGTATATATCACATAGGGATATTCATGGTTTAGTAGTAAAACCAAAACCCTAAACATGTGATCCTAATTTCAAAAAACTAACCACATAAACCCTAGCCTAACGTGTCACGTTTCACCACGAAACTGAAGTTTTGATACCAATTGTTGGCATTCGATCACTTGGTTAACATGACCCATTAGGGTTTCATACGTTTCTAATATCATCGGAAGCAAGAAAACATGAAATGTATTACCTTTCACCAAGGTATGTACAAGATGAAGGATTCTCGCTGGCAGACTGTGCAGTCCCACGAGAATGGCCATAACTTCCTCGTCTGATGTCAGAATTGAATGATCTTTGTGCTCAGACAATTCTCTCTTCAACAGATTTCCGTCAGTATATTGATCATCAAATTCTGAGCACTGTACGATTTTATATAAATTTCGCAAGGTGGCGGACAGCAGCAGCAAACTACCTTCTGATCTTCTGCCGTATGTCCCAAGTCCGATCTCGACGTCGTGTGGGCGACGATCTACGAGACCTCCTCAATATGCTCTCTTTCCTCATCACACGTGAATAATAAATTAGATTAGAGTTCCAGATAAGCTGAGGTGACTTATATACATGGGCTACGGCAGGGACCAGGAGGAGAAATTGGGTTGGGCCTCCATTGGGCTTAAGTATCCAAACTTAGCCCAAAGCTTATACTTAAGTCCAATAATAATATATTCCACTAAAATATTATTACTGCACTGTCTTTCTAATCCCAAAATTACGTTTTGGGCTCCTTCTTATTATGAGCCCGTTAGTCTCCCCATGTTTAAGATATACAATGTCCATTAATTAATTTAAGTTACTGACAACTCAATTAATTAATATCTCATCCAAGAGTAGTACCACTTAATCTCATTATCATGCCGGAATAAATTCTACCTGCAGGGTTTACATGATAATCCTTATGAGCTCCTCAAGGGGACATCATCAACCTTTGACGGACACGGATTCTTTCTACAATCAACAGCACACCATAGAGACAGCACTACTTCCCAACTCATCGAGTTTGTTGATTTAATTACATGTAAATCTCAACCATTGATGAATCAAAGAAATACATACTGTCCTACCTGTCGAGATTATTGTATAGGGATTAAGAGCACGAACTTCCATAATAACTGAGATCAAGTTATCCTATAAGTCAGTATAAGTCGAACGATCTCAAGCGGTCTTGCTTAATACACACAAGTGCACTAATGTGATTCTATAGCCAAGACAAGCTAATACCAAACCACACTACAACTATCCCGATAGAGAGTCCCCGTCTATCTCGGTTGTGAGTATCTGTTTATACTTTATAAGGAAACCGATAATATGATCTTCCGCGTGTTGTCGCACAACATATTATCTACAGTATAAAGTAAGTGGACTATTGCATCGAACATATTAATAAATTATAAGATGCAATCATTTGATCATATGATTCTCATTTCAAATTAATTGTTATAACATTGTTCATACAAAAAGCTAGACTATTAGTATATAATCCAATAGTAAGACGAAGTGTGATTTTCTTTGTTTATATTCCTTCCATTTGCTTGTTAGATTCATTACAAAAACTTAATAACTAACCTTGTGGTTTAGCCTAACATTGAAAAATAATCCAATGAATTAGTTTTTTTTCAAATATTTTCTTAGAGTGACTGAGTAAGTAAATTACAGACTGCCCCTTTAGATTCACATTTTTCATTCATTCAACCATTCCCTCATTTAATTCATTATTCATTTGTGTGCGCAAGTGTTCTTAACTCAAATATGATCTCACTCTATTGCTTCATCGATTTCTCTAAATTTGAGAAGGAATTTTGGCTCATATTTGCAAGTTCATAATGTTAATATCAATTATGTTTTATTGAATTGTAGGGAGCTCAAGATAAGAAGAGATTATGGGAATCTATTACTTCCTTTTCATGAGGTTTAACTTATAAATTTAGGTTATTTATGTAAAATTAAATTTTGGATGCAATTTGTTAGACATTAAGTACTAAACTTTTATTCTATCTCAGGTAATTGCAATGGGACGACAAGAAGATAAAGTGGATTCGAAACAATAGGTTGGACATCTCTCAATCATGAGATTTTAGCTTATAAATTTAGGTTTTATTTATTTAAAATTAAAGTTTGGACTCCATGTAGCATGCACCATAATACGTATAGCTCCCCCTTTGGAATACAACTCCTCTCGGACCTTGCAAACAGCGTGTTACCTAGAATCCTATCCATGTATGCTAACACGGGATTGCAGATGGAAGCAACCTTGGCAGAATTCTAGTTATATCTCTCTCGCCTCCCCGTGATCTCTCTCCAGAACTCATCTGGCTTAAAATCATCATGTTCCACATCTGTCTCATTCTCACAGTCAATCAATTCATTAAACTCTTGGGGCCCACGTAGTCTGCTCCTGCCCGCCAATCTACATGTGAATACCATAAGGTAGGTATCAGTCTCCACGCTCAATCCTCAACATGCACAAGCCTCTACAGTTATGTGAAAATATGTCTCTCTTCATCTCCATAAACTGAGTAATGCCTAGTTGATTGAACATCCAATGAATGTCGGTGAGAATTTTCATTTACCTCATAGCAATTGCAGTCCTGATACCGCGTCCTATGAATTTTCGGGGCAATTGCAGTCCAAATATCCTTTTTCTCCTCCCAATGTGGAATTTTCTGCCCATAATCAGATGGCCTCTTCTTATCTATCCTCATTTTCTTGACTATCTCACTAAGCGAAAGCGACTTATGTCACTTCCTCTTGGATGAAGAAGTAATTTTTTTTCCTTTGGGTTATAGCTTAGTGCTCGAGAAAGGTTGACGGGAATGTGTCGAACGGAGTAAAAAACTAACCTTTAAAATCCGACACTGGACTCCGTTTGACCTAACTAGTGAAGTCAAGCAATGGGTGCAAGTCGAGCAACCCTTGCTTTGCACTTAAAATCATATCGCTCGACCTCCGTTTAACTTGCACACACTGGTCGAACGGGTGTTGGAAGTCGAGCAACATGCCCAGTCGCGCCCCCCGTTCTCCTCTATTTTGCTCGACCTCCGTTCAACTTGGAGTTCTGGTCGAGCAACCACTGCCTGGTCGAGCAAACTCTCTATAAGTTTTACGCAATTTGCTCGACCTCTACTCGAGTTGGTGCTTCTGGTCGAACAACTCCCTCGAAGTCGAGCAGAGACACTATAAGTTTTGTTCATTTTGCTCGACCTCTGCTCGACTTCTTATTTTTATGAGCAACCGTGTAATGGTCGAACAACAACTTGGCTTCTTGGTAATTTGTACTCTTCTCGTCTCTCCCTGCAACATTCAACTCTAGGACAACACTAAGTATCAAGATATTCATAAATCAAGCAAGAGATCCTCTTTAAACCATATAGAATCATGTGTAACTCCGCAATGACACTAAAATATAAAACACCACTAAACACTAGGAAAATTGCAAAAAATCAATACATCAAAAATGGTTAAAGTTTCAATATACCTCAAAAAATCAACTCCCCTAGCAAACGTTACAAAGAAAAGATTATATTCTCCGTGCTATGTGAGGTAAGTACATCACACCCCCCAAACTTAGTAGAAACTATAGTGGAAACTAAGTTTGCGTAGAGATGTAATTTGCGAATAATAAGCACGTCAAATATAAAAATTTCTTACTTACACGAAAATAAATAAAGCAATAAAACGGGAGGGAAAGCCCCCAACAGGCACTCTTGTTTAATGTCGAAGAGTCATGACGGTAACAATCTAGTGCAAGGTATCTTCAAAGACGATGTAAACATCATCCGGCGACTTGTAATGCTTCAATCGAAGCCCATTTGCCGCGATAATTTCCCCATTTTTGTCCATAAGCTCAAAACTCCTCCCTCCACAGGCTCTATGGATAATGAATGGCCCATCCACTTCAATTTCATTTTCCCTGCGAAGAGCTTCAAACGAGAGTTAAAAAGTAAAACCTCATCACCTTGCTTGAACTCCTTGTATGAGATCTTTGAATCATGCCATTTCTTCATTCTTTCCTTAAAGATCTCCAAATTCTTATAAGCATGATTTCTGAACTCGTCCAATTGATTGATATGAGTCATCCTCAACTCCTTTTGATCTTATAAGCACAAGTTCAAACTACTCAATGCACAAAAAGCTCGGTGCCGAATCTCTACGGGTAAGTGGCATGGCTTCCCATAGATAATTTGATACGGTGACATATCCTACATCATTCTTATAAGCAGTCCAGAACCCCACAAAACATCATCGAGCTTCATAGCCCAATCCTTCCTATTGGTTCTGACTACCTTCTCCAATATTCACTTCACTTGTCTGTTGAAAACTTCAGCCTGCCCATTCGTTTGAGGGTGATAGGGTGTAGTAACCCTACGCTTGACAACATAATCCATAAGCACCTTTTCAAGAAGTTTATTGACGAAGTGAGTACCTCCATCGCTTACTAATGTTCTAGGAACTCTATAGCGGGAAAAGATATGTTTCTTCAAGAAAGATAAAACAGTCCTTGAATCATTCACGCGAGTGGGAATGGCTTCCACCCATATAGAAACATAATTCACTGCTAAAAGAATATAGAGAAACCCATTAGATGGGGGAAAAGGCCCCATGAAATTGATCACCCATACATCGAAGATCTCAACAACAATTTCAGCTGAAATGGCATCTCATCTTTCCTACTTTTGTTCCCCATCCTTTGACATCTATCGCGTGTCGCCGCATAGGTCTCACAATCTTTAACAAGGTAGGCTAATAAAGAGTAGATTGAAGTACCTTTGATGCCGTCTTTTGAGCTCCGAAGTGCCCTCCATTAGGTTGTGCATGGCAAAAATCAAGAACGCTCTCCATCTCTATCTCGAGCACACACCTACGGACTATGGAATCTATACATATCTTGTAGATAAACAAATCATACCATATAAAAGTCTCGACATCCCACTTGAATTTTGCAAGTTGATATCGGTTGAGATCTATTGGAATTTCTCCTACGGCAATGTAATTCACATAATCCGCATACCATGGATCCATTCCTTGGCAGCCATTACGAATGCTCATTCCGCTCCTTCAATAAACACCGCCATGATCTTCTCATCAGGGAACATCTCTTCTATGTATAAGAATCATCACAGTGCTACCTTGTCTCCAACCTCGAAGGTGATCCACCAAACATTTTATGTACCCTTCTTGTTGGATTGTATACTGAAAGTCTAGCTTTTTGTATGAATAATGCTTTGAAAATATTTAAAATGAGAATCATGTGATCAAACGTTTGCAATTAGATATTGCAAAAGTCCATTTACTATATACTGTAGATAATGTGGTATGCAGCATCACACGGAAGATCATATTATCGGCTCCTTATAAAGTATAAACAGATATTCACAATAGGGATAGAAGGGGACTATCTATCGGTATGGATTTAGTGTGATTTGGCATTAGTCAGTCTTGACAATAAAATTGCACTAGTACGCTTTGTATGTATTGAATAGGACTGCCGTTGAGATCGTTCGGTTTATACTGACTATATAATAGAACCTGATCTCTGTTATTATGGATGTTCGTACTTTTAATCCATATGCAATAACCTCGACACGTAAGCCAATGTTTATTTCTTTAATTCATCAATGGGTGAGATTTAATTATTAAATCAATATGCTCGGTGAGTTAGGAGATGATGTTGTCTCTATGGTGTCCTGTTGATTGTAGAAGGAATCCGTGTCCTAGCAGAATTGGTTGATGATGTCCCATTGAGGAGCTCATAAAGATTATCATGTAAACCCTACAGGTGGATTTATTCCTGCATGATAATAAGGTTGAATGGTACTACTCTCGGTAATTATATTAATTAATGGAGTTGTCAGTAACTTAATTAATTAATGGGAATTGAATCTTAAACACGGGGAGATTAACGGGTTCATAATAAAAAGGAGCCCATAAACTTAATTTGGGATTAGGGTGGCAGTGCAATAATATTTCTTTAGTGGAATGATTTATTATTATTGGACTTAAGTATAAGTTTTGGGCTAAACTTGGATGTTTAAGCCCAATGGGAGGCCCAAACTCTAATTTCTCCTCCTGGTCCCTGTTGTAGCCTATATAATAGCTAATCTCAGCAGTCCGGATATCTTAGAACACATGCCTAAACTCGTGGGAGATAGATTACACTATAGATTGAGATAGTCTCGTAGATCGTTGCCCACACAACATCGAGATGTGGCTTAGGAATACAATAGAAGACCGGAAGGTCGTTTGCTGTTTCTGACAGTCCATTTCCATGATTTTTATAAAATCATGTGGAAGTCCAATCTGTAAGTGTGACACACGTCGGAAAGCCACGGAAGAGAAGATCGTATTGGTGCATAAATCAATCCAATCAAAGATTGGATGAGGGTGTTATGGCCAAAACCATGCGACTGTGCAGGCTGCCGGTGAGAATCCTTCTCCTTCAACCCTTCTCCTTCAACATACCCTGGTGAAAGGTAATACGTTTAATGTTTTCTTGCTTCTGCTATAGAAACATATGGAACCCTAACTGTTCACGTTAACCAAAAGATCCAAACGCCATCAATTGATATCAGAGCGTAGGTTCTATAGCTAAACGTGACACGTTGGGCCAGGATTTATGTGAATTGTGTGTTTTTATTTGGAAAAGAATCACATGCGATTTGGGTTTTTGGTTTTATGAATTGAAAGCCCATATCGTATTGTTCTCGCCTGGTAATTCCTGTTAATCCTGTACTTGGTCCTCAATTGGGCTAGTTGGTTTTGATCGGTGAAAGTCGCGTTATTGTAACGTGAATGAATTGAAGAATGCTAAACGACATGGGAAAGTTTTTTTGGGCAAAATCCTCACGGTAATGCGACAATTGTGAAAGGCCTGATAATGATAGCAGACGACGTCAAGGCTGGGATGTGCAGTGGGATTGGTCAGGTCGCTCGGTGGGCTGTACAGTTCGCACCCATTAACGAGCAGTGATGGATGATTGTCGTGTGCTATTTTTGGATGTCGTGCGATAGTATGATAGCTGATGCCAGGTGGCATGCAGATTTCCAGCTAATGGGAATCACGTTATTGGTGATGTAATGAAAGCGATGTAGCATCACAGAGTCATGACTGGGCTGACTGTCATGGATGAACGGCAGTTAGAGTTTGTGGACAAGCTGCCGTGATAAACATACAATGCTGATAAACATACAAGGCTGATGTAACGAAAGCGATGACTCTGACGGAACTGGTTTGAGACGATGGTGTTCACAGCAACCGGTTGACATTAAGTCAACAGAATGGCAAGGCTGGGCGTGCACCATCACGCTAGGCTGGAGCTTGGACGAAGCTAGACGGGCGATAAGAGTTCTGGTCATTGCTGAATGATGAAAGAGTCGTGTATTGAACATCATACTGGTGTTACTTGGTAGAGATACAGGCGGTTTCTGGCAGGACTAGCAGACGTCCGGGGGGTTGGACAGCTTACCGAGTGGGTCTGAGTCATTTCAAACGAGTCTGCCCTAAATCTGGGTCAATTCAGCGGTCGGCATGGAGTGGCGGCTGCTCATGAAGGATGGCGAATGATAGCTAGAGGGATGCTGGTGCGACCGATAACTACTGCCGGCACGATTGCTTGTAGCAGACGGCACGATTCATCCAGATTATAGTTTGCCGGCGGAACAAGATCAGATTCGGCGGCACAATCTACTAGATTGAAGTCGACGCGATCCACCGATGGAAGCGGCACGGCCTTGCTGGAGGTTGACGGCATGATCAGCTAGACAGTAGAAGTAACTGGCCGACAGCAGGGAAAATGCTTGGCTGGAGAGGGGCCGTTATTCACGCGATTTTCGGATGCTGTGAAGGCGTGAGTAAGATGGCTTGGACGGGACTATGTGTGGTGGCATGGGGCCCAAGTTTTTTTCCCAACTTGTGCAAGTCATCCCATATGATTGGTTGGAGTGTTGACTAAGTCAACTTATTTTTGGCCAATTTTTTTTATTATTTCATTTTATATAAATGATATAATTGTTTTATTTGTCAATTATTATTATATATTTGGAAGTAAGTGCTGTTTGATTTACTGTCTAATTTGTCTTAATAATAGCATGTTTATTTGCATAATTATATCTGCTATATTGTATGCATGCAAAAACTCTCTTGTCAAATAACTAAGTGGGAGGGATTGGTCATGATCCCGGGGCCTCCATTGTTGATTTATTAATTGATGCAAGTAAGCTTATGAGTCGGTTTTAGTGTCTTCCTCCCCAACGGATGAGTTTTATTTGCGGATCACTAGAATAAATTTCATTAAATAATTATTATTTGTAATGTGATGCAAGTAAGCTTATGAGTCGGCTATAGTGCCTTCCTCCCCAACGGATGAGTTTTATTTGCGGATCACTAGTACAAATTAATAATTGATGATTGTAGGAAATTATTTGAGGGTGTGTGGACTTCTCCAAGTGTAAGACACACAAACTTGGGTAAAATCCTTAATATCAAATAATGGTATATACTTAGGTACAATTAATATGTATCCTCCCCAACGGAGTCACTACTATTAAATAGCATGGCTAAAGGACAACCGACTATTAATCATTGAGTCATAAGGTTAACTATGATGTATGGAATAAATGGGTAAAATCTTCTCTTGCGAATGGTAGGATTTGTATACATCCACACTAACGTGGCATGCAAATTCATGGTGCTTGAGATGTCGGTGAATTTATTTTATATTGTTTATTGAGAGAATCAATATAAAATTTAAATTTGAAGTGTTTGATAGTTGTATTTATTTACTTGATTCTCTGAATTTTCGAATGGTTTATTCCACGTATTGTTAACTGAAAGAAACACATTTACTGGTCCTAAATAACTGATTATAAAAGAATCTTGATCTTAATTCTTAATGCTTAATAAAATAAAGATGTTTTCTTACTAAGGATATCCTCTAATGCCTATTTAAACTCTCTAGTGAAGAGGTGAGAGGTTCATAGAAATATGATGGTCTCATGCAACTCTTCGGTCACTTGAGAAAGAGTTAGAAAGGCAAGAGGTCATGGTTAACTTGATGATTGAATTGGAAATACTTGGAATAGAAATTGAAGGAAAAACCTAGCTCAATTTATTTTTCATAGTTTGCCTAAACATTTTGAGCAAGTTTCACCTAAATTACAATAAGTTGTATATGGTGGGAAACTTCTGACAAAACATGTAGCGAAGGAAAACAAATTTCATCAAGAAGTGAACAAGGTAAGTATCTTATTCACTAGTTGTTGAAGCGTGATTAGTGATGGTCTTTACTGACACGTTGTGTATAAATATCGAAATCACTAGCCTGCAACTAAGTGATGATGAGATTATTCAGTACATGGGTAAGCTACGAAAGCAGTGCCTGTTGCAGTGGGAGTTGTTTATTTATCTTATGATATGAATAAACGTTTGACTAAGAGAAATTGACTTTATGTATGTTTTCATAGAAAGAATTTTATTTCGGTTTCTATGCATTGATGGATGGATACTCTATTTCATTTAAATGACATGGTCATTATAATGAATGATGGAGCTATAATTTATTATTGTACGTTGGTGGACAATTTATAAACTCTTAAATCATGTTTATCCCACGGTACAACGAATAGTAATTACTAATGCATCTTTTTGTTGGATTGTATACTAAAAGTCTAGCTTTTTGTATGAACAATTTTATAACAATTAATTTGAAATGAGAATCATATGATCAAATGATTGCATCTTATAATTTATTTATATGTTCGATGCAATAGTCCACTTACTTTATACTGTAGATAATATGTTGTGCGACAACACGCGGAAGATCATATTATCGGTTTCCTTATAAAGTATAAACAGATGCTCACAATCGAGATAGACGGGGACTCTCTATCGGGATGGTTGTAGTGTGGTTTGGTATTAGCTTGTCTTGGCTATAGAATCACATTAGTTCACTTGTGTGTATTGAGCAGGACCGCTTGAGATCGTTCGATTTATACTGACTTATAGGAGAACTTGATCTCAGTTATTATGGATGTTCGTGCTCTTAATCCCTATACAATAACCTCGACACATAGGGCAGTATGTATTTCTTTGATTCATCAATGGGTGAGATTTACATGCAATTAAATCAATAAACTCGGTGAGTTGGGAAGTAGTGCTGTCTCTATGATGTGCTGTTGATTGTAGAAGGAATCCGTGTCCGTCATAGGTTGATGATGTCCCCTTGAGAAGCTCATAAGGATTATCATGTAAACCCTGCAGGTGGAATTTATTCCGGCATGATAATGAGGTTGAGTGGTACTACTCTTGGATGAGATATTAATTAATTGAGTTGTCAGTAACTTAAATTAATTAATGGACATTGTATATCTTAAACATGGGGAGACTAACGGGCTCATAATAAGAAGGAGCCCAAAACGTAATTTTGGGATTGGTATGGTAGTGCAGTAATAATATTTTAGTGGAATATATTATTATTATTGGACTTAAGTATAAGCTTTGGGCTAAGCTTGGATACTTAAGCCCAATGGAGGCCCAACCCAATTTCTCCTCCTGGTCCCTGCTGTAGCCCATGTATATAAGTCACCTCACCTTATCTTGAACCCTAATCTAATTCATTATTCACGTGTGATGAGGGTTGAGAGCAGATTGAGTAGGTCTCGTAGATCGTCGCCCACACGACGTCGAGATCGGACTTGGGACATACAGCAGAAGACCGGAAGGTCATTTGCTGCTACAGTTCGTCATGTTCCAAAATTCATATAAAATTGTACAGTTCTTTGATTTTGATGTATTATATACTGATGGAAAGCCGTCGAAGAGAGGATCGTCTGAGCACAAAGATCACTCAATTCTGACATCAGAAGAGGAACTTATGACTATTCTCGTGGGACTGCGCAGACTGCCAGCGAGAATTCAACCTCTACATCAACCCTTGGTGAAAGGTAATGCGTTTCATGTTTACTTGCTTCCGCTGCTTGTTAGTAATATATGGAAACCTAACGGGTCACGTTAACCAAACGATCGAATGCCAACAATTGGTATCAGAGTTTCGGTTTCGTGGTGAAGCGTGACACGTTAGGCTAGGGTTTATGTGATTAATTTTTCGGAATTAGGATCACATGTTTAGGGTTTTGGTTTTATTGCGCAAACCATGAATATCCCTATGTAATATATACCCTATATCATATCTATTCGTCCATGGTTGTGTGTGAGAGGATTCGACGAAAACTGTTCGTCAATTTCACATGCAAGGAAGAAAGAGAGGGCAAAAATAGAATCACGCTTTTGAGAGAAAATCCAGCGTAGTGATATTGCAGAGGCAATAACCAGAGTTTCAACGGTCGGATCGCACTGTAATTTGGTCAACACGTTCAGACCTTGTGGATGTACATTCTGAACGGTGGAGATTGAATTTGAAGCCTTTTCTTGCTGGGAGTACGCTGAAAACAGAAGCAGATATTTGGGCGATTCTGTTTTGCGCAGTCGAGGGAAAAGTGCCGTTTCTGACAAACTAATCGTTGGATCAAGCTTTAATTTGGTCAACACGTTCAGACCTTGTGCATGTACATTCTGAACGGTGGAGATCGAATTTGGAGCTTTTTCTTGCTGGTAGTACGCTGAAAATAGAAGCAGATATTTGGGCGATTCTGTTTTGCGCAGTCGAGAGAAAAGAGCCGTTTCTCACAAAATAACCGTTGGATCGATCTGTAATTTGGACAAAATGTTTAGGACTTACAGTAGTAGATTCTGGACGGTGGAGATTGGATTCTGAGGTTCTTTCAGTTTCGAACTACGAACGACAGTTGGTGTAGTTTGGTGTTGCGCGTTGGGCTGAACTTGGTTCCATGCAAGTAGGCCCTTGGACGAGCGACAGTCCGGGCGAGGGGCGCTCGTCAAGGCACTTGGGGCGCTCCCTGACATAATTGGCGGTGGGATATGATGATGGACGTCTTGGGGCACAAGCAATCCTGCTTGTTGCGTAAGGCATCGATTCCACAGTAGGAGTGTCGGACAAGACATTAAAATTTAGAGGAGTTTTTATTCCTAATATATATAACTGTCATAATTGATTTAATTGTCTATTATTGTTATATATATATATATATGGATGTCTGATCTCTATGATTTATTATCTTATATAGAAGCATGCTAGATTGCGTATTATATTTGGTATATTATATGCATGTATTGCTAGAGTGTTGGATAAGACATCTAATTTTAAGAAAACTAATTCCTAATATATAACTGCCATAATAGATTGTATATTATTGTTATATATGGATGTCGAATTAATTCCTAATATATGACTGCTATAATTGATTTAATAATCTATTATTGTCATATATGAATGTCGAATTAATTCCTAATATATAACTGCTATAATTGATTGTCTATTATTGTTATATATGGATGTTGAATTGATTCCTAATATATAACTGACATAATTGATTTAATTATCTATTATTGTTATATATGGTTGCTCGTCGATATCGATGATTTTGATAATCTAGACGATATGACGATCGATATCAATAGTTTCGGAATTTTGATAATCTTGATGTTTTTCGAATATTTGATAATCTAGTCGATATCGATGATTTTGATAATCTGGACGACATCGACGGTCGATATCGATGGTTTCGAAAATTGGACAATCTGGAAATTTTGAAAATTTGATAGTCTGGAAGTCTTTGCTGATATTCGTGCCTGGTGGCGAACAATCGAATTCGCTGATATATAACTGTTAATGATTGATTTAATTATTGATTATTGTTATATATGTATGCATGACTCTCTGTGATTTACTGCCTTATGTGCCGTAATAGAAGCATGCTAGCGTTGCGTATTTTATTCTGAATATCATATGCATGTAAAAACCCTCGGTGTTAAATTACTAAGTGGGAGAGGGGATTGGTAATTAATTCCCGCGGCCTCCATTATTGGTTTGTAAGTGATGTGAGTAAACTTGCGTGTTGGCAATAGGCCTTCCTCCCTAACGGATGAGTTTATTCACGGATCACTGGTACAGACTTCATTACATAATTATTGTTTGTAATGTGGTACATGAACTTGCGTGTTGGCAATAGGCCTTCCTCCCTAATGGATGAGTTTATGTGGGGCTCACTGGTACAAACTTATAATTGATGATTGTAGGAAGCTATCCGAGCGCGTGTGTACTTCTCCAACTGTAAGGCACACAAGCTCGCGCAGTGGACTTGGGATCAAATAATGGTATACACTTAGGTGTAAATAATTAGTATCCTCCCCAACGGAGTCACTGCTATTATTTGCATGGCTAAAGAGGAACCGACTATTAATTATTTTGTCATAAAGTTAGGTTGACAAATGAAATTAATGGGTAAAACCTTCTCTTGTAAATGTTTGGGTTTGTAAACGTCCACACTAACGTGGCTTGCAGACTCACGGTGCTTGAGATGTCGGTGAATTTTATTTTTATATAGTTTTGAGGGAATCAATATAAAAGGATAAAATTCGAAGATTTGATCGGTATATTTATTTATGATTCTCTGTAATTTCAAATGATTTTATCTCGCTTATTGTTAACTAAAAGAAATTATATTTACTGGTCCAAAATTAGATGATTAGAAAAGAATCTTGGTTTTGAATTTTACTGCTTAAGAAAATACATGTGTGTTCTCACAATGGACGTCTCATGATGCCTATTAAAGTCTCTAGTGAAGAGATGAGAGGTTCATAGAAATATGATGGTCTCATGTAACTCTTCGGATACTTGAGTAAGTTAAAAGGCAGAAGATCATGATTTAATTTGATGAATGAATTGGGAAAGCATGGAGTATAAATTGAAGGGAAACCTAGATCAATTTAATTCTTTGTGAATTGCCTAGATATTTTTGAGTAAGTTCCACCTGAATTACAATAGGATGTATATGGTGGGAAACTTCTGACAAAACATGTGGTAAAGAAAATTCAATTTCATAAAAGGAGTGAACAAGGATAGAATCTTACTTGCTAGTCGTTGAAGCATGATTAGTGATGGCACCTACTTATACATTGTGTAGATACCGGAATCACTAAATGTTTATTACTAAGTGAGGATAAGATTATTTTATACATGGATAAAACTACAAGAGTAGTGGCTATTGCAGTGGGAGTTGTCCATTTATCTAATGATATGAGTAGACGTTTGATTTTATGAAATTGTCTTTACGTACATTTTCATAGAAAGAATTTGATTTCGGTTTCTATGCATTAATAGATGGATACTCCATTTCATTTAAATGACATAGTCATTATAATGAATGATAGAGTTGTAATCTGTTATGGTACGTTGGTGAACAATTTGTACACTCTTAAATCATGTTTATCCACTGGATGCGACAAATAGTAATTAATAATGAGTCTTCTAATCTAGTAAGAGAAAGATACCTTCGGAAATGAATTTCCCACCTTAATGGTGTGACTAATAGAAGGAATAGCACTCTTATGGTAGTGATTATAGATGATGAATTATTTGGAATTACTAAATTCATTTTATGGATATGCCCTAGGAACAGTAATTCGTAAGAATGTTTTTCTATTTGTGGGATATCCTAGAAAAATGAAGGATGATTTATTTAGTCCACAAGATCGAAGAGTGATTTTTAACATAAACACTAGATTTTTGGAAAAAGGACTATGTAATAAATCAAATACCCATGTATAAGTTGTTCTAAAGGAAGTGAGAGGAAAACACAAAGTATAAGTACCAAGTGTACAAGAGGATATACCACAAGGTAAACTGCAACGCGTGTCACGTCTGATATACAATTGCATGTAGTGCCTTGTCGTAGTGGGAGGGTTCTTCGACAACTTGTAAGATACATGTTTTGGGAAAGTCGTGAGACTTGGTCCCTCGCAAACATGAAATGGACCCACGGATATGACGAAGCACTACAAGTTAGAAATGCCTAATCCTAGCAAAGTGCAATGAATATTAAAATAGAACGATTTGAAATTAGGTTTGGATGCTTGTTGAACCGCTAAATGGCGTAAAAGCCATTGGAAGCAGACATGCAAGAATAAAAGAGGATCATAGAATAAGGTGAAAACCTTGGAAGCAAGCTTGTTACGAAAAGGTATACTCAGAAAGAAAGGGTTCGATTATGAGAAAACCTGTTCGCCGGTAGCTATGCCTAAGTTGATCCGAACTCTTTTATTTGTTGCTGCTCATATGAAATATGAGGGATAGCAAATAGATGTCGAGACAGCTTTCCTGATTGGAAGTCTTAAGGGAAACATCTATGTGAAGCAACCAGAGTGACTCATTGCAAAGAGCTAAGAGCATTGTGATAGTGAGCTTAAAAGTGTCCATTAATGGACTAAAACAAGCTTCAAGATCATGAAACATCCGTTTTGATGAGGTAATCCAGTGACATGGATCTAATCAATGATCGGATGGGTCTTGTGTATTGAAAAGAGTGATGGAAACGTGGTGGTATTTCTTGTACTATCGTAGATGATATATTGCTCATTGGACACAATGAAAGAGTATTGTCGGGCGTATGTGTATGGATAATAAAACGGTATGAAATGAAGGACTTAAGAAGAGCAAAAATATCCTTTTGATCACGGTAATACGGATCATAAGAAAGGATATTATGCTTGTCTCAAGCTTCATGAATTGATACGATCCTTACTTGTTTTAGCAAGTGACTTTATCTAAGAAAATATGTCTTGAGACACAAAAGGAAGATAAAGGTGATGAAAGCGGTTCCTTATGCTTCGGCGAATAAGGAAGCTTAATCTTAGGAATGCTATGCGCGAGAATGGTTATCTATTTTGCTGAACGCATGAACAGTGGGTATCAACGTAACCCGGAACAAGAATGATGAACTGTGGTAAGACATATATGAAGTGCCTGAGAAGGACTGGAAATTATATGTAAGCTTACTGGGCAAATTCACTGCTTCTTGTGGATTACGTAGATTCGAATTTTTTAGTCAGATTGGACGGCAGTAAATCCACCTCAAGGTTATGTGTTTAATTTTAGGAAGTTGAGTCATAATGTGGAGGAGTGTTATATAGAAATATATTTAAGACTCCGGACTCCATCATGGAAAGATGATAAATTGGAGCCTATTAGGCATCCAAAGTATCTGTATGACTCTAGAAACTTCAAGATGGACTTCGAAGTGTTTCTAAGTTTGCCCAAGGATATCACAATTTATATTGATGATATTGGTGCAGTTGCAAACTTGAAGGAATCACGAGCCCATAAGGCAATTAAACACATTGAGTGCAAGTACCACCTGTTACGAGAAATCGTATGATGAGGGGAAGGTTGTTGTCGCCTAGATTGCATCGGATGATGACCTAGTAAATCCATTTACAAGGATATTAAGGCGATAGCTTTTAATGGTCGTGTAGTGGGAGTGGGAATCAGATGTATGGCGGAAGACATGACAGCATAGTCTTTTAGTATAAGTGGGAGATTGTTGGATTGTATACTAAAAGTCTAGCTTTTTGTATGAACAATTTTATAACAATTAATTTGAAATGAGAATCATATGATCAAATGATTGCATCTTATAATTTATTTATATGTTCGATGCAATAGTCCACTTACTTTATACTGTAGATAATATGTTGTGCGACAACACGCGGAAGATCATATTATCGATTTCCTTATAAAGTATAAACAGATGCTCACAATCGAGATAGACGGGGACTCTCTATCGGGATGGTTGTAGTGTGGTTTGGTATTAGCTTGTCTTGGCTATAGAATCACATTAGTGCACTTGTGTGTATTGAGCAGGACCGCTTGAGATCGTTCGATTTATACTGACTTATAGGAGAACTTGATCTCAGTTATTATGGATGTTCGTGCTCTTAATCCCTATACAATAACCTCGACACATAGGGCAGTATGTATTTCTTTGATTCATCAATGGGTGAGATTTACATGCAATTAAATCAATAAACTCGGTGAGTTGGGAAGTAGTGCTGTCTCTATGGTGTGCTGTTGATTGTAGAAGGAATCCGTGTCCGTCATAGGTTGATGATGTCCCCTTGAGGAGCTCATAAGGATTATCATGTAAACCCTGCAGGTGGAATTTATTCCGGCATGATAATGAGGTTGAGTGGTACTACTTTTGGATGAGATATTAATTAATTGAGTTGTCAGTAACTTAAATTAATTAATGGACATTGTATATCTTAAACATGGGGAGACTAACGGGCTCATAATAAGAAGGAGCCCAAAACGTAATTTTGGGATTGGTATGGTAGTGCAGTAATAATATTTTAGTGGAATATATTATTATTATTGGACTTAAGTATAAGCTTTGGGCTAAGCTTGGATACTTAAGCCCAATGGAGGCCCAACCCAATTTCTCCTCCTGGTCCCTGCTGTAGCCCATGTATATAAGTCACCTCAGCTTATCTGGAACCCTAATCTAATTCATTATTCACGTGTGATGAGGGTTGAGAGCATATTGAGTAGGTCTCGTAGATCGTCGCCCACACGACGTCGAGATCGGACTTGGGACATACAGCAGAAGACCGGAAGGTCGTTTTCTGCTGCAGTTCGTCATGTTCCAAAATTCATATAAAATCGTGTAGTTCTTCGATTTTGATGTATTATATACTGATGGAAAGCCGTCGAAGAGAGGATCGTTTGAGCACAAAGATCACTCAATTCCGACATCAGAAGAGGAACTTATGGCTATTCTCGTGGGACTGCGCAGACTGCCAGCGAGAATTCAACCTCTACATCAACCCTTGGTGAAAGGTAATGCGTTTCATGTTTACTTGCTTCCGCTGGTTGTTAGTAATACATGGAACCCTAACGGGTCACGTTAACCAAACGATCGAATGCCAACACTTTTAATCTTAGTAAGAGAAAGGAACCTTCGGAGATGAACTAAACATACTTTTGGCATCTAAGACTAGATCATTTCACTTAAGTATGATTCAAAAGTTGATAGCCGATGAACCCTGAGATTTGTTGGAAGTGGAAACTATCGAACTAGTGAGTCTTACTTGGTAGTGAATATGATTAATTGCCCATACAAGGTAAGGGGGTATAGAGCCATGAAAAGATATGTTGGAAATGGTCCATTCTGATTTAAGCGATCCTAAGATTATCATGGCGAGAGGTGGTTATGAATATTTGACGATTATTCTAGAAACAAGATATATTTATTTGATGCACCACATATCTAGGTACTTTGATTAATTCAAGCAGTACGTGGCTAATGTGGTGAAGCATCCTGGAAATATATCAAGTCATTACGATTTAATCATGGTGGTGAGTGCCTCTTAGAATAGTTAGAAGATATTAATAAGAAGTTGGGATTGAATCCCAAGTAGACTACACCGGGCAAACCCTAGCTATATGGTGTGGTGGAAAGAAGGAATAAGACTCTTATGGAAATGATTAGATAGATGATGAATTATTTAGAATTACTATATTTATTTTATGGGTAAGTCCTAGAAACAGCATGGCAAAAGATGTTTGTTTGTTTGTGGATATCTTAGAAAAATAATGGGTGGTTTATTAAATAGTCCAAGAGTTTGAAGGGTGATTGTTAACACAAACACTAGATTTTTTAAAAGGACTATGTAATAAACTACAAATATATGTATAAGTTGTTCTAAAAATGTGAGAAGGAAAACACAAATTTTAATACCAAGACTACAAGAGGATATACCGTAAGTAAACTGCATCGCGTGTCACGTCTCATACACAATTACATGTAGTGTCTTGTCGTAGTGGGAGGGTTGCTTTACAACTGAATAGATTTATGTTTTGATAGAGTCGTGAGACTTGATCTCTAGTAAACATGAAATAGGCCCATGGACACGACAAAACACTACAAGATCAAAATGTGGAATCTTAATAAGTTGCAATGAATTTTGAAATAAAATCTATGGATTTTAAATCAAATGTGGGAGCTTGAAGGACCATTAAGTGGTGTAAAAGCCATTGGAAGTGGTCATACAAAATAAAAAATGATCATACAGTAAGGTGAAAGTTTTTGAAGCAAAGCTTGATAGCTAAGCGTATGTTGATCCGGATTCTTATATTTGTTGCTGCTCATATAAAATTATGAGGTATAGTAAAAAGATGTCAAGACAGCTTTCCTGATTGGAAGTCTTGAGGAAAGTATCTATGTGAAGCAACCAGAGTGTTTCATTGTAAAGGGACTAAGAGCATTTTGAGTGTAAGCTTAAAAGTGTCCATCGATGGACTAAAGTAAGCTTCAAGATCACAGAACATCCATTTTGATAAGTAAATCCAGTAATATGGATTTGATCAATGCTCGGATAGGTCTTGTGTATTGAAAAGAGTGATGGAAACATGGTGATATTTCTTATATATACGTAGATAGTATCTTGCTCATTGAAAACAATGAAAGAGTATTGTCGGGTGTATGGGTATGGTTAATAAAGCAGTATGAATTAAGAGAAACAAAATATATCCTTTTGATTACGTTAATACGGATCATAAGAAAAGATGTTATTCTTATCTCAAGCTTCATTAAGTGATACAATCCCGACTCGTTTTAACATGTGACTTTATCTAAGGATTTGTGTCTTAAGACACATTATTAGATAAAATAGATAAAGGCGGTTCCATATGCTTCGGCAATAAGAAAGCTTAATCTATGGAATGCTATGCACGAGATTAGATATATGTATTACCAATGGCATAGTCAGTGAGTATCAAGGTAACCATGAACAAGAATATCGAAGTATGGTAAGACATATTTGAAGTGCTTGAAGAGAACTGGAAATAATATGTTGGCTTACCGGATAGATTCATTACTTCTTGGTGGTTACTTAGATTCGGGTTTTTCAAATCATAGGGACGGCAGTAAATCCACCTCAAGGTTATATGTTTAATGGAAGTAGGTCCATAGTGTGGAGGAGTGTCATATAGGAATATATTTCGAACTCCACCATGGAAAGAAGATAATATTGGAGCTTTGTGGCAGCCAAAGTATTTGTATGGTTCTAGAAACTTCTTAATGGACTTAGATGTGATTCTGAGTTTGTCAAAGGTTATCACAATTTATTGTGATAATAAAGGTGCAGTAGCAAACTTGAAGGAATCACGAGACCATAAGAAAATTAAACACATTGAAAGCTAGTACTGCCTGATACGATAAATCGTATGATCGAGGGGAAAGGTTGTTATCGCCTAAATTGCATTGGATGATAACCTAGTAATCTTTTTACAAGGACCTTAAGGCGAAAGTTTTTAATGGTCAAGTAGTGGGTGTGATAATCAGATGTATGGCAGCAGATATGACCGTATAGTCTTTTAGTATAAGTGGGAGATTGTTGGATTGTATACTGAAAATCTAGATTTTTGTATGAACAATGTTTTGACAATATTTGAAGTGAGAATCATTTGATCAAACGTTTGCAATTAAGATATTGCGAAAGTTCATTTACTTTATACTGTAGATAATGTGGTATTCGGCATCACATGAAAGATTATATTATCGGCTCCCTATAAAGTATAAACAAATATTCACATCCGAGATAGAAGGGGACTATCTATCGGTATGGTTTTAGTGTGATTTTGCATTAGTCGGTATTGACTATAAAATTGCACTAGTGCACTTTGTGTGTATTCAATAGGACCGCCGTTGAGATCGTTCGGTTTATACTGACTATATAATAGAACTTGATCTTTGTTATTATGGATGTTCGTACTCTTAATCCCTGTGCAATAACCTCGACACATAAGCAAGTATTTATTTTTTTAATTCATTAATGGGTGAGATTTAATTGTTAAATCAATATGCTCCATGAGTTAGGTGATGATGTTGTCTCTATGGTGTGCTTTTGATTATATAAGGAATCCGTGTACTAACAGAATTAGTTGATGATGTCCCCTTGAGGAGCTCATAAAGATTATCATGTAAACCCTACAGTAAGATTTATTCTGGCATGATAATAAGGTTGAGTGGTACTACTCTACGTAATTATATTAAATAATGGAGTTGTCAATAACTTAATTAATTAATGGGCATTAAATCTTAAACATGGGGAGATTAACGAGCTCATAATAAGAAGGAGACCATAAATGTAATTTGGGATTAGGGTAGTAGTGCAATAATATTTCTTTAGTGGAATGATTTATTATTATTGGACTTAAGTATAAGTTTTGGGCTAAACTTGGATGCTTAAGCCCAATGGGAGGCTCAAACCCTAATTTCTCCTCCTGGTCCCTGTTGTAGCCTATATAATAGCCAATCTCAGCAGTCCGGATATCTTAGAACACACGCCTAAACTAATGGGAGATAAATTAGACTGCATATTGAGATCGTCTCGTAGATCGTTGCCCACACAACTGTTGGATTGTATACTAAAAGTCTAGCTTTAGTATGAACAATGTCTTAACAATATTTGAAATGAGAATCATTGGTCAAATGATTGCATCTTATAATTTATTTTATATGCATGATGCAATAGTCCATTTACTTTATACTGTAGATAATATGTTGTGCGACAACACGCTGAAGATCATATTATCGATTTCCTCATAAAGTATAAACAGATGCTCACAACTGAGATAGACGGGGACTCTCTATCGGTATGGTTGTAGTGTGGTTTGGTATTAGCTTGTCTTGGCTATAGAATCACATTAGTGCACTTGTGTGTATTGAGCAGGACCGCCTGAGATCGTTCTTCTTATACTGACTATATAGTAGAACTTGATCTCTGTTATTATGGAAGTTCGTGCTCTTAATCCCTATACAATAACCTCGACATGTAGGGCAGTATGTGTTTTTTTGATTCATCAATGGGTGAGATTTATAAGTATTAACTCAACAAACTCGGTGAGTTGGGAAGTAGTGCTATATCTATGGTGTGCTGTTGATTGTAGAAGGAATCCATGTCCGCTATAGGTTGATGATGTCCCCTTGAGGAGCTCATAAGGTTTATCATGTAAATCTTGCAAGTGGATTAATTTCCGGCATGATAAAAAGGTTGAGTGGTACTACTCTCGGACGAGATATTAATTAATTAGAGTTGTCAGTAACTTAATTAATTAATGGACATTGAATATCTTAAACATGGGGAGACTATCGGGCTTATAATAAGAAGGAGCCCAGAACATAATTTGGGATTGGATGGGTAGTGCAATAATAATATTTTAGTAGACTATATTATTATTATTGGATTTAATTAAAAGCTTTGGGCTAAGATTGGTTAATTAAATTCAATTGAGGCCCAGCCCAATTTCTCCTCCTGGTCCCTGCAGTAGCCCTTATAAATAAGTTATCTCAGTTCCTGTTAACCCTAAGTCTGTGCCTCTTACGTAGAAAAGGGAAACAGGAGCAGATTGAGAGAATCCTGCTGATTGTTGACCACACAACAGCAGGATTCAACTTGGGACATACTGCAGAAGATTGAAAGGTGGTTCTCTGCAGCGATTCATCCTCTAAACCAACCCAGAAGTACGGTAAACATATTAATTTTGCTTCCGCTATTTGTTTGCCTGTTATTCCTAACGATCACGTTTGAACCACAAGATCCAATTACCAACAACAACGTCGAGACATGGCTTAGGTTTACAACAGAAGACCGGAAGGTTGTTTGCTTTTTTGGCCGTCCACTTCTATGATTTTTATAAAATCGTGTAGAATTCCAATCTACGAGTGTGATACACCGTTGGAAAGCCTTAGAAGAGAGGATGCTTATAGATCACTCTAATCGGAGATTGTATGAGGGAGTTATAGCCAAAACAGTGCGACTGCATAGGCTGCCGACGTGAATCCTTCTCCTTCAACCCTTCTCCTTCAACGTACCCTGGTGAAAGGTAATACATTTCTTGTTTTCTTGCTTCCGCTGTAGAAACGTATGGAACCCTAACGGTTCACTTTAACCAAAAGATCCGAACACCATCATTTCTTATCTCGGATCTCCATATCAAACTCTGCAGAAGAAGGATCCATCTTATGATATTTGGCTTCGTTTCCTTCTTCTCTATCAAGTACCGGATCGCAGAATGATCCGTGTACACTATAGTCTTCATACCAACCAAGTACTGTCGAAACTTATCGAACGTATACACTACCCCCAAAAACTTCTTTTCAGTCACTGTGTAGTTCTTTTGTGAAGCATCAAAAGTCTTACTCGCATAGTAAATGGCGCAAAACTTCTTGTCCCTCAACTGCCCAAGCACCACTCCAAGTGCTAAATCACTCGCATCACACATAAGTACAAACGACTGAGTCCAATCCGGTGTGATCAAGATAGGTGCAGTAATAAGCGCCTCTTTCATAACCTGAAAAGATGTTAGACATTCTTCATCAAAAATAAAAGAAACATCCTTTTCAAGTAAATGAGATAAGGGCTTGGAGTATTTTGAGAAGTCTTTTATGAATCTTTTATAAAAAAACAGCATGTCCAAGGAAGGACCACACTCCCTTTTCATTAGTAGGTGGTGGAAGCTTCTCTATCACCACCACCTTTGCTCTATCCACCTGCAATCCCTTGGCCGAAATATGATGGCCAAGGAAAATCCCATCTCTTACCATGAAGTGGCACTTCTCCCAATTCAAGACAAGATTAGTATCTTGGCATCTCTTCAAAACAGTAGCAAGGTTAGATAAACAAATATCAAAGGAGGATCCAAACATAGAAAAGTCATCCATAAACACCTCCATGATCTACTCTATCAACCCATCATATATGGCCATCATGCAATGCTAAAATGTAGCTGGTGCATTACACAATCCAAAAGACATCTTTCTAAAGGCAAACATTTCATAAGGGCAAGTAAACATAGTCTTTTTTTATCCTCGGGTGCAATTATAATCTAATAATACTCATACCCTGCAAGATGATCATGCATTTGATCCATGAAAGGAAGGAAACAATGGTATTTGCATGTATTTTCATTCAATTTTCTGTAATCCGTACACACAAGCCATCCCGTAAGAATCTTAGTGGCTAATGTCTCACATCCTCGACTTTCACAATAGTCATGCCTCCCTTCTTAGCTACAACATGCAATGGACACACATGGGGACTATCACTAATGGGATATATAATTCCAGCATCTAGCCACATTAGGATTTGCTTTCTAATCACCTCTTGAATAGCGGGATTAACTCTCCGTTGATTCTAAATGCTACTCTTGGCCTCATCTAACAATCTTATTCTATGCATGCAATATGAAGGACTAATACCTTTTAAATCATCAAGAGACCACCCAATCGCAGACTTATACTTCCTAAGCACATCTAACAATTCCTCAAGTTGATCATCATTAAGGAAGAAGATAGAATTACCGGATATTTTCCATTGTCACCAAGATAGGTATACTTCAAGTGCTCCAGTAGCAGTTTCAACTCCTCTTTCTTCTCTTCATGAGGTGCGCTCTCTCTATCCAAAGGTAAGTACTTCCTAGCCCACTTGACCTCCTCAACCTTTGTCCTCCCCGATTGATACCTGGCATCACCCAAAGCAAGTAAGTTTTTAAGAAAATCAATACATACCTCGTTGGAGAGCTCATCTAGCTCCGTGGTTGGAAAAGTAAGAGACTTCACCAAGCATGTCTCAAGATGATCCTTTGAGAGGATCGAAGACATGTCTTCCTTCACGATCTCCTCCACCACGTCTATACAATAAGATTGTGTCTCCACAGGCATCTTCATTGCTTTGTTCACGTTAAACAAGATCTTTTTTTATCCATCCTCAGCCGAAGCTCACCCTTCTGTACATCTATCATAGCTCCTACAGTTGCAAGGAAAGGTCTCCCTAAGATTAGAGGGATATTATCCTTGTTATTTTCCATCTCAAGCACAAGGAAATCCACAGGAAAGACAAGCTTCTCTACTTTGACAAGAACTTCTTTAATAACACCCTTTGGAAAGGTCATAGACCTATCCGCTAGTTGTAGAGCCACCGATGTGGGAGTTAACTCCCCCAAACCAAGCCTTTTAAAGATGGACATTGGTATCAAATTGATACTTGCCCTAAGATCGCACAAGGCTCATCGTGCCGGCCCCTTTCTAATCTCACACGAGATAGTGAAGCTTCTCGGATCCTTCAACTTAGCTGGTAGCTTCCTTTGAATGATCGAGCTGCAATTTTCTGACAAATTCACTATTTCAATTCCGTTCAAGCTTCTCTTCTTCAAAAGTATATCCTTCAGAAAATGGGCATAATACGACATCTCCAAGATTGCTTCAGAGAAAGGAATGCTCAAAATTATCTTGTTTATGATGTCTGAAAACCTCTTGAACTTTTCTTCCAATCTCTTTTTGACAAGCTTGAAAGGAAACAGTGGAGGTATCTTTGTTTTAGGAATACACCACTCATCACGTTCAACCTTCTCTGCTTTATCCTTTTCAGCTCTCAATCTCTTGGCTCTTTCCCACTTCTTCTCTATTGTAACCTCAATGTTATAATCTTGAGATGGTACCATAATATTCTGATCAATGGGTGTAGCTTTCGGGATCTACACAAAATTGCTCGACCTCCGTTCGACCTTGCTGGTATGATCGAGCAATTTGGGATTAGTCGAGCAACGTATCTGATCGCGTACTATGTTCCTCACGTGTTGCTCGACTTCTGCTTGACTTAGGTGGTCTGGAGCAACCTGGCCCAAGTCGAGCAAATCTCCCGATCGCGAGCTACCCGTGGACAGGTGCAGCTCGACTTCTGCTCAACTTGGATGAACTAATCGAGCGAAGAGGTGCTGGTCGAGCGGCAAACCTGAAAATGGAGTGTCATGATTCTGTCTTTCTGGAGCTTGCTCGACCTGAGTTTGACTTGCAAATGCGATATAGCGGGATTGTGTTGGTAGAGCAACTTCCCTATTTCCTTCATTTTCGCTCGACGACACATCGGACCTTCATATTTCTTTCCCGACTTCAATGTGATGGCATGGCAAGACTTTGGATTCTCAATACTCTGAGATGGAAACTTCCCTTTCTCAATAGTTTGAGTCAGTTTGTTTACGTTTCCAGCCATTTCCCCCATCAACAACGTAAGGTCTTTCACTCGTGTAGAAAAATCCTTATGATTATCATCAATCTTCTTTTCTAACTTGGCCTCTAGACGATCTACTCATGCATCATTCCTCGCCATGTACCTATTCACTGTATCCTCGAAACCCAGCTTCCCCTCTTCAACCATAGCTCCCGGATCCACACCAATAGGTTGCACCGCATTATTTGGATTACTCCATGAGAACTCTAGCCTCATTGGTTATTGGTAATTACTCGGAGAACCACGATTATTATAATTCCCTGATAATTCAAGTTTCCTTGATTTGGGTACCTAGTTCCTTGAATACTTTGACCCATGGCATAATTTGCCTCCTCGATCTCCTCTTGGATAGCTCCTTCGTAGCCACCATCCTACTGTATCATTAGTACTCTCTGAGATAAATCCACGATCTGCTTCTGCTGAGACTCTAGTAACTTGCTGATATTAGCCAAGCTAGAGACGATCTCATCATCTCTTCCCAACTTCACCATAGTATGCTCTACTTGTGCTACTTTACCAAGGACATAAGTGCCTCTTAGTCTATCAGTAGGCCAATCTCTTGAGTTCATCGAAATATCCTCGAAAAGCTTCTCGACCCTAATGGGTGACTTCGTAAGCAATGCTCCATTGGAAGAAGCATCAAGTAACACACGAGAATTGCAATCGAACCCATTGTAGAAAATATTGATATATTGAGCTTTAGATAGCCCATGCTGTGGAAACTTACGAAGCATGTCCTTGAATCGGTCTCAAGCTTCATAAAACTTCTCATTACCATGGATAACAAATTGGTTGATTTCTTGCTTCATCTTGAACACCTTTGAAGGTGGCATGTATCGCTCCAAGAATTTCACTTTCAACTTCTCCCATGTATCACATTCAGCAGCATCGAGATTATCATACCAATTTCTCGCCTTTTCATTCAGCGAGAACTTAAACAAGATTATCTTCCTCGCAACCTCATGAGCTCCTGCATCTTTTTGTGTACTTGCATACCTAAGAAACTTATTTAGATGTTGCTGAGGATCTCTAAAGGTTCTCCCAGAGAAGGAACTCCTTTTAATCATGGTGATAAGAGCAGGGTGTAAATCGAAATCGGCTCCGGTTCCTCTTGCACCTAACAACCTAGCATTACCCCCTCCGTTGTTCTTAAAAACTTCACAGATGGCAAGTGTATCCGGATTCACTGCCATGTTGACTGCCTCTACTTCCAAATTATCTTCGGTTGCAGCTTCAATCATTTGTTAATTCAGCACGTCAACTTCAGCTCCTAAATCAAGAGCCTCAGTTGGGTCTACATTTTTGTTATATTCTTCTTCTTCTTTTTCTTCCTCAACAATGCTCCAATCTCCTGATTATAAGGCTGTAATTCACCTACCTTCGATCTAGTGAGCATACACCTAAGAAAAATAAGTGTTAGAAATCAAAAGACAAGAATAATAATCTCAATTAAACTAGAAATAATAAACTGATAATCTATGTCGTCCCCGGCAACAGCGCCAAGAACTTGATGAGCATTTTTTCAACACACAAAATAATCCTCAAGTATAAGGATATCAATTGTAGTCTCGATAGGTGACCAAGTGATTATCGAACCTGAGAAATGGATTATTATCAATTTAATTATATTCTAATTAACTAAGACTATGTTGGTAAATTTTGTTTGGAATAATTACGAACTAAATAACGAAAAATTTAGATAGCAAATTAAATAAAAAAGCAAAGAGAAATACGGTTGTGATCAAGTAAGAAGTTAGGTAGTTCTTCGGGTCATCCAGTTTTACTTATTAATTTCCTTTCCATATGTTATTGTCCGACTCTGCCTTGTGGTTTATGGACGCATCACTAAACCATGCAAGTTCGCTCTAAAGACACAAGCAAACATGCGTATGACACGTGTGAATATCCTCGGAGCAAGAGATATAATTCACCCCCTTTCTAGGTGCTATTAGTATCAATTATTTCTCGTGCACTTAGTACTTCAACCCGATATCATCTTCCTTTATAGGTACTATGATGTTATACTCTTTATCCTACTTATTAACCCGAATAAGATTCAATTAACAAGTATTTATATAAGATAGTTCTAATAAGACTTCGGAATCCCTTCATTTAGCATTGTAACATGTAATCCTGCTTAGCAGTGAACATACTCAATCAATAATCAAGATATGTATTTAGACTCTACATACAGTTAATGATGCACAAAATGATTGTGAGTATGAATTAAAAAGGCACAATCTTATAAAAAATAAACCACAAGTAGTGTTGTACACAGTTTACACCTGGAAATTCAATTAACTCATAAAACTTTCATAACCCTATAACTATTGGAGTGACTAGCCCATGATTGATCTAGGAACAATCATGGTTGATTGGTATGATCTTACTTGACGCACCAGACGAACCTCTCTTCACTACCCCTTCGGATGATGGTAGGGTTTCGGTGGTGGATGGATGATGAATGATGTGTCGTCCCCTTTTCTCCTGTGAAGGCTCTTCTTTTATACTTGTGGAACCTCCCTTTGGGCTTAGGATGGGCTTTTGCTTGAAGCACACGTAAAATTTGGTAAAAGTCATCCGAAATATCTATAAATAGCTGCAGCGAGAATCCACTCGACCATAGTGGAACAAGTCGAGCAAGGCTTCCAAATCGAGCAATGGTCGATCAAACTCTCTATACAGGATTGCACATTTTGCTTGATTCGACCTAATCTGCTCGACTAGAGTGATGCTGTTCGAGCAACATCTCCAAGTCGAGCAAGCTCTCTGTATGAATTGCTCATTCTGCTCGACTTGACCATCTCCGCTCGACCAAAGTAATGTTGGTCGAGCAATCCTCAAAAATTACCTCAAAAATTTTCTTCCAATTTCGAGCCCTTTCGATCCGTTTCCTGTACAAATACACTCAAGAAGCCCTTGTACTCTCCGATTCGTGGCTTTTTCATAAACATTCCGATTCATCTAAATAAAAGACTCAATCGTACTCAATTTCCACATAAATCAAAGCCCAAAATACATGAATTTACACTCTCATTAGTGTTCTTGCACTTGGAAAAAATTCGGGAGTTCTTATGTTTAAAGAATATAAAAAGAAAGGGGAGAAATGAATTGAGGTGATCAAAAGACAAAATTCTCTAAGAGAGAAAAAGATAAATTATCGAGATGTATGTGTTCTCGTCTTTCATTGTTTATTAAGCATGTTGCAGCATTTCCTTAAAAGAATAAACTATTGAATATTTGGTTGGTTTTTATTGAATTTGAAAGTCTTGGTGTAAACAAATAAAATTTGCGGTCCAATTAAATGGAGACACGAGAATTTTATTGATTAAATATCAATTTTTAATTTATTATGGAATTTAAATAATTAATTCCTAAAATAGATTAATAATTAAATTAAAACCTGGAGTTTAAATTAAATAAAGCAAGCTGGAAGGTTCAAAGCTTGCAGAATCAGGTCAAACCAATATTGACCAATCAAATTGCAAGGATGGAAAGGCCCAAGCCCATAGAATTAGGTCAAATCAGCCATTGACGAATCAAATTGTGAGTTATTTATGGGCATCCTCCCCCTTCACCCATACAAGGAGGCCTGCTCCATTCGTTCTAGGGACTCGGACACTAAAACATCTGAAGACACAGACGCTTCTGAATAGATCAAGAATAAGTGCAGTGCTCCGTTAAGATCTTCAAGTGTCTACAAGCCAAGAACGGCCTCCGATCCAAGATTAAGGTGCCATGCTCCTCCGATCCAGCATTTTTCTAGCCATCCGCCTCCGATCAGATATCATGGTGACATGCCCCTCCGATCCGGTGTTCTTCCTGCCAACCGCATTCGATCAGAGATCCAATCTCGTGTTCTTTCAGCCAACCACCTTCGATCAGAAATAAAGGTGACAAGCCCCTCAAATCCGGCGTTCTTCCAGCCAACAGCCTCCGATTTGAGATTAAAGGTGCCAAGCCCCTCCGATCCAGCGTTCTTCCAGCCAATAGCCCCCGATCAGAGATAAAGGTGCCAAGCCCCTCTGATCCATCATTTTTCCAGTCAATGACTTTCTCCATAGAAAGCTCTCCAGTCAACGTTCAATCCGAGTAAAGGCTCAACGCCTCCGGACCAACATAAAGACTACACATCTGAGTTCGGACAAGCTTCAACTGAAGATCCAACTCATCACACACGCTGTCAACACAGTCAACATATACACTCCAGTCAAAGTCAAATAATAAAGTCAACCAGTCAAAGCTAGATTAGTTTCGAGAGAAGAATCAGGGGATTGAAAGAGATTGTTTCCTAAATACATCTGGATTATTATTTTAATTCTTTTGTATTTATTTTATTATAAATACAAAATATTTTGTTACAAATTTTGGCACGCCAGTGGGAACATTTCTACCTCTCATCTCTTCTCTCTACAAGCTCAAAAGTACAGAATGACTCCTGTCAAGATTACTGTTGGAAGGACTGATGCTTCTAAGCTCTCAGAGTCATTAAATGAATATGTTTCTGTTGTTATGAGGAGCATGTCAGAAAAAGCTCAGTCGGAAGCCTCATCTGGATCCAACCCTTTGGTTGAGGAGGCTTCGAGAAAATAACTACCTCTTAAAGAAGATATTGATGAAGATTCCACATGCTCACACTCATCATCTGGCTCAATTGTTGCTCCAGTGAGAACAACAAACACTACAACTATTGAGGAGCAATTAGCAAGCATAATGAAAGCTATCAAAGGGCTCACAAAACATATAGAAGAGCAAGATTCAAAGATCTCCAAATTGATAGAAGGAAGGGACGTCGCGGAGACTAGCCATGCAAATGGAAAAGGATAGTGAAGTAGAAGAGATCACAAGGTGCCAGACTATTAAAAGGGAGCAAACTCAAGGAGCATTGCAACTTTCAGCCGATGGAATGCTGCAAGTTGATCAATTGAAGGATATTATACTTGGAACAATAAAGAAAGATTTGAAGAGAATTCCAAGCCTACCGTCACTTATGTCAAGCCGGTCACGAAAAGAGTAGACAACTTGAAATTTCCAGCTAGCTACCAACCTCCCAAGTTCCAACAATTTGATGGCAAGAAAAACCCAAGGCAACACATAGCACACTTCATTGAGACATGCAATAACGTTGGTACTTAGGGAGACCATATGGTAAGGTAGTTCATTCGCTCACTCAAAGGAAATGTCTTTGATTGGTATATCGACTTGCAAGCTGAATCCATTGATAGTTGGGCATAAATGGAGTATGAGTTACTTAACCATTTCTATAACATGAGGAGAACGTTAGCATGATTGAGCTAACTAATACTCATCAATTGAAGGAATAGCCTGTGATTGATTATATCAATCGATAGAGGAATTTGAGTTTAAACTGCAAGGACCGATTATCTAAAGAGTCTGCTATTGAGATGTGTATCCAAGGGATGGAATGGAATCTTCTTTACATACTCCAAGGAATTCGATCTAAGACTTTCGAAGTGTTGGCTACTAGGGCCCATGACATGGAATTAAGCATGGCTGCTAGTGGAATCAAACATTCACCAATGTCAGACTCCTACAAGTTCAAAGATAAACAAGATTTCAAAAAAGGGGGCAAGCCCTATGCTAGAAATTCCATCAAAGAATCAATGGCCACAAATACTAGTCAAAGTCCAAAAGAATGGAGATGATAAGAAAGACAAAGGGAAGCAGATTGCCCAAGAATGGGGGCTAAGAAGATTAACACTGAAAGAGATGCAAGAAAAAGAGTATCCATTTCTGAACTCAAATATTTCTGGCATATTCGATGATTTGATAAAAAATAAATTCCTTGACCTTCCTGAGATGAACGTCCAGTGGAAGCCGGCTGAACTAATGACCCAAATACTACAAGTATCATGGTTGGTGGTTCACCCAATTCATTATTGTTTCATCCTCAAGGAAATGATCATAGAGCTGGCCAAGGAAGGAAAAATTATGTTAGAAGATGAAGCAGCCACAAACTTCACTTCTATAAAAGAATTCATCATGATGAAGGCTCATGTCATGTCGTGAACAAGGAGGACAACGAAAGCAAACATTCTAAAGCTAAGGATAAAGCTTACTCCATGAAGGTGACCTTCATGGATGAAGATATGTTGTTAGGTTAGCAATTTCATAATCGACCACTATTTGTGACCAGTTACACTAAAGGGATGCGAGTGAATTGCATACTTATTGATGGAGGTTCGACAGTGAACATTTTATCCTTGAGAATGTTGAAAAAGCTAGAAATACTGGTGGATGAACTCAATCATAGCCGATTGATGATTCAATGATTCAACCGTGAGGGACAAAGAACTCTCGGCAAAATAGTTCTTGATTTGCTTATTGATGAGATGAAATCAACAGTGCCTTTCCATGTCATCGATGTGAAAACTTCATACAACATGCTTTTGGGGCATCCCTGGTTGCATGAGAATGGTGTAATTCCTTCAACATTACACCAGTACTTTAAATATAGTGAAATCAACAACGTGAAAAGGGTATTCGTTGATGACAAGCCGTTTATTGAAGTTGAAGCTTACTTTGCAGATGCTAAATATTTCTTCAAGAGTACAAGGGAAGTGAAACATGAAGAAGCCCCAGTGCAAGATGATGGGGGCAGTAAACAAATAAAAGATGAGGAAAGTAGCACGTCATCTACCACTCTCAAGAAGAGTAAAGAGAAACTTGAGACCTCGAAAGAGTTGACATTGCCTCTACAAAAATTGATGCAAATAAACCTTCTTCTTCACCACTCAAGGATTCACACGTCCTGTTGAAGGAGAAAAGACCGAATACGGTGAAGTATTTGAAGCCAAAATAGCCAAGTTGTATAGTCCACAAGCTTATAAACTCCTCATGAATGTCGGTTATGAACCAAAAGAAAAGACGATGATGAGTAAGTTGCATCAAGAGACTATTAATCGACCGGATCATGGGCTTAATGCTACTCAGAAAATGTTGAAAGATAGTGGTCACAGTATCCAGAATGCTAAGCCAGGTTTGGGTTATGTCCCTCAAAAGCCAGTCCGCATTGCAATTAGAAGAGCAAGTACAAATTATATCACCGAGGGAGAAGCTTCATCCATGGATGATATATTTGATGAAAGCAGTAGGAAAATAAAGAGAATCTCTGTCTTCGAAAGGCTTGGGAGTGTCTTTAAAAGACTTGGACCCTGTGAAAGAAGTAAGTATGTGAGGCAAGATATGTTCAAGGTTCCTAGCTTCTAAAAACTCCGAAGTCGGATTCCCTCTGCATGAAGTGACAAAATGTCTTGATTGTCTCATGTGGAAGAGTGTTGAAAGCTAAAATGCAGACAATCATCTTTACTAAAGATGATACTGATGATGATAGAGAAAGTGTAACTTCTACCAACCATATCACTGCTCTTGAAGATTCTCATATGGAGGAGGTAGATGCTGAAGGTGCCCCTCCACAATTTGAAGGAGTGAAAGCTACTATTGATGAGTTGAAAGAAATCGACTTAGCTGATGAAAATGATCCACGTCCTACCTACATAAGTACTCTGCTAAATGTTGAAGAAGAAGAAAAGTATATTAGCATTTTATGAGAATTTAAAGACGTCTTTGCATGGTCACATAAAGAAATGCCAGGTTTGGATTCAAAAATCACAGTGCACCACTTGTCCATTAAAAAGGGAACTCGACAAGTAAAATGAATGCAGCGTCGATTTCAATCAGAGTTGATTTCTTTGATTGAGGATGAGATTAATAAGCTTCTTGAAACAGGCAAGATCCGATAAGTTAAATATCCTGCTTAGATTTCTAACATCATGCCGGTGAGAAAGAAAAACGGGCAACTCAGAGTATGTGTTGATTTCTGAGATTTGAACATGGCATGTCCAAAAGATAACTATCCACTACCAATTCCTAAACTCATGATCGATGCAACAACTGGACATGAAGTTCTTTCATTTATGGATGGATCATCTGTTGGATTGTATACTAAAAGTCTAGCTTTTTGTATGAACAATGTTATAACAATTAATTTGAAATGAGAATCATATGATCAAATGATTGCATCTTATAATTTATTTATATGTTCGATGCAATAGTCCACTTACTTTATACTGTAGATAATATGTTGTGCGACAACATGCGGAAGATCATATTATCGGTTTTCTTATAAAGTATAAATAGATGCTCACAACCGAGGAAGACGGGGACTCTCTATCGGGATGGTTGTAGTGTGGTTTGGTATTAGCTTGTCTTGGCTATAGAATCACATTAGTGCACTTGTGTGTATTGAGCAGGACCGCTTGAGATCGTTCGACTTATACTGACTTATAGGAGAACTTGATCTCAGTTATTATGAAAGTTCGTGCTCTTAATCCCTATACAATAACCTCGACACGTAGGGCAGTATATATTTCTTTGATTCATCATTGGGTGAGATTTACACGTAATTAAATGAACAAACTCGGTGAGTTGGGAAGTAGTGCTGTCTCTATGGTGTGATGTTGATTGTAGAAGGAATCCGTGTCCGTCATAGGTTGATGATGTCCCCTTGAGGAGCTCATAAGGATTATCATGTAAACCCTGCAGGTGGAATTTATTTCGACATGATAATAAGGTTGAGTGGTACTACTCTTGGATGAGATATTAATTAATTGAGTTGTCAGTAACTTAAATTAATTAATGGACATTGTATATCTTAAACATGGGGAGACTAACGGGCTCATAATAAGAAGGAGCCCAAAATATAATTTTGGGATTGGAAAGGCAGTGCAGTAATAATATTTTAGTGGAATATATTATTATTATTGGACTTAAGTATAAGCTTTGGGCTAAGCTTGGATACTTAAGCCCAATGGAGGCCCAACCCAATTTCTCCTCCTGGTCCCTGCTGTAGCCCATGTATATAAGTCACCTCAACTTATCTGGAACCCTAATCTAATTCATTATTCACGTGTGATGAGGGTTGAGAGCAGATTGAGGAGGTCTCGTAGATCGTCGCCCACACGACGTCGAGATCGGACTTGGGACATACAGCTGAAGATCAGAAGGTAGTTTGCTACTGCTGTTCGCGACCTTACGAAATTTGTATAAATTCATATAGTAGTCATAATTTGATGATCAATACTTTGACGGAAAGCCGTTGAAGAGAGGATCGACTGAGCACAAAGATCATTCAATTCCGACATCAGACGAGGAAGTTATGACTATTCTCGTGGGACTGCATAGTCTGGCAGCGAGAATCATCTTTCGTCAACATACCCTGGTGAACGGTAATCGTTTCTATGATTTATTGCTTCCGCTGATATTAGAAACATATGAATACCTAACGGGTTATGTTAACCAAATGATCCCAGTGCCAACAATTGGTATCAGAGCTTCGGTTTCGTGGTGAAGCGTGACATGTTAGGCTAGGGTTTATGTGATTAATTTTTCGAAATTAGGATCGCATGTTTAGGGTTTGGTTTTACTGCGCAAACCATGAATATCCCTATGTGAAATATACCCTATATCATATCTGTTCGTCGATGGTTGTGTGTAAGAGGATTCAACGAAAACTGTTCGTCAATTTCACATGGAAGGAAGAAATTGAGAGAAAATCCAGCGCAGTGATATTGCAGAGGCAATAACCGGAGTTTCAACCGTCGGATCAGGCTGAATTTTGGTCATCACGTTTGGATTTTGAGCATGTACATTCTGAACGGTTAAGATCGTATTTGGAGCTATATATTTTCGGGAATACGCCGAAAACAGAAGCAGTTTTTGAGCAATTCTGTTCTGCGCAGTAGAGGGAATAGAGCCGTTTCTCAAAAACTAACCGTTGGATCGACCTGTAATTTGAAAAACATGTTCAAAACTCACAGAAGTATATTCTGGACGGTGGAGATTGGATTCCCATGTTCCTACAGTTGCGAACCCTGAACGACAGTTGGTGTAGTTTGATGTTGCGCGTTGGGCTGAACTTGGTTCCGTGCAAGTAGGCCCTTGGACGAGCGACGGTTCAAGCGGATTTGCATCAGGTTCGATCAATGCTGCACCAGGTTCGAGCGGATTTGCATCATGTTCGATTGGTCTACATCAGGTTCGATCGATGCTGCACCAGGTTCGAGCGGATTTGCATCAGGTTCGATCGATGCTGCACTAGGTTCGAGCGGATTTGCATCAGGTTCGATTGGTCTGCACCAGGTTCGAGAGGATTTGCATCAGGTTCGATTGGTCTGCATCAGGTTCTATCGATGCTGCACCAGGTTCGAGCGGATTTGCATCAGGTTCGATTGGTCTGCATCAGGTTCGATCGATGCTGCATCAGGTTCGAGCGGATTTGCATCAGGTTCGATTGGTCTGCACCAGGTTCGAGCAAATTTGCATCAGGTTTGATTGGTCTGCATCAGGTTCGATCAATGCTGCACCAGGTTTGAGCGGGTTTGCATCAAGTTCGATTGATCTGCATCAGGTTCCGCATGAGTCTTCACAATATGATTGGGCAGGGTGCCAGAGTGGTGGAGCAGACTGCGGGGAGGTCGATCCCCATCGCAGTTGTCCGCATTCGTGATTGGTGGCGAACAATCGAATTCGCTGTTATATAACTGTTATAATTAATTTATTAATTGATTATTGTTATATATGTATGCATGATTCTCTATGATTTATTGCCTTAAATAGAAGCATGCTAGATTGCGTATTATATTTGGTATATTATATGCATGTATGTTGGAGTGTTGATCAAGTCAACTTATTTTTGGCAATTTATTTCCTTATATATAACTGCTATAATTGTTTTATTGGTCAATTATTGTTATATATTTGGAAGTATGAGCATGCTAGGTTGCGTATTTTATTTTTAAATATTATATGCATGTAAAAACCCTCGGTGTTGGATAAATAAGTGGGAGAGGGGATTGAAAAAAATTCCCGCGGCCTCCATTATTGGTTTGTAAGTGATGTGGGTAAACTTGCGCGTTGGCAATAGAGCCTTCCTCCCTAACGGATGAGTTTATTCACGGATCACTAGTACAGACTTCTTTAAATAATTATTGTTTGTAATGTGATGCATATGGACTTGCGCGTTGGCTATAGTGCCTTTCTCCCTAACGGATGAGTTTATATGTGGTTCACTGGTACAAACTCATATAATTGATGGTTATAGGAAGTTATCTGAGCGCGTGTGTACTTCTCCAACAGTAAGGCATATAAGCTTGGGCAGCGGACTTGGGATCAAATAATGGTGTACACTTAGGTGTAAATAATTAGTATCCTCCCCAACGGAGTCACTGCTATTATTTGCATAGCTAAAGAGGAACCGACTATTAATTATTTTGTCATAAAGTTAGGTTGACTAATGAAATTAATGGGTAAAACCTTCTCTTGTAAATGTTCGGATTTGTAAACGTCCACACTAAAGTGGCTTGCAGACTCACGGTGCTTGAGATGTCGGTGAATTTTATTTTATATTATTTTGAGGGAATCAATATAAAAGGATAAAATTCGAAGATTTGATTGGTATATTTATTTATGATTCTCTGAACTTTCAAATGGTTTTATCTTGCTTATTGCTTACTAAAAGAAACATATTTACTTGTCCAAATTAGATGATTAGAAAATAATCTTTGTTTTGAATTTTACTGCTTAAGAAAATACATGTGTGTTCTCACAAAGGACGTCTCATGATGCCTATTAAAGTCTCTAGTGAAGAGATGAGAGGTTCATAGAAATATGATGATCTCATGTAACTCTTCGGATACTTGTGTAATTTAAAAGGCGGTAGGTCATGATTGAATTTGATGAATGAATTGGAACTACATGGGATAGAAGTTGAAGGGGAAACCTAAGTCAATTTTATTCTTCATAATTGCCTAGATGTTTTGAGTAAGTTTCTCCTGAATTACAAGAGGTTGTATATGGTGGGAAACTTCTGACAAAACATGTGGTAAAGGAAATCCAATTTCATAAAAGGAGTGAACAAGGATAGAATCTTACTTGCTAGTTGTTTAAACATGATTAGTGATGGCATCTACTGACACGAAGTGTTTAGATACTGGAATCACTGAATGTTCATTACTAAGTGAGGATAAGATTATTATAGACATGGGTAAAACTACAAGACTAGTGGCTATTGCAGTGGGAGTTGTTTATTTATCTAATGATATGAGTAGACGTTTGATTTTGTGAAATTATCTTTACGTTCGTTTTCATAGAAAGAATTGATTTCGGTTTCTATGCATTAATAGATGGATACTCCATTTCATTTAAATGACATGGTTATTATAATGAAAGATAGAGTTGTAATCTGTTATGGTACGTTGATGGACAATTTGTATACTCTTAAATCATGTATATTCCACAGATGCAACAAATAGTAATTAATAATGCATCTTCTGATCTTAGTAAGAAAAAGTAACCTTCGCAGATGAACTAAACATGCATTTGGCGTCTAAGACTACATCATTTTACTTGAGTAGGATTCAAAAGTTGATAGCAGATGGACCGTAAGGTTTATCTGAAGTGGAAACTATCGGGCTTGCGAGTCTTACTTGGAAGTAAAAATGATTAATTGCTTTTCAAGGCAATGGGGAGTAGAGCCAAAGACATATATCCTGGAATTAGTTCATTCTGATTTAAGCGATCCTAAGATTATTCGGACGAGAGGTGGTTATGAATATTCATCAATCGATGATTATTCTAGATACCGATATAATTATTTGATGCACTGCATGTCTAAGTTCTTTGATTAATTCAAGAATTGCAAGGCTGGTACAGTGAAGCGTCATGGAAAATATATCAAGTCATTACGGATTAATCGTATGGCGAGAACCTCTTAGGATAATTAGGAGCTATTAATCAGAGGTTGAGATTAAATCTCAAATTGTTTACACCGGGCATACCCCAGCTGAATGGTGTGGCGGATAGAAGGTGTAGAACTCTTATGGAAATGATTAGATGGATGATGAATTATTTGGAATTACTAAATTCATTTTATGGGTATGCCCTAGAAACAGTAATTCGTATGAATGTTTGTCTGTTTGTGGGATATCCTAGAAAAATGAAGGGTGATTTATTTAGTCCAAAAGATCAAAGAGTGATTGTTAACACAAACACTAGATTTTTGGAAAAAGACTATGTATTAAATCATAAACCCATGTATAAATTGTTCTAAAGGAAGTGAGAGGGAAAAACATAAAGTATTAGTACCAATTATGCAAGAGGATATATCACAAGGTAAACTGCAATGCATATCACGTTTGGTACACAATTGCATGTAATGCCTTGTCGTAACGAGAGTGATGTTCGACAACCTGTTTGATACATGTTTTGGGAGAGTCGTGAGACTTGGTCCCTAGCAAACATGAAATAGACCCACAGATACGACGAAGCACTACAAGTTAGAAATGCCAAATCCTAGCAAAGTGCAATGAATATTAAAATAGAATCGATGGATTTAAATTAGGTCCGGATGCTTGTTGAACCGCTCAATGGCAGTAAATCCACCTCAAGGTTATGTGTTTAATTTTAGGAAGTAGAGTCATAATGTGGAGGAGTGTTATATAGAAATATATTTCAGACTCCGGATTCCATCATGGAAAGATGATAAATTGGAGCCATGAGGCAGCCAAAGTATCTGTATGACTCTAGAAACTTCATGATGGACTTTGGTGTGATTCTAAGTTTACCCAAGTTTATCACAATTTATATTGATGATATTGGTGCAGTTGCAAACTTGAAGGAATCACAAGTTCATAAGGAAATTAAACACATGGAGTGCGAGTACCACCTGTTACGAGAAATCGTATGATGAGGCAAAGGTTGTTGTCACCTAGATTGCATCGGATGATAACCTAGTAAATCCATTTACAAGGACCTTAAGGCGAGAGCTTTTTAGGGTCATGTAGTGGGAGTGAAAATCAGATGTATGGCAGAAGACATGACAACATAGTCTTTTAGTATAAGTGGGAAATTGTTGGATTGTATACTAAAAGTCTAGCTTTTTGTATGAACAATATTATAACAATTTATTTGAAATGAGAATCATATGATCAAATGATTGCATCTTATAATTTATTTATATGTTCGATGCAATAGCCCACTTACTTTATATTGTAGATAATATGTTGTGCGACAACACGCGGAAGATCATATTATTGGTTTTCTTATAAAGTATAAATAGATGCTCACAACCGAGATAGACGGGGACTCTCTATCGGGATGATTGTAGTGTGGTTTGGTATTAGCTTGTCTTGGCTATAGAATCACATTAGTGCACTTGTGTGTATTTAGCAGGACCGCTTGAGATCGTTCGACTTATACTGACTTATAGGAGAACTTGATCTCAGTTATTATGAAAGTTCGTGCTCTTAATCCCTATACAATAACCTCGACACGTAGGGCAGTATATATTTCTTTGATTCATCATTGGGTGAGATTTACATGTAATTAAATCAACAAACTCGGTGAGTTGGGAAGTAGTGCTGTCTCTATGGTGTGTTGTTGATTGTAGAAGGAATTCGTGTCCGTCATAGGTTGATGATGTCCCCTTGAGGAGCTCATAAGGATTATCATGTAAACCCTGTAGGTGGAATTTATTCCGGCATGATAATGAGGTTGAGTGGTACTACTCTTGGATGAGATATTAATTAATTGAGTTGTCAGTAACTTAAATTAATTAATGGACATTGTATATCTTAAACATGGGGAGACTAACGGGCTCATAATAAGAAGGAGCCCAAAATGTAATTTTGAGATTGGAAAGGCAGTGTAGTAATAATATTTTAGTTGAATATATTAGTATTATTGGACTTAAGTATAAGCTTTGGGCTAAGCTTGGATACTTAAGCCCAATGGAGGCCCAACCCAATTTCTCCTCCTGGTCCCTGCTGTAGCCCATGTATATAAGTCACCTCAACTTATTTGGAACCCTAATCTAATTCATTATTCACGTGTGATGATGGTTGAGAGCAGATTGAGGAGGTCTCGTAGATCGTCGCCCACACGACGTCGAGATCGGACTTGAGACATACAGCAGAAGATCAGAAGGTAGTTTGCTACTGCAGTTCGCGACCTTAAGAAATTTGTATAAATTCGTATAGTGGTCAGAATTTGATGATCCGGAAAGCCGTTGAAGAGAGGATCGTCTGAGCACAAAGATCATTCAATTCCGACATTAGACGAGGAAGTTATGTCTATTCTCGTGGGACTGTATAGTCTGGTAGCGAGAATCATCTTTCGTCAACATACCCTGGTGAACGGTAATCGTTTCTATGATTTATTGCTTCTGCTGATATTAGAAACGTATGAATCCCTAACGGGTTATGTTAACCAAACGATCCAAGCGCCAACATCATCAGGCTACAATCAAATTGGTCTGGCTCTTAAGGGTCAAGAGAAGACAACCTTCCGCACTTTGAAAGGAATATATTGTTACAATGTCATGCCATTTGGCTTAAAGAATGCTGGTGCCACTTATAAACGTGCCATCCAAAAGATATTTGATGACATGCTTCATAAGATCATCAAATGCTATGTTGATGATATTGTGGTGAAATCAAAGAAAAAGAAAGATCATCTCCATGATCTAAGGCAAGTGTTTGAACGATTAAGAGAGCATCAACTCAACATGAATCCACTCAAGTGTGCATTTGGAGTTTCATCTAGAAAATTTTTTGGGTTTATTGTTCACCGTCGAGGAATCGAGATTGAGAAAGCGAAGATTGATGCAATCATGAAGATGCATGTGCCTCAGAACATACATGAACTCAAAAGTCCACAGGGAAAGTTGGCATACTTGAAAGATTCATATCAAACTTAGCTGGTCGATGCCAACCATTTAGTCATCTCATGAAGAAAGACAGCATATTCAAATTGGATGAAGCTTGCAATAATGCTTTCTATAGCATTAAAGAATACTTGATGAAGGCACTAGTGTTGGGTGTTCCAACACACGGAAGCCCATTAATCCTCTATTTAGCTACTCAAGAGCGTTCTGTTGGAGCTTTGCTTGCACAAGAAAATGATGATGACAAAGAAAGATCTCTATACTACCTAAGTAGAACCCTAACTCCAAATGAGTTGAAATATTCACCGATTATGAAGATCTGCTTATCCCTTATCTTCGTCATTCAAAAGTTGAAACATTACTTTCAAGCTCATACAGTCCGTTTGGTTTCAAAAGCCAACCCACTAAAGTTTGCCATGTCAAAGCCAGTACTCTCTGATCGGCTTGCAAGATGGTATCTCCAACAACAACAGTTCAAGATCGTATACGTCCCTCAAAAGGCCGTAAAAGGACAAGTGTTGGCAGATTTTCTAGCTGATCATCCAATGCCTGCTGAATGGGAGTTGTCTGATGAACTCCCGATGAAGATGCTTTCGCTGTGGAAATGGTTTCTCCTTGGAAGATGTATTTCAATAGAGCATCTCATAGAGAAGGAGCCGATGCTGGAGTCATGTTCGTAACATCTAGTGGTGAAGTTCTACCCTTCTCATTTTCCTTAACAGAAAACTGCTCCAACAATGTGGCTGAGTATAAAGCACTCATACTTGGTTTAGAGATGGTCATCGATATAAAGAAACTACACCTTAGGGTGTATGGTGATTCGCTACTTGTGATAAACCAACTACTTGGAGTGTATGAAGTGAAGAAATCTGAGTTTCTCCCATACCACAAGTATGCTCAAAAGCTGATGGGTTGGCTTGGTGATGTTGATATCAAGCATCTATATCTAGAAGAGATAATAAGCAAGCTGATAACCTCGTGAAGCTAGCATCAACTATAGTTATGCCAGAGGTGCAGATTCAAATATCAGTGTGTAAAAGTTGGGTTATACCACCAATATTCGAAGATGATGATTATGAAGAAGTTGAAAATCATGTGGTGGAAGTTTTTGAAATCGAAGAAGAAGATTAGCACCAACCACTTGTGGATTATCTGAAATATGATAAGTTGCCAAACAATCCACGACAAAGGGTTGATATTCGGCATCGAGCGCCTTGATTCATTTACTTTAAAGGCACACTTTAGCTAGCCATGCTTTATGGTGAATACTGTCAGGTTTAAATGCTTTGAGATCGTAAAGACTGTAATATTCCTCAATAAGGAAGAATCCGAGGCTTTACGAGTTGAGTAAACAAAAAAGCTTTCTTCGGGTCTAATGAGAAAGCATTCGTTCACGCCCAGCTCAGCTGGAGAGGCCTAGCCTGATCTGAGAAGTGCTAATTCGTAGAAGATCATTCGATGGAGTTTTCTTAAGATGCCTGAGTAAGGAAGAAGCTGCTCAAGCAATGGAAGAAGCTCATTCCGGAATTTATGGTGCTCATCAGTCAGGGCCGAAGATGCATTTCAGAATTAAGAGGATGGGCTACTATTGGCCAACAATGGTGAAAGATTGCATGGATTACACATAAAGATGTCAAGCTTGCCAGTTCCATGGAAATTTGATTCATCAGCCTCCTTAGCCTTTGCATCCGATAGTCGCTTCATGGCCTTTTGATGCTTGGTTTAAATGTGGTGGGGTCACTTACAAAGTCATCTGGTGGTCATCTCTACATTCTTGCTACAACCGATTATTTTTCCAAATGGGCCGAAGCTGTGCCTTTGAGAGAAGTGATGAAAGAAAATGCAGCTGATTTCATTCGGATTGACATCATTTATAGATATGGTGTCCCTTGCTACATCATCACTAATAATTGAAAGCAGTTTAGCAATAGTTGGATTGATAAGCTATATGAGAAGTTTGACTTCAAGCAAAGAAAGTCATCAATGTACAATGCAGCTGCCAATGGTCTTGCCAAAGCCTTCAGTAAAATCTTACGCAGTTTGTTGAAGAAAGTTGTCTCCAAGTCGAAAAGAGATTGGCATGAGAGAATCAATGAAACTTTATGGGCGTGTCGCACCACTTATTGAACACCTACTCAAGCCACTCTGTATTCCTTGGTGTATGGTGTTGAGCCTGTTGTGCCTCTTGAAAAACAAATCACGTCTTTGAGGATGGCCATACAAGAAGGTCTCACCGAAGAAGAAAATGAAAAGTTGCACCTTAAAGAGTTGGAAGCATTAGATGAGAAGAGGTTGGATGCACAACAAAGGTTTGAGTATTATCAATCTCGCCTTTCTAGCACGTACAACAAGAAAGTGAAAATACGTTCTTTTCAAGTTGGTGACTTGGTGCTTGCTGTGAGAAGTCCTATAGTAGTCACTTATCTTGTTGGAAATAAATTTTTATCAAAATGGGATGACCCTTATGTTGTGAAGGAAGCTTACACAAATGGCGCCTACAAATTGATCTCAGAAGATGGCGTGAACATTAGCTTTATTAATGGGAAATTCTTGAAATTCTACTACGCGTAAAGCAAATTCAATTCAACGCTCTTTGATGCATAAGCCTAAACTGCATGTTACTCCTGTTCTGCATGAGTATAAATTATGTACGACAAACTCCTGGTCCGCATGAGTATAAATTGTGTACGACGAGCTCCTGGTCTGCATGAGTATAAACTGTGCACGACACCCACCAAAGGTAATTATATATGGTTAAACTATTAATTCACCCCACTCGAGTATTTTAAGTGGTTAAAGCATTAAATACCCTATTTTGTCTAAAGTGGTAAAAGAATAGTCACTCCTGGCCCGCATGAGTATAAACTGTATACGACACCCCCATTCGAATTAAATCATGTCCCTTTGAACTACGTTATGACTTGATCCTCTTTAAAGAGGTACGTAGGCACCTTAGTACTTCACTAAGTTTAGTCATGATTCAGGTCAATGCTTCAAGATTGTGAGCAAAAGAATAAGTTGAGGCAAAAATGAGTTGAGAAGCAAAAGATTGATAAGGAGAAGTCAGGGGCTAAGCGCAAATTTGGGTGAAGAAATTCGAATCATTGAAGTGGTAAAGGAAGCTCGAATTCTTAGAGTGTTAATCCCTAGTGAAGTGATAAAGGTGATTCATGTTGTGGCATCATATGTTGCAAGTGGTGGGTTCAAATTAATTTAAATTTATAGATTTAATTAATTAAAAGATCCTAAAAACAATTGGATCAATTAATTGTTAAATCCAAAATTATAAATTAAGCCCGTAATGGTGGAGCAAGTAAAAAAATGATAAAGAGGAATAATTAAATTAATTCATTATCTATATACATGAATTAAAATTAAATAGTCCTTATGTGTGAAAGCCCAAAATAAGGCCCAAACAAAAAATTAGCTGAATCCCAATATGAAGGAAAGTGGTTGTGGGTCAAATAGAAATTGAGAGGGGATTCTATATCACGTGAATGTGATGTGGGGTTGAGAATTTAATTTGGAAAGTCAAAATTAGAATTAATTCTACTCCAAAAAAGGAAGGTGGGTGTGAAATGAATACTCTTCTCTCTCCTCCAAGAAAAAGACATGAACAGTACTGCTTCCCAAGGCAAGAGGATTCAAGGAAAATCTACTGCTTCAAAGGGCAAGAGAATTCAAGGAAAATTGGGCTCCGCTCAAGATGGATCTGAAAACCGTTGCTAGATCTAGCCCATGAACTGCCATCAGATCCACCGGATTTTTCCACTTCCACCACAGTTGAGGCAGCACATCACCTCACCGATCAGAACTTTGTTATCTTTTATCAGAGATCACAACCATCGACGACTGATCCTCGATGCGGTTCACCTATTGGATCCCATCTCTCGGCCTTAAGCTTTTACTCCCCATCAGTCGCCATGCTTACCGCCGGATCTCACCACCACAAACTGCCAACACCACAACAACGAGCAACCACCATCACCTATCAGATCTGCCACACCGCTTATCCATCACCATAGTAGTGGGACTCATCCCCTGATCACTTCAGTTCACCGGCCACCGCCGGACTCGTGATCTTATTGTCAGATCCGACTCCGACTACCCATCTATTATCGTTTCTTGCTTACGGCCTTTGCTGCCTTCCATTCATACAGCTGAGTCAACACTCATCTCGACCCTACATATAACGATAAAGAGAGCCACTGTTGACTGCGGCTGTTGGCAGAGAAAGATAGACTGTTAATGGAGACTGTCGACAGAGAAAGGTAGACTATTGATGGAGGCTGTTGGCAGAGAAAGATAGACTGTTGACGAAGGCTGTCAGCAGAGAAAGGTAGACTATTGATGGAGGCTGTCGGCAGAGAAAGGTAGACTGTTGATGGAGGCTGTCGGTAGAGAAAGGTAGGCTGTTGACGGAGATGGTACGCGGAGAGCAAGAGGAATTCAGGAGCCTTGGCCATCTTCCAGCCTTCGAACTTACTATGAGTCTCTAAATCTGCAAAGAAAAGAAGAATGTATTAGGTGCATAGCCGATAAAATTGATGAAGAAATTGAGGGCATACCCACTATTATATAGTGATGAACCTTCCATTATATATGGAATTAATTTGTAATTAAAGTAATCTCTTCAAAATTTAAAGAGATTCTTTACTACAAATAACTTTGATAATTTTCAGTGAGATTTGTAGGAGATTCTTTACTACGAATAAATTTGATAATTTTCAGTGAGATTTGCAGTGGTCTTGGCGAATAAGAAACAAATCGTGCTTTATTTACCTCCTACTGAGGTTTTGAAGATCACACATACAAAAATTAATTGGGCCAAGAAAAGAATTTTGGCCAGGAAACTTCATTCATACTTTTGGGTCAAATAATTTTATGATGGTTCTCAGGTCCAAAAGCTTGGCAAATTGAACCTAGCAAAAGAAGATTACAAGAAAAAGAGACTTTTGTGATTCCTTCACATCAAGACACGATGTCTGTGAACAAATCGCAAGGGGGCATTTGAAAGCAAATAAAATTTATGGTTCAATCAAATGGCGACACGTGGATTTTATTGATTAAATATCAATTTTTAATTTATTATGGAATTTAAATAATTAATTCCAAAAATAGATTAATAAATAATTGATAATTAATTTAAAACACGGGATTTAAATTAAATAAAGCAAGCCCAAGTCAAATAAAGCCTAGAAGGTTCAAAGCCTGCAGAATCAAGTCAAATAAATATTGACTAATCAAATTGCAAGGATAGAAAAGTCCAAACCCGCAGAATTAGGTCAAATCAACCATTGACCACTCAAATTGCGAGTTATTTATAGGCATCCTCCCCCTTCACCTATATAAGGAGGCCTTCCATTCGTTCCAATGACCCGAACACTAAAACATCTGAAGACACAGAAGCTTCTGAAGAGATCAAGAATACGATCAGTGCTCCCTTGAGATCTTCAAGCGTCTTCAAGCCAAGAAAGCCCTCCGATCCGAGATTAAGGTGCCAAGCTCCTCTAATCCGGTGTTCTTCCAGCCATCTGCCTCCGATCAGAGATCTAGGTGTGAAGCCCCTCCGATTCAGCGTTCTTTCAGCCATCCATCTCTGATCAGAGATTAAGGTGTCAAGCCCCTCTGATCTGGCGTTCTTCCAGCCAACCGCCTCCGATCAGAGATAAAGGTGACAAGCCCCTCCAATCCGGCGTTCTTCCAGCCAACAATCTCCGATCAGAGATAAGGGTGTCAAGCCCCTTCGATCCGGCGTTCTAACAGCCAACAGCCTCCGATCAGAGATAAAGGTGTCAAGCCCCTCCGATCCAACATATTTCCAGTCAACGACTTACTCCACAGAAATCTCTCCAGTCAATGTTCAATTCGAGCAAAGGCTCAATGTCTCCAGATCAACGTAAAGACTACACATCTGAGTTCGGATAAGCTTCAACTGAAGATCCAACTCATCACACACGTTGTCAACACAGTTAACATATACACTCCAGTCAAAGTCAAATCAAAAAGTCAACCAGTCAAAGCCACATTGGTTCGAGAGAAGAATCAGAGGATTGATAGAGATTGTTTCCTAAATTTCTCAAGTTAAATCCGTCTGGATTATTATTATAATTCTTTTGTATTTATTTTATTATAAATATAAAATTTGTTATTACTCTTGGATAATAAAGTTGGAGCTCTTTTCAGACTTTTGGATCAACTTCGTTACATTCTAAATTTTATGATGATTGGATGTTTTGTTATTTCGTTCTTTTGAATCAAAAAGGGGGAGATAACATAGTCGGATGTCTTGTGATCTTCATTCATGTGACTTGTGTTCTTCATTCATATGATTGTTTTGTCATGGAGGTGTTATCAGATTATGGGGGAGATTCATTTTCTAGTTTCTTAAGTTATTCCGTCACAGTAAGAACTCGTCTCTTTTTTGAGTTGTTGGCTTGATTCTCTATTGCATCTTCTTCTTATTTTTTAGTTCTAACTTTTGACCAGTTTTTTAGAACTAGGCAGATTGATTTTGTGTTATTTTTGAAGGATTTAATTATTTTGTTCTTCATCTAATTATAAATTTTTTATTCAAATGCCAAGGTGAGTTTGTTGGAAAATTATATTTGATATATTTTATTATAATATATTTTCCTATATTAGCATGCAATCAAATAGTTTATATTTTGATAAGTTTAAATTAATTAATGATTGAAGACAATATCAAGGAGAAGAGAATATCAAAGAGAGGAAGATTTGATTAAGACTTTTTGAAGATATTCATGGAATTATTTATTCCTTTGATACAACAGTGTTTGAAATCTTATTGGGCATTTCTTGAAGCAGATCACTCATTCACACCGCATTCACACGTTCTATAAGTAACGGTCATAGCAGATAAAGAACGCATATCTTTTGCAAGTCTCCCCACAGATATGAAATATCTTTTGTATTCTCTCTTCATTGTTTTTCATGTGATAATTATAATTGGAGAATAAGAATTAGGTTTCTTTATTCTTGTTTCTTCTTGAAAGAACATGGTTGTTTTTAGTCCCATTTTTAGTAAAATGATTTAGAGCAAGAGACTCTATCGTTGTTGTACACATATGACAAAGTAACAAAATTTATAAGTATGTCGTCCCAAGGGAAAGTAAAACTCATAGTCATATCTGTATTTGTCATTAATTATGCTTTGTAAGAGTGATAAGATTGAAGGTTTGATTTTATACTAATGATTACTCTAACCAATTAAGTAAAGAAATCAATTAACAACTAATAGTATCAAGTATCAATCAAATAACCATGTGAATGGAATGGATAGAAAGTATTTATGAAGATAGCAAGGCTAACCATACTCATGATTAAGAAACTAGCTAAATATGCATGACTTTCAACATTGAACTTCATTACTCATGGAATAAAAGCAATCATGTTTTTACCCCTAATCCCTATGACCAAGGTAATTAGGTTCTCGACTCTTTAACAAGTTTAAATCTCCTAGAATTGTTCTTACACTCAATTCCCTTAAGGTACTATGATCATAAGTTTGGTTCTTTTCACTTAATTTCTTAAGTGTCCTCCTATGAATGTTCTAAGCATAAGAAGGGTATGACTTACCTCCACTCACACTAACATGCATGTTCATCTTAATAAATGATTTAACTAAGCCACTAATCATAATATTTGAATGGTCATCCTAACACTATGAAAAGAGAAATTGATCACACAAATATTGAAATGAAACATGAATCATTAATCATGAAAGGAAGTCCAAAATTAACTCAATTCAACATCTCAAATCCTACATATCTAGCTTTCTTCTCAACCAATCATATGATTAGCCCTACTATAGGACTAGCCACTACACATCATGTTCAAATCAATACATTCAAAGGCTTGCTCCATTTGAGCCATAATATGAAGAAAAATAATAATTGAAAAGTAGATCGGCTTTCCTTTTGTGAAGATGACCTCCTTCCTTCCAACATGCTAAATTCTTCAATCTATGATGATCTTCTCTTCTCAAATTGATGGAATGGTAGAGTAATGGATGAATTTAGGGAGAATCAATGGATTGAATGAATGAAAAGTGTGGAAGATGGATGAATTTGAATGGGTCGTGTAGCAGCACACGGCTCGTGTAGTGTACACACAGTTCGGCATGTTCTACGTGTTCTCGGACACGGCTCGTGTAGCAGCACACGGCCTCTCCCCTGGCGTGTCGCATTTTCTGACGATTGCACACGACCTTTTCGAACAGGCCTATGTTCCGCACACGGGGCTTGTGCTTGCGCACGACTAGTGCACCAGAACACGGCCTTCTCCTGGTCATGTCATATCTTTTGAAGCTTGAACACGGCCACCTCGAATAGGCCTGTGTTTCGCACACGGGGCGTGTCCAAGCGTGCCCTGTTTTTCTTTCTCCGTTAAGCTCCTATTCCATTTTTCTCCATTTTCAACCTGTTTTAAATACATATAACTCATTTAGACACTTTTATCAATCCATACCACGCTTCTCCCAATTAACATAAAACTCCACAAAAGTTACACAAATACGGATAAAAACATTCAAAAATCCACAAGTAAAGACACTAAAATCTAGGTAAAAATGACAACGATCAAACTCCCAAACTTAAAGTATTGTTCGTCCTCGAACAACGAAAAATTATAAACAAGAGGAGTAATTTTCACCTAGAAAAACATCTAATGAACATAAACCACAACACATCACAAGTAATAAAGACTATAAAATCACATTAAGTATTCCTACCTTATCAAACTCATAACATAAAAATTAACAAGTTCAATTTTGAGAAAACAAAAGAGTAATCAAATCCCTTCCGATCCAAGCCTCCCATAGGGTATCAAATTCACTCAACACTCTATGGATTATGGTTTAAACAACACTCATCAACCGATTAGAACCGACTCACCATAGGCTAGCTCATGGACTATGTTCACATGCCGCCCTAGTTTCAAAATGTGATCACATAGGTCTTTATCTTTGGATGTAATGTTTAGGTTCTTTGGTAGGGTAGGAAAATTTAGATAAAAGTGACTATACATGTGTAGATAATCAAAGAGATGATTCTTCTCTCTAATATCTTCACTTTCAATCTTCCTTCCTTTTTCAATTATTCATAAATACTAAACATCAACATACCATGGATTCATCGAAGTTCTTTTGAATTGTATACTTCCTTTCTTTGACATTTGCATTCCTTTAGCATATTTTAATGATTTTGATCCTTTTTTCCTTTTGTTGAAGTTGCACATGCTTTTAACGTGAGCTCTTTCATCCTTTTCTTGATTCAACATATCCTTTATTTTTTTTTTTGCACATTTTTCCGCATCTTCCCTTGTAGACCATCATCTCCTCAATCACCCACACAAAGGTTATATATAAGGCTTTAATGGGTTTCAAAGCTTGTTTTTGCTCAACTCACAAGGAATAGACATATAGGCTCGAAATGGCTAACTAGGGATGATGTTTGGGTAAGGAATTTTATGGCTATAACTTCATTTAATAAGTATGGCCTATGATCATGCCACAAATATCCTCCATTCGGGCTTCGTTCCTATATTCCATGAGCAAATTCTAGTTTGTCTAAGTTTGACCGGTCCTCTCATCAAGAAAATATAACCATGGAAGCACGGTTGAGGCTCAATTCTCACAAGCATTTGCATGGACCAAAAGAAACCTAATTAAAACCTTCATACTTCTCAAAATTGAACAAATTATGTAATTCATGTCACAATTTTAACTAGTAGAATCCTTAACATGCTTGTCATCACCTATCACAAATAATGCATCATAGCTCATACTCAGAAACATTTAACACTTTCCCCAAACATTCCACCAAACCAACCTATACAAGAATTAAAAATCACAAACATAACATGTAAGCAAAGACTCATTAAACAAGAAACATAACGAAAACATTTAACATACATAACTAAAATCATCCATCTCAAGAAATTCAAACACATTAATTCACATCCATAACAAATAAGCTCAAATTCCCATCACATTCAAATTATAAAAATCAAACTAAAATAACGAGGATAAAAGGAAGTAAATTGCATAAAACTGATATAAAATCCCAAAGTAAAACCTCCCTAATACAAAATAATTAAAGTACAATCTAATTCAAATCTAACGAATCAAATCAAGTCTAACATTCTTCAAATGAACTACTAAAAGTGATAAGCACTAAAATGACTCCCTTCATGGCTCCGGAGGCAGAGGTGAATGATAGGCATTCAATGGTATGTAAGCACGAGGAGACGCTGGAAATTAGAAATTGAACATCATCGTCATCATCTCCTCCATGATGTTGGAGTGCACACGAGACTGCTCCTCGTAATACTCGCTACGATGCTACCCATCTCGGAGCTCTTGGATATGCATCCCATGTACCTGTTGCATCCTCAGACCTCTCTCATTTGTGCTCCATACCCCTGTTGAACCTGCCTTATCTCTCTCACCTCGTCCATCATGTAATTCCATCTCTCATTCCCATATTCGGGACCCATTTGTTGTTGATGTTGTGGCCCTTCTTTCTCAAATTGTGGTGGCTTGGGGGATTGCTCTTGGAACTCCACCTGATGATGTGATGGCTCTTCCTCATCTTCTTCCATAGGTAATGACTCCGCTCTCAAATTGGCTAACTGAGGTTCTCCTCAACCCTCATCTGTCGGAGAACCTCATTCACTTCCTCTCTATTCTTTCCGTAGAATGCTCTTGCCACCTTGGAGTGGTTAGTACTAGCCATTGCCATATTGGCAGACTTCTTTCGAGTGTACACTGTAGTGAGCTTGGAGCTGGTAGAGGAAATGGAGCTCCCTTTTCTTGCCTTAGACAATACTGATTCCCAACTACAGACAAGAACTCCATTCTTACTAATTGCTGATAATTCAACCCTTCACTCACCATCCTATTTTCCATCCCTGCAAGATTAACTCCCAGTCCTTGAGCTATCATAGAGATCATACCTCCTAACATCAATCCTTGAGATGTCTGTCTCTTGGCAACTCTACCCGCATGTTGGATAAAATGCGCCGCCATGTTCAGTGGTAGCTCATTATATTGATAATACATGATATATAGCTGCTTCTCACCCACTGCTCCATTTCAAACCTTCCCAGAACAGTGTTCGAGACAATCTTCTCTAAGTATCTCATTACCAGATTCCTTATCGCCGTACCTTTTGAAGCACTGGGAACGTATCCTGCTTGTTCGGTCCCATCATTTGTCAAACTCTTCCACCAATCTTGCTGGTTAAAGCCCCCGCCTTCATAAAAACTTCTATGTTCTTCATATGGTGGGCATCCAATGAATCGATTCAAAACATGTAGAGGAATCTCCCTTCTTATCTTATTATACAGCTGAAAAGTAATGGAAATGGGGATCTTGTTTCTATCCTTCTTTACTTGAAGTGTACTCATGAACTCAGCAGTGAGATGAAAGTAAGTAGATGTCCTTTTATCAAAGAACTCTTCCATCTGTGAAAACCTAAACAACTTCCTCAAATCTTCCTCTATTCCTAACCCTTTCATTGTTGTTGTGTCTTGGAATCGGGTTGGCTTAATCTTAGGGGAGAGTGTTTGCCAACGGAGCACATACTTTCCCCAATCCTCTTCAAATTCTACCCCAAAGTAATCCGGATGGATCCCATCTTACATTAATTGAACATCAAGATTAGCTAGTTCCCCAGGATCGGTAATGATAATGAAATCCTCATTCCTTGCTCTTACTCTCCTCTCGGCCATCTAAAATTTACCACAATGCTCAAGTTACATCAATTTCATTATGAGGAATGATAATGTATTAGGATTAGACTCAACACTTGTTATTCAACTAAGTGTGAACTATACTATGCATTAGCATTACACAATCATATAATCATAGCTTCAAGCCTCACCAACAAATATTACACTTCACTATCAATCCTTCCAATCATCCATTAGCTTACACCTCAATTCATATCATGTTTAAACATATTTTTCTCATATATGTCTTCAATTAAATTATCACTGCTTAAAATGCATATATGATTTCAAAATTACACAAAATTTTCACCTAGGCATTTCATCAAACACTTAGCATGCACAACATTTCAATATGTTTCCAAAATAAAATTCACATAGCCTCATGCCCAAATCCTCAACACCTAAGCCTATTTCATGTCAATTTCATCATCATACAACATTCCCAATCAATACGTCATGTTATAATCACTCAATCTATCAAAACTAAAAAATTTCCAAATTTATATGTCATGAACCTTAATTTCACTTCAATTCAACAATTAAATTAGCACATGTATGTTTAACAATCGTAAAGAAATTCCAAACTCACTATAGCACAAAGCCCATGCATCAATTTGCTCAATTCTAACAAAATCTCGAAGAATTTGAAAGTTAGGGCTCATAGAGTTCATACCTTCAATTTTGAGTTGGAAGAGTGTTCTTGGTGTAGAAGATTGGAGAAACTCACTCTCACTTACTCAAACTAACCTTAATGAGGAAGATTTACGAACAATGGATGGAGGTTTGGACTCAAAATCTAGTTTCTCACGACATACGGAGTGAAGGGCGTGTTTGAAACTGCTCATGAAATTAGGTTTTTAATTCTAACTCTGAAAATGACACGGGTCGTGCTCTGCTACACTGCCTTAGTCATGGCTGTGTAGGTGTTTCTGATGCTCAATCATGGCTTCGTGTTACAGGGCCGTGCGCAGCACATGGCTCATGCTTCTACCTCCTACACGGCTCGAGTGTGGAACTCACCCTAGGTCCTGGGCGAGTAGCACCTTCTGATGTCAGTACACGGCCAATCCTTACAGGGCTGTGTACTGAACACGGCTCGTGTAACCATTTACCCTGCTTTCCTAATTTCAAGCTTCACACCTCATTTTGCCTTGTTTTTTTTTTGCACTTCTAATACACCTTATTCATGCTCAAAAATACCTCAAAACATTAACTCCTCAATTATGATCAAATAACAAACTACCATGTACTTTAACACCACCAAACGTACCAAAATGATTCTAACTCATGAGAATTTTTTTTTTCAAAATTGACCCATTTTGCCACAAGACAATCTAAACACACATAATATATCAAGCATATACAAGTGGTGAGTCACACCACGCACTCTCCCCCTAACTTAAATCGAAATAAGTTGAGAATTAAGTTTGCAAAAAGTGGTGGGACTTACCCTTGTAGTTTTCACAAATATCTTCATGAAATTACCTTGTGATGACATATGTGCACTTCCAAAATCCAAGTATGACCACCACACCCCCCCCCCCCACCAAACTTAAATTAACACAAGTGTTAAAATTTAAGTTTGTAAAGAGTGGTGTGGCATACATCTTCATTCTAACTTTAGCACCCTTATCTTTCTTCATATGCACTTTTCTCCATGTGCTTCTCCACTAACATACCAAACTACACAATATTATTAAAGGTAAATGAAAATAAAGAAAAAGGAACAAAGGATAAAGATGTTGTGGGGATGGCTAAGCCAAAAAGAGCCAAACAGGCGGCCCAAAAAAGAAAGCTCTTGCAAAGAGCCATAAAAAAATAGAGTTAATCTAAAAATAAGCATTATTTTTCTTTGTAAGTTTGCTCCAATCTTGTTTACTTGTAGCATCCCAAATATCCGGAGGTTCACTCTGCTGCTTTGCTATTTGGGAACGTGTAACCGGTTTAGAAGGCGGATTATAAGTAACACTTTTTCTTCTTGCTGTGCCTCCTTTTAGTTTTACAGTGCTAAGGGAAGGAAAGTTCTCATCCTGAGAGGTTGTAATTGTCTTGCCCGGATCGTCATTCTGATTTTCTGGTTTAGTCCTAGCCTCCTGCTGTTTAGCAGATTGTTCATCAGATTCTAAAGCATGAATAACAATGTTGGAGAGCTCCAATTGAGGAGCAGCCTGTGAGTCTGGTGCACAAACATGGGGCTGTGTAGTAGAGTAGGTAGCTAGAGTTCTCATAACCTCATCAATAAGGGTAGGGAAAGCTGCCAAATTAGCCAATGGAAACCGATCAGACTTCTCGGAGTCATGAATTCCCTGCTGTTCAGGATGATCCCATTTCTCCATAGAGGAAGCACCTCTAAAATTAGTATCAGATGATGGAAAAGATTCCAAAATGGAATCCCCCTCCACCTGATTCTCAATCAAAACATCAGCAGGATCAATCGAAGGCTGAGCAAGTGATGGTGTTGTTTCCGCTGAAGAAGCATTAGCCTCAACCTGATCTCCATCCAAGTTATCATCATCATTACCAATTATAGAAAACCTTTTGGAATGCTGCAAAGCAGTGGGAAGAACCTGTTGTTCATGGCTTTTTAAAGTTTCAGAATGAGAGTTGCATACTGCTGAAAGAGAAGGACTAGAGCCCTTAAGTAGCTTCCAGTCAGAACAGGAAACACCATCACCTCCCAGTACATTAGTTGGACCAGGAACATTAGGGGGTGAGTGATTTAAGGCTGTTAAAACAGACTCAGTGCCCAAGTCAATTGCTGTCTGTTTGACTGGCTCAAGGGAAGTTTGCATATCAGTAGCAGGCGCTGTGGATTCATCTTGCTGAGTAGGGGAGGGCGCAACAGGGTTGCTAGGGTTCTTCAGAGTCCATTTCTTCTTGTTAATCGTGAACCCTTTCTCCTTAACCGGCTTCTGATTTTTGCGATGCATTTTTTTCCTACATTCCTCATGCAAATGCGTTTTTAACCGGCTTTTCCACCTACATACCAAATCTACAAGAAAACAATAAAAAATAAAAATACAAGAAAATCTAATCTACTAAACAATGTAGGAGTTTCAAGAAGAGAGGGTATCCACATACACTATCTCCTTTTGAGAAGGAGATAGATAATATTTCATCCGATGACCATTCACTACAAACTCATTATTATGACCTTTTAACTTCAATGTATTTCCACTTAACACCTCAAGCACTTCATATGGCCCCATCCATTTAGACTTAAGCTTTCCTGGGAACAACTTTTGCCTTGAATTGAATACAAGAACTTTGTTCTCCGGGAAAAAAATGTATTTTCCTTTACTTTAGCATTATGTCATCTCTTCCCCTAAACTCCTCTAACTCAATCAATGTCAACAACCTTGCTTGACCACTCTTCCCTTCATCCATACTAAGGTGTTTAATAACCCACAACGCATGATGCTCCAATCCTACAGGAAAATGACAAGTTTTATCATAAACCAATTGATATGGTGACACACCAAGGATGGTCTTAAAAGCCATTCGATAAGCCCATAAGGAATCTTCAAGCTTTATCGACCAATCCTTCCTTCCCCCATTGATTGTCTTTTTCAAAACTAGCTTGATTTGACGGTTTGAGACCTCCGCCAATCTATTCGCTTGAGGGTGGTAAGGTGTAACCACTCGATGTTTCACTCCATATCTCTTCAACAATCATTCCATCAACTTATTTACAAAATGAGACACTCCATCACTTACTAATGCACGTAGAAATCCAAACCTAGCAAAAATATTATTTTTCAAGAAACTTTGCACAATCAAAGCATCATTTGTCTTAGTGGGGATTGCCTCCACCCACTTTGACACATAATCCACGACTAGCAAGATGTACATATATCCTTGAGACGAGGGAAATGGTTCCATGAAATCAATACCCCATACATCAAAAATCTCCACATCAATTCTTAAACTCATTGGCATCTCATCTTTCTTACCTATCCCCCTACTCTTTGGCATCTATCACACTTAGCCACAAACTTCTTTGCATCTTTAAACAATGTAGGCCAATAGAAACCTGATTGTAAAATCTTAGCCCCCGTCTTTTGATGTCCATAGTAGCCCCCACACAAAGACGAGTGACATAGCTCAAGAATCCCTACAACTTCTTCATTAGCCACACATCTTCTGATAACTCCATCATTGCAAATCTTAAATAAAAAGGGTTCATCCCACAAATATTTCTTTACTTCAACATAAAACCTTTTTACCGTATACTCATTTAGCAATGTAGGCTTGATTCCACAAATAAGAAAGTTGACATAGTCGGCATGCCAAGGCAGTACATTCACCATAAGAGTACACACTTGCTCACAACTTCAACTTGAAGAATTTCCTAATCCGGGAACTCGTCCACAATCGACTTCATGTCTTCATTCTCTCCTCTATTTTTCAACCTTGACAAATGATCCACGATCATATTTTCCACACCCTTTTTATCCTTGATCACCACATCGAATTACTGCAAAAGTAACACCCAACAGATTAAACATATTTTAGCATCTTTCTTACTCATTAAGTACTTTATGGCCGCGTGATCCATGTAGGTAATAGTTTGCGTGCCAACCAAATATGACTGAAACTTCTCAAAAGCATACACGAAGGGTAAGAATTCCTTTTCCGTTGTAGTGTAATTAACTTGTCACGAATTCAATGTCTTTGAGGCTTTGTAAATTGCTCTAAACTTTTTCTCTCTTATTTGTCCCAACACCACTCCTACGGATTGATCACTAGCATCACAATGCAATTCAATTTGTAGGCTCCAATCCGGAGTAATGAGTATTGGAAAGGAAGTAAGAGCATCCTTGAGCACCTGAAATGAGACATGACATTCATCATTGAAGTTAAATAGACAATCTTTTTCATGTAATTTACAAAGAGGTTTAGCAATTCTCAAATAATCCTTAATGAAGCGTTTATAAAATCCCGCATAACCTAAGAACGATCTCACCCCCTTTCTCACTAGTAGGAGGGGGAAGACATTCTATGGCTACCACTTTGGCTCTATCCACTTTTAAACCATGCTTTGAAAAATATGATGTCCCAAGATTATCCCATCGGTCACCATAAAGTGGCATTTTTCCAAATTTAGCACAAGATTCGATTCTTCACACCTCTACAACATAATAGTGAGATTAGTCAAGCAAATATCATAAGAGGAACCATACACTGAGAAATCGTCCATAAACACCTCTATAACATTTTCAATTAAACCATCAAAGATAGACATCATACAACGCTGTAAAGTGGCAGGGGCATTACATAGACTGAAAGGCATCATTCTAAATACAAACGTACCATAAGGACATGTGAATGTTGTCTTCTCTTGGTTTCCTGGGGCAATCAATATTTGATTATAGCCGGAATATCCATCAAGAAAATAATAGTGCTCATGCCCCGCAAGTCTATCTAACATTTAGTCAATGAATGGCAATGGAAAATGATCTTTACGAGTATTCTCATTCAATTTACGATAATCAACACACACTCTCCAACCCGTGATAGTTCGGGTGGCAATTGTTTCATTCGTATCAGATCGAACAATTGTCATGCCACCCTTTTTTGCCACTACATGTAAAGACTCACGTATGGACTATCACATATTGGAAAGATAATTCTCGCATCAAGCTATTTTAACACCTTTTTTCTTATCACTTCTTGCATTATAGGATTTAATCTACATTGGTTTTGCACACATGACTTCTCATCATCAATCAAGTGAATCTTATGCATACACAAAGATGAGCTTATACCTTTCAAGTCTTTTATACTCCACCCAATAGAAGATTTATGCTCCCTTAACACTCTTAATAGTTTTTCCAATTCTAAATCATTAAGAGAAGAATAAACAATTACCGGATTCATCTCATTCTCTTCCAAGTAAGCATACTTCAAATGCTCCAGTAATGGTTTCAATTCTACCTTCTTCTTCTCTTGCACTTCTTCTTTTGGTTTTCATCAAGTTTCTCCACTTTTGCTTCCTTTGCTTCCTCACTTGTAAGTTCCCTACAAGCATTCAAACAATGCAATTCATCAATTATTTTATCATTTTCTAAATAACAAGAAGAGTTAGATTTTATAAAGTCAATAGAGTAAGAATGGCTTATGATAATTTCCCACGGATCCTTGGAATGAAGATGATAATTATGCTCTTTAACAATTTTGTCCACAACCTCCAATCTTCTACATTCCTCCTTGTTCCTAGGATACCTCATAGCCTATATTAATGAGAATATCACCTCTTCCTCATTCACCCTTAAGGTTAGTTCCTCTTTCTCCACATCTATCAATGCTTTTCCCGTGGCAAGAAATGGACGACCAAGTATCAACGGGATATTTGCATCTTTATCCATATCCAATACCACAAAATCAACAAGAAATACAAACTTGCCAACTTTGATCAAAATATCTTCTAAAATTCCCTTTGGATGTGTCAATTCTCGGTCAGCTAATTGAAGCATGACCGATGTCGGTTTGACTTCACCAATGCTTAACTTCTTAAAAATTGACAGGGGCATCAAGTTAATGTTAGCACCCAAATCACATAGAGCTTTGTAATTCTCATGCTCTTCTATCTCACATGGAATAGTGAAACTCCCTAGATCTTTCAATTTAGGAGGGAGTTTCTTTTGTAGAATAGTACTACATTCCTCCGTAAGATTTACCATTTCAAACTCACCCAAGCTTCTTTTATTTGGCAATATATCCTTAAAAAACTTGGAGTAATTAGGCATTTGAAGCAAAGCATCCGCAAAGGGAATATTTATATGGATCTTTTTCAACATCTCAACAAATTAGCAAATTTTTCCTCCAATCCTTTTTTCAAGCTTCTTTATGGAAATGGAATCGCTATGGGCAACTTAGGTATTACCCATTCATTTCTTTCAAATTTTTCTTCACTCACTTTACGTTTTGCCTCCTTACATCTTTCCCACTTCTTAGGAGACTTCACTTTTTCCTCTTCAAGTGTAGGGGAACTTTCATCTTTTTCAACAATTTCAACTTCTTTCTCTTTTCCTTCTTCATCCATTCTTTCCATAAGCTTAAGTTCACATTCTACTCCCTCTACTTTCATCGGCATAGAAGGCCTTCGTATTTTATTCCACTACGAAGTTCAATAGCCTTGCATTGCTCCTTAGGATTAGTAATGGTTGTGGATTCGTGGAAACTTCCCTTGACGATGAACATCCCCTTTTTCACTTGTCATTTGGCTCATTTGTGATTCCAATGATTTAAACCTCTTATCATTCACCTATTCTTCTTGCTTCATAAAGTCAAACATCTTGGCCATTTGATCCTCCATTTTAGACTTTCCTTCACCATTTGGAGCTTTTTCCCCCAGATTAGTGCTCGGTGTAATAGTAGGGGCATTCCCTTGATTTTCATATGACAAATTCTCATGCCTACAGGGTTGGTTAAAATTCCCTTGAAAATTCCCTTGCTCCCATCCTCCTTATTTGTGTGGAAGATTTTAATTTTGAATTTATTTGTGTTTATATTTTATGTGTTATAAATTGAGTTTTGGGCAAAATGTAGCCCAGGCGCGCGCCTTGTGCCTCGATGCGCCTCTCGCTTTTAACAACTATGATACAAAGAGTGCAAGCAGAGCCTTATATAATATATTGAAAAGTTCATGCCTCTGCCAGAGCTTGAGCTTGAATCAAACAGGCATTGAATATAAGCTAAATATTTAGATCATATCAGGCTTAGTTCGGAAGATAGCTATAAGCTGAACAAAGCTAATCATGCTTGAACACAATGACCAAGTCAATTGGCTTGAGCCCAATGCAGGTGGGCTGATTTTCAGACAGCTCTTAATAATGATGATCAAGATTCAACTATGTGAACAAGTTGAAATAAATTATTGCATACTAAATCCAGTTACCAGACAGATAAGAAGCAGTGGCAACTTATTATAAAAGTCAAGATTGAAGAGCCGCAATAATCTAGACACCATGTTAATTTGGAAAATATAGAGCATTTCATTAACATTGGAACTTCTATAGGGATATTTCTTCATTCCCCTGAAGGAAGATAGATTACTATTGCCACCACTGAACTTGGATTTCATTTTAACAAGGGCATGTCATAATTCACTGGTAGGCTCTAACTTGTGGTAAAAAAATAAAAAATGAATTGTTACCCACAGGTTCTTTCTGGCTGTTTCTAATATAATTGATATTATTCATAGATTTAGAGGCATTAAGTGGTATGGAAAATTGAGATATTAACTGGAAAAAGAATAGTGAATAAGAGCAACTCAGTAATGATAGAGATAGAGTGGATGAGAGAGCTAGAAAGTTCATGCGGATATTTAGGACATCTAAATCATGAATTAATATTAAATTATGGGGTGCAATCTCACGATTTAATCTTAAATGGGGTCAAGCAATGCTAGAATAATAAATATATATTCTACAAATTTAAGTCAGATAACACATACCAAGGAAGAACACTTTCATTCCCATGAAAGAAAGGCTCCACTACAAATAAGTCAATCTGCAAAACTAAATGTTTCAATTAAATGTTTAATATCAATAGTTGTATATTACATCAAGTAAGATTTCGTTTCTAATTAACAGTCAATAGGACATTGCAGATGCCATAATTACCTAAAGCACTAAATCATTCTTAAAACTAAAAAATAAAATTATAAGATCCAAAACATAAATTCACTCCCACCTTTTTGTGTTGTGGCGAGTCAAGCAGATTTGACAGCAGGTCCTTCTTCTTCAGAAATTGAATACGATCCATGGTGTAGCTATTAGCAGCAGTAATAAATTGCAGATATCGTGCACCCTTCTTTCCAAGTCCAGGAAACAATGGAATCACGTGTGAAGTCTTGGAAAGATGGGCAATAACAATTGTCAAGAAAATGATATCATCAGCAACTAAACATAAGGGATGTACCCGCTGACACAACTGAAAAGAGAAGAGAAGATAAATCAAAGCCAATCTATAGATGAATAATCAACGTAGGTAAAAGTAAAATAATAAGCAAACAGCTCACATACTTCAAGACTCAAAAAGTAAAGGCCCATCTGATTTGGTTACACACTCGAACACAAGGAGTTAAATACTTCAGAAGGTTTACATGCAAAAAAAATACGAGGGTTTGTGGCATATCTTCGACACTGTATAGTAACCAGAAAAAATGAAGCATATATACAAGAGCTAAAGAAGGAGAGGAAGGGAGTTTATGGGATGAAGTAATAAAGTAATCTACCACTTTTACAGAGTCACACAATACACCAAATACGAGAGAAAGACAACCTCATAAGAAAATTATGAAAAAGTATTTAAATTCTTAAAATCGAAATGGCTGAGGAATTTAATGCCACAATTGTTTTATTTATCTTACAGGAACAACTGATTCATTTTGAACAATGGACTAACTGAGAGTTCCCAATAAACATGTCCATGATTCATTTTGCTGCTGGTTTACCGGTAGTGCCGGCCGGCCGGCAATGTGTGATCATGATTATTCTAATCATCTTGATTGATTGGCTCAATCATCTTGATTGATTATCTTAATCATCTTGATTGATGAGCTCAATCATCTTGATTAATTATTCTAATTAATCTATCAATAATTGTGTGATTGCATATTTCCTTTTGCGACTTGATAGGTAGTGTTATTTAAGCACTGATATTGAGTCTATGTAAGATAATCAAGAATATTGAGAAATAAACAGGAGCCAATTTGGCTATTTGGCAGACACTTACTGTCTGATTTTCTGAGTGCTAACAAACTCTGTTTGAATAATGCATGCACCATCAAACAATGAAATAATCTTACAGCTTTCTCAATGGCATTGAGCATTGAAGATCTGCAACGACTGTCTCCATATAAAGCATTTCTTTTTGGTGATAGAAAAATCTGACAGTCTGGAGTAGGGAGGTCAAGCTGTGCAGCCTCTTCTATGTCAGGCAAAGTCTTGATATTGTATGAGATGCTCGTTTCACTAGGAACAGCGTGTAGCTGGACCTTGTCATCTTTGAACACCGACAGACCTGATCTCGGGATAAACCAAACAGTTTGCTTCCAATGATCACACCAATTCCCAGAGCCTACACAAACACAAAATACAAGAATTGATTTGCAACAGGCAACTTTATTGCATAAACGCTCTAGTCATAAAAGCCTCAAATGAACCCCCCACACCCACCCACCACCACACAAACACACACATATCTAATAGCAAGCTTTTACCCCAAGTATGAATAGAGCCACAATTCAAATCTATCACAGAACCACTACTTCCAGGTGGGTGGATCATTATAAGAACAAGCCTAAGGAGTTTACTTACAAAGGAAGGTTGCTTGAAACTCTTCCACATCAGGACAACATATCCAACTTGGTGCTGTCGAATAAAAAATTGTTCCTTCGCGGTCAAAGCTGAAGCAACCACCTGAAAGAGGACAATTAAATCATTACCTAATCTGGATGAGTTCTAATTATTGTGATTGCATAAAAACTGAATAATACATGATAAAAATGATTTATGGGTCAAATCATGTACCATGAAATAATAGCATGAATTGTACCATTATGGGAAGCCCTTACTTGCAACTCAATTTCACGAGAACTGTCTGGCCTCCTCCAAAAGTCAAAATCAAAAACTTTAAATGGCTCTGAAAGCTGAACATATATGTATATTGAACAAAATGAATTTTACCATCAATTCATTAGAATAACAAACATATTATTAGACAACAGTACCAGTTTGATTTCATCTTTAATTGCATCGCAATGCATAGCAACTTGCTGTTGTTTGATGCCTAAAAGGTCGACCATCCCACTTGGAAGAAGTTGAATGTTGTCTGATGCTTCTGTCTCTCCATACGCTAAGTCATGCATCTTCCTCAAATAAGTGCACTCAACCAACTGCAGCGAATAAATAAACTATGCATCAACAATCTCAAAAAAACAGAATGTATAATATACTTTAACAAAAGAATACATAACTTAGCTAGCCAATTATTTGATTGAAAAAGACATATTATTAAGTCACAAACAAACTTGATGTGTTCAACAAATTACGCACTTTGATAAATTACCTGACCATAAGTTGTTGCTCGAAAAGGCACTATTTGTGGGTTTTCTACTAGTAGTTTGTCATGTGCATGTTGCAGAGTTGGGATTAGCCCTTCACCCAATAATTCTGAGTCTAAGATCTCACTAACCTGCATTTAGTCATATCATATAATCATAAGACTAACAGATGAGTAATATAGTAGCACCAACAGAATGCATAAAGAATTCTTCTATAAAGTTTTGTAACATCTAAAACTAATTTGACATATATCCAGGGAAAGATGCTCGGCATTGAGCTAACAACATTGAGGAAGCAACTCAGATGGCATGTTATACTCCCATGTAGATTAGAAACAATGAAGAAATACACGTTGGTCATTTAATGATATCAGACTAATCACAACAGCTGAGAGAAGTTGAGATTTTTACATGTTCTACTCCAAAGCTAGTTCTTAGGCATAGAGTTAATAAATCTCTATCCTCAAAGAGCAAATAAAAATATTCTGTTAATTCTCAGTTTTTTCCTTTAAGCATTAGGACATCATTCGCTGATGAAATAACCCCCATATCTATGCTCAGAGGAATGGTTATATTTACTTTGTAGAAAATAAGTCACTGTCTCCTATTTCATCAATCCACGAGTTTAGAACATATATAATTGAATTTGTACTCACAAGAATATCAGCACAATATCCAAGCCAACTTCCAACTCATCCGACCTCTTATTTATGACACGTATTTTCCCATCCATGTTGTAGGCTCGGAGAACCCTTTTCAATAATTTTACCATGGGAATATATGATTCACAAGCCGTCACCATTCCATTTGAACTGGAGCTCCCTTTTAAATCACAGAGACCCATAGCCCGAGCTGCCATCATTGAAAGCAATCCCGTCCCACTACTGTTCAAAATATACCATATCTGAGTCTTAAATAATAATGAACAAAACAATATCAGCTGAACTTTTATGCACGAATTTTGCTGATCTCATTACAGGTTAAGCTAGGAAAAGGTACAAGGACAAATTAGCAAATAAATTACACTCTGCCTGAATTTTTTAGGTTTTGAACCGTACTGAAGTTAATCAGTATGCAGCATCATTTTAAATTTTCATTTTTCTGATCCTATTCACAAAAAAGAACTCAAGAAAACATTTTAACTTTTCTAGACTGAGGTTTTGATTTAATCATACAACAATGGTATCATGCTCGCTGCCAATATGGGGTATAACTCAAATTAAACACGCAACAACTATAATAAATTGAATAGATACTGGTGAGAATAAACGAAATTCACTCAGCTCTATATTTTGTAATTTAGTCCTGAATCTTATCAACAGTACCCCATATCAAGAACATGGCAGGATTTAGCAACAGTCTTGTCAATGGCAAGGCGAAAGGCAGTGTTGAGTCGAGAATCATTGAGCATGTCGAGGTACGACGTTGTGGCAATAAGTGCTATTGGGGTTGTCTATTTTCCGTTGCCTTCTTCTTCTTCAATAACAAACCACTCGGATTTTCCAGTGAGTGGGTAGGTTTTGAGCTGAAACATTCGCCTCGCCGACTTTCCGGCGAGGGTGGAAGAGCTCATGCTTCTAGCTGCAGCTGAGCGAAGGGGAAATGTGAATATTAGGGGTTAAAGTCGTACGGAAGTCATGCATCAGTCATCAAATTACCAGAGGGCTTGTGTTCTTAAAAAAGTTACACTCCCAAATTTAATTTGACTAAGACGTCTTCTTTTTCCAGTTGGGCCGCTTATTAGGAAGTTAAGATCATTCGGTTGGGCTGCTTATCAATTGGAAACGTTATTGTCACCCCCAAAGAATACTAAAGGTTATCCTAACTAAAATAAGATTGCAGTAAAAATACTATTATAACTTTCACCTCTAAAGTTACTCTTTGCAACCTTTATTACTAACTCCACCCAATTCATTTTTGCTAAATACACCAAAATACAACTCAACACACACAAACATATATAAGGAAATTAAATGGAAAACAACTGAAAATAAAAGGGAAGAGAAAGGGAAAAGAGAAGAAAGAGCATTTTAATCCGAATTTCTAAATCCTGAATTACAGTGTTTATTCAGTATGTTTTTTCCAAATTTCTTTTACAGTTGGAAACAGGTAATTCCACTCCTATGTCTCTCATTACTCTTCTTTTGCTTCTTTTCATATAATTTGTATCCAAGATAGCAAAGGCTTCTATCATTTCCAGAGACCTCCTCTAACTTTTAAATTGATGAAATTAACTATTGTAATCAAGATATATAATTAAACCAAGTTATAGCAGAAGAGAGATTTAATCAAAGAGGGTGGGAGAATTGAGAACAAAAGATGCGAGCAAAGTTGGATTGTTCTTTTGTGGAGTGAAGTTCATGAATTTCCCCAACCATCATCTCATGCACTTCCTATCAATACACAATATGCATCCCATCGGATACTAATTTGTTAAATCAAAGCTTGTGTTATCATATCATATACTAGCTACTCCATGAACAATAACTTAATGCTAATGATCAAGTACTCGTATATGAATTAATGTTGATCCTGAGGAAAAAGTTGGTTATAAATCAATTCAACAGTTGATTAATGTCTCAAGGTTTGTTTGTTTCTTTGGTTTTTTATTTTATTTTAATTTTAATTTTCAAGCATGATTTATTTTGTTTAATTTACAATCGCGGTTCATCTGCATGCATACAGATGCGGAATTTGTTGTTGTTCTTCTTCTTCTCTTCTTTCTTATTTTTCTTTTAGTATGCACTTTTGTTTTATGTTTTCTTTCTTGGGCATGTTTGTGTGTTGAGATGTGTATAGGTGGAGTGGAAATGATGTGTGGGTGAGATTAGCAAAAATAGATTGAATGGAATTAGTAAAAAGCCATGAAGAGTAAGTTTAGGAGTGAGGGACAAAATAGTATTTTTACTATAATTTTTTTAAAGATTCGGGTGCCCTCAATATTATTTCGAGTGCCAATAGCGCCACCCTAGATAATTTTGCATTTCGAGTTATGTTTGTGTTATGTCAATGGCATAGCATGTATCAAATTTTTAATATAAGGTCTTGAGGTCAAATTAAATTAATCACTCTAGTTCTTTTTTTTTAATCAGTTTAATTATTTCTTTTTTTAAATAATCAGTCTATTCACGTAGATATGGAAAAAATATTTAAACTTTATAATATTATTACAAAATTATTTTTATTTAATTTTCTTAATTTAAATTTCACTGCACTTTTTCTTTTATTTTTATAATTTATTGATTCTTAATTTTAAATGATAGTTTTTTAACCATTCATAGATTAAATAAAAAATAAAAATAATAAAAAGTAATACATGATCAACAAAAGGTTATATTCATTGAATAAAAATATTTCATGAATAATGTGTAGAATCAATTAAAAATGATAATATTTTTAATTAGTGATACCTAATAAAGAAAAAATAATTAATAATTAGTTCAATTACCATTAGGCTTTAGTCACAGATGATGACAGGAGAGAAATGAGAGGAGAAACCAAAGAACGAAAACTTTTTTCGAGAGATCACCGGGTGAGGCAGAAATGGACCTTGAAGATAGGTAGTAACCAGGCAACTCACGAAGGAAACCTCATTTAGTTAGGTGATGAAGGAGCATTATAGGATAAGTTCTAGAATGAAAATTCAAAAAATATTATGACATTCTTCTTCAACAAAACTTTCCTGATGAATGCACGGTGGCTTATCTCAAGTCTATATTAAGTGAGATCGGTGAGGTGGAGGACATTTTCAGAACAAAGAAGAAAGATAAACTCGGGTGACCTTTCGACTTTGTTAGACACTCAACAAAGTACAATGCAGAAAAGATTTTGGATAAATTGAATAAGATATGGATAGGAAGTTATAACATACTCCCTCCGTCCCCTTTAAAGAGTGCCTTTTTTCCATTTTGAGCTTCCCACCCAAAGAGTCTTCTTTCCTTTTTTACACACATGGGATCCACACACACCATTAATACAATTAAAAAATAGAACCCATACTCCCACTAATATAACTACTCACTACACATTAAATAATAATACTCCTTAATCCACGTGTAAAAAAGTAAAAGACCCTCTTAGTGAGGGACAGAGGGAGTAAGGGCTTTTATAGAAAGATTCAATCGGACAAGGATGATATCTCAGAAAGAAGAATAAAGGCCGACTTCATTCCCTTCAAATTGTGGAATCATAATCCAAGAGCAGTCTTATATGTAGGCATTGGCCAACAAGGTTAATAACCACCAGTAAGACAACTCTAACAGTGCAGTAATGATGCAGTTTGTTACAACCCCGAAGGAGAAAGAATGGATCAAGGAGTGCTACACAACTAGCTTGAATAAACAATTCTCTTGGGAATAACACTATAAAAATATTCAAAGTGAGTGTCGAGGCTCGTTTTGATAAAATTTATGGATGAAAATATCATACTCATGGAGAATAAATCAGATAAATTATTCAATAATCTTGTTGTGGAGTTAGACTAATGGTTTAAGAAATTGTTTGAATGGTTCCGCCACTGGAAAGAAACCAAAATTAGCCACAAACGACTTATTTGGACAAGATGGGTTGGAGTTCTCGCTCATGCTTGGAATGGCAGGTTCTTCGCTTTGACGAGTAAAAATATTTGTTCTTTTGTGAGATTAGATGAAGCTACATAGAATAAATATAGGTTGGATATGGCGAGAGTACTATTACTAGTCCCAATCCTATCCGAGATCAATAAAGTCATACAAGTCAGTGTGGATGGAAATCCTATTCCGAACATGGTGAGGATCACAGAGGAAACAAGATAGATGGTGACGACGGAGAATCCCATTAGTCTGTTGATTATTAAGGGTCGATCTTGTCGAGTCCAGCAGAGGCAGTTCATGGAGAGTATTCTGACCAGCGAGATAATATTCGAAGAACCGAATCAATGCCAAATCAGATCGGAGACATTTTTCTTGGAGTTGAAGAAAATGGCGGCTACATGCGGGGAAGCTATAATTTCCAACAACTTCACATCAATAATATTGTATTGGAAATAGCAAAATATCCCATGAACATTGCAGCGATTAAGGTCCCACAAAATCTGAATGATATTATATGCTCACAACTGGATAATACATCAAACTTTGTAGCCCTAGTTGGCCTTGGATCAAGATATGTGCCTCTTCATATAATGACAGAATACATTAATAATGGGCTTGATGCTGCACTGAGAAATTTAGAGAAAATATATGTGAATCACTTACTAGACTTCAATCTGATTTTTGTGTGGACAGTGTTGAAAGGCTTAAAGAGGAGGAATCGACCTCAACAGACCTAGAATTCCCACCAGGTTTTGAACTAATGCAGAATACCACCACAAAGAAGAATATGCGATCAAGCAAGCAAAGAAAATAGATTCTCATATTGACTCTAATGGTGTACATATTGCTCATATGGTAAGGGATGATAATATTACAAGAGTTCGATGAAGGAAGTGATCAATTTACCCAATTGCCATACGGGTTGCAACAACTCTCAAGCTACGAAGGTAATTTGAAAAATACAACAAAAAAGAGAGAAATTGAAAGCAATTCAAGCAAGAAGAAAAATAGAGACAGATTCATGGCATGCTTTTGTTAAAGATATGGAAACTACGGAGGAAAGACATGATAAATTATGCAATACAAAAATTCATGTTACAAAAGGGTATTGTTTCACTTATAGAAAAATTATAGACTCAGATAATAAATACCCCAAACTTACATGTTGATCGTCCTAAGGCAACAAAATAAAAATAAAGAGAAAGAAAGTAAGAAAATTAGCGGGGAAACAAGGACTATGGCAAATACCCTATTCACATGTAATTGTCCTCAACTTAGGTCATGCAACTTTCATTACATGTAATAATCAATTCATAGCATACAAGATAAGAGGATCACCACCAATTCAAATGCTACATTGACATGTTCTCATAGGAAGTATATATCACTCACACTCAAGTGTAAAGATGTACACTTGGTTAAGGTGTTTATGCTCATATTCAATTCAAGTGCATGTGTAACCATAAGCTTGTCAAAAGTTTCAAACTCTCCACCACTAAAAGTATGATTCGACAATGGGATAAAAAAGAACATGCCTTTTTGATGTAATATTGGCTCTTTGGTTAATGTAGAAAATATATGAATAAGTGACTCAAATCTCGGATCAATCAAGAGCGCCTATCATGATCATTCATTCTTCTTACTCACTTCAATTAAGCACACATCTTCCTCTACTCTTTCACTTTTTTTTCCTTCAAGCACAATATTTTTCCTTCTTTTCTTTCGAGGTACCAGTTTCAGGTACTACCTCGCGCATCCACCATAAGGTACTAGATTTAAGAACTACCCTAGGGTGTTCGATTCAATAGAGTACTAGATTTAATCACTACTCCATGATTTCCTTAGAATCATTTTCAAGCTCAATCATTGTTTCAACACCAATTTCATTCCTTCCCAAACTGTTATAAAACTCCATCAACACACTTTGAAAAGCCATTAACTCTTGTCATGACAGAATCAGGGCTCAAAAAATTCGGATGCTCAAAGTGGTTATTTCTTGTAAGCTGCCAAAGAATGAGGTTTTTAGGCTCAACGAGGCTAACTACGGATTAACATCATTCGGTAGGGAATTATTTGGCTAAATGACTCATAAATTCAAGGATGTCCTAAAATCATCTCCCATCATCTAACACTCATGTGGTTTTAAGTAAGACAATAGACAAGTTATAGAATACACACACAAGAATGAAACTCACCAGAAAAGAAATATCATGTGATTATGTACATGAATAAGGCTCAAACTCTCACATGGGTTTTTAACAAGTAACAGAGCACTTTTCATGGTAAGTAATATCCCACAAGTACACATTGAACTCCATACCACAATATAACTCAAGTACACTTCCTTCATCAATTTCAAAAGCATATGAAGTTTAAGCACAATTTAAAAATAATATAAGCTCACATGGATCACAAAAAATATAAACTCAATCCTTCCACTCCTATTAATATTTAAAAACACACATAAAAATTAGAATAAGGAAACGAGGGTACAAGATTTTTTCTTCAATGTATGCATGAGCTCCTCGAGTTGTTCAACTCGATCAGGTCAAGCCTCAGCATAGAACTCGTCTTGCCACTCTTTTACCTTTTTCTATCATCAAAGCTCAAACACGCTCATCATTACAGGATTCATCAATAATAAAATAGGAGATACCAAGAAAAATTGAAAAATAAAAAATAAAAAACTCGACCACTAAACACTAGGGAACACAAGATAACACACGAAACATTAGGTAAGTTTCAAAAAAATTGATATACCAACACTGATTAAAATATTAATTTGCCTGCAAAAAATTAATCCCCTAACAAACAAACAACCAACAAAAGGAAAAATTATACCCTTGGTGCTCATAAGATGAGGTAAGTACATCACACTCCCCCCTAAACTTGGTAAAAATGTAAGTCGAAACTAAGTTTGAAAAGAGATATAATTTCCAAAATGTGAGCACTTCAAATATAATAACTACTCACTCACATAAAAGAAATAAAGTAATAAAATGGAAGGGCAAGCCCCTAATAGGCGCTCATATTTAACGTCGGAGAGTCACGACGGATGTAACCTTTTGAACTACTAGATAGGAGGATGGTCTTCTCGCATTATCACCTTCAAATACTTTGATTACCTCTTCTTGTCTACACTCAGCACCTCGCCTTTCTTGGTCACAAGTATATGATCCGTGGAATTACCTTCCTCCCATGGCTGTCTAGACACCTCCATGTTAATCTTCCACTCAAATTCAGAATCATCTGTCATATTAAAATCAAGATTAAACAAGTTAGAAACAACATCTATGCTCGTGCATGATTGAGTTTCCATGGGCATCTTTACTTTTTCCCACTTCTTTTCAACTATAAGCTCAGTATTTTGCTCTTGTGATGGTACTAGGAGTGTTCTGAATAGCAGGTGTAGCATTTGGTACAAAAATGGGGGCTCGATTGCTGTAGTTTGAACATAGTTTGACCAAATTGGTCTGGTCAAACGGGAGTAGCTTTGTCGAATTGGGTACCTGAGAACGGGTTCAAACTGTCCAGTTCTCGTTCAACCAAAGTTCGACCAGAGAGGTCTGGTCAAACGGAATAAGTCTAGTCAAACGGAGGATCTATAATCTAAACTTGACTTTTCTGCTCAATAGGTGCTCGTTCGACCATAGTTCGACTAGAGAGGTCTGGTCAAACGGAATGGCTTTGGTCAAATGGAGAATAAAAAAATAGAGCATCGTTTCTCAATTTTTCCAAAATTGGTTCGATTGCAGTTCGACCACCAGGTCTGGTCAAACTGCATGGGGCTGGTCGAACGGAAGCCCTGCTCTTATTATTTTCATCCACAGGCTTTTAGACCTTCGTATTGTCTCCTGGACCTCAATGTGATGGCATTATTCTCCAATGTTTGTATTAATTGATTCACATTTCTGGCCATCTGCCCTATAATCAAGGTAAGATCCTTCAACTGCTTAGATAAATCTGCATGATCAACATTCATTCTCGCTTCGATGCGGTCAACCCTTGCATCATTCTCAGCCATGTATCGATTGAAGGTATCTTCAACACTCTTCACTTCTTGCTGCTACCTACAAGGCCCCATTTATGTCAACTCTGTAATCTGCTTCTGTTGGGATTCTAGTAGCTTGTTAATGTTAGCTAAATTAGAGATGATCTCAATATCCCTATTCGGCTTCACCACTTGATGTTCAACCTGAGCCACATTACCCACTACATAAGTTTCTCTAATTCTTTCTGTAGGCCAGTCACGTGAATTCATAGAGATGTCTTCAAACAACTTTTTTGCTTCAAGTGCTATCTTTGATAATAGCGTTCTACCTGATGATGCATTAATAAGAATATGCAACTCAAAATCCAATCATAGTAGAAGATACTTTTGTATTGAGCCTTAGACATTCCATGCAGTGGGCACGTTCTGCAGCATATCTTTAAACCTATTACACGGCTTATAAAATTTCTCACCCTACAGATTCATAACAAATTGGGTGATGTCTTGCCTCATTCTTAAGATCCTTGAGGGTGGCATGTATCTCTCTAAGAACTTCTGCTGCAGTTGGTCCCATGTAGTGCAGTCTGCTGCATCAAGATTCTCATACCAAGCCTCCGCCCTATCAATCAAGGAAAACATGGATAGGGCGATCCTTCTAGAATTATCATTAGCTCCCGTACCCTTCTGAGTGTCTGCATAACCAAAAAAACTTTTGAGATGCTGATATAGATCTTCAAAGCAACATCTAGAAAAGGGATTCTTTTCCACCATATTGTTAAGAGCGGGATGTATCTCAAAATCATCATCTTTCCCCCTTATTCCTATCAACCTCATGTTGCCAATCCCATAGTTCATGAAAATTTCACACATGGCAATATTATCCAGATTCTATCTTGCTCCGGCCATATTTAGCATTGTGTGTTATTCCTCTCTTCCCTTCCTCTCTTTTTCCTAGTGCACAAGTACCTTAGAAAAATTCAAGGTTAGATAGAAATAAATAATTACAAATAAAAGTCTTAATCAAACTAGAAATAATAAACCAATAATAATAGCCATCCTCGGAAATGGTGCCAAAAATTTGATGCGCGTTTTCTTTGCACGCAAAATTAATCCCAAAGTATTAAGGATATCAATTGCTGCTTAAGTAAGTGACCAAGTTAAATATCGAACCCAAAGGACGGCGTATTATCAATTTAATTATAAGCTAATTAATTAAGATAAGTTGGCAATAATATTGAGGATTGAAGTATTAACTAATAAAAAATTAAATTAAATAATAAATAAAAAATAACACTGGAAGAATACGAAAGTGACTCAAGAATGGATAATAGATAGCTCTAAGGTAATCCATTTTTACTACTTAATTTCTCTCACAAGTGCAAGCCGACTCTGCCTTGTGGACTATGTACGCATCACTAAACCATGCAAATCTACTCCATAGACACAAGTAAATATGCGTGTAACACGTGTGAATAACCTCAGAGCAAGAGACATATTAGTATCAATTATTTCCCACGTCTGGAATCTAACCCAATATGATCTCCCTTTGTATGTACTACAAAATTACCCTCTTTATCCTCCTTACTAACCTGAATTTAATTCAATTAATAAACATTCATATATGACAGGTTTAATGAAGCTTTGGAGTCCCCTCACTTAGAATCATAATAATAAACCCTGTTTAGCATTGAACGCGCTCAATCAACAACCAAGATATGTATTCAGACTCTATATAACAGTTGAAGATGCACAAAACGACTGTGAATATGAGTTAAAAATGTGCAATCATACATAAAATAAATTCATAAGTAGTGTTGTACGGAGGACACACAAGAGAGTTTAATTAATTAATAAAACCTACAAAACCTAGATCTACCAAAATGGTTCTAGTCCATGATGTTCCTAAGAACAATCATGGGGGTTGGATAGATCTTACCCATATGTCTGAAAAATACAAGATAAATTAAAAAATGAATAAAAACCCCAGATGTGGGCGTCGTCGCATCCTTCTCCATCTTGAGTCCTCCTTTTGATTCCACAGATGAATCTTCACAGTGATGGATAGATGGAGAAAGGGATGTGGATGATGGTTGGGGGGTGATTCCCCCTTGTGGGGTGTAGGATGATTGTGTTGTGGTACCTCTTTGGTGTGATCTACATCCCCTTTTATACTTGAAAATTCTCCTTATGGACCTTGGATGAGCTTTTTCTTGGAAAACACGAAAATACATGCACTGAAGGTGAAAACCCATTGAAATTAGAATTCTGCATCCCAATTCGACCAAAGTGGTTTTGGTCGAACTGGAAGGCCTTGGTCGAATGGGATGTTTATAAGCTGAAATTTCCAGTTAGACTTGACTTTTGTAGTTCGACTTGGCTTCATTTAGTCGAACAACATATCCTTGGTCGAACTACAGGTCAAGTTGCATGCGCAGTCTATTCGTTTCGTGTATAACTTCCACATCCAAACTCCGATTTCAATAATTCTTGCGCTCAAGTGATCATCTCTTCCTTTGCTTTCTATCCATATAAATAACTCATAGAAACTCCAAAATTTGAAGATATAACAAGCCATGAAAAGTGACACATCTATTCTATTTGGCACAGCTTGTGCGACGTCACCATTTTGATCATTATTTTCTCGTTTGGATTCTGATTGAAGTGTTCCTTATGCCAAAATGATCCTCTCTTCTGTGGATTTCTAACCATGTATCACACTTCCAGTTCAGAGCTCATACAAATATAGAAAAATTACACAAGTTGGATGTGCATTTTCAGCATTCCTATACAAGTTTCACCTTTTCCCCAACTTTGAACTTTTGATCATTTTTCCACCTAAAACACAATAAAACACTTCAAGTGCACTTTTTTCTCACATATATTGAATATAAGATATTTGTGCTAATATATAACAACAATTCCCATAAAAAAGGTGTTAAATTGGACACTAAAACAAGCTTATTTTTACTCTCATCAAACATTGATTGAAATGCTTACTGAAGATGAAATTAAGGAGGCTATGTGCTTGTGTGAAAGTTCAAAGAGCCCAGAGCCTGATGGATCCAATTTCCATTTCTATAAGAAATTCTGAGATGTTTTAAAACTTTATATAATGAGGATGGTTGAGAAATATCTTCATCATGGTAGAATTGTTAAAGGATTAAATCTCTCTTTTATTGTACTCATACCGAAAAAGGAAGTACCTAGTGATATAAATGACATCAAACTAATTTCTCTAATTGGAGGAGTGTACAAGATCCTTTATAAGGCCTTGACAAGAAGACTGAGTAAAGTCGTTGATTCCATCATACGATTTAACTTTAGTCAAGGGAAGCCCGTCCGGTGAGTTTAGATTGGAACTACGCTTGAGACAGGGAGATTCACTTTTTCCCTTTTTTATTTTTGATAATAGCTAAAGGTTTGAGCATCTTCATAACAAGGGCAACCCAGATGGGGCTGTTTGAGAGGGAGCAAAAATAGGATGAAATAATGTCACAATATCACATCTTCAATTTTGTTGACGACACTATTCTTATGGGGGAGGCATCAGTAAATAATGCTTGGACTATGAAAATAATCCTAAGATGCATGGAGTTCGTCTTAGGTCTAAAGATCAATTTCAAAAAATGCTGCATTTAGGGAATAAATGTTGAGAGCAACACCCTTGGAGAGATAGCAGACTATCTAAGTTGCTCTATGGGATGAATACCATTTATTAACTTTGGGATCAAAGTTGGAATGAACCATAAGAATAAAGCGGAATGGTAAAATATTGTGGATAAGATCAAAAATTGCCCAAGGTAATGGGAGGACAAGAAAATCTCGTTGGGTGGTAGAATCACTCTTCTAAATGTGGTTCTTTCTTCGTTGCCTCTTTATTATCTATATCTTTCTATCAAGCCCCAAAAATATTGTGTGATATTGTGAGCTTACAACGTAATTTTTTATGAGGGTGGGAGGGGCAGTAAAGAGGGTTCTAGGAAGGTAGTATAGGTTGGGTAGAGAGAAGTTTGTAAATAAAAAATTCAAGGGGGACTCAGGGTAAAAAATTTAAATTTTAATAAAGTTTTGCTGGATAAATGGGCACGGAGATATTTGAGTGAAAAAAAAAGTTTATGGGTGAGGGTGGTGGAGCATTATAAATATAGAGTAAGGAGTAATTGTTTTGATAATCTGTTAGATTGTGGAGGAAGAAACATATGGTGTGGAGAGATATGTTTAGTGTTTCTTTTGGTTTGAGGGAGCATGGTTCAAAATAATATCAAATTAGCATGCTCATTATGGAAATTTATGATTTCTGGAGCCAAAACACACACTACATACAACAATTCTCACACACATCATCTCCATTCATTTCTACCTCAAATCCATCCATTTCTCCACCAATTTTTCCATCAATTTTCATAATTCAATTCATAAAATTTTCACCCATCACCTTTATAAGGAGGAGCACATCATTGGAAGAGCAATTGGGCATGTTGAATGAGGATTCTTCTCAAGTGACAAGGAAAGCAATTCGTCTTTTGATTTGTTCATTTTCTCAATTTGTGACATCAATGGAGTTTTGTAATACATTTTGTAATGAATTCATGATGAAGTTGAGAGGCTAGTCTCATTAGTGAGACTAGCAATATGGTTGGTTAAGAATTTAGACTTGTAAATTTGTAATGATGAACTGAAGGGATTATGTGTATTTTCTATCATGAATGTCTATTACTAACTCATATGATGATTTGTGTGGTTAATTCTTCATGTCATGTTATTAGAGTGTGAACTTGATTCCATATTATGAATTGTTGATTGAATCATATCTTACTTCATGTGAGTTATTTCTACTATAAGTGTGCCTTGAGTTTATGAAGATCAATGCATGCTTAAAGTCTAAAAATAGAACACTAAGAAAGAGTAGCTTGTTAACGTGCTTAGACTAAGTGAAAGGGCCTACCTATAAAAATCTTAGTATCTCAAAAGAGAATAGTGATCATGGGGAGACACTCTTAGGAGCCTTTTAGGGGTTGTTTAAGCATCCTGCATCTATGATGTGTCTTGTGAAGGAGCACTTAGTGGAATTAGTGAGTGCCTTTAGTACTTAATTCTTGACATTCATCATCGCATTTTTATAAGTCTACACCTCCCTTTCCATAGTGTTGTTATTCTTACTATCTCCTTAGATTGATCTTTCTACACCCATTCCATCATCTTATCTTGTTACTTGTTGATTTGTATAATCTTTACTTGTTTCATAATTTGATAATTGGTAGCATAATTCTAGATAATCAAACAATCTCATATTCGATCGTTCTTATAGAGCACAACTTGATTAAGGCACGTCTATCATCATTCTCCTCTGGGTTCGGTATTATTTTTATTATTTGGTCACCTGTTCTACACGCGATAGAGTACACTTGCTCTAATCAATAGGAAAATTACTAATCAAAGTGGTAGTGTGAATAATGCACTTGTGACTTATATACATACATACATATATATATATATATATATATATATATATATATATATATATATATATAAAAGTGAGATGTGGCCATATGAAAAGTCTTAACACTTAATGTACCTTTAATATTTTCTTTAAATATTGAAAGATTTAAGATAAATTTGTTTATTAAGGTTGTGTAATGATGGAGGTGAAGTTGAAATGTTTATCTCAATTAAGATAGCTAATTTATGAATTAAATAATATTTATTTATTTAACAATTTAGGGATGTTATTGTTAAGAGTGGAATTTCACGCATTTTTATGTGTGCAGATTACACCATTTTGATTAGGTAAGTGTTTTTTTGCATAGAATTGTGTATGTTTTAGTACTTGCACTATTTTAAGGCTACTAAGGTGTTTTTGTTAGTTTTGAAGGCTTAAAATAGGGGAAAATAGATCAAAGTCGAAAGCAACATGGAACAAGCATGGAATGGAGCAGCTCGACCAACAGCTTAGCACTAGATCGACTCGAGATAGACCTAGTTTGGTATCGCTCTACGGTCCAATCGAGCCGAGCTGGGGTCCAGGGGGTTCACCATGACGTCAACTATCCAATCAAGTACCGCTCGAGCACTGCTCAACACTTCAAAACCCAGTTGGAGCCGAGCTGGGTGCCAAGCGACTGGATTTTCAATCGGGTAATGGTCTGTTCGATGTAGAAACGTGTTTTACACCTTTTAGTACATTATTGTGCGTATTTTCGGTATAAAAAGGCCATAAGAAATAGCCTAGAGTGAGACACAAGTATAAAAGGAGACCGTAACACACAAGGGAAATGAGTTACATCTTATACTCATTCCTCTTCATTATTTCACGTCTTCCACATCTACCCCATCATTCATCCACACTAAAGGAGTTTCAAATGCAAATTGGGAAAGATTAGACAATTAGAGAGAAGGAGAAGAAATGCATATCTATGCTGACGCTAAGGTTTTGTGTTTCTCATCTTTACTTTTCCTTTGTCAAGATTGTTGGTATGAATTCTATACCCATGAGTGTTTCTTGTAACCTCATGGGCTAATTTCCTTTACAGTTTTAAGGTTTGAAGGATAGATTTAATTGATTTGGAGACCAAGACCAATTTTGTGAATTCATGCAGTTGATATTCTGATTTTATTTGATTTATTCAGACTTTGCTATTCTACTTCGTAACATCTTCATATATAGTAAATTCATTGACATCCGCTATAATGCTTGATTTATTATATTAGCTTGTGTGCGTTCGTGAATAGAATTCTCTTTATGTTGGAAATTAAGGTAGTTCTGCTATAAACATGTTGTTAGAGTGCAACCTGATTAAGTATTAAATAGTTCTCCTCTCTACCAGCTTAAGCTTTTAGATGAGGTGGTCGTTTAACATGGTATCAGAGCCCATGGTTAACAAAGGTCCAGGGTTCAAACCTCACCGCCACCCATTTATAAGAAAATTCCACATGCTAGGCTTGAGGCAAAAATTCCCCGCCTGCATGTGAGAGGCCATGTTAGAGTGCAACCTGATTAAGTATTAAATGGTTCTCCTCTCTACCAGCTTAAGCTTTTAGATGAGGTGGTCGTTTAACACATGTTAATTCTAAGAACTGGTAAATCAGATACTTGAATTGTTTAGTGGAACAATGTAATTAGACTTTCAAGTAGGAAGTGAATAGAGCCTTGTAGTACTTTCAGAGAATTCTTATTAGTCAAACTAGCTATCTGGAGGTTTTGTGTTTGCCTTGTTAGTATCTAGGAAGGGGGCTTGGTGATATTCACGCACCTTAGGGTTAAGATCATATTATACTATTAGCTTTCATACAGATAATATTTAGTGGAAAAACAGGGTTATGAGATGTATTTTCTAGGAATTTGCATGAGTGAGCCATTGGAAGTTTAGGAATTCAAATTAATTGGTTTATACCAGATTACCTTAAAACTGTTGATCTTCTCTTGATTTAAAATCAAATTCTTCTTCTTTTCTTTTATTAATTAGTTATTGGGTTAATTACATGAAATGTCCCAACCTTTTCGCCAATTGTGAACTAGTTCAAACTTTTGAATATTTGCAAATAAGTGCCCGAACTTAAGCTCGTACTGCAACTCGAATCACCGGTCAGTTGGAGGTCTGCCTGGCGTGGTTGACATGGAAATTAAAAAATAAATAATAACCCTATTTCTTTTACATGTGGGATCCCCTCAATCAAACCTAACTTAGTCAAACTGAATCATATCTTTTCCAATAAGACAACGAAAACTAAATCTATCTCCTAGAACCAGAATCTGCTAATTTCTACTAACCAGAATCATACCATCACTGCCAACATCCACTGTTGCAGGGTTGACATCGGAAATGCAAACCCACCACCAGCAATCGTCGCATACAGATCTTCTTTACCAATGTGAAGGAGAACTCGTTCTAGATTGTTGCAGAGGGAATTCGCCGTCGCTTTGTCCGTTTAGGCTAAATCTTACCATAGTTGGATCTTTGCACATAAATTTTTAGTTTTTCCTATAGGACTAGATTCAATTTCCCCATCTTTGAATCTTTTTGTCTTTCTCCTTGAGTTTCTCAGTACGCCTTCTCCGATCGCCACTGCCAGTATTTGTTGGCGTTCGATTATTTGATTAACATAAACTGTTAGGGTTCCATATATTTCTAACAAGCAGTGGAAGCAAGTAAATGAGAAATGCATTACCTTTCTCCAGGGTATGTTGGAGAAGACGAATTCTCGCCACAGCATGCGCAGCATCACGGTTTCGGCCATAACTCCCTAATCCGATCTCCGATTGGGATGATCTACATGCTCAGACGATTCTCTTTTTCGTGGATTTCCGTCAGTATATTACACGTTCGATTCCAAGGACTGTACAATTTTATAAAAATTGTACAACATGGCGAACAGTAGCAGCAAATGACCTTGAAGCCGATCCCGATTATCTTGCAAGTTCTCCGTCTCCTGACGAAGATGCGGAAATGGATGACCTGTCTATTGGGTCCGAGGACATGAAGCTTGGTGAAGATTTGTTAGTTACATAGTTTACTGAGCATAGGGTTCTGCCCCCTTTATCACCTCCCCATCTGCATTTGCGTCGTTATCTCGTTGTTCCTTTTGGTGTTTTTGTTGTCCCCGGTTCTGGGTCTGCTTTTTCCCCCTTGCTCGGAAAGAGAGAAAGAAGTGTTTATGAGCATGGCGAGCCTTCTCATTCGACCAGAATCAGCTTCGTGCCTCGTTCATTATCCTCCATTAGTGAGTTCGATCTCTTTGCTAAAGTTAAGGGGGATAATCACCTCCACTCGAGCTTCCTCATCCTTTCCGTGTTTATTACATTCTCATCCATGGTACCTTTTTGAAGATCCTCCTCCCATCCCGTCTGACGTAAAAATGCAGCCTGAAGAGGATCTCGAGGAGGATCTAGAATAGGGTCCAGAGGAGGATCCTTAATCAGAGGAGGTTCCCAAGGTGGGGATTGGCAGTGGCTCTGAGGCCGAGGATTACGACATGATGGTTGGTCCAAGGAGGAGGTCTATCCCTGTGGCTGATGTCAGCTCTGTTCCCTCAACCTCCTGAGCCATTCCGACAGTCCCTTTTTCCAGTCCAAATCTAGAGGGATCAGTTGCTGCGACCAATCCCACCGATGTGGATGTTGAGGCTATCAGGTTGGCCGTCGAGAGAGCCCGTGAATGAGGGAAAAGGTAGGGCTGAGGAAAGTGATGAGCCTACTCTGGCCGAGTTGCGAGAGCTAGAGCTCCAGGGTTTTTTTGTGGGTGTCAGTTCTCAGGTCCCACATCAAGCTTTTCCAACCATCGTCCCTAGCTCTCTTTCCCAAGACTCCTCGGGTTTAGTCGTGATGGTTGAAGTTACCATCGCTTCTCTCACTTTTTCTCTGCACTTTAGGACCAGTATCCTGTGTTTGCTAGCCGACTTATCAATCGCTCTGAGGGATCTTCTGCCAGCTTTGAGGAAAGAATACATGCTCTGGAGGTCGAGAACGCTGAGCGGAACTCTCTTGTGACGAACCAGAAGGAACGATTGGCTATTTTGGAATTTGAGGTTGATATAGGGCGGGCTAATCTCGAGTCTGTGGAGGCTAGTTTGACAAAGACTGAGATTGCAAGAGATACTACGAGATTCGAGGCCGCTGAGGCATGCGCTAGGTTGGGTAAAGCCGAGGCTCGCATCTGAGCCTTGAAGCTTCGTATTCCTCATCCCAGCTTGGCAGAAGAGAGGGTCGTTCATGCAGAAGCTCAATTGAAAGAAATGGAAGATAAGATGGTGAGCATTTTCCATTTCTTTAGCAGCTGAAAGAAAGATCGATGTCTTCCACATTTTTTGTTTGCCGGCTGGTTCGTGCTTTGCTCCTGTTCTGGTGTTGTTTATGATTTTTTCTTGTGATGGCTTTGTAGATTTTGAATATTGACTGCTTCCATTAATGTTTTACCCACGTCGGGGGGTTGGTTCTCATGTTAGTTTTTTTTATGGTATCAATCTTTGAAGAATGCCGATTATTTAATGTTGATGTGTGTACCTATTGTGTTTTTGTATGTGCTCGTCCCTACTATGCTTCATTACTTATTTATTCCTCCTCTGTGCAGATGTTTATTCTGCTGTTTGGTGAATCCCTGTTCTCGCGTGATTGCCCGTAATTTCAGGGTTGTAACCCTATCTCCATTCTCTTCTCTCTACTTTGTATTGGCTCCCGAGCCTTCGAGTATATCCAATCCATTTTATACGCTGTCTCGAAGTTCCTCTCCGTTCTGATCCCGAAAATTTTTTGTACATACTCGTTAGGTATATCTGCATGTATTCATTTTCCATGATGTATTGAAGAGATTTCCTTTTACTTTAAACTTAAAATTCCAATCCTTGTATATATATGTTCTATGTACCCTAACCACGTTCTAGTTTGACGCCCTTCTGAGGTCGATCCCCTTAGCCTGATGCTTTGGCATCATTTTTCCAATTTTCAAAATCCAACATTTTCGCCTTTTCTTTCTGTTTGATTCTACCTTATTAGTCTGCCTTGCCTTTCTGTTCCCTATGCCTCGGCATCCTTATTCTTCACCGTTTGATTCTACCTCATTAGTCTCCTTGCCTTTCCATTCCAGAAGCCTCAGCATCCTTGTTCCTAGTTTCCAAATCCGATGTTTTTGCCTTTTCATGTTGGTTTGATTCTGCCCTCTTAATCTGCCTTGCTTTTCCATTCCCGATGCCTCAGCATCTTATTTCCTATTTTTTGAATCTGATATTTTCGCTTTTTCCATTCTCCACATATTTTTTTAGCATGATGTTTACCTCTTAGCCTTTCCCGCAGCCACGGTATCCCGACACATGAATACTTTTTATCATTTGTGATGATCCCTTTAACCATACATAAACACATTGATATCCTTAACTATATATCATTTAAAAAGATTTCCGTAGATTGACACCCTTAACCACATATCATTAAAAAGATTTCCATACACAACTTGCACCTCCATATAGTATGGCCAAATGCCTTGATTAAAATCTGTAAACAATCGTGTCACCAACCTTATTCGACCTCATCTTCTTTCTCATTTACTGGTAATATTTCTTAAAGTGTTGCGCATTCCATGGGTGAGGTATCTTTTTACCGTCCACTTCTTCTAACTCATATGTTCCACCTTCTAGAACCCTCTTGATTATGTAGGGGCCTTCCCAATTTTGGCCGGTGCTCTGTGCCATTGGGCCTACTATTTTATGTAGCATCAGTTCTCCACCTTTGAACCTCCTCAGTCTTATCTTGGAGTTATAAAATCTCTCTGTTCTCTGCATGTAGATCGCATTATGTAACTCTGCATTCAATCTCTTTTCTTCCACTAGGTCTAAGCTCTCTCAGATCAATTCATCATTTGCCCCTTCTTGGTGTAGGGTGACTCTAGGGCTGGGTTCTCCTATTTCCACTGGTATCACCACCTCAGCACTGAAGGCCGTCGAGAAAAGGTCTCATTGGTGGATGTTCTCGTCATCGTCCTATAGGACCAAAGCACTCCTGGTAATTATTCTGGCCATCTCCCATCCAGCTTTTCCAACCTGGCATTTAGTGTGTGTTTGATGATCTTATTCACTACTTCTACCTGCCCATTAGATTGCGGGTGGTATGGTGTTGAGGACCATTTCTTAATGCCATTGTCTTCACAAAACTTTCTTAGTTTGTCGTTGTCAAATTGCTTTCCATTGTCCGTCACTATGGCAAATGGTATACCGAATTGGCATATGATATTCTCCCATATGAACTTCTCGACCCTAGCCTCGGTGATCTTCGAGAGGGGCTCTGCCTCCGCCTACTTTGTGAAATAACCTACTGCCACGATAGTAAATTTGTTTCCTCCTTTTTTGGTCGAAAGTGGTCCGACTAAGTCAATCCCCCATTTTGTGAAGGGCCATGGGCTGAACACCGAGGTCAGTTGTTCCAAAGGTGCTCTTACTATCGGAGCCAGTCTTTGACATGTCGCGCATGCCCTCGCATACTAGGTGGCATCTTTTTTTAACGTTAGTAAAAAATAACCTTGTCTGATCACCTTGTGGGCTAAGGCGATCCCACGCATGTGGTTTCTACATATGCCTTCATGGATCTCCGCTAGTACATAGCCTGCTTCTTCGTGGCCTAGGCATTTCAAGAGTGGTACGGAATACCCTCTCTTGTACAACTTACCTCTCTTGTACCTTGCCGACCGAAGCCTGATCTGTCGGGCTTTGTCCTTGTCCGCGGGCATCCTCCCTTCTTCCAGATATGCCCTGATTGGGGTCATCCATGACTCCCCTGTTGGCTGATTGTCTAACACCCACATGATGGCATCCGAAGGGTTTTCCTGCCTCACTATATTGATGTTATTCAGATCCTTGTTGTTCAAAGCTGTGGCAAGCTTAGCCAAGGCGTCTGCCCCCATATTATTTTTCCTGTCAATGCATTCCAAGAATACCTGTTTAAACTTCTTAAATATGCCGGCAGCTAGCCCTCTATAGTGGCTCATGTGCCGTCCTTAGCCTCGTATTCTCCTTTCATTTGGTTCACTACAATTGTGAGTCGCTGTATATCATCAGCTCATCTGCTCCCATGGCCAATGCCATCCTCAAACCGTTTAGCAGGGCCTTGTATTTTGCCTCGTTGTTGGTAGGCAGAAAATTGAACCGAATTACAATCAATAAAGTTTCCCCAGATGGAGTTCGAATGATTATTCTAGCACCCGATGCCGTTGCTATTGCCGAGCCGTCCACGTGCATAACCCAAGGTTTTCTCTTTTCCTCTTCGGTTGGGACTAGGAAAGTTAGCTCCACTATGAAGTCTGCCATGACTTGCCCTTTAATTGCATTCCTTGGTAGATACGTCATGTCGAACTGCCCTAGTTCAACTGACCACTTCAGCAACCTCCCCACTGCGTCTGGTCTTTGGAGCACTTGCCTTAAAGGGAATGTCATCAGTACTTTGATGGTATGTTCCATGAAGTACGGCCTCAGCTTCCTTGAACTCATGACTAGAGCATATGCTATCTTCTCCATTATCGGGTATCTGAGCTCTACGTCTCTCAGGGATTGGCTTACGAAGTACACTGGCTTCTGATTCTTTTCTTCTATTTTGACCAGTACTGAACTAATTGCGTTTCCCGACACCGCTAGGTACAGCTGCAATGTTTCGCCTGGTGAAGGTTTGGAGAGGATCCTGGGATCCGATAGCTCTCTTTTTATCTCATCGAATGCCTTTTTACATTCTTCTATCCATTCAAACTTTGCTTTTTTAATGACGTCGAAAAAGGTCTTACATTTATCCGATGCTTTTGACATGAATTTGTTCAGGGTGGCCAACCTACCCGTCAGATTCTGAACCTCTTTCATATGCCTCGGCGAGTCCATTCTTAAGATTACCTCCTCCTTCTCTGGGTTCATCTCGATCCCTCTTGAGCTGACCAAATATTCGAGAAAGCTTCCCTTGCTCACTCCAAATGTGCATTTCTTCGGGTTTAGTTTCATTTCATAGTGTCAAAAGATTCCGAATACCTTTTTCAAGTGGTCGAAGTGTTCCATTCTTTTCAAGCTCCTTACTACAATGTCATCGACGTAGACCTCGACTATTTTTCTAATATTCTCCTCAAACATTTTGTTCACTAATCTTTGATAAGTGGCCCCCGCATTTCTCAGGCCAAACGGCATGTTATTCCACTCATAGACTCCATTTCAGCAGAAGAAGGCGGTATTTGCCTTATCTTCTGGGTGCATAGAAATCTGATGGTATCCCGAGAATGCACCCATAAAACTCATTATCTCGTGTTCCGCCGTAGCATCGACCATCTGGTCGATCGACAGGAGTGGGTAGCTATCCTTCGAGCATGCCTTGTTTAGATTGGTGAAATCAATGCATAGCCTCCATGATCCTTCTTTCTTCTTTACCATAACCTGATTTTGCACTCTTATGGGGTACTTACATTCGCTGATTCTTCTGCTCGCTAGCAGTTTGTGCTATAGCCGTATTTTTCTTCGGGCTGAACTTTCTTTTTTTTCTGATGGAATAGCTAGATGTTGGGGTCAATATTCAGCCTGTGACAAGCATACTTTGGATGTACCCCCGGTGTTTCGTTTAGGTTCCAAGCGAACACGTCTAGGTTTTCTTTCAGTAGCTGGGTTAGCTTTTCTTTGAATTCACTTTCCCATTCCGTTCCAATCTTGACCTTGATATCGATGTTTTTTGGATCCAGCTGTACCATTCTTTCCATTTCATCCTCGGATCTTCATCTGGTGTCACCTGATTTTGTTTTAGCACCTTTGCCGCCACTTCTTTCTCTTTCCCTTGCCCTTCAGTTCCTTTTGCCCCTGCTATTACCAGTATCCCTTCTGGTTCCTTTTCCTCCTGCCCTCCTTCTGGAGCTCTTTCAGTGTCTGTCAATATTTTTGGATTCTCTCCCTCTTTCATGATGTCTTCGAAACTCAGCATCTCGTATTCCATGTCATGATAACTTAGACCTTCTGCCTTTTCTATAAATGATCATTCCCTCGCTCTCCTCTAATTTCCTATTACCGTCGCCACCCTGCCGTCTGCCGTGACAATTTTGAGATATTGATGGAGGGTGGACAGAATAGCCCCGAAGGCGTGAATTAACAGAAGCTCTAGTATGCAGTTGCACATAGAAGGTCTGGTCAATGCATTGCCGAACCCCTTGATCTCATCACCGCAAGGCCTCACCTTGTGATGACGTTCTCCTCCTAGATTTTTGAATACCTCTTTAAAGATTATGTTGGCGTATGCTCCAGTGTCTACCAAACATCTATGGACTTTGACCCTGAAAGTATTGGCGAAATGACTAAAGGGTCTGAATGAGGGGTAATTACACCGTAGAAGTCAGCTTCAGTGAAGATGATGTCTACTTCTGTTATATCCCCTTTGACAACGAGGTTAGCGACCATACTTGAAGGATCGGTTGATCTAAGTCTCTCAGCTCAGCCTTCCTCATCCTCTTGGATGCCATGGTGAATGCTTGAGAAGTTCCGATGTAGGGGGTTTCCTCTGCTGGCTTCATCATGTGTATTTCTCACTGTCTATTTCCTCTAGGGGCTGGCCCTCCGATCCTGTCGAACACTGGTGGCCGTCCTGGAGGCGGAGTGGATAGGGGCATCGCACCATCATTCTGCCCTCTGCCAGGGGACCTTGGTCGACCTGAGGGAGAGGGAAGATTAGCGTCTCTCCTGTACACCCTCGACCTCGGGGCCTGTAGCATCCTTCTTAACTTTCCTTCCTTAAATAACTTCCACAGCTCCGTAATAAGGTCTCGGCATTGGTCTGTATTGTGCCCATGTGTCAGGTAGTACATGCAATATTTCCTAGGGTTAGTGAGCTCCGAGGATTGAAGGAGGTCTCGACATCCAAAGGACTTGTTGATCTTTAACATAGTAAAAGACTTTGGCAAAACTCAAGTTGGTTCCAGACATCAGCTCTTCATACATTTGCTGCACCTCGGTATCATTTGTAAATGGTTTGAAGGTGGTCGGTGCTTTGTATTCCTTCGTTCCTCCAGTGTTCACCCTCTTCTTGTTAGGTTCCGCTGATTGATTGCCTTTTTCACCATTTTAGAGATATCTTCCGCTTGGATGTACTCATTCGACATGACCATGAAGGCCACATAGGAAGCAGGCAATTTGAGCTACGCTGCCTTCCACAAACTAGTCTCCGATGACTTCCCCCATGGACCTCTACTCATTGAACCTTTTCAGAAAATTTCACAAGCTTTCTGTCGAGCCCTGATAAATATTAGCCAATTTGTGCTTTTGCTCCTTCGGTGCCCCTAGGTATGAATATTGCATTAGGAATACCTCCATCAGCTCTCCCCAACTTTTGATGGAAGCTGTTGGGACTGCCCTAAACCAGGCGTGAGCTTTATTCCCCAAGGTCAGCTTGAACACTCGACATAACATGATCTCATTCGCACCTTGCGCTCTCATCCAAATCTGATATTTTTCGATATGTGAATATGGGTCGTAATCATAATCGAAGATCAAGCTAGAGGGAAACTTGATTCCCTGTTACCTAGGAGCGTTGCTAATCTCCCCCGTGAAAGATGAAGGAGCTACCGAGGTCTGAAGGATTCTTCCTGCTCCAGACATCTTCTTTTCCAGATATGCAAAGTGCTTGTTCACCTCTTCGTTTATCAGGGCTTGAAGATATCCTGTTTATGCATTCGAAAATGTCTTCCCTTTCTCTATCCATGCTCTCCTTTGAGCTTCCTTTCATCTCATCCCTTTCATCGAAGTGGATTTCCCATTCTTTCTGGTCTGAGAGAGACAACTCGGTTGTAGGTAGGTCTTCCCAAGAAAGATCTTGACTCTCTCATGAGCAAGGTACCGAGGATAAGCAAGATCTCTGGTTCCTCGTCTTCTACATCTATTATGTCTCCTTTGGGAGACAGAGGGAGTCCTTCGTGGAACTTCATTCTCCTCCGGCATTTCCCGAGTTGCAGGTCGGCCCCTCCTTCGGTTCTGTGAATGAGGTTGGCGAGACTCTGCCCTTCTCGATCTATCGCTCATTGGATGATTTTCAGTTTCTTGATTCCTTCTTGGTCACGGTTGTGTTCGAGCTCTGTTCCCTGTCGATGCCTCCAGCGACGGGGGTTTCCTTCTCTCTGGATTTCCTCCCTGACGAGGCTGCCTTTGAGTTCCCATTCTAGGTGACGAAAGTACTCGCTTCGCTCACCTTCTAGTGGAGTCTCGTTCACACTCTCTCTTTCTTCCGCATTCTTCCTCTGGATGAAGTTAATAGTCTCTCTAGAATCCTCCCTGCTATGCTCCTTACTGGAATCCTTCCTTCTTTCTAGGTCTTCCTGTAGATTGTCGTGGCTTGCTCTATAAGGGTCGCTGAAACTCAACCTCGCCGATGGAACCGGGGAGCTTTTGCGCATACTCATCGATTAACTTCTGAATTTTTTTGTTCATTTCTCTAGTCTTCAGGGGATCGCCCAAATTTGAGACATGAATAGACTTCCATAGAGTGGATATCTCTATGACTGGTGTGCTGATTTGGATGTTATTTCTACTTTTTGTGACGTTTCATTGGGCTCTGGAACATTCTCCTCTCTCTTCATGTCCGTGGGTTGTAAATTCTTCACCACCCATCTTGACTTTCAGATGTAGAACAAAAGTTGAAGGTTCTCCTCACCAAAACAAACCCTAAACTCACAAATAGTAAGAACAGGGATGGCTAATAGTAGTGTTCCCACAGACGATGCCAAATGTTGATGGCTGTTCTTGGCTCGTTCTCTTCAAGTATGAAGGATTAAGATGTTTGATAACGTAGCCAAGAACGAACACCATCAAACACAATAAACTGTAAATAAAAGGGTCACGACCAATAGAAAATCCATTCCACCAAAGAACGTAACCAATTTTATTACTCTCCCTTTTTAAAACAACACTCGTCTTCCTCCCGATTCTTACAAGTGTAATGTCTAAAGTGAGTGCCCAAAAATACCTGTCTCTCTCATATGAGAGATGCTATTTATATTATCCCAAAAACCCTAGAATCAGACCAATCATCTTGTGCCACCTGGATGAAGATAATTCGCCTTTAATGAAGCTGTCAAGTACCCCGACCAGTTGCAGGGGTGGTCTGAGCGTCGTTTGTTGCATTGCAAGAGTTAGCAGGGTGTCTTCATCCTTTGCTGGCTTCCCATTGGTTGTTGGAGTAAGGCACGCCAGTCAACTGTTATCTTCTAGTTTGGATTGCCGCCCAAGATATCTCCTCTTCCCATTAGTGTTGTCTTCTAGCCTGTGGTACTTGTACTCTTTCATTATGATGCCTGCCCACTGTAATCCTACTTTCGCCGTCCTTCTTTGGTCATCGGACAGGTTAGCTTTCGATGCTGGGGAGTCCGTCCGAGGACTCGGCCAGGGAAAAGGTGGATGCCGAGGTGGCTTCCCGCCGAGGGTGCTTCCTGGGCTTCCGAACTGTTGTGGTTCTTATTGGCCTGCCTTAATTCCCTTCTCATCTCAGTCCTACGGTTGGGCGCCCAAGGAATTGGGCCTCCCCTTTCAAGTATCACGAACCTATTGGGCCTCTTAGGCCTAACAAGCATGGGGGATATAATACCTCTAACACTAATTATTTACACCTAAGTGTACACAATTATTTAATCTCAATTCCATTGCGCGAGCTTATGTGCCTTACAGTTGGAGAAGAACACATGCGCTCGGATAACTTCCTACAATCATCAATTATATGTTTGTACCTATAAATCGCACATAAACTCATCCATTAGGGAGGAAGGTCTAATGCCATCACGGAAGTTCATGTGCCACATTACAAATAATAATTATTTAATGAAGTCTGTACCAGTGATCCTTGAATAAACTCATCTGTTAGGGAGGAAGGCCTATTGCTAACACGCAAGTTTACTCACATCACTTACAAACCAATAATGGAGGTCGCGGGAATTAATTACCAATCCCCTCTCCCACTTAGTTATTTAACACCGAGGGTTTTTACATGCATATAATATTCAGAATAATATACGCAACCTAGCATACTTCTATTACGGCAAATAAGACAGTAAATCAAATAGCACATGCAACATATCCAAATATATAACAATAATTGTCAAATAAAATAATTATAGCAATTATATATAAGGAATAAAATTAATTGCCAAATAAAGGGTTGACCGAGTCAACTAACAAATTAAGCAATTAAATATGGGAGACTTGCACAAGAAGTTGGATATCTTGGGCCCTAAGTAACCCAACCCACACGCAGCCAAAGCAACCTGGGTGCCTCTCCAGCCAAGCTTCAGCCTTCTGGTGAAGCTGCCGCAGAAAGCAACACCACTCCAGCCACGTCATCACATAGTCTCACATCAATAGCCTGGAAACTGCTACTAGTCTCGACACAGATCCAGCCACGCCACTGCCGTCCAAAACTCAGCCTAGTCCGCCAAAGACCCAACACTCAGCCAAGTTTACCACCACTGCCGTGTCAACCCTGCTAAAACAACAGCTGCTCGCCAAAGACGCATCGATCAGGCAAGTTCACCATCAGAAAAACTGCTGCTCATCCCTGCACCGTCAACATTTTAAACTAGCCAGAGTATACCCACCTGCCGACTAGCCAAGCCGTGAACTCTTGCCATCCCATAGATGATTTGCTATTCCGTCGGAAGTAAAAGAACACACCCAACAACAACAGACCACTGGGTGATACCCAGCAACTCCCGTCACCATCAGCCACAGACCCACCATTGCCGATGCAGCATAGCCACAAAGCAACAACCCCAAAGCGACACGCCAGAAGTCCGCACAAGTTATGTAAGCGCTCAGCAGCAATCGTCTGTTGTTGTTTTAGCATCATTTATCACAACTTATGCTTCCAGAAACAACGCCGCTTTCTTTTATCAGCTATCCAGTGACAACCTCCGAACTTGCTTGCACGATGAACAGCGAAGCCACAGTTTTCAAGACCTGATCAGAAATTGTGCAGGCCTAATCAGAATTTGCATCAGACCCGCTCGGGAATGCATGTGACCAGCTCGAAAGTCACTGCTAGTCGCTTCGAACCTTGGACTGACTTGCCTGGACTTTTGTGCACCAAGCCATGGCTCGCCCAGCAGTATTGATTCGTGCCATATTGGTTCATCACACGCCGATTGCAGACTTATCCCAGTAACCTTGTAGACCTGCTCCAGCTATGAGCAGACTTCTCAAAATTATGTGGACTCGCTCGACCACCATCAGACCCAATCGAAATCACCTTTAGGTCCATAAAGCACTACTGGCAGAGCGCCTTTGTCATCTAGCCTTGCTATTCCGTCAACTCTACACCGAACAACAACTGTTGTCGCACCGCTGAGCGAGACCATCGCCATCTGTGTTTCACCGCTGAGGAGCCTCACTCCTCATCGCGGTAAAACAACCGCCAACCGCTATCTTTCATGCCTTCAGTCCAATCAGCGAAGCCCAAGCGACTTCAGTACTTGATTTTTCATAGGTCGCATCGTGCCAGATGCCGTCGTGTATCAAAGTTCATCACATCGACGCCCATGGAGCTTTAGGGTTTTTTCTCAACTCCTAGGCATGAATAACACGGAACAAGTTTTTACAATGATTCACAAACATATACCGATAATTCACATAGGGCTTTCACATTGGAATTTCCATGAATTAATCCATTAAAACTAAATCCCTAATTATCGCATGTGATTCTATTTCAAATAAAAACACATAATCACATAAACTCTAGCCCAACGTGTCATATTTAGCCATAGAACCTATGCTCTGATACCAATTGTTGGTATTTGATCATTTGGTTAACGTGAACTGTTAGGATTCCATACATTTCTAACAAGTAGCGGAAGCAAATAAATAAGAAAGGCATTACCTTTTTCCAGGGTATGTTGGAGAAGACAAATTCTCGCCACCAGCCTGCGCAGCATCGCAGTTTCGGCCATAACTCCCTAATCTGATGTCCGATTGGGATGATCTATGTGCTCTTACGATCCTCTTTTCTGTGGCTTTCTGCAAGTATATTTCATGTTTGATTCTAAGGTCTGTGAAATTTTATAAAAATTGTACAATATGGCGGACAGCAGTAGCAAATGACCTTTTAGTCTTCTGCTGTATTCCCAGTCCAATCTCGACGTCGTGTGGGCGACGATCCTCGAGATCTTCTCAATCTGCTATTCACTCTCTATCTCATGTATGTTAGGCCCAGAGAATTAAGTTTAGAATAGCCCGTTAGTCTTCCCATGTTTAAGATATACAACATCCATTAATTAATTAAGTTACTGACAATTCTATTAATTAATATCCCATCCAAGAGTAGTACCATTCAACCTCATTATCATGCCGGAATAAATCCACCTGCAGGGTTTACATGATAATCTTTATGAGCTCCTCAAGGGGACATCATCAACCTATGACAGACACGGATTCCTTCTACAATCAACAGCACACCATAGAAATAACACTACTTCCTAACGCACTGAGTTTGTTGATTTAATTACATGTAAACTCACTCATTGATGAATCAAAGAAATACATACTGCCCTAAGTGTTAAGGTTAATGTATAGGGATTAAGAGCACGAACATCCATAATGACTGAGATCAAGTTCTCCTATAAGCAGTATAAGTCGAACGATCTCAAGCAGTCCTGCTCAATACACACAAAGTGCACTAATGTGATTCTATAGCCAAGACAAGCTAATACCAAACACACTACAACCATCCCGATAGAGAGTCCCTGTCTATCTCGGTTGTGAGCATCTGATTATACTTTATAAGAAAATCGATAATATGATCTTTCGCGTATTATCGCACAACATATTATCTATAGTATAAAGTAAGTAGACTATAACATCATGCATATAAATAAATTATAAGACATAATCATTTGATCATATGATTCTCATTTCAAATTAATTGTTACAACATTGTTCATACACAAAGCTAGACTTTTAGTATACAATCTAACAGTATTCTCATCTCTTCTAATGTCAATCCTATTTTTTATTCTATTACAAATAAGGAAACTAAATTACTTTCCAAAATTGAATCAAATCATGCAGAATTATTAACGGTGGAATATAAAAGGTATAATCGATCGCACAATTAACACATACATACATGTTGGGAGATAATGGCATTTATCTCAGACTGGTACATTTTGTTCGCGAGTAACATATATTCACCAGCTTACTCATCGGCAATTGAGAAATGTTGTGTTCTTCTGTGATGCCAAAAAATTCTGTGCAATATATCAGAGAAGAGATGTTGTACGGCATGCTATTGTCCGTGAGGTCTTTGACCGAACGGAATCACACTTTGCCTACAGGGATGTGAGATTAATAGTTCTAAGTAAGGGGACTCCGAAGCTTCATTAGAACTATCATATATGAATACTTGTTAATTGAATTGAATTCGGGTTAATAAATAGGATGAAGAAGTTAATTTTATAGTACATATAAAGGGAGATCATATCGGGTTAGAGTACCAATCCTAGGGGGAAATAATTGATACTGATAGTACCTAGAAAGGGGGATGAAATTATATCTCTTGCTCCAAGATTATTCACATGTGTTACATGCTTATTTACTTGTGTTTATAGAGTAGATTTGCATGGTTTAGTGATGCGTCCATATTCCACAAGGCCGAGTCGGACATTGATACACGAAAGGGAAAGTAATGAGTAAAACCAGATTACATATAGGGATACATATTCTCTCTCTTGAGTCACTTTCGTATTCTTCTAGTGTTTATTTTATTTGTTATTTAATTTAATTATTTAGTAGTTAATAATTTTATTCCAACTTTTATTATCTTTCGTCTTAATTCATTTAGTTAATAATTTAATTGATAATACACCGTCCTTTGGGTTCAATATTTAACTTGGTCTCTTGTTTAAGCTGCAATTGATATTCTTCATACTTGAGGATTAATTTTTTGTGCAAAAACGTGCATCAAGTTTTTGGCGCCATTGTCGGGGATGGCTGTTATTATTAATTTATTATTTCTAGTTGATTAAGACTTTTATTTGTGATTATTTATTTCTATCTAACCTTTAATTTTTCTGAGGTACTTCTGCACTAGGAAAATGAGAGGAAGGAAAGAAAGACATAACACACAGAGCTAAACATGGCTAGAGTAAGGCAGAATCCGGATAATGTGGCCGTACATGAAATTTTCACGAACTATGGGATTGGCAACATGGGTTTGATAGGAGTAAGGGGGGAAGATGATGATTTTGAGATACATCCCGCTCTTATCAACATGGTAGAAAAGAATCCCTTTTTTGGAAGTTGCTTTGAAGATCCATATCAGCACCTCAAAAGATTTCTTGGTTATGCAAACACTCAAAAAAGTGCTAGAGCTAATGATCATGCTAGATGGATCACCTTATTCAAGTTCTCTTTAATTGATAGAGCAAAAGATGGTATGAGACTCTTAATGCCACAGATTGTATTACATGGGACCAACTGCAGCAGAAGTTCTTAGAGAGATACATGTCACCCTCGAGGATCTTAAGAATGAAGCAAGACATCACCCAGTTTGTTATGAATCAGGGTGAGAAATTCCATGAGGCATGGGATAGGTTTAAAGTCATGCTCAGGAGGTGTCCACAACATGAGATGTCTAAGGCTCAGTACATAAGTATCTTCTACTATGGATTGGATTGAGAGTCGTGTATTCTTATTGATGCATTATCAGGTGGAGCGTTGTTATCTAAAATAACACTCGAAGCAGAAATATTATTTGAAGACATCTCTATGAATTCACGTGATTGGCCTACAATAAGAGTGAGAGACACGTATGTACTTGGCAAAGTGGCGCAAGTTGAACATCAAGTGGTGAAGCCGAATAGGATGATGAGATCGTCTCGAGTCTAGCTAACAACAACAAGCTACTAGAGTCCCAATAGAAGTAGATTGTAGAGTTGACACAAAGGGGGCCCAGTATCCATCAGCAAGAAGTGAAGAGTGTTGAAGATACCTTCAATCAATACATGTCTAAGAATGATGCAAGGGTTGATCGTCTTGTGGCTACTATGTATTGGCGTTCGATTGTTTGGTTAACATAAACAGTTAGGGTTCCATACATTTCTAATTCAGCAGAAGTAAGAAATCAAAGAAACGTATTACCTTTCATTAGGGTATATTGAAGAAGAAGGATTCTAGCCGGCAGCATGCGCAGTCTCACCGTTTTGGGCCTAACTCTCTTATCTGATGTCCGATTTGAGTGTTCTACATGCCAAAACGATCCACCCTTCCGTGGCTTTCCGTCAGTACATCACCCAAGGAGTTTGGTGAACTACATGATTTTATAAAAATCATGGAAGTTTACAAATAGCAGCATCGAACAACCTTCCGATCTTCTGTTGTATTCCCAAGTCCAATCTCAACGTCGTATGGGTGATGATCTTCGAGATCTTCTCAATCTGCTATTCTCTCACTCTTTACAAAGTGTTAGACATGATTAATCAGTTCATTAGGGTTTTCGGACAGCTGAGATGACTTATATATGGGCTACAGCAGGCACTAGAAGGAGAAATTAGAGTTGTACCTCCATTGGGCCTAAGTATCCAAGCTTAGCCCAAAGCTTATACTTAAGTCCAATAATAATAATATATACCACTAAAATATTATTTCTACACTACCGTTCTAATACCATAATTACGTTATGGGCTCCTTCTTATTATGAGCCCGTTAGTCTCCCATGTTTAAGATATACAATGCTCATTAATTAATTAAGTTACTGACAACTCCATTAATTAATATCTCATCTGAGAGTAATATCACTCAACCTTATTATTATTCCGGAATAGATACACCTGCAGGATTTACAAGATAATCCTTATGAGCTCCTCAAGGGAATATCATCAACCTATAACTTGACACGGATTCCTTCTACAATCAACAGCACACCATAGAGACAGCATTATTCCCCAACTCACTGAGTTTATTGATTAAATTACATGTAAATCTCACCCATTGATGAATAAAAAAAATACATACTACCCTACGTGTTGAGATTATTGTATAGGAAGAGCACGAACATCCATAATAACATAGATCAAGTTCTTCTATATAGACAGTACAAGTCGAACGATCTCAAGTGGTCTTCTTCAATACACACAAAGTGTACTAATGTGATTCTATAGTCAAGACAAACTAATACCAAATCACACTGCAACCATCCCGATAGAGAGTCCCCGTCTATCTCGGTTGTGAGCATCTGTTTATACTTTATATGAAAACTGATAATGTGATCTTTCTTGTGTTGTTGCATAACAAATTATCTACAATATAAAGTAAATGGACTATTGCATTGACATATAAATAAATTATAAGACGCAATCATTTGATCATATGATTCTCATTTAAAATTCATTGTTTAAACATTGTTCATACAAAAAACTAGACTTTTAGTATACAATCCAACACTATGAATGCTAATCATGCAAACTTATCTAAGCAATTGAAGGACCTTACTTTGATGATGGGGCAGATGGCCGGGAATGTGAATTAATTGATGCAAACATTGGAGAAAGAAAAGTTCCCGTATCAAGGCATAATGAACCTAAAAGAGTGCAAAGCCATCACGTTGAGGTCCGGAATGCAGTATGAGGGACAAATGATGCTAAAAATGGATTCTGGAGCTTCAGGAAGCCATTTTGACCATAGTTTGACCAAAGCACTTGTCAAACCATCCCAATTAAGTCAAACCAAGCACATGGGAATGTTATAGAGATTGCTGATGGCCGATTCATCCTCAGATCAACCAACATCTTGGTCAAACTAGCTTCTAAGACATCAAATGGAAAGCCACAGAAGAGAGGATCATTTTCATGCAAGAATCACCTCAATCGCAGGTTGGATGCGAAAGTCATGCTCAAAACCATGAGACTGCGCAGTCACGCCAAAGAGAGCTGTTCGACCAGCCGTTCTAGTCAAATAATCAAGCAATAAAGATGCCCATGGAGACTCAATCATGGAAGAGCATAGATGTGATATCTAACTTGTTTAATCATTATTTTAGTATGACAGATGACTCTGAAATTGAGTGAAAGATTGACAAGGAGGTGTTTAGACAACCATGAGAGGACGAAAATTCTGAGGATCATATACTTGTGACCAAGAAAGGTGAGGTGCTAAGTGTAGAAAAGAAGAGAAAAAGAAAGTACTTGAAGGTGAGGATGCGAGAAGACTGCTGATGAGAGCGATAGTTCACGCGTTTTAAGCTTCGATTTGTATAAAAATTGAATATGATTTAGTCTATTATCAAGATGAATCGGGATGTTTATGGAAAATGCACTAATCAGATGCTAATGAGGTTATTTTAGCATATTTGTACAGGAAAATAGGTCTGAAGTGCTCACAATCGAAAAAAACATTTTTTAAGGTGTTGTTCGCCCTGGAAAGACCGTTCGACCAGTATAAGCTTGGTCAAATGGAGAAGATGAGTTAAACATGAGGCGTTTCAACTTACAAAGAGGTCATTCGACCAAGAATGCCCGTTTGACCAAATAAAGACAAGTCGAACGAGGAAGGTCAAGTCGAACGGGAAGCAGAGACAAAGTCTAGTTTACAAATACACCGTTCGACCTCAGTTCAACCAAGAGGTCCTATTTGACCAAGCCAAGTCTGGTCGAACATTGATATATCAGCTCTGAAACATTGGAATTTCACCTCTAGTGTATGCATGTGCATGGTTTCTATGAAAAAGCCCAGTAAGAGTCCATAAGGAGAAGTAACAAGTATAAAAAGGGGTGCCAATCACACTAAAAAGAGAGTTAGATTTCACATCCATTCTACACCACACCCAAACCCTAACTCCATCCGTAGGAGTGGTAGAGAGATTCGTGTAGCGAATCAAGTGAGATCCAAGTGAAGATTCAAGATGTAGCGAGAAGCGACGGAGCCCATCTCTAGGGTTAACTTCTCAACTTAATCTTTCTTGTAATTTTCAAGACTATGGGTAAGATCCATCCAAACACCATGAACGTGCTTCGAAGCGTCATGGTCTAGAATCGCTTTGGTAGTTTTAAGTTTATGAAGGTTTTTATCTAGTTAATTGAAATTCCGTGTGTATACTCCGTACAACACAACTTGTGGGTTTATTTTATATAAGACTATGCATTTTTAATTCATACTCAGAGTTGTTATGTGCATCATTAACTATTATGTAGAGTCTGAATACATATCTTGGTTATTGATTGAATGTGTTCACTGCTGAGCAGGATAACATGTTATGATTCTAAATGAGGAAATTCCAAAGCTTAATTAAAACTATCTTATATGAATACTTATTAATTGAATTAAATTAGGTTTAGTAAGTAGGATAAAGAGGATAATTATATAGTACCTATAAAGGGAGATCATATCGGGTTATAGTACTTAGTGCACGGGAAATATTGATAATGATAGTACCTAGAAAGGGGGGTGTAATTATATTTTTTGCTCCGAGGCAATTCACACGTATTACACGCTTATCTGCTTGTGTCTATAGAGTAGATTTACATGGCTTAGTGATGCATCCATAATCCGTAAAGAAGAGTCGGACATTGACATACGGAAAGGAGATTAATTAGTGAAATTGGATTACATGAAGTGCTACCTATCTTCTCACTTGTCAAACTCCCGTTTATCTCTTTTGTCTTTATTTTATTTGCTATTTTATTATTTGTTCATTAGTTTAATAATTATTCTCATCTTAAATTGCCAATAATAGTTTCTCTAGTCTAAATAATAATAAATTGATAACCAACTGTCCTTTGGGTTCGATAAATATAACTTGGTCACTTATCTAAGCTACAATAACATTCTTCATACTTGGGGATTAAATTGTGTGTTGAGAAAATGCACAATAAGTTTCTGGCGCGTTGTCGGGGATGGTTGTCTTTATCAAATTTATAGTTGCTATTTTATTTGAAACTAGTCTATTCTTGTCTTAGTTTTCTAACACTTATATTTCATAGATGTGTGCACACTTATCAAGGGCAGGAGAGTTAGTGCCTTACGATCTGGAAATCAGAGCATCGTCAAGGAAGAAAAAGTAGAAGAAGAACAAGAATAAGAACGTGGAACCAACTGAAGCTCTTAATCTAGGAGGTGAAGTTGGAGTGCTAAACCTGGAAGCAATTGAAGCTATGACTAGAGATAACTCGGAAGCAAAAGCAGTTAACATGGCAGTGAATCCGGATAATCTTATCATCCGTGAAGTCTTTAAGAACAACAGAGGAGGCAATGCGGGGCTGTTAGGAGCAAGAGGGGAATTGATCTTCACCTTGCACTTATCAGCATGATCGAAAGGAGTCCTTTCATAGGGAGAACTTTCGAGGATCCTCGACAACATCTTAATAAGTTCCTCGAATATGCAAGTATACAAAAGGATACAGGAACTCATGAAGATACAAGGAGGATTATCTTATTTAAGTTCTCGCTTACTGAAAGGGCGAGATATTAGTATGATACTCTTAGTGCTATGCACTACCTGGGAGCAATTGAAATTGAAGATCTTGAAGCGATACATGCCACCTTCAAAGGTGTTAAAGATGAAAAAAAAAATCAATCAATTTTCTATCGGTGTTAATGAGAAGTTTCATGAGGCTTGCGATATATTCAAGGACATTCTTTGAAAGTATCCACAGCATGTGCTTTCTAAAGCTCAATATATCAGTATTTTCTATAATGGATTGGACTGTGATACTCAAGTTTTACTAGATGCTTCGTCTAATGGAGCATTTCTTACAAAGTCATCCATGGAGGTCGAAAAGTTCTTTGAGGATATTTCAATAAATTCAAGAGATTGGCCAACTGATAGAGTGAGAGGCACTTATGTCCTTGGAAAAGTAGCACAGGTTGAACATACGATGGTAAAGTCAAGCAGAGAAGATCATATCGTCTCGAGCTTGGCTAATATCAACAAGCTACTTGAAACCTAACAAAAGCAGATTACTAATTTGTCACAAAGAGTACCAATGACGATGCAGCAGAATGACGGAGAAGAAAGATCGATCCAAGAGAATTTTGAAAAGGCAAACTATGCCATGGGATATTCAAGGAATAAGGTATCCAAACAATCAAGGAAACATGAATTACCATGGAAACTACAACAATCGTGGTCCTCGGGTAACTACCAACAACCAAGGAGGCAAAAATTTTCACGGAGCAATCCAAATGCGGCTATGCAACCTCCGATTGGTGTTAAACGGAAGAAGGAAAAACTGGTTTGGAGGATACGGTGAACAGTTATGTGGATAGGAATGATGTAAGGGTGTATCATATTGAGATAAAAATAGATTCGAATCATGAGGAGTTGTCCTAGCAGATAAAAGATCTTACATTGTTGATGGGGGACATGGCAGGGAATGTGAACAAGTTGACTCAAACAATAGAGATGGGTAAGCTCCCATCTCAAAGTCTTAGAATTCTAAGTCCTGTAATGCCATCACATTGAGATCCGGGACACAGTATGAAGGTCCAATGAAGCCGGTAGGAAAAACAATGAAGACAGAAGCCTTGTTCGACCAATCCTACCTAGTTTGACTACATTAGTTGGTCGAACATAGGTCGAATAGTTTTTGGAAAAATAGAGTTATGATGCTCTATTTTTTATTTTGCCGTTCGACCAATACACATTATTCGACCAAACCATTTTGGTAGAACCATGGCCAAAAAGGCACCTGCGGAGAAGAAAGTTCAAGCTCAGTTTACAGAGCCCCTGTTCGACCAGACTTACCCCATTTGACCAGACTATTCTGGTCGAACTATGGTCGAACTGGCACTTGACGAACTATAACCATTTATAGAGTCCTCGTTCGACCATACTTCTGTTGTTTGACCAGATTATTCTAGTCGAACAGTGGTCAAACAACTTCATGCACCTACCATTTTGATACGAAATGCTACACCTGTTGTTCCGATCACTCCAGAGCCATCACAAGAGCAGAATACTGAGCCTATAGTGGAAAAATGGGAAAGATCCAAGAGATTGAAAGCCGAGAAGGATAAAGCGAAAGAGGTTGAACGTGATGAATGGGGAATTCAAAAAACAAAAATACCTCATCTGTTTCCTTTTAGGATAGTGAAGAAGGATTGGAAGATAAGTTCAAGAGATTTCAAGATATAATGAATAAGATCAGCTTGAACACTCCTTTCTCCGAAGCAATTATGGAGATGTTGTGCTATGCCTGTTGAGAGTGAAATTAAGCGTGTTTTAGTGTCCAATCTAACACCTTTTATGATGGGAATTGATGTTGTATATTAGCACAAGTGTCTTATATTAAATATATATGAGAAAAAGGTGCACTTGAGGTGTTTTATTGTGTTTTAGGTGGAAAAATGATTAAAAGTGCAAAGTTGCAGAAAAGGTGTAATTTCTGTATGAATGCTGAAAAATACACGTCCAACTTGTGTAATTTTTCTGTGTTTGTGTGGGGCTCTAAATAGGAAGTGTGATACATGGTTGGAAACTCACTTAAAATAGGATCGTTTTAGCATAAAAACACCCCAATCAAAATCCAAACGAGAAATTTATGATCAAAATGGTGACATCATGCGAGCTGTACTGAACAGAACGGCTGTCAGGTTCCATGACTTGTTACACCTTCAAATGTTGGAGTTTTTGTGATTTCTTTATATGGATAGAAAGTCAAGGAAGAGAGGATCGCGTGAGCACAAGAATCACTCAAATCGGAGATCAGATGTGGAAGTTATACGTGAAACGGTGAGACTGCGCACTGCAGTTCGACCAGAGTTCGACCACGTGTCATGGTCAAACCAGAAGCCTGAACAGTGCAAAATCGGGATTTTTACCCCCTGTTCATGAATTTTCGTGCTTTCCAAGAAAAAGCTTGGTCCATAAGGAGAGCTTACAAGTATAAAAGGGGATGTATATCACACCAAGAAGAGTCATATTGGAGAGGAGAGCAACACAAATCATCCTACACCTCACAAGGGGGGATCACCCCCCAACCATCATCAACATCCTTTCCTCCATCCATCCATCACTTTGAAGATTCATTTATGGAATCAAGAGGAGAACAAAGAGGAGGATTTAAGATGGAGAAGGATGCGACAACGCTGCATCTAGGGTTTATTTCATTTTCTAATTTATCTTGTAATTTTTCAGACATCTGGGTAAGATCTATCCATCACCAATGATTGTTCTTCGTAACATCATGGGCTAGAGCCTTTTTGGCAGAACTAGAGCTGCGAAGTTTTTACGAATTAATTGAACTTTCGTGTGTAAATTCCGTAAAACACTACTTGTGGATTTATTATATATGTGATTGTGCTTTCTTAATCCATATTCACGGTCATTTTGTACATCTTCAATTGGTATATAGAGTCTGAATATATATTATGGTTGTAGATTGAGTGCGTTCACCGTTGAACAGGATTCCATGTTATGATTCTAAGTGAGGGGACTTCGAAACTTCATTAGAACTATCATATATGAATACTTCTCAATTGAATTGAATTCAGATTATTAAGTAGGATAAAGAGGATAATTTTATAGTATCTATAAAGGGAGATCAAATCGGGTTAGAGTATCAATTGGATAGGGAAATAATTGATACTGATAGTACCTAAAAAGGGGTAAAATTATATCTCTTGCTCTGAGGTTATTCATACGTGTTACACGCATGTTTACTTGTGTCTATAGAGTAGATATGCATGGTTTAGTGATCCGTCCATATTCCACATGGCAGAGTCAGACATCAACACATGAAAGGGAGATTAATGAGTGAAGCTTGATTATCCTAGAGCTACCTATTCTCCTACTTGATCCACTTTCATATTATTCTAGTGATATTTTATTTTATTTATTATTTTAATTAATTGTTTAGTAGATTATAATTAAATTCCAAAAACTATATTGCCACACTTGTCTTAATTAATTAGTAAATAATTAAATTGACAATACACCGTCCTTTGGGTTCGATATTCCTTTGGTCGCTTTCTTAAGCTGCAATTGATATCCTTAATACTTGGGGATTAATTTTGCGTGCAAAGAAAATGCGCATCAAGCTCTTGGCGCTATTGCCGGGGACGGCTATTATTATTAGTTTATTATTTATAATTGATTAAGACTTCTATTTGTGATTATTTATTTCTATCTAACGTGAAATTTTTCTAATGTACTTGTGCACTAGGAAAAGGAAAGGAAGAAATAACACACAGAGCTAAACATGACTGGAGCAAGGCAGAATCCGGATAATATTGCCATACGTGAAATTTTCACGAACTATAGAATTTACAACATGGGATTGATAGGAACAAGGAGGAAGATGATGATTTTGAGATACATCCCGTTCTTATTAAAATGGTAGAGAAGAATCCATTTTCTGGAGGTTGTTTTGAAGATCTATATCAGCATCTTAAAAGATTTCTTGGTTATGCAAACCCTTAAAAGGGTATTGAAGCTAATGATCATGCTAGGTGGATCACCCTATTCAAGTTCCCTTTAATTGATAAGGTCGAAGCTTGGTATGAGACTCTTGATGCCACATATTGCACTACATGGGACCAACTGCAGCAGAAGTTCTTGGAGAGATACATGCCACCCTCAAGGATTTTAAGAATGAGGCAAGAGATCACCCAATTTGTTATGAATCACGGTAAAAATTTTTATGAGGCGTGGGATAGGTTTAAAGATATGCTCAGGAAGTGCCCACAACATGTGATGTCAAAAGCTCAATATATAAGTATCTTCTACTATAGATTGGATTGTGAGTTGCGTGTTTCTATTGATGCATCATCAGGTGGAGCACTCTTATCTAAATCAGCAATTGAATCAGAAAAGTTATTTGAAGACATCTCTATAAATTCACGTGACTGGACTATAGAGAGAGATAGAGGATCATATGTACTTGGCAAGGTGGCGCAGGTTGAACATCAAGTGAAGCTGAATAGGGATGATGAGATCGTCTCTAGTCTAGCTAACATCAACAAGCTACTAGAGTCCCAATAGAAGCAGATTACAGAGTTGACACTAAGGGGGCCTAGTATGAAGTAGCACGAAGTGAAGAGTGTTGAAGATACCTTCAATTGATACATGGCTAGGAATAATGCAAGGGTTGATCATCTTGAAGCAACAATGAACTCTAATCATGCAGATTTGTCTAAGAAGATGAAGGAGCCTACTTTGATGATGGAGCAGATGGTCGGGAACATGAATCAATTGACACAAATGTTGGAGAAATAAATGTTCCCATCTCAAGGCATAATGAATCCAAAGTAGTGCCATGCCATCACGTTAAGGCCTGGAACACATTATGGGGCACTGATGATGCCAGAATCAAATTTAAAAAAGTTAGGAGCCTGATTCAACCTCAATTCGATCGGCACATATGGTCAAACCAAATAGAGGAGGTCGAACAAGGCACCTGGGCGACATTCAGAGGTCCCAGCTGAGCGATTCGAACAGGATCAAGATGGTTTGACCAAATTGGCTGGTCAAACTAACCTGTCCCAAGCACCCTATTTTTCCAAAAAGATGATTCGACCATGATCATCATTATTCAACCAATCCTGTTGGTCGAATCATGGTTGAACAGGCCTGTAAGGCGAAGAATGCACTTTCAGAAGCGGGGTTCGACCATGACACACCTGGTTCGACCAACACCCCAGGTCAAATCGAGGTCGAACCATCTTGTCCAGTACCATTTTCCGCACCGAATGCTTTACATGATGTTGATGCTACTCCCGTAGCATCCCAAGAGCAGAATAATGAGCTTATAGTAGAGAAAAAGTGGGAAAGAGCAAAGAAGTTGAAAGCCGAGAAACTTAGACTGCAGATGGATAATGAAGATGTGATTTTCTCTCTTGATCAAGCAATGAAGATTCCCATGGAGACTCAATCTTGTAAGAGCATAGATTTGGTTTCTAACTTGTTTAATCTTGATTTTAATAGGACAGATGACTTTGATTTTGAGTGAAAGATTGATAAGGAGGTTTCTAGACAACCATGGGAGGTAAGAAATTCTGAGGATCATATACTTGTTACCAAGAAAGATGAGGTACTGGGTGTAGACAAGAAGAGGGAAATAAACTACTTGAAGGTGAGGATGCGAGAAGACAGCCTTCTAATCCAATAATACAAAGTGGTATTCCGTCGTGACTCTCCGACATTAAATATGAGTACCTATTGGGGCTTGCCCTTTCGTTTTATTGCTTTATTTCTTTCTTGTGAGTAAGAAATTTTTATATTTAAGGTGCTTACTAATCGGCAATTACATCTCTTTGTAAACTTAGTTTCAACTTACGTTTTTACTAAGTTTGGGGGGTGTGATGTTATTACCTCATTGAAGCTCCAAGAGTATAATCTTTTCTTTGTAATGTTTGCTAGGGGAGTTGATTTTTGCGGTATGTTGAAACTTTAATCAGTTTTGATGTGTTGATTTTTGCAATTTTCCTAGTGTTCAGTGGTGTTTCTAGTGTGCGGAGTCGATTAGATAGTCAATTGATTCTTTCTTATAATTCTCCTATTTTATTATTGATGAATCTTGTGATGATGAGTTAGTTTGAGCTTTGATAGAAAAAGATAGAAGAGTGGCAAGATGACCGAGTTGAACAACTCAAGGAGCTCGTGAATGCATTGAAGGAAAAATCAGGTGTCCTCATTTCTATATTCTAATTTTTATATGTGCTTTTAATTAGTATGGGTAGAAGGATTGAGTTTATGTTTTGATGATCCATGTGAGCTTATATTATTTTTAAATTGTGCCTGAAGTTTATATACTTTTGAAATTGATAAGGAAGTGTACTTGAGTTATATTGTGGTATGAAGTTCTATATGTACTTGTGGGATATTGCTTACCATGAAAGGTGCTCTGTTACTTGATAAAAACCCATGTGAGATTTTGAGCCTCGTTGATCATGTTACACAATCACATGATATTTCTTTCTGGTGAGTATCATTCTTGTGTGTGTATTCTAGAACTTGTCTCTTGTCTTACTTGAGACCGCATGTTATGTTAGATAATGGGAGATGATTTAGGCCATCCTTGATAATTATGAGTCACTTGACTAAATAATTTCCTACCAAATAATTTTATATCCGTAGCTAGCCCTTTTGAGCCTAAATGCCTTATTTATTTGGCAACCTACGAAGATAACCACTTTGATATCCTATTTGAGCCTTAAATTCCTATATTTAGGGGAGAATTAAATGTTGTCAAAGTGTGTGAAGTTGATTTTGATGGAGTTTGGAAGGAATAAAATATTCGGAGCTGTATAAGTGATTATGAGAAAGAAAAGTCCTTTTTGATCTCATTACCGAATCATAATAATAGTGGTGGAGAGTTTGAGACTTTTGGCAAGCTTATGGTTATGCATGCACTTGAATTGATTATGAGCGTAAACACCTTAACCTATAAGTATACATCTTTTACACTTGAGTGCGAGTGATATATACTTCCCGCGAGAACATGTGGATGGAGCATTTGAATTGGTGGTGATTGTCTTATCTTGTATACTATGAATTGATTATTACATGTAATGAGAGTTGCATGACCTAAGTTGAGGACAATTGTATTGTGAATGTGGTATTTGTCATAGTCCTTGTTTCCCTACTAATTTTCTTACTCTCTTTATTTTTATTTTGTCGCCTCGGAACGAGCAACGTGTAAGTTTGGGGGATTGCTGAGAGTAAAATAAGCGTGTTTTAGTGTCCAATCTGATACTTTTATGGTGGGAATTGATGTTGTATATTAGTACAAGTGTCTTATATTCAATATATGTGAGAAAAAGGTGCACTTGAAGTGTTTTATTGTGTTTTAAGTGGAAAAGGATCAAAAGTGCAAAGTTAGAGAAAATGTGAAATTTGTGTATGAATGCTGAAAAACGCATGCTCAATTTGTGTAATTTTTCTGTGTTTGTGTGAAGCTCTGAACGTGAAGTGTGATACATAGTTGGAAAGCCACTGAAAAGAGGATCGTTTTGGCATAAAGAACACCCTAATCGGAATCCAAACGAGAAAGTTATGATCAAAATGGTGACATCAATTGAGTTGTGCCGTACAGAACTGCTGTGTCACATTCCATGCCTTGTTAAACCTTCAAATCTTGGAGTTTTTGTAAGTTCTTTATATGGATAGAAAGCCAAGGAAGAGAAGATTGCGTGAGCACAAGAATCCTTCAACTCGGAGTACTGATATGGAAGTTATACGCGAAATGGTGAGACTGTGCACTGCAGTTCGACCAGAGTTCGACCACGATAGGAGCGGTTCGACCAGGTGTCGTGGTCGAACTAGAAGCCTGAACAGCGCAAAATCGGGATTTTTACCCCCTGCTCATGAATTTTCATGCTTTCTAAGAAAAAGTCCTTCCTAGGTCCATAAGTAGAGCTTACAAATATAAAAGGGGATGTAGATCACACCAAAAAGAGTCATATTGGAGAGGAGAGCAAAACAAATCATCATACATCCCACAAGGGGGGGATCACCCCCCAACCATCATTCACATCCTTTCCTCCATCTATCCATCACTTTGAAGAATCGTTTGTGGAATCAAGAGGAGAACCAAGAGGAGGATTCAAGACGGAGAAGGACGTGACGCCGCCGCATCTAGGGTTTATTTTATTTCCTAATTTATCTTGTAATTTTCCAGATATCCGGGTAAGATCTATCCAACACCCATGATTGTTCTTCGTAACATCATGGGCTATAGCCTTTTTGGTAGAATTAGGATTGTGAAGGTTTTTACGAATTAATTGAAATTTCATGTTTAATCTCCGTACAACACTACTTGTGGATTTAATATATATATGATTGTGCTTTCTTAATCCATATTCACGGCCGTTTTGTGCATCTTCAATTGGTATATAGAGTCTGAATATATATCTTGGTTGTAGATTGAGGGCGTTCACCGCTGAACAGGATTCCATTTTATGATTCTAAGTGAGGGGACTACGAAGCTTCATTAGAACTATCATATATGAACACTTCTTAATTGAATTGAATTCGGGTTATTAAGTAGGATAAAAATGATAATTTTATAGTACCTATAAAGGGAGATCATATACCAATTGGCCAAGGAAATAATTGATACTGATAGTACCTAGAAATGGGTTTGGAATTATATCTCTTGCTCTGAGGTTATTCACACATGTTACACGCATGTTTACTTGTGTCTATAGAGTAGATATGCATGGTTTAGTGATGTGTCCATATTCCACAAGTAAAATCGAACATCATCACGAAAGAGAGATTAATGAGTGAAACTTAATTATTCTAGAGCTACCTATTCTCCTACTTGATCCACTTTCGTATTCTTCTAGTGATATTTTATTTTATTTGTTATTTTAATTAATTGTTTAGTAGATTATAATTAAATTCCAAAAACTATATTGCTACACTTGTCTTAATTAATTAGTAAATAATTAAATTGATAATACGCCGTCTTTTGGGTTCGATATTCACTTGGTCGCTTGCTTAAGCTGCAATTGATATCCTTAATACTTGGGGATAAATTTCGCGTGAAAAGAAAATGCGCATCAATGCCCGATTCCTTAAATATATCATATTAAAGAAGAGAAGTTTGAATGGAGTAGAGACAGTGAATCTATCAGAAAACTGCAGCTCGATCATTCAGAGGAAGTTGCCATAGAAGTTGAAGTATCCGGGAAGCTTTACAATTCTATGTGAGATTGGAAAGGGGCCGGTACAAAAAGCTTTGTGTGATCTTGGAGCAAGCATCAACTTGATGCCCTTATCTATATTTAAGAAGCTAAGTTTGGGGGAGCTCGCTCCCACAATAGTGGCTCTACAATTGGCGGATAGGTCAATGACTTTTCCGAAGGGTTTGATTGAGGATGTACTTGTAAAAGTAGACAAGCTTGTTTTTACAGTGGATTTTCTTGTGCAAGAGATGGAAGATGACAAGGATAATGTCCCTCTTATTCTGGAAGGCCAATCCTTGCCACAGCTGGAGCTATGATTGATGTCTAAAAGGGGGAGCTTATATTGAGAATGGATAACGAAGAGGTTCTATTCAACCTTAATAGGTCAATGAAGATGCCAATGGAGACGCAATATTATAGCATTGATTTGGTGGAGGAGATCGTGAAAGAAGATATGTCTTTGATCCTTTCAAAGGATCCCTTGGAGACATGCTTGGCGTAGTCTCTTACTTTTTCCACCATGGAGCTAGATGAGCTCTCTAATGAGGCATGTATTGAATTTCTTAAAAATTTGCTTGCCTTGGGTGATGACAGATATGAATCTAAAAGAACCAAGCTTGAAGAAGTTAAGTGGACTAGGCAATACCTCCCATTGGATAATGAAAGCACACCGAAGGAAGAAAAGAAGGAGGAGTTGAAACCACTACCGGGGTACTTGAAGTATGCCTATCTAGGTGATAATAAAACTTATCTGGTAATTTTATCTTCTTTCCTTACAGATGATCAACTTATAGAGTTGCCAGATTGGCTTAGGAAATATAAGTCGGCTATTGGTTGGACTCTTGATGATTTGAAAGGTATTAGTCCATCGTATACATAAGATAAGATTGCTAGATGAAGCTAAGGGAAGCATTCAGAACCAGTGGAGGGTTAACCCCGCGATTCAAGAAGTGATTAGGAAGTAAATCCTAATGTGGTTAGATGCAGGAATTATATCCCATTAGTGATAGTCCCCATATGAGTCCATTGCATGTTGTAGCTAAAAAGGGGGGTATGACTATTGTGAAAGCCGATGATGGGGAGATCTTAGCCACTAGGATTCCTACAGGATGGCGTGTTTGTACGAATTATAAGAAACTGAATGAAAATACATGCAAAGACCATTTCCCTCTTCCTTACATGGATCAAATGCTTGACCGTCTAGCAGGGTATGAGTTTTATTATTTCTTGGACGGGTATTCGGATTATAATCAAATCATGATTGCTCCCGATAATCAAGAAAAGACTACTTTTACTTACCCTTATGGAATCTTTGCTTTTACGAAGATGCCTTTAGAATTATGCAATGCACCTGCTACATTTCAGCGTTGCATGAAGAATAGCTACAAAGAACACCTCTTGATCTTCTAATGTATTCGCCAAGTTTAATCCTGACGTCGTGTGGGCGACGATCTTCAGAGTCTTCTTAATCTACTCCTAACCCTCTATCCATGTTAAAATAGCACAGTAGGGTTCCAAAAAGCTAAGATGACTTATATATGGGCTATAGCAGGGACCAGGAGGAGAAATTGGAGTTGGGCCTCCATTGGGCTTAAGTATCCAAGCTTAGCCCAAAGCTTATACATAAGTTCAATAATAATAATATAGTCCACTAAAATATTATTACTGCGCTGCTGCTCCAATCCCATAATTACGTTACGGGCTCCTTCTTATTATGAGCCCGACAGCCACCCCATGTTTAAGATATACAATGCACATTAATTAATTAAGTTACTGACAACTCAAATTAATTAATATCTCATCCAAGAGTAGTACCACTCAACCTTATTATCTTGCCAGAATTAATCCACTATTCTACAATCAACAACACACCATAGAGACAACACTATTCTCTAACTCACCGAGTTTATTGATTTAATTACATGTAAATCTCACCCATTGACGAATTAAAGAAATACATACTGTATTACATGTCGAAGTTATTGTATAGGAATTAAGAGCACGCACATCCATAATAACCGATTTCAAGTTCTCCTATATAGAGAGTGCAAGTCTAACGATCTCAAGCGGTCCTGCTCAAGACACACTATGTGCACTAATGTAATTCTATAGTCAAGACAAACTAATACCAATTCACACTACAACCATGCCGATAGAGAGTCCCCGTCTATCTCGGTTGTGAGCATCTGTTTATACTTTATAAGAAAATCGATAATATGATCTTTCGTAGGTTGTCGCACAATATATTATCCACAGTATAAAGTAAATGAACTTTTGCACAGACATATAAATAAACAATTTATAATAGTGGTGTGCACAGATATTGGATTTAACCAAAACTGTACCGAAACCACACCGAATTAATCCCAAACCGAAAAAAATTGTTGACTTTTTGACTTTTTCTGAACCGAACTGATTTTTCGTTTAGTACGGACTTGGATATTTCCCATTTTCTCATACCGAATATTGGATATAACCAAACTGAACCGTATCGAAAACCAAATTTAAATTATGCATTAAAATTATATATAATATATCTATCTTATTATTTATAGTTTATACTTTATATGTCACGAATTAATTAATTATACTCTAATAATTATAATGCAATCATAATTAATAAATTAAAATTAATTATAATATAATTACAAATAATAATAATTATATCTAATTCTCCAAATATTTATTTATTACTATATATTGAAAATATATATTTCTTAAAGTAAAATAAATTTCTAAAAAAATAGGAAATAAATAAAATAATACGTTCAAAGTTCAAAGTATTATTTAAGAGAACATAATAAATAAAAGTAAATGGTACCTCTAAAGTCTAAATTCAATTGTACACTTAATAAATAATTTTTATATTTTATATTTATTTAATGAAGATAAATGCAAAATTTAAATGATAATCCATATTTATGTTTAAAATATTATTAGATGGACTTTAATTGAAATAAACATTAAATTTAAAGTTAAAGGTTTAAAGAAAAATCTAAAATTATTAAGTTTTTTTTTATCTTAGTACTATTATTTTTTAGGGAACACATGAGATCGTCTTATGTAACACTATTTTATATTTTTTAAATAATTATCAATTTTTATTAAATATATTTTCACTTTTCATTAAAAGTTTATCATTCTTTATTTATAATATGAATTGTTTATGAAATAATGCAATGCACCACTTTCGCTTTTCATCAATTCGAGTATAAATTTTTATTCAAATATTATCTCTTCTTATATGTCTCATGAAAGTGAAATTCTTAATGTGAATTGTGAAGCAGTATTACAGAAGTCTTTTCTTACTTTTTAAAGTAATATTACCTTTTATTAATATATATATATATATATATATATATATATATATATATATATAATGCTACTCTTAATGTGAACTAACCAATGTCTGTCTCTACTAGTTCGAGATTCAAACGGTCGAACTGGCGGTTCAACCGAAAAAATAAAATTACCTCATTTTAAAAATGTTTTAGTATTTTATATTTTATATTATTTATTATACAATAATATAGTGAAGCTAGTTCATTTTGTGATCTTAATACTGCCATAAATATAAATATTAAATATTCGACAATTTAGAATTTAGAACAGTTTTATATTAATAAAAAAAATTTAATCACACCCATACACTTATTTAGGTTTGTTTTATATTAATAAAAAATAAAAAAAGGCACAATTAGGGTTTTAAAAAATCAAAGCCGCAGTCCCTCTGAAGTTCAAAACAACTTGTTGTTCTCGCTCAAAACAAGTTTGAGAAATTTCTCTTTCCCCAACTATCGCATCTCTCTTCAAAATAACTTTTTGTTCTCTAAGCTCCTCACCACACGTACGAATTGGAGCGCTTTTAATTTTATGTAAAAATGTATTATTGAATTGTTGTTGTGTTCTCTCTCAATTTTAGATCAGTAATTTTAATTAAATAAAACAGATTGAAAATGTTGTTGTCTTAGAATGAAATTGAGTTGTTTGGATATAGAACCGTCTTTCTCAATCATACATATAACTATTCGATTTCAAGATTAAATTATTGGCTAGATAATTATTATAGATATACCATTATATATATATATATATATATATATATATATATATATATATATATATATATATATATATATATATATATATATATTGTGTATATATATTAATAACATTATTAACATAGACCAGAACAGTTGATTATTTTAATTTAATATAGTTTGGTTACAGTGAGACTAAAATTAGCATTTGCAACTAATCCAATTTTTGGGGTTAATAATTGATGGAGTAGGATAAGTTAACGTTGGGTTTTTAACTAGATCGTTACTTGATAATATGATATTACATTATTATATTATGAGGTACAAGCAAATTTCAATTTGTACTCGATCTTTTGTTTACATTTAATTGTGCGAATAAAACTTATCAAGTGCTGACCTTTGAAATTTTGGTGTCTGCAATGCAGGAAGGAAATCAGTATAGATTTTTTTAGTACATAATGGCTTCAAACTCAAAATATGATGCTTCCAAAAGTTCAAAAGATCTTCCTCAAAGTGGTAAATAAGAGATTATTTTAGAAATAATTCATTAATTCTTTAAATAATAATGATAATATTTATTTTATATTGTATTTACTTATATAGTCATGTGATTTTACAGTAACGAGTAAAAGAAAAAACGACTCCTCAATTATGTTCAAGTCCTCGTACTCCTACCCCTACTCCTACTCCTACTGGTGACCTTATCCTCCTAGTAATCAGATTGATGGTTCAACTCTCAATCCACAAGAGTCAAATACAATTCCAGGTGAAGGTAATCCTGATACCTCATCACATGTTAAAAAAAAACAAGTTTGAACATAAAAAAAGGTTTGGAGTGTGGATTCATTATGATGAAATTGATGGTAAAGAAAAAGTTAAATGTATTTGGTGTGATAAAGAGTTACAATGTAAGAGTGACAAGGGCACTTCAGGGTTATGGAATCATGTGAGAAAACATTGTAAGAGATGTCCACCGAAAGTTAGAAAAGAGCTTCAAAAGAATGATAAAGATAAAGATCAGAAAGTTCTTAGTTTTCAAAATTCATCTAGTGTAGGATCTTCTGAACGTAATTTGGTTGTTTGGGAGTTTGATCAAGAAAAAATTCGTGAAACTCTTATTAGGATGATTATAAGGGATGAACTTCCTTTTAGATTTGTGGAGGGGGATGGGTTTAAGGATTTTATTGAGGCTGCAGTTCCTCAATTTGTTATTCCATCTAGATGTACAATTGCTAGAAACTGTTATTCTTTGTTTGTGAAAGAAAAAAAGAAGTTGAAAGCCATCATTGAATCTCAGTGTCAAAGTCAAAGAGTTTCTTTAACTACTGATACTTGGACAAGTATACAAAATATGAATTACTTATGTTTAACAACCCATTTTATCGATTAAAATTGGAAGTTAAACAAAAGTATTCTGAATTTTTGTGTCATTAAAAGTCACAAGGGGGTGAATATTGGAAATGTTATTGATTTCTATATAGATGAGTGGGGTTTGAAGAAAGTAATGTGTATCACAGTTGATAATGCTTCATCTAATGATACAGTTGTCCAACAATTAAAAAAGAGGTTGTTAAAGAAATATGCTTTTATTTTGGGTGGGGAGGCTTTTCATATGAGATGTTTTACTCACATATTGAATTTGATTGTTAAGGATGGACTTGATATTGCTAATCAGTCCATTTAAAAAATTAGAGATGTTGTTCAGTATGTGAGGGGTAGTCCACAAAGAATGGATTTATTCGTGAAATGTTGTAGTGATGTTGGCATTACTTCAAAGGCACATTTGCAACTAGATTGTCCTACTAGATGGAACTCTACCTACTTGATGTGGGAAATTGCATTGATTTATCTAAAGCCTTTTGATAAGTTGGAAGACGTAGATACAAAATATGTCGCTGAATTTGGGGATGATGTTCCGAATGAGAATGATTGGGTTTGTGCTTCTTACTTTACAAAATTCTTGAAAAAATTTTATGATGTTACTTGCAAGTTGTCAGGTTCTTTGTATTCTACTTTCAATTCGTATTTTCTTGAGATTATGTGAGTTGTAAAAGAATTAGGAAACCTTCTAATTAGTGAGGACCAATGTTTGGTGTATATGGGTAAACAAATGAAATCCAAATTTGACAAGTGTTGGGGTGCAGTTAGTAAAATGAATGTGATGCTTTTCATTGCGGTGTTGTTGGATCCTAGATGAAAGAAATAATACCTTTGTGCTAAATTCAGTCAATTATATAGCGAGAAAGATGCAAATACTTTAATTGATAGGGTGATGAATTCTTTTATGAAATTGTATGAGGAATACAAGATTTTAAATGGTGTGATTGGTTCTTCTAGTTTGTATCAAAGTGTTGATATCGGTACCATAAATGATGAGGGTGAGGATATTGATGTGTTCTTCTTAAATCAAGAGAATGAGGCTGTAAAAGGGGAAATTGATATCTATTTAGAAGAGTTGAGTGAAAAGTATACAAAGAGCTTTGATATATTAGATTGGTGGAGAAAACATTCAGTTAGATACCCAATTTTGAGCAGTATTGCAAGGGATATTTTTGCAATTCAATCATCCATAGTGGATTCTGAATCAGCCTTTAGCACTGGTGGTCGTACATTGGACCATTTTAGGAGTTCTTTAACTCCTACTACAGCGGAGGTTCTTATTTGCGTACAAGATTGGTTAAAGGTCTCATCTAACTTATTTGATATTGAAGAATTAATTGCAGATATGTCTAATCTAGAAACAGGTATATAATTTTTAATTTGTAATCATATAATATTTTTTTTAAATTCCTTATTCCACTAAATATTTTTTCCCTTTACAGATGTTAGAGCTGATCCTCAAATTGAAGAAGCCGTGTTCTCCAGATCTTCACTAGATTATTGAAAATTTTTTAGGTACTTTATGTTTCATATTTTTAATTTAAATTACTATTATACTTAATTGTTTTAGAATTAAGTAAATATATAATATTCATTCATAATGCAAGATATTTTAATTATGTTTTGTAGATGAAAGTTTACGTGATGGCAATGGTCAGATAAACAAACCTCCATGATCACGATTTACGAATCATCAATATTGCACTTTATTTGATGAATATTTTGGTTGTCTATTTATTCTTATTTGGATTTTGGAAATTTAGGTTTTTTTTGTTTAAGTGATATTTTTCTAAGTATTTATGTGTGCAAAAATCCATTTATCATGAAAAATCCGATCCGATCCGCTCCGATCCGTCAATATCCATTTTTCCAAAAATTCATTCTGAACCGAACCGAAGTTTGGTACGAATTCAATATTAGTTTCTTTCTTTATGGATTCAATATCAGATTTTTTTTAAAAAACATCCGTACCGAAAATTTGGAAAAACGTTTGATCATATGATTCTCATTTCAAATAAATTGTTAAAACATTATTTCATACAAAAGCCAGACTTTTAGTATACAATCTAACAATCTCCCACGTATACTAAAAGATTATGATGCCATATCTGCTGACACGCATCTAATCCCCATTCCTTCTACATGCCCATCAAACGCTTTCGCTGGAAGGCTCTTGGTAAAAGGATCAGCTAGATTATCCTCCGATGCAATCTTAGAAACAACGACCTCCCTTCTTTTAATGATGTCTCGTATCAGGTGGTACTTGCGCTCAATGTGTTTACTCGCCTTATGGGCTCGTGGTTCCTTCGAGTTTGCTACTGCACCATTGTTATCACAATAAATTGTGATCGCTTTAGGCAAACCAGGAATCTCATCCAAGTCCATTAAGAAGTTTCTAAGCCATACTACTTCTTTAGCTGCCTCAGAGGCTATTACATATTCAGCTTCCATGGTAGAGTCCGCAACACATTTATGCTTTACACTCCTCTATATTATGGCTCCTCCTCCAAGAGTAAACACATAACTCGAGATGGATTTATTAGCATCCCTATCTGACTGAAAATTCGAATCAGTAAAACCCAAAGGTAATAAAGTATCTATCCCGGTAAACCAGCATACAATCCCTAGTCCTTCGCAGGTACTTCAAAATATGCTTTACCGTAGTCTAATGCCTTTGTCCTGGATTACTTTGATACCTACTGACCATGCCTACGACATAATAGATATCCAGTCTCGTACATATCATAACATACATGAGGCTTTCTACTGCCGAAGCATAAGGTACCAGCTTCATTTCCTCTATTTCTTGTTGTGTCCTTGCACACATATCCTTTGATGGAGGTATTCCATGTCTGAAAGGTAGAAAATTTTTCTTGGAATCTTGAATGCTAAAACGAGCTAGGATTGTATCAATGTATGAAGCTTGGGATAAGCACATCATTATTTTCTTGCGATTCCTTATTAATTTGATCCCTAGAATGTGTCCGGCTTCTCCTAAGTCCTTCATCTCAAACTGCTTGGATAGTTATACCCTTACGCCCGACAATACCTTTACATTGTTTCTAATGAGAAGAATATCATCCACATAGAGTACAAGAAATACCACTACATTTTTGTCACACTTCTTGTACACACATGATTCATTCGGATATTGAATAAATCCATATGACTGGATTACTTCATCAAAACGGATGTTCCATGATCTTGAAGCTTGTTTCAATCCATAAATAGATCTATTAAGCTTACACACAAGATGCTCTTCGTCCTTTGCAATAAATCCATCTAGTTGCTTCACGAAGATGTTTTCCTCAAGACTTTCATTCTGGAAACCTGGCTTGACATCCATCTGCCGTACCACATAATCCATGTTGGCAGTAATATACAAAAGAATCTGGATTGACTTAAGCATGGCCACATGCGAGAAGGTTTCCACATAATCGATTCCTTCTTTCTGAGTATATCCTTTAGCAACAAGCCTTGCTTTAAAAGTTTCCACCTTACCATCAGATCCTCTTTTTCTTTTATAGACCTACTTGCATCCAATAGCTTTTACACCATCGGGTGGTTCTACAAGCTCCCAGACTTAATTAGAATACATGGATTCTATTTCAGATTTCATTGCCTTTTGCCATGATTGAGCATCCTAATCTTGCGGTGCCTCATTGTAATTCCATAGGTCAATTTCATGTTCACCAGGGACCAAGTCAGAAGACTTTTCCAATCCCATGAATCTATCTGGTTGTCTCACAACCCTCCCACTACTATGAGGCTCCGCAGGCAATTGTGTATCAAGTGTAACACGCGGTGCAGTGTCCTGTGGTATATCCTCTTGTATAGTTGGTATTATGTTAGGTGTTTCCTCTCTTATTTCATCTAGAACAATTTTACTCATAGTTTTGTGGTTCATTACATAATCCTCTTCGAAAAATCTAGCGTTCGTGCTTATGATCACCATTTAGTCTTTTGGATTATAAAACAAACCACCCTTCATTCCTTTAGGATATCCTACAAATAGACAAACTTTCATACGCGACTCAATCTTATAAATATCCATCTTCAACACGTGCTAGAGCACCCTAAATCCGAAAGTGTTTCAGACTAGGTTTTCGCTTAGTCCACAATTCAATGGGTGTGGAAGCTACCGATTTAGAAGGTACTAAGTTAAGAATGTAAGTCGTTGTTTCTAAGGTGTATTCCCAAATCAAATTTGCTAATTCCAAATAACTCATCATTGATCTTACCATTTTCATAAGTCCTATTCCTTCTTTTTGCTACACCATTCTGCTGGGGTGTGTCTGGTGCAAAAAATTGGGATTCAATCCCTTCCTCTGATAAATAATTCCTAAACTCTCCCAAGAAGTATTCACCACCACGATCAGATCATAGTGTTTTGATATATTTTCCAAGTTGCTTTTCCATATCAGCCTTGTACTCTTTGAATTTATCAAAGCGCTCAGACTTGCGGCGCATTAAATAAATATATCCGTATCTAGAATAGTCATCAATGAAAGTGACAAAATATTCATAACCCCCTTTTGGCTGGACAGACATAGGATCACATAAATCAGAATGAACCAAATCTAACAAATCCTTGGCTCCATACCCCTTTGCCTTAAAAGGACTTTTGGTCATTGTTCCTTCCAAGTGGGATTTGGAAGTTGGATAATTTTCAACTACTAATGAACTCAGAGATCCATCAACTATCAACCTTTGAATCCTACTCAAATTAATATGACTCGGTCTTAGATGCCAAAGATATGTTTGGTTCATTTTCGAAGGTTCTTTTCTCTTATTAGTAGATGTATCATTCAATTCGATTTGTTACACTGTGGGAGTAATTGAATTACAAGTATACAAATTATCAATCAATGCACCATCACAGATAATAATTCTATCTTTCCTTATAACAACCTTGTCATTAAAAAAACAGAATATCCATCCATAAATAATTTAGAAACTGAAATTAAATTCTTTCTAAAATTAGGTACATAAAGACAATTCCTCAAAACATGAGTTCTATTCTTATTGGAAAAATAAATAAATGTCTCCCACTGCAACAGACACTACTCTTGTTGCATTCTCCATGAGTATGGTAATCTCCCCATCACTAAGCTGTCGAGTTTGGTGGAACCCCTGCAAAGAATTGCAGACATGGTCAGTGGCTCCAGTATCTACACACCAAGTGTCAGCAGATACAGCTGCTAAATACAATTCAACATCTAGTATAAAAGACTTATAATTCTTGTTCCCTTTCAGAAGATGGCAGTCAGCCTTGTAGTGTCCCAGCTGCTTGCATTTGAAGCACTTGCCCATAGGCTTCTTGACCACACCAGCTTTTGCTTTCACTTGGTTCACCAGTGATGAATATCCTAGCTTCTTCTTATTCCTACCCCCTTTTGGCCTAGGATAAGCAGCATTTTCAGCAATATGAACCTGAGGAGCTCTACAAAATAGTTCTTCCGCCACCAACAGTTCTGTCAGAAGTTATGCCAATGTGTACAAATATTTATTCATACCGTAGTTCAAGCGAAACTTCTCAAAACTCCTAGGTAAGCTTTGGAGTATGATATTGACCAGGGTTTCCCCATCGATTTCAGCTCGAAGAACTTCCAACTCATTGAGTTGGCCCATCATCCTAAGGACATGCTCCCTTACGGAAGTGCTCTCAGCCATTTTGGTGTTCATCAGCACAGACATTCCCTTCGACCTAGCAGGATGACTCTGATGCCCGAAGAGTTTCCTAAGATTATGCATCATATCATAGGCTGTGTTCATAGCTTGATGCTGAGTTTGAAGAACATTTGACATAGAAGCCAAAATATAGCACTTAGCTATCCTATCAGCTTTGACCCACCTATTATAAGTAACTCTTAGCTCTTCAGTAGAGGCATCAGTAGGTTCCGGAGGACATTCCTCAGTGAGAACAAAGATATAATCTTCAGCAGTTAAAATAATATCCATGTTTCGTTTCCAGTCAATATAATTTGTACCAGTAAGTTTGTGTTCTTTAAGTATAACAGAAAGTGAGTTGAGTGCCATTTGAAAATCCTGAGAATCATAAATACATAAACAGATCAAACACTTCGAATTTATCAATTTACCAACATCTCAAGCACCATGAATTTGCATGCCACGTTAGTGTGAACGTATACAAACCCGAACATTTACAAGAAAAGATTGTACTCATTAATTTCATTAGTCAACCTAACTTTAAGACAAAATAATAAATAGTCAGTTCTTCTTTAGCCATGCAAATAACAGCAGTGACTCCGTTGAGGAGGATACTTATTATTTACACCTAAGTGTACACCATTATTTGATCCCAAGTCCATTGCGCAAGCTTATGTGCCTTACAGTTGGATAAGTACACACGCGCTTGGATAACTTCCTATAATCATCATAAAGAAGTTTGTACCGGTGATCCATGAATAAACCCATCCGTTGTGGATGAAGGCCTATTGCCAACATGCAGGTTTACTCACATCAGTTACAAACCAACAATGGAGGCTGCGGGAATTAATTATCAATCCCCTCTCCCACTTAGTTATGTAACACCGAGGGTTTTTACATGCATATATTATTCAATAATAAAATAGCAACCTAGCATGCTACTATCATAGCAATTTAAAGCAATAAATCACTTAGAACATGCATACTAAACATATAACAATAATTGACAAATAAATCAATTAATTAAGTTATATAAAGGCGAATTCGATTGTTTGCCCCCAAGCATGAAAAAGGGCCAGCTGTCCATCAGCGCTGCTGCCCGCTGGGTTTCTGGATACATACACTCACGCCCAGCAATGGCATGCCACCGAGCATGCTTGCACGGCAAGCCACGAGTGTTGATTTCTTATTATCCGCCTAGTTTCATGCTTGCTTCCGTACGCCAAAGACCTGACGAGCATCCTTCACCCGGCAACAACATGACGCCCGCCATGAATCGTGCGACAAATATCTTGTACGCCCGACGCCATGCACTGTGCTACTGGAAAATATGTACCAAAAGTTTCTCACCCGGCAACAACTGTGCGAGCATGCTCGCTACCTGGCACACCGCCCGCCTGCAGATCTCCTACGCTCGATAGATATACACGTCATTGTGCGTAATCTGCTTTCTATCGTGCTCAACACCGAGCACCCCACACGGCTACCAGCCCCAAGCGTCCAGTTCCCATGCACGGCCAACACTGGGTGCCTAGCACCAATGCACGGCCATCACTGAGTGCCTAGTTCCCATGCATGCTTTCTGCCGTCGTGCGCAATCTGTACTCCACCGTACGTGTGATGCACTCCATCTACTATTTGAGCAAAACTTTTGATACAGCACAAAAGAACTACACTGTCATTGAAAATGAATTTTTAGCTGTTGTGTATGTTGGCGTTCGATCGTTTGGTTAGCATGAACCATTAGGGTTCCATGCAAACTAATAATCAGCGGAAGCAGTTAATGTTTAGAGTTCGCATTACCTTTCACCAGGGAATGTTGTTGAAGAACAGTGGTAGAGAATAACCTCTTAATCTTCTGTTGTATTCCCCAAGTTCAATCCCAACGTCGTGTGGGTGATGATCTTTATGATCTTCTCAATCTGCTCCTAACCCTCTATTTACTTTAAAACAGCGCAGAGTAAGGGTTCCAGGAAGTTGAGATGACTTATATATGGGCTACAGCAGGGACCAGGAGGAGATATTGGAGTTGGGCCTCCATTGGGCTTAAGTATCCAAACTTAGCCCAAAGCTTATACTTAAGTCCAATAATAATAATATAGTCCACTAAAATATTATTACTGCACTGCCGCTCCAATCCTATAATTATGTTATGGGCTCCTTCTTATTATGAGCCCGACAGTCTCCCCTTGTTTAAGATATATAATGTCCATTAATTAATTAAGTTACTGACAACTCAAATTAATTAATATCTTATTCGAGAGTACTATCACTCAACCATATTATCATGCCGAAATTAATCCAGTTGCAAGATTTACATGATAATTCTTATGAGCTCCTCAAGGGGACATCATCAACCTAAATAGGACATAGATTCCTTCTACAATCAACACCACACCATACAGACAATACTATTCCCCAACTCACCGAGTTTGTTGATTTAATACATGTAAATCTCACCCAAATGAATCAAAGAAATATATACTCTTACGTGTCAAGGTTATTGTATAGGGATTAAGAGCGCGAACATCCATAATAATTGAAATCAAATTCTCCTTTATAGACAGTACAAGTCGAACAATCTCAAGCGGTCCTGCTCAATACACACTAAATGCAGTAATGTGATTCTATAGTCAAGACAAACTAATACCAAATCACACTACAACCATACCGATAGAGAGTCCCAGTCTATCTCGGTTGTGAGCCTCTGTTTATACTTTATAAGGAAACCGATAATATGATCTTCCGCGTGTTGTCGCACAACATATTATCTACAATATAAAGTAAATGGACTTTTGGACAGACATATAAATAAATAATTTATAATATGCAAAAACATTTGATCATATGATTCTCATTTCAAATAAATTGTTAAAACATTGTTTCATACAAAATCCAGACTTTTAGTATACAATCTAACAGTGTATGCATTCAATAAGTTTCGATAGTATTTGTTTGGCGTGAAGACTATAGTGTACATGGAACATTTTGCGATTTGGTACTTGATGGAGAAGGAGGAAGCGAAGCCCAGGATTATTCGATGGATCCTTCTTCTACAAGAATTTGATATGGAATCTGAGACAAGAAAGGAACAAAAAATATTTTGGCGGATCACCTATCAAGGTTAGAGACAAGGGAACATCGCGATGACTCTTTTGAATACATAGAAGAGATCTTCCCAGATGAGAAGATTATGGCAGTGCTTGTTGAAGGAGCGGAGAGAGCTTGTGTAGTGGCTGCCCAATGAATAGAACCATGGTATGCGGATTATGTCAATTACATTGATGTAGGTGAAATTCCAAAAGATCTCAATAGGTATCAACTTGCAAATTCAAGAGAGATGTTGAGACTTTCATATGATATGATCCGTTCATCTACAAAATTTTTGTAGATTCTATCGTCCGTATGTGTGTGCCCGAGATGGAGACGGAGAGTGTTCTTGAATTTTGCCTTGCACAACCTAACGGAGGGCATTTTAGAGCTCAAAAGACTACAGCCAAGGTACTACAATCCACTTTATATTGGCCTACCTTATTTAAAGATTGTGAATCCTATGTGGCGACATGGGATAGATGTCAAAGGATGGGAAATATAAGTAAGAGAGGTGCCTCTTCAACCAAGCATTGTTATAGAGATCTTCGATGTATGGGGAATTGATTTTATAGGGCCGTTTCCCCCATCTAATGGATTCCTATATATACATCCTTCTTGCTGTTGATTATGTTTCTAAATGGGTGGAAGCAATTCCAACGCGCATGAATGATTCAAAGACTGTTTTATCATTCTTGAAGAAACATATTTTTACCCTCTATGGAGTTCCTAGAGCACTAGTAAGTGATGGAGGTTCACACTTCGTCAACAAGCTCATTGAAAAAGTTCTCAAGGACAATGGTGTTAAGCATAGGGTTACTACACCCTATCATCCTCAAGCGAATGGGCAAGCAGAAGTCTCTAACCAGCAAGTGAAGCAAATCCTGGAGAAGGTGGTGGGAACAAATAGGAAAGATTGGGCTATGAAGCTAGAAGATGTCATATGGGGTTCCATACGTCATACAAGACTGTGCTTGACATGTCACCTTATCAAATTGTCTATGGAAAGCCATGCCACTTATCCGTAGAAATTCAGCATTAGTCTTTTTGGGCAGTAAGGAGCTTGAACTTATCTATAAAGGAGGCTAAGGATTTGAGGTTGACTCATACAATCAATTGGATGAGTTTAGAAGTCAAGATTTTAAGAACTTGGTGATCTATAAGGAGTGAATGAAGACTCGAAGATAACTTATAATGAGTTCAAGCAAGGAGATGAGGTATTACTTTTTAACTCTCATTTGAAGCTTTTCGCAAAAAAATTAAATCGAAGTGGACAGGACCGTTCATTATTCATAGAGCCTGCGGAGAGGGGAGTTTTGAAGTTATGGACAAAAATAGAGACATCATAGCGGCAAATTGGCATCTATTGAAGCACTATAAGTCGCCGAATGATGCTTGTATCGTCTTTGAAGATACGCTACATTAAGTGGTACCGTCGTGACTCTCCGACGTTAAACAAGAGCACCTATTGGGGGCTTTTCCTCCTATTTTATTGCTTTATTTATTTCATGTGAGTAAAAAAAAATTATATTTAAGGTGATTACTAATCAGCAATTACATCTCTGTGAAACTTAGTTTCGACTATTGTTTCTACTAAGTTTGAGGGGTATGATGTACTTACCTCATTGAAGTAACAAGAGTATAATCTTTTCTTTTTAACGTTTGCTAGGGGACTTGATTTTTTGCGGTATATTGAAACTTTAACTGGTTTTGATGTATCATTTTTTTTGCAATTTGCCTAGTGTTTGGTAGTGTCTTATTTATTTTAGTATGAGTGGAGTATTATACATAGTTTTTATATAGTCTAAGAGTGGTTCTCTAGCTTTTGTTTTGGGTATTATTATGCTTGAGGTTGTATTATAGTTTAAGTTTTGCAGGAAAAGATGAGAAAAGTACGAAATTGTAGAAGTTTGGAAGCTTGTTTGACTAAACGCTACCATTCGATCAGAGTTTTAAAGTCGAACGATAGTCGAACGACATGCCTGAATATAAAACCAACTTACAGAAGCTCAGTTTGACAAGCAAGCATTGTTCAACCAGAACTTTGAGGTAAAATGACGATCGAACAGAACAGGGGAGAACAGGGGATGACTTTTCAATTTATAGAGGTACTGTTTGACCTAACATTGTTGTTCGAACAAGACATTTTTATCGAACGGAGGTCAAACAAAGTCACATTTTACGGGCAGACTCATGCAGTTTGACCAAAAGCTCTAGTTCGACCATGTTGTTCGAGTCGAACGGGGTCTAGAATGATAATTTAAGGTCAGTTTCTGCAATTCTTTCGACTTGTTTCCGTCACCTTTTCTCGAGCACTCATCAGATCTCGTAAGAACATCACTCAAAACTCTTCTCACACTTAATTCTTCCTCTCCGTACACTTCCACAACCAAGTTTTGAAGGATTCAAGTCCAATTTTGGGATATTTCATTCGAAAATTTTGGGGATTTTTGCCGTACATCACACACACCATGGTAGGAGATAAAGGTATGTTTTTGAACTTCTCAACTCTTGAATTGAAATGATTATGCTTAGTGAAGGTTGGGTGAGTGGATTAAAACATATGCTTAGTTGGACTTGAAGTGATTGAACTTTGTGTTCTTGTTGAAATTTTACATGAAGTTTGCAGATTCAATTTATGTTGGATTCTTGAAATTTTGTAAAATTGGTGATGCATATCTTGCGGGCTTGAGTTTAATTTTGAAATATATGTATGGGCTCGTTGATTTATGTGTTGATGTGGTGCAATTGAATGTGGAAGATGAGCATGCTTAAGGTTTTTGTTGAATTTATATTGATATTGAGAAGCATGTTTAATGCGTATAGTAATCTTAAGACTAGTGATTGAAATTGTCTCATGAATGAAAGTGTTGAGCATATATTTGTTATGATGATTAGATGAACACTTGAAATTTGAAGAAATTGAGTTTTGAGTTGATTATGGCATGTGAATTTGAAGTCTTGAGTAGAATTCATGCTTAAATTAGACTTAAGATTGGAATACTTGCTTTATCTCTTTTGTTGTGTATTGAAATATAATCTTTGTAGGTAAAGAGATTGCTTCATCTTCTAAGAGGAAGGAGACTAAGTTTCTTAGAAAAGGTGATGTTGCGATGATATAAAAGCTTGATAAGAAGAGACCTTCCGATTTTGGTATAAAGATCGAGGATTGGGAGGAGGAGTTATGGGCAGCTATTGCGAACAAGATAATGAGGACTCGTTATTAAGATGATCAAGCGATGGTACAAATGAACATCATCAATGATATTCGTTGGATGTTCAATCAAGTAGGGATCATTAGGTTCATGGAGATGAAGAGAGAGACGTATTTTCACATTACTACTGAGGTTTTATGCTCGATGAGATTCAATCATGGAGATCATTATCTTCCTTATGGTCTGTGGATGCAGATTGATGGACGGTTGCAACTGATGTATGCCAGTGAGTTTAATGAGATGATTGATTATGAGAATATATTGAAGTGGAGCATGCTGATTTTCATGCCGATGAGTTTTGGAGATCTATCTCGGGAAGGCAAGGTCGTTATAATTCAAACAATGCTAAAGCTGCCTTCATCCACAACCCCGTGATAGCTTATATGGACCGAATCCTAAGTAACACACTGTTTGCTAGATTCGAGGGAAGTTATATTCCTAGAGGAGAGTTGTACTTGCTCTGGTATATGTTAAATGGAGTCCGCTTCAACGTTGCGGCTTACTTTTTTCAGCAGCTGTACAAGTTCTCTACTCATGATTTCCAAAGAGTCAATATTGGAGGGCTGATTACTGTGTTAGCGGAGTACTATCGAGTTGACTTGAGTGGGCATAGGCTGATCGAAGGGAGCCTGATTTGATTATATCTTCCTATGTGAGAATAGGGTTGATTCAGCAGATGGATGATGTTTGGATGTTCATCCGTGGCAAGAATCTACTTTCTTTTCAATTTCCATTGTCGATTGTTAATCTCACGACTGTTCAGATGATACCAACCTATTGATGGATACGTTGGAGAATAGGGCCATTTCCAAGACTTATTTGGAAGAGGGAAATTGGAGACTTCTAGCTGAGATGCACCTACAGGGAGTCCACATTGATGAAGATATGATTTTGGTGGATGATTCGGTGGATTTTGTTGATGATAATCAGCCACAGCAGCCAGCGTTTATATACCCCGAAGATGGATTTTCCTTCGATACAGCAGCAACTGCAGCCACAGCATGAGTACTTTGAGCCACCGCCACAATAACAGCAGCAGGATTTTTTGCAGGCCCAGGATCACTTTTATCGAGAGCAGTTCAAATTGATGAACGAGCACTTCGCCACCTTGAATATGAACCAGCAGGAGATGAATCAATAGCTGGCATTGGCAAATACAAATTATGTTGCTCAACCTCCGATATGATGCTATTAATGGGAGAATGAGAGATATTAATGAGAATTATGAAGCTTTGGATATGAAGATCGATACCTTTCAAAGAGATTTTGACGATTGGCGCAATGATAATGATGATGATGATGCTTCGGAGGAGTAGTGGCGCCAGGTTTTTATCCTTGTCTGTTTCTTCTCATCTGCATTCTCTTTTTCACTTTATAGGTTAGGTTTTGAGTTAGTGGTGATGGTGTTGATTGAGATTCATGCGTGAGTGGTTTGTATTTGATATTGATTGATGATGGTGGATACACTTGATATGTTTGTTTTGGATGTTGATCGGATTGATTTGAAGAGTATGATGTTACTTCTTGATTATGCATGTGCACTTGTTTTTTATGCATGTTGATTTTATTGATGATAGGAATGTACCGTTATTGCTTGTAGTTTATGTAGATATTGATGTTGATTGCGTGCTTTGAAGAATGCTTAGGAATCTATTACCCATGTGAGAATTGGAGTCTTATGAAATAATGTTATATCAATTCATGATAGTTTATTCTTGTGAGTAAAATTAATATGTTGCATTCTAGAACTTGGCTTAGAGTCTTGTTTGAAGTTTATGATTGATAGATACTAGGACATGATCTTAGGCCATGATTGATAATTGAGCCACTTAGCCAAAATTTATCCTACGTTGAAGTTTATATCAATGGAAGCCCCATTGAGCCTTAAAGATATTTTTCTTTGGCAAGCCTATTATAAAAAGCCTTATTTACCTATACTTGCCTTGAAATACCCAATTTACTAATAGAGAGTTAAGGTGAATACATTGCTCGATCATATAGTGATGAAAATAAATATGCGGTTAAATCTTGTGAAGGGGTAATGCTTGAAACTAGTACCCCAATTGCTTGAAAGGGTAGTACCAGAAATTGGTACCCTTGTACTTTGAAGAAGAAGAAAGATGTTGATTCCAAGTGAAGCAAGAAAAGAAGTATTGAAAGAATTATGAGAATGATGAAGGAGAAGAAGTACTAATTGTTGCTCGTCCCGAGGAAACGCAATCAAAATATAGGAGTAAGTGTAAATTTCACAAGTCCATCTAGCGAAATACAAGTCATACCTACACATGCAACTCTATCAAATAAAAACAAGTATCACTTGCATCATAAATTTCATTCATGCCAAACATCACTCAATTATAATACAATTCGGAGTACTAAGTCATCTAGCTTACAGGATAAGTGTTTACTCTCGCACTCAAGTGTAAAAGATATACACTTTAAATAGGTTAGTATGTACGCACACTCCGACTCATATTTCCGCGTAACCATAATCTTGGCAAAAAGGTCTCTAAAATCAACTTATAACCACTTCGTTACTAGGATCACAAAGGGCTTGCTTTTGGGTTGTAATGTTGGCTCTTTAGTAGAGGTAGGAAAATATAGATAAAGTGACTAATTCACTAGTAGAGAATTACCTTGGAATTTTGATTTTCATCAAACAACTTCTTCTCTCCTTCTCATTCTAATGATCTTGGCGATTCAACTTTTCCTCTTTTTTCTTGGCATCAACATCATCTTTCTTTGTTTCTTCAAAGAACAAGGGTACCAATTTCGGGCACTACCTTCTAAGCAGTTGGGGTACCAGTTTCAGGCACTACCCCTAACAAGATTTAACCATTTCTTTCTTTCCTTCAAATTCATGCTACTCAACCCAAATTTTCTTCCTTTCTTCTTCACATTCAAGTTAGCATTTATTTACCTCAACTCTCTACTAAAGAATAGGGTATTCAACATGGCTCAAGTAAAGGATAAATAAAAGGTTTTTTAATCAAGTCTTGCCAAAGAAAAAGCTTGTAAGGGCTTAAAGGGCTTCCAATGATTTATACAGTACACGGGAAGGTAAAATTTGGCAAAGTGACTCAAATAATAATAATAGCCTAAGATCATGTCCTAATAACTAATCAATCATAAGTCTCAAATAAGACTCCAAGCCAAGTTCTAGAATACAGTTATATGAACGATTCTTAAAAGAATAAACTGTCATGCATATATGTAGCATGATTTCATATGGCTCAAATTCTCACATGGGTAAATAGAATCCTAAGAACTCCTCATAGCATATAATTAAGATCAATTTCATAATGAACTCCACATATTTAACAAGTTATACATGCTTCTCATCAACAAAATCAACACATGCAAAATACGAATGCAACATACTTAGCAAAGAACCCATCATAACAATCCAAATCAAGTATCTCCAACCAATCCATCATCAAGTATAAAGTATCACACCTCAATTGAAATCTCAAACCAACATATCAAATCAGAATATAAGTAGACATACATGCCACTCATCTTTGCAAATACCCATCCCGTAAAGAGAAAAAGAGAAAGGGGATGAGATGAAGCAGACAAAGGAAAAAAACCTGGCGCAACCTACTCCTCTGGAGCGTCATCCTCATTATCATCATCACTCATCTCCATACGCCAACGGTCAAAATCCTTATGGAGATTATTCAGCTTCCTATCTAGCTCACGCTCATCAGCCTGCATCTTTCCCAATCTCCTATCCATCTCCACGTAGTTAGTATGCAACACGGTGTATCTCATATTAAGTGCGGCATAACTAGTGGTAAGCAAGCCCAGTTGGTGTTTCGTTTCTTTCTGCTCGTTGTTCAAGTTAGCAAGATGCTCATTCATCAACCTAAACTGCTCCCTGAAGTACTCATCAGGTCCGCCCCAATACTGTTACTGTGGCACTGCTGGAATGGGTTGTGGTGGCATCCCATGCTGCTGCGGAACATCCATCTCAGGATGAATCTAATCCGCTCCATGCATCTCACCATGCTCATCATGCTGCTGCTGTTGTTGTGGCCCTCGCTTCCCTTCATCTACATCCCTGAAACGTACATCTGAGCCACAATCCTCAAATTACCGCTTCTCAAGCACGTGATTGAGATAATCTCGTACGCCAACGTGTTCATCAACTTTTTACCCTCATTCCGGATCGTTGTCAAATTACTCACATCGAATGGGAATATGAAAGAAAAGGGCTTAGATCCCCTCGTGTAAAACTAATCTCCATCGTGATGATGAGCAAATCTAGTTTTACACATGCACTCATGAGTAGATCAGATCCTCAAGGATAGGTGTAATGCAGTAAAGTTCATGTGGTATGACTCAGCCACAGTAGTAAGCAATCCACCGATATTTACTCTCTGAAACATAGAGCTCCTGAATCAGATATGACCCCACATTGAACCTTACTCCATTCAACATACACCATAGAGCGTAACACTCTCCTCTCGACACGCAACTTCCTTCAGAACGGGCAAACAGTATGTTGCCCATGACTCGATCCATATATCTAAGAACATGATTTTGAATCAGAGACGCGTGAGCATCCTTGGTTTTGAAATCCATATCCTCTCCAGAAATTGCTCTCCAAAAATTATTTGCATTGAAGTACCCATTCTCATTCCTGGATACCCCCCTTGGAGTTTCAAACAGCACGTTGAAATCCTCCACTGACCATGTTCTCATCTCGCCTCCCAGCTAAAATGAGCACTCATAAGGGAGAGGACTGATCCTTTCTTGAATGTGATTGAGCATAACACCTCAGCAATCACATGAAAGTACGTCGGCTTCTTTAGCTCCATGAAGTGGCGAATCCCTACTTGATCAAACATCCACATGATGTCATCTCGGATGTGTATTGTAATCATGGCCCTATCATCCGTGTATCTCGTTCGAGCAATCTTATCAGACATGTCGCCCCATCAATCTTTTATTTCCTCCCAATTTTCCATACAAATCTTAAAATCCTTAGGCAGCCTCTCCTTAAGCCTTAGCTTCATTGTGACTTTATCCTTACGAAACGGCCTATCTTGCATTTTCTTTGATCGGGCCTCTGTCTCCTTTCCTTTTCCTAGAAAACAATACTTCAATACCAAATGAAAACAAGAAAAGTAAATGCGGCCTAGTTCAACTAATTATACTTGAAACTCTACTCAAGACTTCAAGTTTAAACGAATATAGTCAATTCATATCAAGCATGCTTCCAGATTCTGTGTCAAATGCTTCACAACAATGAAACATACACATTCTATTTCAATTCCACTTCAAATTCAACTTTTCAAGAGGAACTATCAACATCTTCATCAACCACATCAATTCTTTAAGCATGCCTTTATCAAAAATTCATAATTGAACTCAAAATTCAACATGCTTCACTTCACTTCTCAAATAAATCATCAATTTCACATAAACATCAAGGTCTAACAATAAATCAACGATTAAAATGACCCATCACTTGATCATATGAGATTTTCACCAAAACTTCAAATTGCACCATGGATTCACATAAAAACAAGTTTAATGAACTTACCCACTCATAATCAAGCAAAAGAACTTCAATCCTAGGGTAATAGGGTCAAAAGCACATACTTTTCGATCCGGACATGGCTTATATGAACTAATTACAAAAAATCTCCAAATTAGATGAAGAAACCCTAGTTTTGCAACCAAATTGTTCCAAATCCATGTGAAATCGAGTGAAGGAAGGATATAAAGTGGTTTAATTTGAGTAAAATCAAGTAAAATCGAAGTTTGGAAGAGAGAGTTTTTGATTCAAAGAGGATTCGAGTGAGGGTGGTGTGAAAAGTGATCGAAACAGGGGTAAAAATCGTGATTAAAACATTACTTACCTGTTCAGTTTGACCCAAACAAGGTGGTCGAATTGCCTTGTCGTGGTCGAATCGGGCTTCTAGATGATTTTCAGCATTTGGTTCGACCTGAACCGTTGGTCAAACCAGAGTGTCGTGGTCAAACCCACCCGTTTAGAACTTTTAGGTAGTCAGTTTGACCTGAACTCCAGGTCGAATCATCTATGCTTGGTCAAATCTACCTGTAATAATTTCTCTAATCGCTTATTCGACCTACTCCTTCGGTCGAAGCCTAATCGAACCAAATCGTGTATGGTCAAATCAACCTGTAATGAACTTTCAGGTTCACTATTTGACTTGGGCTGTTCAGTCTGACCATTTTTCTTGGTCGAATCGAGCTCCTGTTCCTTCGAAATCCAATATTCTTCGTCCTCTGCACACTTCAAGCTCAAAAACAAATATTAGGTACCAACATGGAGCAAGAACTATACTAGAGAATCACTATTAAGTCTCATAAAACATGTGCATACACTCCACATACGACTCAATAAATAAAACACCACTAAACATTAGGCAAATTGCAAAAACTTGACACATCTAAACCAGTGAAAGTTTAAATATGCCGCAAAAAATCAACTCCCCTAACAAACATTACAAAGAAAAGATTATACTCTCCGTGCTACGATGAGGTAAGTACATCACACCCCCCAAACTTAGTCAAAACTAAGTTTGCAAGAAGATGTAATTTTTGATTAGTAAGAACGTCAAATATAAAAATTTCTTACCCACACTAATGAAATAAAACAATAAGAAAAGAGGGAAAGCCCCCAACAGGCACTCTTATCTAACGTCGGAGAGTCACGACAGTACCATATCAATGCAAGGTATCCTCAAAGACGACGCAAGCATCATCCGGTGACTTATAATGCTTCAATCGATGCCCATTCGCCGCTATGATGTCTCCGTCTTTGTCCATGATTTCAAAACTCCCTCCTCCGCAGGCTCTATGGATAATGAACGGTCCTGTCCACTTTGATTTCAATTTTCCTGCAAAGAGCTTCAAACAAGAGTTAAGAAGTAATACCTCATGACCTTGCTTGAATTCCTTGTAAGTGATCTTCGATTCATGCCATTTCTTCATTCTTTCCTTGTAGATCACCGAATTCTTATAAGATTGATTCCTGAACTCGTCTAGATGATTGATTTGAGTCATCCTCAACTCCTTTTGATTCTTAAAATAAAAGTTCAAGCTTCTCAATGCCCAAAAAGCTTTATACTGAATCTCTACGGGTAAGTGGCACGGCTTTCCACAGACAATTTGATACGGTGACATATCAAGCACCATCTTGTACGTAGTTCGAAACCCCCACAAAATATCATCGAGCTTCATAGCCCAATCCTTCCTATTGGTTCTGACTACTTTCTCTAAAATTTTCTTCACTTGTTGGTTAGAGACCTTGGCTTGCCCATTAGCTTGAGGATAATAGGGTGTAGTAATCCTATGCTTTACACCATAATTATTTAGCACTCTTTCAAGAAGTTTGTTGACAAAGTGGGAACCTCCATCGCTTATAAGTGCTCGAAGGACTCCATAACGGGCAAAGATATGTTTCTTCAAGAAAGACAACACATTCTTTGAATCATTCAAGTGGGTAGGAATGGCTTCCATCCACTTAGAAACATAGTCCACAGAAAGAAGGATGTATAGAAATTCATTAGATGGGGAAATGGCCCAATAAAAACAATCCCCCATACATCGAAGATCTCTACAACAATGCTTGTCTGAAGTAGCATCTCATCTCTTCTACTTATGTTTCCTATCCTTTGGCATATATCGCATGTCGCTACATAGAATTCACAATCTTTAAACAAAGTTGGCCAATAAAGAGCAGATTGAAATACCTTAGCTGTGGTCTTTTGAGCTCCGAAGTGTCCCCCCGTTAGGTTGTTGATTGGTCATATATAGTCTTGATGACCAATTAAAGAATTTATCGAATCACAGGGAGGAAGGTACTAGAGTTTAAGCAATCTCAAGTTTATCGTGATTTTATAAGGACAACGAAATGGAATGGATATCTTGCAAATAAATGCAATTTAACTAATGCAAGAAATAAATGATAAAATGAATGAAAGATGAATGAGTTCCAAATGATACAAGGATGAGATTAGCAACAATCATGGTATAGATAATAAAGAAATCATACAATTAATTCTAATCTCTCATGGACAAGGCATAGGAGCGATCACTAATTCCACCTAAAAACTCTCTCGAAATGGATAGGATATAAACCCTCAACAAGGCTCCCAAAAGCACATAGGATCGAGAAAAAAATGAACACCTCCCAATAGGTACTAATTACTCTATGAGTTCCCTAATTAGGTACTAAATCATAGGCAATATTCCCTTTTAAGGTGCTATGAATTCACTAATGATTTTGGTCCCCTCATCTAATCAACCAATCTCTCGATCAAACTAATCAAATGTTCTATCAAAGAGTTCTAAATCTAGAAGGATATCTCTAACTCATTCTAAATTAATGCACATGAAGTGTATGATGAAATGATTCAATGAACTATCCTAAACATATAATTGATTTCTCAATCTAATCACATGCCCATGACAATTAATCACACATATCATCATATACATCAAGCAATCAACATTCAATGATAGAAATACACAAAGCCCATTCAAGATTAAAATCAAATTGCATAAAAACTAAATTATCCAACACCAATCATGGAGCTAATCTCACAAAGGAGATTACCCTATCATAGTCTTAGAAAAACCAACATAGACAATTGAATCTACAAATTCCATGATCAAACTATAAAGAATGCACAGAAATTAGAATTAGATTCCCCCTTTGAAGTTCTTCAATGGAGATCTCCTTCTTCTTCTTTTAAAATCACTCTCCCTTGCTTCCTTGATCACTTAGATGGTGGATTTGATGGAGGGGATCAAGTGTGGATGGATGGATGAAGAATGGATGAAGGTGATGGTATAAAATGGAGAAAATGGTGTTTGATCTAGGTGTAGGAGTGAAACCCTTTGAAAATTCTGATCAAATTTTGAATTATTGGGTATTTATACCCCTTGGGAAGCTTCTAGAAGGATTCTGATTTTTTACAGATTTTTGCACAGCACGAGTCATGTGATGCAACACGGCCACAGGATGGCCGTGTTAGGTGAATTGATACTGCCGTACGGCCTCTCCTTACAGGCCCGTGTTGGCTATATGGGCCATGTTCTGCGACACGACTCGTGCACCCGACACGATCAGCCGTGTTGTTGCTACCTTATTTCCTTCACTGTTTTAGCTCGTTCTCCCTCGTTTCAACTCTGAATTGAGATCCACTTTTTCCTACATCTTCCTTATCATGTCTAGCATTCAATAAAAACATATTAACAAAATAAAAACACAAAACACAACTAAATAATACATAAATATGGATAAATTAATACAAAAACACATAATAAAAGACACGGAAATCTAGGTAAAAATATCACTCATCAATTGTGCATGGAAAAAATCAAGAACACTCTCCAGCTCTATCTCGGGCACACACCTACAAATGATAGAATCAGTATAAATTTTGTAGACAAACAGATCATACCATATGAACGTCTCAACATCCCACTTAAACTTCACAAGTTGATATCTGTTGAGATCTCTTGGAATTTCTCCTACTGCAATGTAGTTGACATAATCTGCATACCATGGATCCACTCCTTCAGCAGCAACAACACAAACTCTTTCCGCTCCTTTAGCAAACACTGCCATGATCTTCTCATCAGGAAACATCTCTTCTATGTATTCAAAAGAATCATTACAATGCTCCCTTGACTCCAACTTTGATAGGTGATCCGCCAACACATTCTCCGTGCCTTTCTTATCTTGAATCTCCATATCAAATTTCTGCTGAAGAAGGACCCATCTAATGATCCTTGGCTTCGCTTCCTTCTTCTCCATTAAGTATCGGATCGCAGAATGATCCGTATACACAATGGTCTTCATGCCAACCAAATACTGTCGAAACTTATTAAATGCATACACAACAGCTAGAAACTCATTTTCAGTGAAAATGTAGTTCTTTTATGCTGCATCAAAAGTCTTACTACCAATTGTTGGGCAATTGGATCGTGCGGTTCAACGTGATCCGTTAGGATAAACAGTAAACAAAATCAGCGGAAGCAATAATGTGTTTACCGTACTTCAGGGTTGATGTAGAGTCTGAATCACTGCAGAAGAACACCTCTTGATCTTCTGCTGTATGTCCCAAGTCAACTCTGGTGTTGGGTGGTCAACAATCCCCAGAGTTCTCTCAATCTGCTTCTCTCTAACTCACGTCAAAAGAGGCGCAGGAAGTTAGGTTTCCAGAAGCTGAGATGACTATTTATATTGGGCTACAGCAGGGACCAGGAGGAGAAATTGGGCTGGGCCTCAATTGAACTTAATTAACCAAGCTTAGCCCAAAGCTTTTAATTAAATCCAATAATAATAATATAGTCCACTAAAATATTATTATTGCACTACCCGTCCAATCCCAAATTTATATTCTGGGCTCCTTCTTATTATAAGCCCGACAGTCTCCCCATGTTTAAGATATTCAATGTCCATTAATTAATTAAGTTACTGACAACTCAAATTAATTAATATCTCATCCAAGAGTAGTACCACTCAACCTTTTTATCATGCCGGAAATTAATCCACTTGCAAGATTTACATGATAAACCTTATGAGCTCCTCAAGGGGACATCATCAACCTATGACGGACATGGATTCCTTCTACAATCAACAGCACACCATAGATACAACACTACTTCCCAACTCACCGAGTTTGTTGATTTAATACTTATAAATCTCACCCATTGATGAATCAAAGAAATACATACTGTCCTACGTGTCGAGGTTATTGTATAGGGATTAAGAGCACGAACTTCCATAATAACAGAGATCAAGTTCTACTATATAGTCAGTATAAGACGAACGATCTCAAGCGGTCCTACTCAATACACACAAGTGCACTAATGTGATTCTATAGCCAAGACAAGCTAATACCAAACCACACTACAACCATACCGATAGAGAGTCCCCGTCTATCTCAGTTGTGAGCATCTGTTTATACTTTATAAGGAAACCGATAATATGATCTTCCGCGTGTTGTCGCACAACATATTATCTACAGTATAAAGTAAATGGACTATTGCATCATGCATATAAAATAAATTATAAGATGCAATCATTTGATCAATGATTCTCATTTCAAATATTGTTATAACATTGTTCATACTAAAGCTAGACTTTTAGTATACAATCCAACAATCTCCCACTTATACTAAAAGACTATGCTGCCATGTCTTCTGCCATACATCTGATTCCTACTCCCACTACACGACCATTAAAAGCTCTCGCCTTAAGGTCCTTGTAAATGGATTTACTAGGTCATCATCCGATGCAATCTAGGCGACATCAACCTTCCCCTCATCATACGATTTCTCGTAACAGGTGGTACTCGCGCTCCATGTGTTTAATTGCCTTATGGACTTGTGATTCTTTCAAGTTTGCAACTGCACCAATATCATCAATGTAAATTGTGATTACCTTGGGCAAACTTAGAAACACTTCAAAGTCCATCATGAAGTATCTAGAGTCATATAGATACTTTGGCTGCCTCCCAGGCTCCAATTTATCATCTTTCCATGATGGAGTCCGGAGTCTGAAATATATTTCTATATAACACTCCTCCACATTATGACTCTACTTCCTAAAATTAAACACATAACCTTCGAGGAGAATTTACTGCCGTCCAATCTGACTAAAAATCCGAATCTACGTAATCCACAAGAAGCAGTGAATCTGTCCAGTAAGTGTATATATGATAACCAGTCCTTCTCAGGCACTTCATATATATCTTACCACAGTTCATCATTCTTGTTCCGGGTTACGTTGATACGCACTGTTCTGCATCCAGCAAAACAGATATCCAACTTCGTTCACTGCATTCCTTAGATTAAGCTTCCTTATTTGCCGAAGCATAAGGAACCGCTTTCATCTACTTTATCTTCTTTTTGTGTCTCAAAGACACATTTACTAAGATAATTACACATGCTAAACGAGTATGGACTGTATCATTTATGAAACTTGAGATAAGCATAACATCCTTTCACGTGATCCATATTACCGTGATCAAAAGGATGAATTTTGCCTTTCTTAAGTCCTTCATCACTACCGCTTTATTAACCGTACCCATACGCCCGATAATACTCTTTCATTGTCTCCAATGAGCAAGATACTATCTACGTATAGTACAAGAAACACCACCACGTTTCCGTCACTCTTTACAACACACAAGACACATCCGCTCATTGATTTAAATCCATGCCACTGGATTACCTAATCAAAACAGATGCTTCACGATCTCAAAGCTTGCTTTTAGTCCATCGCTGGACACTTTTAAGCTTACTATCAAAATGCTATTAGTACTTTGCAATGAATTACTCTGGTTGCTTCACATAGATGTTTTCCTCAAGACTTCCAATCAGGAAAGCTGTCTTGACATCTATTTGCTGTCCCTCATAATTTAATATGAGCAGCAATAAATAAAAGAATCCGGATCAACATAAGCATAGCTACTAGCGAACATGTTTCCTCATAATCGAACCATTTCTTTCTGAGTACATCTTTTCGCAACAAGCTTTGCTTTCAAGATTTTCACCTTTCCGTATGATCTTCTTTTATTTCCTATGATCACTTGCAATGGTTTTTACACCATTTAGTGGTCATACAAGTTCCCAGACTTAATATAGAATTCGTAGATTCTATTTCAACGTACATTGCAACTTACTAAGATTCCGCATTTTAATCTTGTAGTGCTATGTCGTATCCGTGGGATAATACTATGTTCACTAGGGATCAAGTCTCACGACTCTCCCAAACATATATTTATGAGTTGTCACACAACCCTCCCACTACGACAAGGCACTACATGTAATTGTGTATCAGACATGACACGCGTTGCAGTTTACCTTGTGGTATATCCTCTTGTACACTTGGTACTTATACTTAGTGTTTTCCTCTCACTTCCTTTAGAACAACTTATACATGGGCTTGTGATTTATTACATAGTCCTTTTCCAAAAATCTGGTCATTGTGTTAACAATTACCCTTCGATCTTTTGGACTAAATAAATCACTATCCATTTTTCTAGAATATCCCATATACAGACAAACGTTTCACGAATTACTGTATCTAGGGCATATCCATAAAATGAATTTAATTATTCCAAATAATTCATCATCTATCTAATCATAACCATAAGAGCCTAATACCTTCTACCCACCACACCATTCAGCTGGGGCATGCCCGGTGTAGTCAACTTGAGATTTAATCTCAACTTCTGATTAATAGCTCCTAATTATCCTAAGAGGTATTTACCACCACGGTTAAACCGTAATGACTACCTCTTGCCTGGATAATATTAGGTTCGCTTGAATCAGAATGAACTAATTCCAACATATATATCTTTGGCTCTACACCCCACAGCCTTGAAAAGGCAGTTAATCATTTTTACTTCCAAGCAAGACTCGCAAGTCCGATAGTTTCCACTTCAGATAAACCTTACGGTCTATCGGCTATCAACTTTTGAATCCTACTTAAGTAAAATGAATTAGTCATAGACGCCAAATGTATGTTTAGTTCATCTCCGAAGGTTCCTTTCTCTTACTAATATTAGAAGATGCATTATTAATTACTATTTATTGCATCTGTGGGATGTACATGATTCAAGAGTATACTTTTTATCCACCAACGTACTTTAACGGATTATAGCCTCATTCCTCATTACTATGACCATGTCATTTAAATGAAATGAAGTATCCATCCGTTAATGCATAGAAACCGAAATTAAATTCTTTCTATGAAACGTACGTAAAGACAATTTCTCATAATCAATCGTTTATTCTTATCATGAGATAAATAAACAACTCCCACTGCAATAGCCACTACCTTTGTAGTTTTACCCATGTCTTAATAATCTTATCCTTACTCAGTGATAAACATTTAGTGATTCCAGTATCTACATACTTCGTGTCAGTAGATGCCATCACCAATCATGTTTAAACCATTAGTAAATAAGATATTAAACTTGTTCACATTATGATGAAAATTGGCTTTCTTTTGCCACATGTTTTGTCAGAAGTCTCCCACTATATACATCTTCTAGTATTTCAGGTAGAACTTTCTCAAAACATCAAGGCTAAACATGGAGAATAAAATTGATCTAGGTTTCCCTTTCAATTTATACTCCAAGCTTTTCCAATTCATTCATCAAATTCTATCATGATCTTGCGCCTTTTAAATTACTCAAGTATCTGAAGAGTTACATGAGTTCATCATATTTCTATGATCCTCTCATCTCTTCACTAAAGACTTTAATAGGCATCATGAGCCGTCCTTTGAGAGAACACATGTATTTTCTTAAGCAGTAAATTTCAAAATTAAGATTCTTTTCTAATCAGTTAATTTGGACAAGTAAATATAATTTCTTTTAGTTAACAATTAGTGAGATAATACCATTCGAAATTCAGAGAATCACAAATAAATATACTGATCAAAACTTCGAATTTTATCCTTTTATATTGTTTCCCTCAAAACAATATAAAATAAAATTCACCGACATCTCAAGCACTGTGAGTCTGCAAGCCACGTTAGTGTGGACGTTTACAAACCCGAACATTTACAAGAGAAGGTTTTACCCATTAATTTCATTTGTCAACCTAACTTTATGACAAAATAATTAATAGTCGGTTACTCTTTAGCCATGCAAATAATAGCAGTGACTCCGTTGGGGAGGATACTAATTATTTACACCTAAGTGTACACCATTATTTGATCCCAAGTCCACTGCGCGAGCTTATGTGCCTTACAGTTGGAGAAGTACACACGCGCTCGGTTAGCTTCCTACAATCATCAATTATAAGTTTGTACCAGTGTACCGCACACAAACTCATCCGTTAGGGAGGAAGGCCTATGCCAACACGCAAGTTTATGTGCCACATTACAAACAATGGCTTCGGTCGCGGCTGGGTGCTTCTCGGCAGTGAGCGGCGATCGGCGGCAGGTGGCTAGCATGTGCGGGCGGCGGTTGCTGACCGTGAGTGCAGGCGGCGGCTGTGTATTAGGGCAGCAGAATTTGGGCTGCCTTGTTGGGCTTCCCTTTTTATTTGGCTTTGGGCTGGGATTTGGGCCCAAACTTTAATCAAAAGGATATTGGGCTCTATTTTAATTAAAGTGGATTTGGGCTTGATTCTGTAGTTCATGGGCTGATGGTTTAATTATAAGGGCCCAATTCAGTAATAAATAAAAGGCTGACTCAATTTATTTTAATTTGGTTGTTGGGCTTATGGGTCCAATTTAATTAAAATGTGTTTTGGGCTGCTGGGCCAATATGGATTGCTGAATTTAATTAATTGTGGGTAATGGGCCAAGCATGATAAATTAATTTTAATTAATGGACTAATTTTGTGCTAGTGGGCTTGGTGGGATTAATTTAGTTTTGGGCTAAGATTATGGGCCATAGATAATGAGCATGATTAATTAATTAATCCGCTGCTCATTTTGTGCTTATTTGTTGCTCTTGGGCCCAAAATTAATTGATCCACTAATTATGCAATTAATTAATGTTATATAACTGATTAATTGATTTAATTGACAATTAATTGTTATATATGAAATGCATGTTCTATGTGATTTATTTATTTAAATTGCTGTTAATAGAAGCATGCTAAGATGTATATTTTATTTATGAAATATTATATGCATGTTTAAAACCCTCGGTGTTAAATAACTAAGTGGGAGAGGGGATTGGTAATAAATTCCCGCGGCCTCCATTATTGGTTTGTAAGTGATGTGAGTAAACTTGCGTGTTGGCATAGGCCTTCCTCCCTAACGGATGAGTTTATTCACGGATCACTGGTACAGACTTCATAAATAATTATTGTTTGTAATGTGGCACATAAACTTGCGTGTTGGCATAGGCCTTCCTCCCTAACGGATGAGTTTGTGTGCGGTACACTGGTACAAACTTATAATTGATGATTGTAGGAAGCTAACCGAGCGCGTGTGTACTTCTCCAACTGTAAGGCACATAAGCTCGCGCAGTGGACTTGGGATCAAATAATGGTGTACACTTAGGTGTAAATAATTAGTATCCTCCCCAACGGAGTCACTGCTATTATTTGCATGGCTAAAGAGTAACCGACTATTAATTATTTTGTCATAAAGTTAGGTTGACAAATGAAATTAATGGGTAAAACCTTCTCTTGTAAATGTTCGGGTTTGTAAACGTCCACACTAACGTGGCTTGCAGACTCACAGTGCTTGAGATGTCGGTGAATTTTATTTTATATTGTTTTGAGGGAAACAATATAAAAGGATAAAATTCGAAGTTTTGATCAGTATATTTATTTGTGATTCTCTGAATTTCGAATGGTATTATCTCACTAATTGTTAACTAAAAGAAATTATATTTACTTGTCCAAATTAACTGATTAGAAAAGAATCTTAATTTTGAAATTTACTGCTTAAGAAAATACATGTGTTCTCTCAAAGGACGGCTCATGATGCCTATTAAAGTCTTTAGTGAAGAGATGAGAGGATCATAGAAATATGATGAACTCATGTAACTCTTCAGATACTTGAGTAATTTAAAAGGCGCAAGATCATGATAGAATTTGATGAATGAATTGGAAAAGCTTGGAGTATAAATTGAAAGGGAAACCTAGATCAATTTTATTCTCCATGTTTAGCCTTGATGTTTTGAGAAAGTTCTACCTGAAATACTAGAAGATGTATATAGTGGGAGACTTCTGACAAAACATGTGGCAAAAGAAAGCCAATTTTCATCATAATGTGAACAAGTTTAATATCTTATTTACTAATGGTTTAAACATGATTGGTGATGGCATCTACTGACACGAAGTATGTAGATACTGGAATCACTAAATGTTTATCACTGAGTAAGGATAAGATTATTAAGACATGGGTAAAACTACAAAGGTAGTGGCTATTGCAGTGGGAGTTGTTTATTTATCTCATGATAAGAATAAACGATTGATTATGAGAAATTGTCTTTACGTACGTTTCATAGAAAGAATTTAATTTTGGTTTCTATGCATTAACGGATGGATACTTCATTTCATTTAAATGACATGGTCATAGTAATGAGGAATGAGGCTATAATCCGTTAAAGTACGTTGGTGGATAAAAAGTATACTCTTGAATCATGTACATCCCACAGATGCAATAAATAGTAATTAATAATGCATCTTCTAATATTAGTAAGAGAAAGGAACCTTCGGAGATGAACTAAACATACATTTGGCGTCTATGACTAATTCATTTTACTTAAGTAGGATTCAAAAGTTGATAGCCGATAGACCGTAAGGTTTATCTGAAGTGGAAACTATCGGACTTGCGAGTCTTGCTTGGAAGTAAAAATGATTAACTGCCTTTTCAAGGCTGTGGGGTGTAGAGCCAAAGATATATATGTTGGAATTAGTTCATTCTGATTCAAGCGAACCTAATATTATCCAGGCAAGAGGTAGTCATTACGGTTTAACCGTGGTGGTAAATACCTCTTAGGATAATTAGGAGCTATTAATCAGAAGTTGAGATTAAATCTCAAGTTGACTACACCGGGCATGCCCCAGCTGAATGGTGTGGTGGGTAGAAGGTATTAGGCTCTTATGGTTATGATTAGATAGATGATGAATTATTTGGAATAATTAAATTCATTTTATGGATATGCCCTAGATACAGTAATTCGTGAAACGTTTGTCTGTATATGGGATATTCTAGAAAAATGGATAGTGATTTATTTAGTCCAAAAGATCGAAGGGTAATTGTTAACACAATGACCAGATTTTTGGAAAAGGACTATGTAATAAATCACAAGCCCATGTATAAGTTGTTCTAAAGGAAGTGAGAGGAAAACACTAAGTATAAGTACCAAGTGTACAAGAGGATATACCACAAGGTAAACTGCAACGCGTGTCACGTCTGATACACAATTACATGTAGTGCCTTGTCGTAGTGGGAGGGTTGTGTGACAACTCATAAATATATGTTTGGGAGAGTCGTGAGACTTGATCCCTAGTGAACATAGTATTATCCCACGGATACGACATAGCACTACAAGATTAAAATGCGGAATCTTAGTAAGTTGCAATGTACGTTGAAATAGAATCTACGAATTCTATATTAAGTCTGGGAACTTGTATGACCACTAAATGGTGTAAAAACCATTGCAAGTGATCATAGGAAATAAAAGAAGATCATACGGAAAGGTGAAAATCTTGAAAGCAAAGCTTGTTGCGAAAAGATGTACTCAGAAAGAAATGGTTCGATTATGAGGAAACATGTTCGCTAGTAGCTATGCTTATGTTGATCCGGATTCTTTTATTTATTGCTGCTCATATTAAATTATGAGGGACAGCAAATAGATGTCAAGACAGCTTTCCTGATTGGAAGTCTTGAGGAAAACATCTATGTGAAGCAACCAGAGTGATTCATTGCAAAGTACTAATAGCATTTTGATAGTAAGCTTAAAAGTGTCCAGCGATGGACTAAAAGCAAGCTTTGAGATCGTGAAGCATCTGTTTTGATTAGGTAATCCAGTGGCATGGATTTAAATCAATGAGCGGATGTGTCTTGTGTGTTGTAAAGAGTGACGGAAACGTGGTGGTGTTTCTTGTACTATACGTAGATAGTATCTTGCTCATTGGAGACAATGAAAGAGTATTATCGGGCGTATGGGTACGGTTAATAAAGCGGTAGTGATGAAGGACTTAAGAAAGGCAAAATTCATCCTTTTGATCACGGTAATATGGATCACGTGAAAGGATGTTATGCTTATCTCAAGTTTCATAAATGATACAGTCCATACTCGTTTAGCATGTGTAATTATCTTAGTAAATGTGTCTTTGAGACACAAAAAGAAGATAAAGTAGATGAAAGCGGTTCCTTATGCTTCGGCGAATAAGGAAGCTTAATCTAAGGAATGCAGTGAACGAAGTTGGATATCTGTTTTGCTGGATGCAGAACAGTGCGTATCAACGTAACCCGGAACAAGAATGATGAACTGTGGTAAGATATATATGAAGTGCCTGAGAAGGACTGGTTATCATATATACACTTACTGGACAGATTCACTGCTTCTTGTGGATTACGTAGATTCGGATTTTTAGTCAGATTGGACGGCAGTAAATTCTCCTCGAAGGTTATGTGTTTAATTTTAGGAAGTAGAGTCATAATGTGGAGGAGTGTTATATAGAAATATATTTCAGACTCCGGACTCCATCATGGAAAGATGATAAATTGGAGCCTGGGAGGCAGCCAAAGTATCTATATGACTCTAGATACTTCATGATGGACTTTGAAGTGTTTCTAAGTTTGCCCAAGGTAATCACAATTTACATTGATGATATTGGTGCAGTTGCAAACTTGAAAGAATCACAAGTCCATAAGGCAATTAAACACATGGAGCGCGAGTACCACCTGTTACGAGAAATCGTATGATGAGGGGAAGGTTGATGTCGCCTAGATTGCATCGGATGATGACCTAGTAAATCCATTTACAAGGACCTTAAGGCGAGAGCTTTTAATGGTCGTGTAGTGGGAGTAGGAATCAGATGTATGGCAGAAGACATGGCAGCATAGTCTTTTAGTATAAGTGGGAGATTGTTGGATTGTATACTAAAAGTCTAGCTTTAGTATGAACAATGTTATAACAATATTTGAAATGAGAATCATTGATCAAATGATTGCATCTTATAATTTATTTTATATGCATGATGCAATAGTCCATTTACTTTATACTGTAGATAATATGTTGTGCGACAACACGCGGAAGATCATATTATCGGTTTCCTTATAAAGTATAAACAGATGCTCACAACTGAGATAGACGGGGACTCTCTATCGGTATGGTTGTAGTGTGGTTTGGTATTAGCTTGTCTTGGCTATAGAATCACATTAGTGCACTTGTGTGTATTGAGTAGGACCGCTTGAGATCGTTCGTCTTATACTGACTATATAGTAGAACTTGATCTCTGTTATTATGGAAGTTCGTGCTCTTAATCCCTATACAATAACCTCGACACGTAGGACAGTATGTATTTCTTTGATTCATCAATGGGTGAGATTTATAAGTATTAAATCAACAAACTCGGTGAGTTGGGAAGTAGTGTTGTATCTATGGTGTGCTGTTGATTGTAGAAGGAATCCATGTCCGTCATAGGTTGATGATGTCCCCTTGAGGAGCTCATAAGGTTTATCATGTAAATCTTGCAAGTGGATTAATTTTCGGCATGATAAAAAGGTTGAGTGGTACTACTCTTGGATGAGATATTAATTAATTTGAGTTGTCAGTAACTTAATTAATTAATGAACATTGAATATCTTAAACATGGGGAGACTGTCGGGCTTATAATAAGAAGGAGCCCAGAATATAAATTTGGGATTGGACGGGTAGTGCAATAATAATATTTTAGTGGACTATATTATTATTATTGGATTTAATTAAAAGCTTTGGGCTAAGCTTGGTTAATTAAGTTCAATTGAGGCCCAGCCCAATTTCTCCTCCTGGTCCCTGCTGTAGCCCAATATAAATAGTCATCTCAGCTTCTGGAAACCTAACTTCCTGCGCCTCTTTTGACGTGAGTTAGAGAGAAGCAGATTGAGAGAACTCTGGGGATTGTTGACCACCCAACACCAGAGTTGACTTGGGACATACAGCAGAAGATCAAGAGGTGTTCTTCTGCAGTGATTCAGACTCTACATCAACCCTGAAGTACGGTAAACACATTATTGCTTCCGCTGATTTTGTTTACTGTTTATCCTAACGGATCACGTTGAACCGCACGATCCAATTGCCCAACAATTGTTGGGCAATTGGATCGTGCGGTTCAACGTGATCCGTTAGGATTAACAGGCAAACAAAATCAGCGGAAGCAATAATGTTGTTTACCGTACTTCTGGGTTGATGTAGAGGTTGATCCGTTGCATAGAACCACCTCTCAATCTTCTGCAGTATGTCCCAAGTTGAATCCTGCTGTTGTGTGGGCAACAATCCGCAGGATTCTCTCAATCTGCTCCTGTTCTTTCTAACTGTCAAATGAGGCACTGACTTAGGGTTAACAGGAACTGAGATAACTTATTTATAAGGGCTACTGCAGGGACCAGGAGGAGAAATTGGGCTGGGCCTCAATTGAACTTAATTAACCAAGCTTAGCCCAAAGCTTTTAATTAAATCCAATAATAATAATATAGTCCACTAAAATATTATTATTGCACTACCCGTCCAATCCCAAAATTATGTTCTGGGCTCCTTCTTATTATAAGCCCGATAGTCTCCCCATGTTTAAGATATACAATGTCCATTAATTAATTAAGTTACTGACAACTCAAATTAATTAATATCTCATCCAAGAGTAGTACCACTCAACCTTTTTATCATGCCGGAAATTAATCCACTTGCAAGATTTACATGATAAACCTTATGAGCTCCTCAAGGGGACATCATCAACCTATGACGGACATGGATTCCTTCTACAATCAACAGCACACCATAGATACAGCACTACTTCCCAACTCACCGAGTTTGTTGATTTAATACTTATAAATCTCACCCATTGATGAATCAAAGAAATACATACTGTCCTACGTGTCGAGGTTATTGTATAGGGATTAAGAGCACGAACTTCCATAATAACAGAGATCAAGTTCTACTATATAGTCAGTATAAGACGAACGATCTCAAGCGGTCCTACTCAATACACACAAGTGCACTAATGTGATTCTATAGCCAAGACAAGCTAATACCAAACCACACTACAACCATACCGATAGAGAGTCCCCGTCTATCTCAGTTGTGAGCATCTGTTTATACTTTATAAGGAAACCGATAATATGATCTTCCGCGTGTTGTCGCACAACATATTATCTACAGTATAAAGTAAATGGACTATTGCATCATGCATATAAAATAAATTATAAGATGCAATCATTTGATCAATGATTCTCATTTCAAATATTGTTATAACATTGTCCATACTAAAGCTAGACTTTTAGTATACAATCCAACAATCTCCCACTTATACTAAAAGACTATGCTGTCATGTCTTCTGCCATACATCTGATTCCTACTCCCACTACACGACCATTAAAAGCTCTCGCCTTAAGGTCCTTGTAAATGGTTTACTAGGTCATCATCCGATGCAATCTAGACGACAACAACCTTCGCCTCATCATACGATTTCTCGTAGCAGGTGGTACTCGCGCTCCATGTGTTTAATTGCCTTATGGACTCGTGATTCCTTCAAGTTTGCAACTGCACCAATATCATCAATATAAATTGTGATATCCTTGGGCAAACTTAGAAACACTTCGAAGTCCATCTTGAAGTTTCTAGAGTCATATAGATACTTTGGTTGCCTCATAGGCTCCAATTTATCATCTTACCATGATGGAGTCCGGAGTCTGAAATATATTTCTATATAACACTCCTCCACATTATGACTCTACTTCCTAAAGTTAAACACATAACCTTTGAGGAGAATTTACTACCGTCCAATCTGACTAAAAAAAATTCGAATCTACGTAATCCACAAGAAGCAGTGAATCTGTCCAGTAAGTGTATATATGATAACCAGTCCTTCTCAGGCACTTCATATATATCTTACCACAGTTCATCATTCTTGTTCCGGGTTACGTTGATACCCACTGTTCATGCGTTCAGCAACACAGATATCCAACTTCGTTCATAGCATTCTTTAGATTAAACTTCCTTATTCGCCGAAGCATAAGGAACCGCTTTCATCTACTATATCTTCTTCTTGTGTCTCAAAGACACATTCACTTAGATAAATTTACATGCTAAACGAGTATGGACTGTATCATTTTATGAAACTTGAGATAAGCATAACATCCTTTCTTGTGATCCGTATTACCGTGATCAAAAGGATGTATTTTACCTTTCTTAAGTCCTTCATCACTACCGCTTTATTAACCGTACCCATACGCCCGATAATACTCTTTCATTATTTCCAATGAGCAAGATACTATCTACGTATAGTACAAGAAACACCACCACGTTTCCGTCACTCTTTACAACACACAAGACTCATCCGCTCATTGATTTAAATCCATGCCACTGGATTACCTAATCAAAACAGATGCTTCACGATCTCAAAACTTGCTTTAGTCCATCGCTGGACAGTTTTAAGCTTACTATCAAAATGCTATTAGTACTTTGCAATGAATTACTCTGGTTGCTTCACATAGATGTTTTCCTCAAGACTTCCAATCAGGAAAGCTGTCTTGACATCTATTTGCTGTCCCTCATAATTTAATATGAGCAGCAATAAATAAAAGAATCCGGATCAATTTAAGCATAGCTACCAGCGAATATGTTCCCTCATAATCGAACCATTTCTTTCTGAGTACATCTTTTCGCAACAAGCTTTGCTTTCAAGATTTTCACCTTTCCGTATGATCCTCTTTTATTTCCTATGATCACTTGCAATGGTTTTTACACCATTTAGTGGTCATACAAGTTCCCAGACTTAATATAGAATCCGTAGATTCTATTTCAACGTACATTGCAACTTACTAAGATTCCGCATTTTAATCTTGTAGTGCTATGTCGTATCCGTGGGATAATACTATGTTCACTAGGGATCAAGTCTCACGACTCTCCCAAACATATATTTATGAGTTGTCACACAACCCTCCCACTACGACAAGGCACTACATTTAATTGTGTATCAGACGTGACACGCGTTGCAGTTTACCTTGTGGTATATCCTCTTGTACACTTGGTACTTATACTTAGTGTTTTCCTCTCACTTCCTTTAGAACAACTTATACATGTGTTTGTGATTTATTACATAGTCCTTTTCCAAAAAATCTAGTGTTTGTGTTGACAATCACCCTTCGATCTTTTGGACTAAATAAATCACTCTTCATTTTTCTAGGATATCCCATATACAGACAAATGTTTCACGAATTACTGTATCTAGGGTATATCCATAAAATGAATTTAATTATTCCAAATAATTCATCATCTATCTAATCATAACCATAAGAGCCTTATCCCCTCTACTCACCACACCATTCAGCTGGAGCATGCCCGGTGTAGTGAACTTGAGATTTAATCTCAACTTCTGATTATTAGTTCCTAACTATCCTAAGAGGTCTTCATCATCACGATTGAATCATAATGATGTGATATATTTTCCATGACGCTCACTGTACCAGCCTTACAATTCTTGAATTAATCCAAGAACTTAGACATGCAGTGCATCAAATAAATATATCGGTTCCCAGAATAATCGTTGAATATTCATAACCACCTCTCGCCTGGATATTGTTAGGTTCGCTTGAATCAGAATGAACTAATTCCAACATATATATCTTTGGCTCTACACCCCACAGCCTTGAAAAGGCAGTTAATCATTTTTACTTCCAAGCAAGACTCGCAAGTCCGATAGTTTCCACTTCAGATAAACCTTACGGTCTATCGGCTATCAACTTTTGAATCCCACTTAAGTAAAATGAATTAGTCATAGACGCCAAATGTATGTTTAGTTCATCTCCGAAGGTTCCTTTCTCTTACTAATATTAGAAGATGCATTATTAATTACTATTTCTTGCATCTGTGGGATGAACATGATTCAAGAGTATAATTATTATCCACCAACGTACTATAACGGATTATACCCCCATTCCTCATCATTATGACCATGTCATATAAATGAAATGAAGTATCCATCCGTTAATGCATAGAAACCGAAATTAAATTCTTTCCATGAAAACGTACGTAAAGATAATTTCTCATAATCAATCATTTATTCCTATCATAAGATAGATAAATAACTCCCACTGCAATAGTCACTACCTTCGTAGTTTTACCCATGTCATAACTATCTTATCCTCACTTAGTAATAAACATTTAGTGATTCCAGTATCTACACACTTCGTGTCAGTAGATGCCATCACTAATCATGTTTAAGCCATTAGTAAATAAGATATTAAACTTGTTCACTTTATGATGAAAATGGTTTTCCTTTGCCACATGTTTTGTTAGAAGTTTCCCACCATTTACATCCTCTTGTAATTGAGGTGGAACTTTCTCAAAACATCTAGGCAATTATGGAAAATAAAATTGACTTAGGTTTCCCTTTCAACTTCTATTCCATATATATTTCCAATTCATTCATCAAATTCTATCATGATCTTGCGCCTTTTAAATTACTCAAGTATCTGAAGAGTTACATGAGTTCATCATATTTCTATGATCCTCTCATCTCTTCACTAAAGACTTTAATAGGCATCATGAGCCGTCCTTTGAGAGAACACATGTATTTTCTTAAGCAGTAAATTTCAAAATTAAGATTCTTTTCTAATCAGTTAATTTGGACAAGTAAATATAATTTCTTTTAGTTAACAATTAGTGAGACTAAAACTATTCGAAATACAGAGAATCACGATTAAATTTACTGATCAAAACTTCGAATTTTATCTTTTTATATTGTTTCCCTCAAAACAATATAAAATAAAATTCACCGACATCTCAAGCACCGTGAGTCTGCAAGCCACGTTAGTGTGGACGTTTACAAACCCGAACATTTACAAGAGAAGGTTTTACCCATTAATTTCATTTGTCAACCTAACTTTATGACAAAATAATTAATAGTCGGTTACTCTTTAGCCATGCAAATAATAGCAGTGACTCCGTTGGGGAGGATACTAATTATTTACACCTAAGTGTACACCATTATTTGATCCCAAGTCCACTGCGCGAGCTTATGTGCCTTACAGTTGGAGAAGTACACACGCGCTCGGGTAGCTTCCTACAATCATCAATTATAAGTTTGTACCAGTGTACCACACACAAACTCATCCGTTAGGGAGGAAGGCCTATGCCAACACGCAAGTTTATGTGCCACATTACAAACAATAATTATTTATGAAGTCTGTACCAGTGATCTGTGAATAAACTCATCCGTTAGGGAGGAAGGCCTATGCCAACACGCAAGTTTACTCACATCACTTACAAACCAATAATGGAGGCCGCGGGAATTTATTACCAATCCCCTCTCCCACTTAGTTATTTAATTACCGAGGGTTTTTAACATGCATATAATATTCAGAAATAAAATATACAACTTAGACATGCTTCTATTAACAGCAATTTAAATAAATAAATCACATAGAACATGTCTTTCATATATAATAATTAATTGTCAAGTAAAAACAATTAAATCAGTTATATATCATTAATTAATTGTATAAAATGTTGGATCAATAAAATAGGCCCAGCTGACCCAAACTTTATTAGCATAAAATGAGCAGCCCATTATTAAAATAATTAAGCCCATTTATCCTGCCAATTTCTTCATTAAGGTCTAGCCTAATATTTAAAATCAGGCCCAACATTTATCCCACAATTAATTAAATACAGCAATTAAGGCCCAGCAGCTCATAAGCATTTTAATTAAATTTGGGCCAACAGCCCAAACCAAATTAAAATTGAGCAGCCATTAACTAAAATCTGAAATTGAGCCCAAGACTAATCCTATAATTTATTTGGGCCCAACAGCCCATTTCCAATAAATTAAAATCAGCCTAAACATGCTGCCCATTATCGAAGCCCAACCTCAATAAATCAGGCCCATGCAGCCCATTTCCATTTTAATTAAAAATGGGGACAGGCCCAACAGCCCATCACAAATCCTGCCCTAATCGATCAGCCACCGTGGCTTCATGATACTCCCAGCCGACAACGAAAAAGCTACTGCCTTTCGGTGGCCGGAGTTCTCCGGCACTATCAAGCCCCGACTGCCCCGCCGCGCTCACACCATGACCGGTCCGCCATGGACACGCCTGGAAGGTACAGTCTGTAGTGACAACAACGTGTGATCTCTCGCTGTCGATCACCACCGAGGGCCGCTACCTTCTGCCGTCCGTCGCCGGTACCCCAGACGTTCCAGCAGCGCCTACCAGCCACGACAGCGCCGGCTGCTCTCCAGGAATCACCAGGGAAGTTATGCCGGCTTCCATCCTCTCCGGCCGCCGCTGCTACAACGTGCCCGCCGCCATTGATTCCGACCAGAATGGCCTCTGATACGCCTGGAATCCACTTACCAGCAGACGTCCTCTCCGACCCGATCTAAATCGCCAAGGACCCGCCCGGAATCGCCAAGAGGCTTGCTCGGAATTACCAGGAGGTTCGCCCGGAATCTCCAGTCTGCTGCGATCAGTCCACGACACCATGCCTCCAGTCCCATCGTCGTCTCGCCGACAGCGATTCTCAAGGATCATCAGTCGTCCATCAGCCACGCCGCCAATCGAGTCCCGCCGACCAATCCTCGTTAGGCCGACAGCCATGAGGGCTTTCACCGAGTTTCACCGCTTTCACATGTCAGCCGTGACACCCATCTGCCTAGGATTCGATTTGTTCACCCCCCTTTTTCACCGGCCGTTATTCCTGACTGCTGACTTTTTCGTACTTGTTCCGGCAGCCACCAACATCATACAGTCGTGGGTTGTGTGTGTGATGTAAAGGCGTTCTCAATATACAACAAAAACCATCGACCAGCACATAGGAAATTCACACAAATATAATCCCTAATCTCAAGCCTTTTTTTTTTTTCGATGATAATAGAAACACGAGAACACACAAAAACAAGTGATTATATCCAGATCATTTCAAAAATAATCATATAATCACAAATACCCTAACCAACATGTCACGTCTCACCACGAAACCAACGCTCTGATACCAATTGTTGGGCAATTGGATCGTGCGGTTCAACGTGATCCGTTAGGATTAACAGGCAAACAAAATCAGCGGAAGCAATAATGTTGTTTACCGTACTTCTGGGTTGATGTAGAGGTTGATCCGTTGCATAGAACCACCTCTCAATCTTCTGTAGTATGTCCCAAGTTGAATCCTGCTGTTGTGTGGGCAACAATCCGCAGGATTCTCTCAATCTGCTCCTGTTCTTTCTAACTGTCAAATGAGGCACTGACTTAGGGTTAACAGGAACTGAGATAACTTATTTATAAGGGCTACTGCAGGGACCAGGAGGAGAAATTGGGCTGGGCCTCAATTGAACTTAATTAACCAAGCTTAGCCCAAAGCTTTTAATTAAATCCAATAATAATAATATAGTCCACTAAAATATTATTATTGCACTACCCGTCCAATCCCAAAATTATGTTCTGGGCTCCTTCTTATTATAAGCCCGATAGTCTCCCCATGTTTAAGATATACAATGTCCATTAATTAATTAAGTTACTGACAACTCAAATTAATTAATATCTCATCCAAGAGTAGTATCACTCAACCTTTTTATCATGCCGGAAATTAATCCACTTGCAAGATTTACATGATAAACCTTATGAGCTCCTCAAGGGGACATCATCAACCTATGACGGACATGGATTCCTTCTACAATCAACAGCACACCATAGATACAGCACTACTTCCCAACTCACCGAGTTTGTTGATTTAATACTTATAAATCTCACCCATTGATGAATCAAAGAAATACATACTGTCCTACGTGTCGAGGTTATTGTATAGGGATTAAGAGCACGAACTTCCATAATAACAGAGATCAAGTTCTACTATATAGTCAGTATAAGACGAACGATCTCAAGCGGTCCTACTCAATACACACAAGTGCACTAATGTGATTCTATAGCCAAGACAAGCTAATACCAAACCACACTACAACCATACCGATAGAGAGTCCCCGTCTATCTCAGTTGTGAGCATCTGTTTATACTTTATAAGGAAACCGATAATATGATCTTCCGCGTGTTGTCGCACAACATATTATCTACAGTATAAAGTAAATGGACTATTGCATCATGCATATAAAATAAATTATAAGATGCAATCATTTGATCAATGATTCTCATTTCAAATATTGTTATAACATTGTCCATACTAAAGCTAGACTTTTAGTATACAATCCAACAGCAGAACTTCTTCTCATTCATCTGCCCAAGCAGCACTCCTAGTGCTTGATCACTTGCATCACACATAAATACAAACGATTGAGCCCAATTTGGTGTGATCATGATAGGTGCAGTAATAAGTGCGTCCTTCAAAACCTGAAAAGCTGTTAGACATTCATTATCAAAAATAAAATGAACATCCTTTTCAAGTAAGTGAGATAATGGTTTGGAGTATTTTGAGAAGTCTTTGATAAATATCCTATAAAATCCTGCGTGTCTAAGGAAGGACCACACTCCCTTTTCATTAGTAGGTGGTGGAAGCTTCTCAATCGCCACCACCTTGGCTCTATCCACCTATGATGAGTGTGTAAATTCACAAGTTTGGCATCATGTTTTTGCTAGTTTTGGAGAGTTTTGAGGTGGAAATAGGTGGAAAACCTATATATATTGTGAATTAGCATGAATCAGGTGTTAGTGGAGCTATTTAAGTGGTTTTCATAGAAAAATCGAAGTGGAAGTGCCAAGAATCGAAGAGACAAAGTTGAGACCATGTGAACTGCCAAGGAGAGAAGTGGATTCGACCTGTTGGAGAAGGGTTCGACCTCTCCAGCAGGTCGAACCAGCAATGCAAAGTGGCAGAAGGTGGGTTCGACCACGACTCGAGGGGTTCGACCTGTCTATCAGGTCGAACCATGGTCGAACCAGTTCGCGAGAAAGTGGATTCGACCACGACGTTGGGGGTTCGACCTGTCGGTTGGTCGAATCGAGAGCAGAAATTATCCAGTAGCATGGTTCGACCTGTGGTTCGACCAAGACGGAGTGGTTCGACCTGTTTAAGAAGTCGAATCGAGTGCAGAATACTTCCAGTAGGTGGGTTTGACCTATGGTTCGACCTGCGGTCAATGGTTCGACCTGTTTGCTGAGGTCGAACCATCGTGCGGAAACTTACCTTATCCGTATTTTCGAGGCCAAAACACGTGTGATCACTTGAAAAGCCCATTCCAAACCCTAGAGACGTGATTACAAGTATAAAAGAAGGCTCATGTAGAAGAGGAAAACAACACAATACAAGGGAGTTTTAGAGAGCTTAAGAACGTGATGCACAAGAGGAGACTAGGAGGAGCTGTGACAGAGGTTCCGCTGGAGATATAAGTAAGATTGGTCCATCTAACCATGATTGTTCCTAGATCAATCATGGGCTAGAGCCACTTCGGTAGTTCTAGGGTTATGAAGGTTTCATGAGTTGATTTGTATTTCGTGTGTATACTCCATACAACACTACTTGTGGTTTATTTTATATAAGATTGTGCCTTTTTAATCCATACTCATAGTTGTCTTGTGCATCAATAATCGTAGTGTAGAGTCTGAATGCATAACATGGTTATTGATTGAGTGCGCTCACTAATGAGCAGGATTTATTGTTATAATTCTAAGTGAAGGGATTCCGAGGTTTTATTAGAACCGTCTTATATGAATGTTTGTTAATTGAATTGAATTCGGGTTAACAAGTAGGATTAAGAGTATAACTTTATAGTACCTAAAAAGGGAGATCAAATCGGGTTAGAGTACTAAATGCACGGGAAATAATTGATTATGATAGTACCTAGAAAGGGGGGTAAAGTATACATCTTGCTCTGAGGATACTCACACGTGTCAAAAGCTTATCTATTTGTGTCTATAGAGTAGATTTGCATATTCTAGCGATGCGTCCATAAACCACAAGGCAGAGTCGGACATCGAAACACGAAAGTATGAATTAACGAATGAAACTGGATGGCTTGCCGAACTACCTATCATCTTATTTGATCACAACTACTCTTCTCTTGTTCTTGTTATTGATTTGCTATTTTAATTGTTACGTAGTTTAAAAACCAATAATTACAATTCTCAACATAGTCATAATTGCTAGAAAATAACTAAAGTAATATTTACCCATCTCGTGGATTCAATATTTAACTTGGTCACCTTCGAAACTACAATTGGTATCCTTCAAACTTGGGGATTAAAATATCTTTTTGTTATTTCTAGTTTATTAGGGCTATTTATCTTGTTTTGCTGTTTTAATTCTAGTTCTTTTTAGGTGTGTGCTCACGAGATCAAAGAAAGGTAAACTTGAACCCTATAATCCTGAGATCGGAGCATCGTCAAGAAAGTAGAAGAAGAAGAAGAGCAAGGCAAAGACTATTGTTCCAACTGAAGCTCTGAATTTTGGAGTTGAAGTTGACGAGCAGATTTCGCAGACAATTGAAGCCACAAGTGAAGTTAATTCGGGAGTAGAGACAGTCAACATGGCAGCGAATCCGGATAATCTAGTCATCCGAGAGGTTTTCAGAAATAATGGTGCTAGAAATTTTGGGCTTCTAGGAGCGAGGGGAACTAATGCAGCTTTCGATCTTCATCCCGCTCTTATTAGCATGATAGAAAGGAACTCCTTTTCAGGAGGGTCTTTCGAGGATCCGCAGCAGCATCTAAACAAGTTCTTGGGGTATGCAAGTACTAAAAAAGACACAAGAGAGCATGAAGATGCTAGGAAGATCCTCTTGTTCAAATTCTCGCTTACTGAAAAGGCGAGAGATTGGTACGACACTATCAACGTAGCTGAGTACACCACTTGGGAGCAACTGCAGTTAAGGTTCTTGGAGAGGTACATGCCACCTTCAAAGGTGTTTAAGATGAAGCAAGATATTAACCAATTTGCTATCCGCGGAGGTGAGAAATTTCATGAATCATGGGATAGATTCAAGGACATGCTTAGGAAGTGTCCTCAACATGGGCTATCTAAAGCTCAATATATCAGTATATTCTACAATGGATTGGACTGTGATTCACGAGTGTTATTGGATGCTTCTTCTAATGGAGCATTGCTTAAAAAGTCATCTGTAGAGGCCGAGAAGTTGTTTGAAGATATTTCGATGAATTCGAGAGATTGGCCAACTGATAGAGTTAGAGGTACTTATGTCCTTGGAAAGGTAGCTCAGGTTGAACAAGCAATGGTGAAAACAAGTACAGAGGATGAGATCGTCTCTAGCTTGTCCAATATCAACAAGCTACTTGAATCCCAACAGAAGCAAATCAGCGAATTATCTCAGCGCGTACCAATCATGCAGCAGGAGTTGAAGAATGATGGACCAATCCAAGAGGAGTTGGAAAAGGCACACTATGCCATGGGTCAAAGTATTCAAGGGACTAGTATCTAGATCAAGGAAACTAGAACTACCAAGAAAACTATCGAGAAAACTTTTATAATCGTGGTCCCCCGGGTGGTTATCAACAGCCTAGGAGGCCAGAGTTCTCATGAAGCAATCTGAATAATGTGATTCAACCTCCGATGGGTGTTGACCTGGGTGCTAAGTGGAAGAAGGGAAACCGGGTTTTGAGGATATTATGAACAGGTATATGGCCAAGAACGATGAAAGAGTGAACCGCCTTGAGGCCAAACTTGAAAAGAAAATCGATGAAAACCATGAGGTTATATCTAAGCAGGTGAAGGACCTTACATTGTTGATGAGGGAGATGGCAGGAAGTGTTAACAAGCTTACTCAAACTCTTGAGAAGGGGAAGTTCCCGTCTTAAAGTATTGAGAATCCAAGGACCTGCAATGTCATCACACTGAGGTCGGGAATGTAGTATGAGGGACCTATAAGGCCAGAATCAAATTTGGACATGTCTAGGGCAAGATTCGACCATAGTTCGACCAACATTGAAGGTCGAACTATACAGGGGAAGTCGAACCAACGCACTGGACACGATTAGAAGGCATCGCAACATCGGTTCGACCAAACTGCAAATGGTTCAACCTGGCATACAGGTCGAACCTGACAATTCGGAGCACTCTTTTTTTCCAGAACACCGGTTCGACCAAATCAATGAGGTTCGACCTATCCAATAGGTCGAACCTAGGTCAAACCGCACAACTTAGAGCACTCTATTTTGTCGCAACAATGGTTCGACCACAATGGACATGGTTCGACCTATCCAACAGGTTGAACTTGGTCAAACCGAAGGGCGGAAGGAGTACAGTAGGTCGGTTCGACCTAGGTAGCCGTGGTTCGACCTACTCAACAGGTCGAACCCAGGTCGAACCTCAACTTCAAAAAGAGAGCAGTTGTCCAGAAGAGCGGTTCGACCATTACGTGCCTGGTTCGACCTGTTCCACAGGTCGAATCCTGGTCGAACCCATCCAGAAGTTGCCTATTGCGACTCCGAACACTCTCGATAATGTTGATGCTACTCCAGTGGTTCGGAATGAGCAAAGTACAGAGATAATAGCTGAGAAAAAGTGGGAGAGAGCCAAGCGATTGAGAGCCGAAAAGGAAAAATCGAAAAAAGTTGATCGTGATGAATGGGGGATTCCCAAAACGAAGATACCTCCGCCGTTTCCTTACAAGCTTGTGAAGAAGGGATTGGAAGAGAAGTTCAAGAAGTTTTCAGAGATAATGAACAAGATAAGCTTGAGCATTCCTTTCTCAGAGGCAATTATGGAAATGCCGTATTATGCCCGATTCTTAAAGACATATTGTTGAAGAAGCGGAGCTTAACCGGAATTGAAATGGTAAATTTATCTGAGAATTGCATAATCATTCAAAGGAAGCTGCCACAAATGTTGAAGGATCCGGGAAGCTTCACTATTCTATGTGAGATCGGAAAGGGGCCTGCACGGCGAGCTTTGTGCGATCTAGGGGCAAGCATCAATTTAATGTCGTTGTCCATCTTTCAGAGGCTTGATTTGGGGGAGTTGACCCCTACAACTGTGGTTCTCCAATTGGCGGACAGGTCAATGATGTTTCCAAAGGTATAATTGAAGACGTTCTCGTCAAAGTGGAGAAGCTAGTATTTCCTGTGGACTTTCTTGTGCTAGAGATGGAAGATGACAAGGATAATATCCCTCTAATCTTGGGGAGACCTTTCCTTGCTACTGCTGGAACTATGATTGATGTTTAAAAAGGAGAGCTTAGATTGCGGATGGACAAAGAAAAAGTTCTTTTCAACTTGGACAAAGCAATGAAGATGCCCATGGAGTCTCAGTGTTATAGTATTGATGTGGTGGAGGAGATTGTGAAGGAGGATATGTCTCTGATCCTGTCAAAGGATCCTCTTGAGACATGTTTGATGGAGTCTCTTACTTATCCCACTACGGATCTTGACGGACTCTCCAACGAGGTATGTATTGAATTTCTTGAAAACTTACTTGCTTTGGGTGATGACAGGTTTGAATCGGAAAGAACTAAGGTGGAAGAAGTCAAGTGGACTAGGAAGTACTTGCCTTTGGATAACGAGAGCTCTCCGATGGAAGTAAAGAAAGAGGAGCTGAAACCATTACCGGAACACTTGACGTATGCTTATCTTGGTGACAATGAAAAAGATCCATCAGGTGATTCGGAATTCAAGAGGAAGATTGACCCGGATGAGTCTATACGGCCATGGGATGAAGGTAATTCTAATGATCATATTTTTGTGAGCGAGAAAGGTGCCGTGCTGACTGTAGACAAAGGAAGAGAAGATAATGCCTACTTGAAGCCTCCTAACTTGCCACCGAATACCAACAAATTTGAAAGTCCTTCTCTCGTTCTTATCTTGACTTTGATCTTGATGGAGATAGGAGTTATTCCAAAAATTGAGTGGAAGATTGACAGGAATGAGAAGAGAAAGTTTGAGAAAGAAGATTCTACTGATCGTATGGTGCATAAGAATGGTAAGTGTGGATAAGAAGAGAGGGAGAAAGTATTGGAAGGTGAGGATGCGACATGATCATCCTCTGATCAAGTAGTCTTCTGAGTTGGTACCGTCGTGACTCTCCGACGTTAAACATGAGCGCCTGTTGGGGGCTTTCCCTCCTGTTTTAATGCTTTATTTCTTTCGTGTGAGTAATAAATTTTTATATTTGAAGTGCTTACTTATCGGCAATTACATCCCTTTGCAAACTTAGTTTCGACTATAGTTTCTACTAAGTTTGGAGGGTGTGATGTACTTACCTTGATAAGCACCGATAGTATAATCTTTTTTTGTGATGTTTGTTAGGGGAGTTAATTTTTTGCGGCATATTTAAAACTTTAACTGGTTTGTATGTGTCGATTTTTTATAACTTGCCTAATGTTCCGTAGTGTTTTGTTGTTTCGTATTTTGAGTGATTGTGGAGTTACTCATGATTGATAAGTTTTTAAAGAACCAATTCTTGATGAAGTTGTGCTCTAGTTGGTACTTAATGATTCGTTTTGAAGTTTGAAGTGTGTAGGGATTGAAGAACACGCATTTTGGAGCTTCCAGGGGGTAGGTTCGACCAGTGCCAGGAGGTCGAACCCAACAGTGGAAGTCGAACCGTAGTGATAAATCATCCAGTGAGGTGGTTCGACCTTCAAAAGCATGGTTCGATCTAATCCTACAGGTCTAACCTAGGTCGAACCTGTGCTGCTGAAGTTCGGTTTGACCACGACGTACTTGGTTCGACCTATTTAACAAGTCAAACCAAGGTCGAACTGGTGATCTGAAACATACAGTAGGGTAGTTCGACCTGATGCGTTTTGGTTCGACCTGGTCCAGTAGGTCGAACCCAAGTCGAACCTGAAGAAGAACTCGTCCAGAAGGAGGGTTCGACCACGATGTACTTGGTTCGACCTATTCAACAGCTCGAACCCAAGGTCGAACCAAGCCAGGTATGTGTTTTAAGTTCGATTTTTTAGAAGGGTTCGATCATTTTTCACTTCACCCTTCCTCGAACCTTCACGAAATCACTACACCCTTGCACCAATTCTTCAATTACACTTGATTTCGCACCGATTACAATCACCACACCTTTAATTCATGACTTGGACGTGAATTTGGGCGAATTCTGCTGCAAGCTAGGGCTCAGTCGCGAATTTCTTGGGGGTTTTGAGTGCTTGATCGTTCTTTTGCCATGGGAAAATCTTAAGTTGAAGGCATGCTTGTATGGCTGTGTTTGAATGTTGAGGAAGACGTGATTGAAGTAGTTTTGAGCATGTTGAAAAGCAAGTGGTGTTTGATGATGGTTGTTGAGGTGATATGTTATTGATGAAAAGCATGTATAATTTGATAAGTATGTAGAGCTCTTGTGGAATTGATCTTAATTATGTGCTATGAGGAGTACTTAGGATTTTATTTACCTATGTGAGGATTTGAGCCTTGTTAATCATGCTTGATCATGATTGTTTTATTCTTGAGAGGATCATTCATATGAACGTATTCTAGAACTTGGCTTGAAGTCTTGTGTGAGACTTATGATTGATAAATTGCTAGAACATGATCTTAGGCCATTATTTTGTGATTAAGCTACTTAGCTAAATTTTGTCCATCCTAATGATTTTATTAACCTTTGGATGCCCCGTTAAACCGTTAAAAACCTTTTCTTTGGTAGCCGAAGTAAATAACCTTATAAACCTTTACTGGAGCCTTGATTAACCTATTCATTGGTAGAGAGAATTGAGGTGAGTAAGTGTTGCAAGAAGAAAAAGGAAGATAGTGTTGGATTGTATACTAAAAGTCTAGCGTTTTGTATGAACAATGTTGTAACAATTACTTTGAAATGAGAATCATATGATCAAATGATTGCATCTTATAATTTATTTATATGTTCGATGCAATAGTCCACTTACTTTATACTGTAGATAATATGTTGTGCGACAACACGCGGAAGAATATATTATCGGTTTCCTTATAAAGTATAAATAGATGCTCACAACCAAGATAGACGGAGACTCTCTATTGGGATGGTTGTAGTGTGGTTTGGTATTAGCTTGTCTTGGCTATAGAATCACATTAGTGCACTTTTATGTATTGAGCAGGACCGCTTGAGATCGTTCAACTTATATCGACTTATAGGAGAACTTGATCTCAGTTATTATGGAAGTTCGTGCTCTTAATCCCTATACAATAACCTCGACACATAGGGCAGTATGTATTTCTTTGATTCATTAATGGGTGAGATTTACATGTAATTAAATAAACAAACTCGAAGAGTTGGGAAGTAGTGATGTCTCTATGGTGTGCTGTTGATTGTAGAAGGAATCTGTGTCCGTCATAGGTTGATGATGTCCCCTTGAGGAGCTCATAAGGATTATCATGTAAATCCTGCAGGTGAAATTTATTCCGGCATGATAATGAGGTTGAGTGGTACTACTCTTGGATGAGATATTAATTAATTGAGTTGTTAGTAACTTAAATTAATTAATGGACATTGTATATCTTAAACATGGGGAGACTAACGGCTCATAATAAGAAGGAGCCCAAAATGTAATTTTGGGATTGGAAAGGCAGTGCAGTAATAATATTTTAGTGGAATATATTATTATTATTGGAGTTAAGTATAAGCTTTGGGCTAAGCTTGGATACTTAAGCTCAATGGAGGCCCAACCCAATTTCTCCTCCTGGTCCATGCTGTAGCCCATGTATATAAGTCACCTCAGCTTATCTGGAACCCTAATCTAATTCATTATTCACGTGTGATGAGGGTTGAGAGCAGATTGAGGAGGTCTCGTAGATCGTCGCCCACACGATGTCGAGATCGGACTTGGGACATATGGCAGAAGATCAGAAGGTAGTTTGCTGCTGCTGTCCGCCACCTTGTGAAATTTATATAAAATCGTACAGTGCTCATAATTTGATGATCAATATACTGACGGAAAGCTGTTGAAGAGGGGATCGTCTGAGCACAAAGATCATTCAATTCCGACATCAGACGAGGAAGTTATGGCCATTATCGTGGGACTGCACAGTCTGTCAGTGAGAATCCTTCATTTTCTACATACCCTGGTGAACGGTAATTGTTTCTATGTTTTATTGCTTCCGCTATGATAGAAATGCATGGTATCCTAACGGGTTACGTTAACCAAACGATCCAAGCACCAACAGATAGAATATGGTTGGATGAATATAATAAGGTTAAATCTTGTTTAGGGGTAGTGTCTGAAACTGGTACCTCGATTGCTTATAACATGAAGCTTTAAGCTTAAGAGCAGCTGATTGATAAAGAGAAGAAGGGTAGTGCCTAAAACCGGTACCCGAATTGTCTAAAGAGATGATGTTGATGCACGGAAAAGAAGGAAAATCCATGAGAAGAAGAGGAGAAGTTGGAGGAGATATTACAGCAAGAAGAAGAAATCGAGAACCTCCAAGGTGACTCTCTACTAGTGTCTTAAGTCACTTTACCTAAATTTTCCTACCTTTTTCCAAAGAGCCAACATTACAACCCAAAAACAAGTCCTTTGTGATCCTAGTAAAGAGTTGATTATAAGTTGATTTTTGAGATCTTTGCCAAGCTTATGGTTACGCGTGAATATGGATTGATATTAGTGTTTATATTAGCCCATATAGTGCCTCACGCACTTGAGTAAAAGAGAATAAATACTTATCTTGTGAGCTAGATTACTTAGTACTCCGAATGGTGTGTGATTGGATTGGTTTTGCATGAGTGATATATATGAAGCAATTAATACTTGTTTGATTTAATGAAGTTGCATGTGTGATATGTGTTGTACTTGATCTTGGTGAATTATACACGACTCCTGTGGTTTGATTTGGTTGCCTCGGGACGAGCAACATGTAAGTTTGGCGTTTTGATGAGTGTGTAAATTCACAAGTTTGGCATCATGTTTTGTGCTAGTTTTGGAGAGTTTTGAGGTGAAAATAGGTGGAAAACCTATATATATTGTGAATTAGCATGAATCAGGTGTTAGTGGAGCTATTTAAGTGGTTTTCATAGCAAAATCGGAGTGGAAGTGCCAAGAATCGAAGAGACGAAGTCGAGACCACGCGAACCGCCAAGGAGAGAGGTGGGTCGACCTGTTGGAGGAGGATTCGACCTCTCCAGCAGGTCGAACCAAAAATGCAAAGTGGCAGAAGGTGGGTTCAACCACGACTAGAGGGGTTCGACCTGTCTATCAGGTCGAACCATGGTCGAACCAGTTCGCGAGAAAGTGGATTCGACCACGACGTTGGGAGTTCGACCTGACGGTTGGTCGAATCGAGAGCAGAAATTATCTAGTAGCATGGTTCGACCAAGACGGAGTGGTTCGACCTGTTCAAGAAGTCAAACCAAGTGCAGAATACTTTCAATAGGTGGGTTCGACCTGTGGTTCGACCTGCGGTCAATGGTTCGACCTGTTTGCTGAGGTCGAACCATCGTGCAAAAACTTACCTTATCCGGATTTTCGAGGCCAAAACACATGTGATCACTTGAAAACCCATTCCAAGCCCTAGAGACGTGATTACAAGTATAAAAGGAGGCTCATGCAGAAGAGGAAAACAACACAATACAAGAGAGTTTTAGAGAGCATAAGAACGTGAAGCACAAGAGGAGACTAGGAGGAGCTGTGACAGAGGTTCCGCTGGAGATTCAAGTAAGATTGGTCCATCTAACCATGATTGTTCCTAGATCAATCATGGGCTAGAGCCACTTCGGTAGTTCTAGGGTTATGAAAGTTTCATGAGTTGATTTGTATTTCGTGTGTATACTCCGTACAACACTACTTATGGTTTATTTTATATAAGATTGCGCCTTTTTAATCCATACTCATAGTTGTTTTGTGCATCAATAATTGTTGTGTAGAGTCTGAATGCATAACATGGTTATTGATTGAGTGTGTTCACTAATGAGCAGGGTTTATTGTTATAATTCTAAGTGAAGGGATTCCGAAATTTTATTAGAACCGTCTTATATGAATATTTGTTAATTGAATTGAATTCGAGTTAACAAGTAGGATTAAGAGTATAACTTTATAGTACCTAAAAAGGGAGATCAAATCGGGTTAGAGTACTAAGTGCATGGGAAATAATTGATTATGATAGTACTTAGAAAGGGGGGTAAAGTATACATCTTGCTCTGAGGATACTCAAACGTGTCAAAAGCTTATCTATTTATGTCTATAGAGTAGATTTGCATGGTCTAGCGATGCGTCCATAAACCACAAGGCAGAGTTGGACATCGACACACGAAAGTATGAATTAACGAATGAAACTGGATGGCCTGACGAACTACCTATCATCTTATTTGATCACAACTACTCTTCTTTTGTTTTGTTATTGATTTGCTATTTTAATTTTTACTTAGTTTAAAAACCAACAATTACAATTCTCAACATAGTCATAATTGCTAGAAAATAACTAAAGTAATATTTACCCGTCCCGTGGATTCGATATTTAACTTGGTCACCTTCGAAACTACAATTGGTATCCTTCATACTTGGGGATTAAAATTGTGTGTTGAGAAAACACCCATCAACCTACAATCCCTTAGCCAAAATATGGTGTCCATAAACAATCCCATCTCTCACCATGAAGTGGCACTTCTCCCAATTCAAGACAAGATTAGTTTCTTGACATCTTTTCAAAACAGTATGTAGGTTAGATAAACAAATATCAAAGGAGGAACCAAACACAGAAAAATCATCCATAAACACCTCCATGATCTTTTCTATCAACTCATCAAATATGGCCATCATGTAACGCTGAAATATAGTTGCTGAATTACACAATCCAAAAGGCATCTTTGTGAAGGCAAAAGTTCCATAAGGGCAAGCGAAAGTATACTTTTCCTGGTCTTCAGGTGAATTATAATCTGATTATACCCCGAGTACCCATCCAAGAAATAGTAAAACTCATACCCTGCAAGATGATCAAGCATTTGATCCATGAAAGGAAAGGAGAAGTGGTCTTTGCATGTATTTTCATTCAGTTTCCTGTAGTCAGTACACACACGCCATCCCGTATAAATCCTAGTGGCTAGAGTCTCTCCATCATCAGCTTTCACTAGTCATGCCCCCCCTTTTTAGCTACAACATGCAATGGACTCACGTGGGGACTATCACTAATTTGATATATAATTCTTGCATCTAACTATATTAGGATTTGCTTCCTAATCACTTCTTGAATAGCGGGATTAACTCTCTACTGATTCTGAATGCTACTCTTAGCCTCATCTAACAATCTTATCTTATGCATGCAATATGATGGACTAATACCTTTCAAATCATCAAGAGACCAATCAATCGCAAGTTATACTTCCTAAGCACATATAATAATACATCGAGTTGATCATCAGTTAGAGAAAAAGATAGAATTACCGGATATGTTTCATTGTCATCTAGATAGGCATATTTCAAGTGTTCCGGTAGCGGTTTCAACTCCTCCTTCTTTTCTTCTTTGATTGTGCTTTCTCTATCCAAAGACAAGTATTTTCTAGTCCACTTCACCTCTTCAAACTTGGTCCTTTTTAATTCATACCTGTCATCACCCAAAGCAATTAGGTTTTCCAAAAAATCAATACATACCTCATTGGAGAGCTCATCTAGCTCGATGGTGGGAAAAGTAAGAGACTACATCAAGCATGTCTCCTAAGGATCCTTAGAAAGGATCAATGACATATCTTCTTTCATGATCTCCTCCACCATATCGATGCTGTGACATCGCGTCTCCATTGGCATCTTCATAGCTTTATCAAGGTTAAATAGAACCTCTTCTTTATCCATACGCAGTCTTAGCTCACTCTTTTGAACATCAATCATAGCTCCTGCCATAGCAAGGAATGGTATCCCTAAGATAAGTGGAACATTATCCTTGTCGTCCTCCATCTCAAGTACAAGAAAGTCTAGAGGAAAGACTAGTTTCTCTACTTTCACTAGAACGTCTTCAATCATCCCTTTCGAAAAAGTCATAGACCTATCCGCCAATTGTATAGCAATCGTTGTGGGAGTTAGCTCCCCCAAACCAAGCCTTTGAAATATTGACAAGGGCATTAAATTGATGCTTACCCCAAGATCGCACAAGGCTCATCGTGTCAGCCCCTTCCCAATCTCACATAGAATAGTGAAGCTTCCCGGTTCCTTTAACTTTGTTGGCAGCTTCCTCTGTATGATCGAGCTTCATTTCTTGGATAAATTCACTATCTCAATTTCATTCAAATTTCTCTTCTTCAAAAGTATATCCTTTAAGAAGTGAGCATAATATGGCATCTCTAAGATTGCTTCAGAAAAAAGAATGCTCAAGCTTATCTTGTTTATGATATCTAAAAACTTCTTGAACTTTTCTTCCAATCCCTTCTTGACTAGCTTGAAAGGAAATGAAGGAGGTATCTTAGTTTTAGGAATCCCCATTCATCACATTCAACCTTCTCCTCTTTATCCTTTTTGACTCTCAATCTCTTTGCTCTTTCCCATTTCTTTATTGTTGTAAGCTCAGCATTCTGCTCTTTGGATGGCACTGGAGAAGCATCAACATCAAGTAAAGCATTTGGAATGGAAATTAGTGCTAAACAAAGTGGTTCGTCCATAGTTCGACCAGGTGTGCTGGTCAAACCAGGCGAGTAATGGTCGAACCGTGCATTAGAAAGTGCTTTCTTTCCCAGACAGGCTGGTTCGAGCATAGTTCGACCAACATGATTGGTCGAAACATGATGATCGTGGTCGAATGACACTTCTGAAAAAACAAAGTGCTCTGCACAGGGTGGTTCGACCATGGTTCAACTAAAAGGTTTGGTCGAACCATATCGGTCATGGTCGAACTGCTCAGTTGGGATCTCCAGAGGTTGCCCAGGTGCCTGGTTCGACCTCTTCAGTGCAGTTTGACCATCTAAGCTGGTCGAATTGAGGTCGAATCGGGCTCCTGGAGCTTCAAAACTCATTTTTGGCATCATCGGTCCCTCATACTATGTTCCAGATATTAATGTGATGGCATGGCACTGCTTCGGATTCACTATACTTTGCGATTGGAACTTACCCTTCTCTACAGTTTGTGTTAATTGGTAAACATTCCCGGCCATCTCTCACATCAACAATGTCAAGTCTTTCATTTGCTTAGAAATATCCTCATAATTTGCATCAATTTTCTTTTCAAGCTTGGCCTCAAGACGATCTACTCTTGCATCATTCCTTGCCATGTACCTGTTCACTGTATCCTTAAAACTAGGTTTTCCTTCTTCGACCTTAGCACTCGGATCAACACCAACAGGAGGTTGTACTGCTGTATTAAGATCTCTCCATGAAAACTCCAGCCTCTTTGGATGTTGATAATTACCCAGGGGGCCCCGATTATTGTAGTTCCCTTGGTACTTCCGGCTTTCTTGATTTTGAAACCTCGTTCCTTGAATACTTTGACCCATGGCATAGTTCGCCTCTTCCATCTCCTCTTGGCTAGCTCCTTCATTACACATCCTGCTGCATAATTAGTACTCACTGAGCTATGTCAATAATCTGCTTTTGTTGGGACTCAAGTAGCTTGTTGATATTAGCCAAACTAGAGACGATCTTATCTTTCCTCCTTGACTTTACTATCTTGTGCTCAACCTGCGCTACTTTTCAAAGAACATACGTGCCTCTCACTCTATCTGTAGGCCAATCTCTTGAATTCATCAAAATATCCTCAAAGAGCATTTCGGCCTCAACAGATGACTTTGTAAGCAATGCCCCATTTGATGAAGCATGTAGTAAAACTTGAGAATCACAGTCAAATCCACTATAGAAAATACTGATATATTGAGCTTTAGCTAGCCCGTGTTGCGGACACTTCCTTAGCATGTCCTAGAATCTACCCCAAGCCTCATGGAACTTCTCATTACCCTAGATCGTAAATTGATTGATTTCTCGTTTTATCTTAAACACCTTTGAAGGTGGCATGTATCGCTCCAAGAATTTTACTTTCAATTTCTCCCAGGTATCACATTCAGCAGCATTAAGATTATCGTACCAATCTCTTGCCTTTTCATTCGGCGAGAACTTAAACAAAATGATCCTCCTCGCATCTTCATGAGATCCTGTATCTTTTGTGTACTCGCATACCCTAGGAACTTATTTATATGTTGCTGAGGATCTTCAAAGGTCCCCACCTTTCAATCATGCTGATCAGAGCAGGGTGAATATCAAAATCAGCTACGGCCCCTCTTGCTTCTAACAGCCCCACATTGCCTCCTCCGTTGTTATTAAAGACTTCATGAATGGCAAGATTATCTGGATTAGCCGCCATGTTGACTACTTCTACTTCCAAGTTAAATTCTGTTGCAGCTTCAGTTGCTTGCAAATTCAGGTCGTCAACTTCAACTCCTAAATTAAGAACGTCTATTGGTTCTACGTTCTTATTCTTATTCTTCTTTCCCTTCTTCTTCCTTGACGATGCTCCAATCTCCGGATTATAAGGTGCCAAATCTCCTACATTTGATCTAGTGAGCATACACCTAAGAAAAATAAGCATTAGAAAATAAAGACAAAAATAATATAGTCTCAATTAAACTAGAAATATTAAACTATTAATTAATGTCATCCCCAGCAATGGCGACAAGAACTTGATGAGCTCTTTCTCAACACATAATATTATTCACCAAGTGTGAAGGATGCTATTGTAGCTTTGATAAGCGACCAAGTGATTATCGGACCCAAAAGACGTATTATTATTAATTTAATTATATTCTAACTTACTAAGACTATTACGGCAAAATAGTTGTATGATTAAGTAACTAATTATTAAATAATTAAAAGAAATATTAAAATAAATAACAGTAGAGATTGAACGAAAGTGAATAAGTGAGAAGATAGGTAGTTCTTCGGGCTATCAGTTTTACTTATTAATTTTCCTTCCGTGTATCAATGTTCGACTCTGCCTTGTGGAATATGAAAGCATCACTAAACCATGTAAATCTACTCTATAGATACAAGTAAATAAACGTGTAACATGTGTGAATATCCTTGGAGCAAGAGATATAATTCATTCCCCTTTCTAGGTAATATTAGTATCAATTATTTCCCGTGCACTAAGTACTCTAACCCGATATGATCTCCCTTTGTAGGTATTACGAAGTTATACTCTTGATCCTACTTATTAACCCGAATAAGATTTCAATTAACAAGTATTTATATAAGACAGTTCTAATGAGACTTTGGAATCCCTTCACTTAGAATCATAACGTGGAATCCTGCTCAGTAGTGAACACACTCAATCAATAATCAAGATATGTATTCAGACTCTACATAACAATTAATGATGCACAAAATAACTCTGAGTATGAATTAAAAATGCATAATCTTATATAAAATAAACCACAAGTAGTGTTGTACGGAGTATACACACGGAAGTTCAATTAACTTATAAAACCTTCATAAACCTTAGAACTACCGAAGCGGTTCAAGCCCATGATTGATCAAAAAACAATCATCATGGTTGGATAGTCTTACCCATAGTCTTGAAAATTACAAGATAAATTAAGATGCGAAGTAAACCCTAGATGCGGGTGCCGTCACGTCTCTCTCCATCTTGAATCTTCACTTGGTTCGCACTTGATTCGACAGACGAATCTCTCTCCATAGCTCTGTGGATGGTGGTAGGGTTTCGGATGTTGTGTAGAATGAAAGTGGTGAATGGCTCCCTTTTTCCTTGCGTATGGTCTTCCTTTTATACTCATGAGCTCTTCTTATGGACCTAGGATGGGCTTTTTGAGCGAAAACATGCACTAAAGGTGTAAATTACTGATCTGGACGTGTCCAGCGCATCAGTTTGACTAAAGGCCTTGGTTGAACCACAGGTCGAATCGACCTGTAAATTACTGCCAGGTCCAGGGTTCGACCTGAATAACGCCCGAACCAAAAGCTTCGTGGTCGAACTACAGCTGGGAAAACTTATGCTTCTGGTTCGACCATGGTTCGACCACTGTGCTTGGTTGAACCATAGTGTCATGGTCAAACCCACTCCTGGCGTTTATTTTCACCTAGTTCGACCAGGGATGTTGGTCGAACCACTCTCTGCTTGGTCGAACCGCTTCCCTGAATGGTCGAATAGAGCTCCTTAATACCATTTCTCTGATTCCGATCACTTCTAACTATTTTCCTTCAAAAATCCACTCAAACATACCTGATTCATGACTTTCCACAATACAACATGATTTATCTTGACTTAAGATCAAATCTTACATCATTATCACACGAATCAGAGCTCAAAACATGTGAATTTACACACTCATCACTAATGTTGTTTGATGAAAAATAAAATCTCCAAGGTAATTCGCTATTAGTGAAGTTAGTCACTTTTATCCATATTCTCTTACATTTACCAAGGAGCTAACATTACAACCCAAAGAACAAGTCCTTTGTGATCCTCGTGTTGAAACAATTATGAATTGATCTTTGAGACCTTTGTCAAGCTTATGGTTATGCAAATATATGAATTGATTTTGAGCGTATATACTAACCCTTTGAAAGTGTATATCTTTTACACTTAAGCGCGAGAGAAAACACTTACCTAGTGAGCTAGATGATTTTGCACTCGTAGAAGTATTGTGGTTGATGGATATTTTTTGCATGGATGAAAGGTATGATGGATGCATGTTTTAAATTGATATAATTAGATGTGTTAGAATAGGTTGTGCTTGTTATAAGGATCTTGTGGTTACACTCTCTTGTTTTGTTTGATTTTCGTTGCCTCGGGACGAGCAACATGTAATTTGAGGGTTTGATAAAAGTCATAATTCACGCGTTTTAAGCTCCAATTTGTGTGGAAATTGAGTATGATTTAGTCTATTATCAAGATGAATTGAGATGTTTATGGAAAATACACGAATCAGATGCTACTGAGGTTATTTGAGCATATTTGTACAGGAAAATAGGTCTGAAGTGCTCAAAATTGGAAAACACATTTTTGAGGTGCTGTTTGACCTGGAGAGATCGTTCGACCAGCATAAGCTTGGTCGAATGGAGGAGATGAGTCGAACAAGAGGCATTTCAACTTACTGAGAGGTCATTCGACCAAGGTTGCCCATTTAACCAAATAAAGACAAGTTAAACGAGGAAGGTCAAGTTGAACGAGAAGCAGGGACAAAGTCCAGTTTACAAACACACCATTCGACCTAAGTTTGACCAAGAGGCCCACCAAGCCAACTCTGGTCGAACAGCAATATATCAGCTCCAAAATATCGGAATTTTATCTCTAGTGCGTGCATGTGCTTGTTTTCTATGAAAAAACCAGTAAGAGTCCATAAGGAGAAGTAACAAGTATACAAAGGGGTTCCGATCACACCAAAATAGAGTTAGATTCCACATCCATCTTACACCACATCCAAACCCTAACTCCATCCGTAAGAGCAGTAGAGAGAGATTCGTACAGCGAATCAAGTTAGAACCAAGTGAAGATTCAAGACGGAGCGAGAAGCGATGACGCCCATCTCTATGGTTTACTTCGCAACTTAATCTTTCCTGTAATTTTCAAGACTATGGGTAAGATCCATCCAAACACCATGAACATTCTTCGAAGCGTCATGGGCTATAACCACTTTGATAGTTCTATGGTTATGAAGGTTTTTCTCTAGTTAATTCAACTTCTGTGTATATACTCCGTACAACACTACTTGTGGGTTTATTTTATATCCCTTTGTCCGGTTCTAATGTATCCATTTGCTTTTTGCATGCGGACAGTTTTAAGGTCTTCATTTGCTTTTTGCACGTGAATTAAAGAGTATTATTATAGGTAAAATTGGTAGTTGAATTAGAGGGAAGTGGTGGGTCATATAGTGTACTTTTTTTTTACTAAATAGAGGAAATTGATACCTTTGAAGCGGACGCCAGAAATAGTGAAATGGATACCTTAGAAGCGGACGGAGGGAGTATAAGACTATGTATTTTTAATTCATACTCAGAGTTGTTTTGTGCATCATTAAATGTTATATAGAGTCTGAATAGATATCTTTGTTATTGATTGAGTGCGTTCACTACTGAGCAGGATTACATGTTATGATTCTAAGTGAGTGAATTCCAAAGCTTCATTAGAACTATCTTATATGAATACTTATTAATTGAATTGAATTTGGGTTAGTAAGTAGGATAAAGAGGATAATTATATAGTACCTATAAAGGGAGATTATATCGGATTAGAGTACTTAGTGTACGGGATATAATTGATATTGATAGTACCTAGAAAGGGGGTGTAATTATATTTCTTGCTCCGAAAAAATTCACACGTATTACACACTTATTTTATTGTGTCTATAGAGTAGATTTGCATGGCTTAGTGATGCATCCATAATCCACAAGGCAGAGTCGCATATTGACATACGGAAGGGAGATTAATTAGTGAAATTGGATTACTTGAAGAGCTACCTATCTTCTCACTTGTCAAAGTTTCATTTATCTCTAATGTCTTTATTTTATTTGCTATTTTATTATTTGTTCATTATTTTAATAATTATTCTCAACTTAAACTACCAATAATAGTGTCTCTAGTCTAGATAATAATAAATTGATAACCAATTGTCCTTTGTGTTTGATAAATATAACTTGGTCACTTATCTAAGCTACAATCGCATCCTTCATACTTGGGGATTAAAATTGTGTGTTGAGAAAATGCCCAACAACCGCCCTCTGATCCAGTTGTTCAAAAGGCTGCATACCGTCGTGACTTTCCGACGTTAAACATGAGCACCTGTTGGGGGCTTGTTCCTTCTATTTTATTTTTTTATTATTTCTTTGGTGTGAGTGAGGAGTTATTATATTTGAAGTGCTCATGTTTAGACAATTACATCTCTTTTCAAACTTAGTTTAAACTTACGTTTTTACTAAATTTCGGGGGTGTGATGCACTTACCTTGTCTTATGAGCACGTTATGTACTTACCTCGTCTTATGAGCACTAAGAGTATAACTTTTCCTTTCATTGGTTGTTTGCTTGTTAGGAGGTTGATTTTTTGTGGCATATTACCATTTTAACCAGTATTGATATGTCGATTTTTTACAACTTACCTAATGTTTAGTGTGTTGTCTTGGTGTGTCTAGTATATGGAGTCGATTTGATAGTCAATTGAGTCTTTCTTATAGTTCTCTTATTTTCTTATTGATGAATCTGTGATGATGAGGTGTGCTTGAGCTTTGATGATGGAAAAAGGTAAAAGAATGGCAAGATGAGTTCTACGTTGAGGCTTTGATCTAACCGAGTTGAACAACTCGAGGAGCTCGTGAACATTTTAAAGAGAAATCAGGTGCCCTCGTTTCTTTATTCTAATTTTTATATGTGCTTTTAATTTATGGAGTGGAAGGATTGAGTTCATATTTTTGGTATCCATGTGAGCTTATATTTTAAATTGTGCTTGAAATTCACATGCTCTTGAAATTGATGAAGGAAGTGTACTTGAGTTATATTGTGGTATGAAGTTCTATGTATACTTGTAAAATATTACTTACAATGAAAAGTGCTCTATTACTTGTTAAAAACTCATGTGAAATTTTGAGTCTTATTCATGTTACATAATCACGTGATATTTCATTGCCTTTTGTCTTACTTGAAACTATATGTGTGTTAGATGATAGGAGATGATTTTAAGCCATCCTTGAATTTATAAGTCACTTAGCTAAATAATTCCATACCGAATGATGTTTATCCGTAGTTAGCCTCGTTGAGCCCAAAAACCTCATTCTTTGGCAGCCTACGAGAACTAGCCACTTTGAGCTTCTAAATTTTTCTAGCCTTGATTCTATCATGACTAGAATTAATGGCTTTTCAAAGTATGTTGATGGAGTTTAATAACAATTTGGGAAGGAATGAAATTGGTGTTGAAGCAGTGATTGAGCTTGAAATTGCATCTAAGGAAAATAATGGAGTAGTGCTTAAATCAATTATTTCATGGAATAAAACACCCTAGGGTAGTGTTTAAATCTAGTACCTATGGAGGATGCGCTAGGTAGTGCCTGAAACTGGTACATCGAGAGAAAGGAGAGAAGGAAAAAAAGGAGAATAAAAAAAAGAGAAGGAAAAAATGCTGTGCTTGAAAGAAACGAAAAGTCATTTTTGATCCCATTATCGAATTATACTTTTAGTAGTGGAGAGTTGAGACAATGGGCAAGCTTTTAGTTACGCATGCACTTGAATTGAATATGAGCATAAACACCTTAACCCATAAGTGTACATCTTTTACACTTGAGTGCGAGTGATCATATATACTTCCCGTGAGAACATGTCAATGGAGCATTTGAATTGGTGGTGATTATCTTAACTTGTATGCTATGAATTGATTATTATATGTAATGAGAGTCGCATAATCTAAGTTGAAAACCAATTGCATTGTGAAGGGGGTATTGGTCATAGTCCTTGTTTTCCCGCTAATTTTCTTACTCCCTTTCTCTTTATTTTTATTTTGTTGCCTCGGAACAAGCAATGGGTAAGTTTGGGGGATTGATGAGAGTGAAAATAAGCATGTTTTAGTGTCCAATTTAAAACCTTTTTTATGCGAATTGTAGTTATACATTAGCACAAGTGTCTTATATTTAATATATTTGAGAAAAAAGGTGCATTTGAGGTGTTTTATTGTGTTTTAGGTGGAAAAAGGATTAAAAGTGCAAAGTTAGAAGAATGCTGAAAAACGCACGTTCAACATCCATAATTTTTTTATATTCGTGTGGATATCATAAATGATAATGTGATATATTTTTGGAAAGCCACGGAAGATAGGATCATTTTGGCATAAGAATCACTCAAATCGGAGATCGGACGAGAAAGTAATGCTCAAAATCGTGAGGTCGCGCAGCTGCCAACGAGAATTTTACAGAATTTCTGAAAATTTCCGAATATTAGCCATAATTCCTATTTCTTGGAGCACAATTAATCTCCTTATCACATAATCCTCCATGATTCACCCATATATTTTAATTCCTTATTTCATTCCCTTCTCACACATATATATATTTTACATCATTAATTCATGTGAGAGAACCACAACACAATCATCCTACACCCCACAAGGGGGGATCACCCCCCAACCATCATCCACATCCTTTCCTCTATCCATCCATCACTTTAAAGATTCGTCTGCTGAATCAAGATGAGAACCAAGAGGAGAATTCAAGACGGAGAAGGGTGCGACGACCCCCGCATCTAGGGTTTTATTCGTTTTCTAATTTATCTTGTATTTTCAAGACATATGGGTAAGATCTATCCAACCCCCATAATTGTTCTTTGCAATATCATGGGCTAGAATTGTTTTGGTAGATCTAGGGTTTTGAAGGTTTTTATGAATTAATTGAACTTCCATTTGTATACTCCGTACAACACTACTTGTGGATGTATTTTATATATGATTATACATTTTTAATCCATATTCAGAGTCGTTTTGTGCATCTTCAACTGTTATATAGAGTCTGAATATATATCTTGGTCGTTGATTGAGCGCGTTCACTGCTGAATAGGATTCCATGTTATGATTCTAAGTGAGGGGACTCCGAAACTTCATTAGAACTATTATATATGAATACTTGCTAATTGAATTCCGTTCAGGTTAATAAGTAGAATGAAGAGGTTAATTTTATAGTACCTATAAAAGGAGATCATATCGGGTTAGAGTACCAATCCTAGTGGAAATAATTAATACTGATAGTACCTGAAAAGGAGGGTGAAATTATATCTTTTGCTCCAAGGTTATTCACACGTGTTACACACTTCTTTACTTGTGTTTATAGAGCATATTTGCATGGTTTAGTGATGCGTTCATATTCCACATGGTAAATTCAGACATTAATACACGAAAGAAAAATTAATGAGTAAAACAGGATTACCCTAGGGCTGCCTATTATCTCTCTTGAGTCACTTTCTTATTCTTCTAGTGTTTATTTTATTTGTTATTTAATTTAATTATTTAGTAGTTAATAATTTTATTCCAACTTTTATTGTCTTTCATCTTAATTAATTTAGTTAATAATTTAATTGATAATACGCCGTCCTTTGGGTTCGAGAGATGGTCGAGCGATGGCACTATACAGAGTTTCAGCTTACAGAGAGGCCGCTCGACTCCGCTTGACCTGAACTATTGTGGTCATGTGGGGACATGCGAGTTCATTTTTGGTAATTTTGAACCTCCAATGCGTGTTTGTGCGTATTTTCCATAAAAAATCCAGTAAAGGTCCATAAGAAGAGTTTACAGGTATAAAAAGGGATGCTGATCACATTAAAAAGAGAGTTAGATTCCACATCCATCCTACACCACATTCAAACCCTAACTCCATCCTACGGAGCTGTATAGAGAGATTCGTGCAGCGAATCAAGTGAGAACCAAGTAAAAAATCAAGACGGAGCGAGAAGCGACGGAACTTAATCTTTCTTATAATTTTTAAGACTATGGGTAAGATCTATCCAATCACCACGAACGTTCTGCGAAGCATCATGGGCTAGAACCGCTTTGGTAGTTCTAAGGCTTATGAATGTTTTACTAGTTAATTGAACTTCCGTATGTATACCCCATACAACACTATTTGTGGATTTATTTTATATAAGACTATGCATTTTTAATTCATACTCAGAGTTGTTTTGAGCATTATTAACTATTATATAAACTTTGAATATATATCTTGGTTATTAATTGATTGTGTTCACTGCTGAGCAGGATTCCATGTTATGATTCTAAGTGAGGGGACTCCGAATCTTCATTAGAACTATCTTTTATACAAATAATTATTAATTAAATTCGGGTTAAAAAGTAGGATGAAGAGGGCAATTTCATAGTATCTATAAAGGCGGATCATATCCGTTAGAGTACATAGTGCGTGAGAAATAATTGATACTGATAGTACCTAGAAAGAGAGGTGAAATTATGTTCTAGCTCTGAGGCAATTCACACGTGTTACACGCTTGTCGACTTGTGTCTATAGAGTAGATTTTCATGGCTTAGTGATGTGTTTATAGTCCATAAGGTAGAGTCGGACATTGATATATGGAAGGGAGATTAATTAGTGAAACTGGATGGCCCGAATAGCTGCCTATTTTCTCACTTGTTCAACTATCATTTATTCTCTACTGTTTCTATTTTATTAGTTATTTTATTATTATTTTTAAATAGATTAAATATTATTCTTTAAAGTAAATTGCCAAATAATAGTTTTAATTAAATTAGCTAATAAAAAATTAATAATCAACTGTCCTTTGGCTTTGATAATATAACTTGGTCGCTTATCTAAGCTACAATCATATCCTTTATTCTTGGGGATTAATTGTGCGTTGAGAAAATGCCCATCAAGCCAGAGGTGGAGAATCGGCTCACGTGATGTCGAGCGGTAGAGAAGAACAGAACGCATGCAATGTTGAGCGGTGGAGAAAAGGGAATGTGTGCATTGGCAGCGTAAAAATAGATTAACATTAAGACAAACCAAATCTTTAATGCGTGAAAATAATTATGATTACCTGTTACCAGCTTGAAACTGGCCACAAACCAGTTCAAGCTGCATTATAATAGATATATATATTCAGCTATTTATTAAAAAATTAACATGAATTTTTTAAAAAATTAATTAGCAAACTGTGCAATGTTTACAGAAGATAGGATCGTTTTAGCATAAGATTCACTCAAATCAGAGATCGGACGAGAAAGTTATGCTCAATATGGTGAGGTCGCAGCTGCCGGCGAGAATTTCTAAAAATTTTCAAAAATTAGCCCATAATTCCTATTTATTGGAGCATAATTAATCTCCTTATCACATAATCCTCCATGATTCACTCATATCTTTTATTTCCTTATCTCATTCCCTTCTCACACATATATATATTTAAATCATTATTCATGTAAGAGAACCACAACACAATCATCCTACACCCCACAAGGGGGGATCACCCCCAATCATCATCCACATCCTTTCCTCCATCCATCCATCACTTTGAAGATTCGTCTGCTGAATCAAGAGGAGAACCAAGAAGAGGATTCAAGATGGAGAAGGACGTGATAACTCCAGCATCTAGGGTTTTATTCGTTTTCTAATTTATCTTGTATTTTTCAGACAAATGGGTAAGATCTATCCAACCCCCGTGATTATTCTTCGCAATATCATGGTCTAGAACCATTTTGGTAGATCTAGGATTTTGAAGGTTTTTATGAATTAATTGAACTTTCATGTGTATACTCCATAAAACACTATTTGTGAATTTATTTTATATATGATTATGCATTTTTAATCCATATTCAGAGTTGTTTTATGCATCTTCAACTGTTATATAGAGTCTGAATATATATCTTGGTTGTTGATTGAGCGCGTTCACTGCTAAACATGATTCCATGTTATGATTCTAAGTGAGGGGACTCCGAAACTTCATTATAACTATCATAAATGAATACTTGTTAAATTAATTGAATTCGGGTTAGTAAGTATGATGAAGAGGTTAATTTTATAATACCTATAAAGGGAGATCATATCGGGTTAGAGTACCAATCCTAGGGGGAATAATTGATACTGATAGTACCTATAAAGGGTGGTGAAATTATATCTCTTGCTCCAAGGTTATTCGCACGTGTTACACGCTTATTTACTTGTATCTATGGAGTAGATTTGTATGGTTTAGTGATGCGTCCATATTCTACAAGGCAGAGTCGGCATTGATACACGAAAGAAAAATTAATGAGTGAAACTGGATTACCCTAGAGCTACCTATTCTCTCTCTTGAGTCACTTTCGTATTCTTCTAGTGTTTATTTTATTTGTTATTTAATTTAATTATTTAGTAGTTAATAATTTTATTCCAACTTTTATTGTCTTTTGTCTTAATTAATTTAGTTAATATTTGAATTAATAATATGGCTTCCTTTAAGTTCGATATTTAACTTTTTCACTTGTTTAAGCTGTAATTGTTATCCTTCATACTTGAGGATTAATTTTGCGTGCAATGAAAACATGCATCACTCGACCAGAGGAGGAGCCGTTTGACTAAGACCATTTGGTCGAGCGAGGCACTGTACAGATTTTCAGCTTACAGAGAGGCCACTCGACCTCCGCTCGACCTGAACCATTATGGTCAAGTGGGGATATGCGAGTTTATTTTTGATAATTCCGAACCTCCAGTGCGTGTTTGTGCGTATTTTCCATGAAAAAGCCCAGTAAAGGTCCATAAGGAGAGTTTACAAGTATAAAAAGGGATGCAGATCACATTGAAAAGAGAGTTAGATTCCACATCCATCCTACACCACATCCAAACCCTAACTCCATCCTACGGAGCTGTATAGAGAGATTCGTGCAGCGAATCAAGTGAGAACCAAGTGAAAAATCAAGACAGAGCGAGAAGCGATGGCACCCACACATAAGGTTTACTTCGCAACTTAATCTTTCTTGTAATTTTTAAGACTATGGTTAAGATCTATCCAATCACCATGAATGTTCTTCGAAGCATCATGGGCTAGAACCGTTTTGGTAGTTCTAGGGCATATGAATGTTTTACTATTTAATTGAACTTCCGTATGTATACTCCATACAACACTACTTGTGGGTTTATTTTATATAAGACTATGCATTTTTAATTCATACTCATAGTTGTTTTACGCATCATTAACTTTTATATAGAGTCTGAATATATATCTTGGTTACTGATTGAGTGCGTTTACTGCTGAGTCGGATTTCATGTTATGATTCTATATGAGGGGACTTCGAAGCTTCATTAGAACTATCTTATATGAATACTTATTAATTAAATTAAATTCAGGTTAAAAGTAGGATGTAGAGGGTAATTTCATAGTACCTATAAAGGGAGATCATATTGGGTTAGAGTACTTACTGCATGAGAAATAATTGATACTGATAGTACCTAGAAAGGGAGGTGAAATTATGTTCGAGCTCTGAGACAATTCACACATGTTACACGCTTGTCGACTTGTGTCTATAGAATAGATTTGCATGGCTTAGTGATGCGTCCATAGTCTATATGGTAGAGTCGGACATTGATATACGGAAGGGAGATTAATTAGTAAAACTGGATGGCCCGAAGAACTGCTTATTTTCTCACTTGTTCAATTGTCATTTATTCTCTATTGTTTCTATTTTATTAGTTATTTTATTATTATTTTTAATTAGATTAAATAATATTCTTCAAAGTAGATTGCCGAATAATAGTTTTAATTAATTTAGCTAATTAAAAATTGATAATCAACTATTCGTTGGATTCGATAATATAATTTGATCGCTTATCTAAGCTACAATCGCATCCTTTATCCTTGAGAATTAATTATGTGTTGAGAAAATGCCCATCAAGCGAGCGTTGGAGAATCGGCTCACGCGATGTCGAGCGGTGGAGAAGAACAGAACGCATGCAATGTTGAGCGGTGGAGAAAAGGAAACGTATGCGTTGGCAGCGTGAAAACAGATTAACATTAAGACAAACCAAATCTTTAATGCGTGAAAATAATTATGATTACCTGTTACCGGCTTGAAACTGGCCACAAACCAGTTCAAGCTGCATTATAATAGATATATATATATTCAGCTATTTATTAAAAAATTAACATGAATTTTTTAAAAATTTTATTAACAAAAAACTGTGCAATGTTTTATTAGTGATATTTTTATTAAATATGTGTATACGAATTAAATATGGATACATGATCTTGTGTCTGCGCACCCAGGTGCACAAGAATTTTTTTTAAAAAAAAGAAAACACTAAACATTAATAAAAAGTACTTAAGTTATGTGTATATCTTTTTTATATAATAATGTATCACTTTTTATTAAAAATATTACTCTATCACTTTTTATTTCTCTTATAAATTATTAATGAAAATATTCAGTTGCACAATTATAACTTTTAATAAATTAGGTATCACTATAAAAAGTGTTACTCCCTCTGTCCCACGTATTTTTACCCACTTTCTATTTTGGGGTATCCCACGTATTTTTACCCATTCTATTTTTGGCAAAAATACATAATATTTTATTACCTACTTTTTACAATCCCAACAACTTTAATTACTTTTTTTACACTTTATTCATCATTCCCAACAACTTTAGTTACTTTTTCTTTTTAAATTACTAATTTATCCCTACTTTCTCTTACATTATATATTAAAAAAATAAAACGTCTTAATTTTCGTACCCGTACAAACGGATAAAAATACCCGGGATGGAGGGAGTATTACTTTTTAATCATCTTATTAATTGTTTACGAATAATTTTAATTGAGGGATATCACTTTTTCTTTGATTGGCTATCACTTTTTGTCAAAACTGTTCACTTTTTTTTGTATGATTTAATGAGGCAATGTTGGTCTACAGTGAGACTTTTTTATATTTTTTTAATTAGATATCATTTTTATTTTTAAATCTGTTGTCACTTTTTATTTATATATAAAATAAATTGTTCATGTAACATTTCATTGCATCATCATCACTTTTTAATAAAATATTATTATTACTTCTTCGTCGTCTTATTGCATATTTTATCAAGTATAACTTTTCATTAAAATATTATAACTTCTTTCCTAATTTAAATTACATGAATAATAAAAAGTTTTATTTTTTATAAGGTTCTATTAAATTAGAAAAAGTAAAAGAAAAAAAAGTGAAAAAAAGCAATCGTTTCAAAGACAAATTAAGGCTATGTTAAACCACTGGACAACATAACCTTATTATGTTTAGGAAAAAGAATATATATAATTCATGTTATGGTGTTTAATTTGATATATACATGATCCGTATCACGAAATGAGATCCATGAGACAGGCTCACATAAGTTTTTTTTTTTGGAGCAACTTGGGTTGAATCGGTTCCACCAAATGAATTGGTGGAACCTTTGATCCCTACCTCTTCCTAATTAATGTAATTAATTAATATGTGGTCCCCTTACAATTAATATTATTTTGGATTTTATTATATTTAAAAGATTATTATATCCTAAAACCATAAACCCTAAAATTAAAATATACCCTAAACCACAAGGGTAAATTAATAATTATATCCTCTATGTTAAACCTTAGAATTAAAATATATTCTAAACCACAAGGGTGAAATTACAATTATACCCTAAACATTAAACACTTTGGGTAAAGTATACCCTAAACCTTAAGAGGGTGAAATTACAATTATACCCTAAACCCTAGGGGTGAAATATATCCTAAACCATATTAGTGAAATTACAATTATATTCTAAATTTTAAACTCTAAGAATTAAGGGTAGGTTTTGTACTAGACAATCTCACGGATCTTAGTTCGTGAAACGAATTATTCATTAAGCCAAATTATTATATTTAATAAAATTAAAGAAAATTTAAAGCTAAGCAAGGGACTTGTCTGGCTAAACTAATCAAAACAATTTTTGGCACTGTTCATTGTCTATAATTCACGTCATATTTTTTTTCTTTTTTACTTTTAATAAAAAGTATTATATATTATTGATTATTTTTATTATTATTAATTTTTTATTAGATAGTTCAATTATTTAATTATAAATTTATATTAAAAAATTATCACTTTTTATTCATCCTACGAATTCTTCATAAAATAATTAAATTAAACTGTTATCACTTTTTTTCTTTATCATGTATCACTTTTAATTAAACATGTTATCACTTTTTATTCCAATGAATTGTTTGTGAAATATTTTAATTAGACGAATATCACTTTTCTTTGACTAGAAATTATTTTTTATTAAAATGTTATTACTTTTTATTATTTTAGTAATTTATTCGTGAATTTTACTTTTTAATTAATTATCACTTTTTATTAAAAATACTATCATTTTTATTATTCCAATAAATTGTATGTGAAATATATTTCCTTAATTAGTTATCATTTTTTATTAAAGATATTATTATTTTTGTTTAAAGTGGAAGCAATTTTCATTTATACTATAAATTGTTCATGAAATAATTCACAGCATCATTATCACTCAAACTTTTGAGTGCAATTAGGGTGAGACCGATCCCATGAAAATTTGGTGGAAGTGGATCTCTTCCCCTCTTCTCAATACATATTTTCTCTCTCCCCACCTTCTTCGCTGTATTTCTTCTCTCTTCGAGATGACGTGTTGATGGTAGCACACCGCCGGCAACACAATGAACTCCCCCGAATAGAACTCTAACAATTCGTCAACGTTACGATGAAAACTTCCAAAATTGGTACGCCCAGTACGACTTTGGCAGCATATCAAAAGAGATTTTGGATTCTAATCTCCAAGCCAAGAAGTTTCTTCATGAAATGCGTGCTACCAGGGTATCTACTCCTTTATTAGGGCTTTTCTTTTACTTTGAAATATGAATTTAAATTCTTGTTAATTGTTCAGGCTTACGGTTATGAAACCGAATCTCCATTCTTCGATGCCCAAGTGTCCTAAGGACAACTCTATCTTCGAATAAACAACTGAAATTATTCTGGCTCATATCTCAGAAAGGGTGCGTTTTCTCTTTCTATTTGTAATTCTTACTGGATTTGTCATCTTTGGCCTGACAATTTTATGAATTTCTGATTTGTGGCCTTTTCTTTCTTTTTGTGCATCTGATGATACTCAACCCCCTCCTGGAAAGTAATTTTCAACCCACACTAAGCACTTCAAATAAAGTGGTGGTGGTAAGGTACGTCAACACTAAAAACTAATAATCTTGCTTGAATGGAACAATTGAAACAATCTAGAGCCTGATTAGCAAGTTTATAATCCATTCTCGGCGTTTGTGTTTCTTTCTTTGTGCTGTTTTATATTTCCTCCATTGTTTTTTGGCAAACCGAGAGACCTTACGAACTGGTGAATTGCAGGTGCGATGGAATTTGGCAGCGTTAATACAAATTCCAGATGGCCAAATGGTTATGCTACCCAACGAACTTCAACAAGCCAACATGCTGATTCCATCTTTAAAGATGAACATATGAGTAGATAGTATGCTTGGAATAATGGATTTTCTTGGTTTTAGAATTTCAGATAGACTACAGCCTATTCTGGGGCAGTTTAATATGAAACTATTAAGGGTTTGATTGTGTTGAATTGTTTTTCTTTTAAATGAATATAGATTTTTTTTGTGATAATTGTCGATTATCAGAAAACTTGCTTATTATTATTTGTTGCATTGTTTTATTCATGTTCTTGAAATTTAATCTTCCCCCGATATTATGCTATGAACAAAGTTGCATGTAAGGCATTAGATCATCTCAATATTGGGTTTGATACCCTTTATGCATCATCATAGAATAATCTAATTTATTATAAAGAATAATTTAATAAATTTCAAAGAGTAACCTAATTATTTTTATAGAGTAATCTAATTAATTCATTATAAAAAAGATTTTATTGTTAAAAAATCAAAATCTCAAATCAAAGAGTAATCCAATTCATTATAAAGAGTAGCCTAATAAACTTCAAAGGGTAACCTAATTATTTTTATAGAGTAATCCAATTAATTCATTATAAAAAAAACTATTGTTAAAAAATCGGAGTCTCAAATCAAGAGTAATCCAATTAATTATAAATAGTAACCTAATAAATTTCATAAGAGTAACCTAATTATTTATAAATAATAACCTAATCACTTATAAAGAGAGTAACCTAATTACTTATAAAGAGTAACCAATTTATCCTAGTTGATAAAAAAATAGAACAAATAAAGATCAACAAGAAGAGTACTAATAAAAAACTTGTCATAATAACCCAATTTATTATCAAGAGTAACCCACATATTCAAGAAAAGTAACTTAAATTATTATAAAAAGTAACCTAAATTATTATAGAAAGAGATTCTAATAATACATATCTAATTACGTTTAATGGAATAACACCAGCAAGAGCAAATAAAGAAAACACCAACTTCTTCCTCTTTGACAAACAATTAGAATTTGCAGGGCATGGTAAGACATGGGACTTTGGCAGTCCGCAAAGTGCCGCATTGCTATTAATGAACTTTTATGATTAAAACTTGGAATTTAAGACTACACTAATATTACTAATGAATTGAAAAATGTCCATGTCAAAACTGGTATTGATGTTCATTCAACATAAATGGACGGACCCGCATGGAATTTTACAGATAAATTTTCTAAAAGATTATTAATACATGTGTGATAGACTTTAGTAAGCAGATTTCACAGGCAGTTTGACGATCAAAATTACTGGTGGCACTTCTGATTGCTAGTCACCATATGGATGTCCAGTCAAATTTCAATGTTATCACTCTTAAGAAAATAGCAATTAAAAGTAATGTATAAGCCACCAGAGCACTTCTAAGGCCTATTAAATATAGAAGTTTTAAAACAACATACTACTCTAAATCAATTATTAACTCTATATCCATAAATGAACATGCTGGATATGTAAAAATAAGTTGAATGTGTTCTGAAAGAAATGCAGATTCATCAGAAAATGGAGGTTCTGAAAGAAGGAGGAGTTCCCAAATGATAAGATGAGTGTGCAGATGAATATGATCTCATTCACAAGCACCACTGTTACGCCAGTAATGAGCAATCCAAATTCTAATACTAATCAGAATCAGAATCAAGCCCCACCTACACAGCTGATAATCCCTACTCCAATGGCGAACCCATCTGTGGAAACCCCCAATTAGAGCTTCCGTGGTTCGAAGAACATTCACCAAATCAGCTTATTCCAAGATTAAATCAAGAATTGCAGAGCAGCTGTTGGATTGTATACTAAAAATCTTGTTTTTTGTATGAATAATGATTAGATAATATTTGAAATGAGAATCATGTGATCAAACATTTACAATTATTTATCGTTGCAAAAGTCCATTTACTTTATACTGTAGATAATATGGTGTGCGGCATCACACAGAAGATCATATTATCGGTTCCTTATAAAGTATAACAGTATTTACAACCGAGATAGACAGAGACTATCTATCGGTATAGTTGTAGTGTGATTTGGCATTAGTCTGTCTTGACTATAAAATTGCACTAGTGCACTTTGAGTGTATTGAGCAGGACTGCTGTGAGATCGTTTGGTTTATACTGACTATATAATAGAACTTGATCTCTGTTATTATGGATGTTCGTACTCTTAATCCCTATACAATAATCTCGGCACATAAACCAGTATTTATTTCTTTGATTCATCAATGGGTGAGATGGTGCTGTCTCTATGGTGTGCTGTTGATTGTAGAAGGAATTCGTGTCCTAACGGAATTGGTTGATGATGTCACCTTGAGGAGCTCATAATGATTATCATGTAAACCTTGCAGGTAAATTTATTCCGACATGATAATAAGGTTGAGTGGTACTACTCTCGGTAATTATATTAATTAATGAAGTTATCAGTAACTTATTTAACTAATGGGCATTAAATCTTAAATACGGGGAGGTTAACGGGCTCATAATAAGAAGGAGTCCATAAATGTAATTTGGGATTAGGGTGGCAGTGCAATAATATTTCTTTAGTGGAAATTATTATTGGACTTAAGTATAAGTTTTGGGCTAAACTTGGATGCTTAAGCCCAATGGAGGCCCAAACCCTAATTTCTCTTCCTGGTCCCTATTGTAGCCTATATAATAGCCAATCTCATCAATCCGGAATCTGAATCAGAAACTTACGCTTAAAATTGTGAATAAGAAATAGGGATTACAGATTGAGTTCGTCTTATAGATCGTTGCCCAACGTCAAGACGTGACTTAGGAATACAACAGAAGATCGAAAGGTCGTTTGTTCTTACTGCTGCTGTTCAACCTCTACGTCGAACCCTGGTGAAAGGTAATCAATTCCATGTTTATGCTTCTGCTGCGATAGAATTGCATGGAACCCTAACAGTTCACGCTAATCTAATGATCCGAACAACAATAATTGGTATCAGAGCGTAGATTCTAAGGCTAAACGTGACGCATGTTTATGCTTCCGCTGCGATAGAATTGCATGGAACCCTAATAGTTCACACTAATCTAAAGATCCGAACAACAATAATTGGTATCAGAGCGTTGGTTATAAGGCTAAATGTGACGCGTTATACTAGGTTTTGATTGCATAATGTGGTGCTAGAATTTAGGGTAAAGGGTTTAATGTGAATTATTGTTAAATAATGATCGCATGTTGGATTCTCGATGCAATATATATGAACCCTAAGTTTGTTTTGCACGTCTGCCCTACCCTATCTTTGCTCTACACACACACTGATCACTGTGAGAGTCATGGGCTGTGTTGAGCAATGATCACTGGAGAAACATCATGGGTTGTTGTTGGTGAAAGGCGGAGCCTGATGTTTGATGGACGTGATGAGTTGGCACAGTGAAAGTTGCTGGCAAAAAGGGCTGGGCGGTGGAGGCAGTACGCCACAAATATCAACCGTGATGTCCGTATATCTAGCTAATGTGGGTGAATGACTCGCGATCACCACTGTACACTCGGGAGTTTTCCATGGCTGAACGAAAGATCGTGAATAATGTTGTGATGTGGCTGACTCTTGGTCGATGGTGAAAGTGAAAGGCTGACGACGTTAATACAGCCTGGGGTTTAAAGTCAGCATGACTTTAAGGCAGACGACCAGCTTGGCTTCTTAACGTCATTTGTTTTTAGAAAATCTAGCTGTGGACGCCACATAGCAGATCGGTTGTTATACGGCCCGACGATAGCAACTGGTTGATGTGAATTCAATGGAACAGTAGGGTTGTGTGCTTACGGCAGCACAAGGCTGGCACCCTGATGGAGCGTGACCGGCTGCTGGTGTCATGGTTGTTGTTGAACGATAGATGTGCCGTTCATTGTTCATGTTATTGGAAGCCACCGATTGCGACGCAGGAGATTTTAGGGATGCACGAGCAGACATCTGATTGGGCGTGGTGTATATTCTGGCTATTTCCTTTGTTGTGCTAGGCATCCATGATTCTGGATGGCACGACGAGGGATTATTGTGATGGCTGGCGAATTATGGCTGTGCGCTGGTAATGGCGAGGCTTCACGGCGATGTCGCTGAGTTACCAGCGCTGAGCGTGTCCATCAGTAGTTTTCGACCGGGTCAGATGCTGGTTCAGGGCGGGTCTTGGATCCCTCCGATCAAGTCTGCAGTCACAGCATATCTCGATCGAGACCAACAAGATTTCTGATCAGGTCTGCAGTTGGCAGGGGCGAATCATAAACATTTCCGAGCGAGTCTGACCTTTTCCGAGCGAGTCAGATCGGTGGTTTTGAAGACTTGGGTTCGGCGTGTGTAATGGCGGCAGGAGAGTGGCAGTTTCATCGCTGGAGATCACTACACGAAGGAAGGCCTAGTGAAGTTGCTTGGTGACACCACCATGGGCATGTATTGCTACCGCCGCTCATAGCTGGAGTTACGACTGGTGACATGGGCAACAAGTTTAGCAGATCACATGCGGAGGCCAGAGCTGAGCAGTTCGCGGTAGTCTTATTCGTGATGGTTCTGGCGTTGAGGTCTACCTACAACTGTGAATGGCGATGCTGTCTAAGCTCCGACGAGGCTGGAGGCATCTTGGATAGGTCGGCTGGTAGCTGTTGCTGGTTTGATATCCGACAGCGGATGGCATGGGTCTCGGGAGTTCCGGCTGTGTAATAGAGTTCAGGAGGGAAGCTACAAACTCAAGCCGACAGCAATGGTGTTTTTCGGTGAAGGACTATTCTCCGGCGTAGATGCTGTGGCCGGTGGGTTGGCTGGGCGATGAGTCCCGAAGGAAGGAAAGTGATGCAAGTAAGCTTATTAGTCGGCTATAGTGCCTTCCTCCCCAATGGATGAGTTTTATTTGTGGATGACTGGAATAAATTTCATTAAATTATTATTATTTGTAATGTGATGCAAGTAAGCTTATGAGTCGGTTATATTGCCTTCCTCCCCAATGGATGAGTTTTATTTCCGGATCACTGGTACAAAATAATTGATGGTAAAAGGAAATTATTAGAGGGAGTGTGGACTTCTCCAACTGTAAGGCACACAAACTTGGGTAACGTACTTGTATCAAATAATGGTATACACTTAGGTGCAATTAATATGTATCCTCCACAATGGAGTCACTGCTATTAAAATGCATGGCTAAAGGACAACTGACTGTTAATCATTGAGTCATAAGGTTAATTATGACGTATGGAATTAATGGGTAAAATTTTCTCTTGCGATTGTTCAGGTTTGAATACGTCCACACTAATGTGGCATGCAAATTCATGGTACTTGAGATGTCAGTGAATTTATTTTATATTATTTATAGAGGGAATCAATATAAAATGTAAATTCGAAGATTTTGATCGCCGTATTTATTTATTTGATTCTCTGAATTTTGTTTATTTCGCTTATTGTTGACTAAAGGAAACATATTTACTGGTCTATAATAAATGATTACAAAGGAATCTTGATTTTAATTATTACTACTTAGAAAAATTAAAATGTGTTCTCACTAAGGATACCTTCTGATGCCTATTTAAGTCTTTAGTGAAGAGGTGAGAGGTTCATAGAAATATGATGGTCTCATGTGACTCTTCAGATACTTGAAAAATAAAGAAAGGCGAGGTGTCATGGTAACTTGATGAATGAATTGGAAATACTTGGAATAGAAATTGAAGGGGAAACCTAGCTCAATGTATTTTTTATAGTTTGCCTAAACGTTTTGAGCAAGTTTCACCTGAATTACAATAAGTTGTATATGGTAGGAAACTTCTGATAAAACGTGTGGCGCAGGAAAGCCATTTTCATCAAGAAGTGAACAAGGTTAGCATCTTATTCACTAAGTTGTTGAAGCGTGAATAATGATTGCATCTACTGACACGCTGTGAGTAGATACCGGAATCATTGAATGTTTTCAATATAGTGATGATAAGATAATTAAGTACATTGGTAAGCTACGATAGTAGTGGCTGTTGCGGTGGGAGTTGTTTACCTATCTAATGATAGGAATAAATATTTGATTTTGAAGATTTGTCTTCACGTATGTTTTTTTTCATAGAAAGAATTCGATTTCGGTTTCTATGTTTTATGGATGGATACTCTATTTTCAATTGAATGACATAGTCATTAAAATGAAAGGATGGAGGTATAATCTGTTATGGTATGTTTGTGACAATTTGTGCACTACTAAATCATGTTTATCCCACGGATGCAATGACTAGTAATTAATAAAGTATCTTCTAATCTAATAAGAGAAAGGAACCTTCGGAGATGAACTAAACATACTTTTGGCATCCATACAAGGCAAAGGGGTATAGAGCCATATAAAAATATGTTGAAATTAGTTCATTCTGATTTAAGTGATCCTAAAATTATCCTGGCGAGAGGTGATTATGAATATTTAACGATTATTCTAGAAATAAGAAATATTTATTTGATGCACCACATGTCTAGGTACTTTGATCAATTCAAGGAGCACGTGGCTAGGGGTGTGCAAACTTTGGACAAAACCGAATAAACCGGCCAAACCGAACCGAATTAAACAATTTGGTTCGGTTTTTGGTTTACGGTTCGGTTTACGGTTTTTAAAATAAAAAATTTCGGTGTTCGGTTCGGTTTTCGGTTTTGAAATTTGAAAGTTCGGTTAACCGAAAACCGAACCAAACTTTTTATTAATTTTATATATATACATATATATATATATATTAATTACCAACAATTAATTTTCTTTTTTCTTATCTTAAATAAAGTATTATTTAATTTTTAATATCAAAATTTACTTCAAACTTAAATAATTTCATTTATTCTACATGTTTTCTTTAGATCTTATACACTTTTATTATAAAAAAATAAAATTAAATATACATTTCCTATATATATATATATATATATATATATATATATATATATATATAAATAATTAATAATATTATTATTATAGTGTACATATATTAAAGATATTTCTTTTAAGTAATGCAAATGTAATAAAATGATATAAAAAAATTAATTATAAAAAAATAAAAATTCGGTTTTCGGTTAACCGAAATAACCGACCGAAATAATCGGTTCGGTTTGCATCAGTTTTGAAACATTTCGGTTTGGTTTTGGTTTTCTAAAATATTTTGGTTCGGTTTTCGGTTTTGGAAATTCGGTCGGTTCGGTTAACCGAACCGACCGATGCACACCCCTATACGTGGCTGATGTGGTGAAGCATCATGGAAAATATATCAAGTCATTATAATTTAATCGTGGTGGCGAGTGCCTCTTAGGATAGTTAGGTGTTATTAATCAGAAGTTGAGATTGAATCTCAAGTAGACTACACCGGGCAAATCCTAGTTGTATGGTGTGTTGGATTGAAGGAATAAGACTCCTGTGGAAATGGTTAGATAGATGATGAGTTATTTGGAATTATTAAATTTATTTTATGGGTAAGCCCTAGTAACAGCATGTCGTATGATGTTTGTCTGTTTGTGGGATATCCTAGAAAAATGAAGGGTGATTTATTTAAAAGTCTAAAAGATCAGAAGGTGATTTTTAACATGAACACTAGATTTTTGGAAAGGACTATGTAATAAACTACAAATCCATGTATAAGTTGTTCTAAAAATGTGATAAGAAAAACAAAAATTTTATTACCAAGAATACAAGAAGATATACCACAAGTAAATTGCATTGCGTGTCACATCTGATACACAATTGCATGTAGTGTCTTGTCGTAGAGGGAAGGTTGTCCAATGATGCGCGTTTTCTTTGCATGCAAAATTAATCCCCAAGTATTAAGGATATCAATTGCAGCTTAAGCAAGCGACCAAGTGAATATCGAACCCAAAGGACGGCGTATTATCAATTTAATTATTATCTAAATTAATTAAGACAAGTTGGCAATTAAGTTTAACGTTTAGGATGATTAAACTAATAAACAAGTAATTAAAATAACAAATAAAATAAATATCACTTGAAGAATAAGAAAGTGGATCAAGTAGGAGAATAGGTAGCTCTAGGATAATCCATTTTGACTACTTAACTTCTCTTCCATGTGTCAATGTCCGACTCTATCTTGTGGAATATGGACGCATCACTAAACCATGCATATCTACTCTATAGACACAAGTAAACATGCGTGTAACACGTGTGAATAACCTCGGAGCAAGAGATGTAATTTTATCCCCCTTTCTAGGTACTATCAGTATCAATTATTTCCCCCTAGGATTGGTACTCTAACCCGATATGATCTCCCTTTATAGGTACTATAAAATTACCCTCTTTATCCTACTTAATAACCCGAATTCAATTCAATTAATAAGTATTCATATAAGATAGTTCTAATGAAGCTTCGGAGTCCCCTCACTTAGAATCATAACATGGAATCCTGCTCAGCAGTGAACGCACTCAATCAATAACCAAGATATGTATTTAGACTTTACATAACAGTTAATGATGCACAAAACGACCGTGAGTATGGATTAAGAAAGCACAATTATATATAAAATAAATCCACAAGTAGTGCTGCACGGAGTGTACACATGGAAGTTCAATTAATTCGTAAAACCTTCACAACCCTAGTTCTACCAAAAAGACTCTAGCCCATGATATTGTGAAGAACAATCATGGGTGTTGGATAGATCTTACCCGGATATCCGAAAAATACAAGATAAATTAGGAAACAAATAAAATCCTAGATGTGGGCGTCGTCGCGTCCTTCTCCGTCTTGAATTATCCTCTTTGTTCTCCTCTTGATTCCACAAACGAATCTTCAAAGTGATGGATGGATTGAGGAAAAGATGTGGATGATAGTTGGGGGGTGATCCCCCTTGTGGGGTGTTGTATGTTGTGGCCTCTCTTCTCCTCTCTTGTTGTTGTGTTGTGTTGCTCCTCTTTTTTTGGGCTGTATAGACCTCCTTTTTATACTTGTGAGCTCTCCTTGTAGGACTTGGAAAGGACCCAAATTTAAGCATATGTCAAATTTGGTAAGAGACATGCGTTAAATTTGGTAAAAGAGATCTGGATAAATAAGGTAGTTTTCGGAAATTCTCGGAAATTCTCGCCAACAGCTGCGCGACTTCACGATTCTGAGCATAACTTCCTCGTCATACCTTCAATTTGACTGATTTTTGTACTCACATGATCCTCTTTTCCTTGGCTTTCTCTGAATATAAAAATCATACCAAAACTCTAACGTTTGAAGGTGTAACAAGCTATGGAAAGTAGCACTGCAATTCTATTTGGCACAGCTCGCGCGGCGTCACCACTTTGCTCATAACTTTCTCGTTCAGAATCTGATTGGGATGTTCTTTACACCAAAACGACCCTCTCTTCTGTAGCTTTCCAACCATATATCACAAATCCAATTCAGAGCTCCACATCAATACAGAATAATTATACAAGTTGGACGTGCGTTTATCAGCATTCTTGCACAAATTGCACTTTTTCTCAAACTTGGCTCTTTTGATCCTTTTTCTACCTAAAACACAATTAAACACCTCAAGTGCACATAATTCTCACATATATTAAATATAAGATACTTATGCTCGTATAAGACTATAATATCAATCAAAAAGGTATTAAATTGGATATTAAAACACGCTTATTTTCACTCTCATCAATCCCCCAAACTTACCCGTTGCTCGTCCCGAGGCAACAAAATAAAGATAAAGAGAAAGAGTAAGAAAATTAGTGGGAAAACAAGGACTATGACCAATACCCCATTTAAAATACAATTGTCATCAACTTAGGTCATGCAACTCTTATCACGTGTAATAATCAATTCAAAGCATACAAGTTAAGACAATCACCACCAATTCAAATGCTCCATTGACATGTTCTCACGGAAAGTATATTTATGATCTCTCACTCAAGTATAAAATATGTACACTTATGGATTAAAGTGTTTACGCTCAGATTCAATTAAAGTGCATGCGTAACCATAAGCTTGCCAAACATCTCAAGCTCTTCACCACTAAAAGTATGATTCGACAATGGGATCAAAAGGGACTTTTCTTTTGGATGTAATGTTGGCTCTTTGATAAGGGTAGGAAACATATGGATAAAGTGACTCAATTAGTAGAGAATTAAAATCGGAGATCTTTTGTACTGCAGATTCTTACACTTCAAGGCTATCCAGCTTCATGCTCTTCTAATTTTCTTTTCTCTCCTTTCCTTCAAGCTCAACATACTTTTTCTTTTCTTCAAGCACATCCTTTTTTCCCCGAGGTACCAGTTTCGGGCATTACCTCACGCATCCTCCATAGGGTACTAGATTTAAGCACTACCCTAGGGTTTTTGATTCCATGGAGTACTAGATTTAAGCACTAGTCCATGCTTCTCCTTAGATGCATATCATAATCCATCACTATTAATTTCAACACCAATTTCATTCCTTCCCAAATTATTATCAAGCACCATTAACACACTTTGACAGCATTTAATTCTCCACTAAATGTAGGAATTTAAGGCTCAAATAGGATATTAAAGTGGCTATCTTCGTAGGTTGCCAAAGAAATAAGGCTTTTAGGCTCAACGGGACTAACTACGGATATATAATTATTTGGTAGGGAATTATTTGACTAAGTGACTCATAAATTCAAGGATGGCCTAAAATCATCTCCCATCATCTAACACACATGTAGTTTCAAGTAAGACAAGAGGCAAGTTCTAGAATACACATACAAGAACGATACTTACCAGAAAAGAAAATATCATGCGATTATATACATGATCAACGAGGCTCAAAATCTCACATGGGTTTTAACAAGTAACAGAGCACTTTTCATGGTAGGTAATATCCCACAAGTACACATAGAACTTCATATCATAATATAACTCAAGTACACTTCCTTCATCAATTTCAAGAGCCTATGAATTTCAAAGATAATTTTAAAAATTAGCTCACATGGATCACCACCATAAACACAATCCTTCCACTCCTATGAATTAAAAGCACATATAAAAATTAGAAAAAGGAAACGAGGGCACCTGATTTTTCCTTCAATGAATGCACGAGCTCCTCGAGTCAAAGCCTCAATGTAGAACTCGTCTTGCTACTCTTTTACCTTTTTCTATCATCAAAACTCAAACAAACTCATCATCACAGGATTCATCAATAATAAAATAGGAGAACTATACGAAAGAATTAATTGACTATGTAATTGACTCCACATAGTAGAAACACCACTGAACACTAGGCAAATTGCAAAAAAATTGACACATCAAAACCGATTAAAGTTTCAATATACCGCAAAAAATCAACTCCCCTAGCAAATATTACAAAGAAAATATTATATTCCTGGTGCTTCAATGAGGTAATTACATCACACCCCCCCAAACTTAGTAAAAACGTAAGTCGAAACTAAGTTTGAAAAGAGATGTAATTGTCGATTAGTAAGCACCTTAAATATAAAAATTTCTTACTCACACGAAAGAAATAAAGTAATAAAACGGAAAGGCAAGCCCCCAACAGGCGCTCATGTTTAACGTCGAAGAGTCACGACGGTAGAGGACGGTCTTCTCGCATCCTCACCTTCAAATACTTTCTTTCCCTCTTCTTTTCTACACTCAACACCTCACCTTTCTTGGTCACAAAAGTATGCTCATTGAAATTTTATTTCTCCCATGGCTGTCTAGACTCCTCTTTGTCAACCTTCCACTTAAATTTAGAATCACCTGTCTTAGAAAAATCAAGATTAAATAAGTTAGAAACCATATCAATGCTCTTGCACGATTGAGTCTCCATGGGCATCTTCATTGCATGATCAAGAGAGAAAACCACATCTTCATTATCCATCTGCAGTCTAAGCTTCTCCGCTCTTAACTTCTTTGCTCTTTCCCACTTCTTCTCCATTGTAAGCTCAGTATTCTGTTCATGTAATGGTACTGGAGTAACATCAACATCATAGGGAGCATTCGGCGCAAAAATGGGTGCATTCTGAGAGGATTCGACCTGGGTTCGACCAGGGGTACTGGTCGTACCAGGTACATAGTGGTCGAACCAAGCTCCTGGAAGTCCATTCTCACTTTTCAGTTTGGGTTCGACCTGGGTTCGACCTGTTCGACAGGTCGAACCAGGCACGTAGTGGTCGAACCACTCTTCTGAAACTTGATTCTCTCTCTGATTATGAGATTCGACCTGGGTTCGACCTTGTGACCAGGTCGAACCACTTTCTCCCAAGTTGAATCTGCTCTCTGCATGGTCTTTGGCCTCTGGTTCGACCTGGATTCAACCAGTAGGTGTGGTCGAACCATGAGTGATGTGATCGAACCGATGATGATCTGAAATAGAGTGTTTCGCTTGATGCGGTTCGACCAGGGTTCGACTTGGTATCCAGGTCGAACCAATAAGGCTGTGATCGAACCAGTCTTCTGGAAAAATAGAGTGCTTGGAATGGTCGGGTTCGACCAAGGTTCTACCTGTTAACCAGGTTGAATCAGATGGAGCTTGGTCGAACCAATGCTGAGTCTGTTGGATTATATACTAAAAGTTTAGCCTTTAGTATGAACAATGTTATAACAATATTTGAAATGAGAATCATTGATCAAATGATTGCATCTTATAATTTATTTATATGAACGATGCAATAGTCCATTTACTTTATACTGTAGATAATATATTGTGCGACAATACGCGGAAGATCATATTATCGGTTTCCTTATAAAGTATAAACAGATGCTCACAACTGAGATAGACGGGGACTCTCTATCGGTATGGTTGTAGTGTGGTTTGGTATTAGCTTGTCTTGGCTATAGAATCACATTAGTGCACTTGTGTGTATTGAGCAGGACCGCCTGAGATCGTTCGACTTATACTGACTTATAGAAGAACTTGATCTCTGTTATTATGGAAGTTCGTGCTCTTAATCCCTATATAATAACCTCGACACGTAGGGCAGTATGTGTTTCTTTGATTCATAAATGGGTGAGATTTATAAGTATTAAATCAATATACTCAGTGAGTTAGGAAGTAGTGTTGTCTCTATGGTGTGCTGTTGATTGTAGAAGGAATCCATGTCCGTCATAGGTTGATGATGTCCCTTTGAGGAGCTCATAAGGTTTATCATGTAAATCTTGCAAGTGGATTAATTTCCGGCATGATAATAAGGTTGAGTGGTACTACTCTCGGATGAGATATTAATTAATTTGAGTTGTCAGTAACTTAATTAATTAATGGACATTGTATATCTTAAACATGGGGAGACCATCGGGCTCATAATAAGAAGGAGCCCAGAACATAATTTTGGGATTGGACGGGTAGTGCAGTAATAATATTTTAGTGGACTATATTATTATTATTGGATTTAATTAAAAGCTTTGGGCTAAGCTTGGTTAATTAAATTTAATTGAGGCCCAGTCCAATTTCTCCTCCTGGTCCCTACTGTAGCCCAAGTATATAAGTCATCTCAGTTCCTGTTAAACCTAAGTATGTGCCTCTTTTGACACACGGGAGAAAACAGAGAGCAGAATGAGAGAACTCTGGGGATTGTTGACCACCCAACACCAGAGTTGACTTTGGGACATACGGTAGAATATCAGAGGTGTTCTTCACTGCTGTTCATCCTCTACATCGACCCAGAAGTCAGGTAAACGTTTTTATGCTTCCGCTGATTGTTTGCCTGAAATCCTAATGATCACGTTTATCCACACGATCCAATTGCCAACAATTGGTATCAAAGTGTTAGTTTCGTGGTGAAACGTGAACCGTAAGGTTGGGGTTTTTGTGATTATTTGATTATATGTTTTAATCTGGGATTAATCGCATGATTTAGATAGCATGTTTTAGGATTTGAATAATTCTGTATTATTTGTGAAATCCTATGATTATACGAATCGATGATATTGTGTGTGTGTATTGACAATTGAACATGATTTAACACACACTGGATTCTGACTTCCGGATGTGATGAGAATACACCCTGGACATCACAAACACACACGTCTGCACGGTAAGTGATGACTGATCGACTCAGAAAGAACCTTGGCGAAGGCAGTGCAAGTGACTGCAGATTCTGGAAGAATCCAAGGCATTCCGAGCGAGTCTCTCCTAGGTTTCAGTCGAGACCTTCGGCAACCAGGCGGCGGTGGGCTTTGCTGAAACATCGACGATGAGACAATTGTAGTTCTGGGCAAGTCACAGACTGCTCTTGGTCGAGCCAGTGGAGGGTTGCGGTTTAGACGCAGACAAATGTAAGTGGCGTGACTAACTGAACTAGATGATGGTGGAGAGACACGGCTGGGTTTCAGGCAGGTCGTTGGATGCTTCCGGTCGAACCAGTGGTGGGTTCTGGTCGCATCAGGATGCGACCCTATTGAATCCTCCATGTGTTCAGGGCAAGTCCTCAGCGTGTTCTGGATGAATCGACGGTAGATTTCCAGCGAGTTAGGAGGCAATCCGAGCAAGTCCTCCATGGATTCCGGAGCGAGTTGAAGCAGCAGCCATACCAGTCTGGACAGCAGCTTCACGGCAAGGCAGATGTTTTCCAGGCGCGGCGCTCGTTTCTTGCTGCAGCGTTCCCCGCGCGTCGAGGCAGTTCCGGGGGGGTCTGTTTCCATTGCCGCTGATCGGTGCCGGGCGAGGGTGGTCGCTGTCGGGCGCGATGGTTGCACGATGGATCAGGCGGGATCCCTGGTGAATCGTGCTATTCTAATTGGAGTCGTGCACGGCAGATGGTTGGTGCCGTGTTGTTGTCCGGTCATGTTTGGTCTTCGGTGAACGGTGGCTGGCGGAGGGGATGGCTGCAGGTGCGGCCGGCTATATGTGCGGCGGTGGCTGTCAAAAAGCGGCCTGTGCGTCACAGCAATCCATGGTGGCAGGCAGCCAGAGGGCTGACGGCGCGTCTCCGGCGGGCTGACGGCACGACTGCCAAGAGCAGCGGCGCCGAGTTGTTCGCGTGTCTACTGCCGTGTTTGAAAAAGGAAGCGGCTGATGGATATGATTAGGGCAGCATTGTGATTTGGGCCTGTTTTATGTTATGGGTCCAATTTTATTTTAATTTGGTTATGGGCTGTTGGACCCATATTAATTAAAATGCTGTGGGCTGTTGTAGTTGGGCAAATTTAATTGTCTGATGGGCCATATACAGTAATTAATAAAGGCTGCTCAATTAATTTTAGTTTGGTTTTGGGCTGTTGGGCCCAATTTTAATTAAAATGGTAATGGGCTGCTGGGCAATATTAATTGCTGGTTTTAATTAATTGTGGGTTTGATGTTGGGCCAGGTTAAATATTGAGCTAGATCTTAATGCAGAAATTGGCAGGGTAAATGGGCTTAATTATTTTATTAATGGGTTGCTCATTTTATGCTAATAATGTTTGGGTCAGCTGGGCCTATTTAATTGATCCAACATTTTATGCAATTAATTATGATATATAACTGATTTAATTGTTTTAGCTTGACAATTAATTGTTATATATGAAAGGCATGTTCTATGTGATTTATTTATTTAAATTGCAGTTAATAGAAGCATGTCTAAGTTGTATATTTTATTCTGAAATATTATATGAATGTTAAAAACCCTCATTTTTAAATAATTAAGTGGGAGAGGGGATTGGTAATAAATTCCCACGGCCTCCATTATTGGTTTGTAAGTGATGTGAGTAAACTTGCATGTTGGCAATAGGCCTTTCTCCCTAACGGATGAGTTTATTTACGGATCACTGGTACAAACTTCATTAAATAATTATTATTTGTAATGTGGCGCATAAACTTGCGTGTTGGTAATAGGCTTTCCTCCCTAACGGATGAGTTTGTGTACGGTTCACTAGTATAAACTAATAATAGATGATTGTAGGAAGCTATCCGAGCGCGTAAATACTTCTCCAACTGTAAGGCACACAAGCTCGCGCAGTGGACTTGGGATCAAATAATGGTGTACACTTAGGTGTAAATAATTAGTATCCTCCCCAACGGAGTCACTGCTATTATTTGCATGGCTAAAGAGGAACCGACTATTAATTATTTTGTCATAAAGTTAGATTGACAAATGAAATTAATGGGTAAAACATTCTCTTGTAAATGTTCGGGTTTGTAAACGTCCACACTAACGTGGCTTGCAGACTCACGGTGCTTGAGATGTCGGTGAATTTTATTTTTATATTGTTTTGAGGGAATCAATATAAAAGGATAAAATTCAAAGATTTGATCGGAATATTTATTTGTGATTCTCTGAATTTCGAATGGTTTTATTTCACTAATTATTAACTAAAAGATATTATATTTACTCGTCCAAATTAAATGATTAGAAAAGAATCTTGGTTTTGAATTTTACTGCTTAAGAAATATACATGTGTGTTCTCACAAAGGACGTCTCATGATGCATATTAAAGTTTCTAGTGAAGAGATGAGAGGTTCATAGAAATATGATGGTCTCATGTAACTCTACGGATACTTGAGTAAATTAAAAGGCAGAAGATCATGGTTGAATTGATGAATGAATTGGAAAAGCTTGGAATAGAAATTGAAAGGGAAACCTAGATCAATTTATTCTTCACAATTTGCCTGGATGTTTTGAGCAAGTTCTACCTGAAATACGAGAGGTTGTATATGGTGAGAAACTTCTAACAAAACATGTGGCAAAAGAAAGCAATTTTTCATCATGATGTGAACAAGTTTAATATCTTATTTACTAATGGTTTAAACATGATTAGTGATGGCATCTAATGACACGAAGTATGTAGATACTGGAATCACTAAATGTTTATCACTGAGTAAGGATAAGATTGTTAATAACATGGGTAAAACTACAAAGATAGTGGATATTGCAGTGGGAGTTGTTTATTTATCTCATGATAAGAATAAACGATTGATTATGAGAAATTGTCTTTACGTACGTTTCATAAAAAGAATTTAATTTCGGTTTCTATGCATTAACGGATGGATACTTCATTTCATTTAAATGACATGGTCATAGTAATGAGGAATGAGGCTATAATCCGTTAAAGTACGTTGGTGGATAAAAAGTATACTCTTGAATCATGTACATCCCACAGATGCAATAAATAGTAATTAAATAATGCATCTTCTAATATAAGTAAGAGAAAGGAACCTTCGGAAATGAACTAAACATACATTTGGCGTCTATGACTAATTCATTTTACTTGAGTAGGATTCAAAAGTTGATAGCCGATAGACCGTAAGGTTTATCTGAAGTGGAAACTATTGGACTTGCGAGTCTTGATTGGAAGTAAAAATGATTAACTGCCTTTTCAAGGCTGTGGGGTGTAGAGCCAAAGATATATATGTTGGAATTAGCTCATTCTGATTCAAGCGAACCTAATATTATCCAAGCGAGAGGTGGTTATGAATATTCGAAGATTATTCTGGAAACCAATATATTTATATGATGCACTGCATGTCTAAGTTCTTTGATTAATTCAAGAATTGTAAGGCTGGTACAGTGAAGCGTCATGGAAAATATATTAAGTCATTACGATTCAATCATGATGGCGAATACCTCTTGGGATAGTTAGGAGCTATTGATCAGAAGTTGAGATTAAATCTCAAGTTGACTACACCGGGTATGCCCCAAACTGAATGGTGTGGTGGATAGAAGGAATAAGGCTCTTATGGTTATGATTAGATAGATGATGAATTATTTGGAATAATTAAATTCATTTTATGGATATGCCCTAGATACAGTAATTCGTGAAATATTTGTCTGTATATGGGATATCCTAGAAAAATGGAGGGTGATTTATTTAGTCCAAAAGATCGAAGGGTGATTGTCAACACAAACACTGGATTTTTTGGAAAAGGACTATGTGATAAATCACAAACCCATGTATGAGTTGTTCTAAAGGAAGTGAGAGGAAAACACAAAGTTAAAGTACCAATTGTACAAGATGATATGCCACAAGGTAAACTGCAACGCGTGTCATGTCTGATACACAATTACATGTAGTGCCTTGTCGTAGTGGGAGGGTTGTATGACAACCCATAAATATATGTTTTGGGAGAGTCATGAGATTTGATCCCTAGTGAACATAGTATTATCCCACGGATACGACGTAGCACTACAAGATGAAAATGCGGAATCTTAGTAAGTTGCAATGAATGTTGAAATAGAATCTACAGATTCTATATTAAGTCTGGGAACTTGTATGACCACTAAATGGTGTAAAAGCCATTGCAAGTGGTCAAAGGAAATAAAAGAGGATCATATGGAAAGGTGAAAACCTTGGAAGCAAAGCTTGTTGCAAAAAAGTGTACTCAGAAAGAAATGGTTCGATTATGAGGAAACATGTTCGCTGGTAGCTATGCTTATGTTGATCCAGATTCTTTTATTGCTGCTATGAGGAACAGCAAATAGATGTCAAAGACAGCTTTCCTGATTGGAAGTCTTGAGGAAAACATCTATGTGAAGCAACCAGAGTGATTCATTGCAAAGTACTAATAGCATTTTGATAGTAAGCTTAAAATTGTCCAGTGATGGACTAAAGCAAGCTTTAAGATCGTGAAGCATCTGTTTTGATTAGGTAATCCAGTGGCATGGATTTAAATCAATGAGTGGATATGTCTTGTGTGTTGTAAAGAGTGACGGAAACGTGGTGGTGTTTCTTGTACTATACGTAGATAGTATCTTGCTCATTTGAGACAATGAAAGAGTATTATCGGGCGTATGGGTATGGTTAATAAAGCGGTAGAGATGAAAGACTTATGAAAGGCAAAATATATCCTTTTGATCACGGTAATACGGATCACAAAAAGGACATTATGCTTATCTCAAGTTTCATAAATGATACAGTCCATACTCGTTTAGCATGTGAATTTTTCTAAGTGAATGTGTCTTTGAGACACAAGAAAAAGATAAAGAGGATGAAAGCGGTTCCTTATGCTTCGGCAAATAAGAAGCTTAATCTAAGGAATGCTATGAACGATGTTGGGTATCTGTTTTGCTGGATGCATGAACAGTGGGTATCAACGTAACCCAGAACAAGAATGATGAACTGTGGTAAGACATATATGAAGTGCCTGAGAAGGACTTGAAATTATATGTAGACTTACTGAGCAGATTCACTTCTTCTTGTGGATTACGTAGATTCGGATTTTTAGTCAGATTGGACTGTAGTAAATTCTCCTCAAAGGTTATGTGTTTAATCCTAGGAAGTAGAGTCATAATGTGGAGGAGTGTTATATAGAAATATATTTTAGACTCCGGACTCCATCATGGAAAGATGATGAATTGGAGCCTATGAGGCAGCCAAAGTATCTGTATGACTCTAGAGACTTCATGATGGACTTTGAAGTGTTTCTAAGTTTGCCCAAGGTAATCACAATTTACATTGATGATATTGGTGCAGTTGCAAACTTGAAGAAATCACGAGTCCATAAGGCAATTAAACACATAGAGCGCGAGTACCACCTATTACGAGAAATCGTATGATGAGGGGAAGGTTGTTGTCGCCTAGATTACATCGGATGATGACTTAGGAATCAGATGTATGGCAGAAGACATGACAGCATAGTCTTTTAGTATAAGTGGGAGATTGTTGGATTGTATACTAAAAGTCTAGCCTTTAGTATGAACAATGTTATAACAATATTTGAAATGAGAATCATTGATCAAATGATTGCATCTTATAATTTATTTATATGAACGATGCAATAGTCCATTTACTTTATACTATAGATAATATGTTGTGCGACAACACGCGGAAGATCATATTATCGGTTTCCTTATAAAGTATAAACAGATGCTCACAACTGAGATAGACGGGGACTCTCTATCGGTATGATTATAGTGTGGTTTGGTATTGGCTTGTCTTAGCTATAGAATCACATTAGTGCACTTGTGTGTATTGAGCAGGACCGCCTGAGATCGTTCGACTTATACTGACTTATAGAAGAACTTGATCTCTGTTATTATGGAAGTTCGTGCTCTTAATCCCTATACAATAATCTCAACATGTAGGGCAGTATGTATTTCTTTGATTCATCAATGGGTGAGATTTATAAGTATTAAATCAATATACTCGGTGAGTTGGGAAGTAGTGATGTCTCTATGGTGTGCTGTTGATTGTAGAAGGAATCCATGTCCGTCATAGGTTGATGATGTCCCCTTGAGGAGCTCATAAGGTTTATCATGTAAATCTTGCAAGTGGATTAATTTCCGGCATGATAATAAGGTTGAGTGGTACTACTCTCGGATGAGATATTAATTAATTTGAGTTGTCAGTAACTTAATTAATTAATGGACATTGTATATCTTAAACATGGGGAGACCATCGGGCTCATAATAAGAAGGAGCCCAGAACATAATTTTGGGATTGGACGGGTAGTGCAGTAATAATATTTTAGTGGACTATATTATTATTATTAGATTTAATCAAAAGCTTTGGGCTAAGCTTGGTTAATTAAATTCAATTGAGGCCCAGTCCAATTTCTCCTTCTGGTCCCTACTGTAGCCCAAGTATATAAGTCATCTCAGTTCCTGTTAAACCTAAGTATGTGCCTCTTTTGACACACGGGAGAAAACAGAGAGCAGAATGAGAGAACTCTGGGGATTGTTGACCACCCAACACCAGAGTTGACTTTGGGACATACGGTAGAAGATCAGATTGTTCTTCACTGCTGTTCATCCTCTACATCGACCCAGAATTCAGGTAAAGGTTTTTATGCTTCCGCTGATTGTTTGCCTGAAATCCTAACGATCACGTTGATCCACACGATCCAATTGCCAACAGAGTCTTCTCCTGATCGTGTCCAGTGCTCCGATTCGACCTACCCTGCATGGTTCGACCTCTTGTGTTCGTCAAATCTGGGTCGAATCGAGCTCCTTGGGCTTCAGATTTCGATTTCGGCTCTGTCGTTCCTTCATACTGTTTTCCAAACCTTAACGTGATTGCTTTATCTTCCAATTTTTGTGTCAATTGATTCACGTTCGCGGTCATCTGCTCCATCATCAAGGTAAGGTCCTTCAACTGCTTAGACAAATCTGCATGATCAACATTCATTCTAGCTTCGATGTGGTCAACCCTTGCATCGTTCTCAGCCATGTATCGATTGAAGGTATCTTCATCACTCTTCACTTCGTGCTGCTTCATACTAGGCCCCCTTAGTGTCAACTCTGTAATCTGCCTCTGCTGGAACTCTAGTAGCTTGTTGATGTTAGATAGACTAGAGACGATCTCATCATCCCTATTCGGCTTCACCACTTGATGCTCAACCTGCGCTACCTCGCCAAGTACATATGATCCTCTATCTCTCTTTATTGGCCAGTCACGTAAATTCATAGAGATGTCTTCAAATAACTTTTCTACTCCAAGTGCTGTCTTTGATAACAGCGCTCCTCCTGATGATGCATCAATAAAAACACGCGACTCACAATCCAATCCATAGTAGAAGATGCTTATGTATTCAGCCTTAGACATTCCATGCTGTGGACACCTCCTGAGCATGTCTTTAAACCTATCCCACGCCTCATCAAATTTCTTACCCTGATTCATAACAAATCGGGTGATCTCTTGCCTCATCCTTAAGATTCTTGAGGGTAGCATGTATCTCTCCAAGAACTTCTGCTGCAGTTGGTCCTATGTAGTGCAATCTGCTGGATCAAGGGTCTCATACCAAGCTTTCGCCTTATTAATTAAAGAGAACTTGAATAAGGCGATCCGCCTAGCATTATCATTCGCTCCACTGCCCTTTTGAGTGTTTGCATAACCAAGAAATCTTTCGGAGATGCTGATATGGATCTTCAAAACAACCTCCAGAAAATGGATTCTTCTCTACCATGTTAATAAGAGCGGTATTTATCTCAAAATTATCATCTTCCCCCCTTGATCCTATCAACCCCATGTTGACATTCCCAAAGTTCGTGAAAATTTCACGTATGGCAACATTATACGAATTCTGCCTTGCTCCGGCCATGTTTAGATCAATGTGTTATTCCTTCTTTTCCTTCCTCTCCTTTTACAAGTGCACAAGTAACTCGAAAAAATTCAAGGTTAGATAGAAATAAATTATCACAAATAAAAGAAAAAGAAAAAAATAATCTTAATCAACTAGAAATAATAAAATCAATAATAACAGCCGTCCCCGGCAACAGCGTCAAGAACTTGATGCGCATTTTCTTTGCACGCAAAATTAATCCCCAAGTATTAAGGATATCAATTGCAGCTTAAGCAAGCGACCAAGTGAATATCGAACCCAAAGGACGGCGTATTATTAATTTAATTATTATCTAAATTAATTAAGACAAGTTGGCAATTAAGTTTGAGGTTTAGGATGATTAAACTAATAAACAAGTAATTAAAATAACAAATAAAATAAATATCACTTGAAGAATACGAAAGTGGATCAAGTAGGAGAATAGGTAGCTCTAGGATAATCCAGTTTCACTACTTAACTTCTCTTCCATGTGTCAATGTCCGACTCTGCCTTGTGGAATATGGACGCATCACTAAACCATGCATATCTACTCTATAGACACAAGTAAACATGCGTGTAACACATGTGAATAACTTCGGAGCAAGAGATGTAATTTTACCCCCCTTTCTAGGTACTATCAGTATCAATTATTTTCCCCTAGGATTGGTACTCTAACCCGATATGATCTCCCTTTATAGGTCCTATAAAATTACCCTCTTTATCCTACTTAATAACCCGAATTCAACTCAATTAATAAGTATTCATATATGATAGTTCTAATGAAGCTTCGGAGTTCCCTCACTTAGAATCATAACATAGAATCCTGCTCAGCAGTGAACGCACTCAATCAATAACCAAGATATGTATTCAGACTCTACATAACAGTTAATGATGCACAAAATGACCGTGAGTATGGATTAAGAAAGCACAATCATATATAAAATAAATCCAAGAGTAGTGTTGTACGGAGTGTACACATGGAAGTTCAATTAATTCGTAAAACCTTCACAACCCTAGTTCTACCAAAAAGGCTCTAGCCCATGATGTTACGAAGAACAATCATGGGTGTTGGATAGATCTTACCCGGATGTCCGGAAAATACAAGATAAATTAGGAAACGAATAAACCCTAGATGTGGGCATCGTCGCGTCCTTCTCGCTCTTGAATTCTCCTCTTAGTTCTCCCCTTGATTCCACAAACGAATCTTCAAAGTGATGGATGGATGGAGGAAAAGATATGGATGATGGTTGGGGGGTGATCCCCCCTTGTGGGGTGTTGTATGTTGTGGCCTCTCTTCTCCTATCTTGTATTGTGTTGTGTTCCTCTTTTTTTTTGGGCTGTATAGACCTCCTTTTTATACTTGTGAGCTCTCCTTGTAGGACTTGGAAAGGACCCAAATTTAGGCATATGTCAAATTTGGTAAGAGACATGCGTTAAATTTGGTAAAAGAGATCTGGATAAATAAGGTAGTTTTCGGAAATTCTCGCCAACAGCTGCGCGACTTCACGATTCTGAGCATAACTTCCTCGTCCGACCTCCAATTTGAGTGATTTTTACGCTCACATAATCTTCTTTTCCTTGGATATCTCTGAATGTAAAGATCTCACCAAAACTCTAACGTTTGAAGGTGTAACAAGCCATGGAAAGTAGCACTGCAATTCTGTTTGGCACAGCTCGCGCGGCATCACTACTTTGCTCATAACTTTCTCGTTCAGAACCTGATTGGGATGTTCTTTACACCAAAACGACCCTCTGTTCTGTAGCTTTCCAACCATATATCACAAATCCAATTTAGAGCTCCACATCAATACAGAATAATTACACAAATTGGACGTGCGTTTATCAGCATTTTTGCACAAATTGCACCTTTTCTCAAACTTGGCTCTTTTGATCCTTTTTCTACCTAAAACACAATAAAACACCTCAAGTGCACATAATTCTCACATATATCGAATATAAGACACTTATGCTCATTTATGACTACAATATCAATCAAAAAGGTGTTAAATTGGATATTAAATACGCTTATTTTCACTCTCATCATCCAACAATCGAAAAGATTTATATTTTGGGAGAGTCGTGAGACTTGGTCCCTAGTAAATATGAAGTGGCCTATGGACATGACGAAGTACTACAAGATCGAGATGTGAAATCTTAGTAAGTTACAATGAATTTTGAAATAGAATCTATAGATTTAAAATTAAATCTGGGAGCTTGTAGGACAACTAAATAGTGTAAAAACCATTGGTAGTAGGTATGCAAAATTAAAAGAGGATCGATCACATTTTGTCGATCCGGATTCTTTTATTTTTGTTGCTCATATTAATTATGAGGTAAAGCAAATAGATGTCAAGACAACTTTCCTGATTGAAATTCTTGAGAAAAACATCTATGTGAAGCAACTAGAGTGATTCATTGCATAGAACTAAGAGCATTTTGAGTGTAAGCTTAAAAGTGTTCATCGATGGAATAAGGCAAGCTTCAAGATCATGAAACATTCGTTTTGATTAGAAAATGTAGTGATATGGATTTAATCAATGCTCGGATGGGTCTTGTGTATTGAAAAGAGTGACAGAAATGTGGTGGTATTTCTTGTAAGTATGTAGATAGTATCTTGCTCATTGGAGACAATGAAAGATTATTGTCAGACATATGAGTATTGTTAATAAAGCAGTATGTAATGAATGTCTTAAGAGAAACAAAATATATCAATGCGATCATGGTAATAAAGATCACAAGATAGGATGTTGTGTTTGTCTCAAGCTTCATAAAATGATACAATCCTTACTCGTTTTAGCATGTGACTTTATCTAAGAATTTGTGTCTTAAGATACAAATGAAGATAAAATAGATAAAGGCGGTTCCCTATGCTTCGGCAATGAGGAATCTTAATCTATGGAATACTATGCACGAGCAGTGGGATAGTCAATGAGTATTAAGGTAACTCGAAACAAGAATATTGAATTATGGTAAGATATATTTGAAGTGCTTGAAGAGGACTGAAAATTATATGTAAGCTTACCGGAATGATTCATTACTTCTTGACAGTTACTTAGATTCGAATTTTCAAATCATAGGGACGACAGTAAATCCACCTCAAGGTTATGTGTTTAATGGAAGTAGAATCATAGTATGGAGGAGTGTCATATAGAAATATATTTCAGACTCCACCATGGAAAAAGGATAATATTGGAGCCTTGTGGCAGCCAAAGTATCTGTATGATTCTAAAAACTTCGTAATGGACTTAGATGTGATTCTAAGTTTGCCCAAGGTGATCACAGTTTATTTTGATAATAATGGTGTAGTTGCAAACTTGAAGGAATCACGATTCTATAAGAAAATTAAACACATTGATAGCTAGTACTACCTGATACAAGAAATCGTATAAATGAGGAAAAGGTTGTTGTCGCCAAGATTACATCGTATGATAACCTAGTAATCTTTTTAAAAGGACCTTAAGGCGAAAGCTTTTAATGGTCAAGTAGTGGCAGTGGTATTCAGATGATGGCTGCGAATATGGCAGCATAGTCTTTTAGTGTAAGTGGGAGATTATTGGAATGTATACTAAAAGTCTTGTTTTTGTATGAACAATGATTAGACAATATTTGAAATGAGAATCATTTGATCAAACATTTACTATTATTTATCATTGCAAAAGTTCATTTACTTTATACTGTAGATAATATGTTGTGCAGCATCACATGGAAGATCATATTATCGGTTCCTTATAAAGTATAACAGTGTTCACAACTGAGATAGACGGGGTCTATCTATCGGTATGGTTGTAGTGTGATTTGGCATTAGTCTTTCTTGACTATAAAATTACACTAGTGCATTTTGAGTGTAATGAGTAGGGACGCTGTGAGATCGTTTGGTTTATACTGACTATATAATAGAAATTGATCTCTGTTATTATGGATGTTCATACTCTTAATCCCTATACAATAACCTCAACACGTAAGTCAGTATTTATTTCCTTCATTCATTAATGGGTGAGATTTAAATACTAAATCAATATGCTCGGTGAGTTAGGAGATGGTGTTGTCTCTATGGTATGGTGTTGATTGTAGAAGGAATCCGTGTCCTTACAGAATTGGTTGATGATGTCCCCTTGAGGAGCTCATAATGATTATCATGTAAACTCTGCAGGTGGATTTATTCCTTCATGATAATAAAGTTGAGTGATACTACTCTCGGTAATTATATTAATTAATGGAGTTGTCAGTAAATTAATTAACTAATGGGCATTGAATCTTAAACACGGGGAGATTAACGGGCTCATAATAAGAAGGAGCCCATAAACGTAATTTGGGATTAGGGTGGCAGTGCAATAATATTTCTTTAGTGGAATGATTTATTATTATTGGACTTAAGTATAAGTTTTGGGCTAAACTTGGATGCTTAAGCCCAATGGAGGCCCAAACCCTAATTTCTCCTCTTGGTCCCTGTTGTAGCCAATATAATAACCAATCTCATCAATCTTGAATCTGAATTAGAAACTCACCTCTAAAAATGAGAATAAGAAACAGGGATTGCAGATTGAGTTTGTCTTATAGATCGTTGCCCACACCAATGTCAAGACGTGGCTTAGGAATACAATAGAAGATCAAAAGGTCGTTTGTTCTTGTTGCTTCTGTTCAACCCCTACGAAAGGTAATCAATTCTATGTTTATGCATCCGTTGAGATAGAATTGCATGGAATCCTAACGGTTCACGCTAACCAAAAGATCCAAACGCCAACAGTCGCCACATCTGAGAAACCTCAAAACCAGCTGAGCAGAATAATTATTACCTCTCAGACGGCGGCATTAGATTGCCTCTTAGACGGCGACAGGGAGCTTCATCGCAGCCTGTTGAAGACGGCATCCCGGGGCAAAAGCCCAATCACCCGACGGTGATAGAAGGGCGGCGCAGGATCACCTCTCAGACGGTGGCAAGAAGTCCTCATCGTCATGATTATCAACTACGTGATTTTCTGCTCCACCATCTAATCTAACCCGTGAGGAATGAAAAAAATAAAGAAGAATATTTTATATATGGAGAGAGAGAAAAGAGAGACAAATGTGTAGGGAAAGAGGAAGATGAGAGAGAAACTTGTATATGGAAAGAGAAAGAAAAGTAAAAGTGAAAACCTGTGTGTTATACTTGGATCCAAATAGAATCCGGTTCCATGAATTTAAAATATGAGACGGGCCAAGCTAGTGATTGTCATCACTTTTTATCAATTACACATCACATTTTGTAAATTTGAAATAATTAAATAAATAAAAAATTTTAGATTATTAAAATTTAAAATGAAAAAAATAAAGGAAAAATGTAAAAGTGAAAATTTGAATAAATATTGTGGATGGTTTGCATTCTTTTTCGAAACTTATGCACCAAGCCACCGCTTCCACTCAGTTTCGTCCGTAGAAACTCTCCACATATCAGGCTAAATTATTATTATACTTATTTTTTAAGTTTTGTAATTTAATAATGGCAAAGACTTGGGTGAGACCGTCTCACCGATCCTCTTATGTGAGACGGATCACCTATTAATCCATTAATTATATTTGTAAGAGCCCAGTTTGGTTGTAGTCAAATTAAAAAATTGAAAATTTAAGTCTTTCATATATATATATATATATATATATATATATATATATATATATATATACTAGTACAAATTTCACGTATTACGGGGTAAAGTTATAATTTTCAAAAAAAATTTCAAAATTTCAAAATTTTAATATATTTATGTTCATATTATTTGTTATGATTTAATATTAATTTATTTAAAGAATAAAATTAAGATTTAAATATATTCATATGTAAAAAATAATTTACCTTTTTTTTATTAATAGTACTCCATAATATAATTCTAATAAATTAATATGAGGATATATTCAAAATTTTAACTAAATATATACTCTATTATATATATTTTTAGAAAGAAAAAAAGTAAAAATTAAAGGAGAAAGAATTATAATAAAATTAGTTTGAAATTTTGGAAAAATAGATATATAACGCGTGTTACAGAAGATGTAACACCAAAATGTAACAGGAGATCTAGACCGAGTATATATATATATATATATATATATATATATATATATATATATATATATATATATATATATATATATATATATATATTAATTTTAAGAATGTGAATTATTATTACAATTACAAAATTATTAAACCAAAAGAAAAAAAGTTTTAATTAAATATATTATTGAAAATAAATTAATATATATATATATATATATATATATATAATTGTATGTATAAATTTGCTAATAAAATCTGAAATAAACAATTTTAATATACATATTAATATAAATAAATCAAAAAATCATAACATTTAATTAAAAAATTAAAAATAACAAAATGAAAGATATATATTTGGTTGTTGAAGAAAAGATTATAAATAAATAATTTAATATACATAATAAAATAAATAAATTTAATATATGTATTAACCAAAAGAAATTTAAAAAAAATTATAATCAAATATTTTATAAAAGTTAAATTCTTGTCGACTGAATAAACAATTATTTAAAAATAATAATAATAAAACAAATAAAAATTATTAAAAAATAAATTTATCGTATATTTGAAATAGTTGATATACCGAACAAACTTTAAATTAATTAGTTCAATTAATTCAAAATTAGCTGCTCCATTAATACTTATCTTAATTAGCTTATTTAATCTTCCCTTCATCTATTTAAATATTTTGTTTATACATCACCTATCTAAATATATTTTTATAAATATATATATATATATATATATATATATATATATATATATATATATTATCTTAAAAAAATATTTTGATGTATAAATTTAAATTTATTTTGATTGTGTAATTTTAAAATTTAGAATTGTTATTAGACAAAAATAATAGATGTAATTAAAACTTAAATAATTATGAATCAAATAATTTAATATAACGAAATTAATAGAATATAAATAAAATAAATAATAAAATCGCATACCTTCAATTCTTTATGGGTCCATTAGGTACATTCTATGTACTTATATTACTACTAGGTACAATATCCAAATTGATACCATCAAATATCACTTTTAACCCTATTTTAAGTTTAATTATATCATAAATTAATTTACCCATTAATCTCTCCATGAAAATAGAAAATAAGTTGAAGATTGTTGTGTTCAAATTTCAATCCTGAATCTTCACGCTCCAACTGTTTTTAATTTATTTTCATTATTGAATACCCCCACCTGTTAACAATAGGAAAAACAATTTGAATGTGGATGAGAGTATTAGTATTCAGACCCAATCAAAATACCATGTGAGATATGTGGATTGAATACTAATTCTCTTATCTTCAGAAAAAAATTTTAATTCTGAATAAAGTACCATTTATAAGTATTACACTGAATACTCATTAATACCTTCAAAATTTTATATTCAGAAATATTTATATTGAATATATTTGTATTCATAAATCATATATTTTTGTTCAGAAGTTAATTACATATAATATCATTTGAGAATATGTTTATGTGTTTCTGTTAAAAATTAATGTGTTCAAGTTTTTTAAGTATTCAGAAATATTTTTGGATAAGGTTCTGTAAAATCATCCCATAGCATAATTACATTCTTAAATTTTTAATGTTCAATATGGTAAGCAGTAACCCATATTGTTTAATTTTCAATGTTGAATGTTCAAATATTTTGGCATTTAATATTTTTGAATATGCAAACAAAATTAGAAAAACCAAACACAGGCAGGTTGAAAGACAAAAAGCAGAGCAATATTATTGAATGCAATATTTATGAATACCATATTTTTTAATACTCAAACTAAAGCAAAAAAATCAAGACAAAAAGTAGTGCAATATTTCTGAATGCAATATTTTTGAATACGAAAATTAAAGAAAAAAAAAAGATCAAAAGCACGGCAATATTCCGATAGAAATATTTATAAATAGAGTATTTTGAATACAAACCAAAGTAGAAAAACCAAGACCAGAAGCAGGGCAATATTTTTGAATACAATATTTATAAATATCGTATTCAAATACGCAAAACAAAGAAAAAAAATCCAATACTAGAAGCAGGGAAGCAAACAAATATAGTAATTTGAAAGAAAACTCCTAGTCCAACTGCTCCATTCTTAATTTTCTTTAGCAATACCTTTCTTTGATACCTCCACTTCAAATTGCTTGAAATGATCTGCTACACCAAGCCTCTGTAGAATGGAAAAGACTCAGAGCCACAAAGGAAAAACGTCGTGGGTCCAACCGAGAGGCACAACCTCCATGGATCCAGCATCACGCAGCAATCTTCTACTAGGGATAGTGCCCCTACTATCATATATGAGTTGTAGAATCCAACGAGAAAATGACTCTACTATAGAAAAAGTCTCACCAAGGCGCGCTAGGAGCGCGGAGCCTATCGGTCTCCTTGACGCCCCCCAAACACATAGACAATGGGAAAATAGAAACCCTAACCAATAGATAAAGGTTCAGAGGTTAATCAGATTTTAGGATTTAGTCAAATGAAGAAGAGGGCACTGTGTTGGGAGTTGGTCGGGTACACCAGAAACCCTCCCCACTTTTTCTTAGAGGACGCTGGAAATTTAGAGGAAGAAAAGGAATATTCGGAGGAAGATCAAAGATTTTTGGTGAGAGAAGAAGAGATCAATGGAAAGAGAAAAAAATAGAGAATTGAAATTATTTAAGAAAAGAAATTGATTGAGATTATATTTTATTTTAGTGATATATTGGGTATCTCATCTTGATATATTGTATTTGTTAGTAATATTTTCACCTTATCATATATAATAGTAAAATAGATGTATAATTTGTACTGGATAATAATAAATCTATTCTTTATAATTTAAAGAAACCCTCTAGCGTGACGATTTTTGTGTGCGGAGTCTGTGGTGTTATTTCTGAGTGTGGAGTTTGAAGGGTGATTTTTTGTATGTGTGAAAAAATAAATAGATAACTATTATAATGAAATTAATAAAAATAATATAAATAAATAAAAATAATCACATACCTTTATTCTTTCTAATTTGAAAAAAACAAAATTGTCTTATTGAAGAATTGCCCCAACTTGATTGTTTCAAGGATGGGAGCACAACAAAATCAAATGATGAACTTTTGTACATATTATACATTTATAAAATTATATTTTATTCAATAACAATTCTCGTCAACTACATAACACCAAATAATAAGCTACATTAGTTGTTGCAAACAAAACTCCTTTACATTCTAAATAACACACACACAAAATTAATAGCACAAATTTGTTACCCCACAAAAATTCAAATTACATCCTAGACAAAAATACGAAAAAAATTTGTATGTGGAATGAAGGAATAGAGAACTTTATTTATAGATGGAGGATAATTAAATTTTTAATTTTATTTGACCATATATATATATATATATATATATATATATATATATATATATATATATATATATATATATATTCAATACTTAAAAGTAAATATATGTATTTATTTATATTAAATTTTAATTAATTGTACTTAATTTTTATTTGATAATATCAAATTCAAATCTTAAAATAAATATACGTGTTTATCTATATTAAATTTTAATTATAATTAAAATAATTTGAGATTAATTCTAATGATGACACCTCATAAAAATTAAACTCTCATTTAGTATATTAAATATATATAATTTTGTATATATATAATGTTATATTTTAAATTATATTTTATTATTAATTTTTTAATTTAAATTTGTAATTTATTTAATTTATTTTTAATTTAAATATTATAAATTTATAAAATATTATACTCAATTGATGAAAAGCGATAACAGTGATGTGAATTATTACATGAACAAGTTATAATATAAATGAAAAGTGATAACTTTTAAACAAAAAGTGATAACATCTTTAATAAAAAGTGATAACTAATTGTCAAAGTGTATTTTACAAATAATTTATGAAATGTATAAAACGTGATAATTTTTTAATAAAAAGTGATTCATAATCAAAGAAAAGTGATATCTGTATAGTTAAATTATTTCACGAACAAATTAATGAAATAATAAAAAGTGATAGTATTTGATGAACGTTTTCTCAACACACAATATTAATCCCAAGTATAAAAAATGTTATTATAGCTTTGATAAGCGACCAAGTGATTATCGAACCCAAGAGATGTATTATTATTAATTTAATTATAATCTAACTAATTAAGACTAGGTTGGCAATATAGTTGTGATTAATTAAGTAACTAATAAACAAGTAATTGAAATAGCAATTAAAATAAACAAGCAGTAGAGGTTAAATGTAGGTGAATAAGTGAGAAATTAGGTAGTCCTTTGGGCCATCCAGTTTTGCTCATTAACTTCCCTTCCGTGTATCAATATTCGACTTTTCCTTATGGAGTATGGACGCATCACTAAACCATGCAAATCTACTCTATAGACACAAGTAAATAAGTGTGTGACACGTGTGAATATCCTTGGAGCAAGAGATATAATTCACCCCCTTTTCTAGGTACTATCCGTATCAATTATTTCTCGTACACTAAGTACTCAACACGATATGATCTCCCTTTATAGGTACTATGAAGTTATTCCGATCTCCCTTTATAGGTACTATGAAGTTATTCTCTTTGTCCTACTTATTAACCCAAATCAGATTGAATTAGCAAGTATTTATATAAGATAGTTCTAATAAGACTTCGTAGTCGCCTCGCTTAGAATCATTACATATAATCCTGTTCAGCAGTGAACGCACTCAATAAATAATCAACATATGTATTCAGACTCTACATAACAATTAATGATGCACAAAACAACTCTGAGTATGAATTAAAAAGCATAGTCTTATATAAAATAAACCACAAGTAGTGTTGTACGGAGTATACACATGAAAGTTCAATTAATTCATAAAACCTTCAAAACCCTAGATCTACCAAAACGGTTCTAGCCCATGATTGATCAAGAATAATCATGGTGGTTGGATAGATCTTACCCATAGTCTTGAAAATTACAAGATAAATTAAGAAGCGAAGTAAACCCTAGATGCGGGCACCGTCGCGTCTCTCTCCCTCTTAAATCTTCACTTAGTTCTCACTTGATTTGACAAACGAATCCCTCTCCACAGCTCCGTAGGATGATGGCAGGGTTTGAATGTTGTGTAGAATGAAGGTGGTGAATGACCTCTCTTTCTGCTGCATAGGTTCTTTCTTTTATACTTTTAGCTTCTCCAACAGACCTCTAATGTGCTTTTTGAGCGAAAACACATACTGAAGGTGTACAAATACGTATCTAAAAACTTCTCGCACGTTGGTTTGACTAAAACCCTTGGTCGAACCACTAACGTCTTGGTCAAACCAGGCTGTAATTCATTGACAGATGCCGAGTTCAACTCGAACCACTGGTTGAACCATAAGCTTCGTGGTCAAATCATTACTGCATCACTTTAGGCTTTTGGTTCGACCACGGTTCGACCTCCACGGCAGGTCAAACTACATCATCGTGGTCGAACCACTCTGAAACATAATCGATGATGCCTGGTTCGACCCGAACCAGTGGTCAAACCACTCGTGTCTGGTCAAACCAAATGCTTAATCCCCCCTTTTTCGATTTCGAGTACTTATGTCCTATTTTCCTTAGAAAATCCGCTCAAACGACCTCAAACACACCTGATTCGTGACTTTTCACTACATATCTCGATTTATCTCTACTTAAGATCAAATCATATATCTTTATCACAAAAATCAGAGCTCAAATTACTTGAATTTACACTCTCATCAGTATTTTTAATAAAAAAGTGATACATGATAAACAAAAAGTGATAATCATTTAATTAAATTATTTTATTAACAATTTGTAGAATTAATAAAAGTAATAACGTTTTTAATATAAAGTGATACCCAATTAAAATAAAGTGATAATAGAATAGTTGAACTATTTAGTAATAATAATAACAATAATAATTAGTATTATTATAATAAAATATTACTTGTAGTTTGACAAAAATTTTGAATTTTGGTGTAGTATGATAAAGTAATCTTCACCCACTGCCCTGGAGACACCGCCCATTTTTCATATCAAGGAACATGGATAAGGCGATAACACTAAATTTAGTTTTACCAAACAGAGCCTGTTTTTTCATAATTTTTTTAAATCTTATTTAAAATATGGAGTACTTAATTGGGTCAAATATGCTCCGTCTCACATGAGGGGATTCGTGAGACGGTCTCACCCAAGACCTACCCTTTAATAATAATCAAATATGGCCCTTTAAAATATATTTAATAGGTTAATGGGTGATCCGTCTCACATAAGGGGATTGGTGAGACGGTCTCACCCAAGTCTTTGCTAAGAATTAAATATACCCTAAATCACAAGTGTAAAATTATAATTATATACATAAAATTAATTAAATAAAAAATCAAAAAATAAACAAAATAACAAAAAGAATAAAACGAAAATAAGAAAATGGGAAAAATACGAAATTAGATGAAATAGTGAAACAATCATTGAAGGTGAATGAAGGAGGTTCCGCCAATTCTGAAAAGACAAATACTATTGTGCACCAATTTTTAAGGTGCAATTGGGTAAAATTTTACCTATAACCCATGATACTTATATGAACTCTAGTTAAATGGATCATTAATATATTACGCTCCCTCTCTCTAACTTCTGCTCTCCCTCTAACCCCCAATATCGCTCTTTCTGATCTACTTCTTCTCATCTCCAATGGCTTCCTTCCTCCGCCGTCCACTTCGCCGTGTCTCATCTTCCCACCTCCATGGCTTTCTTCTCCTGCCGCTCACGTTTCCTTCTTTCTCTCTCCGCTGCAATACCAACGCCATTGACATATTCTTCCAAATTTTTTCGAACAGATCTGGACACCATTGACATATTCTTCTAATTTTTTCAAATAAATATTCTAGACTTGTTCAAGCATCATGAGTTCATTCGAGATCTTTTAAAAAATTAGATTATTGTGTCTCCCATGGGTGTTTGTTCAAGATCTTCTAAAAAATAGATGACTAATGCCGTTAAAGAATGAGAAAAGGAGAAGTTGATTGAAGGAGGAAAAGAGACGGTGGTTGGACGCTGATGGAAGGAGAAAAACAGAACTTACCTTTTGCGGAAAAGTACGACTGAAGAGCTGCATGTAGTGAAGAGTTTTATTAATGTATATCTTTTTATTCATTCATGTATGTGTTATTTAAAACAATTGTATATCTTTTTATTCTTTAATGTATTTATTAACTTTAGATATAAATGCATCAAATATTTTTGAATTTTTATTTGTATTAGTTTTAACTAGTGTATACACATATATCTTTTTATTCATTAGTGTATATGTTATTTAAAATAATTGTATATCTTTTTATTCTTTAATGTATTTATTAACTTTAGATATAAATGCATCAAATATTGTCGAATTTTTATTTGTATTAGTTTTAACTAACTAGTTAGTGTATATATCATATAAAATAAATGTATTACTTTTATTCTTGAGATATGATAATTTTGATAACTAACTGTATTAGTTATTATTTAATAATGTATATGTTATTCTTAATAAATGTATTAATTTTTTTAATTTTTTAAATTTATCAATATAGATATTTTATTTTGATAACTAACTGTATTAGTTGTAATTAAGTAATGTATATGTTATTTTTAATAAATGTACTTCTTTTTTTAGGAAAAAAACTATGACTCTAATTTAATAGGATTAATTACTTTCAAATACATAATATTAAGTGAAATTAATGTGAGATGTGCACCTTAAAATTTATTATTATCAGATACAAAAGTTACAATGATATACCTAAAATAACCTTAATATTCTTCCTATTTTTATGTCAAGGAATGACAATAAATTTCTGTCTCCCTTTTTCCCAATTTTTCTCTCCTCATCTAATACGCCTAGATATACTGCTGCTCTATCATGCTCCGATCAAATCAATTGCCACTCCTGTGTCAGGAAGAATTCCCAAAAGAGCTGATCGGAAAGCAAATTGTTGTGTGAGTTGAGATTCAAATTGTAGCCCCCGGTGATTCTCCCACCACTGGTGAAGAAATCAGGGCTGCCGCTAGAGAATTCAGAGGACATTATCTTGCCGGAAAATGATTTCTGTTATTTGGTGTTTTCTTGCTGAGTGAGGGTTTTCCATCAAGTAATTTGATTGATTCTTATCGTTATTCTCATTATCAGATGGAGATGGAAACAAACAGATGAGAGAGAAATGACAACGTTTGAGAGAGAGGGGGGAATAAACAGAACATGGATTTTGATTCTTGAATATGGATTTTGATTCTTGAATGTATTTCAATTATCATAAAAATTAATTAAATTATGTCGTGCATATTATTCATTGATTGTACTAAATTATTTATAAATTGTGTAGAATTATTCACTAGTTGTACAAAATTATTCAATAGTTGTTTAGAATTATTCACGCCACCGTTCACAGGAGAATTAGACAAATAAATTTATGTTGTGCAAAATTATTCACTGATTGTGTTGAATTAATCATACATTGTGCAGAGTTATAATTCACGTATGCAAATAAAATTATGTTGTTGCAAAATTGTTATAAAATTATTCACTGGTTGTGCTAAATTTATCATGCATTGTGCAGAATTATTCACGTCATTCATCGGAGAATATGTACATAATTTATGTTGTACAAAATTATTCACTAATTATGTAAAATTATTAATGGAAAAAATATGTAAAGAAAATTATATTGTGCAAAATTAATCTGGAAATCAAATAAAGATTTCGATAAATAAATTCTTAGAATAGATTGATTTGGAATCAAGAAAACTTATAACTGATTTCATGTTTTTCGTATTTATTGATTAATTAATATTAAAAATTAGTATGCATAGTTAAAATAGTATTACGTTAGTTTGGCAGAAAATAGAGATTTTGATAGATTTTCATGGGATAGAAAATCTATCCAAACTAAGGTTATATTTGGTATTGTGCAATATAATTTTATATTTATTAATATTAATTTAAATTCATTGCACCTAATAATAATTACTGGATATGTATGGTAGTTGATAGTAACTATCCCTATTTAATATGTTACAATATTTTCTGACCATATACATAAATGAATAAAAAGTCATACATTATTGCATAAAAATTCATACATTTTTGCAAATAAATAAATAAAATTTAAGAATAGAATCAAAAATAAAAATATATAGAGAATACATTTTGAATACTATATATTGATTTTGATGTGTGAATATAAAGAGAGATCAATTATAGAGTACTATTTACATAATTTGAGAGAATACATGCATATCTGCAAAAGTAGATACAACAAAAATATAGATCTTCAAGAAGAGATACACACAAAAATAAATATGAAGAATAGATTTGTTGGACACGTAGATCTGGTACATGAGACGGCGGAGAAGTATGATTGTGAGAGGATGGAGGCGAGCGGCGGAATCACCAAAGGAGGCGACCAGTGGGAGAAGCAACGAAGGACGTGTGGGAAGGAGGCGGGCGGTAGGAGAAGTGATGCGCGTTTTTTTTGCACGCAAAATTAATCCCCAAGTATGAAAGATATCAATTGCAGCTTAAGCAAGCGACCATGTTAAATATCTAACTCAAATGACAGTGTATTATCAATTTAATTATTTACTAAATTAATCAAGACGAATTGTGACAATAAAGTTGGGATTTTAATTATCAACTACTAAACAATAAACTAAAATAACAATTAAAATAAAAGCACTTAGAAGAATTCAAAAGTGCCTCAAGAATGGAGAATAGGTAGCTCTAGGGTAATCCAGTTTTACTGCTTAACTTCTCTCTCAAGTGCAGGCTGGCTCTGCCTTGTGGAATATGGACGTATCACTAAACCATGCAAATCTACTCTATAGACACAAGTAAATATGTGTGTAACACGTGTGAATAACCTTAGAGCAAGAGATATAATTTCACTCCCCTTTCTAGGTACTATCAGTATCAATTATTTTCCATGTCTGGAATCTAACCTGATATGATCTCCCTTTATATGTACTATAAAATTACCCTCTTTATCCTGCTTACTAACCCGAATTCAATTCAATTAATAAACATTCATATATGATAGTTCTAATGAAGCTTCGCAGTCCCCTCACTTAGAATCATAACATGGAATCCTGTTCAGCGATGAACACACTCAATCTACAACCAAGATATATATTCAGACTCTATATAACAATTGAAGATGCACAAAATGATCGTGAATATGGATTAAGAAAGCACAATCATATATAAAATCAATCCACACATAGTGTTGTACGGAGGACACACAAGAGGTTTAATTAATTCATAAAACCTTCAAAACGTTAGATCTACCAAAATGGTTCTAGCCCATGATGTTGCGAAGAATAATCATGGGGGTTGGATAGATCTTACCCATATGTGTGAAAGATACAAGATAAATTAGAAAATGAATAAAACCCTAGATGCGGGAGTTGTTGCATCCTTCTCCATCTTGAATCCTCCTCTTGGTTCTCCTCTTGATTCCACAGACGAATCTTCAAAGTGATGGATGGATGGAGGAAAGGATGTGGATGATGGTTGGGGGTAATCCCCCTAGTGGGGTGTAAGATGATTGTGTTGCCTTTTTTCTCACATGAATAATGATGTAAAATATATATAGGTGTGAGAAGGGAATTAAATAAGGAAATAAAAGATATGAGTGAATCATGGAGGATTATGTGATAAGGAGATTAATTGTGCTACAAAATATAGGTAATTTTTGGAAATTCTCGCTGGCAGCTGCGCAACTTCACGATTTTGAGCATAACTTCCTCGTCCAAACTCTAATTTTAGTGATTATTACGCTCACGTGATCCTCTTTTCCTTGGTTTTCTATCCACATAAATATGTTAACAAAAATCTAACATTTGAAGATGTTACAAGTCATGTAAAGTGCAATAATCATGCTGAGTAGAAACAGCTTGCGCGACGTGTCACCATTTCGATCATAACTTTCTCGTTTGGACTTCGATTGAGGTGTTTCTTATGGAAAAATGACAGGATAAAACTAATTTCATCCCGCAACTCTGACCATGGTCCCTTTTAGTCCCAAAAAAGTTAAAGTTGCAAATAGTCCCGTAAATAAAAAAATTTGCACCGAAATGGTCCTTTTTGCTGGAAAAAAGGCAGAATTTGTTATATCCAAGCCAAGTATTAACAACACCCCTTTTAACAATGTACCTTTCACAACAAAGCATCTATACTTCAATTTTATTTCAAGTTTCATTATATTTTCACGCTTCAAAATGGTATCAGAGCCCGAGGTTTATTTATTTATGAATAAAAAATTATTATAAAATTATATCACTTAACGAGAGCAGAGTTTCAAGAAATATGGATCCAAACCAAAGTTTGACATTTGAGAGTGACATGACTATTACCCCTGTACAAAACTGGAGCAATAGTGACTTTTGGCATGTTGGATATGATGAAACAAGCAGCTCTATACAACAATATTATAATATTTTGTATAGACTATGCGGAAAAATAATACGAGGACGCCGATCAATTTTGGAATAGTCCTGATCGAAGGTGGAAAATGGCGGATGCCCGTGCTAACCACACCAATGAAGAATATTTGGAAGAAGGTCGCTAGATGGAGATAAGATACTCCAAAGAAGTATCAAGAAACATAGTAGAATTTCGAAGTTTCACGAGATCCATGGACGTGTCCCCAAACACGAACAATGGAGTAGATGACCAAACTAGGGTCCAAGAGAAATCTACAAGCCTTATCACTTTTCATATTGGATAGAATGATAGAGTGAAAGGAGATCAAGGCAGATAACTCTAAGATAAACCAAGATCTTAGAGAATTATGGAAGATGGTGAAATTCTTTGGAGAATATTCCCAAAATATGTCGAAGACAATATTTGAAATCAGCCTCAAGATGGAAAAGGTGGAGACACTGCAGAGTAAATAACTCAACCTCATAAAGGAGTTAATAAAACAAGTAGAGTCCATGAAAACTAAGATAACGGGAAGAAATCCAGGAGGAAGTTTGCCAGCAACCTTCAAAATAGAGCCCCTTTTACACCAAAAGGGAAAGATGAAAGAGGTTAAAATGCCAAAGTCCGAAAGTGAGAAGATGATTGTTATCCTTCCAGGAGAACCTATATCCCCGAATGGAAAGAGCAAATCTTGAAGATCTATGAGATCTATATGAGTCCTTTCAAGGACTATCAATTGTAGATCTAAAGATGAATGTGGGAGAAACTTCAAGCTCACAACAATAGTCGTAGGCTCCGTAGATATAATGTGATTCGAGCCAAAATGAAGGAACTTCGGGATTAATGGAATCCCAGAAGTAAGGCAGGAAGAGACAACCCAACAACAAGGAATCTTCAAGATGAAGGTAATGGGATTGTCAATGGGAGCAAGCTGAGTTCGAGGATCTAGTCTACACAACACCCCATATGGTCGGTCTCACCTTGAACCAATAAATCCATACGGGTTGATCCTCAATCTCGACACTCTGGACTTCAAGAATAGAGAGACCTTGATCAATGAATGGACAAATGCAATGAAGATTGCAGGATGTGCACTATTGCTAGATAAAGAAGGGTTTATAAGATTCCTAACTATGAGCCTGGAAGGATCAGTAAAGTGCGTCTAGGAGGAGCTCTCAGACGAAGTGAAGAAAGAAACCATGGATGGCAAAGATCTCGGTAATATCGTTGATTGCATGGCCAAGATCTTCAAGATTTACTTCATTGAAGTAGGTTACTTCGAAGGAATGGAGGAAGAAAAGAAGAAGAAGTATAGGAATGCCCTATACAGCTTGGAACTACTTGACATTTATCACGTAGACGAGTACATCAAACTCTTCATAGAGTATAGATGGAATCGAAGATTAAGGAGGAGGAAGTATTCCACCTGTTCTTTGCCAAGATCCCAAGTCCATGGAGAGAAATATTGATCAAAGAATATGAACCATGCAAGCTGGATTCGATAGCAAGGAGAATGTCCTTCCTCAAAGCCAAAATTGCAGAATGGTGCCATCAAGCATCACTACACAAGAACTACAAGAGATTAAGGGGAATCAACAAGACGGTACCCCTATGCTGCGAGAGCAATGATCTTCCAACCATCATTGGAAGAAGTCTAAGGAAATAGAAAAGGATGAAGAAACATCATCCTTACACACAAAGAAGTGGAGGATTGAGGTCCAAAAGACCAAGATCCTTTTGGTCTAAATAGAAGGCTCGAAGCAATAAATCAGGGAAGAGATCAGGACCATCAAGGTGGAGTTCAAGAAGTCAAGCATCATCTTCAGGGTCGAACTAGAGAGTACAGGAAGAACTCCCAAAAGAAAGACATTCCGAAGGGCGGCCACACGAGTCAATGAAAGATTCAAGGATTGTAACTGCTACACGTGTGGAGAAAGAGGGCATATCTCACCTGATTGCCCAAAAAACTAGAAGCGGGGAGTACAACATTTTGAGACAACTCCAGAAATAGAGGAAGCCGTCTACTTCCAAGATCTAGTACATGTATATCAATTTGAAGATATACCCTCAGACGAGAGTATCTATGAAGAAGAGTTCTTCAGTTAAGACGAATCTTCCAAAGATGAGTCAGAGTGAAGAAGAAAACTACAGACAGGAGATGAAAGAGGACATGTCTGGATTCTTTTCCCAAACATCCATTTCTCATAAGACTCTTATGAGAATCATGAACGAGGATCCAATGCTAGATCTATACAACGGATTCACCGTAGGATGATTAGAGCGGTTCCTCAGCTTCAAAAAGAGAAAGCACAACATCATATATAAGGTGATCGAAGGGGAAATCGTCATCCCAATGGAGCTCACGAGTAATGTTATGGAAATGCAACTAGTCCCTGTTGATGAAATCAAGAGGGAGCTCAGTATATTCAAGGAAGAAATGGCTAAGACTATGTCTTAGATCCACATCAGAGCAATTTGGATCCTCAGCAAAGCAACTTTCAAAGAAGATATCGATACACTAATCGATATTGCAATCTTTGATAAAAGGATCAAGAATATGAGAGAAGCATGTCTGGAAGGAATCTCAGGGAACCTATACGCGAGCAAGGTGGCATCCTACATATACCTAAGGATTACCTACAATCTGGCAGATAAAGACTTCAGTAGGGCACTCATCCTTCATCAAGATTTCAAAAACAAAGACTTGATGAAAGAAGGAAATAGGCCTTACTCGATCACATATAGTATCTCGTATGCCCTATCCAACACCTATCATTCGGATCTATTCCAAATGAAGGAGTATACTGAGATACCAGAAGTATTCGAGAGGGTTGCATGTGCAACTAGGCCAGAAATAATGGAGTTACCGCCAATCCACGATATGAATTTGTGAATCAAAGATAAGCCAGTCTAGAGCAGGCAAGATTACCTCAGATTCGACCAGAGGAGGATTTCATTCTGAGAAGATAGAATGATTAACGAAAAATGGGAAAAGAAGCCGAGCGTGGAGGTAATCCAGGAGCAAAAAAAGTTCACAACTAAAGGTGAACTGAAATGCCCAGAAGGATGGAGAGGATTCGAAGTAATATTCAACATTTCTAAAAAGGAAAACTCTATTCCTTCTGGTGTCTTATATTATCTCCAACAGCCAACAATTGGGAGATATCAAGGACAACTCAAACTCAGAGAACATGAGCTGGAAATAAAAGGGATAACAGAAAGATTACCAGAACAACAAGTGCTGGGATTGGAGTTTCTCGAGGATCACAAATCTTGGGAACAATTACAAGATGGAATGGAATTCACGGTCAAAGGAAAAAGATACAAGGTTTACTAGTAAAGGCTCGGGCTTACGAGCTCTGATCTACCCATGACCACAAGTCCATTCTGAATATATGGATGATATATAAGGAGCATCGTTCAAAATATTTTTGTGGCATACATCAATTTAAGAGCTGGCATTTGCACAACAAAAGGAGTCTTTCCTAAAGGCTCAGGCGAAGAATTACCAACAGTACTAGGAAAAGATTTCTCTCAGAGGGTGCTAATCCTTAACAGATCATGATCGAAGGAGCAGATCGTACCCCACGGTACAAGGTGAAAACTCCACCGATATATTTTCACGACACTAGAGTGGATATTCTGTTAAGAAATAATTTCCTACTGACATTCAATCATTTTTTCCAAGAAAACGCAACAAGGAAGCTTATTTTCACAACCCTTTATGAACATAAGATCATCGAACCAAGACTGTGTAATGCATTTCAAAGAAAAATGCCAATCAGATTTCATAGCAAGCATGGTTATGAAGGAAAACTTAACCATCCAAAGATGAATGATCGAAGGAGATATGTCGAAGCAGTCCTTCAAATGAGAACCAAGACTAGAGGAGGATGGAAGATGGAAAACCTAAAGAAAGCTACGATCCACCTTCTCAAAGCAAGCGTGGGAGAAAGTATATAGAGAGACGTGACAATTAAAGAGCAGACATCTTTGGAGGAGGTCAAAAAGAAGATACAGAGGAATTTCAATGAGGATCCTCTAGCCTGGTGGAACAAAAATGGGCTCAAAGCCTCGTTCAAAGTTAAAGAAGAAAAGCAGCATGAGTTCGTGAGATACAAGCCTATCCTGATGAACCAAGAGGATCTAAAGGATATGTAGCAAATACATAAGGAACATCTGGACCTTAAGTTAATAGCACCAGGAGTGTCTCCATACAGCAGTCTAAGATTTCTAGTCAGAAATCATGGAGAAGTCAAGCGTGGAAAGCCGAGACTTGTAATCAATTACAAAGGAATCAACAACATTTTGGAGTTCGGCGGATACTACATACCAAGTAGGGAACACTTGGTCAATTGTATCAAGAATGCTAAGGTATTCTCGAAATTTGATTGCATATCAGGATTCTACCAGATTATGATGGAAGAAGGAAGTAAGAAGTTCACAGCCTTCTCCACACCACAAGGTCATTATATCTGAAATGTCATACCTATGGGCTTGGCGAACGCCCCCAGATATACTAAAGGAAGATGGATAATCTTTTTAAAGATTATTTCTCATTCATATTTGTTTATGTGGATGACATCCTCATAGCCTCAAAGAACATGAGGGAGCACTTGGCGCATTTGGAATTATTTTCAAAGGCGTGCCACAAGGAAGGATTGGTGCTTTCTGAAAAGAAGGCAGTAATAACAACAAGACAGATCGAGTTCCTTGGAGTCGAGATCGATGAATCAGGAATCATTCTACAACCACACTTTGTAGAAAAGGTTCAAGGAATTCATGAAGATCTTAAAGATAAGAAGCAACTCCAAAGCTTCTTAGGAGTTGTTAACTTCGCTGGAATGTTCATCAACAATCCAACATAATATAGGAAGGTGTTTAGTCCTCTACTGAAGAAAGATGCCGAATTCAAATGGGAGGAATCACACCGAGAGATGGTTAAACAACTAAAGGAGGTTTGCAAAATCTCCCAAAATTAGCTATGCCAAATGATGAGGATGAACTGGTACTTTGCACAGATACCAGTGACCATTAGTGGGCAGTAGTACTAACTAAGTCCACACCAGAAGGGGAAGTGTCATACAGATCATGTAGTAGACTCTTTGCAGAGAATGAAGGAAAGAGGTGGCATATCAATGAAAATGAGTTCTTTGCGATGCGAAAGGCATTCAAAAAATGGCTGCTATTTCTTCTCGTGAAGAAATTTACCCTTAAAATTGATAACAGGAACGTCAAAGCCTTTCTGAAAAATAAAATTGAATCTAAACCAGAAAAGGCTAGACTTTTAAGATGGCAAGTAGAATGTCAACACTATGATTTTAATATTGTCATTATTAAATCTATTGATAATATTTTGGCAGATTTCCTGACGAGAGATGGAGGGAGCTGAAATAGACTCCATCCTGACTGTTTCAAGGCACTTAATGGACAACCTGGAGTTGCTCCAAAGGGAATTCGAGAATCTAGCACTCAATGCAATGCATGCTCGAAGAATAAAAGTAAATGATTGGACCAAAGTGTCCAATCGCATACGAGATTATATTCGCAATAATACGAGTCTATTTGAGTTATTATGATCCACACCTCCAGGCTATTGATAGAATAGCAATTGACAAAAGGAGAATAATCGAGAACGGGGCTTTAAACTCAGAGAAAGGAATTCAAGTACCCTTAGCACGAGTCTTAAACTGGAACTTCCAAAGGAAGAATCGGTCCAAGAAAAATCGAGGCTCTGGAGTCACATCTAGAGTCGACGAGTCAACCCAGCACCTCTGGGGCCAAAGAGGGAGAGATCAACCTTAGGCCTATGACGGGCACTACTAAGATTAGTATTAACTTAGCTGATTTCTCTTATTAGCAGTAGTACCAGGCCAGTTGGGAGAAATTAAACACCAAACAAGGAATCCGACTGGAGAAATGCGAGTGAAAATATCTGGGGAAAATCCCCGAATTTAGATGCGAGAAGGTTCAAATCCAAATGATGTGAAGTAATGGTATGATTTTGGGGCGCTATCTTCAATATATACTGTTGCACTATGCTTCCCAGAGCTTTTAAAGTTGCCAGAATGGCTAGGAAAAATAGTTTTGTTTAAGGCATGGAAAAATAACACAACTCTATCCAGAGGAGATGTATTGGAGCTTTACTTCACTAGTGCAGCTCCAGAATCAGTCGAGAAAGGCAACCACGAGGCCTTTCATTTTATCAAGCTAAGAAGACCTAATATTTCAGCATTAAACAAAGCCAAAGAATCTTTTGGAAAGGAACTAGTCTTGGTTTCTACATTTTCTGAAGAACAAATCTCTATGCGATGAGCGAGGGGTTTGTATGCCTGCATTCAGGCAATGGTTCAGGTGAAGTTCCCTTTCAAGTTTGAATACAAGTCCATAAATGGGTCTTTTCTATTAAACACCTTAACAGGAAGAAGACAGGATATGCAAAAAGAGGATTCGAAGACAAACGGAAACTTCTTTGGAAAACAAGATACCGATGAGTAACCAAACCCATCAGAAATACTGTAACATGGCCCACTTTGGGCAATGGGCAAACAAGATATGCTCGAGCTGCTCCTCCCAAATGGAACCAGAATTTAGAAAAGGAATAAGACTGGGCATAAGAGGAATCAGAATTGCTGAACCCCCTCCAACAAAGGAGACATGTGGAAATAAGATGGTGAAATCTCTTCAGAACACCCAAGAGCCAAGAGAATGTTCAGACACCAAAGAAGACAAATGACTCTTCAAAAAAGTAAGAGTTAGATGACTTTTCCAATGGGGTAAGGAATCATGTGACCCTTCGGAAAGGGCAAAAGACAAGTGCAGGATAGCAGCCAACAATAATGGATAGAAAGACGTAAACAGTGACGCCAGCACAATGACGTAAGCAGTGATATCAGCAAGAATAGAGAGGCTTTAAAATCCAAATTTCACATTCGAAAGCCTCTATAAATAGAAGAGTTGAGAAAGTAGAAGGCATTGACCATTCCCTTCTGTTTTCTTTCAAAATAAACATTGTATTAGTTTTCTTTCTTTTCTTGTATTAGTGTTTCTATTTCAGCTACCATAGGTAGCTAGAGGAGACTTCTCCTCTTGTTTAAGTTGTATGAGTGTGTAATAACATTTCCATTCAATAAATAAATAATCTTGGGCTTCTGCCCGCATGTAACCTTCCATTTCTTTTTGTAACCTTAATCTCCATACTTTCCGACGAAAGACAGTAGCAACATCTTGTACACCTGGTGTAGGAAAGGAACCAGGGTTGTCCTGAGATCTGCTGAAGGAATGGGATTGAACCATCACATTGTGGGGCGCATGGTTGGTTGTGAGGAGCAGCTGTAAAACCTCCCAGATACCTGATGGATTAACGGTAAAAAAAGGTACTGTTACTATTTTAAGTTGGTAAATTACAAGATTAATGTTGTTTAATTAATGTACGAAAGCATGTTGAGCTTGATATGGTCGTAATGGACTAGGTCTATTTTGAAAAAAGAAAGAATAATGAAATTTTTGGGTAAAATTGAGTATATATAGGCTTAAAATGATTTTATTTTCGAAAATTTGGAAATTGCAAAAGGTGAGGTGGCTTCTTAGAAAACAAATTCAAAGCTTCTAAAATTTGGGACTGTTTGCAAGCATTTCTCAAATTTTGGGACTAAATCAGAGCGTATCCGCAAGATACGAGACCATATTGGCCCCAAATTAAGTTATGGGACGAAATTAGGAAATTTCAAAAGATAAGGGACCAAAAAGGACCATGGCTAAAGACACGGGACTAAATCAGTATTAATCCCCAAAAACGACCCTCTCTTTTGTGGCTTTCCAACCATGTATCACACTTCCATTTTTGAGCTCCACACTAACACAAAAAAATTACACAAGTTGGACGTGCGTTTTTCAGCATTCTTGCACAAGTTGCACCTTTTCTCCAACTTCGCACTTTCGATCATTTTTCCACCTAAAATATAATAAAATACCTCAAAGGCACATTTTTCTTACATATATCAAATATAAGAAACTTGTGCTAATATATGACAACAATTTCATCAAAAAGGTGTTAAATTAGACACTAAAACATGCTTATTTTCACTTTCATCAAGAAGGCGATAGGAGAATTAAGATCAAGAGAGAGAGGAGTCCTTTGTGTTGGCATTCAAATCTTTTGGTTAACATGAACCATTAGGGTTCCATGCGATTCTATATCAATAGAAGCAAGAATATAAAATCGTATTACCTTTCAACAGGGTTGAAGAACTCGATAAGGTTGATGTAATGACCTCTCCGATCTTCTGCTATATTCCAAGGCCTAGTCTTGACGTCGTGTGGGCCACAATCTTCAAGACCCTCTCAATCTGTAATCCTCCTATTGGGCTTAAGTATTCAAGTTTAGTCCAAAACTTATACTTAAGTCCAATAATAATAATATAGTCCATTAAAGTATTATAATCGCACTGCCACTCTAATCCCATATTACGTTACGGGCTCCTTCTTATTATGAGCTCATTAATCTCCCCATGTTAAAGATATACAATGCCCATTAATTAATTAAGTTACTGACAACTCCATTAATTAATCTCTTATCCAAGAGTAGTACCACTCAATCTTGTTATCATGCCGGAATAAATCAACCTACAGGGTTTACATGATAATCCTCATGAGCTTCTCTAGGGGACATCATAAGCCTATTTAATAGGACACAGATTTCTTCTACAATCAATAACATACCATAGAGACGACACTATCTCTAAACTCACTGAGTATATTGATTATTCTTACCCTTTGATGAATAAAAAAACAAATACTGACTTACGTGTCGAGGTTATTATATAGGAATTAAGAGTACGAACATCCATAATAACTGAGATCTAGTTTTCCTATATAGTCAGTATAAATCGAATGATCTCAAGCGGTCCTACTCAATACACACAAAGTGCACTAATATGATTTTATAGCCAAGACAAACTAATACCACATCACACTATAACCATCCCGATAGATTTTTCCCGTCTATCTCGATTGTGAGCATCTGTTTATACTTTATAAGGAGCTGATAATATGTTCTTCCGTGCGATGCCGCACACCATATTTTCACAGTATAAAGTAAACGGACTTTTGCAATAGCATATAAATAAATTATAATATGCAAAACATTTGATCATATGATTCTCATTTCAAATTAATTGTTAAAACATTATACATATAAAAAGCTAGACTTTTATTATACAATCTAACAATCTCTCACTTATACTAAAAGACTATGCTGCCATATCTGCTAACACGCATCTAATCCTTATTCTTTCTACATGACCATCGAACGCTTTCATTGGAAGGCCCATAGTAAAAGGATCTGCTGGGTCATCCTTCGATGCAATCTTAGCGATAGCAACCTTCCCTCTTTTAACGATGTCTTGTATCTGGTGTACTTGCACTCAATGTATTTACTCGCCTTATAGGCTCGTGGTTCCTCCAAGTTTGCTAATGCACCATCGTTTTCACAATAAATTGTGATTAATTTGGGCAAACCAGGAATCACGTCCAAGTCCATTAAGAAGTTCCTAAGCTATATTGCTTACTTAGCTGCCTCAGAGACCGCTACATATTCAGCTTCTATGGTGGAATCCGAAATGTATTTCTGCTTAACACTCCTCCATATTATGGCTCCTCTTCCAAGAGTAAACACATAACCCGAGGTGAATTTACTAGCATCCCTATCTGATTAGAAATCCAATTCAGTGTAGCCCACTGATAATAAAGTATCTGCCCGGTAAACCAACATATAATTCCTAGTCCTTCGCAGGTACTTCAAAATATGTTTTATTGCAGTCCAATGCCCTTGTTCTAGGTTACTTTGATACCTACTGACCATGCCCACGGCAAAACAGATATCTGGTCTCGTGCATAGCATTTCATACACAAGGTTTCCTACTACCGAAGCATAAGGAACCACCTTCATCTCCTCTGTTTCCTTTTATGTCTTGGGACACATTTTCTTAGATAGAGGTACTCCATGTCTAAAGGTAGAAAACCTTTCTTAGAGTCTTGCATTCTAAAACGAGCAAGTACAATATCAATGTATGAAGCTTGAGATAAGCACAACATTCTTTCTTGTGATCCCTTATTACTTTGATCCCTAGAATGTGTCCAGCTTCCCCTAAGTCCATTTCAAACTACTTAGATAACCATACCCTTACATCTGATAATACCTTTACATTATTTAAAATGAGTAAGATATCATCTAAGTAAAGTACAAGAAATACCACTATATTTCCGTCACTCTTCTTGTACACATAAGATTCATCCAGACTTTGAATAAATCCATATGATTGGATTACTTCATCAAAATGGATGTTCCATGATCTTGAAGATTGTTTTAGTCCATAAATGGACCTATTAAGCTTACACACATGATGTTCTTTGCCCTTTACAATGAATCATTCTGGTTGCTTCATATAGATGTTTTCCTCAAGAATTCCATTCAAGAAAAAGCTGTCTTGACATCCATTTGACATACCTCATAATCCATATGAGCAGTAACAGATAAAAGAATTCGTATCAACTTAAGCATGACCACAGGCGAAAAGGTTTCCTCTTAATTGATCATTTCTTTCTGAGTATATCCTTTCGCAACAAGCCTTGCCTTAAAGGTTTCCACCTTATCATCTGATCCTCTTTTTCTTTTATAGACCTACTTGCATCCAATGGCTTTTACACCATTTGGTGGTTCTATAAGCTCCCAAACTTGATTAGAATACATGGGTTATATTTCAGATTTCACTGCCTTTTGCCAAGATTGTGCATCCTTATCTTGTACTGCTTCATCGTAATTCCATGGGTTGATTTCATGTTCACCAGGGACCAAGTCTGACAACTCTCCCAAAAACATGAATCTATGGTTGTCTTACAACTCTCCCAATACAATGAGGCGCCACAGACAATTGTGTATCAGATGTGACTCGCAGTGCAGTATTTGGTGGTATATCCTCTTGTACAATTGGTATTAAATTTGGTGTTTTCCCTCTTACTTCCTCTAGAAAAATTTTACTCATGGGTTTGTGGTTCATAACATAATCCTCTTCCAAAAATCTAGCTTTCGTGCTAATGATCACCTTTTGATCTTTTAGATTATAAAATAAACCACCTTTTGTTCCTCTAGGATATCCTATAAACAGACAAACATCAATATGTGATTTTAATTAATCAGTATCTGCCTTCTATTGGATTGTATACTAAAAGCCTAGCTTTAGTATGAATAATGTTATAAGAATATTTGAAAAGAGAATCATTGATAAAATATTTTGCATATTATAATTTATTATATGTCATTGCAAAATTCCACTAACTTTATACTGTAGATAATATAGTGTGCGGCGTCGCACGGAATATCATATTGTCGGTTCTTTATAAAGTATAAAAAGATGCTCACAACCAAGATAGATGGGGATAATTTATCGGGATGGTAGTAGTGTGGTTTGGCAATAGTTTGTCTTGACTATAAAATCACATTAGTGCGCTTTGTGTGTATTGAGCAGGACCGCTTGAAATTGTTCGACTTATACTGACTATATAGGAGAACTTGATCTCTGTTATTATGGATGTTCATGCTCTTAATCCCTATATAATACCCTCGACATGTAAGCCAGTATGTATATCTTTGATTTATCAATGGGTGAGATTTAATTATTAAATCAACAAACTCGTTGAGTTGTGAAATAGTGATGTCTCTATTGTGTGATGTTGATTGTAGAAAGAATTTGTGTCCTATTAAATAGGTTGATGATGTCCCTTGATGAGCTCATAAGAATTATTTTGTAAACCCTGCAGATGGATTTATTGTGGCATAATAACAAGGTTGAGTGGTACTACTCTTGGATGAAATATTAATTAATTGAGTTGTCAGTAACTTAATTAATTAATGGACATTGTATATCTTAAATGCGGGGACACTAACGGACTCATAATAAGAAGGAGCCCATAACATAATATGGGATTTGAGCGACAGTGCAGTAATAATAATTTAGTAGACTATTATTATTATTGGACTTAAGTATAAGTTTTGGGCTAAACTTGGATACTTAAGCCCAATAGAGGCCCGACTCTAATTTCTCCTCCTGGTCCCTATAGTAGCCCATATATAAGTCATCTTAGCTGTCCGGAAACCTTAATCATACATGCCTAATACACTTGAGATAGAGGGAGAAAGCACATTGAGAGGGTCTCGAAGATCGTCCCCACACGACATCAAGACTGGACTTGGGAATACAGCAGAAGATCAAGAGGTTTTTTTCTGCAGCTGTTCTTGTTCAACATACCCTTATGAAAGGCAATGAAATTTATTTTCTTGCTTCCACTGATATAGAATTGCATGAAACTCTAACAGTTCATGTTAACCAAATGATCGAATGCTAACACCTTTAACACATGTGCTGAAGCACCCCAAATCCGAACGTGCTTAAGACTAGGCTTGCACCCGATCCACAGTTCAATGGGTGTAGAGGACACTGATTTAGAAGGTACTAAATTTAGAATGTAAGCCACTGTTTCTAAGGCGTATCCCCAAAATGAATTCGGTAATTCCAAATAACTCATCATAGATCTTACCATTTCCATAAAAGTCTTATTCCTGCTTTCCACCACACCTTCTGCTGGGGTGTGCCCAGTGCAGACAATTGGAATTCAATTTCAGCCTCTAATAAATAATTCCTAAACTCTCCTAAGATGTACTCGCCACCACGATCAGATCGCAGTGACTTGATACATTTTCCAAGTTGCTTCTCCGCATCAGCCTTATATTCTTTGAATTTATCAAAGCATTCAGACTTGCGGCGCATCAAGAAATATTCATAATCACCTCTTGCCTGGATTGTCATAGGACCATATAAATCAGAATGAACCAATTCCAACACATCTTTGGCTCTATACCCCTTTGCCTTGAAAGGACTTTTGGTCATTTTCTCTTCCAAGCAGGATTCAGAAGTTGGATAATTTTCTACTACTAATGAATTCTGAGGTCCATCAGCTATCAACCTTTGAATCTTACTCAAGTTTATATGACTTAGTCTTAGATGCAAAAGATATGTTTGATTCATTTTCGAAGGTTCTTTTCTCTTATTACTAGATGTATTATTCGTTTCAATTTGTTGCATTGTAGGAGAAATTAGATTAAGAGTATACAAATTGTCTATCAACATACCGACATAAATAATAATTCAATTCTTCTTTAAAATAACTTTGACATTAAAAGAAACAGAATATCCATTTGTAAACAATTTAGAAACCAAAATTAAATTCTTTCTAAAAGAAGGTACGTAAAGACAATTCCTCAAAATAAGACTTTTATTCTTATCAAAAGATAAATAAACGTCTCCCACTGAAATAGCCGCTACTCTCGTAGCATCCCCATGAATATGGAAATCTCCCCATCACTAAGCTATTGGGTTTGGTGGAACCCCTGCAAAGAATTGTAGACATTGTCAGTGGCTCTTGTATCTACACAACAAGTGTCAGCAGATACAACATCTAAACACAATTCAACAACCAGTAAATAATTACCATTCTTGTTCCTCTTCAGAAGAGGGCAGTCTGCCTTGTAGTGTCCCGGCTGCTTGCATTTGAAGCACTTGTGTTTAGGCTTCTTGACCACACCACCCTTTGCCTTCACTACATTTGTAGGTATTGAATTTACTTGTCTCCTCTTATTCCTTCAGCCCCTCGACTTAGGATAAGCAATATTTTCAGCAACATGAACTTGAGGAGCTCGACGAATCAATCCTTTCGCCGCCACAAGTTCTGTCAGAAGTTCCACCAACGTATACAATCTTTTGTTCATACCGTAGATCAGGTAAAACTGTTCAAAACTTTGAGGCAGACTTTGGAGTATGATATCGACTTGGATTTTCCCATCAATTTCAGCTCCAAGGACCTCCAACTCATTAAGTTAACTCATCTTTCTAAGGACATGATCCCTTACGGGAGTGCCCTCAGCCATTTTGGTATTCATCAGCACAGCCATGCCCTCCGACCTAGCAGGTTGACTCTGGTGTCTGAAGAGTTATCTAAGATTCTGCATCATATCATAGCCAGTGTTCATGGCTTGATGCTGATGTTGAAGCACATTTGACAGAAAGCCAAAATGTAGCACTTCGCCATCTTTCAGCCTTAACCCACCTACCATGAGCCGCTCTTTCCTTTTCACTAGAGTCATTAGTAGATTCCACAGGACATTCCTCAGTGAGTACAAAGATATAATCCTCAGCAGTTAAAACAATATCCCTGTTTCATTTCCAATCAATATAATTTGTGCCAGTAAGTTTTTATTCTGTAAGTATAACAACAAGTGGATTAAAGCCATTTGATAATCTTGAGAATCACGTAAATAAATACACAAATCAAATACTTCAAATTTTGATAATTTATATTGGTTCCCTCAAAACACTAAAAAATAAAATTCACCGACATCTTAAGCACCATGAATTTGTATGCCACGATAGTGTGAACATATACAAAGCCTAACATTTACAAGAAAAAGGTTTTTGCCCATTAATTTCATTCGTCAACCTAACTTTATGATAAAATAATTTATAGTCGGTTCCTCTTTAGTCATGCAAATATTAGCAGTGACTTCGATGGGGAGGATACATATTATTTTCACCTAAGTGTTCACCATTATTTGATATCAAGTCTATTACCTAAGCTTGTATCCCTTCAGATGGAGAAGATCACACGGCTCAAGTAATTTTCAATAATCATCATAAAATAGTTTGTACCAGTGATCTGCAAATAAACTCATTCGATGGGGAGGAAGGAACTATAGTCAACACGGAGGTTTATTCACATCACTTACAAACAAATAATGGAGGCCATGAGAATATTTAAATAAACCCTCTCCCACTTAGTTATTTAACACCAAGGGTTTTTACATGCATATAATATTCTAAATAAAATACGCAACCTAGCATACACCTATTATAATAATTTAAAGCAGTAAATCACTTAGAACATGCATACATATATGACAATAATCAGATAATTCATCAATCATATGCAGATATATATCACACAAATACAAAAATTCATTGCGCGACACAAAATGAAACTGCCTGGCCACACTACACGCCGACACGACCTGTGCCACGCACCAGCACAAGTTGTGCCGCTCCACTTGCAGCCGCCACATGACATCCAAACGTCGTGCCACGCTGAACACTTGTCGGCACGATTCATGCCGATCGTCATTGACCTACTATAGCAGGTCGTGCCGCTTGCCCACTGATTGTGCTGGCCATGCCTTCTGGTTGAGTCAGCCACATCGAAACCACACCGCATTATATCGATAAGGCTCGTCTTTATCGTGCAGTCATCTTTGTCGATCAACACTGCAAAACAAACAATACAGCCTCCATGCCACCCGTCGTGTGGCACCCTAAGTGCCACCCATGCGTGAGCCAACGCGGATAGTCGCGCAAACCTCCAGTGGTGTGTGAGCCGTCAGTGCTGTAAGCCTTCTGCGCCACGCCCGGCCCCCCAAACGTGTCTGCTCGCCATCGATCCTGCCAGCGGGCACGCCCATACCAGGCGCTAGTGACTCCTGTGCCGCAGCTGATGCGCTCCGCTAGACAACCATTGCCTGTCGGCGCCATGCCATCCATGCGCCAGGCCATGCGTCTCTCCGTCAGTCGTTTGCCATTTATCATGTTGTCGTGCAGCCATCATCAAATGTATATGTTTTCTAAATAGGGTATATAAATATAATACGAAATATACTAAACCCTAATCACATTTGGCACATAAACCATAGCCTAACATCTCACGTTGAACCATAAAATTAACGCTCTGATACCAATTATTGGCGTTCAAATCTTTTGCTTAACGTGAATCGTTAGGGTTCCATGCAATTCTATATCAATGAAAGCAAGAATATAAAATTGTATTACCTTTCATCAGGGTTGATGAACTCGATTAGGTTGATGAAATGACCTCTTCGATCTTCTACTGTATTCCCAAACCTAGTCTTGATGTCGTGTGGGTGACGATCTTCAAGACCCATTCAATCTGTAATCCTCATATTTTTCTTTACGGTATTAGGCGCATATAATAGGGTTTCAGGATTAATGAGGTGACTTATATATGGGCTACAACAGGGACCAGAGGAGAAATTAGAGTTGGGCTTCCCAGTGGCCTTAAGTATCCAAGTTTAGCCCAAAACTTATACTTAAGTCCAATAATAATAATATAGTCCACTAAAATATTATTATTGCACTGCCACTCTAATCCCATATTAGGTTATGGGCTCCTTCTTATTATGAGCCCATTAATCTCCCCGTGTTTAAGATATATAATGTCCATTAATTAATTAAGTTACTGACAACTCCATTAATTAATCTCTTATCCAAGAGTAGTACCACTCAACCTTGTTATTGTTGGATTGTATACTAAAAGTCTAGCTTTAGTATGAACAATGTCATAACAATATTTGAAATGAGAATCATATGATCAAATGATTGCATCTTATAATTTATTTTATATGCATGATGCAATAGTCCATTTACTTTATAATGTAGATAATATGTTGTGCGACAACACGTAGAAGATCATATTATCGGTTTCCTTATAAAGTATAAACAGATGCTCACAACTGAGATAGACGGGAACTCTCTATCGGTATGGTTGTAGTGTGGTTTGGTATTAGCTTGTCTTGGCTATAGAATCACATTAGTGCACTTGTGTGTATTGAGCAGGACCGCTTGAGATCGTTCGACTTATACTGACTTATAGAAGAACTTGATCTCTGTTATTATGGAAGTTCGTGCTCTTAAGCCCTATACAATAACCTCGACACATAGGGCAGTATGTATTTCTTTGATTCATCAATGGGTGAGATTTATAAGTATTAAATCAACAAACTCGGTGAGTTGGGAAGTAGTGCTGTATCTATGGTGTGCTGTTGATTGTAGAAGGAATCCATGTCCGTCATAGGTTGATGATGTCCCCTTGAGGAGCTCATAAGGTTTATCATGTAAATCTTGCAAGTGGATTAATTTCCGGCATGATAATAAGGTTGAGTGGTACTACTCTCGGATGAGATATTAATTAATTTGAGTTGTCAGTAACTTAATTAATTAATGGACATTGTATTTCTTAAACATGGGGAGACCATCGGGCTTATAATAAGAAGGAGTCCAGAACATAATTTTGGGATTGGACGGGTAGTGCAGTAATAATATTTTAGTGGACTATATTATTATTATTGGATTTAATTAAAAGCTTTGGGCTAAGCTTGGTTAATTAAATTCAATTGAGGCCCAACCCAATTTCTCCTCCTGGTCCCTGCTGTAGCCCAGTATATAAGTGAACTCAGCTTACTGGAACCCTAATAATTCCTGCACCTCTTTTGGTGTGAGAAGGGAAAGAAGCAGATTGAGAGATCCTGCAGACTGTTGCCTACACAACAGCAGGATCACACTTGGGACATACAGTAGAATATCAGAGGTAGTTCTCTGCAGTTCATCCTCTACACCAACCCAGAAGTACGGTAAACAAGTTTATATTCGCTTCCGCTGATTGTTTGCCTGTTATCCTAACGGATCACGTTGAACCACATGATCCAATTGCCAACAGTTATCATGCCAGAATAAATCCTCCTGCAGGGTATGAGCTCCTCAAGGGGACATTATCATCCTATTTAACAGGACACAGATTACTTCTACAATCAACAACATACTATAGAGATAGCACTATCTTCCAACTCATCGAGTATATTGATTTAATGAATAAATCTCACCCTTTGATGTATCAAAGAAACAAATAATGACTTACGTGTCAAGATTATTGTATAGGGATTAAGATTACGAACATCCATAATAATTGAGATTTAGTTCTCCTATATAGTCAGTATAAATCGAACGATCTCATGCGGTCCTACTCAATACACACAAAGTGCACTAATGTTATTTTATAGTCAAGACAAAGTAATACCAAATACACTACAACCATCCCAATAGATTGTTCCAGTCTATCTTGGTTGTGAGCATCTGTTTATACTTTATAATGAGTCGACAATATGATATTCCATGCGACGTCGCACACCATATTATCTACTGTAAAGTATACTGACTTTTGCAATAACATATAAATAAATTATAATATGCAAAAGATTTGATCATATGATTCTCATTTCAAATTAATTGTTAAAACATTGTTTATACAAAAAGTTTAAATTTTAGTATACAATACAACACTTTGAGTTTTGAGGGATGCGATGCGGGAGATGGGAGCAAAATGACCCATGAGTTATTTGTGGGCTTTATATACCTAATCCATTTATGAATATGGATCTTGTTATTAGTGTACACCAATTGTACAATAAATCAACTATTCTGAAAAATAAGTCTTGTCTATACTAGTATTGTCTTCATGTTATGCTATTTAAATGGATATATGGAGGATACATACCACGGAATGAGATCCATGAGATGGTTTCACACTTGTTTTTGCCAAGAAAAAAATATCAGCAAAAATGTCACTTTTAATATTTCATTTTAGTTAAATGCCATCTGCTATAGTTTATTTTCGAAAAAATGTCACTTTTTTAAATTTTGGACATTATTATTCATAGTCTACGACCTCTTTTGTGACTACGCCGCAAATTATATCTGCGACCTCATACACTATTTCATGCAACATCTCACGTGATCGACTACGCTCCCAACCATGCATGCAATTTTGTCTGCGACTTCATGCACAATTTTTTCATATGACGTTTTTTGCGATCATGCCTGCAATTAAGCCTGCGATTTCATACACTACTAGTATATTGCCCGCGTGTTACGCAGTTTATAAAATTTTATTCTAATATTTTATTTAATAAATATAAAATATACTTATATATTTATGCTTGAATATAAACCCTGTATATTGTATATATTGAATAAAAAATATAAAATTAAAATCTATAATTAGTAGTACTTTATATAATTAAAATTATTATTATGTTTTCCTTTATTCTTGTATCAATAATGTGATTCAGAATTCACTATAAAAGTATACTCCCTCTATTCCAAAATAATGATTACGTTTTCTTTTTGCACGGGGATTAAGGAATTTAATATTTTAATGTGTAGTGATGTGAGAGTTTGCTTTTTACATGGGGATTAAGGAATATAATATTTTAATGTGTAGTGATGTGAGAGAAATAATATTTTAATGTAAAGTTGGTAGTTGTATTAGTGTGATATATGGGTCACGGAGAGAGAAGTAATTAATTTGTGTGGGTCCATTTTAACAAAAATTGAAATGTAATTATTGAAGTAAAAGCCCAAAACAAAATACGTAATTATTATTGTGGGACAGAGTAAGTATGATTAGGATATTAAATGTATTGATATAATTGAAAAAATAATTTTATTATTGTATTATGTTGGTGATCAAAATAAATAAATAAATTTGAAGAAAAAAAATATTTATCTTACAATCCAATTTTAATTATCAAAGTACTATAGAGCACTCTTTTAATATAATGTTACAAATTTTCGAAAAATTACATTAAAAATAATTTTTATTCACTCATGATATGTAATACACCTTTTAGTTGAATAACATACCATAAAAAATTTTATTAATTATAAAATTGATCGAATTTAAAGTAATATATAAAAATTAAAATAATCATTAAATGATCTCTTGTAAATAAATTTTGATTAGTATATAAATTATAAAATTGATCGAATTTAAAATAATGTATAAAAATAAGAATAATTGAAATCCTACATTTAATTATAATTTCATTATAACTTTTTTTTTCAATTCAAATGGTGATAAAAAAATTAGTAAACTAAATTAATTAAAAATATCAAAATAGAACAACAATTTATCAAGAAAGAAATCATATGGATTTTTAAATCTTTAAATAATATTAAAGAATATCATAAATAATAGAAACAAAATTAAATATTAGAATACTGAACCAATAAAATATTAATAAAGAAACTAATTAATGTAAGAAAAATTAATTTATAAAATAAATGCTTAACCAATGAAATTCTACCACATCTAATTTTGATAGAGGAGCTTTTCAATATTACGACACGCATGTTTTTTTAAAAACTTAAATAAGGAAACTACTTGCAAATTAGACGTGTTAAGATTTTTCCATGCGCTTTCATTCACAATGTTTTCATGTAATCCTATACGTGACTATATATGCGACATATGCATGTTTTATTTGCAAATATATACGCGACGATGCATGCAACTATATACTCATGCGACTATATATAATTAAAAGAGAAAAAATTCAAAAAATAATTTATTTTAAAAATTATACTCCCTCCGTCTAGTCATAGATCCTCATTTACTTTTTGAATTTGGATTAAGGAGTATTATTATTTTATATGTAATGATTTGTTGTATGAATAATGAGTGATAGACTATATGTGAGTCTTTTTTTACTAAAAAGAGAAAATAAAAATCTTTAAATTTGACGCTCAATATAATAAAATGATAATTTTTTATTTGATGGATGGAGCATTAGGTAGCATTTTTCAGAATCAACTAATTCTTTGAGTTTTTTTTCATAATTCTAAATAAAAAAAATCAAAATAATAAAGAAAAATAAAATGCGTAAAGGAAAACAAAGGAAACAAGCCCTAGCAGCCTCTATCATCTTCTCTCACTCACTCTCCCAAGCTCACCTCCCCCTCCCAGGTAACCATGGAATTCTCTAATTCCTGTTGTTTTTATTTCATTGTTAAATATTATTTCTTCGCATTTTATGTTTCAAGTTATTTGGAACGCGTCAATTTGGGGTATATCTGAGTTTAAAATTATGGAAAGCTTCGCTTCACCGTTTCTTTTTTCATTTTAATGTGATTATTACTTCTATCATAATTCACATACCTCAACTTTGAAAGTTTGGTATTGAGGTCCAAATATTTAATATATCTATTCATAAACCCTTTGTTATCTTTATTTGCCCACATTTTTCATATATATGTATGTCTGAATCTATTTATCCAGAATGTTATATGCGACGAAATTATACTAAAGGAATGTCTTTGGACTAGCAAACTCAAATTATCGTGTTAATGTGTTGAGCCCTCTTTAGCTTCATCTCAATTTGATTTCTACAATTTTTTATTTAGTTTTTTATTTTTTATTACTATTATTTTTTTATCCCATCAGGTTGTTAAAGCAGACGCCAGTTCTTTTTTCTGTTTGGCTGGGATGGAAAGTAGAGAAAACTTGGAAGTTGATGATGACTTTAGTGAACTCTACAAGGCATATACTGGTCCTACAGGCTCTAAAGCTCCGAATGAACAAGAAAAGACTAGCAAAAAATCACATCCAGATTCGGATGAGGAAGAGGAAGCCCGTGACCCCAATGCTGTCCCTACGGATTTTACCAGCCGAGAAGCCAATGTTTGGGAAGCTAAATCTAAAGCTACAGAGAGGAATTGGAAGAAGAGGAAAGAAGAAGAAATGATCTATAAAATATGTGGTGAATCAGGTCACTTTACACAGGTACTTTTTCATGAATCTGAGTTGATAGCTATTACCTTCTGTTCTTAAAACTTGTTTATGTCTTATTTTTTGTTTAATTTATATTCTACTACTTGAAGCTCGTGTTTTATGGTCAAGAGGGCAATTTCATCATGTGCTAGAAAGTAGTTATGTTGGTTGGATTTTTTCTATGATTTAGCTTTGTTAATTCTTGCCGTTAAATCTTACTATGAATCTTACCAGATTGGTTCAGAGTAGGAAAATATGAAAATAATGATAGGTCTTGATTGCCACACCTCATTCACCATCTTAAGAATCTGAGATTAAATATCATGTTCAGCTCTACCTCTCTATAGGTCAATATTTCTCTTTTGATCTTCTCTAACCTATAATTTAAAAATTATGTCCTTGCATAGTTTTCTTCTTAGACCGACAATCTTTTAAATATTAAAAAAGCTGATATGATTGCACTCAAATTTTCTCATATCATGTAAGTTTTATAGCTGATGCCTGGTTCATTGACATGTAAATTGTTATTACATGATTGGCATATTTAATGCAATTGGATATACATTTTACTGGTTTCTCTATATACTACTGATAGGGCTGCCCATCTACTCTTGGATCTAATCACAAAATGCAAGAATTCTTTGAGAGGGTACCTGCAAGAGAACCTCATGCAAAAGCTTTATTTACAGATGATGTAGTGAACAAAATTGAGAAAGATGTTGGTTCTAAAATCAAAATCAAAGAAAAGTTCATAATTGTCAGTGGTAAGGATAGGCTGGTCTTGAGAAAAGGTGTTGATGCCTTTCACAGTATTAAGGAAGAGGGTGAAAACAAGGGTGTCCGCAAATTTCCAGAAGAGGGTGACCACAAAGGTTCTTCAAGCTCTCCAATATCCCACACAGAAGTCCAGTTACCTCTAGGTTGGGGCAATCCAGTTCCCGAAAATCCTACCCCAGCCCTCATAATGCTGCACATGTCCCACAAAGGTATGGCAGGCAAGAGAAAGTTGTGGAAGACCGTGTTCGTGAAGATCTTCTAAAATTGTCTACGGTTCTCCCCGTGATAGGTGCAGCATTGGGTATACTTGTGCCTTGTAGCTTAAAATTTAATGCATTTGCGCTCCTCGTAGGTTCGTGACATATATTTCATTTGGTTGGTCTATCCGTCTTGGTAATGCTGCCTGTTAAGATTTTTTTTTTTGCAGCAAGAGGCTATTTTGCCTCTAGCATTATGTTTTGTTTTGGTATTAGTTCCGTTATGATTCTGAATTAAAAAAGATGGTAGCATTAAGTACAATACTTTTGTGTTCTTCTTAGCTTCACGATTTTTTATTTCCTTAGTGGGTCCTTCCCTTATAGTAATGCTGCTTGTTTCTCTATTTTTTGCAGCAAGAGGTAAGTTCTTAGGCTCAAGCATTATGTTCGATTCTGATATTAGTTTCGTCATCGTTCTGAATTGAAAAGGATGGTCTACCCAAGTGCTTTTTTTATTCATAAGCATATCAAGTCTCATTTGCCCAGATGGATTGACTAAGACAATTTGAGATAGTATCATGATAAAGCTGCACGATTGTTAGAGATGTTGAATGGAAATGCTTAACAACATCTTCCTTTGGTGAAGCTTATGGTAGTGATGGAGGTAGAGGTCGATCAAGCCATTCAAAGTCTCTAGCACGTCTTTCTTATGCGAACAACTCCTATAATTCTTATGAAGGCCATACTCAGAGTAGAGTTGGCTTCAGGACGGATGGATGGAATGCTGACAGGGGTGGATCTGACATGCAGGCTGGCAATAACCTTGATTACCCTGCCTTTCCCCAGACATTGGAGGACTTGAGTTGCAATATAAAAGGGATGCAATGGAACTTTCTGAAATTCAAGACAAAGAAGAAGACGAGGAAAATTGCAAACATCACCAGGTTTGTTATGCTTCTATTTTTCTTTTGAGATATCGGTGAGCTTCAAATTTATGCATCCTAACAAATTTATGCAACCTAGCAATGCAATTGATAACATGTTTTCATTTTTAAATGTATCTTCTTTTCAAGAATTAGATATATTAAATATTTACTGAATAATTTGTGTTGTATTTCTTTCAATGCAGGCAGTCAGAGAAATAAGAGAAAGTTTAATGAAAAAGTAGGTATGCTGAAGGTTTCACATGCAAATATATGGGAGTTTCTTCGACTAGAGGGCCAAAAGAGGCAACAAGCACATCAGAACATGTTAGCATCCGGATTTGGAGGTTACAAGCATTCTAATTATCCATAATTTTATAATTCTTCTGGCAGTGTTTATCATTCTGGAGCTGGTACGCACTCAAGGGGAAGGTATCCAAATGCAATCGACAGTTATCCTTCTTCTAGGCCTCATGACACGTATGATGACTTCCAGCGTCACAGACGAGATGACTTTGGGAAAACATTTAATCAATACTAAATTGGTTGGTTGAAATGGAATTCGGTGAGAAGCCTACCCTTGACTCGCTCATGTAGATTGGTAATGATTTAGGTGAGATTCGGGACAGTGTGTATATGTCTTGAGAATTCTCTTGGGGGCCTGATGAGTATGTAAATTCACAAGTTTGGTATCATGTTTTGTGCTAGTTTTGGAGAGTTTTGAGGTGGAAATAGGTGGAAAACCTATATATATTGTGAATTAGCATGAATCAGGTGTTAGTGGAGCTATTTAAATGGTTTTCATAGCAAAAACGGAGTGGAAGTGCCAAGAATCAAATAGACGAAGTCGGGGCCACGCGAACCGCCAAGGAAAGAGTAGGGTTCGACCTGGATGGAGGAGGGTTCGACCTCTCCTACAGGTCGAACCAGCATTGCGAAACAGCAGAAGGAGGGTTCGACCACGACTCAAGGGGTTCGACCTGTCCATCAGGTTAAACCATGGTCGAACCAGTTCGCGAGAAGAGGGGTTCGACCACGACGTTGGGGTTCGACCTGACAGTTAGTCGAACCAAGAGCGGAAATTATCCAGTAGCGTGGTTCGACCTGAGGTTCGACCTGTGAGGGAGTGGTTCGACTTGTACAAGAGGTCGAATCAAGTGCAGAATGTGTCCAGTAGCAGGGTTCGACCTGGGGTTCGACCTGTTGGCCAGTGGTTCGACCTGTTTGACGAGGTCGAACCAAAATGCGAAAACTTACCTTATCCGAATTTTCGAGGCCAAAACGTGTGGGATCACTTGAAAAGCCCATTCCAAGTCCTAGAGACGTGATTACAAGTATAAAAGGAGGCTCATGCAGTCAAGGAAGACGTCCAAGCACGAATCACGACGACGCGAGAATAATAAGAGGAGACAAGAGAAGAGATTGGTGATCCATCCGGAGGCTGGAGACAGAGGTTCGGCTGGAGATTCAAGTAAGATCGGTCCATCTAACCATGATTGTTCTTAGATCAATCATGGGCTAGAGCCACTTCGGTAGTTCTAGGGTTATGAAGGTTTCATGAGTTAAATTTGTAATTCGTGTGTATACTCCGTACAACACTACTTGTGGTTTATTTTATATAAGATTGCACGTTTTTGATCCATACTCATAGTTGTTTTGTGCATCAATAATCGTTGTGTAGAGTCTGAATGCATAACATGGTTATTAGTTGAGTGCGCTCACTACTGAGCAGGGTTTATTGTTATAATTCTAAGTGAAGGGATTCTGAGGTTTTATTAGAACCGTCTTATATGAATGTTAATTGAATTGAATTCGGGTTAACAAGTATGATAAAGAGTATAACTTTATAATACCTAAAAAGGGAGATCAAATCGGGTTAGAGTACTAAGTGCACGGGAAATAATTGATTATGATAGTACCTAGAAAGGGGGGTAAAGTATACGTCTTGCTCTGAGGATATTCACACGTGTCAAAAGCTTATCTATTTGTGTCTATAGAATAGATTCGCATGGTCTAGCGATGCGTCCATAAACCACAAGGCAGAGTCGGAAATCGACACACGAAAGTATAAATTAACGAAGGAAACTGGATGGCCTGACGAACTACCTATTATCTTATTTGATCACAACTATTATTTACTTGATCTTGTTATTTATTAGCTATTTTAATTGTTACTTAGTTTATAAACCAACTATTTATTTCCAAAATAGTCATAATCTACTATAACATAATTAAATTGATATTTATTCGTCCCGTGGATTCGATATTTAACTTGGTCACCTTCGAAACTACAATTGATATCCTTCATACTTGGGGATTAATTGTGTGTTGAGAAAACGCTCATCAAGTTTTTGGCGCCGTTGCCGGGGACGGCTTAAAATATCTTTTTGTTATTTCTAGTTTGTTAAGACTATTTTTCTTGTTTTGTTGTTTTAATTCTAGTTCTTTTTAGGTGCATGCTCACGAGAGCAAAGAAAGGTGAACTTGAACCCTATAATCCTGAAATTGGAGCATCGTTAAGAAAGAAGAAGAAGAAGAAGAGCAAGGCAAAGACTATTGATCCAACTGAAGCTCTGAATTTTGGAGTTGAAGTTGACGAGCAGATTTCGCAGATGATTGAAGCTACAACTGAAGTTAATTCGGGAGTAAGGACAGTCAACATGGCAGCGAATCCGGATAATCTAGCCATCCGAGAGGTTTTCAGAAACAATGGGGTTGGAAATTTTGGGCTTCTAGGAGCAAGGGGAACTAATTCAGCGTTCGATCTTCATCCCGCTCTTATTAGCATGATAGAAAGGAACTCCTTTTCAGGAGGGTCTTTCGAGGATCTGCAGCAACATCTGAACAAGTTCTTGGGCTATGCAAGTACTCAAAAAGATGCAGGAGAACATGAAGATGCTAGGAAGATCCTCTTGTTCAAATTCTCGCTTACTGAAAAGGCAAGAGATTGGTACGACACCATCAACGCAGCTGAGTGCATCACTTGGGAGCAACTGAAGTTAAGGTTCTTGGAGAGGTATATGCCACCTTCAAAGGTGTTTAAGATGAAGAAAGACATTAAGCAATTCGCTATGGGTGGAGGAGAAAAATTTCATGAAGCATGGGATAGATTCAAGAACATGCTTAGGAAGTGTCCTCAACATGGGCTATCTAAAACTCAATATATCAATATATTCTACAATGGATTGGACTGTGATTCACGAGTTTTATTGGATGCTTCCTCTAATGGAGCATTGCTTACAAAGTCATCCGTAGAGGCCGAAAAGTTGTTTGAAGATATTTCGATGAATTCGAGGGATTGGCCAACTGATAGAGTTAGAGGTACTTATGTCCTCGGTAAGGTAGCTAAGGTTGAACAAGCAATGGTTAAAACAAGTAGAGAGGATGAGATCGTCTCTAGCTTGTCTAATATCAACAAGCTACTTGAATCCCAACAGAAACAAATCAGCGAATTATCTTAGCGCGTACCAATCATGCAGCGGGAGTTAAAGAATGAGGGACCAATCCAAGAGGAGTTGGAAGAGGCACACTATGCCATGGGTCAAAGTATTCAAGGGACTAGGTATCCAAATCAAGGAAATCGAAATTACCAAGGGAACTATCGAGGAAACTTTAATAATCGTGGTCCCCCGGGTGGTTATCAATAGCCTAGGAGGCCGGAGTTCTCATGGAGCAATCCGAATAATGCGATTCAACCTCCGATGGGTGTTGAACCGGGTGCTAAGGTGGAAGAAGGGAAACCGGGTCTTGAGGATACTGTGAACAGGTATATGACCAAGAATGATGAAAGAGTTAACCGCCTTGAGTCCAAACTTGAAAAGAAAATCGGTGCAAACCATGAGGTTATATCTAAGCAGGTGAAGGACCTTACGTTACTGATGGGGGAGATGACAGGAAGTGTTAACAAGCTTACTCAAACTCTTGAGAAGGGGAAGTTCCCGTCTCAAAGTATTGAGAATCCAAGGTCTTGCAACGCCATCACATTAAGGTCGAGAACGCAGTACGAGGGACCTATGAGGCCGGAATCAAATTTGGACATGTCTAGGGCGAGGTTCGAACATGGTTCGACCAACATTGAAGGTCGAATCATACAGGGAAGGTCGAACCAACACACTGGACACGATCAGGAGAGACTGCAGCATCGGTTCGACCAAACTGTAGATGGTTCGACTTGTCCCACAGGTCGAACCATGGTCGAACCCCACAACTCGGAGCACTCTGTTTTTCCAGAACACCGGTTCGACCAAACCAATCTTGGTTCGACCTATCCAATAGGTCGAACCCAGGTCGAACTACACCACTTGGAGCACTCTGTTTTGTCACAGCAACGGTTCGACCACGATGGTCATGGTTCGACCTATCAAATAGGTCGAACCTTGGTCGAACCGGATGGCGAAAGGAGTACAGTAGGCCAGTTTGACCTAGGTACCCATGGTTCGACCTGTTTCACAGGTCGAACCTCAAATTCAAAAAAAAGAGCCATCGTCCAGAAGGTAGGTTCGACAGTACGTACATGGTTCGACCTGTTCCACAGGTCGAACCCTGGTCGAACCCCACCAGAAATTGCCTATTGCCCCTCCGAACACTCTCGATGATGTTGATGCTACTCCAGTGGTTCAGAATGAACAAAGTACTGAGATAATAGCTGAGAAAAAGTGGGAGAGAGCCAAGCATTTGAGAGCCGAAAAGGAGAAAGCGGAGAAGGTTGATCGTGATGAATGGGGGATTTCCAAAACAAAGATACCTTCGCCATTTCCTTACAAGCTTGTGAAGAAGGGATTGGAAGAGAAGTTCAAGAAGTTTTCAGAGATAATGAACAAAATAAGCTTGAGCATTCCTTTCTCAGAGACAATCATGGAGATGCCGTATTATGCTCGATTTCTAAAGGACATATTGTTGAAGAAGCGGAGCTTAACCGGAATTGAAACGGTGAATTTATCTGAGAATTGTAGCTCAATCATCCAAAGGAAGCTGCCGCAAAAGATGAAGGATCCGGGGAGCTTCACTATTCTATGTGAAATCGGAAAGGGGCCGGCACGGCGAGCTTTGTGCGATCTAGGGGCGAGCATAAATTTGATGCCTTTATCCATCTTTCAGAGGCTTGGTTTGGGGGAGCTTACTTCTACAACAGTGGTTCTCCAATGGCGGACAGGTTGATGACGTTTCCAAAAGGTATAATTGAAGACGTTCTCGTCAAAGTGGAGAAGCTAGTCTTTCCTGTAGACTTTCTTGTGCTAGAGATGGAAGAAGACAAGGTTAATATCCCTTTAATCTTGGGGAGACATTTCATTGCTACTGCTGGAGCTATGATTGATGTTCAGAAAGGAGAGCTTAGATTGCGGATGGACAAAGAAGAAGTTCTTTTCAACTTAGACAAAGCAATGAAGATGCCCATGGAGTCGCAGTGTCATAGTATTGACGTGGTGGAGGAGATTGTGAAAGAGGACATGTCTCTGATCCTGTCAAAGGATCCTCTTGAGACATGTTTGATAGAGTCTCTTACTTATCCCACTACGGAGCTCAACAGACTCTCCAACAAGGTATGTATTGAATTTCTTGAAAACTTACTTGCTTTGGGTGATGACAGGTTTGAATTGGGAAGAACTAAGGTGGAAGAAGTCAAGTGGACTAGGAAGTACTTGCCTTTGGATAACGAGAGCCCTCCGATGGAGGTGAGGAAAGAGGAGTTGAAACTTTTGCCGGAACACTTGAAGTACGCCTTTCTTGGCGACAATGAAAAATACCCGGTAATTGTATCTTCTTCTCTTGATGATGATCAACTTGAGGAGTTATTGAACGTTCTTAGGAAGTATAAATCTGCAATTGGTTGGTCTCTTGAGGATTTGAAAGGAATTAGTCCTTCGTATTGTATGCATAGGATAAGATTGTTAGACGAGGCAAAGGCAAGTGTTCAGAATCAGCGGAGGGTTAATCCCGCGATTCAAGAGGTAATTAGGAAGCAAATCCTTACGTGGTTGGATGCCGGAATCATATATCCTATTAGTGATAGTCCCCATGTGAGTCCATTGCATGTAGTTGCTAAAAAGGGGGGTATGACTATAGTAAAAGCTGAGGATGGAGAAGCGATAGCCACAAGAATTCCTACGGGATGGCGTACATGTGTTGATTATAGGAAGTTGAATGAGAACACGTGTAAGGATCATTTTCCTCTTCCTTTCATGGATCAAATGTTAGATCGTCTTGCAGGGTATGAGTTTTATTGTTTCTTGGATGGATACTCGGGGTACAACCAAATCATGATTGCCCCCGAGGATCAAGAAAAGACCACTTTTACTTGCCCCTACGGGACCTTTGCTTTTCGGAAAATGCCATTTGGGTTATGTAATGCGCCTGCTACTTTTCAGAGATGCATGAAGGCAATATTCGATGGGTTGATAGAGAAGATCATGGAGGTGTTCATGGATGATTTTTCTATTTTTGGTTCCTCCTTTGATATTTGTTTGTCTAACCTAGCTACTGTTTTGAAGAGATGCCAAGTGACTAATCTTGTCTTGAATTGGGAGAAGTGCCACTTCATGGTGAAGGATGGGATTGTTCTTGGGCATCATGTTTCGTCTAAAGGGTTGCAGGTAGATCGTGCTAAAGTGGTGGCGATTGAGAAGCTTCCACCACCGACCAATGAAAGAGGAGTGCGGTCCTTCCTTGGACACGCCGGTTTTTACAGGAGATTCATAAAAGGCTTCTCAAAATACTCTAAGCCCTTATCTCGCTTACTTGAAAAGGATGTTCCTTTTGTGTTAAATGATGATTGTCTAACAGCTTTTCAAGTTTTGAGGGAGGCGCTTATTTCTGCACCTATCTTGATCACACAAGATTGGACTCAACCGTTTGTACTAATGTGTGATGCAAGTGATGTAGCACTTGGAGTGGTGCTTGGGCAGCTGAAGGAAAAGAAGTTTTTCGCCATTTACTACGCAAGTAAGATTTTCGATGCGGTACAAAAGAATTACACGGTGACTGAAAATGAGTTTTTGGCGGTTGTGTACGCATTCGACAAGTTTCGTCAGTATTTGGTTGGCATGAAGACTATTGTGTACACGGATCATTCAGCGATCGGTACTTGATGGAAAAGAAGGAGATGAAGCCTAGGATCATAAGGTGGATTCTTCTACTTCAAGAGTTTGACATGGAGATTCGGGATAAGAAAGGTTCTGATAATGTGCTAGCGGATCATCTTTCGAGGTTGGAGACTAGGGAACATTGTGATAATTCTTTTGAGTATATTGAGGAAATGTTTCTTGATGAAAAGATCATATCCGTGTTTGTTGAAGGAGCTGAGCGAGCGTGTGTGGTTGCTGCGCAGGGAGTTGATCCATGGTATGCAGATTATGTTAATTATATTACTGTGGGAGAAATTCCAAGGGATCTCAACCGATATCAACTTGCTAAATTCAAAAGGGATGTTGAGACTTTCATATGGTATGATCCGTTTGTGTACAAAATTTGCACGGATTCTATCATCCGTAGGTGTGTGCCCGAGATGGAGATGGAGAGTGTTCTCGAGTTTTGCCATGCACAACCTAATGGGGGGCACTTCGGCGCTCAAAAGACAGCAGCCAAGGTACTTCAGTCCGCTCTTTATTGGCCTAACTTGTTCAAGGATTGTGAGACCTATGTGGCGTCTTGCGATAGATGTCAACGCATCGGGAACATCGGTAGGAGAGACGAGATGCCGCTTCAGCCAAGCAGAGTGGTCAAGATTTTTTATGTGTGGGGTATCGATTTTATGGGGCCTTTTCCCCCATCTAATGGATTTCTCTACATTCTACTTGCGGTGGATTATGTTTCTAAGTGGGTGGAAGCGATTCCTACTCGCTTGAATGATTCGAAAACTGTTATATCTTTCTTGAAGAAGCATATCTTTGCCCGTTTTGGAGTCCCTAGAGCACTTGTTAGTGATGGAGGTACGCATTTAGTAAATAAATTTCTTGAGAAGGTGCTTAAAGGGTATGGTGTTAAGCATAGGGTCACTACACCCTATCATCCTCAAGCGAATGGGCAAGCGGAGGTCTCTAACCGTCAAGTCAAACAGATTTTGGAGAAGGTGGTCGGAACCAATAGAAAGGATTGGGCTTTGAAGCTCGATGATGTCATGTGGGGGTTCTGAACCGCGTACAAGACGGTGTTAGATATGTCACCGTATCAGATTGTCTATGGAAAGCTGTGCCACTTATCTGTAGAGATTCAACACAAAGCGTTTTGGGCTTTACGAAGCTTGAACTTGACTCTCAAGGATGTGAAGGAGTTGAGGATTACTCACATCAATCTTTTGAATGAGTTTCGGAGTCGTGCGTACAAGAATTCAGAGATCTATAAGGAAAGGATTAAGAGGTGGCATGATTCGAAGATCTCGTATAAGGAGTTCAAGCAAGGAGATGAGGTATTACTTTTTAACTCTCGTTTAAAGCTTTTTACAGGCAAGTTGAAATCAAAGTGGACGGGACCGTTCATGATTCATCGAGTCTTAGGAGGGGGGAGTTTTGAGCTCATTGACAAGGATGGAGACATTTTTTGCGGCGAATGGACATCGCTTGAAGCATTACAAGTCGCCGGATGATGTTTGTGTCATCTTTGTGGATACCTTGATCTGATTTGGTACCGTCGTGACTCTCCGACGTTAAATATGAGCGCCTGTTGGGGGCTTTTCCTCCCGTTTTAATGCTTTATTTCATTCGTGTGAGTAAGAAATTTTTATATTTGAAGTGCTTACTTATCGGCAATTACATCTCTTTGCAAACTTAATTTCAACTATAGTTTCTACTAAGTTTGGGGGGGTGTGATGTACTTACCTTGATAAGCACCGATAGTATAATGTTTTCTTTGTGATGTTTGTTAGGGGAGTTGGTTTTTGCGCCATATTAAAATTTTAATCGATTTTGATGTGATGATTTTTTACAACTTGCCTAATGTTTAGTGGGTTTTGGTTGTGTTTTTTTTTACGGAGTTACTCATGAATGATATTTTGTGGAACAAATTTTGGATGAAGTTGTGCTCTAGTTGGTACCTAATGATTCGTATTGAAGTTTGAAGTGTATAGGGATTGAAGAACACTCAGTTTGGAAGCTTAAAAGGGTGGTTCGACCAAAGCCAGGAGAGGTTCGACCAGTGCCAGGAGGTCGAACCGAGCAGAGAAAGTCGAACCGACGCAAAAAATCATCTAGTGAGGTGGTTCGACCTGATCATTCTAGGTTCGACCTGTCTAACAGGTCGAACCAAGGTCGAACCCGGTGACTTAAATCTTATAGTAGGGTGGTTCGACCTGATCAGAAGGTCAAACCTGAGGTCGAACCAGTCCGTTCAGAGCACTCTATTTTTCAGGTGATAGGTTCGACCACGACATTCATGGTTCGACCTGTTCAGAAGGTCGAACCCAGGTCGAACCACGAGGAGTAGTTGTCCAGAAGGTAGGTTCGACCTGTCACAAGAGTGGTTCGACCTGTTCAGAAGGTCGAACCTAGGTCGAACCCAAAAGGTAAGTTTCTCCAGAAGATAGGTTCGACCTCGTCACTCGAGGTTCGACCTATTCAGCAGGTCGAACCCGAGATCGAACCCAGTCAGGTACACGTTTTAAGTTGTGTTTTTAGAAGGGTTCGATCATTCTTTTTTTTCACCAAACCTCGAACCTTCCCCGAACCTTAACACCGTTGCACAAATTCATCAATTACACTTGATTTTGCACCGATTACACAACATTACACTCTTAATTCTTGAATTGGGCGCGGATTTGGGCGATTTTCGTCGCGAATTAGGGCTTCAGTCGCGTTTTTGAGTGTTGTGTGCAAATTATCGATTGTTAACCATGGGCAAGACTATATTGGTTTGAGATTGCTTGATTATGGATAGAACTTGAGTTTTTATGTGGATTGATCAAGGATATGATACATCTAGAGGAATGAGCATGTTAGTTAGATTTGAATTGTTGATAGTTTGAGTTGTTCATGAAGTTCAATTGTTGAAATTTATGTTGAATGGCTTGAATTAGTTAATGCATGCTTGTTGTTTATGATTTGAAGATTAAAGAGAGTGTGATTGATGATGTTTTGAGCATGATGAATGAGCAAGTGGTGTTGAGATGATAGTTGGGTTGATTAAGCATGGACGCTTGAAGTCTTGAGTAGAGTATAGGATATGCTAGTCAAATACTTGTGTTCTTGTCTTGTTGCTTGTGTTGAAATAGTTGTTTTCAGGAAAGGGACAAGGATCAAGTAAAGGGAAAGGTAAGGCGGATGAAGCAAGATCGAAGAAGAGGAATGACAGGCCTTCGAATGTGGACACAGTGACGAGAAAGCTGAGGTTACAAGATTGTTTACCCGAAAACTTTAAAATTCAAATGTGAAACTGGGATGAGATTAAAGAAAAGTGGGAAGAAGTCTCAGACAAGATAGCTCGGACAAGATACCAAGATGATGAAGCCATGAGACTTATGAGCATTAGGGATGATATGACGATGTTGTTCGATCGAGTGGGGATCCGCAGATTTATGGAGTTGAAGAAGCCGACTTACTTCCACGTTACAGCGGAGGTAGTTTGCTCATTTGAGATGGTGAAGGACCCGCTTGGGTACCCGTATCAGTGCTCATTTTAGTTAGGAGGAGTCCGAAGGAGATGGACGGCTGAGGATTTTAATCAGCTTTTTCAGACGCCTCTAGAGATTTCTCGAGTGGAGAATGGACACTTCAACACTAATAGGTTTTGGAGGGAGATAACCGGGGAGATCAGAGACTATAAGATTAGGCAAGCTCGTGCGACCTCGATCAAGAATCCAGTGTTGAAATATATGGATCGAGTGCTCGGAAACACACTGTTTGCTCATTCGGATGGTGGCTGTGTGTCTAGAGGAGATCTATATGCCCTATGGTGTATGATGAATGGGGTGAAGTTCAATGTGGGAGCATATTTCATCGCGCAGCTGCATCGATTCAGGACCATTGGATTTCATAAGGTGAACATTGGAGGGTTGCTGACGATTGTAGCTGAGCATTACAACATGGACTTCACCGGCATTACACCTGTTAGAGGAAAGCCCGACTTGGTGATGCTCACATGTGTAAAGGGAGGATTTGCACACTTTCGAGATGGTGATTGGTTCTTCACGAGAGGACCAAAGCCATTCGACTTTATGTTTCCTTTTGACATGAACAACATGACCACTGTTCGGGAGGCGAGGAACTTGTTGATGAACTCCCTAGAACACACTGCTCTGTCCGTGACTGTGAAGACCAATGGGGATTGGAGAGCCGTGGCTAGGTTGTGTGTCGAAGGTAGGTTGAAGGAGCTACAACAAATTGTGGAACAGGGAGAGTACCATCTGTCACCGCACCAGCCATTACAGTGGCCACAGCAGCCCGAGGTCGAGCATCGGGTAGATGAGCAGTCAGAGATGGAGATTCCGGAAGAGGAGCAGCACGACGCACCTCAGTATGAGCCAGCACCGCGTCAGCAGCGGGCTGTCCCGAATGATACACGGGAGCAGCTCCGCCTTATTCATGAGCAGCTGGTCGCGATCGTTGCTAGCCAGCAGGAGACAAACCGACAGCTCGCACTCGCCAACGCCAACTATGCTACGCTGAATGAGAGGTATACGACTTTGAATGAGAAAGTTGGTAGGTTGGGTGATCGAGTTGATTATTTGGATAGGCACATCGATGATCTGCACCGGATTGTGGAGCGGAGGCTTGATGATGAGGATGATGATGATGAGGATGATGATGCTCCGGATGAGTAGTTTTTTAGGTTTTCTTCAGTTTCCTCCGATTCATCTTGATTCCATTATTTTTCCTTTTATCTTTAGGTTGGGGTGTGATTCATGCGTGAGTGGAATGTATAAGTGATATCTTGTATGATTGATTGGGTATAAGCTTATTGATTTTTCTGCATTCATATGTTCATGTGTTAATTTCTATTGATGAAAAACATGTTTAGTTGATAAGTATATTGAGTTCTTGTGAAATTGATCTTAATTATGTGCTATGAGGCGTACTAGGATTACCTATGTGAGGATTTGAGCTTTTTAATCATGCTTGATCATGATTATTTTATTCTTGAGAGGATCATTCATATGAACGTATTCTAGAACTTGGCTTGGAGTCTTGTGTGAGACTTATGATTGATAAATTGCTAGGACATGATCTTAGGCCATTATTTTGTGATTAAGCTACTTAGCTAAATTTATCCTTCCTAATGATTTTATTAACCTTTGGATGCCCCGTTGAGCCGTTCAAGCTTTTTCTTTGGTAGCCGAAGTAAATAACCTTATAAACCTTTACTTGAGCCTTGATTAACCTAATCATTGGTAGAGAGAGTGGAGGTGAGTAAGTGTTGCAAGAAGAAAAGGAAGATAGAATATGGTTAAATCTTGTTTAGGGGTGGTGCCCGAAACTGGTACCCCGATTATTTTTATACGTGGTGTATGAAGCTTAGCAGCTGACGGCCTATACATGAGAAGAAGGGTAGTGCCTAAAATCGGTACCTGAGCTGTCTAACGTAAAGATGATGTTGATGCCATGAAAAGAAGAAAAATTCAGGAATTTTACAAGTTCAAGAGACGACATTGGAGGAGAACTTGCTGTAAGAAGAAGAAATTGAGAACCTCCAAGGTAACTCTCTACTAGTGTCTTAAGTCACTAAGTCCAAATTTTCCTACCTTTTTCCAAAGAGCCAACATTACAACTCAAAAATAAGTCCTTTGTAATCCTAGTGAAGAGTTGATTATAAGTTGATTTTTGAGAACTTTGCCAAGCTTATGGTTACGCGTGAATATGGATTGATATGAGTGTTTATATTAACCTATATAGTGCCTCACACACTTGAGTGAAAGAGAATAAATACTTATCTTGTGAGCGAAATTACTTAGTACTCCGAATGATATGTGATTGGATTGGTTTTGCATGAGTGATATATATGAAGCAATTAATACTTGTTTGATTGAATGAAGTTGCATGTGTGATATGTGTTGTACTTGATCTTGGTGAATTATACACGACTTTTGTGGTTTGATTTGGTTGCCTCGGGACGAGCAACATGTAAGTTTGGGGGTTTGATGAGTGTGTAAATTCACAAGTTTGGCATCATGTTTTGTGCTAGTTTTGGAGAGTTTTGAGGTGGAAATAGGTGGAAAACCTATATATATTGTGAATTAGCATAAATCAGGTGTTAGTGGAGCTATTTAAGTGGTTTTCATAGCAAAAATAGAGTGGAAGTGCCAAGAATCGAAGAGACGAAGTCGGGACCACGCGAACCGCCAAGGAAAGAGTAGGGTTCGACCTGGTTGGAGGAGGGTTCGACCTCTCCTATAGGTCGAACCAGCATTGCGAAACAGCAGAAGGAGGGTTCGACCACGACTCAAGGGGTTCGACCTGTTCATCAGGTCGAACCATGGTCGAACCAGTTCGCGAGAAGAGGGGTTCGACCACGACGTTGGGGTTTGACCTGACAGTTGGTCGAACTAGGAGCGGAAATTGTCTAGTAGCGTGGTTCGACCTGAGGTTCGACCTGTGAGGGAGTGGTTCGACCTGTACAAGAGGTCGAACTAAGTGCAGAATGTGTCCAGTAGCAGGGTTCGACTTGGGGTTCGACCTGTTGGCCAGTGGTTTGACCTATTTGACGAGGTCGAACCAAAACGTGAAAACTTACCTTATCCAGATTTTCGAGGCCAAAATGCGTGGGATCACTTGAAAAGCCCATTCCAAGCCCTAGAGATGTGATTACAAGTATAAAAGAAGGCTCATGCAGTCAAGGAAGACGTCCAAGCACGAATCACGACGATGCGAGAATAATAAGAGGAGACAAAAGAAGAGATTGGTGATCCATCCGGAGGGTGGAGACAGAGGTTCGGCTGGAGATTCAAGTAAGATCGGTCCATCTAACCATGATTGTTCTTAGATCAATCATGAGCTAGAGCCACTTCGGTAGTTTTAGGGTTATGAAGGTTTCATGAGTTAAATTTGTAATTCGTGTGTATACTCCATACAACACTACTTGTGGTTTATTTTATATAAGATTGCATGTTTTTAATCCATACTCATAGTTGTTTTGTGCATCAATAATCGTTGTGTAGAGTCTGAATGCATAACATGGTTATTGGTTGAGTGCGTTCACTAATGAGCAGGGTTTATTGTTATAATTCTAAGTGAAGGGATTCTGAGGTTTTATTAGAACCGTCTTACATGAATGTTTGTTAATTGAATTGAATTCGGGTTAACAAGTAGGATAAAGAGTATAACTTTATAGTACCTAAAAAGGGAGATCAAATCGGGTTAGAGTACTAAGTGCACGGGAAATAATTGATTATGATAGTACCTAGAAAGGGGGGTAAAGTATACGTCTTGCTCTGAGGATATTCACACATGTCAAAAGCTTATCTATTTGTGTCTATAGAATAGATTCGCATGGTCTAGCGATGCGTCCATAAACCACAAGGCAGAGTCAGAAATCGACACACGAAAGTACAAATTAACGAAAGAAACTGGATGGCCTGACGAACTACCTATTATCTTATTTGATCACAACTATTATTTACTTGATCTTGTTATTTATTAGCTATTTTAATTGTTACTTAGTTTATAAACCAACTATTTATTTCCAAAATAGTCATAATCTACTAGAACGTAATTAAATTGATATTTATCCGTCCCGTGGATTCGATATTTAACTTGGTCACCTTCGAAACTACAATTGATATTCTTCATACTTGGGGATTAATTGTGTGTTGAGAAAATGCTCATCAGGGCCATTTGGTTCAAATTCCAAAATTGGAATGGTAACAAGTATTATTAAGGATTCAATCACAATGGGAATGAAAACGATAGAAGGATAGAGGCTAGTTATTGAAACAATTGGAGTGACTGGGGAATTTTGATTCCCATTATGCCACACAAAGCATCAACAATGGGATTGGACGTATCTTTACTCCCATTGACCCCAATCAAGCACCTCCTTAACCGAAAAAAATTAGCATTTCAAAGTAAATATTACTTCCTCTGTCCCGGAGAAGTTGATATTTTTTTGGCACAGAGATTAAGGAGTATAATGATTTAATGTAAAGTAATGTAAAGTGAAGTGAGAGAAATAATATTTAATTGGTAATGGGTAGTTTTATTAGAGGTGATATGTGGGGCCCATGAGAATAGATTAATTATTTCTGTGTGGATCACATGTATTAAAAAGAAAATGTGCTAACTTTAATGGGACAAACCAAAAGGGAAAATGTGCCAACTTCTATGGGACGGAGGAAGTAGAATCATGCATTGTTAATGTGGAAATGATAGGTTTCCCACTTAATATGGCAGAGATGCAGATTTTATAACTGATGAGTATATATTTTTTGCTTCCACTGCAATGATAAGCTAAATTACGGCTTCCAAAAATTTCAGCTGTAATTGTTGCTTGGCTAGATCTAGTACAATCGGAACACTCTGTTTAGGTAAGTCTGTATGGTTATCATGTTCAATCGGACTTCTTTCTTCTTTTGTTACTTTACAACTTTCTAGTACTTCATTTGTCATGGAAAAGCCTATTGTCAATGGAATGTAAGTACTGAAATTTTGGTAATCGTAATTTTCATTTGTCCCTCTGATCAAGTACGTGAAACATTTCAGTGATGTTTGCAATTTTGAGACTATTTGAAATATTTCATGCACATGTGGGCAGCTAATTTATTGTATATCCTGATGTTATTTTACCATATTACTCTTGTAATTTTATAGGTGTCCTTATATAATCTATTTAGAGATTTTGTGTGAATTTATTCATATGAAAGTGTGATATTATATTTGACTGTTGTTTTTTAGGTTCATTTCATTTATGTGGTTTAGAGTGCCCCTGATTCAAGGATGAGGCTCTTGTATTCCGGTGACACTATGCCCCTTATAATTTAAACCCTTAGCCAATGTTTTCAAAATTGGACCTGACCGGCCGGTTCAACTGGTTGAATCGGGAATCGGAGCCGGTACTGGTCCGGAACAACCTATGCAACCACTTTTACGATTCAACTGGAATAAACCGGTTAGAACTGGTCAACCGGTGGAACAGGAAAATGGCAGGTTTGCTTCTAAAATCTTATCAACCAAAAAACACAAATTTTATACACATTCAATCATCTAATGTGACTGCAGAGGGAAAATTATAAAAATAAATAAAATTAACATACGAACTTGCATCATTCGCTCTCCTATCACACAGATCTATTAAATCAAAGAACATTGAAAAATCTCTCTCTTCCAGAAGTAGGAGGAAAACATCAGCCCACCGCCTCCACAAACTGTCTCTGCTGCAAACTTCTCCACGTGAAAATATTCACGTTGGATTCGATATCCATACTCCACCAAATATCAATTTCATATCCGGATTGAAGGGAAAATTGAATGAAATGAAGATGGATAAGGACAGACCTAATGAACAGAAGAGAAAGAGATGGGGGCGGCTGTGAGATGAAAAGCCCTAGTGCTTTTGGTTATGTTCGTTTTCGAATTTTAAATCCAGGTTTTGGTTTTTCAAAACCCACATCCAAATTTTAAAAACCTCCCCTATATATACCTATTATATTATCTCTCTTCATTAATATACTCTCTTTTATCTCTCCTCTCTCATTTAACTTTTAAATAAATTAATATATTGATTTGACATAAAGTTAAAACCTACCATACTCAAAACCCAAAACACACATAGAACACACTATTCATGGTTTTCAAATCCTACATAATCTTAAACCAAATATTACCTTTGAGTGCTAAGGTTTGACATTAAGTTTGACACCTAATAAGTAAGAATAGGTGGGCTCCATGAAATGTTATTTATACCTCTTGGACTTTATTTATTGGGCTGCATGAAATATTAGTTATGCCTCTATCAATTTCATTTACTATTATTTTAAAGATTATTTTAAAATATAATTAAAAATATGTATATTTATTTTTTTCCGGTTGAATCGCCGATCCAACCTGTCCGACCGTGAGCCGTTGAAGCTATCGGTTCGATCTCTGGTCCGATTATAAAAATACTGCCCCTAGAAATACATAGGGTTAAATAGAATATAGAGGGGCAGGGTTATGTTTCCATGGGGCACACAAGTTTTTGCCAAATTAATATGTGGTTTAATAAAATTTATGAATATGAATTGTATTAAATAAGGTATGAAATGAAAAATCCCTTAATTATGGAGAAATGCTAGCATTTAATTTTTTGTATGTGAAACCTTTTTTAATTATGGGTTAAAAAATATTTATACCCATGTTAATACTAAGCCTCAAGGTAAAGTCTGAACTTAGAGATAAAATTGATCATGAACAAGGATAAAGTATGGAGTCACATTAGTGCACGGGTACATTTATGCCCATGAGGAGTTTAAACCATTAGATTAGGATGAAATTATATTTGAATCGCTGGTTATTTCAAAAATATTTAATAAAAGATTTATAAGAAAATTGTAATCCTCTAACTTGTTATAAAGATCTTATTTACTTTGGCAATGCGATCTCATGTAAGTCTTTACATGATATAGATAAAAAGTGATAATATTATTAATGAGAAGTGATTATTTAATCAATTTACATGATATAGATAAAAAGTGATAACATTATTATTAATGAGAAGTAATTATTTAATCAATGAAAAGGGATAAAGGTGCAGTGAATTATTTCATGAATAATTTATAGTATAAATAAAATGTGATAGCGAAAGTGATAACATTTTATAATAAAAGTGATAACTAATTGCTAAAGCGTAAAATGATCTCACCATGAGACGTTGTCACACAAAACTTGCCTTTACTTTTATATATAATTAATGTAAGAGTATTGTTAAACACACACAATTTTTTATTAGACAAACTCTCTTATGAGACGTTACATATGTAAGACGCGGTTTGTGAGACATGTTAAAGTATGTCTATTATAGAGATAGAGAATGCTTAATGATTGTATGCTTTCTAAAGTATGATAAATGAGTATGATTTTTTGTATTATAATATGATTAATTATTGATATAATTTAACTACAAATAAACATATTTTACCTATATAATAAGCGTACTTTAGTAATGGGTAGACCCGTTTCATAAGAGAGTGTCTCTTTTTATTAAATACATCACTTTTTTAAAATACACATCCCTTTTATTTTTTTATTTCTTTATATTTGTTTATACACCTCTAAAATTGCAAGCTACCCTTTAAATTTTTACACAATAGACACTTACACCATCACCAAAAAAATTCTCAGGAAATCGGAACTCCGGTTCTCTATATGTAAACACATATAACCTTGCAGAGTCATCATACGTCAATCAACTACTATAGATATCACTTTGCAAATTCATCATAAGTCAATCATCTATCATAGATATTTCTCCCTAACCCTCTCTTTCACACTTATCTTCCTTTCAGTGCATGCTTACTCGGTTATTCCCAAGATTTGTATTATTTTAAAGTTATTAATGCTTCATTAAAAAAATAGTGATTCCTATCTTCTTCAATTGACTCTCATAGTTGCTAATCGTGATCATGTCCGACCTTAGTTTTTGGTGATATGACACACATGCTTACATTTCTGTTTGAATAAATCCTCAAAATTTGCAGACTCCAATTCTCCATCTCTGCAAACATGACGCACAAGATTTTTATTAGGTAAAACAGTTACAATCCTCATCGATTCATGTTTCACTCAGCTATTTTCTCTCTTTCTTCTCCTGATTTCTTTTCTTTGTCTTCTACATATGGAAGACTGCCGCCTCTGATTAAATACAACCCTTCGCCAAGAATCCACAACCTCCCATCGGCGTTTCCATCATTATATTTATTGGAACCCCTATGCTCTTCTCGAAGTTGGGTTGTCCCTAATTAGGTCCACACAGTTTGCGAGGTGATCTTGTTCGGGTATATTCAAACAATCGGGTATTTCTTATTGCTGGAGGTAATATCATTCAACTCTAGTGTGTTCATGGGGATAGTTGTGGGTTGACTATCGAGTACTTATATTCAAGAAATATAAATTATCAAAATATTCCTGGTATATTTAATGATTTAAAGACAATTTAGGCTTTTCAAAAATATTCCCGATATTCTTAAGAGATGGGGTGTGTATATTTAGAACAAGCCTTAATGTTAAAGATATCCACTAATGTATTCTTGATAACACTGTGAAGATTTTAGGAAACTGCGTCTAGTTGTCGCCGGAATTGAATTCAGGATAGAAATTACAACATGAAGATCCTCATCGCTATTGCAAAAGTTTTTTTCTTTTTTAAATCGCATTCTTTCCATTTCAAGTCATTGAACATACAAATTCACGAGTTCTTTAACAAAATTGAATAATTTATGAGAATATCAAAGTTCAAAAGAAAATGTACAAAGCTTATTCTAAAAGTTTCCATATGATGATATTCTCAATATACTTAATAAACTAGTAGAATATCCAAAAAATGGACATGGATCACCTACATTCACCGAAATTCTCATCTTTAATCAAAACATCTATTGCAAGACAGAAATACTAAAAGTCAATCCTCCGTTATTTTGAAACACTACTACTATCATGGCGATAGTTGTGGGTTGACTATCGAGTACTTATATTCAAGAAATATAAATTATCAAAATATTCCTGGTATATTTAATGATTTAAGGACAATTTAGGTTTTTTAAATATATTCCCAATATTCTTAAGAGATGGGGTGTGTATATTTAGAACGAGCCTTAATGTTAAAGATATCCACTAATGTATTCTTGATAACACTGTGAAGATTTTAGGAAACTGCGTCTAGTTGTCGCCGGAATTGAATTCAGGATAGAAATTGCAACCTGAAGATCCTCATCGCTATTGCAAAAGTTTTTTTCTTTTTTAAATTGCATTCTTTCCATTTCTAGTCATTAAACATACAAATTCACGAATTCTTTAACAAAATTGAATAATTTATTAGAATATCAAAGTTCAAAAGAAAATGTAGAAAGCTTATTCTAAAAGTTTCCATATGACGATATTCTCAATATACTTAATAAACTAGAAGAATATCCAAAAAATGAACATGGATCACCTACATTCACCGAAATTCTCATCTTTAATCTAAACATCTATTGCAAGACAGAAATACTAAAAGTCAATCCTCCGTTGTTTTGAAACACTACTACCATATTGTTACTCCACACCTCATGATGCCTGGCTTCATTCTACAATGAGTAGATCCCCCATTATTATGGAACAAAACTACCATGTTGTCGCTCCGCGTTTGATGTTTGACTTTATTTTACAAAAGGCTTGAGCGTGAACTAAACTGCTTGAAGTTGACCCCCCCATTGTTTTGGAACTCCACTATCACTACCATGCCTTCACTCCACGCTCGATGTCTAACTTCTTTCTTCAAAATTAAAATTTATTGTTTGGCCTTCTCCATCCTGGCATCCTCCTGCAGAACTCAGATTTCAAGCTTGAGCATCAACTTGGGTCTGATGAGAATCACCTCAAAAGGCCAGAAAATATTCGATTCTTCAAAAAATCAAAAACATATTTCAATTGATCCTCTATTGTTTTGGAACTCCATTGTCCTATCGCTGCTCTGCACATAATTTCTGGGCTTCATTCTATAAATTAAGCATCTTTTGATCATCAGGCCTTCTCCATGCTGGCTTCCTCCAAAACTCAGATTTTGGGCTTGAGCGCTAACTCAGGCTCAATGAGATTTCGGGCTCTAGCATACCCAAAAAAGAAAATTTTGTTGATTTTTCAAGTAATTGCGACCACCCACTATTTTCGTCCTTAAATCCATATGGCGGATGCAGGATTGGTGTTGATGGGGGCCCAAATAAGAATCAACATATAATGTATGGGTTGATGATATTCCGTATACCAGGCATATGGAGTTAATTTATTTGCACCTAATCAATATTGCTTTATTATATTCAACTATTTATTAAAACACTAAAATGAAATACGTTAAATTTTTTATAATAAACTACTCGTTTTTTCATTAGTATATATAAATAGTGAAAAAGAAAATAGTGGAAAGAATAAAAAAAACATAGAAGTAAGTGAAAATTTTTAAAAGAATACACAGCAGCAGTAAAATAAATGTAAAGGATAAAAGAAAATAGTGAAAGTATATGGTGAAAAGAATAAAAGAATATGAGAAATAAGTGGTAAAAATTAAAAGAATAAGAAAATAGTGAAAAGAATTTAAGAATGCATGGGAAATAATTTTAATCAGCAACCTTACACAATCATCCTGGTAGGAATTCCACTAGGCCATTTCACTATTTTAGATAAACTACTATATATATATACTAAAAAAATTCAGAATCTCAGGGGTGCCCAGTGTCCTCCCTACTCATAATGTACATCCACCACTGCATACAGGGATGGACCCAGGATTTATGTTGAGGGGCTCAAAAATAAAAGCGGAGAACACTTGCGTGAGATCATTTTTACGTGTCAAACTCGAACTCACGACCTCAAACTTAGCAATAGAGATACAAACCATTTGGCCACTCACACATTTAGGAATGCAGAATACATATATAATAAATATTTTAAAAATTCCAGGGGGCCCAGTGCCCCCTTGGCCCATGAATAGGTCCGTCCCTGAGTCTGCATATGTTCATTGTGCAACTTGCTATTCGACACATTATACAACGATTTAAAAATTGTTATTTAGAGAGCCTGATCTCAGTCAAAATTGTGACGGGAATCCTATTTTTCTAGTTTTGTAAAAGGGGGGAGATTTACATGCCCCATATGTTGCATTTAATTTGAGCCTAGAGCAAAGCAAATAGCATTGTTTGCAAGCGAATTCTAAGGGATGAACTAAATGTTAAATAAGAGAAATTTTCTAGAACTTAAAGTAATCAAGGGTTTGGAGAATGCCTTAATGATGACGGAAGCTAAAGCAAGATTGATCCATTCCTGCAAGATTGATCTTAATTGTGGATTAAGATTTGCATTCTTTGTTTTGTTTGAGGCTATAATGATGGTAAGCCTATAGTTCGGGCTCACCAGTGAATAATTCTTATTTTCTACATCTTATAAAGCATATCATACTACAAGCCTAAAATTGCTACAATAACTATTTAACAGTGAAATATTTCTCCAGCATAAATTTTTCCATTAAAATAGAATAATTTATTTTTATTTTAGTAGTTATGATTAAATCTAACTAATAAAAAAGAAAAAAAAAATCAAATTTCAAACATTTTTTTATGTTAAAGCTTCAACCCTAATTGAATGTGTGGATTAATTAAACAAGCAAAAAAATATTAATCAATTCACAATAAGTTAATCATTTATATTATAAAACACGTTCATCTAAATGATGTTCCAAATAATCCAACTATAATATTGCAGAATCTAATATTAAGCATACATTTTTTATCAACCTGAAGTCTAGTAAAAGAGAAATAACTTCATCCTTCAACTTTTGAATCAAACCACTTGTTTGCCACATGCTTCAATCAACATTGTCATGTTCTCGTTGCTATCGTTAGGGGTGGGTATTTTATTTTTTATAACCACTCAAATCGCACAACATTCATAGGCGGCTCTAGGGTAGTAACAGAGGTGCCGCCGCACAGTGCCCCACCCCGTCAAGGGCCCTTTTTTTTACTTTACATATATATATACATACTAGCATGGAGCCCGCATTCTACGCGAGTTCATTAATTTTTAAAAAATAAAATTAATACTATTATTAATGTCTCTGATTATATTATATTAGTTCATATTTTAATTCATCTTTATTGTTAAAATTAATTTTTTTGAAATACTATTGTTGTTTTAATTATAAGTGTCATATGTATAATTTAATATTAAAAATTATTAAACTTTATTGAAAACTTCTCGATAAACCACGTTTTGTATTTTGTTTGATACATTACCTTGTTCATCACGACACAAAATTTTTAAATTTTTTTGATCTTTTACTCTTGATACAATAACATATAACTGTCCATGTGTGAAAATAAGTTTTGGAAGATACACTCCAACTCTTTTAAGAGATTGTCCCTAACTTTTATTTATCGTCATTGTTAAACACACAACCACAGAGAATTTCTTCTATTGAATTTGACCATTGTGCTATCATCAGAAGGATTAAGAGTCATCCTTGATATGTAGAGAATGTTTCCAATGTTTCTCCCACAAGTTATTTTTTCTTATATAATATGATTTCCGATCATTGTCACAATTAATCTTATACCATTGCACAATTCAAATCGTTGATCAATGTTTCTGATAAGCATTATCGGTACTCCATTCTTAAGCTTCAATATGTAGTTTGGAAGTCCTGAACACTGAATAGAGTTTAGAAACTCTACTGAGTAAAGATTCTCATTATTACATGTGACCCCATCTAATTTGGACACACTGTCTGAACTCAAATATTCCATCTCTACACCTGGAATTCGAGACAACACCTTTTCATTTATGGACTCAACAACTTGATGTGTTGGTGCATGAATCACCTTATCTTCAAAGTAGTGTAAATTTTTGTAATAGGAAGCAAAAGATGTATAAAGGTACTCAGGAATAGAATCCTGAGGATCTTATATATTTTCCAATAATAGATCATCTGGAATTTCAATATTCTCTCTGAAATTAGTTCTTTCTCCTAGATTTCCATCCCCTGAGCTCAAAGTCCATCTTGAAAGTTCTTCAATCTCTTATTTAGATTTTTTGATGCCAGAGCTTTGACTTTACAATCTCCTATTCCTTGTTAGCTTAAGCACCTTACAATATTTCTAAAGATAAGAAGATGTTAGTGTGGCATACACAATTTATTCTCTTGTACCCTTAGTAATTACCGGTAAGATTTATCTAAAATCACCTCCAAAGATAATTGTCTTTCCACCAAATGACAAATTCTGCATATCTCCTCTACATCTAAAAAATGTCATTTAAGCTTCTATCAAGTGCCTCTAAATAATATTGATTGGTCATCAGAGCTTCATCCCAAATAATAAGTTTTGCATGTTTAATTAATTCTGACAATTCTGTTCATGGCATAATATGATAAGTAGAGTCTTCATTTACTAATAAATGGATTCCAAATCTAGGATGTGTTGTCTATTGGGTAATAGCAAAGGAGCAATACCACTTGGTGCAACACACAAAACAATCTCACCTTCAGATCGAAGGCACTTGCAAGCACATTAACCAAACTAAGATTATTATGAAGAGATTATATATTACCATTTCAGTCTTTATTAATTCAGCTATTGTTTTTACAATTGATAAAACTGAATATTCATTGGATTCAATTGAATTGCTTTGAAGTGAAATATTTGAAAAAAAATTTTCTTAGCTATCATCAATGTTGATACACTATTATGTAGAAAAAAATTGAATAAGAATTCATGTGAGAAAATTAAACCCAAGAAGTAAATATTTATATAATGTATAAATTAGAAGAAAGTACTTGCATTTGAATTTTTGAATCTCATCAACACTGTCATCATTCAAAATAATTCGACTTGAATAGTACGAATCGGACACCTTCAAATCATCTAATAATAGTTTAAAGAAGAAAAAAGTGAGTCATATTAATAATTTTAATTTTTTAATTAATACATTATTATATAATTAATATCACTAACTATTCCATTTGTAGATTTTAGCAAACTTCAATATTAACACAATAACATCAGATTTTACCGTCATTGAGTATTCTATCAATTGATCCTCATATTTTTCCGAAAGAGTACATTCAAGAGTAGTTCCACTAAATCAAATTGAAAGGAAAAATTATAAAATTGATTAATTAATATGGTGTTTGACTTCAAAAATAAAAAATACAATAAAAAAGACATAGTTAGCATCAATGAGCTCCTCTTTGATACTCCTTTTAGATGGATTACCCTTAGTGTAACGTACTTTACTGACATCAGTCATTTGTCTAATAATATATACAATTAAAAAAAGTAAATAATCACAATTAAAATTATGTATTTTTTACATAGTAAAATATTTAAATAATGTGATTTAATACATCACTCTTAGAACCATCTATCTTTTGTAAGTTGCAAATTTCAAAAGACAGAATGAGACAGGTATGTAGGAAGTTCAAAACAACACACACACCATAATAATAAATTTAACTTATCAATCAAGTTAGATTCTTCCACTCCATTTTGTAATATTGCGTTAAACAGAATGAAATCAAACATATATTTAGGTATAATCACTGTGGTGAATCCTCTAAATGCTGTAAATCTATGAAATTCAATCTTATAATCATGCTTAGCTGTTAGAAAATTTTGGTTATTTTATAGTTTGAAATACTGAAGATGTCATCCTCTTTTAACCATTGCAAAGATTTATTCATGACAAATCCTTTAATTTTTTAGCCCTATAATTTGAAAAAAAATAAAAAAATAAAAAAAAATATTAATTAATTAATTATATGATGAAAGATAGACGAATAATTGTTCATCCATAAGAATGACATTGAGATATGTAGCCTCCTTTAAATTATCGAATAACCCTCCCTGTAATTGTCCATAATGCCCTCGCAGGAGTTAAAATCAACAATTGAAGTGTGACATGTAGTCATTATATTATTGATTATAATGAATCATTCAACTTTTTTTTGTCTCACTTGTTCTGAATGTTGAAATTATAATAACGATGTATGTTTATATATAACTAGTATTTCCCGTCCGAGAATTGCACGGAAAGAATTTTATTATAGAATTTTTGATTATTTTTTTAAATAGTGTTATGTATCTGTATGAATATTTTTGAGCCTTTCTCATCCGATTTTGGTCTGATTTGAATTTTGTTGCAGTATTTTTTTTATTTATGTTTATAATAATCCCATATATGTTTTGCACGAAAATAATAATTTTTAAACATTTTATTATAGGATTACTGTTAATTATATTTTAGTTGTAATAGTTTTATCTCTATGAATATGTTTGAGTTTGTCTCGTCCAATTTTAGTTTGGTTAGAATTTTATTGTAGTATTATTATATTTATTTATGTTTGTAACTATCCCATTTGTGTTTGCACGGAAATAATTATAAATATTTTTAGGTTTTTTCTTATACTTTCTATGTCATCCCGGCCTTATAATTACATATTTCCAATTTGAGGATCAATTCCTAATTGTTTCATTACCCTTTTTGGTATATGGTACCCACACAAAATGATTAAAGCATCACTATGTGACACCGCCTACCATTCTAATACAACTACCCACTATATATTAAAATATTATACTCCCTCCGTCCCACAATACGCTTCACGTTTACTGTTCAATGTTGTTTAAGAAAAGTTACACTTTTTGACCAACTTTATTGATTTTGGAGGATATTGTAGTATTTTTAGGTAATAAAAAAGTGTAAAGTAATGGTATGTATGTGAAAAATGAGAGGTAAATTTGAAATTAAAATAACTTTTGAGGTTGTTGGATAAAGTGATTTTTCCTTTTTGGGTGTGAAGGGTATTGTGGGACAAATAAATGAGGAAAGTATGAAGGGTTTTGTTGGACAGAGGGAGTATTTCTTAATCACCGTGCAAGAAACAAATGTAACCATAGGACAAGACAGAGGGAGTATTGTTTTTTTTGTGCATTGTGTAGTTGTAGTAATATAATTTAGTGGGTATAAATCAATTTTTTTAGATTTGCACAAAAAATTTCAACTGCCCATCATTCTATCAGGTGGAACATAGAAAATTCTACCAATGGCCAATTACAAATTTTTTTTCACCCATTCTCTCATGTTACTTTTCCAGATAAAGTGTTGTGGGAATTCTGTATATGTCAGTTTTCTTACCTCGGGGTATTTCTTATTTGCTTCAAACCAAGCTAAGAACATACTCTCCCTTATAAACGGTTAATTATTTATATACTTCCTCTATCCCACGTTAAGGTTTATATTTTTATTTTGAGTTGTCCCAAGTTAAGGTTTACATCTCATTTTTTATCAAGTTGGGCTCACACAAAACAATCAATTATTCCATATAGGGCCCACGCACAATACTAATACAACTACACACTTCACATTAAATATTATTTCTCACCTCACTATATATTAAAATATTATATCTCTTAATCTATGTAAAAAAAGCAAACGTAAACGTTAATGTGGGACGGAGGAGTATAATATATAAAGGTAATTTTTTAACATAATGTATTTTATATTTTTCAATTAAATAGTATTGTACATACACTTATTTTTTCATAACATTAATTTTTAATTATATTTACGAATGACAACGTATAGGTTACACACTTATATAGAGATATCGTATCTATTTAAATATCTACTACTCGTATCCATAATTTTATAGTTTTTAGTTTTTCTTCAATTTTAATCTGAAACGTCCATTTAATACTACTCCCTCTGTCCGCCCCAAATAGGTGCATTTATTTTTTCCACGTGAATTAAGGAGTATTATTATTTATTTTGTAATGGGTAGTTATATTAGTGTGAGGGCCCCATATTTTAATTATATTAGTGTGTATGTGTGGGTCCATGTGTATGAAAAGAGAAATTAGGGCACTGTATATTGTGAGGTATTAGGCGTGTATCGAGATCTGTAGGATGAATTCAGCTTTTATGCTTGAAATACTGGGCCTGGGCCAAAAATATGCCAAAAATAGAAAGTTGGGCCACACACAGTAGTCGCTCGACACACACACGGCATCGTGCTTTAGGATTTGACAACATGCCAGAACAACTCTTCCTCACACGGTAGCGACCGTGCGTGAATTATCCTCACACGGTGATGTGGTCATCATGCACGGCAGCGTGGTCTTGGAAGCTACGACTTTGATAACTCCTCGCACGGCCTCGTGACGTGTCGCAAGGTAACAACCGTGCGACAAGATTTCTCACACGGCTGCTAGTGCTTCACATGGTGGAAAATGTGCAACATCAGCTCACGAACGCCGCCGGGCAGGTGTGTGCCGAGTGTCCATCGGCAGCCAGCGCGACTCCACGGTTTTGAGCATAACTTCTTCATTTGAATCCCAATTTGAGTGATTCTTGTACTCACGTAATCATCTCTTCCTTGGCTTTCTACTCATCTATAGAAATCAAAATAACTCTGATATTTGAAGGTGTAAAAAGTCATGCAAAATGGCACCATTGTGCTGAGCAGGAACAGCTTGCGCGATCACCATTTTTATCATAACATTCTCATCTGAAATCGGATTAAGGTGTTTCTTGAGTCAAAATGGTCTTCTCTTCTGTAGCTTTGCAATTGTATATTACATGACCAATTTGGACTTCCACACTGATACAGAAAAATTTAGAAATTGGATGTCTTTTTGCATGCAAGTAGTACGATTCATCCTTCATTCCAACTTGCGTTCTTGATCCTTTTTCCTATCAAAATACAAAAAAAATACCTCTCATGTACCTTTTTATCAATAATAATTTTAAGTATTAATATTTATGCAAATAATATAAAATAGACAATCAAAGAGGTATCAAATTGGACCCGAAAATACATGAATTTTCACTCTCATCAGACATTCCCAATTTCTCAAGGAACATGTTTATTATTATACTGTAACCCCTGTTCTGAGAACACCTCCTTTCCTCCTCCAATAGCCGCTCAAATAAGAATTGGCTCCAATTAATGTCGATCCCCTTGTTTATGGCCATCATGGGTTCCACCGGTCTCTACTGCCCTTGTCGTGGCCCCCAACCCTACCGTCGACTCTCTTCCTTAGAATATCGCATACGGTGGAAAACTCATCATTTAGATCCTTGTTTCCCCACCTTGAAAATCTGGAAAATTCAAGCGGAGAGGTACACGACCTTATAATAGCCCAGTCCTCTGTAACGATGATTCGAAATTTAGGGATTTTTTATATGCACCTCTGTCCGACAACTGTAGATGTGTCGCTAATGTTTCCGGTAAAACAACGACTTTATTCCCCTGCACCATCACAGTGAACTCTGTTGCCATTGCAGGAATTTTGGTGCATGCTCCTTCGTAGAATTCTTGAGCAAGTATCTCATCGTATTTAGTGGGTTCCTTTGAAATTAGTTCCCCCATTGATGTGAGCTGGATTTTATTAAGCACTTTGCGTATCTTACTTGGGCATTTGCCTTCTCCACCAAATCTTGGAATGCTATGACCAATCCGGACTTCACGGTTGTTGTTTTGGATAAGCGAGGTGGTGAAGGCGCTCCTTCATCTATGGCGGCCATGATCCGGGTTAGAAACTGTAGTGTGGATAGAGAGTATGGGTTGTTAATTTCACTAGGTTTATGGATAGGGAAAACTATGTGAAAGAAGTCCCTAATTGTCAAATGAATTGAAATTAATAAATGGATGAATGTTGGATAAGTGGCCACACTAGGCCTTTGGTGCAGCACTAATTCGTCTTAACTGGGGTTGACATTGTCATTCTAGAGCGCCCCACCTTAAATTAGAGAGCCTCATTAATTTTTTAAACCTAGGGGGGAAATAAAGAAACTACCAACAAGTCTTTGAGCTAATTAATTATATCGATTACGAGCCTGAAATTGAGTACAATATTATCATGTTAAGTCATGAATTCAGGACCTGAATTGATAAAATTGGAGAAAACATGTGGCAAATTCAGGACCTGATTTGTTAATTTCTTATATAATTCATGGCCGTAATCGATATTAGAAATATTTCAGGCCTCGCATTTGTAGTTTCACTATTATTCAATCATCATATTGAAAGAATTAAATATTCTTATATCTCATAGGACAAATCATCTTCAGATAGATAATGTAAAAAATATACTCCCTCAACGCACATATGTTTGCACCTCACTGTCCGACTTTGAGGTGAATAACGTAATAATATTATGATATTTCTTAATAATACATAAATGATAAAGTATATAAAGTGTGCTAGGTAGTTGTGATATTAAAAAAAAATATACTGTGAAGGGTGATTGTATGTATGTAATGACTTATTTATACATGAGTAAAAATCTGTGGAACTACCCGAAATGTAAACTGTGTCATCTCTTATGAAATGGTGGGAAGACTATTTTCGAAGGGTTTAAACTTGATAAAATTAATATTAACAATAGAAAAATATATTTTCATAATTATTTCATTACGGAAATATATATCCCAAATAAAGCAACACAAAATATAAAAAATAAAATCATCATGTCCTAGAAAGCATCCACAATGTACCCATTGGTAAAAACCCGACCCACGTAGGTTTGTTAGAGATTGAACATCCACCGTTGGGTCAGGGACATCTCCAACCTATAAGGCATGACACAATGCATTTACCCAAAAAAGCATGTACATCGGTGCCACATCAGAGCCACCCATGCAGCACAAAAACCTATACGTACAAAATAAAAATAGAAAAATTTCTAACAATGCCACTTTCAATACATTTTTATAAAAATGCTACCCACAATAATTTTTTTTTTTAAATGCCACTTTTTATTTTTTTTTTAACCAAATGCCCTTCACTCACATAAAGTACATTCTCTCTTCTTTTACTATTATTCATTTTGCCTCATTCTCTCTTCTCACTCTATCATTCTTCTTCAAAAATTTTAATTTAGAAGGCAACCATACCAGGGTCGTACAGTTGGTCGTATACATAAACTTGCGTACAGGATCGTACAGTTAGTCATACAAATAGTTGCATACAGTGTCCCACAAAAGGTCGCATGGTATTGTGCGACCTTTCTTGCGACTGTTTGTGTGACCAAATTATGTGATTATATATTTCTGCCTATAGTCGCACAAGTGGTCGCATTCAGAATTGCACAAAAGGTCGCATACAAGGTCGTACATAAGGTCGCATAGATGGTCGCGAGTGTTGTCTCGTAAGCAGTTGCATAATTAGTTTCACAAGAAGTTGCTTATACTTAAAGTATAAAGTCGCTTAATAGGTCGCACAAACAGTCGCATATATAGTCGCTTATGTGGTTGAAGGGTATTTGGGTAAAATAAATTAAAAATGGCAAATTTTAAAATAAATTATTGTGGATGGCATTTAAAAAAAAGTATTGAATATGGCATTCTTGTAAATTTCCCATGAAAATATGCCCCATCATTAAACCCAACAAGTAGGTTTTTTTAGAGATCCACCTCAATTTCCTTATATTATAAAATTTTTATCAAGTATTTAATATATTTAATTACCATATAAATAATAAAAAAATTATATATTCCGGTAATTTTAAAGACTACGTTTTTGTTGTAGCATGAAGTATCTAGAAAGTGAAATGAGATTATTTCAATTCCATCCTTTGGGCTTATACAAGATTTATGTTCTAATTTATCTTGATCTAGAGATTTAGCATATTTATATGATTGCTTCCATATCTTCTGCATAATTTATAATTAATTGTGTACTGAGTTAGATTGATTGATTTAAATTGGATTCTCATAGAAATATCTTGTAAAAATATGTGAAAAGAACATTGGTGGATTGTAGTTTGGATTTTTATTTATGTATTTGCAATTTAATAGTCTGCCTAATTGTATTAAAAACTATAGAAAAGTTATCAGTCTTAATTATTATCGTTGCAAATTACATTTGTGTGGTAATCATTTTTACCTGTAATCCCGTGGTTTTTATACCATAATTTCGTCACACGTCGTACCACGATTGATGACTTCATACTTGAGGGTAATAATTTTTCTTTTCAGGGAACAAGAACATTGAACAAGTTTTTGTCCCCATTACTACCGTGAGGTATGCACCCCTCATGTGAGGGGCTCACACATGACCACGGGTCACACAAGAACCAACCCTAAAATATCCTTCATCACATAAGGCATAAATTCCCAAATAAAATTGTGGATAAAAAGTCCATTAATCTAACCCAATAATTCTAAAAATATCCTAATCCCATATGAGAGAGTTTTCCTTGTAATATTTACACAATTTGTCTTTTTCTTATTATGATCTCTTTATGGTCATATTTCTGATTAATTCTCCACAAAATTATTTTTATTTTTTTATTCTCTCTAGTTCTAACTTTCTCCACTGGGCCGATCAATCAAATAATGATAGATGTCTACATGAGAACAATATGAACTAGTTTATGTTGCTTTAGGAACAAGTTTTGAATGATTTCTAAAGTGTAAAACAAATTAGATATTCGGTTTTAACAAACGAACACTGCTTCAAAACCACCAATATCATTGCACCAAACTACCTCTATTGTGACTCAACTACTCCCACAGCAACTACAATTCAACCAAGGCCATTTAAATTTTAGGAGTTTTATCAATTCAAGACTTGAAAAATGGGTAAACTATCAATCGGGGCTTGGATTATTTTTTCTATCAATCTAGGGCCTGAATTATGTATAACTATCAATTTAGGGTCTGAATTTAGGGAGTAATATTAATTCCCATCAAAGGTGTGTCTGGTCATAAAAAATTATTTCATTATAGGTGTGTCCTCTCATAGTAAAGAACATAGAAAACCTCAAATACCTGGACTTTTATTTTTTGGCACAAATAGAAAACACAAACCTATATTTGAGAGTTGTGTACATCTTTCGAAATATTCTCCAACACTTTTATCAAGGGACATTCATATAGTTGTTGTGATAATATATATATATATATATACCAAGCTTGGTGATGTAAATTCTTTTTTGTATTTTTTTATACATTGCGGAAAAGACATTAAGTAAGATAATTTAATTTTTTCTTTAAACACGGGGACATGTCTCATTACAATTTAGAACGAACAGTATTTGGCGGACATGAGATTCATCAGGGGACATGCAGCCATTTTTTGTTCAATTATTTTAAGCGGATATGTAGCATTTTCTTTTCAATTATTATCAACGAACATGCAACTTTTTTCTAAACAGGACTGGAAAATAAGCGGTCATCATTTTTTTTCAATTTTTGTCAGGTGACATGCATAAATTCTGAATAAGCGGACATGATTTTTTTAAAATTTAAAATTATGGGCAGCCTTCCAATATTTTTGTTTAAATTTCAAAAAAAGACGTAAAGTGAATTAATAAAAAAGTTATGTTCCCCTATATATTGCAAGAACAAGTTTAACAGTGAGCCCTCCCTATAAGCCACTTGAGGCACATTCTGCGATTTACCTCCTCCACCAATCCCCAGGACAGGGGCGGTGGGGGCCCCTAATGGTGGGGTACACCATTTTTCATTAAATAATTATTAAAGAAAAAAGAACTTAATGTGAAATACTTAAGAAAAATTATGACTGACCTGATACCATATTAAAAAATATATATATATATATATATATATATATATATATATATATATATATATATATATATATATATATATATTATTTCTGATACAATTCTGTTATCCTTATTTTAAAAATATGTATTTTTATTTTGTCATTTGAAATTTTGAAGTCCGTTGTCCGCTACAATTTTAGTATACCAATATTATTAAAAATAATTTTTTGTTCTCTGCAATTTTTTTAATTTTATTTATAAAAATAAAAAATAAAAATTGTACTCCATCTCATTCAATTGCTACAATATTATGGTTTTAATCTTATAAAATATAAAATTAATTGATGTATTCATAAATGTTTATGATCATGTTTCAAAATTAAGTGCATTTAACACTCACTTAGCGGACATGTGTATAACTATCTCTATTAATTATAACATTAATGTTCTAGAGCTAAAAAAATTATTCAATGTAAACTTAGAAATTTTTAAGATAATATTTCAAAATTAAGTGCATTTAACACTTAATGGACATGTCTATCAATATCTCCATTAATTATAACATTAATGTTCTAGAGCTATTAATTATAACATTAATGTTCTAGAGCTAAAGAAATTATTTAATGTAAATTTAGAAAATTTTATGATAATTCTTTCAAAATTAAGTGCAATTAACACTCAGCGAACATGTGTCCGCCTATCTACATCAATTACAATATTATTATTCTAATCTTATGACATTAACTAATGTAAATTAATGAATTTGTAGGATCATGTATATAAATTTAAGTGCATTTAATTTAAAACTTAGCGGACATGTGTCCGCCTATCACTTCCAATTATTATATTATTATTCTATTCTTATTAAAATAATTATTTTAAATTAAGAAATTTTAAGGGTCAAGTTGCAAAAATTAAATCCATTTAACACCAGCGGACATGTGTCCACCATATATCTATCAAACAAAATATTTTTTGTAATCTTATTAAATTATTTCATGTAATTTCAGAAGTTTTTAGGATCATATTTTAAAAATTAAGTGCATTTGACACTAAGTTGACATGTGTCTTCCTATCTCTATCAGTTACAATGTTATAGTTCTTATCTTATGACATTAAGTAATGTAAATTAATGAATTTGTAGGATCATGGATATAAATTTTAGTGCATTTAACACTTAGCGGACATGTGTCCGCCTATCACTTCTAATTATAATATTATTATTCTATTCTTATAAAAATAATTAATGTAAATTAAGAAATTTTAAGGGTCATGTTGCAAAAATTAAGTCCATTTAACACTTAGTGGACATGTGTACGCCATATATCTATCAAATAAAATAATTTTTTTTGTAATCTTAATAAATTATTTCATGTAATTTAAGAAGTTTATAGGATTATGTTTTAAAAATTAAGTGCATTTGACACTAAGTTGACATATGTCTTCCTATCTCTATCAGTTACAATGTTATCCTTCTTATCTTATGACATTAAGTAATGTAAATTAATGAATTTGTGGGATCGTGGATGTAAATTTAAGTGCATTTAACACTTAGCGGACATGTGTCCACCTATTACTTCCCATTATAATACTATTATTCTATTTTTACTAAAATAATTAATGTAAATTAAGAAATTTTAAGGGTAATGTTGCAAAAATTAAGTCCATTTAACACTCAGCAAACATGTGTCCGCCATATATCTATCAAATAATTTAAATTTTTTGTAATCTTATTAAATTATTTCATGTAATTTAAGAAGTTTTTAGGATCATGTTTCAAAAATTAAGTGCATTTGACACTAAGCTGACATGTGTCTTCCTATCTCTATCAGTTACAATCTTATTGGTCTTATCTTATAGAATGGTTAATGTAAATTAAAAAAATTTTACGATCATGTTTTTAAAATAAGCTGCATTGAACTCATGGTTTTTATAATATTTTCTACATATTCTCTCTTTTTTTATATATTATTTAAAATTTTATTTTAAATTGGTGTTGAATATAATTTTTTTTTATTTTTTATTACATCATCACATTACATTATATATATATATATATATATATATATATATATATATATATATATATATATATATATATATATATATATATATATATATATATATATGTATATAATTTATTTAATTTCTCAAAATTACACATTAAGAATAAATAAAAAACTCTATGTCTGCTGAGTATTTACCAACTAATAGTAAAAAGTAAATAATCACGTCCACCATAAATTATTATTAATACTAAAAATTCTTTTAATTAAAAAAAATTTGTGTATGCCAATACTATTTGGTGTATTAAATATTCACGTTTGAAAGTAAAATTATATTTCGTTTATTTCACAATCACCCATGTTCGGGGACAATATTAATCCACACCCTTTATTATATATAATATAATGATTCAAGGATGTCCGCAGAGAGAAAAATAATAAACATCAATAAGCCTTCCGCCCATGAATATCAATATAAATAATAAAAAAATCACCCACGTGCACCATGAACATTTTAACTGTGATAGTCTACTTTTCCAATACATTAGCAAAAACTCTGACGTGTGTAATTAAGGGTATTTTAGTTATATTAATGAAACAATGGACAAAATATATGGTTATTTAATAGTAGGTCACAATTGATGTCCCAATATTCAAATATGGCATTCAGAGTTGCATCCATTCTCCTATTTTTCTCTGGCACATAAATAACATCGGTGAGGTGTGAACCGGCTGGGGCAAACACAGCGGTGCGCAGACTAGAATTTAACTGAGTTCTCATAATGCGAAAGGAAAGGGCGACAAGGAAGGGGGTGTGGGGTGTGTATGGCGTTGCAAGATTAAAAAAAAATTTGGCTTCATGGGTTGCATTAACTATCGATAGGATGTTATGGCCTCTATTCATGGTAGACGTAAGCAAGGAGAAAAGCGGTGGGCTGCGTATCCTTTTTACTGAGCATCCAGACACTCTCAGACCCACCTGCAGCCACCGTTATCATTAGCCCACCCCAAAATTTTAGAAAACAAAAAAATAAGTATTGAAATATGAAAATTACATGTTTTTTACCAAGTTTGCGCCCCAGCAAATTGGGATCACATATTAATGGTATACTATTTCATCTCATATTCCATGTATTAGAATATTGCCACGTGTAATAAACAATAATAAATTTTTATCACATGCTCTAAGAGTTTAATGATAATTAATTAGGGAATATTATATTTAAGGAAGAGTAGAAAGTAGATTACAAAGTGCATTATGGCCTTCGGATCGGCTCTAAGGGAATCTATTAGGTGATGTTCGGTTTGGAGTTATGTGGGGTTTGAAAATCATGAATAGTGTGTTATATATTGGTTTTGACTTTTGAGTAGAGTAGGTTCTTACTTTTATGTCAAATCAATGTATTAGTTTATTAAAAAATTTAAATGAGAAATGAGAAATAAAGAGAGAAATTGTATTAATTGGGGAGAGATAATGTAGGAGGTATATAGAGGTGTATTGGGTTTAATCTTCCATGTTTAGATTTAATAAATCTCCTTAAATCTACCCTATATACACCTACATACTTTATTAATACTTTTTTCTTTCTTTCTCTCTCCTCTTCTTTCACCTCAATTAATGCTTGATTTAACATAAAGTTTTAACTTACCCTACTTAAGCCCGTAACAAACATAACAAATATAGAATAATAATATTCACTAGTTTATTAAATCAACTTAAACTCAAAACAAACATCACCTAAACGAAAATTAGTTTTTGGAATAATGCGTTGGGTGCTGAAAGTAGGGGCTAACACAGTGTTGTTCGATCACATTAGAGTACTAAATGGGTTTGGTTTTTGGAATTACACGTTGGGTGCTGAAAGCAGGGGCTAACACAGTGTTGTTCACATTAGAGTACTAACTGGGTCCCATTTGCATGCCACCTTTTGCAAGCTATGTATTGCATGTACATTAAAATAAACTTACACAAGTTGCGGTTGATATTTCACAAGTTGCGTTCGAGTAGGCAGTTCATCAACAACATCACTATAGTGTCCATAAAGCAATCACGGACGCAACTACTATATTGTCGCAAGGCCCATATGGATTCACCATCGTGCAGGTCATAATACAAAAACCATAACTTAGCTAGATACCTTAGAGATGAAGACACCGAGGACAACATACTGGAGAGCATCTTCAGCCTTCTTGATGACCTCTGACAGTCAGCGCCGTCTGCCACCAAAGTCAATTTGATATCCAAAAAGGTTTGTAGTCCCTTGAAGCACGACAACCACAGCCGTGACACAGGTTTCGCTCAGAGTGTTGAAGGACAACGTGGAAGCATGAATGGGAAAGATTACCAGGGAGTAGGAGATGACCTTAGAGGTGCATCACCAGCATTCCGCACACGTATGTCCATGGCAAAGTTTGTCGTTCTGGTGTCCAGTTTCAACGGGAGGAAAAAGGAAGCTATCAGGTCTTGCGGGTTTGGATACCTTTTGGACCTGAAGGACTGTGCCGTTAACAAGCAGTTTTTATACTACTTGGTGGAGTCGTTCGACACCGAGAGTGGAACCCTGAACATAGGCAGCGTCTTTTATCGGCCCAAGTTGGAGGACTTTGAAAATGTAATGGGCATCCCACACGGTTCGTATGCACTTTTATATCCTTATAATCTCTTTAGAAATCAATGTATACATCGTTTGGGGTGTAGGTATTTTCCAATAAACGTCGTTGTAAACATTGTATGTGAGTAGGGTGGCTTGAAGTGGAAATCGGAGGACGACTGTCACATATTAACCAACTGCGATCAAGCTTTGTAACCACTGAGGGAAGCAAATAGCTAGTAAAAGGGAAGCATCTAGAAGAGATGCTTAAAACATGGGAAGAGATCGATGACGACTTCATTCGGGCTTTCGTACTGTTTTCGATCGTGACATTATTGGCCTCGTCGAACAGCAATGATGTCCAGCATGCTTTTCTCTTCTCTGTAAGAGATGTGGATGTTCTTAGTCACATTTCTTGTAAAAATGTGTAAGAGTAACAGACTCTATCATCGAGTAAAAACGTGACCAAGTATAAAATTTATAATAATGTCATCCCAAGGGAAAGTAAACTCATGCTTGTATCCGAATTTTCCATTGATTTATGCATTGTAAGGATGATAATTTGAAGATTTTGTATATGAAACTACAACTTAATTCTCTATTTAATCAACTAGAATTTAAACTAACAAAGTAATTGATCAAACAACAAACAAGTGATAAATGGAATGGAGATAGAATTCACTTGAGAAGAGAGCAAGGCTAATCATAATCATGGTTAAGACTTGAGCTAGATATGCAAAACTCTTGAAAAGTAGATTAGCTTCCCTTTCATGAAGAAACCTTCCTTCTTTTCAATATGCTAACTCCTTCAATCCTTGATGTTTTCCTCTTCTCAAATGGTGGATGGATGGATTGGATGATGGATTTATAGATTGATTGTGGAGATCAAATGAAAATTGGATGGATCTAATGGATAGAGATGGATTATGGATCTAGTGTGAGAGAAAATATGGTGTGGAATGTGTGTAACTGCTCTGAAATGATCTCCCCTCTTAAATATCGCACACGTCACCCTTTTATATCACTAATGGACCTTCTAGAAGCTTCCGGAATATTTTAAAAATTGCACAGGTTTTTGCACCTACACGGCCCGTGCAGCAGTGTACGACCCATGTAGGGCACACCTACTTCGGCGTGTTGTGCGTGCCTCCGGACACGGCTCGAGCTGCACTACACAGCCTCATTCATGGGCGTGTAGCATTTTCTGACGACAATACATGGCTTCTTCTTACAGGGTCGTGTTCCGTACACGGGGCGTGCAGCACGCATGGCCCGTGCACCAGCACACAACCTTTCTCCTGGGCGAGCAGCGATTTTTGATGACAATACATGGCCACTTGTTACAGGGCTGTGTTCTGCACATGGCCCGTGCACTAGTATGCATTGTTCCTCCGTCTCCGTTTCACTCCCGACTCCGTTTTTATCCATTTCTTGACCTGTTTTATACATATTTAAGCTCATTTACACAATTCTATCAATTCATACACATTTCTCAAAACAACAATAACTCCACCAAAAATCACACAAATACGGATAAAAACATCCGAAAATCCACAAACAAATAAACTAAAATCTAGGTGAAAATGACAACGATCAACCCCTCAAACTTAAAGTAATGCTCGTCCTCGAACAATGAAAAATGATAAACAAGTAGAGTAATTTTCACCTAGAAAAACACCTAACAAACATAAACCACAACGCATCACAAGTAATAAGGACTACAAAATTACACTAAGTGTCCCTACATCATCAAACTTATAACATGAAAGATTAACAAGTTCAATCCTAAGAATGACAAAAGAGAAATCAAACCCCTTTCAATCCAAGCCACTCATAGGATATCAAATTCACTCAACACTCTATAGAGTAGGGTTTTGAACATCACTCATCAACCGGTTAGAACCGACTCACCATAGGCTTGCTCATGGACTATGTTCACAAGCCACCCTAGTTTTAATAAGTGATCAAAAAGGTCTTTATCTTATGATGTAATGTTTAGGCTCTTGGTTAGGTAAGAAACTTTGGATAATAAATACTATTCAAGTATGGATAATCGAAGAGATGATTCTTTTCTCCATCTCCCTCACTTTCAAGCTTCCTTTGAGTAGTATCCGTTACAGGCCCCTATGGTTGTGAAGTGAGAGTAGATCCTACTCTGCCCTTCACAATTCAGCCACCGGTATTTGACTCATGGATATTCCTTTCCCAAAGGAAGGGGTCATCCTCATCGAAGAGTTCGGTTTAATCACAAGCACTAATCATTATCATTTCTTGGATTTCTTGAGCTTCTTTTAATTTAAATGCTTCCTTTCTTTCAAATTTTGAATTTTCTTGAGCATAGTTTTATTGATTTTGCCCCTTTTTCTCGATTTGAGGTTGCATGTTCATTTTGCGTGAGCCCTTTTCATCCTTCTTTTGCTTGTTTACCATTTCCTTTCTTCTCTAGTACAATTCTCACATCAAACCTTGCAAACCATCATCTCCTCAATCACCCACACATAGGTTATATATATATAAGGCTCAAGTGGGTTTTAAAGGCTTGTATTGTGCTCAAATTAAAAAGAAAAAGGCTCATTGGCTCAAAGTGGCTTACTAGGGATCATGTTTTTGATAAGGAATTTTATGGCTATGACTTCATTTAACAATGATGGCCTAAGATCATTTCACAAATCTCAACCATTCGGGCTTCGTTCCTATAGTCCATGAGCAAGTTCTAGTTTATCTAAGTAAAACCGATCCTCTCATAAAGAATTAACCATGGAGGCACGGTTGAGGCTCAATTCTCACAAGCTTTTGCTTGGACCAAAAGAAACCTAATTACCTTTCATACTTCTCAAAATTGAACAAATTAAGTAGTTCATGTCATAATTTCAACAAGTATAAATCATTAACATACTTGCCATCACTCATCACAAACAATGCATCATAGTTCACATTCAAAACACTCAACACCTTCCCAAGAACAATACCACCAAACAATCCCTACAAGAATAAAAATTCACAAACAAAACACAATAATCAAATACTCACCAAACAACATAACAAGCACATAACATGCATGAACAAAATCATCCATCTCAAAATATCAAACACATCAATTCACATCTATAACAATTAAGATCAAATTCCCATCACATCCAAATAATGAAAATCAAACCAAAAAATAACAAAAAGTAAATCGCATAAAACTAAAATAAAATCCCAAAGTAAAGGAAACCTCCCAAAAATAAATAATTTAAGTACAATCCAATCTACCAAATCAAATCAAATTCAAGAATCCTTCAAAAATTCTAATAATAGCTAAGATGAATGAATGGAAGTGCCCAACACTCAAAGTACTCCCTTCATGTCTCTGGAGGTGGAGGTGGATGATAGGCATTCCATGGAAAGTATGCACGAGGAGATCCAAAGAATTGGAAGTTGAACATCATCGTCATCATCTCCTCCATGTTGTTGGAGTGCACCGTGACCGCTAGCTCCTCGTAATACTCTCTCCAATGTTGTTCAGCTCTTAACTCCTGAATGTGCACTCCGTGCTCCTGCTGACCTCTCGAATCTCCCTTATCTGCGTTCAATATGTCTGTTGCACATGCCTCATAACTCTCACCTCATCCATCATATAGTTCCATCGATCATTACTCTGTTTCGGGCCCATTGGTTGCTGCTGCTCTTCTTCCTCGAACTTTGGCGGATCAGGGGCTTGCTCCTCAAACTCCACCTGCTCCGGTGGTGCATCCTGCTCATCTTCTTCCATAGGCACTGGCTCCGCTCTCAAATTAGCTAGCTCAAGGTTCTCTTCAACTCTCATCTGTCTGAGAACCTCTTCCACTTCATCTCTATTCTTTCTGTAAAAAGCTCTTAGAACCCTTGAGTGGTTAACACTAGCCAATGCCAAATTGGCATACTTCCTTCGAGTGTAAACTGTAGTGAGCTCTGGAGCTGGCAAAGGAAACAGTGCTTTCTTCTCTTGCCCCAAACAGTATTGATTCCCAGCCACAGACAAGAACTTCATCCTAATCAACTGCTGATAATTCAAGCCATCACTAACCATCCTATTCTCCATTCCAGCAAGGTTAATTCCCAACCCTTGAGTGATCATGGTGATCATGCCTCCTAGTATCAAACCCTGAGATGATTATCTCTTGACGACTCAATCTGCATGTTGCACAAAATGTACTGCAACGTTCAACGGTCGCTCATTGTAGATGCATAACATGATATACAACTATTTTTCTCCTACTGCTCCACCCTCTAATCTTCCTGAGATGGTGTTAGAAACAATCTTCTCTAGGTATCTCATCACCGGGTTTCGGATTGCAGTTCCTTTCGAAGCACTAGGAACATAACCTGCTTGTTCCGTCCAATCATTCAGTAAGCTCTTCCACCATTCTTGTTGATTGAAATCACCTCCTTCATAGAAACTCTGGTGGTTTTCACATGGTGGGCATCCAAAGCACTCGTTCAACACAGGTAGTGGAATCTTTTTTCTCAACACATTATCTAGCTGAAATGTCACCCAAATAGGGAAATCATTTCTATCCTTCTTTACTTGTAACGTGCTCATAAACTCAGCAGTTAAATGGTAATAAGTATGTGGCCTTTTGTCAAAGAAATCCTCCAGTTGTGCAAATCTGAATAGCTTCCTCAAATCCTCCTCGATTCCTAACCGTCTCATAGTTTTTGTGTCTTGGAATCGAGTTGGTTTGATCTTCGGAGCTAATGTTTGCCACCAGAGCACATATTTACATCTTCAAAGTCTACTCCAAAATAATCCGGATGGACCCCGTCTTCCATCAATTTTGCATCAAGATTAGACAACTCCCCTGGATCGGTAATGACTATGAAGTCCTCATTTCTTGGTCTAACTCTCCTCTCAGCCATCTACAATATAACAATGCTCAAGTTATATTAAACTTCATCAATAAGAATGTTAATACATTAAGTTAAATTCCACTCTAGTCATTCAACTTAAGTGTGAAATATACTATGCATCAACATCACTTATTCACATCATTAAAACTTCAAACATAATCACAATATGCACTTCATCATCAATCATCTCAACTAACCATGATTCATATCTCAATTTCTAAGCATTCTTACACACATGAATTCCAAATTACACAATCACCAAGCATCATTCACATGTGATCTTCAAATTCAAACAAAATTCTCTCTCATACATTTCATCAAACACTTGGCATCCACAATGTTTCACCATAATTTCAAAATATAATTCACATAGCCTCATGCCCAAATCCTCAATATCTAAGTCTAATGATTTACAATTATGCATTATACTCATGTGATAATTCAATTAGCACAACACATATAATCAATTTCATCATTCTCACACAATCCCCCAATTCACTTCTCATGAACCCTAACTTCAATCTTTATTCAAAAATTAAATTGAAACATGTATGATAATCAATCAATAATTCATGCAAAATTCACACTATTGCAAAGCCCATGTACCAATTCAATCAATTTTTATCAAAACTTGAAGATTATAGTTCAAAGAAGTCATACATTTCAATCTTGGATGTGAAAAGTGCTTTTGATGTGCAAAATTTAAGAACCTTACTCTCAATCCCTCAACACTCACCTTCGTTGTCGATTAATGCCCTAAGAAGAAGAATTCGGTGTGAAGGAAGTGTGTACGGAAGGATGGAAGCGTGTGGAATGAGTACGGATCGGTCCTTTTAAAAAACTGGGATTAAACCATGCACGGTCCTTGTAGTGCTGCACGGGCCTCAAGTGAGGCCGTGTAGCTTATTCTGATGTTCCTGCATGGCTACACATTACAGGACCGTGCTCCGCACACGGCCCATGTACCTGCTCTCCTGCACGGCTCGAGCTCAGAGCTTAGCCTTCCTCCTAGTAGAGTAGCATGTTCTGATGATAGTACACGGCCTGTCCTTACAAGGCAGTATACTGAGCTCGGCCCGTGTAGCATTTTTACCCTGTTTTCCAACTTTCACACTTCACCTCATCTTTGCCCTATTTTTACACTTCTCATACACTCTATTCATGCTTAAAACACTTCAAAACATCATTCTCACCACAATTAAGATCAAATGGTGGATTGTTATGTATTTAAACACCACCAAACATACCAAAACTAATCCTAACTCATGAGAAAATTTTTTAAAATTGACCATTTTGAAAGACAATATAAAATACATGATTCATCACTAAAGCATAAACAAGGTATAAGTCATACCGCGCACTCTCCCCCCAAACTTAAATCGAAACAAGTTGCAAATTAAGTTTGCAAAAAGTGGTGAGACGTACCCTTGTCGTTTCCACCAATGCTCTTCATGCACTTACCTCATGATGACTCTTTGTGTATCTTCGATAATCTACATATGATCAAGTATGTCCACCACGCAACCTCCCCCAAAATTAAATAAACAAAGTGTTAAAATTTAAGTTTGTAAAGAGTGGTGTGGCATACATCTTCATTTCACCTTTAGCATCCTTGTCTTCCATCATATGCATTTTTCTCACGAGCTTAACCACCTACATACTAAATCTACAAGAAAACTATCAAAAAAAATCTACACTACTCCACAATCAAAGAAGTTCAAGAAGAGAGAGTATCCACATACACTATCTCATTTTGAAAAGGAGATAGATAATGCTTCACTCGATGACCATTTACCACAAACTCATTATTCGGACCACCCTTAAGCTTCAATGTATGTCCACTCAATACTTCAAGCACTTCATATGGCCCCATCCATTTAAACTTAAGCTTTTCGGGAAACAACTTAAGCCTCAAATTGAATACAAGAACCTTGTCCCCCGGAGCAAACGTCTTCTCTTTTACCTTAGCATCATGCCATCTCTTCATATTCTCCTTGTAGATGATTGAGTTATCAAATGCTCTTCCTCTAAACTCCTCCAACTCAACTAACTTCAACAACCTTTCTTGACCACTCTCCCTTTTATCCATATTGAGGCGTTTGATAGCCCACAATGCACGGTGTTCCAACTCCACGGGGAGATGACAATCTTTACCATAGACCAATTGATACGGTGACATACCAAGAATGGTTTTAAAAGTCATCTGATATGTCCATAAGGAATCATCAAGCTTGTCCGACCAATCCTTCCTCCCTCCATTGATAGTCTTCTCCTAAACTAACTTGATTTGGCAGTTTGAGACCTCCGCCAAACCATTTTCTTGAGGATGGTAAGGTGTAGCCACTCGATGCTTCACTCCATATCTCTTCAACAAACTCTCCATCAACTTGTTTACAAAGTGTGATCCTCCATCACTCACTAAAGCCCGTAGAACTCCAAACTTAGCAAAAATATTCTTTTTCAAGAACCTTTGCACAATCAAAGCATCATTTGTCTTAGTGGGGATTGCCTCCACCCACTTTGACACATAATTCATGGCTAGCAAGATGTACACATCTCTTAGACGAGGGAAATTGTTCCATAAAATCAATGCCCCGTACATCAAATATTTCCACATCAATCCTCAAGCTCATGGGCATCTCATCTCGCTTACTTATTTCCCCTATTCTTTGGCATTTATCACACTTAGCCACAAACTTCTTTGCATCCTTAAACAATGTTGGCCAATAAAAACCCGATTGTAAGATCTTAGCCACCCGTCTTTTGATGAGCAAAGTGACCTCCACACAAAGACGAATGTCATAACTCAAGAATCTCCATAACTTCTTCCTCAGCCACACATCTCCTTATTACTCTATCATTGCAAATTTTGAGCAAATATGGTTCATCCTACAAGTACTTCTTCACTTCAACTTGAAACCTCTTTTCCTTGTACTCATTAAGTAATGTGGGCTTGATTCCACACCCAATGAAGTTGATATAGTCGGCATACCAAGACGGCACATTCACCATGAGAGTACACACTTGCTCAACTTCTAATAGCAAAATCTCCTCATCTGGGAACTCATCTCCAATCAGCTTCATGTCTTCATTCTCACCTCCATTTCCAACCTAGATAAATGATCTGTGATCACATTCTCCACGCCTTTCTTATCCTTGATAATCACATCAAATTCCTGTAAAAGCAACACCCAACGGATTAAACGAGGTTTAGCATCTTTCTTACTCATTAGGTATTTTATAGCAGCGTGATACGTGTAGACAATCGTTTGTGTTCCAACTAAGTATGGTCGAAACTTCTCAAAAGCATACACTACGACTAAAAATTCCTTCTCCGTTGTGGTGTAATTGACTTGGCACGAATTCAATGTCTTCGAGGCATAATAAATTGCCCTAAACTTCTTCTCCCTTGTTTGGCCCAACACCACTCCGATGGATTGATCGCTAGCATCACAATGTAGTTCAAATTGCAAACTCCAATATGGAGTAACGAGTATTGTGATGAAGTGAGAGCATCCTTAAGCACTTGAAATGATACACAACATTCAACATCGAAGTTAAATGGATAATCTTTTTCAAGCAATTTATAAAGAGGTTTAGCAATTTTGGAAAATCTTCAACTAGGCCTTATTTTAAGAGACCTACAATATTTTTAGGTCTTGATATGAAAATCTCCTGACACATAGATATATATACAAAGAAACCCTCAATGTGGCATTAATTAATACATAAAAGAAAAACAAATGAAATTTGTAACAACGGTAAATAATTAATTAAATCCATAAAACTGTTAGATGATCGAAAGTGGCATATAACTGTTTGGGAATAAATCCATATGACACAGATCTCATTAATTAATTAAATGCTACAATCCCAACATTAACGTACTTAATGTAAAAGAGTTTTCTTCGAACTGTTGACGAAAGACATGGATGAAGAATTTGAGTCCAATCGATCCTCGATGCAGAGGTGTTCAACTCATTGTTCTCTTCTTCTTCCACTAGCACGGTGCGGAAGCCCATCCGATGATGCGACCCATTCTTTTATTCAGCGCCCCACATCCATCTTTCCACATTGGTTGTTCAGCAATAAATAATTTTTTTGCTCTACGAGCAACTTCAGCTGCGTACTTGTTATGACGGTGCCAGATCAGCCATCGTAATAGCCTAACGCATGACTGCTGGCTGTCAACCTCTGGATCGATGGTTTGGGCACCAAAGGTTCCGTCCTCAATGCCAGGTTGATAGGCAATTCGCATAAGCTGGACCACGTAGACTCCACAATCATACCTTCACAATCAAGTCCACAATTATTTCCATTACTTCTATGTTAATTTTAGTTGGTATAATTTTGCATACAGTATAAATCAAAACTAGCGTACCCATTACGTTGCTTAGAACCCTGAACCTGCCTCATCATGAAGAAGGCTAGAAACCAAACATCAATTGACGACCCTGTTTTGAAACCAAGCATTTCATTCAATGACTCCATCCGCATCCGAAGGTACCACATGATTATTAACATGAAGAATGCGCCTATACGTGTCAGCTTGCGTGGTCATTCAGGGGTGTCTTACCAGAATATTTATGCACTCCATCAGTGGCTCCTCAATTCTGATCCTCATAGGGTTTGAATGGAACAAAGCAACTGTGCGGGAGCTTATGTCCACCCGAAGCAAACAGAAGTGTTCGGGGTTGCTGGTGAATAGGGAGATGTAGACCTGCAATGTATTCCACACAGTCAATGATTTTGAATACATTGTGGATCGGGGATGATAACAGGTGGTAATCGGCTTACTCTGTTACAACCTTTCATCCATTCTCTTCCCAAGTTATTACTGATCCCAATTAGCATACAATAAGCATTGCATTGGGCCTTACTCCTCATTGAGTAATCCTGCTATAAATGTGATGATGGTAAATAGCTCCGGTACATAGATACATTACCAAGCAACATGTTTGTTTTTTATTGCGTTCACTCTAACACATGTATTAAATGTTTCCCCTCTCTACAACAACATATGTGTTCCAGAGCTGAATATAAATGTAAGATCCATTATGTGATGTAGTTTTACCATGTCAAACAACGGGAGGAACTAGTTTCACGAACCATGATTCGGGGACTCCAATTCCTCTTGATTTAGAAAGCCAGACAATGTTTCCAATATTGATAACAGGATGGTGGTCAGACGATGTGTCGTTATTGTAATAGTTTTATGGCATATGAACATTCCAGATGACATGTTTTGATAGGGTATCCTTACCGGTGCCAAAAGCCACTCCCCTGGGAGCAGGGTGCGCATCTCTTATCGCGTCATGTACCTGGCATAGGTTGCAACAAGCACCTCGCTACGAAATTCATTAAACTACACAATATTATGAAAGGTAAATGAAAAAATCTCGCTAAGAATTCATCACATTTACAAAGAAAGTGAGAGGTAAAGTTCAGAACCATAGTGATTGTGCATTGTAAACTGCGGAATTACATTGATACAAAGAGAAAATAGTAATCATATGTTGGATATTATGCTTACGACTCCTTACATTAATAGTGTGGTGCATTCTTGGTCTCTGAGTATTCCGTAATCAGTGAATGGAAATCCGTCAACATTGCGTGGTGGGCTCAGGGCATTGTGTTTGTGGATTACAACTATCTCGACACTATTTAACATGCTACTAGCTCTCCAGACAGGAGTCAACCTTTGATTTTCACTTTCTCTGCAACTCGGCACTAGTGTGGACACCCGCTTTTAAAGCTATTAGTTAAACCGCAATTAGGATTAGCATCCGCAATAAATGTTTTTACACAGAAGAACTCTATCACAAGTAGAAATGATGTTACCCTATTCCCCTATGATGTGGGAAGGAGCTCTGTTGGGTTTGGGATGCATCCATCCGCTGCGCGGCCTTGTGCTGAAATGGTGTTGCCCCAGGAAGCGGAATCCTTTACCCTAATTGTTTGTGTGCCCGAAAGGCATTGATTTGTGGGTGTGACGGAACATGTTGCCACTGTAAAGAAATCCCCAACAACACATCACACACTATCCTGTTAATTGAACTGGGAATTACGCTTCGCAGTATAGCAATCGCCCAAACCTATTCGTGCATGATTCCGTAATGACCCGCACCCGGTCATCTAATTCTTTCACTGCGTGTGTCAGTGTGTTGACCGCAGTAATGATATCTCCACCATCCGAGGAACCATCAAGCACTTGTGGCGACCCATAGTTGGTCTTGCTAAATGGGGAGAACTCCCAGCAGGATGGTACTATATAGTATTAATGTTTCGTGTCATGTTAAAATATTAGTAAAAAAATTAGTAGACAACACTGTAGTAATGGAAACCTTGAAATCGTCAGTACTACACAACTATTTCAATAAAAATCTATCTATCCTTCTGTTGCACAGTCGAACGATGTAATTCCATGTCACAAAACACATATCACAGCATGCATGTAATAATTGACTACAACGTCACTGCATCGGTATAAAGGAGTCGATCTCATGACGAATGCAATTGCTTCGTCAACTGTAAACTAAGTGATGTAATGATGTCAATTGGGGTATCGAGATTTGTGGACTTACGTGTGTGATAGCGTACCCATTTGTCGCATGCTATTGAACTTGATATGGGTCCCTGTTATGAACACCACTTACTCCAATATTAGACAGTCGATTACTCGTCAGTGGACTATCGGCGAGTATGAGCCTCAGGTCGTAAACATGTGACACATGTTAAGATCATTATCATTTATGTTATATTGTTATAGCAAATAGATTAACATTTAGTCTAACATCCCGCGGAAGATTCCACCTTATAGTAACCAATGCCGTAATTTATGATATTATACCTGGAGGAAGAATGAACATCCAATGACGTAACCTCGCCTTGTACTGCTCAATTTGTGCTTCCTTAATCCGTCAACCATTATGTCATAGAAGTGGTTGGCCCAGTTGGTTCGTTTTATTTTTCTCCACTGATCGTTGTCATTTTCATATAGATTTTAGTTTATTTATTTGTGGATTCTTGGATGTTTTTATCAGTATTTGTGTGATTTTTGGTGGAGTTATTGTTGTTTTAAAAAATGTGATATGAATTGATAGAATTGTAAATGAGCTTAAATATGTGTGAAACAGGTCAAAAAATGGATAAAAATGGAGTCGGGAGCGAAATAGAGACGGAGGAACAATGCATACTTGTGCACGGGCCGTTTCTGGAACATAGCCCTATAATAAGTGGCCGTGTATTGTCATAAAAAATCACTGCTTGCCCAAGAGGAAGGCTGTGTGCTGGTGCACGGGTCGTGTATTGCTGCACGCCCCGCGTGCGGAACGCGGCCCTATAAGAAGAAGTCGTGTATTTTCGTCATAAAATGCTACACGCCTATGACTGAGGCCGTGCAGCGTAGCTCGAGCCGTGTCCAGAGGCACGCACAACATGTGGAAGTAGGTGTGCCCCACACGGGCCGTGCGCTGCTTCACGGGTAGTGTAGGTGGAAAAACCTGTGCAATTTTTAGAATATTTCAGAAGCTTCTAGAAGGTGCATTAGTGATATAAAAGGGTGACTTGTGTGAAATTTGAGAGGGGAGATCATTTTCAGCCCAGTTACACACACTCCACACCACATTTTCTCACACACTATATCCATAATCCATCTATATCCATTAGATCTATCCAATTTCCATTTGATCTCCACAATCAATCCATAAATCCATCATCCAATCCATCCATCCACCATTTGAGAAGATGAAAGCATCAAGGATTGAAAGAGTTAGCATATTGAAGAGAATGAAGGTTTCTCCATGAAAGGAAAGCTAATCTACTTTTCAATTGTTGATTTTCTTCTTATTTTGGCTCAAATAGAGCAAAGCGTGATTTGTAATGGTATAAACACAATGTTTAGTAGCTAGTCCTATAGTAGGGCTAATCATATGAATGGTTGAGATGAAGAGTTAGATGTGTAGAACTTGAGTAGTGATTTGAATTAAATTGTGGATTTCCTTTTATGATATATCAATCATGTTTCCTTTCAATACTTATATGATTAAATTCTCTGTTCATAGTGTTAGGATGGCCATTCCAATGTTGTGAGTGGATGTTTAATTGAATCATATATGGGAATGTGCATGCATGTTAGTATAAGGGGACGTAAGTCATACCATCCTTAGGCTTAGAACATTCATAGAGGGCACTTAAGAAATTGAGTGAAAAGAACCAACTTATGATCATAGTACCTTAAGGGAATTGGGATTAAGACCAATCTTAGGAGACTTAGACTTGTAAAAGAGTCGAGAACCTAATAGCCTTGGCCATAGGGATTAGGGGTAAAATCGTGATTGCTTTTAGTCCACAAATTAATGAAATTCACCATTAAGAGTTTTTCATATCTAGCTCAAGTCTTAACCATGATTATGATTAGCCTTGCTCTCTTCTCAAGTGAATTCTATCTCCATTCCATTCATCACTTGTTTGTTGTTTGATCCATTACTTTATTAGTTTAAATTCTAGTTGATTAAGTAGAGAATTAAGTAGTAGTTTTATATACCAAACCTCCAAACTATCATCCTTACAAAGCATAAATCAATGGAAAATCCGGATACAAGCATGATTTTACTTTCCCTTAGGATGACATTATTATAAATTTTGTACTTGGTCACGTGTTTACTCGATGATAGAGTCTCTTACTCTTACACATTGTTACAAGAAATGCGACTAAGAACATGGCGCCGTTGCTAGGAAAATGTTAAACTTTTGGTTGTAACGAGTTTGAAGTTGATTAGTTTTGATAAGGATATTTCTTTATTTGGTACTTGTTTACTTGTCTTGGTTACTTGGAGAGCTAATTTGAAAATTCTTGTAGGTACATGCGAACTCGTTCAAGGTCTCAATCTATTGAACCTTTGAACTTGGAATTGGAAGCTACCTTAAGAAGACAAAGACGAGGAGTGTTAGAGTCTACAGAAGAGAGTATGGAAGAAGTTAGGGATAATGCAAACATGGTTGATGAAGAAGGCAATATGAGGAATTTTCATGGAGTTGATAATGTTAGAGGAAGTTATAATAATCCGGAGTTTGTGCCACAAGCTTATGCTCAAAAAATTCACTTGCAAAACCTACAAATGCAAGCTATTATTCAAAACTTGATGGCACAAGAAGCAAGGAATAATCCTCCGGTGATGCAAAATCAACCTCATGGAAATCGAAACAATGGAGCGGGAATTAATGTCCGTGATCATTTCCAACCGCAATATGGGAATTATGAAATAGGCCCGCCATGGAATGTGAATAATTTTGAGATAAAGACGGGATTGATCAACATGGTACAAGCAAATCAATTTGGTGGTGGTGCTATGGAAGATCCAAATGCTCACTTAACCCAATTTACGGAGTTAGCCAACACAATAAAAATAAATGGAGTAAGTGAGGATGTTGTTAAAATGAAGCTTTTCTCATTTTCATTAAGAGATAGAGCTATGGCTTGGTATCATACTATACCACCGGGATCCTACACCACATGGAGAGAGTTGGCACATAGGTTCTTGAGCAAGTATTTTCCGCCTTCAAAGATGTTTCATCTAAAAGGGCAACTATTTCAATTCAAGCAATTTCCACTTGAGACATTTAGTGAAGCATGTGACCGATTCAAATAGATGCTAAGGAAGTGTCCACAACACGGATTCTATGCCGGTTTACATGGAAGTGAGAGGATGTTTATTGATGCTTCAGCGGGAGGTTCGATTTTGGGGCAAACTCCGGAAAGAGAAATTATTATATGTGAGGAAGTAGCTTTGAATATGGGTCAATGGCCTATGAATTATGCATCGGGGATGTATAAAAGGGAAAGAATTGTTAAGATGGAAGAAGTGTGCTTGCAACAAATGAAAAAGATGAAAGTGCCTAAGAAAGATATGACCGATAAGGTGATCACAGAGATATTAAAGAGGATGAATGCTAACATGCAAGTGTCCAAATTCTACACCGGTGGTGAATCAACAAGTGCTTGCAAGTCCTCAACAAGGTATGTCATTGCCTTTGATGAATCAACAAGTATTTCCTAAACTTCAACATGGCTTTATTATGCCTAATATGGGTCAATCTTCTCAAAGTTGTCAAATGCCTACATCCATGCCTCAACAAGGTATGTCCTCTAATTTTGGAATTCAAGATTCATGGTATCCACTGGAGATGATGCTTGAGGAAGTTGCCTTCATGCAAGGAAGGAACTTCCAAGGAAATTGTGGTGGTAACTTTGGGAATCATGGAGGAGGATATTCACAAAGGCAAGGAGGATGGGGACAAGATAATTTTCATGGAAATTTTAACCAACCTCATAGGTATGAGAATTTGTCATATGACCGGGAATCAATCCGGGAGAGAAAGCTCCAAACGGTGAAGGAAAGCCTACAATGGAGGATCAAATAACCAAAATGTTTGATTTTATGAGGCAAGAGAAAAAGGTGAATGAAAAAAGGTTTGATTCTATGAAGCAAAGAGATGAAGTGATTGATAATAGATTCAAAGCCTTGGAGACACAAATGAGTCAAATGGCAAGTGAAAGGGGTAATGTTCATCGTCAAGGAAAATTTCTATCTACAACCATTACTAATCCAAAAGAGCAATATAAGGATATTGAACTTCATAGTGGAATAAAATACGAAGGGCCTTCTATGCCAACAGAAGTAGAGGAGGTGGATTGTGAAGCTGAGCCTATGGAAAGAGTGGATGAAGAAGGGAAAGAGAAAGAAGTTGAAATTGATGAAAAAGATGAAAGTACCCCTATACTTGAAGAATAAAAGGTGAAGTCTCCAAAGAAGTGGGAAAGATGTAGAGAAGCAAAACATAAAGAGAGAGAAGAGAAATTTAAAAGGGATGATTGGGGAATTCCAAAGTTGCCCATTGCAATTCCATTTCCACAAAGATGCTTGAAAAAGGGATTAGAGGAGAAATTTGCCAATTTTGTTGAAATGTTGAAGAAGATTCATGTGAACATTCCTTTTGCGGAGGCTTTACTTTAAATGCCCAACTACTCCAAGTTTTGGAAAGATATCTTGTCTAAGAAAAGAAGCTTGGGAGAGTTTGAAATGGTGAACTTAATGGAGGAATGTAGTGCTATTTTGCAAAAGAAACTTCCCACTAAATTGAAAGATCCGGGGAGTTTTACGATTCCATGTGAGATGGGAGAGCATGAAAACTACAAAGCCTTATGTGATTTGGGTGCTAGTATTAACTTGATGCCCTTGTCAATTTTCAAGAAGTTGGGCATTGGTGAGGTCAAACCAACATCAATTACACTTCAATTAGTCGACCAGTCGTTGACATATCCGAAGGAAATTGTGGAAGATGTTTAGATCAAAGTTGGCAAGTTTGTATATCTCGTTAATTTTGTGGTATTAGACATGGATGAGGATTCGAATGTTCCATTAATACTTGGTCGTCCATTTCTTGCCACGGAAAAGGCATTGATAGACGTGGAGAAAGGGGAGCTCACTTTGAGAGTGAATGAAGAAGAGATGATATTTTCATTGAGAAAAGCTATGAGGTATCCTAAGAACAAGGAGAAATGTAGAAGATTGGAGGTTGTGGACAACATTGTTAAAGAGCATATGTATCACCTTTACTCCAAGGATCCATTGGAACTTATCATAAGCCATTCTTACTCTATTGAATCTATTAAATCTAAGTCTTCTTTTTGTTAAGAAAATGATGAAATGATTGATGAATTGCATGGTTTAAATGCTTGTAGGGAACTCACGAATGAAGAAGCAAAGGTAGCAAAGGAAGCAAAGGTGGAGAAACTTGATGAAGAACCAAAAGAGGAAGTGCAAGAGAAGAAGAAGATAGAGTTGAAACCATTGCCAGAGCATTTGAAGTATGCTTACTTAGAAGAGAATGAATTGTATCCGGTAATCGTATCCTCTTCTCTTAATGATTTAAAATTAGAAAAATTATTAAGAGTTTTAAGAGAGCATAAATCCTCTATTGGTTAGAGCATAAAAGACATGAAAGGTATTAGTCCATCTATGTGTATGCATAAAATTCATTTGATTGATGATGAGAAGTATTGTGTACAAAACCAACGTAGATTAAATCCTATAATGCAAGAAGTGGTAAGAAAGGAGGTGTTAAAATAGCTTGATGCGGGAATAATCTTCCCAATAAGTGATAGTCAATATGTAAGTCCCTTACATGTAGTGGAAAAAAAGGTGGTATGACAATTGTTAGATCCGATACAAATGAAACCATTGCCACTAGAACTATCACGGGTTGGAGAGTGTGTTGATTATCGTAAATTGATGAAAATACTCGTAAAGATCATTTTCCATTGCCATTCATAGACCAAATGTTGGATTGTCTTGCAGGGCATGAGTACTATTATTTTCTTGATGGTTATTTCGCGTACAATCAAATATTGATTGCACCAAAAGATGAAGAGAAGACAACTTTCACATGTCCCTATAGTACGTTTGCATTTAGAATGATGCCGTTTGGTCTATGCAATGCCCCTGCCACTTTTCAGCGTTGTATGATGGCTATTTTCGATGGTTTAATTGAAAATATTATGGAGGTGTTTATGGATGACTTTTTTCTGTATTGTTCCTCTTATGATATTTGCTTCACTAATCTCACTATAGTGTTGCAGAGGTGTGAAGAATCGAATCTTGTGCTAAATTGGAAAAGTGACATTTTTTGGTGACCGATGGGATAGTATTAAGGCATCATATTTTAAAGCATGGGTTAAAAGTGGATAGAGCTAAAGTGATAACCATAGAACGTCTTCCCCCTCCTACTAGTGAGAAGATGGTGAGATCGTTCTTAGGTCATGCGGGCTTCTATAGATGCTTCATTAGGAATTTTTCCAAAATTGCTAAACCTCTTTATAAATTGCTTGAAAAAGATTATCCATTTAACTTCGATGATGAATGTTGTGTATCATTTCAAGTGCTTAAGGATGCTCTCACTTCATCACAATACTCGTTACTCCATATTGGAGTTTGCAATTTGAACTACATTGTGATGCTAGCGATCAATCCATCGGAGTGGTGTTGGGCCAAACAAGGGAGAAGAACTTTAGGGCAATTTATTATGCCTCGAAGACATTGAATTCGTGCCAAGTCAATTACACCACAACGGAGAAGGAATTTTTAGTCGTAGTGTATGCTTTTGAGAAGTTTCGACCATACTTAGTTGGAACACAAACGATTGTCTACACGTATCACGCTGCTATAAAATACCTAATGAGTAAGAAAGATGCTAAACCTCGTTTAATCCGTTGGGTGTTGCTTTTACAGGAATTTAATGTGATTATCAAGGATAAGAAAGGCGTGGAGAATGTGATCACAGATCATTTATCTAGGTTGGAAATGGAGGTGAGAATGAAGACATGAAGCTGATTGGAGATGAGTTCCCAGATGAGGAGATTTTGCTATTAGAAGTTGAGCAAGTGTGTACTCTCATGGTGAATGTGCCGTCTTGGTATGCCGACTATATCAACTTCATTGGGTGTGGAATCAAGCCCACATTACTTAATGAGTACAAGGAAAAGAGGTTTCAAGTTGAAGTGAAGAAGTACTTGTAGGATGAACCATATTTGTTCAAAATTTGCAATGATAGAGTAATAAGGAGATGTGTGGCTGAGGAAGAAGTTATGGAGATTCTTGAGTTATGACATTCGTCTTTGTGTGGAGGTCACTTTGCTCATCAAAAGACGGGTGGCTAAGATCTTACAATCGGGTTTTTATTGGCCAACATTGTTTAAGGATGCAAAGAAGTTTGTGGCTAAGTGTGATAAATGCCAAAGAATAGGGGAAATAAGTAAGCGAGATGAGATGCCCATGAGCTTGAGGATTGATGTGGAAATATTTGATGTACGGGGCATTGATTTTATGGAACAATTTCCCTCGTCTAAGAGATGTGTACATCTTGCTAGCCATGGATTATGTGTCAAAGTGGGTGGAGGCAATCCCCACTAAGACAAATGATGCTTTGATTGTGCAAAGGTTCTTAAAAAGAATATTTTTGCTAAGTTTGGAGTTCTACGGGCTTTAGTGAGTGATGGAGGATCACACTTTGTAAACAAGTTGATGGAGAGTTTGTTGAAGAGATATGGAGTGAAGCATCGAGTGGCTACACCTTACCATCCTCAAGAAAATGGTTTGGCGGAGGTCTCAAACTGCCAAATCAAGTTAGTTTAGGAGAAGACTATCAATGGAGGGAGGAAGGATTGGTCGGACAAGCTTGATGATTCCTTATGGACATATCAGATGACTTTTAAAACCATTCTTGGTATGTCACCGTATCAATTGGTCTATGGTAAAGCTTGTCATCTCCCCGTGGAGTTGGAACACCGTGCATTGTGGGCTATCAAACGCCTCAATATGGATAAAAGGGAGAGTGGTCAAGAAAGGTTGTTGAAGTTAGTTGAGTTGGAGGAGTTTAGAGGAAGAGCATTTGATAACTCAATCATCTACAAGGAGAATATGAAGAGATGGCATGATGCTAAGGTAAAAGAGAAGACGTTTGCTCCGGGGGACAAGGTTCTTGTATTCAATTTGAGGCTTAAGTTGTTTCCCGAAAAGCTTAAGTTTAAATTGATGGGGCCATATGAAGTGCTTGAAGTATTGAGTGGACATACATTGAAGCTTAAGGGTGGTCCGAATAATGAGTTTGTGGTAAATGGTCATCGAGTGAAGCATTACCTATCTCCTTCTCAAAATGAGATAGTGTATGTGGATACTCTCTCTTCTTGAACTTCTTTGATTGTGGAGTAGTGTAGATTTTTTTTGATAGTTTTCTTGTAGATTTAGTATGTAGGTGGTTAAGCTCGTGAGAAAAATGCATATGATGGAAGACAAGGATGCTAAAGGTGAAATGAAGATGTATGCCACACCACTCTTTACAAACTTAAATTTTAACACTTTGTTTATTTAATTTTGGGGGAGGTTGCGTGGTGGACATACTTGATCATATGTAGATTATCGAAGATACACAAAGAGTCATCATGAGGTAAGTGCATGAAGAGCATTGGTGGAAACGACAAGGGTACGTCTCACCACTTTTTGCAAACTTAATTTGCAACTTGTTTCGATTTAAGTTTGGGGGGAGAGTGCGCGGTATGACTTATACCTTGTTTATGCTTTAGTGATGAATCATGTATTTTATATTGTCTTTCAAAATGGTCAATTTTAAAAATTTTCTCATGAGTTAGGATTAGTTTTGGTATGTTTGGTGGTGTTTAAATACATAACAATCCACCATTTGATCTTAATTGTGGTGAGAATGATGTTTTGAAGTGTTTTAAGCATGGATAGAGTGTATGAGAAGTGTAAAAACAGGGCAAAGATGAGGTGAAGTGTGAAAGTTGGAAAACAGGGTAAAAATGCTACACGGGCCGAGCTCAGTATACTGCCTTGTAAGGACAGGCCGTGTACTATCATCAGAACATGCTACTCTACTAGGAGGAAGGCTAAGCTCTGAGCTGAGCCGTGCAGGAGAGCAGGTACATGGGCCGTGTGCGGAGCACGGTCCTGTAATGTGTAGCCATGCAGGAACATCAGAATAAGCTACATGGCCTCACTTGAGGCCCGTGCAGCACTACAAGGACCGTGCATGGTTTAATCCCAGTTTTTTAAAAGGACCGATCCGTACTCATTCCACACGCTTCCATCCTTCCGTACACACTTCCTTCACACCGAATTCTTCTTCTTAGGGCATTAATCGACAATGAAGGTGAGTGTTGAGGGATTGAGAGTAAGGTTCTTAAATTTTGCACATCAAAAGCACTTTTCACATCCAAGATTGAAATGTATGACTTCTTTGAACTATAATCTTCAAGTTTTGATAGAAATTGATTGAATTGGTACATGGGCTTTGCAATAGTGTGAATTTTGCATGAATTATTGATTGATTATCATACATGTTTCAATTTAATTTTTGAATAAAGATTGAAGTTAGGGTTCATGAGAAGTGAATTGGGGGATTGTGTGAGAATGATGAAATTGATTATATGTGTTGTGCTAATTGAATTTTATGCCCTTTAAGATTCAGAACTAACTTTCTTTTCTCAAAATAAGGCCTAGTTGAAGATTTTCATATCAGGACCTAAAAATAGTTTAGGTCTTAAAATAAGATCGGATTTTGTAAGCATTAATGCCCTCTAAGATTCATAATTTACTTTCTTTTCTCAAATTATGGCCTAGTTTTTTATATTTGTTATTTTTTTCTCATTTTAACACTTACCATAAAATTAATATTTTTATTTCAAGTCAAATAAAATATTTTAAAAATATTAATATACACAGTCAAATCAAATCATAAAATTAAATATACGTTACCCTTACTTTAATATTTTATAGAAAACAGAATTACAACATGCCTCAGTTTGAGAAATAAGGTCAAATTGAACCTTTAAATGAGACATTTCTGAAATTCCACATAAATTTGAGAATCTCAAATTTATAATTGGATCCTTACATGAAAATTTTCCTATATTGGTCATATCAACCGATAAAACTTTCTCACTTTTCTTTAATTTGTAAATATCAAACTCAGTTTATTATTCGAGTACTCAATTTGACTAACTTACATCATCACTAGAAATCAAACACATTTTTAGGAGACATATACTAAATACATGTATCTATAGATCTATGCAACCAAAATATGTTTATAAATAAATTACAGTAAATTTTAAATTGGAAAATGCCAAATATGTGAAAACAAAAAAAATAAAATAGAATTCATAACACTAATTTACATACGAATACCCCACATTCAATTTTTGCCAAATTGATATTTGTAAAATTTGAACATATATAGAGACTGGGTATATATAGTAAATACATAAAGTATAATTAATATACATATTTTTTATTACTACATATCAATAGATTTAAATTACGTACATAATGATTTATAATATTTCTAATCACATATTATTTCTTTATATCTATACTTTAGACTTGTTTATCAGCGCCGGAAGACGCTAGTTCTTTTTCAATGAAGCTCATGCTTTATTTGTTTTTCATGGCATGCCCTGGCACACAAGCTGCTACCTATGCCTCAGCTTCGCCAGCGATGTCTGATGCATCAGAGTTCGTTAGCTTTTTGGTGCTCTTACAGTATCCATCAACGACTCTTTTCATCCATTCAGTTTCAAGTCTGATATGTGAGTCCGAGGTCTCATCTTCACCTACTCAGTTTCACTCTGGTGCGTTCACCTTCGTCGTATCTTTCTCTAAAATTTTCGTAGCAAATTCGACCGGTGTTGATTCTGGCGCCTGCTGACAGCTGCGTCTTTCACAGTAGGTAGGGTTGGTGATTTCCTACACCTAGCTGTGCTTTGCCTAGCAGCCCCACCTGTTGTTTGCCTTGCAGAGTTCAGCCTATGCATTTCATTTAATGTCATTTTGGTTTCCTCCTTTTTTCTTATCCTTCACCCCCCTTGTCCTTTTCCTTTGTTCGCAGGTTCTTACTTTTGGTTGGTAGCTCATAGACTCCTATAAATCACATGCATATCTGTCTAGCCTCTACCATCCCTTCACAACAGCTCACGTCCCTTTCCTTTCTAGCCCCTTTTGTGCTGCTTTCCCTTTCTTTTGCTACGTTCCTTGGTCAATGGGCCTGCCAGCAGCCCTTGGCTATCCATTTTTTAAGGAGTCGTGCCTTGTTATCGAGTCCTTTTGGACTCTTTTTGCCCATTCCCCGATTTTTAGTCTCCTTCATTCTGTAGTGGGAATTTTCGCTTGTCATGGTGTTGGCCACCTCCATAATTACACTTGGATTGCTATCAAAGGAGGAGTATGGCTTTTCACTCCAGCGTGGCACTCCCGCTCATCATCCTAAGCCCATTACTGATCACTAGCACGAGATCAGTCCCTTGTATCAACCCTTGTTTAGTTAAGGATCAAGCAATCGCCATTGGTTCTTCTCATGATTATTGATGGGTCCCTTTGTATAAATCAATTTTTTGACTACCTTGATGCACTCATTAGTCATGTTTTTTCTTTCAGTTTGTTTGGCTTTTTATTTGATGTTTTGTTTCCCCTCATTCTTTCTCTATGTTCTCCCTTATTATTTTCTTTTATCTTTTTATAATATTGCGTAGTTTGATACTTTATACTTGTTTATATCTATTGCGTAAATATCAAAATTAGTCATGTAAGTATGGGAATTTCCAACATCACTCCTTTTTTTTCGCATTTCTCAGCAATGGTCCTCCGTTGTCCGATTTTAGTCCTTTTGGTCCAAATGTAGTCCTCTTTCGCCGGAAATTTAAATAACACACTGGAAAAATTTTTGAATTCGTTGCATGCTCTTAAAGTTGGTCCTGTAAGTACGGACCATTCCAACTTCTGTCCTTTTTTACTGCAATTTCCACTTTTGGTCCTCCGTTGTCATATTTTTGTCGTTTTTGGTCAAAATTTAGTCATTTTTTCCAAAAATTTAAAAAACTCATCGAAAATCATGCATCAGTTGGACGTATGCTTTCCAGCCCCATGCTTACAATTTAAGAAACCTCAAGTGTTTGCGGCGGAGAAAACATAATGTTTTAAAATTTTAATTTTTGTTTAGAAAACTTAGTGTTGCTAAATTAATAAAATAAAAGGCCTTTTACTTCATCTGTATATGATACGATTAATTAAAAGAACAAAAGATGCAATATTTAGTTGAAAATGCAATTTCACATTACATTTGCTATGAATCACCGTGGGAACAGTATTATTTTGGGACTAACAATTAATTAAATAATTTACATGTTCAAGATTATTTATTTGATTAATTTTTTGTTAAAATTTTGGCTTTAACCTTTTTCATTTTTTATACATAATAATATAAATGTTGTTTTATTTATTTATTTATTAATCTTTTCAATAAAGCTCCTAGAGTCTTAGTATTTAATTCTAAAGTTTCTTAAAATGTACACGTAAGCTTTCAAGAGGATAAAATATTTTATTGGGTTTAATTGAATGAACTGGTTTAGTTGGAATTGGTCCATGTGTCAAATCTTTTTCTTATCAATATTTTTGAAAATTTCTTTTTACGACAATCGGATCTAATTATATATTCAAATTTTTTATTTTAATTAGATCAATTTAATGTAATAATTTTCCCAAATCCAATTCCGAGTGAATAAGTAATAAATACGTAAAGTTTGTAATTTAATTTAAAAAGAAAAAAGATAAATAAAGAGAAAAATGGATAGTACTGGAAAGATTAATGCATCTCACGCATGATTGATGAGCTTTTTCTTAACACACAATATTAATCCACAAGTATTAAAGATATTATTGTAGCTTTGATAAGAAACCAAGTGATTATCGAACCCAAAGGACGTATTATTATTAATTTAATTATAATAAACTTATTAAGACTAGGTTGGCAATAAATTAGTTGAATAATTAAGTAACTACGAAACAAGTAATTAAATAACAAGTAAAGTAATCAAGCAGTGAGATTAAATGAAAGTGAATAAGTGAAAGATTAGCTAGTCCTTCGGGCCATCCATTTTTACTCATTAGCTTCCCTTTCGTGTATCAATGTCTGACTCTGCCTTGTGGAGGGAGTATGGACGCATCACTAAACCATGCAAATCTACTTTATAGACACAAGTAAATAAGCATGTAACACGTGTGAATATCCTTGGAGCAAGAGATATAATTTACCCTCCTTTCTAGGTATTATCAGTATCAATTATTTCCCATGCACGAAGTACTCTAACCCGATATGATCTCCCTTTATAGGCACTATGAAGTTATTCTCCTTGTCTTTCTTATTAACCCGAATCAAATTCAATTAACAAGTATTTATATAAGATAGTTCTAATGAGACTTCGGAGTTCCCTCACTTAAAATCATAACATGTAATCCTGCTCAGCAGTGGACACACTCAATCAATAATCATGATATGTATTCAGACTCTACATAACAATTAATAATGTACAAAACAACTTTGAGTATGAATTAAAAAAAGTGTAGTCTTATATAAAATAAACCACAAGTAGTGTTATACAGAGTATACACACGGACGTTCAATTAACTCATAAAACCTTCATAAACCCTAAAACTGTCGAAGCAGTTCTAGCCCATGATTGATCGAAGAACAATCATGGTAGTTGGATAGATCTTACCCATAGTCTTGAAAATTACAAGATAAATTAAGAAGTAAAGTAAACCCTAAATGCAGATGCCATCGTGTCTCTCTCCATCTTGAATCTTCACTTAGATCTTACTTGATTCGACAGACGAATCTCTCTTCATAGCTCCATGGATGATGGTAGGGTTTCGGATGTTGTGTAGAATGAAGGTGGTGGTCAACTTCTTTTCTGCTGCGCAAGGTCTTTCTTTTACACTTTTTAACTCCTCCATTGGACCTCCAAAGCCCTTGGTTGAACCACTAACAGCCTGGTCGAACTGTCCTGTGATAAGCGGTAGATGCCTGACTCGACTCAACCATCGGTCAAACCAAAAGCATCATGGTCGAATCATCACTGCATCACTTTAGGCATTTGGTTCGACCAAGGTTCGACCTTCATGCCTGGTCCAACCACATCATCGTGGTCGAACCTCTTTGTAACAACTTCGTAGGATGCTGGTTCGACCTGAACCAGTGTCGAACCACTGGTTTCTTGGTCGAACCAGATGTCTTCATGCCCCTTTTCTAGTTCCAATCACTTCCATCCTATTTTTCTTTGAAAATTTGCTCAAACGGCCTAAAACGCACCTGATTCGTGACTTTCCACAACATATCTCGATTTATGACTACTTAGGATCAAATCATACATCATTATCACAGAAATCAGAGCTCAAATTATGTGAATTTATACTCTCATCAAACCCCAAACTTACATGTTGCTCCTCCCAAGGCAACGAAATCAAACCACAAGAGTAAATGTAAAATTCACGAGGCCATAAAGTCAAGTACAATACATACTAGACATGCATATCTATCAATTTAAAACAGGTACCACTCGCATCATACATTTCATTCAAGCAAAAACATCACTCAATTATAATACGCTTAGGAGTACTATGTCATCTAGCTCACAAGATAAGTGTTTACTCTCGCTCTCAAGTGTGAAGCACACTTAAAAAGGTTAACATATTCCCTCATATTCAATAAGCTTGGCAAGAATCTCAAAAATCAACTTATAATCGCTTCATTACTAGGATCACAAAGGACTTGATTTTAGGTTGTAATGTTGGCTCTTTGGTAAAGGTAGGAAAATATAGATAAAGTGACTAGTTCACTAGTGGAGAATTACCTTAGAGTTTTGCTTTTCATCAAACAGCTTCCTCTTCTCCATCTTATTCTCATGATCTTTACAATTCATCTTTTTTCCTTCTTCACTTGTAATCAACATCTTCTTTATCAAAGTATAAGGGTATTAATTTTAGGCACTACCCTTCTAAGCAGTTGGGGTACCAGTTTTAGGCACTACCCCAAAACAAGATTTAAACATTTTTTTTCCTTCATAACACTCAACTAATTTATCTTCCTTTCTTCTTCACATTCAAGCTAGCATATATTCACTTCAACTATCTACTAATGAGTAGGATATTCAACAAGGCTCAAGTAAAGGATGAATAAGGCTTCTTATCATGGCTTGCCAAAGAAAAAAGCTTTTAAAGGCTCAACAGGGCTTCCAATGATTTATACAATATATGGGAAGGTAAAATTTGGCTAAGTGACTCAAATAAACAATAACAGCCTAAGATCATGTCCTAATAACTAGTCAATCATAAGTCTAACACAAGACTCCAAGCCAAGTTCTAGAATACGGTCATATGAACGATTCTCACAAGAATAAAGTATCATGCATGGATGTAGCATGATTTCATAAGGCTCAAATTCTCACATGGGTAATAGATTCCTAAGCACTCCTCATAGCATATAATCAAGATCACTTCCACAATGAACTGTACATTTTTAACAAGTTATACATGCTTCTCATCAACAAAATCAACACATGAAAAATATGAATGCAACATACTTATCAAAGAACCCATCATATCAATCCAAAAATCAAGTATCACCAATCAAATCCAATATCAAAATCAGTATAGAATATCAATACATGCTACTCACACCACCAAATACACATCCTGTAGAGAGAAAAGAGAAGGGGGATGAAATGAAGCAGATAAAGATGAATACCTGGCGTTCTTTACTCCTGTGGAGCATCATCATCACTATCTCCCCTATGCCAATCATCGAGATCTCTCTGTAGGCTATCCACTTTCTATCCAGAGCTTCATAATTATCACTCAAATCTCCCAACCTCTGATCCACAACCACATAGTTGGCATGCAGCGCGTTGTAATGCAAATCGAGCGCGGCATAGCTCGTCGTCAGCAAGCCCAATTGGCGTTTCGTCTCTTTCTGGTTGTTGTTTATGTTAACAATGTGCTCATGCATAAACCAAAACTGCTCTCTATAGTAGTAATCAAGACTGACCCAATGTTGTTGCTACTGTGGATGTGGTGGTGGCATCTCATGCTGCTGCGGTATCTCTATCTTAGGATGCTCAATCGGCTTCGGTCCATGCATCTCTTCATCGTGTTGAGGCAGCAGCTGCTGCTACGGCACATTATCTACTATCCTTTGCAGCTCTTGATACATCTCCGCAGCATACATCTGAGCAACAGTCCTCCAATATTGATATTGCATCGTGTGCCAATGAGTCCATCAACATGTTTCTATTACATTGGATCATAATCAAAGCCCTCATATCATATGGAAACATGAAAGAAAAGGGATTAGAACCCCTAGTGACAAACCAATCTTCATCACGATAAAAAGTGAATCCAGCCTGAACACATGCACTCATCACTAGATCGGCATCCTCAGTAATAGGGGTAATTCTAGTGAAATCCATGTGGTATGACTCAGCCACAGGAGTAAGCAATCCACCAATATTCACTCTTTGTAAAGAAGAACTCCTGAATCCTCCAATATTTTAATGAGCCCACATTAAACTGCACTACATTCAACATACAACATAGAGCATACAACTCTTCTCTAGATACGCAACTTCCCTCAGATCGGGCAAATAGTGTATTGCCCAAAACTCTATCCATGTATCTAATGACTGGATTGTGAATCAAAGCAGCATGAGCCTCATTCGTCTTAAAATCTAAATCCTGTCCTGAAATAGCTCTCCAAAAATCATTCGATCTGAAGTGTTCATTCTCGTGCCTAGAAATCCCCCTTGAAGTTCCTAGTAGCACATTAAAATCGTTAGTTGTCCATGTTCTCTTTTTGCCTCCCAACTAGAATGAACACTCATACGTCAGAGAACTAGAACCCTTCTTGATTGCGATCAATCATAACACCTCCACAATAACACGAAAATATGTAGACCTCTTCAGCTCTTTGAAGTGATGGATGCCAACTTGATCAAACATCCACAAAATATCATCATGGATATTCATCGTCCTCATTGCATCATTATCTTGGTACCTTGTGCGAGTTATCTTGTCCGACATCGCACCCCATCGATCCTTGATCTCCTCCCAATTCTCCATTTGTATATGAAAGTGCCTCGGTAACCTCTCCTTAAGATGTAACTTCTTAGTAACTTTGTCTTCACGAAGTAGCCTATCCTCTCTCCTTTCGGAGCGAATTTCAGTCGCCTTTCCTTTTTCTAAAAGAATAATATTTCAATACCAAGCAAATACAAGAAAAGCAAACCAACCTAAGTTCAAAGCTAACTATACATTGAACTCTACTCAAGACTTCAAGTTCTTCATGTATAATCACCTTCAAACCCGCATGCTATTCGTAATATTAAACCATGAATCATAAATATGCTATTCCCAACCTCACCATTCACTTCACATTCTACACTTAAGCATGCACATATCTAAACTTCACAAATTCATAAGAATTCTAACATGTTCTCTTCACCACACAAATTGCTCAACATTTTCAAGTAGAACATCAAAGTCTAATAACAACTCAACAATGAAAATCGGACCCATCACTTGTTCATAAGAAATTTCAAACAAAAATCCTAATTACACCATGAATTCACATAAAAACTAGTTCAATCAACTAACCCACTGAAAATCAAGTAATGAACTTCAATCCTAGGGTAATAGAGTCAAGAGAACGTACCTTTTGATCCAACCATAGTGCAGTATCAACAAGAAATGAAAATCCCCAAATTGGATGGAAACCCTAGTTTTTAAACTAAAAATCTCCAAATCCGAGAGAAATCAATTATGGGAAGGGTGGAAAGTGGTTTAATCGGAGTAGAATGAAGTAAAATCAAAGTTTAGAAGAGAGAGTTTTTGGTTCCAAGAGGATTCGAGTGCGGGTGGTGTGAAGAATGTATGAAACAGGGGCAAAAATTCACTTTAAAACACGACTTACCTGGGCTGATTCGACTCGAACCACTGGTCGAACCACAGGCTCTTATTCAAACCAGACTGTAACATTTTCTCTGATTGCTGGTTCGACTTGAACCATCTAGTTCGACTAACTCCAATGGTCGAACCACACTACTGTTCCTTCAAACTCGATTCTTCTTCATCCCCTGCAAAGTTCAAGCTCAAAAATAATCATTAGGTACCAAAACAGAGCAAAACTAAAGCTAGAGAACCAACATTAAGACTCAATAATCAATGTAATTATACTCCGCATACGACACATTAAATAAAACACCACTGAACATTACGCAAATTGCAAAAAAATCAACACATCAACATCGATTAAAGTTTTAATATACCGCAAAAATTAACTTCCCTAACAAACGTTACAAAAAAAAGATTATACCCTCGGTGCTACAATGAGGTAAGTACATCACACCCCCCAAACTTAGTAGAAACTATAGTCGAAACTAAGTTTGCAAAGAGATGTAATTTCCGATAAGTAAGCACATCAAATATAAAAATTTCTTACTCACACTAATGAAATAAAATAATAAAACAGGAGGAAAAGCCCCCAATAGGTGCTCTTGTTTAATGTCGGAGAGTCACGACGGTACCATATCAATGTAAGGTATCCTCAAAGATGATGCAAGCATCATCTGGCGACTTATAATGCTTCAATCGATGCCCATTCGCCGCTATGATGTCTCTGTCCTTGTCCATGATCTCAAAACTCCCACCTCTGTAGGCTCTATGAATAATGAACATTCTCGTCCACTTCGATTTCAATTTTCCTATAAAGAGCTTCAAACGAGAGTTAAAGAATAATACCTCATCACCTTTCTTGAATTCCTTGTAAGTGATCTTCGAATCATGCCATTTCATCATTCTTTCCTTGTAGATCACCGAATTCTTGTAAGCTTGATTCTGAACTCGTCTAGTTGATTGATATGAGTCAACCTCAACTCCTTTTGATCCTTAAGACACAAGTTAAAACTTCTCAATGCTCAAAATACTTATATTGAATCTCTATGGGTAAGTGGCACAGCTTTCCATAGATAATTTGATAAGGTGACATGTCAAGCACAGTCTTATACGTAGTTCGAAAGCCCCACAAAACATCATCGAACTTCATAGCCCAATCTTTCCTATTAGTTCTGACTACCTTCTCCAAAATTTATTTCACGTGTCAGTTGGAGACCTCGGCTTGCCCATTAGCTTGAGGATGATAGGGTGTAGTAACCCTATGCTTAACACTATATTCCTTGAGAACTCTTTCAAGAAGCTTGTTGACGAAGTGGGAACCTCCATCACTTACAAGTACACTAGGAACTCCATAATGGGCAAAGATATGTTTCTTCATGAAAGACAATACGGTCTTAGCATCATTCATGCAAGTAGGAATGGCTTCCACCCACTTAGAAACATAATCCACTACTAGAAGGATGTAAAGAAATCCATTAGATGGGGAAATAGGCCCTATAAAATCGATTCCCCACACATGGAAAATTTCAATAAAATGCTCGGCTGAAGTGGCATCTCATCCCTTCTACTTATGTTTCCCATCGTTTGACATCTATCCCATGTCGCTTCATAGGATTCATAGTCTTTATACAACATGGGCCAAGAAAGAGCAGATTGAAGTATCTTCGATGCAGTCTTTTAGGCGTGCATGGCAAAATCAAGAACACTCTCCATCTCCATCTCAGGCACACACCTATTGAGATCTTTTGGAATTTCACCTACATCAATGTAATTGACATAATCCGCATACCATGGATCCATTCCTTGAGCAGCTACCACACAGGCTCTCTCCGCTCCCTTAGCAACACCGCCATAATCTTCACATCAAGGAACATCTCCTCTATGTAATCAAAAGAATCATCACAATGCTCTTTTGTCTCCAACCTTGATAGGTGATCTGCCAATACATTTTATGTACCCTTTTATCCCAGATCTCCATATCAAACTCCTGCAGAAGAAGGATTCATCTAATGATCCTTGGCTTTGCTTCCTTCTTCTCCATCAAGTCCAAATTGCAGAATGATCCATGTACACTATAGTCTTCATGCTAACCAGATACTGGCGAAACTTATTGAATGCATACACAACAGCTTAAAACTCCTTTTCAGTGACAGTGTAGATCTTTGTGCTACGTCAAAAGCTTTACTAGTATAGTAAATGGCATAAAACTTCTTCTCTCTCATCTACCCAAGCACCACTCCAAGTGCCAAATCACTTGCATCACACATAAGTACAAACAGCTGAGTCCAATCTGGTGTGATCAAGATAGGTGCAGTAATAAGTGCCTCCTTCAAAACCTGAAAAGCTGTTAGATATTTATCATCAAAATTAAAAGAAACATCCTTTTCAAGTAAGTGAGACAACGTCTTGGAGTATTTTGAGAAGTCTTTGATAAATATTCTATAAAATCCTACTTGTCCAAGGAAGGACCGCACCCCCTTCTCATTAGTAGGTGGTGGAAGCTTCTCAATTTCCACCACCTTTGCTCTATCCACTTGTAATCCTTTGGCTAAAATATGATGTCCCAATACAATCCCATCTCTTACCATGAAGTGACACTTCTCCCAATTCAAAACCAGGTTAGTATCAACACATCTATTCAAAACAGTAGACATGTTAGTCAAACAAATATCAAAGGAGGAGCCAAAAATAGAAAAATCATCCATAAACACCTCCATAATCTTTTCTATCAAGCCATCAAATATCGCCATCATGCACCGCAGAAATATAGCAGGCGTATTACACAACTCAAAAGGCATCTTCCTAAAGGCAAAAGTTCCATAAGGGCAAGTAAAAGTAGTCTTTTCCTGATTCTCGGGTGCAATCATGATTTGATTATGCCCCGAGTACCTATCCAAGAAACAATAAAAGTCAATACCCTGCAAGAGGATCAAGCATTTGATCCATGAAAGGAAGTGGGAAATGGTCTTTGTATGTATCTTCATTTAGTTTCCTATAATCTCTACACACACACCACCCCTTAGGTATCTTAGTGGCTATTGACTCACCATCATCTGACTTAACAATAGTCATGCCCCTCCTTCTTAGCTACAACATGCAATGGACTCACATGGGGACTATCACTAATTGGATACATAATTCCTGCATCTAGCCATGTTAGGATTTGCTTCCTTATCACTTCTTGAATAGCGGGATTCACTCTCCGCTGATTCTGAATGCTACCCTTATCCACATCTGACAACCTAATCTTATGCATGCAATATGAAGGATTAATGTCTTTCAAATCATCAAGAGACCAACCAATCGCAGACTTATACTTCCTAAGAACATCTAATAACTCATCGAGTTGATAATCAGTTAAAGAAGAGGATATAATTACATGATATCTTTCATTGTCCACTAGATAGACATACTTCAAATGCTCCGGCAGCGATTTCAACTCCTCTTTCTTCTCTTCTTTTGCTGTGCTCTCCCTATCCAATGGCAAGTATTTTCTAGTCCACTTCACCTCTTGAAACTTGGTTCTTTTTTATTCATACCTGTCATCACCCAAAGTAAGTAAATTTTCAAGAAATTCAAAACATACCTCATTAGAGAGCTCATCTAGCTCTGTGGTGGGAAAAGTAAGAGACTCCGCCAAGCATGTCTCCAATGGATCCTTTGAAATGATTAAGGATGTATCTTCCTTCACGATCTCCTCTACCACATCAATGCTGTGACACTACATCTCCATCGGCATCTTCATTGCTTTATCAAGGTTGAACAGATTCTATTTTTTATCCATCCGTAGGCTTAGCTCACCCTTTTGAACATCAATCATTGCTCCAATGGTGGGAAGGAATGCTCTCCCTAAGATAAGAGGGACATTATCCTTGTCATCTTCCATCTCAAGTACTAGAAAGTCCACAGGAAAAACTGTTTCTCTACTCTCACTAGAACATCTTCAATCACACCCTTCGGAAAGGTCATAGACCTATCCGCCAATTGTAGAGCAACTGTTGTGGGAGTTAACTCCCCCAAACCAAGCCTTTGAAATATTGACAAGGGCATCAAATTTAATGCTTGCCCCAAGATCGCACAAGGCTCGTCGCGCTGGCTCCTTTCCGATTTCACATAGAATAGTGAACCTTTCCGGATCCTTTAACTTAGCTGACAACTTCCTTTGAATGATTGAACTGTAGTTCTTAGACAAATTCACCGTTTCAATTCCGTTCATGCTTCTCTTCTTCAAAAGTATATCATTTAGAAAGCGGGCAAAGTATGGCATCACTAAAATTGCTTCAAAGAAAGGAATGCTCAAGCTTATCTTGTTTATGATATCTGAAAACTTCTTGAACTTTTCTTCTAATCCCTTTTTAACTAACCTGAAAGAAAACGGAGGAGGTATCTTTATTTTGAGAATCCCCCATTCATCACATTCAACCTTCTCTGCTTTATCCTTCTTGGCTCTCAATCTCTTTGCTCTTTCCCATTTCTTTTCCACTATAAGATCAGTATTCTGCCCTTGGGATGGCACTGGAGTAGCATTAACATCAGTTAAGGCATTTTGCATGAAAAATGGTGTTGGACGAGATGGTTCAACCTCAGTTCGACCATGAGTGCTGGTCGAACCTGTTGGCATTTGATTGTTTGGTTAACGTGAATCATTAGGGTTCCATACGATTCTATATTAGTAGAAGCAAGAACATAAAATCATACTACCTTTCACCAGAGCATGTTGAAGAAGAGAATGAATTCTCGCCGGCAGCATGCGCAGCCTCACGACTTTGGGCATAACTTACTCATACGATCTCCGAATTGAGTGATCTAGGCGCCAAAATGATCCTCTCTTCCGTGGCTTTCTAAAGGTATATCACACGAACAGTTTGGAGTTCCAAAATAGTTTAGAAAAATCGTGGAAGTTGACGAACAGCAGCAGCAAACAACCTCTTGATCTTCTGCTGTATTCCCAAGTTCAATCTTAACGTCGTGTGGGCGATGATCCTCAAGATCCTCTCAATCTATTGTTCTCTTTCCCTCCTCACAGTGTTAGACGTGAATAATTTAGGGCCACAACAGCTGAGATGACTTATGTATGGGCTACAACAGAAACCAGGAGGAGAAATTAGAGTCGATCCTCCATTGGTCTTAAGTATTCAAGTTTAGCCCAAAACTTATACTTAAGTACAATAATAATAATATATTCCACTAAAATATTATTACCGCACTGCCGCTCTAATCCCATAATTACGTTATGAGCTCCTTATTTTGAGCATGTTAGTCAACCCGTGTTTAAGATATGTAATGCCCATTAATTAATTAAGTTACTGACAACTCTATTAATTAATATCTCATCCGAGAGTAGACCACTCAATCTCATTATCATGTCGGAATAAATCCACCTGCAGAGTTTACATCATAATCCTTATGAGCTCCTCAAGGGGACATCATCAACCTATTTAATAGGACACGGATTCCTTTTACAATCAACAACACACCATATAGACAGCACTATTTCCCAACTCGCTGAGTTTGTTGATTTAATTACATGTAAATCTCACCCATTGATGAATCAAAGAAATACATACTGCCTTACATGTCGAGGTTATTGTATAGAGATTAAGAGCATGAAGATCCATAATAACTAAGATCAAGTTCTTCTATATAGTCAGTATAACTCGAATGATCTCAAGCGGTCCTGCTCAATACACATAAAGTGTACTAATGTGATTCTATAGTCAAGATAAACTAATACCAAATCACACTACAACCATCCCGATAGAGAGTCCCCGTCTATATCTTGGTTGTAAGCATATGTTTATACTTTATAAGTAAACCAATAATATGATCTTCTGCGTGTTGTCGTACAACACATTATCTGTAGTATAAAGTAAGTGGACTTTTGCAATAATCATATAAATAAATTATAATATGCAAAAGATTTGATCATTCGATTCTCATTTCAAATTCATTGTTAAACATTTTTCATACAAAAAGCTAGACTTTTAGATGCAATTCAATAGAACCAGGTGTGTAGTGGTCGAACTGAGCTTCAGAAAGTATGGCATCTCCCAGACAGGTAGGTTTGACCATGGATCGACCAACAAGGTTGGTCAAACCAGGACTGGGTTGGTCGAACCCGACATCGGAGAATTTTGGACAGGCTGGTTCGACCATGGTTCGACCTTCAGAGTTGGTTGAACTAGTGTGATGTTGGTCAAATCGGCCATCTGGACGCTCCAGAGTTTGCCCAGGTGCTTAGTTCATTTCCAGCATCATCGATCCATCATACTGTGTTCCAGACCTGAGCATGATGGCGTGGCACTCTTTTGGGTTTGTAATACTTTAAGATGAGAACTTTCCCTTCTCTATCGTTTGTGTCAATTGGTTAACATTCCCAGCCATCTGCCCCATCAACAACGACAAGCCCTTCATCTGCTTAGATATATCTTCATGATTTTTTATCAATTTTTGCCTCCAACTTGGCTTCTAGACGATCTACTCTTGCATCATTCCTCGCCATGTACCTATTCACTATATCCTCAAAACTAGATTTTCCTTCTTCGAACTTAGCACCCGGGATCAACACCAACAGGAGGTTGTACTACTGTATTAGGATTACTCCATGAAAACTCTGGCCTCCTTGTTTGTTGATAATTATCCAGGGGACCACGACTATTGTAGTTCTTTTGATAATTCCGGTTTCCTTGATTTTGGAACCTCATTCCTTGAATACACTGACCCATGGCGTAGTTTGCCTTCTTTATTTCCTCTTAAGTAGCTCCTTCATTTCTAACATCCTGCTGCATAATTGGTACTCGTTGCGCTATATCAGTAATCTGCTTTTGTTGAGACTCAAGTAACTTGTTGATATTAGCAAAGCTAGAGACTATCTCATATTCTCTACTCGACTTAACCATTGTGTGCTCAACCAATGCTACTTTTCCAAGAACATAAGTGTCTCTCACTCTATCAGTTGGCCAATCTCTTGAATTCATCAAAATATCCTCAGAGAGCTTTTCGGCCTCAATGGAACTCTTTGTAAGTAGTGCTTCATTAGAAAAAGCATCAAGTAACACTCGAGAATCACAATCCATCTGTTGTAGAAAATACCAATGTATTGAGCTTTAGATAGCCCATGCTGTGGATACTTTCGAAGCATGACCTTGAATCTGTCCAAAGCCTCATGAAATTTCTCTCCACTATAGATAGCAAATTGATTGATTTCTTGCTTCGTCTTAAACACCTTGGAAGGTGGCATGTATCTCTCCAAGAACTTCAATTTCAATTGCTCCCAGGTAGTGCATTTAGCAGCATTAAGAGTATCGAACCAATCTCTTACTCTTTCAGTAAGCGACAACGTAAACAACACAATCCTCCTCGCATCCTCATGAGATGATTGCATACCCTAAGAATTTATTCAGATGTTGTTGAGGATCTTCGAAGGTTCCCCAAGAGAAGGGACTCTTTTCTATCATGCTGATTAGAGCAGGGTGAAGACCAAAATCTGCATCGGCCCCTCTTGCTCCTGACAGCCCCAAGTTGCCTCCTTTGTTATTCTTGAAGACTTCATGGATAGCAACATTATCCCAATTTGCCCAATCTTGGGCCATGTTGACTTCTTCTGCTTCCGATGAATCTCTGGTTGCAGCTTCAATCGCTTTCAAGTTTAGCTTTTCAACTTCAACTCCTAAATTAAGAGCTGCAGTTGGTTCTATGTTCTTGTTCTTGTTCTTCTTCGCCTTCTTCTTCCTCAACGATGCACCAATTTTCGGATTAAAATGTGCTAATGTTCATGCCTTCCATCTAGTGTGCATACACCTAAGAAAAATAAGCGTTAGAAAATAAAGACAAGAATAAAATGGTCTTAATTAAACTAGAAATAACAAATTAATAATTAATGTCATCCCCAGCAATGGCGCAAAGAACTTGATGAGCATTTTCTCAACACACAATATTAATCCCCAAGTATTAAAGATATTATTGTAGCTTTGATAAGCGACCAAGTGATTTTCGAACCTAAAGGACATATTATTATTTATTTAATTATAATCTAACTTATTAAGACTAGGTTGACAATAAATTGATGGAATAATTAAGTAACTATGAAACAAGTAATTAAATAACAAGTAAAGTATACAAGAAATAGAGATTAAACGAAAGTGAATATGTGAGAGATTGGGTAGTCCTTCGAGCCATCCAGTTTTACTCATTAACTTCCCTTCCGTGTATCAATGTCCAACTCTGCCTTGTAGAGTATGGACACATCACTAAACCATGCAACTCTACTCTATAGACACAAGTAAATAAGCGTGTGACATGTGTGAATATCCTTGGAGTAAGAGATATAATTCACCCCCCTTTCTAGGTACTATCAGTATCAATTATTTCCCGTGCACTAAGTATTCTAACCCGATATGATCTCCCTTTATAGGTACTATGAAGTTATTCTCTTTGTCCTACTTATTAACTCGAAGAAGATTCAATTAACAAGTATTTATATAAGATAGTTCTAATGAGACTTCGGAGTCCCCTCACTTAGAATCATAACATGTAATCCTGCTCAGCAGTGAACACACTCAATCAACAATCAAGATATGTATTCAGACTCTTCATAATAATTAATGATGCACAAAACAACTCAGAGTATGAATTAAAAAAAGCATAGTCTTATATAAAATAAACCACAAGTAGTGTTGTACGGAGTATACACACGGAAGTTTAATTAACTCATAAAACCTTCATAAACCTTAGAACTACTGAAGCGATTCTAGCCCATGATTGATCAAAGAATAATCATGGTAGTTGGATAAATCTTACCCATAGTCTTAAAAATTACAAGATAAATTAAGAAGCGAAGTAAACCCTAGATGCAGGCGCCATCGCGTATCTCTCTGTCTTGAATCTTCACTTGGTTCTCACTTGAATCGACAGACAAATCTCTCTCCACAGCTCAGTAGATGATGGTAGGGTTTCGGATGTTGTGTAAAATGAAGGTGGTGGTCAACTTCTTTTCTGCTGCGTAGGGTCTTCCTTTTATACTTTTTAACTTCTCCAACAATCCTCTAATGGGTTTTGTGCAAAAACATATACTGAAGGTGTAATAATACAGATCCAGAAGCTTTTCGCGTGTTGGTTCGACCAAAGCCCTTCGTCGAACCACTAACAGCCTAGTCGAACTGGCCTATAATAACCTGGCAGATACCTGGCTCAACTCGAGCCACTAGTCAAACTAGAAGCTTTGTGGTTGAATCATCACTGCATCACTTCAGGCATTTGGTTCGACCTTCATGCCTGGTCGAACCACATCATCGTGGTTGAACCCCTCTGTAACAACTTTGTAGGATGCTAGTTCAACCCAAACCAGTGGTGGAACCAATAGCTTCTTGGTCAAACTAGATGCCTTCATGCCTCTTTTCCTGTTCCGATCACTTACGTCCTATTTTCCTTCAAAAATCCGCTCAAATGGTCTAAAACACACCTGATTCGTGACTTTTCACTACATATCTCGATTTATCTGTACTTAGGATCAAATTATACATCATTATTACAGAATTCAGAGTTCAAATTACGTGAATTTACACTTTCATCAATGATTTTCGAAGAGTTTATTAAATTTTCGATGAAACATGACTAAATTTTGACAAAAAGAATAAAATTCGTACAACGTAGGACCAAAAGTGAAAATTCCAATCAAAATATAACTTAATTGTGAATAATCCCTACTTAAAGGACCAACATTGATCGTGTGCAACTCACGCACAATTTTTTCAGCCATTTTTATATTTTCCATGCGAAAAAGGACTACATTTGGACCATGAACTTGGTTTCAATTTTGGTGTAAATTGATTAGAGCAAGTGTACTCTACCTTGAGGATGATCAACATCTAAGTTGTACTATTGGGAGAATTATTTATAGGTGGCCTTTGTCAATGCAAAAGGATCAGAATATATAAATAACATTCATCCTACATTGATAATAATTCATTCTCTCTTTTTTCCCATAATAAACTTCACACTTTTCATTTTCGTCCAGCCCATATTAAATTAAATGACCCAACGAGAAATATAAAATATCACATCATTTCTCCACCCCCCCAAAAGTTCATTGTCATCACGAAATTGCCAATACTACCTAACACACATAACATACTTTATAATTAATTTATTACCTATAAATTAATTATTACCCTACAAAAGTCAATAAAATTGGTCTAAAAGCAACTTTATTCTGCGGACATGGAGTTTTTTATTAATTTTAAGTTGTGAACTAATATAATACCTTAGTTATCTAGTACATAGATAACTGACTATACAATAATAATAATAATAATAATAATAATAATAATAATAATAATAATAATAATAATAATAATAATAATAATAATGATAATATTAATAATATATATATCATTAATACTATTAATTTACATGTGCTTGCCAAAAATAAAATTTTGGATTTGTGTATGTGGCGATGCCATGCTCCTTCTTGAAAAAATTTGTGTATGTGGCGTCGCCACATTCGTTCTTAGAAAAATTGTGTACGTGGCGCTCCCACGTTAATCCTACAATTAATTTTTAATTTTAAATAATATATTTTAATTATTTTATTAAATTTAAAATAATTAATATTATGTAATCTCACCATTTATGTGGGCTCTTATGTTAATCTTTAAATTAATACCTTATTTTAAGTCATTTAATATTTTAAATATTATTTTGTTTAATCTCTCTCATTAATAATCTTCGTAAAGCAATTAATATTTTATTTAAGTAATTTAATATTTAAAGTAATTAAAATTTTATAATCTGACAATTAATATAAAATTTTAAGTAATTTTTAATAATGATTTAATTTAATATAATAAGATTTTTTATGAATTTTTTAATGAATGGTTATCATTTTAATTCTAATAAAAATATTTTCGTAAATACTTTTAAAATTGTTAATCTTACAATTAATATTTTATATTATGTAATTTAATATTTTTGTCCTCCTTTTTTAATATACTTTTTTTCTTCCAACTCAAACAATTCTCTCCATGCTTAACACGTATGTCACTGATTATTCACATTTAAATTCCTTTATTTAATTTTTTTCATTTGTGCCTGACAATTTACTTTTTTTTATTGGCTACAGCTACGATTGTGTGACATTCCAAAATGGTCCATATAGTATGCACCATGTACCAGTATTGTATACCCATTAACAGAAGGTGATGGGCTTGAACTACAATTCAAAGCTAACTATAATTTTCACTACAATGGACTTCTCCAAAAAGGCCAGACATTCCACTGCATCTTGGCTTTTCCTTAAACCATCTCCCACCGAACCTAGAGTCGTCACGCCACAAACGTCGAGAGGTACGGTCAAACCAGCTTAAAGCACTACTGCGTGCGGGGTATTCGTTGTGGATCGTTCATATATTCTGAGCCAAGACAGTGATCTAGTTTCTGATCTTGTGGCCATCCGCTTACGATGTGGGTAGATTCATCAAAAGATAACTTCTTCGATTGAGACCCCCTGAATTCCCGAACCAAGGTGAAGCAATAGCACCCGGAGGGAACATCGATACGGAGGATTTCATCTGGTCTACATTAATTAATTTTTAATTGATAGAGGTGATCTTACCGGTAGTGACCCTTCAACATGGTCTAGCAATTATGTGGTGAGGAAGTCTTTTTCGCACAGTGGATGATGCGGAGGAGTTCTACAGATTGTATGCTACCTGCATTGGGTTCAGAATCAGATGGCAGGGAACCGAATACTACAAAGAAATGAAAAAGGTGTCCAAATACCGATAGGTGTGCTGTCGGATAAGACTAAGATTCGTGAAGGAACCACTAATGGTCGACAAGAAGTGAGATGCAAGGCCTTCATCGAGGCGTAACTGTAGGGCATCGTTTGGCATGAGGTGCCGAAAGGATGATGGTGCATACCTAGTCGTGGTCTTTGCAACAGCACACTCGCATCCAGTTGCAAATCTTAATCAGGTACATTTCTTTAGATCTCAAAGGAAGATTGGTGATGCCCACGCGATGGAAACACGAATGATGAAGAATTCTAAATTAAGGACATGCAAGATTGTGGACTTCTTAGTGACGGCTCACAGTGGATACAAGGATGTGTGTTTCACTGTGAAGGACTTGTATAACTTCGTCTGGACAGACAGCCAGAGAACTCAGTAGCTCAGCTCGGATGCGGAGGCGGCAATTGCATACTTAGCAACGCAGGTGGAGAACAACCGAGGCCTATATGTCAGGTACGCCATCAACATCGAGAACAGATTAAGTCAAATTTTCTGGGCTAACTCTAGATATAGGTTCGACTATGGGTTATTCGGCGATGTGGTTGTTATTGATTCTACGTACAAGACCAATCGTTTCAAAATGCCATTCGTCCAGATTGTCGAGGTCAAAAACCATGATAGTACCACGATGTTTAGATGTGATTTTGTGTTTTAGGAAACAACTGAGGCCTACACTTGGGTATTTCGTGTGTTTCTTCATTGCATGGGTGGTAACGAACCACATTATGTATTGAGTGATGGTGACAAAGCGATTGGAATATCTATATCAATGGTGATGAAAGCGACGAGACACAGACTCTGTTCTTGGAACCTCATGTGCAATGATCGATCCGAGTATACGACGCTAGAATTTTTATCCGCACTCATGGTGTGCATACTACGTCAGCAATCAGAGGTGAATTTTGAGCACAATTGGGAGGGACTTTAATCTAAATTTGGGTTGCAAGGAAACGATTGGGTGATTGATATGCACGCAAGGAGGGAGCGGTGGGCAGAGCCATTTTTATAAATTGTGTTCTTTGCAGGGATGGCGACAACCTAGAGATGCGAGAGCGCGCACGCGTACATGAAGGTTTTCCTGAATAGCGACCTTAGTCTATACAAGTTTGTGAAGTAATGCTGGCGGAGTATGATTCGCATGAGAGAAAACACACTCAGTCAGGAATTCGTGGATAGCCAAAAGGAAGTTGTTCTGCGTACACACCTTATGGGACTAGAGTCTTCCGCTTGTGGGTTCTACACAACTACAATTTTCAAGAAGGTATGCGGAGGACTCCTCTTCCAATCAAACCAAACTTTTTTCTCATATGCCTTGGGTATAGTAATCATTAGCAAGATGCAAGTCTGACATGAGATTGAGAAAGATTACTCACATACACCACTTCGTATTACATCTGAGAATGGCGTAAAGAGGCTGGAGCTAGCAGACTATGGAGATACAGGGGGATCGTTGAATACGGTAATGATACACAATCCAATAGATCAGTACTGTTGTACAAGCACAATGTATGACTCATGTTACCTTCTCTGCTGTCACATCTTCTGTTCTCTTAAAGCTAATAATTTATTCTCAATTTCGGCTTCATTACTTCACAAGAGATAGGGCAGGTCTTGAAGCGCCATGCCCCTGGAGCTTCCTAGATGCTCATCCAATCATAGTGAGCTCATGTTTGGATCACTATACGCTAAGATGTACCAGCTCTGCAACCTAGGTTCAAAGTCAGATGTACTGTACCGTGAGGCAATGCAGGGAATTTATTCGTGGGTTGAAAGCTTGCAAGTTAAGAACGAGTGTCTGGAAGATCCTGGGAGGGGATGTGCAAAAACCCCCGGTGTCATACCACCGCTTGAAAATATGGTGAAAGACCCGATCATGGCTAAGACCAAGGGCACACAAGGTGTTTCGAAAGGAAACAAAGGGAAGAGCAGGCATTGCGGTGTATGCAGAGAACATGGACATTACAAGTCTAATTGCCCATGTCTCACTGTTGATCTGTCCTTTAACTTTGGAAGTGCACATAATAAAAATTACAATATTGCAGGCAAAGACGACTATGATATTTTTGTGCATTTTGAGGACATTCATTTCTGGACTAACATTTTTTATCCTTGCTGACATGGACAATGTTTATAACCACCCACGTCCATGTAATGGGATCCTGATGGGCATTTTCTTTGTACACAAAGTTAATCTCCAAGTATTAAAGATATCAGTTGCAGCTTAGGCAAGCGACCAAGTCAAATATCAAACCCAAAGGACGGCATATTATCAATTTAATTATTTATTAAATTATTTAAGACAAGTGGCAATAAGGTTAGGATTTAATTGTTAAACTACTAAGCAAAATTATTAAATAACAAATAAAATAAAAGCACATAAAAGAATTCGAAAGTGACTCAAGAATGGAGAATAGGTAGCTCTAGGATAATCCAGTTGCACTCATTAATTTCCCATTCGTGTATCAATGTCCAACTCTGTCTTGTGGAATATGGACGCATCACTAGGCCATGCAAATCTACTCTATAGACACAAGTAAATATGTGTGTAACACGTGTGCTTAATCTTGGAGCAAGAGATATGACTTCACCCCCTTTCTAGGTACTATCAATATCAATTATTTCCCTGGCCAATTGGTACTCTAATTCGATATGATCTCCCTTTATAGGTACTATAAAATTATCCTCTTTATCTTACTTATCAACCGGAATCCAATACAATTAATAAGTATTTATACATGATAGTTCTAATGAAGCTTCAGAGTCCCCTCACTTAGAATCATAACATGGAATCTTGTTTAGCAGTGAACGCGCTCAATCGACAACCAATATATATATTCAGACTCTATATAACTGTTGAAGATACAAAAAATGACTCTGAATATGGATTAAAAATGCATAATCACATATAAAATCAATCCATAAGTAGTGTTGTACGGAGGACACACAAGAGAGTTTAATTAATTCATAAACCCTTCAAAATCATAGATCTACCAAAACGGTTCTAGCCCATAATATTGCGAAGAACAATCATGGGGGTTGGATAGATTTTACTCGTATGTCTGGAAAATATAAGATAAATTAGGAAACGAATAAAACCCTAGATGTGGGAGTCATCGCGTCCTTCTCCATCTTGAATCTTCCTCTTGGTTCTCCTCTTGATTCCACAGACGAATCTTCAGAGTGATGGATTGATGGAGGAAAGGATGTAGATGATGGTTGGGGGTGATCCCCCATGTGGGGTGTAGGATGATTGTGTTGTTGTTCTTGGTGTGATCTACATCCCCTTTTATACTTGTAAGCTCTCCTTAAGGACCTTGGATGAGCTTTTTCTTAAAAAATACAAAAATACACACATTAGGGTATAAAAATACGGATCTGGAGCTGTTCAGGCTTACGGTTCGAGCTTTGGGCTTGGTTGAACCAGATCAGGGAGGTCGAACCACTCTGTAACATGTTTTTAGGTTCTTGGTTTGACCGGAACCAGTGGTCAAACCAGATTAGTGAGGTCGAACCAGCTTGCGCATCTCACCGTTTCACATATAACTTTCATATCCAAACTCCGATTTCAGTGATTTCTGCGCTCACGCAACCCTCTATTCCTTAACTTTCTATCTATATATAGAACTCACAAAAACTCTTATATTTGAATGTATAACAAGTCATGCAAACTGACACAACCGTTCTGAGCAGGAACAGCTTGCGCGGCATCACCATTTTGATCATAACTTTCTCTTTGGGATTCCAATTGAGGTTTTTCTTATGCTAAAACGACCCTCTCTTATGTGGCTTTCCAATCTTGTATCACACTTCTAGTTTTGAGTTCCATAAGAACACAGAAAAATTACACATGTTGGACGTGCATTTTCCAGCATTCTTGCACAAGTTACAACTTTTCTCCAACTTTGCACTTTTGATCCTTTTTCCACCTAAAACACAATAAAACACCACAAATGCACCTTTTTCTCACATATATCAAATATAAGATACTTGTGCTAATATATAACAACAATTCCCATCAAAAAGTGCTAAATTGGACACTCAAACACGCTTATTTTCACTCTCATCAGATCCTAGTAAGGTCGTTTTGTGTACTCAGTTCCATGTCGTCGCACTATCCCTTATCTTGCGATAGACATGACGTCGTCATTGTGTTATATTTTTAACTAACTTGCAACTGTAAATTATCACTTTAATTAAATTTAAATTTTCAGTCGCCAACCTTTGTTTGATGCGTTTTCTAATACTTTAACAAAGTCAGCGAAACATGCAACCTGACTATAAATCAACTACGATTAAAAAGTAACGCCTACCCAATCTGCATTTAAATAACCCTCTATTTTCATTTGAATATGGATTAAACAACCAGTTGTGTTCCAATTGGAGTAGCTCTTGACTACAAATATCATTGGTGGCATCGTACACCGGCATTTATAGTCGTATTATCCACATTCACTACTTGACATCCATCATTCTAGAAGTTGTGCACATGGACACTACAGAGACATGCGGATGTAATACAATGAAATATTCAAACAACTAACTTCTGAATATTTTTTGCACCATAGTGTTCATTACTCTGCATCCTATGCGCTGATGCTGTATAATATTCATCTACATGGTGTGTCGCTCAAAGTTTGCTTTAGGCTGGGCACTCTATAAGTATGCACCATGTTACCTCAACAATATTGCTTTTTCAGAATAAGGATTCTGCATGCATTGTACGGATGTTGATCTTCTTGGTTACTTTTCTGCACCTCAAACTTGTAAACGGCTATGAATTGGGTCTTGGGTGACCACGGGTCACCTACAGAGTCACCCAATATTTTATTTTATATAAAGTGTAATATCTAATTATATCATAATATTATAATGGTTTTTATTCTTGTGATTATCATGTCACCGTTTATTATAGCGTAAAATGCTCTATTTTCATCTAATGAGAACTTCAGAATTTAGATTTAGATATCATAAAAAAAATTACGACAAACTATAAAATGGAAAATATTTTTATTTTATATAAAGTTATCACTTTATGTTAATATCACACAATTATTAGCCACTGTAAGACGTGCAAACGGAAAGATATTAAGTTAATTGTAATTAATGTACAACGTTTAAAATGCGTGCGGTTAAAAATATGGAAAATATTACAATCTGCAAATCGAGACAACAAGATCATAATAGACGAGGATAATTTCGTAGAAGCAGCTAATGATAATGCCACTTAAAGCAATAAATGTAAAAATCTAATTATCCAACTCAACCAAATATTATCTTAATTAATTACAAAAAAATCATAATAAATATACATACGATAAGTCAAGAAAATATCAGAAACTCTACAATTATCCACCTACAACAATCAAATCAAATAAAGAGAAAAGGGGCAGAAGACCTCCGCTTCTAAGTTGGCAGTACAAGCAACGAGAGTGGCCTTATCTCTGCGGTTGATCGACTCCTTATCAAAACCTGCCTCTTTGTTCCGCTTCCATATAGCTTCATTGCTTAAAGGAGATTTCAAAACCCTAGAGAACGGGAAAGTGCAATTGTTGCATCCTTCCTCGGAATCACTGCCAATCTCTTCAAACGAGAAGTTGACATCGCAATCACTGCTCCAATCCTTCAGCATTTGCTCCTTTTTCTTGAATCTCTAATGCCAATTGATTGATTGGGGTTTATCACCAATCCCAATTCTTGATTTTCTTGAATTCTTATCAGACTTATATATATATATATATATATATATATATATATATATATATATATATATATATATATATATATATATATATATATATATATATATATATATATATATATATATTGATAAAATATTTTTTTATTATTTTATTAAAATTGAGTAGATTTTTTGCATTTTATGTAAATTATATAATATGATATATTTTCTTTTCAATAATATCTCTTTTAATTTAATTAAAATTATATAATATTAAATTAAATACTTATTTATTTATAATATCATATATAATTATGATTAGAAAAATAATTTTTTTATATTTCTAAACATTTTTTCATTTAGTTATAATTATATCCATATCTTTTATATATGTTTTTGTTTTAATAATATTTCTTCTAATCTAATTATAATTATATAGTATCAAATTAAATATATTTTATTTAAAAATCGTTATAACTATGATTGGAACAAAAAAAATTATAAATTTTATACTTCAATTTTTTTAAAAAAATATATAAATCACTCTGTATATATACTAGGTAATATGACACCTAAATTCGTAAGGTGTTGGATCCAAATTTTTTAGTGAGATTTTTTATGATAGTAATAGTGTATCATCATTAGAAATAGTAGTTTTTTTTCTTTTTTTAATACTTAGTGATTTTTTGTATTGAAATGGAGCAATTATGAATGTATGAAGCCGTTGTCAACCTTCATATGAATTTCATTTGATACAAATCACAAACGAAAGAATGAGAAATATGACTGAGTAGAATACAATAATTGAACATCAAAATTGCTACTCTAATCAAAGTAACCATATGAATTATTAATAAAGGTCATCTTTTATTTATTTCACTTGGTTAGGCCATTGTTTTTGAAAGAAATATTCTCTGCGTGCTATTAAACGGTTCACATTTATTATTTTTTGTTGTTTAAAAAAATACTTTCATTTTCTAAATTTTTTGAAATATTTTAATACTTTGTAGGTATTATTTATCAATATAAATAAATTGACGTAATGCAAATTTAATTGGTTTTCCATCCATTTCAATATAAGTGTTATTTAATTTTAGGATCTCATAATTAGGAATGAATAAAAGGCTAAAACTTGCGTACCATGGAATACTAGGACTCCAAATCCTGCGTTTTTCGGAATATATACCTTTTTAGTATTAAATGGTATACCTTTGATGTAAGATTGTGTACTCTTAATTTCCTATTAAAATAAATTAATTTTTAATTATTATTCAAGTATTCTTCACGTGAAAGAGGATCAACAATTCAAGTACTCTTGAATCGATTTTCCTCGAAAGAGAATCAATTCAATTATTCTTGAATAGATTTGCATCTTAAAAAATAAATTTTTCAAGAGTAAGAGGATCGATTCAAGTATTCTTGAATAAATTTACGAGTTAGTCTCTTGTGAGACGGGTTATTGGTGAGACGGATGTGAGACGGGTCAACCCATCACTAAAGTATGCTTATTTGTGGTTAAAGTGTGCTTATTTGTGGTTAAAGTATGTCGATAATAAATCAAATTATAACACACTAACATCATACTTTAATACATAATCCAACATACTTTAAAAAACATACATTAACAACCATTTAACATACTTTATTTAAATAATCGACATACTTTAACACGTCTCACAAATCGTCTCATGAAGGTAGCGTCTCACAAGAGACTTTGTCTAAATTTACATCTTAAGAATCGATTCTTCAAGAGGAAAAAAATCGATTCAAGTATTACCTCTTTAGAATTGATTCAAGTATTATTTAATATCTACCTCTAAAGTATTGATTCAAGTATTCTTCAAATGAAAGAGGATCAACAATTCAAGTACTCTTGAATCTATTTATCTCTAAAGAATATGCGGTCGTTAAACTAATTCGTATATAGAATCGAAAGCTTAAGTTCTTTAAGTTAAATCATTATTTCATATCAAATAACATTAAAATTGAGTTCGTTAATATTTGTTAATTTTTTAAAGTTAGTATATTAATATTTATTTCTTTATATATATCTTACTTATTCAATTATGACATATGAATTATAAATTTTATTTTCTTTAGTTGTTTATATATTATAATTTGAAAATAATAAAATTAAATAAAAAATAAAATTAATAAATTCATTAAAATTTATGAATATTTAAAAGAATAATATATACTCCCTCCGTCTCTAAAAAGTTGGCACACTTTCCATTTTGGGCTGTCCCACAAAAGTTTGCACATCCCAAAAAAAGCAAAAAGTAAAAAACAATCACCCTTCCCCATACACTTTAATTACAAAAAAACCATCTCTACCTACCATACTTTATCATTTATATATTACATAAAAATACCATTATACCCCTAAAAGTTATCACTTTCTTAATCTCCGTGCCGAAAAGAGGTGTGCAAACTTTTTAGAGACGGAGGGAGTATAAATTATATATATATATATATATATATATATATATATATATATATTAAGTATATGCTGACACTTTTCTTGCTCACGTGTCATCTCCAGAGCGCTCCAATGTGACGCGTAATTTTCTCATTTTTTGATTTTTAATACTTTTTTAATATTTTCCTTATTTACTTTTAATTAACTTCTATGTTTAATATTTTTTTAAAATAAATTTTTTCTTATTTTTAATAATGATTAAATTTTTAATATTTTATTTATTTATTAGGGTATCATTAATTAATTACTAAATCATGCAATAAATTAATTAATATCAAATTAAATCATATATATAAAGCTAAAAATAATATTACATATAATATTCTCTCCCACCCCACCTATAAATAAGACTTATGGTTATTCATTTTAAATACACACATTCGATTCTCCAAGAGGAATATGAGCTTTCTTCAAGTTCCTCTGAAGAATTGAAATATGAAAGTATAAAAATTTATTTCGATAGAGTGAATCAAGTAGAGATTCGATCTACCTCTAAGTTCTTCAAGATGAAGAAAACTGATTCAAGTATTCCTGAATCGATTTACCTCTTAAGAATCGATTCTTCAAGAGGAAGAGAATCGATTCGAGTATTCTTAAATAGAGTTGCATCTTAAAAATCAATTTTTCATGAGTAAGAGAATCGATTTAAGTATTCTTTAAGATCTACCTTTAAAGTATTGATTCAAGTGTTCTCCATGTTGGATTGTATACTAAAAGTCTAGCTTTTTGTATGAACAATGTTATAACAATTAATTTAAAATGAGAATCATATGATCAAATAATTGCATCTTATAATTTATTTATATGTTCGATGCAATAGTCCACTTACTTTATACTGTAGATAATATGTTGTGCGACAACACGCGGAAGATCATATTATCGGTTTCCTTATAAAGTATAAACAGATGCTCACAAACGAGATAGATGGGGACTCTCTATCGGGATGGTTGTAGTGTGGTTTGGTATTAGCTTGTCTTGGCTATAGAATCACATTAGTGCACTTGTGTGTATTGAGCAGGACCGCTTGAGATCGTTCGACTTATACTGGCTTATAGGAGAACTTGATCTCAGTTATTATGGAAGTTCGTGCTCTTAATCCATATACAATAACCTCGACACGTAGGGCAGTATGTATTTCTTTGATTCATCAATGAGTGAGATTTACATGTAATTAAATCAACAAACTCGATGAGTTGGGAAGTAGTGCTGTCTCTATGGTGTGCTGTTGATTGTAGAAGGAATCCGTGTCCGTCATAGGTTGATGATGCCCCTTGAGGAGCTCATAAGGATTATCATGTAAATCCTACAGGTGGAATTTATTCCGGCATGATAATGAGGTTGAGTGGTACTACTCTTGGATTAGATATTAATTAATTGAGTTGTCAGTAACTTAAATTAATTAATGGACATTGTATATCTTAAACATAGGGAGACTAACGGGCTCATAATAAGAAGGAGCCCAAAACATAATTTTGGGATTGGAAAGACAGTGCAGTAATAATATTTTAGTGGAATATATTATTATTATTGGACTTAAGTATAAGCTTTGGACTAAGCTTGGATACTTAAGCCCAATGGAGGCCCAACCCAATTTCTCCTCCTGGTCCCTGCTGTAGCCCATGTATATAAGTCACCTCAACTTATCTGGAACCCTAATCTAATTCATTATTCACGTGTAATGAGGGTTGAGAGCAGATTGAGGACGTCTCGTAGATCGTCGCCCACACGACGTCGAGATCGGACTTGGGACATACAGCAGAAGATCAGAAGGTAGTTTACTGCTGCTATCTGCGACCTTGTAAAATTTGTATAAATTCGTACAGTGCTCAGAAATTGTTGATCAATATATTGACGGAAAGCCATTGAAGATAGGATCGTCTGAGCATAAAGATCATTCAATTCCGACATCAGACGAGGAAGTTATGGCTATTCTCGTGGGACTGCATAGTCTGCCAGCGATAATCATCTTTCGTCAACATACCCTGTGAACGGTAATCGTTTCTATGATTTATTACTTCCGTTGTGATAGAAACGCATGGTATCCTAACGGGTCATATTAACCAAATGATCGAATGCCAACAATTGGTATCATAGCTTCGATTTCGTGGTGAAGCATGACACGTTAGGCTAGGGTTTATGTGATTAATTTTTCGAAATTAGGATCGCATGTTTAGGGTTTTGGTTTTACTGCGCAAACCATGAATATCCCTATGTTAAATATACCCTATATCATATCTGTTCGTCGTCGATGGTTGTGTGTGAGAGGATTCGACGAAAACTGTTCGTCAATTTCACATGGAAGGAAGAAATTGAGAGAAAATCCAACGCAGTGATATTGCAGAGGCAATAACCGGAGTTTCAACCGTCGGATCAGGCTGAATTTTGGTCAACATGTTCGGATTTTGTGGATGTACATTCTGAACGGTGAAGTTTGTATTTGGAGCTTTGTGTTGTCGGGAATACGCCGAAAACAGAAGCAGTTTTTGGGCGATTCTGTTCTGCGCAGTCGAGGGAATAGAGCCGTTTCTCAGAAACTAACCGTTGGATCGACCTGTAATTTGGACAGCATGTTCAAAACTCACTGGAGTAGATTCTGGACGGTGAAGATTGGATTTCCAGGTTCCTAAAGTTGCGAACCCTGAACGACAGTTGGTGTAGTTTGATGTTGCGCGTTGGGCTGAACTTGGTTCCGTGCAAGTAGGCCCTTGGACGAGCGACAGTTCGAGCAGATTTGCATCAGGTTCGATTGATGCTACACCAAGTTCGAGTGAATTTGCATCAGGTTCGATCGATGATGCACCAGGTTCGAGCGGATTCACATTAGGTTCGATTGGTCCGCATCAGGTTCGATCGACTCTGCACCAGGTTCGAGCGGATTTGCATCAGGTTTGATTGGTCTGCATCAGGTTCGATCAATGCTACACCAGGTTCGAGCGAATTTGCATCAAGTTCGATTGGTCTGCATCAGGTTCGATCGATGCTGTACCAGGTTCGATTGGTGTGCATCAGGTTCGATCGATGCTGTACCAGGTTCGAGCGGATTTGCATCAGGTTCGATTGGTCTGCATCAGGTTCGATCGATGATGCACCAGGTTCGAGCGGATTTGCATCAGGTTCGATTGGTCTGCATCAGGTTCGATCGATGCTGCATCGGGTTCGAGCGGATTTGCATCAGGTTCGATTGGTCTGCACCAGGTTCGAGCAGGTTTGCATCAAGTTCGACTGGTCTGCATCAGGTTCCATGTGAGTCTTCACAATATGATCGGGCAGGGTGCCAGAGTGGTGCAGCAGGCTGCGGGGAGGTCGATCCCCATCGTAGTTGTCCGCATTCGTGATTGGTGGCGAACAATCGAATTCGCTGTTATATAACTGTTATAATTGATTTATTAATTGATTATTGTTATATATGTAAGCATGATTATCTATGATTTATTGCCTTAAATAGAAGCATGCTAGATTGCGTATTATATTTGGTATATTATATGCATGTATGTTGGAGTGTTGATCAAGTCAACTTATTTTTGGCAATTTATTTCCTTATATATAACTGATGTAATTGTTTTATTGGTCAATTATTGTTATATATTTGGAAGTATGAGCATGCTAGGTTGCGTATATTATTCTGAATATTATATGCATGTAAAAACCCTTGGTTTTAAATAACTAAGTGGGAGAGGGAATTGGTAAAAATTCTCGCGGCCTCCATTATTGGTTTGTAAGTGATGTGGGTAAACTTGCGCGTTGGTAATAGAGCCTTCCTCCCTAACGGATGAGTTTATTCACGGATCACTAGTACAGACTTCTTTAAATAATTATTGTTTGTAATGTGATGCATATGGACTTGCGCGTTGGCTATAGTGCCTTCCTCCCTAACGGATGAGTTTATATGCGGTTCACTGGTACAAACTCATATAATTGATGGTTATAGGAAGTTATCTAAGCGCGTATGTACTTCTCCAACAGTAAGGCATATAAGCTTGGGCAGCGTACTTGGGATCAAATAATGGTGTACACTTAGGTGTAAATAATTAGTATCCTCCCCAACGGAGTCACTGCTATTATTTGCATAGCTAAAGAGGAAAAACGACTATTAATTATTTTGTCATAAAGTTAGGTTGACAAATGAAATTAATGGGTAAAACCTTCTCTTGTAAATGTTTGGATTTGTAAACGTCCACACTAACGTGGCTTGCAGACTCACGGTGCTTGAGATGTCGGTGAATTTTATTTTATATTGTTTTGAGGGAATCAATATAAAAGGATAAAATTCGAAGATTTGATCGGTGTATTTATTTGTGATTCTCTAAATTTCAAATAGTTTTATTTCACTTATGGTTGACTAAAAGAAATTATATTTACTTGTCCAAATTAGATGATTAGAAAAGAATCTTGGTTTTGAATTTTACTGCTTAACATGTGTGTTCTCACAAATGACGTCTCATGATGCCTATTAAAGTCTCTAATGAAGAGATGAGAGATTCATAGAAATATGATGGTCTCATGTAACTCTTCGGATACTTGAGTAAGTTAAAAGGCAGAAGATCATGATTTAATTTGATGAATGAATTGGGAAAGCATGGAGTATAAATTGAAGGGAAACCTAGATCAATTTAATTCTCCGTGGATTGCCTAGATGTTTTGAGTAAGTTCCACCTGAATTACAATAGGTTGTATATGGTAGGAAACTTCTGACAAAACATGTGGTAAAAGAAATCCAATTTCATAAAAGGAGTGAACAAGGATAGAATCTTACTTGCTAGTTGTTTAAACATGATTAGTGATGGCATCTACTGACACGAAGTGTGTAGATACTGGAATCACTGAATGTTTATTACTAAGTGAGGATAAGATTATTATAGACATGGGTAAAACTACAAGAGTGGTGACTATTGCAGTGGGAGTTGTTTATTTATCTAATGATATGAGTAGACGTTTGATTTTGTGAAATTATCTTTATGCACGTTTTCATAGAAAGAATTTGATTTTGGTTTCTATGCATTAATAGATGGATACTCCATTTCATTTAAATGACATGGTCATTATAATGAAGGATAGAGTTGTAATCTGTTATGGTACATTGGTGAACAATTTGTATACTCTTAAATCATGTATATTTCACAGATGCAACAAATAGTAATTAATAATGCATTTTCTGATCTTAGTAAGAGAAAGGAACCTTCGGAGATGAACTAAACATGCAGTTGGCGTCTAAGACTAGATCATTTTACTTGAGTAGGACTCAAAAGTTGATATCAGATGGACCGTAAGGTTTATCTGAAGTGGAAACTATCGGACTTGCGAGTCTTACTTAGAAGTAAAAATAATTAATTACCTTTTCAAGGTAAAGGGGTGTAGAGCCAAAGATATATATGTTGGAATTGGTTCATTCTGATTCAAGCGGACCTAATATTATCCAGGCGAGAGGTGGTAATGAATAATCGAAGATTATTCTAGATACCGATATATTTATTTGATGCACTGCATGTCTAAGTTCTTTGATTTATTCAAGAATTGCAAGGTTGGTACAGTAAAGCATCATGGAAAATATATCAAGTAATGACGATTTAATCGTCATTACGAGTACCTCTTAGGATAATTAGGAGCTATTAATCAGAGGTTGAGATTAAATCTCAAGTGGTCTACACCGGGCATGCTCTAGCTGAATGGTGTGGTGGATAGAAGGAATAAGACTCTTATGGTAATGATTAGATAGATGATGAATTATTTGGAATTACTTAATTCATTTTATGGATAAGCCCTAGAAACAGTAATTCATTTGAATGTTTGTCTGTTTGTGGGATATGCTATAAAAATGAAGGTGATTTATTTAGTCTAAAATATCGAAGGGTGATTGTTAACACAAACACTAGATTTTGGAAAGGGACTATGTAATAAATCACAAACCCATGTATGAGATGTTCTAAAAGTAGTGAGAAGAAAACACAAAGTATAAGTACCAAGTGTACAAGAGGATATACCACAAGGTAAACTGCAACGCGTGTCACGTCTGATACACAATTACATGTAGTGCCTTATCGCAGTGGGAGGGTTATTCGACAACCCGTGAGATACATGTTTTGGGAAAGTCATAAGACTTGATCCCTAGTAAACATGGTATTATCCCAGGGATACGACGTTGCACTACAAAATTAAAATGCGAATTCTTAGTAAGTGCAATGAATATTAAAATAGAATCGATGGATTTTAAATTAGGTCTGGATGCTTGTTGAACCGCTAAATGGCGTAAAAGCCATTGGAAGCGGGCATGCAAGAATAAAAGAGGATCATAGAATAAGGTGAAAACCTTGGAAGCAAGCTTGTTGCGAAAAGGTATACTCAGAAAGAAAGAGTTCGATTATGAGAAAACCTGTTCGCCGGTAGTTATGCCTAAGTTGATCCGGACTTTTTTATTTGTTGCTACTCATATGAAATATGAGGGATAGCAAATAGATGTCGAGATAGCTTTCCTGAATGGAAGTCTTAAGGGACACATCTATGTGAAGCAACCAGAGTGATTCATTGCAAAAAGCTAAGAGCATTGTGATAGTAAGCTTAAAAGTGTCCATTCATGGACTAAAGCAAGCTTCAAGATCATGAAACATCCGTTTTGATGAGGTAATCCAATAACATGGATCTAATCAATGATCGGATGGGTCTTGTGTATTGAAAAGAGTGATGGAAACGTGGTGGTATTTTTTGTACTATACGTAGATAGTATCTTGCTCATTGGAGACAATGAAAGAGTATTGTCGGGCGTATGGGTATGGTTGATAAAGCGGTATGAGATGAAGGACTTAAGAAGAGCAAAAATATCCTTTTGATCACGATAATACGGATCACAAGAAAGGATGTTATGCTTATCTCAAGTTTCATATAATGATACGATCCTTACTCGTTTAGCATGTGAATTTATCTAAGTGAATGTGTCTTGTGACACAAAAGTAGATAAAGAAGATGAAAGCGGTTCCTTATGCTTCGGCAAATGAGAAAGCTTAATCTAAGGAATGTTATGCACGAGATTGGATATCTGTTTTGCCGATGGCATGAACAGTGGGTATCAAGGTAACCCAAAATAAGAATGTTGAACTGTGGTAAGACATATACTTATGTACCTGAAAAGGATTAGAAACTATATGTGGGCAGATTCACTGATTCTTATGGGTTACATAGATTCAAATTTTTCAAATCAGATAGGGACGGCAGTAAATCCACCTCAAAGGTTATGCGTTTAATTTTAGGAAGTAGAGTCATAATGTGGAGGAGTGTTATATAGAAATATATTTCAGACTCCGGATTCCATCATGGAAAGATGATAAATTGGACCCATGAGGCAGCCAAAGTATCTGTATGACTCTAGAAACTTCATGATGGACTTTGGTGTGATTCTAAGTTTGCCCAAGGTTATCACAATTTATATTGATGATATTGGTGCAGTTGCAAACTTGAAGGAATCACAAGTCCATAAGGAAATTAAGCACATGGAGCGCGAGTACCACCTGTTACGAGAAATCGTATGATGAGGGAAAGGTTGTTGTCACCTAGATTGCATCGGATGATAACCTAGTAAATCCATTTACAAGGACCTTAAGGTGAGAGCTTTTGATGGTCGTGTAGTGGGAGTAGAAATCAGATGTATGGCAGAAGACATGACAGCATAGTCTTTTAGTATAAGTGGGAGATTGTTGGATTGTATACTAAAAGTCTAGCTTTTTGTATGAACAATGTTTTAACAATTAATTTAAAATGAGAATCATATGATCAAATAATTGCATCTTATAATTTATTTATATGTTCGATGCAATAGTCCACTTACTTTATACTGTAGATAATATGTTGTGCGACAACACACGGAAGATCATATTATCGGTTTCCTTATAAAATATAAACAGATGCTCACAACCGAGATAGATGGGGACTCTCTATCGGGATGGTTGTAGTGTGGTTTGGTATTAGCTTGTCTTGGCTATATAATCACATTAGTGCACTTGTGTGTATTGAGCAGGACCGCTTGAGATCGTTCGACTTATACTGACTTATAGGAGAACTTGATCTCAGTTATTATGGAAGTTCATGCTCTTAATCCCTATACAATAACCTCGACACGTAGGGCAGTATGTATTTCTTTGATTCATCAATGAGTGAGATTTACATGTAATTAAATCAACAAACTCGATGAGTTGGGAAGTAGTGTTGTCTCTATGGTGTGTTGTTGATTGTAGAAGGAATCCGTATCCGTCATAGGTTGATGATGTCCCCTTGAGGAGCTCATAAAGATTATCATGTAAATCCTGCAGGTGGAATTTATTCCGGCATGATAATGAGGTTGAGTGGTACTACTCTTGGATGAGATATTAATTAATTGAGTTGTCAGTAACTTAAATTAATTAATGGACATTGTATATCTTAAACATAGGGAGACTAACGGGCTCATAATAAGAAGGAGCCCAAAACATAATTTTGGGATTGGAAAGGCAGTGCAGTAATAATATTTTAGTGGAATATATTATTATTATTGGACTTAAGTATAAGCTTTGGGCTAAGCTTGGATACTTAAACCCAATGGAGGCCCAACCCAATTTCTCCTCCTGGTCTCTGCTGTAGCCCTTGTATATAAGTCACCTCACCTTATCTGGAACCCTAATCTAATTCATTATTCACGTATGATGAGGGTTGAGAGCAGATTGAGGAGGTCTCCTAGATCGTCGCCCACACGACGTCGAGATCGGACTTGGAACATACAGCAGAAGATCAGAAGGTAGTTTGCTGCTGTTATCCGCGACCTTGCGAAATTTGTATAAATTCGTACAGTACTCATAAATTGATGATCAATATACTGACAGAAAGCCATTGAAGAGAGGATCGTCTGAGCACAAAGATCATTCAATTCCGACATCAGACAAGGAAGTTATGGCTATTCTCGTGGGACTGCATAGTCTGCCAGCGAGAATCATCTTTCGTCAACATACCCTGGTGAATGGTAATTGTTTCTATGATTTATTGCTTCCGCTGTGATAGAAACGCATGGTATCCTAACGGGTCACGTTAATCAAACGATCGAACGCCAACACTCCAAATGAAAGAAGATCGACGATTCAAGTACTCTTAAATCGATTTATCTCTAAAAAATAAGAGGTTGAAAAACTAATTCATTTATAGAATTGAAAACTTAAGTTCTTTGAATTAAATCATTATTTCATATCAAACAACATTAAAATTAACTTCGTAAATATTTGTTAATTATTTAAATTTAGTGTATTAATATATTTATTTACATATATCTTAATAATTCAATTATGACATATGAATTATAAAATTTCCTTTCTTTAGTTCTTTTTATAATTTAAAACTAATAAAATTAATAATTTTATTTTAAATTTATGAATATTTAAAATAATATTATATATACACACACACACATTACATTACATTAGTTTCTTTAAAATAATAATTAATGGAAATAGAATTTTATTATTTAGTTAATTAAGAAATACTAAACCATAATCATGAGTAAAAAGTAATACTTCATTAAAATATTATTTATAATATTACGTATATTTAAAATATATACACACACACACATAAACTATTTAAAACATTTTAATAAATTTATTTTAATTAATTATAAAATGTTTAAACTTATTTTCCATAAATAATCTCTCTCTCTCTCTCTCTCTCTCTCTCTCTCTCTCCATATATATATATATATATATATATATATATATATATATATATATATATATATAAACTTTTTACATGAATGTCACATTATCAAAATTCAAATATTATAATTTATTTCAAATTCCTTACATTGATGAAAGAAATTGTCTATCTATAAGAAACCCATGTTATATATTTATTTATTAATTATATATTATTCTTATTTTTTATAATTAATAATCCATGTTATATAACGTAACAACACTGATTAAGAAGATTTTTTTTCTTATAGCTAGACAATTTCTTTCATCAATGTAAAGAATTTGCAACAAATTATAACATTTGATTTTAGATAATGTAACGTATAACTAAATAATGTAAAAAGTTAATATATACATAGATATATTCTAATTATTGAAATAATTTTCACTTGTATTTTTTTTAAATGTTACTTTATAACATAATATATTTGGAGCATTACTTTTTACACAGGATTATTGTTTAGAATTCTAACTAACTATATATATTAATTCTATTTCCATTACTTGTTGTTTTTAAGAAACTAATGTAATATATAAATATAATATAAATAAAATTAATTTGTATAAAATACTCTTTTAAATATTTATAAATTTGTAATGAATTTATTAATTTCATTTTTTAATTTAATTTTATTTTTTTCAAATTATATAAACAACTAAGAAAATAAATTTTATAATTCATATGTCATCATTGAATAATTAACATATATGTAAATAAATAAATATTAATATATATACTAAATTAAAAAAATTAATAAATTTTTACAAACTCAATTTTAATGTTATTTGATATGAAATAATGATTTAACTTAAAGAACCTAAACTTTCGATTCTATACATAAAATTAGTTTTTCAACCTCTTTTTCTCTAGAGGCAAATCAATTCAAGAGTACTTGAATCGTCGATTTGAATCAAAGATCCTCTATCACTTGAAGCATACTTGAATCAATATTTTAGAGGTAGATCTTAAGAAATACTTGAATCAATTTTTTTTCTTTTGAATAATCGATTCTTAAGATGTAAATTGGTTCAAGAATACTTGAATCGGTCATCTTACTCTTGAAAAATCAATTTTTAAGATGTAAATATATTCAAGAATACTTGAATCGATTCTCTTCCTCTTGAAAATTTTCTTAAGAGGAAATTCGATTCAAGAATACTTGAATCATTTCTCTTTCTTTTGAAAAATACTTGAATCGATTTTTTAAAGGTAGATCGAATCTCTACTTGATTTTTTTATCAAAATAAATTTTTATACTTTCAAAAATTAATTCTCTAGAGGAACTTGAAGAAAACTCCTATTCTCTTGGAGAATCGAATGTGTGTATTTTGAATGAATAATCAAAAATTCTTATTTATAGGTGGGGTGAGAGAGAATATTATATGGAATATTCTTTTTTCCTTTATATATATGATTTAATTTGTTATTAATTAATTAATTTATTGCATTAAAAGATTTTGAAATTAATTAATGATACCCAAATAAATAAATAAAGTATTGAAAATTTAATTATTACTAAAAATAAGAAATATATTATATAAAAAATAAAATATTAAATAAGAAAGTTAATTAAACTTAAATAAAGAAAACATTAAAAAACTAATAAAAATCCAAAAAATTAAAAAAATTACACGTAACATTGGACAATTAACATATATGTAAATAAATAAATATTAATATATATACTTAATTTAAATTATTAACAAATATTTACAAACTCAATTTTGAGGTTATTTGATATGAAATAATGATTTAACATAAAAAACTTAAACTTTCGATTCTATACATAAAATTAATTTTTCAACCTCTTATTCTCTAGAGGTAAATCGATTCAAGAGTAATTGAATTGTCAATTTGAATTCGTCGGTACTCTTTCACTTGAAGAATACTTTTATCAATATTTTAGATGTAGATCTGAAATAATACTTGAATCGATTTTTTTCTCTTGAAGAATCGATTCTTAAGATGTAAATCGATTCAAGAATACTTGAATCTATCCTCTTACTCTTGAAAATTTGATTTTAAGATGTAAATCTATTCAAAAAAACTTGAATCCATTCTTTTCCTCTTGAAGAATCGATTCTCTTCCTCTTGAATAATCGATTCTTAAGAGGTAAATCGATTCAAGAATACTTGTATCAGTTCTTTTTCTCTTGAAGAATACTTGAATTGATTTTTTAGAAGTAGATCGAATCTCTACTTGATTCACTTTATCGAAATAAATTTTTATACTTTCAAAGATCAATTCTTTAGAGGAACTTGAAGAAATGTCATATTTCTCTTGAAGAATCGAATGTGTGTATTTAGGATGAACAACCAAAAAGTCTTATTTATAGGTGGGGTTTGGGAGAATATTATATGAAATATCCTTTTTTCCCTTTATATAAATATATATATGTATTTAATTTGGTATTAATTAATTTGAAATTTTAATCATTACTAAAAATAAGAAACATATTATTTAAAAAAGAAAATATTAAATAAGGAAGTTAATTAATAGTAAATAAGAAAAATATTTAAAAAGGTATTAAAAATCTAAAAAAATTAAAAAAATTACACGTCACATTAGAGCGTTATTTAGACAATACGTCAGCAAGAAAAGATTATGTTGTACTATAGTTAAGATATATATACATATATATATATAGTGAAATTGGTAAATATTATTTCACTGAATACGGTTACATCAAGTACTTACGTACAATGCGAATACAAAATCTAACCAATCTATCCAACCTACTTAAGCAAAACGCTTAAGGTGAATAAAGAAAATACATTAAGGATTCATATACAAAGATGCTATCTGAATTTTGATTCTGTCTGCAATGTGGTTCGGGGACAGCACCCTTGTGCCAAACTGACGAGCATTCCTTTCCATCCAAATATATTAAATCATGGTAGCAAAGGTGATGAAAAGAAGTCTTTTTGCCTTTTTGTTGCTTCTGGTATCCTGCAATATCCTGCAATATCCAATCCATATTCTTACTTCATTCTAAATGTGTGTCGTATAAGGGGAATGAAAGAAGAGATGCAATGTAGTCTCCTGATCGAAGCAAAAACCACATCATTTGTCTTCTCCTATGCACCAAATCCTGTCCTTTGTAGCAACTCTATCTCTATGCACTAACCATAGTCTGAAGCTAAACTTCCTCACAATCCATTTGTGCCATATCTGTTTATAGACAAAGCTCAAGTCCGCTATGTACCTGCTCCTCAGATGGTCATACATACGTCTGGCTTTGAATATTCCATTGTCACAACACTTCTCCATAATATTAATCACTCCTTCATCTCCTTCTAATTCATTCCCTATGGCATTCCTAATGGCAATGAGCACTCTCCATAAGTAGGTAGAATTATTACCTAGAGAGGTCACTATCCACTGAAAAGATGAGAGGTAGACAGAGTGAATCCATTTCACCCAGAGAGATGAGGCTTCCCTGTGTACATCCAACAATGCTGCTGCCAACAGGGCCTTATTCCAAGTGGTGATGTCCTTCAACCCTAGCCCCCCCTGCAATCTTAGGTTGAAGGATGTCATTCCAACTCACCGGGCTCACCTTTGTTCCCCACAAGAACTTGCAAATAATAGTCTCCACCTTCTTGACCACCGCAATTGGGATTTTGATAATGCCACACCAAAAAGATAGAATATTATATATCCAAGAAGTTATCAGTTCCATTCTACCCATGAATGATAACAGTTTAGAAGACCAAGTTTGTATCATATTGTTAATGTCATTCAGAAGGGGTGTAAAATCCTCCACTCCTATTCTCTTGCTACAAAGAGGGATGCCCAAGTGTTTGAAAGGAATGATACCTATATTGAAAGGAAGAATCTGAGCAATCCTGCGTCGGACACGAGTCGAGACTCCCATAGTGATGAGATTGGACTTATGAGGATTTGCAGTTAGCCCAGAGACTTCAGAGAATTCTTTCAATATCCTTTCAGTACACTTTCCAGTTGCTACATCTCCATAACCCACAATGAGAAGAACATCCACAAAGATCAGATGTGAGATATCTACACATTTACAGATTCTAGAGTGGAACCTATACTCTTGAAGATCTACTGTTCTACTCATCGATCTACTAAGATACTCTTGCCTTTGAAAAAACCTTTCAGTTTGCCATTGATGAGTAGGGAGTATGAAGTAGTAATAACACACTGCTCAATCCAAGTACGAAAAGTAGAGGAAAAACCTAATCCTGTAAACAATTCAAAGATATATTTCCAGCTAACAGAGTCATAAGCTTTGGAAATGTCTACTTTGACTGCCATCCTAGGGGAGATATTCCTTTCCCTTTGTCCATATCCCCTAAAGATCTCCTCTGCAAGCATAACACAGTCTCTCAATTTCCTTCCTTTAATAAATCTAAACTGAGATTGATTTATTATGGAAGGAAGACAAGTTTTGAGTCGAGCTGCCAACATTTTCGAGATAATTTTATACACCGTGCTGCAACACAAAATGGGTCTAAAATCTTGGACTCTCGGCTCATGGCTCTTCTTGGGGATCAGATAGACAAAAGTAGCATTCATCTGTTTGAGCAGTTTTCCTTTTCGAAAGAACTCCTTCACCGCCGCCACCACATCTGCACCAACCACATTCCAAGCATTCTGGAAGAAAGCCGAGGTGTAGCCATCAGGACCACGAGATTTGTTTTTTTTGATTGACCACAATGCTTCCTTAATCTTTGCCTGATCAACCAGCATTTCAAGATTACTAACATCCACCGAAGAGAGTTTTAGTCCTTTATCCAACTCTTCCTACTCCACTGAATGAGAGATCGAGCTCTCTTCACCATGTATTGATTGATAATATGAGAGAAACGTATCAATCAACTCTTGGTATAAAGAGGTGGGTCCTCTATCAGTGTGAAGAGGATGAATACCATTCCTCACTTCGTTGCTACGAATAAGATAGTAGAAATACTTTGTAGCTCGATCCTGGTTCTTAATGTGCTTGTGCTTGAGAACCTGTATAAGAAAGTTAGCCTCACATTCCTTCAAGTGTTTTTATTTTTTAAGCGCTTCAGTCATCTCCAGATGTAGCTCATGATTATTCAGGCTCGACATAAAAAAGAGTCTGGAGATGATGCAGGTGTTCCTTTCCCCTAGCTACTCTTTGAAAAATATGGTAATAGTTCTGTTTATTCAACTCCTTCAGTGGCCTTTTTAGAAATTTCAATTTCTGGCAAAGAATGAATTGCTTTGTACCTGCTACATGAACCTGCCAATAAGAAGAAACAAGAGCAATAAAATTATCATGGTTAGTCCAAAAATTACAGAATCTGAAAGGTCTTATATAGAAGGGGCTCAGATTTTGGAAGGAGGTGATGAAAGGGCAATTGTCAGAATGAGTGCCCTGTGGAAGAAAAATGGTTTGTAGATCCTAACCCATACTCCTCCAAATCTTGCACGACATCACTCTATCAATTTTTGAGAATGAAGCTCGATTCGACCAAGTATAGAAACAACATGTTAAGTAAGTATCTTCCACTCCCAATATAGAGCAAGTTTCATGCATTTCCCTGGTCCCCGTATTTTGTGTAGCACTATTTCTTTCACCCTCAAATCTTACACAGTTGAAGTTTCCTCCTAGGATCCAAGGCAATGAGTTTGAGTGAAAAAGGGAGATGAGATGTTGCCACAAATTTCTCCTAGCAACATAGCGGTTGTGGGCATAGATGATTGAGATATAGAACTCTTTTGATGTTGTAAGACATCGAGCATTCATCAAAATGGATTGATCACTTAAGACAAAGTTATCCAATTCAAGTCGCATTGGATTCCAAACAACCACAATCCTACCACCACTACACAGTTCAAAGTTATGAATATGATTCCAACCAGGGAATACTTTCTTAACAACATAATCCACAGTCTGAAGAGAGAGCTTATTTTCAACTAAGCCTGTAATAACCACATCATGATCACGAACCAGTTTTTTTAGTGCATTGTGGGTTGGCGTGCGCCCCATCCCACGCACATTCCACATGAGTAGAGTCATGAAGAATATTCAGAGGATGGAATGCCTTACTCTGCAATTTTCTTGTTGATCCAGTCACCATAATCTTCAAACTATCCGTACACCTCTTTTCCTTCTTCTTTTGTATTACCAACAGATTTTGCTCGTTTATGTTTGTAATTCCTTCCTGTAGAGGCTGATGATGAAGATTCCCCAATGTATATCGGCACCCATGTTTGTTTGAACTTGTAGCCATAGTGCGGATTACCTTGAGCTGCTGGGGGAGTTTCATCAATTCATTCATGCTCATGCCCAATATGAGGAGAAAGATCTTCTGGAGATGTAAGCGGCTGTTGCCGGGCATACTGGCATGCAAGCTGGCTGAATTGGGCTTGAGATTAGATTTATTTGGGCTTATGTTATAATTCATGTGATTGGGGTTGGAGTTAAGGTTGGTCGGGTTGGAGTTGGATATGTTGGAAAAATGTTTGAGTAAGGGATTAAGGGTGGGCTTATGTTGATTGGGTTTTAAATTGGGCTTCGGGATAGGAGTAGGGTTGGGCTTAGGAAGAGGAATGTTAGGCATGTGGCCTCTATTCCTATTACGCTTCCTCTTACCTGGCTGGAAAGGTCGGTCATCCTCTCCATCATGCTGTTGAGTCTCCTCACTGCGACAATATTCATGAGTGAGGTCTCCCAGAATATTGCAGACGTTGCAAAATTTGGGATTGAATTCATACCTAATCCTCTACTGAAATCCCCCAAAGCAATTTTTTATCCAAATGTGATCAAGCAGCAATTTGGACGCCTCAATATATACCAAGACTAGAGCAAATGAGACGTGTTCCTTGTTGGTAGTGTAGTAATCCATCATAATGGGTTCTCCTATAGCATAGGCGATTAGACTCAGGCGATCAGATGCCCAATATTTGAGTGGGAGAGAAGGAATTGAATCAAGATTGAAACGATAGCAAGTCCTTCTTCATCGAATTAGAAATCCTCCGGCATCCTTCTTAATATCAGGTAGATGAAATTTCCATCATATAGACCATTCTGTAGTACCTTCTGGACATCATCTTCATTGTTTAATTTGAAGATAATCCAGCCACTGTCATGACTGAAAACACGGACTTCTACTTCCTATTTATTGATGATATCTTTAACAACTTGGAATCATATATATCTTTCCATGAAACAGCCAATAAAGGTATATTTCCATCAATCATTCTCATCGTGAAGCATGTGGTCTGGGATTTCCATAATTCCTTGTTCAGCAGGCGGGTTAAATGTAAGAGTATGGTTGGGGTTGGGGCGAAGATTGATGTTGACTGGAACATAAGGAGGAGGGGAAGGATGGGTTGGGGATGGGGGGGGAAGAGGAGTGTAGGTTTTGTGTATGAGTGGGAGAAGGACGATTGGGGGGTGGGAGAGAAGATGGCGGATGAGAATAGGAGGGATGAGGACGAGAGGTTTGAGGGCCATGATGTGGGTTTGAATGCTGAAGATCCAGGATGGAGTGAAGTAGTAGCTTCAGCTGAGAAGCTTTACCGAAAGGAAGAGTATTGGATTGTAAAGGAGTAGTGGGATGAGAGGGGGTGTGTGAGGTTTGGGATTGAATGGGGTGAAGGCGACTATCCTGTACTTCGGTGATGGATTTATCAGAAAAGAGGGAAGGATATGGAGTGTAGGGGAAGGAGTAGATTGCGGCATGGATGGGCTAGCTAGAAAATTAGAGAGTATGGGGAGAGATGGTGGGGCAACAGGGTGCAGATGGATTGGAGCAGCCACCAATTTTTCCCTAGATTCAGCCATGGCCATCGAAGGAGAAGAATGGGAAGAAGGGCCCACCAGAAAAGAAGGGGGTGGGTAAGAGAGATGGAGGGGGTAGGGGGAGGGTAATAGGAGAGAGAGAGGATTTGGAACCCAATAAAGTGTCCTTAAAGGATAAAGGGTTGGTGTGGATTCTTTGATGTGCAGTAGGACAGGTGGAAATAAGGGGAAAAGAGTTTGACTTTTTGGATAAAGAAGAGTAGGTGTCAAGATCTCTTGCTTCAAATTGGACAGGTTGCGTAAAGCTTCTATTATCCCTATCCTTTCTGGTACCATTATTCACTATCTCTAAGGCTGAAATCAACTGCGAATTCAAAATAGGATTTTGAGTTGAAGAAATTATCGGCAATCTGAGAAATCTGATTGGGAATCATGACTGTGCTTCACTTTATCCGTTTTGTCACCTATGAACTCAAGGAGTGCAGATCGTGGCTCTGTCATCGCTATATTCCCAAGAAAATTTTCCACCGCAGAGGCGGCGGCCGGAGGCTTCAATGGAGTATTTACTTTTGAAATTCTACATCCTGACTTCTTTGCTTCTAAGATCATTTTTGGAATAGCTGGGGATTCCAAGATCGTCGGTATGCTCGCTGGGGAGTCCATCGGCAATGGAGCAATTTCCGGCGACTGAATCAACTCAGAGTGAAGATCTGGAACTTGGCACAGCAGCTTAGTATCATCAACTTCCTCCACTGACTCCGTTATTGCTCCTTTCTGAGATTCGACCACATCATCACTTAAGTATCCTTCAACAACAGCAACTGGTGGAAGATCTAAAATAGATAAATGAGTGTTGAGGGGGAAATCTATCAGAGGAGAGTCCAACAGCTTTGTGGAGGGAGTAATTTTAATATTCACATGGTGTTTCTTCTTACTACATCTCCTATTTCGTTTTCCACTAGAAGAAGTGGAAGGAGCGAATCTCTATCTCCTGGTCTTCATGAATAACCAAGAGCACCCCAACAAGTTTTGATGGAGACTACACAAGTGTAGTCAGTTCACTGACCTCCATCGATCTTGTTGGGGAGGAGATGAACAGGGAATGGTAGAGAGAATGGAGAGAAATGTTTTAGAGAGAGAAAAGTATTTAAGATTTTTTTTCATCAATTATATATATATATATATATATATATATATATATATATATATATATATATATATATATATATATATATATATATATATATATATATATATATATATAGTGACGGAGCCATGGATGGGGAAACTTCTTTCCTCTTCCCTGTATCGCCTGATTCGATTTGTGCTTGGAACTTCACCTTAGAGCTCAATCTTAACTTCCTAGAGGATGGAGGGATAAGCTTTGTGGCCTTTCTCGGCATGGCTGCTTCGTTACTCTTAGTCAGGTTCATCGGACGTAGGAAGAACGCCGACCGAAATGACCCAAACTCTACCTGAGGCACTAGAAGTTAGAGATTAGAGAGAGCATTTTTAGATAGAAAAAGTTAAAGAGAAACGAGTGTGATAAGTGAGTGGCGGAGGTTGGAACTCGTTTGAAATTTGAGTGAATGATATATTTGTAGCTTGCGGAGTAGGAGCACTTGCGGGAGGAAAAGACGGAGATGGCGGCCGACGCGCGGGGATCAACGATTTAATTTGGGGATCTTCTTGAGAAATCCTAGATTTCCACGTTTTAATCCATATGCAGAGATGTGAGATCCTATTCCACCAAATATTGGTAGGATCGGTTCCACTGAAGTCTCTCTCATAAAATATTATAACACTTATCAAATTAGGTAATAAGATCTTAAATATATGAAATACTCCATAAATAATTAAAATAACATAATATTCATAGCATAAAGCAACTTATATTAAAATTATTTTGGGACACAAAGATTTCACCTTGTGCATATCTTTTTACATCTTTATATATATATATATATATATATATATATATATATATATATATATATATATATATACTAGTATAAAACCCGCGTAAAACGCGGGATCATTAAATTATTACTCTTATTTTTATAATTAGATAATTTGTGTTAACAGCATTTATTAATGAGATTTTTTTTATAACTAGACAATTTCTTTCATCAATGTAAAGAATTTACAACAAATTTTAACATTTGACATTTAATAACTTAACATATGACTAAATCTTGTAAAAAGTTAATATATATTTACATAGTATATTCTAATTATTGAAAAAATCTTGAGTTGTACTATTTTTTTTTTAATTTTACTTTATAACATAATTCAATTGAAAACTATTTATTACTCCCACTATCTCTCTAAAAGAATGTGCAACTAAATAGGGGCAATTTTATCTCTTGCTATATATTTATATAGTTGTTATTATTTAATTTTTTTCATTGTATTTAGGTGCAATTATGATCAATGTATGCAACTCTTAGTAATAAATCATTAATTTTACTGTTTGTTTAAAATAAATATCAATTATATATAAATATTTTCAATTTACTCTTTTTTTTCTACATGATTTGATTTAATACTAATTAATTTATATTTATCGAATGATTTAATGATACTAAAGTAAATAAGTCATAATAAGTATATAGGAAAAATAAATAAATAAATAGTAAGACTATTAAATATTATTTTTAAGTAACCAATGTAAAATAAATAAAATATTTATATATACATAATATAAATAAAATTAATTTATATATAATATTCTTTTAAACATTCATAAATTTATAATGAATTTATTTATTTATTTATTTTCTTTAAATTTATTAGTTAAAACAAATAAAGAAAATAAATTTTAAAATTCGTATGTCATAATTGAATAATTAAGATACATGTAAATAAATAAATATTAATATACTAAATTTAAAAAATTAACAAATATTTACAAACTCAATTTTAATGTTATTTGATATGAAATAATGATTTAACTTAAAGAACTTAAGCTTTCGATTCTATACATGAATTAGTTTTTCAACCTCTTATTCTTTAGAGGTAAATCGATTAAAAGTGCTTGAATCGTTGATCCTCTTGAAGAATACTTGAATCAATATTTTAGATGTAGATCTTAAAGAATACTTGAATCGATTTTTAAGAGGTAATACTTGAATCGATTTTTAAGAGGTAATACTTGAATCGATTTTTTTTGTTCTTGAAGAATCGATTCTTAAGATGTATCTAAATCGATTCAAGGATACTTGAATCTATCCTATTACTATTGAAAAATTGAATTTTAAGATGTAAATCTATTCAAGAATACTTGAATCGATTCTCTTCTTTTGAAGAATAGATTCTTACGAGATAAATTGATTCAAGAATACTTGAATCAGTTCTCTTCCTCTTGAAGAATACTTTAATTGATTTTTTAGAGGTAGATCGAATCTCTACTTGATTCTATCTATTGAAATTAATTTTTATACTATCATAAATCAATTCTCTAGAGAAACTTCAAGAAAGCTCCTATCCCTCTTGGAGAATGTGTGTTTAGAATAAATAACCAAAAAGTCTTATTTATATGTGGAGTGTGAGAGAATATTATATCGAATATTTTTTCCCTCTATATATATATATATATATATATATATATATATATATATATATATATATATATATATATATATATATATATATATATATATATGATTTAATTTGATATTAATTAATTTATTGCATTAAAATATTTAGTAATTAATTAATGACACCCAAATAAATAAATAAAATATTAAAAATTTAATCATTATTAAAAATAAGAAACACATTATTTAAAAATTAAAAAAACCAAAAAGTCTTATTTATAGGTGGGGTGGGAGATAATATTATATGGAATATTTTTTCCCTTTATATATATGATTTAATTTGAATTAATTAATTTATTGCATTAAAAAATTTAGTAATTAACTAATAATACCCAAATACATAAATAAAATATTAAAAATTTAATCATTATTAAAAATAAGAAATACATTATTTAAAAATAAAATATTAAATAAGGAAGCTAATTAAAAGTAAATAAGGAAAATATTAAAAAGTGTATTAAAAATCTAAAAAATTGAGAAAATTACACGTCACATTGGAGCGCTCTGTAGATGGCACGTCATCAAGAAATGTTTCTGGTATAGTATACTTAATATATATATATATATATATATATATATATATATATATATATATATATATTATGAAATACGCGTACTACACGGGATCATTTAAGTATTATTCTTATTTTTTATAATTAAATAATTCATTTCATATAATGATTCAACATTAATTAGGGGAGATTTTTTTTTATATAGCTAGACAACTTCTTTCATTAATATAAAGAATTTGCAACAAATTATAACATTTGACTTTTGATGATGTGATATATAACTAAATCATGTAAAGAGTTAATATATACGTACATATATTTTATTTTTTTGAAAAAATGACTTTTTTTTAAATGTTACATATATTACAATTGAAAACTATTTATTACTCCTTTTGTCTCTCTAAAAAATGTGCAACCATATAGGGATAATTTTATCTTCTTGTTGTGTATTTATGTAGTTGATAGTATAATTTTTTTCATTATATTTGATTGTAATTGCTTGTTCACAATTTTGTATGTGTCCCCAAGTGTAGGAATCAATTGTATTTCCACGTGTGACCAAGTAAAAAATAATATCGTCTAATTATGACTATTCTAATTTAAGACAAATCTAGTTTTTAAAGAGAATTACCTAAATTAACTATGCAGAAAATAATTACTAAAAATAATAAAATAGAAAATAATTAAATATGGAAAGTATTCAAGAGAGAAGATAGACAACACTACGAAATCCAGTTAAATTGGTCAAATCAAATCACTAGGCAATCAGTTAAAATCCCTGCAGTTCTTATGAAAGCAATCACTTAATTATGTTAAATCTCTTTTTTAAAGTAAACTTAACACATAAATCACCCCTCAGATACAGAAGAATAATTCCTACTCAATTTCTAGATACTTCGTGCAAAATTACATTAAAGGCTAGAGCACTAGACTTCCCTTTATAGGTAATTAAGAATTAAACCCCAATTCCCAGCTAACAATCTAAGAAACCAAATTCTCTAGAATGGTAATTGATAGATATATTAAGTGTCTTATATTAATTATTCTAATGAATAAAGGTTATATTTTTAGATCCCCTTTACCCATAATAGATTGACAAATATAATTCTTATATAATGCAAGCAATAGGCATAAGCATGCAAAAAGCATTGACATACACATGAATAAGGACAGATTATATAAGACAAAAATATAAGTCCCAAATCAAAGCATTAATAATGGAATAAGTATACTGTAGGTATCCAACCTTAAGTCTAGATCATCAATTCAAAACAACTTAACCTTCAGAACCTAGTACTATCTAAGAAGTACTAGCTCATGGTGTTACAAGTAACACACATGGTTAAGTATGAAAACATATTATCCAAACTAAAGAAAGAAAGAGTAAGAAAAATCCTAAATATGGTGTGATTCTCCGTTCTCTCCTCTGTGATTCTAAACCTCCTTGTTCTCCTTCTAAAATAAGCAATACTGATGAACTCTCGGGGACTGGTGAATATGATGGTGAATTGTGGAAAGGTGTGCAGAGTATGGAAAAGTATGTATGGATGTGGATAATTATGGAGAGTTAGGGTTTGGAACACCCCAAGGGCTTGTTTTATAGTTGAAGGCTGATAAAATTCGTATTCTACATCAAAATAGGGCTTTTTCACGTCAAAACTTCTTATCCGGACTCCGATTGAGGTGATTTTTGCGCTCATGCAATCCTCTCTTCCTTAGATTTCTATCAATATAAAGAACTCACAAAAACTCTAACATTTGAATGGAACGAGTCGTGCAAAAGTGTCACGAGTCGTGCTGGTCGGCACAGCTTGCTCATCTTCACCGTTTTGATCATAACTCTCTCATTTGATCTCCAATTGAGGGTTTTCTTGAGCCAAAATGACCTTTTCTTCTGTAGATTTCTAACCATGTATCACATGATCAGTTTATGCTTCTACATAAATACAAAAAAATTATGCAAATTGGACATGCGTTTGGATGCCCACCATGTGAAAACAACCAGAGTTTCTATAAAAGAGGTGGTTTCAATCAACAAGAATGGTGGAAGAGCTTAGTGAATGATGGGATGGAACAAACAAGTTATGTTTTCAGTGTTTCAAAGGGAACTGCAATCCGAAACCCGGTGATGAGATACCTAGAAATGATTGTTTCTAGCACCATCTTAGGAAGATTCGAGGGTGGAACTGTATGAGAGAAATAGTTGTATATCATGTTCTACATCTACAATGAGCGACTGTTGAATGTTGCAGCACATTTTGTGCACCATGCAGAGAGAGTCGCCAAGATACAATCATCTCAGGGTTTGATGTTAGGAGGCATGATTACCATGATTGCTCAAGGCTTGGGAATAAACCTTGCTGGAATGGAGAATAGGATGGTTAGTGATGGCTTGAACTATCAACAGTTGATGAGGATGGAGTTCTTGTCTGTGACTGGAAATCAATACTGTTTGAGACAAGAGAAGGGAGCACCGTTTCCTTTGCCAGCTCCAGAGCTCACTACAGTTTACACTTGAAGGAAGTATGCCAATCTGGCGATGGCTAGTGCTAACCACTCAAGGGTTGTGAGAGCTTTTCACAGAAAGAATAGAGATGAAGTGGAAGAGGTTCTCAGACAGATGAGGGTTGAAGAGAACCTCGAACTAGCTAACTTGAGAGCAGAGCCAGTGCCTATGGACGGTGATGAGCAGGATGCACCACCGGAGCTAGTGGAGTTTGATGAGCAAGTTCCTGATCCGCCACAATTTGAGGAAGAAGAGCAGCAGCCACCAATGGGTCCAGAATAAGGGAATGATCGATGGAATTACATGATGGATGAGGTGCGAGATATGAGGCACGTACAGCAAACTTACGGAGCACAGATCAGGGAGATCCAAGAGATCTAGCAGGAGCATGGAGCGCATATTCAGGACCTTAGAGCTGGACAGCGTTGGAGGGAGTGTTACGAAGAACGGTCATGGGTGCACTCCAACAATATGGAGGAGATGATGACGATGATGTTCAACTTCCATTTCTCCGGATCTCCTCGTGCATACATTCCATGGAATGCCTATCATCCACCTCCACCTCCAGAGCCATGAAGGGAGTACTTTGACTGCTAGGCACTTCCATTCATTCATCTTAGCTATGATTAGACTTTTTGAAGGATTCTTGAATTTGATTTGATTTGGTAGATGGGATTGTACTTAAATTGTTTATTTTTGGGAGGTTTCCTTTACTTTGGGATTTTATTTTAGTTTTATGCGATTTACTTTTTGTTATTTTTGGTATTTTGGTTTGATTTTCATTATTTGGATGTGATGGGAATTTGATCTTAATTGTTATGGATGTGAATTGATGTGTTTGATATTTTGAGATGGATGATTTTGTTCATGCATGTTATGTGTTTGTTTTATTGTTTGGTGAGTCTTTGACTAATGTGTTTTGTTTATGAATTTTTATTCTTGTAGGGATGGTTTGGTGGTATTGTTCTTGGGAAGGTGTGAGTGTTTTGAATGTGAGCTATGATGCATTGTTTGTGATGAGTGATGGCAAGTATGTTAGTGGTTTCTACTTGATTGAAATTTTGACATGAACTACTTAATTTATTCAATTTTGAGAAGTATGAAGGGTAATTAGGTTTCTTTTGGTCCAAGCAAAAGCTTATGAGAATTGAGCCTCAATTGTGCCTCCATGGTTAATTCTTGATGAGAGAACCGGTTGTACCTAGACAAATTAGAACTTGCTCATGGACTATAGGAACGAAGCCCGAATGGTTGAGATTTGTGAAATGATCTTAGAACATCCTTGTTAAATGAAGTCATAGCCATAAAATTCCTTACCAAAAACATGATCCCTAGTAAGCCACTTTGAGCCTATGAGCCTTTTTCTTTGTAATTTGAGCACAATACAAGCCTTTAAAACCCACTTGAGCCTTATATATATAACCTATGTGTGGGTGAATAAGGAGATGATGGTTTGCAAGGTTTGATGTGAGAATTGTACTAGAGAAGAAAGGAAATGGTAAACAAGCAAAAGAAGGATGAAAAGGGCTCACGCAAAATGAACATGTAACCTCACATCGAGAAAAAGGGGCAAAATCAACAAAAATATGCTCAAGAAAATTCAAAAGTTGAAATAAAGGAAGCATGCAAATTAAAAGAAGTTCAAGAAATCCAAGGAATGATAATGATTAGTGCTTGTGATTAAAGGAAAAAACAAAGGAAGCTTGAAAGTAAAGGAGATGGAGAAAAGAATCATATCTTCGATTATCCATACTTGAATAGTCATTATTATCCAAAGTTCCTTACCTTACCAAAGAGCCTAAACATTACATCCTAAGATAAAGACCTTTTTGATCACTTATTGAAATTAGGGTGGCTTGTGAACATAGTCTATGAGCAAGCCTATGGTGAGTCGGTTCTAATCGGTTGATGAGTGATGTTCAAAACCCTACTCTATAGAGTGTTAAGTGAATATGATATCATATGAGAGACATGGATTGAAAGGGGTTTGATTACTCTTTTGTCATTCTTAGGATTGAACTTGTTAATCTTTCATGTTTAAGTTTGATGATGTAGGGATACTTAATGTAATTTTGTAGTCCTTATTACTTATGATGCGTTGTGGTTTATGTTCATTAGGTGTTTTTCTAGGTGAAAATTACACCTCTTTGTTTATCATTTTTCATTGTTCGAGGACGAACAATACTTTAAGTTTGGGGGTTGATCGTTGTTATTTTCACCTAGATTTTAGTTTATTTGTTTGTGGATTTTTGGATATTTTTATCCGTATTTGTGTGATTTTTGGTGGAGTTATTGTTGTTTTGAGAAATGTGGTATGAATTAATGGAATTGTGGAAATGAGCTTAAATATGTGTAAAACAGGTCAAGAAATGAATAAAAACGGAGTCGGGAGCGAAACGGAGATGGAGAAACAATGCATACTTGTGTACGGGCCGTGTGTGGAACACGGCCCTATAACAAATGGTCGTGTATTGTCATAATAAATTGCTGCTCGCCCAGGAGGAACGTCGTGTGTTGGTGCACGTGCCGTGCGTTGCTGCACGCCCCATGTGTGGAACACAACCCTATAAGAAGAAGTCGTGTATTGTTAGAAAATGCTACACGCCCATGACTGAGGCTGTGTAACGCAGCTCGAGCCATGTCCGGAAGCACGCACAACATGCCGAAGTAGGTGTACCCTACACGGGCCGTGCGCTGCTACACGGGCCGTGTAGGTGCAAAAACTTGTGCAGTTTTCAAAATATTCCAGAAGCTTCTAGAAGGTACATTAGTGATATAAAAGGGTGACTTGTGAGAAATTTGAGAGGGGAGATCATTTCCAGAGCAGTTACACACACTCCACACCACATTTTCTCACACACTAGATCCATAATCCATCTCTATACATTAGATCCATCCAATTTCTATTTGATCTCCACAATCCATAAATCCATCATCCAATCCATCCATCCACCATTTGAGAAGAGGAAAGAATCAAGGATTGAAGGAGTTAACATATTGAAGAGAAGGAATGTTTCTCCATGAAAGGGAAGCTAATCTACTTTTTAATTGTTCATTTTCTTCTTATTTTGGCTCAAATGGAACAAAGCTTGATTTGTAATGGTATAAACACAATGTTTAGTGGCTAGTCCTACAGTAGGGCTAATCATATGAATGGTTGAGATGAAGAGTTAGATGTGTAGAACTTGAGTAGTAATTTGAATTAAATTGTGGATTTCCTTTTATGATATATCAATCATGTTTCATTTCAATACTTGTGTGATTAAATTCTCTATTCATAGTGTTAGGATGACCATTCCAATGTTGTGAGTGGATGTTTAATTGAATCATATATTGAAATATGCATGCATGTTAGTATAAGGGGAGGTAAGTCATACCCTCCTTAGGCTTAGAACATTCATAGAGGGACACTTAAGAAATTGAGTGAAAAGAACCAACTTATGATCATAGTAACTTAAGGGAATTGAGATTAAGACCAATCCTAGGAGACTTAGACTTATAAAAGAGTCGAGAACATAATTGTCTTGGCCATAGGGTTAGGGGTAAAATTGTTATTGCTTTTAGTCCACAAAAATTAATGAAATTCACCATCAAGAGTTTTGCATATCTAGCTCAAGTCTTAACCATGATTATGATTAGCCTTGCTCTCTTCTCTAGTGAATTCTATCTCCATTCCATTCATCACTTGTTTGTTGTTTGATCCATTACTTTGTTAGTTTAAATTCTAGTTGATTAAGTAGAGAATTAAGTAGTAGTTTTATATACAAAACCTTCAAACTATCATCCTTACAAAGTATAAATCAATGGAAAATCCAGATACAGGCATTAGTTTACTTTCCCTTGGGACGACATTATTATAAATTTTGTACTTGGTCACGCGTTTACTCGATGATAGAGTCTCTTACTCTTACACATTTTTACAACAAATGCGACTAAGAACAGTGTTAAATAAATTTAAAGTGTTACTATGAGGTGTTATTTAATGCTACTTATGTTGTAGTACGGATTTCTTCTACAATCAACAGCACACCATAGAGACAACATTATTTTCCAACTCACCGAGTTTGTTGATTTAATATATAAATCTCACCCATTGATGAATCAAAGAGATATATACTGGCTTACATGTCAATGTTACTGTATAGGGATTAAGAGCATGAACATCCTTAATAACTGAGATCAAGTTCTTCTATATATTCAGTATAAGTCGAACGATATCAAGCGGTCCTGCTCAATACACACAAAGCATATATACTAATTTGATTTTATAGTCAAGACAAACTAATATCAAATCACACTACAACCATCCTGATAGATTATCTCTGTCTATCTCGGTTGTGAGCATCTACTTATACTTTATATAAGAAACTGACAATATGATCTTCCGTGCAATGTCGCACACCATATTATCTACAGTATAAAGTAAGTGGACTTTTGCAATAACATATAAATAAATTATAATATGCAAAATGTTTGATCATATGATTCTCATTTCAAATAAATTATAAAATATTGTTCAAACAAAAGCTAGACTTTTAGTATACAATCTAACACCATCGTCATTTTTCATGATTATAGTCGTGTTCAATTGCTTCACCCATTTTTATACTATTTAATCATGTTTTATTTTCTTTTGACTATCGGAGCCACTTTTTGAAGCTCTTTTTGGCAAGCCGCATGTTTGGCATTTTATTTTCTTGTTCCCCTTCTCCCTTTCTCTTTGTCCCCCTTCTTATTTTCTTTTGCATTTTTATAATATTGCATAATTAAAAATTTTTATGATGTTTTTGTCATGACCCCATTTTTCTTTCACCTAAAACAATAAATAAATACTTTTCTTTTCATTTCATCAGTAATTTTTATAAAATTTTGAGATTGGTCACAAAGCAACTCATTACGCCAGCCCAACAGGTCATCATCCATGTATACAACTTTCAGGATTTGAAGGAACCCCAACCACCAGTCTCGTGTACAATTTACCTACAATGCATAAACTAGTGAGATAAAACTCATTAAGTAGAAATCATGCATGACAGTGCATGAAAATGCATTTTTCTAGGCCATCACCCTTTTTCTAATCTTTCTAGCTGGTCTATTTTATTATGAAAATCATTCACGTTGCGGGATCCCCATGACATACTTATGATATGCACCAGCAATGAGCTTATCACTTGATTTATCAATTTCACAATATAAATATGGAACTGTTGTGAGGACTATCATCTTGTGGCCCAACAAGCTTCCTGCCGCTCATCATGTGTCTCTCTACCAAGAATCATATCCCACCATAGAGTCCCACTGGTTCAGTCTGAGGATCCACCTTTCCTGACAGCCCGCTAGGGTCCATCACAAACTGACCACTTGCTGCTCGGAAGTCCCCTCACTGAACACCACTCTCTCTCACACAATAATTCAAGACGGTGGCCTATTCTAGGTAGCCTACTCTTGGTTTCCCTAAGTCACTCCTTCCTAGGTCGCCCCTTCCACCACTCAATGCATATATAGTGGCAGCAGAAACCATTAGTATCTTATTAATTTTAAAAAAACTCTTTTCATTATTATGCATGGTATGCAAGTAGGAGAAATTATGTATATATCACATATTAATTAAGACATCAATATCAACATTTAATTAAAATAGAATAATTTTTCATCTAAGATCATACAAATCTTCATTTAGAACAATCATTGATCACAGAAACCAACAAATATAAAATAACGATAATATCTCAAATCACATAAATCTGCAACTTGTATCACATATTAATCACAAATAATTCATAACGTAATTAAACTAATCAGAATTAATCCATAACATAATTATCACACTTTAATCACAAATAATTCACACACAACATGTTTATGTATTGTAGTTGGACTTCTACTTACCTGAACTCCGATATAGAGTAATACTATATACCTCGTGAAGAACTGTAACTAATCTCTTTCTTCCTGTTCTGCCATGCCTCCCTCTCTCTCTCTCTCTCTATCATTTTCTCTCTTTTTTCTTTTAACAACATGCTTGCAGTCGGTTTACTGACTTAGTCATCACTCCCTAACTATTATTACTATTTACTATATATAGTAAATTCATATTATTATTATATTATTATTATTATCCATTATTAATAACATGTGATGAGAGTGATATTTCACGTATTTTGAGCTCGGATTAGTGTGGAAATTGAGTATGATTTGGTCTATTTTCAAGACAGATTGGGATGTTTATGGAAAATCCACGAATCAGATGCTACTGAGCTATTTGAGTATTTTTGTACAGGAAAATAGGTTATAGGTGCTCAAAATTGGAAAACACGTTTTTTTGAGGTACAGTTCAACTAGAGAATGGTCGTTCGACCATGCTCAGGATGGTCGAACTACAGAGATGAAGTTGAATTGGAACGTTTCAACTTATAAAGTGGTCATTTGACCAAGGAGATCCCGTTCGACTAAGTGAAACCTGGTCAAACCACATAGGTCAAATGGCGAACATGAAGGCGAAGTTCAATTTACAGACATGTTGTTCGACCAAGAAGGTCCCGTTTGATCAAGCCTAGTCTAGTCAAATGGAGACACATCAGTGCTGAAACATCGGGATTTCCACCTCCAGTGTGTGCATGTGCATGTTTTCGACGAGAAAGTCCAGTAAAGGTCCTTGAGGAGAAGTTACAAGTATAAAAAGGGGTTCCAATCACATAAAAAGGGAGTTAGATTCCACATCCATCCAACACCACATCCAAACCCTAACTCCATCCACATGAGCTATAGAGAGAGATTCGTGTAGCGAATCAAGTGAGAACCAAGTGAAGATTCAAGATGGAGCGAGAAGCGATGGTGCCCATATCTAGGGTTTACTTCGCAACTTAGTCTTTCTTCTAATTTTCAAGACTATGGGTAAGATCTATCCAAACACCATGAAAGTTCTTCGAATCATCATGGGCTATAACTGCTTTGGTAATTCTAGGATTATGAAGGTTTTTATCTAGTTAATTGAACTTCCGTGTGTATACTCCGTACAACACTACTTTTGGATTTATTTTATATAAGACTTTGTTTTATTAATTCATACTCAGAGTCATTTTGTGTATCATTAATTATTATGTAGAGTCTAAATACATATCTTGGTTATTGAATGAGTGCGTTTACTGCTGAGCAGAATTACACGTTATGATTCTAAGTGAGTGGGCTCCAAAGCTTCATTAGAACTATCTTATATTAATACTTATTAATTGAATTGAATTCGGATTAGTAAGTAGGATGAAAAAAATAATAATATGGTACCTATATAAAGGGAGATCATATCAGGTTAAAGTACTTAGTGCATTGGAAATAATTGATACAGATGGTACCTAGAAATGGGGGGTAATTATGTCTCTTGCTCCGAGGTAATTCATAGGTGTTACATGCTTATATGCTTGTGTATATAAAGTAGATTCGCATGGTTTAGTGATGCGTCCATATTCCACAAGGTAGAGTCGGATATTGACACATGGAAGCGAGATTAATTAGTGAAACTGGATGGCCCGAAGAGCTACCTATCTTCTCACTTGTCAACTCTCATTTATTTCTATTGTCTCTATTTTATTTGTTATTTTACTCTGTTTATTAGATTATAACTATTCTCCACTTAAATTGCCAACAATAGTTTCTCTTAATTTAGATAATAATAAATTGGTAACCAACTATCCTTTGGGTTCGATAATATAACTTGATCGCTTTTCTAAGTTACAATACCATCCTTCATACTTGGGGATTAATTGAGTGTTGAAAAAATGCCTATCAAGTTTATTGCGTCATTGTCGGGGACAATTGTCCTTATCAAAATTATTGTTGCTATTTTATTTGAAACTATTCCATACTTGTCTTTAGATTCTAACGTTATATTTTTCTTAGGTATATGCACACTAGATCTAAGGCAGGAACATTAACGCCTTTTGATCTGGACATTGGAGCATCATCAAGGAAGAAGAAAGCAAAGAAAAAGAAGAACAAGAATGTGGAAGAAACGAAACTTTTAATCTAGGAGTTGAAGTTGAAGTGCCGAACTCGGAAATGATTGAAGCTGCAATCGAAAATAAATCGAAAGCAGAAGCAGTCAATATGGCAGGTTTAGAGAGGCCATATCCGGACAATGTTGCCATCCGTAAAGTCTTTAAGAATAACGGAGGGGGCAATGTGGGGCTGTTAGGAACACGTGGAGCCGATGCCGATTTTTATCTTCATTCCGCTCTTATCAGCATGATAGAAAAGAACTCCTTCGCTGCAGGAACTTTCAAGGATCCTCAACAGCATCTTAATAAGTTTCTTGGATATGTAAATACGCAAAAAGATGCAGGAACTCATGAAGATGTGATGAGAATTATGAGAGTGATGATTCACATATTGAAAGCTTTGATTTTTGTGGAAATTGAGTACGATTTGGTTTATTATTGAGACGAGTCAGGTTGTTTATATAAAAGCCATGAATCATATGCTACTGAGGCTATTTGAGCGTATTTGTACAGGAAAACAAGTCTTAAATGCTCAGAATTAGAAGACACAATTTTCAAGGCAATTTTCAAAGTGTCGTTCAACCGGGAGGAGTTGTTCGACCAGAATCAGTGAAGTTAAAAAATGGGTACAAGTCAAACGAAAGGCATTTAAGCTTACAGAGAGGTCATTCGACTAGTGAAGTTTGTTCGACCAAAAGAAGTCGGGTCGAACGAAGAAAGTTAAGTCAAACAAGGAGTAGAGACGAAGTTTAGATTATAGATGTGCAGTTCGACCAGCATTCGACCAAGAGGTACCATTCGACCCCGCCAAGTTCGGTTGAACGATGAGTATAAAAAGAGGTGCCGATCATACCAAAAAGGGAGTTAGATTCCACATTCATCCTACACCACATCCAAACCCTAACTCCATCTGTAAGAGCAGTTGAGAGAGATTCATGCAGCGAATCAAGTGAGAACCAAGTGAAGATTCAAGACGGAGCGAGAAGTGACGACGCCCACATCTAGGGTTTACACGCTTGTCTACTTGTGTCTATATAGTAGATTTGCATGGTTTAGTGATGCGTTCATATTCCACAAGGCAGAGTTGGATATTGACATCCAGAAAGGAGATTAATTAGTGAAACTGAATGGCCCTAAGAGCTACCTATCTTCTCACTTGAGAAACTCTCATTTATTCTCTACTGTTATTTATTTTAATTGGTACTTTAATTAATTATTTATTTTTTACTTAATCATTACAACTTTATTACCATATTAATCTTAATAAGATTAGATTATAATTAAATTAATAATAATATGTCATTTGGGTTCGATAATCACTTGGTCGCTTATCAAAGCTATAATAGCATCCTTAACACTTGGGTATTAATATTGTGTATTGAGAAAACACTCATCAGAGGATCATCTTATTTAAGTTCTTGCTTACTAAAGAGCGAGAGATTGGTACGATACTCTTAGAGCTGCTGAATGTACTATATGGGAGCAATTTAAAGTGAAGTTCTTTGAGCGAGAAATCAATCAATTTGCTATCAGTGGTAATGAGAACTTTCATGAAGCATGTGATAGATTTAAGGACATGCTTAGAAGGTGTCCATAGCTTGGATTGTCAAAAGCTCAGTATATCAGTATCTTTTATAATGGGTTGGATTGTGATTCTCGTGTTCTACTTGATGCTTCATCGAATGGAGCACTACTTCTTAAGACATCCATGTAGGCCGAAAAGCTCTTTGAGGATATTTTGATGAATTCAAGAGATTGGCCAACTGATAGAGTAAGAGGGACTTATGTCCTTGGTAAAGTAGCACAGGTTGAACATATATATACGATGGTAAAGTCGAGTAGAGAAGATGAGATCGTCTCGAGCTTAGCAAATATCAACAAGCTACTTGAATCCCAACAAAAGCATGTTACTGATTTCTCGCAGAGAGTACCCATGATGATGTAACAGGATGATGGTGAAGAATGACCTATCTAAGAAGATTTAGAAGAAGCAAACTATGCCATAGGACAAAGTATTCAAGGAACATGGTATCCGAACAATCAAGGAAACAACAATTAACAAGGTAACTACAACAATCGTGGTCTCCCGCATAACTATCAACAACCAAGGTGGCTGGAATTTCATGGAGCAATCCAAACCCGACGATGCAACCTCCTATTGGTGTTAATCCTGGTATTAAGACGGAAGAATAAAAACCTATTTTGGAGGACACGGTGAATCGAGACGCAGTACGAAGTCGGTGAATCACAATGAGGCTCGAGACGCAGTACGAAGGTCCAATGAAGTCGGTGGATGAAAATGAAGAGTAGAGTCGTAGTTCGAATAGACTCACTCAGTTCGACCAGACATGATGGTTTAACTCTGGTCGAACCACCTTCAAAAAAATAGAGAAATGATGCTCTATTTTCTAGCTTACCATTCGACCAGCAACTTTCATTTTGACCAGACCTCTCTGGTTGAACAACGGTCGAATCGGTACTTGTAGAGCCAAAAAATCAAGTTCAGTTTATAGAGCCTCAGTTCGACCAGAACCTTCAAGTTCAACTAGGTCTATCTGATCGAACTACGGTCGAACTAACAACCTCTGAATTGGATAGATTGATTTTGTTTTAAGACATCTGGTTCGACCATACTCATCCAATTCGACCAGATCATTCTGGTCGAACTATAGTCTATCTACGGCATTTGACTTCTGTTTCTGTGCCGAATGCTTTACCTGTTATTCAGAATACTCCAATACCATCAAAAGAGCATAATACTGAACTTATAGTAGAGAAAAAGTGAGAATGATCCAAGATATTAAGAGCCGAGAAGGACAATGCAAAGGAGGTTGAATTTGACGAATGGGGAATTCCTAAGACAAAGATACCTCCTTCGTTTCCTTTTAGGATAGTGAAGAAGGGTTTGGAAGACAAGTTCAAGAGATTTCAGGATATAATGGACAAGATAAGCTTGAATATTCCTTTCTCCGAAGCAATCATGGAGATGCCATACTATGCCCGATTTCTTAAGGATATCATATTGAAGAAGAGGAGCTTGAACAGAGTAGAGATAGTGAATCTATCAAAGAACTGTAGCTCGATCATTCAGAGAAAGCTACCAGCTGAGTTTAATGAACCGAGAAGCTTTACTATTTTATGTGAAATTGGAAGGGGGCCGGCACGAAAAGCTTTGTGTGATCTTGGTGCATGCATCAACTTGATGCCCTTATCTATATTCAAGAAGGTAAGTTTGGGGGAGCTCGCTCCCACAACAATGGCTCTACAGTTGGCGGACATGTCTATGACGTTTTCGAAGGGTGTGATTGAAGATGTACTTGTGAAGGTGGAGAAGCTTGTCTTTCCTGTGGATTTTCTTGTGCTAGAGATGGAAGATGACAAGGAAAATGTCCCTCTTATCTTAGGGAGGCCATTCCTTGTCACCGCTGAAGCTATGATTGATGTCCAAAAGGGGGAGCTTAGATTGAGAAAGGATAAAGAAGAGGTTCTGTTCAAACTTGATAAAGCAATGAAGATGTCAATGGAGACACAATGTCACAACATTGATGTGGTGGAGGAGATCGTGAAGGAAGATATGTCCTTGATCCTATCGAAGGATCCCTTGGAGACATGCTTGGCGGAATCTCTTACTTTTCCCACCACGGAGTTAGATGAGCTCTCTAATGAGGTATGTATTGAATTTCTTAAAAATTTACTTGCATTGGGTGATGACAGGTATGAATCTAAAAGAACCAAGCTTGAAGAAGTTAAGTGGACTAGGCAATACCACCCATTGGATAGAGAAAGCACATAGTAGGAAGAAAAGAAGGAGGAGTTGAAACCACTACCGGAGCACTTGAAGTACGCCAATCTAAGCGACAATGAAACTTATCCAATAATTGTATCTTCTTCTCTTACTGATGATCAACTTGAAGAATTATTAGATGTGCTTAGGAAGTATAAGTTTGCTACTGGTTGGACTCTTGATGTTTTGAAGTCCATCATATTGCATGCATAAGATAAGGTTGCTAGATGAAGCTAAGGGATGTATTTAGAATCAACGGAGGGTTAATCCCGCGATTCAAGAAGTGATTAGGAAGCAAATCTTAATGTGGTTAGATACAGGAATTATTTATCCAATTAGTGATAGTCCCCATGTGAGTCCATTGCATGTAGTAGCTAAGAAGGGAGGCATGACTATTGTGAAAGCCTATGATGCAGAGACATTAGCCATTAGGATTCCTACGGGATGGTGTGTGTGTACAGATTACAGGAAACTGAATGAAAATACATGTAAAGACCATTTCCCTCTTCCTTTCATGGATCAAATGTTAGATTGTCTAGCAGGGTATGAGTTTTATTGTTTCTTGGATGGGTACTCGGGTTATAATCAAATCATGATTGCTCCCAAGGATTATAAAAAGACTACTTTTACTTGCCCTTATGGAACTTTTGCTTTTAGGAAGACGCCTTTTGGGTTTGATAGAGAAGATGCACCTGCTACATTTCAGCATTGCATGATGGCCATATTTGATGGTTTGATAGAGAAGATCATGGAGGTGTTTATGGATGATTTTTCTATTTTTGGTTCCTCCTTTGATATTTGTTTGTCTAACTTATCTTCTGTTTTGAAGAGATGTCAAGAAACTAATCTTGTCTTGAATTGGGAGAAGTGTCACTTCATGGTGAGAGATGGGATTGTTCTTGGGCATCATTTTTTGGCCAAGGGATTGCAGGTTGATCGAGCGAAGGTGGTAGCCATTGAGAAGCTTCCACCACCTATGAATGAAAAAGGAGTGTTGTTCTTCCATGGACACGTCGGATTCTATAGAAGATTTATTAAAGACTTCTCGAAATACTCTAAGCCCCTGACTCATTCACTTGAAAAAGATGTTCCTTTTGTTTTTAATGAAGAATGTCTAACAGCTTTTCAGGTTTTGAAAGAGGCACTTATTACTGCACCTATCTTGATGATACCGGATTGGACTCAACCGTTTGTACTTATGTGTGATGCAAGTGATCTCGCACTTGGAGTGGTGCTTGGGTAGCTGAAGGAAAAGAAGTTTTGCGCCATCTACTATGCGAGCAAAACTTTTGATATAGTACAAAAGAACTACACTATCACTGTAAAGGAGTTTTTAAATGTTGTATATGCATTCAACAAGTTTCGACAGTATTTGGTTGGCATGAAAACTATAGTGTACATAGATCATTCTATAATCCAGTACTTGATGGAAAAGAAGGAAGTGAAGCCCAAGATTATTAGATGGATTCTTCTTCTACAAGAGCTTGATATGGAGATCTGAGACAAGAAAGGAATGGAGAATGTTTTGGCGGATCACCTATCAAGGTTAGAGACAAGGGAACATTGTGATGATTCTTTTGAATACATTGAAGAGATGTTCCCGGATGAGAAGATTATTGCAGTATTTATTGAAGGAGCGGAGAGAGCTTGTGTAGTGGCTTCTTAATGAATGGATCCATGGTATGCTGATTATGTCAATTATATTGCAGTGTGTGAAATTCCTAAGGATCTCAATAGGTATCAACTTGCGAAATTCAAGAGAGATGTTGAGACTTTCATATGGTATGATCCGTTTGTGTATAAAATTTGTACGGATTCTATCATCTGTAGGTGTGTGCCCGAGATGGAGATGGAGAGTGTTCTTGACTTTTACCATGCACAACCTAACGGGGGGCACTTTGGAGCCCAAAAGACTTCAACTAAGGTACTTTAATCCGCTTTATATTGGCCTTCCTTGTTCAAAGATTGTGAATTCTATATGGCGACATACGATAGATGTCAAAGGATGGGAAATATAAGTAAAAGGGATGAGATGCCACTTCAGCCAAGCATTGTTGTAAAGATCTTTGATGTACAGGGAATCGATTTTATGGGGCCATTTCCTACATCTAATAGATTCTTATACATCCTTCTTGTTGTTGATTATGTTTCTAAGTGGGTGGAAGCGATTCCAACTCGCCTGAATGATTCAAAGACAATCTTATCATTCATGAAGAATCATATTTTCGTCCGTTGTAGAGTTCCTAGAGCACTTGTATGTGATGGAGGTTCCCACTTTATCAACAAGTTTATTGAAAGAGTTCTCAAAGAATATGGTATTAAGCATAGGGTTACTACACCCTATCATCCTCAAGCGAATGGGCAAGAGGAAGTCTCTAACCGGAAAGTGAAGCAAATCCTGGAGAAGGTGGTTGGAACCAACAGGAAGGATTGGGCTATGAAGCTCAATGATGTCTTATGGGGTTTCAAAACCGCATATAAGACTGTGCTAGACATGTCACCTTATCAAATTGTATATGGGAAGCCGTGCCAATTACCCATAGAGATTCAGCATAAGTCTTTCTAGGCTGTAAGAAGTTTGAACTTATCCATAAAGGAGGTCAAGGACTTAAGGTTGACTCATATCAATCAATTGGATGAGTTTATAAGTTAAGCTTTTAAGAATCAGTGATCTATATGGAGAGAATGAAGAAAGTGGCATGACTCGAAGATCACTTATAAAGAGTTTAAGCAAGGAGATGAGGTATTACTTTTTAACTCTCGTTTAAAATTTTTTGCAGGAAAATTGAAATTAAAGTGGAAGGGACCGTTCATTATCCATAGAGCCTGCGGAGGGGGGAGTTTTTAGATCATGGACAAAGATGGAGACATCATAGCGGCGAATGGGCATCGATTAAAGCAATGTAAGTCGCCAGATGATGCCTGTGTCATCTTTAAAGATACCTTACATTGAGTTAGTACCGTCGTGACTCTCCGACTTTAAACAAGAGCACCTGTTGGGGGCTTACCCTCCCATTTTATTGCTTTATTTATTCGTGTGAGTAAGAATTTTTATATTTAAGGTGCTTACTAATCGGCAAATACATCTCTTTGCAAACTTAGTTTCGACTATAGTTTCTACTAAGTTTGGGGGGTGTGATGTACTTACCTCATTGTAGAACCAAGAGTATAATCTTTTTTTGTAACGTTTGCTAGGGAAGTTGATTTTTGTGGTATATTAAAACTTTAATCGGTTTTGATGTGTCGATTTTGTGCAATTTTCTTAGTGTTCAGTGGTGTTTTATTTACTTTATAGTGTGAGCAGAGTAATATACATGATTATTATAGTCTAAGAGTGGTTCTCTAGCTTTATTTTTGCTTAATATGATGCTTGATGTTGTTTTATAATTGAGTTTTGTAGGGGACGAAGAGAAGCATAGAAAAAATGAACTTCCGAAAGTCCGTTCAACCAGACTTTCGTGGTTCGACCAACATGCTATGGTCGAACTACGATCGAACACCATACCGGGGAGTTTATCAATTTACAGAGGGCCAGTTCGATCAAACCCATCTGGTTTAATCAACATTTCCCGATCGAACGGTGGTCAAACGGAACAGGGAAGAATAAGGGCGACGTTTCAGTTTACAGTGGCGTGGTTCGACCAACAAATTGTTGTTCGACCAAGACTGGTTGGTCGAATGGCGGTTGAACTATAAATAATTCAGCAGACAGACATCCCGTTTGACTTGGGAGCCCTAGTTCGACCATCTCGTTCAACTCGAACTGGGTCTGAATGTCGCGATTTAAGGCAGTTTTTATGCCTGTTCGACCACTTTCCCATCATCCTTCCTCGAAGCTTTCGTTTTGTCTGTAAGAAATTCATTCTAAACTCATCCTAGACTTAAGTCTTCCTCTCCACACACTTTCACATCCTAGATTTGGAGGAATCAAGTCCGATTTTGGACTATTCCACTCAATTTTGGGGATTTTTGGCAAGCGTCATACACACACCATGTCCGGGGATAAAGGTATATTTTCTTACTTCTTTAACTTTGAATTGGAGTAATATATACTTGGTGAAGATTGGGTAAGTTGATTAAACATGTTTTTAGTTGGAATTGAAGTTTGAATCTTGGTGTTCTTGTTGAAATTTTACATAAATTTGCATGGGTTCAATTTACGTTGGATTAATGGAATTTTGAGAAATTGAAGATGCTAATCTTATGGGCTTGAGTTTAATTTCGAAATGCATGTATGGGCTCGTTGTTTTGAAGTTACGTTTATGAACAATTAAGTTGTGGAAGTTGAGCATGTTTGGAATTTTTGTTGAATTTTGGAATTTGATAAGCATGTTGAACATGGAAGTTGAAACTTAGGATTTTTTATTCCTCTTGATTGAAAGTGTTGAATATACACGTGTTATATGTTTGAAGTGTACAATTCAAATTATGGGAATTGGTTCATAAAGTGATTGCATACAAATTTGAAGTCTTGAGTAGAATTCATTCTTTAATTACTCCGAGGTTGGGGTATACTTGCTTTATCTCCTCTATTATGTATTGAAGTATAATCTTTGTAGGTAAAGGAATTATATACCTTCTAGGAGGAAGGAGACTAATCCTCCTTAGTAGGGTAAAATTGCAAAGAAGTTGAAGAAGGATAAGAGAAGGCCTTCCGATTATGGTATAAAGATTGATGATTGGGAGGAGAAGGAAGAATTGTGGGAAGTTATTTCTGATAAGATAACGAGCACTCATTATCAGGATGATCAAGCAATGGTGGAGATGAATATCATCAACGATATTCATTGGATGTTCAACCGTGTAGGGATCACTCGATTTATTGAGTTGAAGAGGGAGAGTTATTTCCACATCACAGCTGAGGTGTTGTGCACGATGAGAGTTGATCGTGGAGATCACTACCTTCCTTATGGATTGTGGATGCAGATAGGTGGCCAGCTGAAGTTTATGTATGCAAGTGAGTTTAGTAAGATGGTCGGATGTCCGATAGATATTTATGAAGTAGAGAATGAGAGTTTCAATATTGATGAGTTCTGGAGATCTATTTCGGTGAGTCAAGGTGATTACAACCGCTAAGGTTGATTTTATTCGCAATCCTGTGATAGCATACATGGATCGGATCCTGAGCAACACGCTTTATGCTCAATCTGAGGGGAGTTATATACCTACAGGAGAGCTATACGTGCTATGGTGCATGATGAATGGAGTTCAATTCAATGTGGCTTCTTTCTATTTCCAGCAGTTGTATGAGTTCTCTACTCACTCCTTCCAGAAGGTCAACATTGGAGGGTTGATTACTCAGATAGCGTAGTATTATCGAGTTGATGTTACTAAGCATCGGCCGATCCGATGAGACCCTGATTTCATTCTGACGTCTTGTGTGAGGGTGGGGTAGATTCAAAGGAGTGATGATATGTAGATGTTCATCCGTGGCAAGAATCTGATTCTTTCAAGTTCCCATTGTCACTTGTTGATCTTACTACCGTTCAGATGAATGACAATCTTTTGATGAACACTCCAGAGCACAAGGAGATATCCGGCACTTGTTTAGAGGAAGGAAACTGGAGGCTTTTAGCTGGTATGCATCTTCAGGGAGTTTATATCGATGAGGATATGATCTTAGTGGGAGATCCAGCAGCCTTCGTGGAAGAGAATGAGGTGTAGCAGCCAGCTCATGAGCAGCCAGAGATGGATTTTCCTCTGATGGAGCCATCATAGTAGTATCAGTACTATGAGCCGCGACCACAATAGCAGCACAATTTCTGGCAGTCACAGGATCACTATTATCGAGAGTAGTTCAGATTGTTGAATGAGCACTTCGCCACTCTGAATGCAAACCAGCAAGAGACGAATCGACAGCTGGCATTGGCGAACACGAATTACATTGAGCTCAACCTTTTATATGATGCTATGGATAGGAGATTGGGGGATCTGAATGAGAATTATAAAGCTTTGGACAGGAAGATCGATACCTTGCAGAGGGATTTCGATGATTGGCGTAATGAAACGAGTGATGATGATGCTCCGGATGAGTAGCGGTGCCAGATTTTATCTTTGTCCATTTTTTCTCACCTCCATTCTCTTTTTCACTTTACAAATTGAGTGATTGTGTGGGTGGTTGAGTATTTGCTTCAGATTCATGTGTGAGTGGTTTGTACTTGAGATTAATGATGTTGAGGATGGATACATTTGTTGATGTTTGATCGTGTTAGTGATGATGATACTTCTCGATTATGAATGTGCACTTATTTTTTATGCATGTTGATTTTATTGATGATAGGCATGTACCGTTATTACTTGCAGTTTATGTAGAGGTTGATGTTGATTGCATGCTTTGAAGAGTGCTTAGGAATCTATTACCCATGTGAGAATTTGAGCCTATTAACCATGCTACATGAGTGCATGATAGTTTATTCTTGTGAGTATCGTTTATATGTTCGTATTCTAGAACTTGGCTTGGAGTCTTGTTTGAAGTTTATGATTGATAAATACATGGAAATGATCTTAGGTTGTTATTGCTTAAATCTTGTGAAGGGGTAGTGCCTAAAACCGGTATCCCAATTGCTTAAAAGGGTAGCGCCCGAAATTGGTACCCGTATACTTTGAAGAAGAAGAAGAAAGATGTTGATTCCAAGTGAAGTAGGAGAAGAAGTATTTAAAAGAGCATGAGAATGATAAAGGAGAAGAAGTATTAATGCTGTTTGATGAAAAGCAACTGTCCAAGGTAATTCTCTACTAGTGAAGTTAGTCACTTTATCTATATTTTACTACCTTTACCAAAGAGACAACATTACAACCCCAAAGAACAAGTCCTTTGTGATCCTAGTGTTGAAACAATTATGAATTGATTTTTGAGACCTTTGTCAAGCTTATGGTTACGCGAATGTATGAATTGATTTTGAGCGTATATACTAACCCTTTTAAAGTGTACATCTTTTCCACTTGAGCGCAAGAGTAAACACTTACCTAGTGAGCTAGATGATTTTGCTCTCGTAGAAGTATTGTTGTTGATTGATATTTTTGCATGGATGAAAGGTATGATGGATGAATGCATGTTTTGAATTGATATAATTGCATGTGTTGGAATAGATTGTGCTTATTATAAGGATCTTATGATTGCAATCTCTTGCCTTATTTTGATTTCGTTTACTCGGGACGAGCAACATGTAAGTTTGGGGTTTGATGAGAGTGATAATTCACGTATTTTGAGCTCAGATTTGTGTGGAAATTGAGTATGATTTGGTCTATTTTCAAGACGAATCGGGATGTTTATGGAAAATCCACGAATCATATGCTATTGAGACTATTTGTGCATATTTGTACAGAAAAACAGGTTAGAAGTGCTAGGAATTGGAAAACACATTTTTTGAGGTGTAGTTCAACCAGAGGAAGACCGTTCGACCACGCTCAGGATGGTCGAACTACAGAGGTGAAGTCGAACCGAAATATTTCAACTTACAGAGTGGTCATTAAACCAAGGAGGTCCCGTTTGACTAAGTGAAACTTGGTCAAACCACAGAGGTCAAGTCAAACGGCAAACGTGAAGATGAAGTTCAGTTTACAGACATGTCGTTTGACTAAGAAGGTCCCATTTGACCAAGGCAAGTCTGGTTGAACAGAGACACATCAACACTGAAACATCGGGATTTCCACCTTCAGTTCGTGCATGTGCGTGTTTTCTACGAGGAAGCCCAATAAAGGTCCATGAGAAGAAGTTAAAAGTATAAAAATGGGTGACGATCTAATCAAAGTGGGAGTTAGATTTCACATCTATCCTACACCACATTCAAACCCTAACTCCATCCGCAGGAACTGTAGAGAAAGATTCATGTAGCGAATCAAGTGAGAACCAAGTGAAGATTCAAGACGGAGCGAGAAGCAACGGCGCCCACATCTAGGGTATACTTCGCACCTTAATCTTTCTTGTAATTTTCAAGACTCTGGGTAAGATCTATCCAAATACCATGAACGTTCTTCGAAGCGTCATGGGCTAGAACCACTTTGGAAGTTCTAGGGTTATGAAGATTTTATCTAGTTAATTGAACTTCCGTGTGTATACTCCATACAACACTACTTGTGGATTTATTTTATATAAGGCTTTGCTTTATTAATTCATACTCAGAGTCGTTTTGTGCATCATTAACTATTATGTAGAGTTTGAATACATATCTTGGTTATTGATTGAGTGCGTTCACTGCTAAGCAGGATTACATGTTATGATTCTAAGTGAGTGGACTCCAAAACTTTATTAGAACTATCTTATATGAATACTTATTCATTGAATTAAATTTGGGTTAGTAAGTAGGATGAAGAGAATAATTATATAGTACCTATAAAGGGAGATCATATAGGGTTAGAGTACTAAGTGCACGGGAAATAATTAATACTGATAGTACCTAGAAAAGGTAATGTAATTATGTCTCGTGCTCCTAGGTAATTCACAAGTGTAACATGCTTATCTGATTGTGTCTATAGAGTAGATTTGCATGGTTTAGTGATGCGTACATATTCCATAAGGCAGAGTCGATCATTGAAATATGGAAGGGAGATTAATTAGTGAAACTGGATGGCCCGAAGAGCTACCTATCTTCTCACATGTCAACACTCGTTTATCTCTACTGTCTCTATTTTATTTGTTATTTTATTCTATTTGTTAGATTATAACTATTCTCCACTTAAATTGCCAACAATAGTTTCTCTTAATTTAGATAATAATACATTGGTAACCAACTGTCCTTTGTGTTCGATAATATAACTTGGTCACTTATCTAAGCTACAATCTCATCCTTCATACTTGGGGTTTAATTGTGTGTTGAGAAAACGTTCATCAACATGCAATACTTAATAACTAAAATATGATACATTTATAAATTAATACGCATATGTGTACATTTTCTTACCATTATTATTACTACGAGGACACATGTGATACATAATAATTAAGAAATAATGTATTTATATACATAAAATAATTTAATTATTTATCCAAATTAATGCAAGTAAATATTTATACACATATATATTCACAAATTGTCAACATTATTATCATAAATGTATCAAATAAAAATACAAAGACAAATAAAATGTAGAAACAATTACACATAATTATCACATAATTATAAAAATATGTAAAATACAAATTATATTAGCTCATGAATAGAGACAATTCTTGGGTATTACAGTTTCGTTGGATTATATCTATATTTTTATCTTAGATTGGGCAATGCGCAGACCTTCCTCAGTTTAGCTATCCGATTCTAATATGTCCTCAAATTTGAACCTTTGAAATTGATCTGAACCCCCATTGTCCTTTACATACACCCTCATCAGTTCTGATCTAATCCATGATGTACTGGTAAGTGATACTTAATTTTTCTTTCTCCAAAGATATGAAGCAATTTTAGTCTTAATTGTTTTTTTACAGGTACTTCCCCGTTTCTATAAGTATGTTGTTTAAATGAATATCATCTCTCAATCATCATGAGATTTGCCTTATTTTTTATGATTGTGTGTGGATGGTGATGTCGTGGAAAATTAATGATGATATTGTTTATGAAACTGGCATAATCAGACTCTGGAATGATATCAATGCCGATTTTGGAGATCATTTTCTATTTGAACTTCTTGATTCATCCTCTACTTCATTTAGAGTTTCAGATTTATTTCGTGATTACTGATAAAATATTTCGATAATCCTACATGCTTTTGTCTTTTTAGAGGATTATTTTTTTGTGTTTTAACCTTCAAAACTAATCCATTTTTTTATTTATAGATATTCACATTTAGCAAATAGATAAACATTTATTAAAAGTTAAATTAAAATAAGAAAAGGGGAGAGAATAGTGGATTACAAGAAGGTAAAATAATTGACCTAGTCAATCGAATAAGCCAAACATGCGGCTTTTTTAAAAGAAGGCCAAACAGGTGGCCTTGTGGGAAAAATAATCCCAAATCATCTAGTGCTAATCTTAACAAACTAAAACGAGGCAAAGAATTGACCTAAACAACAGGCCATAAAAATCAACGAATGTGGACTGTAACAATTAATATCCAAATAAGCTCAAAACACTCCACACCATGGATCATGAACGAAACTAAAGATGTTATCCGATAGGCAATTAACGTCAAACATTATCTATAGAAACATCATCCTAAGTCTACCAAGCGACCTGACAAAGGGAACACTCTTTCGCATTTGGATATCAAATCGCTAAGCCATAGCAAGCGTATATAAACTGCAAAAGCATAAGTAGACCCAGCAAGGGCTCCTTACGGGATTGAGATAAAAAAAAGTTGACCCCACAAGCAATAACTTGCATAAAATCAGAGATGTAAAACCAAATCCCAAAAAACTAATCAAATAAAAAATTATTCTAAATAGAAAATAAACTTCAACAATAAAAGGATATCATTATCAAATGGTGTATCCCACCATTAGGAGCCCCACCGCCCCTACCATGAGGATTGGTGGAGGAGGTAAATCGCAGGATGTGCCTCAAGTGGCTTATAGGGAGGGCTCACTGTTAAACTTGTGCTTGCAAGGGGCCAAATCCATGCCAAAGGCAGGATTCGAACCCCCACACTGCAGCAACCAAGCTCAGCTGGAAGGCCTTTCCAAAAGGATATCATTATCATCAGGGCGAATTGAGCGAAATGGAAGTAACAGAAGCTTTCTAAAATTCATAGTTGCAAATAGGAAGCCCATGTATACTCAATACTCAAATATAGGAGTAATATGCAGAACCTGAACCTATACGGGAATGAGGTTGCAAGAACAAACCCTCACAGAACTTCTTCCATAAGAAATCAAACAATTCCAAAACCAAGAAGCAGGGTATGGTAGGAACCTTTATAAATAGGGACGTTGTTGCTGTCACCAACACATGTTAAATGAAAGATGTTGAACTGAACGGGAAGTTTGATCTTCACGAAAGGTCACATACGCACGCCGATTGACGATTTAGCATATAGAGCGGCTTTGAAATCAAATCAGGCGGCGACAATAACTAAATCGTCTGCCCGAGCCATAGGCTATGAGTCATTAGGTGCAGAAATCGACGGATAAAGAAGGATATCTAGTGTCCAATATTTCTTGAGTAGCCGCCAATAGGATCGGGGAGGAGTCGGCACTACCGACAATGGAGGTGGTATACTACCCTAGGCAGATAAGAACATGGGACCTTACTCACAAAGGAGGATCCAATGAAAGACGACTCTGAGGCCATGTGATGGCGATAAAATCACTGAAGGCGACGGCGAGGAAGTCGTTGGATGGAGATAAGCAGCGACAAACATCTCTTGGGAGAGTAAAAGAACTACTACCTGAAACACATGAGGCGGCGGCAATAGTAGCGGTTGCCTTAGGTGTAGAAGATCTGGAACGGTGGATGACGAAAATCCTTTGGCAGCAGCGAGAATCGTCGGAAGGCGGTCAATTTGATAAAGGAGGATCCCTAAGGGAACACCGACAGGAAAGATTTGGACCAAGAAGCGGGCAAGGCCATTGATGGCCTACTATTGGTATATAGCAAAATTCCTAGAATTTAGGCGTGAGATCGATGGTCCGCTGTAATAAGGGGTGAGGCAAGGGAGCCCACCAAAGGATAAAGGACCACGAGTAATCCATCGGAAAATTAAACCATAGACGACGACGTCGACTACAGTATAAAGTTTAAGGGAAAATAGATTTTTTTTGTCATTAACTTTGTCCAATTTTGAATTTAGTCCATAAGTTTTTTTGAAAATCGTCCATTATATTTACAGAATTTTGAAAATCATTCATTATATTTGAAAATTTTGAAAATCGTCCATCATGTTTACCAAGTTCAACAAAATCGTTCGTTTCAACATGTCATTAGCAGGTTATTCTAAAAAATAAAAATAAAAAATATGTAATATATATACTATTTTTTAAAAAAATAGCCTCCACTAAGAATTTATATTATACTCTCTTCATCCGCCCGAAAGATGGTATTTTGCTTTTGTGCACGTTGATTAAGAAGTATTGTTATTTAATTTGTAGTGGGTAGTTATATTACTGGGAATGTGGATCCCATATTTTAATTGTATTAGTGGGTGTGTGTGGATTTCATGTGTGTAAAAAAAGAAGTGACCCTCTTTGGAACGGACGACAAAAATGGAAAAAAACTCTCTTCCGAGCGGACGGAGGAAGTATCAATATTTAGTCAAATTTGCTCCACTTTAGTAATTAGATTAATATGGTTTGTTTGGTATACGGAAGTGAAAAATGAAAAGTGAGATAAAATTGGTTAAATAAAAATATGATATAGATTAATTGGAGTGAAAATATTCAAATGACCCGCCATAGCAGGTCAAATGGCCAAAATGTTGAATTTTATGAAGTTAATGGACTAATTTCAAAATTGTTATAAAATTAACGGACTAATTTCAAAATTAAAAAAGTTAATAAACTAATTTCAAAATGAACGAAAGTTAGCGGACGAAAAAATCTATTTTCCCAAAGTTTAAAAGGAGGGTGAGAAAAAATTAGATCGAGAATTGTTAATAATTTATCAATTTCTTATTAATAAAAATTTTAATTATTATTTATTATAAAATTTTAATAGATCATATTATATAGTATTAGCGATTTTTTGAAAATGTGGGGTTGATATATATATATATATATATATATATATATATATATATATATATATATATATATATATATAAATGCAAGAAGTCTGCTAAAAATAGTATGTGGAGTTTTCCACAAAAAATACTTACTATATATAGAATATTATTATTCAAGTAAAAAAAACATTACAGGTTTTATCAGTTTTAATGTGCCTCTGCCATTTGCATTTGTTGGGAACATAAATATGCGTGCGAGTCTTTTTTTATAAAAAAAATAGAGTAATAAAAAAAAGGAAAAGTAAAAAATGTAGGTACGTGCGTGAGTGAATACACCGTTTCCACAACCAATGAGAATTGCTCTGATTTATTATATCTATGTAAATAAAAATTCTGCCTTAAATAAAAAGTCCTCATTTTCCTATCCAAATACTTTTCTGACATAAAAACATTAGTAATTAAAAAAAAGGGAGAAAAAGAACTGCTGGAAAGGCGGTGTATACAGGCTGGAAGAGAAGATATTTTATAGGGAAAAGAGAAGAGAAGAGGCGTGAATACAAGTTCGCTAAAGAGATTTTATGGGAAATAGGGAAAATTTTTGAAGAGGTGTGAACACAAGATCTGTAAACCCTTAAGCAATGTTCATTTACTTGTTTTTAAAATCAGGTTTTGATTTTCAAAATTCACATTCAAATTTTAAAAATTTGTCCTATATATATTTATTACATTATGTCTCTTCAATTAATACATTTTCTCTCTTTATTTCTTCTTTTTTATTTAACTTTTTAAATAAATTAATATTTTAATTTAATATAAAATTAAAAATTATCCTACTTAAAATCCAAAACAAAAATAAAACTGATTATTCATGATTTTCAAACCCTATGTACCCTAGACCAAACGTCACATGATTGATCTCATTCCACCGCCAATACCCCCTCTCCCCAAATTTCTCATTCTATTAAGCCAAAATTCTCTCCAATGCGATCACCGCTTTGATACTGTCACTCATCTTCACCGGGATATTCCTCTCTACCTCCAAAGAGCCGCACATCCCTAATCGCCACCATCCTCTCCATCCTGGGGTTCCAAGACCAGGCCTCCACCTGCTGCAAAGAGCGCAGTGTCAATGGAGACGAAGTTGGTGAAAGAAGATAAAGTGAAAGGTCCAGTTGCGGCTATCTCTCAAGCTAGTAAATCTCCAAGGAGAGGAACTCTTCATGGAGTTTTGGACATGGCTATTCCTACAGCTCTATTGGCCAATTTTTAATGCATCTTATTATTTCGTATTTGATCTTTAAATCTTTTACTCCCTGAAATCTTTCATTTTAAGGTATAATGCTGTTACATTTTTATGTTTTTTGTCCATATAGCAGCTTACAACATTCAGGAGGCACTCGCCCTGTTCCCGTATTCTATTGGCTTATGATTGAGTCCTCCTGTAGTATTTATAAATGATATTAGTAACTTTATTTGTTAATGAAATGTGATGACTTGATAATTGTCTTATTTGATTTCAAGCAGGATGTTTATATGCTAAAAGTCCTAGAGTTGTGCATCTCTGTTATTATTTGTTTCAACAAGTAATAATTGGTTAATTTAGTGTTATGGAGTGTATTTTTATTTGCTAGTATTAGAGCTGCTTGCTACATAAGATCCCGTGCTCGTAGTTATTCCAAGCTTTAAGGTTTCTAGAGCACTCGACAGAGTTAAAACTAGGATAGAAATTATAGAGATGTGAGGTGAAATTATTTTCACTTTTGATGATATGGTTATGTTAAGTTGTATTTGAAGATGAAACTTAAGTGATGCATTGTTTTAGGGTTTATGGAAGTGTCCTGAACATGCGTGAATCTCCAAACCTTAATCAATCTTATTTCCTCTATGAAGTAACTTCTTCAACAAAGGGTGTCACTTCCTCTCCTAAGCACTTTCTTCAGCCGAAAGCTATGAGCTATCTTAACCTTTCTGCTCCAGAAGGTAAATTGAATGAACATAATTCCAATTATTGTGTTATTTGTTCTTTAAATTATTGAATGAACGTAATCTTTGATTGAACTTAAGGTAATGATTTCTGACCATTCTCAACATCCCGATTTCCTCCAGCCCAAAGCCAAGTTCGAGAGTTCGTTTTGCTAGTCAGAGTTTATTTGCATGGATGTTATTTTTTTCGTTTAATTGGCAGTGCCTAGATCCAAACCATTAATTCTCTTCATCTATCGAATGTCTTGTGTTGTTTGATTTTGAACCCTAATTTCAAAATGGTTTTTTCTCCTTCAGATTTGTTTGTTGCATCGCCAAGAACCCGATTTCGCCAGAAAATGATTCTGTATCTTGATTATCAGCATCTATGTGAAAAAAATTTCTGGCATCACTAGCAAAAATTATCTTGGTATGACTATTTAATTCTTAATTACTGTTAATAATTGAATGACTTTATAGGCTTTAATTGCTTCATTGCAATGGTCATTTCCTGTCATCTTAGACGTTGATGTTACATATAATTTGATTGGGAAGAATTGGAGAGTTAGTAATTATGACTATAGGGACTTTGAAAGAAATTGTTATGGATTTGATGATGACTATTGCATCCCTACTTTACAAGAATTGGAAGCACACAAGTTCATTGATTCTGAGGATAATGGGAGTGTACATGAGTGTTTGAGGGTTCTTTAAGATATATTTTTATCAAATTGCAAGAGTTTTTTTACTCTGTTTGAGTTATTATAGGTGTAGGATCAGGAATAGAATATAATAATGAGAAAGATATAGCAATTTAGTTTGGAAACATATACAAGTAAGCTCTTTAGTAGCCAATGTTCTTTGCTCTTCATTAACCCAGCATAACCTAGCATATGAGACTTGATTTACAGAGTAATTATTAGTGTGGCGGCATCGGCACTTTGCTTTAATTTGAATTAATATTTGAGTGATGTTGAAAGAAAGATGGAAGCTTTGGTGTTGGATCGATAGGATTCATGTTCTCCTCTCTAACTTGAACTTAGCAAAATTATAATAGTCCAGTGAAGATATATGTCAATCTTCTATACATGTATTATAATAATTCACCTTAGGTTAATTCAATAGAAACACATGTATGCTCACATATGCCTTTTGTTTTGTAATATTGTTCCACCTATTTTGACGTCTTCTTTTATATATACACATTACGTACGTACCTTTTAATTTGATGCATGGAATCTCAACGGTTCGAACATTATAACTTACCAAACTAAATAACTAATCTATTCAAATTTAATAATTATAAAACACACACATATATATATATATATATATATATGGGTCACTTACTATTAGCTACAAAAAAAATGCATAATTGCTATTAACTACATGACTCAAAGCACTATTACTCATAACTACACAATTATGACTGTAGTACCATAAATACCCCTATATATTTGCACAATTTGATTCTGCACAATTGTTTTGCACAATTTCGCCGGTCAACGGTGGTCAACGCCGGTCAACAGCCGGTCAACGGTGGTCAACGCCGGTCAACGGCCGGTCAACGGTCGGTCCCCTATATATTTGCACAATTGTTTTGCACAATTTCGCCGGTCAACGCCGCGTCAATGGCTGGTCAACAGCCGGTCAACGGTGGTCAACGGTCGGTCCCCTATATATTTGCACAATTTGATTTTGCATAATTATTTTGCACAATTTCGCCGGTCAACGCCGGGTCAATGGCCGGTCAACGCCGGTCAACGCCGGCCAACGGCCGATCCCCTATATATTTGCACAATTGTTTTGCACAATTTGATTTTGCATAATTGTTTTGCACAATTTCGCCGGTCAACGCCGGTCAACGCGGTCAACAGCCGGTCAACGCCGGTCAACGGTGGTCAACGACCGGTCAATGGCCGGTCAACTCCGGTGGGTGGGTGTGGGGTAGGGTTGTTGGTTTAAAAGTGTATTGAGTATAAGGTTATATTTGGTATTTTACTTTAATATTATGTAGTTGAGAGTAATTATTTAAATTCCATGTATCTAATAGTAAATATGCTTAAAAGTGTGTATCTGAGAGTAATAAACCCTATATATATTTATTTAATTCCTAAAATATGGATTGAGAAATTTGAGATAATTTTCTATTTTAGTATGAATTTTCTTTTATTTAGTGAAACATGGTGTTTTTTGAGAAAGTACTCATAAGTTTCTCCCGCCAGCGACCGCAGTGTTGGGTTGGGTTTCCAAATATGTGGAGAGCCCAAATCAATTCTGGCCCAACATCACATTCTAGCCCACCATCATCACATTCTGGCCCATCATCACTTGGCAGTAGAAATAGGCTGTGTGTGTTCGGGTGAAGGTAACACTCCAACTCCGAGAGCAAAACAAAAACGAGGGCAAAAAGAGGAGAGAACATCAGAACAGTGCAGAAGCAATAACCGGAGTTTCAACCGTCGGATCGAGCTGAAATTTTGTCAGCACGTTCGGAACTCGTGGAGGTACATTCTGAACGGTGGAGATCGTGTTTGGAGCTTTGGGTTGACGGGAATACGCCGAAGACAGAAGCAGATTTCTGGGCGATTCTGTTCTGCGCAGTCGAGGAGAAAGGGTCGTTTCTCACAAACTAACCGTTGGATCGAGCTGTAACTTGGACAGCACGTTCAGGACTCATAGAGGTTGATTCTGGACGGTGGAGATCGGATTCTGAGGGTTCTACAGTTGCGAACTCAGAACGTCAGTTTGCGTAGTTTGGTGAGGTCTTTCTAATCTCGTTGTTTGTTATCAAGTATTAATTGTCTTGATACGTTTGTGGTAGTTCGTCTGTGGTGGCAGATTGTAACTCTTGAACTTTGTCTCATAGTGAAGTTTTTGGTGGGCTTCGGTCCCGTGGTTTTTTACCTTCTCACATTGAGGAGGTTTTCCACGTTAAATTGATTGTGTCGTGCATTGTTGATTGCTTGCTTTATCGTGCATATTATTATTAGGATTGTTGCCTGCTAGATTCACACAAGAGAGGGATAATTGATCATTCCGCTGCGTAGACGAATAGTTTATTGTTTGATTATTCGTGTGTTTATCCCAACAAAGTGGTATCAGAGCGGGTTGCTGCTCTGTGCCTTGTGGTGAATATGGAAACCAATACTAATAGAATGGTGAATCTCAATGGTTCTAATTATCATGTGTGGAAAGGCAAGATGGAGGATCTTCTTTATGTGAAAGATTATTATTTGCCTGTATTTGAAACTGAAAAGCCTAATGATAAAACGGATGAGCAATGGGCAATATTGCATCGTCAAGTATGTGGTTACATTAGGCAGTGGGTGGATGATAATGTATTGAACCATGTGAGTGGAGAAACACATGCACGATCATTGTGGAAAAAGTTGGAGGAACTGTATGCTAGAAAAACTGGGAACAACAAGTTATTTCTAATCAAGCAGTTGATGAATTTGAAATTCAAGGATAGCACTCCTATGACAGATCACTTGAATTCATTTCAGGGCATTATTAATCAATTGTCGGAAATGAATATCAAGTTTGAGGATGAAGTACAGGGCTTATGGCTTCTTGGTACATTGCCGAATTCATGGGAGACATTCAGGACATCTTTGTCTAATTCAGCCCCCAATGGTACCATTACAATGGATTTGGTTAAGGGCAGCGTTTTGAATGAGGAAATGAGAAGAAAATCGCAGGGTCCTTTACAGCAATCAGAGGTTTTGGTTACAGAGAAGAGGGGGAGAAGTAATAGTAGAGGTCCAACAGGCAAGCAAAAAGGCAGGAGGAGTAAATCCAATAGATACAGCAAGGTTGAGTGTTGGAATTGTAAAACTCCAGGACACATAGCAAGGTATTGCAGAAAACCCAAGCAAGATGACAAGAAAGAAAATGGGAAAGAAAGGAAGAATGAAGAAACGAAAGATAATGATCGAGTGTCTGCTGCAACAGGTGATTTTCTTATCTTTCGTGATTATGAAGTGGTCAATCTTGCATATGGTGAAAGCAGTTGGGTGATTGATAGTGGGGCATCCATACATGCAACATCTCGTAGAGAGATGTTCACATCCTACATGTCAGGTGACTATGGTAATGTTAGGATGGGTGATGATGGCTTAGCTAAAGCCATTGGCGTTGGAGATGTATGTTTGCGGACTAGTAATGGTGCTACACTAGTTTTGAGAAATGTGAAGCACGTGCCTGATCTTCGGTTGAACTTGATATCTGTTGGGAGACTTGATGATGAAGGTTTCTGCAGTGTGTTCTTCGATGGTCAGTGGAAGCTTACAAGAGGTTCTTTAGTTGTTGCTAGAGGTCAAAAACATTCTTCGTTGTATTTGATGCAAGCAAAGTTACTTGATGGCTCTATTAATGCAGTTAAGAATGAGGGGATAGTTGAGTTGTGGCATAGCAGACTCAGTCATATCAGTGAAAAGGGATTGAAGATTTTAGAGAAGAGAAATCTCATTCCAGACTTGAAGAATGCATCTTTAAAGAAGTGCTCTCACTGTTTGGCGGGAAAGCAGACTCGAGTTGCTTTCAAGACCTCAACTCCTACTAGAGCATCAGGTATACTCGATTTAATTTATTCTGATGTTTGTGGTCCTATGAAAACTAGAACTCTTGGTGGTGCTTTATATTTTGTTACTTTTATAGATGATCACTCAAGAAAGACCTGGATCTACACGTTGAAGACGAAAGATCAGGTGCTCGATGCATTCAAGCAGTTTCATGCCTTAGTTGAGAGACAGACTGGGAAGAAGTTGAAATGCATCAGATCGGATAATGGAGGGGAATACATTGGTCCTTTTGATGAGTATTGCAGAGAGCATGGTATCCGACATCAAAAGACTCCTCCAAAGACACCTCAGTTGAATGGTCTTTCAGAAAGGATGAACAGAACATTGGTCGAGAGAGTAAGATGTCTGCTATCAGAAGCAGGATTGTCTTCATCATTTTGGGGTGAGGCTCTGAGTACTGTGGTACATGTTTTAAATCTTACTCCATGTGTTCCTTTAGACTTTGATGTTCCAGATAGAGTCTGGTCAGGAAAAGATGTTTCCTATAATCATTTGCGGGTCTTTGGATGTAAGACATTTGTGCATATTCCCAAAGATGAGAGGTCTAAGTTGGATATGAAGACTCGACAGTGTGTGTTTCTTGGTTATGGCCAAGATGAGTTTGGTTACAGACTTTATGATCCCGTAGAGAAGAAGCTTATCAGAAGTCGGGATGTTGTGTTTGTTGAGGATCAAACTATAAGAGATATTGAGAAGACGGATAGCTCAGTTTCTACACCTGGTGATGACTTGATTGACTTGGAAATTGTTCCTCATGGTCAAGATCAAGTAGAAGTTGAAGAGGAGAATCAAGATCAGCCTGATTTTGGTAATGATGAGCATGTCGATCATCCTTTGCATGATGAAGAGGATATCGATCAGCCGCAACCACCTGATGTTCCAGAACAGGAGGTTCAAGAACCACCTAGAAGAAGCAGTAGAGCTCGTGTACCTTCTAGGATGTATCCTCCTGATCAGTATGTGCTCTTGACCGATGGGGGAGAGCCTGAATGCTATGGAGAAGCAGTTCATGGAGAACACAGGAATGAATGGTTGGAAGGAATGCAAGATGAGATGAAATCCTTGCATGAAAATGACACATTTGATCTGGTGAAACTACCAAAGGGGAAGCATGCTTTGAAGAACAAGTGGGTGTACAGGCTAAAACAAGATGAACACACCTCAAAGCCTCGATTCAAAGCTAGATTGGTTGTTAAAGGTTTCAGTCAGAAAGAGGGAGTTGATTTTGAAGAAATTTTCTCTCCTGTTGTCAAAATGTCTTCTATCCGTTTTGTGCTTGGTTTGGCTGCTAGTCTTGACTTGGAGATTGAGCAGATGGATGTCAAAACCGCTTTTCTTCATGGTAAGCTAGATAAAGAGATATACATGGTGCAACCTGAAGGTTTCAAGGTGAAGGGAAAAGAAGACCATGTATGCAAATTGAAGAAGAGTCTATACGGTTTGAAACAAGCACCTAGATTGTGGTATCAGAAATTTGAGTCAGTTATGGGGGAGCAAGGCTACCAAAAGACTATTTCTGATCATTGTGTGTTTGTTCAGAAGTTCTCGGATGATGATTTTATTATATTATTGCTATATGTTGATGATATATTGATTGTTGGCAGGAATGTTTCAAGAATTGACAGGTTGAAGAAACAGTTGAGCAAATCCTTTGACATGAAGGATTTGGGGCCAGCAAAGAAAATCCTTGGTATCAACATCACCCGAGATAGAGCAAACAAGAAGCTGCACTTGTCACAGGAGAAGTATATTGAGAAAGTGCTTGAGAAATTCAATATGAGCAAAGCTAAAGTGGTTAGTTCTCCTGCTGCCACTCATTTTAAGCTTGGTGCTCATCATAGTCCTTCAACCGATGAAGAGAAGGAAGCAATGAGAAGAGTCCCATATGCTTCAGCTGTGGGAAGCTTGATGTATGCAATGGTGTGTACGAGGCCTGACATAGCTCATGCAGTTGGTGTTGTTAGCCGTTATTTGTCTAATCCGGGAAAGGAGCATTGGAATGCTGTGAAGTGGATAATGAGGTATCTACGAGGTACGTCTAGTTTGAGACTCACCTTTGGAGGTGGGAAGCCCGAGTTAGTTGGCTACACAGACTCAGATATGGGAACAGATGTGGACACCAGAAAGTCAATTTCTGCTTACCTAGTGACATTCGCAGGTGGCGCTGTGTCATGGCAATCAAGATTGCAAAAGTGTGTTGCACTCTCCACAACAGAATCAGAGTACATTGCTGCAACGGAAGCATGTAAAGAGGTGTTATGGTTCAAAAGGTTTATGGAGGAGATTGGATTGAAGCAACAGAGGTATGTAGTATTTTGTGATAGTCAGAGTGCTATCCATCTCAGCAAGAATGCTGCATTTCATTCAAGATCGAAGCATATTCACGTGAGATATCATTGGATGAGGGATGTCATCAATGATAAGTTGCTTGAACTTGAAAAGATTCATACAGATGATAATGGTGCTGACATGATGACGAAGGCATTGCCTAGAGAGAAGTTAGAGGTATGTCGTGTGATAGCCGGAATGGCTAGTCTCTCCACATAATCGGAAAGGGGGAGATTTGTTGGGTTGGGTTTCCAAATATGTGGAGAGCCCAAATCAATTCTGGCCCAACATCACATTCTAGCCCACCATCATCACATTCTGGCCCATCATCACTTGGCAGTAGAAATAGGCTGTGTGTGTTCGGGTGAAGGTAACACTCCAACTCCGAGAGCAAAACAAAAACGAGGGCAAAAAGAGGAGAGAACATCAGAACAGTGCAGAAGCAATAACCGGAGTTTCAACCGTCGGATCGAGCTGAAATTTTGTCAGCACGTTCGGAACTCGTGGAGGTACATTCTGAACGGTGGAGATCGTGTTTGGAGCTTTGGGTTGACGGGAATACGCCGAAGACAGAAGCAGATTTCTGGGCGATTCTGTTCTGCGCAGTCGAGGAGAAAGGGTCGTTTCTCACAAACTAACCGTTGGATCGAGCTGTAACTTGGACAGCACGTTCAGAACTCATAGAGGTTGATTCTGGACGGTGGAGATCGGATTCTGAGGGTTCTACAGTTGCGAACTCAGAACGTCAGTTTGCGTAGTTTGGTGAGGTCTTTCTAATCTCGTTGTTTGTTATCAAGTATTAATTGTCTTGATACGTTTGTGGTAGTTCGTCTGTGGTGGCAGATTGTAACTCTTGAACTTTGTCTCATAGTGAAGTTTTTGGTGGGCTTCGGTCCCGTGGTTTTTTACCTTCTCACATTGAGGAGGTTTTCCACGTTAAATTGATTGTGTCGTGCATTGTTGATTGCTTGCTTTATCGTGCATATTATTATTAGGATTGTTTCCTGCTAGATTCACACAAGAGAGGGATAATTGATCATTCCGCTGCGTAGACGAATAGTTTATTGTTTGATTATTCGTGTGTTTATCCCAACACGCAGGCCTTGATGTCATTGCCAAATGCAATGACAGGGAGCCATTGCCAATTTTCCTTGCAAAAGGTTGATAATGTTTCTTGGTAAAAGTAAGAAACATTTAACAGATCACATAAGTTTGTAAGAAGAAAAAATATGATTAACATCTTAATTAATTAGGCTTAATTTTCTTATTAATTAGCTGGAAATCAAGGTAATAGAGGGTTCTGAAAGTGCAGTCATAAGCTTGAAGACATGAACGAGCTCAACAACAGTTCATCCCATCTTATGTGAATATTAATCTTGAATTTCATTCTTCGCTCCTCTTCTATTCAGATAGCTCCTTCCACCTGCTATGTTTTCCTTTTCATTGTGAAGGGTAATAATGGAATGTTCAACCTAGATTCCTATTGCATCGCACATTATTTTAGTTATTTTGGGTTATATTTTCAGCACATTATTTTAGTTATTTTGGTACATGTATGATTTTTTATTGTGTGCAACATATACAACATTATACTTACCTGACATTGGAACTTATGCATGATTTGCTATAATAGTATTATTTAATCATTGAAGGAGCTGGATTTGAGGGGAAACCTGAACTAGCTTTACAAGTTCATGAAACGGTGAGAAAAAATTGTGTTGAACCAGATTTATGTTTTGACATCCTATTACTGCAGAGTTATCTAAAAAACAAAAGAATTGCTTATGCTTTGCAGTTATTATGTGATTTTAGCATGAGATGGTACAACAGAAAATTCTAGCGAACATGATTGTTGGTCTTTGCAAAGTACAAGAACCTAAGTATGCATATAATATTATTTCACTTCTTGCACTTGATTTGCCTTAGAGTTGGTTACAATGAGTTATTCTATTGTGAATTGGGTTTACACTATAAACCACATATTTAAAATAGACAGAGCTGTCAAAATTATTATTTGATTATAAAAACTATGCAATGACTTTCTGTCTTCCTAAGCTAATTAGTTGTGCTTTTGATATGAGCATAGACATCAACATGCATCTGTTAATTATAAATTTTCTTTTCTTTTACATATTTAAATAATATTTCTAATTGTCTTATTTAATTTTTTTTAGAATTGAATTTAAATAATTAGACATAATTATAAGTATATGAATGTAAAATTTGCATAATTGATAAGCACAAATTTTCATATTTCTATAATTATGATAATTTGATGACTAAATGAGATATTATCTGCTTTTTTCAAAATATATTTGTATACTCCATCCGTCACATATGCTTTTTGTATGTAATAAAAGATACTCCCTCCGTCCTCCCGACCGAAAGAGGGTCTTTTACTTTTGTGCACGTTGAGTAAGGAGTATTATTTAATGTGTAGTGGGTAGTTGTATTAGTGTGAGTGTGGATCTTATATTTTAGTTGTATTAGTGGGTGTGTGTGAGTTCTATGTGTATAAAAAAGAAAATGACCATCTTTCGAATGAACGATCAAAATGAAAAAAGACCCTCTTTCGAGCGGACGGAGTGAGTATAATATTAATTTATGGTGAGGCGAGGTGAGATGAGAAAAATAATATTTTAAAGTAGAGTGAGTAGGTATATTGGTGTAATATGTGGACCCATGGAGAGAAAAATAACCAAAAAGAAATACAAATTTTGTATAAGGATGGACCAAAATAGCAAAACGCGTACATTTCAGTGGGACGAATGAAGTATTTCTCTCACATTTATAGATATTAAAAAATATTTTATGCTCCCTTCATCTTGAATTTATGTTCACACTATTATTTTTATTCATCCCCAACTCCAATTTACACCCTTATAAAATGGAGTAATAAATGTTCACATATAGTAATCTTATATTTTATAAAATTTCAAAATTACAATATATCTTATAATTTATTTATTACTTAAAATTTTATATTATCGAAAGAAAAATATATATATTTATTAATATTCGTGCCAAAATTTATGTAAATTTGAAATTTAAACGTAAAAGTAAATAGTTCAATCGTGCATCACATGGGTGTATTACTAGTTTGTCTTAAATATTAATTAGACTTCAATTTATTTGGCTTCTTAGATTAGATTTTGTTTTTAAAAATATTCGTATTATTTAGGTTCTGCCTTCTTCCATAGTTCATGAAGAATCAAATCTTTCTAAAAGTAATTACACAATTAATTAATTGAGTATCAAAAGTCAACCTTACCAACACTTGAATTTATATCATTCATAATCCTCTATATTTTGTATTTTAAAGAGGGTAATTTTTTTGTGTTTGAACTATTGAACTAATCCACATCTTTTATATATTATCCTCTTTAGCTTTGCTGATCATATTATTATATAATAATATAATAATATGTATAAGGTATTTAGATATTATTTGTTATTTCATTTTGTTATTATTTTGTAAAATTATTTTTTACGTATTATATTAGTGAAATTGATAAATATTATTTCACTTGAAACAGTTACATCGAGTACTTACGTACGATGCAATACACAGTCTAGCCCCCCTATCCAACCTACTTAAGCAAAATGCTTAAGGTGAATAATAAAATACATCATGTGTTCATATACAAAGACGCTATCTGAAGCTTGATTCTATCTGCAATATAGTTCGGAGACAGCATCCTTGTCCCATGCTGAAGGGCATTCCTTTCCATCCAGATGTGGTAGATCGTGGTTGCAAAAGTGATGAAAAGGAGTCTTCTTGCCTTCTTGTTGGTCCTCGTATCCTGGAGTATCTTCCTGAAGGCATCTGTGACTGATGCTAGCCTTCGTCTTCTCCATCCGATCCATCTTCTGACTAGATCCCAAATATATGTGGTGTAAGGGCAGTGGAAGAAGATGTGCGATATGGTCTCCTGATCAAAGCAAAAACCACATCGTTTGTCGTCTCTTGTGCACCACACCCTATCCTTTGTAGCAACTCTGTCTCTATGCACCAGCCAAAGTCTGAAACTATATTTCCTTACAATCCATTTGTGCCAAATCTGTTTGTAGACAAAGCTTGTGTCTGCTGTGTATCTACTCCTCAAATGTTCATACATGCGACTGGCTTTGAATACTCCACTATCACAACACCTCTCCATAATATCAATGACTCCTTCACCCCCTTCCGTTTCACTCTCTATGGTGTTCCTATTGGCAATGAGAACTCTCCATAAGTATGTAGAATTATTACCGGGAGAGATCATTATCCATGGAGAAGATGAGAGGTAGACAGAGTGTATCCACTTTACCCATAGAGATGAGGCTTCCTTATGAATATCCCACAAAGCTGAGGCCAGAAGAGCTTTATTCCATGTGGTAATGTCCTTCAACCCTAGCCCTCCTGCATTCTTAGGTTGAATTATGTCGTTCCAGCTCACCGGGCTCACCTTCGTACCCCACAAAAAGCTACGAATAATTGTCTCCACCTTCCTTACCACTACAGCTGGAATTTTAACGATGCCACACCAAAAAGATAGGATACCATATATCCCAGAGGTGATCAATTCTAAACGACCCGTGAATGATAAAATCTTAGAAGACCAGGTATGGATCATGTTATTAATATCATTCAATAGGGGTGTAAAATCCTCAACTCCAATTCTCCCGCTGCAAATAGGGATGCCCAAGTATTTGAAAGGAATGGTACCTGTGTTGAAAGGAAGATTCTGAGCAATACGATGTCGGTTACGAGTTGAGACTCCCGAGGTAATGAGATTAGATTTCTGAGGATTCGCATGTAACCCAGAGACTTCAGAAAACCCTTTCAAAATCCTGTCAATACATCTAGCAGTTGCCACATCTCCATAACCCACAATCAAGAGATCATCCGCAAAGATCAAGTGTGAAACATCTACACGTTTACAAATTCTGGAGTGGAATTTGTATTCATGCAGATCTACTGATCTATTCATCAATCTACTAAGATACTCCATGGAAATAACAAAGAGGAGTGAGGAAATAAGATCACCTTGTCGAAGACCCCTCTTGCCTTTGAAAAATCTTTCCGGTTTACCATTGATGAGTAGGGAATAGGAAGGGGTAGTAATACACTGCTCAATCCAAGTACAAAAAGTAGGAGGAAATCCTAGGCCTGTAAGCAATTCAAGGAGATACTTCCAATTAACAGAATCATAAGCTTTGGAAATATCAACCTTGACTGTCATCCTAGGGGAGATATTTCCTGCTCTCCGTCCATAGCCCCTAAAGATCTCCTCTGCAAGCATTACACAGTCCCTCAGTTTCCTTCCTTTAATAAATCCAAATTGGGATTGAGAGATCAAGGAAGGAAGACAATTCCTGAGTCGAGCTGCCAAAATTTTAGAGATGATTTTATATACAGTATTGCAACACGAGATGGGTCTAAAATCTTGAACTCTCGGCTCATAGTTCTTTTTAGGAATCAAAGAGACAAATGTAGCGTTCAACTGTTTGAGCAACTTCTTTTTTTGAAAGAATTCCTTGACTGCTGCCACTACATCACCCCCACCACATTCCATTCACTCTGAAAGAAAGCTGATGTGTAGCCATCCGGACCAGGAGATTTATTCTTGTTGATCGACCACAATGCCTCCATAATCTCTGCCTCATCTACCTGTGCTTCAAGAATACTAGCATCTACAAAAGAGATTTTTGGTCCTCTATTCAATACATCCTGCTCCACTGCCTGAGGAATCAAACCCTCTTCACCAAGTATTGATTGGTAATAAGAGATGAATGTATCAATCAATTCTTGGTATGAAGAGGTGGGTCCTGTATCAGTGTGAAGAGAGTGAATACCCTTTCTCGCTCCATTGCTACGGATAAGAGAGTAGAAATACTTAGTGGCACGATCCTGGTTCTTAATATGCTTATGTTTAAGAACCTGCATAAGATAGTTAGTCTCACAATCTTCCAAGTGCCTCTGTTTGTTGAGTTGCTCGCTAATCTCCTGGTTCAATTCATGATTGTTCAGGCTCGTCATGAAAAGAGTCTGGAGATGATGCAGATGTTCTTTTCCTCTAGCAACTCTTTCTGAAATGTGGTAATAGTTTTGTTTGTGCAACTCCTTCAATGGCCTCTTTAAGTTTTTCAACTTCTGACAAAGGATGAACTGTTTTGTGCCTGCAACATGTATCTGCCAAAAGGAAGAAACAAAAGCAATAAAGTTATCATTGTTAGTCCAAAAATTACAAAATCTGAAGGGTCTAATATAGTGGGGGCTAGGGTTTTGGAAAGAGGTGATGGAAGGGCAATGATCAGATTGAGTGCCCTGTGGAAGGATTTGGTGTGTAACTCCCAACCCATACTCCTCCAAATCTTGCAAGTCATCACTCTTATCAATTTTAGAACAAGAAGCTCCATTCGACCACGTATAGAAACAACCCGTCGAGTAGGTATCCTCCATTCCCAAAATAGAACAAGTTTCATGCATTTCTCTGCTCCCCGTATTCTGTGTATTACTATTTCGCTCCTCTTCAACTCTTACACAGTTAAAGTCTCCTCCCATGATCCATGGCAAGGTGTTCGAGTGAAAGAGGGAGATGAGATGCTGCCATAAATTCCTCTGAGGAACATAATGGTTGTGGGCATAGATAACCGAGAGAATAAACTATTTAGAGGTAGTGAGGCAACGTGCATTCATCGAAATAGATTGATCAGTTAGGACAAAATTCTCCAATTGAAGACGACATGGATTCCAAGTGACCACTATCCTACAACCATTACACAGCTCAAAATTATGAATATAGTTCCAACCAGGGAGCAGACTTCTGACAACATCATCTACATAACTAAATAACACTTCCAAGCCCATCACCAATAAGCCCGCTATCAATCCTAAATCCTTTAACCCCTCCAATTCTGATCCATCTTCCAGAATACACACCTTACCCAATACCCAACCCTCTCCTAAACCCAAGCCCACTCACCCTGAATCCGTTAACCGCCCTAATCCCAACAGCAACCCCAATCCACCCTCATCCTCTAATCGACCTCAAACCACCTCATCTAATCAGTTTGCTGCTCTGTCTCAACTGGAATCAAGCACCATACCAGAAGAATTCTCTTCACTTCATCCACCGCGCCATGAACAGGTAGAGGAAACACCTCCCTCTGCCCAAGGCAGAACACTTGGAAGAACCGGGTTGCCGACCTATAGTGGAGAATCTTCGAGCTCAAGTGGAAGGAAGTACAAGCACAGAAGAACTAAATCCTTGGGTAGTGAGGAAGAAGCTGATGAGAACCATGATAAGAATTTTCAGGAATTTCAGGATTATAGAGATTGGATTAGCAGGAAGGTTGCAGAGGAAAGTATTATTTCCTCTGAAGTCCCTCCACGACTCTTCTCATAAGTATTATATTAGATTATTTTGGATTTAGGGTTTATGGTTTTAAGATTTTAGTGTTTTAGGATTTTAGTGTTATAAGTTACAATTATTGACAAATCTTGACCAATCTTTGTGCTAAATAGTGTATTCAAATGAAGATAAATTTATTTATTGCTAATTATTTTTTATGTGATTGATATTTTTTAAAAGATAAATTATTAAATATACCATTCCTATAGCATTCATTTTTTAATTATAACCATTTGATTAATTTTTAATTTGATCTCCACCTTAAATAAAATAATATAGTTAATAATTTTTTTTTCCTTTTTAAACTATCCTTCACACACTTTTTCGCTATAAACATTAGAATGCACCCATAGCCACCCTTAAATTTAACATTTATCATTTAACATAGAGTGAGTCTCATGTAAATCGGGTTTACATGTAAACCCTATTTTTAAAAATTATTCTTTAGTATATAAAAAATTATTCTTTGAAAAGTAGTTATTTTTATAAAGGAGAGTAATAATTCAAGTCTTTAAAGAGTCATTTTTCAAGTACTAAAGAGTAATAAGATTTACATATAAACTTATATAAACCCGGTTGCAGAAGTGGTTGTGTTTAAAATATTATGATTTGGTAATGTAATTGGAAATTACGTGAAAGATATTGTATGCAATATAATTGATTTTTTTGGGAGTAGACTCTGTCATATAATAAATTTTTATACATCTTATTCATGAGTAATAATCTCTTACCTACAATGACCGTAATCACTATTGCAGTCGTGTAGTCCAATAATCTCCTGTAATGTTTATATATGACCTTTCCACTTTTAAAAATTTTATCATCTATATAATTATGGTAAAGGTACACTTCCTTCATCAATTTCAAATTGAAAGATAGAAATTGCGAAGCGCCCACAATAATGCACTCTCAAAGACTACTCCAGCAATTTATTGTCAAAGCTTACACAATTATTGAATCTAGCCATTTGAGATGGGTTCGAATGAATAAAAAACTCCTCAAGTGTGAAATGTACAGTGGACTTCAGGATGCTCTTTTGGCAGGAGAAAATGATCCATGAACACAGGGAAAGAGAATTGTTCTACTAGCCACATTTACCGGCAGACTAAGATACATGGTGCATAATTATTAAGATGCAATGACCATTTGCAGATGGGCTGGCCAAATCTATTCATCACATTTACTCGCAATCAGAAATGGCCTGAGATTCAGCCCATGGTTGCGTCACGTGGTCTCAAACCAGAGGACGTGCCCGATATCATACAAGAGTATTTAAGATAAATCTTGGTTCTTTAATCGCTGACCTCCGAATCGTAAAACAATTTTGGAAGGTTAAAGAAGGTACATTAAATCAGAATTTTTTATATTTTTATTTTATTCGAAAATTATTTGGCAGTTAGAATTGGTTCAAAATTGCATGATACATAGCATTAGAAAAGATACGTGACATTAGAGTTGAATCTAACTAAATTTTGCTAAGCTAATGAAGGGTTTTATTACTTTATTACACAAGACTATGTTATTTATTTATTTTTTTATTGCATGTTGCTCTTCATCTGATAATCTTTTAAGTTAGGAGGATATGTAGACATGTACACTGTGTCAAGTGAAATCACTCTTTATTTCACTATTGCAGTTATTTTACTTCAAAATTTCAGAAACGAGGATTTTCGCACGCACATATACTCCTATTCCTTGAGAGAGGTTTACATTGTCCTTCCGGTAATGACATTGATGCTCTTATATCAGCTGAGATACCATATGAGGTTCACGACAATGAATATTATTCTACAATCTGTGAATTCATGATTCAGGGGCCATGTGGTCAGGTTACTGAGGTATGGTTAACTTCTCCCTATATGAGCAAGGGTGGTTTTTGCACCAAGCAATATCCCAAGAAGTTTGTGTCTGAAACAACAATTGATCAAGATGGATACCCAGTATGTCGCAAGAGGAATGATGGAAGAGTTGTCATAAAGAGTAGAATAGAATTGGATAACACATACGTCGTTCCAAACAACATAGACCTCTCTTTGAAGTATCAAGAACATATAAATTTTTAAATGGTCTAATCAGACATGTTCTATAATGTACCTTTTCAAATATGTCAACAAAGGAAATGATCGAATCTCAACGACATTCTACTAGGGCACAAAAGACGAATCCCAAAACTCAAGCTTTGATGAGGTAAAGATATGCTACGACTGCAGATATATTTCAGCAAGTGAATCAGCATGGAGAATTTTTTGAAATAAAATACAATATCATTATCCTCCTATAAAAAGATTAAGCTTCCATCCAGAGGGCGAACAAAATGACGTATTTTCAAATACCAATCCTTTAAATGAGGTAATGAACAAAGAAATAGTGAGGGACAATATGTTTCTTACTTGGTCATGGAGAATTTTTTGAAATAAAATACAATATCATTATCCTCCTATAAAAAGATTAAGCTTCCATCCAGAGGGCGAACAAAATGTCGTATTTTCAAATACCAATCCTTTAAATGAGGTAATGAACAAAGAAATAGTGAGGGACAATATGTTTCTTACTTGGTTTGAGGCTAATAAAAAATATCCCGAGGCAAGTGATGAGAGTGAAAATAAGTGTATTTTAGTATCCAATTTAACACTTTTTTTATGAGAATTATTGTCATATATTAGCATAAGTGTCTTATATTTGATATATGTGAGAAAAAAGTGCATTTGAGGTGTTTTATTATATTTTAGGAGGGAAAATGATCAAAAGTGCAAAGTTGGAGAAAAGGTGCAACTTGTGCAAGAATGCTGAAAATGCATGTCCAACTTGTGTAATTTTTGTATTATTTTGGAGCTCAAAACTAGAATTTTGATAGATGGTTCAAAAGCCATAGAAGAAAGGATCATTTTGACAAAAGGAACGCATCAATCGGAGTGCAAACGAGAATGTTATGATTAAAATGGTGACATAGAACAAGTTGTACCAAACAGAACAGCTGTGCTAATTTTCATGGATTATTACACCTTCAAATGAATGGGTTTTTGTGAGTTTCTTATATGGATGGAAAGCCAAGGAAGAGAAAATCATGTGATCGCAAGAATCACTGAAATTGGAGTTTGGATGTGGAAGTTATGCACAAAACGGTGAAACTGCACATGCAGCTCGACCAGTAGTTTGACCAAGGCCTTTATGTTCGACCAAAACCACTTTGGTTTAACTGGGACACATAAATCTATTTTTGTCGGGTTTTACACCCCAGTTCATGTATTTTCATATTTTCTAAGAAAAAGCGCATCCAAGCTCCATAAGGAGAACTTACAAGTATAAAAGGGGATGCAGATCACACCAAGGAATGACCGCAACACAATCATTCTACACCCCACAAGGGGGGATCACCCCCCAATCATCATCCACTTCCTTTCCTCCATCCATCCAACACTTTAAAGATTCGTCTGTTGAATCAAAAGGAGAATCAAAAGGAGGACTCAAGACGGAGAAGGACGCTATGACACCCACATCTAGGATTTTATTCGTTTTCTAATTTATCTTGTATTTTCCAGACTATAGGTAAGATCTGTCCAACTACCATGGTTATTCTTCGCAACAACATGGACAAGAACCATTTTGGTAGATCTAGGGTTTATGAAGGTTTTATGAATTAATTAAACACTTTTGTTTGTCCTCCGTACAACACTACTTGTGGATTGATTTTATATATGATTGTACTTTCTTAATCCATATTCACGGTCGTTTTGTGCATCTTCAATTTGTATATAGAGTCTGAATATATATCTTAGTTGTAGATTGAGTGCGTGCTGAACAGGATTCCATGTTATGATTCTAAGTGATGGACTTCATTAGAAATATCATATGTGAATGTTTATTAATTGAATTGAATTAAGGTTAGTAAGTTGATGCGCATTTTCTTTGCATGCAAAATTAATCCCCAAGTATTAAGGATATCAATTGCAGCTTAAGAAAGCGATCAAGTTAAATATCGAACCCAAAGGATATCGTATTATCAATTTAATTATTTACTAAATTAATTAAGACGAAAGTCAATAACGTTTGAGGATTGAATAATTAACTAATAAAAAATTAATTTAAAATAATAAATAAATAAATAAATAACACTAGAAGAATACGAAAATGCATAAAGTAGGAGAATATGTAGCTCTAGGGTAACCAATTTTACTACTTAACTTTCCTCTCAAGTGCAGGCCGGCTCTGCCTTGTGGACTATGGACACATCACTAAACCATGCAAATTTACTCTATAGACACAAGCAGATATGCTTGTAACACGTTTGAATAACCTTGGAGCAAGAGATATAATTTCACCCCCCATTCTAGGTACTATCAGTATCAATTATTTTCTCCTAGGATTGGTACTCTAACCCGATATGATCTCCCTTTATAGGTACTATAAAATTAACCTCTTTATTCTGCATATTAACTCGAATTCAATTCAATTAATAAACATTCATATATGACAGTTCTAATGAAGCTTCGGAGTCTCCTTACTTAGAATCATAACATGAAATCATGTTCAGCGGTTGACACACTAAATCTACAACCAAGATATATATTCATACTCTATATACCAATTGAAGATGCACAAAACGATCCTGAATATGGATTAAAAATGCATAGTCATATATAAAATTAATCCCAAAGTAATGTTGTACGGAGGAAACACAAGAGAGTTCAATTAATTCATAGAAACCTTCAAAACCCTAGATCTACCAAAACAGTTCTAGCCCATGATGTTATGAAGAACAATCATGGGGGTTGGATAGATCTTACCCATATGTCTGGAAAATACAAGATAACTTAGGAAATGAATAATACCCTAGATGTGGGCGTCGTCGTGTCCTTCTCCATCTTGAATCTTCCTCTTGGTTCTCCTCTTGATTTCACAAATGAATCTTCAAAGTGATGGATGATTGGAGGAAAGGGTGTGGATGATGGTTGGGGGTGATCCCCCCTTGTGGGGTGTAGTATTGTATGGTGGTTCTCTCCAATCTAATGAATAAAGATGTGATCTACATCCCCTTTTAAACTTGTAAGCTCTCCTTATGGGCCTTGAATGGGCTTTTTCTTGGAAAACACGAAAATACAAGCACAGGGGATGAAAATCCCATCGAAAACAGATCTGCGTGTCTCCGTTCCACTAAAGTGGTTCTGGTTGAACGGGAGACCTTGTCGAACTACTGGTTGAGTTGTATGCGCAGTCTCACCGTTTTGCGCATAACTTCCACATCCGACCTCTGATTTGAGTGATTCTTGGGCTCACGCGATTCTCTTGTCCTTGGCTTTCTGTCCATAAAAAGAACACATAGAAAATTCAATATTTGAATGTGTAACACATCATGCAAAATGTCACAGCTGTTCTGTTCGGCACAGCTTGCGCGACGTTACCATTTTGATCATAACTTTCACATTTGGAATCCGATTGAAGTGTTCCTTATGCCTAAATGACCATCTCTTCTGTGGCTTTCCAGCTAGGTATCATAATTCCAATTCAGAGCTCCACAATAACACAAAAAAATTATACAAGTTGGATGTGCATTTTTCATCATTCATACACAAGTTGTACATTTTCTCCAACTTTGCACTTTTGATCATTTTTCGACCTAAAACACAATAAAACACCTCAAGCGCACCTTTTTCTCACATATATTGAATTGAATATAAGACATTTGTGCTAATATATAGCAACAATTCTCATCAAAAAGGTGTTAAATTGGACACTAAAACACACTTATTTTCACTCTCATCAATCCCCCAAACTTACCAATTGCTCGTCCCGAGGCAAGAAAATAAAAATAAAGAGAAAGAGAGTAAAATTAGCGAGGAAACAAAGACCCCATTCAAAATACAATTGTCCTCAACTTAGGTCATGCAACTTTCATTATATTTAATAATCAATTCGTAGCATACAAGATAAGACAATCACCACCAATTCAAATGCTCCATTCATATGTTCTCACGAAAAGTATATATCACTCACACTCAAGTGTAAAAGATGTACACTTATGGGTTAAGGTGTTTATGCTCATATTCAATTCTTGTGCATGCGTAACCATAAGCTTGCCAAAAGTCTCAAACTCTCCACCACTAAAAGTATGATTCAACAATGGGATCAAAAAATATTTTTCTTTTGGATGTAATATTGGGCTCTTTGGTTATGGTAGGAAATATATAGATAAGTAACTCGAAACTCGGATCAATCAAGTGCGCATTCCATCATGATCTTTCATTCTTCTTACTCACTTCAATTAAGCACAACATCCTCCTCAACTCTTTTACTTTTTTTCTTTCTAGCAAAATATTTTTTTCTCTCGAGATACCAATTTTGGGCACTACCTCGCGCATCCTCTATAGGGTACTAGATTTAAGCACTACCCTAGGGTATTTGATTCACTGGAGTACTTGATTTAAGCACTACTCCATGCTTTTCCTTAGATGCATTTTCAAGCTCAATCATTGCTTCAACACCAATTCATTCCTTCCCAAATAATTATAAAACTCTATCAACACACTTTAAAAAGTCATTAATTATCATCATGATAGAATCAAGGCTCAAAATATTCGAATGCTCAAAGTGGTTCTTTCTTGTAGGCTACAAAGAATGAGGTTTTTAGGCTCAACGGGGATAACTACGGATAAACATTATTTGGTAGGGAATTATTTGGCTAAGTGACTCATAAATTCAAGGATGGCCAAAATCATCTCCCATCGTCTAACACACATGTAGTTTTAAGTAAGATAAGAGGCAAGTTCTAGAATACACACACAAGAATGATACTCATCAGAAAAGAAATATCATGTGATTACGTATCATGATCAACGAGGCTCAAAATCTCGCATGAGTTTTTAACAAGTAATAGAGCATTTTTCATGGTAAGTAATATCCCACAAATATATATAGAACTTCATACCACAATATAACTCAAGTACACTACCTCATCAATTTCAAGAGCATATGAATTTTTGGCACAATTTAAACAATATAAGGTCACATGGATCACCAAAAATATAAACTCAATCCTTACACTCCATGAATTTAAAGCACACATAAAAATTAAAAAAAGGAAACGAGGGTACCTGATTTTTCTTCTTCACAACGTTCACGAGCTCCTCAAGTTGTTCAACTTGGTCAGGTCAAGCCTCAGCGTAAAACTCATCTTGTCACCTAGTTACCTTTTCTATCATCAAAGCTCAAACACACTCATCATCACAGGATTCATCAATAATTAAATAAGAGAACTATAAGAAAGACTCAATTGACTATATATTCAACTCCACACACTAGAAACACCAACACGACACACTAAATATTAGGTAAGTTGTAAAAAATTGACATACCAATACCGATTAAAATATTAATACACAGCAAAAAATCAACCTCCAAACAAACAAACAACCAACAAAAGGAAAAAATTATACCCTTGGTGCTCATAAGATGAGGTAAGTACATCACACCCCCCAAACTTAGTAAAAATGTAAGTCAAAACTAAGTTTGAAAAATATAATTGTCGAGGCGTGAGTACCTCAAATATAATAAATCCTCACCCACACAAAAGAAATAATAAGGCAATAAAATGGAAGGACAAGCCCCCAACAGGCGTTCATGTTTAACATCGAAGAGTCACGAAGGTATACCACTTTTGAGACTACTGGATCAGAGAACGGTCTTCTCGTATCCTCACCTTCAAGTACTTTATTTCCCTCTTCTTGTCTACACTCAGCAGCTCACCTTTCTTAGTCACAAGTATATGATCCTTGGAATTTTCTTCCTCCCATGGCTATCTAGACACCTCCTTGTTAATTTTCCACTCAAATTTAGAATCATCTATCCTATTAAAATCAAGATTAAACAAGTTAAAAATCACATCCATGGGCATCATTGCTTTATCAAGAGATAAAACCACATCTTCATTATCTATCCGCAGTCTAAGCTTTCCTTCCTGTGATGGTACTGGAGTGTTATGAACAACAGGTATAGCATTCAGTACAGAAGCAAGGGTCGATTGCCTCAGTTCGATCTTAGTTCAACCAGATTGCTCTGGTCGAATTGTGTCTGGTTAAACGGACTGTCTGGAAATGGATTATGACTATCTAGTTCTCATTCAATCAGACTTCGACCAGACAAGTCTGGTCGAAGTCTGATTGAATGGGATGAGTATGGTCGAACTGGGTGTCTGTCCGCTTAACTTGACTTTTTTGTTCAACAGGTACTCGTTCGACCAGATAAGTCTGGCTAAATAGAGTTTCTTTGGTCAAACGGTGAATAAGAAAATAGAGAATCATTTTTTTTTTCCAATACTCATTCGACCATCAGTTCTGGTCGAATAGCCTAAGCTTGGTCGAACGGGAGCCCTGTCTTCTTCATTTTCATCCACTGGCTTCATCAGGCCATCGTACTGCATCCTGGACCTCAATGTGATGGCATGGCACTCTTTTGGGTTTGTTATGCTTTGAGACGATAATATTCTTTTCTCCAATGTTTGTGTCAATTTATTCACGTTCCCAGTCATCTGCCCAATTATAAAGGTAAGTTCCTTCAACTGCTTAGATAAATTTGCATGATTAGCATTCATACTAGCTTCGATGTGGTTAACCCTTGCATCATTCTTAGCCATGTATCGATTGAAGGTATCTTCAACACTCTTCACTTCTTGCGGCTTCATACTAGGCCCACTTTTTGTCAACTCTATAATCTGCTTTTGCTGAGACTCTAATAGCTTGTTGATATTAGCTAGACTAGAGACGATCTCATCATCCCTATTCTGCTTCACCGCTTGATGTTCAACTTGTGCTACCTTTCCAAGTACATATGATCCTCTGTCTATCTCCATAGGCCAGTCATGTGAATTCATAGAGATATCTTCAAACAACCTTTCTGCTTCAAGTGTTGTCTTAGTTAACAATGCTCCTCCTAATGATGCATCAATAAGAATTCGCAACTCATAATCCAATCCATAGTAGAAGATGCTTATGTATTATAAGAATTCACGACTCACAATCCAATCCATAGTAGAAGATGCTTATGTATTGAGCTTTAGTCATCCCATGTTGTGGGCACAGCCTGAGCATGTCTGTAAACCTATCCCACGCCTCATGAAATTTATCACCCTGATTCATAACAAATTGGGAGATGTATTGCTTCATTCTTAATATCCTTGAGGGTGGCATGTATCTCTCTAAGAACTTCTACTGCAGTTGGTCCCATGAAGAGCAGTCCTGGCATTAAGAGTCTCATACCAAGCTCTACTCTATCAATCAAAGAGAACTTGAATAGGGCGATCCGTCTAGCATTAACATTAACTCCAGCACCCTTATGAGTGTTTGCATAACCAAGGAATCTTTTGAGGTGCTGATATGGATCTTCAAATTGACCTCCAGAAAAGGGATTCATTTCCATCATGCTGATAAGAGCGGGATGTATCTCAAAATCATCATCTTTCCCCTTGCTCCTATCAACCCCATATTGCAAATCCCATTGTACGTGAAAATTTCACGTATGGCAATATTATCTGGATTCTTTTCTTGCTCCGGCCATGTTTAGCTCAGTATGTTATTCCTTCCTTACCTTCCTATCCTTTTTCCTAGTGCACAAGTACCTCAGAAAAATAAATGGTTAGATAGAAATAAATAATTACAATAAAAGTCTTAATCAACAAGAAATAATAAAATCAATAATAACAGCAGTCCCCGACAATGGCGTCAAAAACTTGATGTGCATTTTCTTTGCACGTAAAATTAATCCCTATGTATTAAGGATATGACTTGCAGCTTAAGCAAGCGACCAAGTTAAATATCGAACCCCAAGGACAATAAATTTAATTATTTACTAAATTAATTAAGATGAAAGACAATAACATTTGAGGATTGAATAATTAACTAATAAACAAATTAATTTAGAATAACATATAAAATAAATAACACTAGAAGAATACGAAAGTAGATCAAGTAGGAGAATAGGTAGCTCTAGGGTAATCCAGTTTTACTACTTAACTTCCCTCTCAAGTGCAGGCCAGCTCTGCCTAGTGGACTATGGACACATCACTAAACCATGCAAATCTACTCTATAGACATAAGCATATATGCTTGTAACACGTTTGAATAATCTTGTAGCAAGAGATATAATTTCATCCCCCTTTTCAGGTACTATCAGTATCAATTATTTTCCCCTAGGATTGGTACTCTAACCCGATATGATCTCCCTTTATAGGTACTATAAAATTAACCTCTTTATCCTACTTATTAATCCGAATTCAATTCAATTCAATTAATAAATATTCATATATGACAGTACTAATGAAGCTTTGGAGTCCCCTCGCTTAGAATCATAACATGGAATCCTGTTCAGTGGTGAACGCACTCAATCTACAACTAAGATATATATTCAAACTCTATATACCAATTGAAGATGCACAAAATGACCCTGAATATGGATTAAAAACGCATAGTCATATATAAAATAAATCCCAAAGTAGTGTTGTATGGAGGAAACACAAGAGAGTTCAATTAATTCATAGAAACCTTCAAAACCCTAGATCTACCAAAATGGTTCTAGCCCATGATGTTACGAAGAACAATCATGGGGGTTGGATAGATCTTACCCATGTATCTGGAAAAGACAAGATAACTTAGGAAAAGAATAATACCCTAGATATGGGCGTCGTTGCGTCCTTCTCCATTTTAAATCATCCTCTTGGTTCTCCTCTTGATTCCACAAACGAATCTTCAAAGTGATGAATGGAAGGAGGAAAGGATGTGGATGATGGTTTGGGGTGATCCCCCCTTGTGGGGGATTGTAGTATTGTATGGTGGTTCTCACCAATCTAATGAATAATGATGTGATCTACATTTCATTTTATACTTGTAAGCTGATGGGCGTTTTCTCAACACACAAAATTAATCCTCAAGTATAAGGATATCAATTGTAGTTCCGATAGGTGACCAAGCGATTATCGTACCCAAGAAATAGATTATTATCAGTTTTATTATGTTCTACTTTATTAAGATTATGTTTGACAAGTTGGTTTTGAATTGTTACGAAATTGAATAGAAATTGGCTTAGATAGTAAATCAAATAAACAAACAAGCAATCGAAAATATAGTTGTGATCAAGTAAGAGATTAAGTAGTTCTTTGGGCATTCGGTTTTGCTTATTAATTTCCTTTCCATGCATTATTGTCCGACTCTGCCTTGTAGTTTATGGACGCATCACTAAACCATGCAAGTTCACTCTATAAACACAAGTAAACATACGTTTGACACGTTCGAATATTCTCGGAGAAAGAGATATAACTCACCCCCTTTCTAGATACTATCATTATCAATTATTTCCTGTACATTTAGTACTCTAACCCGATATGATCTTCCTTTATAGGTATTATGACGTTATACTCTTAATCATACTACTTAACTCGAATAATATTTAATTAACAAGTATCTATATAAGATAGTACCAATAAGACTTCGGAATCCCTTCACTTAGAATTATAACATGTAATCCTGCTCAGCGGTGAACACACTCAATCATTAATCAAGATATGCATTCAGACTCTACATAACAGTTAATGATGCACAAAACGACCGTGAGTATGAATTGAAAAAGCACAATCTTATATAAAATAAACAACAAGTAGTGTTTTACAGAGTTTACACATGAAAATTCAATTAACTTATAAAACTTTCATAACCCTAGAACTACCGGAGCGGTTCTAGCCCATGATTGATCTAGGAACAATCATGGTTGTTTGGTATGATCTTACTTGACGTGCCAGATGAACCTCTCTTCACGACCCTTTCGGATGATGGTAGGGTTTCGGGGGTGGATGGATGATGAATAATGTGTGTGTCCTCTTTTCTTCTGTGAAAGCTCTTCTTTTATAGTGGTTAACCTCCTTATGGGCTTAGGATGGGCTTTTTCTTGAAGCACACATCAAATTTGGTAAAAGACATCCGTAATTACTGTAAATAACTTCAGTGAGAATCCGTTCGACCAAGCTTGGTCTGGTCGAGCAAGGCTTCTAACTCGAGCATTGGTCGAACAAGCTCTGTAAGTTTTGCACATTTTGTTCGATTTCCCTCATCTGCTCGACCAAGATAATTCTAGTCGAGCAACCTCTCCAAGTCGAGCAAGCTCTCTGGACGAATCTACATATTCTGCTCGACTTGGCCATCTTGTTCGACCTACGTGACAATGGTCGAACAAGGTCTTGAAGTTGAACGGCCATTGAAAATTGCTTCAAAAATCGTGTCTTCCAATTTTGAGCCCTTTCTAGCTATTTTCCTGTACAAATATCCTCAATAGCCCTTGTACCCTCTGATTCGTGACTTTTCCATAAACATACCGATTCGTCTCAATAAAAGACTCAATCATACTCAATTTCCAAGCAAATTAGAGCCCAAAATACGTGAATTTATACTCTCATCAAACCCTAAACTTATATGTTGCTCGTCCCGAGACAATGACAATGAAAATAAATCAGAGAGAGTAATCACGAGGTCAAGCACAACCTATTCTAACACATGTAATTATATCAATTTAAGTCATGCAATCTATCATACCTTTCATTCACATAAAAAAACATCAATCAATCACAATACTTCTATAAGTGCTAAGTTATCTAACTCACGGGTAAGTGTTTATTCTCTCTCAAGTGTAAAAGATATACACTTTATGGTTAATATCGACACTCAATTTCAATTCATATACTCGCGTAACCATAAGCTTGACAAGAGTCTCAAAAATCCATCTACAACTACTTCAACACTAGGATCACAAAGGACTTACATGTAGGTTGTAATGTTGGCTCTTTAGTAAAGGTAGGAGAATATAGATAAGTAACTAAATTACTAGCAAAGAAATACCTTGGAGATTCGTTCTTCCTTCTTTTCTCCTTCGTCTTTCTTATTATCACTCCAATACATCCTTCCTCCATCTTTACTTGGATCAACAACAATTCTTTTTCTTCGCAGTAGAATACCAATTCCAATGTTCTTCAAGTATAAGGGTACCAGTTTCGAACACTACCTTTCTTAGCATTAGGGATACTGGTTTCAGGCACTATCCATTGCAAGATTTAACCTCTTGTCCTTCGATTCTTATTTCACCAATCTTGTCCTTCCTTTTCCTCTTCAACTTCATAAAACATTCATTTACCTCCACTTTTTACTAGTAATAGGTGTTCAAAGCTCAACAAGGTAAAACTGATCCTGAGCTACCCAATAATCTTGCTGCGACTGTGGCTACGGTGGTGGCTCGAAAAACTCCTACTCCATTGGCTGTTGAGGCTGCACCGGAGGCATATCTATTCCCAGATAATCGAAAGCGGGTGGTGGTTGCATCTCCTCATCTACAAAGTCAGCCGGATCTTCTATCATAACCATATCTTCATCTAACTCAATTCCATGAGCTCACATATCAACAAGGAGTCTCTAGTCTCCTCTTCCCAAGCACGTCTTCGAGATAACCGTGTGTTCTGTGGTATTCATCAATAAGTTGCTGTTCACCCTAACTGTAGTGAGATCAATAATTACCAATGAAAAACTGAACATACTAGGATTCTTCCCTCGAACGAACATCCACATATCATCTTGCCTCTCAATCAGCCCCATCCTCACACATGATGTCAAGGTCAAATCTGTATCCCCTCGGATATGCCTGTGCCTACTCAAATTAACTCTATAGTACTCAGCGATCAAGGTGATAAGTCCTCCAATATTCACGCGCTGAAATCCATGAGTTGAGAACTTGTGCAACTGATTGAAAAAGTACGCTGCTACGTTGAAATGAACTCCATAAAGCATGCAACACAACACATAAAGCTCCCCCCTCGGAATGCAACTTCCTTCGGACCCAGCAAACAACGTGTTGCCCAAAATTCTGTCCATGTAAGCAATCACGGGGTTACGAATGAAGGCAACCTTAGAAGTATTCAAATTATAACGCTCTTGTCTCCCCAAAATAGCTCTCCAAATCTCATTTGGATTGAAGTCATCATGCTCCACATCTGACTCATTCTCACAACAAATCAATTCATTAAACTCCCGGGCCCATATCATCTGCTCTTGCCCTTCAATCTGCATCCGAATACTATAAGAAAGGTGTCGATCTCCATGCTCAATCCTTAATATGCACAAGACCTCCGCCGTTATGTGGAAATAGGTCTCTCTTCATCTCTATAAACTGGGTAATGCCCACCTGTTCGAACATCCAACGAATGTTGGTGAGAATATTCATTTCCCTCAGAGCATGATCATCCTGATACCGCGTCCTTGTTATCTTTTGAGCTATTACAGTCCAAAGTTTCTTCTTCTTCTCCCAATTGGGAATTTTCAACCCATAGTCGGATGGCCTCCTCTTCTCCATCCTCATTTTCTTGACTATCTCTCCAAGCGAAGGTGACCTAGGTTCCTTCCTCTTGGATGATGAAGCAATCTCTTTTCCTACAAGAACAATACTTCAATACATATCCAAAAGAGATAAATATACTCCATCTAGACTAGCATGAATCCTACTCAAGACTTCAAATTCATGTGCTTCAACAACTTAATCTCAAGTGTTTTTCAATCACATTTGCACTCCAAATCAACACTTTCAATCAAGAATATTGAGGTTCAATTAGTCTTAACATTACTCCGCACAAACACTATAAATTCCACATATGCTTTCACCAAATCCACACTTAAACATTTCAAATTCTACCCTCAATTGCACCATAATAGCACCTAAATCAATGAGCCAATAGGTAAACTTCGAAATTAAACCAAAGCCCATACTTCATGCATCATCAATTTCACAAGAATCCCACAACTCAACGTAAAACAATTCATGAGAATTCAAGTGCAAATTCGAATAAGAACTTCAATAATTCAACAATTAAATCCACTCCAAACTAGCACGAATCCACTCACCCATTATTCACTAAGTATTCACATTTCAGTTCAAGAGTAAAAAGTGAGAGAAATATACCTTTGCTTGACATGGTGTGCGTGTGGTGATTGGCAACAAAAACCCAAAAACTCAAGTGAAAAGCCCTAGATTGGACTTGGAATCCCTCGAATTTGGATGTGAAGTGTGTGGAATGGAGAATATAGGTATAGAAAAGAATTTGAGAAGAAGGACTTACGGTTATGGATTGGTGCTCGAGAAAAGGTAACGGGTGTATGTCAAATGGAATAAAAACTGACCTTTTAAAACTGACTCCGTGCTCCGTTCGACTTAAGAGGACTTAGTCGAATAAGGGTTTAAAGTCGAGCAACATGAAATTCTCCTTTAAAATTAGCATTGTTTGACCTCTGTTCGACCAAAATGTGTTGGTGGAACAAGTGTTGGAAGTCTAGCAAACTGCCCAGTCGTGGCCCATGTTCTCATCTGTCCCGCTCGATCTTCGTTCGACTACACACTTATGGTAGAGCAACAAAGTCCAAGTGGAACAAACTCTTTGGAAGAGTTTGCATATTTTGTTCAACTTCCGTTTGACTTACCGATATAGTCAAACAACCCTGTCCAGGTCGAACAACCCTACTGGAAGATTTACATATTTTGTTCAACCATTGCTAGATCACACAGCAGGGTCGAACAATCCTTCTGAAAGTCGAACGACACCTCAAACTTCATTAACGTCATACCTTTCTTGTATTTCCCTGCAATAATGAATTATAGAAAAACATCAAGTATCAAGATCACAATTTCTAAGCTCGAGAACCACTTCCATAACAAATAACATCAAGTGTAACTCCGCAATGACACTAACAAAACATAACAACACTAAACACTAGGCAAATTGCAAAAAAATCGATGCATCAAAACCGGCAAAAGTTTTAATATACCGCAAAAAATCAACTCCCCTAGCAAACGTTACAAAGAAAAGATAATATTCTACGCGCTATATGAGGTAAGTACATCACACCCCCTCAAACTTAGTAGAAACTATAGTCAAAACTAAGTTTGCAAAGAGATGTAATTTTCGAATGATAAGCACGTCAAATTGAAAATTTCTTACTCACACCAATGAAAATAAAGCAATAAAATGGGAGGGAAAGCCCCCAACATGCGCTCATGTTTAACGTCAGAGAGTCACGACGGTACCAATTTAGCGCAAGGTATCTTCAAAGACGACGCTGTTGGTGCTTGGATCGTTTGGTTAACGTGACCCGTTAGGGATCCATACGTTTCTAATATCAATGGAAGTAATAAATCATAGAAACGATTACCGTTCACCAGGGTATATAGAAGATGAACGATTCTCGCTGGCAGACTATGCAGTCCCACGAGAATGACCATAACTTCCTCGTCTGATGTCGGAATTGAATGATCTTTATGCTCAGACAATTCTCTCTTCAACGGATTTCCGTCAGTATATTGATCATCAAATTCTGAGCACTGTACGATTTTATATAAATTTCGCAAGTTGCCGGATAGCAGCAGCAAACTACCTTCTGATCTTCTGCCGTATGTCCCAAGTCCGATCTCGACGTCATGTGGGCGACGATCTACGAGACCTCCTCAATCTGCTCTCAACCCTCATCACACATGAATAATGAATTAGATTAGGGTTCCAGATAAGCTGAGTTGACTTATATACATGGGCTACAGCAGGGACTTGGAGGAGAAATTGGGTTGGGCCTCCATTGGGCTTAAGTATCCAAGCTTAGCCCAAAGCTTATGCTTAAGTCCAATAATAATAATATATTCCACTAAAATATTATTACTGCACCGCCTTTCCAATCCCAAAATTACGTTTTGGGCTCCTTCTTATTATGAGCCCGTTAGTCTCTCAATGTTTAAGATATACAATGTCCATTAATTAATTTAAGTTACTGACAACTCAATTAATTAATATCTCATCCAAGAGTAGTACCACTCAACCTCATTATCATGCCGGAATAAATCCACCTATAGGGTTTACATGATAATCCTTATGAGCTCCTCAAGGGGACATCATCAACCTATGACGGACACGGATTCCTTCTACAATCAACAGCACACCATAGAGACAGCACTACTTCCCAACTCATCGAGTTTGTTGATTTAATTACATGTAAATCTCACTCATTGATGAATCAAAGAAATACATACTGCCCTACGTGTCGAGGTTATTGTATAGGGATTAAGAGCACGAACATCCATAATAGCAGAGATCAAGTTCTCCTATAAGTCAGTATAAGTCGAACGATCTCAAGCGGTCCTGCTCAATACACACAAGTGCACTAATGTGATTCTATAGCCAAGACAAGCTAATACAAAACCACACTACAACCATCCCAATAGAGAGTCCCCGTCTATCTTGGTTGTGAGCATCTGTTTATACTTTATAAGAAAATCGATAATATGATCTTCCGCGTGTTGTCGCACAACATATTATCTACAATATAAAGTAAGTGGACTATTGCATCGAACATATAAATAAATTATAAGATGCAATCATTTGATCATATGATTCTCATTTCAAATAAATTGTTATAAGATTGTTCATACAAAAAAGCAAGACTTTTAGTATACAATCCAACAATCTCCCACTTATACTAAAAGACTATGCTGTCATGTCTTCTGCCATACATCTGATTCCCACTCCTACTACACGACCATCAAAAGCTTTCGCTTTAAGGTCCTTGTAAATGGATTTACTAGGTTATCATCCGATGAAATTTAGGCGACAACAACCTTCCCCTCATCATACAATTTCTCATAACAGGTGGTACTCGCGCTCCATGTATTTAATTGCCTTATGGACTCGTGATTCCTTCAAGTTTGCAACTGCACCAATATCATTAATTTAAATTGTGATAATCTTTGGCAAACTTAGAAATACTTCAAAGTCCATCATGAAGTTTCTAGAGTCATATAGATACTTTGGCTGCCTTATAGGCTCCAATTTATCATCTTTCCATGATGGAGTCCGGAGTTCGAAATATATTTCTATATAACACTCCTCCATATTATGGCTCTACTTACTAAAATTAAACGCATAACCTTTGAGGTGGATTTACTGCCGTCCCTATCTGATTTGAAAAATCTGAATCTATGTAACCCATAAGAATCAGTGAATCTGTTCGGTAAGCCCACATATAGTTTCTAGTCCTTTTCAGGTACATAAGTATATGTCTTACCACAGTTCATCATTCTTGTTCTGGGTTACGTTGATACCCACTGTTCATGCCATCGGCAAAACAGATATCCAATCTCGTGTATAGCATTCCTTAGATTAAGCTTCCTCATTTGCCGAAGCATAAGGAACCGCTTTCATCTTCTTTATCTACTTTTGTGTCACAAGACACATTCACTTAGATAAATTCGCATGCTAAACTAGTAAGGATCGTATCATTATATGAAACTTGAGATAAGCATAATATCCTTTCTTGTGATTCGTATTACCATGATCAAAAGGATATTTTTGCTCTTCTTAAATCCTTCATCTCATACCGCTTTATCAACCATACCCATACGCCCGACAATACTCTTTCATTGTCTCCAATGAGCAAGATACTATCTACGTATAATACAAGAAATACCACCACATTTCCATCACTCTTTTCAATACACAAGACCCATCCGATCATTGATTAGATCCATGTCACTGGATTACCTCATCAAAACGGATGTTTCATGATCTTGAAGCTTGCTTTAGTCCATGAATGGACACTTTTAAACTTACTATCACAATGCTCTTATCTCTTTGCAATGAATCACTCTGGTTGCTTCACATAGATGTTTCCCTTAAGACTTCTAATCAGGAAAGCTGTCTCGACATCTATTTGCTATCCCTCATATTTCATATGAGTAGCAACAAATAAAAGAGTCTGGATCAACTTAGGCATAGCTACCGGCGAACAGGTTTTCTCATAATCGAACCCTTTCTTTCTGAGTATACCTTTTCGCAACAAGCTTGCTTCCAAGGTTTTCACCTTATTCTATGATCCTCTTTTATTCTTGCATGCCCACTTCCAATGGCTTTTACGCCATTTAGCGGTTCAACAAGCATCCAGACCTAATTTAAAATCCATCGATTCTATTTTAATATTCATTGCACTTTGCTAGGATTTGGCATTTCTAACTTGTAGTGCTTCGTCGTATCTGTGAGTCCATTTCATGTTTGCTAGGGACCAAGTCTCACGACTCTCCCAAAACATGTATCAAACAGGTTGTCGAACATCCCTCTCACTACGACAATGCATTACATGCAACTGTGTATCAGACGTGACATGCGTTGCAGTTTACCTTGTGGTATATCCTCTTGCACAATTGGTACTAATACTTTGTGTTTTTCCCTCTCACTTCCTTTAGAACAATTTATACATGGGTTTATGATTTAATACATAGTCTTTTTCCAAAAATCTAGTGTTTGTGTTAACAATCACCCTTCGATCTTTTGGACTAAATAAATCACCCTTCATTTTTCTAGGATATCCCACAAACAGACAAACATTCATACGAATTACTGTTTCTAGGGCATACCCATAAAATGAATTTAGTAATTCCAAATAATTCATCATCCATCTAATCATTTCCATAAGAGTGCTACACCTTCTATACGCCACACCATTCAGCTGGGGTATGCCCAGTGTAAACAATTTGAGATTTAATCTCAACCTCTGATTAATAGCTCCTAATTATCCTAAGAGGTTCTTGCCATACGATTAATCCATAATGGCTTGATATATTTTCCATGACGCTTCACTGTACCAGCCTTGTAATTCTTGAATTAATCAAAGAACTTAGACATGCAGTGCATCAAATAAATATATCGGTATCTAGAATAATCATCGATTGACGAATATTCATAACCACCTCTCGTCCGAATAATCTTAGGATCGCTTAAATCAGAATGAACTAATTCCAGCATATATGTCTTTGGCTCTACTCCCCATTGCCTTGAAAAGCAATTAATCATTTTTACTTCCAAGTAAGACTCGCAAGTCCGATAGTTTCCACTTCAGATAAACCTTACGGTCCATCTGCTATCAACTTTTGAATCCTACTCAAGTAAAATGATCTAGTCTTAGATGCCAAATGCATGTTTAGTTCATCTCCGAATGTTACTTTCTCTTACTAAGATCAGAAGATGCATTATTAATTACTATTTGTTGCATCTGTGGAATATACATGATTTAAGAGTATACAAATTGTCCATCAACGTACCATAATAGATTACAACTCTATCCTTCATTATAATGACCATGTCATTTAAATGAAATGGAGTATCCATCTATTAATGCATAGAAACAGAAATCAAATTCTTTCTATGAAAACGTACGTAAAGATAATTTCACAAAATCAAACGTCTACTCATATCATTAGATAAATAAGCAACTCCCACTGCAATAGCCACCACTCTTGTAGTTTTACCCATGTCTATAATAATCTTATCCTCACTTAGTAATAAAAATTCAGTGATTCCAGTATCTACACACTTCGTGTCAGTAGATGCCATCACTAATCATGTTTAAACAACTAGCAAGTAAGATTCTATCCTTGTTCACTCCTTTTATGAAATTGGATTTTTTTTACCACATGTTTTGTCAGAAGTTTCCTACCATACACAACCTCTTGTAATTCAGGAGAAACTTACTCAAAACATCTAGGCAATTATGAAGAATAAAATTGACTTAGGTTTCCCCTTCAACTTCTATTCCATGTAGTTCCAATTCATTCATCAAATTTAATCATGACCTACTGCCTTTTAAATTACTCAAGTATCCGAAGAGTTACATGAGACCATCATATTTCTATGAACCTCTCATCTCTTCACTAGAGACTTTAATAGGCATCATGAGACGTCCTTTGTGAGAACACACATGTATTTTCTTAAGCATTAACATTCAAAACCAAGATTCTTTTCTAATCATCTAATTTGGAGAAGTAAATATAATTTCTTTTAGTCAACCATAAGTGAAATAAAACTATTTGAAATTCAGAGAATCATAAAAAAATACACCGATCAAATCTTTGAATTTATCTATTTATATTGATTCCCTCAAAATAATATAAAATATAAATTCATTGACATCTCAAGCATCGTGAGTTTGCAAGCCATGATAGTGTGGACGTTTACAAACCCGAACATTTACAAGAGAAGGTTTTACCCATTAATTTCATTTGTCAATCTTACTTTATGACAAAATAATTAATAGTCGGTTCCTCTTTAGCCATGGAAATAAAAGCAGTGACTCCGATGGGGAGGATACTTATTATTTACGCCTAAGTGTACACCATTATTTGACCCCAAGTCCATTATGCGAGCTTATGTGCCTTACAGATGGAGAAGTACACACGCGCTCGGATAACTTCCTACAGTCATCAATTATACTCCCTCCGTCCCGGGAAGTATTTCGCGTATTGGTGTGCGCGGAGTTTAAGAAAATTTTGTATTTTTATGTATAAAGTAAGAAAGAGAATATATATTTTAGTTGATTTAATGAAAAATGTGTGTAAAGTTATTGAGAGATGTGAAAAAAGTGTGTAAAGTTTTTGGGAGATGTGAAAAAGTAAGTATTATATTGGGATATGTGTAAAAAGTGAGTATTAGTATAATGTATTTTTTACCAAATTTAGTAAAAGTAAAGTGTGAAATACTTTGAGGGACGGATGAAAAAGGAAAGTGTGAAATACTTTGGGGGACGGAGGGAGTAAGTATGTACAGTGATCCGCACATGAACTCATCCGATAGGGAGGAAGGTCTATGCCAACACGCAAGTATATGTGCATCACATTACAAACATAATTTTAAATAAGCCTGTTCCAGCAATATCCATGAATAAACTCATCCGATGGGGAGGAAGGCTCTAACGCCGACGCGTAAGTTTATTCACATTGCTAACAAACCAATAATGGAGGCCGCGGAAATTAATTACCAATCCCCTCTCCCACTTAGTTATTTAAAACTGAGGGTTTTTACATGCATATAATATTCAAAAATTAAATACGCAACCTAGCATGCTCCTATTACGGCACATAAGGCAGTAAATCACAGAAAGCATGCATACATATATAACAATAATCAATTAATAAATCAATTATAACAGTTATATAACAGCGAATTCGATTGTTCGCCATCAATCACGAATGCGAACAACTGCGATGAGGATCGACCTCCCCGCAGCCTGCTCCACCACTCCGGCACCCTGCCCGATCATATTGTGAAGATTCACGCGGAACCTGATGCAGACCAGTCGAACTTGATGCAGACCAATCGAACCTGATGCAAATCCGCTCGAACCTGGTGCAGAGTCGATCGAACCTGATGCAGACCAATCGAACTTGATGTGAATCCGCTCGAACCTGGTGCATCATCGATCAAACCTGATGCAGACCGATCGAACCTGATGCAAATCTGCTCGAACCTGGTGCATCATCGATCGAACCTGATGCAGACCGATCGAACCTGATGCAAATTCGCTCGAACCTGGTACAGAGTCGATCAAACCTGATGCTGACCAATCGAACCTGATGTGAATCTGCTCGAACCTGGTGCATCATCGATCGAACCTGATGCAGACCGCTCGAACCTGGTGCAACATCGATCGAACCTTCATCCGTGCAGCCTCACACAGTGTTCCGCGCGCCACATGGCATGCCACCATGCACGCCATCCCAGCGTCCAGCAAGCCAACGTGTGCGACTCCTCTCCAACGTGCAAGATTTACACGTCACGCCCCGAGCTCCCAACAAGCACCAATGCCCATCAGGCCACCCGATACTCAGCACGCTGCTCCGCACGCCAACGAGCAGCACACGCCCAGCAGTTGATCGCTCCTTGCCCCGTTGAAAATGCGCCCCAGCCATGCCATTCGCTTGATGCTGTGCATAACACCATGTGCCTTGACGAGCGCCCCTCGCTCGGACTGTCGCTCGTCCAAGGGCCTACTTGCACGGAACCAAGTTCAGACCAACGCGCAACACCAAACTACACCAACTGTCGTTCAGGGTTCGCAACTGTAGAAACCTGAGAATCCAATCTTCACCGTTCAGAATCTACTCCTGTGAGTCCTGAACATGTTGTCCAAATTACAGGTCGATCCAACGGTTAGATTGTGAGAAACATCTCTTTTCCCTCGACTGCGCAGAACATAATCGCCCAAAAACCTGCTTCTATTTTCGGCGTATTCCCGAAAATAAAAAGCTCCAAATATGATCTTCACCGTTCAGAATGTACATCCACAAAATTCGAACGCGTTGACCAAAATTCAGCCTGATTTGACAGTTGAAACTCCGCTTATTGCCTCTGCAATATCACTGCACAGGATTTTCTCTCAATTTCTTCCTTCCATGTGAAATTGACGAACAGTTTTCGTCGAATCCTCTCACACACAACCATCGACGAACAGATATGATATAGGGTATATTTCACATTGGGATATTCATGGTTTGCACAGTAAAATCAAAACCCTACACATGCGATCCTAATTTCGAAAAATTAATCACATAAACCCTAGCCTAACGTGTCACGCTTCACCACGAAACCGAAGTTCTGCTACCAATTGTTGGTGCTTGGATCATTTGGTTAACATGACCCGTTAGGGATCCATATATTTCTAATATCAATGGAAGCAATAAATCATAGAAACGATTACCGTTTACCAGGGTATATAGAAGATGAAGGATTCTCGCTGGCAGACTATGCAGTCCCACGAGAATGGCCATAACTTACTCGTCTGATATCGGAATTGAATGATCTTTGTTCTCAGACGATCCTCTCTTCAACGGCTTTCCGTTAGTATATTGGTTATCAAATTCTGAGGAATGTACGATTTTATATAAATTTAGCAAGATGCCGGATAGCAGCAGCAAACTACCTTCTGATCTTCTGCCGTATGCCCCAAGTCCGATCTCGACCGATCTCGACGTCATGTGGGCGACGATCTATGAGACCTCCTCAATCTGCTCTCAAACCTCATCACACGTGAATAATGAATTAGATTAGGGTTCCAGATAAGCTGAGGTGACTTATATACATGGGCTACAGCAGGGACCAGGAGGAGAAATTGGGTGTTGGGCCTCCATTGGGCTTAAGTATCCAAGCTTAGCCCAAAGCTTATACTTAAGTCCAATAATAATAATATATTCCACTAAAATATTATTACTGCACTGCCTTTCCAATTCCAAAATTTCGTTTTGGGCTCCTTCTTATTATGAGTCCATTAGTCTCCCCATGTTTAAGATATACAATGTCCATTAATTAATTTAAGTTACTGACAACTTAATTAATTAATATCTCATCCAAGAGTAGTACCACTCAACCTCATTATCATGCCGGAATAAATCCACCTGCAGGGTTTACATGATAATCCTTATGAGCTCCTCAAGGGGACATCATCAACCTATGACGGACACGGATTCCTTCTACAATCAACAGCACACCATAGAGACAGCACTACTTCCCAACTCATCGAGTTTGTTGATTTAATTACATGTAAATCTCACTCATTGATGAATCAAAGAAATACATACTACCCTACGTGTCAAGGTTATTGTATATGGATTAAGAGCATGAACATCCATAATAACAGAGATCAAGTTCTCCTATAAGTCAGTATAAGTCGAACGATCTCAAGCGGTCCTGCTCAATACACACAAATGCACTAATGTGATTCTATAGCCAAGACAAGCTAATACCAAACCACACTACAACCATCCCAATAGAGAGTCCCCATCTACCTCGGTTGTGAGCATCTGTTTATACTTTATAAGGAAATCGATAATATGATCTTCCGCGTGTTATCGCACAACATATTATCTACAATATAAAGTAAGTTGACTATTGCATCGAACATATAAATAAATTATAAGATGCAATTATTTGATAATATGATTCTCATTTCAAATAAATTATTATAAGATTGTTCATACAAAAAATCTAGACTTTTAGTATACAATCCAACAGACGCAAGCATCATCCGATGACTTATAATGCTTCAATCGATGCCCATTCGCTGTTATGATGTCTCTATCTTTATCCATCAACTCGAAACTCCCCCCTCCGCAGGCTCTATAGATAATGAACGGCCCCATCCACTTCGATTTTAATTTTCCTACAAAAAGATTTAAACGAGAGTTAAAGAGTAATACCTCATCACCTTGCTAGAACTCCTTGTATGAGATCTTTGAATCATGCCATTTCTTCATTTTCTCCTTAAAAATCTCCAAGTTCTTGTAAGCACAATTTCTGAACTCGTCCAATTGATTGATATGAGTCATTCTCAACTCCTTTTGATCCTTGAGAGACAAGTTCAAACTCCTCAATGCCCAAAAAGCTTTGTGCTGAATATCTACAGGTAAGTGGCACGGCTTCCCATAGATAATTTGGTACGGTGACATACTAACACCGTCTTATAAGCACTCCGGAAATCCCACAAAACATCATTGAGCTTCATAGCCTAATCCTTCCTGTTGGTTCAGACTACTTTTTCCAAAACTTGCTTCACTTGGCGGTTGGAGACTTCAGCTTGCCCATTCGCTTGAGGGTGATAGGGTGTGGTTACCATATGCTTGACTCCACAATCCTTAAACACCTTTTCAAGAAGCTTATTGACGAAGTGAGTACCTTCATCACTTACTAATGCTCTAGGAACTCCATAGTGGGCAAATATATGTTTCTTCAAGAATGATAAAATAGTCCGTGAATCATTCACGCGAGTGGGAATGGCTTCCACCCACTTAGATACATAATCCACTGCTAAAAGAATGTAGAGAAACCCATTAGATGGGGGAAAAGGCCCCATAAAATCAATCCCCCATACATTGAAGATCTCAACAACAATGCTTGGCTGAAGTGGCATCTCATCTCTCCTACTTATGTTCCCCATCCTTTGACATCTATCGCATGACGCCACATAGGTTTCATAGTCTTTAAACAAAGTAGGCCAATAAAGAGCAGATTGCAGTACCTTCGCTGCTGTCTTTTGAGCTCCAAAGTGCCCCCCATTAGGTTGTGCATGGCAAAAATCAAGAACACTCTCCATCTCCATCTTAGGCACACACCTACGGACTATGGAATCCGTACATATCTTGTAGACAAGCGTATTATACCATATAAATGTATCAACATCCCTCTTAAATTTTGCAAGTTTATATCGGTTGAGATCTCTCGGAATTTCTCCTACGGCAATGTAATTCACATAATCTGCATACCATGGATCCATCCCTTGAGCAGCCACCACACATGCTCTTTCCGCTCCTTCAACAAACACAGCCATAATCTTCTCATCGGGAAACATCTCTTCAATGTAATCGAAAGAATCATCACTGTACTCCCTTGTCTCTAACCTTGATAAGTGATCCGCCAACACGTTCTCCGTTTCTTTCTTATCTCGGATCTCCATATCGAACTCCTGTAAAAGAAAGATCCATCTAATGATCCTTGACTTCGTTTCCTTCTTCTCCATCATGTACCGGATAGTAGAATGATCCTATACACAATTGTCCTCATGCCAAACAAACACTGTCGAAACTTATTGAACGCGTACACCACGGCCAAAAACTCCTTTTCTGTCACCGTGTAGTTCTTTTGTGCAGTATCAAAAGATCAAAAGTCTTACTCGTATAGTAAATGGCGCAAAACTTCTTTTCCCTCAACTGCCCAAGCACCACTCCAAGTGCTAAGTCACTTGCATCATACATAAGTACAAAAGGCTGAGTCCAATCTGATATGATCAAGATAGGTGCAGTAATAAGTACCTCTTTCAAAACCTGAAAAGCTGTTAGACACACGTCATCAAAAACAAAAGGAACATCCTTTTTAAGTAAACGAGATAAGGGCTTGGAGTATTTCGAGAAGTCTTTTATGAATCTCCTATAAAAGCCATTGTGTACAAGGAAGGACCACACTCCCTTTTCATTAGTAGGTGGTGGAAGCTTCTCTATCGCCACCACATTTGCTCTATCCACCTGCAATCCTTTGGCCGAAATATGATGGCCAAGAACAATCTCATCTCTTACCATGAAGTGACACTTCTCCTAATTCAAGTCAAGATTAGTTTCTCAGCATCTCTTCAACAGAGTAGCAAGGTTAGATAAACAAATATCAAAAGAGGAACCAAACACAGAAAAATCGTCTATAAACACCTCCATGATCTTCTCTATCAACCCATCAAATATGGCCATCATGCAACGCTGGAATGTAGCAGGCGCATTACGAAATCCAAAAGGCATCATCCTAAAGGCAAAAGTTCCATATGGGCAAGTAAAAGTATTCTTTTCTTGATCCTTGGGTACAATCATGATTTGATTATAACCCGAGTACCCATCCAAGAAATAATAATACTCATACCCTGCAAGACGATCAAGCATTTGATCCATGAAAGGAGGGAAAAAATGGTCTTTGCATGTATTTTTATTCAGTTTCCTATAATCCGTACACACACATCATCCCGTAGGAATCCTAGTGGCTAATGTCTCTCCATCCTCGGCTTTCACAATAGTCATGCCCCCTTTTTAGCTACTACATGCAATGGACTCTGATGAGAGTGGAAATAAGCGTGTTTTAATATCCAATTTAACACCTTTTTAATTGATATTGTAGTCTTATATGAGCACAAGTGTCTTATATTCGATATATGTGAGAATTATGTGCACTTGAGGTGTTTTGTTGTGTTTTAGATGGAAAAATGATGAAAAGTGCAAAGTTGGAGAAAAGGTGCAATTTGTGCAAGAATGCTGAAAACGCACATCCAAATTTCATAATTATTCTGTATTGTTTTGGAGCTTGAAACTATTGGTGTGATATATGGTTGGAAAGCCACTGAAGAGAGGATCGTTTTGGCATAAAGAACACCGTCATTGAAGTCCGAACGAGGAAGTTATGAGCAAAGTGGTGACACCGCGCGAGCTGTGCCGAACAGAATTGCAGTGCTACTTTCCATGGCCTGTTACATATTCAATTCTTGGATTTTTTGTGATTTCTTTATAAGGATAGAAAGCTCAGGAAGATAGGATCGTGTGAGCATAAAAATCACTCAATTCGGAGGTTGGATATGAAAGTTATACGCGAAACGGTGAGACTGCGCAAACTGATTCCGACCGGTTCGACCACGACAGGTGGGTTCGACCTGAGCATTAGGTCGAACCAAGGTCGAACCAGACGGCGAAAAAATGGGTTCGACCACGACATGCTGGTTCGACCTGTTTTTCTGGTCGAACCATGCACCTGGGACTTCCAGTAGGTGGGTTCGACTTGTGGTTCGACTTGCGGCCAGTGGTTCGACCTGTTTGCTGAGGTCGAACCATCGTGCGGAACCTTACCTTATCCAGATTTTCGAGGCCAAAACGTGTGGGATCACTTGAAAAGCCCATTCCAAGCCCTAGAGACGTGATTACAAGTATAAAAGGAGGCTCATGCAGTCAAGGAAGACGTCACCAATCACCAACAACAATACAAGAGAGGAGAAGGGAGGCCACAACATACAACACCCCACAAGGGGGGATCACCCCCCAACCATCATCATTTTCTCCATCCATCCATCACTTTGAAGATTCGTTTGTGGGATCAAGAGGAGAACCAAGAGGAGAATTCAAGAGCGAGAAGGACGGGATGACGCCACATCTAGGGTTTATTCGTTTTCTAATTTATCTTGTATTTTCCGGACATCCGGGTAAGATCTATCCAACACCCATGTGTGTTTCCTACAACACCATGGGCTAGAGCCTTTTTGGTAGAACTAGGTTGTGAAGGTTTTATCTAGTTAATTGAACTTCCATGTGTATACTCCGTACAATACTACTTGTGGTTTATTTTATATAAGATTATGCCTTTTTAATCCATACTCATAGTCGCTTTGTGCATCAATAATCGTTGTGTAGAGTCTGAATACATAACATAGTTATTGGTTGAGTGCGTTCACTGTTGAGTAGGGTTTTAAGTTATAATTCTAAGTGAAGGGATTCCGAAGTCTTATTAGAACTATCTTATATGAATACTTATTAATTGAATTGAATTCGGGTTAATAAGTAGGATAAAGAAGATAATTTCATAGTACCTATAAAGGGAGATCATATCGGGTTAGAGTACCAATCCTAGGGGGAAATAATTGATACTGATAGTACCTAGAAAGGGGGGTGAAATTATATCTCTTGCTCCGAGGTTATTCACACGTGTTACACGCATGTTTACTTGTGTCTATAGAGTAGATATGCATGGTTTAGTGATGCGTCCATATTCCACAAGGCAGAGTCAGACATTGACACATGGAAGGAAAGTTAATGAGTAAAACTGGATTATCCTAGAGCTACCTATTCTCCTACTTGATCCACTTTCGTATCCTTCGAGTGATAGTTTATTTTATTTGTTATTTTAATTACTTATTTATTAGTTTAATAATTCTAAACCTCAACGTTATTGCCATAATCGTCTTAATTAATTTAGATAATAATTAAATTGATAATACACCGTCCGTTGGGTTCGATATTAACTTGGTCACCGTTCGAGACTACAATTGATATCCTTCATACTTGGGGATTAATTGTGTGTTGAGAAAACGCGCATCAAGTTCTTGGCGCCGTTGCCGGGGACGGCTGTTATTATTGATTTTATTATTTCTAGTTGATTAAGATTTTTTTTTCTTTTTCTTTTATTTGTGATTATTTATTTCTATCTAACCTTGAATTTTTCCGAGTTACTTGTGCGCATGAAAAAAGGAGAGGAAGGAAAAGAGGAATTACACATTGATCTAAACATGGCCGGAGCAAGGCAGAATCCGAATAATGTTTCCATTCGTGAAATTTTCACGAACTTTGGGAATGTCAACATGGGGTTGATAGGAGCAAGGGGGAATATGATGATTTTGAGATACATCCCACTCTTATTAGCATGGTAGAGAAAAACTCTTTTCTGGAGGTTGTTTTGAAGATCCATATCAGCATCTCCGAAAATTTATTGGTTATGCAAACACTCAAAAGGGCAGTGGAGCGAATGATAATGCTAGGCGGATTACCTTATTCAAGTTCTCTTTAATTAATAAGGCGAAAGCTTGGTATTAGACCCTTGATCCAGCCGATTGCAATACATGGGACCAACTGCAGCAGAAGTTCTTGGAGAGATACATGCCACCCTCAAGGATCTTAAGAATGAAGCAAGAGATCACTCGATTTGTAATGAATCAGGGTGAGAAATTTTATGAGGCGTGGGATAGGTTTAAAGACATGCTCAGGAGGTGTCCACAGCATGGAATGCCGAAAGATGAATACATAAGCATCTTCTACCATGGATTGGATTGTGAGTCGCGTATTTTTATTGATGCATCATCAGGAGGAGCGCTGTTATCAAAGACAGCACTTGAAGCGGAAAAGTTATTTGAAGACATCTCTATGAATTTACGTGACTGGCCAGTAGAGAGAGATAGAGGATCATATGTACTTGGCGAGGTAGCACAGGTTGAACATCAAGTGGTGAAGCTAAATAGGGATGATGAGATCGTCTCTAGTCTAGCGAACATCAACAAGCTACTAGAGTCCCAGCAGAGGCAGATTACAGAGTTAACACAAAGGGGGCCTAGTAGGCAGCAGCAAGAAGTGAAGAGTGTTGCCTTTCATCGATACATGGCTGAGAATGATGCAAGGATTGATCACATCGAAGCTAGAATGAATGTTGATCATACAGATTTATCTAAGCAGATGAAGGAGCTTACCTTGATTATGGGGCAGATGACCGTGAATGTGAAACAATTGACACAAACATTGGAGAATAATGCCATCATATTGAGGTCTGGAACACAGTACGAAGGACCGATGAGGCCGAAATAAAAAACGGACATATCCAGGCAGCGATTCGACCAACCAGCCTCTGGTTCAACCTGGCCTAAAGGTCGAACCATACCATGCGGAGCACTCTATTTTTCCAAATTATCGGTTCGACCAAAGCAAGGGTGGTTCGACCTGTTCTGAAGGTCGAACCCACGTTGAACCTCAATGTCCAGAGCACCCTGTTTTGTCGCAACAACGGTTCGACCACGACGGACATGGTTCGACCAAACCATCTGGTCGAACCTTGGTCGAACTGGGAGGCAGAAATAGTACAGTAAGCCAGTTCGACCTGAGGGAAAGCGGTTCCACCTGTCTTGAAGGTCGAACTCAGGTCGAACCACGACTTCAAAGTGAGAACAGCCTTCCAGATGATCGGTTCGACCATTACGTACCTGGTTCGACCTCTCAAACAGGTCGAACCCAGGTCAAACCACGCCAAAACGTGCCTGTTGTTGCACATAATGTTCCTTATGATGTTGATGTTACTCCGGTACCATTACATGAGCAGAATACTGAGCTTACAATGGAGAAGAAGTGGGAAAGAGCAAAGAGATTGAGAGCCAAGAAGGATAAAGTGAAGGAGGTTGAACGTGATGAATGGGGAAGACCAAAGACCAAGATACCTCCTCCGTTTCCTTCGAGATTGGCCGAGAAGGGATTGGAAGAAAAGTTCAAGAGGTTTCACGATGTCATGAGCAAAGTAAGCTTGAACATTCCTTTCTCTGAAGCAATCATGGAGATGCCATACTATGCCCGATTCCTCAAGAATATTATATCAAAGAAGAGAAGCTTGAACGGAGTGGAGACGGTGAACCTATCAGAGAATTGCAGCTCGATCCTTCAAAGGAAGCTGCCTGCAAAGTTAAAGGATCTGGGAAGCTTCACTATTCTTTGTGACATTGGAAAAGGGTCGGCACATAAAGTCTTGTGTGATTTGGGGGCAAGCGTTAACTTGATGTCTTTGTCCATATTTAAAAGGCTTGGTTTGGGGGATCTTAAACCCATGAATATTGCTCTTCAATTGGCGGATAGATCCATGATTTGTCCGAAGGGTTTAATTGAAGATGTTTTAGTGAGAGTGGATAAGTTAGTTTTTCCCGTGGATTTTCTTGTACTTGAGATGGAAGATGATAAGGGTGACATTCCCCTTATTTTGGGACGACCGTTCCTTGCCACAGCTGGAGCTATGATAGATGTTAAGGAAGGAAAGCTTAGACTACGAATGGATAATGAAGATGTGGTTTTCTCTCTTGATCATGCAATGAAGATGCCCATGGAGACTCAATCATGTAAGAGCATTGATATGGTTTCTAACTTGTTTAATCTTGATTTTTCTAAGACAGGTGATTCTGAATTTAAGTGGAAGATTGACAAGGAGGAGTCTAGACAGCCATGGGAGGAAGGAAATTTCAATGATCATATTTTTGTGACCAAGAAAGGTGAGGTGTTGAGTGTAGACAAGAAGAGGGAAATAAAGTATTTGAAGGTGAGGATGCGACAAGACGGTCCTCCGATCAAGTAGTCTACAAAGTGGTAATCCGTTGTGACTCTACGACGTTAAACATGAGCGCCTGTTGGGGGCTTGCCCTTCAATTTTATTGCTTTATTTCTTTCGTGTGAGTAAGAAATTTTTATATTTAAGGTGCTTATTATTCGGCAATTACATCTTTGCAAACTTAGTTTCAACTTACGTTTTTACTAAGTTTGGGGGGTGTGATGTACTTACCTCATTGAAGCACCAAGAATATAATATTTTCTTTGTAATGTTTGCTAGGGGAGTTGATTTTTTTGAGGTATATTGAAACTTTAATCGGTTTTGATGTGTCGATTTTTTGCAATTTGCCTAGTGTTCAGTGGTGTTTCTAGTGTGTGGAGTCGATTACATAGTCAATTAATTCTTTCTTATAGTTCTCCTATTTTATTATTGATGAATCCTGTGATGATGAGTTTGTTTGAGCTTTGATGATAGAAAAAGATAAAAGAGTGGCAAGATGAGTTCTACATTGAGATTTCGACTCGAGGAGCTCGTGCATTCATTGAAGGAGAAATCAGATGCCCTCGTTTCCTTTTTCTAATTTTTATATGTCCTTTTAATTCATAGGAGTTGAAGGATTGTGTTTATGGTGGTGATCCATGTGAGCTTATTTTTAAATTGTCTTGGAATTCATATGCTCTTGAAATTGATGAAGGAAGTGTACTTGAGTTATATTGTGATATGAAGTTCTATGTGTACTTGTGGGATATTGTTTACCATGAAAAGTGCTCTGTTACTTGTTAAAAACCCATGTGAGATTTTGAGCCTCGTTGATCATGATACATAATCACATGATATTTTCTTTTCTGGTGAGTATCGTTCTTGTGTGTTATTCTAGAACTTACCTCTTGTCTTACTTGAAACTACATGTGTGTTAGATGATGGGAGATGATCTAAGGCCATCCTTGAATTTATGAGTCACTTAGCCAAATAATTCCCTACCAACTAATTATATATCCGTAGTTAGCCCCGTTGAGTCTAAAAGCCTTATTTCTTTGGCAACCTACGAAGATAACCACTTTGATATCCTATTTGAACCTTAAATTCCTATATTTAGTGGAGAATTAAATGATGTCAAAGTGTGTTAATGGTGCTTGATAACAATTTGGGAAGGAATGAAATTGGTGTTGAAATTAATAGTGATGGATTATGATAATGCATTTAAGGAGAAGCATGGAGTAGTGCTTAAATCTAGTACTCCATGGAATCAAAAACCCTAGGGTAGTGCTTAAATCTAGTACCCTATGGAGGATGCGTGAGGTAGTGCCTGAAACTGGTACCTCGGGAAAAAAAAGGATGTGCTTGAAGAAAAAAAAAAGTATGTTGAGCTTGAAGGAAAGGAGAGAAAAGAAAATTAGAAGAGCATGAAGCTGGATAGCCTTGAAGTGTAAGAATCTGCAGTACAAAAGATCTCCGATTTTAATTCTCTAGTAATTGAGTCACTTTATCCATATGTTTCCTACCCTTACCAAAGAGCCAACATTACATCCAAAAGAAAAGTCCTTTTTGATCCCATTGTCGAATCATACTTTTAGTGGTGAAGAGCTTGAGACATTTGACAAGCTTATGATTACGCATGCACTTGAATTGAATTTGAGCGTAAACACTTTAACCCATAAGTGTACATATTTTACACATGAGTGAGAGATCATATATATACTTCCCGTGAGAACATGTTGATGGAGCATTTGAATTGGTGGTGATTGTCTTAACTTGTATGCTATGAATTGTTTATTACATATAATGAGAGTTGCATGACCTAAGTTGAGGACAATTGTATTTTGAATGGGTATTGGTCATAGTCCTTGTTTCCCCGCCAATTTCCATTCTCTCTTTCTCTTTATCTTTATTTTGTTGCCTCGGGACGAGCAACGGGTAAGTTTGGGGGATTGATGAGAGTGAAAATAAGCGTGTTTTAATATCCAATTTAACACCTTTTTGATTGATATTGTAGTCTTATATGAGCACAAGTATCTTATATTCGATATATGTGAGAATTATGTGTACTTGAGGTGTTTTGTTATGTTTTAGGTGGAAAAAGGATGAAAAGTGCAAAGTTGGAGAAAAGGTGCAATTTGTGCAAGAATGCTGAAAACGCACATCCAAATTTCATAATTATTCTGTATTGTTGTGGAGCTTGAAACTATTGGTGTGATATATGGTTGGAAAGCCACTGAAGAGAGGATCGTTTTGGCTTAAAGAACACCGTCATTGAAGTCCGAACGAGGAAGTTATGAGCAAAGTGGTGATGCCGCGCGAGCTGTGCCGAACAGAATTGCATTGCTACTTTCCATGGCCTGTTACATATTCAATTCTTGGAGTTTTTGTGATTTCTTTATGGATAGAAAGCTCAGGAAGAGAGGATCGCGTGAGCACAAAAATCACTCAATTCGGAGGTCGGATGTGAAAGTTATACGCGAAACGGTGAGACTACGCAAACTGATTCCGACCTGTTCGACCACGACAGGTGGGTTCGACCTGAGCATCAGGTCGAACCAAGGTCGAACCAGATGGCGGAAAAATGGGTTCGACCATGACATGCTGGTTCAACCTGTTTTTCTAGTCGAACCATGTGCCTGGGACTTCCAGTAGGTGGGTTCGACCTGTGGTTCGACCTGTGGTTCGACCTGCGGCAAGTGGTTCGACCTGTTTGCTGAGGTCGAACCATCGTGCGGAACCTTACCTTATCCGGATTTTCGAGGCCAAAACACGTGGGATCACTTGAAAAGCCCATTCCAAGCCCTAGAGACGTGATTACAAGTATAAAAGGAGGCTCATGCAGTCAAGGAAGACGTCACCAATCACCAACAATAATACAAGAGAGGAGAAGGGAGGCCACAACATACAACACCCCACAAGGGGGGATCACCCCCCAACCATCATCCTTTTCTCCATCCATCCATCACTTTGAAGATTCGTTTGTGGGATCAAGAGGAGAAATAAGAGGAGGATTCAAGAGCGAGAAGGACGCGATGACGCCACATCTAGGGTTTATTCGTTTTCTAATTTATCTTGTATTTTTTGGACATCCGGGTAAGATCTATCCAACACACATGTGTGTTTCCTACAACACCATGGGCTAGAGCCTTTTTGGTAGAACTATGGTTGTGAAGGTTTTATCTAGTTAATTGAACTTCCATGTGTATACTCCGTACAACACTACTTGTGGTTTATTTTATATAGGATTATGCCTTTTTAATCCATACTCATAGTCGTTTTGTGCATTAATAATCGTTGTGTAGAGTCTGAATACATAACATGGTTATTGGTTGAGTGCGTTCACTGTTGAGCAGGGTTTTAAGTTATAATTCTAAATGAAGGGATTCCGAAGTCTTATTAGAACTATCTTATATGAATACTTATTAATTGAATTGAATTCGGGTTAATAAGTAGGATAAAGAAGATAATTTCATAGCACCTATAAAGGGAGATCATATCGGGTTAGAGTACCAATCCTAGGGGGAAATAATTGATACTAATAGTACCTAGAAAGGGGGGTGAAATTATATCTCTTGCTCCAAGGTTATTCACACGTGTTACACGCATGTTTACTTGTGTCTATAGAGTACATATGCATGGTTTAGTGATGCGTACATATTCCACAAGGCAGAGTCGAACATTAACACATGGAAGGGAAGTTAATGAGTAAAACTAGATTATCCTAGAGCTACCTATTCTCCTACTTGATCCACTTTCGTATCCTTCGAGTGATAGTTTATTTTATTTGTTATTTTAATTACTTGTTTATTAGTTTAATAATTCTAAACCTCAACGTTATTGCCATAATCGTCTTAATTAATTTAGATAATAATTAAATTGATAATACACCATCCCTTGGGTTCGATATTAACTTGGTCACCGTTCGAGACTACAATTGATATCCTTCATACTTGGGGATTAATTGTGTGTTGAGAAAACGCGCATCAGACTCCATGGGGACTATCACTAATGGGATAAATAATTCCAGCATCGAGCCACGTTAGGATTTGCTTCATAATCACTTCTTGAATAGTGGGATTCACCTTCCGCTGATTCTGAATACTACTCTTGGCCTCATCTAACAACCTTATTCTATGTATGCAATATGAAGGACTAATACATTTCAAATCATAAAGAGACCATCCAATCGCAGACTTATACTTCCTAAGCACATCTAACAATGCCTCAAATTGATCATCATCAAGGGAAGAAGATACAATTACCGGATATTTTCTATTTTCACCAAGATAGGCATACTTCAAGTGTTCCAGTAGCGGTTTCAACTCCTCTTTCTTCTCTTTATGAGGGGTGCTCTCTCTATCCAATGGTAAGTACTTCCTAGTCCACTTGACCTCTTCAAACTTTGTCCTCTCCAATTGGTACCTATCATCACCCAAAGCAAGCAAGTTTTCAAGAAAGTTAATACATACCTCGTTGGAGAGTTCATCTAGCTCCGTGGTGAGAAAAGTAAGAGATTCCATCAAGCATGTCTCAATAGGATCCTTAGAAAGAATAAGGGACAATGTCTTCATTAACAATCTCCTCCACATCAATGCTGTTACAATGCATCTCCATCGGCATTTTCATTGCTTTATCGAGGTTGAATAAGTGATTAGCCATAATATAGTGGGCATGACCAATTAAAGAAATTATCGAACCACAGGGAGGAAGGTACTAGGGTCTAAGCGATCTCGTGTTCACCATAGTATTATAAAGATGATCATAAAGGGAAGATAATCAATAAATGACAATAAAATAAATGGATAGATGAATGGGAGATGGATGAATAAGCCAAGTAGATAGAGATGAGACTAGCAATACTTAAAGCATGGAAAATCTAGGTATCATGCAATGAATTCATATGTGTCATGGGTAAGAGACTAAGGGTCAACACTAAGATCACCTAAACTCCCTCTCGGAATGAATAAGATATGGTTCTAAACATAGCTCAATGGATTGGTTCTCACTTAAACAATTCCAACTAGGTACTAAGCCTAAATGAGAGTCCCTTCACACAATTAATCAACCTCTCGATCAAACCAATTACATGTCCTACCAAAGGGTTCTAAACTATGAAGGACTTCTCAATCTCTTCACAATTTATAATGCACATGAGGTGTTTGATGAAATGATTCACTCAATTATCCTAAGCATGCAATTGATTTCTCAATCTAATCACATATCTAGAACAATTAAACACACAAATCAACAAAACAAATCAAGCAATTAATAATCAATGATAGAAAATCAATTAACCCATTCAACATAATCATTCAATTGCAAAATACCCAAAATTATCCAACACAATTCATATTGCTAATCTCACAAGGGAGATTAGCCTCTCATATCCATAAGAAAATTAACATAGACATTAAATTCCTTACGAAACATGATAAACAATAGGTTTCAATACAAAGTTTGGATGAAAACTCCCTTGGATGTCTCCAATGGTGATCTTCTTCTTCCCCTTGCAATTCACCTTTCTTCCTTGCTTCTCTAGCTACTTGGATGAAGGATTTGATGGTTGGATGAAGGTAGATCCAAAGGATGAAGAATGGATGAAGGTGAATGAGATGAAGGGTAGATGGAATGGAGAGGAAAGTGTGTGAAAAATGGTATGAATTGGGTGTGTGGATCTGATCCCTCTGATATTTACACTCCAAAATGGGTGTTTTTACCCCTTAGAACCTTCTAGAACACATTATAATCATAAAAATGACTTTGGGCCGAGCATGGGTCGAATTCGGGTCAAGTTCGGATCGGTGCAGCGCAGTCTCACCGTTTCGCGCATAACTTCCACATCCGATCTCCAATTTGAGTAATTCTTACGCTCACGCGATCCTCTTTTCATTGGCTTTCTATCCATATAAAGATCTGACAAAACATCCAACATTTGAAGGTGTAACAAGTCATACAATGTAGCACAACCGTGCTGAGTAGAAACAGCCTGCGCGACGTCACCATTTTAATCATAATTTTCTCGTTTGGGCTCGGATTGAAATGTTTCTTATACCAAAACGATCCTCTTTTATGTGGCTTTCCAACCATGTATCACACTTCTTGTTTTGAGCTCCAAAAGAGTACAGAAAAATTACACAAGTTGGACGTGCGTTTTTCAGCATTTTGCTTAATTTGACTCATTTTCCCTCGTTTCAACTCCGAATTAAGCTTCGTTTTTTCCCAAATCTTCCTTCTCGTGTCTAGAATTCATTTTTACCTGGAAATCATACATTTAAGCTCATTCTCACATATTTCCATAAAAACATAAAACACAACCAAATAGAACACAAATACGGATAAAATAATACGAAAACATATATAAAAAGACACTAAAATCTAGGTGAAAATATCACTCATCACACCCCCAAACTTAAAGTATTGTGCGTCCCCGAACAACAAAAATGATAAACCAAGGGGAGAGATTTTCACCTAGGAAAAGACTAAACGAACATAAGTAATAACACATCGATAGCAATAAGAATTACAATTTATGCTAAGTCATCCTACATCATTAAACTCATGACATGAAAAAATTAACAAGTTCAATCTAAAGAGAATAAAAGTGTAATATAGTCCCTTTTTAGTCCAAGTCTCACATAGGTTATAAATGTCACTCAACACTCTTTAAAGTAGGGTAAATCATCACTCATTAACCGATTGGCTCGACTCGCCATAAGCTTGCTCGTGGACTACATTCACAAACCACTAAAGTTTCAATTAGTGATCAAAAAGGTCTTTAATTCGGATGTAATGATAGGCTCTTTGGTAGGGTAGGAAAGATATGGATAATAGTGACTCAACAAGTGTAAGTAATCAAAGAGATGATCAACTTCCTCAACTTCTCCACTTTTCTTTCTTTCTTTCTTTCTCAACTTTGGTAATCACAAGCACTAATCATCAACTTTCCTTAGATTTTGAGCTTCTTTTAATGCATGCTTCCTTCTTTGAACTTTTAAGTACTTGAGCATATTGTTATTGCTTTGCTCATTTTCTTATTTTGAGGTTGCATGTCCATTCTTTCTTGTGCTCTTTTTCATCCTTTTTCTTGCTTGTTTACCATTTCTTTTTTTCTTTTCTTGCACAATTCTCATCAAACCTTTCTAAACCACATCTCCTCAATCACTCACACAAAAGGTATGTATGTAAGGCTCAAGTGGGTAATTAAGGCTTGTAGTGTGCTAAATTCACAATAAAATGGCTTAAAGGCTCAAAATGGTTAACTAGGGATGATGTACATGGTAGGAAAATATATGGCAATGACTATGAATAACAAGGATGGCCTAAGATCATTTCACTAATCTCCACAAATCGGGCTCGTTCCTATAGTCCTTGAGCAAATTCTAGCTTATCAAACACAACCAATCCACTCATGAAGAAAAATACCATGTATGCACGGTTGAGGTTCAAATACTCACAAGCTTATGCATTGGACCTTAAGAAACTTATTACACCACATTCATCTCAAAATTGAACAAGTTAAATAAAACATGTTACAATTCGAAAGTGTAGAGATTCTTAATCATAACTTGTCATCACTTATCACAACAACATGTCATCACTCATGTTCAAAAATGACTCACAACATCCCAAAAAAAACCACCAAACATACCAAGACAAAAATAAGAAAACACACAAAACATAAAATAAAGACTCAACAAACAAGAAACAAAACAAAAACACATAACATGCAAAAACAAAAATCACCATCATTGAAAAATGAAACACACATTCAAATCATCCATAACAATGTAAGCTCACAATCATCCCAACCTTTGATTGAAAAGTAAACCTCCCAAAAACATAACACATAAAGTAGCATGCTAATCACATCAATACAAATCAAATCAAATTATGCTAAGCACATAAAAGTGGTAGGGTGTAGAATGAACTCCCTCAATAAGCATTTGATAGTGGAAGTTGTTAGCTCCGAGCTCAATTCGTGCTTCCAATACCCTTCATACATGCTCAACAAAACCATTAGCTCAACAATTTCATTAAAAATATGGACTATCATGCACTTCAACACGACCAATCATACCAAAATCAAACCAATGCTCATGAGAAAAATTCAAAATTAGCCCAAAAACACGAAAAGTATATGGCTTCAAAACAAAGTATGTCACACCATGCCATGTCCCCCCAAACTTAAATTGAAACAAGAGTTTCGAGGTAAGTTTGCAAAAAGTGGTGTGACTTACTTTTACACTTCAAATCAAGCACTTATCGTTTCTCCAATACACATTCTCCTCATGAACACAATCAATCTACATGCCAAAAATGCAAACAAACAAATCTATCAACCTTATTGAAAGCATTAAATAAAGCAATAAAAGGTAATGATGGGTTGCCTCCCATCTAGCGCTAAGTTTAACGTCTTCAAGCCGGACGGGATATGAAGAACTCATCGGAATGGCCACGGATATCTTTCGTCCTTGCCATCGAATTTTAACCGTTGTGCTTCTTCCTCTATTAGGCATTTGTGGCAAGTGACGACCTCAGTCGCATCCTTCAAGCATGGCTTCAAAAATTCGACTATCTTGAGCTTACATTCCATTGCCCTCTCCATTCTTGACCACCACTTATTCCTCTTTACCAAATAGATCCCCAACATATCTTCAAGTTCTCTTTTGTTTCTAAGAATATAAGAAAAATCAATGGGTAATACAAAGTCAATGTAAACAATATTATCAAGTTCAAGGCAACTTAAAGAGTTTAAAGGTTTAGAAATGCTCATTTCACTCTTCAAGTCATCATCATTTGCTTCTTGACTTTGTTTCTCTTCATCAACATCATTTGTCTCAATATGCTCTTCAAATACCTCATTTGATTCTTCATCTCCCAAATTCTTTTCTTCTTCCAACTCTTCTTCAACTTTGCTCTCCTCTTCCAATTCTTCAACTTGTTGAAAATTGTTCAAAGCACTTACAATTTGGCTTACTTGATGCTCCAAGGCTTCAAACCTCTTCTCATCTGCCTCATTTCTTTTCTTCCATTCTTCAAAACTAGCTTCATCTCTTTTCGTGCGCTCCTCAAGGTTTGCTATCATCTTCTCAATCAAGACGTTTACAGACGATTTTTCTTCTTCGACTTGTTGAAAGTCTCCTCCCTCTTGGTTGTCACAATTCCATTCTTGAATTGGTGGATAATTTCCATGAAAACTTCCTTCGTAGTTATGTTGAAAATTTCCTTGGAAATCATCCACTCCCATGAAAGAAACATCTCCTACTTGATGCGTAGGCATCCTCCACTCTTCTTGCTCCATAGGACTAGGAATCGACACACCTTGCACATTTTGAGCACCCCCCAAACTTGAATTAGACAAGACTTGACCATAAGCACCTTGATTCATCATCCTTATTTGTCTTGTCACTTCCAAAGTAACTTGGGTAATTATCTTGGAGTATTCATTTTGAAGAAAACTTGATTGAGAATCTTGACCTTCATCACTTCCTTGAGCACTTCTTCTATGTAATTCAAGTAAAGCGTAGTTTTGGAACGGAGGAGAAGTGTTAGTGTTGGGATTTTGTGGAGAATAAGTGTATGCTTGATACGGGTGGAATGTATTTCCATTGTAAGCTTGTTGCCATTCTCCATTTCTTCTTTGATTGTAGTATTGAGAGCTATCTTGATTCATTTGGAAGTTGTACCCATAGTTGCTCTCATTCATGTAGCCTCTTGATTGTGGAGGTGGAACCCTATAACTTTGATCCCCAAAGACATTTGTGAATTCGTTCCAACCATCCATTTAAATGCTCTTCTCACGGCTTACTACAATTCTCCTTCAAACTTACTATTTTTGGCTTTGATCCCCCTTTCTCTTCTCTCAAGGTAGTTTCACGTACCTATCAAAATGAAAAAATGAGATCAAAAATTTTCCAAAACAAATAATAAAAAGCAATAAAAATATCTCTATTAATACCAATCGAAACACTCCTTCGTTAAACCACTAGCAACCGTTACCTCCCCGGCAACGGCGCCATTTGATTAGCCATAATATAGTGGGCATGACCAATTAAAGAAATTATCGAACCACAGGGAGGAAGGTACTAGGGTCTAAGCGATCTCGTGTTCACCATAGTATTATAAAGATGATCATAAAGGGAAGATAATCAATAAATGACAATAAAATAAATGGATAGATGAATGGGAGATGGATGAATAAGCCAAGTAGATAGAGATGAGACTAGCAATACTTAAAGCATGGAAAATCTAGGTATCATGCAATGAATTCATATGTGTCATGGGTAAGAGACTAAGGGTCAACACTAAGATCACCTAAACTCCCTCTCGGAATGAATAAGATATGGTTCTAAACATAGCTCAATGGATTGGTTCTCACTTAAACAATTCCAACTAGGTACTAAGCCTAAATGAGAGTCTCTTCACACAATTAATCAACCTCTCGATCAAACCAATTACATGTCCTACCAAAGGGTTCTAAACTATGAAGGACTTCTCAATCTCTTCACAATTTATAATGCACATGAGGTGTTTGATGAAATGATTCACTCAATTATCCTAAGCATGCAATTGATTTCTCAATCTAATCACATATCTAGAACAATTAAACACACAAATCAACAAAACAAATCAAGCAATTAATAATCAATGATAGAAAATCAATTAACCCATTCAACATAATCATTCAATTGCAAAATACCCAAAATTATCCAACACAATTCATATTGCTAATCTCACAAGGGAGATTAGCCTCTCATATCCATAAGAAAATTAACATAGACATTAAATTCCTTACAAAACATGATAAACAATAGGTTTCAATACAAAGTTTGGATGAAAACTCCCTTGGATGTCTCCAATGGTGATCTTCTTCTTCCCCTTGCAATTCACCTTTCTTCCTTGCTTCTCTAGCTACTTGGATGAAGGATTTGATGGTTGGATGAAGGTAGATCCAAAGGATGAAGAATGGATGAAGGTGAATGAGATGAAGGGTAGATGGAATGGAGAGGAAAGTGTGTGAAAAATTGTATGAATTGGGTGTGTGGATCTGATCCCTCTGATATTTACACTCCAAAATGGGTGTTTTTACCCCTTAGAACCTTCTAGAACACATTATAATCATAAAAATGACTTTGGGCCGAGCATGGGTCGAATTCGGGTCAAGTTCGGATCGGTGCAGCGCAGTCTCACCGTTTCGCGCATAACTTCCACATCCGATCTCCAATTTGAGTAATTCTTACGCTCACGCGATCCTCTTTTCATTGGCTTTCTATCCATATAAAGATCTGACAAAACATCCAATATTTGATGGTGTAACAAGTCATACAATGTAGCACAACCGTGCTGAGTAGAAACAGCCTGCGCGACGTCACCATTTTAATCATAACTTTCTCGTTTGGGCTCGGATTGAAATGTTTCTTATACCAAAACGATCCTCTTTTATGTGGCTTTCCAACCATGTATCACACTTCTTGTTTTGAGCTCCAAAAGAGTACAGAAAAATTACACAAGTTGGACGTGCGTTTTTCAGCATTTTGCTTAATTTGACTCATTTTCCCTCGTTTCAACTCCGAATTAAGCTTCGTTTTTTCCCAAATCTTCCTTCTCGTGTCTAGAATTCATTTTTACCTGGAAATCATACATTTAAGCTCATTCTCACATATTTCCATAAAAATATAAAACACAACCAAATAGAACACAAATACGGATAAAATAATACGAAAACATATATAAAAAGACACTAAAATCTAGGTGAAAATATCACTCATCAATAAGATATCTTATTTATCCATTCTCAGCCTTAGTTCACCCTTTTACACAACAATCATTGCTCTTGCAGTAGCAAGGAATGGTCTCCCTAAGATAAGAGGGACATTATCCTTGTTATCTTCTATCTCAAGCACAAGAAAGTCAATAGGAAATACGAGCTTCTCTACTTTGACAAGAACTTCTTTAATCACACCCTTCGGAAAGGTCATAGACATATCTGTTAGTTGTAGAGCTACTGATGTGGGAGTTAACTCTCCCAAACTAAGTCGTTTAAAGATAGACAATGGCATCAAATTGACACTTGCACCAAGGTAGCACAAGGCTCGTTGTGCCGGTCCCTTTCCAATTTCACATAAGATAGTGAAGCTTCCCGGATCTTTCAACTTAGCTGGCAGCTTCTTTTATATGATTGAGCTATAATTCTCCGATAGGTTCACATTTTCAATTCCGTTCAAGCTTCTCTTCTTCAAAAGTATATCCTTTAGAAAACGGGCATAATACGGCATCTCCAAGATCTCTTCAGAGAAAGGAATGTTCACACTTATCTTGTTTATGATATCTAAAAACCTCTTGAACTTTTCTTCCAATCCCTTTTTTACAAGCTTGAAAGGAAACGGTGGAGGTATCTTAGTTTAGGGAATCCCCCATTCATCATGTTCAATCTTCTCCGCTTTATCCTTTTCGGCTTTCAATCTCTTGGCTCTTTCCCACTTCTTTTCTACTACTGTAAGCTCGGTATTCTACTCTTGAGATGTAGCTGGAGTATTCCGATCAGCAGGTGTCGTATTCGGTATCGAATCGGGCTCTGAGCTGTGCTGCTCAACCTCCGCTCGACCAAGATGGTTTGGTCGAGTAGATAGGTTTTGGTCTAACAGATTGCCTGATCGCGTACTCTGTTCTTGGACGTGTTGCTCGACCTCTGCTCGACTAAGATGGTTTGGTTGAGCAAATAGGTTTTGGTGGAACAACTTGCCTGATCGCGAGCTCTCGTCACACTGCTGTTGTTCGACTTCCGTTCGACCTGGATGGTCTGGTCGAACGGTGTTGTGCAGGTCGAATAGATGGTCAGAAAATAGAGTCTCGTAATTCTGTTTCTTTAGAAGTTGTTCAACCTCTGCTCGACCAGATGATTTGGTCAAGCAAATCCTGTCTGGTCGAGCAACTTCTCTACTTCCTTCGGTTTCACTTGCCGGCATCATCGGAACCTTCATATTGTGTTCCCGACCTCAATGTGATGGCATGGAAAGATTTTGGATTCTCAATACTTTGAGATGGAAACTTCCCTTTCTCAATAGTTTGAGTCAATTTATTTACATTCCCAGCCATCTCCCCCATCAACAACGTATGGTTGTATCCTCAAAGCTAGGCTTCCCTTCTTCCACCTTTGCTCCCGGATCAACACCGATAGGAGACTGCACTGCATTATTCAGATTACTCCATGAAAACTCCAGCCTCCTTGTGTTGGTAATTACTCGAGGGACCACGATTGTTGTAATTTCCCTGATAACTTCGGTTTCCTTGATCGGGTACCCAGTTCCTTGAATACTTTAACCCATGGCGTAGTTTGCCTCCTCGGTCTCCTCTTGGCTAGCTCCTTCATAGCCACTATCCTGCTGCATCATGGGTACTCTCTGAGATAAATCAGTAATCTGCCTTTGCTGAGACTCTAATAACTTACTAATATTAGCCAAGATAGAGACGATCTCATCATCTCTTCCTGAATTCACCATAGTATTCTCAACTTGCACTACTTTACCAAGGATATAAGTACCTCTCACTCTATCAGTCAGTCAATCCCTTGAATTCATCGAAATATCCTCGAAAAGCTTCACGCCTCAATGGGTGACTTCGTAAGCTATGGTCCATTAGAAGAAGCATCAAGTAACACTTGTGAATCGCAATCCAACCCATTGTAGAATATAATGATATATTGAGCTTTAGATAGCCTATGCTATAGACACTTACGAAGCATGTCCTTGAACCTGTCCCAAGCTTCATGAAATTTCTCATTACCATGGATAGCAAATTGATTTATCTCTTGCTTCATCTTGAACACCTTTGAAGGTGGCATGTATCGCTCCAAGAATTTCACTTTCAAATTCACCCATGTATCACATTCAGCAGCATCAAGATTTTCGTACTAATCTCTCGCCTTTTCATTCAATAAGAATTTAAACAATATTATTTTCCTCGCATCCTTATGAGCTCCTCCATCTTTTTGTGTATTTGCATATCCAAGGAACTTATTTAGATGTTGTTGAGGATCTTCACAGGTTCCCTTGAGAAGGGACTCCTTTCAACTATGGTGATAAGAGCAGGGTGTAAATCAAAATCGGCTCCGGTCCCTCTTGCTCCTAACAACCCAGCATTGCCCCCTCCGTTGTTCTTAAAGACTTCACGGATGGCAAGTGAATCAGGATTCGCTGCCATGTTGATTGTCTCTACTTCCAAATTAGCTTCGGTTGTAGCTTCAATCGTTTGTGAATTCAGCACGTTAACTTCAACTCCTAAATCAAAAGCTTCAGATGGATCTACTTTCTTGTTCTTATTCTTCTTCTTTTTCGTCTTCCTCGGCGATGCTCCAATCTCTGGATTATAAGGCTCTAATTCACCTGTTTTAGATCTCGTGAGCATACACCTTAGAAGAGTAAGTGTTAGAAATCAAAGACAAGAATACTATAATCTCAATTAAACTAGAAATAATAAACTAGTAAATAATTCTGTCCCAGGCCAACGGCACCAAGAAATTGATGGGCATTTTCTCAACACACAAAATTAATCCTCAAGTATAAATATAACAATTGTAGTTTCGATAGGTGACCAAGTGATTATCGTACCCAAGAGACGGATTATTATCAGTTTTATTATGTTCTACTTTATTAAGATTATGTTTGACAAGTTGGTTTTGAATTGTTACGAAATTGAATAGAAATTGGCTTAGATAGTAAATCAAATAAACAAACAAGCAATCGAAAATACGGTTGTGATCAAGTAAGAGATTAGGTAGTTCTTCGGGCATCCGGTTTTACTTATTAATTTCCTTTCCATGCGTTATTGTCCGACTCTGCCTTTTAGTTTATGCACGCATCACTAAACCATGCAAGTTCACTATATAGACACAAGTAAACATGAGTTTGACACGTGCGAATATCCTTGGAGCAAGAGATATAACTCACCCCCCTTTCTAGGTACTATCATTATCAATTATTTCTCGTGCACTTAGTACTCTAACCCGATATGATCTTCCTTTATAGATATTATGACATTATACTCTTAATCCTACTTCTTAACCGAATAATATTCAATTAACAAGTATCTATATAAGATAGTTCCATAAGACTTCGGAATCCCTTCACTTAGAATTATAATATGTAATCCTACTCAGCGGTGAACACACTCAATCATTAACCAAGATATCCATTCAGACTCTACATAACAATTAATGATGCACAAAACGACCATGAGTATGAATTGAAAAAATACAATCTTATATAAAATAAACCACAAGTAGTGTTGTACCGAGTTTACACATGGAAATTCAATTAACTTATAAAACTTTCATAACCCTAGAACTACTGGAGCGGTTCTAGCCCATGATTGATCAAGGAACAATCATGGTTGTTTGGTATGATCTTACTTGATGTGCCAGACGAACCTCTCTTCACGATCCTTTTGGATGATGGTAGGGTTTCGGGGGTGGATGGATGATGAATGATGTGTGTGTCCTCTTTTCTTCTGCGAAAGCTCTTCTTTTATAGTGGTGGAACCTCCTTATGGGCTTAGGATGGGCTTTTTCTTGAAGCACACGTCAAATTTGATAAAAGACATCCGGAATTACCATAAATAGCATCAACGAGAATCCGTTCGACCAAGCTTGGTCTAGTCGAGCAAGGCCTCCAACTCGAGCAATGGTCGAGCAAGCTCTCTGTAAGTTTTCGCACATTTTGTTCGACTTCCCTCATCTGCTCGACCAAGATGATTCTGGTCGAGCAACCTATCCAAGTCGAGCAAGCTCTCTGGACGAATCTGCATTTCTGCTCGACTTGGCCATCTTGTTCTACCTACGTGACAATGGTCAAACAAGGTCTTGAAGTGGAACGACCTTTGAAAATTACTTCAAAAATCGTGTCTTCCAATTCCGAGCCCTTTCTAGTTGTTTTCCTGTACAAATATGCTCAAAAAGCACTTGTACCCTCTGATTCGTGACTTTTCCATAAACATACCAATTCGTCTCAATAAAAGACTCAATCGTACTCAATTTCCACGCAAATCAGAGCCCAAAATACGTGAATTTACACTCTCATCATAAGCTTTCCTTATGGAACTTGGATGAGCTTTTTTCTTGGAAAACACAAAAATACAAGCACACGGGGTGAAAATCCCATCAAAAATAGATCCACGTGTCTCCATTCGACCAAAGTGGTTCTGGTTGAACGGGAGGCCTTGGTTGAACTACTGGTCAAGCTGCATGCGCAATCTCACCGTTTCGCGCATAACTTCCACATTCAACCTCCGATTTGAGTGATTCTTGCGCTCACGCGGTCCTCTTGTCCTTGGCTTTCTATCCATATAAAGAACTCACAGTAACTTAACATTTGAATGTTTAAAAAGTCATACAAAATGGCACATGCGTTCTATGCTAATATATAACAACAATTCTCATCAAAAATGTGTTAAATTGGACAGTGAAACACACTTATTTTCACTCTCATTATAAGAAAGATAAAGAGGGTAATTTTATAGTACCTATAAAGGGAGATCATATCGGGTTAAATTCCAGACGTGGGAAATAATTGATATTGATAGTACCTAGAAAATGGGTGAAATTATGTCTCTTGCTCTAATGTTATTCACACGTGTTACGCACATATATACTTATGTTTATAGAGTAGATTGCATTGTTTAGTGATGCATCCATAGTCCACAAGGCAGAGTCGGCCTGCACTTGAGAGGGAAGTTAAGTAGTAAAATTGGATTACCCTAGAGCTACCTATTCTCACTACTAGAAAACTGTTACTCCCTCCGTCCCATAAAGAAGTTAACAGTTACTGTAGATTCGAAGTTTAAGAAAAAGTTGCTTTTGGGGGTAGTTTGATATTTTTAGGTAATAAATAAATTATAAAGTAAGTTTTGTGAGTTGTAAAGTGGTGGAAATTTTGAAATTAAAGTGTATTGTGGGGTATTGATTTTAGTGTATTCCCTTATTTGGGGGTGTGAACAAATTTATGGGACGAACAAAAATAAAAAGTGTATGGGACGGAGGGAGTAGTAGATATCAGTACATAGATATCTGTGATTAGTAACACTAATATATATGAATTGACTAACCAATATCTATACTACCACCGATATCTATGATGAAGGGATTCCATTAATAAATATTGGTGATTGTCTAATGATATCTTTTAATGATGTCTATACAATTAGTAACCGATATCTTTCCATTGGTATTAATATATTATTTTATATTATTTTTAATAAATTAATTTAAAAAATAAAAACAAAACACGTTTTTTCTCTCATAAACTTAAATCGTGTTTAGGTTTCCAACACAAATTAAAATCTTTCCATCTTCAAAATCTAAAACAGAGTTCCCAAAATCCCTAATTACGTTCATCATCATCCCATCGAACCCAAATTCAGAAACACTTACGACCCCTAATGTTCATCGCACGACTGCCGCCGCACCCGCTCCACCGGCTGCCGCCACACCCGCTCCACCTCTTCTCAGGCTGCCCAATATCTTCCGCCTCCACAACGTGCATGAAGACAACAATTACCTCCACCTCGTCACCGATTTCTACGACGGCTGCGTGTATGAAGATAACAATTACCTCCACCTCGTCACCGAATTCTGTGACGACAGGGATCTCTTCGACCGCCTCTCCTCCAACAATTGCTTCTCTAAACCGACAGTGCTGCCATCTTGAATGAGCGAAAGCGAGTGCAGTTCGGAGCACTCCGGCGGCAGTGACTCGCATCCGTCGCTGTCCATGGAGAGGAAGAAAAAGGAAAGAGCACGGGTGAGTATGACGCTGCTAATTCTATGTTACCATTCGCAAAAATAGTCATATAGTCATTGAAATCAGGCCTTGGAAGGTTGGTTCTAACTTTCAATTTTTTCTTTTCTGTGTTTATTGTTGATCTTTAGTGTGATTTCTATTTTTAATCGGTATTTTTGGCTAGCTTTATTCAATCGTGAGCTAGGGTTTATGCTCCTGTTGAAAGGTTCTGCGACATGGTTATCTTGTGGAAATAATTTGGTAAGGCTTCACAATTAGTAAAATTGTTAGCCTTTTTCTGTAATAAAAAATTGATAACTCTGTGGCTGACATTTAGATTTGGATCTAAATAGTGCCATCCACCAGATATTATTATGTGTTCTTTAAGTAGTTAGGATTTAGGCACATCTCAATGAGGCTGTGTTTCGTTTGAGATATTTCAGGGTTCAATTGCCTCTTTGTTAACAAGTATGTAATGTATGAGTAATTTTGTAATTCTGTAGCAATGACTTTGGTCAAGAAGACCATACTTGGAGCATATTCTTTACTTAAAGTAATTGAGTTGGAGCTGCAAGCCTGCAAGGATACCTGTCAGCAAGTGAAGGTTGATTGGTATGGATGCACTTAGTTCAATTTAGAATGCTGCACAAGATTATGACATTGACCTTTCTTATTTTCTTCCATTTTAGTCGCTTATAAACTCATGCCACTATTTATGTGATCTTTATTTGTTTGATTTCTTCTAAGGATCTGTATTTTTTAATGTTCATTACTGTTTTGAGTGTTGAGCTCAGAGGTGTACTGATGAAGGAATGTAAACAAATTTTTGTGGTTATTTTGGGGTGTGATTTCACAATGCTTCTTCCTTTGAACTTCAATTTAGTCGCTGGTCAGGTTGCTCGAGCTGCTATAATCTTCTGAATTGATGAGGTTGGTATATGTATCTATTTTTTATATGACGTGCATATTTTTCTATGGGATATGACTAAGTACTTATGAGTTTGTGATATTAAAATTAATTGGGGGCAGTACTAATTTTGCTATGCAATTGGTTTAAATTATTGTGGTCTTGAAGCTCCTTATCAAGTTTCTAGTTCAATTTATTAGGAGTAAACGTGGAAGAGTATACGATGATTTTATGCTTAGTTATCATTTGTTTAAGTTATTCTTTATGCATGAAAGATTTTATGGCGAAGTCAAAATTATTTCTAATTTTAAAAGACCAATCATTAAAATAGTCTATCACTTCAAGTAGTTATGGGCTTCTTTCTTCATTAAAATTTTAGTATCTAAGGTGGCAATATGAAATGCAGAAATGATTTTTCTCTAATTTATTTTGGTTTAAGTATTCCAAGTTTAAGCAGAATATCTGATTCTTTTAATTGGGAATTTAACCCATTACATCTTCTGAATTATGTGATTGCAGTCTTAGTGTTACTCTAGGGTTGTAAATGAATCGAATCGAAGCGAATAGTGCTGTATTCGAATATATTCAATTTAATATTCGAATATTCATATTCGAATTCGATTATTATTCGAATTTTAAATCTAATTCGTATTCGATTCGATGATATTATTCGAAAGTATTCTAGTATTCGTATTCGAAAATTTTTTATTCTAATTATTTTGAAGATATTCTCGAATTCGATTCGATTCCTTATATTCGAATTCGATTCGAATAAATTATATTCGAATTCGATTCGAAAAATCAGATTTGAAGTTGTAAAATAAGATTACAAAATTAATAAATAATTTTTCTCAAACAAAAATTATAAAAAAAATCAATAACAATAATTAAAATTTTCTAATCCTAAGTTGCATAATCCAAACCAAGTTTCCATAAATACAAACGAAAATTGTTCAATCATAAATCCGAACCAAGTCTCGACAATTGCTTAATCATAAATCCGAACTAAGTCTCCATAAATACAAATGACCATTGTTTAATCATAAAAACAATACAGTTATAGATCAACTAGCATCCCACCATTATATTGGCAATATAACATGCATATGCTCTTCCTTCTCCTACAATAGAAAAAAAAATTCATATATAAATTAAATAATATCAATTATTATTATGTAAAAAACAAAAGTATATTAATATAACTCAACAAAAGAGAACTTACATAAGTCATTAGAGGCTTCTTAATCCCATGGAGTTGACGAACCCAATCTGCTCCACAAATCAGTACTTGTACATTATTCGGAGTCAATCTAGAATAATAAGGATCTAAAATCCGGGTCCCTGCACTAAATATTGCCTCTGATGCCACTGTGCTAATAGGAATAGCTAAAACATCACGAGCCATCTTAGACAAGACAATGAATTTCAGATCTTGAGATTTCCACCAACTTAAAGCATCAAAGGCTACGCTATCATCCCCATCTTGACATCTAAAAACTCCTTTCTCCAAATAAATATCCAACTCTGACTTTGAAGGAGCATTGTACTGAACAGTATTCAAGTACTCATCATACATAGACAAACCAGATTGTATAACTCTATCTTTAGAGGTAGAATTAGTTGTGCCATCTGTACATGTATCATCTAATTTCTGAGAATTTAATTTATACGCCTTCATGTGATCAATTGCAATATACTCAGAAAACAAATCATGCAATGCATTTTGAACCATTGTCACATTTGCACGTGCATCAGCCTTGTTATATATTTTATTGAAAGCAAAGTCAACCAACCTCATTTTAAACCTAGGATCAAGTACTGCTCCAATAGCCATCAAAAGATTACAATTCCCCAAATATTTGTCAAACTTTTCTTTCATCTTCTTAACCATATCTCTTACGAACACATCAACATGTTTATCATTCTCTTTAAACACATGCTTTACTCTCCAAATGATAGCTAGAAAAACATTAGAAGTAGGATAATCACTTTCAGAAATTACTTGAGTAGCTTCATAAAACACATTCAAGATCCTAACAACTTCTTCTACTTTTCTCCAATCTTCTGAGCTAGGGCAAAGTGTATGATGCATCTGTATGTGCAAATATGGGGAATGCATCCTTAACTCTAATGGTCTCAACTAACATTTCATATGTGGAATTCCAACGAGTAGAACAATCAATGATCAACCTTTTCACAGGAATTCCCAAATATTGAATAATTTCAAAAAATTTCCTCAACCTAGACTCAGATAGATTAATGAACCGCACACTTTCTTTTACATTTTGAATGATAGGTTTAATCATTGAAAGACCATCTTGCACGACAAGATTCAATATATGTGCAGTGCATCTAACATGGAACAACTTACCATCCAATGGCAACTTACGACTCTGGGAGAAAGTTCCTTTAGCAATATTCATTGCTGCATCATTATTTGGGGCATTGTCCACTGATACAGTGAAGACTTTATGTCCAATTTCCCAATCTTTGGTGCACTTTATTAGTCCATCAAAAATATCAACTCCTATAAAAAGAAAATTATTTATTAATTATTAGAGTAAGAATTTACATAATAAAGATAACGTATAATAATAATCGAATATAGAAAATAATTTTACCTGTATGTGTAGGAGGAAGAGGTATGAAATAAGAATTCTCTTTTGAATTTGCCATTGAGAATCAACAAAGTGGCCAGTAACACACATACAGGAAATCTTTTGCACCTTAGACTTCCAAATATCCGTGGTCAATGATATTTTATTAATACCTTTTAACATCAACTGTAGCTTTTTCCTCTCAATGTCATAAACATTTATCACATAGAGTGACCATAGCCCGAGAGATCTTCTCAAATTGTGGCAAATTAATTTTGAACATAAAATTAAAGCCATAATTTTCCACAACGTTAAATGGTTTCTCATTCATCAGAACCCAATGAGCAATAGCTTCTCTCTGCTTCATATGATCATATCTACCATCTGACAAAGGTTTCATCTCAAACTTCAATTCTGACGGTTGAAATTGCAACTTCTTTTGCTTCTTTACATGGAGTCTTTTTAGGAAGCACGTATTCAAATGATTCCAAAGATGTGTTGTTTTAGAAGCTGGCTTATTAAGAAGAGTCTTGCAATGGATGCATTAATGTTTGTCTTTCCCATCAACTTTCACATCAATGAAATCATCATGAGCTTTGGAAGTCTTCTTTCTTTTTTTCCTTTCAAAAGTGCTCTTCTCATCTTCATGCTCATTATCTTTCGCATCTTCATTCTCATGATTTTTCCCATCTTCTTCATGTTCATGATCTTTCTCATCTCCTATTACTTTATCCATTTTTGCCTCTTCACTTCTTTCATTTTCAGCATTTGCATCTTCACCCCTTAAACCACCATCATCATCTTCATATTCAATATCCTCAGGTCCATCATAAATTATCTCGATTCTAGACCGCCCCTTTAACAAAAAAAATATTAATTAGATCTTATGAGGTGGAAACAAATAAAATACACAATAGATGAATATTGATAAAATATAAAATTTACCTCATGCTCTTCCATTAGCATGTCATTTTCTAGAATTGTTTGATTCTCTTCGTCTCCAACACTTTTCCCTTGATGTATGTGACTATCTTCTAGAGACATATTATCCTTTGTGGTTGATTGAACCATTCCAAGACACGGGGTTGTGTTAGACTAGGACGTTAAACACTTATTCATAAAGAGAGAGAGAGAGTCATCAAAAGATCCATGAAAAGTTTTTATTTTTAATTATATGTTGTTGTTTTTATTTCCTTTTATGAAAATGTAAAGTTGAACTTGGAATTAACTTGTCTCTCTCGCTGTTTATGTTGAATGTAATAACGTCATTATAGCCCAAATGCTTTTTAAAGCCTGATAATGCTGAAATGGATCATGGAAATTAATATACTTACCCATTCAACTCTGACTACACCTTTGAGGATGCTTAACGATTGAATGTTGCTTTTAATCAAACAAGTTCCCAGCTGAAAATTCTAGCTCCTTTCTCTGATGTTATGGTAAAATACTTTCTGCCTTCTGCGTTGGATTTTAGAAATGATTGTCAGTTTATGAGCCTTTGGTTAAAGTCATATATGTACAAGTTGTGACCAATGATTTGAAAGTTTAAGATGCTATTTCTAAAGTTGGAAATGTTATTGTTTCACATAAAATCTGGAAGACTGAAACCAATAGAATTATTGTTTATCTTTGCTAATCAATAATTAATAAGATTCATATTTCCTTCATGATTTACATACAATACATATTGATTTGAATGATTTCCTTATTGTATATATTATCTGAATTTGTGTTTGCATCATCACGATGAATAAATGTCTTTAATAGTTTCTAATGCTTCGCGTGTTTTTCTTGGTGCTATATTTGTTGGACAAAATGTATTATTATAAAAATCAGAATACTTAATTTATAGTTTCTACAGATAATTTTGAATTACTGTAGTTAGATTCATACCTCTTATCTCAAGCTTGTTTTGTTGTCTACGTTCTCCACATGCATCAACCTTAATACGTGCTAACTTATTTACTGTCAAGGAAAAATTGTAACTCAAGCCATTTATTTCTTGAAAGATTACATGCTCCACTATGACTTACAAAACTTGAAAGGAAAGACCTGAGTGACTTAAAAGATAAAGTTGCATGCAAAATTTTCTAAAAGTAGTTGGCATGGAATTCATAAAATATTAGGACTACTTTTATCCTAAATAATATAACACATGAAAAGGAACATACCTACTCTATAATATATTCTATTTTTGTTTTTTTTTTTAGTTTAAAACTAAGTGAGTTTTATTTCATATTATTGAAGAGCCTTCTATAACTGATCTTTGTGTTGTATTTCTGGAGCAAGTAGTAATAGAGGAGGCTCTGCGATGAGTCTAAGAAAGAATATGCTAAGGTTCAATTGAAAATTTTCTCTCAGGCCCAACTCTTCAGGCGAGTCACGAGAAAATACTTCTCCAGGAATCGCTCAGTTGCTATTGCCTAGCACTCAATCAGCAACCCCTCAAATAGTGCCAGCTGATCCACCTGACTTACATTCCTTGGATTACACTGTAAATGAGTCAGGATCTACAAGAGATGAGGGCGCTGTCATGAATTTTGTCTCAGATCAATAGGATGTTGAGCGATTGGGCAATTTCTTCCCCTCACCTCACTTGGCCAAATGCTCGGATGAACTGCAAGTTAGTACGCTCTCCTTTGTAGAAGAATGGTGTTTTTATAGTACTGCTTTGGTGTGATAAAACAAAAGCCAATAGATTTTTGCAACAACTTAGGTTACTATTGAAATTGTTTATTGGAAATTTCCCACAGCCTATCCCTTTGTTGTTTTAGTAACCTCCACTTAAATTAATAGCACTTAGAATTGTTGAATAATCATTATAGATAATAGTTAATTGGTGAAGGATATCTCCCTTTGTTTTCTCATGGTTCTTTTAAGGCAGATCATTGGATATGTCCACTGTTGATGATATTAGTGACAATTACATTTCTTTTCGAGGTTTGAATATTACAGTAATACAATCAATAACTCAGTTTACGCCCTGGATAATGCACAAACCTCATAAGTATTTACGTTCTAAACTTCCCACTCAAATATGAGCAAGGGCTTTATTCTAGTCAAATTTTGTTCGTCTGTTCTGCTGTATCGGTCAATTGCATTATGATGTTGCATCTGAGGGATGTTAACACTTATCAACATTAGATTTGCTGGGTATCCTGTGTAATAACCTAAATTGAAAAATCATGGGGTTGCAATGTGAAAACAACCATCTCTTGACTATAAGTTTGAAGGAAATTTCTTTGCTGTTAGCACTCAGAGAATCAAACGCAAACGCGTCTGCCAAATAGCCAAAAAGGCTCCGTCTATTTCCTCAATTATAAATAGATTATCAAAACAACGATACGTTCATAACTTAAATACAACCCTAAGCCCATAAGAGGACCATAACTAATATAAGCACAAGAATGAAATAACTAATAATAATAAATCAAGCCCGAGGCCTACGACGATAAACTAATAATGGCTTGGGCCCTCCATCCTCCTCTCCCTCGTGGCTCGGCTGTTCCATAACAACTCCTCCCTCCTTGACAACAACCTTGTCCCCAAGGTTGAACCAAGGAAACTACTGCCGAAACTCTGCCAAACTCACCCAACACGCTTTGTCCTCCGATCGGCCCGACCACTTGACCAAGATTTTCTCCACTGCCTTACCATCCTCATCCACATTGCGCTCGGCCAGAACGCAGTCCAGCTCATAAATGGGAATTTCCGGCATCTCCAAGGTATCGGGCAAGGCTAACTCCACCTCGTGATCCCCCACTACCTTCTTCAACTGCGAAACATGGAACACGGGATGTACCCGACTAGTTTCCGGCAACTCCAGCCTGTACGCCGCTGGCCTAATGTGAGCCAACACAACAAATGGGCCATAGAACTTAGCCGATAGCTTATTATGCGGACGTCCAGCAATAGAATGTTGCCGGTGGGCCCAGACCTTAAGAAAAACCCAATTACCAACCTCAAAATTCACATCCCAACGATGTCGATTCGCGAACCTCACCATCCTCTCCCTTGCCCGCACTAGATGATCGCGCAGACGCGCTATCATCACATCTCTCCCCTCAAGCATCCCCGCAATAGCCGCCACTTGGCATTCTCCCAGAAGGTACCTCCGTAAGGAAGGGGGCGATCGCCCATATACAATCTCGAATGGGGTTGTTTGCGCCGCGGCTTGAAAAGCGGTGTTATACTAGTACTCCACCCACGGCAACCAATTGACCCACTTCCTTGGCTGCTCACCTGCAAAATAACGTAGATAGGTTTCTAACACCCTGTTTAAAACTTCAGTTTGCCCAACAGTTTCTGGGTGATACGCCGAGCTAAACTTGAGCTGTGTTCCGGACATCTTGAAAAGCTCCTTCCAAAAGGAACTCATAAAGAGCGGATCGCGGTCGCTCACGATCATCCTCGGAATGCCATGTAGGCACACGACATCGCACGTGAATACCTCGGCCAACACGTGCCGAGACACCTCCCTTCATGGCCGAGAAGTGTGCATATTTCGACAACCGATCAACCACAACCAATATCACCGAACACCCCTGTGACCTTGGCAACGCGGTGATAAAATCCATGGATAAGTCCTCCCAAACCCTTTCCAGAATCTGCAACGGTTGCAGCAGCCCCGCCGGCGAGAGAGCCTCATACTTTACCTTCTGACAGACCAAGCATTTTACGACATACTCCCTCACTGCTTTGAACATTCCCCTCCAATACACACTCACTGCCAGTCTTTTATACGTACGTAGCGCGCCGGCGTGGCTTCCCGTAGGAGTGTTGTGGAACTCCCGAAGTAATTCCGGAATCCATTTAGAATCAAATGCCAACACAATCCTCCCTCTATGAAACAACTCCCCCCATGCAACTCAAACCCCACCCGACTACCCGGGTTCTCGTGCTGATCCTTCATCACTCCCTGAATAAATGCATCACGTGATTGCTCGACTAGAACGTCAGCCAACTCACCCCAATTTGGCATGTTGAGTGCTAACAAGTCACTGCCATAGCCACGATGAGAAAGAGAATCAGCCGCCGAGTTTAAGACTCCTGGCTTATACTATATCTCAAAAACATAGCCCATCAACTTTGCCACCCAAATCTATTGCGACGGCATCTCAATTTTCTGAAAGAGAAGGTGTCTCAGGCTAATGTGGTCCGTTCGAACAGTAAATTGACACCCCACCAAGTAGGGTCTCCAGTGTTGGATGGCAAGAACCTATCCCATCATCTCACGTTCGTAGACTGATTTTGTCATGGTTCTGTTCGCCGACTTACTGTAGTACGCTATGGGCCGCCCTTCTTACATGAGAACTGCCCCAATACCTGTACCGGAGGCATCACATTCGATCACGAAATGCTTTCCAAAATCCGGCACATCAAGCAGGGGCGCCGAAGTGAGGGCTGATTTCAGCAGTTTGAAAGCTCCCTCAGCTGCCTCCGTCCACCCAAATGGCACTGGCGCTGATTTTTTAAGTAGTTCTGTCAGAGGGCGTTCCAATTGCCCATACTCCCTCACAAACCGGCGGTAATAGCCAGTAAGGCCAAGAAACCCGCGCACCTCGCGGACATTCTTGGGGGTCGGCCACTTCACCACTGCCGCCACCTTTTTCGGATCCATCTCCACCCCGGCAGCCGATATCACGTGGCCTAGGTACTCCACCTTCAAACACCCGAATGAGCATTTCTTTTTATTTGCCTTGAACTGTTTGTCTTGCAAGATTTGTAAAACCTCCCTCAAATGCTCCTTATGCTCATGCCAGGACCTGCTATAGACTAGAATATCATCAAAGAAAACAGTAATAAATTTTCTTAAGTAGGGACGGAATAGCTCATTCATTGCCGATTGAAAAGTTGCTGGTGCATTGGTCAATCTGAAGGGCATCACTAAGAATTCATAATGTCCACTGTGTGTTCGGAAGGCGGTCTTGTGGACGTCTCTCCTCACCACACGGATCTGATGGTAGCCGGAGTGGAGATCAATTTTTGAGAATACCCCCGCCCCCGACAACTCATCCAACATCTCTTGTATCATTGGTATCGGATACTTATTCAAAACGCTCACCTTATTGAGCTCCCGGTAGTCCACACAAAAGTGCCAACTTCCATCCTTCTTTTTTACCAATAGTACTGGGCTGGAGAAAGGATTAGAACTCGGCTTTATTATTCCCGCTAGGAGCATATCTGACACCAATCGTTCAATCTCATCTTTCTGCACTTGCCCATAGTGATAAGGCCACACAGACACTGGTCCAGACCCAGGGGCTAAGATGATATGGTGCTTGGCCCTCCGAACTGGCGAAAGGCCCTTCGGCTCCTCGAACAAGTGCTCAAACAGTGCCAGAATCTCTGCTACATCATGATTTCCCGAATCTGACAACCTCATTGGACTTGCATCCAGCAACAAGAGGCACAACTCTGCGTCTTGGAGCTGAATTAATTCACGGAGACCCATTGGGGCAAGACAAAGAGACAGATCACCCTTCAGTGTCATGATTCCCTCTCCATGTCGGAAGGTCATCGTCATGTTGGCCCAGTTAGTTTCTATATCTCCGAGAGTTGCCAGCCAGGCCACCCCCAAAATCACATCCACTCCTCCCAATGGAAACACATGGTAGTCCGAAACAGCTGGACCTGTCAACATTTAGAGACAATCTAGTCAGCAAGGAGCTAGAAATAAAATTATTACTAGCTCCACTGTCCACCAGGATGGTGATATACTGTCCTAATAGAAGCCCCTTCACACGCATGGTACGTAGTCCTGTGAAACCAGCCATACAATACAATGGAAGTACTAGCTCCTCCTTTCCCTCGTCTGACTCGCCAACCGTCCCCTCGGATTCCTCGGCTGTCACGAGGTTTTCATGGAATTCAAAGCACTACAGGTTCAAAGGCTCATCCTCCTCCACTGCCAGAATGTTCAGCTGCCTCATCGAACACTGGTGCCCCGGCTTGTAGGTCTTCTTACACCGAAAACAAAGCCTCTTTGCACGAAGCTTCGACATCTCCTCTGGGGACATGCGCGCAAAACAGGCTGGCCCTGAAGGACTGCTGGCCGGAAAGGGCTGACTGCTTGAGAAGGACCGCCTCGGGGAAACATGGCTACCCCCCGAGGTGCCGAAGGCCCAGCTGATGACGTCCCGGAAGCCAGTCTCGTGGTCCCGCCGATCATCGCCGACGCACTGAATCTGCTGCCTGTCGAAAACTAGCCCGGGAGAGAGGGCTGCCCATTCCAATCGGTCCTCCCGGACCTCGAAAATTAGTTCCCCGTGATTGGCAAATTATACTCCACGTCTCTGGCGAGATCCATCGCTATCTCCAAATCTGGCGGCCGGAGGAGATGAAGAGAGCTCCGATACTCCTCCACCAATCTTGTCATGAAGTATCCCAAGTAATGCTCATCACTGAGCCTCGGGACTTGGCTGGCCAGTTGAACAAACACCGTCACATACTCCTCCACGGAATCAGTTTGTTTGATAGAAGAGAGCCGCTCGAACGGGCTGCCCATGAAGCGTGCGTCAAATCGGTTCGTAAGGGCTTTAGCAAACTCATTCCACGACATACCAGGCTTTCGGGATTGAAGCCAAGTGAACCAATACAAGGCCGATTCCTCCATAGCCACCATTGCTGCCGGAAGCTTCACTTCCTCTGGCGCTTGATGCAGCACGAACTGTTGGTTGGCCCGAGCTAACCAACCAATTGGGTCCACGCCGCTGAAAGGTTGCAGCGAAGGAGGGGACGGCGGCTTGTCCGCCACCATCGCAAGCGTCGTTCCTGTCTCCACGGTGGTGAAGGCTGCCTCCTCAGCCGTTCGCAGTCGCGATGTCGACCCCGCTACTGCCGATCGGTAGGTGACCTCCGACAGCGCCGCCACCGATGCGGTCAGCCCGGCCAACGATTGGGCGATATTCTTCAGTTGCTGGGCAAAATTTACCTGCTCATCAGCCATCTTCCCCATCGTTTCATTAGTCAATTCCTGCCCTTGTTCCAAACTCTCAATCCGCTGCTCGCTGCGTGTCAACGTCATATCGAATGAGTGATCCGGCAGGTCGGATCAATTGTTAGCACTCAGAGAATCAAACGCAAATGTCTGCCAAATAGCTAAAAAGGCTCCCGTCTATTTCCTCAATTATGAATAGATAATCAAAACAACGATACATCCATAACTTAAATACAACCCTAAGCCCATAAGAGACCAATAACTAATATAAGCACAGGAATGAAATAACTAATAATAATAAATCAAGTCCGAGGCCTGCGACGATAAACTAATAATGGCTTGGGCCCTCCAGCCTCCTCCTCTCCCTCGTGGCTCGGCTGTTCCATAACATTTGCTATAAGTTTAAATTATTGATTAGTAATCAAGTTTGATCTCTCTCAAAGTCGATACGGTTACATATGCCATGAAAGTGCAAACTGACCTTGGAAACTACTAAGGCTTTATCTTTAATTTATGCATTTCTTCTCCATCATCTTCTACTGAATTTTTTCCAACATCTTATAGATAAGCATCACTTTATCTATCATTACACAGGTGATTAATCACCAACCATACGAACAAAAAGCTGACATGTTCAGCTTTACCATAGTTCTTTGGGAGTTTGTAACAATCAAGGTATTCCAAAATATTTTCTGTCATGCACAAACAATTCTCATTTTATTTATCTCTGCCTTTTCTTTCCCTTGCAGGTTCCTTTGATAATATGACTCCTCTACAAGCTGCCTTGGGAGTGAGGCAGGTTTTGACATATATTCTACACAAATACAATCAATTTCGAAAAAAGAGAGTGTACTGCCAAGGTAAACCTGAGTGAATCAAGCTTAAGTGTGTATGTTGCTGCCTTCTGCGTCTAAACATCTAAGATGAAGAGTAGCTACAAATTAGACACAATTTATTACATGTATCTTGAATATTGATAAGAAAGTATGTGAAGTATATTAAAGCTTTGGAGAAGTCAGAAGTTTTGTCTTATTATAATGAAGTAGGACTCTAAGCTAGTAGATTAAAGGTCCTAGGCCACTTGCATTAATTTTTTGTAAAACAGTAATAACTTTTCATACATATATGCAGGTTTGGATGTGTGTGAGCAGTTCATGGATGTCAATGATGTAATAAGAGATGAGGATCTTATTGCTCACAAATTCAATTCCCTTTGAAATGGAACTGCTTTTCAGTATTTCTCATCTCAACCTTTATGATGAGTGTTTGGGAATGTTTGAGTTATATTATTGAACGAAAAGTAGGTTTATCTTTTTTATTTACAAGCATTATTGTGAATTATACCTTTTCATGTTTCTATACTTAAGTTTTCACCTTTTTATGCATATATGCAGTTTCTATTGCAAAATTGCTTATTTTCTATTTTTCACAATGAGTGTTTGGGAATGTTCGGAATTTCTTGGTGTTTGATTAGGTTTGAGTTATATTCTTGAATGTATAATAGGTTTATCTTTTTTATTTACAAGCATTATTGTGAATTATGCCTTTTCATGTTTCTATACTTAAGTTAGTAGTAAGGGTTCATCTCATGATTGAATGGAACTGATTGTTAGAGAATAGTTTGGCAAGCTGCTTTTTTCAGATTAAAAAAATTCCATTTCAGTTAGTGAATGAAGTCAGCATTTAAAATGTCTATGTTTCAATGGATTTAGTGAATGAAGTTGAGCATTTGAGTTTATTTCAGATTTTTTAGTTATGTTGACAGGTTTATTTGTTTCTTGTCGCTTAGATGATCTTGTTCGTTATGAGGAAGCATGGGAAGGTAATATAGTGAAGCATCTCCCTGGATGGAGTTAACAATCTGCTAATCTAGACCTCTCGAGTATGTAGTTTGTTTTCTTTTATTACCTGGTATACATGTTCAGTGTTTCTGCATTTGTTCTCTAGTGTGTTGTTGATTAATGTAGTACTGAAGACACACGATAAAAAGTTTAGCATCATAAGGTAGTCTTCTTGAATGCAATGCCATGTTAAAATGCCTTGATGTAGTTTATTATTACTCTTATAATTTACTTGTATATATTGTAGTACATGCTTGAGGTAAGCCCCCCTCTACCTCCCCACCATAACAAAAATGAACCCAAGCCAATGGGTATTTCTTCAACATTGGGCCATTTGTGTTGCTGTGGACTTGTTTATAATTAACTTTTTCATTTTTCATGGTATGCCTTAACTCTATGAGAAAATCCGAGGGACTAGGAAGGGAGGTAATTGGGGAAGCTTGGCTCTCACCAGTACTGAAAAAACACAAAAGATAGGAATGAAGTTAGCATTTAGTATGTCTGTCAATAGATTTGAAGTTAGCACTCAAATGCTCATCCGGAGTAGTTTCTCAAGAGTCATTATGTGGATTGACATTTATGGATTCTCAGCCACTTTTTTTCTTCTACATCTTGAAATATCGTTCTCTTCTCTAATTATAGCATTTCAATTAATTGTCATTTCACTCTCTTAATTTCTCTATTGATTCTTTGTTCGATAGGTGATAGGTACGACGTCATATTATGGCAAAGAAGATTACAATCCTTCTTCCATCTGCAATATCCATCACATTTCCTTCGTATTAGATATCACATACATTCTTTTATAACATATTCTCTCCATTCAATTTTCACTTTTAAAAAATAAAATATTTTTTAATCTCTGTACAAATAGTAAATATAACAGTATTCATGTGACAAATAGATTATAAAATATAACGTATCCTTATCCCGTGCAATGCACAAGTAACAAAATCTAGTATTATATATAGACAAAGATTTATGTGAGACCGTCTCACATAAGAACTTACGTGAGACGGACAGAAAGCGATAACTTTTATAATGAAAAGTGATATTAAATTAATGAAAAATAATAATGCTATTTCATGAACAATTTATAGTATAAATAAAAAATAATAATATTTTATATTAAAAAGTGATAATGTTTTTATAGCGAAAATAATAACTATTTTAAAAAGTATAAAATGGTCTCACGTGAAACGGTCTCACGCAAGTCCAATCTTTAATATTAAGTTTAAAATAAGTTTATAAAATATTATTTTATTAACTATTCTTTAATTTATAAAATTAAGAAGTATTTTATTTCACTTTCTTATATGAGAATATTACTCCCTCCGTCCCACACTTATGTTCTCACTTTTCGTTTCTGTCCGTCCCACACTTATGTTCATTACAAAAAAAATATCACATCAATTAACAACCTCAAAAGTTATCTTAATTGCAAAAATACTACTCTCACCTAGCACACATAACATATTTTATAATTTATTCATTATCTAAAAATATCACAATATCCCTAAAAAGTCAATAAAGTTGGTCAAAATATAACTTTTTTAAAACTCCGTATCTACAGTGCCCGTGAACATAAGTACAGGACGGAGAAAGTATTAATTATTTATAATCGAATATTATTTTTTTATTAAAAATATTATAACTTTTTATTCACTTTACAAATTGTTAACACAATAATTTAATTAGACAGATATCACGGATTATTCAATAATCCATTTTATTTTTAAAAAAGCGGCAGCTTGTTCGTGTGCCTCATGCGTAGTCCATGGACTTTCGTCATTCGACAATTTCAGGTACAATTTATTCTCATTATATATATTATTACATATATTTAACTTTAAAAACTATTCTTTAATTTATAAAATTAAAAAGTATTTTATTTCACTTTCTTATATGAAAATATATTAATTATTTGTAATTGAATATTATTTTTTATTGAAAATATTATAACTTTTTATTCACTTTACGAATTGTTAACAAATTAATTCAATTAGATAGTTATCATTTTTATTGATCAAGGAGTTTTTTTATTAAAAATATTAATACTTTTTATTTGATTAATTAATTTTCATGAAGTAATTTAATTGGTCGGTTATCACTTTTTATTGATCATGAACCATTTTTATTAAAAGATTATCACTTTTTAGTAGTCTTTATTAATTTTTATAAAATTATTTAATTGGGAGTATATTACTTTTTCTTAATCAAATGTAAATTTTTATAAAATGCTACTCCCTCAATTCCCTTCAAAGAGGGTATTTTTTTCATTTTGGCGCGTCCCACCCAAAGAATTATTCTTTTTTTACACATGAGACCCACACATACCACTAATACAATTAAAATATGAGCCCACACTTCCACTTATACAACTACTCATTACATATTAAATGATAATACTCCTTAATCCACATATAATATGTAAAAGATCCTCTTTTTATGGAACGAAGAGAGTATGGGACAGAGGGAGTATGACTTTTTATTCGTCCTAAATTAATTTATTAAATAATTTAGTTAGATAGATATTATTATTATTCATTGAACAAATAACTATTTAAAATAATGTTATCCATTTTGTTTGACCTAGCTGAGAATGATTTATTAATACTAAATAGTTTTATTGACAATTATTTTTTTTCATTATCATGTATCACATTTTATTAAAATAATAATATTTTTTTATTTGTCTTATAAATCATTCTTTCATGACATAATTCAATTTATGATTATCACTTTTCCTTAATATGATATTATTTTATATTAAAAGGCTATACTATTTAGTATATCCTACTATAATTTGTACATGCATGAACTAATTCAATTGATAATTATCACTTTTTTTCTAATCAAATATCACTTTATATTTAAAATTCCATAACTATTTATTTGTCTTATAAATTATTCACAAAATAATTTAATTGATTGATTATCACTTTCCCTTGATCAGGTGTCACATTTTAGTATAAATAAATGCTATCACTTTTTATTTATTCAAAATTTGTTGATGCATGAAATAGTTCAACTAATAATTATCTCTTTTCCTACCTAAAATATCACTTTTTTTTTATTAAAATCATTATTAAAATTTATCCTTCCAATAAATTGCTAATGAAATAATTCATACATAGTATATGACCTTTTCATGATCATAAATTATTTTTTATGTAAAATATATCATTTTTAAGTGTTCAATAAATATTCATGAAATAGTTTAACGGAGAGAATATTACATTTTCTTATAAATATATTACTTTTATTTTTTATCTATCATTTTTTATTTTTTATCTTTTAATTTTATAAAAATATTAACTAAAATCCATTATTATAAACTCTGTAAAGATTTAAATTCTATAATTAATACATAGAATAAAAATCTTAAAAAATAATAAAATTGTATATCTTTGTAATACATAAAATAAAAATAGAAAATAACAAATTTAATTTCAATTAAAGAAAGAAATACCCCCTTCGTCTGCCTTTAAGGGTACCATTTACTTTTTATACGTGGATTAAAGAGTATTATTATTTAATGTGTAGTGGGTAGTTGCATTAGTGGAGGTGTGGGTCCCATTTTTAGTTGTATTAGTGGGTGTGTGTGGATAAAAAAAGAAATGAGAGCCTTGGGAGCGGACGCCCAAAATGAAAAAATGATACCCTTGAATGCGGACGGAGGGAGTAAGCTTTGAGATGCAAAAGTTTAAAATTAAGGCAAATACTATTGTGCAATAGTTTTTAAGATGCAATTGAGTCAATTCATACCCATGACCCGGATACTTATACTCCAATCAGCTAATTGGGTCATTTACCCCCAATTCACTGCCCGATTCACTCATTTTCCTTTTCTCTCTAACTTTTCCCTTATTCTCTCTTTTCTTCCACTCAGACTCTTCCTCTTCCGACGCGGCGGCTCTCATTTTTTCTTTTCTCCCCAACTCTTCTCTTATTCTCTCTTCCCTTTCTTTCAGACTCTTCCGACGTTGGTTTGAAGGTGGCAGAGAACTGCCACTGTACTCGTTCCTTCTTCTCTTAAGACTCTTCCCGACGCGGCGAAAGGTGGCGGAGAACAGCAACACCATCTCTGTATGGGAAGGAGGCGCACAGTGACACCTCTTCTCGGTATGATGAGTTTATGCTATTATCCTAATTTCTGATTCGTAACCCCCACACAATCCACAATCTATGCCCTAATTTTTTTGAAGTTATTTCAGATTTCAAATTTAATAAAGAAACTTTTCAGATTTCAGATTAATTAAGTAAAACATGTTTAAATGTGTGATTATGTTTTTATTATTTTTATTTGATTTATGGAGATTAGATTGTGGATTTTTTTTATAATATTGTATTATTTTCAAAACAAAATCTCAATGAATTAATGATGAAAACTTTTGCAGGATCGTTTGAATGGCTGCACGATGTTGATCCTCTGTTCATTTGTGTGTTTTCAACTTGAAGATTACCATTGAAAGGACAGAATTACAAATTTATTTATTAACTGTATACATTTTTATTATTAAGTGCACATGTTTTTATTGATAAATGTATATTTTTAATTTATTGATAGATTGTTGCTGTTTTAAATGGGTAGTGTATACATTGTATCATATAAATGGACTACATTTTACTCTTAAATATATTATTTAATTTATATAAAATGTATCATTAAATTTACATAAATATTTAATTGATTTTGAAATGCATTTTCATAATAAAAATATGGAGTAGTTGTAATTTAATAGTGTACATGTTTTTCTCAATAAATATATTAATATTTTTAAAAAATATATTGATATTATATTTTCTGTTTTAATTCTGTAGTGTATACGCTTTATCACATAAATGCACTACATTTTACTCTTAAATATATATTAAATTTACATAAAAAAATTATGTTAAATTTAATTGATTTTGAAATGCATTTTCATAATCAAATGTGAGTAGTATTAATTAATAGTGTATATGTTTTTGTCAATAAATATATATATTTTTAAGAAAATATATTGATATTATATTTTTTATTTTAATTCGGCAGTGTATGCGTTTTACCACATAAATGTACTACATTTTACTCTTAAATGTATCATTAAATTTACATAAAAAATTGTGTTAAATATAATTATTTTAAAATGTACTTTCATAATCAATTGTGGAGTAGTTGTAATTTAATAGTGTACATATGTTTTCTCAATTAAAATATTATTTAAAAAAATATTGATATTATATTTATCAATATTTTCATCAATATATTTATTAATTTTAGTTAGTATAAAATATTATACGTTTCCGTATAAGATCTAATACATTTATTAGATTATACATGTACATTATAGGATTAAATATATTTATTTAAATATTTAAATAAGTATTCAAAAACTAACATAATAAAGATTTTATTTGTAATATTAAATACTACATTCATCAGTTAATTAGTAAGTTTAAAAAGTTGAAAAAAAATTAACCAAAAATAATATTCACCCCATTTTTGATTAAAAAATTGATGACAATTGAATAGTGTATAAGGTTTTTATCCTAAATGTATAAATATTTTTAATGAGTGTATTATTAAAAAAATTTAATAGACTAAATAAGATCTATGAAGAAACAGATCTGATAGAGCAATAAATCAGATCTATGAAGAACAAATCTGATAAAGCAAAGAAGAACGGATCTGGAGAGATGCAACGATGAAGAGATCTAGAGCCATGCAGAGATGCAATCGATGATGGAGAGAGCAAATTTGGAACGGATGGAAGAGAATTTGAAATGGATTTCCATGAGATCAACATGATGAAGAAGTGGTGATGAGAAGAGAAGAAGAACAAAGCAACATGGGTAGAGGTGATATTGTGGTGGTGTGGTATGGAAGGTAGAGACGATGCGGCTATATGGTTGAAGGTGGAGGCACAACAGTGATGAGAAGAGAATAAAAGTGACACTGATGAGGACGGGGGATGAGAATGAAGAATAATGACGTCACCTGGGTTATTAATCTATTATACTTGACCCATCTTGTAAATTTGGTATTGTTATTAGTGTACAATTATTGTATAGTAGATCAACTCTAAAACGAATTAAGATTCTGTAGATCAACTCTAAAACGAATTAGGATTCTATCACTCAAGAATTGGGCCTTAATAAAGTTATAGAAATGAGCACGTGTATTAGTACTTAAGTAAGCATGTCAATTAAATGAAAAGCGTGCATGTGAACACTTTTAGAATGGGTTTTTGTATATATTTATGTCTCATGAGATATTACGTAAGGTCTCGCAAAGTCTTTTCCCATTTTAATTAAATTATTTAAAATACTTACTTTTTACTCATATCTTAATAACTTTACGCATCTACTCTAAAATTTATATACATCATTTTTTTTCATTATTATTATTATTATTATTATTGAATATATATATATACACACACACACGCACACACACACTTGTTTTGCGTTTTCTTTGCACGCAAAATTAATCCCCAAGTATTAAGGATATCAATTACAGCTTAAATAAGCGACCAAGTTAAATATAAAACCCAAAGGACGGCGTATTATCAATTTAATTATTTATTAAATTAATTAAGACAAAAGGCAATAATGTTTAAGGTTGATTATCTAATAATTAATATGTTAAAAATTAAATAATAAATAAAACAAAATAGCACTAGAAGAATTCGAAAGTGACTCAAGTAGGAGAATAGGTAGCTCTAGGGTAATCTAGTTTTACTCATTAATCTCTCTTTCTTGTATCAATGTCTGACTCTGCCTTGTGGAATATGGACGCATCACTAAGCCATGCAAATCTACTCTATAGACACAAGTAAATATGCGTGTAACACATGTGAATAACCTTGGATCAAGAGATATAATTTTACCCCCCTTTATAGGTAATATCAGTATCAATTATTTCTCCCTAAGATTGGTACTCTAACCCGATATGATCTTCCTTTATAGGTACTATAAAATTAACATCTTTATCCTACTTATTAACCCGAATTCAATTCAATTAATAAACCTTCACATATGACAGTACTAATGAAGGTTCGGAGTTCCCTCACTTAGAATCATAACATGAAATTCTGCTCAGCAGTGAACGCACTCAATCAATAACCAAGATATATATTCAAATTCTATGTAATAGTTAATGATGCACAAAACAACTCTGAGTATCAATTAAAAATGCATAGTCATATATAAACTAAACCACAGTTATTTTCTACGGAGTATACACACGAAAGTTCAATTAACTCATAAAAACCTTCAAAACACTAGATCTACCAAAATGGTTCTAGCCCATGATGTTGCAAAGAACAATCATGAGTGTTAGATAGATCTTACCCATAGTCTGAAAAATCACAAGATAAATTAAGAAATGAATAAAACCCTAGATGCGGGTGTCGTCGCATCTTTTTCCGTCTTGAATTCTTCTCTTGGTTCTCCTTATAAAATCGTAGGAATTGATTGATTTGTATTACATGCCAATTGGCCTTTATATACAAGTTAGGAGACATAATCTGGAACATTCCAGAAAACACAATCAAATATTACAGTAATAATAATAAATATATATGGTTTTTATAGTGTTTAATACGCCCCCGCAAAATAAAAGTTTTGTCGGCTACGGACATTTTGGAACATAATGAGGCAAAACGAGATCGATGAAGTGCTTTGGTTAGGCATCCGCCAATTGATCTTCGGTGCTTACATGGGCAACAGAAATGAGCCCCATGGAAGTGAGGTCGTGTAAAAAATAGATATAAAAAGATATGTGTTTAAGACGGGAGTGTAAAACTGGATGCAATGCAAGGCGAGTTGCACTGAAGTTGTCACAGAGAAGACGGGGGGCACTAGACAGCCAAATTCCAAGATCATGGAAGAGGTGACTAATTCAGCAGACTTCGGAGGCAGCAGAAGCCAAAGAGCGATATTCAGCCTCGGTGGATGATCGAGCTACACCATTTTGCTTACGAGATTTCCAAGAGATGGGATTTGATCTAAGAAATACCAAGTAAGCAGATGTAGATTTACCATCAGAGATATTTCCTCCATAATCCTGTCAGAGAAGGCAGTAAGTGTTAAGGATTGGGGATGACGTAACAAAAGTCCTGATGTAGGTGCCCTTCAAATATCGAAAGACTCATTTAATAGAAGCCCAATCAGAAGCAGTCGGAGATGCCATTGGCCGAGCTAACTTGTTTACTGCGAATGAAATATCAGGCCGAGCAAATATTGTAGGCCTCCGATGGCTCTATGAAATTCCGTTGCATTGGCAGGCTCAGAAGAAGTTGAGGGCGTGGACATGGCTATGGGCGTGGTCAGAGGTTTGACATCTTCCATGTGGTGTCGCCTCAAGAGGTCAACCATATATTTGTATTGAGATAAAAACAACCCGTTAGTGCATGTAGCAACTTCCACACCCAAAAATATGTTACGGTACCCAGATCCTTAACAGTAAAGTTAGCCTGTAAATGAGGTATAATCTGTGACAGTAGAGAGGAATTAGATTTTGTAAAGATTAAATCATCAACATATACCAGAACAAAGTCTTGTGAAGAGCCATGGCAATAGATGAATAATGAAGTATCAACTTTTGACTGATAGAACCCAAAGGATATCAGGGTAGCACTAAGTGCTAAATACCACTCTCATAGCGCCTGACGAAGCCCATATAATGACTTTCGGAGGCAACAGACATGTCCCACTTTATTGGGATCAGAATACCCTGGTGGTTGCATCATATAAATTGGTTTCGAAAGTGTGCCATGTAGAAAGGCGTTGCTTATGTCAAGTTGTCGTAGACTCTAATTATGCATAAGAGCAAGAGTTAAGACACTGTGAATAGTAATTGGCTTTATCATAGGGCTGAAGGTTTTCTCGTAATCTAATCCAGGGCATTGATGAAAGCCCTTAGCAACTAGACGAGCTTTGAATCTATCAATAGAGCCATCAGGCTTTTATTTTATACGAAACACCCATTTACATCAAATTATATTAGCGTTCGGAGGTGGTGGAACAAGATCCCATATAGCATGACGAAGAAGAGCAGTTAACTCATCTAACATGGCAGCACACCATCTAGGATCAGTAAGTGCCTGAGAGACATAAGTAGGCTCCAAATCATCAGGTAGAGGATGCTGAGTGGTGGAGTTAATATGTTTCGGCTTGAAGATACCATGTTGGCTGCGAGTGGTCATCTTATGGGTACATTGAGGAGGTGGAGGAGGAAGAGGAGGAGGTGGATATGGAGATGGGGAAGTGGTCTCGATTGAAGATGTTGGAGATGTTGGATTGTATACTAAAAGTCTAGCTTTAGTATGAACAATGTTATAACAATATTTGAAATGAGAATCATATGATCAAATGATTGCATCTTATAATTTATTTTATATGCATGATGCAATAGTCCATTTACTTTATACTGTAGATAATATGTTGTGCGACAACACGCGGAAGATCATATTATCGGTTTCCTTATAAAGTATAAACAGATGCTCACAACTGAGATAGACGAGGACTCTCTATCGGTATGGTTGTAGTGTGGTTTGGTATTAGCTTGTCTTGGCTATAGAATCACATTAGTGCACTTGTGTGTATTGAGCAGGACCGCCTGAGATCGTTCGACTTATACTGACTTATAGAAGAACTTGATCTCTGTTATTATGGAAGTTCGTGCTCTTAATCCCTATACAATAACCTCGACACGTAGGGCAGTATGTATTTCTTTGATTCATCAATGGGTGAGATTTATATGTATTAAATCAACAAACTCGGTGAGTTGGGAAGTAGTGCTGTATCTATGGTGTGCTGTTGATTGTAGAAGGAATCCATGTCCGTCATAGGTTGATGATGTCCCCTTGAGGAGCTCATAAGGTTTATCATGTAAATCTTGCAAGTGGATTAATTTCCGGCATGATAAAAAGGTTGAGTGGTACTACTCTCGGACGAGATATTAATTAATTAGAGTTGTCAGTAACTTAATTAATTAATGGACATTGAATATCTTAAACATGGGGAGACTTTCGGGCTCATAATAAGAAGGAGCCCAGAACATAATTTTGGGATTGGACGGGTAGTGCAATAATAATATTTTAGTGGACTATATTATTATTATTGGATTTAATTAAAAGCTTTGGGCTAAGCTTGGTTAATTAAATTCAATTGAGGCCCAGCCCAATTTCTCCTCCTGGTCCCTACTGTAGCCCTTTATAATAGTCTGCTCAGCTCCTGGATGCCCTAAGATTTGAGAATGCCGTTCTTTTGTCTAAAAGGTGGTTAGGAGCAGATTGAGTGATCCTACAGACTGTTGACCACACAACAGTAGGATTGACTAGGGTAATACAGTAGAAGAACAAGAGGTAGTTCTTCTCAAACATTCATCCTCTACTCCAATCCAGAAGACAGGTAATGATTTATGATTCCGCTATTGTTTGTCTGTTTTCCCTAACGGATCACGTTGAACCGCACGATCCAATTGCCCAACAATTGGTATCAGAGCGTTGGTTACGTGGTGAAACGTGATTAATTGGTTTATGTGATTAAATGATTTTATCTGGTTTTAATCACATGTTCTTTTCGTGGTTCTTTTGATTTAATTATCGGTGAGAACTTGATAGCAAGGGTTTTGGAATTATTATTGTAATGTCCATGAAATCTTTTTGCTTTGTTGCCTGTACACTCTCATCTTGAACACCTGGACATCACTCGCACACAACTTAATGATGATGGTGGGGGCGAGAGAAAAAGGCAGAATACACATTACACACTTATTGTTCATACATACACAAGAAGTACGAATCAATCAACCCGAATCAGTCAGCCTTGGCGAAGGCAGCGCAAGTCACTGCTGATTCTGAGAAAGTCCAGTGCATCTCACGAAGGAGTCGTCCAGCGAGACTCACGTTGACCCGGTCGAAGATGTGAGTCGCTGCAGCAGTTTCTGTGCGGGACGTTGGCCAATTCTGGGGCGATTGTTGATGATGTTGCCGGCGGATTTCACGGCTGGTGGAACCAGCGGCTGCATCGGCGAGACAAGGGCGGCCGGCAACGATGGTAGACAGAAGGCACGACTCCGACGGCCTGACGGCGTGATTGAGTCGCGTTGTCCGCATCTGGGACATTGGAGGAGGCGATGCGGTATTACCTGGTCACCGGCCGGACAGGACACGGCTGATGACGTAGCGATAGACTGAGAGAACGTCTGCAGGAAGGTCGGGGCGATCTGACCATCGGCGGATGAGCGGAATAGTCAGACCGGTGCGCCAGGCGGTTTCCGAGCGGGCTTCTTCAGCTATCCAGCAAGGCGGCGGGTGTTCTGGGCTGTCAACAGACAGCTTCGGGCGGATCTGACGGAGAGGATGAATGCGGGTGTCGTTCGCCGGTAGGATCGTGGCGGAGCTGTCGGGCCTTGACGGCGCCAGGCGAACTCCGATCGCGTCCAGCAGCTTCTGAGCGTGTTTGGGTGACGGCACGGCGGAGATTACTGGGGGTGGCCGCCTGGAGCAGCCGCACCAAGCGACGCCGGTGGCTGTGGGCGCGGCCACCGGCTGCAGCTGCGCCTTGAAGTGCCGGTTGGAGCTGCCGTGTTTGTATCAGGTTGCGGCTGGCAGGAGATTAGGGCAGCAAGGAAATGGGCTGGGCCTATTTTTAATTGCTGGCCAATGGTTTTGGGCCTGTGTGCTGTTGGGCCCAAATTTATTTGAGCTGGCAATGGGCTTGTTGGTTGGGTGTCTTAGCTAGGCCTTGTTTTAATTTGTTTTGGGCTTGGTTTGCTGGGCCCAAATTTTAATTAAAATGGATATGGGCTGTTGGACCTTAAATCCCAATTCAGTAATATAATAGTGGGCTGCACATTTTTTTTAATTTGGTTTTGGGCTGTTGGGCCCAAATTTTAATTAAAATGGTAATGGGCTGCTGGGCTATTATTTTATTGCTGGTTTTAATTAATTGTGAGTAATGGGCCAAGCATGATTTATTAATTTTAATTAATGGACTAATTTTGTGCTAGTGGGCTTGGTGGGATTAATTTAATTTTGGGCTAAGATTATGGGCCATAGATAATGAGCATGATTGATTAATTAATCTGCTGCTCATTTTGTGCTTATTTGTTGCTCTTGGGCCCAAAATTGATTGATCCACTAATTATGCAATTAATTAATGTTATATAACTGATTAATTGATTTAATTGTCAATTATTGTTGTATATGTGACAGGCATGTTCTATGTGATTTATTTATTTAAATTGTTGTTAATAGAAGCCTGTCTAAGTTGTATATTTTATTCTGGAATATTATATGCATGTTAAAAACCCTCGGTAATTAAATAACTAAGTGGGAGAGGGGATTGGTAATAAATTCCCGCGGCCTCCATTATTGGTTTGTTAGCAATGTGAATAGACTTGCGCGTCGGCATTAGAGCCTTCCTCCCCATCGGATGAGTTTATTCATGGATTGCTGGAACAGACTTCATTGAATAATTACGTTTGTAATGTGATGCATATGAACTTACGCGTTGGCTTAGACCTTCCTCCCTATCGGATGAGTTTATATGCGGTTCACTGGTACAAACTTGTAATTGATGACTGTAGGAAGTTATCCGAGCGCGTGTGTACTTCTCTATCTGTAAGGCACACAAGCTTGGGCCGCGGACTTGGGGTCAAATAATGGTGTACACTTAGATGTAAATAATAAGTATCCTCCCCATCGGAGTCACTGCTTTTATTTGCATGGCTGAAAAGGAACCGACTATTAATTATTTTGTCATAAAGTTAGGTTGACAAATGAAATTAATGGGTAAAACCTTCTCTTGTAAATGTTCGGGTTTGTAAACGTCCACACTATCGTGGCTTGCAGACTCACGGTGCTTGAGATGTCGGTGAATTTTATTTTATATTGCTTTGAGGGAAACAGTATAAAAGGATAAAATTCGAAGATTTGATCGGTAAATTTATTTATGATTCTCTGAATTTCGAATGGTTTTATTTCACTAATTGTTAACTAAAAGACATTACTTTTACTTGTCCAAATTAGATGATTAGAAAAGAATCTTGGTTTTGAAAATTACTGCTTAAGAAAATACATGTGTTCTCTCAAAGGACGGCTCATGATGCCTATTAAAGTCTTTAGTGAAGAGATGAGAGGATCATAGAAATATGATGAACTCATGTAACTCTTCAGATACTTTAGTAATTTAAAAGGCGCAAGATCATGATAGAATTTGATGAATGAATTGGAAAAGCTTGGAGTATAAATTGAAAGGGAAACCTAGATCAATTTTATTCTCCATGTTTAGCCTTGATGTTTTGAGAAAGTTCTACCTGAAATACTAGAGGATGTATATGGTGGGAGACTTCTGACAAAACATGTGGCAAAGGAAAGCCATTTTTCATCATAAAGTGAACAAGTTTAATATCTTATTCACTAGTTGTTTAAACATGATTAGTGATGGCATCTATTAACACGAAGTGTGTAGATACTGGAAACACTAAATGTTTATTACTAAGTGAGGATAAGATTGTAATGACATGGGTAAAACTACAAAGGTAGTGGCTATTGCAGTGGGAGTTGTTTATTTATCTCATGATAAGAATAAACGATTGATTATGAGAAATTGCCTTTACGTACATTTCATAGAAAGAATTTGATTTCGGTTTCTATGCATTAACGGATGGACACTTCATTTCATTTAAATGACATGGTCATAGTAATGAGGAATGAGGCTTTAATCCGTTAAAGTACGTTGGTGGATAATAAGTATACTCTTAAATCATGTTCATCCCACAGATGCAATAAATAATAATTAATAATGCATCTTCTAAAATTAGTAAGAGAAAGGAACCTTCGGAGATGAACTAAACATACATTTGGCGTCTAAGACTAATTCATTTTACTTGAGTAGGATTCAAAAGTTGATAGCCGATAGACCGTAAGGTTTATCTGAAGTGGAAACTATCAGACTTGCGAGTCCTGCTTGGAAGTAAAAATGATTAACTGCCTTTTCAAGGCTGTGGGGTGTAGAGCCAAAGATATATATGTTGGAATTAGTTCATTCTGATTCAAGCGAACCTAACATTATCCGGGCGAGAGGTGGTTATGAATATTCGAAGATTATTCTGGATACCAATATATTTATTTGATGCACTGCATGTCTAAGTTCTTGGATTAATTCAAGAATTGTAAGGCTGGTACAATGAAGCGTCATGGAAAATATATTAAGTCATTACGATTTAATCGTGATGGCGAGTACCTCTTAGGATAGTTAGGAGTTGTTAATCAGAAGTTGAGATTAAATCTCAAGTTGACTACACCGGGCATGCCCCAGCTGAATGGTGTGGTGGGTAGAAGGTATTAGGCTCTTATGGTTATGATTAGATAGATGATGAATTATTTGGAATAATTAAATTCATTTTATGGATATACCCTAGATACAGTAATTCGTGAAATATTTGTCTGTATATGGGATATCCTAGAAAAATGGAGAGTGATTTATTTAGTCCAAAAGATCGAAGGGTGATTGTCAATACAAACACTAGATTTTTATGGAAAAGGACTATGTAATAAATCACAAGCCCATGTATAAATTGTTCTAAAGGAAGTGAGAGGAAAACACTAAGTATAAGTACCAAGTGTACAAGAGGATATACCACAAGGCAAACTGCAACGCGTGTCACGTCTGATACACAATTACATGTAGTGCCTTGTCGTAGTGGGAGGGTTGTGTGACAACTCATAAATATATGTTTGGGAGAGTCGTGAGACTTGATCCCTAGTGAACATGGTATTATCCCACGGATACGACATAGCACTACAAGATTAAAATGCGGAATCTTAGTAAGTTGCAATGTATGTTGAAATAGAATCTACGGATTCTATATTAAGTATGGGAACTTGTATGACCACTAAATGATGTAAAAGCCATTGCAAGTGATCATAGGAAATAAAAGAGGATCATACGGAAAGGTGAAAATCTTGGAAGCAAAGCTTGTTGCGAAAAGATGTACTCAGAAAGAAATGGTTCGATTATGAGCAAACATGTTCGCTGGTAGCTATGCTTATGTTGATCCGGATTCTTTTATTTATTGCTGCTCATATTAAATTATGAGGGACAGCAAATAGATGTCAAGACAGCTTTCCTGATTGGAAGTCTTGAGGAAAACATCTATGTGAAGCAACCAGAGTAATTCATTGCAAAGTACTAATAGCATTTTGAAAGTAAGCTTAAAAGTGTCCAGCGATGGACTAAAGCAAGTTTTAAAATTGTGAAGCATCTGTTTTGATTAGGTAATCCAGTGGCATGGATTTAAATCAATGAGCGGATGAGTCTTATGTGTTGTAAAGAGTGACGAAAACGTAGTGGTGTTTCTTGTACTATACGTAGATAGTATCTTGCTCATTGGAGACAATGAAAGAGTATTATCGGGCGTAAGGGTACGGTTAATAAAGCGGTAAAGATGAAGGACTTAAGAAAGGCAAAATACAACTTTTTGGTCACGGTAATACGGATCACAAGAAAAGATGTTATGCTTATCTCAAGTTTCATAAAATGATACAGTCCATACTCATTTAGCATGTGAATAGACTTGCGCGTCGGCATTAGAGCCTTCCTCCCTATCGGATGAGTTTATTCATGGAATGCTATGAACGAAGTTGGATATCTGTTTTGCTGAACGCATGAACAGTGGGTATCAACGTAACCCGGATCAAGAATGATGAACTGTAGTAAGACATATATAAAGTGCCTGAGAAGGACTGGAAATTATATATGAACTTACTGGACAGATTCACTGCTTCTTGTGGATTACGTAGATTCGGTTTTTTTAGTCAGATTGGACGGTAGTAAATTCTCCTCAAAGGTTATGTGTTTAATTTAAGGAAGTAGAGTCATCATGTGGAGGAGTGTTATATAGAAATATATTTCAGACTCCGGACTCCATCATGGAAAGATGATAAATTGGAGCCTCTGAGGCTGCCAAAGTATCCATATGACTCTAGAAACTTCAAGATGGACTTTGAAGTGTTTCTAAGTTTGCCCAAGATTATCACAATTTATATTGCTGATATTGGTGCAGTTGCAAACTTGAAGGAATCACGAGTCCATAAGGCAATTAAACACATGGAGCGCCAGTACCACCTGTAACGAGAAATCGTATGATGAGGGGAAGGTTGTTGTCACCTAGATTGCATCGGATGATGACCTAGTAAATCCATTTACGAGGACCTTAAGGCGAGAGCTTTTTATGGTCGTGTAGTGGGAGTAGGAATCAGATGTATGGCAGAAGACATGACAGCATAGTCTTTTAGTATAAGTGGGAGATTGTTGGATTGTATACTAAAAGTCTAGCTTTAGTATGAACAATGTTATAACAATATTTGAAATGAGAATCATATGATCAAATGATTGCATCTTATAATTTATTTTATATGCATGATGCAATAGTCCATTTACTTTATACTGTAGATAATATGTTGTGCGACAACACGCGGAAGATCATATTATCGGTTTCCTTATAAAGTATAAACAGATGCTCACAACTGAGATAGACGAGGACTCTCTATCGGTATGGTTGTAGTGTGGTTTGGTATTAGCTTGTCTTGGCTATAGAATCACATTAGTGCACTTGTGTGTATTGAGCAGGACCGCCTGAGATCGTTCGACTTATACTGACTTATAGAAGAACTTGATCTCTGTTATTATGGAAGTTCGTGCTCTTAATCCCTATACAATAACCTCGACACGTAGGGCAGTATGTATTTCTTTGATTCATCAATGGGTGAGATTTATATGTATTAAATCAACAAACTCGGTGAGTTGGGAAGTAGTGCTGTATCTATGGTGTGCTGTTGATTGTAGAAGGAATCCATGTCCGTCATAGGTTGATGATGTCCCCTTGAGGAGCTCATAAGGTTTATCATGTAAATCTTGCAAGTGGATTAATTTCCGGCATGATAAAAAGGTTGAGTGGTACTACTCTCGGACGAGATATTAATTAATTAGAGTTGTCAGTAACTTAATTAATTAATGGACATTGAATATCTTAAACATGGGGAGACTTTCGGGCTCATAATAAGAAGGAGCCCAGAACATAATTTTGGGATTGGACGGGTAGTGCAATAATAATATTTTAGTGGACTATATTATTATTATTGGATTTAATTAAAAGCTTTGGGCTAAGCTTGGTTAATTAAATTCAATTGAGGCCCAGCCCAATTTCTCCTCCTGGTCCCTACTGTAGCCCTTTATAATAGTCTGCTCAGCTCCTGGATGCCCTAAGATTTGAGAATGCCGTTCTTTTGTCTAAAAGGTGGTTAGGAGCAGATTGAGTGATCCTACAGACTGTTGACCACACAACAGTAGGATTGACTAGGGTAATACAGTAGAAGAACAAGAGGTAGTTCTTCTCAAACATTCATCCTCTACTCCAATCCAGAAGACAGGTAATGATTTATGATTCCGCTATTGTTTGCCTGTTTTCCCTAACGGATCACGTTGAACCGCACGATCCAATTGCCCAACAGGAGAAGAGGGTGTGACAGAGGAAAAATGTGGGACATCAGAGTTTTGTGAATCGAATGTGTCTACAGTAGATGGTATTTTTGGTTGTGTAGGAAGCATGACCCTAGAGGTGGTGCTGAATTTGGGCATGTAGGATTTTTCTCGAGTTGTTTGACTAGGGAAAAGGTGTGCTCGTGGAATTTTATGTGGCAGGAGATAATGAGTTGGCTAGTAGTGGAGTCAAGGCAATTGTAGGCACTCTGATATGTAGAGTAACCTACAAACGTGCATGGTTTGGAAGTGGGCTCAAGTTTGGAGGTTACTTTATGACGAAGTAAAGGATACTAATGACAGCCAAAAATGCGAAGCTTTGAGTAACTGGGTCGGTGGTGGAAAAGAGATTCAAAAGGACTTTTATTTTTTAGAACGAGTGTCGACATCCTGTTGATGAGATACATAGCTATTTCAAGAGCATAAGGCCAAAATGAGTACGACAAATTTGAGTGATGGAGTAAGGCTTGACCTATCTCAACAATGTGTCGATGACATCTTTCAGTGGTACCATTTTGCTCTGGAGTGTAAGGAGCAGTGCCGAGCCAACTATTTCCATGGGATACAAGAGTAGCTTTAAGAGCAATGAACTAACCCCCCATTATCAATGTATAGATTTTTAATAAAAAAGCCAAACTGCTTTTCCACCAATAGTTTAAATTGCAAAAAGACCTGTGAAACATCAGATTTTGCAACCAACGGAAAAAGCCAATAGTACTTGGTATAGTGATTCACAAGCAATAAATAATGGCGACAGCCAGTAACAGATGCCACAATCGTGCCCCAAACATCACAATATATAAATTGCAAAGGATGTATGGATGTTAAAGATGATTTAGCAAAAGGCAATTTATGCGATTTACACGCACTGCAAGATTCACATTTATCAAAAGAAAGGGCATAGTTGGTCAAAACAGGATGACCAAATTTTTTAATAATAAAAGAAGATGTACGTAGAGATGGATTCCCCAGTCGAGAGTGCCATGTAGACATAGATGCTTTTTCACCAATAACAGTATTATGAATTGATGGTGAAGATGGTAAAAAATAAATTCCATTACGGCATGGGCCGTGAGCCAGTGGAGCCCCCGTGCACTGATCCTTCACAAGAAAATGATTAGGATAAAATTCAATAGAAACACAGTTATCCTTGGAAAATTGATGCATCGAAACCAGATTGCGAGTGGCATTAGGCACACATAAAACATCAGAGAGTCAAAACTGATGATTAGATAAAGATATAGAAGATGTACCAGTGTGCGTAATAGGAATATCACTTCCATCAGGGAGCTGGACAGAGTCTGTGCCATCATATTCAGAATGAATTGAAAAATTTGTAAGGTCTGGTGTTATGTTGTGTGAGGCCCCAGAATCAAGAAGCCATGGAGCAAACTGCACACAGTGAGAAGGAGAATATACCATATTCATTTGTGGAGAATCTGGGGAAATTCGGGGCAAGATGATCTGCCCCATTACAAAGCTGATAAAGAACTTCTTCACGTCGGAAGCCATGGTTGTTTGGGCGAAAGTTATGTGAACTATGATTCAGCCAAGGTTGAGAATTGTTATGACCGCCACGACCCCTATTGTAGGAGGGCCGAGTAGTCTAATATTGATAGCCTAAACCATGATTGCCTCATCCACGATTGGCGGAACTGCCAGTGTAATTGGCAGGCGATAAGTGACGTCTATCGAGCCTCCATATTATTCAAATATAAATATTGAGAAACTAGAATGTCTCAGAGTTTAGCAAACATGAGTGAGGTTTCTCTTGCTCGAATGGATGCAGCAATCTCATAATAACAGGGGCCAAAACCTGTCAAGACAATCAATGCGTGATCATCATCAGAAATAGCTTTGTCGATGATGGCTAGTTCATCCGCCTTAATCTTGACAGATTGGAGATACTCGTCAATAGTACGAGATCCAATCATGGTATGTGCAAGTTCATCTTTAAGTTGCATGACACGAGCTCGGGATCGACTCGTAAAAGTTTTCGAAAGAGTTGACCATGCTGTGGAGGAGGTGTCAGCTGTGGAGACAAGTGGAATCACAGACTCAATGAGAGAGCATAAAATAGAAGCAAATATCATCTGATCTTGCTGAAACCAATAGGTGTAATCTATGGATAGGGAGGAGGGATTGAATGCTGGAGGCTTCTTGCGTCCATCGACAAATTCTTTGAGATTGTGGCCATTCAATATTGCCATGAATTGAGCTTTTCAGGAGGGATAGTTGTTGTGTGATAGTTTGAGTGGGAGAGGATGACCTCCATTGATTGTGATGATTGGGGGAAGGGATGATGAAGCAGAATCAATTGATCAGAAGACATGATTGTTGACTGATGAGTGATATTTTCACCTAGATTTTAGTATCTTTTTATGTGAGTTTTCGTATATTTTTATCCGTATTTGTATGTTATTTGGTTGTGTTTTGTGTTTTTATTGAAATGTGTGTGAATGAGCTTAAACCTAGATTTTCACTTTTTATTGGATGCTAGATATGATAAGGAAGACGTAGGAAAAAGCGGATCTCAATTCGGAGTTGAAACGAGGAAGAACGAGCCAAAACAGTGAAAGAGGAAGCAGGGCAGCAAGAACACGGGCCGTGTACAGCGCACGGCCCTATAAGAAGTGGCCGTGTGCCGACATCAGAAGATCCAACACGACCACCCTGTACCCGTGTTACAGCACACGAGCCGTGTTGTAGTACACGAGGCGTGTTGCGTAACACGGCCCTGTCCAGAATGGCCGTGTGAGAGCAACAGAAGACACAACACGGCCACCTTATGGCCGTGTTGCGTCGCACGAATCGTGCCGTGTCTGGGATCAGAAAAAAATCAGAATCCTTCTAGAAGCTTCCCAAGGGGTATAAATACCCCTTTATTCAACAATTGTTGGAAGATCCGAAATTCCACCCTTCCACACACACATCACACACAATTCTGTCCATTTTTCACCTTCACCTTCATCCATTCTTCACCCTTTGGATCTACCTTCATCCAACCATCAAATCCTTCATCCAAGTAATTAGAGAAGCAAGGAAGAGAGGTGAATTGCAATGGGGAGAAGAAGATCACCATTGGAGACATCCAAGGGAGTTTTCATCTACATTTTGTATTGAAACCTATTGTTTATCATGTTTTGTAAGGATTTTAATGTCTATGTTAATTTTCTTATGAACATGAGAGGCTATTTGTTAGCAATATGAATTGTATTGGATAATTTTGGGTATTTTGCAATTGAATAATTATGTTGAATGTGTTAATTGATTTTCTATCATTGATTATTAATTGCTTGATTTGTTTTGTTGATGTGTGTGTTTAGTTGTTCTAGATATGTGATTAGATTGAGAAATCAATTACATGCTTAGGATAATTGAGTGAATCATTTCATCAAACACCTCATGTGCATTATAAATTGTGAAGAGATTGAGAAGTCCTTCATAGTTTAGAACCCTTTGGTAGGACATGTGATTGGTTTGATCGAGAGGTTGATTAATTGTGTTAAGGGACTCTCATTTAAGCTTAGTACCTAGTTGGAATTGTTTAAGTGAGAACCAATCCATTGAGCTATGTTTAGAACCATATCCTATTCATTCCGAGAGGGAGTTTAGGTGATCTTAGTGTTGGCCCTTAGTCTCTTACCCATGACACATATGAATTCATTGCATGATACCTAGATTTTCCATGCTTTAAGTATTGCTAATCTCATCTCTATCTACTTGGCTCATTCATCCATCTTCCATTCATCTATCCTTTTATTTTATTGTCATTTCTTGATTATCTCCCCTTCTCGTTCATCTCTATAATACTATGACAAACACGAGATCGCTTAGACCCTAGTACCTTCCTCCCTGTGGTTCGATAATTTCTTTAATTGGTCATGCCCACTAAACTATGGCTATTCCGGCAACGGTTGCTAGTGGTTTAACGAAGGAGTGTTTCGATTGGTATTAATAGAGATATTTTTATTGCTTTTTATTATTTGTTTTGGAAAATTTTTGATCTCATTTTATTATTTTGATAGGTACGTGAAACTACCTTGAGAGAAGAGGAAGGGGGATCAAAGCCAAAAATAGCAAGTTTGAGAAGAATTGTAGTAAGCCTTGAGAAGAGCATTTAAATGGATGGTTGGAACCAATTCACAAATGTCTTTGGGGATCAATTTGCAAGGGTTCCACCTCCACAATCAAGAGGCTACATGAATGAGAGCAACTATGGGTACAACTTCCAAATGAATCAAGATAGCTCTCAATACTACAATCAAGGAAGAAATGGAGAATGACAACAAGCTTACAATGCAAATACATTCCATCCGTATCAAGCATACACTTATTCTCCACCAAATCCCAACACCAACACTTCTCCTCCGTTTCAAAACTACGCCTTACTTGAATTATATAGAAGAAGTGCTCAAGGAAGTGATGAAGGTCAAGATCCTCAATCAAGTTTTCTTCAAAATGAATCCTCCGAGATAATTACCCAAGTTACTTTGGAAGTGACAAGACAAATAAGGATGATGAATCAAGGTGCTTATGGTCAAGTCTTGTCTAATTCAAGTTTGGGGGGTGCTCAAAATGTGCAAGGTGTGTCGATTCCTAGTCCTATGGAGCAAGAAGAGTGGAGGATGCCTACGCATCAAGTAGGAGATGTTTCTTTCATGAGAGTGGATGATTTCCAAGGAAATTTTCAACATAACTATGAAGGAAGTTTTCATGGGAATTATCCACCAATTCAAGAATGGAATTGTGACAACCAAGAGGGAGGAGACTTTCAACAAGTCGAAGAACAAAAATCATCTTTAGAAGTATTGATTGAGAAGTTGATTGAATCTAATAAAGCTCGAGATGAAACAAGGAGAAAGATTGATGAAGCTAATGAAAGAAGATTAAAAGCTATTGAGGAAGCTATTGATCAAAGATTCAAAGCCTTGGAGCATCAAGTGAGCCAAATTGTAAGTGCTTTGACCAATTTTCAACAAGTTGAAGAGCTTGAAGAGGAGAGTAAATTTGAAGAAGAGTTTGAGGAAGAAAAGAATTTGGGAGATGAAGAATCAAAAGAGGTATTTGAAGAGCATATTGAGGCAAATGATGTTGAAGAGAAGGAACAAAGTCAAGAAGCAAATGATGATGACTTGAAGAGTGAAATGAGCATTTCTAAACCTTTAAACTCTTTAAGTTGCTTTGAATTTGATAATATTGTTTACATTGACTTTGTCTTACCCATTGATTTTTCTCATATCCTTAGAAACAAAAGAGAACTCGAAGAGATGTTGGGGGTCTATTTGGTAAGGAGGAATAAGTGGTTTTCAAGAATGGAGAGGGCAATGGAGTGTAAGCTAAAGAGAGTCGAATTTTTAAAGCCATGCTCGAAGGATGTAACGGAGGTCGTCACTTGCCACAAATGCCTAATAGAGGAGGAAGCACAACGTTTAAAATTTGATGGCAAGGACGAAAGATATCCGTGGCCATTTCGATGAGTTCTCCATATCCCGTCCGGCTTGAAGACGTTAAACTTAGCGCTAGATGGGAGGCAACCCATCATTATCTTAATTGCTTTGTTTAATGCTTTCAATAAGGATTGTGGATTTGTTATTTCTTGCATTTTTGGCATGTAGGTTGATTGTGCTTATGAGGAGAATGCGTATTGAAAATACGAGAAGTGCTTGATTTGAAATGTGTAAGTATGTCACACCATTTTTTGCAAACTTATCTTGAAACTCTTGTTTCAATTTAAGTTTGGGGGGATATGGCGTGGTGTGACATACTTTGTCTTGAAAGCATATACTTTTCGTATTTTTGGGGCAATTTTAAAATTTTTCTCATGAGTTTGGTTGGATTTTGGTATGATTGGTTGTGTTGAAGTGCATGTGAATCCATATTTTTAATGAAATTGTTGAACTAATGGTGTTGTATGAGTTTTGAGTATGAATGAAGGGTATTGGAAGCACGAATGGAGCTTGAAGTTAACGCTTTCCTTACAAATGCCTATTGAGGGAGTACTCTACACCTTATCACTTCTAGTTGCTTGACATATTTTGATGTGAATTGATGTGATTGCATGCTACTTCATTTGTTATATTTGGGAGGTTTCCTTTTCAATCAAGGTTGGGATGATTGTGAGCTTACATTGTTATGGATGATTTGAATGTGTGCTTCATTTTTCAATGATGGTGATTTTTATTCTTACATGTTATGTGTTTTTATTTTGTTTCGTGAGTCTTTATTTTATGTTTTGTGTGTTTTCTTATTTTTATCTTGGTATGTTTGGTGGTTTGTTTTGGGATGTTGTGAGTCATTTTTGAACATGAGTGGTGATATGTTGTGGTAGTAAGTGATGACAAGTTATGATTAAGAATCTCTACACTTTCGAATTGTGACATGTTTTACTTAACTTGTTCAATTTTGAGATGAATGTGGTGTAATAAATTTCTTAAGATCCAATGCATAAGCTTGTGAGAATTTGAGCCTCAACCGTGCATACATGGTTTTTCTTCAAGAGTGGATTGGTTGTGTTTGATAAGCTAGAACGTGCTCAAGGACTATAGGAACGAGCCCGATTTGTGGAGATTAGTGAAATGAACTTAGGCCATCCTTGTTATTCATAGTCATTGCCATATATTTTCCTACCATGTACATCATCCCTAGTTAACCATTTTGAGCCTTTAAGCCTTTTTATTGTGAATATAGCACATTACAAGCCTTAATTACCCACTTGAGCCTTACATACATACCTTTTGTGTGAGTCATTGAGGAGATGGTAACTAGAAATGTTTGATGAGGAAGAAAAAGAAAAGGAAATGGTAAACAAGCAAGAAAAAAGATGAAAAGAGCACAAACAAGAATGAACATGCAACCTCATGACAAGAAAATGAGCAAAGTAACAATAATATGCTCAAGTACTTAAAAATCAAAGAAAAGAAGCATGAATCATAAGAAGCTCAAGAAATCCAAGGAAAGATGATGAGTAGTGCTTGTGAGTACCAAAGACAAGAAAGGAAGAAAGAAAAGTGGAGAAGTTGGAGAAATTGGCCATCTCTTCGATTACTTACACTTGTTTAAGTCACTATTACCATATTCTTCCTACCTTACCAAAGAGCCTATCATTACATCCTTAATGAAAGACCTTTTTGATCACTAATGGAAACTTTGGTGGTTTGTGAATGTAGTCCACGAGCAAGCTTATAGCGAGTCGAGCTAATCGGTTAATGAGTGATGATTTACCCTACTTTAAAGAGTGTTGATGGACATTTATAACCTATGTGAGGCTTGGACCAAAAAGAGACTATATTACACTTTTATTCTCTTTAGATTGAACTTGTTAATCTTTCATGTTATGAGTTTAATGTTGTAGGATGCCTTAGCATAGTTTGTAATTCTTATTATTATTAATGTGTTATTGCTTATGTTCGTTTAGTCTTTTCCTAGGTGAAAAATCTCACCCCTTGGTTTATCATTTTCGTTGTTCAGGGACGCACAACACTTTAAGTTTGGGGGTGTGATGAGTGATATTTTCACCTAGATTTTAGTATCTTTTTATGTGAGTTTTCGTATATTTTTATCCGTATTTGTATGTTATTTGGTTGTGTTTTGTGTTTTTATTGAAATGTGTGTGAATGAGTTTAAACCTATGATTTTCACTTTTTATTGGATGCTAGATATAATAAGGAAGACGTAGGAAAAAACGGATCTCAATTTGGAGTTGAAACGAGGAAGAACGAGCCAAAACAGTGAAAGAGGAAGCAGGGCAGCAAGAACACGGGCCGTGTACAGCGCACGGCCCTGTAAGAAGTGGCCGTGTGCCGACATCAGAAGATCCAACACGACCACCCTGTGCCCGTGTTACAGCACACGAGCCGTGTTGCAACACACGAGGCGTGTTGCGTAACACGGCCCTGTCCAGAATGGCCGTGTGAGAGCAACAAAAGACACAACACGGCCACCTTATGGCTGTGTTGCGTCGCACGACTCGTGTCGTGTCTGGGATCAGAAAAAATCAGAATCCTTCTAGAAGCTTCCCAAGGGGTATAAATACCCCTTTATTCAACAATTGATGGAAGATCCGAAATTCCACCCTTCCACACACACATCACACACAATTCTCTCCATTTTTCACCTTCACCTTCATCCATTCTTCACCCTTTGGATCTACCTTCATCCAACCATCAAATCCTTCATCCAAGTAATTAGAGAAGCAAGGAAGAGAGGTGAATTGCAAGGAGGAGAAGAAGATCACCATTGGAGACATCCAAGGGAGTTTTCATATACACTTTGTATTGGAACCTATTGTTTATCATGTTTTGTAAGGATTTTAATGTCTATGTTAATTTTCTTATGAACATGAGAGGCTATTTGTTAGCAATATGAATTGTATTGGATAATTTTGGGTATTTTGCAATTGAATGATTATGTTGAATGTGTTAATTGATTTTCTATCATTGATTATTAATTGCTTGATTTGTTTTGTTGATGTGTGTATTTAGTTGTTCTAGATATGTGATTAGATTGAGAAATAAATTACATGCTTAGGATAATTGAGTGAATCATTTCATCAAACACCTCATGTGCATTATAAATTGTGAAGAGATTGAGAAGTCCTTCATAGTTTAGAACCCTATGGTATGACATGTGATTGGGTTGATCGAGAGGTTGATTAATTGTGTGAAGGGACTCTCATTTAAGCTTAGTATCTAGTTGGAATTGTTTAAGTGAGAACCAATCCATTGAGCTATGTTTAGAACCATATCCTATTCATTCCGAGAGGGAGTTTAGGTGATCTTAGTGTTGGCCCTTAGTCTCTTACCCATGACACATATGAATTCATTGCATGATACCTAGATTTTCCATGCTTTAAGTATTGCTAATCTCATCTCTATCTACTTGACTCATTCATCCATCTTCCATTCATCTATCCTTTTATTTTATTGTCATTTCTTGATTATCTCCCCTTCTCGTTCATCTCTATAATACTATGACAAACACGAGATCGCTTAGACCCTAGTACATTCCTTCCTGTGGTTCGATAATTTCTTTAATTGGTCATGCCCACTATATTATGGCTAATCATTGACAAGGTTGGGGAGGAGATTTGATCAGAAGACATGATTGTTGACAAGGTTGGCGAGGGGATTAGGGATGGGAATTAGGAAATTTCATATAGTGATTTTCTCTTGAGAGATTTTGTGCTCTTGATACCATATAGAATCGTAGGAATTGATTGATTTGTATTACATGCCAATTGGCCTTTATATACAAGTTAGGAAACATAATCTGGAACATTCCAGAAAACACAATCAAATATTACAGTAATAATAATAAATATATATGGTTATTTATAGTCTTTAATACTCCTCTTGATTTCCACAGACAAATCTTCAAAGTGATGAATGGATGGAGGAAAGGATGTGGATGATGGTTGGGGGTGATCCCCCCTTGTGGGGTGTAGGATGATTGTGTTGTGGTCACATGAATGATGATGTGATCTACATCCTCTTTTATACTTGTAAGCTCTCCTTATGGACCTTGGATGGACTTTTTCTTGGAAAACACAAAAATATGGATCTGCAGTTGTTCAGGCATTTGGTTCGATCATGGTTCGACCTTCATGGCTGGTCAAACCAGAGCTGTCGTGGTCGAACTGGTCTGAATCAGCTTGTGCAGTCTCACCATTTCGTGTATAACTTTCCCATCCAAGCTCCGATTTTAGTGATTCTTGCATTCACGTGATCCTCTCTTCCTTGGATTTCTATAAATATAAAGAAATCACAGAAACTTCAACAATTGAATATATAATAAGTCATGCAAAGTGGCACAACCATTCTATATGGCACAGCTTGCGCGATGTCACCATTTTGATCATAACTTTCTCATTTGGATTCTGATTGAGATGTTCTTTATGCCAAAACGATTCTCTTTTTAGTAGATTTCCAACATATATGACACTTTCAATTCCAAGCTCTATAGGAATACAGAAAATTCACACAAGTTGGACGTGTATTTTTCAGCATTCATACACAAGTTGTACCTTTTCTCCAACTTTGCACTTTTGATCCTTTTTCCACCTAAAACACAATAAAACACCTAAAGTGCACCTTGTTCTCATATATATTGAATATAAGACACTTTTACTAATATATAACAATAATTCCCATCATAAAGGTGTTAAATTTGACTCTAAAATACACTTATTTTCACTCTCATCAATCCCCCAAACTTACCTGTTGCTCGTCCTGATGCAATAAAATAAAAATAAAGGCAAACAGAGTAAGAAAATTAGAGAGAAAACACGGACTATGACAAATACCCCATTCAAAATACAATTGTCCTCAACTTAGGTCATGCAACTCTCATTACGTGTAATAATCAATTCATAGCATACAAAATAAGACAATCACCACTAATTCAAATGCTCCATTGACATGTTCTTACAGGAAGTATATATCACTTGTACTCAAGTGTAAAAGATGTACACTGATGAGCATTTTCTCAATACACAAAATTAATCCTCAAGTATAAGGATATCAATTGTAGTCTCGATAGGCGACCAAGTGATTATAGAACCCTAGGGACTCTACAGACACAATTAAGCAAGCTTATGACACGTGTGAATATCCTAGGAGCAATAAATATACTTCACCCCCTTTTTAGGTACTATCATAATCAATTATTTCCTATGCACTTAGTACTCTAACCCGATTAGATCTCCCTTTTTAGGTACTATAAAGTTATACTCTTTATCCTACTTATTAGCCCGAACACGATTCAATTAACAAGTATCTATATAAGATAGTTCTAATAAGATTTCAAAATCCCTTCACTTAGAATTATAACATGCAATCCTGCTCAGTGGTGAATGCACTCAATCAATAACCAAGAGATGTATTCAGACTCTACATAACAGTTAAAGATGCACAAAACGACAGTGAGTATGAATTAAAAAGCCACAATCTTATATAGAATAACCCACAAGTAGTGTTATATAGAGTTTATACATAGAAATTCAATTAAATCATAAAACTTTCATAACCCTAGAACTATCAGAGCGGTTCTAGCCCATGATTGATCTAGGAACAATCATGGCTAGTTGGTATGATCTTACTTGACTAGCTAGACGAACCTCTTCTCACGACTCCTTTGGATAATGGTAGGGTTTTGGTGAAGGATGGATGGTGAATGCTTTTTCTATCTTCTCTCTTCTTCTGCGGAAGCTCTTCTTTTATACTTGTAAACTCTCCTTACGGGCCTTGGATGAGCTTATTGAGCGAACACACTCTGAGGGTGTAAAAATATGAATTTGGTAAGTTTTCATACACCAGTTCGACCAAACAAGTTAGTCGAACTCTCCCAGGCAGGTCAAACTCCAGGTCGAATTTGTCTGTAACTCGTCTCTGATCTTGGATTCGACCAGAGTCCTGGTCAAACCGGATACTTACTGGTCGAACCGGTACTGCTTCTGTTTAGGCTTCGAGTTTGACTAAGTGGTTTGGTCGAACTCTCCTGTCATGGTCGAATGGCACTTTTCCACGCACAGTTCGACCAACAATGCTGGTCGAGCTCCCTCCTTCTGAGTCAAATCGGACCCCTGCTTGGTCGAATCGCATGCCTGCTTCTTTCTCTTTCCATATCCGATCACTTCCAACTCGTTTTCCTTTGAAAATCAACTCAAATAGCCTTGTAGACACCTGATTCGTGACTTTCCACCATATATATCAATTCACATTGAATTACAACCATTTAACATACCATACATACACGAATCTTAGCTCGAAACTATTAATTTACACACTCATCAAACCCCCAAACTTACATGTTGCTCATCTCGAGGCAACGAAATCAAAACCAAGAAGTAGTGTAAAATTCACTAACTACCAATACAATTCATACTCACACATGTAATTCATCAATTGAACATAAGTATTACTAGCATCATATTCATCATTCATGCAAAATATCACTCAATTAAAATACCTTTCGGAGTACAAAATCATCTAGCTCACAAGATAAATATTTACTGTTACTCTCAAGTGTAAAACATGTACACTTTAACAAGCTAGTGTTTACGCTCATATTCAATCCATAGTTCCGCGTAACCATAAGCTTGGCAAGGGTCTCAAAACTCAACTTATAATCAATTCCTTACTAGGATCACAAAGGACATGCTTTTAGGTTGTAATGTTGGCTCTTTGGTAAAGGTAGGAGAATTTAGGTAAAGTGACTAATTCACTAGTAGAGAATTACCTTGGAGTTTTGCTTTTCGTCATATAGCTTCGTCTGTTTCTCCATCTTCTTCTCATAAACTTCATAGTTTGAATTCTCCTTCTTTTTCCAAGCATCGACATCGTCTTTCTTTAATGAGCAAGGATACCAATTTCGAGCACTACCCTTCTAAGCATTCGGGGTACCAGTTTCAGGCACTACCCCTAAACAAAATTTAACCATACTTCTTTCTTTTTCATAATTTTCAACCAAGCTTCCACCTTTTCATTCTTTCAAGCACTTATGCACCTCAACACTCTACTAATGAATAGGAAATTCAACAAGGCTCAAATAAGGTTTGAAAAGGCTTTTTTATCAAGAGTTGCCAAAGAAAAAGCTTTTTAAGGCTCAAAAGGGCTTACAATGATACATATATTAACCAGTAAGGTAAGATTTTTGCTAAGTGACTTGATTACACAATAATGGCTTAAGATCATGTCCTAATAATTCCTCAATCATAAGTCCCACACAAGACGCCAAGCCAAGTTCTAGAATACGGTCATACGAATGATTTATTTATCATGAACTAGCATGATTCAAATGGCTAAAATCTTCACATGGGTAAATAGATTCCTAAGTACTCCTCAAAGTAAATAATCAAGATCAATTTCACAATAAATCCACATACTTATCACGCATACATGCTTCTAATCAATAAAATTAACACAGGTAACATACGAATGCATCATACTAAACCAAGAACCCTCATAACAACACAATCCCTACAAGTATAATCACCCTCAAGTATCACTCATCACTTCTCAATCTAACATCCAATCATCAATATAAGTACATGCCACTCACACCACAAATATCCATCCTGTAAAGAGAAAAAGAGAAGGGAGATGAGATGAAACAGACAAAGAACAAAAACTTGGTGCATCCTACTCCTCAGGAGCATCATCATCGCTCACACCCTCTTCATCATCACCATTCATCTCCGTGCGCAATTGATCCAAATCTCTATGAAGAGTATTCAGATTCCTATCCATTATGTGCTCATGAGCAAACAACCTCTCCAATCTCTGATCCATCTCCACATAGTTATTCTACAGCATGTTGTACTTCCTATCCAGTAATGTGTAGTTTGCATTCACTAACTCTAGCTGCCTATTCGTCTCTTGCTGGTTCGCATTCAGTGTAGCGAACTGCTCATGAATCAACCTAAACTGCTCCTGCAAATAAGCATACGGACCAGCCCACTACTGCTGTGGCACTACTAGAATGGGTCGTGGTGGCCTCTTATGCAGCTGTTGATCTCCCATCTCCGAATCCACCTGATCCTCTCCAAGCTCCTGCTGCTGCTGCTGCTGTGGACGTTGCTTAAAATGCCCCTCGTCTATAATCCTTTGCAGCTTCTCCATCATCTTGATTCCTCGTTCGAGCAATCTTATCCGACATGTCTCTCTATTTTTCTTTGATCTCATCCTATTCATTCATCCGAATCTTGAAATTCGAGGGCAACCGCTCTTATTGCCTTAGCTTCTTTGTCACTGCATCTTCACGAGACGGCCTGTCTTGCCTTTTCTTAAAATGAACCTCGACTTTCTTTTCTTTTCCTGAAAACAATACTTTAATGCAACAACCTAGGAAGGGAAACCAAACTAATGCATTTAACTCTACTCAAAACTTCAAGTTTTTCAATGCATAGTCGAACCAAACAAGCATGCTCCATCCTAAAGATCCAACAATTCAATCCACATGCTTATTCATCCTCATTCCAATCATGAATATGATCAACAAACGATTTAACTAACCACAAGCATGCATTACTACTCAAATTCTAGCAATCCAGCATGAAAACTACTCAAACTCACACACTTTTCCCAAAATTAAACATGCTTCATCTCAAACTACTCACACTACAAATAACTTCACATAATTAATAGGGTTTAATACAATTCAAACAATCAAAATTGAACCCATCAACAATTCATACGAAACTATGCACAAAAATTCAAACCATACCACGAATCCATATAGAACTTAGTTTAATCAACATACCCGCTCATAATCGACAATTAGAACTTCAATCCTAGGGCAATAGGGTTGAGAAAACATACCTTTTGAACTGGCCATGTCTTAGAATGAAGAAATGTGATAATTCTCTGAAAATCACGATGAGCCATAGTTTTACAACTAGATTCTCCAAAAAATGCGATGAATTGAGTGAAATGTGTGTGCATCGTGGTTAGAACTGATCGAAATCCACTAATTTTAGAGTTTGGAATGCAGGGGTTTTGATTTAAAATGAATTTGGGTGGAGGTGGTGTGTGAAGTGCTCGAATGAATATGAAAATTGGGGTTAAATCGACTTACCTGGCCTCGATTCGACCAATTCAAGTGGTCGAATCGGATTGAAGTGGTCGAATCCATGGTCGAACTCCCTTGCTGGATAATCTATTATCACGATTCGACCATCGTTCGCCCAAGTGCTTTGGTCGAACTCTTTAGTCGTGGTCGAACTCGACTGTTTAAAACTTTTAGGTTCGCAATTCAACCTCGATTTGACCAAGCCATTTGGTCGAACTGATCATGTCCAGGTCGAATCTGCCTGTACAACTTCCTGATTTCCATTTCGACTTCTCTCTCTAGTCAAACCCGTGGTCGAACTCTCCACTGCTTGGTCGAATTGACCTGTAATAAACTCTCTGATCCTCAGTTCAACCAAGGCTTCCATGTTCGACCTGCATTGCTTGTCGAACTGACCTCTTGATGCTCTAAACTCGAATTTTCTTTATCTCCTGCACACTTTAAAAACAAACATTAGGTACCAAAATAGATCAAAATTAGCTCGAGAATCAATCTTAAACTTGACATCCATGAGTAAATCCGCATATGATACTAAAAAACAACACCAAACACCACAAAACATTAGACAAATTGCAAAAAATTGACACACCGCAACCAGTAAACGTTTTGATATGCCGCAAAAAATCAACTCCCCTAACAAATGTTACAAAGAAAAGTTTATACTCTCAATGCTTTAATGAGGTATGTACATCACACCCCCAAACTTAGTAGAAACTTTAGTGGAAACTAAGTTGCAAAGAGATGTAATTGCCGATAAGTATGCACGTTAAATATTAAAATTTCTTACTCACACAAAAGAAATAATAAAGCAATAAAACGGGAGGGAAAGCCCCCAACAGGCGCTCATATTTAACGTTGGGGAGTCACGACGGTACCAATTTAGTGCAAGGTATTCTCAAAGACGATGTAAGCATCATCCGACAACTTGTAATGCTTCAATCGATGCCCATTCGCTGTAATAATGTCCTCATCTATGTCCATAAGCACAAAATTTCCCCCTCTGTATGCTCTATGGATATTGAACGGCCCCATCCACTTTGATTTCAATTTTCCTGCGAAAAGCTTCTAACGAGAGTTAAAAAGTAATACCTCATCGCTCTGCTTGAACTCATTGTAGGAGATCTTTGAATCATGTCATTTCTTCATTCTCTCCTTGTAAATCTCTGAGTTCTTGTAAGCTCGATTTCTGAACTCATCCAATTAATTAATATGAGTCATCCTCAACTCCTTTTGATCCTTCAAAGACAAGTTCAAACTCCTCAATGCCCAAAAAGCTTTATGCTGAGTCTCTACGGGTAAGTGGCACGACTTTCCATAGATGATTTGATACGGTGACATATCCAACACCGTCTTGTAAGCAGTTCGGAACCCCCACAAAATATCATCAAGCTTATAGCCTAATCCTTCCTATTGGTTCTAACTACCTTCTCCAAAATTTGCTTCACTTGTCGATGGGAAACTTCCTATTAGTAACCCTATGCTTGACTCCATAATCCTTAAGCACCTTTTCTAGAAGTGTATTGACGAAGTGAGACCCTCCATCACTTACTAGTGCTCTAGGTACTCCAAAACAAGCAAATATATATTTCTTCGAGAAAGATAAAATAATCCTTGAATTATTCATGCGATTGGGAATGTCCTTCACCCACTTAGAAACATAATCCACTACTAAAAGGATATAAAGAAATCCATTAGATGGGGGAAAAGGCTCCATAAAATTGATCCCCCATACATCGAAGATCTCGACAACAATGTTTGGCTGAAGTGGCATCTCATCTTGTCGACTTATGTTCCCCATCCTTTGACATCTATCGCATGTCGCCACATAGGTCTCACAATCTTTAAACAAAGTCGGCCAATAAAGAGTAGATTGAAGTACTTTCGATGTCGTCTTTTGAGCTCCGAAGTGCTCCTCATTAGGTTGTGCATGGTAAAATTCAAGTACGCTCTCCATCTCCATCTCGGGCACTCACCTACGGATAATGGAATCCTTACATATCTTGTAGACAAATGGATCAAACCATATAAAAGTCCCAACATCCCTCTTGAATTTTGCAAGTTGATATCGATTGAGATATCTAGGAATTTCACCTACGGCATTGTAATTCACATAATCCGCATACCATGGATCCATCCCTTGGGTAGCCACTTCACATGCTCTTTCAGCTACTTAACAAACACTGCTATTATCATCTCATCAGGGAATATCTCTTCAATGTAATCAAAAGAGGAACATCTCTTCAATGTAATCAAAAGAATCATCACAGTGCTCCCTTGTCTCCAACCTTGATAGGTGATCCGCCAAAATATTCTCTGTACCATTCTTATCTCGGATCTCTATATCAAATTCCTGCAGAAGAAGAATCCATCTAATGATCCATGTAGTTCTTTTGTACAGCATCAAAAGTCTTACTCGTATAGTAAATGGCGTAGAACTTCTTTTCCCTCAACTGCCCAAGCACCACTCCAAGTGCTAAATCACTCGCATCACACATAAGTATAAACGTCTGAGTCCAATCCGGTATGATCAAGATAAGTGTAGTAATAAGCATCTCCTTCAAAACCTGAAAAGCTGTTAGACATTCTTCATCAAAAACAAAAGGAACATCTTTTTCAAGTAATTGAGATAAGGGTTTGGAGTATTTCGAGAAGTCTTTTATGAATCTTCTATAAAAACTGGCGTGTCCAAGGAAGGACCGCACTACCCTTTCATTCATAGGTGGTGGAAGGTTCTCAATTGCCACCACCTTTATTCTATCCACCTGCGTTCCCTTGGCCGAAATATGATGGCCAAGAACAACCCCATCTCTTACCATGAAGTGGCACTTCTCCCAATTCAAGACAAGATTAGTTTCTTGGCATCTCTTCAAAACAGTAGCAAGGTTAGATAAACAAACATCAAAAGAGGAACCAAATACAGAAAAATCATCCATAAACACCTCCATGATATTTTCTATCAACCCATCAAATATGGCCATCATGCAACGCTGAAATGTAGCAGGCGCATTACATAATCTAAAAGATATCTTCCTAAAGGCAAAAGTTCCATAAGGGCAATTAAAAATAGTCTTTTCTTGATTCTCGAGTGCAATCATAATTTTAATATAACCCAAGTACCCATCCAAGAAACAATAAAACTCATACCCTGCAAGACGATCAAGCATTTGATCCGTGAAAGGAAAGGGCATGTATTTTCATTCGATTTCCTATAATCCGTACACACACGCCATCCCGTAAGAATCCTATTGGCTAATTACTCTCCATCTTCAGATTTCACAATAGTCATGCTCCCCTTTTTAGCAACAACATGCAATGGACTCACGTGGGGACTATCACTAATAGGATAAATAATTCCTGCATCAAGCCACATTAAGATTTTCTTCCTAATCACTTCTTGAATAGAGGGATTCACCCTCCGCTGATTCTGAATGCTACTCTTGGCCTCATCTAACAATCTTATTCTATGAATGCAATAGGAAGGACTAATACCCTTTAAATCATCAAGAGACCAACCAATCGCAGATTTATACTCTCTAAGCACATCTATCAATTCCTCAAGTTGATCATCATCAAGGGAAGAAGATACAATTACCGGATATTTTTTATTGTCACCTAGGTAGGCATACTTCAAGTGCTCTGGTAGCAGTTTCAACTCGTCTTTCTTCTCTTCTTGAGGTGTACTCTCTCTATCTAATGGAAAATACTTCCTAGTCCACTTGACCTCTTCAATCTTGGTCTTTGTCGACTCATACCTGTCATCACCCAGAGCAAGCAAGTTTTCAAGAAATTCAATACATACCTCATTGGAGAGTTTATATAGCTCTATAGTGGGATAAGTAAGAGACTCCGCCAAATATGTCTTAAGCGGATCCTTTGAAAGAATCAAAGACATGTCTTAATTCACAATCTCCTCCATTACATCATTACGGTGACATTGCATCTCCATTGGCATCTTCATTCCTTTGTCAAGGTTTAATAAGACCTCTTTTTTATCCATCCTTAGCCTCAACTCACCCTTCTGCACATCTATCATGGCTCCCACAGTAGCAAGGAGAGGTCTCCCTTAGATAAGAGTGACATTATCCTTGCCATCTTCCATCTCCAGCACCAGAAAATCCACAGGAAAAACTAGCTTCTCTACTTTGACAAGAACGTCTACAATCACACTCTTTGGAAAAGTCATAGATCTATCTGCTAGTTGTAGAGCAACTGTTGTGGGGGTTAACTCCCCTAAACCAAGCCTTTGAAAAGTAGACAACGACATCAAGTTGATGCTTGCCCCAAGATCACACAAGGCTCGACATGCCGGCCCCTTTCCAATTTCATATAAAATTGTGAAGCTTCCCTGATCCTTCAACTTAGTTGGCAGCTTCCTCTGAATGATTGAGCTGCAGTTCTCAGACAACTTCACCATCTCAACTCCATTCAAGCTTCTCTTCTTCAAAAGAATATCCTTCAGAAAGCGGGCATAATACGACATCTCCAATATTATTTCAGAGAAAGGATGTTCAAGCTTATTTTGTTTATGATTTCTGAAAACTACTTAAACTTCTCTTTCAATCCCTTCTTGACTAGCTTGAGAGGAAAGGGCGGAGGTATCTTTGTTTTGGGAATCCCCCATTCATCACGTTCAGCCTTTTCTGCTTTATCCTTTTTGGCTCTCAATCTCTTAGCTCTTTCCCACTTCTTTTCTGCTATAATCTCTGTATTCTGCTCTTTGGAAGACACTGGAGTAGTTTCAACATCATGCGGAGCATTCAATGCAGAAAATGACACCGAATAGGGGACTTTGACCTGAGTTCGACCAGCGTAGGTGGTCGAACTCGGTTAGTAATGGTCGAACTAAATATCTGAAAGTTTGTTCTTCTCCTTACAGGCCGGTTCGACCATGGTTCGACCAACTTGGTTGGTTGAATCCAAGCGATCATGGTCGAATTGGACTTCAGATAAAATAGAGTGCTCTGGACAGTGGAGTTCGACCTCAGTTCGACCAGAGGCTCTGGTCGAACTCATCTATTTTTGGTCGAACTGGTCTTCTGACTCCTCCAGATGTCGCCCAATTGCCCTGTTCGACCTCCCCTTTTCAGTTTGACCTGCATGTCTGGTCGAATCGGGGTCAAATTGGGCTCCTGACGTTTCAAACTTCAATTTCAACTTCATCGGTCTCTCATACTGCGTTCCAGACCTCAGTGTAATGGCGTGATAAGACTTTGGATTCTCAATACTTTGAGACAGAACCTTCCTTTTCTCGATAGTTTGAGTCAATATGTTCACATTTCCAACCATCTTCCCATTAACAACGTAAGGTCCTTTACTTATGTAGACAAATCCTTATGATGATCATCAATCTTCTTCTCTAACTTGGCCTCAAGATGGTCTACTCTTGCATCATTCCTCGCCATGTACCTGTTCACAGTAACCTCAAAGCCAGGCTTCCCTTCTTCCACTTTAGCTACCGGATCAATGCCGATAGGAGGCTGTATCGCATTATTCGAATTGCTCCATGAAAACTTTAGCCTCATTGGTTGTTGATAACCAACCTGGGGACCACGAATGTTGTAGTTCTCTTGATAGTTCCAGTTTCCTTGATTTGGGTACCTAGTTCCTTGAATACTTTGACCCATGGCGTAATTTACCTCCTCGATCTCCTCTTGGCTAGCTTCTTCATAGCCACCATCCTGCTGCATCATTGGTACTCTCTGAGATAAATTTGTGATCTGCTTTGCTGAGACTCTAGTAGCTTGCTAATGTTAGTCAAGCTAGAGACAATCTCATCATCTCTTCTCGACTTCACCATAGTATGATCAACCTGTGCTACTTTACCAAGGACATAAGTGCCTCTCACTCTATCAGTCGGCCAATCTCTTAAATTCATCGAAATATCTTCAAAAAGCTTCTCGGCCTCATTGGGTGACTTAGTAAGCAGTGTTCCATTAGAAGCAACATCAAGTAAAACACGAGAATCGCAGTCCAACCCATTATAGAAAATACTGATATATTGAGCTTTAGATAACCCATGTTGAGGACACTTCAGAAGCATGTCCTTGAACCTGTCCCAAGCTTTATGAAACTTCTCATTGCCATGGATAGAAAATTGATTGATTTCTTACTTCATCTTGAACACCTTTGAAGGTGGCATGTATCGCTCCAAGAATTTCACTTTCAACTTCTCCCATGTATCACATTCAGTAGCATCAAGATTATCGTACCAATCTATTGCCTTTTCATTCAGTGAGAACTTAAATAATATGATATTCCTCGCATCCTCATGAGCTTCTGCATCTTTTTGTGTATTTGCATACCCAAAAAACTTATTTAGATGTTGCTGAGGATCTTCGAATGTTCCCCCAGAGAAGGGACTCCTTTTAATCATGGTGATAAGAGCAGGGTGTAGATCAAAATTCCAGTCCCTCTTGCTCCTAACAACCCAGCATTGCCAGTTTCGTTGTTCTTAAAGACTTCCCGAATGACAAGTGTGTTCAGGTCCGCTGCCATGTTGATTGCTTCTACATCCAAATTAACTTCGGTTGCAGCTTCAATTGTTTGAGAATTCATCTCGTCAAGTTCACCTCCTAAATCAAGAGCATTAGTTAGATCAACTTTCTTGTTCTTATTCTTTTTCTTTTTCTTCCTCGACGATGCTCCGATCTTTGGATTATATTGCTCTAATTCACCTTTCTTTGATCTTGTGAGCATACACCTAAGAAAAATAAGTATTAGAAATAAAAATAAGAATAATAATCTCAATTAAACTATAAATAATCAAAAGATATTTAATGTCATCCCCGACAATGGCGCCAAGAACTTGATGAGCATTTTCTCAACACACAAAATTAATCCTCAAGTATAAGGATATCAATTGTAGTCTCGATAGGTGACCAATTGATTATCGAACCCTAATGACAGTTTATTATCGATTCAATAATATTCTAATTAACTAAGATTATGTTGGAAAATTTGATTTGGTTTTGTAATGAAACTAAGTAACATATAATTGAAATAGCAGAATAAATAAGCAAGCAATAGAGAAAATTTCGGTTGTGATTAAGTAAGAAATAGAGTAGTTCTTCAAGTAATCCAATTTTACTTATTAAGTTCCTTTTCATGTATTGATGTCCGACTCTGCCTTGTAGTTTATGGACGCATCACTAAACTATGCAAGCTACTCTATAGACACAAGTAAGCAAGCTTATGACACGTGTGAATATCCTCGGAGCAAGAAATATACTTCACTCTCTTTTTAGGTACTATCATAATCAATTATTTCCCGTGCACTTAGTACTCTAACCTGATTTGATCTCTCTTTTTAGGTACTATAAAGTTATACTCTTTATCCTACTTATTAACCCGAATACGATTCAATTAACAAGTAACTATAAAAGATAATTCTAATAAGACTTCGGAATCCCTTCACTTAGAATTATAACATGCAATCCTGCTCAGCGGTGAATATACTCAATCAATAACCAAGAGATGTATTCAGACTCTAAATAACAGTTAAAGATGCATAAACGACCGTGAGTATGAATTAAAAAGGCACAATCTTATATAGAATAAGCCACAAGTAGTGTTGTACTGAGTTTATACATGGAAATTCAATTAACTCATAAAACTTTCATAACCCTAGAATTACCAGAGCGGTTCTAGCCCATGATTGATCTAGGACCAATCATGACTAGTTGTATGATCTTACTTGACTCGCCAGATGAACCTCTCATCAAGACTCCTTCGGATGATGGTAGGGTTTTGGTGAAGGATGGATGATGAATGCTTTTTCTATCTTCTTTCTTCTCCTGCGAAAGCTCTTCTTTTATACTTGTAAACTTTCCATATAGGCCTTAGATGTGCTTTTTGAGTAAACACACTCACTGAGGGTGTAAAAATAAGAATTTGGTAAGTTTTCATACACTAGTTCGACCAAACAGGTTGGGCGAACTCTCCCAGGCAGGTCAAACACCAGGTCGAATCTGTCTGTAACTCAACCTCTGATCCCAAATTCGACTAAAGTCATGGTCAAACCGGATACTTCCTGGTCAAATCGGTATTGCTTCTGTTTAGGCTTCGAGTTCGACCACGGTTCAACCAAGTGGTTTGGTTGAACTCTTTGTCATGGTCGAATGACACTTTTCTACACACAGTTCGACCAGCAATGCTGGTCGAACTCCCTTCTTCTTGGTCAAATTGAACCCCTGCTTAGTCGAATCGCATGCCTGCTTCTTCCTCTTTCCGGATCCAATCACTTCCAACTCGTTTTTCTTCAAAATCCACTCAAATAGCCTTGTAGACACTTGATTCGTGACTTTCCACCATATATATCGATTCACATCAAATTACAACCATTTAACATACCATACATATGTGAATCTGAGCTCGAAACTAGTGAATTTACACGCTCATGATACACTTATGGGTTGAGGTGTTTACGCTCTGATTCAATTCAAGTGTATGCGTAACCATAAGCTTGACAAACGTCTCAAACTCTCCACCACTAAAAGTATGATTTGAAAATGGGATCAAAAAGGACTTTTCTTTTGGATGTAATGTTGGCTCTTTGGTTAAGGGAGAAAATATATGGATAAGTGACTCAATATTTGGATCAATCAAGCCTGCAGTCTCTCTCGATCTTTCATTCTTCTTACTCATTTCAATTAAGCGCACATCCTCCTCAACTCTTCACTTTTTTTTTCAAGCACAACATTTTTTCCTCTTTTTTTCCTTCTCTTCTTTTTTCTCTTGAGGTACTAGTTTCGGGCACTACCTCGTGCATCCTCCATAGGGTACTAGATTTAAGTACTACTCGAGGATGTTTGATTCAAAAGAGTACTAGATTTAAGCACTACTCCATACTTTTCCTTAGATGCATTATCAAGCTCAATCACTGTTTCAACACCAATTTCATTCCTTCCCAAACTGTTATAAAATTCCATCAACACACTTGAAAAGCCATTAATTCTCATCATGATAAAATCAAGGCTCAAAAAATTCAGAAGCGCAAAGTGACTATTTCTCGTAGGTTACCAAAGAATGAGGTTTTTAGGCTCAATGGGGCTAACAACGAATAAACATTATTTGGTAGGGAATTATTTTGCTAAGTGATTCATAAGTTCAAGGATGTCCTAAAATCATCTCCCATCATCTAACATACATGTAGTTTCAAGTAAGACAAAAGGCAAGTTCTAGAATATACACACAAGAACGATACTCACCAGAGAAGAAATATCATGTGATTATATACATGATCAATGAGGCTCGAAATCTCAGATAGGATTTTAACAAGTAACAGAGCACTTTTCATGGTAAGTAATATCTCACAAGTACTCATAGAACTTCATACCACAATATAACTCAAGTACACTTCCTTCATCAATTTCAAGAGCATATGATTTTAGGCACAATTTAATATAAGCTCATATGTCTACAAAACCAAACTTAATTATTTCACTCCTACTAATTAAAAGTACACATAAAAACTAGAATAAGAAAATGAGGGAACCTGGTTTCTCTTCAACGTATGCACGAGCTACTCAAGTTATTCAACTCGGTCTTACCACTCTTTTACCTTTACTATCATCAAAGCTCAATCACACTCGTCATCATAGATTCATCAATAATAAAATAAGAAAACTATAAGAAAGATTCAATTGACTATCTAATTGACTCCACACACTAGACACACTAACACAACACACTAAACATTAGGTAAATTACAAAAATCGACATATTAACACCGGTTAAGATATTAATATGTCATAAAAAATCAATCCTCTAACAAACAAATAACCAATGAAAGAAAAAATTATACCCTCACTACTCATAAGACGAGGTAAGTACATCACATCCCCAAACTTAGTAAAAATATAAGTCGAAAGTAAGTTTGAAAAGAGATGTAATTGCCGAAACGTTAGCACTTCAAATATAATAACTCCTCACTCACATGAAAGAAATAAAGCAATAAAATGGAAGAGCAAGTCCCCAACAGGCGCTCAAGTTTAGCATCGGAGAGTAAAAATGGTTTATTGCTTTTTAAACTATTGGATCAGATGGCAGTCTTCTCGCATCCTTACCTTCAAATACTTTCTTTTCCTCTTCTTGACTACACTCAGCACCTCACCTTTCTTGGTCACAAGTATATGATCCTTGTAATTTTCTTTCTCCCATGGCTGACTAGACTCCTCCTTGTCAACCTTTCATTCATATTCAGAATCATCTTTCTTAGTAAAATCAAGATTAAACAAGTTAGAAACCACATCTATATTCTTTCATGATTGAGTCTCCATGGGCATCTTCATTTCTTGATTAAGAGAGAATACCACATCTTCATTGTCCATCTGCAGTCTAAGTTTCTCGGTTCTCAACCTCTTTGCTCCTTCCCACTTTTTTCTACTATAAGCTCAGTATTCTGCCCTTGGGATGGCACTAGAGTATTATTAACATCAGCTAAAGTATTCCGCATGAAAAATGGTATTGGACGAGATGGTTCAACCTTGGTTCGACCATTTGTGCTGGTCGAACTAGGTGTGTCGTGGTCGAACCAAGCATCAAAAAGTTCAAACTCCTTAGTACAGGCTGGTTCACCATGGTTCGACCAAGGGGTTTGGTCGAACCTGACTGTCGTGGTCGAATCAGTCTTTAAAAAATTTAGCATCTCTCGTATAGGCTGGTTTAACCTCGATTCGACCATCAGGGTTGGTCGAACCATGAGGGGCGTGGTCGAACCGATCAACTGAAAGCTCCAAAGGTTGCCCAGGTGCTTGGTTCGACTTAATCAAATTGGTTTGACCTATGGTTCTGGTCGAACCATGGTCGAATCAAGCTTGTGAAACTTCTTAATCCGTTTTTGCATCATCAGTCCCTCATACTGGTTCCAGACCTTAAAGTGATGGCTTTACAGTCTTTTGGGTTCGTTATGCCTTGAGATGCGAACATTCCTTTCTCCAATGTTAGCATCAGTTGATTCACATTCCCGGTCATTTCCCCCATCATCAAAGCAAGGTCCTTCAACTGCAGATAAATCTGCATGATTAGCATTCAGACTCGCTTCGATGCGATCAACCCTTGCATCATTCCTAGCCATGTATCGATTGAAGGTATCTTCAACACTCTTCACTTCGTACTGCTGGATACAAGGCCCCCTTTGTGTCAACTCTGTAATCTGCTTCTGTTGGGACTCTAGTAGCTTGTTGATGTTAGCTAGACTAGAGACGATCTCATCATCTCTAATTGGCTTTACCACTTGATGTTCAACCAGCACCACATTACCCACTACATAAGTTCCTCTAACTCTTTTCGTAGGCCAGTCATGTGAATAACTTTTCGTAGGCCAGTCATGTGAACTCAAAACCCGGTTTCCCTTCTTCTACCTTAGCACCCGGATCAACACCCATCGGAGGTTGAATCGCATTATTCGGATTGCTCCATGAGAACTCCGGCCTCCTAGGCTGTTGATAACCACCCGGGGGACCATGATTATTAAAGTTTCCTCGATAATTCCCTTGGTAGTTCCGGTTCCCTTGATCTGGATACCTAGTCCCTTGAATACTTTGACCCATGGCATAGTGTGCCTCTTCCAACTCCTCTTGGATTGGTCCATCATTCTTTAACTCCTGCTGCATGATTGGTATGCGCTGAGATAATTCGCTGATTTGCTTCTGTTGGGATTCAAGTAGCTTGTTGATATTGGACAAGCTAGAGACGATCTCATCCTCTCTACTTGTTTTCACCATTGCTTGTTCAACCTGAGCTATCTTCCCAAGAACATAAGTACCTCTAACTCTATCAGTTGGCCAATCCCTCGAATTCATTGAAATATCTTCAAACAACTTCTCGGCGTCTACGGATGACTTTGTAAGCAATGCTCCATTAGAAGAAGCATCCAATAACACACGTGAATCACAGTCCAATCCATTGTAGAATATACTGATACATTGAGCTTTAGATAGCCCATGTTGAGGACACTTCCTAAGCATGTCCTTGAATCTATCCCATGCTTCATGAAATTTCTCACCTCCACCGATAGAAAATTGGTTAATGTCTTGCTTCATCTTAAACACCTTTGAAGGTGGCATGTACCTCTCCAAGAACCTTAACTGCAGTTGCTCCCAAGTGGTGCACTCAGCTGCGTTGATAGTGTCGTACCAATCTCTCGCCTTTTCAGTAAGCGAGAATTTGAACAAGAGGATCTTCCTAGCATCTTCATATTCTCCTGCGTCTTTTTGAGTAATTGCATAGCCCAAGAACTTGTTCAGATGCTGCTGCGGATCCTCGAAAGACCCTCCTGAAAATGAGTTCCTTTCTATTATGCTTATAAGAGCGGGATGAAGATCGAAAGCTGCATTAGTTCCCCTCGCTCCTAGAAGCCCAAAATTTCCAGCCCCATTATTTTTGAAAACCTCTCGGATGGCTAGATTATCCAGATTCGCTGCCATGTTGACTGTTTCTACTCCCGAATTAACTTCAGTTGTAGCTTTAATCGTCTGCGAAATCTGCTCGTCAACTTCAACTCCAAAATTCAGAGCTTCAGTTGGATCAATAGTCTTTGCCTTGCTCTTCTTCTTTCTTGACGATGCTCCGATTTCAGGATTATAGGGTTCAAGTTCACATTTCTTTGATCTCGTGAGCATACACCTAAAAAGAACTAGAATTAAAACAACAAAATAAGATTAATAGCCCTAATAAACTAGAAATAACAAAAAGATATTTTATGCCGTCCCCGGCAACGGTGCCAAAAACTTGATGTGGTGTTTTCTCAACACACAATTTTAATCCCCAAGTATGAAGGATATCAATTGTAGTTTCGAAGGTGACCAAGTTAAATATCGAATCCACGGGACGGATAAATATTACTTTAGTTATTTTCTAGCAATTATGACTCTGTTGAGAATTGTAATTGTTGGTTTGTAAACTAAGTAAAAATTAAAATAACAAATAAATAACAAGAACAAGAGAAGAGTTGTTGTGATCAAATAAGATGTTAGGTAGTTCGTCAGGCCATCCAGTTTCATTCGTTAATTCATACTTTCGTGTGTCGATGTCCGACTCTGCCTTGTGCAATATGGACTCATCGCTAGACCATGCAAATCTATTCTATAGACACAAATAGATGAGCTTTTGACATGTGTGAGTATCCTCAGAGCAAGACATATACTTTACCTCCCTTTCTAGGTACTATCATAATCAATTATTTCCCATGCACTTAGTACTCTAACCCAATTTGATCTCCCTTTTTAGGTACTATAAAGTTATACTCTTAATCCTACTTGTTAACCCAAATTCAATTCAATTAACAAACATTCATATAAGACGTTTCTAATAAAACCTCAGAATTCCTCCACTTAGAATTACAACAATAAACCCTGCTCATTAGTGAACGCACTCAATCAATAACCATGTTATGCATTCAGACTCTACACAACGATTATTGATGCACAAAACAACTATGAGTATGGATTAAAAACGTGCAATCTTATATAAACTAAACCACAAGTAGTGTTGTACAGAGTATACACACGAAATACAAATCAACTTATGAAACCTTCATAACCCTAGAACTACCGAAGTGGCTCTAGCCCATGATTGATCTAGGAACAATCATGGTTAGATGGACCAATCTTACTTGAATCTCCAGCGGAATCTAAAAGCTCCCTTGTATTGTGTATTCGTGATTGGTGATTGGTGATCTTCGTGATTTTGTGACGTCTTCCTTGACTGCATGAGTCTCCTTTTATACTTTTAATCACTTCTCTAGGGCTTGGAATGAACTTTTGAAGTGATCCCACGCGTTTTGGCCTTGAAAATTCGGATAAGGTAAGTTTCCGCACGACGGTTCGACCTCAGCAAACAGGTCGAACCACTAGCCACAGGTCGAACCACAGGTCGAACCCACTTACTGGATAATTTTTGCACTTGGTTCGACTTCTTGTACAGGTCGAACCCCTCAAGTCTTGGTCGAACCACAGGTCGAACCACGCTACTGGACAATTTCTGCTCTCGATTCGACCAACCGTCAGGTCGAATGAACTTGGTTTCAATTTTGGTAATTGATTTAGAGCAAGTGTACTCTATCGTGTGTAGCACGTAAGCGACCAAGTGCAAAATTTATAAGATATCGAACCCAAGGGCGAAAGTGGGTAGCCGTATTTGAGAAATGCTTTACTCTAGTAGGACGAATCGATAAGGATGTGATGATTAACACTAAAAACTAACACTAAGAAAGCAATTAAAGATAGATGGATACAATGGACATGGAAGATGGATGAAGGTAGAGCAATCTAAGAAGTATGCAAGGCAAGCAACACTCATGGAAAAGACTTATATAGACTCACACACACACATGCATTGATGATTTTCAAGTTATGATATTAAGGGCACTCTAAGAGCGTCTCCAATCTTAACTCTTCCTATAGGTACTTACGGATATTAATATACCGGTGTAGAGATATTATCACGAGGAATTTTCTCTAGTGGGCAGGGACGTTTTCCTAGTGTTCCCTTTCTAAGGTCAAGTGAAAATTGACTTGGTTCCCCTCACTAGTTCATCACTAGTGTCCTATCATGAGGTTCTAAGCACTTGGAGGGAATGGCTTTCCTCCCCTCATACTAACTAAGTCACCTCATACAATCAATGATTCAATTAAACCACCATACATAATATTGGAATGGCCATCCTAACACTAGGCATAGAGAATTTAACCACACAAATCATGCATCAAATGAGAATAAGCATTCATGATAGAAAATATTCATAACAATCATTTCATCAAACATGTGGTGTGCAAAATCTACATAATTCCTAACCAATCACATTGCTAGCCTCACATGAGGACTAGCCACTACATAGCATTACAAATTCATTACAATCCAAGGCATGCTCTAATCTAGCTAAATAATGAATAAAATCACAAATTAAAGGTAAGTTGGCTTCCCTTGCAATGTAGGCCTTCTTCTCCTTCAACATGCTCAAATCTTCACTCCTTGATGAATTCCTCTTCTTAGATTGTTGGATGGATGGATTAATGGATGGATTTGAGGAGATCAAGTGGTTTGGATGGATGAAGTGAAGGATGGAAGAGATGGAGATGAATGTGTGTGATTTTAGGTGTTTAGTGTGTGTGGAAACTGATCAAAAAATGATTCCTCCCGAATTTTGTGGTCAAAATATGTATTTATACCCCCATGGAAGCTTCTAGAACATTTAGAGATCATAAAACTGCCTTTTGAACCTACACGGGCCGTGCAGCGTCACACGGCCACGGAGGTGGCCGTGTAGCATTTTCTGGTGTCCGAGCACGCCCATGCCTTACAGGGCCGTGCTCGGTACACGGGCCGTGTAGCGTATCGCGTGCTGCGCAGTCTCACCGTTTCACGCATAACTTCCACATCCAATCTCTGTTTTTAGTGATTCTTACGCTCACGCGATCCTCTCTTCCGTGGCTTTCCAACCATATATAGATCCGAGAAAACTTCCAACATTTGAGGGTATAACAAGTCATGCAAAGTAGCACAACCGTGCTGAGTAAGAACTGCTTGCGCGACGTCACCATTTTAATCATAACTTTCTCGTTTGGGCTCCGGTTGAAGTGTTCCTTATACCAAAACGATCCTCTTTTCTATGGATTTCCAAACATGTATCACACTTCTATTTTTGAGCTCCAAAAAAAGTACAGAAAAATTACACAAGTGGGACGTGCATTTTTCAGCATTTTGCTTTGACTCATTCTCCCTCGTTTTAACTCCAAATCGAGCTCTGTTTTTTCCCACATCTTCTTTATCATGTCTAGAAACCATTTTTACCTGATAATCACACAAATTACACCAATTTACTAATTCTCTAAATATTCACAAATGTAGCACAATTTAAGGCACTTAATCATGAAAATCACACATTTATCATTTCAAGGCACACATCTCCATATCTTCACATAACACCACCAAATGATATACAAAATGAATAAAAACACACAAAATACATAATAAAAAGACACTAAAATCTAGGTGAAAACGACACCGATCATCGAACCCCCAACGTCGTGGTCGAATCCATCTTCTCGTGAACTAGTTCGACCATGGTTCGACCTGATAGACAGGTCGAACCCCTTGAGTCGTGGTCGAACCCCTCTTCTGCCACTTTGCATTGCTGGTTCGACCTGCTAGAGAGGTCGAACCCTCCTCCAACAGGTCGAACCCACCTCTCTCCTTGGCGGTTTGTGTGGTCTCAACTTCATCTCTTCGATTCATGGCACTTCCACTTCAATTTTGCTATGAAAACCACTTAAATAGCTCCACTAACACCTGATTCATGCTAATTCACAATATATATAGGTTTTCCACCTATTTCCACCTCAAAACTCTCCAAAACTAGCACAAAACATGATGCCAAACTTGTGAATTTACACACTCATCAAACCCCCAAACTTACATGTTGCTCGTCCCGAGGCAACCAAATCAAACCACAGGAGTCGTGTATAATTCACCAAGATCATGTACAACACATATCATACATGCAACTTCATTAAATCAAACAAGTATTAATTGCTTCATATATATCACTCATGCAAAACCAATCCAATCACACACCATTCGGAGTACTAAGTAATCTAGCTCACAAGATTAGTATTTATTCTCTTTCACTCAAGTGCGTGAGGCACTATATAGGCTAATATAAACACTCATATCAATCCATATTCACGCGTAACCATAAGCTTGGCAAAGGTCTCAAAAATCAACTTATAATCAACTCTTCACTAGGATCACAAAGGACTTGTTTTTGAGTTGTAATGTTGGCTCTTTGGAAAAAGGTAGGAAAATTTAGGTAAGTGACTTAAGACATAGTAGAGAGTTACCTTGGAGGTTCTCGATTTCTTCTTCTTGCTGCAATATCTCCTCCAACTTCTCTTCTTCTTTTCATGGATTTTCCTTATTTTCCATGCATCAACATCATCTCTTTAGTCAATTCGGGTACCAGTTTTAGGCACTACCCTTCTTCACTTTATCAATCAGCTGCTCTTAAGCTTAAAACTTCATGTTATAATCAATCGAGGTACCAGTTTCAGGCACTACTGATGAGTGTGTAAATTCACAAGTTTGGCGCTATGTTTTGTGCTAGTTTTGAAGAGTTTTGATGTGGAAATAGGTGGAAAACCTATATATATTGTGAAATAGCATGAATCAGGTGTTAGTGGAGCTATTTGAGGGTTTTCTTAGCAAAAACAGAGTGAAAGGGCCAAGAATCGAAGAGACGGAGTCGAAGCCACGCGAACCGCCCAAGAAGTAGGTGGGTTCGACCTGGCTGGAGGAGGGTTCGACCTCTCCAGCAGGTCGAACCAACGTTGCTGGACATACAGAGATGGGTTCGACCACGACTCAGTTGGTTCAACCTGGCCATCAGGTCGAACCATGGTCAAACCGGTTTGCAAGAAGGAGGATTCGACCACGACGTTGGGGTTCGACTTGCCAGTTGGTCGAATCGGGAGCAAGAGTTGTCCAGTGCTGAGGTTCGACCTGGGGTTCGACCAAGGCCTAAGTGGTTCGACCTGTCCAGAAGGTCGAACCTGTGCAGAATTCTTCCAGTAGTGGGGTTCGACCTGGGGTTCGACCTGTGGCTCGGGGTTCGACCTGCTTGACGTGGTCGAACCTGTGTGCGAGAACTTACCTTATCCGGATTTTCGAGGCCGAAACGCGTGAGATCACTTAGGAAGCCCATTCCAAGCCCTAGAGACGTGATTACAAGTATAAAAGGAGGCTCATACAGAGAATAAAGAGAGCTTTTGATCGTCAATCGTAGGAGAGACAAGAGTAGAGGTGGTGATCCATCCGGAGGGCTGTGACAGAGGTTCGCTGAAGGTTCAAGTAAGAATGATTAATCTAACCATGATTGTTCCTAGATCAATCATGTGCTAGAACCACCTTGGTAGTTCTAGGGTTATGAAAGTTTCATGATGTAATTCGTGTTTCGTGTGTAAAACTCCGTACAACACTACCTGTGGTTTGTTTTATATAAGATTGCATATTTAATCCATACTCATAGTCTTTTTGTGCATCAATGATTGTTGTGTAGAGTCTGAATACATGACATGGTTATTGATTGAGTGCGTTCACTACTGTGCAGGGTTTATCGTTATAATTCTAAGTGAAGGGATTCCGAAGTATTATTAGAACTATCTTATATGAATATTCATGAATTGAATTGAATTCGGGTTGATGAATAGGATGAAGAGTATAACTTTATAGTACCTAAAAAGGGAGATCAAATCGGGTTAGATTCTAGACGTAGAAGATAATTGATTATGATAGTACCTAGAAAGGGGGGTGAAGCATATCTCTTGCTCCGATGTTATTCACACGTGTCAAGCGCATATTTACTTGTGTCTATAGAGTAAACTTGCATGGTCTAGTGATGCGTCCAAAAACCACAGGGCAGAGTCGGACACCATCACACGAAAATACGAATTGCTAGTGAAACTGGATGACCCAACGAATTACCTATCATTCTTATTGATCACAACTCACTTCTCTCTACTTTTGCTATTTCTTTTGTTATTTCGATTAGAAGTTACTATCCATTAAACCTTTACAATTACCAACATAGTCTAAAATATACTAGAAGATTATAAAATTGATATTTATCCATCCCGTGGGTTCGATATTGTAACTTGGTCATCTTCGCGACTACAATTGATATCCTTATACTTGAGGATTAATTTGTGTGTTGAGAAAACCCCTATCAAGTTCTTGGCGCCGTTGTCGGGGACGGCGTAAACTATCTTTTTGAATTATTTCTAGTTTATTAAGACTATTTTACCTTGTTTTGTTGTTTTCTTTCTTATTCGTTTTAGGTGTATGCTCACAAGATCAAAGAAAGGTAATCTTGAACCGTATAATCCTGAGATTGGAGCATCATCAAGAAAGAAGAAGAAGAAGAAGAGCAAGGCAAAGGCAATAGACTCAACTGAAGCTCTGAATTTTGGAGTTGAGGTTGACGAGCAGATTTTGCAAGCGATTGAGGCTACAACTGAAGTTAATTTGGAAGTAGTAACAGTCAACATGGCAGCGAATCCGGATAATCTAGCCATCCGTGAGGTTTTCAGAAATAATGGGGCTGGAAATTATGAGCTTTTAGGAGCAAGGGGAACTAACACAGCATTCGATCTTCATCCCGCTCTTATTAGCATGATAGAAAGGAACTCCTTTTCAGGAGGGTCTTTCGAGGATCCGCAGCAGTATCTGAACAAGTTCTTGGGCTATGCAAGTACTCAAAAAGACGTAGGAGAACATGAAGATGCTAGGAAGATCCTTTTGTTCAAATTCTCGCTTACTGAAAAGGCGAGGGATTGGTACGATACTATTAATGCAGCTGAGTGCACCACGTGGGAGCAATTGAAGTTAAGATTCTTGGAGAGGTATATGCCACCTTCGAAGGTGTTTAAGATGAAGCAAGATATTAACCAATTTGCTATCAGTGGAGGTGAGAAATTTCATGAAGCGTGGGATAGATTCAAGGACATGCTCAGGAAGTGTCCTCAACATGGGTTATCTAAAGCCCAATATATCAGTATATTTTATAACGGATTGGACTGTGAATCAAGAGTGCTACTTGATGCTTCTTCTAATGGAGCATTGCTTACAAAGTCATCCGTTGAGGCCGAGAGATTGTTTGAAGACATATCAATGAATTCGAGGGATTGGCCCACTGATAGAGTTAGAGGTACGTATGTTCTTGGAAAGGTAGCTCAGGTTGAACAAGTAATGGTGAAGACTAAGAGAGAGGATGAGATCGTTTCGAGCTTGTCCAATATCAACAAACTACTTGAGTCTCAACAGAAGCAGATCAGCGAGATATCCCAACGAATGCCAATCATGCAGCAAGAGATGATGAATAATGGAACCATCCAAGACGAATTGGAGGAAGCAAATTATGTCATGGGTCAAAGTATTCAAGGAACGAGGTACCCAAATCAAGGAAACCGGAACTACCAAGGGAACTATCGAGGGAACTTTAATAATCGTGGTCCATCTGGTAGTTATCAACAGCAACCAAGGAGGCCTGAATTTTCATGGAGCAATACGAATAATGCAGTGCAACTTCCGATGGGTGTTGATCCGGGAGAAAAGGTGGAAGAAGGGAAGCCTGGGTTCGAGGATACTGTGAACCGGTACATGGTAAAGAATGATGAAAGAGTGAACCGCCTTGAGGCAAAGCTTGAGAAAAAGATTGATGATCACCACAGAGATTTGTCCACTCAAGTGAAAGATCTCACATTGTTGATAGGTACAATTGCAGAGAATGTGAACACATTGACTCAAACTGTAGGAAAAGGTAAGTTTCCATCTCAGAGTATAGAGAATCCGAAGTCGTGTAATGCCATCACACTGAGGTCGGGAACGCAGTACGAGGGACCGATGAGGCCGGAATCAAAGTTGGAATTTTCTAAGCCTCGGTTCGACCAACACGCAGAGGGTTCGACCAACTTTTCAGGTCGAACCCAGGTCGAACCTCATCGGCCAGAGCACTCTGTTTTGACACAGGAACGGTTCAACCACGATCACGAGGGTTCGACCAACTCTTTAGGTCGAACCCAGGTCGAACCGAAGGATGAAGATTATACAGTGAAGCGGTTCGACCAAAGGGGCAGTGGTTCGACCTCCAATGTTGGTCGAACCCAAGTCGAACCTCCGGAGCAGAATGAGATCAGTCTTCCAGGAGAGAGGTTCGACCAATACAGTCCTGGTTCGACCTATCAGCCTGGTCGAACCCCAGTCGAACCTCACCGAGATGTTTTGTTTGATGCACCTGTTGTTCCTTTTGATGTTGATGCAACTCCAGTGGTACGGAATGAGCAAAGTACAGACATAATAGCTGAGAAAAAATGGGAAAGAGCTAAGCGATTAAGAGCCGAAAAGGAGAAAGCGGAGAAGGTTGATCGTGATGAATGGGGGATTCCCAAAACAAAGATACCTCCACCGTTTCCCTACAAGCTAGTGAAGAAGGGGTTGGAAGAAAAGTTCAAGAAGTTTTCAGAGATAATGAACAAGATAAGCTTGAACATCCCTTTTTCAGAGGCAATCATGGAGATGCCATATTATTCTCGATTCCTTAAAGACATATTGATGAAGAAGCGAAGCTTAACCGGAGTTGAAACGGTAAACTTATCGGAGAATTGTAGCTCAATTATTCAAAAGAAGTTGCCACCAAAGATGAAAGATCTGGGGAGCTTTACTATTCTATGTGAGATCGGGAAGGGGCCAGCACGGCGAGCTTTATGCGATCTAGGGGCAAGCATCAATTTGATGCCGTTGTCCATCTTTCAGAAGCTTGGTTTGGGGGAGATGACACCGGCAACTGTTGCTCTCCAATTGGCAGATCGATCTATGACGTTTCCGAAAGGTATAGTTGAAGATGTTCTAGTAAAGGTGGAGAAGCTAGTTTTTCTTGTGGATTTCCTTGTATTAGAAATGGATGATGACAAGGATAATGTTCCTTTAATCTTGGGGAGGCCATTCCTTGCTACAGCTGGAGCTATGATAGATGTTCGGAAGGGAGAACTGAAGTTGAGAATGGACAAAGAAGAAGTACTTTTCAACTTGGACAAAGCAATGAAAATGCCAATGGAGTCCCAATGTTATAGTATTGACGTGGTGGAGGAGATTGTGAAGGAGGATATGTCTCTGATCTTGTCAAAGGATCCTCTTGAGACATGTTTGATGGAATCTCTTACTTATCCCACTACGGAGCTTGACGGACTTTCTAACGTGGTATGTATTGAATTTCTTGAAAACTTACTTGCTTTGGGTGATGACAGGTTTGCATTGGAAAGAAATAAAGTGGAAGAAGTCAAATGGACCAAGAAGTACTTGCCTTTGGATAACGAAAACACTCCAGTGGAGAAAAGAAAAGAGGAGTTGAAACCATTGCCGGATCACTTGAAGTATGCTTTTCTTGGTGATAATGCACAATATCCGGTAATTGTATCTTCTTCCCTTAATGATGATCAACTTGAGAAGTTATTAGATGTTTTGAGGAAGTATCAGTCTGCAATAGGGTGGTCACTTGATGATTTGAAAGGTATTAGTCCTTCGTATTGTATGCATCGGATTAGGTTGTTGGATGAAGCCAAGGCTAGTGTTCAGAATCAGCGTAGGGTGAATCCCGCAATTCAAGAGGTGATAAGGAAGCAAATTCTTACGTGGTTGGATGCTGGAATTATATATCCTATTAGTGATAGTCCCCATGTGAGTCCATTGCATGTAGTTGCTAAGAAGGGGGGCATGACTGTAGTGAAAGCTGAGGATGGAGAAGCTATAGCCACGAGAATTCCTACGGGATGGCGTACATGTGTGGATTACAGGAAATTAAATGAGAACACGTGTAAGGACCATTTCCCTCTTCCATTTATAGATCAAATGTTGGATCGTCTTGCAGGGTATGAGTTTTATTGTTTCTTGGATGGATACTCGGGGTATAATCAAATCATGATTGCTCCCGAGGATCAAGAAAAGACCACTTTTACTTGCCCCTACGGGACCTTTGCTTTTAGGAAGATGCCGTTTGGATTGTGTAATGCGCCTGCTACTTTTCAGAGATGCATGATGGCGATTTTTGATGGTTTGATAGAGAAGATCATGGAAGTATTCATGGACGATTTTTCAGTCTTTGGTTTTTCTTTTGATATGTGTTTGTCTAACCTTGCTGTTGTTTTGAAAAGGTGTCAAGAAACTAATCTTGTCTTGAATTGGGAGAAGTGCCATTTCATGGTGAAGGATGGGATTGTTCTTGGGCATCATGTTTCCGCCAAGGGATTACAGGTAGACCGTGCTAAAGTGGTGGCAATTGAGAAGCTTCCACCACTGACCAATGAAAGAGGAGTGCGGTCCTTCCTTGGACAAGCCGGTTTTTACAGGAGATTCATTAAGGACTTCTCAAAATACTCTAAGCCCTTATCTCATTTACTTGAGAAGGATATTCCTTTTGTGTTTAATGATGAGTGTTTAACAGCTTTTCAAGTTTTGAAGGAGGCGCTTATTACTGCCCCTATCTTGATCACACCGGACTGGACGCAACCGTTTGTACTTATGTGTGATGCAAGTGATGTAGCATTGGGTGTGGTGCTTGGGCAGCTAAGGGAGAAGAAGTTCTGCGCCATTTACTACGCGAGTAAGACTTTCGATGCGGCACAGAAGAATTACATGGTAACTGAAAAGGAATTTTTGGCTGTTGTGTATGCATTCGATAAGTTTCGTCAGTATTTGGTTGGCATGAAGACGATTGTGTATACGGATCACTCAGCGATTCATTATTTGATGGAGAAGAAGGAGACGAAGCCTAGGATCATAAGATGCTACTGCAGGAGTTTGACTTGGAGATTCGGGATAAGAAAGGAACAGAAAATGTGTTGGCCGATCACTTGTCAAGGTTGGAGACTAGGGAGCATTGTGATAATTCTTTCGAGTATATTGAAGAGATGTTCCCTGATGAGAAGATCATGGCTGTGGCTGTTGAAGGTGCCGAGCGAGCATGTGTGGTTGCAGCACAAGGTATGGATCCATGGTACGCGGATTATGTTAATTACATTGTCATTGGTGAAATTCCAAGGGATCTCAACCGATATCAACTTGCGAAATTTCATAGGGATATTGAGACATTTATATGGTATGATCCGTTTGTTTATAAGATTTGTACAGATTCTATTGTCCGAAGATGTGTACCCGAGATGGAAATGGAAAGTGTGCTGGAGTTCTGCCATGCACAACCGAATGGGGGGCATTTCGGAGCGCAAAAGACTGCAGCTAAGGTACTTCAATCCGCTCTTTACTGGCCTACTTTGTTTAGAGATAGTGAGAGCTATGTGGCATCTTGCGATAGATGCCAGCGCATGGGTAATATAGGTAGGAGAGATGAGATACCATTGCAGCCTAGTATAGTCGTGGAGATATTCGATGTTTGGGGGATCGATTTTATGGGGCCTTTTCCCCCGTCGAATGGGTTTCTCTACATTCTTCTTGCGGTGGATTATGTTTCGAAGTGGGTGGAAGCAATTCCTACTCGTGTTAATGATTCGAAAGTTGTTTTATCTTTCCTAAAGAAATATATTTTTGCCCGTTATGGAGTTCCGAGAGCATTAGTTAGTGATGGAGGTTCCCACTTCGTCAATAAATTTCTGGAGAAGGTGCTTAAGGATTATGGTGGTAGGCATAGGGTTACTACACCCTATCATCCGCAAGCAAATGGGTAGGCGGAGGTCTCCAACCGTCAAGTAAAGCAGATTCTGGAGAAAGTGGTAGGAACTAATAGAAAAGATTGGGCTATGAAGCTTGATGATGTGTTATGGGGGTTCCGGACCGCTTACAAGACGGTGTTAGATATGTCACCGTATCAAATTGTCTATGGGAAGCCGTGCCACTTACCCGTAGAAATCCAACACAAAGCGTTTTGGGCTTTGCGTCGCTTGAACTTGTCCCTTAAGGATGTAAAGGAGTTGAGGCTAACTCACGTGAATCAATTGGATGAGTTTAGGAGTCGTGCTTTCAAGAATTCAGAGATTTATAAGGAACGAATGAAGAGGTGGCATGATTCTAAAATTTCGTACAAGGAGTTCAAGCAAGGAGATGAGGTACTACTTTTTAACTCTCGTTTGAAGCTTTTTGCAGGCAAGTTGAAGTCTAAGTGGACGGGACCGTTCATGATTCATCGAGCCTTAGAAGGGGGGAGTTATGAGCTTATTGACAAAGATGGAGACGTTATCATGGCGAATGGGCATCGATTGAAGCATTATAGGTCGCCGGATGATGCGTGTGTCATTTTTGATGATACCTTGATCTGATTTGGTACCGTCGTGACTCTTCGACATTAAACATGAGCGCTTGTTGAGAGCTTACTCTTCCGTTTTATTGCTTTATTTCTTTTGTGTGAGTAAGAAATTTTTATATTTAAGATGCTTACTAATCGGCAATTACATCTCTTTTCAAACTTAGTTTCGACTTGCGTTTTTACTAAGTTTGGGGGGGGTGTGATGTTATTACCTCATTGAAGCATTAAGAGTATAATCTTTTCTTTGTATTGTTTGTTAGGGGAGTTGGTTTTTGCGGCCATGTTGAAATTTTAATCGATTTTGATGTGACAATTTTTTATAATTTGCCTAATGTTCAGTGGTTTTTGGTTGTGTTTTCTTTTACGGAAATACTCATGAATGATATTATGTGGAACAATTTCTGAAGTTGTGCTCTAGATTGTACCTAATGAGGTTGTGTTGAAGCTTGAAGTATGTAGTGAATGAAGAACACTCAGTTTTGGAAATCAGGAGGTAGGTTCGACCAAGTCTAGGAGTGGTTCGACCAGAGCCGGAGGTCGAACAAAGGCAGAGGAAGTCGAACTGGCATTGAAATTTGTCCAGAGAGGAGGTTCGACCAAAGCCATAGTGGTTCGACCTGGTCAGGAGGTCGAACCTATGGTCGAACCTGTCAGTCGGAAGTACTCTGTTTTCCAGAAGAGGGGTTCGACCAATTCAAGAAAGGTTCGACCTGTTTAGCAAGTCGAACCTCTGGTCGAACCAAGAAGATCGTTTGTCCAGAAGAGAGGTTCGACCTCGCCATCCATGGTTCGACCAGTCCAGGTGGTCGAACCCGAGGTCGAACCAAGCCAGGTACGCGATTTAAGTTCGAATTTTCAGAGGGGTTCGATCATTTTTTCGAAACTTCAAACCTCGAACCCTCTTCGAACCTCTACACCCTTGCACAAATTCTTCAATTACACTTGATTTCACACCGATTACACAACATTACACCTTGAATTATCGATTCGGTCGCGGTTTTGGGCGGATTTCATCGCGAGTTAGGGCTGAAATTGCGTTTTTGGTTGTTTTGTGTTTTTGATCGGATATTCACCATGGGCAAGTCACAAGGTACATTTTTCCAACTCAATTACTCTAGGATTGAAGGTTTAGGTAAGAAATTTGATGTGAAATAGAGAATTGATGTTGAGTATGGTTGAATTTCATGGTGAATGTTGATATTTTGATTGGTTTCATATGAATTATTGTTTCTTGGTTTGTGGTTGATTGATTATTGATAGAACTTGGATTTTTATGTGGATTAATCAAGGGTATAGAACATACCATAGAATGAGCATGTTGATTTGGTTTGAAATTGATGAAATTGAAGTAGTTCATTAAGGGAAACATGTTGAATTTTTGATTGAATTGCTTGAATTGCTTAATGCATGCTTGTTGGTTACGTTTTGATGATTAAAGAAGGTGTAATTGAAGATGTTTTGAGAATGTTGAATAAGCAAGTGGTGTTGAGATGATAGTTTGTATGAATATGCATTGATACTTGAAGTCTTGAGTAGAGTATGTAATGTGCTAGTACAATACTTGCTTTCTTATCTTGTTGGTTGGATTGAAGTATTTGTTTTCAGGAAAGGGACAAGTATCAAGTAAAGGAAAAGGAAAAGCAGAGGAGGAGAGATCAAAGAAGAGGCATGACAGGCCTTCAAACTTGGACAAAGTGACAAGGAAACTGAGGCTACAAGACCGTTTACCTGATAACTTCAAGATTAGGATGCAAGGTTGGGATGAGATTAAAGAGAAGTGGGAAGAAGTTTCAGACAAGATAGCTCGCACTCGATACCAAGATGATGAAGCGATGAGGATAATGAGAATAGGGGATGATATATTTTGGATGTTTGATCAAGTAGGGATCCGAAGATTCATGGAGTTGAGGAGGCCGACGTACTTCCATGTTACAGCGGAAGTGTTTTGTTCGTTTGAGATGGAGAAGGACCCGCTTGGATACCCCTATCGGTGTACATTTTAGCTTGGTGGAGTGAGTAGGAGATGGACGTCTGAGGATTTCAACGAGCTGTTTGAGACACCTTTGGAGATCCCTCGTTTAGAAAGTGCTGCATTCAGTGTAAAGCGATTTTGGAGGGAGATCACTGGGGAGATTCGTGATTACAAGACCAGACAGGCTCGTGCTTCCACAATAAAGAACCCTGTCTTGAGGTACATGGACCGCATCCTGAGCAACACGTTGTTCGCCCGCTCGGAGGGGAGTGTTGTGTCTAGAGGAGAGTTATATGCCTTGTGGTGTATGTTGAATGGAGTGAAGTTCAACGTTGGAGCTTATTTTATTGCGCAGCTGAATCGATTCAAGACCATTGGTTTTCAAAAGGTGAATATTGGAGGGTTATTGACGATTTGGCTGAGCATTACAACTTGGACCTCACCGGCATTACACCAGTAGAAGGAGAACCCGATTTGATTATGAGCACGTGCGCGAAGGGAGGGTTTGCCCATTTTAGAAATGGAGATTGGTTTTTCACGAGAGGTCTCAAGCCTTTCGAATTTATGTTCCCCTTCGACGTGAGCAACTTGACAACTATTCGGGAAGCAAGGAATAGGCTAATGAATTCTCTAGGACACACCGCTTTATCCGTGGCAGCGAAGTCGGGTGGTGATTGGAGAGCGGTAGCACAGATGTGTGCTGAGGGAAGGATGGCTGAGTTACAGCAGATTGTTGATCGAGGAGAGTTCCGTCCACCTCAGCCGCAGCAGTCTGAAGAGGAGGATCAGGTTGATGAATAGCCGGAGATGGAGATTCCGGAAGGAGAGCAGCATGATGCGCCTCAGCATGCTCCAGGACCGCAGCAGCGGCGAGCAGTTCCAGGTACTCGGGAGCAGCTTCGCTTGATTCATGAGCAGCTGATCGCGGTGGTAGCTGCACAGCAAGAGACGAACAGGCAACTCGCGCTCGCTAACGCCAACTACGCCACGCTGAACGAAAGGTACTCTGCCTTGGATGAGCGTGTTGGTAGAGTGAGTAGTCGAGTGGATATGATGGATAAACACATTACCAGTCTGTGCCGAGCTGTGGAAAATAGAATGGATGAGGATGACGATGATGATGAGGATGATGATGCTCCTAGGGAGTAGTTTCAGGTTTTCTTTTGGTTTCTCCGATTCATCTTATCTCCCATTCTTCTTTTATTTTTACAGATTAGGGTGTGATTCATGTGTGAGTGGCATGTACTTGATATAGTTGATCTTGTATCGTTGCTCTGTATATGGGTTATTGATTATGTGCACTCATATGTTTACGTGTTTATTTTCATTTGGAAAGAGCATGAATAATTTGTTAAGTATATGGAATTCATGAGGAATTGATTTTGATTATGTGCTATGAGGAGTATTAGGAATTGATTACCTATGTGAGGATTTGAGCCTTTATCATTATTAATCATGATAGTTTATTCTTGAGAGAATCATTCATATGAACGTATTCTAGAACTTGGCTTGGAGTCTTGTGTGAAACTTACAATTGATGAAATATTAGGATATGATCTTAGGCCATTTTTGATTAATTGAGTCACTTAGCCAAATTTCACCTTTCCTAATGATCTTATAAATCTTTGGTAGCCCTGTTTGAGCCTTTTAAAAGCTTTTTCTTTGGCAAGCCAAATATACGAGCCTTAATTACCTTATTTGAGCTTTGAAAATACCCTATTCATTGGTAGAGAGAATAAGGTGAATAAGTGTGGAAGAAACAAAGGGAAGATAGAATGAGGTTCAGTAAGAAAAGTGCATGGTTAAATCTTGTTAGGGATAGTGCCTGAAATTGGTACCCCGCATTGCTAATACATAGGGCTTGAAGTTTCTAAGAAACAGCCGAACGATGTTCGAGAAGGGTAGTGCCCATAACTGGTACCCGAGCAATTAAAAGAAGAATGATGTTGATGCAAGGAAGAAAAGGAAATTTGATAATTGCAAGTGCAAGAGAAGAATTGGAGGAGAATATGAAGCCGAATGAGAAATCAAGAACCTCCAAGGTAACTCTCTACTAGTGTATTAAGTTACTATGACCAAATTTTCCTACCCTTTCCAAAGAGCAAACATTACAACCTTGAAACAAGTCCTTTGTGATCCTAGTATTAATCTAATGTAAGTTGATTTCTGAGACCTTTGCCAAGCTTATGGTTACGCGTGAATATGAATTGATATGAGTGTTTATACTAGCCTATAGTGCCTCACGCACGAGCAAAAGAGAGTAAAGACTTATCTTGTCAGTGAGATTACTTAGTGCTCCGAATGGTGTGTGATTGGAGTGATTTTACATGAGTGACATATTTGATGCAAGTAATTCTTGTTTGATTCAATGAAGTGGCATGTGTAATATGTGTTTTACTTGATCTTGTTGAATTATACACGACTCCTGTGGTTTAAATTGGTTGCCTCGGGACGAGCAACATGTAAGTTTGGGGGTTTGATGAGTGTGTAAATTCACAAGTTTGGCGCTATGTTTTGTGCTAGTTTTGGAGAGTTTTGATGTGGAAATAGGTGGAAAACCTATATATATTGTGAAATAGCATGAATCAGGTGTTAGTGGAGCTATTTGAGTGTTTTCTTAGCAAAAACGGAGTGAAAGGGCCAAGAATCGAAGAGACGGAGTCGAAGCCACGCGAATCGCCCAAGAAGTAGGTGGGTTCGACCTGGCTGGAGGAGGGTTCGACCTCTCCAGCAGGTCGAACCAACGTTGCTGGACATACAAAGATGGGTTCGACCACGACTCAGTTGGTTCGACCTGGCCATCAGGTCGAACCATGGTCGAGCCGGTTTGCAAGAAGGAGGATTCGACCACGATGTTGGGGTTCGACTTGCCAGTTGGTCGAATCGGGAGCAAGAGTTGTCCAGTGCTGAGGTTCGACCTGGGGTTCGACCAAGGCCTAAGTGGTTCGACCTGTCCAGAAGGTCGAACCTGTGCAGAATTCTTCCAGTAGTGGGGTTCGACCTGTGGCTCGGGGTTCGACCTGCTTGACGTGGTCGAACCTGTGTGCGAGAACTTACCTTATCTGGATTTTCAAGGCCGAAACGCGTGAGATCACTTAGGAAGCCCATTCCAAGCCCTAGAGACGTGATTACAAGTATAAAAGGAGGCTCATACAGAGAATAAAGAGAGCTTTTGATCGTCAATCATAGGAGAGACAAGAGTAGAGGTGGTGATCCATCCGGAGGGCTATGATAGAGGTTCGCTGAAGGTTCAAGTAAGAATGATTAATCTAACCATGATTGTTCCTAGATCAATCATGGGCTAGAACCACCTTGGTAGTTCTAGGGTTATGAAAGTTTCATGATGTAATTCGTGTTTCGTGTGTAAAACTCCGTACAACACTACCTGTGGTTTGTTTTATATAAGATTGCATATTTAATCCATACTCATAGTTGTTTTGTGCATCAATGATTGTTGTGTAGAGTCTGAATACATGACATGGTTATTGATTGAGTGCGTTCACTACTGAGCAGGGTTTATCGTTATAATTCTAAGTGAAGGAATTCCGAAGTATTATTAGAACTGTCTTATATGAATATTCATGAATTGAATTGAATTCGGGTTGATGAATAGGATGAAGAGTATAACTTTATAGTACCTAAAAAGGGAGATCAAATCGGGTTAGATTCTAGACGTAGAAGATAATTGATTATGATAGTACCTAGAAAGGGGGGTGAAGCATATCTCTTGCTCCGATGTTATTCACACGTGTCAAGCGCATATTTACTTGTGTCTATAGAGTAAACTTGCATGGTCTAGTGATGCGTCCACAAACCACAGGGCAGAGTCGAACACCATCACACGAAAATACGAATTGCTAGTGAAACTGGATGTCCCAACGAACTACCTATCATTCTTATTGATCACAACTCACTTCTCTCTACTTTTGCTATTTCTTTTGTTATTTCGATTAGAAGTTACTATCCATTAAACCTTTACAATTACCAACATAGTCTAAAATATACTAGAAGATTATAAAATTGATATTTATCCATCCCGTGGGTTCGATATTGTAACTTGGTCATCTTCGCGACTACAATTGATATCCTTATACTTGAGGATTAATTTGTGTGTTGAGAAAACCCCTATCAACTACCCCTAAACAAGAATTAACCATATTCTTTTCATCCAACCATATTCTATCTTCCTTTTTCTTCTTGCAACACTTACTCACCTAAACTCTCTCTACTAATGAATAGGTTAATCAAGGCTCAAGTAAAGGTTTATAAGGTTATTTACTTTGGCTACCAAAGAAAAGGTTTTTTAATGGCTCAATGGGGCATCCAAAAGTTAATAAGATCATTAGGAAGGACAAAATTTAGCTAAGTAGCTTAATCACAAAATAATGGCCTAAGATCATGTCCTAGCAATTTATCAATCATAAGTCTCACCCAAAACTCCAAGCCAAGTTCTAGAATACGTTCATATGAATGATCCTCTCAAGAATAAAACAATCATGATCAAGCATGATTAAAAAGTCTCAAATCCTCACATAGGTAAATAGAATCCTAAGTACTCATAACACATAATTAAGATCAATTCCACAAGAACTCCACATACTTATCAAATTATACATGCTTTTCATCAATAGAAATTAACACATGAACATATGAATGCATAAATCAATAGCCCATAAATCGAATCAACCATACAAGTATCTCTACAGCCCAACTCATGCATCATAGAAGGACGAAATTAAGAACACACTTTCCTGGCTTGGTTCGACCTTGATTCGACCTGTGGAAGAGGTCGAATCAACTTTATCGTGGTCGAATCAACATTCTGAACACCTTCTCCTTTGGTTTGGCTTGGGTTCGACCTGCTGACCAGATCGAACCATATCAGCTTAAGTCGAACCACCCTTCTGTAAGTTTCATGTCACCAGTTCGACCTTGGTTCGACTTGCTGAACAGGTCGAACCCATCGTGGTCGAACCGTACTTCTGGAATTCTGCTATCACTGGTTCGACCTTGGTTCGACCTGTTGATCTGGTCGAACCAACTTGCATGAGGTCGAACCACCTCTCTGGACAACTTTTTCACCATGGTTCGACTTCCACTGTAGGGTTCGACCTCCTGGCACTGGTCGAACCTACCCCCTGGAAGCTCCAAAACACGTGTTCTTCAATCCCTACACACTTCAAACTTCAAAACAAATCATTACCAACTAGAGCACAACTTCATCAAGAATTGGTTCTTTAAAAACTTATCAATCATGAGTAACTCCGCAATCACACAAAATACAAAACAACAAAACACCACGGAACATTAGGCAAGTTACAAAAAATCGACACATACAAACCGGTTAAAGTTTTAAATATGCCGCAAAAAATTAACTCCCCTAACAAACGTCATAAAGAAAAGATTATACTATCGGTGCTTATCAAGGTAAGTACATCACACCTCCCAAACTTAGTAGAAACGATAGTCGAAACTAAGTTTGTAAAGAGATGTAATTGCGATAAGTAAGCACCTCAAATATAAAAATTTCTTACACACACGAATGAAATAAAATAATAAAACAGGAGGAAAAGCCCCCAACAGGCACTCATGTTTAACGTCGGAGAGTCACGACGGATTACCGCTTAGAAGACTACTTGATCAGAGGATGATCATGTCGCATCCTCACCTTCCATTACTTTCTCCCCCTCTTATCATCCACACTTTCCACCTTACCATTCTTATGCACCATATGATTAGTAGAATCTCCTTTCTCAAACTTTCTCTTCTCATTCCTGTCAATCTTCCACTCAATTTTGGAATAACTCCTATCTCCATCAAGATCAAAGTCAGGATAAGAACGAGAGCAAGGACTTTCAAATTTGCTGATATCCGGTGGTAAGTTAGGAGGCTTCAAGTAGGTATCATCTTCTCTTCCTTTGTCTACAGTCAGCACATCACCTTTCTCGCTCACAAAAATATGATCATTAGAATTACCTTCATCCCATGGCTGTGTAGACTCCTTCGGATCAATCTTCCTATTGAATTCCGAATCACCTGATGGATCTGTTTCATTATCACCAAGATAAGCATACGTCAAGTGTTCCGGTAACGGTTTTAGCTCCTCTTTCTTTTCTTCCATCGGAGTGCTCTCGTTATCCAAAGGCAAGTACTTCCTAGACCCTTTCGCTTCTTCAACCTTAGCTTTCTCCAATTCATACCTAGCATCACCCAAAGCAAGTAAGTTCTCAAGATATTCAATACATACCTCGTTGGAGAGTCCGTCAAGCTCCATAGTGGGATAAGTAAGAGACTCCATCAAACATGTCTCAAGAGGATCCTTTGACAGGATCAGAAACATATCCTCCTTCACAATCTCCTCTACCACGTAAATACTATAACACTGCGACTCCATGGGCATCTTCATTGCTTAGTCCAAGTTGAAAAGAACTTCTTCTTTGTCCATCCGCAATCTAAGATCTCCTTTTTGAACATCAATCATAGCTCCATCAGTAGTAAGGAAAGGTCTCCCCAAGATTAATGGGATATTATCCTTGTCATCTTCCATCTCTAGCACAAGAAAGTCCACAGGAAAGACTAGCTTCTCCACTTTGACGAGAACGTCTTCAATTATACCTTTTGGAAACATCATCGACCTGTTCGCCAATTGGAAAACCACCGTTGTAGGGGTCAACTCCCTTAAACCAAGCCTCTGAAAGATGGAAAACGGCATCAAATTGATGCTTGCCCCTAGACCGCACAAAGCTCGCCGTGCCGGCCCCTTTCCGATCTCACATAGAATAGTGAAGCTCCCCGGATCCTTCATCTTTTGCGGCAGCTTCCTTTGAATGATTGAGCTACAATTCTTAGATAAATTCACTGTTTCAATTTCGGTTAAGCTTCGCTTCTTCAACAATATGTCTTTAAGAAATCGGGCATAGTACGACATCTCCATGATTGCCTCTGAGAAAGGAATGCTCAAGCTTATCTTGTTCATTATCTCTGAAAATTTCTTGAACTTCTCCTCCAATCCCTTCTTCACAAGCTTGTAAGGAAACGGCGGAGGTATCTTTGTTTTGGGAATCCTCCATTCATCACGATCAATCTTCTCCGCTTTCTCCTTTTCGGCTCTCAATCGCTTGGCTCTCTCCTACTTTTTCTCAGCTATTATCTCTGTACTTTGCTCATTCCGAACTACTGGAGTAGCATCAACATCATCGAGAGTGTTCGGAGTAGCAACAGGCAACTTCTGGATGGGTTCGACCAGGGTTCGACCTATGGATCAGGTCGAACCAGGCATGTAATGGTTGAACCGCTCTTCTGGACAACGGCTCTCTTTTTGAATTTGAGGTTCGACCTGGGTTTGACCTGTTGAGTAGGTCAAACCACGGCTACCTAGGTCGAACCGACCTACTATACTCCTTCCGCCCTCCGGTTCGACCAAGGTTCGACCTGTTTGATAGGCCGAACCATGTCCGTCGTGGTCGAACCGTTGCTGTGACAAAACAGAGTGCTCCAAGTTATGCGGTTCGACCTGGGTTTGACCTATTGGATAGGTCGAACCATTATTGATTTGGTCGAACCGGTGTTCTGGAAAAATAGAGTGCTCCGAATTGTCAGGTTCGACCATGGTTCGACCTGTATGCCTGGTCGAACCATTTGCATTTTGGTCGAACTGATGCTGCGATTCTTCCTGATCGTGTCCAGTGCGTTGGTTTGACTTCCCCTGTATGGTTCGACCTTCAATGTTGGTCGAACTATGGTCGAATCTTGCCCTAGACATGTCCAAATTTGATTTCGGCCTAATAGGTCCCTCGTACTGCGTTCCCGACCTCAATGTGATGGCGTTGCAGGACCTTGGATTTTTAATACTTTGAGATGGGAACTTCCCCTTTTCAAGAGTTTGAGTAAGCTTGTTAACACTTCCTGCCATCTCCCCCATCAGCAGGTCCTTCACCTGTTTAGATATAACCTCATAGTTTGCATTGATTTTCTTTTCAAGTTTGGCCTCAAGGCGGTTAACTCTTTCATCGTTCTTGGCCATATACCTGTTCACAGTATCCTCAAAACCCGGTTTTCCTTCTTCTACTTTAGCACCCGGATCAACACCCATCGGAGGTTGAATCGCATTATTCGGATTGCTCCATGAGAACTCCGGCCTACTAGGCTGTTGATAACCACCCGGGGGACCACGATTATTAAAGTTTCCTCGATAGTTCCCTTGGTAGTTCCGGTTTCCTTGATCTAGATACCTAGTCCCTTGAATGCTTTGACCCATGGCATAGTGTGCCTCTTCCAACTCCTCTTGGATTGGTCCATCATTCTTCAACTCCTGCTGCATGATTGGTACGCGCTGAGATAATTTGCTGATTTGCTTCTGTTGGGATTCAAGTAGCTTGTTGATATTGGACAAGCTAGAGACGATCTCATCCTCTCTACTTGTTTTCACCATTGCTTATTCAACCTGAGCTACCTTCCCAAGAACATAAGTACCTCTAACTCTATCAGTTGGCCAATCCCTCGAATTCATCGAAATATCTTCAAACAACTTCTCGGCGTCTACGGATGACTTTGTAAGCAACGCTCTATTAGAAGAAGCATCCAATAACACTCGTGAATCATAGTCCAATCCATTGTAGAATATACTGATATATTGAGCTTTAGATAGCCCATGTTGAGGACACTTCCTAAGCATGTCCTTGAATCTATCCCATGCTTCATGAAATTTCTCACCTCCACCGATAGCAAATTGGTTAATGTCTTGCTTCATCTTAAACACCTTTGAAGGTGGCATATACCTCTCCAAGAACCTTAACTGCAGTTGCTCCCAAGTGGTGCACTCAGTTGCATTGATAGTGTCGTACCAATCTCTCGTCTTTTCAGTAAGCGAGAATTTGAACAAGAGGATCTTCCTAGCATCTTCATGTTCTCCTGCATCTTTTTGAGTACTTGCATAGCCCAAGAACTTGTTCAGATTCTGCTGGGATCCTCGAAAGACCCTCCTAAAAAGGAGTTCCTTTCTATCAAGCTAATAAGATGGGGATGAAGATCGAAAGCTGCATTAGTTCCCCTCGCTCCTAGAAGCCCAAAATTTCCAGCCCCATTATTTCTGAAAACCTCTCGGATGGCTAGATTATCCAGATTCACTGCCATGTTGACTGTCTCTACTCCCGAATTAACTTCAGTTGTAGCTTCAATCGTCTGCGAAATCTGCTCGTCAACTTCAACTCCAAAATTCAGAGCTTCAGTTGGATCAATAGTCTTTGCCTTGCTCTTCTTCTTCTTTTTCTTTCTTGACGATGCTCCGATTTCAGGATTATAGGGTTCAAGTTCACCTTTCTTTGATCTCGTGAGCATACACCTAAAAAGAACTAGAATTAAAACATCAAAACAAGATAAATAGCCCTAATAAACTAGAAATAACAAAAAGATATTCTACGCCGTCCCCGGCAACGGTGCCAAAAACTTGATGTGGTGTTTTCTCAATACACAATTTTAATCCACAAGTATGAAGGATATCAATTGTAGTTTCGAAGGTGACCAAGTTAAATATCGAATCCACGAGACGAATAAATATTACTTTAGTTATTTTCTAGCAATTATGACTATGTTGAGAATTGTAATTGTTGGTTCGTAAACTAATTAACAATTAAAATAGCAAATAAATAACAAGAACAAGAGAAGAGTTGTTGTGATCAAATAAGATGTTAGGTAGTTCATCAGGCCATCCAGTTTCATTCGTTAATTCATACTTTCGTGTGTCGATGTCCGACTCTGCATTTTGGAATATGGACGCATCGCTAGACCATGCAAATCTATTCTATAGACACAAATAGATGAGCTTTTGACATGTGTGAGTATCCTCAGAGCAAGACGTATACTTTACCTCCCTTTCTAGGTACTATTATAATCAATTATTTCCCGTGCACTTAGTACTCTAACCCGATTTGATCTTCCTTTTTAGGTACTATAAAGTTATACTCTTAATCCTACTTGTTAACCCGAATTCAATTCAATTAACAAATATTCGTATAAGACGGTTCTAAAAAAACCTCGGAATCTCTTCACTTAGAATTATAACAATAAACCCTGCTCATTAGTGAACGCACTCAATCAATAACCATGTTATGCATTTAGACTCTACACAATAATTATTGATGCACAAAACAACTATAAGTATGGATTAAAAATGTGCAATCTTATATAAACTAAACCACAAGTAGTGTTGTACGGAATATACACACGAAATACAAATCAACTCATGAAACCTTCATAACCCTAGAACTACCAAAGCGGCTCTAGCCCATGATTGATCTAGGAACAATCATGGTTAGATGGACCAATCTTACTTGAATCTCCAGCGGAACCTAAAAGCTCTCTTGTATTGTGTATTCGTGATTGGTGATTGGTGATCTTCGTGATTTTATGACGTCTTCCTTGACTGCATGAGCCTCCTTTTATACTTGTAATCACGTCTCTAGGGCTTGGAATGGGCTTTACAAGTGATCCCATGCATTTTGGCCTCAAAAATCCGGATAAGGTAAGTTTCCGCATGATGGTTCGACCTCAGCAAACAGGTTGAATCACTGGCCGTAGGTCGAACCACAGGTCGAACTCACTTATTGGACAATTTCTGCATTTGGTTTGACTTCTTGTACAGGTTGAACCCCTCGAGTCTTGGTCGAACCACGCTACTGGACAATTTTTGCTCTCGATTCGACCAACCGTCAGGTCGAACCCCCAACGTCGTGGTCGAATCTATCTTCTCGTGAACTGGTTCGACCATGATTCGACCTGATAGATAGGTCGAACTCCTTGAGTCGTGGTCGAACCCCTCTTCTGCCGCTTTGCATTGCTGGTTCGACCTGCTAGAGAGGTCAAACCCTCCTCCAACAGGTTGAACCCACCTCTCTCCTTGGCGGTTCGTGTGGTCTCGACTTCGTCTCTTTGATTCTTGGCACTTCCACTCCGATTTTGCTATGAAAACCACTTAAATAGCTCCACTAACACCTGATTCATGCTAATTCACAATATATATAGGTTTTCCACCTATTTCCACCTCAAAACTCTCCAAAACTAGCACAAAACATGATGCCAAACTTGTGAATTTACACACTCATCATTCATTCTTAAGATCCTCGAGGGTGGCATGTATATTTTTAAGAACTTCTGCTGCAGTTGGTCCCATATAGTACAATCTGTGGCATCAAGAGTCTTATAACAATCTTTTGCTCTATCAATTAAAGAGAACTTGAATAGGGCGATTCGTCAAGCATGATCATTAGGTCCAACACCCTTTTGAGTGTTAGCATAATCAAGGAATCTTCTGAGATGCGATATAATTCAAATTGACCTCCAGAAAAAGGATTCTTATCTACCATGTTAATAAGAACGGGATGTATCTCAAAATCATCATCTTCCTCCCTTGCTCCTATCAACCCTATGTTACCAATTCCATAGTTCGTGAAAATTTTACGTATGGCAACATTATCCGGATTTTGCCTTGCTCCGGCCTTATTTAGCTCAATGTGTTATTCCTTCTTTTGTTCCTCTCCTTTTCCTAGTGCACAAGTACATCAGAAAAATATAAGGTTAGTTAGAAATAAATAATCACAAATAAAAATCTTAATAAACTAGAAATAATAAAATCAATAATAACACTGTCCCCGACAACGATGTTAAAAACTTGATGCGCATTTTCTTTGCACGCAAAATTAATTCCTAAGTATTAACGGTATCAATTATAGCTTAAGCAAGCGATCAAGTTAAATATCGAACCCAAAGGATGGCGTATTATCAATTTAATTATTTACTAAATTAATTAGGACGGAAGGCAATAACGCTTAAGGTTGATTATCTAATAACTAATATCTTGAAAATAAAATAATAAATAAAATAAAATAGCACTAGAAGAATTCGAAAATGACTCAAGTAGGAGAATAGGTAGCTCTAGGGTAATCCAGTTTCACTCATTAATCTCTCTTTCGTGTATCAATATCCGACTCTGCGTTGAGGAATATGGACGCATCACTAAGCCATGCAAATATACTCTATAGACACAAGTAAATATGCGTATAACACATGTGAATAACGTTGGAGCAAGAGATATAATTTCACCCCCTCTTTCTAGGTACTATAAAATTAACCTCTTTATTCTACTTATTAACTCAAATTCAATTCAATTAATAAATATTCATATATGACAGTTTTAATGAAGCTTCGGTGTCCCCTCACTTAGAATCATAACATGGAATTCTGCTCAGCAGAGAACATACTCAATCAATAACCAAGATATATATTCAGACTCTATATAATAGTTAATGATGCATAAAATAACTCTAAGTATGAATTAAAAATGCATAGTCATATATAAACTAAACCACAAGTAGTGTTGTACGGAGTATACGCACGAAAGTTCAATTAACTCATAAAAACCTTCAAAATACTAGATCTACCAAAACGGTTCTAACCCATGATGTTGCGAAGAACAATCATGGGTGTTGGAAAGATCTTACCCATAGTTTGGAAAATCACAAGATAAATTAGGAAACAAATTAAATCCTAGATGTGGGAGTAGTCGCGTCCTTCTCCATCTTGAATCCTCCTCTTGGTTCTCTTCTTGATTCCACAGATGAATCTTCAAAGTGATGGATGGATGGAGGAAAGGATGTGGATGATGGTTGGGGGGTGATCCCCCATTGCGGGGTGTAGGATGATTGTGTTGTGGTCACATGAATGATGATGTGATCTGCATCCTCTTTTATACTTGTAAGCTCTCCTTATGGACCTTGGATGACATTTTCTTAGAAAACATGAAATATACACATTGGGGTGTAAAAATACGGATCTGCTGCTGTTTAGGTATTTGGTTCGATCATGGTTCGACCTTCATGACTGGCCGAACCAGAGCTGTCGTGGACGAACCAGTCTGAATCAGCTTGCGCTGTCTCACCGTTTCGCGTATAATTTCCACATCCAAGCTCCGATATGAGTTATTCTTGCTCTCATGTGATCCTCTCTTCCTTGACTTTTTATAAATGTAAAGAACTCATAGAAACTCCAACAATTATGCGACTTCACCATTTTGATCATAACCTTCTCATTTGGATTGCAATTGAGGTGTTCTTTATGCCAAAATGATCCTATCTTCAGTGGTTTTCCAAAAATGTATCACAATTTCAATTCCAAGCTCTAAAGGAATACAGAAAATTCATACAAGCTGGACTTGCATTTTTTATCATTCATACACAAGTCGCACCTTTTCTCCAACTTTGCACTTTTGATCTTTTTTACATCTAAAAAACAATAAAACATCTCAAGTGCACCTTTTTCTCACATATGTTGAATATAAGACACTTGTGCTAATATATAACAATAATTCCCATCTTAAAAGTGTTAAATTTGACACTAAAACACGCTTATTTTCACTCTCATCAATACTCCCTCCATCGCGTTAATGTTTACGTTTGCTTTTTACATGGATATTAAGAGATATAATATTTTAATGTGTAGTGAGGTGAGAGAAATTATTTAATGTTAAGTGGGTTGTTGTATTAGTAGTGTATGAGCCCTACAGGGAATAATTAATTGTTTTGTGTGTGCTCATCTTGACAAAAAAGAAACATAATCCTTAACGTGGGATGAAGAGAGTATATATTATTGTAGGAGTAAAAGGTTGGAGGGATATGTGTAGGTACCTGTGGGGGGTGTAGGGATTGGTTAGTTGGGTGAATAAAATATGATAGAAGGAATTTGAGGGAGAGAACAAGGTTTGGGATACACTTTCAACTTTATTGGTTGTATTTCTTCCACTTCAAAATAGTACATCACATCACCTATTTATACTAATCAAGAGTACAATGTCAAATACTCTAGATGATTCCACACTACTTCCATCTAGATATTTCTCCTATTTAATCACATTTTCTTCTAGTTAATTATATTACTACATTAATCTAGATTATTCTTTAAATATCCATGTGCTCAAATGCTAGAAGTTTCTAGTTTTACTTACATCTCAATCAATCTAGAAAATTCACAACTTCTCAATTTTTTTAGATTTCTCTTCATCTCACATGAAAATTAAGTTTACTATCCAAAACCCCCTCTTAAACTTGATTTTGCATTCCAAGCAAACTTCGTAGTCTTGCAAACTCTTCATACTTGAGCGGCTTTATGAAAATTGAGCGGCTTTGTGAAAATATCAGTTACTTGGTCTTTTGATTTCACGTACTCTACTTGAACTTCTCTCTTTGTAATGCATTCTCTGATGTAGTGGAAGCGATTGTCTATGTTCTTGCTCCGATTATGGAATATCGGATTCTTTGGCAATGCAATCGCCGACTTATAATCCACACAAATTCTCATAGGATTCTCTTGTGTCCATCTAAGCTCTCGTAACAAACTCTTGAGCCATATAGCATGGCAAACACTGGATGTGGCGGCTACATACTCGGCTTCATATGTAGACAATGTGACAATTGGTTGCTTCTCTGATATCCAAGTGAAAGCGATGTCTCCCATGAAGAACACAAATCCACGTGTACTCTTTCGATCATCATTATCTCCAGCCCAGTCACTATTACTATAGCCCACAAGCTCATAGTTATTAGTATTTGAATAAATTAGGTCATAGTTGAGCGTACCTTTGAGATATCGAAGAATTCTCTTTGCTGCCTTCAAGTGCATTGTAGTCGGATGCTCCATAAATCTACTCACAAGCCCTATTGCGTAGAGAATATCTGGCCTCGTGCAAGTTAAGTACCTTAAGCTTCTAACCAAACTTTTAAAGAGCATCAGATCCACATTTTCTCCTCCTTCATGCTTAGATAATATACTTCCACATTCCACTGGGATGTTGATTGCTTTGAAATTTTCCAATTTAAACTTCTTGAGGATCTCCTTCGTATAACCTTCTTGTGTGATGAAGATTCCTTCCTCAAGTTGCTTAACTTCAACTCCAAGATAATATGCCATGAGCCCAATGTCAGTCATCTCAAACTCTTTAGTCATGGCCTCCTTGAATACCTCGAACATCGTTGTGTTGTTTCCTGTGAATATAAGATCATCCACATACAAGCACACAATTAAGACATCATCACCTTTGATTTTGACGTAGAGGGCATGTTCATGTGGGCACTTGGTGAAATCATTCTCCTCCAAGTACTTGTCAATCCTTCTATTCCACGCCCTTGGTGCTTTCTTTAATCCATACATGGCCTTCTTCAACTTCAACAACTTTTCTTCTTAACCTTTCACTTCGTAGCCTGGTGGTTGCTTGATGTAGACTTCTTTATCAAGAACACCATTCAAGAAGGCTGACTTCACGTCCATTTGATAGATTTTCCATTTGTTTTATGCTGCAAATAAAATTATTAGCCTGATAGTTTCTAGTCAGGCGACAGGAGCGAATACCTTATCATAGTCAATTTCGGCTCTTTGACTATATCCCTTAGGGACAAGCCTTGCTTTATATCTCTCTACTTCACCTTTGGAGTTCTTTTTTGCTTTATACACCCACTTAACTCTAATGGCTTTGTAATCCTTTAGCAATACTACAAGCTCCTATGTGTCATTCTTCTTAATGGCCTTAATTTTCTCGTCCATTGCATTTCTCCATCTTTTGCTTTCTATAGCTTCCTCAAAAGTAACTGGCTCATAATCAGCAAACGAGCAAAGTAATGTGAGATCTTCTAACCTTGTGTCTTCATAGACCTCTTGTAGACTCCTTACTCGAGATATGCTTCTTTCATTTAAGAAAGATGGTGGCGAGTCTCCAACTTCTCTTGCCGGTGAAGCGGGTGGAGTTACTATCTCTTCACCTTCACCTGCTTGCTCCAAATCTTCTTCATCTTCAAATTATGGAGTTATAAAGTTGTGATCATTGATTTTGGAACTGAAATCCCAAGCACATTCCTCGTCGAACTCCGAATCTTGACTTATCACACTTTTCTTTGTGAGGGATTATTGATGAGTGTGTAAATTCAAGAATCTTGCACCTGAATTTGTGCTATTATGAGGTGTTTAAAGGTTGTAATTGGTTGTAAACCAATATATATTGTGTTAAGTCACGAATCAGGTGTTATTAAAGTCGTTTTGAGTGGTTTTTCACAGGAAATCAGAGTGGAAGTATTGGAAACTGAAGAACGAAAGTCGAAGCCACCCGTTTAGGATGAATTCGACCTCCAATTCGACCATCCCTTCTGGTCAAATTGGCAACAACAAGAACAGAAAGAGGATTCGACCACGATAGAGGAATTCGACCAGGGCATCTGGTCGAATTATGGTCGAATTGATCAGTGGCGAAGCCAATTTGACCATGCCATGTCAATTCGACCAGGGCATCAGGTCGAATTGAGCATCTGTGACTTACAGTAGGCCAATTCGACCTTCAATTCAGCCTGGGAAAGGGAATTTGACCTGTTTGGTTTGTCGAATTGAACGTCTAGGACTTACAGTAGGCCAATTCAACCTGGAGAAGAGAATTCGACTTGTTTATATAGTACACAATCTACTTGGAACACATGAGCAAGTGGGAAAGTAGTGCCCACATGAGCAAGTGGGAAGTAGTGCACAATTTACATGAACACATGAAGCACATAATATACAAATAGATTCCTAAAGTATAGAGGACAAGGAGAAGAGTTAAAAAGGAGATGCAAGGATAGCACAAAAGAGGTAACAAAGGAAAGAGGAGCTGCATGGACAACAAGAATAAAAGAAGTGTTGCAGGTGAAGCTGAGAGCGAGGAAAAAAAGAGAAAAGTGCTGCGAGAGGGAGCTGTCAAAGGGCAGCAAGCAGCAAGGAGACGGGCTGCAAAAATCAGCAAGAAGAAGAGGAGGAGGATGAACATGGAGATTCAAGTAAGATCAGTCCAAAGTTGATCTGCTGGATATTCATGGAGATTCGAGTAAGATCATTCCAACTAACCATGATTGTTCTTAGATCAATCATGGGGTAGAGCCTCTTCAGTAGTTCTAGGATTATGAAGGTTTCATGATTTAATTTGTCTTTCATGTGTAAACTCCGTACAACACTACTTGTGGTTTATTTTGTATAAGATTGTACATTTGTAATCCATGCTCACGGTTGTTTTGTGCATCATTAATTATTGTGTAGAGTCAGAATACATAACTTGGTTATTGATTAAGTTCATTCACTGCTAAGCAGGATTTTATATTATAATTCTAAGTGAAGGGATTACGAAGTCTTATTAGAACTTTCTTATATGAATACTTGTTAATTGAATCATATTCGGGTTAATAAGTAGGATAAAGAGTATAACTTCATAATACCTATAAAGGAATATCATATCGGGTTAGAGTACTAAGTGTATGGAAAATAATTGATACTGATAGTACCTAGAAAGGGGGTGAATTATATCTCTTGCTCCGAGGATATTCACACGTGTCATACGCATGTTTACTTGTGTCTATAGAGTGAATTTGCATGGTTTAGTGATGGGTCCATAAACCATAAGCCAGAGTCGGACACCGTCACATGGAAGATGAATTAATAAATAGAAGTGAATGATCTGTAGAACTACCTACTTTCTTACTTGATCACAACTCAATTATCTTCACTGCCTGTTTTAATTCAATTATTATTTTATAATTATTTGTTACTTAATCACAAAATCACAACATTTATAATTTCCAACATAGTCTTAATATACTAGAATATAATTAAATTGATAATTATCCATCCTTTGGGTTCGATATTCACTTGGTCACCTTTCGAGACTACAATTAATATCCTTCAGACTTGGGGATTATACGTTGAGAAAATGCCTATCAATTATATAACTTGTAACCTTTAGAGTTAGAGTCATACCCGATGAATATGTATGAATCACTCTTGTCGTCGAGCTTTCTTCTTGTCTCATCTGCCACGTGAGCATATGCTTTACTCCCAAATACTCCTAGATGAGCGATTTCGATCTTTCTCCCACTCCATGCTTCTTGTGAAGTCTTTCCCCATACACTCTGAGATGGAAAATGATTAGATAAGTACACCGCACATGCCACTGCTTCTGCCCAAAATTCTTTTAGAAGATTCTTCGTCTTCAACATGCTGCGCGTCATCTCCACTTTGGTTCTGTTCTTTCTTTCCGCATACCATTTTGTTCAGGAGATCTTGGAACAGTAAGGAGCCTCTGAATCCCGTTAGCTTCGTAATATGCCATGAACTCCTTGGATGTGAATTCACCACCTCGATCAATTCTTATGGATTTGATTTCTAGCTCACTCTTCTTTTCAACGACAACTTTAAATTTCTTGAAGGCTTCAAATACTTCTGGTTTCTGCTTTAAGAAATACACCCACATTTTTCTAGAATAGTCATCAATGAAGATTAGGAAATAATTGTTGTTGCCAAGAGAGCTTGGTCTGATTGGCCCACACACATCGGCATGGATCAATTCCAACGGCTTCTTTTCTCGCGAGGTTGACTCCTTTTGGAATGGCTTTCTAGCTTGCTTCCCGAGTATACATCCTTCACATAGTTGGTCGGGATGCTTGATAGATGGTAATCCTTTTACCATCTCCTTCTTTGATAACAACTCCAATTCTAAAAAATTTAAGTGTCCAAACAGTAGGTGCCATAACCAAGACTTATCCTTAAAGCAAGCTTTAAGGCATTTTGTCACATCATTCCAGATATTTAGTAGAAACATTCTATTCTATGACATTGGCACCCTTGCTATCAAATTATTTTCCTTATCTCTTATTGAAAGGTTATAATCTTTCAAGTGAATATCATAACCTTTCCCTAAGAGTTGTCCCATACTTAATATATTATTTTTCATATTGTGCACATAATAAACATTCAAGATGAAATCATGACCACCTTTTTTTAAGGTGATGTTTGATTCCGATTTAATCATCCGTATTTAGATTTAATAAATCTACTTAAATCTCTCCTATATTACACCTACATACCCTATTAATATTTATCCACCCCCTACCCTACATTATCTCTCCTCAATTAATATTTTTTCTTTCTTTCTCTTTCCTCTTCTCTCACCTCAATTAATACTTAATTTGACATAAAGTTTAAACTTACCCTACTTAAAACTTAAAACAAACATAACAAATATAGAATAACACTATTCACTGGTTTATTAAATCAACTTAAACCTAAATCAAACACTACCTAAGTGAATAAAAATTTTCCATTTTCCTTTCACTGGAATTTTAGATTCATCACCAAATGAAATATTTCCACTTACTGATTAATCCAGCTCCACGAACATGCTCCTTTTGCCACACATGTGATTGCTTGCTCTCGTATCAAGGTACCAAGTATCATCTTGTCTTTCAATTTTTCCTTTGTACGCCAAGATCACACTATCATTTTCTTCCTTCTTGTTCTCAATGAAGTTGGCCTTCTCTTGAACCTTTTGTTTTACTTTCCAACACTCGGAAGTATAATGACCAAATCTATCACAGTGATAGCATTTTATAGAAGATTTATCGTACCTCAATTTTTCGTTGCTCCTTCCTCGGTAAATTCTTTTCTCTCTCCATTATTTCCATAGCCCTCTCATCCACGTCCACGGCCTCGACCTCAACTTTATCCTTGACCATGACTTTCACCGCTACTTGGGCCTTCAACTTTCTCCTTTGTACTCACTTGCAATTTTAATAACTGCTCCACCATATCTTGCTTTTGTTTTTGTTTCTCTTCATAAACTTGCAACGACCCCATTAAGAGATCAATTGTCATCTCCTCTAAATTTTTAGTCTCCTCAATAGTCACTACAATATGCTCAAATTTGGGAGTCAACGAACGCAATATTTTCTCCATTATTCTAGCATCCTCTAATTTTTCACCATTTCTTTTCATTTGGTTAGAGACCGCCAAAACTCTTGTAAAATTATCCGAAATAGATTCGGACTCCTTCATATGTAGAGACTCAAATTCTCCTCTTAAATTTTGAAGGCGTACATTTTTAACTTGATTAGCTTCCTTACATGATACTTGGAGCTTGTCCCATGCTTTCTTGGAGGTTGTTGCACTCGAGATTTTCTCGAAATCATCATCTCCTAAAGGTTGGTAGATGAGGAAGAGAGCCTGCTTATCTCTCTTTCATGAATCTCTCAACTTATCCTTTAGTTATTGAGATAGTGTCGTCTCGTCTTCTGGTTGCTCGTACCCTTTCTCTACAATCTCCAAACATCATGAATACCTAGTAGTGCCTTCATCTTGATACTCCAATTATCAAAGTTGCTCTTGTTGAGCAAAGGGACTTGAAAGGATCAAAGGTTGTTAGCCATCTCTCACAGGAGACTCTTATGGCTCGGATACCACTTTGTAGGAGTAAAAGGGTGGAGGGATATGTGTAGGTATATGTGGAGGGGTGTAGGGATTGGTTAGTTGGGTCAATAAAATATGATAGAAGGAATTTGAGGGAGAGAACAAGGTTGGGATAAACTTTCAACTTTATTGGTTGTATTTATTCTACTTCAAAATGGTACATCACATCACCTATTTATACTAATCAAGAGTACAATATCAAATACTCTAGATAATTCTACACTAACTCCATCTAGACATTTCTCCTATTTAATCGCATGTTCTTTTAGTTAATTCTATCACTACATTAAACTAGATTATTCTTTAACTATCCATGAGCTCAAATGTTAGAAGTTTCTAGTTTTACTTACATCTCGATCAATCTAGAACATTCACAACTTCTCAATTTTTCTAGATTTCTCTTCATCTCACATGCAAAATTAAGTTTACTATCCAACAATTATTTCATTACACTTTTTATTCTCCAACCAAAATTGAATAATGGCAAAAATTTTGTGAGAGATCGTCTCACATAAGGGTCTAACGTATGCCCTTACGTGAAACAGATAAAAAGTGATAATATCATTATAACTTTTGCTATAAAATTTATCACTTTCACTATAAAATATCATCATATTTTATTTATACTATTGTTGAGAGTCAAAATTCACGTACTTTGAGCTCCGATTTCTGTGAGAATTGTGTACGATTTGGTCTTAAATTGAGATAAATCGGGATATATATGGAAAAGTCATGAATCAGGTGCTATTGAGGTTGTTTAAGCATAATTTCGTAGGAAAATAGATTAGAAGTACTAAAAATTGGAAGACACAAAATTTGAGATCCCGTTCAACCAGTTAGGGAGTCGTTTGACCAAAACCATTTTGGTCGAATAATGGTCGAATGGCGTGATATAGAGGTTCAGTGCACAGGTGGTCTATTCGACCGCTGTTTGACCAGAGAAAAGTTGTTCACCCAGTGCTATTTTGGTCGAACAACATCGCGTGAGTCCAGATCCATACGGTTTTACACCCCCAATGCATGTATCTGTATGTTTTCATCGGAAAAGCCCAGTAAAAGTTCATTAAAAGAGTCTCAAGTAAAAAGGAACACAATTAACATCCAAGAGAAGGACTATAGACACCATATCCATACTACACAACATCCAAATCTTACCAAGTAGAGATTCGTCTATCGAATCAAGTGGAGAATTAAGACGAAGATTCAAGATAGAGAAAAATATGACGACTCCCGTATCTTAATTTATCTTATAATTTTCTAAGATTTATGGGTAAGATCTATCTAAACACCATGATTGTTCTTCGCAACATCATGCGCTAGAACTGCTTTGGTAGTTCTAGAGTTAATGAAGATTTTACAAGTTAATTAACTTTCATGTGTATCCTCCGTATAACACTACTTGTGATTTATTTTATATATGATTATACTTTCTTAATCAATATTCATGGTCGTTTTATACATCTTCAACTGTTATATAGAGTCTGAATATATATCTTAGTTGTTGATTGGGAATGCTCACCGCCAAACAAGATTCCATGTTATGATTCTAAGTGAGGATATACTGAAACTTAATTAGAACTATTACATATGAATACTAGTTAATTGAATTGAATTCGATTTAATAAGTAGAATAAAGAGGGTAATTTTATAATACCTATAAAGGGAGATCATATCAGGTTAGAGTATCAAACGGCAGTGAAAATAATTGATACTAAAGTACTAAAAAGGGGGGGGGGTGAAATTATATCTTTTGCTCCAAGGTGATTCACACGTGTTACATGTATATTTACTTGTGTTTATAGAGTATATTTGCATAGTTAAGTAATGCGTCCATATTCCATAAGGTAGAGTAGAACAATATACGTGAGAGGGAGATAAATGTGTGAAACTGTTATCCTAGACTACATATTCTCTCACCTGATAAACTTACGTAATTCTCTGTTGCTTGCTTATTTTATTTGCTATTTGAATTATTTGTTTAGTCGATTAATAATTATTCCATCAATCTTTATTGCCAACTTAAGTCTTAATAAATTAGTTTATAATTTAATTAATAATATTTCGTCCTTTCGGTTCAATAAATAACTTGGTAGCTTATCTAAGCTACAATATCATCCTTTATACTTGGGGATTAATTGTGTGCAAAGAAAACGCTCAACAACTATAAATTATTTATGAAATAATTCAAATGCACCATTATCAATTTTTAATGGATTAAGTATCACTTTCATTAATAATGTTATCACTTTTTATCCGACTTACGTAAGGTTAGGGCTTACGTGAGACGGTCTCAGACAAGACTTGCTCTTAATTAATTTATATGTTATTTTAATAGTAAATATTAATAGATATATATTTGTCAATATATATATATATATATATATTTCTTTTTTAAAATCTCTTAAAATAAATATTACATATATTTATATTTATATTATAATTAATAATTATATATTAAGACTTTTTTTAACTCCTTAATCAATAAACTTTCCATAATAAATTTCACCATAAAAATAGAAAGTATCACATATTGATTTATCTGAATAAATATACATTATGTGGGATTCAAAATTTTTGAATATAAGTAACTTCCACATAAAATATATTCAATCATTCAACAAGTGAGATAAATTCTCACTTATCATGAAATGATTTTGAAATTACTAATACACAAAGATGATCTATTTGAAAATATCTTAAATAAATTCGTTGTTATATAATCAGTTAAATTGAATATTAATTTCCAAATCAATTTCTCCAACATAAACTTTAGTTTGGACATGGAGTTTTTTTAAAAAAAATACTTCATCCGTCCCGCGTCGAGATTTACGTTTTTTATTTTTGATTTATCCCAAGTTAAGATTTACATTTTCTTTTTTGTCAAGTGTGACCCACACAAAATAGTTATTTATTTCACATAGGGTCCACACACAACACTAATAAAATTATTCTCTACACATTAAATATTATATTTCTTAACCAACTATCTATTAAAATATTATATTCCCTCAGTCCCACATTAAATTTCATATTTTCTATTTTCGTCCGTCCCACATTAAATTGCACCACCTAAAAAAGAAAATATCATATCAATTCTCAACCTTAAAAGTACATCTCATTTACAAATTTACCAATCTAACCTAAAACACATAACATATTTTATAATTTAATTATCACCTAAAAATACTACAATACCCTCCAAAAGTCATTAAAGTTGGTCAACGATAATGTGGGAAGGAGGAAGTATTTTTTTTATCAATTTTATTGACTTTTGTAGAGTAATATAATTTTTTTAGATAATAAAAAATTATAAATTATATTGTGTGCGTTAGGTGAGAATAATAATTTTGAAATCAAGATGTATTTTTAGTTTATGACATTGATTTATTGTCATCATGGAATATTAGTGTGGAAAAAATTAATTTCTTAGCGCTACTTGAGAGCCATAACCATAGGCTTTATGGAAAATTAAAGTCTATTTTGATTTTTTGACCAAGGTCCAGTCATATAAAACCTTAGAAGTTTGAAGGATCATTTTGAGTGGACTTGTTCTATATTATTTCCTAATGTTATCATAACTGGACCGATGATTGAACCTGTCAAACGGTTCAAGGTTCAATCGGTCGTACTGTGGTTCAATAAAAAAAATTAAATTCACATATTTTTAATTATATTTTAAAATTACCATTAAAAAGTATATAATATAGATAAAATTACTTAACAAAATATAATTATAAGTTCAACCCAATTAACATGTAGTTTTTTTTACACAAAGCCCATAAAGCAATGCCCAATCTACCAAAATATAATATTAGAGTCAGTAGGGTTCGTCACATTTCCTCATTCTTGCGCTGCTCTCTCTCTCTATCACAAATCATTCCTGTACTGTACCGCTCCCTCTCTCTCACTCTCTCCCCCTTTTCCTCTCTCAGTTTAAAAATTCAACTACCTCATTCTCTTCCTTTTGTTTCACATCACAGTCTGAAGACTCAGAAAATTAGTTTCCTCCGATGATAATATCGCGTTAATTAGCAGTGGAGATTAAATGACAGAGGCAATGTTTTAGCGTTTCCTCCAACTTCTTGAAGAAATGGCTTTTCTCAGTTTTCTTCATTTTATTAAATCTGGCTGAGAATGTATGTATGTATATAGTGTGTAACTGTAAGTAATGTATTTTGACTTTCACTGAGATTTCAATCAATTTGAACAACATAGAAATGGAGATGTTTGGAATTTATTCTAGTTTTGAAACAAAACTGGCATTTCTGCGGTTCCACTGATTTTACCGGTTTTCCAATTTGACCGATCTCAACCAGTTCTTTCTAGTTCAATCATAAAATTGGTTATATATATGGTTGTTCTGGACCAATTCTGGCTTTAGTTTTCGATTCAATCGATTGAGCAGGCTAGTCTGGTCCGGTATTAGAAACACAAATATTTCCAACTAAAGATGAGGCCTACATGGTTCATGACACTTCGAAATATTCAACCTTTAGTTACAAATTCAAATTCGAATGTGTAACAGTTAAGTACAAACATGGCAGAGTCAAATATGAAACAACATGTAAAAACTGGTAACTACCAGTGTTAATTAGCCCTATTGAATGCAGTTATGACTGATGCAGGAAGATGAAATATGAGTGGAGTGATGCCTATAAATAGGACCATTCATCATTATTGCTGGACAATAAAAACAAAAATAAAATTTAAATACAACGAAATAGATGATATACATGAAATGCTTTGAAATACTTTGAGAGCACTCCATAAATATTCAAACTTTTAAATTTCTGCATACTAGTGAATGTTGAAAGTGAAAATTCATGTGTGTTTAGCCCTTATTTTATTAATAATTTAGAAATATTTGATCTTAATTTGGAATAATAATCTTATTTAGGAAATAATCAAGAATCAGGTACAATTATGGTAATTTATTTTTTTTTGCAGGAAAACATGGTGAAAGTATTCAGAGTCGAAAAAAGGGAATTTTTGGAAGTTCGTTCAATCCTTGTTCGACTAGCCATTCTAGCCAAACAAGGCTCTTGAATGTTCCAGTACGTGAATTTGATCTCCGAAGACCTATTTGACTAAAAGGCTAAGTTAAAAAAGCCCGTTCGACCTCTATTTGAGTCGAACGGGGTCTAACTTTTGTCCAAATCTATATTTTTACACCCTCAGTGCATGTATGTGTGTATTTTGACGTGAAAAAGGTTAAAAAGGTCACCTAGAATGTCCAGAAGTACAAAAGAACAACTTAGAAGAATGGAGAACACATAATTCATCATTCATCATCCTTCACGTACATAAGAGTCGTACGCTATCTTCTTCCTTATTATTCCCATTATACATTCCACCATCACTATGAAGATTCGTCTATTAAATTAAGAAGGAGAGCCAAGAGGAAGATTCAAGACCGAAGAAAAGACGACGATCACCACTACATTTAGGGTTTTGTTTGAATTTATTTATTTTCTTGTCATTTTCTAGACTATGGGGAAGATCTATCCAAACCACAAGTGTTTTTTCTGTCACACAATGTGCTAGAACTCTTTTAGTAGTTCTAGGGTTTTGAAGGTCTAAATGATTTGATTTTGACTCTCTAGGAGAAGTCTTACGACTACAATTGGATTATGTCATATTTGATTGCACTTTTTGAACCTTTAATCATTATCATTTTGTTTGTTTTAAATTGTTACATGAATGTCTAGATATGTTTCAGATAGTTGATTTGGTGCATTCATAACTGATTAAGTTTCTTGTTATAATTCTAAGAAAGGGACCAATACTTCTAAAGCTTCAATAGAACTGTTGAATATGAATGTTTACTTAATTGTACATCACTTTGTGGGTTGATAAGCAGGACTAAGGGGGTAATTTTGTAGTATGTATCAATATTCGGATTCAATTACAATGCGCATGAGAAAGAATTAATTATACTGTGAGTACCTAGAAAGGGAGGTAGAATTAGATCTCTTGCTCCGAGTTGACAAACCACATTTACTTACTTGTTTACTTGTGTCTATAGAGTAAGTTAGTATATATTTGTGATGTGTCTTAATACTTCTGGCAGAGTTCGACTCGCACACTTAGAGAGTGAGATTAATGAGTTTAAACTGGAATTAATTATGTGTAAAGAAAACACATAATAGTGAGTCACATATTTAGAAAGCAACCAAGTTCAATCATTTCTTCATTCGCTAAAGCTCTCGTATGTGCGGTGCAACTCGTACAAGAGATGTCGAGTTCCATAACTCGACTGTTGGATGTCAACTATACCCATTAGAGATATGAAATTGGCCTCCCCTATTCGTCGAGTTTCAAAGCTCGCAACATTCTCAAACTGACAAAAAAACTATCGAGAAACGTGCTGGAACTCGAGTCAAGCTGCAGAGCTCGAGTTGAGTTCGCTCAAGTTTGGTCAATTAAGTCAATATAGATTCTAGAAGATTCCGAGCCTATAAATATATCATTTGCATGATTATTACGGGGAATTCATTTTCTATAGTAGTTACACACATTATTCTCCTAAATTCTCACACATATCCTCTCCATTCCACTTTCCCTAATTTGCATCAATTTCACCTTCAATTTCCATTGAATTCCTGCATTTCTAACTATAATCATCCCACACATCACAAATATAAGGAGGATAACTCAATTGGTGGAGAAATTGGCATGATAGAAGAAGATAAATTCATCCTTTCAAGGGAAGCCAATCATCTTCTATTTCATTTATTTTCTCTTTTAATGGCTCAATTGGAGCAAGTTATGGATTGTAATGAATTTACTATGCAAGTTGTAAACTAGTCTCCTAGTGAGGCTAGCTATCATAATTGGTTTGGAATTTTAGGTGTACACAAGGTGTCATGAATTGATTAAATTTATATATTTTCTATTGTGAATGATTATTCTCATTTCATATTATGACTTGTGTGGTTAATTGATCATTTCATGTTAGTTGGAGTGTAAACTTGGTTAAATGTTGTGGTTGATTGATGAATCATTTTATGGCATGAAGTGACTCTATTATAAGTGTGACTTGCAATTGTAAAGTCCAATGTATACTTAGAACCTTACAATTGGACATTGGGAAGAGTTGCCTTTAAAATGAAACTTATACCTTCCTATAGTACCTTAGTACCTTGAAAGGGAATAGGAAGCATTTAGGAGCCTTTTTGATATTACTCATGTACTCTACATCTATGTTGTGTCTTGTAAAGGAGCACTTAGTGGATTTAGTGAGAGCATATAGTATCCAATCCTTGATATTCATCATCACATGTGTATGAGCCTAGGAAATCTTTCCATATTGTGGCTAGTTTTACTACCTTCTTAGATTGTTCTACCCTCACTCGTATATCCATCTCATTTGTTACTTGTGCATATTATTGATTGTTTGATATTTGCTTTTAGTAGTTGATAATTTGAGTTTTACAACCTATCCAATCAATGATTTGTTCTTCTAGAGTGAGCTTATTACGAGTACGGATACACAACCTTCTCATATGGGATTCGACATTTTTATTACTTGGCCACCGGCACCACACAACTATAGAGTACACTTTCTCTTCATAAGGAAAGTACCAATCAGAGGTGGGAAAAAGTAGTTTTTTTGTTGATGATTGCACAAAATTTTGTTATATGTATCTCTTGAGGAGTAAAGATGAAGCTATAGAAGCATTCAACTCTATAAGAAAGACATTGATAACCAACTTAATACCCGAAACAAAATAATTCAGAATGATAGAGGTGGAGAATATGTGGCACCGTTTGAAGAGTTATGTGCCGAATCAGGTATTATATATCAAACAACGATTCTTTATTCACCTCAATCAAATGGCATTGCCAAACGTAAAAATAAAATCGTAAAGAAAATGATGAACACAATGTTAATTAGTTCATGGTTACCTCAAAATTTATGGGGAGAAGCCATCTTATCGGCTAACCACATTTGAACAAAATTTTACACAAGAAGAAGGAACATACTCTATATGAATTGTGGAAAGAGCGAAAACCTTCATATAAGTACCTCAAAGTATGGGGGTCTTTGACCAAGGTTGAAGTGCCTCTACCTAAACAAATTAAATCTGGACATAAAATGGTTGATTGCATATTTGTTGGGTACACACTTAATAATCATGCATATAGGTTTTTGATTAAAAACTCAGAAATACCTAAAATGATAGAAGGTACTATGATAGAATCAAGGAATGCAATATTCTTTGAATAAATATTTCCCAATAAAGGAAATGAACTAATGAGTTTAACCAACAGGTCACTTGAAGAAAATACTACAATTCCTTAATCTCAAGAGAGTGAAGAGCCAAGACCTAGTAAAAAGGCCAAAGAGAAAATGACTTTGGTTAAGACTTTTTCACTTATGTGATTGGAGATGAACCTAGAAATGTGATAGAAGCTCTAAGCCATCCGAATGCACCATTTTGGAAATAAGTTATAAATAGTGAAATTGACTCGATTGTGCAAAATCGTAATGGGAGTTGGTAGATCTCCCTATAGATTGAAAGCCTTATGATGCAATAGATCCTAAAAATAAAATACAAAGAAGATAGGTCGATAGACAAATATAAAGCCACGATTGGTAGAGCACTGAGTGATATTTACAATGAAAAGTCAAAACATATCCGTAGGTGACATGACACAGCAAGACAATTGATTTCGAGTGGTATAATGTCAATTAATTACGTGAAGTCAAAAGAGAACCTAGCAAATCTGCTCACGAAAGTAATAAGTCGAGATTAAATGAACAAACTGTTAGAAGGAATGTGATTAAAATCCACATGTAAGAACTGAAGCAATAGTAACCCAACCTTGTTGATTGGAGATCCCAATATCTTGGTTAAATGGAAAAACTAAACTGTGTAGGTTCAAAGAATACTTGGTACCAATCATTCCTTATAAGAGCATAATACCAAGTATTGAAAACAAGTATTGTGGTGAGATTAAGTCTATAACTTTTAGTGATTCCTAGAACACCTCGTGGAGGTTGAGTATAAATGGGTGCTCGAAGAAAGGAGATCACATATGTAAGTGTGAATTGAGGGTTGCTTCATGTTCAAACACTTATGAATCCAAAGTGGGTTCCATGGCCGAAATGGACCATAATGTGAGAACCAAGGATGAAAATATCGATATCGGTTAAAATATCGGTACCTCAAATTTACGGATATATCGATGGATATATCGAATATCGATATCGATATCGGTAAAAATTTCAAAAATCACGAAAACTTGAAGAAAAATAGAAAAAAATTAAGTTATTAACTTTTCAATATAGTATAACTAATTTTAATAGATAAATACACTTTAAAATCTCAATGAAACTTATAACATGATAAACAAATCAATAACATATTTAAATAGTTTAGAGTCATACAATAATTACTACTTATTGTTTAATACTCCCTCCGTCCCAGGCTAAGAGGGCTATTTTTCTATTTTAGTCGTCCCACCCAAAGAGTCCCCTTTCATTTTTTACACTCATGGGACCCACACACCCCTCTAATACAATTAAAATATGAGACTCATACTCCCACTAATACAACTACCTACTACACATTAAATAATAATATTCATTAATCAACGTGCAAAAAAGCAAATGACCCTCTTACGCCGGGATGGAGGGAGTACACAATAACTAATACCAAAATGGCCCTCAAATGTAAAACATGTCATCCTGTCTGGATGTAAACAATATTGATACCAGCTTATCAAATTAGAGAAATTCTGAACATAGTTATGAATGTGCCAGTAGTAAGTCGTTCTATCTTGTCCAATTGTTTGACTATGGATTGGATAGTGTGGGCTCAACCACCGTGTTTTTGAGGTATGATTGAATCCTCTTAATTTACTTAGTCATAATACTGTTAATAAAAAGTGATAAAATTTTAATAAAAAATGATAATTAATTAATCAAATGTAAAACAATAACACCATAAGATGGTTTCACGTAAGTGCTGCTTTATTTTTAATTTTATTTTTTTAAATTAAACATATTAATAAAAAAAGTATTTGGTTAGTAAAACAAAAAAATATTTTATTTTTTTTAAATTATAGATAATTTTTCGATATTTTCGATATATCCTTGATATTTTATCGATAATGTATCAATATTTTCTCGATATATCTCGATATCTGGGAAAATTTAAACTTTGACAATTCGATATCGATATTATTACCGATATTTCCCGATATATCCTCGATATCAGAAAAGATATATCCTTTTCCCCCATATCGATATCGGTACTCTAAAAAAATGGATATATCGTGGATATATCGTGGATATATCGGGATATTTTCGTCCTTGGTGAGAACAAGAGATGAAGAAACATTATTGTGTCTGCATTGTTGACTCGCTATACATCAAAGAGAAGTAGTTCAAGACTTTAAGTCCACTAAGCTGCTAGTATACTCGACAATGTTAGACTACTGATGGTCAAAGTCCCAAGCTACTGATGAAAGTAGAAATTCATATATTTCGGGTCTGATTATATACCTCTTTGAGTGTATAAGTATTATAATTTACACAAATCTTAATACTTTAAATTATTATTGACTAAAAGGTGCACTTGAGAGGTATTTTATTGTGTTTTGATAGGAAAAAGGATAAAAAATGCAAAGTTAGAATAAATGATGAACTTGTGCAACATGCAAGAAAATAGATGATCACTTTGCATAATTTTTCTATATTTATGTGGAAGTACAAACTAGCCATATAATACAAGGTTGGAAAGATTCGAAAGAGAGGGTCGTGCGGGCGCAAGAACCGCATAAATCGGAATTTGAATGAATAAGTTATGCTCAAACTCATGAGGTCACGCAACTGCTAGTTAGAATTCCGAAAATCATGAAAATTACCCTCTTTTACTAATTTTCTTGGAGGCCAACTTATTTTCTAATCTAACATGCCTCCATATCTTGCATAATTATATTTTTCCTGATTTTTCAAGATCCCATATCTCCTACTACTTATCTTATTCCCTTCTCATACATATATATACTCCATTCTCATCACCACACAAAGGTGAAAAAAATCACCCCCAAAATATTCCATCCTTCATCATCACCATCACCATCACCATAACCCACCTTCCATCCATTCATCGGAGAGAAGATATGAGTTGCTACTTAGATTGGAGATGGAGATCCTGGCGGAGATCGTGATTGAAGCAAGAATAAGGGCTCTTCTTTACTTTGCAACTTACCGCGTTGCACCAACATATATAACTCTCTATATATATATTTATAAATCTCAAACACTTGTGTAAATTGGGTTCACGGTGCAAACCCTGTGGTTCCTCTTCCAATCTTATGTACCATATGTATTGCAAGGGTGTTTAAATTAAGGGGGACCACATGATTTGTAAGGATTTATGATATAAATCCTTTAATAGAGACTAACTCTTTATAAATATATATTTTTTAACTGTTATTTCTTATATTCCCTCCGTCCCTATTTATGATTACTTTCTGTTTTGAAGCATCCCAGGTATTTATGTCAGTTCCATTAATAGTAAAAATATACTATACATTACCTACGTTATTTACATCTTATTCATTCATTCCAAAATTTAATTTACTTCTTTATTCATCATTAATTCCTAACTTTATTTATTTTACATTTTAAATTAACATCTTACCCCTAGTTTTTTCTACATTATTATACTCTCTCCGTCCCGCCCAAACGTCACCGGTTACTTTTTATGCATAGATTATGAAATATTATTATTTTATGTGTAGTGAGTAGTTGAATTAGTAGTGAGTGATGGGCCACTTTTTACTAAAAATGAGAAATGAGGACATTTGGATGGGACGCCCAATAGTAAAATGGGGACCTTTTGGTGGGATGGAGGGAGTATAACTTAAAAAAATATTATTTCTTAATCTACGTGCCCATACAAACAGGCATAAATACCCGAGACAGAGGGATTACATATTAATAATAATCTGTTAACTATATTTTTAAACATTAAAGAGTCACAAATGCAATTTAGTTAGTTTTTATTTTTAGGGGTAGTTATTGTTAGGTACATTGGAATCTCCTTAATTACTATAAGATACAAACTTAAAAAATATTACTACTAACTACATAAACATATAGTGATATTCCAACTTTACCCTTATAATATGCTACACACAAATAATTATGATGCACACAATCATTTACGTTATGTGCAGCAGCAAATGTTATGTAAATAATTTTATGTGCAGCAAAAAAAATTATATATAGCAAAAATAATACGTCCAACAATAAATATTATGTGCAATAAAAAAATTGTAAGTGTTATATGCAGCAAAAAAGTCGTTAATGTTATATGCAGCAAAAATAATGTTATGCATGTACAACATAAAAGCTATTTGTCACATTAAGTTGAGGGTATATTGGGTAATTGATTTTAATTTTTTATCTAGGAGTAATTTTTTAAATTGATGTGTCTCATAGTAATAATAGGTATTAAATGTGTACATAGTAGTAATTATTTCTTGTTTTGTTTGTATTCTTTTATTTTTATAAAAAATAATCATTCTTAGTTACAAATTCAGACAATTTTTTTATTATATATTATCATATCATATCATAATAAATTAAAGTTAAAATTAAAGGGTTAATTACAGCAAAAATTCTCACCTTTACTTCGATTGCAAATTAATCCAAACATTTAAATATTTACCAAAAAAAATACTCTACTTTATAATGGATTTGCAAATTAAACCACCGGCAGCTACATAGCTGCCCGGATGCTGGAGTGTCATTTTATTTACAAATCACCCTCCACCGGTCAAAGACTTACCCCCATTCCACCCTACTTTAATTATCCACATGTCAAAGACTCCCAAGCCTCGACCTAGTCTTCTTACTTCACCATTGTCCACCTGTCATTTTAATCATCTTTATTTTCATCCAAGCGTCCACCTTTCTTCTTACCTCACCATTTCCTCATCATCTCCTCTCTATCTACAGTACTATCATCGAAATGTCAAGAGTGGTTATGCTTTAATATACAATCTTTAATGGTGATGCTCCCAATTTTCTAGCTAATGCTCCTCGTTCTTTCTTATCCTCTCTACTCTTACTTCATCTTCTTCGCATCTTACCTCTTCCCACTCTTCTTCTTTCTCTCTCCTCTTTTAATCACCACCTCACTTCTCTCCCTCACTAGCTTTAGATTCTCCCATCCCCTCACTTAATATAATTCCAAACTCGGATTAGAACATGAGGACTTCCATTGTTCCGATGATCTTGGAATGTACTGGCTTCCATTCGGCTTTTCCGTGAGCACAGAATCCCTAATTGGATTTTCCAATATAAAATATGATAATTTCAGTGCAGAATTGAATGACAAATTACAAGATTCGTGCTCAGAAGATAAGAGAATGACGTTGAATTTCTAAAAAGTACTCGATGAATTTGATCGGATGGCCGATGAGAAGGATAAGTTAGGCGTGAAAATCGATAGTGTCATTGAAAATAAGAAAGCGGTGCCGACTGATTATTCATCAATGGATCTAATGCAACAACTAACAATAAAAATACTAGATCGAAAAAAATCGAGCACGCACCCAAGACGAACGATTAAATAAGGCTAAAATTTTTGGGTTTTTTTTGGCGAGAACTCTTTTTTTTTAAGAGAGAAGAGCTCTTTCCCCTCACCCCTCGCCGCCGATCGTAGCTGGTGGGCCGCTGGCTATGATTGTTGTTCTCCAGACTAATGATTATCTTTCATTTTGGAACTAAATTAATTAAACAACCCACCCACTTAAGTAGCTTCATTTTTAACAGCTGGAGGCTGATTTGTAAATAAAATGACACGTTAGCGCTGCCCAGTGATTCAATTTGCAAATCCATAATAAAGTAGAATACTTTTTTGTAAATATTTAAAAATTTGAACTAATTTGAAATTTAAGTATAGATAGAACTTTTGCTGTAATTAACCTAAATTAAAATACCAAATACGAGAAACATTTTGTTCCCATTTTACCCTCCTACTAATTTCTTATTTAACTTTTTTACCTTTTATTCTTTAATAAATTATCATAAGTTTAATTTTTAGGTTATTATGTGGTACACTAGTACACCTAGGGTTTATAGGCAATTTTATAGGGTATAAATACTTTTATTTTTTAAAATTTTAATTATTTTATTTTGATCAAAAGGTAGTTATTATGTAGTTTTCTAATCTAAAGCACCGGTGCACCTGGTGCACAATAGTTTAACTCTTAATTTTTATTAATTATCAATAATTACTTAGAATTCAAGATTCATTCCATAAACTCTTGAAATTAAGAATCAAACGTCCATCCTCATATCCCAACACCACCATTCTATCCCAAATTCCATTTTAGTTTATGAAAAATCCTTGAGGGCATATCTAAAAGCTTGAGGTAACGAAGTATTTGGGTAGGTGGTGGTTGGCCTATCGTGAAATCGGAGGCAGAGAACGGCTCTTAAGGAACTCAATTCGGTGGTGAGCCGTCGAAGAGCGTGATATGACCCGGCCCAACACCTTGAGCCCCTCTCCAACTAAGGCTTAATCAAACTATCCATTAGTAGAAGCCCAACAATCTCCAACGATGCCTCTAGCTATCAACAAAGGACACTACTGTATGAAGAAAACACCAGCGCGGCTAAAGGACTATGTCAGAGAAGGCACATTACGTAAATTCAAGAATGCAGAGAATATTGTTACATGAAATATGTCATCTTGTGAAGAGGGATATACATAGGATATTTTATAATTTGATAGGCAGGCTGATATATTTTGTATTTCTCTTCTCATCTCCATGGCTCAATTTCTTTGAAATCTAAGCTTTCTTTGTAATTTAATCTTCAATTAAAGTTATATCTCTCGTCTCATTTCTGCTTCACCTTCTTCTTATGAATCTTCACTCGCTCAAAAAGTGCTTAAACGTATCACATGTGCTTTTGTTTCATTGAGCTCTTCTTTTCTTGCTCCTCCCTCTTCCTTCACTAATGGCTGATTCATATATCTTTGCTGCTATAAAATTTCTTCAAGTCCAAATCGAAAATCAATCCACCCATCTCCAATCTCAAATTGATAAACAATCCATTTCCTACAACTAAAGACGTCCACGAACGACACACTCCGGGTGGCAACCCACACCTAGGCCCACAACTCCGGGTGGTAACCCTCCTCAGGCCAACATCCAGGGTGGCAACCTCTGAGCCCACACATCAGTTAGTACCTTCCCATGACCCGTCTAGATCCGGCAAGTCGGACCAAATTATTACTCACATAAGCTAGGGAGCCCAAACTTCACCCAAAACCATGGTTGAAGGTAAAGGATTGACCCACACTTATATGTCCTTCCATACTTGCGTATGGAACCGATGTGGGACATCATAACAATTCCAGTTTTATCTTTATCGAATTTTTCTAAAGGATTTGTATTGGAAACTGATGCATCCAAGGAAGGTATGGGGGCAATTTTGATGTAAGATAGACACCCAATTTCGTATTTCAGCAATAAGTTGGGTGTTTGAATGTGTGCTGCATCAACTTATCTGAAAGAACTTGCTGCCATCACCGAGTCAGTGCGTAAATAGCATCATTATCTCATTGGACGACCGTTCTTTGTTCGTACTGATCAACTGAGCATCAAAGAATTATTTCATCAAGTTATACATACACCAGAACAATAACATTACCTTTAGAAGCTATTGGTTATGATTTGTCCATCTAATATAAATCGAGACTGGCAAATGGGTGGCCGACGCCCTCTGGCGTCTTCCTATTAGTAGATCTACACCTCAAGGCTCAACCAATTGCCTCCAGCTGCCTTCAACTCCGATATCTGAGTTATAAACTTTGCCCCAAGCTTCCAATCAATCTGACCCGAAACTGGCTCAACTTCATGAACAATTGAGAGCTAATTTGCTTTTCCCCGAGTACACAAGCAAAAAGATGGGATTTTTTTTTTCTGCCACAGATTTGTGATAAGTTCTACATTTGATCTGAAATAGAAAATATTGCAAGAATTCCATTGTACTCCTTTTGCAAGTCATGTGGGCATCAAACGCACCTTGATGCGATTAGCAGATCATTTCTATTGGCCTCGTATGTGGCGTAATGTAGCTAATTTTGTTACTTCTTGTCATGTATGCCAGCAAACTAAAACTACATCTCAACCACCAGTGGGACTTTTGCGACCTTTGCCTATTCCTACTCTAATATAGGATGAAAATACAATGGATTTCATCACTGGGATGCCAATTTCTCATGGTTTTTCAGTTATCTCGGTCGTTGTTGATCGACTTACCAGGTCAGGTCACTTTGGGGTGTTACCTTCCAACTTCACAGCCTTGAAAATGGCTGAATTATTCATTCAAATGGTTATGAAACTCCACGGGTTTTCCACTTCTATTGTTTCTGATCAAGACCCTATATTTCTTAGCAATTTTTGGAAAAGTTTATTTGAGTTGAGTGGCACCACTTTGAAGCACAGTACAACGTACCACCCTCAAACCAACGGCCATTTGGAAGTAGTAAATAGAGGATTGGAACAATACCTTCGTGCATTTGTTCAAGATCAACCTCAAACATGGGTTAGATTCTTACCATGGGCAGAATTTTAATTACAACTCCAGTTTTCATTCCGCAATCAACATGAAATCTTTTCATGCTCTCTATGGTCGTCTTCCTCCTACCATACCACCATATTAGCCACGTTCATCTCTTATAAGCCCTGAACGACATGCTAACTACTCAAAATGACTCTTACGAGCTCCTAAGATCAATTTAGAGCAGGCTCGCCATCGCATGAGTCATAAGGCAAATACACATCGCTGTGAAATGGATTTTTCAGTGGGTGACTCAGTTTGGGTTTGGTTACAATCTTATCGGCAATCTTCTGTGGCCAGGAGACCATTTCAGACACTAGCAAAATGGTACTATTGGTCATTCACCATTCTAGCCCGAATTGGTCAAGTAGTGTGCAAGTTGGACTTGCCTCCCGAGTGTATGATACATCCGGTGTTTCATATTTTTTACTCAAACCTGTATGTGGTTCTGTCTTGCCGGTTGTCACTCCTCTACCCATTGATAGTAGCAACAATTATCCTCTGTCGCATCCTATTACTATTTGTGATCAGCGTGTAGTCCTCCGAAATGGTGTTCCCATAACTCAAGTGCTAGTTCAATGGTCAAATTCTGCTCCTGAAAATTCAACATGGGAAAACACTGAGGCTTTGTAAGAGGCATTTCTGGATGTGTGCCTTGAGGAAAAGGCATTTTTCAAAGATTGGGGGTGATACGACCTGGCCCAACACCTTAAGCCCCTCTCCAACTAAGGCCCAATCAAACTAAACAATAGTAGAAGCCTAACAATCTCCAACAATGCCTCCAGCTGTCAATAAAGGACTTCCCGTATGAAGAAAACACCAGCACAGCTAAAGGACTATGTCAGAGAATGCGCATTATGCAAATTCAAGAATGCAGAGAATATTGTTACATAAAATCTTTCATCTTGTTAAGAGGGATATAAATAGAATTAATTATTATGAGATACACACCTTTAGAGGTTAATTACATCTAAATACAATAGAAAATAAAAAGAACTCTCAGATAAACAAATTAATGGTTATCTCCCAAAAGTACCCTTGAATCAAATATGATCCATGACTCCCCGAAATATTGCTAAATAATTGCTAAATTTTCCTATCTACGCCACATCGTAACTATTCTCTTCCATCAAAGGTCTACCGCTTCACCGCCTACATCAGAATCATTCAACGCTGGTTTTATCTCATGTGGAAGAAGCACTCTGGCAGCAATTTTTGCTTCGTCTAATTTCACTCTGTCATGATACATCTGGAAACTCTCCCCATCGTGTTCAAAGAACAACTTCGTATACAGTTTCATGGTAGCGGAAGCTACCATGTTGTACAGAATGGAACCCCAATAAACCTCCGGTAATTCCAGAATCTTCCACAGTGGCACGAGCACTTGCTTCCTCAATCGTTCCCTCACTCAAAGAATTGATGAATTTTCCCAAATTGGAGGCTCCGTCGTGTTCAGCGACCAGATCGTCTCCCTCACCTCCACCACATACGGTTCATTATCCCTTAATCCTCCACAACATTCTCCGACCTTCACCGTTCCTCTGACGCCTCCCCAAATCACTGTGGGTTCTCTCTTTTCCAGCCCATTATCCAAACCCTATTCCCCTGTTTCGCCGCTTTGCTCTTGATTCATTTGAAAGGCCAAATACGGCATATACAACATTTTATGCATATCTAAGTAACATGAATTAATTTTTTCCCCTTTCTTTCTTTGTTGAATTTCGATGGTGATGATAATATGAATTTCGAATTGGGCTGTGAGAATTTTCTTTTTTCCGTTGAATAGTTTTTTGAATAGAGAAAATTTGTGTAAATTTGAAACAAAAATGTGCAATAAATTAGTGTTGAATGGTTTTCTGAATGGAGTAAGTTTTTGTTCATTTCGTGCATTTTATTTAGAATGAATTTTTATGCATTTCATGCCTAACTTAGACAAATGTTTTGTGAATTTTGTGCAAATTTCATACTGATTTTTTTGTTGCATTTTGTGTCGAAATTGTGATTGTGAGTGAAACTGGCAAAACATAAATATGCACGCTTGTTAAAATTTGTGTAGAATTAATCCTACATTCCAACTCGTGTTTTCACGTTGCTACGATCTGTTTAGGTACTAATGTTGATGCATACTGCATTTCGTGCAATCAAAATTGTATTTTGTACTTCATATGTATTTTTGAGAAGTACTTCATATATATTTTCATCAAATTTTTCCTTAATTTCCTATGTGTCTGTGTTCGATAAGTGAGATCCTCTGTTTTGGAAATGATATGCTTATATCGAGTGTATTGAAATTTCAATATATGTGAGTGGAATGTTTTTAAGCTAAATTCAGTTTGTACATTTATTATGAAACACCGATGGAGTCTCCTTCATGACTTTGATTGATGGACTTGACAAACAAATACAACTGCTGACTGCTTTTTTACATATCTTGTACTACATGCAAATACATGCTTCCAATATCAAAATGTTGAAGTTATCAAGACTAGGGGTAGATTTCAGCACTAATATCCATTCTCTTATCCATGGAAAATCCTCTCCTTGAGGTGACCAGTTTATATCAAAACTGAACTCTTGTTGTTAAATATAACCATGTAGTAAAAAAAAAGGAATACGTAATAACTCAGGTTAAGCTTGGAAAATTGAAACTAATATTATCTTTTCAGTCTTTCTATCCTATATTTTCCACCTACCACCATCAGAATGATTTCTTGGTTACTGATTTCAGGTTACTGAAAAAGTAGTAACTCTATGCATCTTTATCATTTCTAACAAAAGTATACCTGATTCCATTGGTTAAACTTAAAACACAGTAAGAGGAAAGAGACTAAATATAATTTGGATTCTAGTTCACCAAATTACTAAATAAAAAGGGAAAAGAAAACCACAAAACGATTCAACACATCAAAATTTTTTGTCTACCAAAGTTTCTATTACATCTTGCTTGTATTTCCTCATTTAGAACACATAGCTCAATAGTATAACATATACATCAAAACTTCTTCATTGTCGAGGGCAGAAAGTACATGTAAACCCACTCCATCCAAAATAGGAACTTGCATTCTGCTTCAAAAACTCTGCTTCAGCCATTTGCCATGGGATTGTCCTTAACATCCTCTTACTTTTCATCTTCTCACTCCTCAGCAGCTTTCTTCTTAAACTGCAATAAGATTAAAAGGAACTAAATATAGATGAACACATCAAAGGACTCATGTAGTAACTATCTTAAAATATCAAGAGCCTATTTAACCCTTTAACTCAAGGTGGTCTTCGCAATCACAATTTATAGTTCTACACTTGTAATTAGAACTTCATAACTTATTATTACACTTTGTCCCGGAATCACATACACTGACATTTTTCTAAACTTCCAGAAAACAAATTATACCTAAGATAATTTAGAATCAAAATTAGGTCTAAATTTTGCATGCGAAAAAAATATATAAATAAACATAATCGATCTAGACACAATCACGTTCTAGAATCATGACGAGAATGACAATCTGCATAATAAAGATTGAGAAATACACAACGTAACTGCATTATGAGCTGAAACGTACAAAATGCAGAAAAAGACAAACTTCAAATTAAAGAACTAGACATTCAAACTTTGTATAATTTTTTGCAAAAAGTGTAAACTCGATCAAAACCAACAACATATTAAGCATAAAATGCAAAAGAAATATTCAATTGCACTTCATGTTAAACTTTTTCGGTAAATGCAACATGAAAATCAAGTTTAAGCCTAATCATTACTCAAAACTTTTACACTACATGCAATATGAAAATCAAGTTTATGGCTAATTCCATTTAAACACCAATATAGCTCCCCAATATGATGTATCTACATACACAAATAAACTTACAGAACTCTTTTCACTCTCAATCTAACCTTCTCGCACGACATGCACCCAACAAACTAGTTAGAAATGCATAAAATTCACAAGACGTAACTGCACAAATAAATCATGAAATGCACAAAATGCACCCACAAGCTTAAAATGCATGAAATGCACTAAAAAAAGAGCATTTCGTGCATCAAAACCAATAACACATTAAGCATAAAATGTAAAAGATATCAGCAATTGCACTTCATGTTAAAAATTTTCAGTAAATGCAACATGAAAACCAGGTTAAGCTTAATCATTACTCAAAACTTTTGCACTACATGCAATATGAAAATCAAGTTTATGGCTAATTCCATTTAAACACCAATATAGCACCCCAATATAACTTATCCACATACACAAATAAACTTAAACAACTATTTTCACTCTCATCTAACCTTTTTGCACAACATGCACCCAATAAGAAAGAAATGCACAAAATTCACAAGATGTAAATGCACCCAAAAATCGCGAAATACATGAATGCACCCGAAAATCCAGGCAACCAGAAAGGATTTTGCATTAAGAGCATATACGCAAAACTTCAACCAAAAAAGTTCTAGTCTGGAACGTTTACAACTAGTCCACTATGCATTAATCATTTATCCAGGTCATTACAAGTCTACAGCATGCAAAAATTATGCACAAATTCAAACCATTTTTCTATCTAAAATATGTTTGATCCTAAAAAACCTATAAAAAAATACCATTCAAACTTTTGGTATCAAGTTTAAATAAATAGAAGAAACAAAATATCATTAGAAATGAATTGATATCTTTAATATCACCTTCATATATGTCGGTGAATTTAAAATAGATATCGGTGATTCACTAATATCTATGTACCTAATAGATATCGATGAATCACCGAAATTTCTTTAGGGGACCTTTAATAACATCTTCATTAATAACGGTGGAATTACGAATAGATATCGGTGAATCATCGATATCTAATGACACAATAGATATCGGTGATTCATCGATAAAATATATATATATATATATATATATATATATATATAGGGGACCTTTAATAACACCTCCATTAATAAAGGTGAAATATTGAATAGATATCGGTGATTCACCGATATCTATTCACAAAATAGATATCGGTGATTTACTGATATTTATTTAAGGACCTTTAATAATACTTCCATTAATAACAGTGGAAATACTTAATGCATATCGATGAATTACCGATATCTATTTACATTTTTCTAGTAGTGTCTCCATTCTTGAGACACTTTTGTATTCTTTTAGTGCTTTGTTTATTTTAATTATTATTTAATATTTTTGCTAGTAGATTAATAATTTGATACCTCAATATTATTGCCAATTTGTCTTAATTAATTAGCTTATAATTAAATTGATAATACGTCGTCCTTTGGGTTCGATAATTAACTTGGTCACTTGCTTAAGCTGCAATTGATATCCTAATACTTAGGGGATTAATTGTGTGTTGAGAAAATGCTCATCAAGTTTTTGGTGTTGTTGTCGGGGATGACTGTATTATTAATTTATTATTTCTAGTTTGATTAAGACTTTTATTTGTGATTATTCTTGAATTTTTCTAAGGTACTTGTGCACTAGGAAAAGGAGATGAAGGAAAGAAAGTTATAACACACAGTGCTAAACATGGCCGGAGCAGGGCATAATTCGAATAATATTGCCATACGTGAAATTTTTATGAACTATGGGATTGGCAACATGGGGTTGATGGGGGGAAGATGATAATTTTAAGATAAATCCCTCTCTTATCAACATCGTGGACAAGAATCCCTTTTCTGGAGGTTCTTTTGAAGATCCATATCAGCATCTCCAAAGATTTCTTGTTTATGCAAATACTTAGAAAAGTGTTGGAGCTAATGATCATTCTAGGCGGATTGCCCTATTTAAGTTCTCTTTGATAGATAATGTAGAAGATTGGTAGGAGTCTCTTAATGCAGCAGAATGCACTACATGGGACCAACTACAGCAGAAGTTCTTGGAGAGATACATGTCACCCTCAAGGATCTTAAGAATGAAGCAAGACATCACCCAATTTGTTATGAATCAGGGTAAGAAATTTCATGAGGCGTGGGACAGGTTTAAAGACATGCTTTGGAGGTGCCCACAACATGGGATGTCTAAGGCTCAGTAGATAAGTATTTTCTACTATGGATTGGATTGTGAGTCACGTATTCTTATTGATGCATCATCAGGTGGAGTGCTGCTATCTAAAATAACACTTCAAGCGTGAAGTAAAAAAGTTATTTGAAGACATCTCTATGAATTCACGCGAATGGCCTACGGAAAGAGTAAGAGGATCTTATGTACTTGGTAAGGTGGCGCAAGTTGAACATCAAGTGGTGAAGTCGAATAAGGATGATGAGATCATCTCTAGTTTAGCTAACATCAACAAGCAGAAGCAAATTGCAAAGTTGACACAAAGGGGGCCTAGTATCCAGCAGCAAGAAGTGAAGAGTGTTGAAGATACCTTCAATCGATACAAGCTAAGATAGATGCAAGAGCTAATCGTCTTGAGGCTACAATGAATGCTAATCATGCAGATTTGTCTAAGCAGTTGAAGGACATTACTTTGTTTATGGGGCAAATGACTGGGAATGTGAATCAATTGACAAAAACTTTAGAAAAAAGAATATTACTGTCTCAAGGAATAACAAACACGAAAGAGTACAAAGCCATCATGTTAAGGTCTGGAATGCAGTACGAAGGTCCGATGATGCCAGTGGGAAAAAACGGAGATGGAGTGTCCCCGCTTGACCAAACTTTTTGATTGAGCAACAGTCGAGCAATACATCTCGGAACAGAGAAATGATACTCTATTTTTAAGTCCATAGCTCGACTAAAATCACCTCGCTCGACCAGACCACTTTGGTCGAGCAGCGATCGAGTAGCCCACTGTAACTCTAAAGAATGCTGATCAGCGTACAGGTCCCTCACTCGACCAAAAAGAACTCGCTCGACCAAAACATTCTGGTCAAGCGGAGGTCGAGCGGCTACCTATGGAGCAGAACAACCAGATTCAGATTACAGAGGCCCCGCTCAACCAATTTTATCCCGCACGACCAGACCAATTTGGTCAAGTGAAGGTCGAGCAACACTATTTGTCTCCAATTTTTGTATAGAATGTTATACTTGATGTTTAAGAAGGAAAGCTTAGACTGCGGATAGATAATTAAGATGTGGTTTTCTCTCTTGATAAAGAATGAATTAGATGCCCATGGAGACTCAATCACGCAAGAGCATAGATGTGGTTTCTAACTTGTTTAATCTTGATTTTACTAGGAAAGATGATTCTAAGTTTGAATGGAAGATTGACAAGGAGAAGTCTAGACAGCCATGGGAGGAAGTAAATTCTGAGGATCATATTTTTGTGACCAAGAAAGGCGAGGTGCTGAGTGTAGACAAGAAGAGGGAAAGGAAGTATTTGAAGGTCAGGATGCGAGAATACCGCCTTCTGATCAAGTAGTTCAAAAGTTTACATCAGTCGTGTCTCTCCAATGTTAAACATGAGCACCTGTTGGTGGCTTTCCCTTCCATTTTATTGCTTTATTTCTTTTGTGTGAGTGAGGAGTTATTATTTTTGAAGTTCTCACATTTAAGCAATTACATCTCTTTTGAAACTTAGTTTCGACTTACGTTTCTAATAAGTTTGGGGGGTGTGATGTGTTTATCTCGTCTTATAAGCACTAAGAATATAATTTTTCCTTCCTTCTTGTTATTTGTTTGTTAAGAGGTTAATTTTTTATGGCATATTAATACTTTAACCGGTGTTGATATGTCAATTTTTTGCAACTTATCTAATTTTTCGTGTGTTGTTTTGTGTGTTTCCTCGTATTAGCGGTCGAGTTTTTAATTTTTCATCTTTTTTATTTTTCTTGTGTCCTATTTTATTATTCATGAATCCTATGATAATGAGTGTGTTTGGGCTTTGATGATAGAAAGGTAACTAGGTGGCAAGATGAGTTATACATTGAGGCTTGACCAGATCGAGTTGAACAACTCGAGGAGCTCGTGTATACTTTGAAGGAAAAATCAGGTGCCCTCGTTTTCTTATTTTAATTTTTATGTGTTCTTTTAATTAGTAGGAGTGGAAGGATTGGGTTTGAGTTTTGGTGATCCATATGAGCTTATATTAAATTGTGCCTAAAATTCATATGCCATTGAAATTGATAACGGAAGTGTACTTGAGTTATATGGTAGTATGAAGTTCTATGTGTACTTGTGAGATATTGCTTACCATGAAAAGTGCTCTATTACTTGTTAAATATCCATGTGAGATTTTGAACCTTATTCATGTACATAATCACATGATATTTCTTTTCTGGTGAGTATTGTTCTTGTGTGTGTATTCTAGAACTTGCCTCTTGTCTTACTTGAAACTACATGTGCATTAGATGATGGGAGATGATTTTAGGTCATCCTTGAATTTATGAGTCACTTAGCCAAATAATTCTCCACCGAATGATGTTTATCCGTAGTTAGCCCTGTTGAGCCTAAAAATCTCATTCTTTAGCGTCTACGAGAGATAACCACTTTGAGCATCTGAATTTTTTGAGCCTTGAGTGTCATTTTAGAAGAGAATTAATGACTTTTCAAAATGTGTTGATGGAGTTTGATAACAATTTAGGAAGGAATGTAATTGGTGTTGAAATTATGACTGATCTTGAATTCATCTAAGAAAAATCTTGGAGTATTGCTTAAATCTAGTACTCCATAGAAACAAACACCCTAGGGTAGTGCTTAAATCTAGTACCCTATGGAGGACGTGAGAGGTAGTGCCTGAAACTGGTGCCTCAAAAGAAAAGGAAAAAGAAAAGAAAAAAAAAGTGAAGAAAAGGAGAATGATGGAGTTGAAGAGATAGAAAAAGTTGAAAAAATATTATGTTGTACTTGAAGGAGAAATATGGGAGAGTTTGATGAGAATGTTGTGCTTGAATAGAAGGTGATGAGAAAAAAATAAAGATTGAGAGAGACAGCCGCTTGATCGATCTGAGTTTTGAGTCACTTATACATATATTTCCTACCTTTCCCAATGAGCCTACATTACAACCAAATAAAAGATCTTTTTGATCTATGATTTGCTAGCTACAAGTAAGAGGAGAATTGAGACAATTGGCAAGCTTATGGTTACGCATGCACTTGAATTGAATTTGAGCGTAAACACCTTAACCCATAAGTGTACATCTTTTACACTTTGAGTGCGAGTTATATATACTTCCCGTGAGAACATGTCAATGGAGCATTTGAATTGGTAGTAATTATCTTATCTTGTATGCTATGAATTGATTATTACATGTAATGAGAATTGAATGACCTAAGTTGAGGATATTGGTATTTTGAATGGGATATTTGTCGTAGTCCTTGTTTACCAGCTAATTTTCTTACTCTCTCTCTTTATTTTTATTTTGTTGCCTCGGGATGAGCAACGAGTAAGTTTGGGGGATTGATGAGAGTGAAAATAAGCGTGTTTAGTGTCAAATTTAACACCTTTTTCATGCTAATTGTTGTCATATATTAGCACAAGTGTCTTATATTTGATATATGTGAGAAAAAGGTGAGGTTAAGGTGTTTTATTGTGTTTTAGTTGGAAAAAGGATCAAAAGTGCAAAGTTGGAGAAAAGGTGCAACTTGTGCAGGAATGTTGAAAAATGCACATCCCACTTGTATAATTTTTTTGTATTAGTGTGGAGCTCAAAACAAAAAGTCTGATATATGGTTGAAAGTCACAGAAGAGAGGATCATTTTGGAATAAGGAACACCTCAATGGGAGTCCAAACGAGAAAGTTATAATTAAAATAGTGACGTCGCGCAAGTTGTGCCGAACAGAATGACTATGCCTTTTTTCATGGCTTGTTACACCTTCAAATGTTAGAGTTTTTGTGAGTTCTTTAAATGGATAGAAAGCCAAGGTAGAGTAGATCACGTAAGTGCAAGAATCACTGAAATCGAAATTCGGATGTGAAAGTTATGCACGAAAAGGTGAGACTGCACATGCAGCTCGACCAGTCATTCGACCAAGGCCTTCCAGTTTGACCAAAACTCATTTGGTCGGACTAGGACACAGAAATCTGTTTTCATCTGGTTTTACACCCCCAATGCATGTATTTTTATGTTTTCCAAGAAAAAGCCCATCCAAGGTCCATAAGAAGAGCTTACAAGTACAAAAGGGGATGCAGATCACGCCAAGGAAGGACCACAACACAATCATCCTACACCCTACAAGGGGGGATCACCACCCAATCATCATCCACATCCTTTCCTCTATCCATCCATCTCTTTAAGATTTGTCTGTTGAATCAAAAGGAGAATCAAGAGGAGGATTCAAGATGGAGAAGGACGCGACGACGCCCACATCTAAGGTTTTATTCATTTTCTAATTTATCTTGTATTTTCGAGACTATGGGTAAGATCTATCCAACCCCATGGTTATTCTTCGCAACATCATGGGCGAGAACCATTTTGGTAGATCTAGGGTTTATAAAGGTTTTATGAATTATTTAAACTCTTTTGTGTGTCCTCCGTGCAACACTACTTGTGGATTGATTTTTTATATATGATTGTGCTTTCTTAATCCATATTCACGGTCGTTTATTGCATCTTCAATTGGTATATAGAGTCTGAATACATATCTTGATTGTAGATTGAGTGCGTTCACTGCTTAACAGGATTCCATGTTATGATTCTTAGTGAGGGGACTCCGAAGCTTCATTAGAACTATCATATATGAATGTTTATTAATTGAATTGAATTCGGGTTAGTAAGCAGGATAAAGAGGGTAATTTTATAGTACCTATAAAGGGAGATCATATTGGGTTAAATTCTAGACGTGGAAAATAATTGGTACTGATAGAACCTAGAAAGGGGGTGAAATTACGTCTCTTGCTCCGAGGTTTTTCACACGTGTTATACGCATATTTACTTCTATCTATGCAGTAGATTTACATGGTTTAGTGATGTGTCTATAGTCCACAAGGCAGAGTCAGTCTGCACTTGAGAGAGAAGTTAAGTAGTAAAACTAGATTACCCTAGAGCTACATATTCTACATTCTTGAGACACTTTCATATTCTTTTAGTGCTTTGTTTATTTTAATTGTTATTCAATATTTTTTTAGTAGATTAATAATATGATACCTCAATATTATTGCCTAGTTGTCTTAATTAATAGCTTATAATTAAATTGATAATACGCCGTCCTTTGGGTTCGATATTTAACTTGGTCGCTTGTTTAAGGTGCAATTCATATCCTTAATACTTGTTGATTAATTGTGTGTTCAAAAACGCTCATGAGCAAGGAATATAACCTGAGTTTCCACTGTACTTTGTCTACAAACGCGACAAGAAAGAATTGGTGATGAGAAAAAATGGAGGATCCATAGACTAGATATATTTTGTGCCTGCATGACCAGGAATAAGTTACTATTCTAGGATTCTTTTGAATGTTGTTAGGGGTGCTACGTGTTATGAAGATTTCCAAAGATACAACAATAAAATTCATGACACGTATGGGAAGCTTGCTATACTAAGGGGTTGATTGATGATGATAAAGAATACGTTGATTACTTTTAGGTAAATAGATGATATTATAAAAAAGTAAAAAATAAAAGATTACAGAAATAAAAGATATTAAAAGAATGATCCAAAAGTGATCATTGAAAGAGCCAAACAACTGGCTTTAAAAAGAGGACCAAAACAGGCGGCCTCGTAAGAGAAAGAAAAGGTCAAACAGATGACCTTTTAAAAGGTACCAGCCTAAACTATCTAATTCTTGTTCAAAATGGTTTGTAGCTAGACATAAAAGATGAGTCATCCAAATAATCAACCAACACAGGAATATATACATCAAGAAAAGTAAATCCTCACTGTGGACGTGGTGAATCATGATGTCAATCCTCCAAAGGATAACAAACAACAACAAATCAAGGTTTTGAGGTCCAAAAAATAAGCAGTGAGCAAACCCAAACAAAAAATGTAAGATGGACCGTAGCTAATTAAATTGGGCAGAGCCCCTCTCAATACAATCCACATCCAGTGGCATAAACAAAAAAACCAGAAACAACATATATCATCAAGCAGTAAAGTCCCAAAGGTGTGAATACAACATTCCAAGTAATCCAAGTTAAAGCAACCAAGGGTCTTGTAATCAAGATCAGAGCCATAAGCCACAACACTAAGGTGTCGAGCAACAATAAAGTTGAATTCATTACAATCTTGAGGCAGTGAAACAAAAGCAAGCCCTGTTCATCATAATCAGTATGCGTGGCCGGATTCTACAGATTGATCAAGACCATATCTGAGCAAGCATCTGATGTTATAAGACTACCAGAAGCAGTATAAACCCTTGAACAGAGGAAGGACAACTTGCTGTCAACACAAAAGGGCTACAACAAGCATCATAGAAAAGTATAAGCAGTTTTGAATGAAAGAAGGATGTCGCTGGGTGGAGCTGATGCAGGGTTGAAAACCCCTGGATGGGGAAGGATTGCCGCAGAATGGTGTCTGAAATTAGGGGTGGTGGCATGGCAACTCTTTGCGAGATTACGTTGACTACTTTTAGGAAGCTAGCCACATTGCCTCTGCATGCTCAATGAGATAACTCTTTATTACACTTTTAATGTCAGGGACAATGAGCCGCCCAGAGGATGTGTTTGAAAAGTACTGGCATTACCTATCTGATGATATTCTATACAATCAGAGGATCATTATGAACTTTTTAGGTATTTTAGTAGAATTTTAGTTATAAAAACATGACAATAATTGTGTTTTTTTGTAGCCATTTGTTAATAGAAATGTATTAATGCAACATAAATAACATAATATTTTTTATCTATTAGGAAAAGGTATATATATGATAAATTTATTATCCAATTATATATGATGCAGTGTATTTATTTCCACAACAACATATGAAATATCTAAACAAAAAATAACAATCTTGCCAGGCCTATAATGTTTGTCGTAATGTTAAATAATTACCAAAAGTCAGTGCAAAAAATAACAACGTTCATATATAGACTTAAATAGTAGTACTGTAATTGAAAGAATCTTTGATTTTTATGTATCAAATGTGATTCAATAGCCAAATATTAAATGTGTTGTGCTTAATAAAATATTATAGAGAACTAAATTTACTCACAAACAGGTATAATTTTAACTATAAATGTATTTATGTCTTTTTATTTTTATTTTTTATTTTTGTAATGGAATGAAATACAGAACTGGAGATGACTAAAGAGGAAATATTAATGCTACTCTGTTCGAAATCGATAAAATACTAATAGTAATGGTGAAATCACTCAGTGACTATGATGGAATGCTTGTTCCAAAACTAGATCATGATGCAAACTTAGAAAACAGGATGATCATTAATGAACTTCGCTACAACAGAAGTGATTTGAGAAGGAAACACGAGTTACTATGTCAAAAGTTGAACCATCAACGTCGCGTATATGATACCATTATGAAATTAATGGTTGAGAAATCGGAATCCATTTTCTTCTTTTATGGATATGGCGGGACTGGAAAAATATTTTTGTGGAATACACTGTCTGTAGCAATTAGATCTAAAGGAAAAATTTACTTAATATGGCATCCAGCGGTATTGCATCGCTGTTACTTCCCGATGGTAGAATGGCTCTTTCTAGATTTGCAATACCAATAAATGTTCATGAGGAATTAACATGTAACATTAAGCAAGGCAGCTAGTTAACCAGTTAGCCGAGTTGTTGTCACGATGTAGTATGATAATTTGGGATGAAGCTCCCATGGTGAACAGATTCTGCATTGAGGCACTTAACTGAACTATGAGAGACATAATTCAATTAAAGGATGATTACTCAGCTGAAAGACCATTTGGAGGGAATACTATGGTCTTTCTAGGTGATTATAGACAAATCTTGCCTTTCATTCCAAAAGGATCTCGACAGGTAATAATTGGTGTCACAATAAATTTTTCCTACTTGTGGGAACACATAAAGGTTTTAAAACTTACCAAGAACATGCGTCTGATGAATATCCCCATGGGAAATGAATATGAAGGCGTTAGGAAATTTGTAGAATCTATTGCCAAAATTGGTGATGGAACAGTCGAAACATCATCAGATTATGTGGCCGACGTAGAAATTCTAGACGATATTCTACATGACGGTGGGGACGATCCTATTAGGTCTATTGTGAAAAGCACGTATCCGAACTTTTCAAATGTATTAGATTACTTAAAAGATAGAGAAATACTTGCACCAACACTTGATGTAGTGCAAAAAATCAATGAGTACATGATAGTATTGAATGGCAATAAACTTAGAACTGTTTAAGCACTGATTTAGAGTGTAAATCAGATGCAAATTTGGATACTAGCTGATGTTCGCACTCCAGAATTTCTTAACACATTGAAGTGCTTTGGAGTATTGAATCATGAACTTCATGTTAAGGTGGGAACGCCAGTAATGCTTCTTCGTAACATTGACCGCTCTAGGGGTTTTATAATGGAACACGTCTTTTGTTAATGAGATGAAAGATAATGTACTTTAGGTAAGAGTATTGTCCAGTAATAATGCTGGTGATCAAGTGCTTATACCAAGACTGACATTGACTCCCACATACATCAAATTGCCATTCACGTTCCAGAGGAGACAGCTCTCGCTGATTGTATCTCATGCCATAATGATAATCAAGAGTTAGGGACAATCCTTGAATACATTCGGACTATACTTTAAAATACCAATTTTCAGTCATGGTCAGCTATATAATGCTTTCTCGAGATCTACCAGCAAGGAAAGCTTGAAAATGTTGATAAAGAATCCTAAAGGAGAAAATAAGACACTATGCAAGAATTACGTATTTAGAGAGGTATTTAGAAATGTTTAAATTTAACTTTTTCGTGCTTAGCTGATGAGCATTTTCTTTGCACATAAAATTAATCCATAAATATTAAGGATATCAACTGCTGCTTAAGAAAGCGATCAAGTTAAATATCCAACCCAAAGAACGGCTTTGAGAATTATTAACTAATTAACTAAATTACTAGAAATTAAATAACATTTAAAATAAAATAAACACTAGAAGAATATGAATGTGACTCAAGAATAGAGAATAGGTAGCCCTAGGGTAATCCAGTTTTACTCATTAATTTCCCTTTCGTGGATCAATATCTGACTCTGTCTTGTGGAATATGGACGCATCACTAAGACATGCAAATCTACTCAATAGACATAAGTAAATATGAGTATAACATGTGGGAATAACCTTGGAGCAAGAGATATAATTTCACCCCCTTTCTAGGTACTATCAGTACAAATTATTTCCCTCTAGGATTGGTATTCTAACCTGATATGATCTCCCTTCATAGGTACCACAAAATTAACCTCTTTATCCTGCTTATTAACCCGAATTCAATTCAATTAATAAACATTCATACATAATAATTCTAATGAAGCTTCGGAGTCCCCTCACTTAGAATCATAACATGAAATCTTGTTCAGCAGTGACGCGCTCAATCAATAACCAAGATATATATTAAAACTCTATATAACAGTTAAAGATGCACAAAACAACTATGAATATGAATTAAAAATGTATAATCATATATAAAATAAACCACAAGTAGTGTTGTACGAAGTATACCCACGAAAGTTCAATTAATTCATAAAAACCTTCAAAACCTTAGATATACCAAAACGGTTCTAACCCATGATGTTACAAAGAACAATTATTGGTGTTGGACATATCTTATGTCTGAAAAATATAAGATAAAGTAAGAAACAAATAAAACCCTAGATGTGGGCATCATCTCGTCCTTATCCGTCTTGAATCCTCCTCTTGGTTCTCCTCTTAATTCAACAAACGGATCTTCACAGTGAGGGATGGATGGAAGAAGGGATGGATGTAAAGAATGTGTTGGGTGTATCACCCCTTGTGGGATGGTGTAGGATTGATTGTTGGTGTTTGGTGTGATCTACATCCCTTTTTATACTTGTAAGCTCTCCTTATGGACCTTTACTGGGTTTTTTGTGGAAAATACTAACACACAAGCACTGGAGGTGAAATCCCGACGAATTAGAGTTGACGTGTCCTAGCTCGACCAGAATGGTCTTGGTCAAGCTGGATAGGCCTTGGTCAAGCTATTGAAAAGCAAGGATGCGCAGTCTCACCGTTTCGCGCATAACTTCCACATCCGAACTCCGATTTGAGTGATTCTTTTGCTAACGCGATCCTTTCTTCCTTGGATGTCTATACATTTAAGGAACTTACAAAAACTCCAAGATTTGAAGGGCAAGAGTCATGAAAATGTGGCATGAGTCATGCTGGTTGGCACAACTTGCGCAACTTCACTGTTTTTGTCATAACTCCTTCATCTAAACTCTGATTGAAGTGTTTCTTGAACCAAAATGAATGTCTCTTCTGTAGATTTCTATTGGTGAATCACGTGCCCTATTTGGACTTCCACATAAACACAAAGAATTACACAAGTTGGACGTGTGTTTTAAAGCATTCTTGAACAAGTTACACCTTTTCTCCAACTTTTCACTTTTGATCATTTTTCCACCTAAAACACAATAAAACACCTCAAACGCACCTTTTTCTCACATATATTGAATATAAGACACTTGTGCTAATATATAACAATAATTCTCATAAAAAAGGTGTTAAATTAGACACTCAAACACATTTATTTTCACTCTTATCAATCCCCCAAACCGACCCGTTGCTCGTCCCAAGACAACAAAACAAAAATGAAGATAAAGAGAGTAATAAAATTATTTGGGAAACAAGGACTATGACCAATACTCCCTTCAAAATACACTTGTTCTCAACTTAGGTCATGCAACTCTCATTATATGCAATAATCAATTCATAGCATACAAGATAAGACAATCACCACCAATTTAAATGCTCCATTGACATGTTCTCACGGGAAGTATATATCACTCGCACTCAAGTATTAAAAAATATACACTTATGGGTTAAGGTGTTTACGTTTAGATTCAATTCAAGTGCATGCGTAACCATAGGCTTGCCCATTGTCTCAACTCTCCTTTTATTTGTAGCTAGTAAATCATGGATCAAAAAGGTCTTTTATTTGGTTGTAATGTAGGCTCTTTGGAAAAGGTAGGAAATATATGGATAAGTGACTCAAAACTTAGATCGATCAAGCGGCCGTTGATGGCCTTTTTCTCGACACACAATTAATCCCCAAGTATGATGAATGCGATTGTAGCTTTGATAAGCGACCAAGTTATATTATCGAACCCAAAGGACGGATGACTATCGATTTATTATTACCTAAATTAATTAAAACTATGGTTTGACAATTTATTTGGAGAATGATTATTAATCTACTAACTAGAATAATTAAATAAAAAATTAAATAGAAAATAGTAGAGAATAAAAGAGAGTTAAACAAGTGAGAAGATAGGTACCTCTTCGGGCTATCCAATTTCACTAATTAACCTCCCTTCTGTATATCAATGTCTGAATCTGTCTTGTGGAATATGAACGCCTCACTAAGCCATGCAAATATACTCTATAGACATAAACAAACAAGCTTGTAACACGTGTGAATTACCTCGGAGCAAGAATATAATTTCACCCCCCCTTTCTATGTACTATAGTATAAGTTATTTCCCGTGCGCTAAGTACTCTAACCCGATATGATCTTCCTTTATAAGTACTATGAAATTATCCTCTTTATCCTACTTACTAACTAGAATTCAATTCAATTAATAAATATTTATATAATATAGTTCAAATGAAGCTTCAGAGTCCCCTCACTTGTAATCATAACATAAAATAATACTCAGCAGTGAACGCACTCATTCATAAACAAGATATATATTCAGAATTTATATAACAGTTAATGATGCACAAAACAACTCAGAGTATGAATTAAAAACGCATAGTCTTATATAAAATAAATCACAATTAGTATTGTATGGAGTATACACACGGAAGTAGAGCCGGCAAAAAGGTTGGGCCTGATTTTTGGCGCGCTTTATTTTTCGTGGCCCAGCCTTGCCCATACTAGGCCACCGGGCCATCGGGCCATCGGGCCATTTTGGCCGATTAATATTAATTTATTTTTTAATTTTTTAATTAAAAAAATTAAAATTTATTTATTTTAACACACGTAATAATAATTACATAAGTCAATATTGAATATTATTCTCAAATTTATAATTAGATATAAATGGTAAATAATCTATTCAAGTTAATTATTATTATTTTTAAATCAAATAAATTAGGATTTATTATTAGGGGTCGATTGTATTATTAAGTGTTATTAAATATTAGATTGGAGCTATGTAACATTAGTAATCATGATTATTATATGATTAAATTATATTATTAGCATCCAACTTATTTCATTATTATAATATAATATAATTTAAATCAAACTTTAACAAATTTCAACAACATTACATCTCATACACAATTATTTTTTTCCATTCTATAGAGCAATTTTTTTCTTTCTCCTTAACTTTATTTCTATCATCTACAATATTAAATCTCATACATGACTTATCACATTATTTTATATGCGTGACACCCAAGCTTCTCACTACTCATGTGACAATATAATTTAATTTGTGCTATTTGCATTTTATAATTATGTGATAATTATGTGATAATTATGTGACAATTATGTGATAATTGTTTTTACATTTTATTTATCTTTACATTTTATTTGACATATCCGTGATAAAAATGGTAACAATATGTGAATATATGTGTACATAAATATTTACGTGCATAAATTTGGATATATGAGTAAATTATTTTATGTGAATAAATATATTATTTCTTAATTATTAAGTATCACACGTGTTCTCGTAAGAATAATAGTGGGTAGAAAAATATACACGTATGTATTATATCTTAGCTATTAAGTATTGCACGTATATTCGTAATGAATAATAATAATAATAATAAAAATAAATAAATGAATAGATAAATTTATAGATGGGAGGATTGACGTGAGAAATCCATTTACTTGGCAGCCAAATATATTACCCTATTTGGGTGATTACACGTGTTTAAAAAAAATTAAAATTATTACGTGGTCAAATTTTGGCCAATGCATTTGTTCTCGCCCATTTCAAATTATGTGCATAAATAGGGAGTTAACCCTGCTTGTGGAGTGAATTATAAAAATAGTGTTCTTGTTAAAAAAAAGAAAGAAAAGAGAGAGAAGAAGAGTGAGAGAGAGGAAGAAAGGAGAAAAAGAGGGAGCGAGCCGGAACGTGCTTGCCGGGACGGGAGATAGCAGATTAATTACAGTTCTTTATTGGATTTATATTACTGTCGGAATCTAGGTAAGTAGAATTCCAACTACAATGTATAAACATGCTGTTTGTGAATTATTTGTGATTAATATGTGATAATATTATGTTATGGATTATTTGTGATTAGTTTAATTACGTTATGAATTATTTGGGATTAATTTGTGATACAAGTTGTGGATTTATGTGATTTGAGATAATATCATTGTCCTATATAGATCTGTATGATCGGAAACTGTTGAATATAGATCTGTATGATCTGAGAAGATATTGTTCATAAGATCTGCGAGATTCGAGATGAAATTGTTATTCCAAAAGTGAATCTATTCGAATTGAAGTTAAATTGTTGCTTTATTGTGATTAAATGTTAATATTGATATTGTAAATGGTTTGTGATTCACATTTAATTGTTTTGGGTACATACCATGCATAAACATAAAAATTGTTTTCTTCAAAATTAATAAGATACTACTGGTGTGTGCGTCCACTATATATGCATCTCTGTCAGGGTTCGGAAAAATCATTCCCAACACTTTATTAGGGGTTCAAAAAAATCATCCCCAACATTCTACCAAGATTCGGAAAATCATTCTCGATATTATATTCAGGGATCGGAATCGATCCGACACTAAGTGTGTCTATTGAGCTCATTTGGGGTTCATATCATAAGTGTGTCGTGGGGATCCCGCAACATGAACAGTTTTCAAAATAAAAGCGATCAACTAGAAAGATTAGGAAGTAGGCGATAGGGAACTAAATTCATTTCCATGCACTAACATGCATGATTTCTGCTTACTGAGATTTTTGTCTCACTAGTTTATGCATTGTAGGTGCGCCTGTTGATAATTGAGTTTGTAATGTGACTGTGCAAGCTGTGGAGCTCCTACAGGGTTTTGAGCGGATGTACATAGATGACTGTTGGGCAATTGGATCTTGTGGCTCAAACGTGATCCTTAGTAAACATGCAAACAATAAACAGCGGAAGCAATTAAATCTTGTTTACCGTACTTCTGGGTTGATGTAGAGGATGAACCGTTGCAGAGAACCACCTCTCAATCTTCTGCAGTATGTCCCAAGTTGAATCCTGCTGTTGTGTGGGCAATAATCCGCAGGATTCTCTCAATCTGCTCCTGTTCTTTCTAACTGTCAAATGAGGCACTGACTTAGGGTTAACAGGAACTGAGATAACTTATTTATAAGGGCTACTGCAGGGACCAGGAGGAGAAATTGGGCTGGGCCTCAATTGAATTTAATTAACCAAGCTTAGCCCAAAGCTTTTAATTAAATCCAATAATAATAATATAATTCACTAAAATATTATTACTGCACTACCCGTCCAATCCCAAATTATGTTCTGGGCTCCTTCTTATTATAAGCCCGACAGTCTCCCCATGTTTAAGATATTCAATGTCCATTAATTAATTAAGTTACTGACAACTCTAATTAATTAATATCTCGTCCGAGAGTAGTACCACTCAACCTTTTTATCATGCCGGAAATTAATCCACTTGCAAGATTTACATGATAAACCTTATGAGCTCCTCAAGGGGACATCATCAACCTATGACGGACATGGATTCCTTCTACAATCAACAGCACACCATAGATACAGCACTACTTCCCAACTCACCGAGTTTGTTGATTTAATACTTATAAATCTCACCCATTGATGAATCAAAGAAATACATACTGTCCTACGTGTCGAGGTTATTGTATAGGGATTAAGAGCACGAACTTCCATAATAACAGAGATCAAGTTCTACTATATAGTCAGTATAAGACGAACGATCTCAAGCGGTCCTACTCAATACACACAAGTGCACTAATGTGATTCTATAGCCAAGACAAGCTAATACCAAACCACACTACAACCATACCGATAGAGAGTCCCCGTCTATCTCGGTTGTGAACATCTGTTTATACTTTATAAGGAAACCGATAATATGATCTTCCGCGTGTTGTCGCACAACATATTATCTACAGTATAAAGTAAATGGACTATTGCATCATGCATATAAAATAAATTATAAGATGCAATCATTTGATCAATAATTCTCATTTCAAATATTGTTATGACAATGTTCATACTAAAGCTAGACTTTTAGTATACAATCCAACAATCTCCCACTTATACTAAAAGACTATGCTGTCATGTCTTCTGCCATACATCTGATTCCTACTCCCACTACACGACCATTAAAAGCTCTCGCCTTAAGATCCTTGTAAATGGTTTACTAGGTCATCATCCGATGCAATCTAGGCGACAACAACCTTCGCCTCATCATACGATTTCTCGTAGCAGGTGGTACTCGCGCTCCATGTGTTTAATTGCCTTATGGACTTGTGATTTCTTCAAGTTTGCAACTGCACCAATATTATCAATGTAAATTGTGATTACCTTGGGCAAACTTAGAAACACTTCAAAGTCCATCATGAAGTCTCTAGAGTCATATAGATACTTTGGCTGCCTCATAGGCTCCAATTCATCATCTTTCCATGATGGAGTCCGGAGTCTGAAATATATTTCTATATAACACTCATCCACATTATGACTCTACTTCCTAAAATTAAACACATAACCTTTGAGGAGAATTTACTGCCGTCCAATCTGACTAAAAATCCGAATCTACGTAATCCACAAGAAGCAGTGAATCTGTTTAGTAAATCCACATATAATTTCCAGTCCTTCTCAGGCACTTTATATATGTCTTACTACAGTTCATCATTCTTGTTCCGGGTTACGTTGTTACCTTCTGTTCATGCGTTCAGCAACACAGATATCCAACTTCGTTCATAGCATTCTTTAGATTAAGCTTCCTTATTCGCCGAAGCATAAGGAACCGCTTTCATCTACTATATCTTCTTCTTATGTCTCAAAGACACATTCACTTAGATAAATTTACATGCTAAACGAGTATGGACTGTATCATTTTATGAAACTTGAGATAAGCATAACATCCTTTCTTGTGATCCGTATTACCGTGATCAAAAGGATGTATTTTGCCTTTCTTAAGTCCTTCATCACTACCGCTTTATTAACCGTACCCATACGCCCGATAATACTCTTTCATTGTCTCCAATGAGCAAGATACTATCTACGTATAGTACAAGAAACACCACCACATTTCCGTCACTCTTTACAACACACAAGACTCATCCGCTCATTGATTTAAATCCATGCCACTGGATTATCTAATCAAAACAGATGCTTCACGATCTTAAAACTTGCTTTAGTCCATCGCTGGACACTTTTAAGCTTACTATCAAAATGCTATTAGTACTTTGCAATGAATTACTCTGGTTGCTTCACATAGATGTTTTCCTCAAGACTTCCAATCAGGAAAGCTGTCTTGACATCTATTTGTTGTCCCTCATAATTTAATATGAGCAGCAATAAATAAAAGAATCCGGATCAATTTAAGCATAGCTACCAGCGAATATGTTCCCTCATAATCGAACCATTTTTTTCTGAGTACATCTTTTCGCAACAAGCTTTGCTTCCAAGATTTTCACCTTTCAGTATGATCCTCTTTTATTTCCTATGATCACTTGCAATGGTTTTTACACCATTTAGTGGTCATACAAGTTCCCAGACTTAATATAGAATCCGTAGATTCTATTTCAACGTACATTGCAACTTACTAAGATTCCGCATTTTAATCTTGTAGTGCTATGTCGTATCCGTGGGATAATACTATGTTCACTAGGGATCAAGTCTCACGACTCTCCCAAACATATATTTATGAGTTGTCACACAACCCTCCCACTACGACAAGGCACTACATGTAATTGTGTATCAGACGTGACACGCGTTGCAGTTTACCTTGTGGTATATCCTCTTGTACACTTGGTACTTATACTTAGTGTTTTCCTCTCACTTCCTTTAGAACAACTTATACATGGGTTTGTGATTTATTACATAGTCCTTTTCCAAAAATCTAGTTATTGAGTTAACAATTATCCTTCGATCTTTTGGACTAAATAAATCACCCTTCATTTTTCTAGGATATCCCATATACAGACAAACGTTTCACGAATTACTGTATCTAGGGCATATCCATAAAATGAATTTAATTATTTCAAATAATTCATCATCTATCTAATCATAACCATAAGAGCCTAATACCTTCTACCCACCACACCATTCAGCTGGGGAATACCCGGTGTAGTCAACTTGAGATTTAATCTCAACTTCTGATCAATAGCTCCTAACTATCCCAAGAGGTATTCGCCATCATGATTGAATCGTAATGACTTAATATATTTTTCATGACGCTTCACTGTACCAGCCTTACAATTCTTGAATTAATCAAAGAACTTAGACATGCAGTGCATCATATAAATATATTGGTTTCCAGAATAATTTTTGAATATTCATAACCACCTCTCGCCTGGATAATATTAGGTTCGCTTGAATCAGAATGAACTAATTCCAACATATATATCTTTGGCTCTACACCCCACAGCCTTGAAAAGGCAGTTAATCATTTTTACTTCCAAGCAGGACTCGCAAGTCTGATAGTTTCCACTTCAGATAAACCTTACGGTCTATCGGCTATCAACTTTTGAATCCTACTCAAGTAAAATGAATTAGTCTTAGACGCCAAATGTATGTTTAGTTCATCTCCGAAGGTTCCTTTCTCTTACTAATTTTAGAAGATGCATTATTAATTATTATTTATTGCATCTGTGGGATGAACATGATTTAAGAGTATACTTATTATCCACCAACGTACTTTAACGGATTAAAGCCTCATTCCTCATTACTATGACCATGTCATTTAAATGAAATGAAGTGTCCATCCGTTAATGCATAGAAACCGAAATCAAATTCTTTCTATGAAATGTACGTAAAGGCAATTTCTCATAATCAATCGTTTATTCTTATCATGAGATAAATAAACAACTCCCACTGCAATAGCCACTACCTTTGTAGTTTTACCCATGTCATTACAATCTTATCCTTACTAAGTGAAAAACATTTAGTGATTCCAGTATCTACACAGTTCGAGTCAGTAGATGCCATCACTAATCATGTTTAAATCATTAGTAAATAAGATATTAAACTTGTTCACATCATGATGAAAATGGCTTTCCCTTTGCCACATGTTTTGTCAGAAGTTTCCCACCATTTACATCCTTTTGTAATTCAGGTGGAACTTACTCAAAACATTTAAGCAATTATGTAGAATAAAATTGACTTAGGTTTCCCTTTCAACTTCTATTCCATATATATTTCCAATTCATTCATCAAATTCTATCATGATCTTGTGCCTTTTAAATTACTCAAGTATCCAAAGAGTTACATGAGACCATCATATTTATATGAACCTCTCATCTCTTCACTAGAGACATTAACAGGCATCATGAGCCGTCCTTTGAGAGAACACATGTATTTTCTTAAGCAGTAAATTTTCAAAACCAAGATTCTTTTCTAATCAACTAATTTGGACAAGTAAATATAATGTCTTTTAGTTAACAATTAGTGAGATAATACCATTCGAAATTCAGAGAATCACAAATAAATATTCAGATCAAAACTTCGAATTTTATCCTTTTATATTGTTTCCCTCAAAACAATATAAAATAAAATTCACCGACATCTCAAGCACCGTGAGTCTGCAAGCCACGTTAGTGTGGACGTTTACAAACCCGAACATTTACAAGAGAATGTTTTACCCATTAATTTCATTTGTCAACCTAACTTTATGACAAAATAATTAATAGTCGGTTACTCTTTAGCCATGCAAATAATAGCAGTGACTCCGTTGGGGAGGATACTAATTATTTACACCTAAGTGTACACCATTATTTGATCCAAAGTCCACTGCGCGAGCTTATGTGCCTTACAGTTGGAGAAGTACACACGCGCTCGGGTAGCTTCCTACAATCATCAATTATAAGTTTGTACCAGTGTACCGCACACAAACTCATCCGTTAGGGAGGAAGGCCTATGCCAACACGCAAGTTTATGTGCCACATTACAAACAATAATTATTTATGAAGTCTGTACCAGTGATCCGTGAATAAACTCATCCGTTAGGGAGGAAGGCCTATGCCAACACGCAAGTTTACTCACATCACTTACAAACCAATAATGGAGGCCGCGGGAATTTATTACCAATCCCCTCTCCCACTTAGTTATTTAATTACCGAGGGTTTTTAACATGCATATAATATTCCAGAATAAAATATACAACTTAGACATGCTTCTATTAACAGCAATTTAAATAAATAAATCACATAGAGCATGCCTATGACATATACAACAATAATTGACAATTAAATCAATTAATCAGTTATATAACATTAATTAATTGCATAAAATGTTGGATCAATTAAATAGGCCCAGCTGACCCAAACATTATTAACATAAAATGAGCAACCCATTAATAAAATAATTAAGCCCATTTACCCTGCCAATTTCTTCATTAAGGTCTAGCCCAATATTTAACCTTGGCCCAACATCAATCCCACAATTAATTAAATCCAGTAATTAAGGTCCAGCAGCCCATATCCATTTTAATTAAAATTGGGCCTCACAGCCCAAAACCAAAATTAAATAAATGAGCAACCTTGAATCCATTACTGAATTGGGCCCAACATCCATTTTAATAAAAATGGGCCCAACAGGTTTTGCAGCCCAAACTAAAGCCTGCTGCCCTAAACCCTTCAGCCGCAGAAGGCCTGCTCCAACCATCACCCATCACCATGCTTCGTCGGAGGTTGTCGCTGCTCTCGGCGGCCATTCTGACAGCCATCGGAATCGAGCATCCAGCCGACGCCCGACACCTGTCACCTTGCCAGCCGTAGCCACACCGCCAGAGATAGCTGCCGGAGACAGCTGCCGCCTCTGTTGCCGGAGACAGCTGCCGCCCGCGCTCGCCTGGAAGCTGCCGGAGACAGCTGCCGCCCGTCTACCATGGCCAGCCGCCGGTCGCGCATCAACCGTGTTCCCACCGACAGCAGGTTACGAGCGCCACCAGCCGCCATGCATCTCTTCAGCGCCGCCGCCTCGTTTCCACCGCCCAGCTATCACCAGCCACCAGATCCACGCCGATCTGATCACCGCCGTGCAGCTCCCAGCCGGTAAGAGTCGCGGTCGCTGCAACCATCAAGCCTTGCCGTCGCCGATCTTCTGGGTGGATCTGTTCCGATCCGATCTGAAACTGGTTGGATTCGCCCGGTCGCTCAGTTCATATCTGACGCCGCCCATCCGTACTCGTCAGGGAGCACCGTCGCTCATGTCCGATGTCACCCAGAATCCGCAGTCGACGATCGTGGCCCAAGTGACCAGTCGACGCCGCCGTCTGGTTCTGCAGCATCGCCACTCCTCCTTCTGCCTTTCGATTGCAGCCGTATATTTCGCCCAATTCCAAGGACGCAGCCCTTGGGAGCATCGCCACTGCCTGGTCGGTCCGACGCCGATAACAGTCTCGCCCCGCCCCAGTCTCGCGTCGTTTTGGGTCGACCAATCTGCCTCGTTCCGCTGCCGTTGGGTTCGTACTTCTCGACAGCCCACCGGGTTGTGAGCGTGTGCAATTTTTCTGGGTTGATTGACTTTTTCGAGTGTGTATGTATGATGCGTACTTTGTCCGATCAACATCAATAAAACATAGCAGATAGGGATACAGGACAAAAAGATACTCAACCCTTTTCTTTTTGTCATACGATAATAACCAGATTAAACATATAATCACATAAGCCCTATCAAACATGCTTACATCTCACGTTTCACCACGAAACCAACGCTCTGATACCAATTGTTGGGCAATTGGATCTTGTGGCTCAAACGTGATCGTTAGTAAACAGGCAAACAATAAACAGCGGAAGCAATTAAATCTTGTTTACCGTACTTCTGGGTTGATGTAGAGGATGAACCGTTGCAGAGAACCACCTCTCAATCTTCTGCAGTATGTCCCAAGTTGAATCCTGCTGTTGTGTGGACAACAATCCGCAGGATTCTCTCAATCTGCTCCTGTTCTTTCTAACTGTCAAATGAGGCACTGACTTAGGGTTAACAGGAACTGAGATAACTTATTTATAAGGGCTACTGCAGGGACCAGGAGGAGAAATTGGGCTGGGCCTCAATTGAATTTAATTAACCAAGCTTAGCCCAAAGCTTTTAATTAAATCCAATAATAATAATATAATCCACTAAAATATTATTACTGCACTACCCGTCCAATCCCAAATTATGTTCTGGGCTCCTTCTTATTATAAGCCCGATAGTCTCCCCATGTTTAAGATATTCAATGTCCATTAATTAATTAAGTTACTGACAACTCTAATTAATTAATATCTCGTCCGAGAGTAGTACCACTCAACCTTTTTATCATGCCGGAAATTAATCCACTTGCAAGATTTACATGATAAACCTTATGAGCTCCTCAAGGGGACATCATCAACCTATGACGGACATGGATTCCTTCTACAATCAACAGCACACCATAGATACAGCACTACTTCCCAACTCACCGAGTTTGTTGATTTAATACTTATAAATCTCACCCATTGATGAATCAAAGAAATACATACTGTCCTACGTGTCGAGGTTATTGTATAGGGATTAAGAGCACGAACTTCCATAATAACAGAGATCAAGTTCTACTATATAGTCAGTATAAGACGAACGATCTCAAGCGGTCCTACTCAATACACACAAGTGCACTAATGTGATTCTATAGCCAAGACAAGCTAATACCAAACCACACTACAACCATACCGATAGAGAGTCCCCGTCTATCTCGGTTGTGAGCATCTGTTTATACTTTATAAGGAAACCGATAATATGATCTTCCGCGTGTTGTCGCACAACATATTATCTACAGTATAAAGTAAATGGACTATTGCATCATGCATATAAAATAAATAATAAGATGCAATCATTTGATCAATAATTCTCATTTCAAATATTGTTATGACATTGTTCATACTAAAGCTAGACTTTTAGTATACAATCCAACAATGACGACCTATTGGGCTAGGCCATGTGTTTATTTTGTTTCCGCTGATATTTTGTTATATAATATAATGAGTACTGTGACAAGTTTGGGTGGATTGAAGTGTTGTCAGAAACCAGTTACGTATGTTGAACTGGTGTGATGATTTTGGTTAAAAATATATTATGTGAGAAAAAAATATATATGCAGGTTTTTAATGATGATGTTTATGTTAGTTAGTATTTTAATTATAAGTTATGTAAGGTGGGTTCTGTCAGAGTGGTATCAGAGAACGGTTTGGGTCCTGCAGACTATCTATGTACATGAGCTCAATCCTTGGAGTACAGCCTTGCGTGTAAGTGTTATTTTCATTCTGTATTGTTATGTGTCTTATAAATTATATTGGTCATGTGGTGTAGGAAGCATAGTTAGTAGACAAAATGGTAAGGGCTACAGGTGAAATTTCTGAAGGGGATAGGACTGCTGAGCAAGCAGCACCTCCTGAAGGGAATAATCGTGATGTGGTTATTACTCGACTGATAGAACTGGTAGAACGCTAGTCCCAATAGATACAACAACTGATTCAACAAAGAGATATGGGTGGACAACCAGATGGTAATGCAAATCAAGATAGATGTTAAGTAGAACATGTGAAAATGGTTTGTGAGAGGTTTCGAAAGCTGATCCCTCCAATATTTGAGGATGCAGCAGACCCCACAGATGTAGAGGATTAGTTACGCATGGTGAAAAATATGTTTCAATATAGTAGAATTCCAGATGGGAACAAAGTGTTGTGTGCTTCTTTCATGTTACGAGGAAGTGCAGGCCACTAGTGGGATACTATTAAAAGTATTGAGGACGTCACGACTATGACCTGGGAAAGGTTTAAGGAGCTTTTCAGAAACAAGTACTTTACGGCACCAGTGAAAGCAATGAAAATGAACGAGTTTATATAACTAAAGCAGGGCGGTATGTCAGTCACAGATTACCTTCGTAAGTTTGAGCAGTTGTCAAGGTTTGCTGAACATATGTTGAGTACGGAGGCACTGAAAGTGGAGAGATTTGTGGAAGGCTTAGGGCCTGAACTTTACAGAGATGTGAGTATGGCGGGACTACATGGAGCAACATACTCACAAGTTGCAGAAAGGGGCCAGGTTGCTGAACAAGCGGAGATGAGAATCAGACAAGCGCAGCCTATCAGACGCCAATTTCAACATAAACCAGTGCAGCAGTTTGGGAGAAATGATAAGAGGCCGATGCCATTCTAGAGGCTGAAATCAAATTCCTCCGAGAACGTGTTACACATGCGGGAAGAAAGGACATGTGACTAATACTTGTCCTAAGAAAGGGAAGCAGGGACAGCAGGGAAGAGCTCCAGCAAGGGTGTACACTTTGACGCATGAGGAGGCTGATGCGAATCCCTTAGTTGTCACAGGTAAGTTCTCTAATTTTGGCACTTCTACATATGTGCTATTTGATTCTGAAGCAACACATTCATTTGTATCCACCAAGTATGTGAGGAAGCTGGGTGGAACATCTGACTTGGTAGAAGCTAATTATGAGTGATGATACCTTCTGGTGAGTCAAAGCAAACCAATCAACTTCTTCTAGGTTATGTTATTCCTATTGAGGGAAGACAACTCCTTACTAATTTTATTGTGTTAAGTATGAATGGTTATGATATCATATTGGGTATGGATTGGCTGTCAAAGTACTGTGCTACAATAGATTGTCAGAAAAAGAGTATCACTTTTCAGCCATTGGGTGGAGAATCATTCACTTTTGTTGGGATCAAGAAGAATTTTAGATTTCCTGTTATATCAGCAGCAAAAGCACAGCAGTTGTTGGAAAGTGGTATTGAGGGGTATCTGGTGAGCGTAATGAATGTTGAGGGGCATCAATATCCAGTTCTCGGTGATGTAACAGTAGTTCGGGAATACCTGTAGGTATTTCCAGATGATCTTCTAGATTTGCCACCAGACCAGGAAATAGAGTTTGTTATTGAGCTACAACTAGGAACGACTCCTATATCTAAAGCGCCATACAGGATGGTACCAGCTGAACTAAAAGAATTGAAGATACAATTACAAGAATTGCTAGATAAAGGATTCATCAAACCCAGTTTCTCACCCTGAGGAGCACTAGTTCTTTTCGTTCGTAAGAAGGATGGCACATTAAGGATGTGCATCGATTACCGAGAGCTCAATAAAGTTACCATCAAGAATAAGTATCCATTACCTCGCATTGATAATTTGTTTGATCAACTATAAGGTGCAGCTATCTTTTCGAAGATTGATTTATGGTCGGGGTATCATCGGTTGAAAATAAAGAAGGAGGATATCCCAAAGACTGCATTCAGTGCAAGGTACGGGCACTATGAGTTCTTGGTGATGCCATTTGGTTATATAAATGCTCCGGCAGCATTTATGGAATTGATGAATAGAGTATTTCAGGAATTTCTCGATAAGTTCGTGATTGTGTTTATCGATGACATTCGGATTTACTCTAAGAATAAGGAGGATCATACTTCGCACTTGAGAAAGGTGTTAGAGATTCTGAAGAAGAAGCAGTTGTATGCGAAGTTCAAGAAGTGTGAGTTTTGGTTAGACCGAGTTGTTTTCTTAGGACACGTGGTATCAGGAGAAGGAATTTCAGTGGATCCAAGCAAAGTTAAAGCAATCCACGATTGGCCACAACCCTCAAATCCCACTGAGGTTCGTAGTTTTCTTGGTTTGGCAGGATATTATCGAAGGTTTGTTGAAGGATTTTCTAAGATCGCTTCACCATCAACATAGTTGACCAGGAAGAATGTGAAGTTCACATGGACGGAGGCATGTGAACAGAGTTTTAAGGAATTGAAGAGATGGTTGACATCAGCACCTATCTTAACTATTCCTATGGAGATAAAAAATTTCAAGGTTTACAGCGATGCTTCAAAGAATGGTCTTGGGTGTGTACTGATGCAGAATGGAAAAGTGATAGCATATGCATCCAGACAATTAAGGGAGTACGAGAAGAATTACCCAACTCATGATTTGAAGTTAGCTGTAGTGGTGTTTGCACTCAAGATTTAGAGGCATTATCTGTATGGGGAACGTTGTGAAATCTATACTGATCATAAGAGTTTGAAGTACTTTTTCACTCAGAAAGAATTGAATATAAGGCAAAGAAGATGGTTGGAATTGATGAAGGATTACGACTGTGTTATCAATTATCATTCAGAAAAAGTCAATGTGGTTGCTGATGCATTGTGCCGAAAGGAAATACAGAGTGTAGCTGCTATGACCATAAATCAGAAACCAGAGTTGCTTGATTTGCAAAGAATGGGTGTAGAGATCATTCAGGAAGGATCATTGGAAGCTTTGACACTTCGACCAACTTTGATGGATAAGATTCGACAGGGCCAACAGGAGGATAAGTTGTTTGACAAGATAAAGAATGATATCAGCTCTGGAAAGTCTTCTGACTTCCAATTAAGAGATGATGGCATGATTCATTATAGAGGTCAATTATGTCTACCTGAAGTGGATGACATTCGGAAAGAAGTAATGGTGGAAGCTCATTCAACACCATACTCTGTACATCCAGGAGCTACTAAGATGTATAGAGATTTGAAGTCACATTATTGGTAGCCAGGGATGAAGAGAGATGTCGCTCAATATGTGGAGCAATGCTTGACTTGTCAGCAAGTCAAAGCTGAGCATCAGAGACCAGCAGGAACTTTGTAGCCTCTATTTATTCCAGAGTGGAAGTAAGAGAATATCACTATGGAGTTTGTCATCGGCTTACCGAAGACAGTAAAAGGTCATGATGCTATTTGGGTTATCGTGGATCGATTGACAAAGTCAGCTCATTTCCTTCCTATATGTTCTACGTATTCCATGGATCGTTATGCCCGGCTATACATACAAGAGATCGTCAGACTCCATGGAGTACTACTTACCATTGTGTCAGACAGAGATACGAGATTCTGATCTGCTTTCTGGAAGAGTTTGCTTAAGTCATTAGGGACACAATTATCTTTTAACACATCATTCCATCCACAGACAGATGGTCAATCAGAGCGTACGATACAGATCTTGGAGGATATGGTCAGAGCGTGTGTGTTGGATTTTCAAGGTCAGTGGAGTAAATTTTTGCCTTTGATAGAGTTCTCGTATAACAACGGTTATCAGTCTACTATCTGGATGGCTCCATATGAAGCATTGTATGGGAGAAATTATAGATCTCCAGTACATTGGGATGAAGTTGGAGAGAGGAAACTTTTGGGCCCAGACTTGATTCGTGAAATGTCAGAAGCTGTTACCCGTATTCGAGAGAAGATGAAAGTTGCCCAAGATCGACAGAAAAGTTATGTAGACAAACGGAGGAGAGAATTGGAATTTGAAGTGGGTGATCAGGTATTCTTGAAAGTATCTCCAATGAAGGGGATAATGCGATTTGGAAGGAAAGGGAAACTCAGTCCAAGATATGTTGTTCCGTTCACTATCATTGAGAGAGTTGACAACGTTGCCTATAAGTTGGAGTTACCAGCATCGATCTCTAGAGTACATGACGTGTTTCATGTGTCTGTGTTGAGAAAGTATGTTCCAAATCCATCTCATGTTCTCAGACAGGAACAGTTGAGTTGAAAGAAGATTTGAGTTATGAGGAAGTACCAGTTGAGATCTTGCGGCGTGAAGTAAAGAAGCTCAGAAATAAAGAAATACCATTAGTAAAGGTGTTATGGAGGAACCAACTAGTTGAGGAGGCCACTTGAGAAAGAGAAGAGGAGTTGATGGCCAAGTATCCAGAACTCTTCAGGTAAGTAGATTTCGAGGACGAAATTTTTATAAGGTGGGGAGGATGTGACACCCAAGCTTCTCACTACTCATGTGCCAATATAATTTAATTTGTGCTATTTGCATTTTATAATTATGTGATAATTATGTGGCAATTATGTGACAATTGTTTTATATTTTATTTATCTTTACATTTTATTTGACATATTTGTGATAAAAATGGTGACAATATGTGAATATATGTGTACATAAATATTTACGTGCATAAATTTGGATATATGAGTAAATTATTTTATGTGAATAAATATATTATTTCTTAATTATTAAGTATAACACGTGTTCTCGTAAGAATAATAGTGGATAGAAAAATATACACGTATGTATTATATCTTAGCTATTAAGTATTGCACGTATATTCATAATGAATAATAATAATAGTAATAAATAAATGAATAGATAAATTTAGAGATGGGAGGATTGATGTGAGAAATCCATTTACTTGGCAGCCAAGTATATTACCCTATTTGGGTGATTACACGTGTTTAAAAAAAAGAAAAGAGAGAGAAGAAGAGTGAGAGAGAGGAAGAAAGGAGAAAAAGAGGGAGCGAGCCGGAACGTGCTTGCCGGGATGGGAGATAGCAGATTAGTTACAGTTCTTTATGGGATTTATATTGCTGTCGGAATCTAGGTAAGTACAATTCCAACTACAATGTATAAACATGCTGTTTGTGAATTATTTGTGATTAATATATGATAATATTATGTTATGGATTATTTGTGATTAGTGTAATTACGTTATGAATTATTTGGGATTAATTTGTGATACAAGTTGTGAATTTATGTGATTTGAGATAATATCATTGTCCTATATAGATCTGTGTGATTGAAAACTGTTGAATATAGATATGTATGATCTAAGAAGATATTGTTCATAAGATCTGCGAGATTCGAGATGAAATTGTTATTCCAAAAGTGGATCTGTTCGAATTGAAGTTAAATTGTTGCTTTATTGTGATTAAATGTTGATATTGATATTGTAAATGGTTTGTGATGCACATTTAATTGTTTTGGGTGGATACCATGCATAAACATAAAAAGTGTTTTCCTAAAAATTAATAAGATACTAATGGTGTGCGGCCACTATATATGCATCTCTGTCAGGGTTCGAAAAAATTGTTCCCGATACTTTATTAGGGGTTTGGAAAAATCATCCCCAACACTCTGCCAGGGTTCGAAAAAATTACTCTCGGTATTATATTCAGGGATCAGAATCGATCTGACACTAAGTGTGTCTATTGAGCTCATTTGGGCTGAATATCATAAGTGTGTCGTGGGGATCCCGCAACGTGAATATTTTTCATCAACTAGAAAGATTAGGAAGTAGGCAATAGAGAACTAAATGCATTTTCATGCACTAACATGTATGATTTCTAGTTACTGAGATTTTTGACTCACTAGTTTATGTATTGTAGGTGCGCCTGTTGATGATTGAGTTTGTGATGTGACTGTGCAAGCTGTGGAGCTCCTACAAGGTTTTGAGCGGATGTACATAGATGACGACCTGTTGGGCTAGGCCGTGGGTTTATTTTGTTTCCGCTGATATTTTGTTATATAATATAATGAGTACTGTGACAAGTTTGGGTGGATTGAAGTGTTGTCAGAAACCAGTTACGTATGTTGAACTGGTGTGATGGTTTTGATTATAAATATATTATGTGAGAAAAAAATATATATGCAGGTTTTAATGATAATATTTATGTTAATTAGTATTTTAATTATAAGTTATGTAAGGTGGGTTCTGTCAATATGTATATATTTTCTTTCTCCTTAACCTTATTTCTATCATAAAGTAATCAAAATATCCAAGTAAAATAGAAAATTCATATATAATTTGAAGATTATAACTATTTTAGAAAGTTATTTTTATGACTTTTTTTATATATTTAAATTTAAGATATTTAAACATGATTTATAAATCAAATAAATTAAATATCATAAATAATTTATGATTAAATATTAAATTAAATATAAATAAAATGACCGGGTCAAAAGAGCCCAAAAAAGCGAGCAAAAAGCGGGCTGGGCCATTTGGCCCATCGGGCTTGATGGGCCGGGCCAAAACAGCCAGGTTCTTTTTAGGCCTACATTTTAATGGCCCAGCCCAGCCCACTTATGGCGAAATACGGGCCGGTCCATCGGGCGGGGCTATTTTTTTCTACTCTACACGGAAGTTTATTAACTAGTAAAACCTTCATAAATCTTAGAATAACCGTCGCTTCTCTCTCCATTTTGAATCTTCACTTGGTTCTCACTTGATTCGCTGCACGAATCTCTCTTTACAGCTCCTGCAGATGGAGTTAAGGTTTGGATGTGGTGTCGGATGGATGTGGAATTTAACACTCTTTTTGATGTGATTTGTATCCCCTTTTATACTTGTAAACTCTCCTTACGAACCTTTACTAGGCTTTTTCTTGGAAAATATGAAAATACACGCACTGCAGGTGAAATCCCAATATTTTGGAACTGACGTGTCCTAGCTTGACCAGAATGGACTTGGTCAAGTTGGACCCTGTTGGTCGAGTTGCATGTCTGTAAACTAAAACTTCCTCTTTCGCCCAGCTCGTCTTAACTGTTGTAGTTCGACCAAATTGCTCTTGGTAGAGCTGCACAACCTTGGTCTAATAATAATTCTGTAAACTGAACATCTCCAGCTCGTCTTTCCTCATGTAGCTAGATCAGACTAAGCCTGGTCAAGCTACGCTTCCGTGGTCGAGCTACGCCTCGAAAAATGGATTTTCCAATTTCGAGCACTTCTAACCTGTTTTCCAATACAAATATGCTCAAATAACCTCAGTAGCATCTGATTCGTGGATTTTCTTTAAACAACCCAATTTGTCTTGATAATATAGACTAAATCATACTCAATTTCCACATAAATCGGTACTAAAAATACGTGAATTATTACTCTCATCAAACCCCCAAACTTCCATATTGCTCGTCCCGAGGAAATGCAATCAAAACCAAGGCAAGAGAGTGTAATTCATAAGATCCTCATAACAAGCCTACTCTAACACATGTAATTCTATCAATTCAAAATATGTATTCATCATACCACTCATCCATGCAAAAATATCAATTAATAACAAATACTTCTACAAGTGCTAAGTCATCTAACTCACTAGGTAAGTGTTTACTCTCTCTCTCTCAAGTGTAAAAGATGTACACTTTAAAGGGTTAGTATATACACTCATAATCAATTCATATATTTGCATAACCATAAGCTTGGCAAAGGTCTCAAAAATTAATTCATAATCGTTTCAACACTAGGATTACAAAGGACTTGTCTTTCGGGTTGTAATGTTGGCTCTTTTGTACAAGTAGAAGAATATAGATAAAGTGACTAATTCACTATTGGAGAATTACCTTGTAGTTTTGCTTTTCATCAAACAACTTCTTTTTTCTTCTCCTTCATCATTCTCATGATCTTTTTTATTTTTCTTTTCTCCTTCTTCACTTTTGAATCAACATCTTTCTTCTTTATAAGCACAAGGGTACCAGTCTCAGGCACTACCTTTCTAAGTAGTCGGGTAATCGATTTCAGGCACTACCCCCAAAAAAAGATTTAACCATATATTTTCCTTTACTTTCATCACTACCACCAATTTTTCCTTCTTCTTCTGCTTTAAATTCATCACTAGCATTTATTCACCTCAACTTTCTACTAGTAAATAGGATATGAAAGGCTCAAGTAAAAGGTAAATAAGGGCTTTTTTTATCAATGGTTTGCCAAAGAAAAAACTTTAAAGGCTCAACAGGGCTTCCAATGATATACACATTATAAGGTAAGGTAAAATTTAGCTAAGTGGCTCAATTAAACAATAATGGCCTAAGATCATGTCTTATTATCTAACAATCATGAATCTTAAACAAGACTCCAGCCAAGTTCTAGAATACAAACATATGAACGATACTCTCAAGGCTAAACTATCATGCATACATGTAGCATGATTGTAAAGCTCAAATTCTCACATGTTAATAGATTTTCTAAGCACTCTTCAAAGCATGCAATCAACATCAATCTCTACATAAACTATAAGTAATCATAAATGGTACATGTCTATCATCAATAAAATCAACATGCATAAAAAATAAGTGCACATGCATAAACACGAAGAGTCACTATCCAAATCAACATGATCAAACACCAATATCAAATGTATCAATCATCCATCATCATCAATCTAATACATACCACTCATGAAGGAATCTCAAACAACACAATCCACCATTCACACAATACTCCACCTGTAAAGTGATAAAGAGAATGGCCACAAGAAGAAACAGACAAAGATAAAAATGGCGCACACTACTCCTCAAGAACATCATCATCGCTCACTTCGTCGCGCCAATCATCAAAATTCTTTTGTAAGGTATCTATCTTCCTATCCAATGCCTCGTAGTTCTCATTCAAATATATCAATCTCCTATCCATAGTGTCATATCTGAGGTTAAGTGCAGCATAATTCGTATTTGCCAATGCCAGGTGTCGATTTTTCTCTTGCTAGTTTGCATTCAAAGTGAAGAATTGCTCATTTATCAATCGGAACTGCTCTATATAAAAATGATCATGGGACTACCAGAAATCATGATGCTGCTGTAGTGGCGGCTCATAATACTACTGCTGTATCAAAGGAAAATCCATCTCCGGATGCTCATGAGCCAGCTGCTGCTGCTGTTGATCCTTGTCATCATCCTTAAAATCTACTGGATCACCTGCTAAGATAATATCCTCATCCAAATAAAAACCTTGGATATGCATATCAGCCAAAAGCCTCCAATCTCCGTCTTCAATACAAGTTTCATAGATTGCCTTGTGCTCCGGAGTGTTCATCAATAGGTTGTTGTTGATCTAAATAGTGTTAAGATCAGCAAGTGATAACGAGAACATGAAGGATATCAGATTCTTTCCTCGAATGAACATCCAAGAGTCTTTCTACCTCTAAATCAACCCCATCCTCACACAAGTTGACAAGATAAAGTCTAGGTCCCCTCGGATCGGCTGATACCTAGTCAGGTCAACATTGTAATGCTCTGCTATTAGAGTAAACAAAACTCCGTTGTTGACCTTTTTAAAAGAATGAGTGGAGAACCTATATAACTGCTAAAAAAGATATGCTCCAAGGTTGAAGCGAACGCCATTCATCTAACACCAAAGCACATAGAGCTCTCTTCTAGGTTTACATCCTCCCTCAGCTCGAGCAAACAGAGTGTTGCTTAATATCCGATACATATATGCAATCACTGGGTTGCGAATAAAAGCAACCTTCGATGTATTGGCATTGTAGTCTCCTCGCCTGCTTGTGATGGACCTCCGGAACTCATCAGCATTAAAGTTTTAATGCTCCGCTGCAAAAATTCCAGTCGAACATCCAACCATCTTGTTGAACTCATTGGCATACATCAACTTCAGCTTTCCACTAATCTGCATCCATAATCCGTAAGGAAGATAATGATCTCCACGATCAACTCTCATCGTGCACAACACTTTAGCTGTGATGTGGAAATATGTCTCTCTCTTCATCTCCATAAACCGAGTGATTCCTACAATTAAACATCCAACGAATATCATTGATGATATTCATCTCCACCATTGCTTGGCCATCCTGATATCGAGTCCTTGCTATCCGATCAGAAATTGCTCCCTACAACTCCTCCTTCTCCTCCCAATCATCAATCCATATATCAAAGTCGGAAGGTCTCCGCTTATCCCTCTTTAGCTTCTTTGCAACCTCACCCTTCTTAGGAGATTTAGTCTCCTTCCGCTTAGAGGGTGTAGCAACTCCTTTACCTACAAAGGTTATATTTTAATACAAAATCGAGGTAATAAAGCAAGTATACCTAACCTAGGACTAATTAAAGCTTAAATTCTACTCAAGACTTCGAATTCATATGCCATAGAAAATTCATGAATCAATCCCCATAATTTCAAGTGTAAACTTAAAAAATAGAGCATGAATACTCAACACTTTCAATCAAGAGGAAACTAAAATCAAGATTCTGATGAGAGTGAAAATAAGTGTGTTTTAGTATACAATTTAACACTTTTTTGTTGAGAATTGTTGTCATATATTAGCACAAGTGTCTTATATTCAATATATTTGAGTAAAATGTGCATTTGAGGTGTTTTATTATATTTTAGGTGGAAAAAATGATCAAAAGGTCAAAGTTGGAGAAAAGGTGCAACTTGTGCAAGAATGCTGAAAAATGCACATCCAATTTGTGTTTTTTTTGTGTTCGTGTGGAGCTCAAAACTGAGAGTACAATACATGGATTCAAAGGTACAGAAGAAAGGATCGTTTTGGAGTAAGAAACAGCTCAATCAGAGTCCAGACAAGAAAGATATGACCAAAATAGTGACGCCGCACAAGCTGTTCTGATCAGCACGATTGTGCAACATTTCATGACTTGTTAAGCATAAAAATGTTGGTATTTTTGAGAGTTCTATATATGAATAGAAAAACATGTAAGAGAGGATCGTGTGAGAGCAAGAATCACTTGAATCAGAGTTCGGATGTGAAAAAGTTATGCTCGAAACGATTAGACTGTGCAATGTAGCTCGACCTAGGTAACCTAGCCCGACCAAGACCATTTTGGTCGAGCTACAGTCGAGCAAGTCGAGCGGAGGAGCTTCAGTTTACAGACACGCAGCTCAACCACAGCTCGACAAGGCCTTCTAGCTTGACCAAAACCACTTTGGTCTAGCCAGGACATGTGAACCCAGATCTGTGTGGGATTTCACCTCAAGTGCGTGTATTTTCATGTTTTCCATGAAAAGCCCAGTATAGGTCCATCAGGGGAGCTTACAAGTATAAAAGAGAATGCAGATCACACCAAGAAGAGACCACAACACATCCATTCTATACCCCACAAGGGGGGATCACCCCCCAACCATCATCCACATCCTTTTTCCATCCATCAATCACTTTGAAGATTCGTCTGCTGAATCAAGAGGAGAACCAAGAGGAGGATTCAAGATGGAGAAGGACGCGACGACATCCACATCTAAGGTTTTTATCGTTTCCTAATTTATCTTGTATTTTTGATACATATGGGTAGGATCTATCCAACCCCCATGATTGTTCTTCGTAACATCATGGGCTAGAATCTTTTTGGTAGATCTAGGGTTTTAAAAGTTTTTATGAATTAATTGAACTTTCGTGTGTATAATCCATACAACACTAATTGTGAATTTATTTTATATATGATTATGTGTTTTTAATTCATATTCATGGTCGTTTTGTGTATCTTCAACTGTTATATGGAGTCTGAATATATATCTTGGTTGTTGATTGAGTGCGTTCACTGCTGAACAGAGTTCCATGTTATGATTCTAAGTGAGGGGACTATGAAGCTTCATTAGAACTTTCATATATGAATGTTTATTAATTGAATTGAATTTGGGTTAATAAGCAGGATAAAGAGGTTAATTTTATAGTACCTATAAAGGAAGATCGTATTGGGTTAGAGTACCAATCCTAGAGGAAAATAATTGATATTGATAATACCTAGAAAGGGGGGTGAAATTATATCTCTTGCTCCAAGGTTATTCACATGTGTTACACACATATTTACTTGTGTCTATAGAGTAGATTTGCATGGCTTAGTGATGCGTCCATATCCACGAGGCATAGTCGGACATTGATACATGAAAGGGAAATTAGTGAGTGAAACTGAATTACGCTATGGCTACCTATTCTCCTACTTGATTCACTTTCATATTTTCCTAGTTCCTAATTTATTTTATTTTCTATTTTAATTAATTGTTTGGTTGTTAATAATTAAACTCTCAATCTTATTGCCTTTCGTCCTAATTAATTGAGATAATAATTAAATTGATAATACGCCGTCCTTTGGGTTTGATATTTAACTTGGTCGCTTGCTTAAGTTGTAATTGATATCCTTAATATTTGGGGATTAATTTTACATGCAAAGAAAACGATCATTAGATTCCTAAGTCTCAACTTCACATATTTAATATACTTCAAGAATCCAACATGCTTCAAAATCCATCAAAAATTCATCAATTAAAATAATTCAAAGCATGCTCTACTTCCACAATTCAATTACTCATAAACGTCACTTCAAATCAACCAGCCCATGTATACATTCTACAATTAAACGAAATCCCATACAATATGCATCCTCAATTACACAAAATTCCATCAATCCAACATAAAATTGAACCCATGCAAATTCATATAAAATTTCAACAAGAACACTCAAAATTCAAAATTAAATACTAGCTAAAATCATGTTAATCAACTTACCCATTACAAACTAAGTATAGAAGAATCAAATTCAAGGGTAAAGAGTCAAGAAAATATACCTTTTTCACTAGACATGGTGTGGAACGTGACGAATGATAAAATCTCAAGCTTTAGTGGAAGAAGTCCCAATTGGACTTGAATCCTCCCAAAGATTGGTGCGGAAGTGTGTGGTGAGGAAGAATAAGGTGTGATACGAATTTTAGAGTGAAATTCTTACTATTCGGGATGAGTGCTTGGAGAAAGGTGGTGGAGAAGTGGTCGAGCGGTGTAGAAAACTGAACTTAAATCATGTTTTCCGCCCTAGCTCCACTCGAGCTGCATGGTGGAGCTAGGTGCCTATAAACTGAACCATTCGTAGCTCAACCTCAGCTCAACCAAAATGGTTTGGTCGAGCTACACCTCTGTAAACTGAAAACTCCAACCTATCTAGCTCAACCAGAGTGGTCTGGTCGAGCTGAAAGGTGTTGGTCGAGCTAGCTCTCTGTAAACTGAACTAGCCTTCAGGGGTGTAGCTCGACCGTAGCTTGACCAAAATCTCTTGGTCGAGCCACAGTGTTTTGGTTGAGCTAGCTCCCGACGGTTGTTTTTGTTGGCTTTTGGGTTATTTGGGTAGCGCGATTCGTTAGGGATCCATGTACACTATAACAGCAGAAGCAATGATTAAAGTTTACAATACCTTTCACCAGAGAATTATGCTGAAGATCTAACATAGAGAACTACCTCTTGATCTTCTATTGTATGACCCAATTACAATCCTGATGTTGTGTGGGCAACAATCTTAAGGATCTTCTCAATTTGCTTTTCTCCCTTCTTTACGTCAAAAGAGGCGCAGAAACTAGGGTATGAAGAAGCTGAGATGACTTTTATATTGGGCTACAGCAGGGACCAGGAGGAGAAATTGAATTTGGGCCTCAATTGGATTTAATTAACCAAGTTTAGCCCAAAGCTTATACTTAAATCCAATAATAATAATATAGTTCACTAAAATATTATTACCGCACTACCCATCCAATCCCAAAATTACATTTTGGGCTCCTTCTTATTATGATCCCGACAGTCTCTCCATGTTTAAGATATACAATGTCCATTAATTAATTAAGTTACTGACAACTCTATTAATTAATATCTAATCCGAGAGTAGTACCACTGATGAGAGTGAAAATAAGCTTGTTTTAATATCCAATTTAATACCTTTTTGATTGATATTGTAGTCTTATATGAGCACAAGTGTCTTATATTCGATATATGTGAGAATTATGTGCACTTGAGGTGTTTTGTTGTGTTTTAGGTGGAAAAAGGATGAAAAGTGTAAAGTTGGAGAAAATGTGTAATTTGTGCAAGAATGCTGAAAACGCACATCCAACTTTTATAATTATTCTATATTGTTGTGGGACTTGAAACTATTGGTGTGATATATGTTTGGAAATCCACTGAAGAGAGGGTCGTTTTGGCGTAAAGAACACCATCATTGAAATCCGAACGAGGAAGTTATGAGCAAAGTGGTGACGCCGCGTGACCTGTTCCGAACAGAATTGCAGTGCTACTTTCCATGGCCTGTTACATATTCAATTCTTGGAGTTTTTCTGATTTCTTTATAAGGATAGAAATCTCAGGAAGAGAGGATCGCGTGAGTGCAAAAATCACTCAATTCGGAGATCGGATGTGAAAGTTATACGCAAAACGGTGAGACTGCAAATCGGTTCGACCTGCTTGAGGTCGAACCGAGGATAAGCCAACGGAAAAAATGCTGGTTCGACCACGACATGCTGCTTCGACCTGTTGGCTGGTCGAACCATGCACCTGGGACGTCCAGAAGGGTGGTTCGACCATGGTTCGACCTGTTTGGGAGGTCGAACCGCGCTTCGGGAACTTACTGAATCCGTATTTTCGAGGCCTAAACGCGTGTGACCACTTGAAAAGCCCATTCCAAGCCTAGGAGACGTGATTACAAGTATAAAAGGAGGTGTATACAGCCCCAAAAAGAGGGGGAACACAACACAATACAAGAGAGGAGAAGAGAGGCTACAACATACAACACCCCACAAGGGGGGATCACCACCCAACCATCATCCTTTTCTCCATCCATCCATCACTTTGAAGATTCGTTTGTGGAATTAAGAGGAGAACCAAGAGGAGGATTCAAGAGCGAGAAGGACCCGATGACGCCACATCTAGGGTTTATTCATTTTCTAATTTATCTTGTATTTTCCGGACATCCGGGTAAGATCTATCCAACACCCATGTGTGTTTCCTACAACACCATGGGCTAGAGCCTTTTTGGTAGAACTAGGGTTGTGAAGGTTTTATCTAGTTAATTGAACTTCCATGTGTACACTCCATACAACACTACTTGTGGATTTATTTTATATATGATTGTGCCTTTTTAATTCATACTCACGGTCGTTTGTGCATCATTAACTGTTACGTAGAGTTTGAATACATATCTTGGTTATTGATTGAGTGCGTTCACTGCTGAGCAGGATTCCATGTTATGATTCTAAGTGAGGGGACTCCGAAACTTCATTAGAACTATCTTATATGAATACTTATTAATTGAATTGAATTCGGGTTAATAAGTAGGATAAAGAGGATAATTTTATAGTACCTATAAAGGGAGATCATATCGGGTTAGAATACCAATCCTAGGGGAAAATAATTGATACTGATAGTACCTAGAAAGGGGGGTGAAATTATATCTCTTACTCCGAGGTTATTCACACATGTTACACGCATGTTTACTTGTGTCTATAGAGTAGATAAACATGGTTTAGTGATGCATCCATATTCCACAAGGCAGAGTCAGACATTGACACATGGAAGGCAAGTTAATGAGTAAAACTGGATTATCCTAGAGCTACCTATTCTTCTACTTGATCCACTTTCGTATTCTTCGAGTGGTACTTTATTTTATTTGTTATTTTAATTATTTGTTTAGTAGTTGTTAATTAAATCCATCAAATCTTATTGCCTTGTCTTAATTAATTTAGATAATAATTAAATTAATAATACGCCGTCCCTTGGGTTCGATATTCATTTGGTCACCTTTCCAGACTACAATTGATATCCTTCATACTTGGGGATTAATTGTGTGTTGAGAAAATGCTCATCAACCACTCAACCTTATTATCATGTCAGAATTAATCCACTTGCAAGATTTACATGATAAACCTTATGAGCTCCTCAAGGGGACATCATCAACCTATGTCAGCCATGGATTCCTTCTACAATCAACAACACACCATAGAGACAACACTACTTTCCAATTCACTGAGTTTGTTGATTTAATACATGTAAATCTCACCCATTGATAAATCAAAGAAATACATAGTGCCCTACGTGTTGAGGTTATTGTATAGGGATTAAGAGCACGAACATCCATAATAACTGAGATCAAGTTCTCCTATATAGACAGCACAAGTTGAACGATCTCAAGCGGTCCTGCTCAATACACACAAGGTGCACTAATCTGATTCTATAGTCAAGACGAACTAACACCAAACCACACTACAACCATACCGATAGAGAGTCCCCATCTATCTCGGTTGTGAGCATCTGTTAATACTTTATAAGGAAACTGATAATATGATCTTCCACGTGTTGTCACACAACATATTATCTACAGTATAAAGTAAATGGACTTTTGCACAAACATATAAATAAACAATTTATAATATGCAAAACGTTTGATCATGTGATTCTCATTTCAAATAAATTGTTAAAACATTGTTTCATACAAAAGCCATACTTTTAGTATACAATCTAACAATCTCCCACTTATACTAAAAGACTATGCTGCCATATCTGCTGACATGCATCTAATCCCCATTCCTTCTATATGCCCATTGAACGCTTTCGCTTGAAGGCTCTTAGTAAAAGGTTCAGCCAGGTTATCCTTCGATGTAATCTTAGTGACAATGACCTCTCCTCTTTTAACGATGTCTCGTATCAGGTGGTACTTGCGCTCAATGTGTTTACTCACCTTATGGGCTCGTGATTCCTTCGAGTTTGCTACTCACCACTGTTATCACAATAAATTGATATCACTTTGGGCAAACCACGAATCACATCCAAGTCCATTAAGAAGTTTATGAGCCATACTACTTCTTTAGCTGCCTCAGAGGCTGCTACATATTCAGCTTCCATGGTGGAGTCAGCAACGAATTTTTGCTTTACACTCCTCCATATTATGGCTCCTCCTCCAAGAGTAAACACATAACCCAAGATGGATTTACTAACATCTCTATCTGACTGGAAATCCGAATCAGTATAACCCAAAGGTAATAAAGTATCTGCACGGTAAACCAGCATATAATCCCTAGTCCTTTGCAGGTACTTCAAAATATACTTTACCACAGTCCAATGCCCTTGTTAGGATTACTTTGATACCTACTGACCATGCCCACGGCATAACAGATATCTGGTCTCGTACATAACATTGCATACATGAGACTTCCTACTATCGAAGCATAAGGGACCAGCTTCATTGCCTCTATTTCCTGTTGTGTCTTTGGACACATTTCTTTAGATAGAGGTATTCCATGTCTGAAAGGTAGAAAACCTTTCTTGGAATCTTGCATGCTAAAACGAGTCAGGATTGTATCAATATATGAAGCTTGGGATAAGCAAAACATTCTTTTCTTGCGATCCCTTATTAATTTAATCCCAAGAATATGTCCGGCCTCTCCTATGCCTTCATTTCAAACTGCTTGGACAGTCATACCATTACGCCCGACAATAGCTTTACATTGTTTCCAATTAGTAGAATATCATCCACGTAGAGTATAAGAAATACCACTACGTTTCCGTCACACTTCTTGTACACACATGACTCATACGGATATTGAATAAATTCATATGACTAGATTACTTCATCAAAATGGATGTTCCATGATCTTGAAGCTTGTTTCAATCCATAAATGAACTTTTTAAGCTTACACACAAGATGCTCTTCGCCCTTTGCAATGAATCCCTCTGGTTGATTCATATAGATGTTTTCCTCAAGACTTCCATTCAGGAAAGCTGTCTTGACATCCATTTGCCATACCAAATAATCCATATGAGCAGCAATAGCCAAAAGAATCCAGATCGACTTAACCATAGCCACAGGCGAGAATATTTTCTCATAATCGATTCCTTCTTTCTGAGTATATCCTTTAGCAACAACCCTTGCTTTAAAGGTTTTCACCTTACCATCAGATCCCCTTTTTCTTTTATAGATCCACTTGCATCTAATAGATATTACGCCATCGTGTGGCTCTACAAGCTCCCAGACTTGATTAGAAGGCATGGATTATATTTCAGATTTCATTACATTTTGCCATAATTGAGCATCTTTATCTTGCAGTGCCTCGTTGTAATTCCATGAGTCAATTTCATGTTCACCAGGGACCAAGTTAGAAGACTCTCCCAATCCCATGAATCTATCCGGTTGTCTCGCAATCCTCCCACTACGACGAGGCTCCGTAGGCAATTGTGTATCAGGTGTGACACGCGGTGCAGTGTCATGTGGTATATCTGTTGGCACTTGGATCGTTTGGTTAATGTGACTCGTTAGAATATCATGCGTTTCTATCATAGCGGAAGCAATAAATCATAGAAACGATTACCGTTCACCAGGGTATGTTGATGAAGATTGATTCTCGCAGGCAGCCTGCGCAGTCCCACGAGATTAGTCATAACTTCCTCGTCTGATGTCGGAATTGAATGATCTTTGTGCTCAGACGATAAACTCTTCAACGAAATTCCGTCAATATATTGATCATCAAATTCTGAGCACTTTACGAATTTATACAAATTTTGCAAGGTCGCGGACAGCAGCAGCAAACTACCTTCTGATCTTCTGCTGTATGTCCCAAGTCCGATCTCGACGTCATGTGGGCGACGATCTACGAGACCTCCTCAATCTGCTCTCAACCCTCATCACATGTGAATAATGAATTAGATTAGGGTTCCAGATAAGCTGAGGTGACTTATATACATGGGCTACAGCAGGGACTAGGAGGAGAAATTGGATTGGGCCTCCATTGGGCTTAAGTATCCAAGCTTAGCCCAAAGCTTATACTTAAGTCCAATAATAATAATATATTCCACTAAAATATTATTACTGCACTGCCTTTCCAATCCCAAAATTACGTTTTGGGCTCCTCATTATGAGCCAGTTAGTCTCCCCATGTTTAAGATATACAATGTCCATTAATTAATTTAAGTTACTGACAACTCAATTAATTAATATCTCATCCAAGAGTAGTACCACTCAACCTCATTATCATGCCGGAATAAATTCCACCTGCAAGATTTACATGATAATCCTTATGAGGCTCAAGGGGACATCATCAACCTATGACGGACACGGATTCCTTCTACAATCAACAGCACACCATAGAGACAGCACTACTTCCCAACTCATCGAATTTGTTGATTTAATTACATGTAAATCTCACCCATTGATGAATCAAAGAAATACATATTGCCCTATGTGTCGAGGTTATTGTATAGGGATTAAGAGCACGAACTTCCATAATAACTGAGATCAAGTTCTCCTATAAGTCAGTATAAGTCGAACGATCTCAAGCGGTCCTGCTCAATACACACAAGTGCACTAATGTGATTCTATAGCCAAGACAAGCTAATACCAAACCACACTACAACCATCCCGATAGAGAGTCCCCGTCTATCTCGATTGTGAGCATCTGTTTATACTTTATAAGGAAACTGATAATATGATCTTCCGCGTGTTGTCGCACAACATATTATCTATAGTATAAAGTAAGTGGACTATTGCATCGAACATATAAATAAATTATAAGATGCAATCATTTGATCATATGATTCTCATTTCAAATTAATTGTTATAACATTGTTCATACATAAAGCAAGATTTTTAGTATACAATCCAATAATCTCCCACTTATACTAAAAGACTATGCTGTCATGTCTTCTGCCATACATCTGATTTCCACTCCCACTACACGACCATCAAAAGCTCTCGCCTTAAGGTCCTTGTAAATGGATTTACTAGGTTATCATCCGATGCAATCTAGGTGACAACAACCTTCCCCTCATCATACGATTTCTCATAACAGGTGGTACTCGCGCTCCATGTGTTTAATTTCCTTATGGACTTGTGATTCCTTCAAGTTTGCAACTGCACCAATATCATCAATATAAATTGTGATAACCTTGGACAAACTTAGAATCACACCAAAGTCCATCATGAAGTTTCTAGAGTCATACAGATACTTTGGCTGCCTCATGGGTCCAATTTATCATCTTTCCATGATGGAATCCGGAGTCTGAAATATATTTCTATATAACATTCCTCCATATTATGACTCTACTTCCTAAAATTAAACGCATAACCTTTGAGGTGGATTTACTGCTGTCCCTATCTGATTTGAAAATTTTGAATCTATGTAACCCATAAGAATCAGTGAATTTGTTCGGTAAGCCCACATATAGTTTCCAGTCCTTTTCAGGTACATAAGTATATGTCTTACCACAGTTCAACATTCTTATTTTGGGTTACCTTGATACCCACTGTTCATGCCATCGGCAAAACAGATATCCAATCTCGTGCATAGCATTCCTTAGATTAAGCTTCCTCATTTGCCGAAGCATAAGGAATCGCTTTCATCTTCTTTATCTACTTTTGTGTCACAAGACACATTCACTTAGATAAATTCACATGCTAAATGAGTAAGGATCGTATCATTATATGAAACTTGAGATAAGCATAACATCCTTTCTTGTGATCCGTATTACCGTGATCAAAAGGATATTTTTGCTCTTCTTAAGTCCTTCATCTCATACCGCTTTATCAACCATACCCATACGTCCGACAATACTCTTTCATTGTCTCCAATGTGCAAGATACTATCTACGTATAGTACAAGAAATACCACCACGTTTCCATCACTCTTTTTAATACACAAGACCCATCCGATCATTGATTAGTTCCATGTCACTGGATTACCTCATCAAAACGGATGTTTCATGATATTGAAGCTTGCTTTAGTCCATGAATGGACACTTTTAAGCTTACTATCACAATGCTCTTAGCTCTTTGCAATGAATCACTCTGGTTGCTTCACATAGATGTTTCCCTTAAGACTTCCAATCAGGAAAGCTGTCTCGACATCTATTTGCTATCCCTCATATTTCATATGAGTAGCAACAAATAAAAGAGTCCGTATCAACTTAGGCATAGCTACCGGCGAACAGGTTTTCGCATAATCGAGCCCTTTCGTTCTGAGTATACCTTTTCGCAACAAGCTTGCTTCCAAGGTTTTCACCTTATTCTATGATCCTCTTTTTTTCTTGCATGCCCGCTTCCAATGGCTTTTACGCCATTTAGCGGTTCAACAAGCATCCAGACCTAATTTAAAATCCATCGATTCTATTTTAATATTCATTGCACTCACTAAGATTCCGCATTTTAATTTTGTAGTGCTTCGTCGTATCTGTGGGTCTATTTCATGTTTGCTAGGGACCAAGTCTCACGACTCTCCCAAAATATGTATCAAACAGGTTGTCGAACATCCCTCTCACTACGACAAGGCATTACATGCAATTGTGTATCAAACGTGACATGCGTTGCAGTTTACCTTGTGGTATATCCTCTTGCATAATTGGTACTAATACTTTGTGTTTTTCCCTCTCACTTCCTTTAGAACAATTTATACATGGGTTTATGATTTAATACATAGTCTTTTTCCAAAAATCTAGTATTTGTGTTAACAATCACACTTCGATCTTTTGGACTAAATAAATCACCCTTCATTTTTCTAGGATATCCCACAAACAGACAAACATTCATACGAATTACTGTTTCTAGGGCATACCCATAAAATGAATTTAGTAATTCCAAATAATTCATCATCTATCTAATCATTACCATAAGAGTCTTATTCCTTCTATCCACCACACCATTCAGCTGGAGCATGCCTGGTGTAGACCACTTGAGATTTAATCTCAACCTCTAATTAATAGCTCCTAATTATCCTAAGAGGTACTCGTAATGACGATTAAATCGTCATTACTTGATATATTTTCCATGATGCTTTACTGTACCAACCTTGCAATTCTTGAATAAATCAAAGAACTTAGACATGCAGTGCATCAAATAAATATATCGGTATCTAGAATAATCTTCGATTATTTATTACCAGCTCTCGCCTAGATAATATTAGGTCCGCTTGAATCAGAATGAACCAATTCCAACATATATATCTATGGCTCTACACCCCTTTACCTTGAAAAGGTAATTAATCATTTTTACTTCCAAGTAAGACTCGCAAGTACGATAGTTTCCACTTCAGATAAACCTTACGGTCCATCTGCTATCAACTTTTGAATCCTACTCAAGTAAAATGATGTAGTCTTAGACGCCAAATGCATGTTTAGTTCATCTCCAAAGGTTACTTTCTCTTACTAAGATCAGAAGATGCATTATTAATTACTATTTGTTGCATCTGTGGAATATACATGATTTAAGAGTATACAAATTGTCCATCAACGTACCATAACAGATTACAACTCTATCCTTCATTATAATGACCATGTCATTTAAATGAAATGGAGTATCCATCTATTAATGCATAGAAACCGGAATCAAATTATTTCTATGAAAATGTACGTAAAGATAATTTCACAAAATCAAATGTCTACTCATATCATTAGATAAATAAACAACTCCCACTGCAATAGCCACCACTCTTGTAGTTTTACCCATGTCTATAATAATCTTATCCTCACTTAGTAATAAACATTCAGTGATTCCAGTATCTACACACTTCGTGTCAGTAGATGCCATCACTAATCATGTTTAAACAACTAGCAAGTAAGATTCTATCCTTGTTCACTCCTTTTATGAAATTGGATTTCTTTTACCACATGTTTTGTCAGAAGTTTCCCACCATATACAACCTCTTGTAATTCAGGAGAAACTTACTCAAAACATCTAGGCAATTATGAAGAATAAAATTGACTTAGGTTTCCCCTTCAACTTCTATTCCATGTATTTCCAATTCATTCATCAAATTCAATCATGACCTACCGCCTTTTAACTTACTCAAGTATCCGAAGAGTTACATGAGACCATCATATTTCTATGAATCTCTTATCTCTTCACTAGAGACTTTAATATGCATCATGATAAGTCTTTTGTGAGAACACACATGTATTTCTTAAGCAGTAAAATTCAAATCCAAGATTCTTTTCTAATCATCTAATTTTGGACCAGTAAATATAATTTCTTTTAGTCAACCATAAGTGAAATAAAACTATTTGAAATTCAGAGAATCAATAAAAAATATATATATATACCGATCAAATCTTTGAATTTTATCCTTTTATATTGATTCCCTCAAAACAATATAAAAATAAAATTCACCGACATCTCAAGCACCGTGAGTCTGCAAGCCACGATAGTGTGGACGTTTACAAATCCAAACATTTACAAGAGAAGGTTTTACCCATTAATTTCATTTGTCAACCTAACTTTATGACAAAATAATTAATAGTCGGTTCCTCTTTAGCCATGCAAATAAAAGCAGTGACTCCGATGGGGAGGATACTTATTATTTAGACCTAAGTGTACACCATTATTTGACCCCAAGTCCGCGGCCCAAGCTTATGTGCCTTACAGATGGAGAAGTACACACGCGCTTGGATAACTTCCTACAGTCATCAATATAAGTTTGTACAGTGATCCGCAAATGAACTCATCCGATGGGGAGGAAGGTCTATGCCAACACGCAAGTTCATGTGCATCACATTACAAATAATAATTATTTAATGAAGTCTGTACCAGTGATCCACAAATATACTCATCCGATGGGGAGGAAGGTCTATGCCAACACGCAAGTATACTTGCATCACTTACAAACCAATAATGGAGGCCGCGGGAATTTTTACCAATTCCCTCTCCCACTTAGTTATTTAAAACCAAGGGTTTTTACATGCATATAATATTCAGAATAATATACGCAACCTAGCATGCTCATACTTCCAAATATATAACAATAATTGACTAATAAAACAATTACAGCAGTTATATATAAGGAAATAAATTGCCAAAAATAAGTTGACTTGATCAACACTCCAATATACATGCATATAATATACCAAATATAATACGCAATCTAGCATGCTTCTATTTAAGGCAATAAATCATAGATAATCATGCTTACATATATAACAATAATCAATTAATAAATTAATTATAACAGTTATATAACAGCGAATTAGATTGTTCGCCACCAATCATGAATGCGGACAACTGCGATGGGGATATACCTCACTGCAGCCTGCTGCACCACTCTGGCACCCTGCCCGATCATATTGTGAAGACTCACGCGGAACCTGATGCAGACCAGTCGAACTTGATGCAAACCCGCTCGAACCTAGTGCAGATTCGATGGAACCTGATGCAGGCCAATCGAACCTGATGTGAATCCGCTCGAACCTGGTGCATCATTGATCGAACCTGATGCAGACCAATCGAACCTGATGTAAATCTGCTCGAACCTGGTGCAGCATCGATCGAACCTGATGCAGACCAATCGAACCTGATGCAAATCCGCTCGAACCTGGTGCAACATCGATCGAACCTGATGCAGACCAATCGAACCTGATGCAAATCCGCTTGAACCTGGTGCAGTATCGATCGAACCTGATGTAGACCAACCGAACCTGATACAAATCCGCTCGAACCTAGTGTAGCATCAATCGAACCTGATGCAGACCAATCGAACTTAATACAAATCTGCTCGAACCTGGTACAACATCGATCGAACCTGGTGCAGATCCGCTCGAACAAGGGCCTACTTGCACGGAACCAAGTTCAGCCCAACGCGCAACATCAAACTACACCAACTGTCATTCAGGGTTCGCAACTTTAAGAACCTGGGAATCCAATCTTCACCGTCCAGAATCTACGCCTGTGAGTTTTGAACATGCTGTCCAAATTACAGGTCGATCCAACGGTTAGTTTCTGAGAAACGGCTCTATTCCCTCGACTGCGCAGAACAGAATCGCCCAAAAACTGCTTCTGTTTTCGGCGTATTCCCGACAACACAAAGCACCAAATTCGATCTCACTGTTCAGAATGTACATCCACAAAATCCGAACATGCTGACCAAAATTCAGCCTGATCCGACGGTTGAAACTCCGGTTATTGCCTCTGCAATATCACTACGCTGGATTTTGTCCCAATTTTATCCTTCCATGTGAAATTGATGAACAGTTTTCGTCGAATCCTCTCACACACAACCGTCAACGAACAGATATGATATAGGATATATTTCACATAGGGATATTCATGGTTTGCGCAGTAAAACAAAATCCTAAACATGTGATCCTAATTTTGAAAAAATAATCACATAAACCCTAGCCTAACGTGTCACGCTTCACCACGAAACCGAAGCTCTGATATCAATTGTTGGTGCTTGGATCATTTGGTTAACGTGACTCGTTAGAATATCATGCGTTTCTATCATAGCGGAAGCAATAAATCATAGAAACGATTACCGTTCACCAGGGTATGTTGATGAAGATTGATTCTCGCAGGCAGCCGCGCAGTCTCACGAGAATAGCCATAACTTCCTCGTCTGATGTTGGAATTGAATGATCTTTGTGCTCAGACGATCCACTCTTCAACGGCTTTCTGCAAAATATTGATCATCAAATTCTGAGCACTGTACAAATTTATACAAATTTCGCAAGGTCGCGGACAGCAGCAGCAAACTACCTTCTGATCTTCTGCTGTATGTCCCAAGTCCGATCTCGACGTCGTGTGGGCGACGATCTACGAGACCTCAATCTGCTCTCAACCCTCATCACACTTGAATAATGAATTAGATTAGGGTTCCAGATAAGCTGAGGTGACTTATATACATGGGCTACAGCAGGGACCAGGAGGAGAAATTGTATTGGGCCTCCATTGGGCTTAAGTATCCAAGCTTAGCCCAAAGCTTATACTTAAGTCCAATAATAATAATATATTCCACTAAAATATTATTACTGCACTGCCTTTCCAATCCTAAAATTACGTTTTGGGCTCCTTCTTATTATGAGCCCGTTAGTCTCCCCATGTTTAAGATATACAATGTCCATTAATTAATTTAAGTTACTGACAACTCAATTAATTATATCTCATCCAAGAGTAGTACCACTCAACCTCATTATCATACCGGAATAAATTCCACCTGCAGGATTTACATGATAATCCTTATGAGCTTCTCAAGGGGACATCATCAACCTATGACGGACACGGATTCCTTCTACAATCAACAGCACACCATAGAGACAACACTACTTCCCAACTCATCGAGTTGATTGATTTAATTACATGTAAATCTCACCCATTGATGAATCAAAGAAATACATACTGCCCTACGTGTCGAGGTTATTGTATAGGGATTAAGAGCACGAACTTTCATAATAACTGAGATCAAGTTCTCCTATAAGTCAGTATAAGTCGAACGATCTCAAGCGGTCCTGCTCAATACACACAAGTGCACTAATGTGATTCTATAGCCAAGACAAGCTAATACCAAACCACACTACAACCATCCGTCTATCTCGATTGTGAGCATCTGTTTATACTTTATAAGGAAACTGATAATATGATCTTCCGCGTGTTGTCGCACAACATATTATCTACAGTATAAAGTAAGTGGACTATTGCATCGAACATATAAATAAATTATAAGATGCAATTATTTGATCATATGATTCTCATTTCAAATTAATTGTTATAACATTGTTCATACAAAAAGCAAGACTTTTAGTATACAATCCAATAATATCCTCTTGTACAGTTGGTATTATATTTGGTGTTTCCTCTTTTACTTCATCTAGAACAATTTTACTCTTGGGTTTGTGATTCATTAGATAATCCTCTTCCAAAAATCTGGCGTTCATGCTCACGATCACCTTTTGGTCTTTTGGATTATAAAACAAACCACCCTTCATTCCTTTAAGATATCCTACAAACAGACAAACTTCTGTACACGACTCTAACTTATCAGTATCCATCTTCAACACGTGTGCCGGAGCACCCCAAATCTGAAAGTGTTTCAGACTAGGCTTTCGCTTAGACCACAATTCAATGGGTGTGGAAGCTACAGATTTAGAAGGTACTAAGTTAAGAATGTAAGCCGTTATTTCTAAGGCATATCCCCAAAACGAATTAGGTAATTCTGAATAACTCATCATTGATCTTGCCATTTCCTTAAGAGTCATATTCCTTCTTTCCGCTACACCATTCTTTTGGGTGTGCCTGGAGCAGAGAATTGGGATTTAATCCCTTGCTCCGATAAATAATTCCTAAACTCTCCCAAGAGGTATTCGCCACCAGAATCAGATCGTAGTGTCTTGATATATTTTTCAAGTTACTTTACCATATCAGCCTTGTACTATTTGAATTTATCAAAGCACTCAGACTTGCGGCGCATCTAATAAATATATCCGTATCTAGAATAATCATCAATGAAAGTGACAAAATATTCATAACCCCCTCTTACCTGGACAGACATAGGACCACATAAATCAGAATGAACTAATTCTAACAGGTCTTTGGCTCTATACCCCTTTGCCTTAAAAGGCCTTTTTGTCATTTTTCCTTCCAAACAAGATTCGGAAGTTGAATAATTTTCCACTACTCATGAACTCAGAGGTCCATCAGCTATCAACCTTTGAATCCTAATCAAGTTAATATGACCAAGTCTTAGATGCCAAAGATATATTTGGTTCATTTTCAAAGGTTCTTTTCTCTTATTAGTAGATGTATCATTCATTTCAATTTGTTGCATCGTGGGAGAAATTGTATTAAGAGTATACAAATTATCTATCAATGCACCATCACAAATAATAATTTTATCTTTCCTTATAACAACCTTGTCATTAAAAGAAACAGAATATCATCCATAAACAATTTAGAAACCAAAATTAATTTTTTTCTAAAATGAGGTACATAAAGAAAATTCCTCAAAACAAGAGTTTTATTCTTATTGAAAAATAAATAAACGTCTCCCACTACTACAGCTGCTACTTTTGTAGCATTCCCCATAAGTATGGTAATCTCCCTATCACTAAGCTGTCGGGTTTGGTGGAATCCCTGCAGAGAATTGCAGACATGGTCAGTGGTTCTCGTAACTACACACCAAGTGTCAGCAGATACTGCCGCTAAACACGATTCAACAATCATTATATAATACTTACCATTCCTTTTTCTCTTTAGAAGAGGGCAGTCGGCCTTGTAGTGTCCCACTTGCTTGCATTTGAAGCACTTGCCTTTAGGCTTCTTGACCGCACTATTCTTTGCTTTTACTTGGTTCACCAGTGCTGAATTTACTTGCTTCTTCTTATCACTACCGCCTTTCGGCCTAGGATGAGCTGTATTTTCATCAACATGAACCAGAGGAGGTCTACGAAACTGTTCTTCTGTTGTCACAAGTTCTATCAGAAGTTCCACCAACGTGTACAAATGTTTGTTCATACCGTAGTTCAGGCGAAACTGCTCAAAACTCCTAGGCAAGCTTTGGAGTATGATATCGACCTGGGTTTCCCCATCGATTTCAGCTTCAAGAACTTCCAACTCATTGAGCTGGGCCATCATCCTAAGGACATGCTCCCTTACGGAAGTGCCCTCAGCCATTTTGGTGGTCATTATAACAGACATGCCCTTCGACCTAGCAGGACGACTCTGATCTCCGAAGAGTTCCCTAAGATTATGCATCATATCATAGGCGGTCTCCATAGCTTGATGCTGAGTCTGAAGCACATTTGACGTAGAAGCCAAAATATAGCACTTAGCCATCCTATCAACTTTGACCCACCTATTATAAGCAACTCTTTGCTCTTCGGTAGAGTCATCAGTAGGTGCCGGAGGACATTCCTCAGTGAGAAAAAAGATATAATCTTCAGCAGTTAAAACAATATCCATGTTTCATTTCCAGTCAATATAATTAGTGCCAGTAAATTTGTGCTTTTTAAGTATAACATAAAATGAGTTGAGTGCCATTTGAAAATCTTGAGAATCATAAATAAATAAACAGATCAAACACTTCGAATTTATCAATTTATATTGAATCCCTCAAAATAATATAAAATAAAATTCACCAACATCTCAAGCACCGTGAGTTTGCATGTCACGTTAGTGTGGACGTATACAAACCTGAATATTTACAAGAGAAGGTTTTACCCATTAATTTCATTTATCAACCTAACTTTATGATAAAATAATTAATAGTTGGTTCCTTTTTAGCCATGCAAATAATAGCAGTGACTCCGTTGGGGAGGATACTTATTATTTACACCTAAGTGTACACCATTATTTGACTCCAAGTCCATTGCGCAAGCTTATGTGCCTTACAGTTGGAGAAGTACACACGCGCTTGGATAACTTTCTACGATCATCATAAAGAAGTTTGTACCAGAGATCTGCGAATAAACCCATCCGTTGTGGCCTATTGCCAACACGCAGGTTTACTCACATCACTTACAAATCAATAATGGAGGCCATGGGAATTATTTACCAATCCCCTCTCCCACATAGTTATTTAAACACTGAGGGTTTTTAATATGCATATAATATTTAATAATAAAATATACATCCTAGCATGCTTCTATTTTTAAGTAATTTAAAAAAATTAATCACATAGAACATGCCACATATATAACAATTAATTGTCAAGTAAAAATAATTAAAGCAATTATATATTATGAATTAATAACATAATAAGTGGATAAAAAAAAGCCCAGCTGAGCAAAGCAGCAATTGGACAAAACATGCCCAACAAGGAAAATAAGCCAATCAATAAAAATAGGCCCAACAAGGCATCAAGCCCACTTAGGCAGCTTCTTCTCCATGTTTCCACCCAGCCGAACCCAACCTTTCCCAGTGCCAATATCCGCCGCCCCACTGCCCATCAGCGCTGCAGCCGACCACTGCCCATCACCGCTACCATCGATGGCAAGCCACGAGTGCTAATGTCTTGTTATCCACCTGGTGTCACGCTCGCCACTATTCGTCGAAGAATTGATGAGCGCACTTCACCCGACAACAACACGGCGCTCGCCATCTGCCGTGCGAGGCCCCGCACTCCAAGCACACTTCGCCCACCATCAACCGCGCGAAGACTACACGATGACGATCATATGCAGCACGATGCTGTGCGAGACACACTCCGCCCAATCCTTCAGGCCCATACGGAGCATTAATCAGCAACGCCTCCCACCGTCTAGGTTCCTTTTATCGTCCGGAACTGCTTTTAATCACTGTGAAGAATCGAGATTAGGAATAATCTCACCGTGATTTGGTGAGGAGTGTTTTACATGTATATATAGGATATTGTTACAACCAGATCCACAATTTGTGGATACAAAAAAGGTAAATGTACAAAGAATTAAAATCCTATAATTACTCCTTATTTACTCCTATTACCCCCCGTCAAGCGTTGCGTGGGGTGTAAACAAACGCAAAGTTTGGACCTCAAAAGTTCAAAAGCTGGACGAGGCAATGCTTTTGTGAAGACGTCAGCTAATTGAAGGTTAGACGGAACAAACTGAGTGCGCAACTTCCTCGAAGAGACCAACTCACGAATGAAATGACAGTCAATGTCAATATGCTTAGCACGTTTGTGAGCAACCGGATTTTGGCTTAAAAACAGTGCACTTTTGTTGTCACAAAGAAGAGTTGGAGGCATGACTGGCGGCTGATGAAGCTCAGTGAGAAGGTTACTCAACCAAATGATTTCAGAACCGGCGTTGGCAAGAGCTCGGTATTCGGATTCACAACTAGATCGAGCCACAGTAGGCTGTTTCTTAGCACTCCATGAAACTAGATTTCCACCCAGGAAAATGGAATAACCATAGGTTGAGCGTCGAGTTTCAATGCACCTGGCCCAATCAGCATCAGAGTATCCCACAATAGATAGGTCTGGGCGATGTGTAAAGCGAAGTCCATAATGAATCGTACCTTTCACATAGCGAAGAATACGTTTCACAGCAAGAAAGTGATCTTCAGTAGGAGACTGAAGAAACTGGCTGACAGTGTTGACTGCAAAAGAGAGATCAGGCCTCGTAATAGTTAAATACTGTAGAGCCCCAACCAGAGATCGATAAAGAGTAGGATCAGAAAATGGAGAGCCACTACTCTGGAGGGAAGTACCAGCGGCTAGAGGAGTCGCGACCGGCTTGCAGTCCAACATAATAGCTCGATCAAGAATGTCATGAGCGTATTTTGCCTGTCCCACAAAAAAACCATCGGACGAATGAGAAACCTCAAGCCCCAGAAAATAGTTCAGCGAACCAAGATCTTTTATAGCAAATTCCACGTGTGTACGGTCGATGAACTGCCGAAGAAGATTGTTATCATTCCCTGTCAAAATGATATCATCCACGTATAAAAGAAGATATAGGAGGGATCCTCCCCTTCGGAGACAAAACAGAGAGGAGTCAGATTGAGTTTGGTGGAAACCCAAAGTCTTCAGATAAGTGCTGAATCTTTGAAACCAAGCCAGAGGGGCCTGACGAAGACCATACAAGGCCTTCTTGAGGCGGCAAACATGAGTTGGTCTACGTGGATCGACAAAGCCGGGTGGCTGAGCCATGTATACAGGTTCTGTCAGAATTCCATTTAGGAATGCATTCTTAACATCCAATTGATGAAGTGACCATCTGTAGTGCACAGCTAGAGCGAGAACGGTGCGAACAGTGGTTGCCTTGACAACAGGGCTGAAGGTTTGATGAAAATCGGAGCCAGGAACCTGAGTGAAACCCTGAGCGACAAGGCGAGCCTTATGACGCTCAACAGAACCATCTGACCGAAATTTAGTTCGAAACACCCATTTGGAGCCAACAATGTTAGTGGCGGGAGGTTGTGGCACCAAATCCCAAGTTTGATTTTGTATAAGCGCATCAAATTCCTCTTGCATAGCAGCCATCCAGTGTGGAAACTTAGATGCTGATTTGAAACCACGAGGCTCAGAAGTGGTGGCAAGAGAGGCGAGTAAGGCTGTTGAAGCAAGATCAACAGGGTATCTTGGTTTGAAGATGCCTGCCTTAGACCGAGTGATCATGCGATGAGTAGGCACAGGAGGCGCCTGAGGTGCAGGTGGTATAGGATGGATGACAGGTGCTGGTTCATCTATTTGGGGAGGAGCATGATATGGTAGTGTATCATTGACAAGTGGTGGCGGTGAGGCAGGCAATGGTGGTTCCTCAACTGGGGCAGGATGAGGAGGCTCCAAAACTACATCTGGTTCTGGATAGAGATGGCGAGCCACAGACTGAGTAGATAACTTGGTATCTGAAGCAGTAGCAACCGGCAGTGACCCTGGTTCTAAGAAGCTGGAGATAGAAAGATCATGAGCAGCAGCTGAGACTTTCCCAGTGAAAGGATAATTCTGTTCATCAAATTGCGCATGGCGAGTAATGAAGATGCGCGCGGAAGAAGGATCGAAACAACGAAACCCCTTGTAAGAACTGCTATAACCCAGAAATATACAAGGTCGACTGCGAGGAGACAACTTGTTTTCTGCGTAGTCACGCAGAAAAGGAAAAACCCTGCAACCAAAAGGTTTGAAGATAGCATAATTTGGAGCGCAATGAAATAATAATTCATAAGGAGATGTGTTGTCCAATATGGTTGACGGAAGCCGATTGATGACATAAACAGCAGTGCTGAAAGCCTCAAACCATAGAGAAGAAGGAGCAGAGGCATGGAACAACATTGAAAGACCTGTTTCAGTGATGTGCCTATGTTTTCGCTCAGCTCGACCATTCTGTTGTGGAGTATATGGACATGAGATTCGGTGGAAGATCCCATGACTTAACAAAAAATCAGACATCCTCTTGTTTGTAAATTCTGTGCCCCCATCAGACTGAAACACTTTTATAGCACGCGAAAATTGCGTACAAACAAAGGTATGGAAACAAACAAAAACCTCAAAAAATTCTGATTTGGTACGCAAGGGATAAATCCATGAAAACCGAGAATAATCATCCACAAACAAAGCATAATAACGATAACCAGCAGAAGAAGTAACAGGTGATGGCCCCCATAAATCACAGTGCACCATATCAAGAACAAAAGAAGCACGTTTATCATTCAAAGGGAATGGTAATTTCTTGATTTTTGCTAATTGGCAAGGTGAGCAAACAGTAGGACTGGGTAATAAAGATGTAACAGATAAATGTCCTTGTTTATTTAACAATGAAATAGTTTTAAAAGACACATGTCCAAGGCGTAAATGCCATAAATCAAAACTAGCTGTTAAGGCAGTAGGATGCAAAGCAGCAATGAGAGCGGAGCTTTTATCACACTTGTCAAGCACATAAAGTCCATTTTCACATTTTCCCTGAGCCAGTACTTCCTTTGTCAACGGATTCTGAATTGTAAAACAATTATTAGTAAATAAGACCTCAACATTTGAATCCGTAGTAAGTTTGCTGATGGAAACCAAGTTCTTAGTAAGATTTGGAACAACCAAGACATCCAATAAGTCAAGATTACGACATATACGACCGGATCCAATGTGAGAAATAGGGATATTTTCACCACTACCAACAACAACGGAACCCTTACCGGAATACGGGGCGAGCGAGTCCAACTGAGCGGGCTGATTCGTCATGTGAGCCGTCGCGCCGGAGTCGACATACCAGTCCGAGTGTGGAGCGGCATCACTGACGTTGCAGGCTGCCGAGAAGGCCTGAGCAAGATGGGCAGCCTGCTGGTTCACGTTGCTGGTAGGTCGAGCAGCCTGCTGCAAGTCCAGAAATAGTCGACATTGATCAGCGTAGTGTTCTCCCCTGCATAGCTGACACCGGGGAGTGAAATTTCGTCGCCCACCCTGCCTCCCTCCACCACCGCGCTGCTGTGACCCAGAACGGCCACCACCACCTCCACGATACCGAGCATTAGAGGAGCCACGACCAACACCAGTGGGATTGATGGAGGCAGTGAAGGCAACGGGTGCAGCTGGAGGGCCCTCCATGGCGCGACTCATGTGCTCGAATTGAACGGCCTGGTGGAGCAATTCGCGGAACGGAGGTACAGGGCTCATGGACAACCTTGTATCTGCAAAATTGGAGAAAACATGACCAAGCCCACGAAGAAACCAGTGGCTCTTTTCTCCTTCATCAATAGATCGTTGTATCGCCGAGAGTTGATCACAAATCGCCTTGAATTTCCGTCCATACTCAGCGACGGGCAGATCATTGCGTCTCAAGGAGAGGAGCTCCTCCTTGAGTTGATTCGCACGAGAGGCCGATGCGTGGGCAAACGCCGACTCCAGGGCGAGCCAGGCTGAGCGGAAAGAGCCACAATCCAACACCTCCGCCATTGCTTCCGGATCGAGTGTTGCGTACAACACACCAAGCAACTTCTGCTCTCGCAGAAACCACGCTGAATAGAGGGGGTTGGGAACGTCGGCACCTGCATCGTTGTGGATCGTTTTTGGGGGAGCAACGACAGTGCCTTCAACGACGTCCAAAAACTCAAAAGTGGCGGCCATGGAAAAGAATTGACGACGCCACATAAGGTAGGTGGAAGAGGATAACTTAATCTGCACCAGATTGATCATCGCGGTGGTTTGGGAGGAAGAAGAGATTTGGGCAGCCGCCATGATCAGAAGAAAGAACGAGGGAGAAGAGGGAGAGAGAAGAGTAGGGTTTCGGTGTATCAAGCTGATACCATGTGAAGAATCGAGATTAGGAATAATCTCACCGTGATTTGGTGAGGAGTGTTTTACATGTATATATAGGATATTGTTACAACCAGATCCACAATTTGTGGATACAAAAAAGGTAAATGTACAAAGAATTAAAATCCTATAATTACTCCTTATTTACTCCTATTAATCACCATCGCGAGATGATCCCAGGTGATGTCGCACAGTCAGCGATCATCAGTCGCACACAGTCAATAGACCCGATCAGTGATGATGAAGCTTCGACCAGAAACTGGGGCGGACGTGACCAGAACTGAGTGGGACTCGCTTGGAAGAAATCTCGGACTCAACCAGAATTAGCATTCGACTCGTTCACAATGAACAGTTCAGGTCTTAGCCTCCCACTCCAGCATAGTCGATTTTCATTGTTCAGCCCAGCTGTACCAGGCCTCCAGCCTTTCGTATTCACGCGACAGCAATCCAGTCATGCCATCTACTCCAACTGCCGGCTGCATTGAACTCTGATTTCACCATGTAGTCTTCGACAATCATCAGCCATTGCCAAGGCTGCCCATCGCTGGCCATGCCTCTTATCATTATCCAAAGCCGTCCATGGCTTTCATCAGACTGCACCGTGCAGCCGTGTGGCTTTCGCCGTTATCTTTCAGCGGCACACCCGCAACCCTTATGGCATCAAGCCCATAGCCGTGTGTGTGTATCGTGCAGTCAAGTGTGATAGAACTTACATATCCAACAAATAATACATATAGGGTTTCATTGATAATTCAAAATTATACAAACCCTAATATCATGCTTTCTATCATGCGATTATATCTAGATTTTATCACATAATCACATTAAAACCCTAGCCTAAAGAGTCACATTTCACCACGAAACCAAAGCTCTGTTACCAATTATTAGCTTTTGGATCATTTTGTTAGCGTAATTCGTTGGGGATCCATGTAAACTATAACAACGGAAGCAATGATTAAAGTTTACAATACCTTTCCCAGGGAATTATGCTGAAGATCTACTGCAGAGAACTACATCTTGATCTTCTGCTGTATGACTCAAGTCCAATCCTGATGTTGTGTGGGCAACAATCTTCAGGATCTTCTCAATCTACTTCTCTCCCTTCTTTACGTCAAAAGAGGCGCAAGAACTAGGGTATGAAGAAGCTAAGATGACTTTTATATTGGGCTACAGCAGGGACCAGGAGGAGAAATTGAATTTGGGCCTCAATTGGATTTAAGTAACCTTGCTTAGCCCAAAGCATATACTTAAATCCAATAATAATAATATAGTTCACAAAAATATTATTGTTGCACTACCCATCCAATCCAAAATTATGTTTTGGGTTCCTTCTTATTATGAGCCCGACAGTCTCCCCATATTTAAGATATACAATGTCCATTAATTAATTAAGTTACTGATAACTCCATTAATTAATATCTCATCCGAGAGTAGTACCACTCAACCTTATTATCATGTCGGAATTAATCCACTTGCAAGATTTACATGATAAACCTTACGAGCTCCTCAAGTGGACATCATCAACCTATGTCGGACAATAATTCCTTCTACAATCAAAGACACACCATAGAGACAACACTACTTCCCAACTCACCGAGTTTGTTGATTTAATACATGTAAATCTCACCCATTGATGAATCAAAGAAATACATACTGCCCAACGTGTCGAGGTTATTGTATAGGGATTAAGAGCATGAACATCTATAATAACTGAGATAAAGTTCTCCTATACAGACAGTACAAGTCGAACGATCTCAAGCGGTCCTGCTCAATACATACAAGGTGCACTAATGTGATTCTATAGTCAAGACAAACTAACACCAAAATACACTACAACCATAACGATAGAGAGTCCCCATCTATCTTGATTGTGAGCATCTATTTATACTTTATAAAAAAATCGATAATATGATCGTTCGCGTGTTGTCGCATGACATATTATCTACAGTATAAAGTAAATTTACTTTTGCACAAACATATAAATAAACAATTTATAATATGCAAAACATTTGATCTTATGATTCTCATTTCAAATAAATTGTTAAAACATTGTTTCATACAAAAGCCAGACTTTAGTATACAATCTAACAGTTTTTCGTGCTTTTCTTCATCCCCTGCAAAACTCAGACACGAATACTACATTAAAGATCATAACCAACTAAAATAATAACTAGAGAATTAACAACTAGATTCAATAGATAATGTATATAACACTCCACTTCACACTATAAAATAACTAAACACCACTGAACACTATGTAAATTGCAAAAATAGACATGTCAAAACCGATTAAGGTATCAATATACCGCAAAAATCAACTCCCCTACAAAATGTTACAAAAAAAATTATACTTTTGGTGCTACGATGAGGTAAGAACATCACACCCCCCAAACTTAGTAAAAACTTAAGTTGAAACTAATTTTGAAAAGAGATGTAATTGCCGACATGTAAGCACTTTGAATATAAAAATTTCTTACTCACATGAAATAAATAAAGCGATAAAATAGGAGGGAAAGCCCCCAACAGGCGCTCATGTTTAATGTCGGAGAGTCATGACGGTACCACTTATGATGGCGTTCAGATCTTTTGATTAACTTAAACCGTTAAGGTTCCATGAAATTCCATAGCAACGGAAGCATAATATAGAATTGAATTAACTTTCACTAGGGTTGAAGAACTCGATCAGGTTGATGAAATAACCTCTCCAATCTTCTGATGTATTCCCATGCCTAGTCTTGACGCCGTGTGGGCGATGGTCTTCAAGACCCTCTCAATCTGTAATCCTCCTTATTTTCTCTACGGTATTAGGCTCAAATAAAATTAGGGTTTCAAGTTAATGAGGTGGCTTATTTATGGGCTACAACAGGGACCAAGAGGAAAAATTAGAGTGTGGCCTCTCATTGGGCTTAAGTATCCAAGTTTAGCCCAAAACTTATACTTAATTACAATAATAATAATACAGTCCACTAAGGTATTATTATAACACTGCCACTCTAATCCCAAATTACATTATGGGCTCCTTCTTATTATGAGACCGTTAATCTTCTCGTGTTTAAGATATGTAATGCCCATTAATTAATTAAGTTACTGACAACTCCATTAATTAATGTCTTATCCAAGAGTAGTACTGCTCAACTTTGTTGTCATACCGGAATAAATCCACCTGTAGGGTTTACATGATAATTCTTATGAGCTCCTTAAGGAGACATCATCATCCCATTTAATAGGACACGAATTCCTTCTACAATCAACAACACACCATAGAAACAGCATCATCTCCCAACTCACCGAGTATATTGATTTAATGAATAAATATCACCATTTGATGAATCAAAGAAATAAATACTGACTTATGTGTCGAGGTTATTGTATAGGGATTAAGAACATGAACATCCATAATAACTGAGATCTAGTTCTCCTATATAGTCAGTATAAATCGATCGATCTCACGCAGTCCTGCTCAATACACACAAAGTGTACTAATGTGATTTTATAGTCAAGACAAACTAATATCAAATCACACTACAACCATCCCGATACATTGTCCATGTCTATCACAGTTGTGAGAATCTGTTTATACTTTATAAAAGAACCAACAATATGATCTTCCGTGCGACGCCGCACACCATATTATCTACAGTATAAAGTAAATGGACTTTTGTAATAACATATAAATAAATTATAATATGCAAATATTTGATCATATGATTCTCATTTCAAATTAATTGTTAAAAAATAGTTCATACAAAAAACTAGACTTTTAGTATACAATCCAACAACTTCAATGCAAGGTATCCTCAAAGACGACACAAGTATCATTCGGCGACTTAAAGTTCTTCAAACAATGCCCATTCGCTGCTATTATGTCTCCGTCTTTGTCCATTGACACAAAACTCCCCCTCCGCAGGCTTTATGGATAAAAAATGGTTCCATCCACTTCGATTTTAATTTTCCTGCAAAAATCTTCAGTTGAGAGTTAAAAAGTAATACCTCATATCCTTGCCTGAACTCCTTAAAAGTGACCTTCGAATCATTCTATTTCTTCATCATTTCATTGTAGATCACTGAGTTCTTAAAAGCTTAATTTCTAAACTCATCAAATTGATTGATGTGAGTCATACTCAACTCATTTTGCCCCTTAATGGATAAGTTCAAACTCCACACTGCCCAAAAAGACTATTGATGTGAAGTTTTGAGATCAATGTCATCACATCTGGAATCATACAGATCCTCCACCAGTTATTATTTAGCCACTAATATATTAATGTTGTCCGTGTGGTGTTGTGCTTGATGTTACTTTCAGGGTTGTGGCAGTTGAATGAAGAACGTACTAAAAGAGACCCACAAGCCTGGAGAGCAATCTAGAAAATTCTAGAAGTCTAGAAGATTCTAGAAGTTGAAAATAACAACCCAAAGTAGTGGGTTGGTTATTTGCTGTAATGGGTGGTTGTTGTTGGATTGTATACTGAAAGTCTAGCTTTTTGTATGAATAATATTTTAATAATTTAATTTATTTGAAATGAGAATCATGTGATCAAATGTTTGCAATAATAATGTTGTTGCAAAAGTCCATTTACTTTATACTGTAGATAATGTGGTGTGCGGCGTCACACGAAAGATCATATTATCGGCACCTTATAAAGTATAAACAGATATTCACAGCCGAGATAGACAGGGACTATCTATCAGTATGGTTGTAGTGTGATTTGGTGTTAGTCTATCTTGACTATAAAATTGGACTAGTGCACTTTGTATGTATTGAGCATGGCCGAAGTGAGATTGCTCGGTTTATACTGACTATATAATTGAACTAGATCTCAATTATTATGGAAGTTCGTCCTCTTAATCCCTATACAATAACCTCGGCACGAAAGCCAGTATTTATTTCTTTGATTCATCAATGGGTGAGATTTAAAAGATAAATCAATATGCTTGATGAGTTAGGAGATGGTGCTGTCTCTATGGTGTGCTGTTGATTGTAGAAGGAATCCGTATCCTAACGGAATTGGTTGATGATGTTGTAACAACAAATTTTGTATTTATAATAAAATAAATATAGAACTGGGTACAAAGGTAATTTCAGATGGATTTAATTTGAAGAAGATGTAAGCGGGTTACAATCTCAATCAATCCTCTAATTCTTCTCTCGAACCAATTTGGCTTGACTTGACTTGTGTGTTTGACTTTGACTTTGTTGACTGGGTGTATGCTGACTGTGTTGACAGCGTGTGTGTTGAGCCGGATCTTCGAATGAAGCTTGTCCGAGCTCGAGTGTGTAGTCTTGAACGTTGTCCCAGAGGTGTTGAACCTTTGTTCGGATTGAACATTGACTGGAGAGCCTTCCTCGAAGAATACATCTAGGGGACTTGAAGCCTTGATACTAGATTAGTAGTTGTTCTTGACTTGAAGCCTGCTTGATGCCTTGAAGATCTTGAGCTTGAAGCTTTGTTGAAGATCTTGAGCTTGAAGCTTTGGAGGATTGAAGACTTGAAGATTTGAAGATCCTCGAGCTTGTTCTTCGCTTGCAGCTTGAAGATCACTTGAAGACTCGATGATTGCTTGAAGTTCTTGAGCTTGAAGCTTTGGAGGCTTATTCTTCGCTTGAAGCTTTGAAGATCTTGAAGACTTGAAGATTGTTTGAAGATCCCGAACTTAAAGACTTGAAGATCCACGAAGATCGCTTGAAGATTTGAAGATCCTCGAAGGACTTGAGCTTGAAGACTTTGAAGATGCTTTGAAGATCACTTGAAGATTTGAAGATCCTCGAATGTTCTTTGCTCAGAGCTTTGAAGAATTTAAGATCGCTTGAAGTTCTTCGTTCATTCTTCACTTGAAGCTTTGAAGACTTGAAGATTTGAGAGAGCGCTGCTCGTGTTCTCGATCTCTTCAGGCGCATCTCGTCTTTGGCTGCTTGAATGTGTGTGTCCATCCCTTCCAAACGAATGGTGAAGGCCCCCTTTATATAGGTGAGGAAAGGAGGTCCAGGCTATTTGAACCTCACTTAATGGACTTGGGCCTTCAACTTACTGACCCATAATCGAGCCTATTTGACTTGGGCCTGATTTAATTTATCTAGGCTTATTTGACTTAGATCATGCCCTATTTGAATTGGGCTTAATTAACTTGGGTCAGTCCTCATTTAATACAAGCCTATTAAATTCGTGATTTGCTCACGGACGCCATGTCTTGATGTGTAGAAATCGCAAAAGTTCCTTTCTTTTTCTTCAATATTTGTAATTTTGGGCTTGAGAAATTACTTCATCAGTAATTTTTTTATTATCATTGGCCCAATTTCATTTTCTAGTGGCCCAATTTGTTTTCCTGGCCCAAACCAACTTCGTCTAGCTCTCGAGATCATGAGAGAAAATAAATATGGAGAATATTTGCTTCTTGTTCACCAAATAATCTTTTGCAAATCCTGTTCAAATCAGTCTATTTTCCCATATGATTTCGCATATTGAATTCAAATCAATTACTTCTATTTGTAATAACGAATATTTTAAAATTTTAAAAGATTTCAATCATTCAAATAACTTCCATAATTTGTTGCATCCACTTCACTATATAATGAGAGACGTAGTGCATTTGATTTCACCACACAGACTATAAGAATTAAAATTCTTGCTTCTCCTCTTCACCATCTTTTTTACTGTATCTAATACATTCACACATTTCCTCTTGTCCCTTTCAGATTTTCTTAGGAGATCACTGTTTGTAGAACGTAGGATATAAAACGCTCAATCCATATCATCACTATAAGTCATCAACATCCTTGCCTTTAATCTTTTTTTTATCATTGTATTTATTATATATCGAACAATATTATGTTGTGTGTCAATTCTCATGGATCTAACAAAAAATATATATGATCACTCATATCTTACGATATCACGCAAATTCCACATTATTCATGAGATGCCTTGCTACTGGTTATTGTAATGAAAATAAAATATCAGAGAGGTGAGAACTTACCTTCAAGAGTGATAAGCTAGAAAGCTTGACGAACATAGTTATCATACAAGCATTGGGCATACAATAAGAAGACCGCGGGTAGAAGAGTGATGGGTTTTAGCGGCGGTCGAGATTGAGGGGCAACGACCAGTCTGAGTGGTTCCAGTTGACCACGGGTTGTAGCACCGGATCCGCTGAGTAGGCTGGTAGCATGTGGATCGCGACTGCGTGGAGATCTCTATCGGCGATCATCACTGAGCAGCAACAGCAACGGTGGTATCGGCTGTCAGTATCAACTGACGGGCTTCCCTTTACGGCGATCACCGATGACCAGTTGCAGTGGAATTCGCAACAGCCCACGAAGCTTCAAGCAGTTGGCAATGCAAATAGAGAGAGTGCGGAAGCTAGATAGGCTAGAATATTTTGTAGAGGCTGGAATTTTGGGTTGAGTAGCTACTGCTCACTCAATATTTGTATTACTTGGATTAAAATAGAGATTACAATGTGACCACTATTTATAGTGATCAATGGATGAATCTAGAATAAGAGAATACAAGAGATCATTCAACAATAATTAATAACTTGGTACTTCCAAGATTTTGACCCCATGTTCCAAGCCTTGAATCCAATAGTCTGATGAAAGTTCATGCATGATTGCAAATTAACACTTTTAACACCCCTCCTTAATTTGTAATCTTGACCTACTTCTTGAATTTCTCAAACTTCTCCAACGTAACAGCCTTTGTAAGAATGTCAGCAGGTTGATCATTGGTGTTTATAAACTCCAAGCAAACTTCTCCTTGATTAACCAACTCTCTGATAAAATGATGACGAAGCTCAATGTGTTTCGACCTTGCATGAAAAACAGGATTCTTTGTCATGGCAATTGCAGACATGTTGTCACAATGAATCGTAGTTCTTCCACCTTGCTTGAAATTCAACTCTTCAAGAATTCTCCTTAGCCAAACTGCCTCACAAGCTGCATCAGTTGCTGCAATATATTCAGCTTCGGCAGATGATAAAGCAACAGATTTTTGCTTTCTTGAACTCCATGAGATCACATTTGTTCCAAGGCAAAAGAGATAGCCAGACGTGCTCTTTCGATCGTCGATCGATCCAGCCCAATCACTATCGGTGTATCCAACAAGCTTTGAATTATCCTCCTTCTTGAACTCTATGCCTTGATTCTTTGTACCCTTCAAGTACCTCAGAATTCATTTTGCTGCTGCAAAATGGATTTTACTTGGTTCATTCATGAACCTGGAGAGAAGACTCACAGAATGAGCAATATCTGGACGTGTGTTGAGATAGAGCAATGAGCCTATCAACTTTCTGTAAAGAGTCTCATATGCCTTTTCGGAATCATCATGAACTTGGAACTTTTCATTTAATGCCATAGGAGTAGAGATTGGCTTGCACTGGCTCATGTTGAATTTCTTTAGAAGATCATCAATATACTTTTCTTGATATAGGAAAATTCTTCCCGGGCTTTGCTTGACTTGAATTCCCAAAAAATATCGCATGAGGCCTAAGTCCGTCATCTCGAACCTCTCCATCATCTTCTTTTTGAAATCAGCCACCATGCTTGGATTTGTCCTGAAGTAGATAAGATCATCTACATAAAGACATACCACAATAAAATCATCATTAATATTTTTCACATATAAAGATGATTCACTTGAGCTGCGTTTGAAGCCATTTTCAAGAAAATAGCTGTTGATCTTGCTATTCCAAGCTCGAGGAGCTTACTTCAAACCGTACAATGCTTTCTTCAAGCAACAAACTTTCTCTTCCTTTCCCTTAACTTTGAAACCTTCAGGCTGCTCGACATAAACTTCGTCTTCAATTTCTCCATTGAGAAAAGCTGATTTTACATCAAGTTGAAAGACATGCAACTCCAATTGAGCTGCCAAGGCAAGAACAGTTCGAATTGTTTCGATTCTAGCAACTGGAGCATAAGTTTCAGTGAAGTCGATTCCAGGTTGTTGAGAATACCATTTTGCCACGAGTCTAGCTTTGTATTTTTGAATTTTTCCATCTTCATCAAACTTTATTTTGAAAACCCACTTCACTCCAATGGTTTTCTTTCCCATTGGCAAATCAACGAGCTCCCAAGTTTTGTTCTTCTCAATGGTGGACATTTCTTCATTCATGGCTTTTTTCCAATGCTCATCTTTTGACGCCTCCTCAAAGGACTGGGGTTCAGCGGAGAACAATCCGAACTCACAAGATTCATATATGTCACTGAGAAGACGAGTCCTTCTTGGAGGGCTTTCATCACTCACTTCTTCTTCCACTGTACTTCTTTGAATTTCATCATTTTACATTTGGGAAGGACCACTTTGAGTTGCTACAGGATCATCGAAACTCATGGATTCCACAACCTGCTTTTGTTTCCAATCCCATGCTGCACCTTCATCAAAAATCACATCACGTGAAACAATTATTTTATTGGAAGAAGGATCAAGTAAGCGATACCCTTTAGATTCTTCACTATAGCCAATAAAGAGTAGTTTTTGCCTTTTTTCATCAAACTTTCCATGACCTTGAGATGGAATGAGAGCATATGCAATGCTGCCAAATATTTTCAAATGATTTACAATAGGTTTCCTTTTATACCAAGCTTCGAAAGGAGTTTTGTTTCGAACCGCTTTCGTAGGTGAGCGAATTAAAATGTAAATTGCTGTATGTACAGCCTCTGCCCAATACAAGTTTGGAACTCCTTTCCCTTTCAACATGCTCCTCGCCACCTCAACAATAGTACGATTTTTCCTTTCGGCGACACCGTTTTGCTGCGGTGTTCTACTCACCGTAAGCTGCCTTTTAATTCCATTATTCTTGCAATATTCTTTGAATGGATTGTAGAGAAATTCACCTCCACGATCTGTTCTCAAGGTTTTAATAAGAAAACCACTTTCTTTTTCTACAAGAGATTTGAATTGCAAGAAGATGGAAAATGCTTCTGACTTTTGATTAAGGAAGTAAATCCACATCATCCTTGTATAGTCATCAACAAAAAGAATAAAATACCTCTTGTTTCCAGGTGTTGGAGTTTGCATTGGCCCACAAATATCAGAATGGATGAGCTCTAATGGTTCTTTTGCTCTCCATGATGTCTTCGGGAATGGAAGCTTATGCATTTTCCCAAATATGCAGCCTTCACACACATCAGTTGATCTTTGAATAGAGGGAAGTCCACTCACCATGTTTTTCTCTTTGAGCAAGAGAAGGCCTTTGTAGTTAAGATGACCATACCGTAGATGCCAAGTATGAGACAAATCCACATCATCAACTCTAAGAGCATGGTTATCTTTAAGAGGCATATGGAGAGGGAACATTTTGTTGTTCATCTCAATAGTTGCAATGACAACATTCCTCTTTTTGTTAAGAATTTTACACTTCCCATCATCAAAATGTATAGAGAAATCTTTTTGGATAAGCTGACCAACACTAAGTAAATTGTGAGAAATATTCGGAACATAAAGAACATCAGTGATAAGTTTTCAGCTACCTTCTTTTGTGTGGACAACAATAGTTCCTCTTCCCTTTGCACTTCTTTGAGAGCAATCTCCAAGAATGATTTGAGAAGTTACGTTCGGATCAAGATCAACAAAGAAATCTCGATTACCCGTCATGTAATTGCTGCATCCACTATCCAAATACCACACATTATTTTGCTCACGATTATTACTAGTATAGAACAATGTTCCATCTTTAGAGGAGTTCAAAAACTTTGCATCCTCTTTTTCTTCATTTTTCTCCTTATTTTGAAACCAGCAATCCCGTTGAGAATGATTAGGGATTTTGCATCTTTTGCATTTGAAGAAACAATCTTTAGACTCATGATTAGTCTTCTTGCAAATAAAACAACCATAATTGTTACCAGAATTTTGTTGTTGTTTCCCCTTCCAATTGCTCTTCTTTTCACTTTGCCTCCATTTGTTGGACTGATTCTGAGATTTCTTGGCATCCCCTCTATTGCTGAAATTCTGCTTCGATGCTTGTCTTGACTGAAAAGCTTGCTCACTTGATGTATTTGCTGATCGGTTGATCCTTTGCTCATGAGCAAGAAGCGATCCCGTCAACTCAAACATTGTCATCTTTGACAAATCTTTTGACTCTTCAATTGCAGCAGCGGCATGATCGAACTTTGGAGGAAGGCAACGTAGAACCTTTTCGACAACTCGTTTATCAGTGATCGTATCTCCACAACTTTTGATTTGATTCACGATCTCTGAGACTCGGGAGGAAAAATCACGAACTGATTCTCTATCTTCCATTTTGAGATTATCAAAATCTCTCCACAAGGATTGTAGCTTCAATGAGATAGTCTTCTCTGTTCCTTGGAATTCCTGCTTCAAAGTTTTCCAAGCATCTTTGGCCGACTGCACACCAAAGATTCGAGGAAAAATGGATTTACCGACTCATTGTTGAATATAACGCAGCGCTATTGCATCATTTTTTATGAACTCCTTTTCATCCTTCTTAGAATTTACTTGCGAAGTTTCTGCTTTGTCATTTGCCGCTGTTTCTTCTTTCTCATCAATCACATCCCAAAGATCCAAAGAGAGAAAAACATTTGCATTTGGCTGCTCCAATAACCATAGTGCTCTCCTTCAAATATGGGCACTTGACTTGGTGAATACGTGAATAATGTAGAAGCCATGAGGTAGGTTGGATTGTGTGGTATGAATTTAAGGTGGCTCTAGATACCAAATTTGTTGGGTGCGGAAGCTAGATAGGCTAGAATATTTTGTAGAGGCTGGAATTTTGGGTTGAGTAGCTACTGCTCACTCAATATTTGTATTACTTGGATTAAAATAGAGATTACAATGTGACCACTATTTATAGTGATCAATGGATGAATCTAGAATAAGAGAATACAAGAGATCATTCAACAATAATTAATAACTTGGCACTTCCAAGATTTTGACCCCATGTTCCAAGCCTTGAATCCAATAGTCTGATGAAGGTTCACGCATGATTGCAAATTAACACTTTTAACATGCTGATAGTGGTTTGGCTGGTTGGAGATGGCGAGAGCTTCCGGCTGCGGATGATGATGAGTTCTTGCTTCCGGCAACAAGGTGACGAAGACTCGGTGAGGCTGTGTGGCTGTGCTTGAGCAGCGGCAACAATCAATGCCCCCGGCGGCGAACAGCAGTAGAAGGCCAGTTTAATGGCGATCATGTGACGGCCGCCTTAGCGATCGTGTGTAGTGGGTGAAGGGGCTTCTCTAGTTTGGCAGATAATGTGAGCAGTGGAAGTGTTGATCTAGCGACAAGCTCGCGAGGCGGTTCTCCAGAGATGGCTTTTTGTAAAGGAAGGGTGGCGATTTTGGCAGCGCGACGGCAGATGCGTACCTTGACAACGCTGGCATCTCGGTGGGATGTGCAGCGGTGACCGGTTGCGGCTGATGCGGGAGCGAGCAATTGGCGTGGCGGCGCAGCAATTGGAGAAAAATGACCGGTGGCGGCGAGTTCATGTGCAGCGGCGGTTTCTGGATGAGCTGGAAGCCGGAGGTTCTCCAGTGGATGTGCTCGCCTTTGGCCATGGAGTCGACGACGGATCCTGTTACTGAGGTGTTGGCTTCTCCGGCTGGATGCAGTTGATGGCACGTCGGAAGCGGTGAAGTGAGGAGAAAACTCCGGCGAGAAGAATCACGACAGCTATCGATTGAAGTGTTCGGAATGTAGCGGATCTAGTGGTGGTCGCGGGCGATCCGATGCGGCTGTGTCGAGTGCAGCTGCAATGGCTAGCGATTTTTTCCAAAGGCACTGGCAGCTGCCGACTGGTGATGAGGCAATTGGCGTGGTCGACAGGTATGGCCTGATCCAGTAGCGTACTGGTGGATTGCGGGAGCGGCGAGGATCGGTTCCAGTCGGCGGCTGGCATTCAATCCTCGGTACCGGCTGTTGATGGAATTTAGCGGAGAGAAGAGGCGGCGTGGCTGTGTGGTGGGTCGACAGGCTGCGGAGGAGATCAGGCATGACGGCGCTGCAGCTTCGATGCAGCTGCAGGTGGAGCGCGAAGCAGACGGTGGCGCATCAGACCCCTCGATTCCGGCGGCGAGGCATGGTGAGTGGAGAGGGCTTCAGCGCGTTCCTCTGCCAGCATGACAAGATTCGGCGACAACGGCGGCAAGAGGACAGCTTCGTTGGTGACCAAGTTGCTGCGCCTGGACGGTGGACAGCACGGCGGCGGTGAGAGGGGGCGGCGGCGCGTGGTTTGCAGCGGCTGTGAGTGTGGCAAGACAAAGAGGTGGAAGCTTTACCTCTGTAAAGTTCAAAGAAGACCCTCTTCACGTGTTTTCTTAATCAGAAGAGAGAGAAACTGAATAAGATTCCAAATTGACCAACTTTATTTAGTTTCAACTTTCACGTGATTTACTGCATGAAATTACAATTGGACTTTAAATTCCAATGTTTGTTTGGGTCCAATTTTTACTTCCACTTTTAATATTCATGCATTTGGGCCTTTATGTAGTGTTAGTCCTGTGCTAATATAATATCCAACTTATTTGTTTGGATATAAATTAAGCCCTATTCAAAAAAATTTTTAAATGGGCCACCAACTTGAGTCCTTATGAATTAATTTGGGCGTGATTCTATTTTGGGCCAATTAATTGTGCCAACAAAATAAAATAGACATGGCGTTGATTAAATTCAATCCATGTGGCCTAAATTTAAATTAATTAAGCATATGCATTAATTAATTTCATTGATTGGCTTCAATATTCGAGTCTCCCATGTTTTAAAATTATGAATTTAATAATTAATTAATTGCCCCCATGAATTTATTTAGGGCCGTTTAATTAATTAAATTCATAAATTTTAAACTAACATGCACCTTTTTTTCTTGCGTCTAACAACATCTTTTCATTGGAAGGAAACAATCTGCACAAACAGACCACACCATTTTTACTTCCGCGAAATGGATGAGTAGCTATCCATGTGGAATAATATCTGTCTGCCACTCTTCTTTAGATGGAATTAACAGAGCAACATCAACCTCACTACTCTTCATTGAGATGGATCGTCAATTCAATATCAACATCACCACTCTTCCATCTTTTGAGATTGGATCGATAGAGCAACATTAACATCGCCACTCTTTCATTTTTGAGATGGAATCGATATAGCAGTATCAACATCGCCACTCTTTCAAATTTTGTGATGGAATCGACAGGGCAGTATCGACATCGCCACTCTTTCATCTTTTGAGATGGAATCTACAGAGTAACATCATATCGCTACACTTTCTTGAGATGACACTTTTGCTTCTTTTCCTTGCGCTTTATTTATGACATGTATGCTACAACTCTTTATTTCTCTCACAAGCTTGATAAGAATAACTTGAATCATGAATGACTTATTAAATTACTAAGCTGCATACGCATCTCTTTAAAGAAAATCAAGTCATTACGTAGTTCAAAGGGATATGATGTGATTTGGATAGGGGGTGCCATGCACAGTTTATACTCATGAGGGCCAGGATTGTGTCGTACACAATTTATACTCGTGCAGACCAGGAGTTTGTCATACACAGTTTATACTCGTGCGGACCAGGAGTTTGTCGTACACAGTTTATACTCGTACGGACCAGGAGTTTGTCATACACAGTTTATACTCGTGCGGACCATGAGTAACATGCAGTTTAGGCTCGTGTGTCATGGAGGTTAAATTTGAATTTGTTGATAATTTATACTCGTGTCAATAAGTCTTGAATTTGAACTTGTAGACAGTTTATACTCGTGTCAAGGAGCCTTGTGTGGAAAGTTTTCTCTCGTGTCGAAGAGTATTGTGGGAACAATTTTCTCTCATGTCGAGGAGTATTGTGGGGACAATTTTCTCTCATGTCGAGGAGTATTATGGGGACAGTTTTCTCTAGTGTCAAGAGTATTGGCTGTGGATTTTTTAGATAGTTTAAACTCGTATCGAAGAGTGTTGTGTGGACAATTTTAGCTCATATCAAGGAGCTTTGCTTATGTAGACTTGGGAGATTTCAGATAGTTTAAGCTCATATCAAAGAGCATAATGTGTAGATAGTTTTAGCTCATATCAAGGAGCATAACATTTGATTTTTGTTAGATAGTTTAAACTCGTATCAAGGAGCGGAGTATGGATAGTTTTAGCTCATATCAAGCAGCATAATGTGGACTTGAGAGAATTCAGATAGTTTAAGCTCTTATCAAGGAGCGGAGTATGGATAGTTTTAGCTCATATCAAGGAACGTGGTGTCTTGTATTTATTTTACGCATTGTAGCGTTTCAAGAATTTCCCATTTATGGGGCTAATGTTCACATCATCTTCAAATTGTGGAGGGGGATCTTCAGCATCTACTTCCTCCATTTGAGAATCTTTAAGAGCAGTGAAATGGTTGTTGGAAGCTATGCTTTCTCCATCATCATCATTATCGTCTTTAGTAAAGACAATTGTCTGCATCTTAGCTTTCAATACTCTTCCGCATGACACTGTCAAAATGTTTCATCTCTTTATACAAGAGGGAATTTGACTCTAGAGTTTGTTGAAGCTAGGAGACTTGAAATTATTTTTCTTCCCACACTTGTTTCTATCATAGGGTCCGAGCCTTTAGAAGACACTCCAAAGCCTTTCGAAGACAGAGCTTCTCTTGATTTTCCTTCCACCTTCATCAAACATATCTTTCGTGGATGAAGCTTCTCCCTCGGTGATATAGTTTGTACTTGCTCTTCTAATTGCAATGCGGACTGGCTTTTGAGGGACATATCCCAAACTTGGCTTAGCATTTTTGATAGTGTAGCCACTATTTTTCAACATTTTCTGAGTGGCATTGAGCCAATGGTCTGATAGGTTGATAGTCTCTTGAGGCAACTTGCTTGTCATCGGTTTTTCTTTCGGCTCATAACCAACCTTCTTGAGGAGTCTAAATGCCTGTGGACCATATGACTTGGCTATTTTTGCCTCAAACACCTCACCATGTTCAATCTTTGCTCCTTCAACAAGATGTATGAATCCTTTGAGTGGTGGAGATGAAGGTTATTTTCATCAATTTTTGTTAAAGGCAACGTCAACTCTTCCAAGGTCTCAAGCTCTTTCCCTTTGTTCTTTTTAAGAGTGGCAGATGATGTGCTACCTTCCTCCTTTATTTGTTTACTGCCCCCATCATCTTGTGCTGGGACTTCTTCACGCTTCACTTTCTTTATATTTTTGAAGAAATATTTCGCATCTGCAAAGTAAGATTCAGCTTCAGTAAATGGCTTATCATCACCGAATACCCTTTTCACGTTGTTGCCTTCACTGTACTTGAAGCACTGGTGTAATATAGAAGGGATCATGTCATTCTCATGCAGCCATGGGGGTCCCAAAAGCATGTTGTACGAAGTTTTAGCATCAATGACATGGAAGAGCACCGCTGATTTCATCTCATCAATCATCAAATCAAGAACAATTGTGCGAAGAGTTCTTTGCCCTTCATGGTTGAACCATTGGATCATCAATCGGTTATGGTTGAGTTCATCCACTGGTATTTCTAACTTCTTCAACATCTTTAAAGACAAGATATTCACCGTTGAGCCTCCGTCATCAAGTATATGCTTTACTCGCAGCCCTTGTGTATAACCAGTTACCAATAGAGGTCGGTAATGAGGTTGTGAACCCAACAACATGTTTTCATCTGTGAAGGTCACCTTCATGGAGTAAGCTTTTTCCTTAGCCTTAATTGGTTCACCTTTGCTACCCTTTTCACTTACCACATGACATGAGCTTTTGTCACGACTTTCTTTTACAGAAGTGAAGTTTGTGGCCGCTTCATCCTCTAACACAATTTTCCCTTTCTTGGCCGATTGCATGATCTTTTCCTTGAAGATGAAATAATCATGAATAGGATGACCCACCAGCATATGGTAATTGTAATATTTTGGGTCAATGGTTCGATTGGCTTCCTCTGGGCGCTTCATTTCAGGGAGTTCGATGAGTTTGTCTTTCATCAGATCATCGAATATTGCAGAAACATCAGAGTTTAGGAATTGATATTCTTTTTCTTGCAACTCCTTTAGGGTTAATCTTCTTTGCCCCCGCTCTTGAGTAACTTGTTTCCTTTTGTCTTTCTTGTCATCTCTATTCTTTCAAACTTTGACAGTAGCAGCATTTATGGCCATTGATTCTCTATTGGAGTTTGTGGTATACGGCTTGCCCCCTTCTTGATTTCTTATCTATCTCTGTAGTTACAGGAATCCGACACTGGTAAGTGCTTGATTCCACTGGGAGCCATGCTCAATTCTATGTCATGAGCTCTCGTAGCCAACTCTTCAAAAGTCTTGGCTGAATCCCTTTGAGTATGTAGAGTAAACTCCACTTCATCCCTTGGATGCATATTTCGATAGCAGACTCTCCGGATAATCAGTCCTTACAGTTTAAACTCAAGTTTCTCCATCGATTGATATAATCAATCACAAGCTCTTCCTTCAATTGGTGAGTATTAGTTAGCTCAGTCATGCTAACATTTATCCTTGTGCTGTAGAAACGATTAAGAAATTCATGCTCCATTTGCACCCAACTGTCAATGGATTTAGGTTGCAAGTCGATGTACCAATCAAAGGCATTTCCTTTGAGAGAGCGAACAGATTGCCTCACCATATGGTCTTCATAAGTACCAGCATTATTTCATGTCTCAATGAAGTGTGCCACGTGCTGTCTTGGGTTTCCCTTGCCATCAATTAGTTGGAATTTGGGAGGCTGGTAACCAACTGACATCTTTAAGTTGTTCACCCTTTTTGTGTATGGCTTGACATAAGTGACGGTAGGCTTGGAAGTCTCCTCAAACCTTTCTTTTATTGTTCCAAGTATAATATCCTTCAGTTGATCCACTTGGAGCATTCCATCAGCCGAAAGTTGCACTCCCCTTTCAGTTTGCTCTTTTTTAGTAGTTTGATGTCTTGTGAACTCTTCCACCTCACTCTCATCCACAACTCCTTTTCAGTTTGCATGGCTAGTCTCCGTGATGTATCTCTTTTCCATCAATTGGGAGATCTTTGTGTCTTGAGCCTCTATGTGTTTTGCGAGACCTTCGATAGCTTTCATCATACTTGCTAACTGTTCCTCAATAGTTGAAGTGTCGGCCATCATTAGTAGGGCTACAACTGAGTCTGATGAAAAGCTTTAAGATGAACGAGGGTGTGAGCATGCAGAATCTTCATAACTATCCTCTTTCATGGGTGGTTGTTTTCTCAAAGTCTCCTCAACCGAAGTGTTGAACCATATGAGGTCCCCGACTGAACTATCTTTGACATGCTCCTCGTAACAATAACATGTTCACTCAATGAACTGGAGATCTTGGAAGCATGTGTCCTTCCTACTATGATCTTGACAGGAGTAATTTTGTGTCTTCAAAGTTGTAGAGAGAAGGGATGAGAGGTAGAGAGTCCCACTGGGCATGCCAAAATTTATATCAACAAATTTTGTATTTATAATAAAATAAATACAGAACTAGATATAAAGATAATTTCAGATGGATTTAATTTGAAGAAGATGTAAGCGGGTTACAATCTTAATCAATCCTCTGATTCTTCTCTCGAACCAATTTGGCTTAACTTGACTTGTGTGTTTGACTTTGACTTTGTTGACTGGGTGTATGCTGACTGTGTTGACAGCGTGTGTATTGAGCCGGATCTTCGAATGAAGCTTGTCCGAGCTTGAGTGTGTAGTCTTGAACATTGACCCAGAGGTGTTGAACCCTTGTTCGGATTAAACGTTGACTTGAGAGCCTTCCTCGAAGAACACTTGATCTGGGGGACTTGAAGCCTTGATCCCGGATTAGTAGCTGTTCTTGACTTGAAGCTTGCTTGATGCCTTGAAGATCTTGAGCTTGAAACTTTGTTGAAGATCTTGAGCTTGAAGCTTTGGAGGCTTGAAGACTTGAAGATTTGAAGATGCTCGAACTCGTTCTTCGCTTGCGGCTTGAAGATCACTTGAAGACTCGAATATTGCTTGAAGGTCTTGAGCTTGAAGCTTTGAAGATCTTGAAGACTCGTAGATTGCTTGAAGATCTCGAACTTGAAGACTTGAAGATCCTGGAAGATCGCTTGAAGACTTGAAGATCCTCGAAGGACTTGAGCTTGAAGACTTTGAAGATGCTTTGAAGAACGCTTGAAGACTTGAAGATCCTCGAATGTTCTTCGCTTGGAGCTTCGAAGACTTGAAGATGCTTTGGAGATTGCTTGAAGACTTGAAGATCCTCGAACGTTCTTCGCTCAGAGCTTCAAAGACTTGAAGATCACTTGAAGTTCTTCGTTCGTTCTTTGCTTGAAGCTTTGAAGACTTGAAGATTTGAGGAAGCGCTGCTCGTGTTCTCGATCTCTTCAGGCGCGTCTCGTCTTCGGTTGCTTGAATATGTGTGTTCGTCCCTTCCAAACGAATGGTGAAGGTCCCCTTTATATAGGTGAGCAAAGGAGGTCCAGGCCATTTGGACCTCACTTAACAGGCTTGGGCCTTCAACTTGTAGGACCATAATCGGGCCTATTTGACTTGAGCCTGATTTAATTTACCTGGGCTTATTTGACTTGGATCAAGCCCTATTTGAATTGGGCTTAATTGACTTGGGTCAGGCCTCATTTAATTCAAGCCTATTTAATTTATTGGGCTCAAATTAATTACCAATTATTTATTAATTTACTTTAGGAATTAATTTATTTAAATTCCAAAATAAATTAATATTTAATCAATAAAATCCACATGTCGCCATTTAATTGGACCGTAAATTTTAATTGCTTATAAATGACCCCTTGAGGAGCTCATAATGATTATCATGTAAACCCTGCAGGTGGATTTATTCCAGCATGATAATAAGGTTGAGTGGTACTACTCTCGGTCATTATATTAATTAATGGAGTTGTCAGTTACTTAATTAATTAATGGACATTGAATCTTAAACACGGGGAGACTAAATGGCTCATAATAAAAAGGAGCCCATAAACATAATTTGGGATTAGGGTTTGCAGTGCAGTAATATTTCATTAGTGGAATGATTTATTATTATTGGACATAAATATAAGTTTTGGGCTAAACATGGATGCTAAAGCCTAATGGAAGGCCCAAACCCTAATTTCTCCTCCTGGTCCCTGTTGTAGCCTATATAATAGCCAATCTCATCAATCAAGAATCTGAATCACATGCATAACACATGTGAAAGGCAAATTTGGGTTGTAGACTGTGTTTGTCTTGTAGATAGTTGGCCACACCAATGCCAAGACGTGGCTTAGGAATACAATAGAAGACCAAAAGGTCGTTTGTTGTTTCTGTCCATCAACTTGCATGAGTAGAAGTCTAAACTGGGTGTGTGGTATACTTCTAGAAAGCCACAGAAGAGAGGATAGTTTTGGTGCTTAGATCACTCCAATCGGAGATTAGATGAGGGAGTTATTGCCAAAATTGTGCGACTGCGCAGGCTACCGACGAGAATCCTTCTTCTTCAACATACCCTAATGAAAGGTAATTCGATTCTACACTTTTGCTTCCGCTGCTGTAGAATTGCATGGAACCCTAATGGTTCACGCTAACCTAAAGATCCAAATGCCAACAATTGGTATCAGAGTGTAGGTTCTATGGCTAAACATGACACGTTGGGCTAGGGTTTATGTGAATTATGTGCTTTTATTTGGAATAGAATCACATGGTAAGTTTTGGTTTTATGAATTGAATCCATGATATCCCTATGAGAAATCCTTTCATGAATCATCGGTAAGTGTTTATGTATCATCAGTGAAATCTTTTCCAAGTTTTTCGTGCCTGATGATTCACAATAACCTTTTACACGTTCACCACGGGCCTTGTCAGCTGTGACTGTGAGCAACCCTAAGTTGGAATCACGATGGATATTGATAGCAATGATCAAAGAGTGGCGATGTTGAAAGGCGGTTCACATGGCTACCATTAATGACAGAGTTGTGGGAGTGATGTGCGCTGGTAAAAGGCAAAAGCATGTGTGTGGCAGGGCTTCCGGAAGGAGGCTAGAGTTTGGAACTCCGCACGACTTGTTGCTAGGACGGCTTCGCGGATGGCTGTAAACGACATGGTGGATGACACAATAAAGCTGTGGGCTGGTGGAGTCCGTCGGCTGTGCGTGGATGTTGCTAGGCAGCATGCGGGCTCTTATTTTTGGCGGCGACTGGTGAAACTCTTTTCGAGCTATAGCCAGCCATGGAACACTGGTGGTGCAAACGGGTGGCGGCATGCTGTAGTACCGCAGTAGCATAGCAGAGCGGGGGAATGTCGGGATGAGTCCAAGCGAGTCACAGCTATTTCCGTCGGGTTTGCAGATGGCTAGGATGGGTCTCGAGCGAATTCATGGCCATTCCAGCAATCGTACCTGGTGTAATTCCTAATGGGTCGCAGGTGAATTACAAGCAAATTCTCCCACTAGTTGTGATATTTCCATTTGGTCGCGGTGAACAGTGGCCGTCGGCAGAAGAAGTATGGTGGTTGATGAATGTCGTGCATTGCGAATGGAAGGTGACGTGTCCTGATGGGCCTGAACATGTTTCCAATCGACCTTGGCGTAGTTTCGGTTGAGTCTCCCTCCCTGCAACAGTTTGAAGCGAGTCACATGCCATTTTCGATCAAGCCTATCGTAGTTCCAGGCGGGTCTGTGGTGCTTTCCACTTGAGTCTTACCTATTTTTTGGTCGGGCCACGCATGTTTTTTGGTCTGGTCTGTTTGTGAGGCAGCCATGGTGTGCCGGCGAGGAGAGTGGTTTCCAGATAGGAACCTGTCAACGACATGATATGTGTGATGCTCATGGCGGAATTTAGGCGCACTCGGGAGCGGCAACGACTTGACTCACTAGGTGGCTGTGATTTGGAATGGCACGGCTCCACCATGATCGTGGCATGAAGGGTAGCTTCACGCTGGAAGCATGCTGAGCGATAATTCTACCGAACAGTGTTATTTCGGCGGGCAGTTGGATGTCTTGAGTGGTTCCATTTTTCTCGGCATTTTCCGTTGCTATGAAATTGTGAGGATGTTGGGCTTCTGTGAGGATGTTGGGCTTAGGGCCCAATACAACTTGTTGGGCAAGACACTTCCTTATTTGCTTTGAGAGTTGACTTAATCAATTCTATATTTGGCAATTTTTTTATTCCTTATATATAATTGATATAATTGTTTTATTTATAAATTATTATTATATATTTGGATTGCATGTGCTATTTGATTTACTGCCTTCTTTGCCGTAATAATAGCATGTTTATTTGCATAATTATATATGTTATATTGTATGAATGCAAAAACCCTCTTATTAAATAACTAAGTGGGAGAGGGATTGGTCTTGATCCCGCGACCTCCATTATTGATTTATTAAGTGATGCAAATAAGTTTATGAGTCAGTTTTAGTGCCTTCCTCCCCAACGGTTGAGTTTTATTTGCGGATCATTGGAATAAATTTCGTAAAACAATTATTATTTGTAATGTGATGCAAGTAAGCTTATGAGTCGGTTATAGTGTCTTCCTCCCCAACGGATGAGTTTTATTTGCGGATCACTGGTAAAATTAATAATTGATGGTTTCAGGAAATTATTTGAGTGCATGTGGACTTCTCCAACTGTAAGGGGCACAAGCTTGGGTAACTTACTTAGTATCAAATAATGGTATACACTTAAGTGCAATTAATATGTATCCTCCCAAAGGAGTCACTGCAATTAAAGTGCATGGCTAAAGGACAATCGACTATTAATCATTGAGTCATAAGGTTAATTATGACGTATAGAATTAATGGGTAAAACCTTCTCTTGCGAATGTTCGGATTTGTATACGTTCGCACCAACGTGGCATGCAGATTCACAGTGCTTGAGATGTCGGTGAATTTGTATTATATTGTTTATTGAGGGAATCAATATAAAATTTAAATTCGAAGTGTTTGATCATCGTATTTATTTACTTGATTCTCTGAATTTTCGAATAGATTATGTTGCTTATTGTTAATTGAAGGAAAACATATTTACTGGTCCATAATAAATGATTAGAAAATAATCTTGGTTTTAATTCTTACTGCTTAGGAAAATTAAAATGTGTTCTCACTAAGGATGCCTTCTGATGCATATTTAAGTGTTAAGTGAAGAGGTGGAGGTTCATAGAAATTCGATGGTGTCATGAGACTCTTCGAACACTTGAGTAAGTTAGAAAGGTAAGATGCCATGGTTAACTTGATAAATGAATTAGAAATACTTGGAATAGAAATTAAAGGGGAAACATAGCTCAATTTAATTTTCATAGTTTGCCTAAACGTTTTGAGCAAGTTTCACCTGAATTATAATAAGTTGTATATGGTGAGAAACTTCTGACAAAACGTGTGGCGAAGGAAAGCCATTTTTATCAAGAAATGAACAAGGATAGTATCTTATTCACTAGTTATTGAAACATGATTAATGATGGCATCTACTGATACGTTGTGTGTAGATATCGAAATCACTATATGTTTATAACTAAGTGACGATGAGATTACTAAGTACATGGGTAAAACTACAAAAGTAGTGGCTGTTGTAGTGGGAGTTGTTTATTTATCTTAAGATAGGAATAAATTTTTAATTTGGAGAAATTGTCTTTACATACATTTTCATAGAAAGAATTTCATTTCGGTTTCTATGCATTAATGGATGGATACTCTATTTCATTTAAATGACATTGTCATTATAATGAAGGATAGAGTTATAATCTGTTTTGGTATGATAGTGACAATTTGTACACTCTTAAATCAGGTAAATCTTTTGGATGCAACAAATCATAATTAATAATGCATCTTCTAATCTTATAAGAGAAAGGAACCTTCGAAGATGAACTAAACATACTTTTGGCATCTAAGACTGAATCATTTTACTTAAGTACGAATCGAAAGTTGATAGCTAGTAGACCGTTGGGTTTATTGGAGGAAACTATCGAACTATTGAGTCTTACTTGGAAGTGAATATGATTAGTTGCCTTTTCATGGCAAAGGGGTATAGCCATGAAAAGATATGTTGGAAAGGGTTCATTTTGATTTAAGTGATCTTATAATTATTCTGTCAAGAGGTGGTTATGAATGTTCATCATTTTGTTTGACGATTACTCTAGAAACAAGATATATTTATTTGATGCATCACATGTCTAGGTACTTTGATTAATTCAAGGAGTACATGGTTGATGTGGTGAAGCATCATGGAAAATATATCAAGTCATTAAGATTTAATCGTGATGGCGAGTACCTCTTAGGATAGTTAGGAGCTATTAATCAGAGGTTGGGATTAAATTCCAAGTTAATTACACCGGGCAAACCCTAGTTGTATGGTGTGATAGAAAGAAGGAATACGGCTCTTATGGAAATATTAGATAGATGATGAATTATTTGAAATTACAAAATTCATTTTATGGGTGTAAGCCCTGGAAACAACATGTCGTGGAATTTTTGTCTATTTGTGGATATCCTAGAAAAATGAAGGATGTTTTATTTAAATAGTCCAAAAGATCCTCTATTCGACCGATATTTTTTTTTAGAAAAATTAGAAAAAATTTTCATACGGATAAAATTTTTCTTCTATTCGGCCTACATGTCTTCTATTTGGCCCAAATGGTTTGTTCTATTTGGCTTATATTTGAAAGTGATTGTTAATATGAACACTAGATTTTGGAAAGGGACTATGTAATGAATCACAAAGCCATGTATAAAATGTTCTTAAAAGTGTGAGAAGGGAAACACAAATTTTAGTACCAAGACTACAAGAGGATATACCACAAGTAAACTTCATCGCATGTCACGTCTGATACACAATTGCATATAGTGCCTTATCGTAGTAGGAGGGTTGTTGAACAACCGAATAGACTTATGTTTTTGGAGAGTCATGAGACTTAGTCCCTAGTAAATATGAAATCGGCCCATGGAAACGACAAAGCACTACAAGATCAAAATATCGAAATGCAGCATCTTAGCAAGTTGCAAGGTTTTTTGAAATTAAACCTGGGAGCTTGTAGGACAACTAAATGGTGTAAAAACCATTGGAAGTAGGACTACACAATTAAAAGAGGATTGATCATATTATGTTGATTCGGATTCTTTTATTTGTTGCTGCTCATATAAAATATGAGGTAAGACAAATAGATGTCAAGATAGCTTTCCTGATTGGAAGTATTGAGAAAACATCTATGTGAAGCATCCACAGTGATTCGTTGCATAGAGCTAAGAGCATTTTGAGTGTAAGTTTAAAAGTGTCCATCGACGGAGTAAAGCAAGCTTCAAGATCATGGAACATCCATTTTGATTAGGAAATCCAGTAATATGAATTTAATCAATGCTCGGATGGGTCTTGTGTATTGAAAAGAGCGACGGAAATATGGTGGTATTTCTTGTATGTACGTAGATGGTATCTTGCTCATTGAAAACAATGAAAGAGTATTGTTGGGCGTATGGGTATGGTTAATAAAGTAATATGAAATGAAGGACTTAAGAGAAGCAAAACATATCCTTGCGATCAAGATAAAGATCACAAGATAGGATGTTGTGCTTATCTCGAGCGTCATAAATTGATACAATCCTCACTCACTTTAGCATGTGACTTTATTTGAGGATTTGTGTCTTAAGACACAAAGAAGATAAAATAGATAAGGGTGGTTCCCTATGCTTTGGCAATAAGAAAGCTTAATCTATGGAATGCTATGTACGAGATTGAATATTTGTATTGACAATGGCATAGTAAGTGGGTATCAAGGTAACCCGGAACAAGAATATTGAATTATGGTAAGACATATTTGAAGTGCTTGAAGAGGACTGGAAATTATATTAAGCTTACCAGAATAATTCATTACTTCTTGGCGGTTACTTAGATTCAGGTTTTTCAAATCATAGAGATGACAGTAAATCAACTCAATGTTATGTGTTTAATAGAAGTAGATCCGTGGTATGGAGAGTGTCATATAGAAATATATTTCGGACTCTACCATGGAAAGAGGATAATATTGGAGCCTTGTGGCAGCCAAAGTATCTGTATGGTTCTAGAAACTTCATAATGGACTTAGATGTGATTTTGAGTTTGTCCAAGGGAATCACAATTTATTGTGATAATAATGGTTCAGTAGCAAACTTGAAGGAATCACGAGTCCATACAAAAATTAAACACATTGAAAGCGAGTACTACCTGATACGAGAAATCGTATGACGAGGAAAAGGTTGTTGTTACCTAGATTACATCGGATGATAACCTAGTAATCCTTTTACAAGGACCTTGAGGCGAAAGCTTCTAATGGTCAAGTAGTGGGAGCGGTAATCAGATGTATGGCAGCAGATATGGATGCATAGTCTTTTAGTATAAGTGGGAGATTGTTGGATTGTATACTGAAAGTTTAGCTTTTTGTATGAACAATGTTTGAACAATTTAATTTATTTGAAATGAGAATCGTGTGATCAAATGTTTGCAATAATAATGTTGTTGCAAAAATCCATTTACTTTATACTATAGATAACGTGGTGTGCGGTGTCACATGGAAGATTATATTATAGGCACCTTATAAAGTATAAATAAATGTACACAACTGAGATAGACGAGGACTATCTATCGGTATGGTTGTAGTGTGATTTGGTGTTAGTCTATCTTGACTATAAAATTGCACTAGTGCACTTTACGTATATTGAGCAGGACCGCGGTGAGATCATTCGATTTATACTGAGTATATAATAGAACTAGGTCTCAGTTATTATGGAAGTTCATCCTCTTAATCCCTATACAATAACCTCGACACGCAAGCCAATATTTATTTCTTTGATTCATCAATGAGTGAGATTTAAAAGATAAATCAATATGCTCGATGAGCTGGGAGATGGTGATGTCTCTATGGTGTGTTGTTGATTGTAGAAGGAATTCATGTCCTAACAGAATTGGTTAATGATGTCTCTTTGATGAGCTCATAATGATTATCATGTAAACCCTGTAGGTAGATATATTTTTAGCATAATAATAAGGTTGAGTGGTACTATTCTCGGTCAATATATTAATTAATGAAGTTGTTAGTAACTTAATTAATTAATGGGCATTAAATCTTAAACACGGAGAGACTAACGGGCTCATAATAAAAAGGTACCCACAAACATAATTTGGGATTAGGGTGGCAGTGCAGTAATATTTCTTTAGTGGAATGATTTGTTATTATTGGACTTAAGTATAAGTTTTGGGGTTAAACTTGGATGCTTAAGCCCAATGGAAGGCCTAAACTCTAATTTCTCCTCCTGGTCCCTGTTATAGCCTATATAATAGCCAATCTCATCAATCCGGAATCTGAATCACATGCATAACACACGTGAAAGGCAGATTAGGGCTGCAAACTAAGCTTGTTTTATAGATCGTTACCCACACCAACGTTAAGACGTGGCTTAGGAATACAATAGAAGATTGGAAGGTTATTTGCTTTTTCTGTCTGTTAATTTGCACTATTTTTATAAAATTGTGTAGAAGTTTAAACTGGACGTGTGATATAATGATGGAAATCCACGGAAGAGATCATTTTGGTATGTAGATCACTCCAATCGGAGATCAGATGAGGGAGTTATGGCCAAAACCATGCGACTGCGCAGGCTGCCGGTGAGAATCCTTCTTCTTCAACATACCCTAGTTAAAGGTAATTCGATTCTACACTTTTGCTTCCGCTGCTGTAGAATTGCACGGAAACCTAACGGTTCATGCTAACCTAGTGATCCAAACGCCAACAATTGTCATATCTCCTAGTGGGCCACTTATTTGAAGAAGGCCTGCAGCATGCTTTATGACTATAAATAGAAGCTGTCAGACTTCATTCCCTGACGCGAAAAAACTTGGAGAATTCCTTCAAAGAGAGTCACGGGATATTGAGTTTATTCGACTACGTTCCTATTGTAGTGTTTTTACTGGTGTTGTAACATCTTGTTCTGCATCATGTGTATAATATTATCCCATATATTTTGTGTGTACTATTCACAGGCAGTGGAAGTGCATACTTAAAGTAGGATCTAGATCTAATAATATAGTCCATTTTGGAGTTTGTTTACAATTTATATTCCCGTGTGTATTCGAAGAGTGGAAGGAATGTTTCCATCTCTATGAATCTGATTTTTGTAAATCACTTTTTCCAAGTTAGTGATATTTTTGCCATGAGGCCGCTATAAACTTATTCATAAGTTTGTAGAAAGATTGAGTAATTCTGTGTGTTAAGTGTTCCGCTGTACAAACTAGCATATTCATATTCAAGTTTTATTATGATAAGAGTCGGTGTTATACGAAGTGTTACCACATTAAGGACAACATCACTGACGTAAACACATTTACACACCCCCGAGACCCCGGACAAGTGGTATCAGAGCCAACACTTGATGATATTAAGTGTTGATTCCTAGCATTAAGTATTGAAGTGTCATAGATTACTCTGCTGGATCGATCAACCATCCTCCCATACTTAATGGAACCAATTATGCCTTATGGAAGAGCCGAATGAGGAGTCACATCAAGTCCATGGATGAACGTACTTGGAAAGAAATTCTGGCAGGTTGGACACCCCTACAGTTTAAGACAGTGATGGAGATCTAATCATCAAGAATGAGCTTGAATGGACCATTGAGGAGAACTCTCAATCGATGTTGAACTACAGAGCACTCAATGCAATCAACTCATCGGTTGATACAGTGATGTTCAACCTGATTCAAAACTGTACATCAGCAAAAGATGTGTGGGAAAGGCTTCAAGAGCACTGCAAAGAATCTAGAAGTGTCAAAATGGCAAAGGCGAGGATGTTGAATGCGTAATTCGAGAGCTTGAGGATGAAGGAAGAAGAGACCATCTCATCGTATAATGAGCCACTCTACGAAGTGGTGAATGAACTGCAATCACTTGGAGACCCTATCTCCTACATAAGGTTAGTAAACAAAACTCTACGTACGCTTCCTAGGAGATTTAATGGTAAAATTTGTGCTATAGAAGAGTCTAGGAACTCTGATCTGTTGAGTAATAATGAGCTGATAAGTATCTTGAAAACTTATGAAATGAATTTGTCTCAACAAGATTTTACGTATGATAGAAAAGGTGTTGTTTTTTTTAAAGGTAAAACTGGTGCTTGTTCTAGTTCTAGTTCTAGTTCCAATAAGACGTCTATCATAAATGACATTAAACAAGTTGATGAAAATATTGACAACAGTCCTCATGACACTGACAGTATTGCTTTACTTGCTAAGAAATTTGAGTCTTGTCTTAAATAAAAGAAGAACAAGCCTAAAGCAAACATTCAGCCTAAGGTAGAACATTCCCCTCATAGTCCTGTTCGTAAACCCACTCAAAGAATAAAATTTAGGTATGATCCTGAGTTTAGGAAAGAGATCATTTGTGATGAATGTATTGGTTTAGGTCATTATGCAAATGAATGTGCTAACACTCTTCTGAAGAAAAGGATGAGCCTACATGCTTGTTTGAGTGATGATAATTCTGAAGGAGATCCAGATGAAAATGAAGAAGAACTTGCGTTATTAACACAATATGTGAAGGAAGATTTCTCTGAGAGTGACTTTGATGTTGAGTCTGGTGTGCCAACACCAGAAACAACGTGGTGCAGGTTTATGTCTACTTCTGATTTGCATATGAACCTTACTAATGCTTTCTCTTCTAGAGCAGGTACTATACAAGAACCTTTAGATATGAAGATTTCTGAACTTCTGAAAGAACTTAAAGCTGTGAACCAAGATAATGATGGTTTAATTGAGATCATAATAAGACTTGAGGTAAATCTTACTAAGAAGGATGCTGAGATTGCTAAACTCTAAGGTCAGTTAGCAGCTTCCACGTTAAGCTTCAAAAAGTACAGCAAAGGTATATTTGTTTTGAATGAAGCTTTATCTGTTGGAAAACTGATAAGTTTAGTCTTGGATACACTGAAGAATGATTGCCTTTTAGTTTTGAAAATCCTGTCAAGTTTGTGAAACCTGATTCAAATTATTTTTCCAATAAGTTTCCTGATGGAAAAGGCAGTAGGGCCCTTGTTTGTCATTATTGTTCAAACCCTGGTCATATTCATCCTTCCTTTTCAAACTGAAAGATGATAAACTTTATGGAAAAATGTTGCCTGGAGTGTTACCACAAAAGTATTCACACACATCTAAATCTGCTTGGGTCAGAAAATCAAAAGTGCTTTGTAATGTTGTCTGTACTTCTTAACAAGCATGTGTACCTGGTCTATGGTATTTTGATAGTGGTTGTTCTAGACGTGACTGGTAATGTTGAATACTTGAAGGAATATGAACTTTTGATGGTGGTAAAGTTACTTATGGTGGTGGTTCTAAGGTTAACATTGTTGGTAAAGGTACTTTAAATGTTAAAGGTTTTCCAAATCTGAAGAATGTTCTTCATGTTGAAGGTTTGTGTGCTAATTTAATAAGCATAAGTCAATTACGTGATGAAAATTTGCATGTGAAATTTGACGAGAATTTATATTTTTTGCTGAATGAAACTGATGATTGTATGATGATTGACAGTCGATCTATTGATAATTATTATTTGATTTATAACAACATTTACTTCAACATCTCACAACATGATGAAAGTATACTTTGGCATCAAAAACTTGGTCATGTAAATTACAGAAATTTACAGAGATTGGTTAAGTTAGAGGTTATTAAAGGATTGTCTAAGCTCAGTTTCAGAGATCCACCTGGATGTGGTTCATGCCAAAAAGGTAAGCAGGTAAGGTCTTTACACAAAATCACATCAATGTGCACATCTTCAAGGTATTTTGAATTGCTTCACATGGATCTCATGAGTCCCATGGAGACTGAAAGTCTTGGTGGTAAGAAGTACTCTTTGGTTGTTGTTGATGATTTTTCTAGATTTTCATGAGTAGAATTCATTAGAGAAAAATTTTATACGTATAATGAGTTCAAAGTTATTTTTTAAAAGGTTCAAGAATGCTTTCAATCTTAGAGTATGTAGGATTAGAACTGATCATGGTAGAGAATTTGAAAACAACATATTTGCTGAATTTTGTGAAAAAAGGCATTATGCAAGAGTATTCATCTCCTAAAACCACACAGTAGAAAGGGACTGCTGAAAGAAAGAATAAAACACTGCAAGAAGTGGCTAGAGTCATGCTTACTTCAATAAATGTGTCTAAAAAATTTTGGGCTAAAGCATTGAACAATGCATGTCATGTGTCTAATAGGATTCATTTTAGACCGACTGTTCTATTACTACTTATGAACTGCTGTATACGAAAAAACTAAACATGAAATACTTTCATGTATTCGGTTGCATGTGCTACATTCTAAATGATAGAGAGTATCTTTCAAATTTTGATTCTAATAGTGATAAAGGTCTTTTCTTATTATATTCTAAGAATACCAAAGCTTACAGAGTCTTTAATCTTAGAACCAAAATTGTTCAAGAATCTGTCAATGTTGTGTTTGATGATTTATCCAATATTGCAGGTAAAAAGATGAAAGATGATATCTTTGACTTGATTGAAATTACAGAACCAGTGAAAAAATATTGAGCCGATTGTGATCACATCGCCTAAAACATCGAGTGTTGATTCAGAAAAAAGATGAGAATCAATTCCACAGAACTCCGAGAAATACTCTTGCTCACAGATATAAGAAAGATCACCCTTTACCACAGATCATTGGTGAGTCCTCTGTTGATATTCAAACCCGAAGTAAAGGTAAATTTAGAGATGTAATACAATCTTTTTGCATGGATCAACTAACCACACAAATCATCATAAACATCAAGATCTAAAGTATCAATGATAGAAAATTAATTAATCCAATCAACATATGAATTTAAATACACAAATCCTAAAATTATCCAACAACTCTCATGTTGTTAATCTCACAAGGGAGATTAACCTACCATATTCAAAAGAAAATCAACATAGACATTAAAATCCTTACAAAACATGATAAACAATAAGGTTTCAATACAAAGTGTAGATGAAAACTCCCTTGGATGGCTTCAATGGTGATCTTCTTCTTTCCCTTGCCATTCTCCTCTTTTCCTTGCTTTTTTTCCTCAATTGGATGGTGATTTTTATGGTTGGATTAAGATAGATGGAATGGATGGTGAATGGATGAAGATGATGGTGTAAAATGGAGGAAATGGTGAGTGATGTGTGTGTGCAGCCTTAAACCCACGAAAATCTAATCAAATATTGAACAATTGGGTATTTATACCCCTTGGAAGCTTCTAGAAGGAGTTCTGATTTTTTCACAGATTTTATACATATACGGCCAGTGTGCATGCACACGACTCGTGTTCCGCACATGGCCATACCTATGGACGTGTAGGTGTTTCTGATGCTTGCACACAATCTTGGCTTACAGAGGCGTGTTCCACACACGGCTGGGCATGTGCATGCACACAGGTCGTGTTGGTGTTGCCCCTATTTTTCTTCTTTTGTTTTTGCTCATTCTTCCTCGTTTCAACTCCGAATTAATATCCGCTTTTTTCCTCATCTTCCTTTTCGCGTTTAGAATCTATTTTACTTGAAAATCATATGTTTAAACTCATTCTCACATATTTCCATAAAAATACAAAAGACAACCAAAATATACACAAAGTATAGATAAAATAATACGAAAATACACATAAAAGACACTAAAATCTAGGTAAAAATAATACTCATCACACCCCAAAACTTAAAGTGTTGTGCGTCCCCGAACAACGAAAATGATAAACTAAGGAGAGAGATTTTCACCTAGGAAAAGACTAAACAACATGAGTAATAACACATCAATAACAATAAGAATCAGAAATTATGCTAAGTCATCCTACAACATTAAATTCATAACATGCAAAAAATATTAACAAGTTCAATTCAAAGAGAATAAAATGTAATATAGTCCCTTTTGGTCCAATCCTTACAACGGGTATAAATTTCACTCAACACTCTATAACCGAAGAGATGATCAACTTCCTCAATTTCTTTACATTTTATTTCTTCCTTTCTTATCAATGTTGATCATAAGCACTAATCATCAACTCTCTTAAGATTTTTTTTGGAGTTTCTTTTGATTCATGCTTCCTTCCTTGGGTGTTCATGGTTTTCTTGAGCACATTGTTGCTTTGCTCATTCTCTTGTTTTAAAGTTGAATGTCAATCTTGTTTATGCTCTTTTCATCCTTGTTGACCATTTCTTTTCCTCTTTTGCATAATATCTCATCAAACCTTTCTAGCTACCATCTCCTCAATCACTCACATAAAAAGATAAATATATAAGGCTCATGCGGGTAATCAAGGCTTGTAATTTGCTTATATCACAATAAATAGGTTTATAGGCTTAAAGTGGTTGACTAGGGATGATGTTCATGGTAGGGGAATATATGGTAATGACTATTAATGATAAGGATGGCCTTAGATTATGTCACTAACCTCCACTAATCAGGCTCATTCCGTAGTTCTTGAACAAGTTCTAACTTACCAAACACAACTAATCCACTCATGAAAAAATGCCATGTATGCACGGTTGAGCCTCAAATACTCACAAGTTTGTGCGCGGACCTTAACGAACTTATTACACCACATTCATCTCTAAATTGAACAAGTTAAATAGAACATGTCACAATTTGAAAGTGTTGAGATTCTTAGTCATAACTTTTCATCACTTACCACAAAAATATGTTATCACTCCCATTCAAAAAAGACTCACGACATCCCAAAAACAAACCACCAAACATCCCAAGATAAAATAAGAAAACACATAAAAAAATAAAGACTCACCAAACAAGAAACAACACAAAAACACGTAACATGCATGAAACAAAAATCATCATCATTATAAAGTAAATCACACATTCAAACCATCCAAAATAATTAAGCTCGCAAACATCCCATCTTGATTTAAAATGAAATCCTAAATTACGAAAGTACACCTTCCAAAAACATAACAAATGAAGTAACATGCTAATCTCATCAATCCAATTCAAAATCAATTCATGTCAAGCAACTAGAGGATAAAGTGTAGAGTAAACTCCTTCAATAAGCATTTGGTAGTGGAAATGGTTGGCACGAGCTTCTGGATTGAATGCACAATGAATCTCAACTTGATCTCTGGGCTCAATTCGTGCCTCCACAATACTTCATTCATGCTCAACAACTCATCAAAACCATTATCTCAACAATATCATTAAAAATATGGACTATCATGCACTTCAACACAACCAAACGGACCAAAACATACAAAACTCATGAGAAAAATTTTAAAATTGGGTGAATTTTACAAGAAGACCTCTCATCATCATAATATCAAGTACACTCAAGTGGTGAGTCACACCACACACTCTCCCTCCAAACTTAAATCGAAACAAGTTGGAAATTAAGTTTGCAAAAAGTGGTGGGACATACCCTTGTAGTTTCCATCAATGATCTTCTTGTAAAGAAGCATACGCATCCAATGAATCAAGTTATGTCCACCACGCACTAGCCCCCAAAACTTAACTCAAGACAAGAGTCGAGAGCAACAAGTGGTGCAACATTCCTACTCGAATCCATGAAGCACTTCGCTTTTCTTTAATATGCATTTTCTCACAAGTTCAATCCATCTACAAGACCAAAATGCAAACAACAAAACAAGCATAAAAAAAAGAATGGGTTGCCTCCCATTTAGCGCTAAGTTTAACGTCTTCAAGTCAGACAAAATTTTACGCTCATTGGACCAAATGTTGGTCCATCACAATCTCTCCTCGCATCCTCACTTTGAACATTTGCTTAGCTCTCTTTTTGACTACTAGCTCCATTTCACCATTTTTGCTTACAAGCATCAAGTCATCTTCAAGAAGTGATTCTAGTGGACTTCCTCTTTCTCATTTGTCTATTTTCCAATCGAGCTCTGATGCTTTCTTCCTATCAACATCACAAGAAGAAGAGAATCATGTTCCATAAGATCATCCGGAGGCACATTGGGAGGCTTCAAATGAGACTTGGTTCCTTTTTTTTGTTACATAAGATTGTGACACTCTTTCCTTTTGAGCTTAAGGAAAGTTCTTCTCTTCCAACATCAAATTTTGCTCTTCCCGTAGCTCGAAATGGCCTTCCCAAAATAAGTGAAATTTGAGGGTCCGCCTTTACTTCCAACACCATGAAATCAACTGGGAAAGCTAGCCCTTTCACTTTAACTTCTACATCTTCAACTACCCCTAGTGGCTTCACAACATCTCCATTTACCACCTCAAGATGGATAGTAGGAGGCTTGAGCTTTTCAATTTCAAGGTTCTTGAAAGTAGCATGAGACATCACATTGACGCTTACCCCCAAGTCACACAATGCATCAAGAGTGCCTTTTCTTTCAAAATCACAAGAATTGTGAACTTCTCTAGTTCACCAACTTTGTAGGCCCCCCTTTTTGCATCGATTCACTTGCTTTAGGTTTCTCTTTTTTCTTTTTCTCCTCATACTTTTTCTTGAGAGATTTGACATGTTTCTCAAACTCCTTTTTCTTCTCCTCCTTTACAAATATTTTTTGATAAGGAATAAGAAATGGAGTGAACTGAATACCCCAATAGTCACGTTTGTACTCATTTTCTTTGACTTTTTCCTTTACTTTCTTTTCCTCTTGCACCCTTTTTCACTTAGGTATCCATTTAGACCCTTTCTCTTCTTTCTTACTTATTTCTTTATTTTCTTCACCAACCTTGCGTTCCACCAACCCTTCTTCATCCTTTCATTCCTCTTCCATATCAACAAACAAATATTGGGTTTTTGGATTAACCTCGGGTGTGGCCAGAAACTTTCCTTTTTGTTGAGCACTCAAAGTACTTGCAATTTGTCCAACATTATACTCCAAGGCTTTTAGCCTCTTTTCATTTGTTTCTTCGACTTTTCTCAATGCTTCATCTCGAATTTGGTTTGATGCTAGCAACTTTTCAAGTAGCTCATCAATTGATACTTTCCCTTCATTGTTCGGTGCCTTAGCTCCCGGATGATACCTCGAAGGATAAGCAAATGCATTATTCGAATTAGAGTAAGAAAAATTATCTTGCATAATTTGTTGTAGGAATTAACTTCCACAACTTTGATTGTTGAACCCTCCTTGTCTAGGTGGAAAATTACATTGAAAATTATTTTGGTAATTCCTTTGGTAACCCTTTCCTTGCATGTAGAGTACATTTTCTATCTTTGGCTTCGACATAGCCCATTGTACCCACTCACAATGTTCGGAGGAAGCACCCCTTGATCAACTTGACTTTCACCCATGTTATCTCCTTGATTGTTCACACCTTGATTCAAGCTCATTTGTCTCAAGACGTCCGCCTCTATCATCTCAACACTTAGAACACTTGGCTCAACATTCAAACTCTTCACACTAAACTGTTACCCTTGATCAAAATTCTAAAATTCATAGCATCCTCCTACTCTCTCCGATGGCCATTGATACACATTAGTAGCAATCTCATCAAAAATCCTTATAGCCCTTTCCGGAGTCACTCCAAGTACGGATCCACCCGGAGTAATGGTAGAAGCCATGTTTGAGCTCTATCCTTCAATGAAAACGGAAACAACCTCATCCTTATACAATCCTCACTCACCATATTCATCTTCCCAATGTTTGAAATCTCAATAAATTGTGCTAGATGGGAATTGGGATATTTACTCGGGATTCCACCAAATTGTTGGTCTCTCACCATAGAAATCAAGCCCGCTTTAATTTCAAAGTTGTTGGCATTGATTGGTTGGCCCATCATATGTGGCATGGACCTTGGCATAAAGAAATCTCAAATCACCCTTTGATCATTATGAATTCCACGTTGAACCGGAGGTGGTGGTGGTGGCGCATACGCTTGTTGAGGAGGGACATAAGCTTGTGGAAAGCCTTGTTGAATTAGAGCTTGTTGCACCATTTGTTGAAGCAAAGCTTGATTGTTTATAGCTCCAAAATTTTGATAGGCATGTTGATGTGGGTTGACATTGAATTAAGGTGCTTGTGCATTGTCTTGCACGTGCACATGTTGTCCTCCTTTCCCATCATGCTCTATATCCACACGATTATCACCTTAAAAATTCTCCGTTAGCTCACTCTTTCTTAATTTGGTCTCCTTTCTTCTTCTTTGAAAAATTTGTTCAATTTCCACATCAATAGGCTCCTATTGTGTCCCATTTGACCTCGTTTTCATACACATTCACAAAGAAGAGAAGTTAGAACAAAGGATTTAAATGTCAAATAATAAAAAGGCAAATAAAATGAAAAAAATGTCCCCATTAAGATTACTTAAAATGATCCTTCTTCAAGCTACTAGCAACCATTGTCTCCCCGGTAACGACGCCATTTTATTAGCAATTTTGTAGTAGGGATGAGCAATTAAAATAATTTATAACCACAGGGAGGAAGGTACTAGTGCTTAAGCGATCTCACGTTTCTTGTAATTTTATAGAGATGAATCATTAATGGATAGATTGTTCCAACAAGTAAATAAAATCAATCAAAGTAAGCAAGCAAACAATGATCACCAAGCAAGATAGATAAAGGAAGAGTGGTTTTCCAAGTTAAGTAAAAGTGAGATTAACAACAATTAAAAAGTGGAAATCTTAGGATAAATGCATCAAATTCATATGAATCATGGGTATAAGACTAAGGGCCAACACTAAGTTCACCTAAACTCTCTCTCGAGATGGATAGGATATGAATATCAATTAGCTCCATGGATTGGTTCTCACTCAAACAATTTCAACTAGGTACTAAGCTTGAAATGAGAGTCCCTTCACACGATTAATCAACCTCTCGATCAAATCAATCGGATGTCCTATCAAAGGGTTCTAAATCCTAAAGGACATCTCTATCTCTTTAAGATTTATAATGCACATGAAGTGTTTGATAAAATGATTCACTTAATTATCCTAAGCACATAATTGATTTCTCAATTTTATTACATATTTAGATCAACTAACCACACAAATCATCATAAACCTCAAGATCTAAAGCATCAATGATAGAAAATAAATTAACCAAATCAACATACGAATTTAAATACACAAATCCCAAAATTATCCAACAACTCTCATGTTGTCAATCTCACAAGAGAGATTAGCCTACCATATTCAAAAGAAAATCAACATAGACACTAAAATCCTTACAAAACAGGATAAAGAATAAGATTTTAATACAAAGTGTAGATGAAAACTCCCTTGGATGGCCAATGGTGATCTTCTTCTTCCCCTTGCAATTCTCCTCTCTTCCTTGCTTCTTTTCCTCAGTTGGATGGTGATTTTGATGGTTGTACGAAGATAGATGGAATGGATGGTGAATGGATGAAGATGATGGTGTAAAATGGAGAAAATGGTGTGTGATGTGTGTGTGCAGCCTCAAACCCACGAAAATCTGATCAAATGTTGAACAATTGGGTATTTGTACCCCTTGGGAGCTTTTAGAAGGAGTTCTGATTTTTCTACAGATTTTGCACCTACACGGCTCGTGTTCTGCACACAGCCATACCTATGGGCGTGTAGGTGTTTCTGATACTTGTACTAGGCCTTGGCTTACAGGGGCATGTTTTGCACACGGCTCGTATGCGTGTGCATGCACACTGGTCGTGTTGGTGCTGCCCTTGTTTATCTTCTGTTGTTTTGGCTCGTTCTCCCTCGTTTCAACTCCGAATTGAGATCCACTTTTTCCACATCTTCCTTTTCACGTCTAGAATCTATTTTTATCTGAAAATCATACATTTAAACTCATTCTCATACATTTCTATAAAACACAAAATACAACCAAAATATACACAAAGTACGGATAAAATAATAGGAAAACACACATAAAAGATAGTAAAATCTAGGTGAAGATATCACTCATCACATATTCAATCAAGTATGTACTAAATGTTATTTCTCTTCTGTTGAACCCAAGAATGCTTCAGAAGCTTTATAAGATGAATGTTGGATTGAGGCTATGCATGAAAAACTTGAACAATTCACTATGAATGATGTTTGGAGTCTAGTACCTAGGCCTACAAACACTAATGTGATTGGAACAAACTAGATTTTCAATAACAAATTTGATGAATCTAGTAACATAGTAAGAAACAAAGCTAGGCAAGTTGCACAAGGATACACATGGGTTGAAGGAATAGATTTTTATGAAACATTTGCAACCGTAGCTAGAATAGAGTCTATTAGGCTTCTCTTAGCTATTGCATGCTTTGTTGGTATCAAACTATTTCAAATGGATGTTAAAGCTGCATTTTTAAATGGTATTTTACTTAAAGAAGCTTTAGTTGAACTACCGAATGGTTTTATTGATCCATTTCACCCTGATCATGTGTATAATTTGAAGAAACTTGTGTATGGTCTAAAACAAGCTCATAGAGCATGGTATGGTGGACTTACTAACTTCTTACTTCAGTTCGGATTCATTAGAGGTGAGACTGATAGAACTCTTTTCATTAAGTATGAATCTGATGGCTTTTTGATTGCTCAAATTTATGTTGATGACATCCTATTTGGAGCAACATCACAGGTCATGATGAACAGCTTTGTGAAGGCTATGACTACCACATTTAAGATGAGTATGGTTGGTGACCTAAATTACTTTTTAGGGCTACAAATCAAGCAAAGTGAAAGTGGTATCTTTATCTCACAGAGTAAGTATGCAAGGAACTTGGTGAAAAGATTTAGCCTTGAGAACGCTAAGCCTATGAAGACACCTATGGGAACATCACAGAAACTGAGCAGAGATGATGCTGGCTTAGATGTCGACCATTGTTGAGAGTGAAAATAAGCGTGTTTTAATGTCCAATTTAACACCTTGTTAATGAGAATTGTTATAATATATTAGCACAAGTATCTTATATTCAATATATTTGAGAAAAAGGTGCACTTGAGGTGCTTTATTGTGTTTTAGGTGGAAAACATGTGTAAAAGGCTCAAAATTGGAAGACACAATTTTAGAGGCAAGATTCGAGTGTTGTTCGACCAAGACAGTCTGTTTGACCAACATCGATTTGGTCGAACAGAGGGTGACAAGTCGAGCAGATTGTACAGTACCATCTAGAAAGGTAGCTCGACTTGGAGGTGTTGCTCGACCAACATCGGCTTGGTCGAGCAAATGAGCAGAGGTCGAACAAAGTGGATAAAACTTACAGTGAGCTCGTTTGACTTGAAGGGCTTGCTCGACCAAGCATCAATGTGGTCGAGCAAGAGCAGTTTGGTCGAACAGACTACCAAAATCGTCCAGAGAGCTTGCTCAACTAGTAGCTCCTTGTTTGACAAGTATACTTGGTCGAATGGCATGTAGCTAATGCTATTTATGGTAATTCTGGATGTCTTTTACCAAATTTGACGTGTGCTTCAAGCAAAGGCCCATCCTAAGCCCATAAGGAGAGCTCACAAGTATAAAAGGGGATGTAGATTACACCAAGACAACCCAATACAATAGAATAGAATACGAATTGGAGAGAGGCCACAACAATACTACATCCCACAAGGGGGAATCACCCCCAACCATTATCCACATCCTTTCCTCCATCCATCCATCACTTTGAAGATTTGTTCATGGAATTAAGAGGAAAACCAAGAGGAGAATTCAAGACGGAGAAGGACGTGACGACGCCCACATCTAGGGTTTTATTCGTTTCTTAATTTATCTTGTATTTTCCAGACATCTGAGTAAGATCTATCCAACACCCATGATTGTTCTTCGTAACATCATGGGCTAGAGCCTTTTTGGTAGAACTAGGGTTGTGAAGGTTTTTACCAATTAATTGAACTTTCATGTGTAAACTCCATACAACGCAACTTGTGGATTTATTTTATGTATGATTGTGCCTTTTTAATTCATACTCACAGTCGTTTTGTGCATCATTAACTGTTATGTAGAGTCTGAATACATATCTTGGTTATTGATTGAGTGCGTTCACTGCTCAGCAGGTTTGATGTTATGATTCTAAGTAAGGAGACTCCGAAGCTTTATTAAAACTATCATATATGAATATTTATTAATTAAATTGAATTCGGGTTATTAAGTAGGATAAAGAGGATAATTTTATAGTACCTATAAAGGGAGATCATATCGGGTTAGAGTACCAATTGGCCAGGGAAATAATTGATACTGATAGTACCTAGAAGGGGGTGGAATTATATCTCTTGCTCCGAGGTTATTCACCGTGTTACACGCATGTTTATTTGTGTCTATAGAGTAGATATGCATGGTTTAGTGATGCGTCTATATTCCACAAGGCAGAGTCGGACACCAACACACGAAAGGGAGATTAATGAGTTAAACTAGATTATTCTAGAGCTACCTATTCTCCTACTTGATCCACTTTCGTATTCTTCGAGTGTTATTTATTTTATTTGTTATTTTAATTAATTGTTTAGTTGTTTAATCATTCCATCCTAAAAAATTATTGCTTTTTGTCTTAATTAATTTAGTAAATAATTAAATTGATAATACGCCGTCCTTTGGGTTTGATAATTCACTTGGTCGCTTGCTTAAGCTGCAACTGATATACTTTATACTTGGGGATTAATTTTGCGTGCAAAGAAAATGCACATCAAGTTCTTGGTGCCGTTGCCGGGGATGACTGTTATTATTAGTTTATTATTTCTAGTTTGATTAAGATTTTTATTTGTGATTATTTATTTCTATCTAAACTTAATTTTTTCTGAGGTACTTGTGCACTAGGAAAAGGAAAGGAATGAAAGGAAGAATAACACATTGAGCTAAACTTGGCCGGAGCAAGGCAGATTCTGGATAATATTATCATACATGAAATTTTCATGAACTATGGGATTGGCAACATGGGGTTGATAGGTGCAAGGGGGGAAATGATGATTTTGAGATACATCCCACTCTTATTAACATGGTAGCGAAGAATTCCTTTTCTGGAGGTTGTTTTGAAGATCCATATCAGCACCTCAGAAGATTCCTTGGTTATACAAACACTCAGAGGGGCACTGGAGCTAATGATAATGCTAGGCGGATCACCCTATTCAAGTTCTCTTTAATTGATAAGGCAGAAGCTTGGCATGAGACTCTTGATGTAGCAGATTGCACTACATGGGACCAACTGCAGCAGAAGTTCTTAGAGAGATACATGCCACCCTCAAGGATCTTAAGAATGAGGCAAGACATCACCCAATTTGTTATGAATCAGGGTGAGAAATTTATGAGGCATGAGACAGATTTAAAGACATGCTCTGGAGGTGCCAACAACATGGGATGTCTAAGGATGAATACATAAGTATCTTCTACTATGGATTGGATTGTGAGTCGCGAGTTCTTATTGATGCATCATCAGGAGGAGCGTTGTTATCTAAGACAGCACTTGAAGCTAAAAAGTTATTTGAAGACATCTCTATGAATTCACGTGACTGGCCTACTGAGAGAGATAGAGGATTATATGTACTTGCCAAGGTAGCGCAGGTTGAACATCAAGTGAAGCGGAGTAGGGATAATGAGATCGTCTCTAGTTTAGGTAACATCAACAAGCTACTAGAATCCCAACAAAGGCATATTACAGAGTTGACACTAAGGGGGCCTAGTATGAAGCAGCAAGAAGGTACACAGTACGAGGGTCCGATGATGCCATCGAGTGGAAAAGAAAGGAACAGTGAAGTTGCTCGACCAAACCACATCTGTTCGACCAGACCTGATGGTCGAATGGAGGTCGAGCAATGCAAGGATATTGGAACTCGCGGCAAGGCAGTTTGCTCGACTAGATGCCTTCCGTTTGACCATGCTACTCAAGTAAACAGAGGTCGAGCAAACTTTGGAAAAATAGAATTACGATGCTCTATTTTCAAGTGCGCTTTTTGACTTGCACTCTTCCATTCGACCTTACTACCCAAGTCAAATGGAGGTCGAGCAACACATGTGAATGAAAGCTCGTGATCAGGCATGCTGCTCGACCAAACCGTATTTGCTCGACAAGCCCTTTTTGGTCGAGCAGAGGTCGAGCAACACAGTTTTGTATCTGATTCGATATTGAATGCTACAACTGTTGTTCAGAACACCTTAGAGTCGTCCCAAGAGCAGAACATTGAGCCTATAGTTGAGAAGAAGTAGGCAAGAGCAAAGAGGTTGAGAGCCGAGAAGCTTAGACTGCAGATGGATAATGAAGATGTGGTCTTCTCTCTTGATCATGCAATGAAGATGTCCATGGAAACTCAATCATGCAATAGCATAGATGTGATTTCTAACTTGTTTAATCTTGATTTTTCTAAGACAGATGACTCTGAATTCAAGTGGAAGATTGACAAGGAGGTGTCAAGACTGGGAGGAAGGAAAATCTGAGGATCATATACTTGTTATCAAGAAAAGTGAGGTGTTGAGTGTAGACAAGAAGGGGGAAATAAAGTATTTGAAGGTAAGGATGCGAGAAGACCTTCCTTTGATCCAGTAGTTTAAAAGCGGTAATCCGTAGTGACTCTCCGATGTAAACATGAGCACCTATTGTAGGTTTACCCTTCTATTTTATTGCTTTATTATTTCTTTCCTGTGAGTAAGACATTTTTATATTTAAGGTGCTTACTAATCGACAATTACATCTCTTTTCAAACTTAGTTTTGACTTACGTTTCTACTAAGTTTGGGGGTGTGATGTTATTACCTCATTGCAGCACCAAGAGTATAATCTTTTCTTTGTAAAGTTTGCTAGGGGAGTTGATTTTTTGTGGTATGTTGAAATTTTAATCGATGATTTTTTGCAATTTACCTAGTGTTTTGTGGTATTTCTAGTGTGTGGAGTCGATTAGATAGTCAATTGATTTGTTCTTCTAGTTCTTCTATATTAGTAATGATGAATCCTGTGATGATGAGGTTTGTTGAGCTTTGATAATAGAAAAAGGTAGGAGAGTGGCAAGATGATTTTACGCTGAGGAGCTCGTGTATACGTTGAAGAAAAATCAGGTGCCCTCATTTCCTTTTTCTAATTTTTGTGTATGCTTTAAATTCATGGAGTGGAAGGATTGAGTTTATGGTTGTGATCCATGTGAGCTTATATGTTTAAATTGTGCTTGAAATTCATATGCTCTTGAAATTGATGAAGGAATTGTACTTGAATTATATTGTGATATGAAGTTCCATGTGTATTTGTGGGATATTGATTACCATGAAAAGTTATCTGTTACTTGTTAGAAAGTCATGTGAGATTTTGAGCCTCATTGATCATGTACATAATCACATGATATTTCTTTCTAGTGAGTATCGTTCTTGTGTATGTATTACAGAACTTGCCTCTTGTCTTACTTGAAACTATATGTATGTTAGATGATGAGAGATGATTTTAGGCCATCCTTGAATTTATGAGTCACTTAGCCAAATAATTTCCTAACAATAATATTTATCCATAGTTAGCCCCATTGAGCCTTAAAACCTCATTCTTTGGCACCTACGAAGATAGCCACTTTGATATCCTATTTAAACCTTAAATTTCTATATTTAGTGGAGATTAAATACTGTCAAGGTGTGTGAATCGATTTTCGTGGAGTTTGGAAGGAATAAAATATCTGGAGCTGTACAAGTGATTATGAGCTGAAGAATAAGTTGCTTAGGGATAGTGCCCGAAAGTGGTACTCCGAGATGTTAGAGGTAGTGCCCAAAACTGGTACCTCGAGAAAAAAGAAAGGAAAGAAAAAGTATATTGAGCTTGAAGGAAATGAGAGAAAAGAAAATTAGAAGAGCATGAAGCTGGATAGCCTTGAAGTATAAAAATCTGCAGTACAAAAGATCTCCGGTTTAATTCTCTACTAATTGAGTCACTTTATCCATATGTTTCCTACCCTTACCAAAGAGCCAACATTACATCCTATTAAAAGTCCTTTTTGATCCCATTGTCGAATCATACTTTAAGTAGTGGAGAGTTTGAGACGTTTGGCAAACTTATGGTTACGCATGCACTTGAATTGATTTTGAGCATAAACACCTTAACCCATAAGTGTACATCTTTTACACTTGAGTGCGAGTGATATATACTTCCCGAGAGAACATGTCAATGGAGCATTGAATTGGTGGTGATTGTCTTAAACTCGTATGCTATGAATTGATTATTACATGTAATGAGAGTTGCATGACCTAAGTCGAGGACAATTGTATTTTGAATTGGATATTTGTCATAGTCCTTATTTTCCCGCTAATTTTCTTACTTTCTCTCTCTCTTTATTTTTATTTTGTTGCCTCGGAACGAGCAGCGGGTAAGTTTGGGGGTTTGTTGAGAGTGAAAATAAGTGTGTTTTAGTATCCAATTTAACATCTTGTTAATGAGAATTGTTGTCATATATTAGCACAAGTATCTTATATTCAATATATTTGAGAAAAAGGTGCACTTGAGGTATTTTATTGTGTTTTAGGTGGAAAACAGGTGTAAAAGGCTCGGTATTGGAATACATAATTTTAGAGGCAAGATTCGAGTGTTGTTCGACAAAGATTGCCTGTTAGACCAACATCAGTTTGGCTGAACAGAGGGTGACAAGTCGAGCAGATTGTACAAACCCATCTAGAGAGGTAGCTCGACTTGGAGGTGTTGCTCGACCAACATCGGCTTGGTCGAGCAAATGAGTAGAGGTTGAACAAAGTGGACAAAACATACAGTGAGCTCGTTCGACTTGAAGCGCTTGCTCAACCAAGCATCAATGTGGTCGAGCAAGAGCAGTTTGGTCGAACAGACTGCAAAAATCATCTAGAGAGCTTGCTCAATTAGTAGCTCCTTGTTCGACCAGTATGCCTTGGTCGAACGGCATGTTACTAATGCTATTTATGGTAATTCCAGAAGTCTTTTACCAAATTTGATGTGTGCTTCAAGCAAAGGCCTATCCTAAGCCCATAAGGAGAGCTCACAAGTATAAAAGGGGATGTAGATCACAGAAAGACAACACAATATAGTAGAATATAATACGAATTGGAGAGAGGCCACAACAATACTACACCACACAAGGGGGGATCACCCCCCAACCGTCATCCACATCCTTTCCTCCATCCATCCATCACTTTGAAGATTCATTCATGGAACCAAGAGAAGAATTCAAGATGGAGAAGGACGTGATGACGCCCACATCTAGGGTTTTACTCGTTTCTTAATTTATCTTGTATTTTCCGGACATCCGGATAAGATCTATCCAACACCCATGATTGTTCATCGTAACATCATGGGCTAGAGGCTTTTTGGTAGAACTAGGATTGTGAAGGTTTTTACCAATAAATTAAACTTTCGTGTGTAAACTCGTACAACACTACTTGTAGATTTATTTTATATATGATTGTGCCTTTTTAATTCATACTCACGGTCGTTTTGTGCATTATTAACTGTTATGTTGAGTCTGAATATGTATCTTGGTTATAGATTAAGTGCGTTAAGTGTTGAGCAGGATTCCATGTTATGATTCTAAGTGAGGGGACTCCGAAGCTTCATTAGAACTATCATATATGAATACTTATTAATTGAATTGAATTCGGGTTATTAAGTAGGATAAAGAGGATAATTTTATAATACCTATAAAGGGAGATCATATCAGGTTAGAACACCAATTAGCAAGGGAAATAATTGATACTGATAGTACCTAGAAAGGGGTGTGGAATTATATCTCTTGATCCGAGGTTATTCACACGTGTTACACGCGTGTTTACTTTTGTCTATAGAGTGATATGCATGGTTTAGTGATGCGTCCATATTCCACAAGACAGAGTCGGACAGCAACACAAGGGAGATTAATGAGTGAAACTGGATTATCCTAGAGCTACCTATTCTCCTACTTGATCCACTTTCGTATTCTTCTTGTGTTATTTATTTTATTTGTTATTTTAATTAATTATTTAGTAGTTTAATCATTCCATCCTCAAACATTATTGCTTTTTGTCTTAATTAATTTACTAAATAATTAAATTGATAATACGCCGTTCTTTGGGTTCTATAATTAACTTGCTCGCTTGCTTAAGCTGCAACTGATATCCTTAATACTTGGGGATTAATTTTGCGTGCAAAGAAAACACACATCAACCACACTATGTATAGATCAATGATTGGTATCCTTCTATACTTATCTTCAAGTAGACCTGACGCTATGTATAATGTATGTATATGTGCTAGGTACCAAACAAATCCCAAGAAATCTCATATGAAAGTTGTGAAGAGGATCATCGATATGTTGTTGGAACAAGTGAGATGGGACTATGGGTTTTGAAGGATACAAACAGCTCTCTGGTTGGATACAGTGATGCTGATTGGGCAAGTGATTGTGATGACAGGAAAAGCACGAGTGGTGGATGCTTCTACATGGGTAACAATCTTGTTTCTTGGCATAGTAAAAAAATGTATGTCCCAATCCTGCTGAATCTGAATTTATTGTTGCTGGAAGTTGTTGCACACAACTACTTTGGTTGAAAAAGATGTTAGATGATTATGTGCTTGATACAGATGCTTTAGTAATTTTTTGTGATAACACGAGTTCTATAAACATTTTTAAAAATCCTGTGCAGCACTCACTCACTAAACATATCAGCATAAGTCATCATTTCATTAGAGATTTAGTTGAGAAAGAAGTAGTTAAGTTGGAGTATATTTCCATTGAGAAACAACTTGCTGACATTTTCACGAAAGTACTTGATTTCGAGAGGTTTTTTTCACCTAGGAAATCTCTTGGACTCTGCATTCCATGAGTCATGCATATTGTTTCTTAGAGTGTGACAATACTCGAAGCGACACTACTGTAAGTTTTGTCATTTTATGTCAAAATTAACTTATTAGGTAGCTTATTTCCTTGCTCCTAACTATATTCTGATTTAATCTTAAGGTGCAATTCTATACATACACAGCTAAAAACACTAGTTCTAAAAAATCAAAGGTCTAAACATTCTGAGTAACCAGGCACACGGGGCTGACAACCACGATGTGTTCTTTTCTAAAGGCTGTTTAGTTTCAAAAAAAGAATAAGAACACTCTTGGATTATCACTGAGTAACTAGACACACGGGGCTGACAATCACAATGTGATCTTTTCAAAAGGTGGTAAGTTCCTTGAGATTGAAAAGTGCATAAAAATCCATAAAAGGATAAAAAGTGTATGTGTGCCTGCATAAAAAAATCAACCTTGATTGATTTTTCTAGAATCTTTTTAGCTCATGAAAATATGTTATTAAATTAATTATTTTAACTACATTAAGTGATGAAATTTATAGTAAATTTATTTATTAATTATGCATATTGTTTCTCATTTATTTATTAAGGCCATATTTTTCTCATATAAGTTAGTGGGCCATAGTAACTGCTGCATTTTTCCCCCTGCATTACACGATCAGCAGTTACACTTAGTGGACTTACACCCATTCTCAAATCTTCTTTTCTTCTCTTTAAATTCTCGATGTGTGGTGTGTCAGTTGATATGGTGTGAAGTTAGCTTTCTTGTTTAATCATTACACATCACTCTCTCACATACTTTTGATTTTTCAAAATTCAAATTGTTGTCTCACTCACGTATCTCAATGTCTCTTCCAAACAAAAACCTTCCCTCTTCTAGAGCAAAATATTCCTCATCATCCAAACCCTCTGCTTGCTCTTGCAAATCCACTCAACTCCAAACCCTAGCTTTGATGGCCAAGAAAGTCGTGACTGGTGCTGCTCAGAATATAAATCCTAATGCTGCTACACCACTGCTTGGAACTGTTGTATAGTCAGCCATATCCAGACATATTTTTCTTCCTCAAGGTACTCCCAACTCTGTATTCCTCTTGCTTTAGGCTTAGGTCGCCGATTCAGGCATTCTTATGTCTCGAATCAAAGTCTCGATGCTTGAACCTCCTCCTACTGTTGTCCAATCTGATATTCCCGCCCTATCATCTGAACCCACTCAAACTACTATTCCTCTATCTGAAATTCCATCTGAAACTTAGCCCTCTGAAACTTTTGAACCACCTAACCTTGTTCAAGTCCCTTTCACATCATCACCCATTGCTTCTTCTATCCAAACTGAAATATAGAGAATGTGTTGGCGGATCACCTATCAAGGTTAGAGATGAGGGAGCATTGTGATGATTCGTTTGAATACATAGAAGAGATGTTCTTGGATGATAAGATCATGGTGGTGTTTGCTGAAGGAGCGGAGAAAGCTTGTGTTGTCGCTGCTTAATGAATGGATCCATGGTACGCGGATTATGTCAATTACATTGCATCAGGCGAAATTCATAAGGGTCTCAATAGGTACCAACTTGCCAAGTTCAAGAGAGATGTTGAGACTTTTATATGGTATGATCCATTTGTGTACAAGATTTGTACGAATTCTATTGTCCGTAGGTGTGTGTCCGAGATGGAGATGGAGAGTGTACTCAATTTTTGCCATGCACAACCTAATGGAGGGCACTTCGGAGCCCAAAAGACTACAGCAAAGGTACTTCAATCCGCTTTGTATTAGCCTACCTTGTTCAAATATTGTGAATCCTATGTAGCAATATGCGATAGATGTCAAAGGATAGGAACCATAAGTAAAAGGGATGATATGTCACTTCACCCGAGCATTTTTGTAGAGATCGTTGCTTCATCGTATAGCTACTTTCATCCTAATGGCTTTACTGTTGGCTATTGGATCGTTTGGTTTAGCGTATTCCGTTAGGAAACCAGGTAAACAATAACAGCCGAAGCAATAATTAAAAGTTTACCTTTCTTCAAGGTTGATGTAGAGGATGATCTGCAGTAGAGAACCATCTCTTGATCTTCTGCTGTATGACCCAAGTCGAATCCTGATGTTGTGTGGGCAACAATCTGCAGGATTCTCTCAATCTATTTCTCTCCCTCACTCACGTCAAAAGAGGCGCAGGAATAAAATTAGGGCAACTAGAAACTGAGATGACTTATTTATATGGGCTACAGCAGGGACCAGGAGGAGAAATTGGACTGGGCCTCAATTGGATTTAATTAACCAAGCTTAGCCCAAAGCTTTTAATTAAACCCAATAATAATAATATAGTCCACTAAAATATTATTACTGCATTACCCATCCAATCCCAATATAATGTTTTGGGCTCCTTCTTATTATGAGCCCGAAAGTCTCCCCTTGTTTAAGATATACAATACCCATTAATTAATTAAGTTATTGACAACTCAAATTAATTAATATCTTATCCGAGAGTAGTACCACTCAACCTTTTAATCATGCCAGAATTAATCCACTTGCAAGATTTACATGATAAACCTTATGAGCTCCTCAAGGGGACATCATCAACCTATGACGATATGGATTCCTTCTACAATCAACAGCACACCATAGAGACAATACTATTTCCCAACTCACCGAGTTTGTTGATTTAATACATGTAAATCTCACCCATTGATGAATCAAAGAAATATATACTACCTTACGTGTCGAGGTTATTGTATAGGGATTAAGAGCACAAACATCCATAATAACTGAGATCAAGTTCTCCTATATAGACAGTACAAGTCGAACGATCTCTAGCGGTCCTACTCAATACACACTAAGTGCACTAATGTGATTATATAGTTAAGACAAACTAATACCAAATCACACTACAACCATCCCGATAGATAGTCCCCGTCTATCTCGGTTGTGAGCATCTGTTTATAATTTATAAGGAAACCGATAACATGATCTTCCACGTGTTGTCGCACAACATATTATCTACAGTATAAAGTAAATGGACTTTTGCACAAACATATAAATAAACAATTTATAATATGCAAAACATTTGATCATATGATTCTCATTTCAAATAATATTGTTAAAACATTGTTCAATACAAAAGCAAGGCTTTTAGTATACAAATCTAACAATCTCCCACTTATACTAAAAGACTACGCTGTCATATCAGCTGACATGCATCTAATCCCCATTCCTTCTACATGCCCATCGAACGCTTTCGCTGGAAGGCTCTTAGTAAAAGGATCAGCTAGTTTATCCTCTGATGCAATTTTAGCGAAAACGACCTCCCCTCTTTTAACGATGTCTCATATCAGATGGTACTTGCGCTCAATATGTTTACTCGCCTTATGGGCTCGTGGTTCCTTCGAGTTCGCTACTGCACCACTGTTATCACAATAAATAGTGATCGCTTTGGGCAAACCAGGAATCACATCAAAGTCCATTAAGAAGTTCCTGAGCCATATTGCTTCTTTAGCTGTCTCAGAGGCTGCTACATATTCAGCTTCCATGGTAGAGTCCGTGATGCATTTCTGCTTCACGCTCCTCCATATAATGGCTCCTCCTCAAAGAGTATACACATAACCCGAGGTGGATTTACTAGCATCCCTATCTGACTGGAAATCCAAATCATTATAACCCAAAGGTAACAAAGTATTTGCCTGGGAAACCAGCATATAATCCCTAATCATTCGTAGGTACTTCAAAATATGCTTTACCGCAGTCCAATGTCCTTGTCCTGGATTACTTTGATACCTACTGACCATGCCCATGGCATAACAGATATCCGGTCTCGTACATAGCATCGCATACATGAGGCTTCCTACTGCCAAAGCATAAGGGACCAGCTTCGTTGCCTCTATTTCTTGTTGTGTTTTAGGACACATCTCCTTAGATAGAGGTATTCCATATCTGAAAGGTAGAAAACCTTTCTTGGAATCTTGCATGCTAAAACGAGTCAAGATTGTAACAATATACGAAGCTTGGGATAAACATAATATTCTTTTCTTGTGATCACTCATTAATTTGATCCCAAGAATGTGTCCAGTTTCTCCTAAGTCCTTTATCTCAAACTGCTTGGACAGTCATACCCTTGCACCCGACAATACTTTTACATTATTTCCAATGAGCAGAATATCATCCACGTATAGTACAAGAAATACCACTACGTTTTCGTCATACTTCTTGTAACACATGATTCATCCGGACATTGAATAAATCCATATGACTGGATTACTTCATCAAACCAGATGTTCCATGATTTTGAAGCTTGTTTCAATCCATAAATAGACCTTTTAAGCTTGCACACAAGATGCTCTTCACCCTTTGCAATGAATCCTTCTAGTTGCTTCGTATAGATGTTTTCCTCAAGACTTCCATTAAGGAAAGCTGTCTTAACATCCATTTGCCATACCTCATAATTCATATGAGCAGCAATAGACAAAAGAATCCAGATTGACTTAAGCATGGCCATAGGCGAGAAGGTTTCCTCATAATCGATTCCTTCTTTCTGAGTATATCCTTTAGCCACAAGCCTTGCTTTAAAGGTTTCCACCTTACCGTCAGATCCTCTTTTTCTCTTATAGATCCACTTGCATCCAATAGCTTTTACACCATTGGGTGGTTCTACAAGCTCCCAGACTTGATTAGAATACATGGATTCTATCTCAGATTTCATTGCATTTTGCCATAATTGAGCATCTTTATCTTGCAGTGCCTCGTTGTAATTCCATGGGTCAATTTCATGTTTACCCGGAACTAAGTCGGATGACTCTCCCAATCCCATGAATCTATCCGGTTGTCTGACAGCCCTCCCACTACGACGAGGCTCCGCAGGCAATTGTGTATCAGGTGTAACACGCGGTGCAGTGTCCTGTGGTATATCTTCTTGTACAGTTGGTATTATATTTGGTGTTTCCCCTCTAACTTCCTCTAGAACAATTTTACTCATGGGTTTGTGATCCATTATATAATCCTCTTCCAAAAATCTAGCGTTCGTGCTCACGATCACCTTTTGGTCCTTGGGACTATAAAATAAACCACCCTTCGTTCCTCTAGGATACCCTATAAACAGACAAACATCAGTACGTGATTTTAACTTATCAGCATCTGCCTTTAACACGTGTGTCGGAGCACCCCAAATCCGAACATGTTTCAGACTAGGCTTGCACCCGGTCCACAGTTCTATGGGTGTGGAGGCTACCGATTTAGAAGGTACAAAGTTTAGAATGTAAGCCGCTATTTCTAAGGCGTGTCCCTAAAATGAATTTGGTAATTCTGAATAACTCATCATTGATCTTACCATTTCCATAAGAGTCATATTCCTTCTTTCCGCTACACCATTCTGCTGGGGTGTGCCCAGTGCAGACAATTGGAATTCAATCCCATTTTCCGATAAATAATTCTTAAACTCTCCCAAGAGGTATTCACCACCACGATCAGATCGTAGTGTTTTGATATATTTACCAAGTTGCTTTTCCACATCAGCCTTGTATTCTTTGAATTTATCAAAGCATTCAGACTTGCGGCGCATCAAATAAATATATTCGTATCTTGAATAATCATCAATGAAAGTGAAAAAATATTCAAAACCCCCACTTGCCTGGACAGACATAGGACCACATAAATCAAAATGAACCAATTCCAACAAATCTATAGCTCTATACCCCTTTGCCTTAAATGGCCTTTTAGTCATTTTTCCTTCCAAGCAGGATTCGCAAGTTGGATAATTTTCCACTACTAATGAACTCAGAGGTCCATCAGCTATCAATCTTTGAATCCTACTTAAGTTAATGTGACCCAGTCTTAGATGCCAAAGATATGTTTGGTTCATTTTAGAAGGTTCCTTTCTCTTATTAGTAGATGTATCATTCGTTTCAATTTGTTGCATTGTGGGAGAAATTTGATTAAGAGTATACAAATTATCTATCAATGTACCATCACAGATAATAATTTTATCTTTTCTTATAATAACCTTGTCATTAAAAGAAACAGAATATCCATCCATAAACAATTTAGAAATTGAAATTAAATTCTTTCTAAAATGCGGTATATAAAGACAATTCCTCAAAACAAGAGTTTTACTTTTATTGAAAAATAAATAAATGTCTCCCACTACGACTGATGCTACTCTTGTAGCATTCCCCATGAGTATGGTAATCTCTCAATCACTGAGCTGTCGGGTTTGGTGGAACCCCTGCAAAGAATTGCAGACATGGTCTGTGGCTCCCGTATCTACACACCAAGTGTCAGCAGATACAGCCGCTAAACACGATTCAACAACTAGTATATAACACTTACCATTCCTGTTCCCCTTCAGAAGAGGGCTGTTTGCCTTGTAGTGTCCCGGCTACTTGCATTTGAAGTACTTGCCTTTAGGTTTCTTGACCGCACCAGTCTTTGCTTTCACTTGCTTCACAGGTGCTGAATTTCCTTGCTTCTTTTTCTTCCTACCGCCCTTCGGCCTAGGATGAGCAGTATTTTCAGCAACATGAACCTGAGGAAGTCTACGAAACAGTTCTTCCGCCGTCACAAGTTCTGTCAGAAGTTTCGCCAACGTGTACATATGTTTATTCATACCATAGTTCAGGCGGAACTGCTCAAAACTCCTAGGCAAGCTTTGGAGTATGATATCGACTTGGGTTTCCCCATCGATTTTAGCTCCAAGAACTTCCAACTCATTGAGTTGGCCCATCATTCTAAGGACATGCTCCCTTTCGGGAGTGCCCTCAGCTATTTTGGTGTTCATAAGGACCGACATGCCCTTCGACCTAGCAGGATGACTCTGATGTCCGAAGAGTTCCCTAAGATTATGCATCATATCATAGGCGGTCTCCATGGCTTGATACTGAGTCTGAAGCACATTTGACATAGACGCCAAAATGTAGCATTTAGCCATCCTATCAGCCTTGACCCACCTATTATAAGCATTTCTTTGCTCTTCAGTAGAGGCATCAGTAGGTGCCGGAGGACATTCCTCAAAAAGTACAAAGATATAATCTTCAGCAGTTAATACAATGTCCATGTTTCGCTTCCAGTCAACATAGTTGGTGCCAATAAGTTTATGCTCTTTAAGTATAACAGAAAGTGAGTTGAGTGCCATATTAAAATCCTGAGAATCACAAATAATTAAACAGATCAAACACTTCGAATTTATCAATTTATATTGAATCCCTTAAAACAATATAAAATAAAATTCACCAACATCTCAAGCACCGTGAATTTGCATGCCACGATAGTGTGAACGTATACAAACCCGAACATATACAAGAGAAGGTTTTACCAAATAATCTCATTTGTCAACCTATATTTATGACAAAATAATTAATAGTCGGTTTTCTTTAGCCATGCAAATAACAACAGTGACTTCGATGGGGAGGATACTAATTATTTGCATCTAAGTGTACACCATTATTTGACCCCAAGTCCATTGCGCAAGCTTATGTGCCTTATAGATAGAGAAGTACACACGCGCTTGGATAATTTCCTACAGTCATCTTAAAGAAGTTTGTACCAATGATTCATGAATAAACTCATCCGATGGGGAGAAAGACTCTAATGCCAACGCGTAAGCTTACTCACATCACTTACAAACCAATAATGGAGGCCATGAGAATTTATTTACCAATCCCCTCTCCCACTTAGTTATTTAAACACCGAGGGTTTTTATTTAACATGCATATAATATTTCATAATAAAATATACATTCTAGCATGCTTCTATTAAAAGTAATTTAAAATTACATAAATCACATAGAACATGCCACATATATAACAATTAATCGTCACATAAAACAATTAATCAAGTTATATATATAATGAATTAATTGCACAAATAGTTGGATCAAATAAATGGGCCCAGCTGACCCAAGCATCAATGGCATAAAATGAGCAGCCATTAATAAATTAATTAAGCCCAATTACCCTGCTTATTTCTGCATGAAATATCTAGCCCAATTAGAAAACTTGGCCCAACACCAATCCCACAATTAATTAAATGAGCCCATTAATTAAACTAGGCCCATTAACCACAAAAAAATAGCCCAGCAGCCCTTAAGCACATTGCAAGCCATTCGCTGCCCTATTTCTTCTCGCCAGCCGCAACAATTACATGGAGCTTATGCTGGCACAACTTGGTAACCTCTGCTCTCGGCAGTCGGACCGTCAGCTCACTGGGGTCACACCAATAGCTTGCCGGAGTCGTGCCAGTCAGCCCACCATCCGCACCCATTCAAGTCTGCAGCATCAACTCCATGAGATCATGTCGCTCCTGTTGCTGGTTCGCACAGTCGTTAATGAAGCGGAAACATCATTGAATCGTCCGAAACTAGCTGAAACTATTCAAATTCCGGTAGACTCGATCGTCAGAGGAGAGACCTGACCTGATCGTCCTTCCATTGTGCTTGGAAAACCACCGGTGCTGAACGTCGGAGGCCTCTTCACTCGGCACCACGCCTAGTTCCAGTCTTCAAACGATGCCCCACTTGAGTTCTTCTTCCTGTCGACTCCATATAACAGACCCGATCAGAAGGGTGGTTATATGCCCCGGCAGTGAAAGTACTCTACCCAGAAACTGCCATGTCTCGACTGAACGACCCCTCCATCGCAGTTTCCCACTGCAAGCGGTCCACATCTGAAATCCCGACAACATCACTCATCTAGTAAGCTGTGTGGAGTCGGTCGCCGCGACACCATCCAGGCCACCGGAGCATCATGTTGCTGCAGTCAAAGATGTGAATCATAGACCGCAGCAGTATCCCATTGCGGACTTATCCACAGTGCGCCTCGTCAAACCACGCCAACATGCCATCATTTGGGCAGCGCCACCAAGTTTCTGCCATTAGCGTGTAACACGCCAGCCCTGCTAACGTACCGCTTGAACCCTTGCTGCTGCCTGTATCCACGACTAGCCGCGGTCTTATGCCAATGATCGCATACAGGCCCTTCACAGTCATGGCAGTGTACCAGCCTTCGCTAAGGCTTTATTTCTTGTCCAGCAGCCATCAACTGTGTGAATGTATGATGTGCCGTGTAATAGAACAACAACGATCATATATTGCAGATAATTTACGTAGGGTTTCATGGATAAATTAAAATTTTACAAACCCTAATAACATGCTATTTTTCTTGCGATAATTGAATCACGAGAAGCACAAAAATATTAGATTACATCCAGATCATATCACATAATCATATAATCACAAAAACCCAACCTTATGGTTCACGTTTCACCACGAAACCAACGCTCTGATACCAATTGTTAGCTATTGGATCGTTTGTTTCAGCGTGATCCGTTAGGAAACCAGGTAAATAATAACAGCGGAAGCAACAATTAAATGTTTACCTTTCTTCTGGGTTGATGTAGAGGATGATCTGCAGTAGAGAACCACCTCTTGATCTTCTGCTGTATGACCTAAGTCGAATCCTGATGTTGTGTGGGCAACAATCTGCAGGATTCTCTCAATCTGTTTCTCTCCCTCACTCATGTCAAAAGAGGCGCAGGAATAAAATTAGGGCAACTAGAAACTGAGATGACTTATTTATATGGGCTACAGCAGGGACCAGGAGGAGAAATTGGACTGGGCCTCAATTGGATTTAATTAACGAAGCTTAGCCCAAAGCTTTTAATTAAACCCAATAATAATAATATAGTCCACTAAAATATTATTACTGCATTACCCATCCAATCCCAATATAATGTTTTGGGCTCCTTCTTATTATGAGCTCGAAAGTCTCCCCATGTTTAAGATATACAATGCCCATTAATTAATTAAGTTACTGACAACTCAAATTAATTAATATCTCATCCGAGAGTAGTACCACTCAACCTTTTAATCATGCCGGAATCAATCCACTTGCAAGATTTACATGATAAACCTTATGAGCTCCTCAAGGGGACATCATCATCCTACGACGGACATGGATTCCTTCTACAATCAACAGCATACCATAGAGACAATACTATTTCCCAACTCACCGAGTTTGTTGATTTAATACATGTAAATAATCTCACCCATTGATGAATCAAAGAAATATATACTACCTTACGTGTTGAGGTTATTGTATAGGGATTAAGAGCACGAACATCCATAATAACTGAGATCAAGTTCTCCTATATAGACAGTACAAGTCGAACGATCTCTAGCGGTCCTATTCAATACACACTAAGTGCACTAATGTGATTCTGTAGTCAAGACAAATTAACACCAAATCACACTACAACCATCCCGATAGATAGTCCCCGTCTATCTCGGTAGTGAACTTCTATTTATACTTTATAAAGAAACTGATAATATGATCTTCTGCGTATTGTCGCACAACATATTATCTACAGTATAAAGTAAATAGACTTTTGCACAAACATATAAATAAACAATTTATAATATGCAAAACATTTGATCATATGATTCTCATTTCAAATAATATTGTTAAAGCATTGTTCAATACAAAAGCAAGGCTTTTAGTATACAAATCTAACATTGACACCAGTTGAAGGTTCTACAAGATCCCAGAGATAATTTTGAATCCATTGCAACTTGCTAAGACTTTGCATTTCGATCTTGTAGTGCATCGTCGTGTCCATGGGACACGTTACGTTTACTAGGGATCAAGTCTCACGACTCTCCCAAAATATAAATCTATTCGGTTGTCAAACAATCCTCCCACTATGACAAAGCACATTGTTGGTGATTGGATCATTTGGTTAACGTGAACTATTAGGGTTCCATGCAATTCTATCACAATGGAAGCATAAACATAGAATTGATTATCTTTCATCAGGGTTTTTGTAGAGGTTAAATTCTCGCCGACAGCTTGCGCAGCCTCACGGTTTTGGGCATAACTCTCTCATCCAAAATCAAAATTGAGTGATGTATGAACCAAAACGATCCTCTCTTTGGTGGCTTTCCACCGGTGTATGACATGTATAGTTTCGACTTCCACATGAATTTAGAAAAATTAGTGAAGTTGACAGATAGAAACAGTAAACAACCTTCCGGTCTTCTATTGTATTCCTAAACCACATCTTGACGTTGGTGTAGGCAATGATCTACAAGACAAACTTAGGCTAAAATCCTAATCTGCCTTTCACATGTGTTACGCATGTGAATCAGATTCCAGATTGATGAAATTGGCTATTATATAGGCTACAGCAGGGACCTGGAGGAGAAATTAGGGTTTGGGCCTCTATTGGGCTTAAGCATCCAAGTTTAGCCCAAAACTTATACTTAAGTCTAATAATAATAAATCATTCCACTAAAGAAATATTATTACACTGCCACCCTCATCCTAAATTACATTTATGGGCTCCTTCTTATTATGAGCCCATTAATCTCCCCGTGTTTAAGATTCAATGCCCATTAATTAATTAAGTTACTGACAACTCCATTAATTAATATATTTACTGAGAGTGGTACCACTCAACCTTATTATCATGCCACAATAAATCCACCTGTAAGGTTTACATGATAATCATTATGAGCTTCTCAAGGGGACATCATCAACCAATTCCGTTAGGAAACGGATTCCTTCTACAATCAACAGCACACCATAGAGACAACACCATCTTCCAACTCACTGAGCATATTGATTTAACTATTAAATCTCACCCATTGATGAATTAAAGAAACGAATGCTGACTTACGTGTCAAAGTTATTGTATAGGGATTAAGAATACGAACATCCATAATAACATAGACCAATTTCTATTATATAGTCAGTATAAACTGAACGATCTCAACAACGGTCCTGTTCAATACACAAAGTGCACTAGTGAAATTTTATAGTTAAGATAGACTAATGCCAAATCACACTACAACTATACCGACAGATAGTCCCCATCTATCTCGGTTGTGAATATCTATTTATACTTTATAAGGAGCCGATAATTGTTGGCAATTGGATCATTTTGACTAACGTGATCCAATAAAAAAATAGGTAAATATTCAGCGGAAGCAAAAAATAATTTACCTGACTTCTGCGTTGGAGTAGAGGATGAAGATCTGTAAAGAACACCTCTGATCTTCTACAGTATGACCCAAAGTCAACTCTCTGGTGTTGTGTGGTCAACAATCCCCAGAGAGTTCTCAATCTGTTCCTTTTCTGTTTTTTTATGTAAGTGGCGCAGACTTAGGTTATTAGGAACTGAGATAACTTATATAGTTGGGCTACTGCACGGACTAGGAGGAGAAATTGGGCTGGGCCTCAATTAGATTTAATTAACCAAGCTTAGCCCAAAGCTTTTAATTAAATCCAATAATAATAATATAGTCCACTAAAATATTATTACTGCCTACCCATCCAATCCTAAAATTATGTTTTGGGCTCCTTCTTATTATGAGCCCGATAGTCTACCCATGTTTAAGATATACAATGCCCATTAATTAATTAAGTTACTGACAACTCAAATTAATTAATATCTCTTCCGAGAGTAGTACCACTCAACCTCATTATCATATCGGAAATTAATCCACTTGCAAGATTTACATGATAAACTTTATGAGCTCCTCAAGGAGGCATCATCAACCTATGACGGACATGGATTCCTTCTACAATCAATAGCACACCATAGAGACAACATTATTTCCCAACTCACCGAGTTTGTCGATTTAATTCATTTATATCTCACCTATTGATGAATCAAAGAAATATATACTGCCTTACGTGTCGAGGTTATTGTGTAGGGATTAAGAGCATGAACATCCATAATAACAGAGATCAAGTTCTTCTATATAGACAGTACAAGTCGAACAATCTCAGGTGGTCCTACTCAATACACAAAGCAGTGTACTAATGTGGTTCTATGGTCAAGACAAACTAATACCAAACCACACTACAACCATACCGATAGATAGTCCCCGTCTATCTCGGTTGTGAGCATCTGTTTATACTTTATAAGGAAACCAATAATATGATCTTCTGCGTGTTGTCGCATAACATATTATCTACAATATAAAGTAAATGGACTTTTGCACAAATATATAAATAAACAATTTATAATATGCAAAAACATTTGATCATATGATTCTCATTTCAAATAAAATCATTAAAAACATTGTTCAATACAAAAGCAAGGCTTTTAGTATACAAATCTAACAATCTCCCACTTATACTAAAAGACTACACTGCCTTATCTGCTGACACGCATCTAATCCCTATTCCTTCTACATGCCCATCGAACGCTTTCGCTGGAAGGCTCTTAGTAAAAGGATCAGCAAGGTTATCCTCAGATGCAATCTTAGCGACAACGACTTCTCTTCTTTTAACGATGTGTTGTATCTGGTGGTACTTGCGCTCAATGTGTTTACTCGCCTTATGGGCTCGTGGTTCCTTCGAGTTTGCTACTGCACCACTGTTATCACAATAAATTGTGATCGCTTTGGGCAAACCAGGAATACATCCAAGTCCATTAAGAAGTTCCTGAGCCATACTACTTCTTTAGCTGCCTCAGAGGCTGCTACATATTCAGCTTCCATGGTGGAGTCAGCAACGCATTTCTGCTTTACACTCCTCCATATTATGGCTCCTTCTCCAAGAGTATACACATAACCCGAGGTGGATTTACTAGCATCCCTATCTGATTGGAAATCCAAATCAGTATAACCCAAAGGTAACAAAGTATCTGCCGTGTAAACCAGCACATAATCCCTAGTCCTTCGCAGGTACTTCAAAATATGCTTTACTGCAGTCCAATGCCCCTGTCCTGGATTACTTTGATACCTACTGACCATGCCCACGGCATAACAGATATCCTGTCTCGTACATAGCATAGCATACATGAGGCTTCCTACTGCCGAAGCACAAGGGACCAGCTTCATTGCCTCTATTTCTTGTTGTGTTTTAGGACACATCTCCTTAGATAGAGGTATTCCATGTCTGAAAGATAGAAAACCTTTCTTGGAATCTTGCATGCTAAAACGAGTCAGGATTGTATTAATATATGAAGCTTGGGATAAACATAACATTCTTTTCTTGCGATCCCTTATTAATTTGATCCCAAGAATGTGTACAGCTTCTCCTAAGTCCTTCATCTCAAACTGCTTGGACAGCCATACCCTTACGCCCGATAATACCTTTACATTGTTTCCAATGAGCAGAATATCATCCACGTATAGTACAAGAAATACCACTACGTTTCCGTCACACTTCTTGTACACACATGATTCATCTAGACATTGAATAAATCCATATGACTGGATTAGTTCATCAAATCGGATGTTCCATGATCTTGAAGCTTGTTTCAATCCATAAATGGACCTTTTAAGCTTGCACACAAGATGCTCTTTGCCCTTTGCAATGAATCCTTCTGGTTGCTTCATATAGATGTTTTCCTCAGGACTCCCATTAAGGAAAGTTGTCTTGACATCCATTTGCCATACCTCATAATCCATATGAGCATCAATAGACAAAAGAATTCGGATTGACTTAAGCATGGCCACAGTCGAGAAGGTTTTAAAGGTTTCCACCTTACCGTCAGATCCTCTTTTTCTCTTATAGATCCACTTGCATCCAATAGCTTTTACACCATTGGGTGGTTCTACAAGCTCCCAGACTTGATTAGAATACATGGATTCTATCTCAGATTTCGTTGTGTTTTGTCATAATTTAGCATCTATATCTTGCAGTGCCTCGTTGTAATTCCATAGGTCAATTTCATGTTCACCCGGGACCAAGTCGGATGACTCTCCCTATCCCATGAATCTATCCGGTTGTCTGACAACCCTCCTACTACGATGAGGCTCCACAGGCAATTGTGTATCAGGTGTAACACGCGGTGCAGTGTCCTGTGGTATATCTTCTTGTACAATTGATATTATATTTGGTGTTTCCCCTCTAACTTCCTCTAGAATAATTTTACTCATGGGTTTGTGATCCATTATATAATCCTCTTCCAAAAATCTGGCGTTCGTGCTCACGATCACCTTTTGGTCCTTGGGACTATAAAATAAACCACCCTTCGTTCCTCTAGGATACCCTATAAACAGACAAACATCAGTACGTGATTCTAACTTATCAGTATCTGCCTTTAACACGTGAGCCGGAGCACTCCAAATTCGAACATATTTCAGACTAGGCTTGCACCTGGTCCACAGTTCTGTGGGTGTGGAGGCTACCGATTTAGAAGGTACAAAGTTTAGAATGTAAGCCGCTGTTTCTAAGGCGTGTCCCCAAAACGAATTTGGTAATTTCGAGTAACTCATCATTGATCTTACCATTTTCATAAGAGTCCTATTCCTTCTTTCTGCTACACCATTCTGGTGGGGTGTGCCCGGTGCAGACAATTGGGATTCAATCCCATTTTCCGATAAATAATTCTTAAACTCTCCTAAGAGGTATTCACCACCACGATTAGATCGTAGTGTTTTGATATATTTACCAAGTTGCTTTTCCACATCTGCCTTGTATTCTTTAAATTTATCAAAGCATTCAGACTTGCGGCGCATCAAATAAATATATCCGTATCTTGAATAATCGTCAATGAAAGTGATGAAATATTCAAAACCCCCTCTTGCCTGGACAGACATAGGACCACATAAATCGGAATGAACCAATTCCAACAAATCTTTAGATCTATACCCCTTTGCCTTAAAAGGCCTTTTAGTCATTTTTCCTTCCAAGCAGGATTCACAAGTTGGTTAATTTTCCACTACTAATGAACTCAGAGGTCCATCAGCTATCAACCTTTGAATCCTACTTAAGTTAATGTGACCTAGTCTTAGATGCCAAAGATATGTTTGGTTCATTTTAGAGGGTTCCTTTCCCTTATTTATAAATGTATCAATCGTTTTAATTTGTTGCATTGTGGGAGAAATTGGATTAAGAGTATACAAATTATCTATCAATGTACCATCACAGATAATAATTCTATCTTTCCTTATAATAACCTCGTCATTAAAAGAAACAGAATATTCATCCATAAACAATTTAGAAACTGAAATTAAATTCTTTCTAAAATGCGGTACATAAAGACAATTCCTCAAAATAAGAGTTTTACTTTTATTGAAAAATAAATAAACGTCTCCCACTGCGACAGCTTCTACTCTTGTAGCATTCCCCATGAGTATGGTAATCTCTCCATCACTGAGCTGTCGGGTTTGGTGGAACCCCTGCAAAGAATTGCAGACATGGTCAGTGGCTCCCGTATCTACACACCAAGTGTCAGCAGATACAGCCGCTAAACACGATTCAAAAACTGGTATATAAGACTAACCATTCCTGTTTCCCTTCAGAAGAGGGCAGTTTTCCTTGTAGTGTCCCGGCTGCTTGCATTTAAAGTACTTGCCTTTAGGCTTCTTGACCGCACCAGTCTTTGCTTTCACTTGGTTCACCGATGCTGAATTTCCTTGCTTTTTTTCTTCCTACCGCCCTTCAGCCTAGGATGAGCAGCATTTTCAGCAACATAAACCTGAGGAGGTCTACGAAATAGTTCTTCCGCCGCCACAAGTTTTGACAGAAGTTCCGCTAACGTGTACATATGTTTGTTCATACCATAGTTCAGGCGGAACTGCTCAAAACTCCTAGGCAAGCTTTGGAGTATGATATCGACCTGGGTTTCCCCATCGATTTCAGCTCCAAGAATTTCCAACTCATTGAGTTGGCCCATCATCTTAAGGACATGTTCCCTTACGGGAGTGCCCTCAGCCATTTTCTTGTTCATCAAGACCGACATGCCCTTCGACCTAGCAGGACTACTCTGATGTCCGAAGAGTTCCCTAAGATTATGCATCATATCATAGGCGGTCTCCATGGCTTGATGCTAAGTCTGAAGCACATTTGACATAGATGCCAAAATGTAGCATTTAGCCATCCTATCAGCCTTGACCCACCTATTATAGGCATTTCTTTGCTCTTCGGTAGAGGCATCAGTAGATGCCGGAGGACATTCCTCAGAAAGTATAAAGATATAATCTTCAGCAGTTAATACAATGTCCATGTTTCGCTTCCAGTCGACATAGTTAGTGCCAGTAAGTTTATGCTCTTTAAGTATAACAGAAAGTGAGTTGAGTGCCATATTAAAATCATGAGAATCATAAATAATTAAATAGTTCAAACACTTCGAATTTATCAATTTATATTGAATCCCTCAAAACAATATAAAATAAAATTCACCAACATCTCAAGCACTATGAATTTGCATGCCACGATAGTGTGGACGTATACAAACCCGAACATTTACAAGAGAAGGTTTTACCCAATAATCTCATTTGTCAACCTATCTTTATGAAAAAATAATTAATAGTCGGTTTTCTTTAGCCATGCAAATAACAGCAGTGACTCCGATGGGGAGGATACTAATTATTTGCATCTAAGTTTACACCATTATTTGACCCCAAGTCCATTGCGCAAGCTTATGTGCCTTACAGATAGAGAAGTACACACGCGCTTGGATAATTTCCTATAGTCATCTTAAAGAAGTTTTTACCAGTGATCCGTGAATAAACTCATCCGATGGGGAGGAAGGCTCTAATGCCAACGCGCAAGCTTACTCACATCACTTACAAACCAATAATGGAGGCCATGGAAATTTATTTACCAATCTCCTCTCCCACTTAGTTATTTAAACACCGAGGGTTTTTATTTAACATGCATATAATATTTCATAATAAAATATACATCCTGGCATGCTTCTATTTAAAGTAATTTAAAATTAATAAATCACATAGAACATGCTTATCACATATATAACAATTAATTGGTAAAATAATTAAATCAATTATATATATGAATAAATTGCATAATTAGTGGATCAATTAAATGGGCCCAAGTGTAACAAATAAGTACAAAATGAGCAGCAATAAAAAAATTGGGCCCAGAAGCCCATTAGCATATAATGAGCTCCCACATACACAGCCCTGAGGAAGAATGCCAGATCGCTGCCCCGTTTTCTGCCAGCCGCAACCACAATGCCAGCAATCACCGGCGCTCAATGGCACCGCTGTTGACGGAACGTCAGTCAGCAGTGCCAACCGTAGATCCATTGCGATGAAGCCGCGTGTCATAGCACAGATATCAGCAACGATTCTGCCCGCACCCACGTCTTCAGCGCCAAACGCCGACTGCAAGTGATGCTATTGCATCCAGTCGCCCTTGAAGATGCTTTCAGGAGTCAACGCCAGCCGCCGTCAGTCCAAGACTCGCCAACTGGACCAGCATCGATGGTTCGAACACGAAGCTGAGCTATCACGCCGTCGCACATTTTCACCCTATTGTCGACAGTCGTGTGGGAATCATGTTTAGCAATCAAAATCCATCGATCACCGGCCAGGACTATCCCCTGCAATCCAGCCGCACTAAAAAACACTAGTCGACTCACCCAAGATGACTTATACAATCTGCCATGGCCGGCGTCTTCCACCATCCATGTCAATCATCAGATCGCGATAACGTCTTTCACTGAGATCCGCCATCATCAAGCAGTCCAGTAACCATCACCATACAATCGTGACTTACTTTCACATTCAATATCACCCCGTCGTACATAGTGCATCCGTATGTGTATGTGAGATGCCAAATCGAATAAAGGGTGTCACGGAGTGTGTGTGTCATGTCCAGAAGTCAATCAGCAACAACCACACATACCAGATAGGGTTTCAAGGACAAAATAATACAAAACCCTTTCTTATCATGCAATTAAAACCAAATAATTCATATAATCCAAAATCACAAACCTTACGGTTCACGTTTCACCATAAAACCAATGCTCTGATACTAATTGTTGGCAATTGAATCATTTTGGTTAACATGATCCGATAAAAAAAAAAGGTAAATAATCAGCGGAAGCAAAAAATAATTTACCTGACTTCTGGGTTGGAGTAGAGGATGAAGATCTGTGAAGAACACCTCTGATCTTCTACAGTATGACCCAAAGTCAACTCTCTGGTGTTGTGTGGTCAACAATCCCCAGAGAGTTCTCAATCTGTTACTTTTCTATTTTTTTTACGTAAGTGGCGCAGACTTAGGTTATTAGAAACTGAGATAACTTATATAGTTGGGCTACTGCAGGGACCAGGAGGAGAAATTGGGCTGGGCCTCAATTAGATTTAATTAACCAAGCTTAGCCCAAATCTTTTAATTAAATCCAATAATAATAATATAGTCCTCTAAATATTATTACTGCACTACCCATCCAATCCCAAAATTATGTTTCTGGGCTCCTTCTTATTATGAGCCCGATAGCCTCCCCATGTTTAAGATATACAATGCCCATTAATTAATTAGGTTACTGACAACTCAAATAAATTAATATCTCTTCCGAGAGTAGTACCACTCAACCTCATTATCATGTCGGAAATTTATCCACTTGCAAGATTTACATGATAAACTTTATGAGCTCCTCAAGGGGACATCATCAACTTATGACGGACATGGATTCCTTCTACAATCAACAACACACCATAGAGACAGCATTATTTCTCAACTCACCGAGTTTGTCGATTTAATTCATTTAAATCTCACCCATTGATGAATCAAAGAAATATATACTGCCTTACGTGTCAAGGTTATTGTGTAGGGATTAAGAGCACGAACATCCATAATAACAGAGATCAAGTTCTTCTATATAGACAGTACAAGTCGAACGATCTCAGACGGTCTTACTCAATACCCAAAGCAGTGTACTAATGTGGTTCTATGGTCAAGACAAACTAATACCAAACCACACTACAACCATACCAATAGATAGTCCCCGTCTATCTCGGTTGTGAGCATCTGTTTATACTTTATAAGGAAATCGATAATATGATCTTCTGCGTATTGTCGCACAACATATTATCTACAATATAAAGTAAATGGACTTTTGCACAAACATATAAATAAACAATTTATAATATGAAAAAACGTTTGATCATATGATTCTTATTTCAAATAAAATCGTTAAAAACATTGTTCAATATAAAAGCAAGGCTTTTAGTATACAAATCTAACAATAATATGATCTTCCGTGTGACGCCGCACACCACATTATCTACAGTGTAAAGTAAATGGACTTTTGCAACAACATTATTGCAAACGTTTGATCACATGATTCTCATTTCAAATAAATTAAAAAATTATTCATACAAAAAGCTAGACTTTCAGTATACAATCCAACAATCTCCCACTTATACTAAAAGACTATGCTGTCATATTTGCTGCCATACATTTGATTCTCTCTTCTACGATTTGACCATTAAAAGCTCTCGCCTTAAGGTCCTTGTAAAAGAATTTACTAGGTTATCATCCGATGCAATCTAGGAGACAACAACCTTCCCCTCATTATACGATTTCTCGTATCAGGTAGTACTCTCTTTTAATGTGTTTAATTGCTTTATGGACTCGTGATTTCTTCAAGTTTGCAATTGCACCATTATTATCACAATAAATTGTGATGACCTTGGGCAAACTCATAATCACATCTAAGTCCATTACAAAGTTTCTAGAATCATACAGATACTTTGGTTGCCACAAGGCTCCGATATTATAATTTTTCCATGGGGAGTCCTCTATACTACATATCCATATAATACTCTTCCATACTATGGATCTCTTCCAATTTAAACACATAACCTTGAGGTGGATTTACTGCCGTCCCCATGATTTGAAAATCTAAGTAACCATCAAGAAGTAATGAATTATTCCGGTAAGCTTACATATAATTTCCAGTCCTCTTCAGACACTTCAAATATGCCTTATCATAATTCAATATTCTTGTTCCGGGTTACCTTGATATTCACTGACTATGCCATTGGCAATACAGATATCTAATCTCGTGCATAGCATTCCATAGATTAAGCTTTCTTATTGCCGAAGTATAAGGAACCACATTTATCTATTTTATCTACTTTTGTGTCTTAAGACACAAAACCTTAGATAGAGTCACATGCTAAAATGAGTAAGGATTGTATCATTTCATGAAGCTTAAGATAAGCACAACATCCTATCTTATGATCACCATGATCACAAGGATATGTTTGCTTCTCTTAAGTTCTTCATTTCATACTGCTTTATTAACCAGACCCATGCGCTCAACAATACTATTTCATTGTCTCCAATGAGCAAGATACCATCTACGTATATATAAGAAATACCACCATGTTTCCGCCACTCTTTTCAACACACAAGATTCATCCGAGCATTGATTAAATCCATATGACTGGATTTCCTTATCAAAATGGATGTTCCATGATCTTGAAGCTTGCTTTAGTCCATCAATGGACACTCTTAAGCTTACAAAAAAAAATATTCTTAGCTCTATGAAATGAATCACTCTAGTTGCTTCATCATAGAGCCATTTACATCCTAATGGCTTTACACCATTTGATGGTTCTACAAGATCCCTGAGATGATTTTGAATCCATTGCAACTTGCTAAGATTTCGCATTTCGATCTTGTAGTGCATCGTCATGTCCATGGGAATATTATGTTTACTAGGGATTAAGTCTCACGACTCTCCCAAAATATAAATCTATTCGATTGTCAAACAATCCTCCCACTACGACAAGGCACTACATGCAATTGTGTATAAGACATGACACGCGATGCAGTTTACTTGTGGTATGTCTTCTTGTATAATTGGTATTAACCTTGTGGTACCCTTCTCACATCTTTTAGAACAACTTATACATGGAGTTGTAATTTATTACATTGTCCTTTCCAAAAAACTAGTGTTCATGTCAAAAAACACTTTCTGATATTTTAGACTTTTAAATAAACCACCCTTTATTTTTCTAGGATATCCCAAAAATATCAATTCGACATGTTGTTTCTAGGGCTTACCCATAAAATGAATTTAGTAATTCCAAATAACTCATCATCCATCTAACCTTTTCCATAAGAGTCATATTCCTTCTTTCCACCACACCATACAGTTGGGGTATGCCCGATGTAGACTACTTGGGGTTCAATCTCATCCTCTAATTAGCAGCTCCTAAACTATCCTAAGAGGTGCTCGCCACTACGATCAGATCGCAGTGACTCAATATATTTTCCATGATGCCTCACCCCATTAGCCACGCACTTCTTGAATTAATCATAGCACTCAGGCTTGCAGTGCATCAAATAAATATATCTAGTTTCTAGAATAATCGTCAAATATTCATAACCACCTCTCGACAGGATAATCTTAAGATCGCTTAAATCAGAATGAACCATTTCCAACATATCTTTTCATGGTTGTATACCCCCTTGCCCTGAAAAGGCAATTAATCATATTCACTTCCAAGTAAGACTCGCTTTCGAATCGTACTTAAGTAAGATGATTTAGTCTTAGATGCCAAATTATGTTTAGTTCATCTCCGAAGGTTCCTTTCTCTTACTAAGATTATAATATGCATTATTAATTACTATTTGTTGCATTAGTGGGATAAACATGATTTAAGAGTGCACAAATTGTCACTAATGTACCACAATAGATTATAGCTCCATCCTTCATTATAATGACCATGTCATTTAAATGAAATAGAGTATTAATCCATAAATGCATAGAAACCGAAATGAAATTCTTTTTATGAAAACGTACGTGAAGATAATTTCTCAAAAACAAACGTTTATTCTTATCATATGATAAATAAGCAACTCCCACTACAACAAACACTACTTTCATAGCTTACCCATGTACTTTATAATCTCATAATCACTTAGTTGCAGGGTAGTGATTTTGGTATTTACGCACAATGTGTCAATAAACGCCACCACTAATCACGCTTCAACAACTAGTGAATAAGATACTATCCTTGTTCACATCTTGATGAAAATTGTTTCCTTTCGCCACACAATTTGTCAGAAGTTTCCCATCATATATGATTGTCGTTATTTTCACCTAGATTTTAGTGCCTTTTTTAGTGTATTTTGCGTATTGTTTTATCCGTATTTTTGTGTATTTTGGTGGTGTTATGTATTTTCATAGGAATGTGTGAGAATGATCTTAAACATACATATAACAGGTGAAAATGGAGTAAAAATGAAGAAGGAAGATCAAACAAAGAAGAAGAAACAAAGGTGCAAGAACACGGCCGGCCGTGCTGGCAACACGGCTCGTGTTGCAGCAAAACGGCCCGTGTGCCAGACACGGGCCTGTCCAGAATGGTCGTGCGGCGGCATCTATTTATCCAACATGACCACCACTTGGTCGTGTTGTGGAGCACGACCCGTGTTCAGAGCATGACCCGTGTACAAGACACGGGCCTGTAAGCGGAGGCCGTGCGGCGACGTCTAGGCATTCAACACGGCCACCATTTGGCCGTGCGACGCAGAACGACTCGTGTGCCGCATGCCCTGACACGACACGACCCGTGCTACGTGACACGACTCGTGTCGGCACCAGAACAGGATATTTTTTACAATTCTTCTAGAAGGTCTCCATGGGGTATAAATACCAATCCATTCAACATTTTAAAAGAGATCCGAAATTCTACTGTTCCCACACACCTCACACACCATTCCTTTGATTTCACACCGCATTCTCCATCCCATTCATCCATTTATGAGATCTACATCATCTCTCCATAATTTCCTCCATCCAAATCAAGTGAAGAAGCAAGGAAGCTTGGGTGATCACCAAAGGAAGAAGGGAGATTCAATTGGATCCATTTCCAAGGGAGTTTTCATTCCAATTTTGAGTTAATCCTTTAGTTTATCATGATTTGTAAGAATTATAATGTCTATGTTATGGATCTTATGAAGATTGTAGGCTAATCTCCCTTGTGAGATTAGCAACATGAAGGTTGTTGGTTAATTTGTGGATCTATGTAATTAAATTCATATGTTGATGGGGATATTTGATTTTCTATCATTGGTGCTTATATATCTTGAGATCTATGATGTTTTGTGTGTTTGATTGTTCTAATTATATGATTAGATTGAGAAATCAATGATGTGCTTAGGATAGTCAAGTGAATCATTTCATCAAACACCTCATGTGCATTATAGATGGTAAAGTGATTGAGAAGTCCTTTATTATTTAGAACCCTTTGATGGAACATGTGATTAGTTAGATTGAGAAGTCAATTGATTATATGAAGGGATTCTATAATTGAACTTAGTACCTAGTTGGAATAGTTTAATTTAGAACCAACCTTTGAGCTATTTTGAGATTGTGCAAATGATCTACATCCTATTCATTTCGAGCGGAAGTTTAGGTGGTATAAGTGTTGGCCCTTAGTCTTAACCCTTGATACATATGAGTTTAATGCATGAATCCATAAGTTGCCACTTCATTAGTGTTGTTAATCTCACTTCTACTTAATTTGGAAAACCACTCATTCATCATTTTTATCTTGTCATTGGATTATTGTTTGTCTTCTTTCATTTAATTACTTGTTACCCAAACCATCCATCTATGATGCGTCTCTATAAAATCGTGATAAACGTGATATCGCTTAAGTGCTAGTATCGACCTCCCTGTGGTTCGATAAATTCTTGAATTGGTCAACCCGACTACAAGTTATGGCTAATCAAATGGCGCCGTTGCCGGGGAGGTAAGATTGCTAGTAGCTTAAAGAAGGAACGTTTAAAGCGATCTTACTAGAGACATTTATTTTCTTGTATTTATTACTTGTATTTGCTTTGTGAAAATTTGTTCTAATTTTTCTTGTCTTGAAGGTGTATGCAAACGAGGTCAAAAGGGAAGCAAGTCGAACCAATTGATCTAGAGCTTGAAAACACTTTGAGGAGAAAGAGAAGAGAGAACAAAACCAAAAATAGTAATTCAATGGAGAATTTTCAAGGAGACAATCGTGTTGGGATAGAGCATGATGGGGAAGGAGGACACAATATGAACGTGCATGACAACGCACATCAATTCAATGAGAATCCTCCTCAACAAGCCTATCAAAATCATGGAGCTATAAACAATCAAGCTTATATTCAACAACTGGTGCAACAAGCGATGATTCAACAAGGTTTTCAACAACCTTATCCTCCTCAACAACAAGCTTATGTGCCACCACCTCCACCTCCGGTTCAACATGGAGTTCAAAATGATCAAAGAGTGATACGGGACTTCTTCATGCCAAGGGCAATTCCACAAATGATGGGACCACCAATTCATGCTAACAATTTTGAGTTTAAAATGGGCTTGATTTCATTGGTGAGAGAGCAACAGTTTGGTGGAGCTCCGAATGAAGATCCTAACGCTCATCTAGCTCAGTTTGTGGAGATTGCCAACACAGTAAAGATGAACGGAGTGAGTGAGGATTGCATAAAGATGAGGTTATACCCATTTTCTTTGAGGGATAGAGCAAGAACATGGCTCTCCACTCTTACTCCCGGTACGTGCAACACTTGGGATGAGCTAGCGCAAATGTTTTTGAACAAATACTTTCCACCTTCTAAGACGCTTCAAATGAAGAGCTTGATCACACAATTCAAGCAAATGCCTCAAGAGAGTTTTTATGAAGCGTGGGAAAGGTTCAAAGAAATGCTACGCAAGTGTCCACAACATGGCTTCCCGGAGAATCAACAAGTTGGATTTTTCTATCAAGGACTTGTGAACGGACAAAGAGTGCTTGTTGATGCCTCGGCAGGAGGATCCGTACTAGGTGTAACTCCGGAAAGGGCTATTCGAATTTTTGATGAGATTGCTACAAATGTCTATCAATGGCCATCGGAGAGAGTTAGTGGAAGCTATGGTTTTGAAAGCTATGATAAAGGACAACAGTTTAGTGTGAAGAGTGTAAGTGTTGAACCAAGTATGCTAAGCATGGAAAAGATAGTGGCGGAAGTTGTTAAACAAATGAGCTTGAATCAAAGTATGAACAATCAAGGAGTGAATATGGTTGAGGGGCTACAAGTCGAGCAAGGTGTGCTACCTCCGAATGCTGTGAATGGTGAACAATGGACCAACTCTATGCCCCGTGTTGAGGATGTGTCTTATATGCAAGGAAGAAATTATCAAGGTAATTATCAAAACAATTACCAAGGTAATTTCAATCAAAATCAAGGAAGTTATCCACAAAGGCAAGGGGGATTCAACGCTCAAAGTAGTGGAAGTTCACATTCACAACATCAACCAAGGCAAGGAGGGTTCACTAGCCAAGGAAGCGGAAGTTCTTATCCACAACAACCAAGGAGGCAAGATAATTTTTCTTATGCAAACCCAAGTAATGCGATTGCTTATCCTCCGGGGTATCATCCGGGAGCTAAAGCGCCAAATAATGAAGGGAAGGCGACTACCGAAGAACTTCTTGAGAAATTGATTGCTTCCAACAAAAATCAAGAGGAAGTAATTGAAAGAAAATTCAAGGCTTTTGAGGAAGTAAATGAAAGACGATTAAAAGCCATTGAGGAAAACAGTGATAGAAAACTCAAAGCCTTGGAGTATTCATTTAGTCAAATGGCGAGCTCAATGAGTGCTAATGAGAAAGGAAAATTTCCTTCCACTACCATTGTGAACCCAAAGGAACAATGCAAGGCAATTACCTTGAGAAGTGGAACAAATTATGATGGACCATCTATGCCATTAGAAGATGATAAGGTGGAAGAGAAGGAAATGGAGAAAACCTTGGTTGAAGAAGAAATCGATGTTGAAAGTGAAGTTGAAGATAAATTGAATGAGGAACCAGAATTGATTGATAACAAGGTTGTTGAAAAGAAATGGGAAAGAACCAAGGCGATGAAAAAGAAAGAGGAAGAAATTGAAGTGGAAAGGGATAGTTGGGGAATTCCAAAAACACAAGTACCTATTCCTTTTCCACATCGATTTTTGAAGAAAGGCGGATTCTGAATACAGCTCGAAGGCCAAAAACTCATTCCACCGTGAATTTCCAGTCGAAACTCCACCCATCATCCTCTAAACACCAAAGAGTGGTAAGATTGTGAGTGTAGAAGGTGAACTTCAAAGCATAAACAGCAATCCCCTACATTTTGTTCAATAGAATTCAAGGTATGTCTTCTTGTGCCCTAATTCTCAATTCGAGGTATGAATGGCGAAATTCATGTATGGGTTTTGAATGATGGAATGTATAAAGCATGTCTAGGATAGTGAAACATGAATTTGTATATTTAATTGTTGGATTGATTGAATTTTGATTAGATTTAGGGTTCATGAAGGATGAATTTGGGGATAATTGTTTTAGGATGATTAATTTAGGGAATGTGATTGTTAAATTGATTAATAATGCTTCTATGATGATTGTATTGATGTGAATTAGTTTAGGTATTGAGGAATTGAGCATGAAAGCATAGTTAAGACTTGTTGAATTGAATTGTGAAATAGGTGCATGCCAAGTGTTTGATGAAATGCCTAAATGAAAATTCAAATTAGAATTCAAAGTTTTTACATGAAGCATTATTGAATTGAATTATGCCCATTGAAAAAGTGAAATGTTATGAAAGAATGAGAGGATTAGGATGTTGAAAGTGAGTGATTGAATGAAATTTTTGAAATAACTTTGTGTTAAGTTGATTGGATCGAAATGTTAAGTCTTTGAAACAAAATGTTTATTGTGCTTGAATATGTGCAAGGATTAACACTTGGTTGAATAACTAGTGATAATTCTAATCAACATGAGACATTTTGTTTTGAGTTAACTTGAAACTAATTTGAATTATGTTGGACATTGTAGATGGCTGAAAGAAGAGTGAGGAAACGCAATGAGGACTTCATTTTCATTGAGTCAGATATGGAACTGTCCAACCTTGATGCCAAACTGCTAATGAAAGACCAACACCTTGAGAATTTTGGAGTAGAGTTCATGGAATGGGAGAAGTACGCATTGAGATGGGAGTACATAATCCCAAAGATTAGGGCAACTCGATTCCAAGATCAAGCAACCATGGAAGGCCTTGGAATAGAAGGTGATCTGAGGACTCTATTCCGACGAGTGGAAATGGAGGAGTTTTTCGATAAGAGACCTCCCACTTATCTCCACCTTACAGCCGAGTTCATGAGCACCTTGGAGGTTCACAGAGATAGGAACAAGTTTCCTATTGCTATCACATTTCAGTTAAACAATGAGATGTGGGAGAAGATACCTGTGAATGAGCTGAATAGATTTTTTGGGTGCCCAATCATGAGAGGCCATCAGAACTTCCTACCACAAGGGGGTTTCAATCAACAAACGTGGTGGAGAAAATTGGTTGAGGATGGGACTGAGCCTCCAGAGTACATTCCAAGTTCGTCTAAAGGGACAGCCATAAGGAACCCAGTCATGAGGTACCTTGAGAAGATAGTATCAAATACTATTCTGGGTCGGTTCGAGAGTGGATCTGTTGGGGAGAAGCAGTTGTACATCATGTACAGTATATTCAAAGAGTTCACAGTGAACATTGCAGCTCACTTCGTTCAGCATGCAGAGAGAGTGGCGAAGAGAGAGAACACTAGAGGGATTATGATTGGAGGAATGGTGACAATGATTGCTCAAGGGTTAGGCATCAACCTTAGAGGGATGCAACACTCGATGATTAGTGAAGGGCTCACATACAATCAACTCATAAGGATGGAGTTCCTATCATTCATAGGAAATATGTATTGTTTGAAGCAAGATAAGGGAGCTCCATTCCCTCTACCTGCTCCTGAGCTCACCACACTGCAAGGACGAAGAAAGCACCAGAATTTAGCAATGGCAAGTCCTAACCACTCCGCAGTCGTGAGAGCTTTCTACCGAGAGAATAGAGATGGAGTGGAAGCAGTGCTCCAGCAGATGAGAGTGGATGAGAATCCTGAGCTAAGGAATCTGAGAGCTGAGCCGATGGACATGGATGTAGGGGAGGAAGAGCAACATCATCAGGTGGAATTTGAAGAGCATGCACCAGAGCCTCCAGCATTTGAGCAAGAAGAAGAAGAACAAGAGGAAGGAGATGGACCAAGAGAGGGGAATGCAAGATGGAATCTTCTGGAGAACGAACTCATGGAGATCAGGCAGACGCAGCAGGCGCTTGGAGATGAGATGAGAGAGTTCCGAGAGGAACAGCAGAGGCAGGGTGCAATGATAAGGGAGATCCATGAAGGGCAGCGTCGTAGGGAGTACTATGAAGAGAATACACGATCACGCTCGAACAACATGGAAGAGATGATCACAAGGATGTTCAATTTCCAATTCCCTACCACACCTCGTGCTTATACTCCTTGGGGATCATGGCATAATCAACCCCCTCCGTCTCCGGATAACTAAGGGAGTACTTTTGGTGTTCGACACTTCATTAGTTCATTTTCTTTAGTGATTTAATTTGTGTTGGATTTGAGACTTCGTATTGTTTTGTTTTGGGATGTTTAATTTCGTACTTTTCTTTCAATTAAGGATTGAGATGATTTTTGTTGTGTATTGATCATGGATGGGGTGAATTTTCTTTGTATTTTTTTTCTTTTATTGTTGTCTTTGTGTTTTTACTTTTGTCGTTTTGATGTTTCTTTGGTTTATTTGTGTTTGTGTGTTGTTTTTATTTTTTTTCGTGTTTAGGTTTGATTTGGTGGTTTGTTTGGGAGGTTGTGAGTCGTTTTGAATATGAGTGATGATGCATTATGGTGATAAGTGAGGTCGAATTATGATTAAGGAACTCTACGCTTTCGAATTGTGATATGTTTTATTTAACTAATTCAATTAAAAAGAATGAATAAGTTGTAATAAGTCCTTTTAAGTCGAGCATAAACCTGTGAGAATTTGAGCCTCGACCATGTATACATGGTACCTTTTCATGAGTGGATCGGTTGAGTTTTGATAAACTAAATACTTGCTCAAAGACTTTAGGAATGAATCCGATTAATGGAGATCGATGAAATGATTTAAGGCCATCCTTGTCATGTATAGCCATTGCCAAATATTTCCTTACCTTTAAAAATCATCCCTAGTCAACCACTTTGAGCCTATAAGCCTATTTATTGTGAAGATAGCATATTACAAGCTTTAATTACCCACATGAGCTTAAGATATATACCTTGAGTGTGAGTAATAAAGAAGATGGTGGCTAAAAAGGTGTGATGAGATAACAAAAGAGAAAGAGGAAATGGTAAATAAGTAAGGAAAAGGATGAAAAGAGCATAAGAAAGAATGGACATGCAATTTCAAAACAAGAAAATGAGCAAGCAACAATAATATGCTCAAGTACTTAAGAGTCAAAGAAAAGAGGCATGAATCTATAAGAAGCTCAATCCAAGAAAGTGATGATTAGTGCTTATGATCAATAAAGAAAAGAAAGGAAGAAAAAGAATGTGAAGGGATGGAAGAAAGTAGCTACCTCTTCGATTACTTACACTCGTTTAGTCACTTTTACCTATATTCTTCCTACCCTACCAAAGAGCCTATCATTACATCCTTAATTAAAGACCTTTTTGATCATTGATTAAATTTTTGGTGGTTTGTGAATAGAGTCTACGAGCAAGTGTATGGTGAGTCGAGCCAATTGATTGATGAGTGTTGATTTACCTTATTTAAAGAGTGTCGAGTGAAATTGATAAACTTATGTGAGGCTTAGACTAAAAGGACTATATTGCTCTTTATTCTCTTTTGATTGAACTTGTTAATTTCTCTTATCATGAATCTAATGTTGTAGGTTAGCTTAGCATGATTTGAAATTCTTGTTGCTAATGATGTGTTCTTACTTGTATTCGTTTAGTCTTTTTACTAGGTGAAAACTTCTCCCTCAGTCTATCATTTTCATTGTTCGGGGACGAACAATACTTCAAGTTTGGGGGTGTGATTGTCGTTATTTTCACCTAGATTTTAGTGCCTTTTTGAGTGTATTTTGCGTATTGTTTTATCCGTATTTTTGTGTATTTTGGTGGTGTTATGTATTTTCATAGGAATGTGTGAGAATGATCTTAAACATACATATAACAGGTGAAAATGGAGTAAAAATGAAGAAGGAAGATCAAACAAAGAAGAAGAAACAAAGGTGCAAGAACACGGCCGGCCGTGCTGGCAACACGGCTCGTGTTGCAGCAAAACGGCCCGTGTGCCAGACACGGGCCTGTCCAGAATGGTCGTGCGGCGGCATCTATTTATCCAACACGACCACCACTTGGTCGTGTTGTGGAGCACGACCCGTGTTCAGAGCACGACCCGTGTACAAGACACGGGCCTGTAAGCGGAGGCCGTGCGGCGACGTCTAGGCATTCAACACGGCCACCATTTGGCCGTGCGACGCAGAACGACTCGTGTGCCGCATGCCCTGACACGACACGACCCGTGCTACGTGACACGACTCGTGTCGGCACCAGAACAGGATATTTTTTACAATTCTTCTAGAAGGTCTCCATGGGGTATAAATACCAATCCATTCAACATTTTAAAAGAGATCCGAAATTCTACTGTTCCCACACACCTCACACACCATTCCTTTGATTTCACACCGCATTCTCCATCCCATTCATCCATTTATGAGATCTACATCATCTCTCCATAATTTCCTCCATCCAAATCAAGTGAAGAAGCAAGGAAGCTTGGGTGATCACCAAAGGAAGAAGGGAGATTCAATTGGATCCATTTTCAAGGGAGTTTTCATTCCAATTTTGTGTTAATCCTTTAGTTTATCATGATTTGTAAGAATTATAATGTCTATGTTATGGATCTTATGAAGATTGTAGGCTAATCTCCCTTGTGAGATTAGTAACATGAAGGTTGTTGGTTAATTTGTGGATCTATGTAATTAAATTCATATGTTGATGGGGATATTTGATTTTCTATCATTGGTTCTTATATATCTTGAGATCTATGATGTTTTGTGTGTTTGATTGTTCTAATTATATGATTAGATTGAGAAATCAATGATGTGCTTAGGATAGTCAAGTGAATCATTTCATCAAACACCTCATGTGCATTATAGATGGTAAAGTGATTGAGAAGTCCTTTATTATTTAGAACCCTTTGATGGAACATATGATTAGTTAGATTGAGAAGTCAATTGATTATATGAAGGGATTCTATAATTGAACTTAGTACCTAGTTGGAATAGTTTAATTTAGAACCAACCTTTGAGCTACTTTGAGATTGTGCAAATGATCTACATCCTATTCATTTCGAGAGGAAGTTTAGGTGGTATAAGTGTTGGCCCTTAGTCTTAACCCTTGATACATATGAGTTTAATGCATGAATCCATAAGTTGCCACTTCATTAGTGTTGTTAATCTCACTTCTACTTAATTTGGAAAACCACTCATTCATCATTTTTATCTTGTCATTGGATTATTGTTTGTCTTCTTTCATTTAATTACTTGTTACCCAAACCATCCATCTATGATGCGTCTCTATAAAATCGTGATAAACGTGATATCGCTTAAGTGCTAGTATCGACCTCCCTGTGGTTCGATAAATTCTTGAATTGGTCAACCCGACTACAAGTTATGGCTAATCAAATGGCGCCGTTGCCGGGGAAGTAACGGTTGCTAGTAGCTTAAAGGCGATGGGGCCACCAATTCATGCTAACAATTTTGAGTTTAAAATGGGCTTGATTTCATTGGTGAGAGAGCAACAGTTTGGTGGAGCTCCGAATGAAGATCCTAACGCTCATCTAGCTCAGTTTGTGGAGATTGCCAACACAGTAAAGATGAACGGAGTGAGTGAGGATTGCATAAAGATGAGGTTATTCCCATTTTCTTTGAGGGATAGAGCAAGAACATGGCTCTCCACTCTTACTCCCGGTACGTGCAACACTTGGGATGAGCTAGCGTAAATGTTTTTGAACAAATACTTTCCACCTTCTAAGACTCTTCAAATGAAGAGCTTGATCACACAATTCAAGCAAATGCCTCAAGAGAGTTTTTATGAAGCGTGGGAAAGGTTCAAAGAAATGCTACGCAAGTGTCCACAACATGGCTTCCCGGAGAATCAACAAGTTGGATTTTTCTATCAAGGACTTGTGAACGGACAAAGAGTGCTTGTTGATGCCTCGGCAGGAGGATCCGTACTAGGTGTAACTCCGGAAAGGGCTATTCGAATTTTTGATGAGATTGCTACAAATGTCTATCAATGGCCATCGGAGAGAGTTAGTGGAAGCTATGGTTTTGAAAGCTATGATAAAGGACAACAGTTTAGTGTGAAGAGTGTAAGTGTTGAACCAAGTATGCTAAGCATGGAAAAGATAGTGGCGGAAGTTGTTAAACAAATGAGCTTGAATCAAAGTATGAACAATCAAGGAGTGAATATGGTTGAGGGGCTACAAGTCGAGCAAGGTGTGCTACCTCCGAATGCTGTGAATGGTGAACAATGGACCAACTCTATGCCCCGTGTTGAGGATGTGTCTTATATGCAAGGAAGAAATTATCAAGGTAATTATCAAAACAATTACCAAGGTAATTTCAATCAAAATCAAGGAAGTTATCCACAAAGGCAAGGGGGATTCAACGCTCAAAGTAGTGGAAGTTCACATTCACAACATCAACCAAGGCAAGGAGGGTTCACTAGCCAAGGAAGCGGAAGTTCTTATCCACAACAACCAAGGAGGCAAGATAATTTTTCTTATGCAAACCCAAGTAATGCGATTGCTTATCCTCCGGGGTATCATCCGGGAGCTAAAGCGCCAAATAATGAAGGGAAGGCGACTACCGAAGAACTTCTTGAGAAATTGATTGCTTCCAACAAAAATCAAGAGGAAGTAATTGAAAGAAAATTCAAGGCTTTTGAGGAAGTAAATGAAAGACGATTAAAAGCCATTGAGGAAAACAGTGATAGAAAACTCAAAGCCTTGGAGTATTCATTTAGTCAAATGGCGAGCTCAATGAGTGCTAATGAGAAAGGAAAATTTCCTTCCACTACCATTGTGAACCCAAAGGAACAATGCAAGGCAATTACCTTGAGAAGTGGAACAAATTATGATGGACCATCTATGCCATTAGAAGATGATAAGGTGGAAGAGAAGGAAATGGAGAAAACCTTGGTTGAAGAAGAAATCGATGTTGAAAGTGAAGTTGAAGATAAATTGAATGAGGAACCAGAATTGATTGATAACAAGGTTGTTGAAAAGAAATGGGAAAGAACCAAGGCGATGAAAAAGAAAGAGGAAGAAATTGAAGTGGAAAGGGATAGTTGGGGAATTCCAAAAACACAAGTACCTATTCCTTTTCCACATCGATTTTTGAAGAAAGGCTTGGATGAAAAGTTTGCAAAGTTTTTGGAAATTTTCAAGAAAATCCACATTAATATACCCTTTGCGGATGCTTTGAAACAAATGCCTCACTATGCGAAGTTTTTGAAGGACATTATGTCAAGGAAGAGGAGCTTGATAGAGAATGAGACCGTCAACTTGACGGAGGAGTGTAGTGCAATAATTCAAAGGAAGTTGCCTCCAAAGCTCAAAGATCCGGGGAGTTTTGTTATTACATGCGAAATGGGCAAGAGTGAGGTTCATAAAGCTCTTTGTGATCTTGGAGCAAGTATTAACTTGATGCCTATGTCCATTTTCAAGAAACTTGGTATAGGGGAAGTGAAACCTACATCCGTTACATTGCAATTAGCGGATAGGTCTTTAACCTACCCTAGAGGAATAGTGGAGGATGTGTTAGTCAAGGTTGGAAAGTTTATATTCCCGGTTGATTTTGTAGTGCTTGATATGGACGAGGATGCAAATGTTCCATTGATATTGGGGCGTCCATTTTTAGCAACGGGAAGAGCTTTAATTGATGTACAAAAAGGGGAGTTGAAGTTGAGAGTAAATGAGGAAGAGGTGGTTTTCTCGTTGAAGAGTGCTATGAGATATCCAAATGAGAAAGAAGAATGTAGAAGGATCGACATGATTGATGAAGTTGTTGAAGAGAACCTACCATTCATCTTAGCTAAAGATCCTCTTGAAATGAGCATAAGCCATTCTCTTACTTTATCTTTAAACTCTAATCATTCTGTTCATTGTTTGGAAGATGAGATATTAATGATTGTTTACATGAATTGAATGCTTGTAGGGAAATGCAAGAGGGTGAAGCAAAGTTGGCATACTATGGAAAGAGGGAATACCTTCCATTAGAGATGGAGATTGAAGAGTCAAAGGTTGATAAAGGAAAGGAAGAATTGAAGCCTCTACCCGATCACCTTAGGTATGCATATTTGGGGGACGAGAAGACATTTCCGGTAATTGTATCATCATCCCTTTCTCCTTTAGAACTTGATAAATTGTTGAGAGTACTTAGAGATCATAAGAGTGCTATAGGGTGGAGTTTGGATGATTTGAAGGGAATTAGTCCTACAATTTGCATGCATCACATAAGGTTGATTGATGAGAACAAATCATGTATACAACCTCAAAGACGTTTGAATCCTATTATGCAAGAAGTTGTTAGAAAAGAAGTTTTAAAATGGTTGGATGCTAAAATTGTTTATGCCATTAGTGATAGTCCTCATGTAAGTCCTTTGCATGTTGTGGCTAAGAAAGGAGGGTTAACCATTGTTAAAACGGAATTTGATGAAGAACTTGCAACAAGGGTGAAAACGGGGTGGAGAGTTTGTTGTGATTATAGAAAACTTAATGACAATACTCATAAGGATCATTTCCCTTTGCCTTTTATTGATCAAATGCTTGATAGGTTGGCGGGATACAAGTATTATTGTTTTCTAGACGGTTACTCGGGGTATAACCAAATCATGATAGCCCCCGAGGATCAAGAGAAAACAACTTTTACTTGTCCGTATGGCACATTCGCTTTCTATAAATTGCCTTTTGGGTTATGCAATGCGCCCGCCACCTTTCAACGTTGTATGATGGCTATTTTTGGAGGATTGATTGAAAATGTGATGGAAGTTTTTATGGATGATTTCTCCGTGTTTGGATCTTCATTTGATATATGCTTAAATAATTTGTCCATGGTCTTGCAGCGATGTCAAGATACGAACCTCGTCTTGAATTGGGAAAAATGTCACTTTATGGTTCAAGAGGGTATCGTACTTGGTCATCATATCTCCGAAAAAGGTTTGAGAGTTGATAGAGTGAAGGTTGTAGCCATTGAACATCTTCCCCCTCCTAAAAACGAAAAAGGGGTTAGATCGTTTCTTGGTCACGCCGGTTTCTATCGACGTTTTATAAAGAATTTTTCTAATATTGCCAAACCTTTGTGTAAATTGCTTGAGAAAGATACTCCATTTGAATTTAATGATGAATGTCTTGATGCTTTTTGATTAGCCATAACTTGTAGTCGGGTTGACCAATTCAAGAATTTATCGAACCACAGGGAGGTCGATACTAGCACTTAAGCGATATCACGTTTATCACGATTTTATAGAGACGCATCATAGATGGATGGTTTGGGTAACAAGTAATTAAATGAAAGAAGACAAACAATAATCCAATGACAAGATAAAAATGATGAATGAGTGGTTTTCCAAATTAAGTAGAAGTGAGATTAACAACACTAATGAAGTGGCAACTTATGGATTCATGCATTAAACTCATATGTATCAAGGGTTAAGACTAAGGGCCAACACTTATACCACCTAAACTTCCTCTCGAAATGAATAGGATGTAGATCATTTGCACAATCTCAAAATAGCTCAAAGGTTGGTTCTAAATTAAACTATTCCAACTAGGTACTAAGTTCAATTATAGAATCCCTTCATATAATCAATTGACTTCTCAATCTAACTAATCACATGTTCCATCAAAGGGTTCTAAATAATAAAGGACTTCTCAATCACTTTACCATCTATAATGCACATGAGGTGTTTGATGAAATGATTCACTTGACTATCCTAAGCACATCATTGATTTCTCAATCTAATCATATAATTAGAACAATCAAACACACAAAACATCATAGATCTCAAGATATATAAGCACAAATGATAGAAAATCAAATATCCCCATCAACATATGAATTTAATTACATAGATCCACAAATTAACCAACAACCTTCATGTTGCTAATCTCACAAGGGAGATTAGCCTACAATCTTCATAAGATCCATAACATAGACATTATAATTCTTACAAATCATGATAAACTAAAGGATTAACACAAAATTGGAATGAAAACTCCCTTGGAAATGGATCCAATTGAATCTCCCTTCTTCCTTTGGTGATCACCCAAGCTTCCTTGCTTCTTCACTTGATTTGGATGGAGGAAATTATGGAGAGATGATGTAGATCTCATAAATGGATGAATGGGATGGAGAATGCGGTGTGAAATCAAAGGAATGGTGTGTGAGGTGTGTGGGAACAGTAGAATTTCGGATCTCTTTTAAAATGTTGAATGGATTGGTATTTATACCCCATGGAGACCTTCTAGAAGAATTGTAAAAAATATCCTGTTCTGGTGCCGACACGAGTCGTGTCACGTAGCACGGGTCGTGTCGTGTCAGGGCATGCGGCACACGAGTCGTTCTGCGTCGCACGGCCAAATGGTGGCCGTGTTGAATGCCTAGACGTCGCCGCACGGCCTCCGCTTACAGGCCCGTGTCTTGTACACGGGTCGTGCTCTGAACACGGGTCGTGCTCCACAACACGACCAAGTGGTGGTCGTGTTGGATAAATAGATGCCGCCGCACGACCATTCTGGACAGGCCCGTGTCTGGCACATGGGCCGTTTTGCTGCAACACGAGCCGTGTTGCCAGCACGGCCGGCCGTGTTCTTGCACCTTTGTTTCTTCTTCTTTGTTTGATCTTCCTTCTTCATTTTTACTCCATTTTCACCTGTTATATGTATGTTTAAGATCATTCTCACACATTCCTATGAAAATACATAACACCACCAAAATACACAAAAATACGGATAAAACAATACGTAAAATACACTCAAAAAGGCACTAAAATCTAGGTGAAAATAATGACAATCAATATACAACTTATTGTAATTCAGGTGAAACTTGCTCAAAACGATAAGGCGAACTATGAAAATTAAATTGAGCTAGGTTTCCCCTTCAATTTCTATTCCAAATATTTCAAATTCATTCATCAAGTTAACCATGACCTCTTGTCTTTCTAACTTACTCAAGTATCCGAAGAGTCTCACGAGACTATTATATTTCTATGAACCTCTCAACTCTTCACTAAAGACTTAAATAGGCATCAGAAGGCATCCTTAGTGAGAACACATTTTAATTTTCCTTACCAGTAAGAATTCAAACCAAGATTATTTTCTAATCATTTATTTTGGACAAATAAATATGATTTCTTTCAATTAATCAATAAGTGAAATAAACTATTCAAAAATTCAGAAAATCAAGTAAATTAATACGATGATCAAAATCTTCGAATTTAATTTTTTTATATTGATTCCCTCAATAAACAATATAAAATAAATTCACTTACATCTCAAGCACTGTGAATTTGCATGCCACGTTAGTGTGGACGTATACAAACCCGAACATTCGCAAGAGAAGGTTTTACCCATTAATTCCATACGTCATAATTAACCTTATGACTCAATGATTAATAGCCTGTTGTCATTTAGCCATGCAATTTAATAGGAGTGACTCCGTTGGGGAGGATATATATTAATTGCACCTAAGTATATACCATTATTTGATATTAAGTACATTACCTAAGTTTGTGTGTCTTACAGTTGGAGAAGTCCACACGACCTTAAATAATTTCCTACAACCATCAATCATTAATTTGTACCAATGATCCGCAAATAAAGCTCATCTGTTGGGGAGGAAGACACTATTGCCGACTCATAGCTTACTTGCATCACATTACAAATAATAATTATTTAATAAAATTTATTCCAGTGATCCACAAATAAAACTAATCCGTTGGGGAGAAAGGCACTAAAACCGACTTATAAGTTTACTTGCATCACATAATACATCAATAATGGAGGCCACGGGATCATGATCAATCTCTCTCCCACTTAGTTATTTAACAAGAAGTTTTTGCATGCATACAATAAAACAAATATAATAATGCAAATAAACATGTTAGTATTACGGCAAATTAGGCAGTAAATCAAATAGCACATAATTCCAAATATATAACAATAATTGATAAATAAAACAATTATATCAATTATATATAAGGAAATAAAAAAAATTGTCAAAAAAAATTGACTTTGTCAACACATAAAGCAATTAAAGGAAGAGACTTGCACAATAAGTTGGACAAAAGTTCTTGTGCACCAAGTCATCAACAAACACACATGCTTTACACATGCTAAACAATCACCACTGGAAAAACAATTCAACGGCTGGAAAACTGTCTATTTTCGGAACTCCATCGATCAGCCACTGAAAATCCTTTCACTGGCCATCCCCCGCCGGAAGTATCATCACCAAGCCAACCCACCGCCGACAGCAACCACCTGACCCGGTGTCTCACCAACCGATTGACTGACCATCAGAAGAACTAACTTACGGTGGAAGATCATCGCTACAGCCATCGATTCCGCAGCTTCACTTGCACCGGCGACTTACAACCATGAAATTGCCCATCGGATGCCATAGCCACTGGTTGTCTCCATCCAACGTGGATCAGCTGCAGCCTCCTGCTGTGAACAGCAAACTCTGGCCAGCAGTTTCCGTCAGCCATTCGAGTCACCATGTTCGACAACCGCTCACCGTCACTACTGTTAACCGCGACACCGCCAGAATAAAAATGCTGTCGCAATGTGATCTGGTGATCAGCATGATGCCGTTGCCATTGAGCACAAGTCCACGCTGCCGGTCAGTAGTTCCAACTTGCGAAGCTATTGCCTACTTACACCTCTGTCAGCCTTGAGCCGCTGGCAATCGAGAAATCCCCCGCCGTGCTGCCTGGATTCACGCTCGCCCAGCACGATAAGAGAATCAACAGAAACACATCGATCTCACCCCAACTTTGGTAGAAGCGATCGACACTAGGTGAAGACCCGATCGAAACACCACTGGAGACTCGTCCAAAAGCAGCGGCGACTCGCCCGGAACTCATGCCAGGCCTGATCAAAACAAAATCTGGGATGATCAGAACCACGCCAGCCATCGGAAAAGTGTCTTTTGCTTCTGTCTAGATCAAGCCTACCGGAATCACTTGAGCACCAGCCACCGCATGCAGCCTCTGATTCCGCTGCCGACACTAGCAGTTTGAAGACCAGCAGAAATCGCCGGCAGCCAAGGACGCGCATGGTGGCCTGCCCAGTGAATTTCATCGGCAATCCGCTGTCCAGCAATGGTGTCGAGCCACCATTGTCCGACTCGCCTGCCATCCAAAGTCGCCATCACGCAATGACGCGCTGATCGATCAGCGGCGCTCATCAACCGACATCCTGGTGTATTTAGCCCTAGCATGTGGTACAGTCCCACGGCACATCCCAACCTTGACGTCATCGACGATCATTATCAGGCCAACCAGAATTGTCGTGGTTCCGTGAGGATTTCGCCAAAAAACTTTCCCATGTCGTTTAGTGCACTTCAACCTTTCATGTTACATCAGCGCGACTTTCACCAGCGCCAAAGACCACAATTGTACATCCTTGGTTCATCATACTTGACAGCCGCTGATCGTTACTCATCCACTTGGCGATCATCACCAACGACGTATGCTTTCACTTTCGATCAGCAGTGCGGTGAAGTGTGTGGTGTACAATGTTGGCGTAATATGGAGCATCAGTGAAGAACTACTTAGGGTTATGCAGCCGTGAATTTAAAACATAGGGCATATTCAGATTGTACAAAACATCAAACCCTATCATGCGATCATAACTCACGTATAATTCACATAATTCACATCAAAATCTTTATCCTAAATTCTATCACTACATTATGCAATCAAACCCTAACCTAACGTATCACGTTTAGCCTTAGAACCTACGCTCTGATACCAATTGTTGGCGATTGGATCTTTTGGTTAATATGAATCGTTAGGGTTCCATAAAATTCTATCACAGTGGAAGCATAAACATAGAATTGATTACCATTCACCAGGGTTGATGTAGAGATTGAATTCTCGCCGACAGCCTGCACAGCCTCACCGTTTTAGGGATAACTCTTTCATCCGATATCGGAATCGAGTGATCTATACACCAAAATGATCCTCTCTTCAGTGGCTTTTCAACAGCATATTACACGTGTAGTTTCAATTTCCACACAATTTTAGAAAAATCGGTGAAGTTGACGGACAGAAATAGCAAACGACCTTCCGGTCTTCTATCGTATTCCTAAGCCACGTCTTGACGTTAGTGTGGGCAAAGATCTAGAAGACGAACTCACTCTACAATCCCAATCTGCCTTTAACGTGTGTTATGTGTGTGAATCAGATTCTAAATTGATGAGATTTGCTATTATATAGGCTACAACAGGGACCAGGAGGAGAAATTAGGGTTTGGGTCTCCATTGGGCTTAAGCATCCAAGTTTAGCCCAAAACTTATACTTAAGTACAATAATAATAAATCATTCCACTAAAGAAATATTATTGAACTGCCACCCTAATCCCAAATTACGTTTATGGGCTCCTTCTTATTATGAGCCTGTTAATCTCCTCGTGTTTAAGATTCAATGTCCATTAATTAATTAAGTTACTGACAACTCCATTATTTAATATATTTACCGAGAGTAGTACCACTCAACCTTATTATGCTTAAATAAATCCACCTGCAACGTTTACATGATAATCATTATGAGCTCCTCAAGGGGACATCATCAACCAATTCTGTTAGGACACGAATTTCTTCTACAATCAACAACACACCATAGAGACAGCACCATCTCCTAAGTCACCGAGCATATTGATTTAACTATTAAATCTAACCCATTGATGAATTAGAGAAGTAAATGCTGACTTACGTATCGAGGTTATTGTATAGGGTTTAAGAGTACGAACATCCATAATAACATAGATCAAGTTCTATATATAGTCAGTATAAACCGAACGATCTCAACAGCGGTCCTGTTCAAGATAGACTAATGCCAAATCACACTACAACCATATCGATAGATAGTCCGCGTCTATCTTAGTTGTGAACATCTATTTATACTTTATAAGGAGCCGATAATATGATCTTCCGTGTGACGTCTCACACCACATTATTTACAGTATAAAGTAAATCGACTTTTGCTACAATATTATTGCAAACATTTGATCACATTATTCTCATTTCAAATAAATTAAAATATTATTCATACAAAAAGCTAGACTTTTAGTATACAATCCCATACTTTGATGTATGGGGAATCGATTTTATGGGGTCTTTTCCGCAATCTAATGGATTTCTCTACATCCTTCTTGCTGTTGACTATGTTTCATAGTGGGTGGAAGCAATTCCAACTAGCATGAAAGATGCAAAGACGGTTTTGTCTTTCTTGAAGAAGCATATCTTTGCCCGCTATGGAGTTCTTAGAGCTTTTGTGAGTGATGGAGGTTCTGACTTCATCAATAAGCTTATTGAAAGAGTTCTCAAGGATTATGGCATTAAGCATAGGGTTACTACACCCTATCATCCTCAAGCGAATGGGCAAGCCGAAGTCTCTAACAGGCAAGTGAAATAGATCCTGGAGAAGGTAGTCGGAACCAAGAGGAAGGATTGGGCTATGAAGTTTGATGATGTCTTATAGGGGTTTCGGACGGCATACAAGACTTTGCTAGACATGTCACCTTATAAAACATCTACGGGAAGCCGTGCCACTTACCCATAGATATTCAGCATAAGTCTTTGTCCAGAGTGTCAAGGGTGTGTAAGTGTGTGTTTACGTCAGTGATGTTGTCCTTAGTGTGGTAACAATTTGTACAACACCGACTCTTATCAGAATGAAACTTGAATACGAATATGCAAGTTTGTACAGTAGAAGACTTAACACACGGAATTACTCAATCTTTCTACAAACTTATGAATAAGTTTGTAGTGGCCTCATGGTAAAAATTTCACTAACTTGGAAAAAGTGATTACAAAAATCAGATTCAAAGAGATGGAAACATTCCATCCACTCTTCAAATACACACAAGTATATAAATCCTAAACAAACTCTCAAATGGCAAAACATTGATTGTTAGATCTAGATCCTACTTCATGTATGCACTTTCACTACCTGTGAACAGTACACACAAAACATACAGGATAATACTATACACATGATGCAGAACGAGATGTTACAACACCAGTGAAAACACTACAAGAGGAACGTAGTCGATTAAACTCTACGTCCAACGACTCTCTTTGTAGGAACTCTCCAAGTTTTTTCTGCGCCAGGGAATGAAGTCTGACAGCTTCTATTTATAGTCATAAAGCATGTTGCAGGCCTTTTTCAAATAAGTGGTCCACTAGGAGAGATGATAACTACCCATTATAATAAATAACCAACCCACTACTTTGGGTAGTTATTTTCAACTTCTAGAATATTCTAGACTTCTAGATATTTCTTGATTGCTCTCCAGGCTTGTAGGTCTCTTTCAGCACGTTCTTCATTCAACTGCCACTACTCTGAAAGAAACATCAAGCACAAAACCACATGAACAACATTAATGTATTAGCGGCTAAATAATAACTGGTGGAGGATCAGTGTGATTCCAGATGTGACGACATTGGTCTCAACACTTCACATCAACAATCTCCCCCAATCACATCTATCTGCAACCACACAACATGATGCAAAGAAATAAGATAAAACAAGATATTCAAATAATACATCAGATGTTAGTTCAACAGTTATGCAAAATAATTAAGCACTTCAGAGCATAACTACCAGAGTGGTAACTAACAAATAAGATCAGAGCTTAGTTCAGAGTTAACAAAATAATGTGAAAACTAAAGTTATTAAAAATCTAGCAACCTAGTTTCAGTAAGTTCAGAACAGTAAACAAACTGAAATAAGTATCCAACAATTCAGTAAAAAACAAATATCAGTTTAAACAATTCAACAACCAAATAGTTAGAGGGTTAGAGAGTTAGAGAGTTAGAGCAGCAACAGTCTTCCATCAGCATCAACATCATGATCTGCTACTCTTCCAATCTCAATCTCCCCCTTACTATACAAACTTCCCCTAAGTTGCAGCATCATCAGCAACATTAGTATTAGCACCAGCACCTTCAGCACCATCAGCATTTTCTCCTTCTAGGTCTTCGATCACAACTCCCCCTTATCCTGACCTTTCAATAGCAGTAGCATTTTGAGTAGCATCAGGTACCTCTCCCCCTGTGGGTGTGGATAGCAAAACTGTCCAGAATTGAGCTCTTTATTCTAGCCAGTCAGCTTGCCTATTCAAAGTAGAGGCTTGGAGTTTGAGATGAGACACTTGGCATGCGAGTGTATTAGCTTGCTCTTCAATGTACCTGCAATGCACAATAACAAAAATTACCTTTCCTGATTTAGCAGGAGTATCAGTGCTTACAATAGTGTTTCCAGCATTAGAGGCAACATTCTAAGTTCAGGCTCAGGTTCATGAGCAGGAGTAGAGTACACATAAGGTAGATCAACAATGCGGTTACCTTCAAGCAGAGGTTTAGCAATACCTAACACCAGAGCATTCAGAGATAGAAAATCACCCTTACCCTTCTTAACACCATGATCAGACAGCAAGAGATGGATCAATGCAGGGTATGGTAACTTGCCAACCTTGGAAAAGTTTCCACCATAACTGATCAAGTTCTTATAAATAACTTCACCAAGGTTGAAAGGCAGTTTATTCCCTATCTTATAAATCAGGACGGCATGCTCAGTGGTAACTCTAGTGATGTTAGAGGTAGGCAACCAATTGTTGACTCAAAGCTTGTGTAAGACAGTATGTATGTTTGTTAAACTTGGGTTGACCAACTTTCTAGACCAACTAGTAATCATACCACTAGTAATCACAGAAATAATCTCATCCATATCATCAATATCATCATCACTTTTAGCATGTACAGTCCCCAACAAAGCATTTATCTTTTCAGGAGAAAAATTATAAATTTTTTTCCTAAAGTAAATCTTTCCAAACTTAGGACTAGTACTCTTAATCATGTTTGAACTAATGTTTGCATAAAACTCACAAATCCAATTACTGCAGAAAGTACTAGTGTAGCTGAGAGATTTGAGCAAACTTCGTTCTTCAAAGAATTGAGTGAGATTGTGTGACAAGGTCTGCATCCTTCATTTTCCTTTCATGAATGACATCTTTCTTAGCAAATTTCTTGTACCTGGCCTTACCATCATCAAAGTAGAAATGGTCGGTTCCAAAGTTCTTAAGATCATATATTCAGAATCATCATCTTCTTAACAGCATCAGGATCATCATCATCAGTCTGTTCATCATCATCATCTTATTCATCAACATCATCATCAACATCATATGTGTTGGATTGTATACTAAAAATCTAGCTTTTTATATGAACAATGCTTTAACAATTTAATTTATTTGAAATTAGAATCGTGTGATCAAATGTTTGCAATAATGTTGTTGCAAAAGTCTATTTACTTTATACTGTAGATAATGGGGTGTGCGGCGTCATATAGAAGATCCTATTATCAGCTCCTTATAAAGTATAAACAGATGTTCATAACCGAGATAGATGGGGACTATCTATTAGTATGGTTGTAGTGTGATTTGGCATTAGTCTGTCTTGACTATAAAATTGTACTAGTGCACTATAGCTCCTTATAATCTGTTATGGTATGTTAGTGACAATTTGTACATTCTTAAATCATATTTATTCCATGGATGCAATAAATATTAATTAATAATGCATCTTCTAATCTTAGTCTAATAGATGATGTATTATTAAGAGAAAAAGAAATTAGGAAGGGGAGGGGAGCAGAAAATTCTTAGTAAGAGAAAGGAACATTCGGCGATGAACTAAACATACTTTTAGCATCTGAGACTATATCATTTTACTTGAGTATGATTCGAAAGTTGATAGCCAATGAACCGTAAGATTTATTGAAAGTGGAAACTATCGAACCTTTGAGTTTTACTTGGAAGTAAAAATGAAATTACCTATACAAGGTAAAGGGGTAAAGAGCCATGAAATGATATGTTGGAATTAGTTCATTCTAATTTAAGCGATCCTAAGATTATCCTGACGAGAGGTGGTTATGAATATTTGTCATTTTGTTTAATGATTATTCTAGAAACAAGATATATTTATTTGATACGCTGTAAGTCTGAGTACTATTATTAAATCAAGAAGTACATGGCTGATGTAGTGAGACGTCATGGAAAATATATCAAGTCACTACACTTTAATCGTGGTGGCGAGCACCTCTTAGGATAGTTTAGGAGCTGTTAATTAGAGGATGAGATTGAATCCCAAGTTGTCTACACCAGACATACCCCAGCTGAATGGTGTGGCGGAAAGAAGGAATAAGGCTCTTATGGAAATGGTTAGATAGATGATGAATTATTTAGAATTACTAAATTCATTTTTTGGGCATGCCCTAAAACGACATGGCACATGATGTTTGTCTGTTTGTGGAATATCCTAGAAAAATGAAGGTTGATTTATTTAAATAGTCCAAAAGATCAAAGGGTGATTGTTAACACGAACACTAGATTTTTAGAAAGGACTATGTAATAAACTACAAATCCATTTATAAGTTGTTCTAAAAATGTGAAGGAAAACACAAATTTTAATACCAAGAATACAAAAGGATATACCACAAGTAAATTGTGTCGCGTGTCATATCTAATACACAATTGCATGTAGTGCCTTGTCGTAATGGGATAGTTGTTTCACAACATGATAGATTTATGTTTTTGGAAAGTCGTGAGATTTGGTCCCTAGTAAACACGAAATCAACTCATGGAAATGATAAAGCACTATAAGATCGAAATGCAGAATCTTAGTAAGTTGCAATTAATTTTGAAATAGAATCTTTGGATTCAAAATCAACTCTGGGAGCTTGTAGAACCATCAAATGGTGTAAAAGTCATTGGATGAAAGTGGTTCCACAATGGAGCAACCAGAGTGATTCATTGCAAAGGACTAAGAGCATTTTAAGTGTAAGCTTAAAAGTGTCCATTGATGGACTAAAGCAAGCTTCAAGATCATGAAACATTCGTTTTGATTAGGAAATCTAATAATATGAATTTAATCAATGCTCGGATGGATCTTGTGTGTTGAAAAGAGTGGCAAAACATGGTGGTATTTCTTGTATGTACGTAGATGGTATCTTGCTCATAGGAGACAATAAAAGAGTATTGTCGGGTGTATGGGTATGGTTAATAAAGCGGTATGAAATGAAGGACTTAAGAGAAGCAAAATATATACTTGTGATCATGATGATACTGATCACAAGAAAGGATGGTTTTCTTATCTCAAGCTTCGTATAAATGATACAATCCTTACTCATTTTAGCAAGTGACTTTATCTAAGGATTTGTGTCTTAAGACACAAAAGAAGATAAAATAGATAAAGGCGGTTCCCTATGCTTCAGCAATAAGGAAGCTTGATCTATGGAATGCTATGCACGAGATTGGATATTTGTTTTACCAATGGCATAGATAGTGGGTATCAAAGTAACCCGGAACAAGAATGTTGAACTATGGTAAGACATATTTGAAGTGCATGAAGAGGACTGGAAATTATATGCAAGCTTACTAGAATAATTCATTATTTCTTGACGGTTACTTAGATTTGGTTTTTCAAATCATAGGGACGGCATTAAATCCACCTCAAGGTTATGTGTTTAATGAAAGTAGTTTAATACTATTGAGGAGTATTATATAGAACTATATTTCGGACTCCACCATGGAAAATGATAAATTGGAGCCTTGTGGCACCAAAGTATCTATATGATTCTATAAACTTCGTAATGGACTTAGATGTAATTCTGAATTTGCCCAAGGTCATCACAATTTATTGTGATTATAATGGTGTAATTGCAAACTTGAAGAACTCATGAGCCCACAAGGCAATTTAAAACATTGAAAACGTGTACTACCAGATACGAGAAATCGTATAATAAGGGAAAGGTTGTTTTCACCTAGATAGCATCGGATGATAACCTAGTAAATCCTTATACAAGGACCATAAGGCGAGAGCTTTTAATGGTCAAATAGTGGGAGAGGGAATCAGATGTATGGCAGCAAATATGGCAGCATAGTCTTTCAGTATAATTAGGAGATTGTTGGATTGTATACTAAAAGTCTAGCTTTTTGTATGAACAATGCTTTAATAATTTAAATTATTTGAAATAAGAATTATGTGATCAATTGTTTGCAATAATGTTGATGCAAAAGTCCATTTACTTTATATTGTAGATAATGTGGTGTGCGGCTTCACACGGAAGATTATATTATTGGCTCCTTATAAAGTATAAATAGATGTTCACAATCGAGATAGACGGGGACTATCTATCAGTATGGTTGTAGTGTGATTTGGCATTAGTCTGTGTTGACTATAAAATTGTACTAGTGCGCTTTGTGTATATTGAATAGGACCGCTATTGAAATCGTTCGGTTTATATTGATTATATAATAGAACTTGATCTCTGTTATTATGGATGTTTGTAATCTTAATCCCCATACAATAGCATCGACACGTAAGCCAGTATTTATTTCTTTGATTCATCAATTGGTGAGATTTATTGGTTAAATCAATAAACTCGGTGAGTTGGGAGATGGTGATGTCTCTACGGTGTGCTGTTGATTGTAGAAGGAATCTGTGTCCTAACGGAATTGGTTGATGATGTCCCCTTGAGGAGTTGATAATGATTATTATGTAAACCCTGCAGGTGGATTTATTCCGACATTATAATAAGGTTGAGTGGTACTACTCTCGATAAATATATTAATTAATGGAGTTGTCAGTAACTTAATTAATTAATGGGCATTAAATCTTAAACGCGGGAAGATTAATTGGCTCATAATAAGAAGGAGCCCATAAACGTAATTTGGGATTAGGGTGGCAGTGCAATAATATTTCTTTAGTGGAGTGATTTATTATTGGACTTAAGTATATGTTTTGGGCTAAACTTGGATCCTTAAGCCCAATGGAAGGCTCGGACCCTAATTTCTCCTCCTGGTCCCTGTGTTAGCCTATATATAGCCAATCTCAGTAGTCTGGATAAACTGAATCACACGCATAAACTCGTGGAAAGCAGATTGACTGCAGATTGAGTTCGTCTTGTAGGTCGTTTGCTATTTTTGTCTGTCAAATTCACCAATTTTTCTAAAATTGTGTGTATGGCTAAACTGTACTTATGATATTCTGTTAGAGAGCTACTGAAGAGAGGATCATTTTGGAGTGTAGATAACTCCAATCGGTGATCAGACGAGGGAGTAATGGATAAAACCGTGAGGCTGCGCAGGCTGCCGGCGAGAATCTTTCAACTATAACATACCCTGGTGAAAGGTAATATGTTTCTATCATTTCTTACTTCTGTTGATTTAGAAATTCATCGAACCCTTACAGTTCACGTTAACCAAAAGATCTAAATGCTAACAATTTGTAGCAGCTTCATCCTCATCAGATTCATAAGAGGTAGCACCTTCATCAGATGCCTTGGGTGCATCCTCTTCATCATCAGACGATGAATTAGGATCAGGATCAGAGGGTTCTGAATCCGCATCAGTAGGTGTTTCTTTATTATTGACAACATCAGCGGTAATATCATCAATAAGTTGGTCCAGATCAGCTTCAGTTTCTTCTTCAGGTGTTGCATTAGAGGCGGCAACATCAGAGATAACTTTTTTGCCTTGTTTCCTTTTCATCAGTGTTTTTTAGAATTCAGCCATCATGGGGTTCTCTCTCTAGGAATGTCCACATCTATCGGAATAGAGTCATCATCAAAATCAGACAAGGAAATAAGAGATTTCCCTTTAGCAGTACTGGGAGCATTCTATAAAGTAACAGTTTGACTCTTCTTCCAGACATGGATAGACCAGCAAATGGGTGGATCCTTGCACTAAGGAGCAGTCTTCTTGGTCACCTTTGACATAATCAGAAGAGGCGGTGATGATAAAAGAGAAGACACGGTTGGATTCTGCAGTTGTTTCTTATCCCAGATCTCCATATCAAATTCTTGTAGAATAAGGATCCATCTAATGATCCTGGGCTTTGCTTCCTTCTTCTCCATCAAGTATCGAATTGCTGAATGATCTGTACACACAATAGTCTTCATACCAACTAAATACTATCGAAACTTATTGAATGCATACATAACAGCTAAAAACTCCATTTCAGTTACAATGTAGTTCTTTTGTGCTGCATCAAAATTCTTACTTGCATAGTAAATGGCTTATAACTTCTTTTCCCTTAATTGCCCGAGTACCACTCCAAGTGCTAGATCACTTGCATCACACATAAGTACAAACGGCTGAGTCCAATCCGGTGTGATCAAGATAGGTACAGTAATAAGCGCCTCTTTCAAAACCAGAAAATGTTGTTAGAAATTCATCATCAAAATTAAAAGGAACATTCTTTTCAAGTAAGTGAGAGAAGGGCTTGGAGTATTTTGAGAAGTCTTTAATAAATCTTCTATAAAATCCTGCGTGTTTAAGGAAGGACCGCACTCCCTTCTCATTAGTGGGTGGTGGAAGCTTCTCAATGGCAACCACCTTAGCTCTATCCACCTACAATCCTTTGGCCGAAATATGATGCCCAAGAACAATCCCATCTCTCACCATAAAGTGGCACTTCTCCCAATTCCAAACAAGATTAGTTTCTTGACATTTCTTCAAAATAGTAGATAGATTAGACAAACAAATATCAAAGGAGGAACCAGACATAGAAAAATCATCAATAAACACCTTCATACTCTTTTCTATCAGCCTGTAAAATATGGTCATCATCTACCTTTGGAAAGTAGTAGGCACATTACACAATCAAAAGACATTTTTCTAAAAGCAAAGGTTCTATAAGGGCAAGTAAAGTTACTCTTTTTTTATCATCGGGTACAATCATGATTTGATTATAACCCGAGTACCCATCCAAGAAGCAATAAAACTCATACCCTGCAAGATGATCTATCATTTGATCCATGAAAGGATGGGGGAAGTTGTATTTGTTTGTATATTCATTCAATTTCATGTAATCCGTACACACACGCCATCCCATAGGAATTCTAGTGGTTAATGTCTCTCCATCATTGGCTTTTACAATAGTCATGCCCCCTTCTTAGCTACAACATGCAATGGACTGACATGGGGACTATCACTAATGGGATAAATAATTGTTGCATCTAGCCATATTAGGATTTGATTCCTAATCACTACTTGAATCGCGGGGTTAACCATCCGCTGATTCTGAATACACCCCTTCGCTTCATCTAGCAATCTTATTTTATGCATGCAATACGATGGACTAATACATTTCAAATCATCAAGAGAACATCCAATAGTAGACTTATACTTTCTAAGAACATCTAACATCTCTTCGAGTTGATCATCAATAAGGAAAGAAGATAAAATTACCGGATAAGTTTCATTATCGCCTAGATAGGCATACTTTAAGTGTTCCGGTAGTGGCTTCAACTCCTACTTTTTTTCTTCCTTCGGTGTGCTCTCTCTATCCAATGGTAGGTCTGCCTAGTCCATTTGACCTCTTCAATCTTGGTTCTTTTTGGTTCATACCTATCGTCACCCAAAGCAAGTATATTTTCAAGAAATACAATACATACCTCATTGGAGAGCTCATCTGGCTCTGTAGTGGGAAAAGTAAGAGATTCTGCCATGCATGTCTTCAAGGGATCCTTTTAAAGGATTAAGGGAATGTCTTCCTTCACGATCTCCCCCACCATATCAATACTGTAGCACTGTCTCTCCATAGGTATCTTCATTTCTTTGTTGAAGTTCAACAAAACTGCGTCTTTATCCATTCACAACCTAAGCTCCCCCTTTTATACATCAATCTTAGCTCTAGCAGTGGCAAGGAATGGCCTCCCTAGAATAAGAGGGACATTATCCTTGTCATCTTCCATCTCTAGAATAAGAAAATCCACAAGAAAGACAAGCTTCTCTACTTTCACAAGTACATCTTCAATCACACCCTTTGCAAAGGTCATAGACCTATCCACCAATTATAGAGCCAATTTCGTGGGAGCAAGCTCCCCCAAAATTAGCTTCTTGAATATAGATAATGGCATAAAGTTGATGTTCGCACTAAGATCGCACAAAGCTTTTCGTGCCAGCCCTTTTCCAATCTCACATAGAATCGTGGAGCTTCCCAGATCCTTCAACTTTGTTGGCAGCTTCCTCTGAATGATCAAGCTGCCATTCTCAGATAGATTAAAAGTTTCAACCCCGTTCAAGCTTCTCTTATTCAATATGATATCCTTTAGGAATCGGGCACATTATGGCATCTCCATGATTGCTTCGGAGAATGGAATGTTCAAGCTTATCTAATTCATGATATTTGAAACCTCTTGAACTTTTCTTCCAATCCCTTCTTCACTAACCTCAAAGGAAACGGAGGAGGTATCTTTATCTTAGGGATGCCCCATTCGTCATGTTTAACCTCCTTTGCTTTATTTTTCTCGTCTCTCAATCTCTTGGCTCTTTCCCATTTCTTCTCCACTAATTTCTCACTATTCTGCTCTTGTAATGGTACTGGAGTGTTTTAAACAACAGGTGTATCATTTGGCACGAAAATGGGAGGCGATTGTTGTTGATCGACCATATCTCGACCAGAATGGTCTGGTCAAGCTAGGTGGGACTGGTCCAGCTAGGTCCCTGAAAATGGTATCTATCTATTCAGTTCAGAAAGTGGTGGCATGACCGTAACTCAACCAGAGTGGTCTGGTCAAGCTGGAGTGTGTTTATCTAGCTGGGGTTCTATAAACTAAACACGAATTTTTAGCTCAATAGTAGATGGCTCGACTGTAGCTCGACCAGTAATGTTTGGTCGAGCTGGAATGTGCTGGTCATGCTGCGATTCTAAAAATAGAGTATCATTTCTCTGTTCTACGACACGTTGCTCGATCATAGCTTGACCAAATGGGTTGGTCGAGCTGCAATCGAGCTGGCTCATGCTATCTTCGTATTCACCCATCGGCTTTATTGAACCTTCATACTACATCTCGGACCTCAGTGTGATGGCATTATAAGATTTTGGGTTTAGAATACATTGAGAAGAAAACTTTCCCTTCTCAATTGTTTTTGTCAACTTGTTCACATTCTCCGCCATCTCTCCCATCAACAAGGTATAAGGTCATTCATCTGCATGGATAACTCATCATGATTTGAATCTATCTTAGCTTCCAAATGATCCACCCTAGCATTATTCCTAGCCACATAATGGTTCACCATATCCTCTAAACCAGGTTTTTCCTCTTCGATCTTTGCACTAGGATCAATAATGAGAGTAAAAATAAGCATATTTAAGTATCCAATTTAACACTTTTTTTATCGGAATTGATATTATATATTAGCACGAGTGTCTTATATTTGATATATTTGAGAAAAAGGTGCACTTGAGGTGTTTTATTGTATTTTAGGTAGAAAAAGGATCAAAAGTGACAAGTTGGAGAAAAGGTGCAATTTGTGCAAGGATGCTGAAAAATGCATGTCCAACTTGTATAATTTTTTTGTGTTCCTGTGGAGCTTTGAATTGGAAGTGTGATATATGGTTGGAAAGCACAGAAGAGAGGGTGGTCGTTTTGGTGTAAAAAACACCCCAATCGAATTCCAAACGAGAAAATTATGATCAAAGTGGTGACGTCGTGCAAGGTGTGCCGAATAGAATGGCTGTGCCACGTTTCATGACTTGTTATACACTCAAATGTTGGAGTTTCTGTGAGTTCTTTATATGGATAAAAAGCCAAGGAAAAGAGGATCCCATGAGCTCAATAATTACTCAATCAGAGCATAGATGTGGGAGTTATGTATAAATGGTGAGACTGCGCAAGCTTGTTCGACCAAGGAGATCCGTTCGACCAGAATATGCATGGTCGAACGGAAGAGGTCAAGTTGAATAGATTGTGTTCTGACTTACAGAAAGGTTATTCGACCACCGTTCGATAAGAAAGTCTTATTCGACCAAAATTGGTCTGGTCGAACGACTGATTTTGATAGGATTTTCACTTCCAGTGTGTGTATTTTTGTATTTTCCAAGAAAAGCCCATCCAAGGTCTATAAGGAGAGCTCACAAGTATAAAAGGGAATGTAGATCACATCATTGAGGAATTAGATTAGATTGTCACAACAACACATCCATCACTATAAAGATTCGTCCATAGAATCAAGAGGAGAACTAAGAGGGGGATTCAAGACGGAGAAGGACGCGATTACTCTCACATCTAGGATTTTCTTTGTTTCCTAATTTATTTTGTATTTTCCAGCCAAATGGGTAAGATCTATCCAACCCCCATGAACGTTCTTCGAAACGTCATGGGCTAGAACCATTTTGGTAAATCTAGGGCTTTGAAGGTTTTATTAATTAATTAACTCTACTTGTGGATTAATTTTATATATGATTGTACTTTCTTAATACATATTCACAGTCGTTTTGTGCATCTTCAATTGGTATATAGAGTATGATTATATATCTTGGTTGTATATTGAGTGCGTTCACAGCTAAACATGATTCCATGTTATGATTCTAAGTGATGGGACTCTGAACCTTCATTAGAACTATCATATATGAATGTTTATTAATTGAATTGAATTCGGGTTAGTAAGCAGGATAAAGAGGGTATTTTATAGTACCTTTAAAGGGAGATCATTTTGGGTTAGGTTCCAGACATGGAAAATAATTGATACAGATAGTACCTAGAAAGGGGGGTAAAATTACGTCTCTTGCTCCGAGGTTATTCACACGCGTTACACACATATTACTTGTATCTATAGAGTAGATTTGTGATGAGAATTTTCTCAACACACAAAATTATCTCCAAGTATGAAGGATATCAATTGTAATTTCGATAGGCGACCAAGTGATTATCGAACCCAAGGAATGGATTATTATTAATTTAATTATATTCTAATTAAGTAAGACTATGTTTGGCTAATTGGTTTGGATAGTTACGAAACTAAATAGCAAATAACTCAAATAGCGAATTAAATAAATATAAGCAATAGAGAAAATATGACTGTGATCAAGTAAGAAATTAGGTAGTTCTTCGGGTCATCCAGTTTTACTAATTAATTTCCTTTCCATGCGTTGTTGTCCGACTCTGCCATGTGGTCTTTGGACGCATCACCAAACCATGCAAGTTTCACTCTATACACACAATTAAACATGCGTATGACACGTGTGAATTTCCTCAGAGCAAGAGATATAATTCACCCCCTTTTATAGGTACTATCAGTATCAATTATTTCGCGTGCACTTAGTACTCTAACCTAATATGATCTCCCTTTCTAGGTACTATGATGTTATACTCTTTATCTTACTTATTAACCCGAATAATATTCAATTAACAAGTATTTATATAAGATAATTCTAATAATAGTTGGGAATCCCTTCACTTAGAATTATAACATGTAATTCTGCTCAGTAGTTAATGCACTCAATCAATAACCAAGATATGTATTCAGACTCTACATAATAGTTAATGATGCACAAAACGACAGTGAGTATGAATTTAAAAAGCACAATTTTATATAAATAAACCACAAGTAGTATTGTACGGAGTTTACACATGGAGATTCAATTAACTCATAAAACTTTCATACCCCTAGAACTACCGGAGTGGTTCTGGCTTGTGATTGATCTAGGAACAATCATGGCTAATTGGTATGATCTTACTTGACTGGCCTGACGAACATCTCTTCACGACTCCTTGAGATGATGGTAGAGTTTCGGTGGTGGATTGATAATGAATGATGAATGATATCCTTCTCCTACGAAAGCTCTTCTTTTATACTTGTAAACTCTCCTTACGGGCCTAGGATGGGCTTTTTAAGTGAACACACGCGTTAATGGTGTAAAAATACGAATATGGTAAGTTTTCGCACGTCAGTTCGAACAACAGGCCAGGTCGAACTATCCTCCACTAGTCAAACTCCAGGTCGAATCGACCTAAAAGTTGGTTACTGGTCCCGGATTCAACAAGAATCCTGGTCGAATCACATACTCTCTGGTCAAACTACAGGTGCGTCACTTTAGGCTTCTAGTTCGACCACGGTTCGACCAAATGTCGTGGTCAAAAGAAAATGTCATGGTCGAACGTCACTTCTGGTGCTACTTCTCCATCGGTTCAACCACAGGTGCTGGTCAAACCATCTCCTTCTTTGTCGAATCCAGTGCCTACTTGGTCGAATCCACCTCTCAATCTCCCTTTTTCTGGATCCGATCACTTCCAACTCATTTTCCTTCAAAAATTAACTCAAATAGCCTTGAAGACACCTGATTCGTGACTTTCCACCATATATATCTATTCATATTGAATTAAAACTATCTAACACAATATTTTAACACGAATTTGGGCTGGAAAAATGTGAATTTACACACTCATCAATTTGCATGGTTAAGTGATGCATCCATAGTCCACAAGGCAGAGTCGGCCTGCACTTGAGAGGGAAGTTAAGTATTAAAACTAGATTACCCTAGAGCTACCTATTCTCCTACTTGATCCACTTTTGTATTTTCTAGTGATATTTTATTTTATTTGTTATTTAATATTAGTATTTTAGTAGTTAATAATTTCATACATCAACCTTATTGTCACAATTCGTCTTAATTAATTTAGTAAATAATTAAATTGAAAATATGTCATCCTTTGGGTTCGATAATTTAACGTGGTCGCTTGCTTAAGCTGCAACTGATATCCTTCATACTTGGGAATTAATTTTGCGTGAAAAGAAAACGTGCGTCAAGTTCTTGGCGCCATTGCCGGGGATGGTTGTAATTATTAGTTTATTATTTCTAGTTGATTAAGACTTTTATTTTTGATTATTTATTTATATCTAACCTTAAATTTTTCTGAGATACTTGTGCACTAGGAAAAAGAGAGGAAGGAAAGGAACAAATAACACACTGTGCTAAACATGGCCGGAGTTCGGCAGAATCCAGATAATGTTGCCATACGTAAAATTTTCACGAACTATGGGATTGGCAACGTGGGGTAGATAGGAGCAAGGGGGAAGATGATGATTTTGAGATACATACCGCACTTATAAACATGGTAAAAAAGAATCCCTTTTCTGGAGGGTGTTTTAAAGATCCATATCAGCATCTCAGAACATTTCTAGGTTATGAAAACACTCAAAAGGCTGCTGGAGCTAATGACAACGCTAGGCGGATTGCCCTATTCAAGTTTTCTGTAATTGATAAGGCAGAAGATTTGTATGACACTCTTGATGCCACAGATTGCACTACATGGGACCAACTGCAGCAGAAGTTCTTAGAGAGATACATGTCACCCTCAAGGATCTTAAAAATGAGGCAAGACATCACCTAATTTGTTATGAATCGGGGTGAGAAATTTTATGAGGCGTGGGAAAGGTTTAAAGATATGCTCAGGAGGTGCCCACTGTTGGCAATTGGATCTTATGGTGAACGTGATTCAATAAGAAAACAGATAATCAGATACAGCGGAAGCATAAAACAATTACCTTTCTTCTGGATTGGTGTAGAGGATGATGATCTGTGAAGAACACCTCTGACCTTCTATAGTATATCCCAAAGTTGACTCTCTGGTGTTGTGTGGTCAACAATCCCCAGAGAGTTCTCAATCTGCTCCTAATCTGTTCTCTACGTAAGTGGCGCAGACTTAGGTTATTAGGAACTGAGATAACTTATATACTTGGGCTACTGCAGGGACCAGGAGGAGAAATTGGGCTGGGCCTCAATCAGATTTAATTAACCAAGCTTAGCCCAAAGCTTTTAATTAAATCCAATAATAATAATATAGTCCAATAAAATATTATTATTGCACTACCCATCCAATCCCAAAATTACGTTCTGGGCTCCTTCTTATTATGAGCCCGATAGTCTCCCCATGTTTAAGATATACAATGCCCATTAATTAATTAAGTTACTGATAACTCAAATTAATTAATATCTCATCCGAGAGTAGTACCACTCAACCTTATTATCATGCCGGAAATTAATCCACTTGCAAGATTTACATGATAAACCTTATGAGCTCCTCAAGGGGACATCATCAACCTATGACGGACATGGATTCCTTCTACAATCAACAACACACCATAGAGACAACACTACTTCCCAACTCACCGAGTTTGTTGATTTAATACATTTAAATCTCACCCATTGATGAATCAAAGAAATATATAATGTCTTACGTGCCGAGGTTATTGTATAGGGATTAAGAGCACGAACATCCATAATAATAGAGATCAAGTTCTTCTATATAGACAGTACAAGTCGAACGATCTCAGACGGTCCTACTCAATACACAAAGCAGTGTACTAATGTGGTTCTATAGTCAAGACAAACTAATACCAAACCACACTACAACCATACCGATAGATAGTCCCCGTCTATCTCGGTTGTGAGCATCTGTTTATACTTTATAAGGAAACTGATAATATGATCTTCCGCGTGTTGTCGCACAACATATTATCTACAGTATAAAGTAAATGGGCTTTTGCACTTATAAATAAATAATTTATAATATGCAAAACAGTTTGATCATATGATTCTCATTTCAAATAAAATCGTTATTACATTGTTCAATACAAAAGCAAGGCTTTTAGTATACAAATCTAACAATCTCCCACTTATACTAAAAGACTACGCTGCCTTATCTGCAGACACGCATCTAATCCCCATTCCTTCTACATGCCCATCGAACGCTTTCGCTGGAAGGCTCTTAGTAAAAGGATCAACTAGGTTATCCTCAGATGCTATCTTAGCAACAACGACTTCCCCTCTTTTAACGATGTCTCGTATCAGGTGGTACTTGCGCTCAATGTGTTTACCCGCCTTATGGGCTCGTGGTTCCTTCGAGTTTGCTATTGCACCACTGTTATCACAATAAATTGTGATTGCTTTGGGCAAACCAGGAATCACATCCAAGTCTATTAAGAAGTTCCTGAGCCATACTGCTTCTTTAGCTGCCTCAGAGGCTGCTACATATTCAGCTTCCATGGTAGAGTCCGCAACGCATTTCTGCTTTACACTCCTCCATATTACGACTCCTCCTCCAAGAGTATACACATAACCCGAGGTGGATTTACTAGCATCCCTATCTGACTGGAAATCCGAATCAGTATAACCCAAAGGTAACAAAGTATCTGCCCGGTAAACCAGCACATAATCCCTAGTCCTTCGCAGGTACTTCAAAATATGCTTTACCGCAGTCCAATGCCCTTGTCCTGGATTACTTTGATACCTACTGACCATGCCCACGGCATAACAGATATCTGGTCTCGTACATAGCATAGCATACATGAGACTTCCCACTGCCGAAGCATAAGGGACCAGCTTCATTGCCTCTATTTCATGTTGTGTCTTTGGACACATTTCCTTAGATAGAGGTATTCCATGTCTGAAATGTAGAAAACCTTTCTTGGAATCTTGCATGCTAAAACGAGTCAGTATTGTATCAATATATGAAGCTTGGGATAAGCACAACATTCTTTTCTTGCAATCCCTTATTAATTTGATCCCAAGAATGTGTCCGGCCTCTCCCAAGTCCTTCATCTCAAACTACTTGGACAGCCATACCCTTACGCCCGACAATACCTTTACATTGTTTCCAATGAGCAGAATATCATCCACGTAGAGTACAAGAAATACCACTACGTTTCCGTCACACTTCTTGTATACACATGATTCATCCGGACATTGAATAAATCCATATGACTGGATTACTTCATCAAATTGGATGTTCCATGATCTTGAAGCTTGTTTCAATCCATAAATGGACTTTTTAAGCTTACACACAAGATGCTCTTCGCCCTTTGCAATGAAACCCTCGGGTTGCTTCATATAGATGTTTTCCTCAAGACTTCCATTCAGGAAAGCTGTCTTGACATCCATCTGCCATACCTCATAATCCATATGAGCAGCAATAGATAAAAGAATCCGGATCGACTTAAGCATGGCCACGGGCGAGAAGGTTTCCTCATAATCGATTCCTTCTTTCTGAGTATATCCTTTAGCCACAAGCCTTGCTTTAAAGGTTTCCACCTTACCGTCAGATCCTCTTTTTCTCTTATAGATCCACTTGCATCCAATAGCTTTTACACCATTGGGTGGTTCTACAAGCTCCCAGACTTGATTAGAATACATGGATTCTATCTCAGATTTCATTGCGTTTTGCCATAATAGAGCATCTTTATCCTGTAGTGCCTCGTTGTAATTCCATGGGTCAATTTCATATTCACCTGGGACCAAGTCGGATGACTCTCCCAATCCCATGAATCTATCCGGTTGTCTAGCAACCCTCCCATTACGACGAGGCTCCGCAGGCATTTGTATATCAGGTGTGACACGTGGTGCAGTGTCCTGTGGTATATCCTCTTGCACAGTTTGTATTATGTTTGGTGTTTCCTCTCTTACTTCATCTAGAACAATTTTACTCATGGGTTTGTGGTTCATTACATAATCCTCTTCCAAAAATTTAGCATTCGTGCTAACGATCACCTTTTGGTCCTTTTGATTATAAAATAAACCACCCTTTGTTCCTTTAGGATATCCTATAAACAGACAAACTTCCATACGTGACTCTAACTTATCAGTATCCATCTTCAACACATGTGCCGGAGCACCCCAAATCCGAAAGTGTTTCAGACTAGGTTTTCGCTTAGTCCACAATTCAATGGGTGTGGAAGTTACTGATTTAGAAGGTACTAAGTTTAGAATGTAAGCCGCTGTTTCTAAGGCATATCCCCAAAACGAATTAGATAGTTTCGAATAACTCATCATAGATCTTACCATTTCCATAAGTGTCATATTCCTTCTTTCCGCTACACCATTCTGCTGGGGTGTGCCCGGTGCAGACAATTAGGATTCAATCCCATTCTCCGATAAATAACTCCTAAACTCTCCATAGAGGTATTCACCACCACGATCAGATCGTAGTGTTTTGATATATTTTCCAAGTTGCTTTTCCACATCAGCCTTGTATTCCTTGAATTTATCAAAGCATTCAGACTTGCGGCGCATCAAATAAATATACCCGTATCTAGAATAATCATCAATAAAAGTGACGAAATATTCATAACCACCTCTTGCCTGGATAGACATAGGCCCACATAAATCAGAATGAACCAATTCCAACAGTTCCTTGGCTCTATACCCCTTTGCCTTGAAAAGGCCTTTTTTGGTCATTTTTCCTTCCAAGCAGGATTCGCAAGTTGGATAATTTTCAACTACTAATGAACTCAGAGGTCCATCAGCTATCAACCTTTGAATCCTACTCAAGTTAATATGACCTAGTCTTAGATGTCAAATATATGTTTGGTTCATTTTAGAAGGTTCTTTTCTCTTATTAGTAGATGTTTCATTCGTTTCAAATTGTTGCATCGTGGGAGAAATTGGATTAAGAGTATACAAATTATCTAACAATGCACCATCACAGATAATAATTCTATCTTTCCTTATAATAACCTTGTCATTAAAAGAAACAGAATATCCATCCATAAACAATTTAGAAACTGAAATTAAATTCTTTCTAAAATGCGGTACATAAAGACAATTCCTCAAAATAAGAGTTTTATTCTTATTGAAAAATAAATAAACGTCTCCCACTGCGACAGCTGCTACTCTTGTAGCATTCCCCATGAGTATGGTAATCTCTCCATCACTGAGCTGTCGGGTTTGGTGGAACCCCTGCAAAGAATTGCAGACATGGTCAGTGGCTCCCGTATCTACACACCAAGTGTCAGCAGATACAGCCGCTAAACACGATTCAACAACTAGTATATAAGACTTACCATTCCTGTTCCCCTTCAGAAGAGGGCAGTCTGCCTTGTAGTGTCCCGACTGCTTGCATTTGAAGCACTTGCCTTTAGGCTTCTTGACTGCACCAGTCTTTGCTTTCACTTTATTCACCGGTGCTGAATTTCCTTGCTTCTTCTTCTTCCTTCCGCCTATCGGCCTAGGATGAGGAGCATTTTCAGCAACATGAACCTGAGGAGGTCTACGAAATAGTTCTTCCGCCGCCACAAGTTCTGTCAGAAGTTCCGCCAACATGTACAAATGTTTGTTCATACCATAGTTCAGGCAAAACTGCTCAAAACTCCTAGGCAAGCTTTGGAGTATGATATCAACCTGGGTTTTCCCATCGATTTCAGCTCCAAGAACTTCCAACTCATTAAGCTGGCCCATCATCCTAAGGACATGTTCCCTTACGGGAGTGCCCTCAGTCATTTTGGTGTTCATCAAGACCGACATGCCCTTCGACCTAGCAGGACGACTTTGATGTCCGAAGAGTTCCTTAAGATTATGCATCATATCATAGGCGGTCTCCATGGCTTGATGCTGAGTCTGAAGCACATTTGACATAGAAGCCAAAATGTAGCATTTAGCCATCCTATCAGCCTTGGTCCACCTATTATAAGCATTTCTTTGCTCTTCGGTAGAGTCATCATTAGGTTCCGGAGGACATTCCTCAGTGAGAACAAAGATATAATCTTCAGCAGTTAAAACAATGTCCATGTTTCGCTTCCAGTCAACATAGTTTGTGCCAGTAAGTTTATGTTCTTTAAGTATTACAGAAAGTGAGTTGAGAGCCATTTGAAAATCCTGAGAATCATAAATAAATAAACAGATCAAACACTTCGAATTTATCAATTTATATTGAATCCCTCAAAACAATATAAAATAAAATTCACCAACATCTCAAGCACCGTGAATTTGCATGCCACGTTAGTGTGGACGTATACAAATGCAAACATTTACAAGAGAAGGTTTTACCCATTAATTTCATTTATCAACCTAACTTTATTATAAAATAATTAATAGTCGGTTCCTTTTTAGCCATGCAAATAACAGCAGTGACTCCGTTGGGGAGGATACTGATTATTTACATCTAAGTGTGTACCATTATTTGATCCCAAGTCCATTGCGCAAGCTTATGTGCCTTACAGTTAGAGAAGTACACACGCGCTTGGATAACTTCCTACGATCATCACAAAGAAGTTTGTACCAGTAATCCGTGAATAAACCCATCCGTTGTGGAGGAAGGCCTGTTGCCAACACGCAGGTTTACTCACATCACTTACAAACCAATAATGGAGGCCATGGAAATTTATATACCAATCCCCTCTCCCACTTAGTTATTTAGCACAGAGGGTTTTTAACATGCATATAATATTTCATAATAAAATATACAACTTAGCATACTTCTATTAAAGTAATTTAAAATTAAATAAATCACATAGAACATGCCTTTCACATATATAACAATTAATTGTCAAGCAAAACAATTAAATCAATTATATATAATAATTAATTGCACAAAAATATTGGATCAATAATGGGCTCAACTATCCCAAACATAATTAGCATAAAACGAGCAGCATATTGTTCAATTAATAATACCCATTTACCCAGCCAATTTTATTATCATGGAACAAGCCCAAAACTGAACATGGCCCAACATCACACAATTAAATAAAATTGGGCCCAGCTGCACAAATAATTAAACACCATCCATGAAGCCCAAACCTCAAAAAAAATTAAAATACAGGCCCAACAGCACTTAATTAAAATACAAGCCCAATTATCAGACACAAGCCCAACCGCAAAAATGAAAAAAAAAATTGGGCCCTGTCAGAACGGCCCAAAACAAAGAGGAACCCTAGGATTAGCAGCCGCCAGCCTCGTCTTCATTTTCAGGGATGACTGGCGCAGCCAGGCGCCGCTGCCGCCGGCGGTGCCGCCAACAGTCCACCATCCCACCACTAGCCGCTGTGCATCCTTTCAGTGCCGCCGCCTCGATTCCGCCGCCCAGCTATCACCAGCCACCAGATCTGCGCCGATCTGATCACCGCCGTGCAGCCGCTAGTCGATCGGAATCACGGCCGCTGTCCAAAATTGCACTGGTTCGTGTCCAGTGAGTCATCTCCGGCGCACGTCTCTGACAATCCGCCTGGAACGCTGCTCCCTCAGCCACCGCCGCCCGCCTGCTTCGAATCCGCCATGATTCGGGGTCGCTTTTCTTGGCATAAGCGCTGTCGCCTCGATACCGCCACCCAGCTTTCACCCTACCAAGACACGATCTCCCCGAATCCATCACAGCCGACATGCAGTCGTGCGACGGCAATCCAGAAGCACGCTCCGTGGCTATCACCGACAGTCTTAACGCCGACCACCACTGCACTCACCGCTACAGCTGATAGTTGTTGACGCCGACTCATCTCCGAGACTCGCCTCGCCTTGGAGTCATCGCCGCCGCGCCGCCATCACCACTCACCGCCATCACCACTCGCCGCCGCCAGTTGTAAATCCAGTGCCACCATGACATCACTGGTCGGCCCGAAGCCACCATCCATTGACAGTCAGGCCGGTCAAATTCTCCCTCCTTGTTAGACGACCACGCGCTGTCGAGAAGAACATACAACGAGTAGTGTGCGCGTGTGGATACAGACAATACAGATTGTTTATGTGTATGACCATTGTATGCACAGTGCATATAATAAAAATACACACATCAAAACAAATAAAAAAGTTAATCTTTCAACTGTTTGAACACACGAAAAAGCCAATGAACATGTGATTAAAAACAGATTAAAACAATTAATCAAATAATCACAAAACATCCTTACAAATCACGTTTCATCAAGTAACAAGGCTCTGATACCAATTGTTGGCAATTGGATCTTATGGTGAACTTGATTCAATAAGAAAACAGATAATCAGATACAGCGGAAGCATAAAATAATTACCTTTCTTCTGGATTGGTGTAGAGGATGATGATCTGTGAAGAACACCTCTGACCTTCTATAGTATATCCCAAAGTTGATTCTCTGGTGTTGTGTGGTCAACAATCCCCAGAGAGTTCTCAATCTGCTCCTAATCTGTTCTCTACGTAAGTGGCGCAGACTTAGGTTATTAGGAACTGAGATAACTTATATACTTGGGCTACTGCAGGGACCAGAAGGAGAAATTGGGCTGGGCCTCAATCAGATTTAATTAACCAAGCTTAGCCCAAAGCTTTTAATTAAATCCAATAATAATAATATAGTCCACTAAAATATTATTATTGCACTACCCATCCAATCCCAAAATTACGTTCTGGCTCCTTCTTATTATGAGCCCGATAGTCTCCCCATGTTTAAGATATACAATGCCCATTAATTAATTAAGTTACTGACAACTCAAATTAATTAATATCTCATCCGAGAGTAGTACCACTCAACCTTATTATCATGCCGGAAATTAATCCACTTGCAAGATTTACATGATAAACCTTATGAGCTCCTCAAGGGGACATCATCAACCTATGACGGACATGGATTCCTTCTACAATCAACAGCACACCATAGAGACAGCACTACTTCCCAACTCACCGAGTTTGTTGATTTAATAAATTTAAATCTCACCCATTGATGAATCAAAGAAATATATAATGTCTTACGTGTCGAGGTTATTGTATAGGGATTAAGAGCACGAACATCCATAATAACAGAGATCAAGTTCTTCTATATAGACAGTACAAGTCGAACGATCTCAGACGGTCCTACTCAATACACAAAGCAGTGTACTAATGTGGTTCTATAGTCAAGACAAATTAATACCAAACCACACTACAACCATACCGATAGATAGTCCCCGTCTATCTCGGTTGTGAGCATCTGTTTATACTTTATAAGGAAACTGATAATATGATCTTCCGCGTGTTGTCGCACAACATATTATCTACAGTATAAAGTAAATGGACTTTTGCACAAACATATAAATAAATAATTTATAATATGCAAAACAGTTTGATCATATGATTCTCATTTCAAATAAAATCGTTATTACATTGTTCAATACAAAAGAAAGGCTTTTAGTATACAAATCTAACACCCACATCATAGAATGTCTAAGGCTCAATACATAAGTATCTTCTACTATGGATTGAATTGTGATTCGCGTATTTTTATTGATGCATCTTCAGGAGGAGCACTGTTATCTAAGACAGCACTTGAAGTAGAAAAGTTATTTGAAGACATCTCTATAAATTCACGTGACTGGCCTATGGAAAGAGTAACAGGATCATATGTACTTGGGAAGGTAGCACAAGTTGAACATCAAGTGATGAAGCCAAAGAGGGATGATGAGATTGTCTCTAGCTTAGCTAACATCAACAAGCTATTAGAATTTCAGAAGAGACAGATTACAGAGTTGACACAAAGGGGGCCTAGTATGAAGCAGCACGTGAAGATACATTCAATCGATACATGGCAAGGAATGATGAGAGGGGAACGCATCGAAGCTAGTGTGAATGCTAATCGGGTAGATTTCTCTAAATAGTTGAACGACCTGACTTTGATTATGGGGCAGATGGCTGGAAATGTGAATCAATTGACACAGATGTTGGAAAATAATGCCATCGCATTAAGGTCCGGGACACAGTGCCAAGGTCCGATGAAGCCGAAGAGCAAAAATGATGAAAATGGGAGCACTATTCGACCAAAACCCCTTGTTCGACCAGAGCTGATGGTCAAACTTAGGTTGAACAATTTTCAAAAAAATAGAATCTCAATGCTATATTTTATGCCCTGTCGTTCGACCAAGACACCCTTGTTTGACCAGATCAATCTATGGAGAGGAAGGACCGCTTTTAAATTACAGGGTCCTCATTCGACCAGAACTACGCCATTCGACTAAAGTATTCTGGTCGAACTATGGTCAAACTAGTAGTAAATAGACAGAACCCGCTTATAAAGCTCTTGTACGAGCACACCCATGTTGTTTGACCAGACCACTCTGGTCGAACTGTGGTGAAAGAATTTCATTCACCTCTTGTTTGGATACCAAATGCTACACCTATTGTTCAGAATACTCCAGAGCCATCCCAAGAGCAGAATAATGAGCTTATAGTTGAGAAGAAGTGGGAAAGAGCACAGAGATTGAGAGTCGAGAAGCTTAGACTGCAGATCGACAATGAAAATGTGGTTTTCTCTCTTGATCAAGCAATGAAGATGCTCATGGAGACTCAATCTTGCGAGAGCATAGATGTGGTTTCTAACTTGTTTAATCTTGATTTTAATAAGACAATGATTCTGAATATGAGTGGAAAATTGACAAGGATGTGTCTAGACATCCATGGGAGGCAGGAAATCCTGAGGATCATATTTTTGTAACCAAGAAAGATAGGTGCTGAGTGTAGATAAGAAAAGGGAAAGAAAGTACTTGAAGGTGAGGATGCGAGATGACCGCCATCTGATCCAATAGTTCAAAAATCGGTATACCGTCGTGACTCTCCGACGTTAAACATGAGCGCTTGTTGGGGGCTTTCACTTCCATTTTATTGCTTTATTATTTCTTTCGTGTAAGTGAGGAGTTATTATATTAAGGTGCTCACGTTTTGGCAATTACATTTTTTTCAAACTTAGTTTCGACTTATGTTTTTACAAAATTTGGGGGGTGTGATGTACTTACTAAGTCTTATGAGCACCAAGGGTATAATCTTTTCTTTTGTTTGTTGTTTATTTGTTAGGGGTTTGATTTTTGTGTGGCATATTAATATTTTAATTGGTGTTGATATGTCATTTTTTTGCAACTTAAGTAATGTTCACTGTGTTGTGTTGGTGTTTCAAGTGTGTGGAGTTGATTAGATAGTCAATTGAGTCTTTTTTATAATTCTCCTATTTTATTATTGATGAATTATATGATGATGAATGTGCTTGAGCTTTGATGGTAGAAAAAGGTAAAAGAGTGGCAAGATGAGTTCTACGCTGAGGCTTTGACCTAACCGAGTTGAACAACTCGAGGAGCTCGTGAACGTTTAGAAGAAGAAAAAAATCAGGTGCCCTCATTTCTTTATTCTAATTTTTATGTGTGCTTTTAATTTATAAGTATAGAAAGATTGAGTTTGGTTTTGGTGATCCACATGTGAGCATATATTATTTTAAATTATGCCAGAAATTCATATGCTTTTGAAATTGATGAAGGAAGTGTACTTGAGTTATATTATGGTATGAAGTTCTATGTATATTTGTGAGATATTACTTATCATGAAAAGTGCTCTATTATGTGTTCAAAGCCTATGTGAGATTTTGAGCCTCATTTATCATGATACATAATCACATGATATTTTTTTTTGTGAGTATTGTTCTTGTGCGTGTATTCCAGAACTAGCCTTGAGTTTCCTTGAATATTAGAGATTTTAGCGGATTATGGAAATGATATAAGGCCATCTTTGAATATCCAATCTTTTCTCATATACTTTACCTAAATTCATTAAATTCCTTGTCAGCCCATTTGAGCCTTTTTAAATCCATTCTTTTGATAGCCAATAAAGCTCAATTGAAGAGAGTGGTGATTTGAGGATGTAAGAGGTAGTTCCCAAAATTGGTACCTCAAAAGAAAAAAAAGAGAGAAAAAAATGGGTGAAGAAAGGAGAATGATGAGTTAAAGAACTAGAAAAAGTTGAAAAAGAATATATTGTACTTGAAGGAGAAATATGAGAGTTTGATGAGAATGTTGTGCTTAAACAGAAGGTGATGAGGAAAAAAATAAAGATTGAGAGAGACGGCCGCTTGATCGATCCGAGTTTTGAGTCACTTATCCATATGTTTCCTACCTTTTCCAAAGAGCCAATATTACAACCAAATAAAAAGACATTTTTGATTCATGATTTGCTAGCTACAAGTAAAAGGAGAGTTGAAACAATGGGCAAGCTTATGGTTACGCATGCACTTGAATTGAATCTGAGCGTAAACACCATAACTTATAAGTGTACATCTCTTACACTTGAGTGCGAGTGATATATATTTCCCGTGAGAACATGTAAATGGAGCATTTGAATTGATGGTGATTGTCTTATCTAGTATGCTATGAATTGATTATTACATGTAATAAGTGTTGCATGACCAAAGTTGAGCACAATTATATTGCGAATGGGGTATTTGTTATAGCCCTTGTTTTCCCGCTAATTTTCTTACTCTCTTTCTCTTTATTTTTATTTTGTTGCCTCGGGACAAGCAACGGGTAAGTTTGGGGGATTGATAATCGTGAAAATAAGCGTATTTGAGTGTCCAATTTAACACCTTTTTCATAGGAATTTGTTATGAATTGTGTGTAAGTATTAAAACTTAGTAAGAACTTATTGCATGAAAGCACACGCACACACACTTATACTGATTGTTTGAAATATAAAAGAAAACTTAGAACACCAAGAATTATAGTGGTTCGGCAAATGCCTACGTCCACTCTTAATAGAGAAGAAATCTTATTGATTAGGGTTATGATGATGAAGAATGAATACAACTTACATATATATCTCAACTTATGATATATATGGATAATATATGATATGATCTGCAGAATCTTGCATATCATATATATGATCTCAACCTTGCTTGGAAAGCAAGTTATCCACAACACCCGGGCCTACGATCACCTCAGCCCATGGCCCATTCTTGCATCAAAACATACGTGTGCATTGCTGACCTTACACGCATGAACCATGCATCGAGCATAGCCATGCAAGTGTCTACTTCTCTCAACAATACTCCACCTTAGACCTTGCATCACCTCATCACAATTTCTACTTCTCCCCACCTGCTGCATTAAAGGTTACAGCCACCCCTTATCCACCTTAGTCCATCCTAAACAAGCTCTTGCACGGCTCATACTTGAGAGCAGGCAGAGCCTCTGTAAGAGCATCAGTCGGATTTTCTGATGTCTTAATCTTCTTCACACCAACTAATCCTTTCTCAATCATATCTCTTATGAAATATAACCTAACATCAATATGTTTGGTTCTTTCATGATAGCTCTGATGTTTGGAAAGATGGAGAGCCCTCTGGTTGTCACAAAACACTTCAACAACATCTTGTTGAATCCCAAACTACCTCAAAATTCCAATCAGCCACACTTCTTCCTTGATTGCTTCTGTAAGTGCCACATATTATGCTTCAGTGGTTGAAAGAGCAACTACATGTTGATGTGTAGCCTTTCAATTCACTGCTGAATCAAATATGTTGAATACATACCCTGTCAAGGACTTCCTAGAGTCAAGATTAGCTGCATAATCCACATCAACATAACCCACAAAAGCTTGATCCCAAGCTGCTAACCTCTTTACCATCAAGGACTTCCTTTTACATATCTTAATGCCCACTTTACTGCTTCCCAATGTAACAGCCCTGGCTTGCTCATAAACCTACTAACCAAGCTCATCTCATAAGCTATATCCGGCCTACAACACACCATTGCATACATCAAACTGCCAACAGTGCTAGCATATGGTATCTTGTCCATCTTTACCTTCTCCTCATCTGTTTGAGGTCCTTGCTGTAAGGATAGGCTCAATCCCTACTTCAATGGTACAGTAACTGACTTACAAAGATCCATGTTATACCTCTTAAGAACTTTGATAAAATATGACTCCTGATGTAAGATCAAAATTCCAGCTGATCTGTTCCTGCTGATCTGCATGCCAAGTATAACATTAGCTTCTCCAAGATCCTTCATCTCAAACTCTTTTCTTAGAGTTTCTTTTACTGCAGATATACTAGCTATACTCTTGCAAGCAATCAAAATGTCATCTAAATATAGTAACAAGTATATGTAGCTCCCTTCTTCATACCTTACGTACACACAGCTGTCATATAAGCTTCTTTTGAAACCATGTGATGTGATATACTCATCAAACCTTAAGTACCACTGCCTAGGACTTTGCTTCAACTCATACAGTGATTTGATTATCTTGCAAGCTTTATCTTCTACATTTTCAACATTTACACCCTCAGGTACCTTCATGTAAATGTCCTCCTCCAAGTTTCCATGTAAGAATGCCGTAGTTACATCCACTTGATGTAACTCAAGATCAAACTGATTCACAATAGCCAACAATAATCTGATAGAACAATGCTTCACCACAGAAGATAAAATCTCATTATAATCTACTCCCTCTTTTTGAGAGAAACCCCTTACCACTAGCCTTGCTTTATATCTAATCCCTCCTTCCTTGCTAGTCACTGGCTTTTTCTTATATATCCATTTGCAACCAACAAGTTGCTGATTATCAGGCTTAACTACAACTATCCAAGTCTTATTCTTTTGTAAAGACAGTAGCTCATCTTCTACTGCACTTAACCATTTATCACCCTCATTACCTGATATTTCTTCTGAGTATGTTCTTGGCTCATATACTTCAACATCAAATGCAACATATAGAGTATATGACACAATATCAGCCTCAATGTATCTAGCAGGTGCCCTGATTTGTCTCCTCATTCTATCTCTGACCAGCTGATAGCTATTCAGAGTATTTATGGTATCAGCATCTGCTGGTTATACTTCTTCTCTTGCTACTTCTTCCTATTGTTCATTTTCATCAGCCTGATCACCTTCTTATTGCTGCACTTCTTTCTTCCTAAACTCCACCTCAAGCTCAAATTTATTTGGAGTAATGGATGTTCTAGTAGTCTTTTAAACTAGTGGCATTTTTCCTTCATTGAAAGTGACATCCCTACTAACAAGAAACTTGTTAGTCTCATAGCACCATAACTTATATCCCTTCACTTCTTGTGAATAACCTACAAGTACACACTTAATAGCTCGAGGATCAAGTTTGTCTTGTTTCTGATGTGCATAAACTTGACAGCCAATTACTCTCAGATAACTGTAATTTGGGGCTTTTCCAGACCAAACTTCTTCAGGTGGCTTGAACTTAAGAGCTGCAGACTGTCACAAATTGATTAGGTAAGCTGCTGTTGTCACCAACTCACCCCAGAAACCTTTTGAAAAACCTCCATTGCTCATCATGTATCTTACTCTCTCAAGAAGAGTTTGATTCATTCTTTCAGCCACACCATTTTGTTATGGAGTACCAGGCACAGTCTTATGCCTTTTGATCCCCTTCTGCTTGCAGTAGTTATTAAACTGCTCTGACACAAATACAAGACCATTATCTGTTCTCAACCACTTAAGTTTGCTTCCTGTCTGATTTTCAACTTCCATAAGCCATACCTTAAAAGCTGAAATGCCTCATCCTTAGATTTCAAGATTCTTACCCATACTTTTCTTGAAAAATCATCAATGAAAGATATAAAGTATCTTCAACCTCCCATAGTTGTGCTTCTTGATGGCCCCCAAAGATCAGAGTATATGTACTCTAGTCTTGCCATATTGCTGTGATCTGCAGCACCAAACCTTAATCTTTTAGATTTGCCAAGAATGCAATCTTCACACTGCTGCAGCTTGCAAGCTGAACTTATTTCTAATAGTATCTGTTTTGCTAACTCTTGTAACCCCCTTTAACTTATGTGAGCAAGCCTGCCATGCCATACTTGAACACTATCTTAATCTTGAGTAGCATTGCTTTATCCACAAACCACAGAGCCTTCAAGGAAATAAAGATCATATTTCTTAATTCCCTTTATCACCACTGAACTGCCTTTCATGACAATAAGTATACCATCTTCTGACTGAAACTTGTACCCTTGAGAATCCATCACACCTAAAGATATGAGATTCCTCCTTAAATTTGGTACATATCTAACCCTTGTCAGAAGCCTGATTACTCCATCAAACATCTTCAACTTGATAGAGCCAATCCCCTCAATCTTGCAGGCTTGATAATTACCTAACAAAATTGATCCTTCATGATATGGCCTCAATTCAGTGAAGCAATCCTTTATGGATGTCATGTGAAATATACATCCAGAGTCCATCATGTTGGCAATTGGATCGTTTGGTTCAGTGAGATCCATTAGGAATTCAAGTAAACAATAACAGCAGAAGCAATAATAAAGTTTACCTTTCTTCAGGGTTGATGTAGAGGATGAATAGTTGCAGAGAACTACCTCTTAATCTTCTATTGTATGACCTAAGTCCAATCCTGATGTTGTGTGGGCAACAATCTTCAGGATTCTCAATCTGCTTCTCTCTCTTCTTTACGTCAAAAGAGGCGCAGGCTTAGGGTTCCAGGAAGTTGAGATGACTTATTTATTGGGCTACAGTAGGGACCATGAGGAGAAATTGGGTTGGGCCTCCATTGGGCTTAAGTATCCAAGCTTAGTCCAAAGCTTATACTTATGTCCAATAATAATAATATAGTCCATTAAAATATTATTACAGCACTGTCTTTCCAATCCTAAAATTACATTTTTGGGCTCCTTCTTATTATGAGCCCGACAGTCTCCCAATGTTAAAGATATACAATGTCCATTAATTAATTAAGTTACTGACAACTTTATTAATTAATATCTCATTCGAGAGTAGTACCACTCAAACTTATTATCATGCTAGAATTAATCCACTTGCAAGATTTACATGATAAACCTTATGAGCTCCTCAAGGGGACATCATCAACCTATGTTGGACATGGATTCCTTCTACAATCAACAACACACCATATAGACGGCACTACTTCCCAACTCACTGAGTTTGTTAATTTAATACATGTAAATCTCACCCATTGATGAATCAAAGAAATATATATTGCGTTACGTGTCGAGATTATTGTATAGGGATTAAGAACACGAACATCTATAATAACTGAGATCAAGTTCTCCTATATAGACAGTACAAGTCGAACAATATCAAGCGGTCCTGCTCAATACACGCTAAGTGCACTAATGTGATTCTATAGTCAAGACAAACTAATACCAAACCACACTACAACCATCCCGATAGATAATCCCCGTCTCTCTCGATTGTGAGCATCTGTTTATACTTTATAAGAAAACTGATAATATGATCTTCCACGTGTTGTCGCACAACACATTATCTACATTATAAACTAAATGGACTTTTACACAAACATATAAATAAACAATTTATAATATGCAAAACATTTGATCATATGAATCTCATTTCAAATAAAATTATTAAAACATTATTCAATACAAAAGCTTGGCTTTTAGTATACAATCTAACAATCTCCCACTTATATTAAATGACTACACTGCCAAATCTACTGACACGCATCTAATCCCCATTCCTTCTACATGCCCATCGAACGATTTCGCTGGAAGACTCTTAGTAAAAGGATCAGCCAGGTTATTCTCTGATGCAATCTTAGCGACAACGACCTCCCCTCTTTTAATGATGTCTCGTATCAGGTGGTACTTGCGGTCAATGTGTTTACTTGCCTTATGGGCTCACGGTTTCTTCGAGTTTGCTACTACACCACTGTTATCACAATAAATTGTGATAGCTTTGGGCAAACCAGGAATCACATCCAAGTCCATTAAGAAGTTTTTGAGCCATACTGCTTCTTTAGCTGGCTCAGAGGCTGCTACATATTCAGCTTCCATGGTGGAGACCGCAATGTATTTCTGTTTTATACTCCTTCATATTATGGCTCCTCCTCCAAGAGTATACACATAACCCGAGGTGGATTTACTAGCATCCCTATCTGATTGGAAATCTGAATCAGTATAACCCAAAGGTAACAAAGTATCTACCCGGTAAATCAGAACATAATTCCTAGTCCTTCAGAGGTACTTTAAAATATGCTTTACCAAAGTCCAATGCCCTTGTCCTGGATTACTTTGATACCTACTGACCATGCCCATGGCATAACAGATATCCGATCTAGTACATAGCATAGCATACATGAGGCTTCCTACTGCCGAAGCATAAGGGAACAACTTCATTGCCTCTATTTCTTATTGTGTCTTTGGACACATCTTCTTAGATAGAGGTATTCCATGTCTGAAAGGTAGAAAACCTTTCTTAGAATCTTGCATGCTAAAACGAGTCAGGATTGTATCAATGTATGAAGCTTGGGATAAGCACAACATTCTTTTCTTGCGATCCCTTATTAATTTGATTCCAAGAATTTGTTCGGCTTCTCCTAAGTCCTTCATCTCAAACTGCTTTGATAACCATACCCTTACGCCCGACAATACTTTTACATTATTTCCAATGAGCAGAATATCATCCACGTAGAGTATAAGAAAAACCACTACATTTCTGTTACACTTTTTGTACACACATGATTCATCCGGACATTGAATAAATCTATATGACTAGATTACTTCATCAAAATGGATGTTCCATTATCTTGAAGCTTGTTTCAATCCATAAATGGACCTTTTAAGCTTGCACACAAGATGCTCTTTGTCCTTTGCAATGAATCCTTCTAGTTGCTTCATATAGATGTTTTCCTCAAGACTTCCATTCAGGAAAGCTGTCTTGACATCCATTTGTCATACCTCATAATCCATATGAGCAGCAATAGACAAAAGAATCTGGATTGACTTAAACATTGCCATGGCCACAAGCGAGAAGGTTCCCTCATAATCGATTCCTTCTTTCTGAGTATATTCTTTAGCCACAAGCCTTGCTTTAAAGGTTTCCACCTTACCATTAGATCCTCTTTTTTTTTTATAGATCCACTTGCATCCAATAGCTTTTACACCATCGGGTGGTCCTACAAGCTCCCAGACTTGATTAGAATACATAGATTCTATTTTAGATTTCATTGTGTTTTGACATAATTGAGCATCTTTATCTTGCAGTGTCTCGTAGTAATTCTATGGGTTAATTTCATGTTCACCAGGGACCAAGTCAGAAGACTCTCCTAATCTCATGAATCTATCTGGTTGTCTAACAACCCTCCCACTATGGCGAGGCTCCACAGGCAATTGTGTATCAGGTGTAACACGCGGTGTAGTGTCCTGTAGTATATCCTCTTGTACATTTGGTATTATGTTTGGTGTTTCCCCTCTTACTTCTTATAGAACAATTTTACTCTTAGGTTTGTGGTTCATTACATAATCCTCTCCCAAAAATCTAGTGTTCGTGCTAACGATCATGTTTTTGTCCTTAAGGCTATAAAATAGACCACCCCTCGTTCCTTTAGGATACCCTACAAACAGACAAACATCCATACACGATTCTAACTTATCAGTATCCGCCTTCAACACATATGCCGAAGCATCCCAAATCCGAAAGTGTTTGAGACTATGCTTTCGCTTTTTCCACAATTCGATGGGTATGGAAGCTACTGATTTAGAAGGTACTAGATTCAGGATATAAGCCACTGTACCTAAGGCATATCCCCAAAATGAGCTTGGTAATTCCGAATAACTCATCATTGATCTTACCATTTCCATAAGAGTCCTATTCCTTCTTTCTGCTATAGCATTCTGCTGGAGTACGCTCAGCGCAGACAATTAGGATTCAATTCCTTACTCCGATAAATAATTCCTAAACTCTCCCAAGAGGTATTCGCCACCACGATCAAATAGTAGTGTCTTGATATATTTTCCAAGTTGCTTTTCCACATCAGCCTTGTGCTCTTTGAATTTATCAAAGCACTCAGACTTGCAGCGCATCAAATAAATATATCCATATCTAGAATAATCATCAATGAATGTGACGAAATATTCATAACCCCCTCTTACCTGGACAGACATAGGACCACATAAATCATAATGAACCAATTCCAACAGATCCTTGGCTCTATACCCCTTTGCCTTAAAAGGCCTTTTGGTCATTTTTCCTTCCAAACAAGATAATTTTCCACTACTAATGAACTCAGAGGTCCATCAACTATCAACCTTTGAATCCTACTCAAGTTAATATGATCTAATCTTAGATGCCAAAGATATGTTTGGTTCATATTAGAAGGTTTTTTCTCTTATTAGTAGATGTATCATTCATTTCAATTTGTTGCACTGTGGGAGTAATTGAATTAAGAGTATACAAATTATCTATCAATGCACCATCATAGATAAAAATTCCATTTTTCCTTAAAACAACCTTGTCATTAAAAGAAACAGAATATCCATCCATAAAAAATTTAGAAACTGAAATTAAATTCTTTCTAAAATGAGGTACATAAAGACAATTCCTCAAAACAAGAGTTTTATATTGAAAGATAAATAGACGTTTCCCACTACAACAACCACTACTATAAAATTATTAAAACATTGTTCAATACAAAAGCTTAGCTTTTAGTATACAATCTAACACATCACCCATTCACCTGAAACAGAACTAGAACAGATAGACAAGGCTTCCATAAAATTAGAATAAGAATTACTTTGGTTTTACATCACCTGGTTTGCATGAGGTTTCTAACTCCCTCCTATTTTAGCTATCTGTTTTGCCACCATTGCCTGCCACTTGCGACATTGCTTCTTGTAATGACCAGGTTTGTTATAATGAAAGCAATTATTGCTATCATCATTAGCTGATGTACTCTGATCCTTCTACTCTTGTTTCTTCTCATTTGCACCTCCCTTCTTGTTGTTTTTATTCCACTGGTTTTGTTTCTTTACCATCAAACCATCACCAGCAATCTGAGCATCAGAGTTCTTCTGATGTTCCTTTGATTTTAATGCCGTCTGCACTTGATCCAGTGTGATCGAATCCTTGTTGCCATACATCAAGATATCTTTGAAATTCTCCAAAGACTTAAGAAGGGCATAAAGTAATATCAAGGCATTGTCTTCATCTTCAGGAACAACATCTATGTTCTCAAGATCTCCAATGATTTTGTTGAAATCATCAAGCTATACAAGTAATGGCTTGTCTTCAGTCATCTTAAACGAGTACAGCTTCTGCTTTACATATAGGTGGTTTGCTAGACTCTTCAACATGTAATGATCCTCAAGTTTCTTCCAAACCCCCCTTGTAGTGGCTTTCTTTGAAACTTCTTTTAGAGCTTTATCTCCAAGACATAGTATAATCACACTACGAGCCTTCGATTGTGATTCTTGATCTGCTGCGTTTGCAACCGCATCAACTGCAGCAACCTGGTTCACTGGTAATGGCTTAAAGGCATCAGACAGCCCTTGTTGAATAAAGATTTCTCCGAGAATTTCTCAATATCAAACTTTGTCGTAACCATGGTGATCACCTTCTTCAAACAGTCATTTGTGGCTTACCTTCCCACTGACGGCGCCAATTGTTCTGAATTATGTGCAAGTATTCAAACTTAGCAAAAACTTTTTGCCTGAAAGCACACACACACACTTATACTGATTGTTTGATGAATAAAAGAAAACTTAGAACACCAAGAATTATAGTGGTTCGGCAATTGCCTACGTCTACTCCTAAGGAAGAAGAGATCTTATTGATTAGGGTTATGACGTTGAAGAATGAATACAACTTACATATATATATATATCTCAACTTATGATATATATGGATAATATATGATATGATCTGCAGAATCTTGCATATCATATATATGATCACAACCTTGCTTGCAAAGAAAGTTGTCCACCAACACCCGGACCTATGATTGCCTCAGCCCATGGCCCATTCTTGCATCAAAACTTACGTGTGCATTACTGACCTTACACGCATGAACCATGCATCGAGCATAGCCATGCAAGTGTGTACTTCTCTCAACAGAATTGATATTATATATTAGCACGAGTGTCTTATATTTGATATATTTGAGAACAATGTGCACTTGAGGTGTTTTATTGTGTTTTAGGTGGAAAAAGGACCAAAAGTGCAAAGTTGGAGAAAAAGTGCAATTTGTGCAAGGATTCTGAAAATTGCACGACCAACTTGTGTAATTTTTCTGTGTTCGTGTGAAGCTTTGAATTGGAAGTGTGATAATGGTTGGAAAGCCACAGAAGATAGGGTTTTTTAGACCTAAAGAACACCTCAATCAGATTCAAAATGAGAAAGTTAAGAACAAAGTGGTAACATCGTGCAAGCTGTGCTGAACAGAACGGCTATGCCACGTTTCATGACTTGTTATACACACAAATATTAGAGTTTCTATGAGTTCTTTATATGTTTAGAAAGCCAATGAAAAGAGGATCGGATGAGCTAAAGAATTACTCAAATCAGAGCTTGGATGTGGGAGTTATGTATGAAACGGTGAGACTGCGCAAGCTTGTTCGACCAAGGAGATCCGTTCGACTAGAATCTGCATGGTCGAATAGAAGAGGTCAAGTCAAATAGAATGTGTTCCGACTTACAGAAAGGTTGTTTGACCACCATTCTTCCAGGAGGTCTTGTTCAACTAAAATTGGTATGGTCGAATGGCTGATTTTGACGGGATTTACACCTCCAGTGTGTGCATTTTTGTGTTTTCAAAGAAAAAGCCCATCCAAGGTCCATATGGAGAGCTCACAAGTATAAAAGGAGATGTAGATCACATTATTAAGGAATTAGATTAGATTGGCACAACAACACAATCATCCAACACCCCACAAGGGGTGATCACCCCCCAACTATCATTCACATCCTTTCCTCCATCCATCCATCACTGTGAAGATTCGTTCGTAGAATCAAGAGGAGAACCAAGAGGAGGATTCAAGACAGAGAAGGACGCGACGACTACCACATCTAGGTTTTCCTTCATTTCCAATTTATCTTATATTTTTTGGACATATGGGTAAGATCTATCCAACCCCCATGAACGTTCTTCGAAACGTCATGGGCTAGAACTATTTTTTTTTGGTAAATGTAGGGCTTTGAAGGTTTTATGAATTAATTAAACTCTCTTGTGTGTACTCCGTACAACACTACTTGTGGATTGATTTTATATATGATGTGCTCTCTTAATCCATATTCATGGTCGTTTTGCGCATCTTCAATTGGTATACAGAGTCTGAATATATATCTTGGTTGTAGATTGAGTGGGTTCTGTTAGATTTGTATACTAAAAGCCTTGCTTTTGTATTGAACAATGTAATAACGATTTTATTTGAAATGAGAATCATATGATCAAACTGTTTTGCATATTATAAATTATTTATTTATATGTTTGTGCAGAAGTCCATTTACTTTATACTGTAGATAATATGTTGTGTGACAACACGCGGAAGATCATATTATCAGTTTCCTTATAAAGTATAAACAGATGCTCATAACCGAGATAGACGGGGACTATCTATCGGTGTGGTTGTAGTGTGGTTTGGTATTAGATTGACTTGACTATAGAACCACATTAGTACACTGCTTTGTGTATTGAGTAGGACCATCTGAGATCGTTCGACTTGTATTGTCTATATAGAAGAACTTGATCTCTGTTATTATGGATGTTCGTGCTCTTAATCCCTATACAATAACTTCGACACGTAAGGCAGTATATATTTCTTTAATTCATCAATGGGTGAGATTTAAATGTATTAAATCAACAAACTCGGTGAGTTGGGAAGTAGTGCTGTCTCTATGGTGTGCTGTTGATTGTAGAAGGAATCCATATCCGATATAGGTTGATGATGTCCCCTTGAGGAGCTCATAAGGTTTATCATGTAAATCTTGCAAGTGGATTAATTTCCAGCATGATAATAAGATTGAGTGGTACTACTCTCGGATGAGATATTAATTAATTTGAGTTGTCAGTAACTTAATTAATTAATGGGCATTGTATATCTTAAACATGGGGAGACTATCGGGCTCATTATAAGAAGGAGCCCAGAACGTAATTTTGGGATTGGATGGGTAGTGCAATAATAATATTTTAGTGGACTATATTATTATTATTGGATTTAATTAAAAGCTTTGGGCTAAGATTGGTTAATTAAATCTGATTGAGGCCCAGCCCAATTTCTCCTCCTGGTCCCTGCAGTAGCCCAAGTATATAAGTTATCTCAGTTCCTAATAACCTAAGTCTGCGTCACTTACGTAGAGAACAGATTAGGAGCAGATTGAGAACTCTCTGGGGATTGTTGACCACACAACACTAGAGAGTTGACTTTGGGACTACTGTAGAAGATCAGAGGTGTTCTTCACAGATCATCATCCTCTACACCAATCCAGAAGACAGGTAATTGTTTTATGCTTCCGCTGTATCTGATTATCTATTTTTCTTATTGAATCGCGTTCACCATAAGATCCAATTGCCAATAATTGGTATCAGAGCAAGGTTTCTTGGTGAAACGTGATTTGTAAGGATAAGTTTTTGTGATTATTTGATTAATTGTTTTAATCTGGCTTTAATCACATGTTAATTGAGCATTCCGTGTGTTCCTTATCAAGAAAGATTGGCTGTGTGTTTGAGATTGGATGTGTGTCATACATTCATGTGAATGGTGTGTTTTTTTGTTGACTGTATACACTGTACACACATATTTCATACAAGACAAACTGTCTTTCTTTTGTCTACATCACACACGCGCACCCTGTCGATGGGTGTTCTTCCCGGCGGCGCGTGGTCATCTAACGAGGAGGCGGAGTCTGGGCGGCGCCGACTATCGACGACTGGTGGCTTTGGCCCGACCAGTTTTGTCACGGTTGCGCTGCACAGGCGAGAGGTATCGACTGATATGACTGGCGGCGGCGAGTGGTGATTCGATGGCAGCGCGGCGGCGATGACTCCAAGGCGAGGCGTGTCTGGGCGACGCGTCAGCGTAACCTAGAGCCTCACCAACTGTTGGCAGCAGCGGTGAGTGCAGTGGTGGTCGGCGTCAACATTGTCGGCGACAGCCACAGAGCATGCTTCTGGATTGCCGTCGCACGACTGCAAGGCAGCAGTGATGAATCCAGATGGATTGTATCTCGGTAGGGTGACGGCACTCATGCCGAGAGCAGCGCCCCGAATCACGGTGAATTCGAAGCAGGCGGGCGGCGGTGGCTGAGGGAGCAGTGTTCCAGGTGGATTGTCAGAGACGTGCGCCGAAGACGACTCAATGGACATGAACCAGTGCAATTTTGGACAGCGGCCGTGATTCCTACCGGCAGGCGGCTGCACAGCGGTGATCAGATCGGCGCGGATCTGGTGGCTGGTGATAGTTGGGCGGCGGAATCGAGGCGGCGGCGCTGAAGGGATGCACAGCCACTGGTGGTGCGATGGTAATTCTTCACGGTTGGGAGCTGCTCGGTGGCGGACTAATGGCGAAATTCCAGTGGACTGTTGGCGGCATCGCCGGCGGCAGTGGCGCCTGGTTGCGCCGGTGATCCCTGCAGGATGAAGAGAAGGCGGGCGGCTGCTGTTCCTAGGGCTTCACCTTTCATTGGGCTGCTTTTGGGCTTATTTTAATTAAGTGTTGTTGGGCCTGTTTTTTAATTTTTTGAGGTTTGGGCTTCATGGATGGTATTTAATTATTTGTGCATCTGGGCCCATTTTTGTTTAATTGTTTGTGGTGTTGGGCCATGATTTGTATTGGGCTTGTTCCAAGGAAATAAAATTGGCTGGGTAAATGGGCATTAGCTGCTCATTTTATGCTAATTATGTTTGGATAGCTGGGCCCATTATTGATCCAACTTTATTATGCAATTAATTATTATATATAATTGATTTAATTGTTTTTTTCTTGACAATTAATTGTTATATATGTGAAAGACATGTTCTATGTGATTTATTTAATTTTAAATTACTTTAATAGAAGCATGCTAGGTTGTATATTTTATTATGAAATATTATATGCATATTAAAAACCCTCGGTGTTTAAATAACTAAGTGGGAGAGGGGATTGGTAATAAATTCCCGCGGCCTCCATTATTGGTTCGTAAGTGATGTGAATAAACTTGTGTGTTGGCATAGACCTTCCTCCCCATCGGATGAGTTTATTCACGGATCACTGGTACGAACTTCTTTATGATAATCGTAGGAAGTTATCCGAGTGCGTGTGTACTTCTCCATCTGTAAGGCACACAAACTTGGGCCGCGGACTTGGGATTAAATAATGTTGTACACTTAGGTGTAAATAATAAGTATCCTCCCCATCAGAGTCACTACTGTTATTTGCATGGCTAAATAGAAACCGACTATTAATTATTTTGTCATAAAGTTAGGTTGACAAATGAAATTATTGGGTAAAACCTTCTCTTGTAAATGTTCGGGTTTGTATACGTCTACACTATCGTGGCATGCAAATCCACGGTGTTTGAGATGTTGGTGAATTTTATTTTATATTATTTTGAGGGATTCAATATAAATTGATAAATTTGAAGAGTTTGATCTGTTTATTTAATTTATGATTCTCAGGATTTTCAAATGGCACTCAACTCACTTTCTGTAATACTTAAAGAGCATAAACTTACTGGCACAAACTATGTTGACTGGAAGCGAAACATGGACATTGTTTTAACTGCTGAAGACTATATCTTTGTTCTCACTGAGGAATGTCCTCCGGCACCTACTGATGACTCTACTGAAGAGCAAAGAGTTGCTTATAATAAGTGGGTCAAAGCTGATAGGATGGCTAAGTGTTACATTTTGGCTTCAATGTCAAATGTACTACAGACTCAGCATCAAGCTATGGAGACCGCCTATGATATGATGCATAATCTTAGGGAACTCTTCGGACATCAGAGTCGTCCTGCTAGGTCGAAGGGCATGTCGGTCTTAATGAACACCAAAATGGCTGAGGGCACTCCCGTAAGGGAACATGTCCTTAGGATGATGGGCCAACTCAACGAGTTGGAAGTTCTTGGAGCTAAAATCGATGGGGAAACTTAGGTCGATATCATACTCCAAAGCTTGCCTAGGAGTTTTGAGCAGTTTTTCCTGAACTATGGTATGAACAAACGTATGAATACGTTGGCGGAACTTCTGACAGAACTTGTGATGGCAGAAGAACTGTTTCGTAGACCTCCTCAGGTTCATGTTGCTGAAAATGCTCCTCATCCTAGGCCAAAAGGCAGTAAGAAGAAGAAGAAGCAAGGAAATTCAGCACCAGTGAATCAAGTGAAAGCAAAGACTGGTGCGGTCAAGAAGCCTAAAGGCAAGTGCTTCAAATGCTAGCAGCCGGGACACTACAAGGCAGACTGCCCTCTTCTGAAGGGGAACAGGAATGGTAAGTCTTATATACTAGTTGTTGAATCTTGTTTAACAGTTGTATCTGCTAACACTTGGTGTGTAGATACGGGAGCCACTGACCATGTCTGCAATTCTTTGCAGGGATTCCACCAAACCCGACAGCTTAGTGATGGTGAGATTTCCATACTCATGGGGAATGCTACGAGAGTAGCAGCTGTTGCAGTGGGAGACGTCTATTTATTTTTTAATAAGAATAAAACTCTTGTTTTGAGGAATTGTCTTTATGTACCTAATTTTAGAAAGAATTAAATTTCGGTTTCTAAATTATTTATGGATGGTTATTCTGTTTCTTTTAATGACAAGGTTGTTTTAAGAAAGAATGGAATTTTTATCTGTGATGGTACATTGATAGATAACTTGTATACTCTTAATCCAATTTCTCCCACAGTGCAACAAATTGAAGCGAATGATACATCTACTAATAAGAGAAAAGAACCTTCTAAAATGAACCAAACATATCTTTGGCATCTAAGACTATGTCATATTAACTTGAGTAGGATTCAAAGGTTGATAGCTGATGGACCTCTGAGTTCATTAGTAGTGGAAAATTATCCAACTTGTGAATCCTGCTTGGAAGAAAAAATGACAAAAAGGCCTTTCAAGGCAAAGGGGTATAGAGCCAAGGATTTGTTGGAATTGGTTCATTCTGATTTATGTGGTCCTATGTATGTCCAGGAAAGAGATGGTTATGAATATTTTGTCACTTTTATTGATGATTATTTTAGATACGGGTATATTTATTTGATGCGCCGCAAGTCTGAGTGCTTTGATAAATTCAAAGAGTACAAGGCTGATGTGGAAAAGCAACTTGGAAAATATATCAAGACACTACGATCTGATCGTGGTGGCGAATACCTCTTGGGAGAGTTTAGGAATTATTTATCAGAAAATGGGATTGAATCCCAATTGTCTGCACCGGGCACACCCCAGCAGAATGGTGTAGCGGAAAGAAAGAATAGGACTCTTATAGAAATGGTAAGATCAATGATGAGTTATTTGAAATTATCAAATTCGTTCTGGGGACACGCCTTAGAAACAGCAGCTTACATTTTAAACTTAGTACCTTCTAAATCGGTAGCCTCCACACCCACAGAACTGTGGACCGGGTGAAAGCCTAGTCTGAAACATGTTCGAATTTGGGGTGCTCCGGCACATGTGTTAAGGGCGGATGCTGATAAGTTAGAATCACGTACTGAAGTTTGTCTGTTTATAGGATATCCTAGAGGAACGAAAGGTGGTTTGTTCTATAATCCAAAAGACCAAAAGGTGATCATGAGTACGAACGCTAGATTTTTGGAAGAGGATCATATAATGGATCACAAACCTATGAGTAAAATTGTTCTAGAAGAAGTTAGTGGGGAAACACCAAACATTATACCAAATGTGCAAGAGGATATACCACAGGACACTGCACCGCGTGCCACACCTGATACACAATTACCTGCAGAGCCTCGTCGTAGTGGGAGGGTTGTGAGACAACCGGATAGATTCATGGGATTGGGAGAGTCTTCTGACTTGATCCCGGGTGAACATGAAATCGACCCATGGAATTACAACGAGGCACTGCAAGATAAAGATGCTCTATTATGGCAAAACGGAATGAAATCTGAGATAGAATCCATGTGTTATAATCAAGTCTGGGAGCTTATAGAACCACCTAATGGTGTAAAAGCTGTTGGATGCAAGTGGATCTATAAGAGAAAAAGAGGATCTGATGGTAAGGTGAAAACCTTTCAATCAAGGCTTGTGGCTAAAGGATATACTCAGAAAGAAGGAATCGATTATGAGGAAACCTTCTCGCCCGTGGCCATGCTTAAGTCGATCCGGATTCTTTTTTCTATTGCTGCTCATATGGATTATGAGGTATGGCAGATGGATGTCAAGACAACTTTCCTGAATGGAAGTCTTGAGGAAAACATCTATATGAAGCAACCAGAGGGTTTCATTGCAAAGGGCGAAGAGCATCTTGTGTGTAAGCTTAAAAGGTCCATTTATGGATTGAAACAAGCTTCAAGATCATGGAACATCCGTTTTGATGAAGTAATCCAGTCATATGAATTTATTCAATGTCCGGATGAATCATGTGTATACAAGAAGTGTGACGGAAACGTAGTGGTATTTCTTGTACTCTACGTAGATGATATTCTGCTCATTGGAAATAATATAAAGGTATTGTCGGGCGTAAGGGTATGGCTGTCCAAGCAGTTTGAGATGAAGGACTTGGGAGAGGCCGGACACATTCTTGGGATCAAATTAATAAGGGATCACAAGAAAAGAATGTTATGCTTATCCCAAGCTTCATATATTAATACAATCATGACTCATTTTAGCATGCAAGATTCCAAGAAAGGTTTTCTACCTTTCAGACATGGAATACCTCTATCTAAGGAAATGTGTCCTAAGACACAACATGAAATAGAGGCAATGAAGCTGGTCCCTTATGCTTCGGCAGTAGGAAGCCTCATGTATGCTATGTTATGTATGAGACCGGATATCTGTTATGCCGTGGGCATGGTCAGCAGGTATCAAAGTAATCCAGGATAAGGACATTGGACTGCGGTAAAGCATATTTTGAAGTACCTGCGAAGGACTAGGGATTATGTGCTGGTTTACCGGGCAGATACTTTGTTACCTTTGGGTTATACTGATTCGGATTTCTAGTCAGATAGGGATGCTAGTAAATCCACCTTGGGTTATGTGTATACTCTTGGAGGAGGAGCCGTAATATGGAGGAGTGTAAAGCAGAAATGCGTTGCGGACTCTACCATGGAAGCTGAATATGTAGCAGCCTCTGAGGAAGCTAAAGAAGCAGTATGGCTCAGGAAATTCTTAATGGACTTGGATGTAATTTCTGGTTTGCCCAAAGTAATCACAATTTATTGTGATAACAGTGGTGCAGTAGCAAACTCGAAGGAACTACGAGCCCATAAGGTAAGTAAACACATTGAGCGCAAGTACCACTTGATACGAGACATCGTTAAAAGAGGGGAAGTCATTGTTGCTAAGATAGCATCTGAGGATAACCTAGCTGATCCTTTTACTAAGAGCCTTCCAGCGAAAGCGTTCGATGGGCATGTAGAAGGAATAGGGATTAGATGCGTGTCAGCAGATAAGGCAGCGTAGTCTTTTAGTATAAGTGGGAGATTGTTAGATTTGTATACTAAAAGCCTTGCTTTTGTATTGAACAATGTAATAACGATTTTATTTGAAATGAGAATCATATGATCAAACTGTTTTGCATATTATAAATTATTTATTTATATGTTTGTGCAAAAGTCCATTTACTTTATACTGTAGATAATATGTTGTGCGACAACACGCTGAAGATCATATTATCAGTTTCCTTATAAAGTATAAACATATGCTCACAACCGAGATAGACGGGGACTATCTATCGGTATGGTTGTAGTGTGGTTTGATATTAGTTTGTCTTGAGTATAGAACCACATTAGTACACTGCTTTGTGTATTGAGTAGGACCGTGTGAGATCGTTCGACTTGTACTGTCTATATAGAAGAACTTGATCTCTGTTATTATGGATGTTTGTGCTCTTAATCCCTATACAATAACCTCGACACGTAAGGCAATATATATTTCTTTGATTCATCAATGGGTGAGATTTAAATGTATTAAATCAACAAACTCGGTGAGTTGGGAAGTAGTGTTGTCTCTATGGTGTGCTGTAGATTGTAGAAGGAATCCATGTCCGATATAGGTTGATGATGTCCCCTTGAGGAGCTCATAAGGTTTATCATGTAAATCTTGCAAGTGGGTTAATTTCCGGCATGATAATAAGGTTGAGTGGTACTACTCTCGGATGAGATATTAATTAATTTGAGTTGTCAGTAACTTAATTAATTAATGGGCATTGCATATCTTAAACATGGGGAGACTATCGGGCTCATTATAAGAAGGAGCCCAGAACATAATTTTGGGATTGGATGGGTAGTGCAATAATAATATTTTAGTGGACTATATTATTATTATCGGATTTAATTAAAAGCTTTGGGCTAAGCTTGGTTAATTAAATCTGATTGAGGCCCATCCCAATTTCTCCTCCTGGTCCCTGCAGTAGCCCAAGTATATAAGTTATCTCAGTTCCTAATAACCTTAGTCTGCGCCACTTACGTAGAGAACAGATTAGGAGCAGATTGAGAACTCTCTGGGGATTGTTGACCACACAACACCAGAGAGTTGACTTTGGGACATACTGTAGAAGATCAGAGGTGTTCTTCACAGATCATCATCCTCTACACCAATCCAGAAGACAGGTAATTGTTTTATGCTTCCGCTGTATCTGATTATCTGTTTTTCTTATTGAATCGCGTTCACCATAAGATCCAATTGCCAACAGGTTCACCGCTGAACAGGATTCCATATTATGATTCTAAGTGAGAGGACTCCAAAGCTTCATTAGAACTATCATATATGAATGTTTATTAAATGAATTGAATTCGGGTTAGTAAGCAGGATAAAGAGGGTAATTTTATTGTACCTATAAAGGGAGAACATATCGGGTTAGGTTCCAGACATGGAAAATAATTAATACTGATAGTACCTAGAAAGGGATGTGAAATTACGTCTCTTGCTTTGAGGTTATTCACACGTATTACACGCATATTTACTTGTGTCTATAGCGTAGATTTGCATAGTTTAGTGATGCGTCCATAGTCCACAAGGCAGAGTCGGCCTGCACTTGAGAGGGAAGTTAAGTAGTAAAACTGGATTACCCTAGAGCTACCTATTCTCCTCCTTGATCAATTTTCATATTCTTCTAGTGCTATTTTATTTTATTTGTTATTTAATTTTAGTGTTTTAGTAGTTAATAATTCCGTACATCAACCTTATTACCACAATTCATCTTAATTAATTTAGTAAATAATTAAAGTGATAATATTCCATCCTTTAGGCTCGATAATTTAACTTGGTCGCTTGCTTAAGCTGCAACTGATATCCTTCATACTTGGGGATTAATTTTGCATGCAAAGAAAACACGTATCAAGTTTTTGGCGATGTTGCCGGGGACGACTGTTATTATTAGTTTATTAATTTTTCTGAGGTACTTGTGCACTAAGAAAATGAGAGGAAGGAAAGGAACGAATAACACACTGTGCTAAACATGGCCGGATCAAGGCAGAATCTGGATAATGTTGTCATACATGAAATTTTCACGAACTATGGTTTTGGCAAAATGGGGTTGATAGAAGGAAGGGAGAAGATGATGATTTTGAGATACATCCCGCTCTTATTAACATGGTAGAGAAGAATCCCTTTTTTAGAGGGTGTTTTGAAGATCCATATCAGCATCTCAGATGATTTCTTGGTTATGCGAACACTCAAAAGGGTGCTGGAGCTAATGAAAATGCTAGGCGGATTGCCCTATTCAAGTTCTCTTTAATTGATAAGGCATAAGATTGGTATGAGACTTTTGATACCACAGATTGTACTACATGGGACCAACTACAACAGAAGTTCTTAGAGAGATACATTCCACCCTTAAGGATTTTATGAATGAGGCAAGACATCACCCAATTTATTGTGAATCAGGGAGAGAAATTTTATGAGGCATGGGACAGGTTTAAAGATATGCTCAGGAGGCGCCCACAGCATGGAATGTCTAAGGCTCAATACCTAAGTATCTTCTACTATGGATTGAATTGTGAGTCACGTATTCTTATTGATGCATTTTCAAGGGGAGCACTATTATCTAAGACAGCACTTGAAGCAGAAAAGTTATTTGAAGACATCTCTATGAATTTATGCGACTAGCCTATGGAAAGAGTAAGAGGACCATATGTACTTGGCAAGGTAGCGCAGGTTGAACATCAAGTAGTGAAGCCAAATAAGGATGATGAGAACATCTCTAGCTTAGCTAACATCAATAAGCTACAAGAATTCCAACAGATGCACATTACACAGTTGACACAAAGGTGGCCTAGTATGAAGCAGCACGAAGTGAGGATTGTTGAAGATACATTCGATCGATACATGGCAGGGAATGATGAGAGGGTTGAACACATTGAAGCTAGTGTGAATGCTAGTCGTGTAGATTTCTCAAAGCAATTGAAAGACCTGACTTTGATTATGGGGCATATGGCCGGAAACATGAATCAATTGACACAAAAATTGGAGAATAAAGCCATCACATTAAGGTCTGAGATGTAATACGAAGGTTCGATGAAGCCAGTGAGCGAAAATGATGAAAACAGGAGCACACGTACTATTCGACCAACACCACCTCATTCGACCAGACCTGATGGTCGAACTGAGGTCGAACAACTTTTGAAATAATAAAATCCCAATGCTCTATTTTAAGCCCCTCCGTTCGACTAAGTCACCCTTGTTTGACCAGATCAATCTGGTCGAACAATGGTCGAATAGGCACCTGTGGAGAGGAAGGATCGCGTTCAGATTATAGGGTCCTCATTCGACCTAAAACATACCGTTTGATTATAGTATTCTGGATGAACTATGGTCTAACTAGCAGTAAATAGACTGATACAGCTTACAGAGCTCTCGTTCGACCACACCCATATTGTTTGACCAGACCACTCTCGTTTGGATACTGAATGCTACACCTGTTATTCAGAACACTCCAGAGCCATCCTCAGAGTAGAATAATGAGTTTATAGTAGAGAAGAAGTAGGAAAGAGCACAGAGATTGAGAGCCGAGAAGCTAAGACTGCAGATCGACGATGAAGATGTGGTTTTCTCTCTTTATCAAGCAATGAAGATGCTCATGGAAACTCAATCTTGCAAGAGCATAGATATGGTTTCTAACTTGTTTAATTTTGATTTAAATAAGGCAGATGATTCTGAATTTGAGTGGAAGATTGACAAGGAGGTGTCTAGACAGCCATAAGAGGCAGGAAAGACTGAGTATTATATTTTTGTAACCAAGAAAGGTGAGGATGCTAGATGACCACCATCTGATCCAGTAGTTCAAAAATTGGTATACCGTCGTGACTCTCTGACATTAAATATGAGCTCCTGTTGGGGGCTTGCACTTCCATTTTATTGGTTTATTATTTCTTTCGTGTGAGTGAGGAGTTATTATATTAAGGTGCTCATGTTTCGACAATTAAATCTTTTAAAACTTAGTTTCGATGTTTTTACTAAGTTTGGGGGGGTGTGATGTACTTATCAAGTCTTATGAGCACCAAGGATATAATCTTTTCTTTTGTTGGTCGTTTATTTATTACGGGGTTGGTTTTTTTACAGCATATTAATATTTTAATCGGTGTTGATAGGTCAATTTTTTGCAACTTACCTAATGTATAGTGTGTTGTGTTGGTGTTTCTAGTGTGTGGAATTGATTAGATAGTCAATTGAGTCTTTTTTATAATTCTCCTATTTTATTATTGATAAATTCTGTGATGATGAGTGTGCTTGAGCTTTGATGGTAGAAAAAGGTAAAAGATTGGCAAGACGAGTTCTATGCTGAGGCTCTGACCTAACCGAGTTGAACAACTCGAGGAACTCGTGAACATTTTGAAGAAGAAAAGAATCAGGTGCCCTCGTTTCTTTATTCTAATTTTTATATGTGCTTTAAATTTATAAGTGTGGAAGGATTGAGTTTGGTTTTGGTGATCCACATATGAGCTTATGTTGTTTTAAATTATGCCTGAAATTTATATGCTTTTGAAACTGATTAAGGAAGTGTACTTGAGTTATATAGTGGTATGAAGTTCTGTGTGTATTTGTGAGATATTACTTATCATGAGAAGTGCTCTGTTACTTGTTAAAAATCCATGTGAGGTTTTGAGCCTCGTTGATCATGATACATATTCACATGATAATTCTTTTCTAGTGAGTATCGTTCTTGTGTGTGTATTCTAGAACTTGCCTTGAGTTTCCTTGAATATTCGAGATTAGTCTAGCGGATTATGGAAATGATATTAGGCTATCTTTGAATAGCCAATATTTTCTCATATACTTTACCTGAATTCATTATATCCCTTGTCAGCCTGTTTGAGCCTTTTTAAATCCATTCTTTTGATAGCCAATAAAGCTTAATTGAAGAAAGTGGCTATTTGAGGGATGATAAGAATGATGTAGGAAGATTTTTAAGGATTAAAAGGAAAATTCCCGGGGCAGTGCTTAATCATAGAGTGTTGAGTGAAATTGATATCCGATGTGAGGCTTGGACCAAAAAGGGACTATATTACACTTTATTCTCTTGTTATTGAACTTGTTAATACTTTTTGCATGTTATAAGTTTAATGTTGTAGGATGACTTAGCATAAGTTGTGGTTCTTATTGCTATCGATGTGTTACTGCTTATGTTCGTTAGGTTTTTCTCTAGGTGATAATTCCCCCTCTCGTTTTCTCATTTTCGTTGCTCGAGGACGAGTAACACTTTAAGTTTGGGGGTTGATCGGTGTCCTTTTCACCTAGATTTTAGTGTCTTTTATGATATTTTTCTTATGTGTTTTTATTCATTTTGTATACCATTTGGTGGTGTTATATAAAGATATGGAAATTTGTGCTTTGAAATGATAAATGTGTGATTCTCATGATTAAGTGTCTTAAATTGTACGACATTTGTAAATATTTAGAGAATTGGAACTTTGGTTTATTTTGTGTAATTATCAGGCATAAATGGATTCTAGAAATGAAGAGGAAGATGTTGGAAAAAGCAGATCTCAATTCGGAGTTAAAACGCAGTAGAACGAGCCAAAACAGTGAAGCAGCGCGAAGCTGTCACAAAAATTCGACCCTTGCACAAAAATTCAATCGAATTTTTGTGAATTTTTAGGAAAAACAGGGGCGAAACAGAGCAACGAAGGATGAGCACACTGACATAAAAATTCCACCGTGCTCACGAAAATTCGATCAAATTTTTCTACTGATTTGCAAAAAAATTAGACAACACTCACAAATATTTAGTGGAATTTTTGTGAAAACCACCACCTGTGAAAAAAATAGTTTTAATTCCCTTTTTGGCTGCTTTTTCTCCAAGTTTTGAGAGGATTAGGGCTTCAATTGGGACACACACATCACACACCATTTTCTCCATTTTACAACATCATCTTCATCCATTCTTCATCCATCCATCTACACTTGATCTCCTCCTTCTAATTCACCATCCAAGTGATCAAGGAAGCAAGGGAGAGTGAGATCACAAGAAGAAGAAGAATATCTCCATTGAAGACCTTCAAAGGGGAATCTAATTATAATTTTGTGACTTTCTTTATAGTCGATCACGGTTTGTCAAGATTTTAATGTGTATGTTGAATTTCTTGTGACTATGAGAGGCTAATCTCCTTTGTGAGATTAGCTCCATGATTGGTGTTAGATAATTTAGTTTTTATGTAAATTGATTTTAATCTTGAATGGGCTTTGTGTTATTTCTATCATTGATTGTTAATTGCTTGATGTATATGATTCATTCGTGTGATTAATTGTCATAGGCATGTGATTAGATTGGTAAATCAATTACATGATTAGGATAGTTCATTGAATCATTTCATCATACACTTTATGTGCATTAATTTAGAATGAGATAGGTCATCCTTCTAGATTTAGAACCCTTTGATAGAACATTTGATTAGCTTAATCGTGAGATTAGTTGATTAGATTAGGAGACCCAAGCAATTAGTGAATTCATATTACCTTAAAAGGGAATATTACCTATGATTTAGTACCTTGTTAGGAAACTCGTAGAATAATTAGTACCTAGTGGGAGGTGTTCACTTTCGTCTTGATTCTGTGCGCGTTTAGGAGCCTTATTGAGGGCCAACAACCTATACATCTTGGTAGAGAGTTTAGGTGGAATTAGTGATCGCTCATATGCCTTGTCCATGATAGAATATAATTAATTGTATGATTACTTTGTTATCTATGCCATGATTGTTGTTAATCTCATCCTTGCATCACTTGGAACCCATTTATCTTTGCATTCATTTTATCTTTATTTCTTGCATTAGTTTAATTGCATTTATTTGCATCTATCCTCCTATTCCGTCGTCCTTATAAAATCATGATAAACTTGAGATCGCTTAAACTCTAGTGCCTTCCTCCCTGTGGTTCGATAAATTCTTTAATTGGTCATTCCGACTACAATCCGACTAATCAAATGGCGCCATTGCCGGGAGATAACAGTCGCTAGTAGTTTGACGAAGGATTGTTTAGAATGGTCTTAATAAGGACATTTATTTTTATTTTTGCATCTTACTTGGCTTTAGAAAATTTTGTTCAAATTTTTCTTTCTCTTGTAGGTGCATACCTTGAAAAGAAAGAAGAAAGAGAACAAGTCCAAAAAAAAATGAGCTACATTGATATTCTTCGAGATATGGTGAATAGAAGTGCTCATCCCACTATGAACACACAAGAAATTTTTCAAGGATTTCAAATGCCAAATTGTGAGCCTAATTTGCAATCGAATTTTAGATTACAAGTGCCTAATATACAATTCCAACAAGCTTATGGAGATTTTGAAGTTTCTCATCAAATACGTCAACAAGTATACCCTCAAGGTGTGGATGATGTTTTTCAAGGAAATTTTTCTAGAAATCAGGAAGGAAATCAACCACAACTTTGGAGAGATTTTCAAGACTCCAACACCTCTTATTCCGCCTAATGTGACTACAAAGATTTGTTTGAAATGATGATGGAACATTTGGAAAATAGGATGGAGCACATGAAGGAGGCGAAGAAGTATAATGAAGCGTGGAAGGATCATATGAGAATTTGGTGTGAAATGGTGACAAATAAAATCGTAGCATACGGTGCTAGATTTGATTCCATTGAACACCAAGTAACTCAAGTTGTGTCCATCGTGGAAAGACTTCAAGAAGAGAACAACAAGCCTTCTACCTCCATAACAAAGAGTGAATGCATGGTCGTTAAGGATAGAAAAGAGGCTAGTCTGGAGGTTGATGAGGTTATGAAGGAGAAGAGAGAAAGAGTTCCTAAGTGGGTGAAAGCCAAAGAGTTGAAAGAAAAGTTGAAGGGGGAATTTGAAAGATTTGTTGAGTCTCTTGAAGTGATGGTTGAGAAAGTAAAGCATCAAAACCAAGAAGAGATTCATGCCCTTATGGAAGAAAATGAGCCTTCGGAAACTAAGATCATGGATTCTACTCCCCACAAGCCAAAACCTTCTCATTCTATTGAAATTTCAAACTCTCTTAAGAACTTCCATGATTTTATTGATAAAAATTTGTTTGGTGATTGTAGGAAAAAGGTTGCAATAGGGCATCCACACTTGTTAATGCCTGAATTCTTACCAGGGGATGTGGTTGAAGTTCAAAATGCATATAAAGCCCCATGGAAAAAGTGGAACATGTGAAAAGGGCCATTCCTTGTGAAGAACGCCTTAGGAGAACAATTGCTTGAATTGTTCAACAAGAAAGGACATGTTCTTGTGGTTAAACGGGAGAGCACAAGGCACTACTTCAAGAAGTAACATATGACAGTACCTAAGGACTATTCTAGACCACCATGAGCTTGACAATATCGTCCGGCTTGAAGACGTTAAACTTAGTGCTAGATGGGAGGCAACCCATCATTATCTTTATTGCTTTATTTAGTGCTTTCAATAAGGATTGTGGATTTGATATTATTTTATTTTTTTTGGCATGTAGGCTCGTGAGGAAGATATTGAAGATACAAGAAGTGCTTGATTTGAAGTGTGTAGGTACGCCACATGACTTTTTGCAAACTTAACTCAAAACTCTTATTTCAATTTAAGTTTGGGGGGATATGGTGTGGTGTGACATACTTTTTCTTGAAGGCATATACTTTTCGTATTTTTGGGCTAATTTTAAAATTTTTCTCATGAGTACGAGTTTGATTTTGGTATGATTGGTTGTGTTGAAGTGCATGTGAATACATATTTTTAATGAAATGATTGAGCTAATAGTTTTGTTGAGCATGTATGAAGGGTATTGGATGTATGAATTGAGCTCGGAGCTAACACCTTTTACTAAAAATGCCTATTGAGGGAGTTCAGTCTACATTCATCACTTCTATGTGCTTAGCATAATTTGATTTGGATTTGAATTGATGTCATTAGCATGTTACTTGGTTGTTATGTTTTTGGGATGTTTACTTTTTGTAATTTAGGATTTTCTTTTCAATCAAGGTTGGAATGTTTGTGAGCCTAATTGATCATGGATGATATGAATGTGTGCTTCATTGTCTAATTATGGATGGCGTTAGTTTTGCATGATATGTGTTTTTTTATTTCTTGTTTGTTGAGTCTTTATTTTATGTTTTGTGTGTTTTCTTATTCTTGTTTAGGGAGTGTTTTGGTGGTTTATTTAGGGAGGTCGTGAGTCATTTTTGAATGTGAGTAATGATATGTTGTTGTGATAAGTGATAATAAATTATGGTTAAGAATCTCTACACTTTCAAATTGTGATATGTTTTGCTTAACTTGTTCAATTTTGAAATGAATGTGGTGTAATAAGTTTCTTAAGATCCGAGCATAAGCTTGTGAGCATTTGAGCCTCAACCGTGCATACATGGTAATTTTTTTCATGAGTGGATCAGTTGTGTTAGATAAGCTAGAACTTGCTCAAAGACTATAGGAACGAGCCCGATTAGTGGAGATTAATGATATGATCTTAGACCATCCTTATATTTATAGTCATTGCCATATATTTCCTTACCTTAAACATCATCCCTAGTCAACCACTTTGAGCCTATAAGCCAATTTCTTATGAATTTAGCACATTACAAGCCTTGATTACCCACATGAGCCTTATACATACCCGTTCGGTGAGTAATTGAGGAGATGGTGGCTAGGAATGATTGATTGAATGACAAAAGAATAGAAGGAAATGGTAAACAAACAAGAAAAATGATGAAAAGAGCAAAAAGAAGAATGCACATGCAACCTTAAAACAAGAGAAGTAGCAAAGCAACATCAAGATGCTTAAAGCAAATAAAAGACAAAAGAAAGAAGTGTGCATCATAAGAAGCTCAATTCAAAGGATAAAGATGATGAATAATGCTTGTGACCAACAAAGATAAAAAAAGAAGAAAGAAAAAAGTGGAGGGAATGGAAGAAAATAGCTACCTCTTCGATTACTTACACTTGATTATTCGCTATTATTCATACTCTTCCTACCATACCAAAAAGCCTATCATCACATCCTTAATGAAAAGTCCTTTTTGATCATTAATTAAAACATTGGGGGTTTGTGAATATAGCCCACGAGCAAGCTTATAGCAAGTCGAGCCAACCGATTGATGAGTGTTGATTTACCTTACTTCATAGAGTGTTGAGTGAAATTGATATCCAATGTGAGGCTTGGACCAAAAAGGGACTATATTACACTTTATTTCTTGTGATTGAACATGTTAATATTTTTTGCATGTTATAAGTTTAATGTTGTAGGATGACTTAGCATAAGTTGTGGTTCTTATCGCTATCGATGTGTTACTGCTTATGTTCGTTAGGTTTTTCTCTAGATGAAAATTTCCCCTCTTGTTTTTTCATTTTCGTTGCTCGAGGACGAGCAACACTTTAAGTTTGGGGGGTTGATCGTTGTCCTTTTCACCTAGATTTTAGTTTTTTTATGATGTTTTTCTTATGTGTTTTTATTCATTTTGTATACTATTTGGTGGTGTTATATAAAGATATTGACATTTGTGCTTTGAAATGATAAATATGTGATTCTCATAATTAAGTGTCTTAAATTGCGCGACATTTGTAAATATTTAGAGAATTGGTACTTTAGCTTATTTTATGTAATTTTCAGGCATAAATAGATTCTAGAAGTGAAGAGAAAGATATAGGAAAAAGCAGATCTCAATTCGGAGTTAAAATGAGAGAGAACGAGCCAAAACAGTGAAGCAGCGCGAAGCTGTCACAAAAATTCGACCCTTGCACAAAAATTCGGTCGAATTTTTGTAAATTTTTAGGAAAAACAGGGGCAAAACAGAGTAACGAAGGCTGAGCACACTGACATAAAAATTCGACCGTGCTCACGAAAATTCGGTCGAATTTTTTTGCTGATTTGCAGAAAAATTCGACGACACTTACAAATATTCGGTCGAATTTTTGTGAAAACTGCCACCTGTGCAGAAAATCAGTTTTAATTCCATTTTTGGCTGCTTTTTCTCCAAGTTTTGAGAGGATTAGGGCTTCACTTGGGACACACACATCACACACCATTTTTTCCATTTTACACCATCATCTTCATCCATTCTTCATCCATCCATCTACACTTGATCTCCTCCATCAAATCCACCATCCAAGTGATCAAGGAAGCAAGGGATAGTGAGATCACAAGAAGAAGAAGATCTCCATTGAAGACCTTCAAAGGGGGAATCTAATTCTAATTTTGTGACTTTCTTTATATTTGATCATGGTTTGTAAGGATTTTAATGTCTATGTTGAATTTCTTATGACTACTAGAGGCTAATCTCCTTTATGAGATTAGCTCCATGATTGGTGTTGGATAATTTAGTTTATATGCAAATTGATTTTAATCTTGAATGGGCTTTGTGTTATTTCTATCATTGATTGTTAATTGCTTGATGTATATGATTGATTTGTGTGATTGTCATAGGCATGTGATTAGATTGGTAAATCAATTACATGTTTAGGATAGTTCATTAAATCATTTCATCGTACACTTCATGTGCATTAATTTAGAATGAAATAGGTCTATCCTTCTATATTTAGAACCCTTTGATAGAACATTTGATTAGCTTAATCGTGAGATTAGTTGATTAGATGAGGATACCCAAGCCATTAGTGAATTCTTAGTACCTTAAAAGGGAATATTGCCTATGATTTAGTACCTTGTTAGGGAACTCGTGGAATAATTAGTACCTAGTGGGAGGTGTTCACTTTAGTCTTGATCCTATGTGAGTTTGGGAGCCTTATTGAGGGCCGACATCCTATACATCTTGGTAGAGAGTTTAGGTGAAATTAGTGATCGCTCCTATGCCTTGTCCATGATAGAATATAATTAATTGAATGATTGATTTGTTATCTATGTCATGATTGTTGCTAATCTAATCCTTGCATCACTTGGAACCACCATTTATCTTTGCATTCATTTTATCTTTATTTCTTGCATTAGTTTAATTGCATTTATTTGCATCTATCCTCCTATTCCGTCGTCCTTATAAAATCACGATAAACTTGAGATTGCTTAAACTCTAGTGCTTTCCTCCCTGTGGTTCGATAGATTCTTTAATTGGTCATCCCGACTACAATCTGACCAATCAGTACCCTATAGAGGATATGAGAGGTAGTGCCCGAAATTGGCACTTCAAAAGAAAAAAAAGAGAGAAAAAAAATGGGTGAAGAAAGGAGAATGATGTGTTAAAGAACTAGAAAAAGTTGAAAAAGAATATGTTGTGCTTGAAGGAGAAGTAGGAGAGTTTGATGTGAATATTGTGCTTGAATAGATGTTGATGAGGAAAAAATAAAGATTGAGAGAGACGGCCGCTTAATCGATCTGAGATTTGAGTCACTTATCCATATGTTTCCTACCTTTTCCAAAGAACCAATATTACAACCAAATAAAAAGACCTTTTTGATCATCATTTGCTAGATACAAGTAAAAGGAGAGTTGAGACAATAGGCAAGCTTATGGTTACGCATGCACTTGAATTGAATATGAGCGTAAACACCATAATCCATAAGAGTACATCTTTTAAACCTGAGTGCGAGTGATATATACTTCCCTTGAGAACATGTAAATGGAGCATTTGAATTAGTGGTGATTGTCTTATCTTATATGCTATTAATTGATTATTACATGTAATAAGAGTTGCATGACCTAAGTTGAGGATAATTGTATTGTGAATGGGGTATTTGTTATAGTCATTGTTTCCCCGCTAATTTTCTTACTCTCATTCTTTTTATTTTTATTTTGTTGCCTCGGGACGAGCAAAAGGTAAGTTTTGGGAATGATGATAGTGAAAATAAGCGTGTTTGAGTGTCCAATGTAACACCTTTTTTATAGGAATTGATATTATATATTAGCATGAGTATCTTATATTTGATATATTTTAGAAAAAGGTGCACTTGAGTTATTTTATTGTGCAAAATTGGAGAAAATGTGCAATTTGTGCAAGGATGCTGAAATACGCATGTTCAACTTGTGTAATTTTTCTGTGTCTATGTGGACTTTTGAATTAGAAGTGTGATATACTGTTGGAAAGCCACAAAAGAAAGTGTCATTTTAGCATAAATAACACCCCAATCGGAATCCAAACGAGAAAGTTATGATCAAAGTGGTGACGTCGTGCAAGCTGCGCCGAACAGAACAGCTGTGCCACGTTTCATGACTTGTTATAAATTCAAGTGTAGGATTTTCTGTGAGTTCTTCATATGAATATAAAGCCAAGAAAAAGAGGATTGTATGAGTGCAAGGATTACTCAAATCAGAGATTGGATATGGGAGTTATGTACGAAACGGTGAGACTGCGCAAGCTTGTTCAACCAAGGAGATTCATTCGACCAGAATCTGCATTGTCGAATGGAAGAGGTCATGTCGAACAGAATGTGTTCTGACTTATAGAAAGGTTGTTCGACCACCGTTCGACCAGGAGGTCTTGTTCAACCAAAATTGGTCTGGTCGAACGATTAATTTTGACGGGATTTACACCTCCAGTGTGTGTATTTTCATGTTTTCAAAGAAAAAGCTCATCTAAGGTCCATAAGGAGAGCTACAAATATAAAAGGGAATGTAGTTCATATTATTAAGAAATTAGTATGGATTGGCACAATAACACAATCATCCTACACCCCCCAACCATCATTCACATCCTTTCCTCCATCTATCCATCACTGTGAAGATCCGTCTGTGGAATCAAGAGGAGAACTTTGATCAATCACGCTGCAGTCTCTATCGATCTTTCATTCTTCCTCATCACTTCAATCAAGCACAACATTCTCTTCAAACTCTCCCATCTGTGCGACGACTCCTACATCTAGGGTTTTCTTTGTTTCTAATTTATCTTGTATTTTTCGGATATATGGGTAAGATCTATCCAACCCACATGAACGTTTTTCGAACATCATGGGCTAGAACTATTTTGGTAAATTTAAGGCTTTGAAGGTTTTATAAATTATTTAAACTCTCTTATGTGTCCTCCGTACAACACTACTTGTGGATTGATTTTATATATGATTTTACTTTCTTAATCCATATTCACGGTCGTTTTGTGCATCTTTAATTGATATATAGAGTCTGAATATATATCTTGGTTATAGATTGAGTGCTTTCACCGCTGAACAGGATTCCATGTTGTCTTCTAAGTGAGGGGACTCTAAAGCTTCATTAGAACTATCATATATGAATGTTTATTAATTAAATTGAATTCGGGTTAATAAGCAGGATAAAGAGGGTAATTATATAGTACCTATAAAGGGAGATCATATCATGTTAGGTTCCAGACGTGGAAAAATAATTGATACAGATAGTACCTAGAAAGGGGGTGATTACGTCTCTTGCTCTGAGGTTATTCACACGTGTTACACGTATATTTACTTGTGTCTATAGAGTAGATTTGCATGGTTTAGTGATGCGTCCATAGTCCATAAGGCAGAGTCGGCCTGCGCTTGAAAGGGAAGTTAAGTAGTAAAACTAGATTACCCTAGAGCTACATATTCTCCTACTTGATCCACTTTAGTATTCTTCTAGTGCTATTTTATTTTATTTTTTATTTAATTTTATTATTTTAGTAGTAAATAATTCCATACATCAACATTATTGCCACAATTCATCTTAATTAATTTAGTAAATAATTAAATTGATAATACGTCGTCATTTAGGTTCGATAATTTAACTTGGTCGCTTACTTAAGCTGCAACTGATATCCTTAATACTCGGAATTAATTTTGTGTGCAAAGAAAATGCACATCAATCAACACCTTTAGGAGGCTGTACCACAGGGTTTGGATTGCTCAATGAAAATTCCGGCCTACTTGGTTGTTGATAATTACCTGGAGGACCACGGTTATTATAGTTCCCTTGGTAATTCCTGTTTCCTTAATTTTGATACCTTGTTCCTTAGATACTTTGTTCCATGGCATAGTTCACCTCTTCTAATTCCTCTTGGATCATCTCTCTTCACTAACATCGTGCTGCTGCATCATTGGTACTATCTGTGATAATTCTGTAATATACTTCTGTTGAGATTAAAGTAGCTTGTTGATATTTGCCAAACTAGAGACAATCTCATCTTCTCTACTCGACTTCACCATGGTGTGTTCAACCTGCGCTACCTTTCCTAAAACATAAGTGCCTCTCACTCTATAAGTAGGTCAATCTCTTGAATTCATCGAAATATCCTTAAAGAGCTTTTCGACCTCAACAAGTGTCTTAGCAAGCAATGCTTCACAAGAATCTAATCCAACCCGTTGTAGAAAATACTGATATATTGAGCTTTTTACAATCCATGTTGTGGACACTTCTTTAGCATGCCCTTGAACCTGTCATATGCTTCATGAAACTTCTCATTATTATTGATAGCAAATTGATTGATGTCTTGCTTCATCCTAAACACCTTAGAAGGGGGCTATATCTCTCTAAGAACTTCAATTTCAAGTGATCCCATGTAGTGCAATCTGCAGCATTTAGAGTATCATACCAATCTATCACTCTTTCAGTAAGCGAGAATTTAAACGCCACGATCCTCCTCGCATCCTCATGAACTCCTGCACTCTTTTGTGTACTTGTATAACCAAGGAACTTATTTAGATGTTGTTGAGGATCTTCAAAGGTTCCCCCAGAGATATGGTCCCTTTCAATCATGCTGATAAGAGCGGGGTGATGGGGGTTTTCTCAACACACAAATTAATCCTCAAGTATAAGGATATCAATTGTAGTCACGAAGATGACCAAGTTACAATATCGAACCCAAGGGACGGTTAAATATCAATTTCGTTATCTTCTAGTATATTTTAGACTATGTTTGGTAATTGTAAAGGTTTAATGGATAATAACTTCTAATCGAAATAACAAAAGAAATAGCAAGAGTAGAGAAAAGTGAGTTGTGATCAATAAGAATAATAGGTAGTTCGTCGGGTCATCCAGTTTCACTAGCAATTCGTATTTTCATGTGATGGTGTCCGAATCTGCCCTGTGGTTTGCGGACGCATCACTAGACCATGCAAGTTTACTCTATAGACACAAGTAAATATGCGCTTGACACGTGTGAATAACATCGGAGCAAGAGATATGCTTCACCCCCCTTTTTAGGTACTATCATAATCAATTATCTTCTACGTCTAGAATCTAACCCGATTTGATCTCCCTTTTTAGGTACTATAAAGTTATACTCTTCATCCTATTCATCAACCCGAATTTAATTCAATTCATGAATATTCATATAAGACAGTTCTAATAATACTTCGAAATCCCTTCACTTAGAATTATAAACCCTGCTCAGTAGTGAACGCACTCAATCAATAACCATGTTATGTATTCAGACTCTACACAACGATCATTGATGCACAAAATGACTATGAGTATGGATTAAATATGCAATCTTAAATAAAACAAACCACAGGTAGTGTTGTACGGAGTTTTACACACGAAACACGAATTACATCATGAAACTTTCATAACCCTAGAACTACCAAGGTGGTTCTAGCCCATGATTGATATAGGAACAACCATGGTTAGATTGATCATTCTTACTTGAACCTTCAGCGAACCTCTGTCACAGCCCTCCGGATGGATCACCACCTCTACTCTTGTCTCTCTTATGATTGACGATCAAAAGCTCTCTTTATTCTCTGTGTGAGCCTTCTTTTATACTTGTAATCACGTCTCTAGGGCTTGGAATGGGCTTTCTAAGTGATCTCACGCGTTTCGGCCTCGAAAATCCGGATAAGGTAAGTTCTCGCACATAGGTTCGACCACGTCAAACAGGTCGAACCCCTGGCCACAGGTCGAACCCCAGGTCGAACCCCGCTACTGGAAGAATTCTGCACAGGTTCGACCTTCTTGACAGGTCGAACCACTTAGGCCTTGGTCGAACCCCAGGTCGAACCTCAGCACTGGATAACTCTCGCTCCCGATTCGACCAACTGGCAAGTCGAACTCAAACGTCGTGGTCGAATCCTCTTTCTTGCAAACTGGTTCGACCATGGTTCGACCTGATGGCCAGGTCAAACCAGCCGAGTCGTGGTCGAATCCATCTCTGCAAGTTCAGCAACGTTGGTTCGACCTGCTGGAGAGGTCGAACCCTCCTCCAACCAGGTCGAACCCACCTAATTCTTGGGCGGTTCGCATGGCTTCGACTCCGTCTCTTCGATTCTTAGCTCTTTCACTCCGTTTTTGCTAAGAAAACACTCAAATAACTCCACTAACACCTGATTCATGCTAATTCACAATATATATAGGTTTTCCACCTATTTCCACATCAAAACTCTCCAAAACTAGCACAAAACATAGCGCCAAACTTGTGAATTTACACACTCATCAAACCCCCAAACTTACATGTTGCTCGTCCTGAGGCAACCAATTTAAACCACAGGAGTCGTGTATAATTCAACAAGATCTAGTACAACACATATTACACATGCCACTTCATTGAATCAAATAAGAATTACTTGCATCAAATATGTCACTCATGTAAAATCAATCCAATCACACACCATTCGGAGTACTAAGTAATCTCACTGACAAGATAAGTCTTTACTCTCTTTCGCTCGTGCGTGAGGCACTATAGGCTAGTATAAACACTCATATCAATTCATATTCACGCGTAACCATAAGCTTGACAAAGGTCTCAAAAATCAACTTATATTAGATTAATACTAGGATCACAAAGGACTTGTTTCTAGGTTGTAATGTTGGCTCTTTGGAAAGGGTAAGAAAATTTGGTCATAGTAACTTAATACACTAGTAGAGAGTTACCTTGGAGGTTCTTGATTTCTCATTCGGCTTCATATTCTCCTCCAATTCTTCTCTTGCACTTGCAATTTTCAATTTTCCTTCTCTTCCTTGCATCAACATCACTCTTCTTTTAATTACTCGGGTACCAGTTATAGGCACTACCCTTCTCAAACATCGTTCGACTGCTTCTTAAAAACTTCAAGCCCCATGTATAAGCAATTCGGGATACTAATTTCAGGCACAATCCCTAACAAGATTTAACCATGCACTTTTCTTACTGAACCTCATTCCATCTTCCCTTCGTTTCTTCCACACTTATTCACCTTATTCTCTCTACCAATGAATAGGGTATTTTCAAAGCTCAAATAAGGTAATTAAGGCTCTTATATTTGGCTTGCCAAAGAAAAAGCTTTTAAAAGGCTCAAACAGGGCTACCAAAGATTTATAAAATCATTAGGAAAGGTAAAATTTGGCTAAGTGACTCAATTAATCAAAAATGACCTAAGATCATATCCTAATATTTCATCAATTGTAAGTTTCACACAAGACTCCAAGCCAAGTTCTAGAATACGTTCATACGAATGATTCTCTCAAGAATAAACTATCATGATTAAACATGATAAAGGCTCAAATCCTCACATAGGTAATCAATTTCTAATACTCCTCATAGCACATAATCAAAATCAATTCCTCATGAATTCCATATACTTAACAAATTATTCATGCTCTTTCCAAATGAAAATAAACACGTAAACACATGAATGCACAGAATCAATAACCCATATACAAAACAACGATACAAGATCAACTATATCAGGTACATGCCACTCACACATGAATCACACCCCAATCTGTAAAAATAAAAAGAAGAATGGGAGATAAGATGAATCGGAGAAGCCAAAAGAAAACCTGAAACTACTCCCTAGGAGCATCATCATCCTCATCATCATCGTCATCCTCATCTATTCTATTTTCCACAGCTCGGCACAGACTGGTAATGTTCTTATCCATCATATCCACTCGACTACTCACTCTACCAACACGCTCATCCAAGGCAGAGTACCTTTCGTTTAGCGTGGCGTAGTTGGCGTTAGCGAGCACGAGCTGCCTGTTCGTCTCCTGCTGTGCAGCTACCACCGCGATCAGCTGCTCATGAATCAAGCGAAGCTGCTCTCGAGTACCTGTAACTGCTCGCCGCTGCTGCGGTACCGGAGCATGCTGAGGCACATCATGCTGCTCTTCTCCCGGAATCTCCATCTCTGGCTGCTCATCTACCTGATCCTCCTCTTCAGGCTATTGTGGCTGAGGTGGATGGAACTCTCCTTGATCAACGATCTGCTGTAACTCAGCCATCCTCCCCTTAGCACACATCTGTGCTACCGCTCTCCAATCACCACCCGACTTCACTGCCACGGATAAAGCGGTGTGTCCAAGAGAATTCATTAACTTATTCCTTGCTTCCCGAATAGTTGTCAAGTTGCTCACGTCGAAGGGGAACATAAATTCGAAAGGCTTGAGACCCCTCGTGAAAAACCAATCTCCATTTCTAAAATGGGCAAATCCTCCCTTCGCGCACGTGCTCATCATCAAATCGGGTTCTCCTTCTACAAGTGTAATGCCGGTGAGATCCAAGTTATAATGCTCAGCCACGATCGTCAATAACCCTCCAATATTCATCTTTTGAAAACCAATGGTCTTGAATCGATTCAGCTGCGCAATAAAATAAGCTCCAACATTGAACTTCACTCCATTCAGCATACACCACAGGGCATACAGCTCTCCTCTAGACACAACACTCCCCTCCGAGCGGGCGAACAACGTGTTGCTCAGGATGCGGTCCATGTACCTCAAGACTGGGTTCTTTATTGCGGAAGCACGAGCCTGTCTGGTCTTATAATCACGAATCTCCCCAGTGATCTCCCTCCAAAACCGTTTTACACTGAATGCAGCATTTTTTAAATGAGGGATCTCTAAAGGCGTCTCAAACAGCTCATTGAAATCTTCAGACGTCCATCTCCTACTCACTCTACCAAGCTGAAACATACACCGATAGGGGTATCCAAGCGGGTCCTTCTCCATCTCAAACGAGCAAACTACTTCCGCTGTAACATGGAAGTACGTCGGCCTCTTCAACTCCATGAATCTTCGAATCCCTACTTGATCAAACATCCAAAATATATCATCCCCTATTCTCATTATCCTCATCGCTTCATCATCTTGGTATCGAGTGCGAGATATCTTGTCTGAAACTTCTTCCCACTTCTCTTTAATCTCATCCCAATCTTGCATTCGAATCTTGAAGTTATCGGGTAAACGATCTTGTAGCCTCAGTTTTCTTATTACTTTGTCCAAATTTGAAGGCATGTCATGCCTCTTCTTTGATCTTTCCTCCTCTGCCTTTCCTTTTCCTTTACTTGATCCTTGTCCCTTTCCTGAAAACAAATACTTCAATCCAACCAACAAGACAAGAAAGCAAGTACTGTACTAGCACATCACATACTCTACTCAAGACTTCAAGCATCAATGCATATCAAACAAACTATCATCTCAACACCACTTGCTTATTCAACATTCTCAAAACATCTTCAATCACACCTTCCTTAATCATCAAAACATAACCAACAAGCATGCATTAAGCAATTCAAGCAATTCAATCAAAAATTCAACATGTTTCCCTCAATGAACTACTTCAATTTCATCAATTTCAAACCAAATCAACATGCTCATTCTATGATATGTTCTATATCCTTGATTAATCCATATAAAAATTTAAGTTCTATCAATAATCAATCAACCAAAAACCAAGAAACAAGAATTTATATGAAACAAATCATAATATCAACATTCACCATGAAATTCAACCATACTCAACATCAATCCTCTTATTCACATCGAATTTCTTGCCTAAACCTTCAATCCTAGAGTAATTGAGTTGGAAAAACATACCTTGTGACTTGCCCATGGTGAACAACCGATCGAGAACACACAACAACCAAAAAACGAGATTTCAGCCCTAACTCGCGACGAAATCCGCCCAAATCCACGACCGAATTGAAAATTCAAGGTGTAGTGTTATGTAATCGGTGTGAAATCAAGTGTAATTGAAGAATTTGTGCAAGGGTGTAGAGGTTCGAAGAGGGTTCGAGGTTTGGTGTTTCGAAAAAATGATCGAACCCCTCTGAAAAATCGAACTTAAATCGCGTACCTGGCTTGGTTCGACCTCGGGTTCGACCACCTGAACAGGTCGAACCATGGATGGCGAGGTCGAACCTCTCTTCTGGATAAACGATCTTCTCGGTTCGACCAGGGGTTCGACTTGCTAAACAGGTCGAACCTTCCTTGAATTGGTCGAACCCCTCTTCTGGAAAACAGAGTGCTTCCAACTGACAGGTTTGACCATAGGTTCGACCTCCTGATCAGGTCGAACAACTATGGCTTAGGTCGAACCTCCTCTCTGGATAACTTTCGACGCCGGTTCGACTTCCTCTGCTTTTGTTCGACCTCTGGCTCTGGTCGAACCACTCCTAGACTTGGTCGAACCTTCCTACTGATTTCCAAAACTGAGTGTTCTTCATTCACTACATACTTCAAGCTTCAACACAACTTCATTAGGTACAATCTAGAGCACAACTTCAAAAATTGTTCCACATAACATCATTCATGAGTATCTCCGTAAAAGAAAACACAACCAAAAACCACTGAACATTAGGCAAGTTGTAAAAAATCGTCACATCAAAATCGATTAAAATTTCAATATGACCTCAAAAACCAACTCCCCTAACAAACAATACAAAGAAAAGATTATACTCTTAATGCTTCAATGAGGTAATAACATCACACCCCCCCAAACTTAGTAAAAACGTAAGTCGAAACTAAGTTTGAAAAGAGATGTAATTGCCGATTAGGAAGCATCCTAAATATAAAAATTTCTTACTCACACAAAAGAAATAAAGCAATAAAACGAAAGAGTAAGCTCTCAACAAGCGCTCATGTTTAACGTCGTAGAGTCACGACGGTACCAAATCAGAACAAGGTATCATCAAAAATGACACACGCATCATCCGGCGACCTATAATGCTTCAACCGATGCCCATTCGCCGTGATAACGTCTCCATCTTTGTCAATAAGCTCAAAACTCCCCCCTCCTAAGGCTCGATGAATCATGAACGGTCCCGTCCACTTAGACTTCAACTTGCCTGCAAAAAGCTTCAAACGAGAGTTAAAAAGTAGTACCTCATCTCCTTGCTTGAACTCCTTGTATGAAATCTTAGAATCATGCCACCTCTTCATTCTTTCCTTATAAATCTCTGAATTCTTGTAAGCACGACTCCTAAACTCATCCAATTGATTCATGTGAGTTATCCTCAACTCCTTTACATCCTTAAGGGTCAAGTTCAAGCGACGCAAAGCCCAAAACGCTCTGTGTTGAATTTCTACAGGTAAGTGGCACGGCTTCCCATAGACAATTTGATAGGGTGACATATCTAACACCGTCTTGTAAGCGGTCCGGAACCCCCATAACACATCATCAAGCTTCATAGCCCAATCCTTTCTATTAGTTCCTACCACTTTCTCCAGAATCTGCTTTACTTGACGGTTGGAGACCTCTGCCTGCCCATTCGCTTGCGGATGATAGGGTGTAGTAACCCTATGCTTAACACCATAATCCTTAAGCACCTTCTCCAGAAATTTATTGACGAAGTGGGAACCTCCATCACTAACTAGCGCTCTAGGAACTCCATAACGGGCAAAAATATATTTCTTCAGGAAAGATAAAACAACTTTCGAGTCATTAACACGAGTAGGAATCCCTTCCACCCACTTTGAAACATAATCCACCGCAAGAAGAATGTAGAGAAACCCATTCGATGGGGGAAAAGACCCCATAAAATCGATCCCCCATACATCAAATATCTCTACGACTATGCTAGGCTGCAATGGCATCTTATCTGTCCTACCTATATTACCCATGCGCTGACATCTATCGCAAGACGCCACATAGCTCTCACTATCTCTAAACAATGTAGGCCAATAAAGAGCGGATTGAAGTACCTTAGCTGCAGTCTTTTGTGCTCCGAAATGCCCCCCATTCGGTTGTGCATGGCAGAACTCAAGCACACTTTCCATTTCCATCTCGGGTTCACATCTTCGGACAATAGAATCTGTACAAATCTTGTAAACAAACGGATTATACCATATAAATATCTCAACTTCCCTACGAAATTTCGCAAGTTGATATCAGTTGAGATCCCTTGGAATCTCACCAATGACAATGTAATTAACATAATCCGCGTACCATGGATCCATACCTTGCGCTGCAACCACACACGCTCGCTCGGTACCTTCAACAGCCACAGCCATGCTCTTCTCATCAGGGAACATCTCTTCAATATACTCGAAAGAATTATCACAATGCTCCCTAGTCTCCAACCTTGTCAAGTGATCTGCCAACACATTTTCTGTTCCTTTCTTATCCCGAATCTCCAAGTCAAACTCCTGCAGTAGTAGAATCCATCTTATAATTCTAGGCTTCGTCTCCTTCTTCTCCATCAAATAACGAATCGCTGAGTGATCCGTATACACAATCGTCTTCATGCCAACCAAATACTGACGAAACTTATCGAATGCATACATAACAGCCAAAAACTCCTTTTCAGTTACCGTGTAATTCTTCTGTGCCGCATCGAAAGTCTTACTCACGTAGTAAATGACGCAGAACTTCTTCTCCCTTAGCTGCCCAAGCACCACACCCAATGCTACATCACTTGCATCACACATAAGTACAAACGGTTGAGTCCAGTCCGGTGTGATCAAGATAGGGGCAGTAATAAGCGCCTCCTTCAAAACTTGAAAAGCTGTTAGACACTCATCACTAAACACAAAAGGAATATCCTTTTCAAGTAAATGAGATAAGGGCTTAGAGTATTTTGAGAAGTCTTTAATGAATCTCCTGTAAAAACCGGCGTGTCCAAGGAAGGACCGCACTCCTCTTTCATTGGTCGGTGGTGGAAGCTTCTCAATTGCCACCACTTTAGCACGATCTACTTGTAATCCCTTGGCGGAAACATGATGCCCAAGAACAATCCCATCCTTCACCATGAAGTGGCACTTCTCCCAATTCAAGACAAGATTAGTTTCTTGACACCTCTTCAAAACAACAGCAAGGTTAGACAAACACATATCAAAAGAAGAACCAAAGATTGAAAAATCGTCCATGAATACTTCCATGATCTTCTCTATCAAACCATCAAAAATCGCCATCATGCATCTCTGAAAAGTAGCGGGCGCATTACACAATCCAAACGGCATCTTCCTAAAAGCAAAGGTCCCGTAGGGGCAAGTAAAAGTGGTATTTTCTTGATCCTCGGGAGCAATCATGATTTGATTATACCCCGAGTATCCATCCAAGAAACAATAAAACTCATACCCTGCAAGACGATCCAACATTTGATCCATAAACGGAAGAGGGAAATGGTCCTTACACGTGTTCTCATTTAATTTCCTGTAATCCACACATGTACGCCATCCCTTAGGAATTCTCGTGGCTATAGCTTCTCCATCCTCAGCTTTCACTACAGTCATGCCCCTCTTTTTAGCAACTACATGCAATGGACTCACATGGGGACTATCACTAATAGGATATATAATTCCAGCATCCAACCACGTAAGAATTTGCTTCCTTATCACCTCTTGAATTGCGGGATTCACCCTACGCTGATTCTGAACACTAGCTTTGGCTTCATCCAACAACCTAATCCGATGCATACAATACGAAGGACTAATACCTTTCAAATCATCAAGTGACCACCCTATTGCAGACTTGTACTTCCTTAAGACATCTAATAACTCCTCAAGTTGATCATCATTAAGGGAAGAAGATACAATTACCGGATATTGTGCATTATCACCAAGAAAAGCATACTTCAAGTGGTCCGGCAATGGTTTCAACTCCTCTTTTCTTTTCTCCACTGGAGTGTTTTCGTTATCCAAAGGCAAGTACTTCCTGGTCCATTTGACTTCTTCCACTTTATTTCTTTCCAATGCAAACCTGTCATCACCCAAAGCAAGTAAGTTTTCAAGAAATTCAATACATACCTCGTTAGAAAGTCCGTCAAGCTCCGTAGTGGGATAAGTAAGAGACTCCATCAAATATGTCTCAAGAGGATCCTTTGACAAGATCAGAGACATATCCTCCTTCACAATCTCCTCCACCACGTCAATAATATAACATTGGGACTCCATTGGCATCTTCATTGCTTTGTCCAAGTTGAAAAGTACTTCTTCTTTGTCCATTCTCAACTTCAGTTCTCCCTTCCGAACATCTATCATAGCTCCAACTGTAGCAAGGAATGGCCTCCCCAAGATTAAAGGAATATTATCCTTGTCATCATCCATTTCTAGTACAAGGAAATCCACAGGAAAGACTAGCTTCTCCACCTTTACAAGAACATCTTCAAAAATACCTTTCGGAAACGTCATTGATCTATCTGCCAATTGGAGAGCAACAGTTGTCGGGGTCAACTCCCCCAAACCAAGCTTCTGAAAGATGGACAACGGCATCAAATTGATGCTTGCCCCTAGATCGCACAAAGCTCGCCGTGCTGGCCCCTTCCCGATTTCACATAGAATAGTAAAGCTCCCCGGATCTTTCATCTTTTGTGGCAACTTCTTTTGAATAATTGAGCTACAATTCTCAGATAAGTTTACCGTTTCAACTCCGGTTAAGCTTCGCTTCTTCATCAATATGTCTTTAAGGAATCGAGAATAATATGGCATCTCCATGATTGCCTCTGAAAAAGGAATGTTCAAGCTTATCTTGTTCATTATTTCTGAAAACTTCTTGAACTTTTCTTCCAACCCCTTCTTCACTAGCTTGTAGGGAAACGGTGGAGGTATCTTTGTTTTGGGAATCCCCCATTCATCACGATCAACCTTCTCCACTTTCTCCTTTTCAGCTCTTAATCGCTTAGCTCTTTCCCATTTTTTCTCAACTATTATGTCTGTACTTTGCTCATTCCGTACCACTGGAGTTGCATCAACATCAAAAGGAACAACAGGTTCGACTAGGGTTCGACCAGTTTGAGAGGTCAAACCAGGAGTGTATTGGTCGAACCTCTCTCCTGAAAAACTGATCTCATTCTGCTCCGGAGGTTCGACTTGGGTTCGACCAGCATTGGAGGTCGAACCACTGCCCCCTTGGTCGAACCGCTTCACTGTATAATCTCTATCCTTCGGTTCAACCTGGGTTCGACCTGAAGAGTTGGTCGAACCATTTTGATCATGGTCGAACTGTTCCTACGTCAAAATAGAGTGCTCTGGCCGATGAGGTTCGAACTGGGTTCGACCTGAAAAGTTGGTCGAACCCTCTGCGTGTTGGTCGAACCGCTCCTGTGTCAAAACAGAGTGTTTTTGTTGATGAGGTTCGACCTGTATGCCAGGTCGAACCCTCTGAATTTTGGTCGAACCGAGGCTTAGAAAATTCCAACTTTGATTCCGGCCTCATCGGTCCCTCGTACTGCGTTCCCGACCCTAGTGTGATGGCATTACATGACTTTGGATTCTCTATACTCTGAGACGGAAACTTCCTTTTTCCTACAGTTTGAGTCAATGTGTTCACATTCTCTGCAATTGTACCCATCAACAATGTGAGATCTTTCACTTGAGTGGACAAATCTCTATGGTGATCATCAATCTTTTTCTCAAGTTTTGCCTCAAGGCGGTTCACTCTTTCATCATTCTTTACTATGTACCGGTTCACAGTATCCTCGAAACCAGGCTTCCCTTCTTCCACCTTTTCTCCCGGATCAACACCCATCGGAAGTTGCACTGCATTGTTCGTATAGCTTCATGAAAATTCAGGCCTCCTTGGTTGCTGTTGATAACTACCAGAGGGACCACGATTATTAAAGTTCCCTCGATAGTTCCCTTGGTAGTTCCGGTTTCCTTGATTTGGGTACCTCGTTCCTTGAATATCTTGACCCATGGCATAATTTTCTTCCTCTAATTCTTCTTGGATGGTTCCATTATTCATCATCTCTTGCTGCATGATTGGCACTCGTTGAGATATCTCGCTGATCTGCTTCTGTTGAGACTCAAGTAGCTTGTTGATATTGGACAAGCTTGAAACGATCTCATCCTCTCTCTTTATTTTCACCATTGCTTGTTCAACCTGAGCTACCTTTCCAAGAACATACGTACCTCTAACTCTATTAGTAGGCCAATCCCTTGAATTCATTGATATGTCTTCAAACAATCTCTCGGCCTCAACGGATGACTTTGTAAGCAATGCTCCATTAGAAGAAGCATCAAGTAGCACTCTTGATTCACAGTCCAATCCATTATAGAATATACTGATATATTGGGCTTTAGATAACCCATGTTGAGGACACTTCCTGAGCATGTCCTTGAATCTATCCCACGCTTCATGAAATTTCTCACCTCCACTGATAGCAAATTGGTTAATATCCTGCTTCATCTTAAACACCTTCGAAGGTGGCATATACCTCTCCAAGAACCTTAACTTCAATTGCTCCCACGTGGTGCACTCAGCTGCATTAATAGTATCGTACCAATCCCTCGCCTTTTCAGTAAGCAAGAATTTGAACAAAAGGATCTTCCTAGCATCTTCATGTTCTCCTACGTCTTTTTGAGTACTTGCATAGCCCAAGAACTTGTTCAGATGTTGCTGCGGATCCTCGAAAGACCCTCCTGAAAAGGATTTTCTTTCTATCATGCCAATAAAAGCGAGATGAAGATCGAACGCTGTGTTAGTTCCCCTTGCTCCTAAAAGCTCATAATTTCCAGCCCCATTATTTCTGAAAACCTCTCGGATGGCTAGATTATCCAGATTCGCTGCCATGTTGACTGTTTCTACTTCCAAATTAACTTCAGTTGTAGCCTCAATCACTTACAAAATCTGCTCGTCAACCTCGACTCCAAAATTCAAAGCTTCAGTTGGGTCTATTGTCTTTGCCTTGCTTTTCTTCTTCTTCTTCTTTCTTGATGATGCTCCAATCTCAGGATTATACGGTTCAAGATTACCTTTCTTTGATCTTGTGAGCATACACCTAAAACGAATAAGAAAGAAAACAACAAAACAAGGTAAATAGTCCTAATAAACTAGAAATAACACAAAAAAGATATTTTACGCCGTCCCCGGCAACGGCGCCAAGAACTTGATGGGGGTTTTCTCAACACACAAATTAATCCTCAAGTATAAGGATATCAATTGTAGTCGCGAAGATGACCAAGTTACAATATCGAACCCAAGGGACGGTTAAATATCAATTTCGTTATCTTCTAGTATATTTTAGACTATGTTTGGTAATTGTAAAGGTTTAATGGATAATAACTTCTAATCGAAATAACAAAAGAAATAGCAAGAGTAGAGAAAAGTGAGTTGTGATCAATAAAAATAATAGGTAGTTCGTCGGGTCATCCAGTTTCACTAGCAATTCGTATTTTCATGTGATGGTGTCCGACTCTGCCCTGTGGTTTGCGGACGCATCACTAGACCATGCAAGTTTACTCTATAGACACAAGTAAATATGCGCTTGACACGTGTGAATAACATCGGAGCAAGAGATATGCTTCACCCCCATTTTTAGGTACTATCATAATCAATTATCTTCTACGTCTAGAATCTAACCCGATTTGATCTCCCTTTTTAGGTACTATAAAGTTATACTCTTCATCCTATTCATCAACCCGAATTTAATTCAATTCATGAATATTCATATAAGACAGTTCTAATAATACTTCGGAATCCCTTCACTTAGAATTATAACAATAAACCCTGCTCAGTAGTGAACACACTCAATCAATAACCATGTTATGTATTCAGACTCTACACAACGATCATTGATGCACAAAACGACTATGAGTATGGATTAAATATGCAATCTTATATAAAACAAACCACAGGTAGTGTTGTACGGAGTTTTACACACGAAACACGAATTACATCATGAAACTTTCATAACCCTAGAACTACCAAGGTGGTTCTAGCCCATGATTGATCTAGGAACAATCATGGTTAGATTGATCATTCTTACTTGAACCTTCAGCGAACCTCTGTCACAGCCCTCCGGATGGATCACCACCTCTACTCTTGTCTCTCTTATGATTGACGATCAAAAGCTCTCTTTATTCTCTGTATGAGCCTCTTTTTATACTTGTAATCACGTCTCTAGGGCTTGGAATGGGCTTTCTAAGTGATCTCACGCGTTTCGGCCTCGAAAATCCGGATAAGGTAAGTTCTCGCACATAGGTTCGACCACGTCAAACAGGTCGAACCCCTGGCCACAGGTCGAACCCCAGGTCGAACCCCGCTACTGAAAGAATTCTGCACAGGTTCGACCTTCTGGACAGGTCGAACCACTTAGGCCTTGGTCGAACCCCAGGTCGAACCTCAGCACTGGACAACTCCCGCTCCCGATTCGACCAACTGGCAAGTCGAACTCAAACGTCGTGGTCGAATCCTCTTTCTTGCAAACTGGTTCGACCATGGTTCGACCTGATGACCAGGTCGAACCAGCCGAGTCATGGTCGAATCCATCTCTGCAAGTTCAGCAACGTTGGTTCGACCTGCTGGAGAGGTCGAACCCTCCTCCAACCAGGTCGAACCCACCTAATTCTTAGGCGGTTCGCGTGGCTTCGACTCCGTCTCTTCGATTTTTGGCTCTTTCACTCCGTTTTTGCTAAGAAAACACTCAAATAGCTCCACTAACACCTGATTCATGCTAATTAACAATATATATAGGTTTTCCACCTATTTCCACATCAAAACTCTCCAAAACTAGCACAAAACATAGCGCCAAACTTGTGAATTTACACACTCATCACGGGGTGAAGATTAAAATCTGCATCGGCTCCACATGCTCCTAACAGCTCCAAGTTGCCCCTCCGTTGTTCTTGAAAACTTCACGAATGGCAACACTACAGGAAATTATATATTTTGTTTTTGTGACGCACAAATTTCGTCATAATTTTTAACTCAAAAGTGATGAATTTAATTTCGTCATTAAAATATTTCCTTTTGTGACACATTTTATTTTTGTCACCATTACTCTATTTTTTCATCACTAATTAAGATATTTAATGACAAATAATTACCATGCGTCACAGTATTCCAATATTTTGAAGAGCAATCATCTAATGACAAATTCATAGTAGCTTGTGACGATTTTTTCCGTCAAAAAGTATTATTTTAGTGACAATATTTTATTTTGTCACCAATTTATAAAAAAATTAGTAACATGATATTTTTTTCACAAATGTAAAAAAATATTGACGATAAATATCAAATCATCATAATTTATTTATTTTATTGTAGAATGATTTCTCAATGCAATTTTTTTCATGAATTGTTATTTAAAAGTAACAAAAAAATGAATTTGTAAATTTTCTTCTCATAAGTAAGTCACCACTATTAGCACAATAATTTATTTTGTATAGATTATTTAGTATGTATTCACTTTTCACAATAATACTAGTTAATATTGAAAAGTAAATAAAATAACCAAAAATTAATGTGATATTAATGATTCATCACAAATACATATGAATAGACACATGTGAATTGGAATGTGATTAAATTTTGTTCATCTAGTAAATTTTTTGAGAATATTAAAAATCATATTAAAACTAAATAGTAGTTCAAATAAATTAAACAAACATATGTTTTATAACAATCAAAAGAGAAATGTTATATGAAAAAAGGTTAAATAAAAATATGTAACATACTTCTAAAAATAGTAAATATATTTCGAAATATAACTATTTCAAGTGCGTGAATTCACAAAAACCCAAGTGAGAACTAATTTTACGTCATTATTAAAAATAATTAAAAAATAATTGTTATAAACTTCATAGCAACTAGCGTAATGTATTAGTACACAATAAATATGGCAAATAAATACTACAAATAAGTAGATAGAAACTATAATATTTAAGCCTAGGTGGTGTTGCCATCCATACCTACAACCATAAAATAAATGCATCTATTTCAACCTATTAATCAGCAGGTAGCACTCATCCGAATTAACCCACTTGTTGTCTAACCCAGATAGGTGCAAGAAGCAACATTACACCAGCAAACGAGCACATGTAGCAGTTAGGATACCATCTACGTATTTTAACGTAACAGCATCAACCATCTTAATAACTCCATATTAGCAAATCCCATCAACTAGTAGCATGATATCAAATATCCATGTCCTCCAAGGTGTAGTGGCCAAAACCATACAAGTAGTAGGAGTTCGAAACCAGTAGTGAATTTATGTAGTTGATTAATACCTGGTGCTGGGATTCGAAGTAGCCCTTTACTGTCCAGGTATTATATCTTACATAATTCAGCAGAAAATAAGAACATGAAATAAACAACCAAAGAGGGCTGAATCATTTAAGCAAATGTAGTGGAAGTTGGGTAACAAACTGTTTAAATTTTCTACATAGCAAACTGGAATGTTATATGATAGAAACATAAAATCTGTGATATCTCTCAGCACCACTACAAAAATTCTACCAGCAAAGAAAACATACAACAGAAACAACAAGAAACAGCAGCAACAAATAAACAACTGAAACAAATATGACAAAGCAATAGTTATTTACTAGATAACCAGCAGAATCGAAATTCACTATCAACCACAAAATGTAGCATAAATTCAAGAAACATCAAATTGGGATCTACCAATTCAGAGATAACATCAGCATTTTCTAGGAATAATAGCAGCACCCCAAACAAATAACAGCTATAACAACAAATACATGGAGAGTGTCAGCAGCTTCTAAGTATTACGAACAAGGTTCAGATATTGTAAGGACCCTAGCGCTAGAGCAACAAATTACCCATGCAAAGTAGAACAAACTATTAATTTCCAGTAAAGTACTGAGATAACTATACAGTAACCCAACATCCAGCAGAACAGAACAACTATGAAACACAGCGCAGTTAACCACAATGCAGTAACTCAGCAGAACAACAATCAAATATCTAAAGAGCTAAGGAGATTTCCTAAGATACATAGTTTGTTTAATAAAATTAAATGATTAGATTAAAGTATAAATTAAGATTTTCTTTTTGGATTTAAAATCAGTATTTGATAAAATGAATATTAATGATAAAAACAAAAAATGCAACAAATAATTAAAAAATAAAGAATTAATCATAAAAATAATTATCGACTTCAAATAATTACACATAAATCCATTGACTCAGAATCATAAAAACTAGAACCACCAAGAAGACCAGTATCTATTTCCATATTCTTGTGAGGGATGATTGTGTCATATAAAGCTATACAGTACAATATAGCTTAAATCTCTCATGGATCAAAATTATGATGTAATATTCAAATAAAAATATGCACCCTCGCCATTTTGATATATATTGAATTCTAAGACCAAATAATTATTTAAAAAATCATCTCTAGATCGTTCTGTAAAGATTGAAAAACATTTCAAGGCACAACTTAAAAATTATACCAAATCTTATCAACCAACCTGCCATTACTTCCACTGCTAGCTATCAAGCACTTTCTCTCTTCACATAATTGGCATCATCTATATATTGGCAGCTCATACCTGAAAACAACACGTGTTCTTTATACACAAGTTATGAAAAAATACAATCCATATGATATAGATAGAACACACATAATGCTAAGATACATTTTTTCTATGGGGGGTCTTTAAAATATTCTAAAGAGCTTTATATGAATAAGTTGTCACCATTTCCTCACATTTTAGTGACATTAAATATTTGTCGTAATACCTTATTCTATAATGACAAATTATGTCAAACTTATATAACGCTTTCATTTCATCATTCTTGTTTAAAGTTTTCATAACAAAAAAATTTCAGAGATGACAAAATAGTTGGTTTAAATATGAGGATAAAAACATCATAAATAATTGATAAGATTGATATAAAAAGAGAAAATCGTCAAAATAATTTAACTTTTTAGTGACATTAAACGTTACCATCATGTTAAATTCAACAATCGGTGACGAAATAATACATTTCATGATGAAAATAGAATGAAAATTGTGACGACTTAGTCATCACTATAGACTAGAACATTGGTGACGGAAAGTCTTTTTGTCATTAAAACATAAGATTTGGTGACGAATTCAAATATCATCGAATAATACCTAATACTATGCAAATACTGTGACGATCTATGTGACGCTAAAAATTCGTTAAAAAAATATATTCTGACGATAAATTCACTTCTCATGACAAATTTTATCGTTGTCATTTAGCAAATTTCTTGTAGTGATCATTGTTTGGATTTGTTCTCTCTTATGCCATGTTGACTGCTATTGCTTCTAATTTTTCTTCGGATGCAGCTTTAATCATTTCAGAGTTCGACACTTCAGCTTCAACTCCTAGATCAAGAGTTTTTATTGCTTTCACATTCTAATTCTTCTTTTTCTTTGCTTTCTTCTTCCTCGATGACGCTCCGATCTCCGAATTAAAAGTTGCTAATGTTCCTCCCTTTGACCAAGTGTGCATACACCTAAGAAAAAATTAACGTTAGAAAATAAAGACAAGTATGGAGTAGTTCTAATTAATCTAGAAATAATAAAAATTAATAAGGACAACCGTCCCCAGCAACAGTGCCAGAAACTTGATGGGCGTTTTCTCAACACATAATTAATCCCCAAGTATAAAGGATGCAATTATAGCTTTGATAAGACCAAGTTATATTATCGAACCCAAAGGATAGAAGATTATCAATTTATTATTACCTAAATTAATTAAAACTATAGTTTGGCAATTTATTTGGAGAATGATTATTAATCGACTAACTAGAATAATTAAATAAGAGTTAAACAAGTGAGAAGATAGGTAGCTCTTTGGGCTATCCAGTTTCATTAATTAATCTCCATTCTGTATATCAATGTCCGACTCTACCTTGTGGAATATGAATGCATCACTATGCCATGCAAATCTACTCTATAGACATAAGCAAACAAACATGTAACACGTGTAAATTACCTCGAAGCAAGAACACAATTTCACCCCCTTTCTAAGTACTATCAGTATCAATTATTTTTCGTGCACTAAATACTCTAACTCGATATGATCTCCCTTTATAGGTACTATAAAATTATCATCTTTATCCTTCTTACTAACCAGAATTCAATTCAATTAATAAATATTTATATAAGATAATTCTAATGAAGCTTCGGAGTCCCCTCACTTGGAATCATAACATAAAATCTTGCTCGCAGTGAACGCACTAAATCAATAACCATGATATATATTCAGACTTTATATAATATTTAATGACGCACAAAACAACTCTGAGTATGAATTAAAAATTCATAGTCTTATATAAAATAAATTACAAGTAGTGTTGTAAGGATAATACACACGAAAATTTAATTAACTAGTAAAACCTTCATAAATCCTAGAACTAACAAAGTGGTTCTAGCCCATGATGCTTCGAAGAATGATCATGGTGTTTGGATAGATCTTATCCATAGTCTTGAAAATTATTATAAAGAATAAGTTGTGAAGTAAATCATAAGTATGGGCGACGTCGCTTCTCGCTCCGTCTTGAATCTTCACTTGGTTCTCACTTGATTCGTTGCACGAATCTCTCTCTACAGCTCATGTGGATGGAGTTAGGGTTTGGATATGGTGTAGGATGGATGTAGAATCTAACTCTCTTTTTGATGTGATCTGCATCCTCTTTTATACTTGTAAACTTTCTTTGAGGACCTTTACTGGACTTTTTCTTGGAAAACACGAAAATAAATGCACTGGAGGTGAAATCCTAACGTTTTGGCATCGACGTGTCCCAGTTCGACCAGAATGGACTTGGTCAAGTTGTGGTCGAGGTGCGTGTCTGTAAACTGAAACTTTGTCTTCCCCTCTGCTCGACTTAACTGATGTAGCCTGACAAAATTGCTCTTGGTCGAGTTGCATAACCTTAGTCGAACAACAACTCTGTAAACTGAACATCTCCAACTCAACTTTCCTCATGTAGCTCGATCATACTGAGCTTGGTCGAGCTACACGTCCGTGGTTGAGCTACGCCTCGAAAAATGTATTTTCCAATTCCAAGCACTTTAACTTGTTTTCCTGTACAAATATGCTCAAATAGCCTCAATAGCATCTGATTCGTGGATTTTCCATAAAAAACCCGATTTGTCTTGATAATAGACCAAATCGTACTCAATTTCCACACAAATCGGAGCTCAAAATACGTGAATTATTACTCTCATCAGTCATCTCTCTCAATTTGTATTTCCCCAACACTTTCTATTCAAGCAAAATATTCTCATCAAACTCTCCAATCATTCTCCTTCAAGAACAATATTTTTTTTCGAACTTTTTCTGGCTCTTCTACTCCATCATTCTCCTTTTCTTCACATTCTTTTTTTTCTTCTTTTAAGGCACCCGTTTCGAACATTAACTCTTATATCCTCCATAGGGTACTAGATTGAAGCACTACCCTTGGTTGTTTATTTCCATGGAGTACTAGATTTAAGCACTACTTCAAGAATTTTCCTTGTAATCCTTAAGATTCTTCCTTCATTATCCCTCAAATTACCACTCTCCTCAATTAAGTTTTATTGGCTACCAAAAGAATGAATTTAAAAAGGCTTAACAGGCTAACAAGGGATTTAATGAATTCAGGTAAAGATTATGAGAAAAGATGGGCTATAAATCAAAGATGACCTAATCTCGTTTCCATAATCCGCTAGACTAATCTTGAATATTCAAGGAGACTCAAGGTAAGTTCTAGAATACAAGCACAAGAACGATACTCACCAAAAAGAAAATATCATGTGATTATGTACCATGATAAACAAGGCTAAAAATCTCATATGGGATTTTAACAAGTAACATAACACGTTTGATGGTAAGTAATATCCCATAAGTACACCTAGAACTTCATACTACAATACAATTCAAGTACACTTCCTTCATAAATTTCAAAAGTATATGAATTTTAGAAACAATTTAAAAATATAAGCCCACATGGATCACAAAACCAAGATCTCAATCCTTCCACTCCCATGAATTAAAAGCACGCATAAGAATTACAATAAGGAATAGAGGGCACCTGATTTTTTTCATCAAAACATTCACGAGCTCCTCAAGTGGTTCAACTTGGTTAGGTCAAAGCCTCAGTGTAAAACTCTTCTTGTCACTCTAATACCTTTTAATATCATCAAAATTAAACACACCTCATTATCACAAGATTAATCAATAATAAAATAAGATACACATAGAAAATAAAAAAGTCGAAAAATTAAAAATTTGACCACTAACACTAGGGAACACAAAAAACACACTAAACATTAGGTAAGTTGTAAAAAATCGACATACCAACACTGGTTAAAATATTAATATACCGCAAAAATCAACCTCCTAACAAATAAACGACCAACGAAAGAAAAAATTATACCCTTAGTACTCATAAGACGAGATAAGTACATCACACCCCCAAACTTAGTAAAAATGTAAGTCGAAACTAAGTTTGAAAAGAGATTTAATTATCAAAGTACGAGCACTTCAAATATAATAACTCATCACTCACACAAAAGAAACACAAAAGCAATAAAATGGAAAGGCAAGCCCCCAACAGACGCTCATGTTTAATGTCAGAGAGTCACGACGGTATGCAGCCTTTTGAACTACAGATCATATGACGATCTTCTCGCATCCTTACCTTCAAATACTTCTTTTCCCTCATCTTGTCTACACTCAACATCTCACCTTTCTTAGTTACAAAAATATGATCATTGGAATTTTCTTCCTCACATGGCTGTCTAGACTCCACCTTGTCAATCTTCCACTGAAATTCAGAATAATCTCTCCTATTAAAATCAAGATTAAACAAGTTAGAAACAAGATCTATGCTTTCGCATGATTGAGTCTCCATGGGCATCTTCATTGCTTTATTAAGAGAGAAAACCACATCTTCATCATACATCCGCAGTCTAAGCTTTCCTTCCTGAACATCTATCATGGCTCCAGCAGTGGCACGGAACGACAGCCCTAAAATAAGGGGAATGTCATCCTTGTCATCTTTCATCTCAAGTACAAGAAAATCCACGGGAAAGACCAACTTATCCACTTTCACCAAAACATCTTCAATTAAACCCTTTAAAAAAGTTATGGATCTATCCGCCAACTGAAGAACAATTGTTGTGGGTGTAAGCTCCCCCAAACCAAGCCTTTAAAATATGGACAAATGAATCAATTTGATGCTTGTCCTCAAATTACACAAGGCTTTACGTGCCGGCCCTTTTCTAATGCCACAAAGAATAGTGAAGATTCCCGGGTCCTTCAACTTTGCAGGCAGCTTTCTCTGAATGATCGAGCTGCAAATCTCTGACAGATTCACTATCTCCACTCTGTTCAACCTTCTCTTCTTTGATATAATGTCCTTGAGGAATTGGGCATAATATGGCATCTCCATGATTGCTTCTGAGAAAGTGATGTTCAAGCTTATCTTGTTCATGATATCTTGAAACCTTTTAATCTTTTCTTCCAATCCCTTCTTCACTAACCTTAAAGGAAACGTAGGAGGTATCTTGGTCTTGGGGATTCCCTACTCATCTAGTTCAGCCTTATTTAGTTTATACTTCTCGGCTCTCAATCTCTTCGCTCTTTCTCACTTCTTCTCAACTATAAGCTCAGTATTCTGCTCATGTGATGGTACTAAAGTGCTCTAAACATCAGGTGTTTGCATTTGATCATTCGGTTAACGTGAACCTTAGGGTTCCATACAATTTTATATCAGTGAAAGAAAGAATATAAAATCGTATTACCTTTCACCAGGGTATGTTGAAGAAGAACAGCTACAGAAAAAACCTCTTGATCTTCTGTTGTATTCCCAAGTCCAGTCTTGACATCGTGTGGGCGACGATCTTCAAGACACTCTCAATTTGCTTTCTCCCTTATCTCACACGTGAATGTGGTGATCAGTTAGGTTTCCAGATAGCTGAGGTGACTAATATATGGGCTACAACAGGGACTAAGAAGAGAAATTAGAGTTGGGCATCCATTGGACTTAAGTATCTAAGTTTAGCCCAAAACTTATACTTAAGTCCAATAATATTAATAATACCGCCCACTAAAGTATTATTACTGCACTACCACTCTAATCAAATATTACGTTATGGGTTTCTTCTTATTATGAGCCCGTTAGTCTCCCCGTGTTTAAGATATACAATGCCCATTAATTAATTAAGTTACTGACAACTCCATTAATTAATATCTCATCCGAGAGCAGTACCACTCAACCTTATTATCATGCCGGAATAAATCCACCTGCAGGGTTTACATGATAAACCTTATGAGCTCCTCAAGGGAACATCATCAGCCTATTTAATAGGACACGAATTCCTTCTACAATCAACAGCACACTGCAGAGACAGTACAATCTCCCAACTCACCGAGTTCATTGATTTAATATATAAATTTCAACCATTGATGAATTAAAGACATAAATACTGGCTTACATGTCTAGGTTATTGTAGAGGGATTAAGAGCACGAACATCTATAATAACTAAGATCAAGTTCTCCTATACAGTCAATATAAATCGGACGATCTTAAGCGGTCCTGTTAAATACACACAAAGTGCACTAATGTGATTTTATAGTCAAGAGAAACTAATACCAAATCATAATATAATCATCTCGATAGATTGTCCTCGTCTATCTCAATTGTGAGCATCTATTTATACCTTATAAGGAAAAGGCAATATGATCTTCTGTGCGACGCTGCACACCATATTATCTACAGTATAAATTAAGTGGACTTTTACAATAACATACAAATAAATTATATTATGCAAAACATTTGATCATATGATCCTCATTTTAAATTAATTTTCAAAACATTGTTCATAAAAAAGTTAGACTTTTTCTATACAATCCAACATTAGGTATAGTATTCTACACGGAAATAAGAGTCGGATGGGATTGTTCAACCACTACTTGATAAGAGTGGTCTGGTCGAGCAAGAAGATCTTAGTCGAGCAAGGGTCCTGTAAACTGAATAATATTTTTCAGCAAAATAGTAGGTTGCTCGATCTCAACTCAATTAGAGTTGTCTAGTCGAGCTAGGTTATCTTGGTCGAGCGGAGGACCTATAAACGGAATATGAATTTTCTGCTCTGATACATGTTGCTCGACCAAGTGCTTTGGTCGAGCAGCGATCGAGCGGGGACACTCCATCTCTATTTTCACTGACTGGCATCATCAAACCTTTGTAATGTGTTCCGGACCTCAACGTGATCGCTTTGCACTCTTTCGGGTTTGTTATGCCTTAAGACAAGAACCTTTCTTTCTTTAACGTTTGTGTCAGCTGATTCACACTCGCGGTCATCTGACCCATTATCAAGGTATGGTTTTTCCTTTACTTAGATAAATCTGCATGATTAGCATTCATGCTTGCTTCGATGTGGTCAACCCTTGCATCATTCCTTGCCATGTATCGATCGAAGGTATCTTTGACACTCTTCACTTCTTGATGCTTCATACTATAACCCCTTTGTGTCAACTCTGTAATCTACTTCTGCTGGGATTCTAGTAGCTTGTTGATGTTAGCTAGACTAGAAACTATCTCATCAGTTCTATTCGGCATCACTACTTGGTGTTCAACCTGTGCAACCTTACTTAGTACATAGGATTCTCTTACTCTTTCTATAGGCCAGTCACTTGAATTCATAGAGATGTCTTCAAACAACTTTTCTGCTTTAAGTGCTGTCTTAGATAACAGCGCTCCACCTGATGATGCATCAATAAGAATACGCGACTCACAATCAAATCTATAGTCAAATATGCTTATGTACTGAGCCTTAGATATCCCATGTTGTGGGCACCGCCTGAGCTTGTCTTTAAACATGTCCCACACCTCATGAAATTTCTCACCCTGATTCACAATAAATTAAGTGATGACTTGCTTCATTCTAAACACCTTAAAGGGTGGCATGTTGATGAGAGTGATAATTCACGTATTTTGAGCTCGAATTTGTGTAGAAATTGAGCACTAATCGGGATGTTTATGGAAAAGTCATGAATCAGATGCTATTTGAGCATATTTCTTCAGGAAAATAGGTCGAAAGTGTTCAAAATTGGAAAACACATTTTTCGAGGTGCAGCTCGACCAAAGTAGTCCCATTCGACCAAGCTCCACCAAGTCGAACTACAGAGGAGAAGTCGAATTGGGGCATTTTAACTTAAAGAGTGGTTGTTCGACCAAGGATGATCCATTCGACTGAGCAAAGTCTGGTCGAACCACGAAGGTCAAGTCGAACAGCGAGTGTGAAGACGAGTTTCAACTTACAGACATGCCGTTCGACCAAGAGGGTCCCATTCGAACAAGCTAAGTTTGGTTAAACGGCGATACATCAGCTCCAAAACATCGATATTTTCACCTCTAGTGTGTGCATGTACGTGTTTTCTATGAAAAAACCTAGTAAAGGTCCATGAGGAGAAGTTACAAGTATTAAAAGGGGTGTCGATCACATAAAAAAGAGAGTTAGATTCGACATCCATCCTACACCACATCCAAACCCTAACTTCATCCATAAAAGCTGTAGAGAGAGATTCATATAGCAAATCAAGTGAGAACCAAGTGAAGATTCAAGACGGAGCGAGAAGCAATGGCGCCCACATCTAGGGCTTACTTCGCAACTTAATCTTTCTTGTAATTTTCAAGACTATGGGTAAGATCTATCCAAACACTATGAACATTCTTCGAAGCATCATGGACTAGAACCACTTTGGTAGTTCTAGGGTTATGAAGGTTTTTATCTAGCTAATTGAACTTCCATGTGTATACTCCGTACAACACTATTTGTGGTTTTTTTATAAGACTATGCTTTATTAATTCATACTCAAAGTCATTTTGTGTATCATTAATTATTATGTAGAGTCTAAATACATATCTTGGTTATTAATTGAGTGCTTTCACTGTTGAGCAGGATTACACGTTATGATTCTAAGTGAGGGGACTCCAAAGCTTCATTAGAACTATCTTATATGAATACTTATTAATTGAATTGAATTTTAGTTAGTAAGTAGGATAATGAGGATAATTATATAGTACCTATAAAGGGAGATCATATCGGGTTAGAGTACTTAGTGCACGGGAAATAACTGATACTGATAGTACCTAGAAAGAAGGTTTAATTATGTCTCTTGCTCCGGGGTAATTCACACGTGTTATACGCTTATCTGCTTATGTCTATAGAGTATATTTGCATGGCTTAGTGATGCGTTCATATTGCACAAGGTAGAGTCGGACATTGACACATGGAAGATTAATTAGTGAAACTGGATGGCCCGAAGAGCTACCCATTTTCTTACCTGAGCAACTCTCGTTTATCTCTACTGTTTGTATATTACTTATTATTTTATTATTTGTTATTAGTTTAATAACAATTATCCAATTAAATTATCAACAATAGTTTCTCTTAGATTAGATAATAATAAATTGATAAACAACTATCCTTTGGATTCAATAATATAACTTGGTCGCGTATCTAAGCTACAATTGCATCCTTCATACTTGGGGATTAAAATTATGTGTGGAGAAAATGCCCATCAAGTTTCTGGCGTCATTGCCGGGGATGGTTGTCCTTGTTAAATTTACTATTGCGATTTTATTTGAAACTACTCCATACTTTCTTTAGATTCAAACACTTATTTTCTTAGGTGTATGCACACCAGATCAATGGCTAGAGAGTTACCGCTTTTAATCCAGAAATTAGTGCATCATCGAGGAAGAAGAAGGCAAGGAAGAAGAAAAATAAGAATGTGGAAACAACTGAAGCTCTTAATTTAGGGGTTGAAGTTGACGTGCCAAACTCAGAAGCGATTGAAGCTGCAACCGGAGACAAATCGGAAGCAGAAGCAGTCAACATGGCCCAAGCTAGGGCGAACCAGGACAATGTTGCCATCCGTGAAGTCTTTAAGAATAACAGAGGGGGCAACTGATGCGTGTTTTCTTTCCATGCAAAATTAATCCCAAAGTATTAAGATATCAGTTGAAACTTAAGCAAGCGACCAAGTTAAATATCCAACCCAAAGGACAGCATCTTATCAATTTAATTATGTACTAAATTAATTAAGACGAAAGGCAATAAGAGTTGTGGAATTAATTATCAACTAAAATACTAAAATTAAATAACAAATAAAATAAAATAGCACTAGAAGAATACAAAAGTGGATCAAGTAGGAGGATAGGTAGCTCTAGGGTAATTCACTTTTACTACTTAATTTCCCTCTCAAGTGCAGGCCAACTCTGCCTTGTGGACTATGGACACATCACTGAACCATGCAAATCTACTCTATAGACACATGGAAATATGCGTGTAACACGTGTGAATACCCTCGGAGCAAGAGACTTAATTTCACCCCCTTTCTAAGTACTATCAGTATCAATTATTTTCCACGTCTGGAACCTAACCCGTATGATCTCCCTTTATAGGTACTATAAAATTACCCTCTTTATCCTGCTTACTAACCCAAATTCAATTCAATTAATAAATATTCATATATGACAATTCTAATGAAGCTTTGGAGTCCACTCACTTAGAATCATAACAATAAACCCTTTTCAGCAGTGAACGCTCTCAATCAACAACCAAGATATATATTCACTCTATATAGCAGTTGAAAATGCATAATACGACCGTGAATATAGATTAAAAATTCACAATCATATATAAAATAAATTCACAAGTAGTGTTGTACGGAGGACACACAAGAGAGTTTAATTAATTCATAAAACCTTCAAAACCCTAATCTACCAAAACGGGTCTAGCCCATGATGTTGCGAAGAATAATCATGGTGTTTGATAGAAATTACTCATATGTCCGGAAAATACAAGATAAATTAGGAATCGAATAAACCCTAGATGTGGGTGTCGTCGCGTCCTTCTACATCTTAAATTCTCCTTTTAGTTCTCCTCTTGAGTCCACAGATAAATCTTCAAAGTGATGGATGGATGGAGGAAATGATGTGGATGATGGTTGGGGGTGATCCCCCTTGCGGTGTGTAGGATGATTTTGTTGTGGTGCCTTCTCACATGAATAATGATGTAAAATATATATAGGTGTGAGAAGGGAATTTAAATAAGGAAATAAAAGATATTGGTGAATCATGGAGGATTATGTGATAAGGAGATTAATTGTGCTACAAGAAATAGGTCATTTTCGAAAATTTTTGGAAACTCTCGCTGTCAGCTGCGCGACCTCACTATTTTGAGCATAACGTTCTCGTTTGATCTCTGATTTTACTGATTCTTGCACTCATGTAATTCTCTGTTCCTTGGAATTCTGTCCATATAAAGAAATTACAAAAACTCTAACATTTGAATGTATAAAAAGTCATGCAAAGTGACACAACCGTGCTGAGTAGGAACAGCTTGCGCGTAGTCACCATTTTGATCATAACTTTCTCATTTGGATTATGCCATAACAATTCTCTCTTCTGTGGCTTTCCAATAATTTAACATACTTTTAGTTCAGAGCTCCACACGAATATAGAAAAATTACACAAGTTGGACGTGCGTTTTTTGACATTCCTAAGTTGCACCTTTCCCCAACTTTGCACTTTTGATCCTTTTTCCACCTAAAACACAATAAAACACATCTAACGCACCTTTTTCTCAAATATATTGAATATAAGATTGTTGTGCTAATATATGACAACAATTTCGATATAAAAAGGTGTTAAATTAGATACTAAAATACACTTATTTTCACTCTCATCAATCCCCAAACTTACCCCTTGCTCGTCCCGAGGCAACAAAATAAAGAGAAAGAGAGTAAGAAAATTAGCGGGAAACAAAGACTATAACAAATACTCCATTCAAAATATAATTGTCCTCAACTTAGGTCATGCAACTCATATTATATGTAATACTCAATTCATAGCATACAAGACAAGACAATCACCACCAATTCAAAGGCTCCATTGACATGTTCTCACAGGAAGTATATATCACTCGTACTCAAGTGTAAAAGATGTACATTTATGGGTTATGGTGTTTATGCTCAGATTCAATTCAAGTGCATGCGTAACCATAAGCTTGCCAAAAGTCTCAAACTCTCTATCACTAAAAGTATAATTCGACAATATGATCAAAAATGACTTTTCTTTTGGATGTAATGATGGCTCTTTGGTTAAGATAGGAAATATATATGGATAAGTGACTCAAAACTCGGATCAATCAAGTGCGCATTCTATCATGATCTTTCATTCTTCTTACTCACTTCAATTAAGCACAACATCCTCCTCAACTCATTTACTTTTCTTTTTCTTTCTAGCACAACTTTTTTCCTTCTCTCCTTTCTCTCGAGGTACCAGTTTCGAGCACTACCTCACGCATCCTTCATAGTATACTAGATTTAAGCACTACCCTAGGGTATTTTATTCCATGGAGTACTAGATTTGAGCACTACTCCATGATTTTCCTTAGATGCATTTTCTAGCTCAATCACTGTTTCCACACAAAATTTCATTCCTTCCCAAATTGTTATAAAGCTACATCAACACACTTTGAAAAGCTATTAATTCTTATCATATAATCAAGGCTCAAAAAATTCAGATGCTCAAAGTGGTTATTTCTCGTAGGCTGCCAAAGAATGAGGTTTTTATGCTCAACGTGGCTAACTACGGATAAACATCATTGGTAGGGAATTATTTGGTTAAGTGCTCATAAATTCAAGGATGACCTTAAATCATCTCCCATCATCTATCACACATGTAGTTTCAAGTATGACAAGAGGTAAGTTCTAGAATGCAAACACAAGAACGATACTCACCAGAAAGAAATATCATGTGATTATGTACATGATCAACAAGGATCAAAATCTCACATGGATTTTCAACATGTAACAGAGAACTTTTCATATGGTAAGCAATATCCCTCAAGTACACATAGAACTTCATATCACAATATAATTCAAGTACACTTTCTTCATCAATTTCAAAAGCATATGAATTTTAGGCACAATTTAAAAATATAAGCTCATGTGGATCACTAAAACCAAGATCTTAATCCTTCCACTCTCATGAATTAAAAGCACACATAAAAATTAGAATAAGGAAATGAGGGCACCTGATTTCTCCATCAAAATGTATGCACGAGCTCGTCGAGTTGTTCAACTCGGTCAGGTCAAAGCCTCATCCTCATCGTAGAACTCGTCTTGCCACTCTTTTACCTTTTTATATCATCAAAGCTCAAACACACTCATCATCACATGATTCATCATTAATAATATAGAAGAACTATAGGAAAGATTAATTGACTATCTAATCGACTCCACACACTAGACACACAACACACTAAACATTAAGTAAGTTGCAAAAAAAATTGACATATCAACATCAGTTAAAATATTAATATGCCACCAAAAATCAACCACCCTAACAAACAAACAACCAACGAAAGGAAAAATTATACCCTCAGTGCTCATAAGACGAGGTAATTACATCACACCTTCCCCTAAACTTAATAAAAATATAAATCAAAACTAAGTTTGAAAAGAGATGTAATTGCCGAAACGTGAGCACCTCAAATATAATAAATCCCTAATCACACAAAAGAAATAATAAAACAATAAAATGGAAGGGAAAAATCCCCAACAGGCAATCATGTTTAAGGTCAGAGAGTCACGACGGTATGAAACCATTTGAAAACTACTTGATCAGATTACGATCTTCTCGCATCCTCACCTTGAAGTACTGTCTTTCCCTCTTCTTGTCTACAATTAGCACCTCACCTTTCTTGGGCATAAGTATATGATCCTCATAATTTCCTTCCTCCCATGGCTGTCTACACTTCTCCTTGTCAATCTTCCACTCAATTTCAGAGTCATCTGTCCCATTAAAATCAAGATTAAACAAGTTAGAAATCACATCTAGGCTCTTGCATGATTTAATCTCCATGGGCATCTTCATTGCTTGATTGTTTGACCCGAACGGCTGGTTGAACGGCTCTCTTGGGCGTGATTGTGCAGTCTCACGGTTTCGAGCATAACTTTCACATCCGATCTTCAATTTAGGTGATTCTCATGTGAAAATGATCCTTTCTTCCATGGCTTTCCGATCGATTATAGTAGGAGCTACTTCGACCAAGATCTTGGTTGAACCAAGGTCAAACCTACCATCGGCAATCTCCAAAATGTTCCCAAGTGCTTGGTTCGACTTGTAAGAGGTGGTTCGACCAAGGGGTTTGGTCGAACCAGGGTTGAACCAACTTCTTGAAGCTCCAGAATCTAGTGCAGGCATCATCGGTCCCTCATACTGCATTTCGAACCTCAACGTGATGACTATGTACTCTTTCAGGTTCATTATACCTTGAGACGGGAACTTTCCTTTATCCAACATTTGCATCAATTGATTCATGTTCTTGGCCATCTGACCCATCATCAAAGTAAGGTCCTTCAACTGCTTAGATAAATCTGCATGCTTAGCATTCATAGTAGCCTCGATGCGGTCAATCCTTGCATTATTCCATGCCATGTATCGATTGAAAGTAACTTCAATACTCTTCACTTCTTGTTGCTGCCTACTAGGCACCCTTTGTGTCAACTTTGTAATCTGCATTTGTAGGGATTCTAGTAGCTTGTTGATTTTAGCTAAACTAGAGATGATCTCATCATCCATATTTGGCATCACCACTTGATGTTCAACCTGAGCCACGTTACCTAGTACATATGATCCTCTTACTCTTTCGTAGGCTAATCACGTGAATTCATAGAGATGTCTTCAAATAACTTTTCTGCTTCAAGTGCTATTCTAGATAACAGCACTCCTCCTGATGATGCATCAATAAGAATATGCGACTCACAATCATATCCATAGTAGAAGATACTTATGTACTGAGCCTTAGACATTCCATGATGTGGGCACCTCCTAAGCATGTCTTTAAACCTATCCCACGCCTTATGAAATTTCTCACCCTGATTCATAACAAATTGGGTAATGTCTTACTTCATTCTTAAGATTCTTGAGGGTGGCATGTATCTCTCCAAGAACTTCTGCTGCAGTTGGTCCCATGTAGTGCAATCCGCTGCATCAAGAGCCTCATACCAAGCTTCTGCCCGATCAATCAAAGAGAAATTGAATAGGGCAATCCATCTAGAATTATCATGAGCTTCAGCACCCTTCTGAGTGTTTGCATAACCAAGAAATCTTTTAAGGTGCTGATATGGATTTTCAAATTGACCTCCAGAAAAGGGATTTCATTTCCATCATGCTGATAAGAGCGGGATATATCTCAAAATCATCATCTTCCCCCTTGCAACTATCAAACCTATGTTGCCAAGCCCATAGTTCGTGAAAATTTTATATATGGCAATATTATCCGGATTCTTCCCTTCTCCAGCCATGTTCAGCTCAATGTGTAATTTCTTCCTTTCCCTCATTTCCCTTTCCTAGAGCACAAGTACCTCAGAAAAATTCAAGGTTAGATAGAAATAAATAATCACAAATAAAAGTCTTAATCAAACTAGAAATAATAAAATCAATAATAACAGTCGTCCCTAGCAACGGCGCCAAAAACTTGATGCGCGTTTACTTTAAAATCAAAATTAATTCCGAAGTATTAAGGATATCAGTTGAAGCTTAAGCAAGCGACCAAGTTAAATATCCCCAAAGGACGACGTATTATCAATTTGATTATTTACTAAATTAATTAAGACGAAAGTCAATAAGAGTTATGGAATTAATTATCAACTAAAATACTAAAATTAAATAACAAATAAAATAAAATATCACTAGAAAAATACAAAACTCGATCAAGTAGGAGAATAGGTAGCTCTAGGGTAATTCAATTTTACTACTTAACTTCCCTCTCAAGTGCAGGACGACTCTGCCTTGTGAACTATGGACGCATCACTGAACCATGCAAATCTACTCTATAAACAAAAGTAAATATGTGTGCAACGTGTGTGAATAATCTCGGAACAAGAGACTTAATTTCACCTCTCCTTTCTAGGTACTATCAATATCAATTATTTCCCACGTCTGGAACCTAACCCGATATGATCTTCCTTTATAGGTACTATAAAATCACCCTCTTTATCCTTCTTACTAACCAGAATTCAACTCAATTAATAAATATTCATATATGACAGTTTTAATAAAGTTTCGAAGTATCCGAACTTAGAATCATAACAATAAACCCTGTTCAGCAGTGAACGCGCTCAATCAACAATCAAGATATGTATTCAGACTCTATATAACAATTGAAGATTCATAAAACGACCATGAATATGGATTAAAAATACACAATCATATATAAAATAAATCCACAAGTAGTGTTGTACGGAGGACACACAAGAGATTTTAATTCATTCATAAAACCTTCAAAACCCTAGACTACAAAATGCTTCTAGCCCATAATATTGCGAAGAACAATCATGGGTATTGGATAGATCTTACCCATATGTCCGAAAAATACAAGATAAATTAAAAAACAAATAAACCCTAGATGTGGGTGTCCTCGCGGCCTTCTCCGTCTTAAATCATCCTCTTGGTTCTCCTCTTAATTCCACAGACGAATCTTCAAGTGATGGATGGATGAAAGAAAGAATGTGGATGAAGGTTGGGGGTTGAACCCCCTTGCGAGGTGTATGATGATTGTGTTGTGGTGCCTTCTCACATGAATAATGATGAAAAATATATATAAGTGTGAGAAGGGAATTTAAATAAGGAAATAAAAGATATGGGTGAATCATGGAGGATTATATGATAAGGGGATTAATTTTTCTCCAAGAAATAGGTAATTTTGGAAATTTTTGGAAATTCACGGAAATTCTCGTTGGCAGCTGCCCGACCTCACTATTTTAAGCATAACGTCCTCGTCAGATCTCCGATTTTAGTATTTCTTACGCTCATGTGATCCTTTATTTCTTGGCATTCTATCCATATATAGAAATTATAAAAACTCTAACATTTGTATGTATAAAAAGTCATGCAAAATTACACAACCGTGCTGAGCAGGAACAACTTGTGCGTCGTCACTATTTCTATCATAACTTTCTCATTTGGATTCCAATTGAAGTGTTCCTTATCCCAAAATGATCCTATCTTTTGTGGCTTTCCAACATTTATCACATTTCCAGTTTATATCTCCATGTGAATACAAAAAAATTACAAAAGTTGGACGTGCGTTTTTCGGCATTCCTACAGAAGTTGCACCTTTTCCCCAACTTTGCACTTTTGATCCTTTTTTCACCTAAAATATAATAAAACACCTCAAACGAACCTTTTCTCAAATATATCGAATATAAGATAGTTGTCCTAATATATGATAATAATTCCAATAAAAAAAGGTGTTAAATTGGACATTAAAACATGCTTATTTTCACTCTCATCAATGATGTTGGGCTGTAAGGAGCGCGTGCAGCCGATACCGATTTTGATCTTCATCACGCTCTTATCAGCATGAAAGAAAGGAACTCCTTCTCTAGGGGGACTTTCGAGGATCCTCAACAACATCTTAATAAGTTCCTTAGTTATGCAAGCACACAAAAAGATGCAGGAACTCATGAAGATGCAAGAAGGATCTAACTGTTTAATTTCTTGTCTACTGAAAGAACGAGAGATTAGTACGATACTCTTAGTGCTGCTGAATGTACTACATGGTAGCAATTGAAAGGGAAGTTCTTTGAGCGATATATGCCACCTTCAAAGGTGTTTAAGATTAAACAAGAAATCAATCAATTTACTATCAGTGGTAACGAGAAATTTCATGAAGCATGGGATAGATTCAAGGACATGCTTAGGAGGTGTCCACAATATGGATTGTCAAAAGCTCAGTATATAAGTGTCTTTTACAACAGGTTGGATTGTGATTCTCGTGTTCTGCTTGATGCTTCATCGAATGGAGCACTACTTGTTAAGACATCCGTTGAGGCCGAAAAACTCTTTGCTTCATCAAAATGGATGTTTTCTTAACATACAATTTTAATTCCCAAATATGAAGAATGCGATTGTAGCTTAGATAAGCAACCAAGTTATATTATTGAACCCAAAGGACCATTGGTTATCAATTTATTATTATCTAATCTAAGAGAAACTATTGTTGGTAATTTAATTGGAAAATAGTTATTAAACTAATAACGAATAATAAAATTGCAAATAAAATAGAGACAGTAGAGATAAACGAAAGTTGCTCAAGTGAGAAAATAGGTAGCTCTTCTGGCTATCTAGTTTCAGTAATTAATCTCCCTTCCATGTGTAAATGTCATATCCTGCCTTGTGGATTATGAATGCATCACTAAGCCATGCAAATCTACTCTATAAATACAAGCAGATAAGCATGTAACACTTGTGAATTACCCTGAAGCAAGAGACATAACTACACCCCCTTTTAAGGTACTATCAGTATCAATTATTTTCCGTGCACTAAGTATTCTAACCCGATATGATATCCCTTTATAGGTACTATATAATTATCCTCATTATCCTACTTACTAACCCGAATTCAATTCAATTAATAAGTATTCATATAACATAGTTCTAATGAAGCTTCGGAGTCCCCACACTTAGAATCATAACATGTAATCCTGCTCAGCAGTGAACGCACTCAATCAATAATCAAGATATGTATTCAGACTCTACATAATAGTTAATGATGCACAAAATGATTCAGAGTATGAATTAATAAAGCATAGTCTTATATAAAGTAAACCACAAGTAGTGTTGTACGGAGTATACAAACGAAGTTCAATTAACTAGATAAAATCTTCATAACCCTAGAAATACCAAAGCAGTTCTAGCCTATGATGCTTCGAAGAAAGTTCATGGTGTTTGGATAGATCTTACCCATAGTCTTGAAAATTACAAGAAAAATTAAGTTGCGAAGTAAACTTTAGGTGTGGGCGCCGTCGCTTCTTGTTCCGTCTTTAATCTTCACTTGGTTCTCACTTGATTCGCTGCACGAATCTCTCTTCACGGCTCCTGCGGATGGAGTTAGGGTTTGGATGTGGTGTAGGATGGATGTGGAATCTAACTCTCTATTTTTATGTGATCCCTTTTTATACTTGTAACTTCTCCTCATGGATCTTTACTGGGCTTTTTCATAGAAAATATGCACATGCACGCACTAGAGGTGAAAATATCGATGTTTCAGAGCTGATGTGTCACCATTCGACCAGACTTGGCTTGGTTGAACAACATGTCTGTAAGTTGAAACTCATCTTCACATTTGCCATTGACTTGACCTCCGTGGTTCGACTAGACTTTGCTCGATCGAACGGATTATCCTTGGTCGAACAACCACTCTGTAAGTTAAAATGCCCCAGTTTGATTTCTCCTCTATATTTCGACTTGGTGGAGCTTGGTCGAATGGGACTACTCTGGTCGAACTGCACCTTGAAAAACATGTTTTCCAATTCCAAACACTTCCGACCTGTTTTCCTGTACAAATATGCTCAAATAGCCTCAGTAGCATCTGATTCGTGAATTTTCCATAAACATCCTAATTCATCTAGATAATAGACTAAATCATACTCAATTTCTATACAAATTTGAGCTCGAAATACGTGAATTATCACTCTCATCACATGTGCCTCTCCAACAAAATCTTCTTCTGCAGTTGTTCCCATGTAGTGAAATTTGTGGTATCAAGAGTCTCATACCAATCTTCTACCCTATTAGTCAAAGATAAATAGAATAAGGCAATCCGCCTAGCATTGTCATAAGCTCCAGCACCCTTCAGAGTGTTCGCATAACCAAGAAATCTATTGAGATGCTTATATGGGTCTTCAAAGGAAATCCCAGAAAAGGAATTCTTCTCCACCATGTTGATAAGAATGGGATGTATCTCAAAATCATTATTTGTCCCCCTTGTTCCTATCAACCCCATGTTGCCAATCCCATTATTCATGAAAATTTTATGTATGGCAACATTATCTGGCTTCTGTCTTGCTCAGGCCATGTTTAGCATTGTGTGCTATTCTGTCATCTCCTTTTCTTAGTGCACAAGTACCTCAGAAAAATTTAAGATTAGATAGAAATAAATAATCACAAATTATAGTCTTAATCAAACTAGAAATAATAAAATCAATAATAACAATCGCCCCCGGCAACGGCGCCAAAAATTTGATGAGCGTTTTCTTTGCATACAAAATTAATCTCCAAGTATTAAGGATATCAATTGCAGCTTAAGAAACGACCAAGTTAATATCAAACCAAAGGGCGGCGTATTATTAATTTAATTATTAACTAAACTAATTAAGAGTAAAGTCAATAAGATTTGAGAATTATTAACTAATTAACTAAATTACTAGAAATTAAATAATAATTAAAATAAAACAAATACTAGAAGAATATGAATGTGACTCAAGAATTAAGAATAGGTAGTCCTAGGGTAATTCAGTTTCACTCATTAATTTTCCTTTCGTGTATCAATGTTCGACTCTGCCTTATGGAATATGGACGCATCAGTAAGCCATGCAAATCTACTCTATCGACACAAGTAAATATGTGTGTAACACATGTGAATAACCTTGGAGCAAGAGATATAATTTCACCCCCCTTTCTAGGTACTATCATTATCAATTATTTCCCCCTAGGATTGGTACTCTAACCCGATATGATCTCCTTTTATAGGTACTATAAAATTAACCTCTTTATCATGCTTATTAACCCGAATTTAATTCAATTAATAAACATTCATATATGACAGTTCTAATGAAGCTTCGGAGTCCCCTCACTTAGAATCGTAACATGGAATCATGTTCAGCAGTGAACGCGCTCAATCAACAACCAAGATATACATTTAGACTCTATATAACAATTGAAGATGCACAAAACGACCGTGAATATGAATTAAAAATGCATAATCATATATAAAATAATTCCACAAGCAATGTTGTATGGAGTATACACAAGAAAGTTCAATTCATTCATAAAAACCTTCAAAACCCTAGATCCAAAAAGGTTCTAGCCCATGATGTTACGAAAAAAATCATAGGTGTGGGATAGATCTTACCCATATGTTTTGAAAATACAAGATAAATTAGGAAATAAATAAAATCCTAGATGTGGGTGTCGTCGCGTCCTTCTCCGTCTTGAATCCTCCTCTTAGTTAACTTTTTGATTCAACAAACAAATCTTCATAGTGATGGATGGATAGAAGAAGATATGGATTTAAAGAATGTGTGGAGGGTGATCCCCCCCCCCCCCTTTTGGGGTGGTGTAGGATTGATTGTTGCTCTTTGTTGTGATCTACATCTTCTTTTATACTTATAAGCTCTCCTTAAGGACCTTTACTGAGCTTTTCCGTGGAAAATACTAACATACACACACTGGACATGAAATCCCGATGATTCAGAGCTGACGTGTCCCAGCTCGACCAAAATGATCTTGGTCGAGCTAGATAGGCCTTGGTCGAGCTGTGATCGAGCAAGGTTGTCCAGTCTCACCGTTTCGCGCATAACTTCCACATCCAAACACCAATTTGAGTGATTCTTACGCTCACGCGATCTTCTCTTCCTTGTCTTTCTATAAATATAAGGAATATATTAAAACTCCAACATTTGAAGGGCAAGAGTTGTGCTGGTCGGCACAGCTTACTCAACTTCACCGTTTTGATCATAACTCCCTCATCTGAACTCAGATTGAGGTGTTTCTTGAACCAAAATGACCGTCTCTTTCATAGTTTTCAAATGGTGTCTCATGTGCCCTATTTGAACTTCCACAAAAATATAGAAAAATACATAAATTGGACGTGTGTTTTTCAGCATTCTTGCAAAGTTACACCTTTTCTCCAACTTTGCACTTTTGATCCTTTTTCCACCTAAAACACAATAAAACACCTCAAACGCACCTTTTTATCACATATATCGAATATAAGACACTTGTGATAATATAAAACAACAATTCCCATAAAACGGCGTTAAATTGGATGCTCAAACACGTTTATTTTTACTCTCATTAGCTATTTCGGAAAGATATAGAGTTAGTGCATTTTTACTAAAATGATTCATGAAACATTGTAGACTAAAAAATAATTTTTGCATTCATAAACCTTTTTAGATGAATAAGGACATTTTTGTTTGGCAGTGCAATATGCAGCTCATTCAAATCTCAACTAGAAATTTATAATTAATAATGTTGGAGTTTTTGTTATTGTTGCTTTATGTTGGTTTTTAATTATTACATTTATTTATTTTATTTATTTGGAAAACAAGCTAGCATATTGTTGGTGTTTGGATATTTTGGTTAACGTGAATCGTTAGTGTTCCATGCAATTCTACTGCAACAGAAGCATAAGAGTAGAATCGTATTACCTTTCACTAGGGTTGATGTAGAGGAGCAAGAATTTTTTCCGGCAGCCTGTGCACCTCACCGTTTTGGGCATAACTCTCTCTTCTGATCTCCGATTTGAGTCATCTATGACCAAAACAATCATCTCTTTTGTAGCTTTTCAACAGTTTATTATACGTACAGTTTGGAGTTCCAAACGATTTTAGAAAAATTGTGGAAGTTGATGAACAACAACAGCAAATAACCTTCCGATCCTCTGTTGTATTCCTAAGCAACGTCTTGACGTTGTGTGGGCAACGATCTACAACACGATCTCAATCTACAATCCCTAATCTCTCTTTCACTTATTTAGGTGTGTAGAATTATTTATCCTAACTGATGAGATTGGCTATTTATAGGCTACAATAGGGACCAGGAGGAGAAATTAGGGTTTGGGCTTCCCATTGGGCTTAAGCATCCAAGTTTAGCCCAAAATTTATACTTAAGTCCAATAATAATAAATCAGTCCACTAAAGAAATATTATTGCACTGCCACCCTAATCCCAAATTACATTATGGGCTCCTTCTTATTATGAGCCCATTAGTCTCCCTGTGTTTAAGATTCAATGTCCATTAATTAATTAAGTTACTGACAACTCCATCAATTAATATATTTTCCGAGAGTTGTACCACTCAACCTTATTATCATGTCGAATAAATTCACCTGCAGGGTTTACATGATAATCATTATAAGCTCCTCAAAGGGACATCATCAACCAATTCCGTTAGGATACAGATTCCTTGTAAAATCAACAGCACACCATAGAGAGACATTATCATCTCCCGACTCACCAAGCATATTAATTTAATAATAAAATCTCACCCATTGATGAATCAAGAAAATACATATTGGTTTACGTATCGAGGTTATTGTATATGGATTAATAGAACGAACATCCATAATAACAGAGATCAAGTTCTATTATATAGTCAGTATAAACCAAACGATCTCAACAGCGGTCCTATTCAATACACAGAAAGTGTACTAGTGCAATTTTATAGTCAAGACAGACTAATCCCAAATCACACTACAACCATACCAATAGATAGTCCCCATCTATCTCAATTGTGAATATCTGTTTATACATTATAAGGAGGAGATAATATGATCTTCCGTGTGCGCCGCACACCACATCATCTATAGTATAAAGGAAATGGACTTTTGCAACAATACAATTGCAAACGTTTGATCACATGATTCTTATTTCAAATATTGTCAAAACATTATTCATACAAAAAGTTAGAGTTTTAGTATACAATCCAACACATATAACATACTAGCTATTGATGTTCAACATGAAATAGTTGTTTAGATAGTAGTTGAAATTCTAGAGTTCATCATCTTAATATTTTTTTATATTTAAACTTAATTATGCAACATGTACAGATTATTCAAATATCAGCAAACTTACATGTATTTCTTTTCTTAAAATATTTCTTCGCATGGTCCTATAAGTCTTGACTCAAATGTAATATTCTTATATTTGACTTAATCATGTTATATTCGTTCATGAGTGGCCTCTACAGTAGAGATTAGTTTAACTAAACTTATAGTATCAATATAGATATAATACATGAGGACGGCTATTTGCACCCCCGAAGATACTAAATATACCCCAAAAAAATTAAACTAAAATATTGAGACTAAAATACCCTTACAAAAAGTGTATGTGTTTATAATATATTTACTATTCATACCCCAAAACTACTGAATATACCCAATTTATTAAACCCTAGCTTAATCAATTAAAATATCTTGCATCATTGGTAGCTTTAAATCAATATTTTTTCTCGCGTTGCCAAAGAAATGACGTGGAAGCGGAGGGCTCGCTCTGTTTATGATATCCACCACAGCGCCGGCGCCGAAGACAGACCACTAAGGCATCTTCCTCTTCTTAAGTGCTTGATATTGTACCGGCTGGATTCGTTGGAGTATATTGATGTGGAGAAAGATGACCAATTTCACCCATATTCCCTTCATTGGAGGAGTTTGAATTGTTTGATTTGCCCAATCTGAATGGGTTGTTAAAGGAGGAGGGAGCAGGAGTTGTGTTCCCAAATCTTCGACGAATACGCATTTCGAGTTGTGGAAAATGCACACAACTTGGACCACTCAGACGTATTCCTCTTCGCAAGTCCTTGTATTTGGAGGGGCTGGATGTGTTGGAGTATATTGATGTGGAGAAAGATGATATTCGATGTCCAAATTCAACCATATTCTCTTCACTATAGGAGCTCACATTGAGTAAATTACCTAATTCGAAAGGATTGTTAAAGGAGGAGAGAGCAGGATTGTAAGGAGAAATGTTCCCAAATCTTCAAAGACTAAATATTAAGGGGTGTCCATCATGGACACTGATATCATCAACTTTTGTCTCATCGAATCTCAAGGATCTGACATGCAGGTGCCAGGATTGTGGCTTCATTTCACTGCCAATATAGAAATCTGTCATGTCTTACAGTTGATTTTGTGCAGAGATATGAAACAAATAATATTCCATTGAAATGCCTCTCTAATCTCAACAAGTTGACTGTCCTGAATGCATCAGGAGGGAGTTGTTCACCAAATGGGTGGTCAAGGCACCTCTCTGCTCTCAAGAAACTAACTATAGACAAATGCACAGAGTTTGAAGCAGTGATGGCAGAGGATCTTAAACACCTTCATCTCCTTCAAAAACTCCATTTGATGCATGTCGAAGACATGGTACAAGCCTTACAGAATCTCCCCTCTCTCCAAAGCTACCAATATTGCACAAATATTTTAATTGATTAAATTAGAGTTTAAATATTTAGTAGTTTTGGGGTATGAATAGTATAGATATCATAAACACATTTTTCATAAGGGTATTTTAGTCTCATTAGTTTAGTTTAAATTTTTTTGGTATATTTAGTATTTTCGGGAGTGTAAATAGCTGGCACCCCCATAATACATACTCCCTCCGTCCCGCCCATATTGCACTGTTTACTGTAGCTTTTGTGAGAGTTTTTTGCAGTCAAACGGTACAGTTTGACTGGGACGGAGGGAGTATGTTTTAATTGTTTAATGTATAAAATAAATAAATTAGATTGAATGCAAGTTAGTACATACTATATATGGCTATTTGCATTCACAATTTTGGGAATAATACACTATTTACATTTAATATTTCAATTCATTTCCTTATGTAAAAATTTTCAACTATTTTTTGGAGGAGTATTTTACTACAAGTTTTAGAACGTGGAGGATTTTAAATTTCCATAATTGCGAAATAACAAATGGATGCAGAGGACTAAAACTTAAATAGTTAAAAAATGTAAGGCAAATGCTGATTTAACTAAAATTATAGAGCTAATATAGATGGAACCTATACCTTTACTAAACTAATAATTCTATTGCGTAATAGTGCACGACATATTTATGAAAAACATATTCATTTCCTACAACTTCCTCATTTATCAAACAATTCCATAAACATACTTACTATGAATAATAGTACAATTAATATGCATTCGTTCAACCCTATGCAAATAAATAATCATAACTATTGTATTAAGTTTTTAAATATATATACTCTAATCGATTAACAAAATTAAAAATACAAAACGGAAAGGTAACTGCAAACTATACAAAAATAAAACTAAAAAGTTATTTCATACCTGAAATTAAATGTTTTTTAAATACAATACAAAAAACTACTGTTAAATTATACAACTAATACTTAGCATAATTTAATTAACATTATTATAAATCATATACATAAGAGAAATAATTTAACGAACTTTTTGATTTATAATTATTTTTATGATATACTCCCTCCATCCCACAAATGTATGCACCACACTTTATGTACGGATATTAAGAAAAGTGATAATTTTTAGGGGTATTATGGTATTTTTGATAATAAAGTAAATGATAAAATATGTTATGTGTGTTAGGAATGAGAGGTTTTTTTTTTGTAAATAAAGTGTATGGGGAGGGACGATTGTATTTGAATTTTTATTTTTTAGGAATGTGCAAACTTTTGTGGGACGACCCAAAATAGAAAGTGTGTCATCTAAAATGGAACGGAGTGAGTAATAAATATAAGATATTTTTAAATCATTAAAATCATCTCCCCGTGCAGCGCATGGGTTCGGTAGCTAGTATTTTATAGAGTAGATCAATATATCATATTGATCTATTTTATTTGTTTTCAACTTGTGTACATGTTGCGAGTTTTCCTACACACTAATTAAATCCCCAAATTTCAAGAATATCAGTTGTAATAGCAAGTGATCAAGTGATAATATTAAACTCACAGGACAGTAAATTTATCTACCTCTAGAATTACTAAATTAACTAAGACACTTCGCCAATTTCTAAGAACTTAATTAATGGGGAAAATCTTTTTTGTACATTTCCAACTATATTACTTCATTTTTGTCCAGTGACAAATTATTCTATATTATTTGTCTACAAATTTGATTAAAAGACCAGAACACCCCTTGTTAAAAGTCAAACAGGATAATGAAGTTCTTACCAACATGTCAAACTCTTAAATTGTAAAAAATAAACATTTCAAATATTTCAAATAATGTTACATAATTGTAAGAATTATTATAAATATGTCAAGTGTATTAATAAATTTGTGGCCAAAGTTATAATACAGAGAACTTTGTTTTTCTAAAACAAATACAATGTGTTTGTTATTTTAGTTAAAAAAAAGTATTGAATCTAATGACTTGAAAAAAATAAAATTAAAAAAATTAGAAGAATTCAGTGATTTCATTCATGGGATCCAAAATTTAATTATATTATTGATATTATTTTCCCTTTTAACAAAATATAAGTAAAATAAATTATCTTATTAATTATTTTTTAAATATGAATAAAAAATCTAATTAAAAAGGCATGCATTTACCAATTATACTTTATTACATGAAAGTTTATTTTTTAAAGAGGTTCAAAATAAAAATTTTACTTCTCAAATCCTTACACCTTAATTTACCTATTTGTTGGAAATTTATTAATTTCAATTATAATCTAATTGTGGGCAATATATTATTATGCAATTATATTAGCTATTCAATTATTTTATGGACTTAATTAAGTGATCCAATTAAGATTAAAAGTCCATGGGCTATAATAATAATTAATATGGGCCAAATGAGTAGATATCCAATACTACGTGATTAGGTGATTATGGGTGGTCTAGTCAAGTAGTATATAAAGGCTCCCAGGTTATGGTCCCCAATATACTAAGTCGCACATGGTCTTCTCTTCTCCCCATCGGGAGAGATTAATACGGTCCCCATAAGGAATTAGGAGGCTTAGTTGAGGAAGGCCATATAACCACTAATCCTGAGTTCGTGTTCCGCCTAGAGACTCATTGGATCAGGTACGCTTCCGCTTTACAGTTTAAATCTCGTTAATCATAATAGGGTTAAGGTTTAATGGATTAATTTCCTACAAGTGGTATCAGAGCCACCCTATTTTATGATTCTCTGAGATCTGATGAACTACTGTTGAATGTGTGGTACATGTCATAATCCTTTATGTGGTTCAAGCTAATTTTGTTTTGTTATCTTAATACAAGATTATGAGATCATGTGTTTGATGACTTATAAAGATCAACGTGAACATATGGGTCCGATTTTACACACCTAAGGCAGTATTCATAATTTTAAATTTGAGAAATTATTTTAATTTCCTAATTCGGTGATCAATATTTTTAATTGATGTTGTTTGCGGCACTTAAGTATTTTAGCTGTCAATTTACACAGTTGTAATTTTCTAATATACGAATCTTACAATTTTGAACGGATCCTGTTGTGCGTATATTAAATCAAATTATTGAGAATTGATATTGTACGATTTAATCATCAAATTGATATATATGGAAGATACATTCGTATATTTGGTTGTGCCATCTAAATTGATACGATAAGTAATTTGGTAAGGAAGTTAATATAATTACATGAGTACGCGGTGTAATTCATAATTACATATTATGTTCACATATCACGTACAGATCCAATAAAGGTTGAAAATTGATTATTAACTGCTATGGGTTGTGATTTAAATTGTTGATTACATTCGGATTTGGATTTGCCTAATATAATTTGTTCTAAATTTGGATTTCAATTTTTTAATGAAAGATTTGCTATTAGTTTGAGAAATTCGTATTTTGGCTTACTACATCTATGTGCGATATTCACGTGTATTCATTTTCTTATTATGGAATATATGATTTGATATCCAATTAATATTTGGGTAAGTTAATTATCGAATTTTGTTTAGGCAAGTTGATATTATATTCCAATAATTTATAAGAAAATATTTGCCTAATTTAATTTATATTAAATTGGGATTTGTCATTCCTTAATTAAGTTAAATAAATCTTTCATTAAGAAATATGTGGGAATCATCAAATATTCTCGTAAAGTTTGATAATTTGATTAATTAAATTTGGGGAGACATTTTTAATGTCGTCAATTAAACATAAATATTTATTTTAAATATTTGTTTAATTAGTCTAGTAAACCTTCAATCTAGTCAATCAAAGCACCATGTTGCCACAGCAATACTGTGTGTGAAGTGCGACTTTATTGAAATTACATAGATGGGTGTGTAATTATTCATGTGTTCTGTATTTGGCCCATAGGCAGGCACAGTTTTACAGAATAATAACATACATGTGATAATAAGTATGTGATAATTATTTGGATTATTCATTTGAACATTAGTCGGTCCACAGATAGAGTCTTGTTTGACAGAACTTATTGTCAATACTTGATTATTACACCAAGATTACCCCTGCAGTTAATTTTTGTCCACAGACGAGGTTAATGTTGCACAAGGTGTCTTGTGATGGGTCCCCAATTAATAATGTTGTATGAGTGTATCTTCATGCGGGTATTGATCAGCCTACATGTAGATTAATATTTGGCAGAAATACACAAGTACATGTGGTGGTAAATACGTGACAATTATTTGGTTTGGCATGTGAGTAATAAGTCAGCCCACAGGAAGGCTATTGCTTGACAGTTTTATTGTCAGTATTTGACTACTGCATGAGAGCATCATTTAAATTAGTATTTTTTGTCCAAAGACTTGATACTAATATTGTGCTCGAATCCTCAAGATGATTCTAATTTAGTTAAATTTTGAAAGACTATAAAATTTTTTTAAATATTATAAAGTTTAATGCGAGCATAAAAAAATTATTTTGCATTAATTCTCTGTATAATTAAGAAGCCTGCTAATTAAGTTTTCCATATATCAACAATAAAATCATACTTGATGAGTGAACTTCCACAATAAGGATGAGACTAATAAGTTTATAACAAACTCTGTCTCAATAAAGTATAAGGGCAATACAAGAAAACCCATTAAGAAAGCTGCCAAAGACAACTAAAGTATAATTTTTTGTTTACTCCTGAAGGCTTGTGGAATTGTCTTATAATACACTGCATTAAATTATTCAGTATGCATGGTGCAGTTAAAAGACATAATTGAACTCCACAACATATGGTCACTAATGTGAGAAATACTTAAGATTGCAACTTATGGTCTCAATAAATTTTTAACCAAAGTAGTTGTGAGAACTCTTTGAGTTTCACATATGGTGATGTCCAACTAAAGCTAGATCATTGAGATCTACTAAAGAAAATTGGACTCAAATAAATGTAAGCTACTTTATTGGTTATGAATAAAAATAAAAGTTTATGATCCAATTAATCGGATCATATTTGAGACGGGTAATACGGTATTCTGTGAGGATGTTGATTTGGGGGAAAAGAATAATATTAGAGACATTGTCCTTGAGGGGGAGTCGATTCGATCCCCACTTATGCTTTAAAGAATTGGTGCAAATTCATGAATAACAATATGACAATGTCAATAATATTTAAAGAATAATAAAATTCAACAACCTCAATAATTAATGTCACTAAGGAAACCACTAGAGTTGGGAGAAAAATAATTCGGATGATTATGTAGTTTTCTCCTAAATAATGAGGACACTATGAAATTAATGGTAGAATATTCAAACAATATTCATCAAATCATGAAAGGTCCAATTACTCGAAAGTGGGTTAATGCCATAAGTTATGAGTATAAATCAATACAAGATTATTAGGTTCGCATCTTGATATAGGATTATACTCAAAAGGGAAGGAAGACATTATTATAAGATAATCGTGACATTAGTAGCACATTTTGATCTTGAATCATATTAGATGGATGTAAAGATAAAGTTCCTTGATCGCAACACTGATGATACGATCTAAATGGTTTAAGAACTAATAGGAAATCCATCTATGCATTCAAGCAATTTTTTTTTGTAAAGGAATCACAAGTATCATCATGAAGTAAGTGTCTCATTTGGTTTTAAGACAAATGTAGATGATTATGTGATTCAGTGGGAGAATGTTTAAACTAAGGGAGACAAGTGGAGTCTCAATAAGGTGCCCTAAAGTTAAATTAAAGATTTAAGAAATGTATAAACATTCTATATGTTTTGATTGTTGGAAGTTATTGTATGATGAGGTCTCTACAAGACTTAATTTAGCTTCTGTTGTTGGTGTATTAAGTAGACATTTAAGTAACTCTAGTATGGATCTTTACAGAGAACTAAGGATAACATGCTTTAACATTAGAGATAATCAGATTAGTAGGAGATCATAAAGTAGTCTGATTATGAGTTTGTTGGATGCCAATACGATATAAGATCCACTTCAGGCTACATCTTCTGTTGGTCTGGAGAGCTATACAAGTAAAAGTATTAAGCAAAACACTTTGATTTGGATAATTTGATTTTCTGCAGAATAAAGTTGATAGTTGATGGTTTTGAATTCATTGTGAATTCACTTAAGTTAATTTTTCATTTTGTAATATTTTACATTATGAATTGATCTCACTAAGGATTAAAGTAGGACCAGTTGGAAATAGATATGTTTCGATCACATTGCATGTAATTTCCATGCTACTCACCATATTTGATCTATGTCATTGAGTATATTGATATGGTGATTGTCGGGGTTTAACCATGATTTATAATGTGGTGAAAGCCGCGGTAGTTCCATATTAGTATATGAGATGGACCAGATTGTTAAGTATAGCCTGAAGAGGAATAGCATAAAGTTGTGCAACTAAAGACTCTTGATAATTGCTTTCGGAAAATATATAGCCCAAGTGGGAGATTGTTGGAAATTTATTAATTTCCATTATAATCTAATTGTGGGCAATATATTATTATGCAATTATATTAGCTATTCAATTATTTTATGGACTTAATTAAGTGATCCAATTAAGATTAAAAGTCCATGGGCTATAATAATAATTAATATGGGCCAAATGAGTAGATACCCAATACTACGTGATTAGGTGATTATGGGTGGTCTAGTCAAGTAGTATATAAAGGCTCCCAGGTTATGGTCCCCAATATACTAAGCCGCACATGATCTTCTCTTCTCCCCATCGGGAGGGATTACTACGGTCCCCATAAGGAATTAGGAGGCTTAGTTGAGGAAGGTCATATAACCACTGATCCTGAGTTCGTGTTCCGCCTAGAGACTCATTGGATCAGGTACGCTTCCACTTTACAGTTTAAATCTCGTTAATCATAATAGGGTTAAGGTTTAATGGATTAATTTCCTACACTATTATCCTTTAAAATATAAAATGTTAATCTTAAAAAAATGAACTATTATTTTTTGAATGAAAAATATTAATCGATTATTCTTTAAAATATAAAAAATTAATTATTAAAGAAATGAACTAATACTCTTTTGAATGAAAGTACCAAATACAAAGATATACTTCTTTAAATGCTTTCATTCGGTTTATCAACATTGTTTTAAAGAATGAACTTTCAATGGACTGCAAATTAATCTCGACTTTTATGAAATTGCAAAAAAAATGGTCTTTCATATTTGTGCAATTCGCAGCTGAAGCCTGCCCGACCGCTGACGTGGCGTTGACCATTGCCACGTTAGCTTTTAGTTTATTGCAAGAAAACCCCCAATTTTTACTTAAATTGCAATTTACACTACAAAAAAATATTTTTTAGCAATCGAATTTACCAACGGAATTCAATCCGTTTGTTAATTACCAATGGATTAGCAACAAAAATGACATTTTTGTTTTAGCAACGAAGTGCCAACGGATTTATTCTCTATTTTAGCAACGGAATTCAATACGTTGGTAATTACCAACGTATTACCAAGGGAATCATTATATAAATTACCACATAATTATTAGCAACGGATTACCAATGAAATTATTTACCAATGGAATTGATTTTTTATTGCTAAAGATTTACCAACCACCACTTTACCAGAAGAATTTTACCAACAGATTCCATTGTTAATCCATTGGTAAGCCGATTTAATAATGGAATTAAGGCTTTTATCAACGGAATATTCAGTTAGTAAAAAACAGTTTTTTTGTAGTGTTAATCCCAACATTTAAAATTTTGGCAAAAAAGACCATCAATTTTTATTTTTTTTAAATTGCACCATCTAATAAAAAAGTTATATTACGTTTCTAAATTTAAATTCATAACTAAAGGTTATATTAATTTTTTTCATACTAAAGGTTAAATTTTTTTTTTATAATTTTTTTTACTTTTAAGGGTATTATTGTATTTTAAGACAATAATTAAATTATATAGTATGTTACGTGTGCTAGGTGAAAGTTATATTTTTTAGATTAATATAGAACTCTTTGAGATTATTTCTGATTTGATGTGATGAAGGTAAGTGTGAGATGGATGAAAATAGAAAGTATGATGTTATGTATATGAAATTTATTTTGATTTGTATAAATTAAATCTTAATGAATATTTTTCTCAATATAAAATTGAGTTTATAAATTAATTCTATAATATTTTTTATATAAATAATAAAATTCCTTAAACATCTCATAGGTATATTTGTCATGTATAATGTGAAATTACGAAAAGATATTGAGACATGTTCAAGAATATTCTGATTTTATAAATTATAAAAATTTTATAATGTAAAAAATATTTTAAAAAATAAAATAATTTAAATATTTAAGATAAAGATTTGGGTGAGACCGTGTCAAGGATCCCCTTTTGTGAGACGGATCATTCATTAACCCATCAATTATAATTTTAAGGGCCTTGTTTGGTTGTAGTTAAATTAAAAAATAAAAAATTTCACTGTAAAACTAAATTAATTATATATATATATATAATATTTTTTAAGTTATATTTTTATTATTCATTTAATTTATTTTTTTATTTAAATATTATAAATTTTTAAAATGTGACACAAAATTAATAAAAAGTGATAACAGTGTTGTGAACTACATATACAATTTATAATATAAATAAAAAGTGACAAAATTTTAAAATAAAAGTGATAATATCTTTATTAAAAAGTGATAACTAATAAAAAAATATTTTACAAAAAACTAACTAGAATAATAAAAGTGATAATATTTTTAATAAAATGTGATCCTTAATAATAAAAAAAAAGTTATATCCATCTATTTGAATTATTTTACAAACAATTCATTGGTATAAAAAGTGATAACATGTTTAATAAAAATGATACATGAAAAGAAAAAGTGATAATTATCTAATTTAATTATTTTATAAACAATTCATAGAATGAAAAAAGTGATAATAATTTTAATATAAAGTGATATCTGATTAAAATAAAGTTAAAATAAAAAAATTAATTATTTAATGAATAATTAATAATAGTGTATAATATAATTTTGGGTTATTCTGGGGTGCACCTAGTGCACCGGTGTTCCCATGATTTATAGGCTAAAAGGGGGTGTAGTGGGTAGTTTTTTATTTTTATTTTTAATTATTTAATTTACTTAATGGTAAAGATTATATTAAAGATTGATCTAACGGTTGAGATCGTTCAGGTGCACCGGTGCACCAAGTGTACTCCAGTCGAACTCATTTAATTAGAAATAAAAAAAAATATTATGCTAACCTGAATTCTAGCGCTCTCTGAGAACGGTAAATGTTATTCAAACTTCAATTCAAGATGTTACATATCGAAAGATCAAAACTCAATCAAAAGCAAAGCCCTAACAGATGGGCTAATAATAAAACAACATCAAAATAGCATACCTAGTCTAGCCACCTCTAGCATGATATTATTAACTAATTTCGACGTAGATAAACATTTTGAATCAATTCTAGCCCTAACCTCGTAGCCGTGAAGTGTGTGGCCGAAACAAGCCCTTCTTTTCTTCTAATTTTTTTTAATTCAATATAAAAGTATTTATTTGGACTATTGGTAATCCGTCTCACATAAGAGGATCCGTGAGCGGTCTCACCCAAGACTTACCCAATATTTAAAGGTTGTATAATTTTTTTACTACTTAATAGATATAATTAATTTTATTCACATAATTTTTGTAATAAATATTTTATTCATATAATAATTTATTATTTTATTTAATAATTTTTTGGATGTTAAATTTAAAAATAAAATATAAAATTTTAATTAGATGGTGCAATTTAAAAATAAAATAAAAATTTGATGGACTTTTTGTCAAAATCTCAAAGGTTGGGATTAAATTACAATTTAAGTAAATTTTGTTATTTTTCTTGCAATAAACTAAAAGCTGACATGGTAAAGGTCAATGACACGTCAGAGTTCGGGCAGGCTTCAGCTGCCTGACGAGTGCGAATTGCACAAACATGAAAGGTCATTATTTTTTTTGAAATTTAAAAAAGTTGAGATTAATTTGCAATCTGTTAAAAGTTCGTGATTTTTAAGGAAATTAACCCTTTTAAAAAAATACTTAAAAATATTTTAAATATAAACTGATAGTATATTTCTTGTAGCATGCATGTAGGTTGACAATAAGTACATTAATTTACAAAATTACACTTTTATTAAGGGCATTTTGGTCTTTTAATTGAATTGGCCAAAAAAGATAATTTGTTTTGTAGTGGACAAAAAAGATGGAATAAACTTCAAAATGTAAATAACTATTGATTTTTCCATTAATTTTCTAAGAGACTAAAAATATTAAATAGCAAGTAAATTAAATCACTAAAGAGGAATCAAAGTTTAATTCAAGAGAAATCAATAGTTTTAAGGCAATCCGATATAGACTAGTTCATCTGAATCTCTAGACCTCCAATTATTCATTCATGCAGACTTTATGGAAAAACACCACATAACCATGTTATCCCTCCAGACAATATCCGATTCAAAGTTAACGATTAAATCCAGTTTTATTTCTAATGTGCGTGAGTACTACCCTGCCTCCTTTCTTGATACTAACAAAGCAAGAATAATACTTCAGGATGGTATGAATGACTAAAAAGAATTCTCTAGAAAGTACTATCAAGTTTTACTCAATATCCTGCTTGAATGTCTAATTGTAATGTTCCACTAGATCATTCAATATCTTGTTATTCAGTTATGAAGAATTAACGTGTTCACGGGCAAACTACCTTAATCCTTAACAAATAGACAATTCAATTCAAGAACACACTCACGCTAACATAATAAATCAAGCATCACAGGTAATGTCATGAAATAATATGAAGATGTTACAAAACAAGAATGGCAAAGTCTAATTAAATCAAATAAATCAAAATATCCTCTACATGAATTCACAAGAGTAATCTAATTCTCCAAATATATAATGTCTATCCTTCAAACCTAAAAACTATAAATGAAATTAGCCCGTGAGGTTATAGGCAACATTCATGGCTATCAATAAAATCATACCAGAAGTTTTGACAAACAAAATAGAAATATAGAAAATAAAAAACTCTAATGTCGGAGTTGTTCCGCTTGCCTTTTCTATCTCTCTAATTGGCTGATCTCTTTCAAATAACACTTGAAACTCCCTCTATGTGGATGGGTGATGTGATGGATATGGAAGACGTGAAATATGGTAGAGGAATTGTGAATTGGATTAAATCTCTCTTCCTTGTGTGTTCGGTACCTTTTTATACTTGTGTCTTCCTCTAGACTGTTTCTTTGGGCCTTTTCCATTAGAAATACGCATAAACACGTACTAAGAATTGTAAAACACAATTATGGACCGAACCGACTGCGACTCGCCCACAAACTCAGCTTAAGCTGGGTTTTGAACTGTCGAGTTGGATGCTAAGCTTCACATATTCTGAGTGTGATGTCATTCTGATTCCAATGGATCCCAGCTCAGCACGATCGGAGCATTGAACGACCAGATTTTGGTCGAGCTTGCCTCGAGTTGCTACATAGCTACGTCCTTCCGAGTTGGTTCCATGTTGCTTTCAATTCATATCTATTTTTGCATGTTTTAAGCCTTCAAAACTCATAAAAACACCTTACTAGCCTTAAAATCATGCAAGTACTTAAACCTACAAAATTCCATGCAAAAATAATGACTTTCCTAAGCAAAATGGTGAAATTTGGACACATAAAATGCGTGAATTTCCACTTTCAATAGTGAAATCGAGATATTTGAATATGAGATTAATGCAGATCTAAAGTTCAATAAAAAACAAATAACAGTAGATTCATATTCTACTAAATTGTCTTAAAATATTAAAGTTGATAACATATATATATATATATATATATATATATATATATATATATATATAACGAACTAGGCAATATTATAAAAAAGGCAAATGAGGATAAGAGCAGGGATAAGTAGAAAGGAAGAAGGAAAAAAATAAATTCAAAAGGCCAAAACAAACGGCTTGCCAAAAAGAGCCTAAACAAGTGGTTCAAAATAAAATAAGACGTGATTAATGTAAAAAATGGGTTGGAGTATGGAACTCGACTATAATCATGAGAAATTCCAATGAGAGGCATGAGATGAACCGTAACTAAACTCTGGACTGCGGCATGTAGCAAACAGAAGAGCTGATCTCAGGCTGAAGGTCTAGGACATCATGGGACAAAGGCTTCGTGATCAACAGCGGATTAAGATGATAAATGTGTGTTGACGTGCCGGAGTGAGGAGCCCCACTCCTCCTTTATTCACTGTCTACATTAGTATCGAGCTAGTCGAGGTATACAACAAGGAATAGGCCATGGCATGAAGGATGAAGGAATCGAGGGAGGGCTGTGAGATGAGGCAGAAGGATTGCCAGCGTTGAGTCAATGATAGAGTATGAGATAGACCCAATGGCTAAGTCCAAAACCACTATATCAAAAGACCCATGAGCTTGACACGAGCTATCAAATAGAGACTACCAGAGGTAAAGTGTGAGTAAAAATCTTTAGTCTCTATAGGATAATCCAAGGAATACAAAAATCAGAATGTACAAGACAACCCAGCCTTTATAATCTAATATCTCTCAAAAACTAGTGGCTGGAAAAAATCTAAAACACAAACAAAATCCAAAAAAGTCCACTCCAAATCATGAATACTAGGATACAAAGATGCTATTAAGGGATACTTGGAATGACATTTTCTCTTCTCTCATGTATAACAGAAATCAAATCCTTAATCTACAAAAGGAAAAACAAAGGCTTATACACATCCAAATTAACCAAGAACTGGCTAATCTCATCAATCCATTAGAGCCTATTTAATTAGGACGAACGGTGAACAATTGATACAGCCTTGAGTTCTTACCAGTTCATCATTAAGATTGAAGATAGAAGAATTATCGAAACAGGAACATGAGCTACTTTCTATTTTCTGCATTCATATCCATAGATGGAGCAATACCACCCGAAGATATGAAACCTGCAAATTCAGCGACAGATTCAGTCTATTCCATAGGAAATGTCCCAACCTGTTTAAAGGGTGAAGGCTGAAGAAACTAGATTCCCTAAAGCAATCTGAGGTTGGCGACCATGAACAACGCCGGAGAGTCAAGTTGTAAACTCAATGGAGGCACTCGACAGACTGGAATGGCGGTGGCGGCCATTAAAGAGAGCTCGAAGTAATGAGAAAATTAAATAGCGTATCCGTGAGCGCGGACCAACCGCTAATGTTAGGCGGCGGCGGGAATGGCTTCCCAGTGGTGGAAAAATTTTAAGCTCCCAGCTTTGAGAAAGATCAGTTCCAACATGGAATCCCATCGATGAGATGCTGTGAGAAATTAGATGGCAAATAAATGCAGGGTGCAGAAAAGGGCCGAACCACAACACACCGGTGGCGCGCAGGACAGGACCGCGACAAAGCGTCACCATAAAATAGGGCCACGAAATTAGCATCTGGCAGCGCGTGGGTGAGCAGCCCGAAAAGTTGCAGTTAATGGCAGCAGCATCGAGGACAGCAAAGACCAGGGATGGTGGCGTTCTGGATAGGGTCCCTGACTCCCCTGCAGAGAGTGATGCAGGGCACTTCGAACAGCCTCCAAGATCTGACGGCAGCCCTAGGAAGTTAGGGCTTTTAGATCCATGGAAGCCCTAGGCAGCGGCGACAAAATTATACTTTTGGATTACCTAAACAAATTTATAATTACTAATTTATAGTTTTGTTGGGACCTAAACTGTACTTTAGGATTACCTAAAAAGTATTATGTTATTATTTAATTTATTGATATCTAAATTTCAACTGATCTGAAGTTGAGATCGGGAAACATTAGTTTTATCGATATTAATTTTTGGAGATAATACTGTGTTGACATAAGTGTTGATGTCTGTACGGTGATCACATCAGGAATCATACCAATCCTCCAGTAATTTTTATTAACCACTAACACATTTATGTTGTTCGACTTGTGCTGTGTTTAGTATTGCTTTCAGATTTGTAGCAGCCAAAGCTGGTATGTGTCAGAAGTTTATTCAAGATCAACACAAACCTGAAATGTTCTGGATGTTGAGTGGAGGTTACCCAAATTGGTGGGTAGTTATCACCTCACTCATAGGTGGTTCAACCTCTCCTAGTGGACCACTCACATGTTCGACTCCTACAGCATTCCCACGTCTATTTATAAAGTTGTTGGATGGTCAGAACAAAGTTCTCGAACAAGCTATAAGATACAGAAACACCATACTTAGATAGGTTATATCTTTTGATTTATGCCGTAGTGTTTTCACTAATGTTGTAACACTTTGTTCAACACTAAGTGTACAGTATTATCCGGTATGTTTTGTGTATACTATTCACAAGTAGTGGAAATGCATACTTGAAGTAGGCTTAAATTTAACAATCTAGGTTTGTCATTTGGGAACTTGTTTGGATTTTATCCGGTTTTGTATTAGAGAGTGAAGGAATGTTTCCATCTTTTGAATTTGATTTTGTAATAGTTTTTCCAAGATAGTGAATTTATTCCATGAGGCCACCACAAATGAAAGTTTATAGAACGATTGAGTTATCGGTGTGTTTGACTTTTTCATTGTTTAAACTTGCAATTCTTATCCAATTTCTATATTCGGATATGATCGAACTTTTCTTTAATGCGAAATAAAAAGAAAGTGTACTCTATTGTTGTGTAGATCGAGGTAACCAAGTAATAAAATAATATTGAACCCAAGGGAGAAAGTACAAGTATCTGTATTCAAGAGATGCTCCCTCTATAAGGACTAATCAATGATAGATAGGGTTGATTAACTACAATAAACAACTAAGGAAGCAATAAAGATAGAAATATACAAATGAAAACAATCTAAGAAGTATGCAAGACTAGCAATATTATGGAAATGGCATATCTGGACTCACACACACATGCATTGATTAACATCATGTTATGATATTAAGGGCACTCACTAATTCCACCTAAGATACCTAGGATGTAGACTACCTAGGGGGGTCATTCACACTTAACCTAGTCCCTAAAAAGTGCTTAAGAGTGTCCCAAATCCTCATCATTCCTATAGGTACTCGTGGCTAATAATATACCGGTGTAAAGATATTATCACGAAGAATTTTCTCTATTAGGCAGGGCCTTTGCCAAACTTCCCTTTCTAAGGTCAAGTGAGTATTATTTTAGTTCCCCTCATTAATTCAAACACTTATGCAAGAAATTCTTACCAATGTCCTATCATGAGATTTTAAACATGCATCGAATGTATTTCAATCCCAAGTCATACTAATAGAGTCATCTCATGCCATCAATGATTCAATTACTTAATCATAACATACAATCAAGTTCTTACCTCTATTTCACATTCCATGATCAAATAACCACACAAGTAATAACATATGATGAGAATAAACTTTCATGATAGAAATTATTCATAATAATCAATTCATCAAACATGTGGTGAGCAATATCTACATAGTCCTTAACCACTCATATTGCTAGCCTCATGAGGACTAGCCACTACAAATCGTTATAAAATCAATACAATCTAGGGCATGCTCCAATTGAGCTATATAATGAAAAAAAATAACAAATCGAAGGTTGATTGGCTTCCCTTTCAACGTAGGCATTCTCTTCCTTCAACATGCTCCAATCTTCAATCCTTGATGATCTTCCCATCTTAGATTGATGGATTGATGGAATAGTGGATGGATTTGAGGAAATCAAGTGGATTGGGTGGATGAAATGGAAGATAGATGGATGGAGGTAAATTGTGTGTGAAATGTGGTATAATGTAGTTGTAGAAACTGTCCAGAATTATTCCTCTTGTAAATATCTTGCTAATTGTGCTTTTATATGCCTAGAACCTTCTAGAATAACCGTTGGATAAAATTTCATTAAACGATCGATCTCGACTCGAGTTAAGTGTTATTCCTCGGCAGGTTCGCAACATATAAAGAGCTCGACACGAGTTTCCAGGCTCAGGCACAGGGGAGGCCAAGCACCAGTTTTTGACATGTACAATCGACGTCCATGGCTGAGCCCGCACAGCTAGACTCAAGCTAGGTGTAAAAACTCAACTCGAGACCTCAACTCGAGTCATGTTGATCGACTTTTGCTCATTTTCTCCCATTTCTGCTCCTGATCCCATTTTCACACGTTTTTCATACATTTAAGCTCATTTTCACACATTTATCAATTTATAGCTGAAATCTCCATATGAACATAAAACACCACCAAATACTACCAACTGCTATCCAAACTGGATAAAATTATATGAAAATACACAATTAAAAGACACTAAAATCTAGGTAAAAATACTCCGATCAGGATACAAGTCAGTTTGTATGTAGTGTCGACAACACTTCTGAAAAAATCGCTATAAAAAACAAACTTACACCAACTAGGCACCCGACAAGTGGCATCAGAGCCAACACTTGACTGTACTAAGTATTGTTCCTAGTGATAAGTGTTGAGTTGGCATTGATTACTCTTATGGATCTATCAACCGTCATCCCATACTTGTTGGAACTAATTATGCCGTGCGGAAAAACTAAATGAGGAGCTTCATCAAAGCCCTGGATAAATGTGCTTGGAAAACCATATTTTAAGGTTGGACACCCCCCACTTTTGAAGACAAAGATGGAGATCTCATTCTCAAAGGTTTTCTTAAATGGACTGTTGAGGAGAACAACTAGTCGCTGATTAACTCAAAGACCCTCCATGCAATCAACTCCTTAATTGATATGGTGATGTTCAATCTGATTTAGAATTATCTCTACAAAAGATGTCTGGGAAAGGCTTCAAGAACACTATAGAGGATCTGGAAGTATCCGAAGGCAAATGCGAGGATGCTAAACATAAAGTTCGAAGGATTGAGGATGAAGGATGATGAGACAATATTTTCCTACAATGAGCGGCTCTATGAGGTGGTGAATGAACTGCAATCACTTGGGGATCTGATCTCCAATGTCAGGTTAGTAAACAAAACTTTACATATGCTACATAAGAGATTTAATGGTAAATTAAGTTTGTTCTATTGAAGAAACTAGGAACATTGATTTGTTGAGTCGTAATGGGCTTATAAATGTCTTGAAAACTTTTAAAATGAATATTTATCTCAACAAGAGCCTGTGTATGATAGAAAATATGTTGTTGTTTTCATAGTTGAAAATTCTTCAAGTTCTGGTAAAACTTCGACCATAATTGAAATTAAATAAGTTGAAGAAGATGTAGACAACATTTTTGATGATACTGACAATATTGCATTGCTTGCTAAGAAATTCAAGGCTTATTGATGAGAGTGTAAATTCATGTGTTTTGGGCTCGGATTTATGTGGAAATCGAGTACGATTACGTCTATTATCAAGACGAATCGTGTTGTTTATAGAAAATCCATGAGTCAGAGGCTACTTAGGCTTTTTGAGCATATTTATATAGGAAAACAGGTCTTAAGGACTCAGAATCGGAAGATACGATTTTTGAGGCATTTTTCAAAGGTTGTTCAACCTTGGAGGCTTGTTCGACCAACATCAATTTGGTCGAACAAGGGCGCCAAGTCGAGCAAAATGCCCAAAAACTTACTGAGAGTTTGCTCGACCAAGAGAGTCCGTTCAACCAGCATCATCTTGGTCGAACGGAAGGAGGTTGGTCGAACAAAATACGTAAAAACTTACAGAGAGCTTGCTCGACCAGCGTTCGACCAAAAGAGCTTTGCTCGACCAGAGGAGGCTTGGTCAAACGGAATGTCGCTGATGATATTTTTGATAATTCCAGGTGTCTTTTACCAAATTTGCGTATGCCTCAAGTAAAAGCCCATCAAAGGTCCGTGAGGAGCCCTTTACAAGTATAAAAAGGGATGTAGATCACATCAACAAGAGAGTTTGATTTCACATCCATCCTACACCAATCCAAACCCTAACTCCAACCTACGGAGCTGTGGAGAGAGGTTCATCTATCGAACCAAGTCAGAACCACGTGAAGATTCAAGACGAAAAGAGTCACGATAGTGCCCGCATCTAGGGTTTACTTCATTTCTTAATTTATCTTGTAATTTTCAAGACTATGGGTAATATCCTACTAACCACCATGATTGTTCCTAGATCAATCATGGCCTAGAACCGCTTCGATAGTTTTAGGGTTATGAAGGTTTTATGAGTTGATTTATTTTCCATGTGTAAACTTCGTACAACACTAATTGTGGTTTATTTTATATATGACTATGCTTTTCAAATTCATACTCACAGTTGTTTTGTGTATCATTAACTGTTGTGTAGAGTCTAAATACATATCTTGGTTATTGATTGAGTGCATTCACTACTGAGCAGGATTACATGTTATAATTCTAAGTGAAGGGATTTCGAAGTCTTATTAAACCTATCTTATATGAATACTTGTTAATTGAATACTATTCGGGTTAATAAGTAGGATAAAGAGTATAACTTCATAGTACCTATAAAGGGAGATCATATCGGGTTAGAGTACTAAGTGCACGGTAAATAATTGATACTGATAGTACCTAGAAAGGGGGTGAATTATATCTCTTGCTCTAAGGATATTCACATGTGTCATACATTTGTTTACTTGTGTCTATAGAATGAACTTGCATAGTTTAATGATGCGTCCATAGACCACACGGCAGAGTCGGACATTAACACATAGAGAGGAAATTAATAAGTAAAACTGGATGACCCGAAGAACTACATAATTTCTCAATTGATCACAGTCGTATTATCTCTACTGTTTATTATTTTAATTGTTATTTTTTTACTTGTTACTTAGTTACTTAATATTCAAAATCATATTGCCATAGTAGTCTTAATAAATTAGAAGTAATTAAGCTAATAATAATCCGTCCCTTGTGTTCAATAATCACTTGGTTGCCTATCAAAACTATAATTGATATCCTTCATACTTAAGGATTAATTTTGTGTGTTGAGAAAACGTTCATCAAGTTCTTGGCGCCGTTGCCGGGGATGGCATTAATTATTAGTTTATTATTTCTAGTTAATTGAGATTATCTTATTCTTGTCTTGGTTTTCTAATGCTTTATTTTCTTGGGTTAATGAACACTAGATCAAAGACAGGAGAGTTAGTACCTTTTAATCCTGAGATCGGTGCGTCATTGAGAAAGAAGAAGAAGAATAGGAACAAGAAAGTAGAACCAACTGAAGCTCTTAATCTAGGAGTCGAAGTTGATGAGCTAAATCCGCAAGCAACTGAAGCTGCAACCGAATTCAACTTGGAAGCAGAAGCAATCAACATGGCCGCGAACCCTAATACACTTGCCATCCTTGAAGTCTTTTTGAACAACGGAGGAGGCAATGCGGGGCTATTAGGAGCAAGAGGAGCCGGAGCTGATTTTGACTTACACCCTGCTCTTATCAGCATGATTGAAAGGAGTCCCTTCTTTGGGGAACCTTTGAAGATACTCAGCAACATGTGAATAAGTTCCTTAGGTATACAAGTACACAAAAAGATGCGAGGAAGATCATCATGTTTAAGTTCTCGCTGAATGAAAAAGCGAGAATTGGTATGATAATCTTAATGCTGCTGAATGTGATACCTGGGAGAAATTGAAGGTAAAATTCTTAGAGTGATACATGTCACCCTCAAAGGTGTTTAAGATGAAATAGGAAATCAATCAATTTACTATCCATGGTAATGAGAAGTTTCATGAAGCATGAGACAGATTCAAGGGCATGCTTAGGAAGTGCCCACAACATGGGCTATCTAAAGCTCAATACATCAGTATTTTCTATAGTGGATTGAACTGTGATTCTCGAGTGTTACTAAATGCTTCTTCTAATGGAGCATTGCTTACAAGGTCATCTGTTGAGGCCGAAAAGCTCTTTGAGGATATTTCGATGAATTCAAGAGATTGGCCAACAGATAGAGTGAGAGACACTTATGTTCTTGAAAAGGTAGCGCAGGTTGAGCACACTATGGTTAAGTCAGGAAGAAAAGATGAAATCATCTCTAGTTTGAGTAATATCAGCAAGCTACTGGAGTCTTAGTAAAAGCAGATTACGGACTTATCTCAGCGAGTACCAATCATACAGGATATGTGCAATGAAGGAGCGAGCCAAGAGGAGATGAAAGAGGCGAATTATGCCATGGGTCAAAGTATTCAAGGAACGAGGTTCCAAAATAAAGGAAACTGGAATTATCAAGAAAACTATAATAATCATAGTCCACCGAGTAATTATCAACAAACGAGAAGGCCAGAATTTTCGTGAGTAATCCAAATAATGAAGTACAACCTCCTATTGGTGTTGATCCGGGTGCTAAGGTGGAAGAAAGGAAACCTGGTTTCGAGGATACGGTGAACAGGTACACGGCAAGGAATGATGCGAGAGTAGATCATCTTGAGGCCACGTTAGAAAAGAAGATTGATGCCAATTATGAAGATTTGTCTAAGCAAGTTAAAGACCTTACATTATTGATGGGGGAGATGGCAGGAAACGTGAACAAATTGACTCAAACTATTGAGAAAGTGAAGTTTTCGTCTCAAAGTATTGAGAATCCTAAGTCTTGTCATGCCATCACATTGAGGTCAGGAACGTAGTATGAAGGTCCGATGAAGCCAATGGCAGAAAATGAAGGTGGAAGAGGTATTGTTCGACCAAACCTACTTAATTCGACCAGACCTCAAACTAAGGTCAAACAAGCTTCGGAAAAATAAAATTTCGATGCTCTATTTTTTATTTCGCCGTTCGACCAACGCACAGCCATTCGACCAGACCATCTTGTTTGAACACTAGTCGAACAACAACAGGAGAAGATGACATCGCGTTCACAGCCACCGTTTGACCAGAGCACTTCCGTTTGACCAGACCATCTTAGTCGAATGGTGGTCGAACAAAAGTTAGAGAAATTGAACTCGCGATCAGAGACATTGTTCGACCAGCCACAGTTTGTTCGACCAGACCATCATGGTCAAGCAGAGATCGAACAACTTCGTTCAGAGCCAGTTTTGATATCGAATGCTACACCTATTGTTCAAAACACTCTAGAGCCATCCCAAGAGTAGAATACAGAGCTTACAGTGGAGAAGAAGTGGGAAAGAGCGAAAGGATTTAGGGTCGAGAAGGATAGGGTGGAGAAGGTTGAACTTGATGAATAGGGAATTTCAAAGTCTAAAGTACCTCCTCCATTTCCCTTTTGGATAGTCAAGAAGGGATTGGAAGATAAGTTCAAGAGATTTCAGGATATTATAAACAAGATAAGCTTGAACATTCCTTTCTCCGAAGCAATCATGGAGACATCGTACTATGCCCAATTTTTGAAAAATATCATATTGAGGAAGAGAATCTTGAACGGGGTAGAGATTGTGAATCTATCAGAAAATTGCAGCTCAATCATTCAGCGGAAGCTATCACAGAAGTTGAAAGATCCGGGGAGCTTCACTATCTTATGTGAGATTGGAAAGGGGGCGACACGTAAAGCTTTATATGATATTGGAGCAAGCATCAACTTGATGCCCTTATCCATATTTAAGAAGCTAAGTTTGGGGGAGCTCGCTCCCACAACGATGGCTTTGCAATTGTCGGATAGGTCTATGACTTTTCCGAAGGGCGTGATAGAGGATGTACTTGTCAAAGTGGACAAGCTCATATTTCCTGTGGGTTTTCTAGAGTTTGAGATGGAAGATGACAAGGATAACGTTCCCCTTATCTTAGAGAGACCATTTCTTGCTACTGCTGGAGCTATGATTGATGTCCAAAAGGGTTAGCTTAGGTTATGGATGGATAAAGAAGAGGTCTTGTTTAACCTTGACAAAGCAATGAAGATGTCAATGGAGATGCAGTTTCACAGCATCAATGTGGTCGACGAGATTGTGAAGGAAGACATGTCCTTGATCCTTTCAAAGGATCCCTTGGAGACATGCTTGATGGAGTCTCTTATTTTTCTTACCACAGAGCTAGATGAGCTCTCCAATGAGGTATGTATCGATTTTCTTAAAAATTTACTTGCTTTGGGTGATGACAGGTATGAATCAAAGAGAACCAAGTTTGAAGAGGTGAAGTGGACTAGAAAATACTTGCATTTGGATAGAGAGAGCACTCCAAAATAAAAAAGAAGGAGGAGTTGAAACCACTATCGGAGCACTTGAAGTACACCTATTTAGGTGACAATGAGCAATATCCGGTAATTGTATCTTCTTCCCTTGATGATGATCAACTTGAGGAGTTGTTAGATGTGCGAAGGAAGTATAAGTCTGCAATTGGTTGGTGGTCTCTGGATGATTTGAAGGGTATTAGTCCATCATATTGCATGCATAGAATAAGATTGTTAGATGAGGCTAAAAGTAGCATTCAGAATCAGCAGAGGGTGAATCCTGCTATTCAAGAAGTGATTAGGAAGCAAATCCTGACGTGGTTAGATGCAAGAATTATTTATCCTTTTAGTGATAGTCTCCACGTGAGTCCATTGCATGTTGTAGCTAAAAAAGGGGGTATGACTATAGTAAAGCCGATGACGGTGAGACTTTAGCCACTAGGATTCCTACGGGATGGCATGTGTGTATGGATTATAGGAAACTGAATAAAAATACATGCAAAGACCATTTTCTCCTTCCTTTCATGGATCAAATGCTTGATCGTCTTGCAGGGTATGAGTTTCACTATTTCTTAGATGGGTACTTAGGTTGTAATCAAATCATGATTGCACCTAAAGATCAGGAAAAGACAACTTTTACTTGCCCTTATGGAACTTTCGCCTTTAGGAAAATGCCTTTTGGATTGTGTAATGCTCCTACTACATTTCAGCGTTGCATGATGGCCATATTTGATGGGTTGATAGAAAAGATCATGAAGGTGTTTATGGATGATTTTTCTGTGTTTAGTTCCTCTTTTGATATTTGTTTATCTAACCTAGCTACTATTTTGAAGAGATGCCAAGAAACTAATCTTGTCTTGAACGGGGAGAAGTGTCACTTCATGGTAAGAGATAGGATTATTCTTGGGCATCATATTTCTGCCAAGGGATTGCAGGTCGATCATGCAAAGGTGGTGGCCATTGAGAAGCTTCCACCACCTACTAATGAGAAAGAAGTGCGGTCCTTCCTTGGACATGCCGCTTTTTATAGAAGATTCATAAAAGACTTCTCGAAATACTCCAAGCCCTTATCTCATTTACTTAAAAAGGATGTTCCTGTTGTTTTTTATGAAGAATGTTTAACAGCTTTTCAGGTTTTGAAAGAGGCGCTTATTACTGCACCTACCTTGATCACACCGAACTGGACTTAGCCATTTGTACTTATGTGTGATGCAAGTGACGTAGCACTTGGAGTGGTGCTTGGGCAGATGAGGGAGAAGAAGTTTTGCGCCATTTACTATGCGAGTAAAACTTTTGATGCAGCACAAAAGAACTACACTGTTACTGAAAAGGAGTTTCTAGCTGTGGTGTATGGATTAAACAAGTTTCGACAGTATTTGGTTGGCATGAAGACTATAGTATATACAGATCACTCTGTGACGGTACTTGATGGCGAAGAAGGATGCAAAGCCGAGGATCATTAGATAGATTCTTCTTCTGCAAGAGTTTAATATGGAAATCCGGGATAAGAAAGGAACGTAGAATATTTTGGCGGATCACCTATCAAGGTTGGAGACAAGGGAGCACTGTGATGATTTTTTTGATTATATAGAAGAGATGTTTCCTGATGAAAAGATCATGGTTGTGTTTGTTGAAGGGGCTGAAAGAGCATGTGTGGTTTCACTGCTCAATGAATGGATTCATGGTATGCGGACTATGTCAACTACATTGCCGTGGGTGAAATTCCGAAAGATCTCAATAAGTATCAACTTGCTAAGTTTAAGAGAGATGTTGAGACATACATATGGTATGATCCGTTTGTCTACAAGATTTGTACGGATTCCATAGTCTGTAGGTGTATGCTTGAGATGAAGATGGAGAGTGTTCTTGAATTTTGCATGCACATCCTAATGGGGGGCACTTCGGAGCTCAAAAGATGGCAGCTAAGGTACTTCAATATGCTTTTTATTGGCCAATCTTGTTTAAAGACTGTGAGCCCTATGTGGCAACATGTGTTAGATGTCAAAGGATGGAAAACATAAGTAGAAGAGATGAGATGCCACTTCAGCCGAGTATTGTTGTTGAGATCTTAGATGTATGAGGGATCGATTTTATGGGACCTTTTCCCCCATCTAATGAATTTCTCTACATCCAACTAGCAGTGGATTATATTTATAAGGGGGTGGAAGCCATTCCCACTCGAGTGAATGATTCAAGGACTATTTTGTCCTTCTTGAAAAAACATATATTTGTTTGCTATGGAGTTCCTACAGCATTAGTGAGTGATGGAGGGTCGCACTTCGTCAATAAGCTGATCGAAAAAGTTCTCAAGGATTATGGTGTTAAGCATAGGGTTACTAACCCTATCACCCTCAAACGAATGGGCAAGCGGAGCTCTCCAACCGACAAGTGAAGCAAAATTCTAGAGAAGGTAGTCGGAACCAATAGAAAGGATTGAGCTATGAAGCTCGATGATGCATTGTGGGGGTTCCAAACAGGTTACAAGATGATGCTTGACATGTCACCATATCAAATAGTCTATGAGAAGTCGTGCCACTTACCCATAGAGATTCAGCATAGAGCTTTTTGGGCATTGAGAAGCTTGAACTTATCTCTTAAAGATCAAAAGGAGTTGAGAATGGCTCATATCAATCAATTGTATGAGTTCAGAAATCGAGTTTTCAAAAATTCAGAGATCTATAAGGAAAGAATGAAGAAATGGCATGATTCAAAAATCTCCTACAAAGAGTTCAAGCAAGGTGATGAGGTATTACTTTTTAACTCTCATTTGAAGCTTTTCACAGGAAAATTAAAATCGAAGTGGACGGGTCCGTTCATTATCCATAGAGCCTGTGGAGGGAGAGTTTTAAACTCATTGACAAGGATGGAGACATCATAGCGGTGAATGGGCATCGATTGAAGCATTACAAGTCGTCGGATGATGCTTGTGTCTTCTTTGAGGATACCTTGCACTAAATAGGTACTGTTGTGACTCTCCGACATTAAACAAGAGCGCTTGTTGGGGGCTTTCCCTCTTGTTTTATCGCTTTATTTCATTAGTGTGTGTAAAAAAATTTTATATTTGTTGTACTTACTATTCGGAAATTACATCTCTTGGTAAACTTAGTTTCAATTGTAGTTTCTACTAAGTTTGGGGGTGTGATGTACTTACCTCATCGAAGCACTAAGAATATAATCTTTTCTTTGTAATGTTTGTCAGGGGAATTAATTTTTTGTGGCGTATTGAAACTTTTAATGTGTCGAATTTTTTACAATTTGCCTAATGTTTAGTGGTGTTTTGTTTTGTGTATCGTATGTGGAGTTATATATGATTTTATTTAGTCTAAAAGTGGTTCCCTAGCTTAAGTTTTGGTTATCTTGATACTTGATGTGCCTTATAGTTTAAGTGTTGCAAGAAAAGACAAGAAAAGTATGAAGTTTTAAAAGATTGGAAGGTTGTTCGACCAAGATGCCGCCGTTCGACCAGAGGTTTTGGTCGAATGCTGGTCAAACAAAATGAACACAAACTTACAGAAGCTTCTTTCTACCTAAGCGTGTTGTTCGACCAAGCTCGTTAAGTCGAACGTTGGTCAAACAAAATGTTTAAAAACTTACCGTGAGTCCGTTCGACCAGCATACTTTGTTCGACCATGTTCTTCAAGTCAAATAGAGGTCGAATGTAGCAGGAGGGAACATGTAGTCGATTCCGCATGTTGTTTGACCTCAAGCAGTTGTTCGACCAAGGAATTTAAGTCGAACGGAGGTCGAACAAGGTCACATTTTAGTGCAAATCTGAGTTGCTCGACCAAGTTGTTCAAGTCAAACGGGACTCAAAAATCAGATTTTAAAGGTCAGATTTCCTTTTTGTTCGACCATCTCCCATCACCTTCGCTCGAGCAACCGATTCGAACTGTAAGTTCTCCTTCCTAAACTCTTCCCCACACTTTAATCTGCTCTTCCACCCACATCCATATCCAAAATTTGGAGGATTCAAATCCGAATTGGGGCTATTCTACTCAAATTTTTTAAAATTCACCATCATTCATTGCACGCACACCATGGCCAACAAACGCATGTTTCGAACATATATACCAGTGAATTGATGAGAGTATGCTTAGGAATGTTGGGTAAGTTGATTGAAGTATGTATTTTGTGGATTGAATTGTTGAATTTTTGGTGTTCTTGAGTGAATTTCACTTGAATTGATATGATTCGATTTAAGTTAGGTTGTTGAAATTTTTGTGAAATTGATGTTTCATATCATATGGGCTTGAGGTTAATGTCGAATTGTATGTTTGGGCTCATTGATTGAAGTATTGATGGTGTGTGATTGAATAAGGAAGACGAGCATGTTTTTGATTTTGTTGAAGTATGTTGAAATTGGAGAGCATATTCGTGTGAAGTATTTTTAAGACTAGGATTCTGGATTGAAAGTGTTGAATTATAGTTACTATGATGATCAGATGAGCACTTGAAGTTGAGAGTGCATTGGAACATGAGTTAGAAGTCTTGAGTAGGATTCATGTTAGTCTTAGGATTGGTATACTTGCTTTATCTGTTCTTGTTATATATTGAAGTATAACTTTTATAGGAAAAGAGATTACCTCATCTTCAAAGAGAAAGGAGACCAAGTATCCTAGGAAGGGTGATGGTGCTAAGAAGCTAAAATTGGAAAAAAGAGACCTTCTAATTATGGCATTAGGATTGCTAATTGGGAGGAGAAAAAGGAGTTGTGGGCAGCTATTGCGAGCAAGATAACGAGGACTCGCTATCAAAATGATGAAGCTATGGTGGCAACGAACATCATCAATGATATTCGTTGGATGTTCAATCGAGTAGGGATAACCAGGTTTATGGAGATTAAGAGGAAGACGTATTTCCATATAACTGCTGAGGTTTTATATTCGTTGAGTATTGAGCGTGGAGATCGCTATCGTCCATATGCTATCCGGATGCAAATTGGTGGGTAAGAGCAGTTGATGCATGCCCGAGAGTTTAATGAGTTGATCGGCTGTGAGAATGTGACTGATGTGGAGCACGATGATTTTAGACCTGATGAGTTTTGGAGATCTATCTCGGAAAGGCGAGGAAGATATAATTCAAATGCTTCCAAGGTTGCTTTCATCCGTAATCCCGTGATTACTTATATGGACCAGATTCTGAGTAACACTTTTTGCTCGATCATAGCAGAGCTGTATTCCGAGGGGTGAGCTATATGTGTTGTGGTGTATGCTTAATGGAGTCCGCTTCAATGTGGTGGCTTACTTTTTTCAGCAGCTGCACAAGTTCACTACCCACAGATTTCAGCATGTGAACATTGGAGGGCTCAATACTTTGATAGCCGAGTATTACCAGATTGATTTGAGCAGGCATTGATCGATTCGAGGGGACCCAGACTTGATCCTAACGGCATGTGTGAGGATGGGGTTGATTCCACTGATGGACGATGCTTGGATGTTTATCCGTGGCAAGAATCTTGTTTCATTCAGATTTCCACTGCCCATTGTTGATCTTACTACAATTCAGATCAACAACAACTTGTTGATGGATACCTTGGAGCACAGGGAGATCTAGAAGACTTATTTGGAGGAAGTAGATTGGGTAGCTCAAGATCAGTTCTATCGGGAGCAATTTTGATTAATGAATGAGCACTTCGCCACGTTCAATGCGAACCAGCAGGAGACAAATAGGCAGGTGGCATTGGCGAACGTGAACTATGCTGCGCTCAACCGTAGATATGACGATATGGATAGAAGGATTGGAGAGGTGCAGGCTAGCAGTCGAGAGATTGATAGGAAGGTGTATCCATTACATAGGGATTTCAACCTATGGCACATGGATGAGAGCGATGATGATGATGCTCCGGAGGAATAGTTGCGCCAGGTTTTTTATCTTTATCTGTTTCATCTCATCCCCCTTTTCTTTTTCACTTTACAGGTTGAGGCTTGATGGTGGTATGCTTAGGGTGTTATTTGAGTGATTCATGCGTGGGTGGTTTGTATTTGATGTTGGTGATGATATTTTGGCGTTTGATTGATGGAAGATGGATACATTGATTTTCTTTGGATTGATTAGTGTTGATGATATTTGTGAAATGCATGTACACTTGTTTTGATGCATGTTGGTTTGTTAATGATGAGCATGTTCTATTTTACTTGTAATTGATGAAAAGATTGATGTTGATTACATGGTTGAAGAGTGCTTAGGATTCTATTACCCATGTGAGGATTTGAGCCTATTGGTCATGCTTTGAGCATGATAGTTTATTCTTGAGAGTCGTTTGTATACTTGTATTCTAGAACTTGACTTGGAGTTTTGTTTGAAATTTATGGTTGATAGATGCTAGGAAATGATCTTAGGCCATTATTGATAGTTGAGCCACTTAGCCAAATTTTTCCTATCTTGATATAGGATTATCATTGGAATCCCTGTTGAGCAGTTAAAAGTTTTTTCTTTGGCAAGCCTGTGATAAAAGCCTTTATTTCCTTTACTTTAACTTAAAATACCCTATTTATTAGTAGAGAGTCAAGGTGAATGATGTGCCAAGTGATGAAGTCAAAGAGGGAAAATAAACTTTGCTAAGTGGAGAGTCTAAAGATTATGGTTAAAACATGTTTAGGGGTAGTGTCTGAAACTGGTACCCGAACTGTTTAGAAGGGTAGTGCCCAAAATTAGTACCCGTGTACTTTGAAGAAAGAAGATGTTGATTCCAAATGAAGGAAGGAGCCGATGAATTGCAAGGATCATGGGAATGATGATGGAGCAAGGATATTAAGCTGTGTGATGAAGAGCAAAACTCCAAGGTAATTCTCTACTAGTGAATTAGTCATTGTTACAGAAATTTTCCTACCTTAACGAAAGAGCCAACATTACAACTCATAAGAAAAGTCCTTTGTGATCCTAGTATTGAAGCGATTATAGATGGATTTTTGAGACCCTTGTCAAGCTTATGGTTACACGAGTATATGAATTGAATTTGAGTGTATATACTAACCCGTAAAGTGTACATCTTTTATACTTGAAAGAGAGAGCAAACACTTACCCGTGAGCTAAATGACTTAGCACTCATAAAAGTAGTGTGATTAATTGTTGTTTTTGCATGAATCAAGAGTATGATGGATTTCATATTTTGATTTGATACAATTTCATGTGTTAGAATAGGTTGTACTTGTTATAAGGATCTTGTGAATGACACTCTCTTTCCTTTGTTTTGAATTCATTGCCTCGGGACGAGCAACATGTAAGTTTGGGGGTTTGATGAGAGTGTAAATTCACGTGTTTTGGGCTCAAATTTGTGTGAAAATTAAGTACGATTATGTTTATTATCAAGACGAATCGAGTTGTTTATAGAAAATCCATGAGTCAGAGGCTACTAAGGCTTTTTGAGCGTATTTATACAGGAAAATAGGTCTTAAGGGCTCGGAATTGGAAGACCTAATTTTTTAGATGTTTTTCGAAGGTTGTTCGACCTCGGAGGCTAGTTCAACCAACATCAGTTTGGTCGAACAAGGGCGCCAAGTCGAGCAAAATGCCTAGAAACTTACAAAGAGTTTGCTCGACCAAGAGAGTCCATTCGACCAGCATCATCTTGGTCGAACGGGAAGAGGTTGGTCGAACAAAATGGGCAAAAACTTACAAAAAAGCATGCTCGACCAGTGTTCGACCAGGAGGACTTTTCTCGACCAGAGGAGGCTTGGTCGAAAGGAATATCGCTGATGATATTTTTAGTAATTTCGAGTGTCTTTTACTAAATTTGACATGTGCCTCAAGTAAAAACCCATCATCCTACATCACATCCAAACTCTAACTCAAACCTACGAAGCTGTGATGAGAGGTTCGTCTGTCGAACCAAGTGAGAACCACGTGAAGATTCAAGATAGAAAGAGTCGCGACGGCACCCGCATCTAGGGATTACTTCGCTTCTTAATTTATCTTGTAATTTTCAAGACTATGGGTAAGATCCTACCAACCACCATATTTTTCCTAGATCAATCATGGGCTAGAACTGCTTCGGTAGTTCTAGGGTTATGAAGGTTTTATGAGTTGATTTATTTTTCATGTGTAAACTTCGTACAACACTACTTGTGGTTTATTTTATATAAGACTATGCTTTTCAAATTCATACTCACAATTGTTTTGTGCATCATTAATTGTTATGTAGAGTCTAAATACATATCTTGGTTATTGATTGAGGGCGTTCACTGCTGAGATGGATTACATGTTATAATTCTAAGTGAAGGGATTCCGAAGTCTTATTAAACCTATCTTATATGAATACTTGTTAATTGAATACTATTCGGGTTAATAAGTATGATAAAGATACCTATAAAGGGAGATCATATCGGGTTAGAGTACTAAGTGCACGAGAAATAATTGATACTGACAGTACCTAGAAAGGGGGTGAATTATATCTCTTGCTCTAAGGATTTTCACACGTGTCATACACTTCTTTGCTTGTGTCTATAGAGTGAACTTGCATGGTTTAGTGATGTGTCCATAGACCACAAGGCAGAGTCGGACATCAACACATGGAGAGGAAATTAATAAGTAAAACTGGATGACCCGAACAACTACCTAATTTCTCACTTGATCAAAGTCGTATTATCTCTACTGCTTATTATTTTAATTGTTATTTTTAATACTTGTTACTTAGATACTTAATATTCAAAATCATATTGCCATAATAGTCTAAAAAATTAGAACATAATTAAATTAATAATAATCCGTCCATTGGGTTCGATAATCACTTGGTTGTCTATCAAAACTATAATTGATATCCTTCATACTTGGGGATTCATTTTGTGTGCTGAGAAAACGTTCATCACTTATCTATGACAAAAGAAAAACAATTCTTAGGCAAATATTCAGCCGAAGATACACAATTACTCTCAAATTCTGCTTAAACCCACACAAAGGAGAAAATTTAAGAATACTCATGAGTTTAGAAAAATATCATTTGTGATGAATGTACTTGTTCTTGTCATTATTCAAATGAATGTGCTAATTAACACTTTTCTAACAAAAATGATGAGCTTAACTGTTTCTTTGAGTTATGATGATTCTGAAAGAGATCCAAATGCAAAGGATGAAGAATTTGCATTCCTATGTGTGAATGTGTGAATGAATATTTATCTAGGAATGATTCAGATGTTGATTCTGGTGTGACAATATCAGCAACAACATCAAGCAGGTTTCAGTCTACTTCTGATGTGAATTGTACTAATGTTTTTTCTTCTAGAGTAGGTACCTCCCAAGAACATTTAGAGATCAAGATTTCTGAACTTCTGTAAGAACTTAAGGCTGACAACCAAGAGAATGATGGACTGATTGAGACCATTACAAGACTTGAGCTAAATCTTACCTAAAAGGATGCTGATATTTCCAAACTCCAAGGTTAATTAACTACTTCAACTCTAAGCTTCAAAATGTACTCCAAAGGTACATCTTGTTCTGAAGAAACTTTATCTGTTGGAAAAAATTGATAAGTATTATCTTGGATATTCTGAAAAATCCATTCCTTTTAGATTTGAAAAACCTGTTACATTTGTAAAACCTGGTTCAAATGGATTTTCTAAAAAGTTTTCAAAACAAAGAGGTAAAAGGACTTTTATTTGTCACTATTGTACAGTGTCTGGACATATTCGTCCTTATTGTTTTAAGCTGAAAGATGATCTGCTTTCTGGTGAACTGTTTCCTGGAGTGTTACCATACAAGTATTCACACACACCAAAATCTGCTTGGGTTAGAAAACCAAAAGTGCTATATAATGTGGTTTGTACTACTTTACAAGCATGTGTACCTGATTTATGGTATTTTAATAGTGGTTATTCTAAAAAATGACTAGATATGTTGAAAGAATATGAAACTGTTGATGGTGGTAAAGTTACATATGGTGGTGGTTCTAAAGGAAACATTGTCGGTAAGAAAACTCTGAATGTTAAAGGTTTTCCAAATCTGAAAAATATGCTTCATGTTGAAGGTCTAAGTGCTAATCTGATAAGCATAAAGCAGTTATGTGATAATAATTTGCATGTAAAAATTGAGAAGAATTCATGTTATGTACTTGATGAAACTGATGATCGTGTGATGGTTGGTAATTGATCTGCTGATAATTGTTATCTGATTGGTAACAACACTTACTGCCACATCTCACAACATGATAAAAGTGTCCTTTGGCATGTAAAGACTTGGTTCATGCAATATCTCACCTTTCAGTGGTTCATGCCAAAGAAGTAAGCATGTAAAGTCTTCACATAAAATCACATCATTATACACAACTACAACATGCTTTAAACTGCTTCACATGGATCGTATGCGTCCTCTGGAGGTTGAAAGCATTGGTGGCAAGAGGTATTATTTAATTGTTGTTAATGATTTTTTGAGGTTTTCATGGGTTGAATTCATAAGGAAAACATCTGATAAATTTGATGTTTTAAAAGTTCTTTACAAAAGGTTCAAAAATGCTTTTAACATTAGGGTTAGAACTCATCATGGTATGCAATTTGAAAATGGCATATTTATTGGTTTATGTGAAAAGAAAGGCATTATGCAAGAGTTCTCATCTCCTAAAACCTCACAGCAGAATGGAATTGTTGGCAGAAAAAATAAAACACTGCAAGAAATGGCCAGTATAATGCTTACATCACTGAATGTATCTAAAAGATTTTGGAATGAAGCCTTGAATATTGCATGTGCCATATGTCTAACAGAATCTTCTTTATGCCAGTCTGTTCTATTATTTCGTATGAGCTGCTGTAAAAGAGAAAACCAAAGCTGAAGTATTTTCATATATTTGGTTGCATGTGTTACATTTTGAATGACTGAAAATATCTTTCAAAGTTTGATTCTAAGAGTGATAAAGGTCTCCTCTAAGGATATCTTAAGAATAGCAAAGCTTACAGTGTCTTTAATCTTAGAACCAGAATTATACAAGAGTCTATTAATATTGTGTTTGATGATACATCCAATATTGCAAGTAAAAAGACGAAAGATGACATCTCTGATTTGGTTGAAAACGCAAGTCCCACAGAACTAGTGAATTATGTTGATCCAAATGTGATCACATCTCCTACAATAGTGTGTGTTGAATATGAAGAAGATGAGAAGCAGCTCCACAGAACTCCAAGAAATACTCTTGTTCATAGATGCAAGAAGGATCACCCTTCATCACAGATTATTGGTGAAACCTCTGCAGGTGTTCTTACCAGAAGAAAAGGTAAAAGGAGAGAAGTAGTGCATTCAGTATGCATGTCTAATCTATGCAATCAGGTATGTGGTCAATTCTATTTTTCTTCTGTTGAACCCAAGAATTTCACTGAAGATTTAAAAGATGAATGTTGGATTGAGGCTATGCAGGAAGAACTTGAGCAATTTACTAGGAATGATGTTTGGAGTCTAGTAACTAGACTTACAAACACTAATGTGATTGGAACTAAGTAGATTTTAAGAATAAAACTGATGAATCTGGTAACATAGTAAGAAACAAAGTTAGGCTCGTTGCACAAAGATACACACAGAATTTTGATGAAATATTTGCACTCGTAGCTAGAATAGAGTACATTAGGCTTCTCTTAGTTATTAAACTATGCAATATTATAAAAAAAGGGAAAAGAAAATAAGAAGGGGGGACAAAGAAAAAGGATGAAGAGGAACGCAAAAATAAAAGTCAAACAAACGGATTAAAAAGAGAGCCTAAACAGGTGGCTCGGGAAATCAAAAGAAAGTAAAACATGATTAAATAGTAAAAAATGGGGTGTAGCAATGGAACTCGAGTATTATCATGAGAATAGCCAAGGAGTGGCCTGAGAATGGACCATAACATACAACGGACTACTGAATGAAGAAAAAACAGAATGGCTGATCTTGGGCTGAAAGACTTGGCCAAACAGGCGAAAGCTTCATGATGAGTAGCAGGCTTAAAATGAGGAGCGAGAGGGGTGCCGATCCGGAGTGAGAAGCCCTACTCCTTTGTTAGCTGTCTGCATTAGTACGTGTGAATTGTGGCTCGTTCAAAAATGAGAAAAGAAAAGGAGGAGAGCTTGAGACGGGGATAGTTAGTGTCTCAAGAGAGAGTGAAAACCAGGAGTTTATGAGTCTCTGATAGAGTAAGAAATAGACCCGATGGCTAAGTCTAGGACTACTCTGTCAAACGGACCCTTAGGTGACTATAACTAGGGACCCCACCATAGCAAACGAGATGAAAACGAAAAAGGGTTGTTGCTCGTCATAGAGGGAAATCTAAACATTAAGCGCTACTAATAAAACCGAGAGGGATCAGGCGCATGAAATAAAGTAATGGGTGGATGCCAAAGAGGATAAAGTGTGGGGCCAAATGCAATTAATGCACCAAAGACAAACACACTAAATGATGTAACCCACACATACCAAAAAATAGGCAAGGGACACAACATGTAAGTAGTGAAGAACAAAAGCAGAAAAAGCTGTCAAAGGCAATAAATGCATACACTGAAGGGACAGAAACCTGCGAGCATGAGACGACCACCGCTGCTTGACCGAAAGCCGTCGGGAAGAGCTCCTTTGCCGGCAACTACAGACAGCAGCAGAGGTCGAAGAAAACTGCAAAGCTGGGTACCGACAGCAACAGAATGGAAAGAGGTCAGTAAAAGAAAAACTCAGGGCATCGTTACCCTGGCCGGCATCGACGTGAAGCAGCAGCCAGCGGCAGGAAGAGCTGGAGAGAGACCAGCATGGGAGAAGCAGGTAGGACAGGGCGTGGGTGGCTTTTCTGACATGGAGAAGTATGACAGCTCTCCATCACGTCAAGCCAGCCACTGACGACGCCCTTCTGCTCACGTCGATGGTTATAAATGAGTAGGAAGCAGAGTAGTATCATCGAAGAATGAAATCCAAGACAAAGAGTTCTAAAATCGGCGGCTAGAAAGCATCGTGATGGCTCGCTTGGAGGACAAGAAATCGGTGCACACCGGCGCCACCAAGTCGTGGAGATACAGAGGTGAAAACAGGAGGAAGTACATTCTTTTACCATGCGAGTAGAGCACCAGTTCTGTTCCACAGCCAATCGGCGCCAAAAGCCACCGTCGGCAGGAAACGACGAAACTGGTGTCAACACTACCATGTTGAACTCCTTTAGCAAGCATAGGAGATGAGGCAGACTGGATCCACAAGATTTGAAACATGAGTGGTGGCATACCATGAGAGAAAACAGGCCATTCATGGAAAGACTTGACCTGTCGGAGATGGAGCTTCAACGGAGAAGATTAAAATAACAATAAGCGAAATACCACAATTTGCCCTATACAGGAAAGTCAACATCTTTTTTGCCCTGCCTTTTGTAATACATCTAAATTGCCCGGAAAATACATGCAATGCCATGAATACCCTCAGATGGTCCACCTTTTTGTATTGTGAATGAGTTGACAAGTACAGTTGCATGCAAAATAGATGTGTCAGGGAATATGTTGATTATTTAGGGTTGACACATTAATTAAAGAAGAAATAAATAAGTCTACTAAAATATAACCCCTAATTCGGCGGACAAGCTGAATGAAGTGCAAAAGCCAAATTTTAAAATGCACGAAATTAAATTTTTAAATTCCTTAAATTGTTATATTATAATAGGCTTTTTATTAATAAACACATGCAGTAGTATTTAGGTGATTAAACACATGCAACTACCTACCACTCCACTGAAACACACTTCATTTAATGGGGGTGAAAATGCCCTGTTTTCACAATCAGTTCATTTATGTAAATTCTTGTCACATTAAACTCTCAACTATCCCCACCAACCAAATAACTTCACCACCAACAAACATAAAAATTGGGCACAGTGGATTCAAACTTCATTCATCTGTATCCACAAATTATTGGAGCATAAAAAGGTCATCGGCTCCCGCATTTACCCACTGGTTTTGTCGACGGATCCATAGTTAGAGCCAAAGGTAAGATACGAACGTTGTTTGCATTGTATTTTATTTATTACTTTCTTTGAATGTTTTAGGGTTTTTAGGGCTTTAGGATTTCAAAAACGCATGTCCGCTGAGTAAAATGGTTATATATATCCATGTCCGCCAAAGAAAATGGTGAAGTATGCATGTAATATGCATGAATACCATTACGTACACCCATAGTAGACTTTTCCGCTAATATGCATGGTTAATTGTGCATGTCCACCCATTATTTGAGACTTATCGTCCATATCCGCCTATTATTTGACAGTATTTTAGCTTGTCCGCCAAAAATAGTAGCCCAATTTAAGGAGTCCGCCAAAAGTAGGTGCCCAGTAGATCCTGTCCGCCGAAAATTTAGCCTGTCCACCGAATATTGAGCCTGTCCGCCGATGTTTTCCCCATATTTGCGCATGTCCGCTAAATCTGTACCATATATGACCTTGTCCGCCGATTTTTTCACCCTATATGAGCATGTCCGCCGATTTTCTCACCCTAATTTATCATGTCCGCCATTTTTTTCACCCTATATGAGCATGTCCGCCGTTTTTTCACCCTATATGAGCATGTCCGCCGTTTTTCACCCTATATGAGCATGTCCGCCGATTTTCTCACCCTAAATTATCATGTCCGCCGTTTTTTCACCCTATATGAGCATGTCAGCCGATTTTCTCACCCTAATTTATCATGTCCGCCGATTTTTTCACCCGTAATGGTCTTGTCCGCCAATTTTTCCTTCCTAAGTGAACATGTCCGCCGATATTTTCATCCTAATTGAGCATGTCCGCCGATTATTTGGTGGTTTTTGAACATCTCCGCCGATTTTTAATGCATTATTGAGCATGTTTGGCTATTTTTTAAGCATATTATATGATGTCTTTCGATTATAATAGACATGTTCGTCGATTTAGGAACTTAATTAAGCTTGTCCGCGTACGTACGACTTAATGTTTAACTTTCATGTGTGCTTGATAATTTAATGCTTAATTTGCGTGTACCTACTAAATTGGCGTATTATTTTTTATGAATTCAGTGTAAATATAACAATTAATTGTCGTTTTGTTGAAAGATTTAGGCGTTGGATTTGAAATGAGAAATTTTTGTATATGGTGGGGCGGCTGGTGGCAAGGTTTAGAGTATGTACGTGGCCAACAGACGAGCTTAGTTTTAAATTCAGATCAGCTGACGTTGGATTTTATTCTTGGGCATGTGCACAGTTTAGTTTGCGTCGATTTGAATCATTTCAAATATGTTATACACACACTTGTGGACATCGGTGGTTGTATAACAAAACATAAGGTGAAGGATGATATGGATATAAGGGGGTTTATCAGCAGGTTGATGAGCCGATGCTGTTTGTCACAGTTAAGGCCATACCACAGCAATCAGTTGATAATGGTTGCACTAGTACTGCGCCAGTGGGGAGCAGATATTGGACCGACTTGCTTCGGTCACAAATTCCATCTGTCGATATTCATTGTCCCGAAGATTTGGCCGGACCGAGCACGAGTATAGGTGTGGGCGTGGGCGTGTCGAGTCGTACGACAAATATTGATTTAAACATTGAGTATGCTAGCGAATAGCAGGACGAAGAAGAGGTGGAAAATGGAGATGAGATGTGCTCCTCTGCTGGGTTTGAGGGTTCAGAGGGTGATGGGTTTGATGGTTTTGCTGGTTCTCAAGACTATGGGTCCGATGGATCGCAAGGCCATGGGTATGATTCATTTGAGGGTCCACATCGTCAGGATTTTGAGGGTGCTGATGCTTCACAAGATGAGGAGCGCGATGCTGATCAACCCAATGCTGAAGATGAGGATCCTGAAACTGCTATGTTCGAAAGGTTCTGTTCCTACATCAGAGCCAAAGGAGGAATGAGTTTCCTGGAACCCGTTGCCACACACATGCAGATGCCCACACCGGTACGTCCTAGTCAAGACACAGATAGGTCTTGCAGACGTCCATGGAGCATTCCAGGTATGTGTTGAATATAGTACCCGGTAATTTACTGCACCTTATTATATTCTAATACCAATTGAATAATAACTAATCCATCGTTGCAGGTTTCTTGGAACAGTGTAATGTGTACAATGAAGTTGAAGACAACAACAACATTGATACATTAGTGGAGATTCATGAAAAAAGTGTCTTCGATAATAAAGGTGATTGCCAGTATACGTTGGGTATGTACAACTTGCGGAATCAAGTTGAGACACGTGTCAAGAAATCTGACACCTACAGGCTCAACGTTGCCTGCAAGTACCGAGTGGAGCAGCGTTGTATGTTTGAGATGCATTCTAGTGGCCTAGGTGGAGTATGGAGGGTAATCAAGTTCGGACCTCCACATGTATGTCGTTTGAACCCAGACACTAATGCGCCAAGGCAAGTTGGTTCGAAAACTGTTGGCAGATACTACGCAGCTCGACAGTTCAATAAAAAAAACAACATTGTGTCCTGCTGGAATGGCAGATGAGATACGTAAAGAATTTGGTTTCGACATCTCCTATAATTTGGCCCTCAAGTCAAAACATATTGTTGTAGGACACACTTACGGAGACCATAGTTCATCCTTCAGTTCCCTACCTTCATACTTGCATCACCTAAAGTTGGAAAATCCAGGCACTCATACAGCACTTGCAATTGCAGATGACAACTCTTTCAAGTAAGTCAATACACAACCCTTCTATATTATGAGGTATATCTGTGTACTAAGTACTTCGATGTAGGTATGTCTACTACGCACTTGGTGCTTCGATACGGGGTTTTGCCCGAGCCGGCCATCCCGTGATTGTGATTGATGGTACACACATAAGAGCCAAGTACCGTGGGATTGTGTTCGTTGCAGTCACACAAGATGGTAACCACAATGTTTTCCCCCTGGCCGTTGGTGTAGGTGACACTAAAAATAATGAGTCATGGTGCTGGTTTCTTCAAAGGTTGAAAGAATCGTACGGAGCTCCGCATGGCCTAGTAATTGTCTCAGACGCGCATAAAAGTATATCACACGCTATAAATATTGTGTACCCTGAGGCACACCATGGTTTATGTTCGTATCATCTAAAGAAACGGCTCAAAGGTTTTGGAAATGATGTGTTGTTTCAGTTCAATATGGCCTTGGAGGCATACACTAATAATGAATTTAAGAGGTATGGTCACTTTTTAGCATTAGTATGCAATTTTTATTTGTTTTATGACATTACCGTGCTGCACATAATGGAAGGAAAGCTGTGCAACCATAATAATTCTCGATTGATGGCTTTGCTGGAGGTATGGGGTTACAGTAAATGGTCAAGGTTTCACTGTCCGGTTAGTCGTTACGAGTTCACGTCATCGAACGCCACTGAGACCTTTAACAAGGCCATCCTTTGGGCCAGGACACTACCCATTTGTAGTTTGTTAGAGGTTGTACGTGCTCCATGGACGCATGCCTGACCACAACACCAACTGTCATCCTGAACGTAGCACATGGATGGTTGTGGTCTAGCCCACTTCAGAGTGGCTCTGAACTTCTGCTCAGTAGTGTCATAGATGACACCACTTCGGTGGAACATCAAAGGCAGTAATCGTCGCAAGTGAATAGTGCTCTCCTTTCTACTATCTTCAATGGCCTTGTTTTCATCCCACGTATGAAACAAAGAGTCGAAGACGGCGATCTTCATCGACCTAATATAGACACACACAGCGAAATGGTGCGAATGCGAACACTCTACGAAGAGCAACTGTAGATTGAAGTCCGAATAATGTCAGTGATGATGTAGTTCTTCCTAAAAAAATAAATAATGATGGCATACTCACCCGTTCAACCTTATCTCACTCTTTACGGCCACATGTCCATTGCGGAGGCCTCCAGGATGACAGCTCTCCTTTCCACCATCTATCCAAAACTTCAAGCTTTTCTTGAGGTAAGTCGGCCAACTCTGAGGGGTTATCGCCATGTGTCGTAACATGCTCAGCCCAAATTGCTTTTAAAGTCGCCTGATAAAGAAAGAATTACAAAATATAAGGTCAAATTATAAGGAAAAATTATACGCCGTATTGCATGTAAAAACTTATCGAAAACTGACACGGTAGAATAGCATACGATTGCATTCGATGATCCGGGTGAACTCCGACGTAGTCAGGGGCTTGTGTTAGTATAGCCAAACACGCATCAATGTGCTGGGAAAAAAATATTTCAACGATGAGATATATGGGATTAGTGTCTAAATATATTTAAGCTGTATTTACAAACCTCATCATCCAGCCAGACTTTGGGGGTCATCATTCTCACGAAGAAATCATTCCTCACCTGGAACCCTATGCCGACATCGATCCTGCACATGTATGTTAAAATCGTTATATAATAAACAACGAAACCATAAAAGAAGAGCACATTTAAAGACATTTCTTACGTTACAGGGGATAGCATGAACTTTTCCCATGCTCTGTTGACCTTGACGTCATCCACAGTTGTGTATGGGGATTGGACTGCAGTCGCTTTCCTCTTAGGGCGTTGCGGACGACGTTGGAAGTGCTTTTCAGCTGACACCATACTGATCCCAGTGTCACCGGGAGTAGAATAACTAGGCCCTATAAGAGTTGAGACTCCGGGAGTAGAATAACTAGCCTGTCTGTATGGTCCGGATGCCTCAGGGAATCTTGTTGAGTCACCTGGTACCAATTCCACATCTCCGGCAAATAGACCCCCTGGTGTTGCATAACTACTAGGTGGGGGTGTAGTCTGTGCACTCTATTGTACTTCAAAGGTATCTGGAACACTTGGTACTTCGTATGTAGATAGCTCAGGTGGTGGACCCTTAAATCCATCCTTAAACATTTTATATATGTTACCAAGAATTGACCTCTCGTGGCTACGGTGCACACGGGTCTGTGCTCCAATCAACCATCCAGCAACCCTTTTAAATTCACTGCGGCTATCCTCCTGCCTCCTGCGGATATTAGCGAGCTCTACATCCAGTTTCTCAAATCTCTTCTCTAGTCTGTCGTCTCGATCCAGTAGCTGAGTGAGAAGGGCTTCATGTTCGAAAAATTTTTGATCATGATCATCCATTCTCCTCATTATTCGATCGTAATGTTCTTGAGACATACCCCCACTGTCTTCTCTCTGCTGATGAGGCACAGAGTGATCCCACTGTGGACTTGACCTGGATTGAGGATGGACATCATTGTGGGTAGATGGAGGGCTACCAGGTGATCTGTGAAACTGATTAGAGCTATTTTCACCTATATTTTAGTGTCTTTTTATATGTGTTTTCGTATTATTTTATCCGTATTTTATGTGTTATTTGGTTGTGTTTTGTGTTTTTATTGAAATGTGTGTGAATGAGCTTAAACTTAAGATTTTCACTTTTTATTGGATGCTAAACATGATAAGGAAGATGTAGGAAAAAGCGGATCTCAATTCGGAGTTGAAACGAGGGAGAACGAGCCAAAACAGTGAAGAAATACAGGAGCCAGCACCAACACGGGCCGTGTAGCCAACACGGCCCTGGAAGAAGTGGCCGTGTGCCGACATCAGAAGAGCCAACACGACCACCCTGTGCCCGTGTTACAACACACGACTCGTGTTGCAGCACACGAGCCGTGTTGCGTAACACGGCCCTGTAAGGAAAGGCCGTGCGGCAGCATCAGAAGACACAACACGGCCACCTCGTGGCCGTGTTGCAGAGCACGAATCGTGCCGTGTATTTTCCTGCAAAAATTTCCAGATCCTTCTAGAAGCCTCCATAGGGGTATAAATACCCCTTTATTCAACAATTGGCAGAAGATCCGAAATCCTATCATCTACACACACATCACACACCATTTCTTCTATTTTACACCATCATCTTCATCCACCTTCATCCATTTTGATCCATCTTCATCATCTCCATTAATTCTCCATCAAAACTTCATCCCTTCCATTGGGTGTGAGAGATCTCAAGAAATCAAGAGCTAGAGAAGAAGATCCATGAGTATTGAAGATCTCCTACAAGAAATTGTTGGGGAAGATTTACATCTCTCTTAATTTTCTTTTGGATTTAGACTATGGATAATTGTAATGAATCATTTATTTGTTTTATTACTTTTATCATGATAGGCTAATCCCTCTAGTGGGATTAGGAATATGAAGAGCATATTAGATCTATATTATCATGTGGATTAAATTGGTTTTTGATTTAATTGATGTTGATTTCTATTCATGGAGTTTAATTGTCTTGATGTTGTGATGGCATGGTTTGTTATTCATGAATGTTTATTAGTTTAATGGATTGTTGATCAATGGATTATTTGTGGTAATTAAATGCTATCATGATGTTCATGTATGTATTGCTTGGAGTGAGACGGAAACGACCCTCTATAGTATTAGGAAGGCATGAATAGACATTGAGTTTGGGTTTGACCGAAAGGATATTTGAATTCAATGAGGGGAACCAATCCATTCGTTGGCCTTAGTACACAAAAAGGGAGAGTTTAATCTAACTAGTACCTAGATGGAAGGGGTTAATGTTGGGCTTTGATCTTAAGTGCTTTTGGGAGTCTAAAATGGATCAACAACCTTTGTAACCCGAAAGGGAGCTTAGGATACAATCGTGATCACCCTTAGTTTACATCAATTAAGTTGGATTCCTTTTGCAAGATAATATGGATTGAGTATGCTTGGATGTTTCTAATCCCATGTTTTTCACACTTGAACTTTAGCACCCATTTTCTTTACTTGTCATTTATCTTATTTGCTATCTTATTTACTTGCTACTTGTTTTTGTTGTTAATCAATCTCAAAACCCCCGATCATCTTTACAAAAACAACAATGAACATGAGCTCACGTATTTTGCTAGTCCGAACATAACTCCTTTATGGATTGATAATTTTTCTTGGGATATACTACTACAACGATCGAGTATTCTTGCTCGTGAGTGCTAAAAGAAGGCAAACAGAAACCCTAGCCCTACATGGCTATAGACAGATCCTCCATACCCACTGTACTGACCCTGCTGTGACCCTTCACTTCCACCATACGGATGTGATTGATGTGGGACCTGAAATCCACCGAAGTTAAACTGATTTGGTCCCTGATATCCACCAAAAGAAGTAGAGTACGTTGGTGGCTGAAATCCAGCTGAAGGGAAGTATGGTTTTCCAAACACATGAGGATATGATCTCTCCGGAATGGCCATTACCGGATGTGGTACTACAACATTATGGGGGCCAGACTGAGATGGCCGCGGGGGCGAATCCTCAGAGGGTATGTAAGATCTGTCATCATGATCACTTATTACCTCGTCATAATCATCATCATCGTCGTCCCCTCCGACGGCATGAAAATCACGTAGTAAGTCCTCTGGTGCTGCTGTTCTTTGTTGCCCCCAGAATGATGTATCAGCAACCAGAATGGCACCTTGACCATGCATTTCATCTTCGGAATCTAAACTAGAGCGCTGCACCTGTTTCTTACCCTTAGCCTTCCCTTTTGGCTTTGGATCCCCAAATACCCTAAAGGTCACTTGAAAACTAGAACTCCAATCAGAATGTATTCCCCTGAAGTATGATCAGCGGGACTCCTCAGGGAGGATGGCAGGTAAATCAACCACTCTTGGGTCCTGAAAGTAAAACAATAAAACATAAACACATATACTCAGGTGACAAAAAAATGCCTCCAAATGCATCCAACTTAGATAAACAAAATCTTAATCGCGTACACATAAAAGTGACAAACCTGTCTAAAAAACTGAGTGTCGTCAATTTTTTTAGCAGCAGTATATGTCCAGCGAAGACACAGAGGTCTGACATCCAGATCGGGCTGACCATCGGTCAACATTGCTGCAAAACATGCGATGCGCTCAGAGGCCCAAGCCTGTGACCAAACATCAAAGTAAGTTCATGTCAACATATATCTTTTTAAATGTATTTAGTTTAAGAATAAAATTGGTGCAATAAAATCAGTATCACTTACTGCTAGGGCAAATGAGTATCCATAAAAGTTGATGCGCTGCTGTTTGCCTAACTCTTGCACCGTAGTTTTTACAGAGTCCATTGGTGCAGTAGGGTTAGGTATGTGTACTTACCCCATGGGAAAGAGTTCCACAGGTCATCATTTTCAGCTAAGTACCATACCCAGGGCTCTATGTATGCTTTTGACGTATCCCGGCCTAGCAAAAAGTAGTACAGCAGTAGAATGTTGGCCGCTTTTACTGTATTGTGGCCCTTATATTTGTTTTCACTGAATCTTCGCATAAGTTCATCAACCAGGACCCTCTTCGTACGAAACGTAGCAAACAAAATGTGTGCAGGTGGCAGATATGAATCATTCGGGTTAATATCCCCATGGTCCTCAAACCCTAGTCCCATGACACGCATAAACTCCATGGGTGTGAAGCTAAGAATTGTATCAGACACCCTGAAGTACCGAGAGTACATATCTGAACCAGGGATTACAACCCCCTGTGCCATCAGCTAAAATAAAGCTTTATGAGACCCGTAATCTGAATCCAAATCCCAGAAATGCCCGAAACAAGATCTTCGGAACCTCCGTACTGTTTGATCGCCACTCTTTGTAAGCACCTCGCATATGCAATTAAGAGCTTTGGAAGGCCTACAATAACCTTTAATCCCTACTTTTCGAGTTTGAAGTCCACTGCGTTTCCAGCTCCACTACAGTGCATGCCAACTCGATTAGATATAAGACGTGACTACATTTTATACATAAAAACATCGGCGGACAAGCACTGTAAAGGCACAAAAATTGGCGGACAAGCTATTTTGTACTACAAATATTGACGGATGAGGACACTTTACATACAATTATCGGCAGACAAGTTCAAATACACTAGAAAAATCGGCGGACAGGCACATTAAAGGCACAAAATTGGCGGACAAGCTATTTTATGCAGAAATAATGGCAAAATAATGCTGAATAATGGTCAGAAACTCGGCGGATAGGCTCAAATAACTCATAAAATCGGCGGACAAGCTCAAACAGGGCCAAAACATTGGCGGACAAGCTATTTTGTACTACAAATATTCGGCGGACAAGTTCAAATACACTAGAAAAATCGGCGGACAAGCACATCAAAGGCACAAAAATGATGGACAAGATATTTTATGCAGAAATAATGGCAAAATAATGCTAACTAATGGTCAGAAACTCGGCGGACAGGCTCAAATAACTCATAAATTTGGCGAACAAGCTCAAACATGGCCAAAAAATTGGCGGACAAGCTATTTTGTACTACAAATCTTGACGGACGAGGTCACTTTACATACAATTATCGGCGGACAAGTTCAAATACACTAGAGAAATCGGCGGACAAGCACATTAAAGGCACAAAAATGGCGGACAAGCTATTTTATGCAGAAAGAATGGCAAAATAATGCTAACTAATGGTCAGAAACTCGGCGGACACGCTCAAAAAACTCATAAATTCGGCGGACAAGCTCAAACAGTGACAAAAAATTGGCGGACATGCTTTATTGTACTACAATTTTCGGCGGACAAATTCAACTACGCTATAAAAAGCGGTGGACAAGCACAGTAAAGGCACATAAACGGTGGACAAGCTATTTTAAGCAGAAATAATGGCAAAATAATGCTATCTAATGCTCAAAAACTCGGCGGACAGGCTCAAAAAACTCATAAAATCGGCAGACAAGCTCAAACAGGGCCAAAAAATTGGCGGACAAGCTAAAAATATTAGAACAAATATGCCGACAAATTCAATTACACTACAAATTACAATGAAATTTCCAATTATACTCAAACAGACACGGCAAATTCATACGGTGCAGACTCTACTTCCTCGGGGGACAAGAACAGTTACCATTAAATCGCAAAAACCCTAAAACTCTAAAATCCTAAAGATGGAATACCTGGTTATCCATATTTGCTACTGCTAATTTTTGACGTGGAGATGACGATGAATTGAACAACACGCCGGAGGCCCGGACGGAGAGCTGTGTTCGACAGAAAAATCGAGAGTTTGAGAGAGAGAGAAAGGGAGAGTATGGGAGGAATGAGTGCCGATGAAGAGAGAGAGAGAGAGATACAGGGAGTAAATAACAAAAAAAATTTGAGATAAAGGGGTCAAAGATTCTCTCCCCAAATTCAATGCCATTAAAAGCGGTACTTTTAACCGCTGGGCAGTAATCACGAGATTTCAAAAAAAAGGGAAAGATATGACATGTGTCAGGGGGGTAAATTAGGAATATACACCAAAAACAGGGCAAATTACATGTTTTAAAAAGTATAGGGCAAAAAAGATGTTGCATGTGTCATATAGGGCAGAAAAAGTGTTGTCCCTTAAAATAAAGCATAAAATGAAAGAGGGGGCAGGTCCAGCTGCGCCGGAAAAACTGCCTCCTTGTCAGAGAAAGGTTCACGGAGGACTAAGGATAGAGAGAAGGAGAGAATAGGTAGAGAGAGAACTTTTTTCCACGGAATTGGTTAAGAAAACCCTTCAACCAATTGTTATTATATGGATGTATATAATACGAGACTTCTCTAAGGTATTGCATTTTTTGTTGGAATTAAATTATTTCAAATGGATGTTAAAAGTGCTTTTTTTAATGGTGTACATTTGAAGAAGCTTTTGTTGAACAATCGAAAAGTTTTATTGATTTATTTCATCTTGAGCATGTGTATAAACTGAAAAAGGCTTTGTCTGGTCTAAAATAAGCTCCTTGAGCATGGTATAATAGACTTACTAATTTTCTTTCTTCAGTTTGGATTCATTAGAGGAAAGCTGTTAGAACTCTTTTCATTAAGCCTGAATCTGATGGTCTCTTGATTGCACAAAAATATTTTGATGACATTGTATTCGGAGCAATATCTCAAGTCATGATGGACAGCTTGATCACCACATTTGAAATGAGCATGGTTGGTGACCTAAATTATTTTGAGGGCTCCAAATGAAGCGAAGTGATAGTGATGATCTTGGACCAAATGTTGACCACACTCTGTATATATTTATGATTGGTAGCCTTCTCTACTTAACTTCGAGCAGACCTGACATCATGTATAGTGTCTGTGTGTGTGATAGGTACCAAGCAAATTCCAAGGAATCACACATGAAGGTTGTTAAGAGGATCATCAAATATGTTGATGGAACAAGTGACATTGGATTGTGGTTTAATAAAGATACAAACAGCTCACCTGTTTGTTATAGTGATGCTGATAAGGCAGGTGATGACAGGAAAAGCACAAGTGGTGGATGATTTTACATGGGTAATAATCTTATTTCTTGGTATAGTAAAAAATAAAAATACATTTCTCAATCCACTGTTGCGTCAGAATACATAGCAGCTGGTAGTTGTTGTACTCAATTGCTTTGGCTTAGAGAGATTTAACTGTGTGCTTGGAACAAATACTTTAGTGATTTACTATGATAATACAAGTGAAACTCACTCACTAAATATATTAGTATTAGACATCATTTTCTAAGAGATTTAGTTGAGAAGGAGGTAGTAAATTTGGAGTATATTTCCACTGAAAAACAAGTTACAGATATTTTCACTAATGCACCTGATTTTGAGAGGCTTTCTTCACTTAGGAAATCACTTGGACTCTGTATTAAATGAATCATGCATGATTGATGAGCGTTTTCTCAACACACAATATTAATCTCCAAGTGTGAAGTATGTTATTGTAGCTTTAATAAGCGACCAAGTGATTATCGAACCCAAATTACGTATTATTATCAATTTAATTATAATCTAATCTAATTAAGACTAATATGGCAATATAGTTGTTGTGATTAAGAAACTAATAACAAATAAGTAAAATAGCAATTAAAATAAAGAAGCAATAGAGATAAAATAAAAGTGAATAAGTGAGAGATTAGGTAGTCCTTCGGGCCATCCAGTTTCACTCATTAACTTCTCTTCCGTGTATCAATGTTCAACTCTGCCTTGTGGAGTATGGACGCATCACTAAACCATGCAAATCTACTCTATAGACACAAGTAAATAAACGTGTGACACGTGTGAATATCCTTGGAGCAAGAGATATAATTCACCCCCCTTTCTAGGTACTATCAGTATCAATTATTTCTCGTGCATTAACTACTATAACCCGATATGATCTTCCTTTATAGGTACTATGAAGTTATTCTCTTTTTCCTGCTTATTAAGCCGAATAATATTCAATTAACAAGTATTTATATAAGATAGTTCTAATGAGACTACGGAGTCCCCTCACTTAAAATCATAACATATAATCCTGCTCAGCAGTGAACGCACTCAATCAGTAATCAAGATATGTATTCAGACTCTACATAACAATTAATGATGCAAAAAATAACTCTGAGTATGAATTAAAAATGCATAGTTTTATATAAAATAAACCACAAGTTGTGTTGTATGGAGTTTACACACGGAAGTTCAATTAACTCAAAAACCTTCATAAATTCTAGAACTACCGAAGCGGTTCTAGCCCAAGATTGATCGAAGAACAATCATGGTGGTTGGATAGATCTTATCCATAGTCTTGAAAATTACAAGATAAATTAAGATGCTAAATAAACCCTAGATGCGGGCGCCGTTGCGTCTCTCTCCATCTTGAATCTTCACTTGGTTCTCACTTGATTCGACAGACGAATCTCTCTCCACAGCTCTGTGGATGATGGGAGGGTTTCAGATGTATTGTAGAATGAAGGAGGTGAATGGCTTATTTCTCAGCTGCTTAGGGTCTTCCTTTTACAACTTTAGCTCTCTTTATGGACCTTGGATGAGTTTTTTAAGTGAAAACACATACTGAAGGTGTAAAAATATAAATCCAAAAGTTTCTCGTGTATCGGTTCGACCAAGACCCCTGGTCAAATCACCCAAGGCCTGGTCGAACTGGCCTGTAACATAATGGCAGGTGCCTGGTTTGACCCGAACAACTGGTCGAACCAGAAGCTTCATGGTCGAACCACAACTAATTTTTCTTAGGCTTTTGGTTCGACCACGGTTCGACCAACATGCCTAGTTAAACCATACTGTCGTGGTCGAACCCCTTTTCTGCTGCCTTCCGGTGCCTGGTTCAACCATGGGTGCTGGTCGAACCACCCTCCATTTGATCAAATCGGGTGCCTAAAACCCCCCTTTTCTGGTTCCGATCACTTTTGACCCGTTATCCTTCGATAATCCGCTCAAACGGCCTCAAACGCACCTGATTCGTGACTTTCCACTACATATCTCGATTTATCTCCACTTAAGCTCAAATCATACGTCATTATTACAAGAATCAGAGCTCAAATTATGTGAATTTACACACTAATCAAACCCCAAACTTATATATTGCTCATCCCAAGGCACCAAAATTAAAACCATAGGAGTAAGTCTAAATTTCACAAGTCCATCTAGTAAAGTACAATACATACCTACACATGCAATTCTATCAATTAAAAAAAGTATCGCTCGCATCATACATTTCATTCATGCAAAACATCACTCAATTATAATACGATTTGGAGTATTAAATCATCTAGCTCACAAGATAAGTGTTTACTCTCGCTCTCAAGTGTAAAAGATGCACACTTTTGGGTTTCATATTTAATTCATATTCCCGCGTAACCATAAGCTTGGCAAGGGTCTCAAAAATCAATTAATAATCACTTCGTTACTAGGATCACAAATGACTTCCTTTTGGATTGTAATATTGGCTCTTTGGTAAAGATAGAAAAATATAGATAAAGTGACTAATTCACTAGTAGAGAATTACCTTGGAGTTTTGCTTTTCATCAAACAACTTCATCTTTCCATCTTATTCTCATGATCTTTGCGATTCATCTTTTTCCTTCTTCGCGTTGGCATCAACATCTTTATTTCTCCTCTTTTCAAGACACAAGGATACAAATTTTGGGAGCTACCCTTCTAAGCAGTCGGGGTATCGGTTTCAGGCAGTACCCCTAAACAAGATTTAACCATATTTTTTTCCTTTCTTCATATCACTCAACCAAATTTTTTCTTCCTTTTCTTCTAATTCAAACTAGCATTTATGAACCTCAACTCTCTACTAATGAATAAGGTATTCAACAAGGCTCGAGTAAAGTATAAATAATAGCTTTTTATCAAGGCTTGTCAAAGAAAAAGCTTTTAAAGACTCAAATAAATAATAATAGCCTAAGATCATGTTCTAATAGTTAGTCAATCATAACTCTCACACAAGACTCCAATCCAAGTTCTAGAATACGGTCATATGAAAGATTCTCTTAAGAATAAACTATCATGCATGAATGTAGCATGATTTTATAAGGCTCAAATTCTCACATGGGTAAATAGATTCCTCAGCACTCCTCATAGCATATAATCAAGATCAATTTCATAATGAACTTCATATATTTAGCAAGTTATACATGTTTCTCATCAACAAAATCAACACATGCAAAATACGAATGCAACATACATAGCAAGGAGCCCATCATATCAATTCAATCTCAAGTATCACCAACCAATCCAACTTCAAGTATCAAGTATCACACCTCAATCCAATCCTTCACTTTGTCGTGGTCAAACCACGTTTCTGGATGGCTTTTAGAGCTGCTTCGACTGGAACCCTAGGTCGAACTGGCGTTTCGTGGTTGAACCAGCCTGTAACAAACTTTCATGTGGCTTGTTCGACCTGAACCCTTGGTCGAATAATAGCCCTTTTGGACGAATTGACCTGTAACATTTTCTCTAATTTCCAATTCGACTCGAACCATTTGGTTCGACCTCCTCCTTTGGTCGAATCATGCTTCTGTTCCTTCAAAATCGATTCTTCTTCGTCCCCTGCAAACTTTAAGCTCAAAACGATCATTAGGTACCAAAATAGAACAAAATTAAAGTTAGAGAACCACCATTAAGACTCTTTAATAATCATATATATACTCCGAGTACGACTCAATAAATAAAACACCACTGAATAAATCCATTTTGAGAAGTCTTTGATAAATCTCCTATAAAATCCTATGTGTCCAAGGAATGACCGCACTCCCTTCTTATTAGTAGGTGTTGGAAGCTTCTCAATCGCTACCACCTTTGCTCTATCCACCTTCAATTCCTTAGCCAAAATATGATACCCAAGAACAATCCCATCTCTCACCATGAAGTGACACTTCTCCAAATTCAAATCTAGGTTAGTATCAATACATCTCTTCAAAATAGTAGAGAGGTTAGTCAAACAGATATCAAAGAAGGAACCAAAAATAGAAAAATCATCCATAAACACCTCCATAATCTTTTCTATCAAGCCATCAAATATCGCCATCATGCAGCACTGAAATGTAACAGGCGCATTACATAGTCCAAAAGGCATCTTCCTAAAGGCAAATGTTACATAAGGGCAAGTAAAAGTGGTCTTTTCCTGGTCCTCGGGTGTAATCATGATTTGATTATACCCCGAGTACCTATCCAAGAAAAAATAAAAATCATACCCAGCAAAACGATCAAGCATTTGTTCCATGAAAGGAAGAGGGAAGTGGTCTTTGCATGTATTTTCATTCGGTTTCCTATAATCCATACACACACGTCATCCCGTGGGAATCCTAGTGGCTAAAGTCTCACCACCTTCGACTTTCACAATAGTCATGCCCCCTTTTTAGCTACAGCATGTAATGGACTCACATGGGGACTATCATTAATTGGGTATATAATTCCTACATCTAGCCATGTTAGGATTTGCTTCAAAATCACTTCTTGAATAGTGGGATTTACCCTCCTCTGATTTTGAATGCTACTCTTAGCCTCATCTAACAATCTTATCTTATGCATGCAATATGATAGATTAATGCCTATCAAATCATCAAGAGACCAACCTATCGCAGTCTTATACTTCCTAACCACATCTAATAACTCTTCAAGCTGATCATCAGTTAAAGAAGAAGATACAATTACTGGATATTTTTCATTATCACCTAGATAGGCATACTTCAAGTGTTCCGGTAGTGGTTTCAACTCCTCTTTCTTCTATTCTTTTGTTGTGCTCTCACGATCCAATGGAAAGTACTTTCTAGTCCACTTCACCTCTTCAAACTTGGTCCTTTGTGATTCATACCTGTCATCACCCAAAGCAAGTAGATTTTCAAGAAATTTAATACATACCTTATTAGAGAGCTCATCTAGCTCTGCGGTGGGAAAAGTAAGAGACTCCGCTAAGCATGTCTCTAATGGATCTTTTGAAAGGATCAAAGACATATCTTCTTCCTTCACGATCCCCTCCACCACATCAATGCTATGACGCTACGTCTCCATCGGCATCTTCATTGCTTCATCTAGGTTAAATAGAACCTCTTCTTTATCTATTCGCAGCCTTAGCTCACCCTTTTGAACATCAATCATTGCTCCAGCAATGGCAAGGAATGGTCTTCCTAAAATAAGGGGAACATTATCCTTGTCAACTTCCATCTCGAGTACTAGAAAGTCCACAGGAAAGATCAGTTTCTCTACTTTCACAAGAACATCTTCAATAACACCCTTAGGAAAGGTCATTGACCTATACGCCAATAGTAGAGCAACTGTTGTGGGAGCTAACTCCCCTAAACCAAGCCTTTGAAATATTGACAATGGCATCAAATTGATGCTTGCCCCTAGATCGCACAAGGCTCGTCGTGCCAGCCCCTTCCCAATCTCAGATAGAATAGTGAAGCTTTCCAGATCCTTTAACGTAGCTGGTAGCTTTCTTTGAATGATCGAGCTGCAGTTCTCAGACAAATTAACCATTTCAATTCCGTTCAAACTTCTTTTCTTCAAAAGTATATCCTTTAGAAAGCGGGCATAGTATGGCACTAAGATTGCATCAGAGAAAGAAATACTCAAGCTTATCTTGTTTATGATGTCTGTAAACTTCTTGAACTTTTCCTCCAGTCCCTTCTTGACTAACTTGAAAGGAAACTGAGGAGGTATCTTTGTTTTAGGAATTTCCCATTCATCATGTTCAACCTTCTCCGCTTTATCCTTCTTGGCTCTCAATCTCTTTGCTCTTTCCCATTTCTTCTCCGCTATAAGCTCAGTATTATGCTCTTTGGATGGTACTGGAGTAGCATCAACATTAAGTAAAGCATTCGGCATGGAAAATAATACCGAACGAGGCGGTTCGACCATGGTTCGACCATGGGTACTGGTCGAACCAGGCGAGTAATGGTCGAACCATGCTTCTGCAAGCACATTCTCTCCTGGAAAGGTAGGTTCGACCACGGTTCGACCAACAGGGTTAGTCGAACCATGACTGTCATGGTCGAATCGTGCTTTAAAAAAATAGGGTGTTGCGGACAGGCTGGTTTGATCTCTGTTCGACTAACAGGGTTGGTCGAACTATAGTGATCATGGTCGAACTGGTCAGCTGGAAGCTCTGGAGGTTTTCAGGTGCTTGTTTCGATCTCCACATTGCAGTTCGACCTGCTTGCTTGGTCGAATCGAGGTTGAATCGTCATCCTGGAGCTACAGAATTTTTTCGGCATCATTGGTCCATCATACTACGTTCTAGACCATAACGTGATAGCATTGCACTGCTTCGGGTTTGTTATACTCTGAGATGGGAACTTTCTCTTTTCTACGGTTTGTGTCAATTAGTTAACATTCCCGTCCATCTGCCCCATCAATAACGTCAAATCCTTCATCTGCTTAGATATATCCTCATGATTTGCATCAATTTTAGCTTCTAACTTTGCCTCTAGACGATTCACCCTTGCATCATTCCTAGCCATGTACCTGTTCACCGTATCCTCAAAACCAGGTTTTCCTTTATCGACTTAGCACCCAGATCAATACCAACAGGAGGTTGTACTGCTGTATTAAGATTACTCCATGAAAACTTCGGCCTCCTTGGTTATTGATAATTATCAGGGGACCACGATTATTATAGTTCCCTTGATAATTCCGGTTTCTTTTATTTGGGAACCTCGTTCCTTGAATACTTTGACTCATGGCGTAGTTGGCCTCTTCCAATTCCTCTTGGCTAGCTCCTTCATTATAAACATCTTACTGCATCATTGGTACTCTTGTGCTATATCAGTAATCTGCTTTTACTGAGACTCAAGTAACTTGTTGATACTAGCCAAACTAGAGACGATCTCATCCTCTCTACTTGACTTAACCATCATGTGCTCAACCTGCGCTACTTTTCCAAGAACATACGTGCCTCACTCTATCAGTTGGCCAATCTCTTAAATTCATCGAAATATCCTCAAAGAGTTTTTGGCCTCAATGGATGACTTTGTAAGCAGTGCTCCATTCGACGAAGCATCTAGTAAAACTTAAGAATTACAGTCCAATCTGTTGTAGAAAATACTGATGTATTAAGCTTTAGATAGCCCATGTTGTGGATACTTTTTGAGCATGTCCTTGAATCTGTCTGAAGCCTCATGAAATTTCTCATTACCATTGATAAAAAAAATTGATTGATTTCTTGTTTCATCTTAAATACTTTTGAAGGTGGCATGTATCTCTCCAAGAATTTTAATTTCAAATGCTCCCAGGTAGTGCATTCAGTAGCATCAAGAGTATCGTACTAATCTCTCGCCCTTTTAGTAAGCGAGAACTTACACAATGTAATCCTCCTTGCATCCTCATGAGTTCCTGCATCCTTTTATGTACTTGCATAACCAAGGAACTTATTCACATGTTGCTGAGGATCTTCAAAGGTTCCCCCAGAAAATGGACTTTTTTCAATCATGCTGATCAGAGTAGGGTGAAGATCAAAATCAGTTCTGGCCCCTCTTGCTCCTAACAACCCATATTGCCTCCTCCGTTGTTCTTAAAGACTTCACGGATGGTAAGATTATTCGGATTCGTCGCTATGTTGACTACTTCTGCTTCCAAGTTATTTTCAATTACAGCTGCAATCGTTTGCGAGTTCATCTCTTTAATTCTTCTTCTTCTTCCTCAACGATGCACCGATCTCAGGATTAAATAGTGTTAACTCTCCTGCCCTTGATCTAGTGTGCATACACCTAAGAAAAAATAATCGTTAGAAAATATATAAGAATAAAATAGTCTCAATTAAACTAGAAATAATAAACTAATAATTAATGTCGTCCCTGGCAATGGCACCAAGAACTTGATGAGCGTTTTCTCAACACAAAATATTAATTCCCAAGTGTGAAGGATGCTATTATAGTTTTGATAAGCGACCAAGTGATTATCGAACCCAAAGGACGTATTATTATCAATTTAATTATAATCTAATCTAATTAGGACTAATATGGCAATATAATTGTTGTGATTAAGTAACAAATAAACAAATAAGTAAAATAACAATTAAAATAAACAAGCAGTAGAGATAAAATGAAAGCGAATAAGTGAGAGATTAGGGAGTCCTTTGGGCCATCCAGTTTTACTCATTAACTTCCCTTCCATGTATCAATGTCCGACACTGCCTTGTGGAGTATGGACGTATCACTAAATCATGCAAATCTACTCTATAGAAACAAGTAAATAAGCATGTGACACGTGTGAATATCCTTGGAGCACGGGATATAATTCACCCCCCTTTCTAGGTACTATCAGTATCAATTATTTTCCGTGCACTAAGTACTCTAACCCGATATGATCTCCCTTTATAGGTACTATGAAGTTATTCTCTTTGTCTACTTATTAACCCAAATAATATTCAATTAATAAGTATTTATATAAGATAGTTTTAATGAGACTTCGGAGTCCCCTCACTTAGAATCATAACATATAATCCTGCTCAGCAGTGAACACACTTAATCAATAATCAATATATGTATTCAAACTCTATATAACAATTAATGATGCACAAAATAACTCTGAGTATGAATTAAAAATGCATAGTCTTATATAAAATAAACCACAAGTAGTGTGGTACAGAGTATATACATGGAAGTTTAATTAACTCATAAAACCTTCATAAACCCTAGAACTACCGAAGCAGTTCTAGCTCATGATTGATCGAAGAACAATCATGGTGGTTTGATAGATCTTACCCATAGTCTTGAAAATTACAAGATAAATTAAGATGCGGGTGTCGTCGCGTCTCTCTCCGTCTTGAATCTTCACTTGGTTCTCACTTGATTCGACAGACGAATCGCTCTCCACAGCTCCGTGGATGATGGGAGGGTTTTGGATGTTATGTAGAATGATGGTGGTGAATGGCTTATTTCTCAGCTACGTAGGGTCTTTCTTTTATAACTTTAGCTCTCCTTATGGACCTTGGATGGGCTTTTTGAGCGAAAACACATACTGAAGGTGTAAAAATACAAATCTACAAGTTTCTCACATATCGGTTCGACCAAGACCCATGGTCGAATCACCTAAGGCCTGGTCGAACTGGCCTGTAACATATTGGCTGGTGCTTGGTTAGACCCGCATTGCTGGTCGAACCAGAAGCTTCATGGTCATACCACAACTACTTCTTCTTAGGCTTTTGTTTCGACCATGGTTCGACCAACATGTCTGGTCGAACCATACTGTTGTCGTCGAACTCATTTTCTGCTGCCTTTCGGTGCCTGGTTTGACCATGGGAGCTAGTCGAACCACCCCTCATTTGGTCGAACCGGGTGCCTAAAACACCGCTTTTTCGATTCTGATCACTTCTGACTTATTTTTCTTCAATAATCCGTTAAACGGCCTTAAACGCACATAATTCGTGACTTTCCACTACATATCTCGATTTATCTCCACTTAAGATCAAATCATACGTCATTATTACAAGAATCAGAGCTCAAACTTTGTAAATTTATGCACTCATCAATGATGTTGCTCAGATGTTACTCAGGGTGTTACGACACTAGAGGCAACACTACTGTAGGTTTTGTCATTTTATATCGAAATTAACTGATCTGGTATCTTATTTTCTTGTTGTTTACTATATTCTAGTTTAATCTTGAGGTAAAATTCTAGACATACATAGCTGAAAGCACTATGTTCTGAAAAATTAAAGGTCTAAACATGCTGAGTAACTAGGCACACGAGCTGACAACCATGATGTGTTTTTTTCTAAAGGTTGTTTAGTTTCAAAATAGGAATGAGAATACTCTTGAGCTATCACTGAGTAACTAGACATACGGGGCTAACGACCACGATGTTATCTTTCCAAAAGGTAGTTATTTCTTGAGATTGAAAAGTGCATAAAAATTCATAAAATGATAAAATGTGTATATGCCTACATTAAAAAATCAACCTTGATTGATTTTGCCAGAATCTATTTAGCTTCATTAAAATGCGTTATTAAATTATTTCTTTTCATTACATTAAGTGATAGAATTATGGCATTTAATTTAACCCATATTATTTCTTTTATTTTTTGTTCATGGCTGTTATTTTCTTCCCATGATGTTGTGGCCATAACTGCTCCATTATCCTTCTACAGATGGTTGAGTAGTTACTTGTTAGTGAAAATAAACCTCTCTCTCAAATTGCCATTTTTCTCTCTTTAAATGTCGAAGAATGCTGATGTTGATTAAAAGGTTGAATTGAAATAATTATTTTTAATAACATATCATTTCTTGAGAATTCTATGAGAAGAATATGCATCAATTCCATCGATTTATCGATTACAATTTTATTTATTAAAATTTATGTTATAAATTTATGGTCAAAATTTCATATTTACACATTTATATTATAAATTTCATATCTATAGCTGAACATCACATTACGTTTGAATAGTGAGAATCAAACGAACCAATTTTTTACGTTCAGTCATAGCAAGAGAATACAAAAGTTTGTTCAATTTTAGAGACCAAACACTTTGATTTTGATAAGTTATGACTTGTTTATATTATATACGTCGACAAACTACAAAAGCCACCAATATAATATGTTGAAACTTGTATATCTTAATTTAAATAAAACAACTCATCTTAATATCATAAAGGGAGATAATATCGGGTTACAGTACCAAATGCGCAGGGAAATAATTGATACTGACAGTACCTAGATGTTGGATTGTATACTAAAAGTCTAGCTTTTTTGTATGAACAATGTTTTGACAATATTTGAAATGAGAATCATGTGATCAAATGTTTGCAATAATGTTGTTGCAAAAGTCCATTTACTTTATACTGTAGATAATGTGGTGTGCGGCGTCACACGAAAGATCATATTATCGGCTCCTTATAAAGTATGAACAGATGTTCACAACCAAGATAGACAGGTACTATCTATCGGTATGGTTGTAGTGTGATTTGGAATTTGTCGATCTTGACTATAAAATTGTACTAGTGCACTTTGTGTGTATTGAGCAGGACCGCGGTGAGATCGTTCGATTTATACTAACTATATAATAGAACTAGATCTCAGTTATTATGGAAGTTCGTCCTTTTAATCCCTATACAATAACCTCGATACGTAAGCCAGTATTTATTTCTTTAATTCATCAATGGGTGATATTTAATAGTTAAATCAATATGCTCGGTGAGTTAGGAAATGGTGTTGTCTCTATGGTGTGTTGTTAATTGTAGAAGGAATCTGTGTCCTAACGGAATTGGTTGATAATGTCCCCTTGAGGAGCTCATAATGATTATCATGTAAACCCTGCAGGTGAATTTATTCCGGCATGATAATAAGGTTGAGTGGTACTACTCTCGGTAATTATATTAATTAATGGAGTTGTCAGTAACTTAATTAATTAATGGGCATTGAATCTTAAACCCGGGGAGATTAATGGGCTCATAATAAGGAGCCCATAAACATAATTTGGGACTAGGGTGGCACTGCAATAATATTTTTTAGTGGAATTATTTATTATTATTGGACTTAAGTATAAGTTTTGGACTAAACTTTGATGCTTAAACCCAATTGGAGGCCCAAACTCTTATTTCTCCTCCTGGTCCCTGTTGTAGCCTATATAATAGCCAATCTCAGCTGTCCGGATATCTTAACACACACAACAAAAACTGTAAGAGAGAGATTGACTGCAGATTGAGTTCATCTCGTAGATCGTTGCCCACACAATGTCGAGACGTGGCTTAGGAATACAACAGAAAATCGAAAGGTCATTTGCTGTTTCTGGACGTCAACTTCACCGATTTTTCTAAAATTTTATTTAATTCCAAATTGCACGTGTGATATGTTGTTAGAAAGCCATGGAAGATAAAATTATTTTGGTGCATAGATCACTCAAATCGGAGATTGGATGAGGAAGTTATGGCCAAAATCGTGACGCTACATAGGTTGTCGGCGAGAATATTTCTTCTTCAACATACCCTGGTGAAAAGTAATACGTTTCTTATTTTCTTGCTTCCGCTGTAGAAACGTATGGAACCCTAACGGTCCACGTTAACCTAAAGATCCAAACGCCAACACTAGAAAGGGGGATGAAAGTATATCTCTTGCTCCGGGGTTATTCACACGTGTTACACGCATATTTACTTGTATCTATATAGTAGATTTGCATGGTTTAGTGATGCGTCCATATTCCACAAGGCAGAGTCGGACATTGATACATGAATGGGAGATTAATGAGTAAAACTGGATTATCCTAGAGCTACATGTTCTCCTACTTGATCCACTTTCGCATTCTTCCAGTGTTACTTTATTTTAATTGTTATTTTAATTAATTGTTTAGTAGTTAAATAATTCAAAACTCAACTTTATTGCATTGTCTTAATTAATTTAGTAAATAATTAAATTGATAATGCGTCGTTCTTTGGGTTCGATATTTAACTTAGTCACTTATCTAAGCTACAATAACATCCTTCATACTTGGGGATTAATTTTGCATGCAAAGAAAACGCGCATCAAGAACGTAAAGATTTTCGGGTAGAAATAAATTGAAAATCTTTATTAATAATTTATATTAAAGATATGCGCAAATTGTCAAAAATATCCATAATAAAAAGACAAAAATCATTGTCACTCATCAAATAATTTATATAATATTCATACTCAATTGTCTTTTTTTAGACCAATATACCTCCACTATGTCGGAATGCTATGTCGCGATTCCAACACCAATTTCGACATCATCGGTTATGGGATTCGGTGTCGGAACTCCGACATAGCATTCCGATATGATGGGGATATTTTGATCCAAATATGGGCAATTGGGTATGGATGTTATATAAATTATTTGATGAGTGGCAATGATTTCCAACATTTAAAATTGGTTATTTAGGCTTGCCTCCCTAAGGATATTTATGTCTTAACAAATAAAAATAGAGACACTCTTGTGGGACGAGTTATTTGTGAGATGGGTCGACCTATCACTGAAGTATACTTATTATATAGATAAAGTATACTTATTTGTAGTTAAAATATATTAATAATAAATCATATTATATCACGTTAAAATCATATTTTAATGCATAATCCAACATACTTTATAAAACATACTTTAACAACCATTAAACATACTTTATCTATACAATAAATATATTTTAGTGATGGGTCAACCCGACTCACTGCAGACTTTGTCATAAAGATATTTTATTCTTATACACTTACAATGTACATCTAATAAAATTACGATACTAACAACTGCCCAAATTTGTAATTCAATGCATATACTTGGTGTGATTCAACGGTGCATCGATAAATCTATAGATTAATGGATTAAAAATATATTGTAATGGGTAGTTATTTATTAAAAAAATTAATTATTTCATTTTATTCAATAATGGAAATCGAATTAAAATTTAATCCAATTAAAACCGTCCAATTGCACGAACTCATAAATTTGAGGTGTTTATTTAATTTGGTTAAAATTGTCTTTTTATATTTTATTTAGAATTTTTAGATGCCTCGAGTAAAGTTTTGGGTTTGCAAATACGCCACCATCATATTTATCTCAATGGATGAAACCTGGTTTGCTGACATTCTTCTACGGCATGTTTTGGAAAGAGTTTCCCATATAAAACGTATAAACCTAGAACTAAGACAGGCAACTACAAGCCCACACCCCATAAACCTAGAAGCAACCCCGAAAATGTCCATTCATGGACAGCAGCGATGAAAACATGTAACCCGAGGACAACTTGGGTAGTCGCTGAACATCACAGCAAGTTAATAACTGCAATAATGAAAGATGCCAACCACCACTGGTTTCTAGAGCCCAAACGCAGATTCAGAGACATTAAACGGCGGACATCAACATATTTAAAACCTCCCTGCAATGTCCACGCAAACTAACACCAAAGATTCCCATATACAGTCAAGTGGACGTTCATAGTCGAATATCTATTTCTGTATGCCAACTACACCACAAATATTGACATCTACTCCCCTAAATTTTACATCTACAAGCATTAGTGAACATTTGCAGTTATTTATCATAAAATAAATCTACACACACTAACTACAAGAGATGGGAGAACATGGACATTATATCAGCCATAAGGAGTCATTCCAACACTGCCCCAATCAACCACGATTGTTATTTCCTATCAAGAAAGAAATGTGAGGTAAGCCTTGACATCCTCAATTAATTCATGTAAATTACAAAAAGTATTTTCAAATGCAACAAGGTCACTTTAAAATTCACCTCTGGCTGAGCTCTTGTTAACACTCCGGTGGCCTTTGTCCTGGGAAGATGATGGGATCTTCGAGATTATGAGCGAACTTTGCAATCCTTCCAGTAGCTGGATAGAATAAGATTGGCAACAAGTATATGGTAAACTATAGAGTCGTAAAAAACAAACGTTACAGTTCCAAAACACACATATAACATAGTATTAATTAAACTTCAACTTATGAAATGCTTTATGCTTTTATTAGCCAACAGACACATAAGCTAAGGAGCCCTAACTTAACCCAAAACTATTGTCAAAGGTAAAGAGTTGACCCCAACTATGCTCCGCCAAACTTCCGCATGGAATCAATATGGGATATCTTAAGAATCATTTACTCATACTAGACATTCAAACTGGAGATCTACAGAATGCAAGTGCCAGGCGACAACTATCATTGCCCAAGTGGCAACCACCTTAAAGCCATATCCTCCAGGGTGGCAGCCCCTGGAGAATTCGTCAAGTAGCTCCTTTGTGCAGCCCACCTGGATCCAGAAGGTTCCGACCGAAATTAAGCATGCAAGCCAGGAAACCCTATCTTAACCCAAAACCACAGTCTAAGGCAAAGGTATAAACCTCACTTGATGCCCTTCCACTATTGCGAGTGGAAACAGTGGAAACCATAAACAGCACTTCTGAATTGGTAAAGCAAAACCACTCATGAGAAACAGAATTCAGGCAAAATATAAAATTATTTTCAGAATCCCATAACCCTGAGATGATACCTAAGCACTCAAACTATGATTTATATCATTCTATATTTTGAAATCATAGCTTTCCCTAACCATAATAAATCAATGCTAGCCAGTTCTAGACAAGCAAAAGGTTATCGAAGACTGTAGGCATCAAAATAGTACGTGATATCATGCAGGTGTACGAATCCCATTTACTGTAAATTTTACAATAATCAAAGAGGTAGTCTCTTTAAATTTGAATATAATACGAACAATTCTTCAACATGCAGCTCTTTTTCAGAAATTTTGGGATTGACAAAGAAAGTCAACACCAGTTAATAAGTCAACAAAATTCAACCCATTGTAGTGCTGCACAATACATTGAAACCTTCACTCAAATCATCTTAAAGTAACTAAACCTTTAGTAAGCACAATAATTACTGAGTCATGCATGGTTACATTTTGCTTTGAAAAATACAAGTCTAGTTAAACTAATTTTCATTCCTTGATCTCTGAACCAACCCAATCAATCAATTACTTGAGTTCAGTCGCGCGCATCCACATGCCAAAATAATAATTACAAACCCTAAACTCAAAGAAGTTCTCAATGATAAAAATTTTATACGCATTATATCAGATAAACATAATTAAATGCTAATACGAAACATTCAAAATGAGCAGAAGAAAAGGTTACCCTAGAAGTAGGCTGAATTCGACGATTAGATCTACGTGGTTCAGCAACTTCAGAAATTGATTTTTCAGCTGCTTCATCTTTGGTTGATCTCCCACGGACCGGTGTAAGTTTCCCTTGGTTGAGCTGCTCCCCCCTAGTATTCCTTGCTGCTTTCTTACGCGGTGGTGCTTGAGAAGAAAATACCATATGCCCTACAGGGGCCTCACCAGTATCTGTGAGGTTTTGCTTGGACGATTCATTTTCATCATTGCTAACAGAGCCCTTCGCCGAATGATCTGATACAGCAGCATCCCGTGCAGCAGGCCGCGAAGAGGTTGAGTTATCTTTCCGCAATAAAGTTCTAGTCGGGATGCTTGGTGGTTTTCCAGACTTAAGAGATCTTGGCTTAGAATCAACTACTTGCTTCTCCTTAAAATCAAGGTTAGAAGTATTTCTGAATCCCCGGGACCCTGATCCTTGAGGCATCAAAAACTTGGCTAATTTCACTGAATCACTAGGTACATTATTCTTGGCAGTTTTGTCAGAAACATAATGCTTGCTCACTTCCATGAATTTTCTTTTCTTCCCAGGCTTGGGAACACCAAATATTACTCTTGATCCTTCTTTCTCTAACCCAGACCTAATAGTCCTAACCATGTTAGGTTTATTCTCTTCCCTACTAGAACCAATGTTAAAAACTTTTTCATTAGCAGACAAAGGCAGTTTTTGTTCATCATTTCTCTCTACTTCGGCAAAATCAATGTTTTTAGCCATCTTAGCTTTCCCTTTTGCCTCAGTGCTGGTGCTTCCCAGCTTCGGTCGCTTCTCAACCGGAGTGTCTCCCTGAAAAGGAACACAGATGAATTGAAAGATAAAAAAAAGCAGATGCAATGTAATTACATGCACAAGCAAAATATGATAAGACCTGAGAATCGCCATCCTGCCTTGGTCTGGACCATTCAATCCACTGGCCATCACTCCAAACTGAGGATGGTCTTAAATGCCATATTTTGACATTTAATGTCTCGCCTTGAGCTGCAGACAGCATAATCATCGTTTAATTGCAACATATAAAAGAAAGGATCATCAGCAATTATTTACAACTAAAAAATACCTGGAAAATGGACGCTCAATGCAGTTGCATCTTTTTTATTCTTTTCTGAAACAATGCCTTCACGCCAGCTGAAGCAACATGAACATAAGGGATGAAGAATGAAGTGGAGCTTAATGCAATAAATCCAAATATAAAGATGTATGCAATAATATTTCACTAAGATGTGTTACAATCTAATTACTAGGAACTAATTCATACTACAATATTCCAGCTAATACTTAGTTCCATAAAATGGACAGTATTTCAATCTCCCGTAACCAAGTTTCAAAGAAAATAGCGAAGGTTGCTAATCAGTTGACTAAATCCACTTCCATCCACAAAATAATGTGAGTCAGTATGTGACAGTACAAGACGAAGAGAAATTAGAGAGTACCACAACCAAATACCATGCAACACAAACCCAACAGTTCTGCAGTAATAAATGAAGTCATGGAATTAAACAAAAGGATACATGCATGATGCATCCATAGCTAATTATAGAATTGTGAAAACTATAAGGGCGAGATTAATGTGACAACCATAAAGTCAAACTGCACGGATTTAGAGCAAGTTGTGCGTACCATTCTTGCAGCCATGCATCAACCCTGTCTCCAACAGACCAATTGTAATCCTTAAAAGCAGCTCGACGTCTCTTCCTAGTTCCTTCAAATAGCATAGCCGTCATAGGATGGGGAATGCGTAAATTTGGCGTGTTGCCATCTTTGGCTTCTACTGATATCCACTCCTTCAGCTGCTCAGATCCTAAGAAAAGAAAAACATTCACGATAGTGCCTACAAAAATATACAAGCAAGCACAAGTTGCACAACTTTTATTCTCATACTTGAATAGAGCGTCTCATACCAAGAACAATTTGTAATAAATAAAATTAAATGGAACAATGATATCATCCCCAATGAAGAAAACATTGTGGCTGTATTTCTATCACACAATCCCCATTTGTCAAGATGAAAATTGGCCAGTTGTCTACTTTTCACCCTTAGATACATAGTCAGCTATGCTAACATTATTTGACATTGGGCATTGCTTCAATGAAAAATGTAAGACAACGGAGATCATTGAGCCACACAATTTATTGCTTAAACTAGATAATCAAGTGTACCCTACAGAAAATAAGAGCATCAGTAACGGACCTTCATCAGATTGTAATCCGTTATAACAAACAAGGGCATCACCATCCTTCAATGTCAATACACTTGCTGAGAACCAGGCTTTCTTTAAAACACCATGATCTTTAAGAACCTGCAAGCCAAAAAGTTGGCATTACTTTAGAATTATCATACTTATCATTAGACACAGAAGATGTAGTAACAATTTCACAATGAATGTGTAGAAAATCAATATCATCAAAGGAAGCACAAGATAATTAAGAAAAGAAGATCAGTAACCTCAACATGAGAACCCTCTTTTATGCTTGTGGTGGGAAGAAGTGATCTTGATTCAGTTTCTGGGTCGGACACAAAAGTATTAGCAGAGTCAGAAACTATTTTATCATTGTAAGGTTTAGGACTGCTATCCACATTTTTGACAGAAGGTACTAGATTCTCTTCCAATGCAACATGATCATCCACATTTTTAGTTAAGTCTCTTTGTACAGGATTCACTCCATGACTTGTAACTCTCATATCCTTATCAGGTCCTTCATGTTGGTTATAGACATTTGGCACCTCACCAGCATTTTTACTGACAGATTTGTTTTTATTTGCGTCTATCGATGTTGAGCCAGGGAGGCTAGTCACCAGCGGAACCTTCCAGTAATTATTAGGCCCCGCTTCAGCTAGAGCACTCAAGGAGAAAGGATCACCCATAGAGACAACTTTTCCAGCATGTGCTACAGCTTCTGCAGCCAATTCAGCTGCCTTTAGAATAGCGTCAAGATTTTCTGCATGTCTTGTGGCAGCTGAGGCTGCCTCAATTCTTTTCCTAGCAGCCTCTCTAGCAGCAGACATCGCTAAACTGGATGCATTGTTGTGATCCCCACTTTTTACAATGGATGTAGGTGATGCATTTACCAAATTCATGGAATTATAAACTAAATTTGAATCATATACAGTGGCACTCAAAGTTCCAGACAAGGCAACTGCTTCATCAGCCATTTGCTTGGCTTGCACGGCAGCATTTGACGCAATCTTAGCAGCTGCAGCTGCTGCCTTCGCAACAGAAGCAGCAGCTGCTATAGCAACAGCAGCAGACGTCAACTTAGACTCAGCATCTAATGTTAAGCCAGAACTTTTTTGTTGATTCAATTGACTCCACACAACTTCACACTGACTAATGGCAGCAGCAGCATTGGCAGCAGCCTCTTGGGCCTGTAACTTAGCCTCCTCAACTTTGCTAAACCCCTCAAATGGATATGCCCGCTTATCAGAAATTAAGTCACCCTTTTTGAGATCACAACTAGAAAATGAAGGCAATACCACAGAAAAAGCCTGATTGGTGTTGGCTTTTGGCAGAAAGTAAGGAGTTGTGACCGCTACAGATGTAGTATAATATTTACCAACAACAGGTGCAGACATTGAGCCTGCCTGATTGTGAGAAATCAAAGAGATTTGACTGGAATTGTCAACTGCCGGAGACATATTAGACAACTGATTAGTTACTGGAGCAGAGACAGTTTCGGACAGAGGACCAGTTGCAGAAACCTGTCCAACATCCTCAGCACCAGAAGACTTCTTCCTCTTTCTAGTTTTTGTGTCAGCCGTCAGACCAGTCGACACTTTAACCTTGTTCAAGTCAAGTGGAGAAGCCACAGGTGACAGAGTAGAGGACCCGATATGAGTTGCTAGAATTGGAGATGCAGGCTTTGCAGCAGAGGGAACAGTAAAGGATGATTCTTTAGCCATGGTTGATTTTACTGGCTCTATAACTGGAAATGTCGGGTAACTAGTATTGATTTCAAAGGGAGAACTTTGCGAAGAGGAAAGCCATGGAACTGGGAAGGAAGCAGGTGGGGCCTGAGCCTGTGACAGCCAAGTGGTATGAGCAACATAATTCCGCATAGGTGGGGTCTGATAAGGATTCAACGGAGAAACAGTGTGATAATCAACAACAGCACCTCTGACCATGCTACTTGGCGGAAATGTCTCACCAGATGGGGTAGATATACTCCACAAAGGTGATGAAATAGGAACTAATGGATTAACAACAGGAGAAGGAATGGCTTTGCTACTTCCACGAGAAGCTGAAGAGGAAAGTACTTCACTTTGAGGAAAACCTTGCCTATTACTTAGATCTGGACCTTTAGCACCTGCACCTTTCAACAACAATTCATGATCTGAGAAGGTTAAATTGCAAAAGCAAATACTAAAGAGCAGGATAATACACCTGAACGTGAGGGAACAGGAGTTCCAGTATTATTCCCTTGGGATTTCTGACCATGGACTTTATCTACACAAGCACGCCAAGACCGCTCCCAAACACTCCTGCCTCCATCTTATTTCAAGGAAAAAAATAATCAGACCTTTCTGATTTTTCTTGGGCAGCAACTAAATGTTCATGTGTTTAACCTATCACCCAAAAAAATAAGGATATGACACAAAATCTAACTAACAAGACATACCAAAGGCTGAAACCATACAAGCCTCATCAGGTGCAGCTCCTTGTCTGCAGATAAAGAAGGGAATATAAGAAAAGGCTTGAACATATACTTGAAGAAAAAATTGAATTGACAGTTTATATAATCATAGAAAAAAGTCACATCTGTGTCACGTATAAAACTTTTCAAGTTTCCACAAGATTCATAGAACAACTCAGTTTTCTATTGCATTAAGAAAAACCGAACTCACATAAGAGACCCATAAACAAAGATTTGAGCTCGCAGTTGCACTTGTTGTAAATCTGTGAAAGGCTGCTGAAAAAAAACAGATGATGGTGCAGAAGTGTTAAGATCAGGCAAGCTGGATGTAGGAATGGAAACAGCTCCTCTCAGCTTCACACCACTTTCAAATGTCATGAGTTGACCAGTCCCTGATGGGCTCAAAAGAAGAGATGATTTGTCCCCTTTTTCAGTCTGCTTCAAAGGAGAAATTTCTTTAACAAGGTTTCCCTTTTTTGAACTTCCTCTCGCAGACTTACTGCTGCCGCCACGTCTTGACTTACGTTCAGAGGGACCTCGAAGACCTCCAGATGGACGGCAGACACCAGGTGCTGAAGAGCAGATATTAGAAGTTTCCTTCACCGTCAAATGCTCTGGCTGGCTGCTGCAGGATACTGAAGGGGAGCCTTCTCCTGTCTACAGCAAAAATCCATGCGTGAATGATGTCAATTAATTAAATTATGCAAAGAGAGAAAGTTAAGGGACAGATCAAAGACAAATAATTAAAACATAGGCACATATAGAAAAAATACCAAGGACAATTTACAGGCTTGAAGTCTTGGAAATGATTGCAAACCCTTCCCAGAATCTTCTGTAGATTGACTTCCCAAACGCCTGATATCGAAAGTAAAGGTCCCTTCTTCTTTTGGCAGATCATTATTTTTTCCAGAAACATGTGTCAGAATTTCACCCGTATTTTCACCATTGTTCCTCTTAACACAGGATTGATTGCTTGATTGACTGAGCGATAGGTCAGTACAACTAGCATCAGGGACTGGCTCCTTGTTAAGTACACCAATTACGGCAGTACAGCTGCTAACTGCAAGTATGCCAATAGCACAACTTTGTTATTAATGTATTAGTTCTATCCAAAAACTGCAGAATGAAATAGATGATAGTTGAATCCTAAAATCTCTTAGTTGCATAATGCTTCTTGAATATTAAGAAGATTTACATCTACCAAAAAAAACAACTATCAAGTTGTTGTCATACAAATGTATTTCTAGATAATAGATATAGATAATCTATGAAACTATGAGAAGTGTAGGTACTGTTGTTGACCTTTATAGGGCACTTGAACCTTTTTAGAGGTGCAAAACTCAAGCAAGCAACATCACACCCACAATTTGATTCTGTGAAAATGATCAGGTGATCTCATGTTGAATGTTCTCTAATGAAACAGTAAACTAGCATTTAAAAGCTTGGTCAAGTACTGTAACACTTTAACTAAGGGAATAAGAACTTCAAAACCTTACTTTATAAGATAGACAAAAAGTCCAAAGTAAGGCTTTCAATGGGTCATGGGTAAGGACAGCGAGAACATATTGTGTTGCAATTATAAAAAAGCCAAGAGCCTATACCAATCAGAAAATGTTAACTAAAATTAACTATACCCAAGACTCGCAATGTGAAGATGGATCAAATTAGGCATGACAACCAATATAAGGTGTCAATAATCATGTTTCACTTGAGACTTTATCTCCCATATTCTCCTAATAGAAAACCCAAATGCATCCATGCCATTTCATATCAACACATTACATCTCTCAGAATTCTTCCTCCTGAAATTAAAAAACAAACATAGCCTTTACCTATAACTGACATGGAAAATTCTACAATCTCCTGAATCACCGGGGACAAGAAACATCTTCACTTTGTCACCAAATCTAAAGAAAAAAAATAATCTTCATTTTTGTTTTATAAATAATTAGTATTTTTTTTCCTATAACTGACATGGAAAATTCTACAATCTCCTGAATCACCGGGGACAAGTAACATCATTTTGCCACCAAATCTAAAGAAAAAAAATAATCTTCATTTTTGTTTTATAAATAATTAGTATTTTTTTTCTAAACCCTAGAACAACAAACAGTAATTATAATCTCAAAACACAAAATATAATATATAGCCATCATGCCAGTCTACATAATCTCTCTTGTGAAGATAATTCTTGAAATTTTCTAAAATGTAATTTAATTAACTCCAGCTCCATCAGGCTGAGTAAGGAGGGGGGCCATCAGAACATTGAATAGGTCTGAATAAAACTATTTTCATAAGTAGACAACGTAACATTTTCTGGGTAAAATACTTATAAAATATGCAACACATTTTGTTATAGCTGAGCAAGGAGGGGGGCCATCAGGCTGTCTAGATGAATTGGTCTGAATAAAACTATTTACAAAAGTAGACAACTTAACATTTTCCAGGTAAAATACTTATAAGACTATAAGTTAAACTATGCAACACATTTTTAGAAAATCTGGCCAATTAACCCCTATACACAACAAAGAGTGAAACCGCACTGCTACTGGTTTAACTTGTGCAGGAAAAAATTCAATAAGAACAAAAAACCCCATAAAAGTTTTTAAGTTCTCAGCGCCATTGTTAACCATAAAACAGTACCATCTTATACTCGTCTAGTTCGTCTATCACTTCCTAAAGGAGCATATGGTAAAAAATGCATAATGGTGAGCCTTTTCACAATGAATGAAATCCAATGGAAATATATTCTCAAAGACAGATATATATCAGACCTTAGAACTGTCAAAGGATATGACAGACCAATAAGGGAATTGGAATATAGTTTTAGTACTATTAAAGAAACATGAAAGATAACTGTTGCACCTGACAATGTAGAAGAATTTTTTTCAGCATTCTTTTCTGTCTCTGATTCCAATAGCTCCTTAGAAGGTGCAGCTTCATCAACTTCTTGCACTATTGATGCATTGGCAGTTTTTATTACATTTTCCTCCTTGGATGCTTCATTTGGACTGGTATCACTGGTAGTCCCAAACACGGAAACAGATTGATGGCTTGAGATCCCTTCTCCTGCTGCAGAATCAGGCATTGTACCCTTCACAGTCTCAATAACAGGGGTGAGCTCATTTGGCTCAAATGCCTCATTTGGAACCAAAGGACTTGGTTGTTTATAGACTTCAACTTCATTTTCTTTGTTTTGATCCATGCACCGCAAATCACACGAAGATTGGTTATGCTCATGAGAGTCGAGTAATCCATCCCCTTCAACACAAGGTGATGCCAAAATAGTGTCTTCAACATCATTCTTCAATACTGCAAAGCAGTTTCACACAGTAGATACTAAGAAAGCATTGTGGATGAAACAACAATAGCACTGTCATGATCATGCCAATTCTAAAAATAATGAGAAAAATATGTAAAACTAACACAACACTAGGATAAAATACCTGGAGGATCCACAATAGGACTGTCAGGTTGCAATCTAATAATTTTCTCAACAGCAACAACCTCAGCCGGAAAGGTGGATATTTTTTCAGTATCACATTCCATACTATGCGAGTCATGAGTTATCTTCTCACCCTCATTTTCATGGGTAGGAACATCCAACTGCATAGGGACAATATCTTCTGTACATGTCTGCATGCTCCCAGCTACTAAGGGAGGGTTGACATGATCATCAGATTCTGCACTCTGTTTCTGTACTGCAGCAGCATACCTGGAATCCTTCATATCCTCAATCAATGATCTCTCACCACACGAGTCACCAGAAACTGAGGAACCTGTCAAGTTACCAGGAAAATCTTCTACATTATTAATATTGTGCTCACCATCCTTCTTAGAAGAATTACACGGTATCACAGGTAGAAAAGAGTACTCAGATGAAGCACATGAAGCCTCAAGACAGGTATTACTTTTAGGAGAGATATCATTAATACCGACAGGACTTTTGCAATCGTCTGGTGATAGGATAGTACCAACAGGCTTCATTTCATTGTTGTCATAAAGTTCAGAGTTGACAACATCAATGCTTTTGACCCCAGTACTCTGAACACCCCCTTGAGAGGACTTCTCATGAAGAATTGTTTCAGACAGCTGCTTAGACTCTGTACCAGAGAATGTACTATGTTTAATGCAATCAAAAGGTTCAACAACAAATGCTCTGCACCCATCAGCTGTCGATGTAAATTCTCCAGTCCCAGCTTTATTAGATGCTTCTCTAGAATTTTTAACACTAGTTTCAACTGCATGATCTTCTTCTAGGGATTGCAGCCCTGAAGGATTTTCATCAGCACAATCCTTCTCCATATTATCAGTTTCAACAGCAACCCCACTCAACTTCATATCACTTTCATTGCATCTTTCATCCTCCTGATCAAATGAATCAGAAAGACCTTTTCTCATGAGAATTGAACTTATATCACCAATACCACTATTTTTATCCAGGTTAGCAGGCTCGCTAACACTAACTTTAATATTCTCAGAAGCACTCTCAGTATTCTCAATCTCTTCCCCAAGAACAGCAAAACTTTCTTGCATTTGACTAGATAAAGATACATCCACTGAGCCACAAGTTTCCACTTGATTATTATTGACTCCCTTCAGGCCAAGATTAAAATTTCCAATGGTCACATTTAAACTATTCTTTTGATTATCAACACTTGTCCCAAAAAAGGAGGTCTCCTGAGCCTGTAAAGTATGGTCAGAACGAACATCTTCACCTGCACTAAAATTAACCCCGACTTCAGCTGGTAATAATGAAAGATTGCCAGGATCATCAACCTCAAAACCCTCTCTCAAGTTGTTCTCCAATTGTCTGGGCGAGCTACCCAGCTGATCAACTGGATTTGATTCATCAGCAATTTTTTCACCTGGGACCATTTCTTCCTGTCCAACTGCCTTCAATAACATTTCAACAGATTCAGATGATGTTGCCTCAGACCAGACATTGATATGCCTTGGTAAAGCACAAGATTCTGCTGCACTAGAGCTGAACTCTATTCCACCACCTCCCCTAGAAAAATCTTCAATCCAGTGATTGTCTTCCTGACTTGGGATACCAAGAAAAACTTCGTTCTCAACTAAACTGTCAAATCTCAAATGCCCATGGAGACTGTCATCAAAATCAAACTTCGGAAGAGCAAATGGTCGCAAAACAGAAACCTTTGAGCTCTCTTCACCAGTTAAGTGAAGATTCTGGCCTTCATAATCATTGTCATTGTAGTCCATCGGTGTATCCCTAAAAGAACAAAAGATCTCATGTTGGAGAGGGGAACCAATAATACAGGTCACAAGAAATCAACATTTTGGCTCAAGAAGGCTTCAGCAGAAGCAACCAACTAAAGCCCAGTGATCAATATAGCATTAAAAATAGTACCGTTAGTTCTATGGCGTAAACTTTCTACAATTCACTTCAGTCCTTATCCATCAATATACTGTAGATTAATATTCCCAGTAAGACTATAACTCGGTTTCATTAAGAGATTTTTGCTCTTTAACCCATTTCTCAAAATCAAATTATGCAAAAGATTAAAAAATAAAAGTGAAAAATTACAAAGAATTCAAATTACTACACGACTCTATACACAGAAGAATGACTGTCCACGGTCCACCAAGCTTATACTACAATGATATTTGAGATTTTCTTGTAAATTAGGATGCAATTAGTATTAAGAATAGAGTTTACTCCCAATCTATGTCAGCTGCAATCCAATAGCACATTCCAATATATGTCTATTTTCTAAACTTAATTTGTGTATGTATCGAGATCAATAAAGCTCTGTGAAGATTTTCCGAACAGAAAAGCAATAAATTTTAAAAAAAAATTCCAAAAGAGGTGACTATCAATTATCAAAGCAGTAAGCAGTAACTATAAGAAACTGAAATACATTAATACAGTATTTATTAACAAAGGGGGAGATAAATCGAATTCTCAGTATATTAATACAAGAATAAACATTACACAAAAATAATCTCTTTTTTCATGACTATAAAGGAACTGTTGATGCGGTAGAGCATCAAAATATAACGATGTAAATGCATTTATACTCATCAATAAAAGAAAAAAAGGGCATGTCTTGAGTGATGCCATCTCATGAGACTGTTTCACTTTTTTTCTTTTCATTAGGCATCACTTTACATTAAAGATGTTATCACTTTTCATCTATTCCACAAATTGTTTATAAAATAGTTCGGTCATCACTTTTTCTCGCACAAGCTTTTGCCATAGAAAAAGTACAAAGAGGCAGCGCAAATTAACACCAAATAACAAATAAAATTAGAAGTATACTATCAAAATAATATTTTCAAGTCATAGAATAAAATCGACATACTTCTAATCTCATCTAACATCTTTATTATATATATTAAATCAAGGAAAAGCATTAAACAAATGAACTCTAAAATAAACTAAACAAAGAAGAAAGACAAACAACATCATACATTTTCGCAAAATCCTGAAGCAGTTTATCGTGGGCACTAATAAAACGAACACCAACTACAAACTTAACATAATTAAAAGAGAAAGAGCAACATGAATTCTGCAAAAAATCCTTAGCACTTTGATGTGAGTTTTAAAAAACCCCAAAGGAAACCCCTAACAAAACCCTAACATAATGGTTCCAAGTTCACAGCTTTTAACAGAACAATTTCTTCAGAGTCCAGTTAATTCTTCACTCAAGTCTGAAAAAAGCAACTAATTTTAGACATTTGCTCTCAAGTTCCACAGAATAACAAATAAAAAACCCTAAAATTAGACCTCTAAGTATAACTCTGTTTTCCCCTCACAAAACCTATACAATAAATTCAAGGGGTTCGAAAATCAGGTTGAATAAAATTTAAAAAAAAAAAAGAGGAAATGAAGAGTACCAGAAGAAGTAAGTGTAGAGACGCTACCTCCCTCCATTCGGAGACGAAATCCTCACCGTTGATTCCCTCAACTGAACCGCAATCGAATGTTCACGCTTTCCTTCATAACCCTAGCCCCCGAATACAAACTCCAGAGCATACACCCTCAACCCCGATACTCCGCCGTACAACAGCCCAAATCTCACACAATCAACAAGCAGCGCTTCACAAGTAGGTGTACGTTCAAATGAAGTGTGTGAATAGGGATAGATAGAGAGAGAAAATGGTGGGTGAACTGCGTGTATTAAGACGTTAGGCGTCGAAAAACTTCGTAAAACTTACCTTTTAGCAGTGAACAAAACAAGCCGGGGGGTTGCGGCCTGTAGGGGTATATTTGGGAAAGTAAATTTCGGGGTATATTTGGCAAATAGATAATGAAAATCTTGACGCGGAGGAGCGACGAATATAGACGTGTCGTCTCTCTATTGGTTGAAGGAAGAGGGGAGCAGTGCCTCTTTCCTGTGTTCCAAAAAAAAAAAAAAGCTTAATCGGGTATCCGGTTGACTGGGTGCCGGTGATTAGACTAGGATTGTGTATTTTATATCCCCTATTCTGGCTTTAACTTTAACTTCAACTTCACTTTTTTTTATTTTAATTCGTCTTGATTTCAACTTCAATATATTCTATTTAAATTTTACATATATTATCACATTTCTAACACACATAATATATTTTATTATTTATTTATTATCTAAAAATATCATATTACCCCAAAAATCAAAAAGTAAGTTTTCTTATACTCCATATTTACAATAAACATGAAGATGAATTTAGGACGCAGAGAGTACTTAATAGTGGACAACCTGAATGGATTGCTTTCCTCACATCACCACATCATTAAGATTGCTTCCTTAAATAAATATACTAGTAGTATTTTAACTCATGGTTGCACGGGACAAAAGTTATTTATTGTTACTTGATCATTATATTTTCCTAGTAGTAGATTTTATAAATGAATGAAGTCTAAACTATTTCTTATATTAGAAAATTGTTGAGTATTATTTCCCTTGCTAATGGGCAGAAACCTATTACCAAGTAGCCCAACAATAAAGGAACCCACGTACAAAATGATTAATGGGCCCTAAAGAGGAACAAGCCGTGAGCCTCAGTAACGGCCCAAGAGGAAGGCCCATCGAATGAATGATCATATAAACGGGAAAATGCCTAAAAGGCAAGCCCGTAGCATGGAAAAGACCAGACCGAAGGAGCCTTGGGAAAGACCAGGACAAAGGGTCATCTGGGAAGACGGGGAAAAAAGGCCATCTTGGTGTTGGATTGTATACTAAAAGCCTAGCTTTAGTATGAACAATGTTTTAACAATATTTGAAATGAGAGTCATTGATCAAATGATTGCATCTTATAATTTATTTATATGTTGATGCAATAGTCCACTTACTTTATATTGTAGATAATATGTTGTGCCACAATACATGGAAGATCAAATTATCGATTTCCTTATAAAGTATAAACAGATGCTCACAACCGAGATAGACGGGGATGATCTATCTGTTTTTGGATTGTATACTAAAAGTTTAGCTTTAGTATGAACAATGTTATAACAATTTATTTGAAATGAGAATCATTGATCAAATGATTGCGTCTTATGATGCAATAGTCCACTTACTTTATACTATAGATAATATATTGTGCGAAAATATGCTAAAGATCATATTATCGGTTTTCTTATAAAGTATAAATAGATTCTCACAACCGAGATAGAAGGGGACTCTCTATCGGTATAGTTGTAGTATGATTTGGTATTAGTTTGTCTTGACTATAGAATCACATTAGTGCACTTTGTGTATTGAGCAGGACCGCTTGAGATCGTTCGACTTATACTAACTATATAGGAGAACTTGATCTTAGTTAATATGGATGTTCGTACTCTTAATCCCTATACAATAACCTCGACACGTAAGGCAGTATGTATTTCTTTGATTCATCAATGGGTGAGATTTACATGTAATTAAATCAATAAACTCGCTGAGTTGGGAAATAGTGTTGTCTCTATGGTGTGATGTTGATTGTAGAAGGAATCCGTGTCGGACATAGGTTGATGATGTCCCCTTGAGGAGCTCATAAGGATTATCATGTAAATCCTGCTGGATTTATTCCGGCATGATAATAAGGTTAAGTGGTACTACTCTCGGATGAGATATTAATTAATGGAGTTGTCAGTAACTTAATTAATTAATGGGCATTGTATATCTTAAACATGGGGAGACTGTCATGCTCATTATAAGAAGGAGCCCATAGCGTAATTATGGGATTAGAACGGTAGTGCAGTAATAATATTTTAGTGGAATATATTATTATTATTGGACTTAAGTATAAGTTTTGGGTTAAACTTGGATACTTAAGCCCAATGGAGGCCCAACTCTAATTTCTCCTCCTGGTCCCTGTTGTAGCCTATAAATAAGTCACCTCAACTTATTCAGAACCCTAATCCTGTTCCTAAAACACGTGAGAAAGGGGAGAGAAAGTAGATTGAGGAGATCTTGAAGATCGTCGCCCACATGACGTCAAGATTGGACTTGGTAATACAACAGAAGATCAGAAGGTTGTTTGATGCTGTTGATCATCCTCTACATCAACACTGGTGAAAGGTAATACGATTCTACTCTTATGTTTTCACTGCAGTAGAATTGCATGGAATCCTAACGGTTCACGTTAACTAAACGATCGAACGTCCACACTATCGGGATAGTTGTAGTGTGATTTGGTATTAGTTTGTCTTGACTATAAAATTACATTAGTGCACTTTGTGTGTATTGAGCAGGACCATTTGAGATCGTTCGACTTACACTAACTATATAGAAGAACTTGATCTCTGATATTATGGATGTTCATGCTCTTAATCTCTATACAATAACCTCGACGCGTAAGTTAGGTATATATTTTTTTGATTCATCAATGAATGAGATTTACATATATTAAATCAACAAGCTCGGTGAGTTGGAAAATAGTGTTGTCTCTATGGTGTGCTGTTAATTGTAGAAGGAATCTGTGTCCTATTAAATAGGTTGATGATGTCCCCTTGAAGAGCTCACAAGGATTATCATGTAAGCCCTGTGTTGAGAGTGGAATTTCACGCATTATAGGTCTCACTTACACTATTTTTGATAGAATGTGGCCATGATTTTGTGTATAAATGGTGTGGTTTTCATATCTTGCATAATTAAGATGCTACTAAGGTGTTTTGTTGAGTTTTGAAGGGTAAAACATGATCAAAAGTTTAAAGTTGGAATGAAGAGTGAAAGTGTGAAGGAATGCTGAAAAAAATACATCCACATTGAATAATTTTTCTGTGTTCGTGTAGAAGTCCAAATTGATCATGTGATATATGGTTGGAAATCCACGGAAGAGAGGATCGTTTTGGCATAAAAATCACTCAAATCGGAGTCCGTATGAGGAAGTTATGCTCGAACAGTGAGGTCGCGCAGCTGCCGATGGGAATTTCCGAAAATTAGTCCATCTTTCTTATTTCTTGGAGCACAAGTAATATCCTTATCTCATCCCCTTCTCATACCTATATATATTTTACATCATTATTCATAAGAGACACCACCCTCCACAAGGGGATCGCCCCCTATCATCCATCATCCACCATCATCCATATCCATTCCATCATCCATCCACACCAAAGGAGATTCAAGGGTTATTCAAGAGGGAGGTCAGTCAATCGAAGAGACAAAGAAGGAATCTGAGACAATGCCAACACTAGGGTTTTTCTATTCCTTTCTTTTCTTTTCATTTGTCAAGAATTTTGATATGAATTTGATAGCTATGGGAGTTGCTTGTAACCCTATGGGCTAATTTCGTTATAGTTTTAAGGTTTGAAGGATAGATTTAATTAATTTGGAGACCTAGACCAATTTTGTGAATTCGTGAAGTTGATATTCTGATTTTACTTAATTTATTCAAACTTTGTTTTTCTGCTTCGTAACGTCTTCATATTAAATTCGTGACATTGCTCGTGATGCTTGATTTATTATGTTAGTTTGTGTGCGTTCATGAATTGAATTGTCTATCTGTTAGGAATTAGAGTAGTCTGTCCATAAACACTTTAATTCCAAGAACTAGTAAATCAGATACTTGAATTGTTTAGTGGAACAATGAAATTAGAATTTCAAGTAAGAAGTGAATAGAGCCTTGTAGTACTTTCAGAAAATATCTTGTTAGTCAAACTTACCATCCGGAGGTATTGTTGTTTGCGTTGATTAACACTACAAGAAACTGCCAGAATACCAACGGATTTACAGATGGAAAAAAATTATCGGTAATTACCGACGGTTATCGACGAATCAACGACGGTTTATTGATTTAATAGGATTTATTTTTAAAAATCATCACTAAAAATTTCCGACAGCTTTTGCAATGGATTACCGACGGAATTAGCGACGAAATTTTATTCCGTTGGTATTTTGGAGGGAATAAATCCTAGAAGATTATCGACGGATTAAATCCGCTGGTAAATATATAAATTTTTATATAAAGAAAATTAATTTTAGTTTTTAAGTTATCGACGGATAAATCCGTTGGTAAATATATTAAATTTTATTTTTAAAAAAAACATTTTAGTCTTTAATTTAATGACGGAATTATTCCGTAGGTAAATATATAAAATTTTTATTAAAAAATCAATTTTAGTCTTTAAATTACTGACAGAATTAATCTGTCGGTAAATATATAAATTTTTATATAAAGAAAATTAATTTTATTTTTTAATTTACCGACGAATTTATCCGTCGATAAATATATTAAAATTTATTTTTTTTTAAATAATTTTAGTCTTTAATTTACCGACGGATTTTTTCCGTTGGTAAATATATTAAATTTTATTTTTAAAAAAAATTAATTTTTGTCTTTAATTTAACGACGAATTTATTCCGTCGGTAAATATATAAAATTTTTATTAATAAAATAATTTTAGTCTTTAAATTACCGACGGGATTAATCCATCGGTAAATATATCAAATTTTATTTTAAAAAATAACTTTAATCTTTATTTTACCGATGAATTAAAACCGTCGGTAATTATATCTTTATTTTTAAAAATAATCATTTTAATCTTTAATTACCGACGAATTAAAATATGTCGGTAAATATGAGGTAACTATTATTATTTATAAAAACAAAAACAAAAAATGTTTTTTGCCTTTATGATGTAACTTTTATTATTTATAAAAACAAAAATAAAACACATTTTTTGTATTTCTTAAAGTAAATCATTGTTTGTAACCCAATATATTCACCCCGCACTTAAATTCTTAGAACAGAAATCAAGTAATCTAACCTTAGATACGTAATTCTCCAAATGAAGAACTCCAGAACGTGAGATCGAAGGCTTCCCATCGACGAAATCGAAGAACCCGGCACCACTTCTCGCTGCGGGCCGTACTTCCTATAGCCGCTCGCTATGTCTCCCGGTCCCACGTACGGCAAACTCTGTCTAATCGTACACCAGCATCGATTTGGGAATTTGAATTCCCTCATTTTCACAACCAAAATCTTTTCCCTAATTACAACATTTCAAATCTCACTCCCAAACTTGAATTCGTCTCTGCCTTCCCTAGGTTTTCTCTATTTATGTCTCTCCAAGATCTGACCCACCCTTGAAATCATGGTGTTGCTTCTTAATCAGGAGCTTGAACAGTGACTCGCCGCTGCTGGGAACAACCTTCTTCAACCTCCATCTACACCCGACCAACTTCTCGCACTCCTTGATGTAAGAATTCTGCTACGCTTTTCCGATTTCTGAATCCCCTGCTCCACTTGTTTTTCCATTCATTTTGCTGTTGTTGATTGATGTAACTTTAATTTTTTTAATGTGCGATTATTGACATTTACATAATTTCTGTTTCGGTTGAAGTTCAAAAAATGCAATTTTTCCAGACGAAGACTAGAATTTGTTGCCTCTCTGTTAATGAATTACATTTGCGCGTGTAGTGAATAGTGTGCATTTGCAAAATTTTTTTATTTTTTTTATGTTTTGGAAATTTATGAAGAACAGCACTTTCTGAGGGTTGCAAGTGCTTTTTGGCCCTCTTATATTCTTGTAACAAACAATGTAGGTGGAGCCCGTTACTGCCAAGCAATCTAAGGTGCAGAAAAATGGTCCCAACAAAAAGGGTAAAAAGATAAGTAAAGGTGCAAGTGCAGTTTGTTTATGGAAGGAAAAGGTTGCCCATAACAAGGTTGATCCTGAAGGTGAACATGATAATGAAGTTGGTTATCACTTTCATGAATCAGGTGACGAAGTGGACAAGGTAATAAACTATTCTTATTATATTTTTTGAATTATGCCGCTTTTTATTAGACCATTTTGATTTCTTTTCTCTATCAATTGATGTAGATTGTGGAATCTCGTAAGTCTAATTCTGCGAAAGCCAAGCAATCAGAGGTGAAGGAGAAAGGCTCCAGGAAATAAAAAACAGAACCAAAAGGGGTTTTTGATCTAATACAATTGATGCTGAGAAGGAAAAGGTTAGTCATACTTCGAATGATTTGGTGGCAAAAAAGGAGAATGAAATTGCTCTCCAGAATTATGAGGTAGCTGATGTTGTGGAAAAGGTAATCAAGCTATGCCACTTTTCTGATGGATTCGTGTGGCTTTTAATTATACCATTATAATTGTTCTTTTATGACAATTGATGTAGGGGTGGAATCGTCTATGCCTAAGCCTACAGAATCCAAGCTATCTAAGGTTAAAAGGAAAGGCTCTAGCAAACAATAGAAGATAATGAAAAGTGTTGATGTCCAGTTAAATGCACTTGGTGCTGAGAATGAAAATGTTGGCAAGAGTGACGAGGAACCTGAAAGAAAACAAGATGATGTAAGTTCTTCTCAGAAACATGAGAAATATGAGTCTGCAGATGTTGCTGATGAGGTAATTGAACTATTTTTCTGACCTTAATGGTTGATTTTGGAGTTTTATATTCACAATTTTTCTTTTCTGACAATAATTTAGCTGGTGGAAAATTCTATGTCTAAGTCTGCAAAATCTAAGAACCCTGGAGATGTGCATTCAGATAAGGAAGAGGTACCACACTGTTTTTGTATGCTGTGATTGAATAATTTTCATCTTTGTTCCTGTATTAATTGTTATCACATGTTTAAATCTAGAAGCCTATTAATTTTCGCCCCGAGTATGGAAAAGAATTGGTTAATTTAAGGATAACGATTTGGTGTCCACTTGACGAAATGTGTGTACCTTGGTACACTCCTTTTGTAACTCTTTTGTTTTTTCACTTTTTCTTTTTGAGATTTATTCAATTAGTTTTTCTTTATGGGTATCAAGGTGAGGGGAATTACTATATTTTATCTTGATTTTACAGGCTTGTATCTACTGAAGTTTAATATTGTCAATATTGTTATCTGTTTGTTAGTTTTTCCATTTATCATTAGAGGTACTATAACTCATGGTCCTTGAAATCTAGAGTATTTATAAAAAGATAAATTTCATAAGATATGTGCCTGATGGGTACGCATTTGGGACTTTAAGCTATAAGGAGTAGCTACATGTTTTCTATGCAATTTACCTTTAATTGACAGATATGCATGACACTTAACAATGGTTTCATAATCTATTGATCTTTGGATGATAATAATATAATAGAATTATATACTTTCTTTGCTTGAGAAATTATTCTGCTCAATTTAAAAGGTGTGGCTATTATTCTTCTTGATACGGGGATTAAACCTCCAGAAGATGTTTATAGTTACACATCTGTGTTAATTGTTAGTGAAATATTAATAGTTTTTTATTTATCTGCTTAACCAGTTGTATAATTTTTTTAACTTGATATGGGAGCTGATTCTAATGTTCATTCCTTGCTCATCGTTCCTAGGCATGTGATGAGTGTGTAAATTCGCAAGTTTGACACCATGTTTTGTGCTAGTTTTGGAGAGTTTTGAGATGGAAATAGGTGAAAAACCTATACATATTGTGAATTAGCATGAATCAGGTGTTAGTGGAGCTATTTAAGTGGTTTTCATAGCAAAATCGGAGTGGAAGTGCCAAGAATCGAAGAGACGAAGTCGAGACCACGCGAACCACCAAGGAGAGAGGTGGTTCGACCTCTCCTACAGGTCAAACCAACATTGCAAAGTGTGCAAGAGGAAGGTTCGACCATGACTCAAGGGGTTCGACCTGTTCATCAGGTCGAACCATGGTCGAACTAGTTCGCGAGAAGATGGGTTCGACCACGACGTTGGGGTTCGACCTGACGGTTGGTCGAACCAGGAGCGAAAATTTTCCAGTGTTGGGGTTCGATCTATGGTTCGACCAAGACCCGAGGTGTTCGACCTGTACAAGAGGTCGAACCAAGTGCAGAATACTTCCAGTAGGTGGGTTCGACCTGTGGTTCGACCTGTGGCCAGTGGTTCGACTTGTTTGACGAGGTCAAACCGACGTGCGGGAACTTACCTTATCTGGATTTTTGAGGCCAAAACGCGTGGGATCACTTGAAAAGCCCATTCTAAGCCCTAGAGACGTGATTACAAGTATAAAAGAAGACTCATGCAGTCAAGAAAGGAGAATAATAAAATCAAGGAAGAAAAGAAAGGAGAAGGGGATTATCATCAACAGCACAAGAGGAGAGTAGGAGAGCTGTGACAGAGGTTCAGCTGGAGATTCAATTAAGATTGATCCAACTAACCATGATTGTTCTTAGATCAATCATGGGCTAGAGCCACTTCTGTAGTTCTAGGGTTATGAAGGTTTCTTGAGTTAATTTGTTTTTCGTGTGTATACTCCGTACAACACTACTTGTGGTTTATTTTATATAAGATTTCACGTTTATAATCCATACTCATAGTTGTTTTGTGCATCAATAATCGTTGTGTAGAGTCTGAATGCATAACATGGTTATTGGTTGAGTGCATTCACTAATGAGCAGGGTTTATAGTTATAATTCTAAGTGAAGGGATTCCGAGGATTTATTAGAACCGTCTTATATGAATGTTTGTTAATTGAATTGAATTCGGGTTAACAAGTAGGATTAAGAGTATAACTTTATAGTACCTAAAAAGAGAGATCAAATCGGGTTAGAATACTAAGTGCACGGGAAATAATTGATTATGATAGTACCTAAAAAGGGAGGTAAAGTATACGTCTTGCTCTGAGGATACTCACACGTGTCAAAAGCTTATCTATTTGTGTCTATAGAATAGATTTGTATGGTCTAGCGATGCGTCCATAAACCACAAGGCAGAATCAGACATCGACACTAAAGTATGAATTAACGAATGAAACTGGATGGCTTGACGAACTACCTATCATCTTATTTGATCACAACTACTATTTTCTTGTTTTTGTTAATTGTTTGCTATTTTAATTATTACTTAGTTTACAAACCTACAAATATAATTTTCAACATAGTCATAATTGCTAGAAAATAACAGAAGTGATATTTATCCGTCCCGTGGATTCGATATTTAACTTGGTCACCTTCGAAACTACAATTGATATCCTTCATACTTGGGGATTAAAGTTGTGTGTTGAGAAAACGCCCATCAGCATGTTAACGACTATTACTTCTGTTTTGTTTTTTATAATTTAGCATAGAATTGCCAACATTTATGTTATCATGTAAAATTTGGAAGTTGACCCTACTACTAGAACCCGAGTATTAGCTAAATTTAGTGTTATGCTTGACTTTTATATGATCACAAACCTGATGATGCTCCCAGCTCCCCCTCACTACAGTGTTTATTATATTGCAGATGATTATGACAAAGCGATCTTCAGCATTGGAAATAAGGCGAAGGAAGTACAAGTAGCCAATCTAGTTTTATTCAATGTTTAATGTAATAAGATATTATGTATTAAGGATTTAGTAGGATTTGATATTTTGTGATGAATTTAGGTCTTTATTTGAAATTCTAGAGATTTTATATTAGGTTGTGTTTTGAAGGTTTATTTAATGACAATTTTTGTTTATTTATCAGGAATTAATATTAATTTAAAAATATATATTACAAAATATAAAAATACTTTAGCGACGGAAAAATTCATCGTAAATCTCACTTTCAGCATTTTACCGATGGATTTTTCCGTCGGTAAATTATTTCGTCGGTAAATCCATCGTTAATATATGTGTTATATGATACCATATTTTGTATTTACCGATAGATTTTTTTGTCGGTAATTAGCGATATAATATATTTTTGTCGAAAATTCTATCCCTATTATTTGGCTTCCGACGAATTTTATTTGCATGACTACCGACGAAAAATTCTTTTTATCAACATCCATAATCCGTCGGTAATTACCGATGGATTTAAATTTTCATCGGTAAAATCATTACCGACAGTTTTCCAAGTATTAGCGATGGAAATTTTCCATCGGTAGTCTGACAATTTCTTATAGTGTAATAGCTAGGAATGGGGCTTGGTAATATTCACGCACCTCAGGGTTTAAACCAGATTATACTGTTAACTTTGAATCGGATCATATCCGGTAGGAAAATAGGGTTATGTGGTGTATTTTCATAGAATCTGCATGAATGAATAATTGAAATCTAGGAATTAAAATTAATTGATCTATACCGGATTACCTTAGAACTGTTGATCGTCTCTTGAGTCAAACTTAAATTCTTTCTTCTTTGATTTTGTTTTATTAGTTATTTATTATTTTTATCTCTTAAATAATTAATTCAAAACACTTGGAAATTGATTACCCAATTCTGATTAAACTAGTAACATTTAGAAGATAAATAGTTAATTGTCCTTTTGGGATCGATAATTTAAATTGGTTGCTTGTCGCTACAATTGATATCCTTCACTTAGGGATTTAATTGGAGTGTGCAAAATACGCCTATCACCCTGCAGGTAGATTTATTCTGGCATGATAACAAGGTTGAGTGGTACTACTCTCGGAAGAGATATTAATTAATGAAGTTGTCAGTAACTTAATTAATTAATGGGCATTGTATATCTTAAACACAGGGAGACTGTCAGACTCATAATAAGGAGCCTATAACGTAATTTGGGATTAGAGTTGCAGTGGAGTAATAATATTTTAGTGGAATATATTATTATTATTATTATTATTGGACTTAAGTATAAATTTTGGGCTACACTTGGATACTTAAGCCCAATGGACCCGACTCTAATTTCTCCTCCTGGTCCCTATTGTAGCCTATATATAAGTCATCTTAGTGATTTGGAAACCCTAATGACTGCGCCTAACACACGTGAGTTTGAGAGAGAATTACAGATTGAGAGGATCTTGAGGATCGTCGTCCACACGACGTTAAGATTGTACTTGGGAATACAACAGAAGATCGGAGAGGTCATTTTTAACAAGCTGATTGTCAACTTTCAAGAAATTTTTGAATTTATGTGAAACCCAAAACTGGTGGTGTGATACATGGTTAGAAAGCCACGGGAGAGAGGATCGTTTTTGCATAAAAATCACTCAAATTGGAGATTGGATGAGTAAGTTATGCCTAAAATCGTGAGGTCGCGCAAGTTGCCGACGAGAATTTTCCCTTCCTCAACATACCCTGGTGAAAGGTAATACGATTCTGTACTCTTACTTCCGCTGATATAGAATTGCATAGAACACTAATAGTTCACATTAACCAAACAATTGAATACTAATAATTGATATCAGAGCTTCAGTTTTATGGCTAAACGTGACACGTTAGGCTAGGGTTTATGTGTCAAATATGGATTAGGGTTTAGAAATTATTGTTTCTTGTTGAATACTCTATACGTTTGAGGGCTCATGATGGCGGCACCGATGGCGGCACCCAGCGGTGACAGCGCAACTAGCGGCGAGGGATGACACGAGTCGTGCTGGGTGGTGGCACTAGTCGTGCTGCCTGGCGGGGCTTCTTGCATTCGGCAGCGCAAGGCAAGCACCTTAGAAAAGCAGCGCTGGACAGGTAGGGCACGAGCGGGGCTGGTTGAAGTTGGTGTTGACACGAGACGTGCTGACTAGCGAGGGGACTATCGGGCTTGGCCGGCATGACTAGCTGTGGACTTTGGCATGCGGCGGTTGAGTGATGCATGACACGAGTCGTGCCGCTGCTTGTCACGAGTCATGCTGACATGCAAGCTAGGCACACGAGTTGTGCACAGCGCCGTGCGTTGCTGGAATACATCGGGCGTGCGTGAGACGTGCGTCTGACGATGGCGAGACCCACGATGGTGAGACCGATGAATGTGCAGAATGACGATCTGTGCAGATGGTGCTGCTCGGATCAAGCCTCTGGCTCAAGTCGAGTCCTTACGTGTATCGACAGGCACGAGCGGTGGTGCTGCTGATAGGGATGTGTCGCGATGATGGGGCATGGTGATTCATCATGGCACGCGACATGATCACGACCAGCAGGCGCGAGGGCCACCAGAAGCTCGCACACGAGTCGTGCCGACGACCGGCATGATGTGCGGCGATTGTGGACTCGATGGCGACATGTTCCTGCATGTTCCGGGTAAAGGCAGCTGATGAGTGATATTTTCACCTAGATTTTAGTGTCTTTTTATATGTGTTTTCGTATTATTTTATCCGTATTTTATGTGTTATTTGGTTGTGTTTTGTGTTTTCATGGAAATGTGTGTTAATGAGCTTAAACCTACTATTTTCACTTTTTATTTGATGCTAAATAGGATAAGGAAGATGTAGGAAAAAGCGGAACTCAATTTGGAGTTGAAACGAGGGAGAACGAGCCAAAACAGTGAAGGAATCAGGGCAGCAGCAACACGACTGGCCGTGTTGGTGGCACGAGCCGTGTCGCAGTGCACGACTCGTGTAGCTAACACGGGCCTGTCCAGAATGGTCGTGCGGCAACATCTATTCATCCAACACGACCACCACTTGGCCGTGTTGCGGAGCTCGACTCGTGTTGCAGCACACGACCTGTGTAGCCAACACGGGCCTGTAAGCGATGGCCGTGCGGGAGCATCAGTTCACGCAACACGGGCACCTTATGGCCGTGTTGCGCCACACGACTCGTGTCGTGTCAGGGATCAGAAAAATTCAGAATCCTTCTAGAAGCTTGTCAAGGAGTATAAATACCCCTCCATTCAGATTTTATGAAAAAAATCCGAAATTCCACCTTCCCCACACACCTCACACACCATTTCTTCCATTTTCCACCATCATCTTCATCCATTCTTCATCCACCCATCTACACTTGATCCCCTCCATCAAATCCACCATCCAAGTGATCAAGGAAGCAAGGGAGAGTGAGATCACAAGAAGAAGAAGGAGATCTCCATTGAAGCACTTCAAAGGGGGAATCTAATTCTAATTTTTGTGCATTTCTTTATAGATTGGTCATGTTTTGTAAGGATCTTAATGTCTATGTTAATTTTCTTATGGATATGAGAGGCTAATCTCCTTTGTGAGATTAGCTCCATGATTGGTGTTGGATAATTCAGTTTTTATGCAAATTGATTTTAATCTTGAATGGGCTTTGTGTTATTTCTATCATTGATTGTTGATTGCTTGATGTATATGATGATTTGTGTGATTAATTGTCATGGGCATGTGATTAGATTGAGAAATCAATTATGTGTTTAGGATAGTTCATTGAATCATTTCATCATACACTTCATGTGCATTAATTTAGAATGAGATAGAGATATCCTTCTAGATTTAGAACCCTTTGATAGAACATTTGATTAGCTTAATCGAGAGGTTGGTTGATTAAATGAGGAGACCCAAACAATTAGTGAATTGATAGTACCTTAAAAGGGAATATTGCTTATGATTTAGTACCTAATTAGGGAACTCATAGAGTAATTAGTACCTAGTGGGAGGTGTTTGCTATTGTCTCGATCCTATGTGCGTTTGGGAGCCTTGTTGAGGGCCTACATCCTATCCATCTCGAGAGAGAGTTTAGGTGGAATTAGTGATCGCTTCTATACCTTGTCCATGAGAGATTAGAATTAATTGCATGATTACTTAATTATCTATGCCATGATTGTTGTTAATCTCATCCTTGCATCATTTGGAACCCTTTTATCTTTGCATTCATTTTATCTTTATTTCTTGCTTTAGCATAATTGCATTCATTTGCTCCTATCCTCTCTTCCGTCGTCCTTATAAAATCACGATAAACTTGAGATCGCTTAAACTCTAGTACCTTCCTCCCTGTGGTTCGATAATTTCTTTAATTGGTCATGCCCACTATATTATGGCTAATCAAATGGCGCCGTTGCCGGGGAGGTAACGGTCGCTAGTAGTTTGACGAAGGATTGTTTAGAGTGGTCTTAATAAGGACATTATTTTATTTTTTATTTTTTTTTGCATCGTATATTTGCTTTGGAAAATTTTGTTCTAATTTTTCTTTCTTTTATAGGTGCATACCTTGAGAAGGAAGAAGAAGGAGAGCAACCCCAAAAATATGAGCTACATGGATACTCTTCGAGATATGGTGAATAGAAGTGTTCATTCCGCTATGAACACACAAGGAAATTTTCAAGGATTTCAAATGCCAAATTGGGAGCCTAATTTGCAACCGGATTATGGAGTACAAGATATGCAATTCCAACAACAAGGTTATGAGAATTTTGGAGTTCCTCATCAAATGCATCATCAAGTATACCCTCAAGGTGTGGAAGATGTTTTTCAAGGAAATTTTTCTAGTCATCAAGAAGGAAATCAACCACATCTATGGGGAAATTTTCAAGACTCCAACACCTCTTATTCCACCCAAAGTGACCACATAGCAATGTTTGGAGAAAAGATGTTTGAAATGGTTATGGATCGCATAGAGAAGGAGAGTAAGTTTAATGAAATGTGGATGGATCGAATCGGAAATTGGTGTGACATGGTGACAAGTGCAATAGTAGCATTCGGTGCTAGATTGAATTCCATTGAGCACCAAGTTAGTCAAGTTGTATCCACCGTTGAGAACAACAAGCCTTCTTCCTCTATTAAGGATCGGAACAAGACTAGTTTGGGGGTTGATGAGGTTATAAAGGAAAGAAGAGAAAGGATGCCTAAGTGGGTGAAAGCTAAAGAGTTGAAAGAAGAGTTGAAGGGGGAATTCGATAGATTTGTCGAGTCTCTTGAAGAGATGGTAGAGAAAGTCAAGATTCAAAATCAAAAAGAGATTCATGCCATTATGGAAGAAAGGAAACCTCCGGAAACTAAGATCATGGATTCTACTCCCCACAAGCCAAAACCTTCTCATTCTATTGAAATTTCAAATTCTCTTAAGAACTTCCATGATTTCATTGATAAAAATTTATTTGGTGATTGTAGGAAAAAGGTTGCAAGAGGGCACCAACACTTGTCAATGCCCGAATTCTTACCGGGGGATGTGGTTGAAGTTCAAAATTCACATAGAGCTCCATGGAAGAAGTGGAACAAGTGGAAAGGGCCATTTCTTGTGAAGAACGCCTTCGGAGAACAATTGCTTGAGCTATTTAACAAGAAGGGAACCGTTCTAGTGGTTGAACGGGAGAGCACAAGGCACTACTTCAAGAAGAAACCTATGATAGTGCCTAAGGACTATTCAAGACCACCATGAGCTAAAGACTATCGTCCGGCTTGAAGACGTTAAACTTAGCGCTCGATGGGAGGCAACCCATCATTATCTTTATTGCTTTATTTAATGCTTTCAATAAGGATTGTGGATTTGTTATTTCTTGCATTTTTGGCATGTAGGTTGATTGTGCTTGTGAGGAATACGCGTATTGAAGACACGAAGAGTGCTTGATTTGAAATGTGATAGTAAGTCACACAACTTTTTGCAAACTTACCTCGAAACTCTTGTTTCAATTTAAGTTTGGGGGGATATGGCGTGGTGTGACATACTTTGTCTTGAAAGCATATACTTTTCGTATTTTTGAGCTAAAATTTTAAAATTTTTCTCATGAGTTTGGTTTGATTTTGGTATGATTGGTCGTGTTGAAGTGCATGATAGTCCATATTTTTAATGAAATTGTTGAGCTAATGGTTTTGTTGAGCATGTATGAAGGGTATTGGAAGCACGAATTGAGCTCGGAGCTAACAACTTCCACTATCAAATGCTTATTGAGGGAGTTCATTCTACACCCTACCACTTTTATGTGCTTAGCATAATTTGATTTGATTTGTATTGATGTGATTAGCATGCTACTTCATGTGTTATGTTTTTTGGGATGTTTATTTTCATTAGTTAGGATTTTCTTTTCAATCAAAGGTTGGGATGATTGTAAGCTTAATTGATTATGGATGTTATGAATGTGTGCTTCATTGTTTTATGATGGTGATTTTTATTCTTGCATGTTATGTGTTTTTGGTTATTTCTTGTTTGTTGAGTCTTTATTTTATGTTTTGTGTGTTTTCTTATTTTTGTCTTGGTATGTTTGGTGGTTTGTTTTGGGATGTTGTGAGTCATTTTTGAACATGAGTGGTGATATGTTGTGGTAGTAAGTGATGACAAGTTATGATTAAGAATCTCTACACTTTCGAATTGTGACATGTTTTACGTAACTTGTTCAATTTTGAGATGGATGTGGTGTAATAAGTTTCTTAAGGCCCGAGCACAAGCTTGTGAGCGTTTGAGCCTCAACCGTGCATACATGGTATTTTTCTTCATGAGTGGATTGGTTGTGTTTGATAAGCTAGAATTTGCTCAAGGACTATAGGAACGAGCCCGATTTGTGGAGATTAGTGAAATGATCTTAGGCCATCCTTGTTATTCATAGTCATTGCCATATATTTTCCTACCATGTACATCATCCCTAGTTAACCATTTTGAGCCTTTAAGCCTTTTTATTGTGAATATAGCACATTACAAGCCATGATTACCCACTTAAGCCTTACATATATACCATTTGTGTAGGTGATTGAGGAGATGGTAACTAGAAAGGTTTGAAAAGGAAGTAAAAGAAAAAAAGGGAAATGGTAAACAAGCAAGAAAAAGGATGAAAAAGAGCACAAGAAAGAATGGACATGCAACCTCAAAACAAGAAAATGAGCAAAGCAATAACAATATGCTCAAGTACTTAAAAGTTCAAAGAAGGAAGCATGCATTAAAAGAAGCTAAAAATCTAAGAAAAGTTGATGATTAGTGCTTGTGAGTACCAAAGTTGAGAAAGGAAGAAAGAAAAGTGGAGAAGTTGAGGAAGTTGATCATCTCTTCGATTACTTACACTTGCTTAGTCACTATTATCCATATCTTCCATACCCTACCAAAGAGCCTATCATTACATCCTTAATGTAAGACCTTTTTGATCATTAATGGAAACTTTGGCGGTTTGTGAATATAGTCCACGAGCAAGCTTATAGCGAGTCGAGACAATCGATTGATGAGTGTTGATTTACCTACTTTAAAGAGTGTTGAGTGAAATTGATATCTATGTGAGGCTTGGACTAAAAAGGGACTGTATTACACTATCATTCTCTTTAGATTGAACTTGTTAATTCTTCATGTCATGAATCTAATGTTGTAGGATGACTTAGCATAAATTGTGATTCTTATTATTATTGATGTGTTGTTACTTATGTTCGTTTAGTCTCTTCCTAGGTGAAAATCACTCTCATTGGTTTATCATTTTCGTTGTGCGGGGACGCACAACACTTTAAGTTTGGGGGTGTGATGAGTGATATTTTCACCTAGATTTTAGTGTCTTTTTATGTGTTTTCGTATTATTTTATCCGTATTTTATGTGTTATTTGGTTGTGTTTTGTGTTTTCATGGAAATGTGTGTTAATGAGCTTAAACCTACTATTTTCACTTTTTATTTGATGCTAAATAGGATAAGGAAGATGTAGGAAAAAGCGGAACTCAATTTGGAGTTGAAACGAGGGAGAACGAGCCAAAACAGTGAAGGAATCAGGGCAGCAGCAACACGACTGGCCGTGTTGGTGGCACGAGCCGTGTCGCAGTGCACGACTCGTGTAGCTAACACGGGCCTGTCCAGAATGGTCGTGCGGCAACATCTATTCATCCAACACGACCACCACTTGGCCGTGTTGCGGAGCTCGACTCGTGTTGCAGCACACGACCCGTGTAGCCAACACGGGCCTGTAAGCGATGGCCGTGCGGGAGCATCAGTTCACGCAACACGGGCACCTTATGGCCGTGTTGCGCCACACGACTCGTGTCGTGTCAGGGATCAGAAAAATTCAGAATCCTTCTAGAAGCTTGTCAAGGAGTATAAATACCCCTCCATTCAGATTTTATGAAAAAAATCCGAAATTCCACCTTCCCCACACACCTCACACACCATTTCTTCCATTTTCCACCATCATCTTCATCCATTCTTCATCCACCCATCTACACTTGATCCCCTCCATCAAATCCACCATCCAAGTGATCAAGGAAGCAAGGGAGAGTGAGATCACAAGAAGAAGAAGGAGATCTCCATTGAAGCACTTCAAAGGGGGAATCTAATTCTAATTTTTGTGCATTTCTTTATAGATTGGTCATGTTTTGTAAGGATCTTAATGTCTATGTTAATTTTCTTATGGATATGAGAGGCTAATCTCCTTTGTGAGATTAGCTCCATGATTGGTGTTGGATAATTCAGTTTTTATGCAAATTGATTTTAATCTTGAATGGGCTTTGTGTTATTTCTATCATTGATTGTTGATTGCTTGATGTATATGATGATTTGTGTGATTAATTGTCATGGGCATGTGATTAGATTGAGAAATCAATTATGTGTTTAGGATAGTTCATTGAATCATTTCATCATACACTTCATGTGCATTAATTTAGAATGAGATAGAGATATCCTTCTAGATTTAGAACCCTTTGATAGAACATTTGATTAGCTTAATCGAGAGGTTGGTTGATTAAATGAGGAGACCCAAACAATTAGTGAATTCATAGTACCTTAAAAGGGAATATTGCTTATGATTTAGTACCTAATTAGGGAACTCATAGAGTAATTAGTACCTAGTGGGAGGTGTTTGCTATTGTCTCGATCCTATGTGCGTTTGGGAGCCTTGTTGAGGGCCTACATCCTATCCATCTCGAGAGAGAGTTTAGGTGGAATTAGTGATCGCTTCTATACCTTGTCCATGAGAGATTAGAATTAATTGCATGATTACTTAATTATCTATGCCATGATTGTTGTTAATCTCATCCTTGCATCATTTGGAACCCTTTTATCTTTGCATTCATTTTATCTTTATTTCTTGCTTTAGCATAATTGCATTCATTTGCTCCTATCCTCTCTTCCGTCGTCCTTATAAAATCACGATAAACTTGAGATCGCTTAAACTCTAGTACCTTCCTCCCTGTGGTTCGATAATTTCTTTAATTGGTCATGCCCACTATATTATGGCTAATCAGCAGCCCATGTTGATGAACGACTTAGGGCACAAGTAATCCTGCTTGTTGCGTAAGGCATCGATTTAAAAGTTGGAGTGTAGGACAAGACTTCCTAATTTAAGTAGTGATTTAATTCGTGATATATAACTGCCATAATTGATTTAATTATCTATTATTGTTATACTAGTATATGACATTCGTCCCGCCGAAAGGTCCCCATTTTACTAATTAATAAAATTTTTCAAATTAAAATTTATAATCATATTTGATTAGATTATATGTATAATCGTATGTATATTAATTTAAAATGTTAAATAGTCAAAAATATAATAGAACGACACGTTGTTAAGAAAGAAATAATAAGATTTTAAATATTATTATGTAATAAAATAATACTCCATACGTATGATTATAATTTAGAATTAAAATATACATTTCTACATTTATATTTTTTTACTACACTTATTATACTTAAATTAATAAAAATATAGTCCAAATTAATTTGATTATTAACGATAATTAGGTTTGAAATTATGGTATTAAGAATTAATGGAGTATATATAAAAATTAATGCATATGAACCAATGAAATGCCAACACCTAAATTTTTTTGTTTTAAGATTCATAACATTGCAACACCTGTGTTTTTTAGAAAATCAAATAAGGAAAGAACTTCATAATTAGATATATTAAGATATGGTTGCATGTCGATATCGATAATTCAATAATCTGGTCGATATCGATGATTTTGATAATCTGGTCGATATCGATGATTTTGAATATTATATGCATGTAAAAACCCTTGGTGTTAAATAACTAAGTGCGAGAGGGGATTGGTTAATAATTCCCGCGGCCTCCATTATTGGTTTGTAAGTGATGTGATTAAACTTGCGTATTGGCTATAGTGCCTTCCTTCCCATCGGATGAGTTTATTCATGGATCACTGGTATGAACTTCTTTATGATGATTGTAGGAAGTTATCCGAGCGTGTGTGTACTTCTCCATCTGTAAGGCACACAAGCTTGGGCAATGGAATTGGGATCAAATAATGGTGTACACTTAGGTGCAAATAATATGTATCTTCCCCATCGGAGTCACTGTTGTTATTTGCATGGCTAAAGAGGAACCGACTATTAATTATTTTGTCATAAAGTTAGGTTGACAAGTGAAAATAATGGATAAAACCTTCTCTTGTAAATATTAGGGTTTGTATACGTCCACACTATCGTGGCATGCGGACTCACGGTGCTTGAGATATCGGTGAATTTAATTTTATATTGTTTTGAGGGAATCAATATAAATATAGCTAAATTTGAAGATTTGATCAGTGTATTTATTTATGTGATTCTATGTATTTCAAATAGTTTATTTCACTTATTGTTAACTAAAAGAAATTATATTTGCTTGTCTAAAATTAGATGATTAGAAAAGAATCTTGGTTTCGATTTTTACTTCTTAGGAAAACATATGTGTTCTCACTAAGGATATCCTATGATGTCTATTAAAGTCTCTAGTGAAGAGGTGAGATATTCATAGAAATATGATGGTCTCATGCAACTCTTCAGATACTTGAGTAAGGTTGATAGGCGGGAGGTCATGGTTGAATTGATAAATGAATTGGAAAAGATTGGAGTTGAATTGAAAGGGAAACCCAAGTCAATTTTATTCTCCATAATTTACCTGGATGTTTTGAGTAAGTTCTACCTGAAATACGAGAGGTTGTATATGGTGCAGAACTTCTGACAAAACACGTGGCGAAGGAAAACTATTTTCATCATGATGTGAACAATGTTAGTATCTCATTCACTAGTTGTTGAAGCATGATTAGTGATGACATCTACTAACACGTTGTGTATAGATACCAGAATTACTAAAAGCGTGTAACTAAGTGATGATGAGATAATTGAATATGTGGGTAAACTACGTAAGTAGTGGCTATTGCAGTGGGAGTCGTTTATTTATTTTTTGATAGGAATAAACACTTAATTTTGAGAAATTATCTTTACATACGTTTACAGATAAATACTCTATTTCATTTCAATGACATAGTCATTATAATGAAAGATGGAGCTATAATCTGGTGTAGTACGTTGGTGGATGATTTGTACACTCTTAAATAATGTTTATTCCACGGATGCAACAAATAGTAATTAATAACGCGTCTTCTGATCTAATAAGAGAAAGGAACCTTTGGATATGAACCAAACATACTTTTGGCATCTGAAACTAGGTCATGATTGCCTTTTAAGGCATTGGAATTGGTTCATTCTGATTTATGCGGTCCTAAGACTATCAAGGCGAGAGGTGGTTTGTTATATTGTTTGATGCACCGCAAGTCTATGTACTATGATAAATTCAAGAAGTGCATGGCTCATGCGGTGAAGGGTCATAAAAATATATCAAGTCATTACGATTTAATCGTGATGTAGAGTACCTCTTAGGATAGTTTAAGAGCTATTTATCAGAGGTTTGGATTGAATCCCAAGTTGTCAACTCCAGGCTAACCCAGCCGACTGGTGTGACGAATAGAAGGTATAGGACTCTTACGGAAATGGTTAGATAGATGATGAGTTATTTGGAATTACTAAATTCATTTTATGGGTATGCCCTAGAAACAACATGGCGTAAGAATGTTTGTCTGTTTGTGGGATATCCTAGAAAAATGAAGGGTGATTTATTTGATAGTCCAAAAGATCAAAGGGTAATTGTTAACACAAACACTAGATTTTTTGGAAAGGACTATGTAATAAATCACAAACCCATGTATAAAATATTCTAAAGGTTGTGAGAGGGAAAACACAAAGTATAATAACAATTGTATAAGAAGATATACCACAAGGAAACTGCATCGCGTGATACGTCTATTACACAATTGCATGTAGCGCTTTATTGTAGTTGGAGGGTTATTTTACAACCTAAAAGATTTATGTTTTGGGATATTCGTGAGACTTGATCCCTAGTAAACATGAAATCGGCCCATAGGTATGAAGAAGCACTACAAGATAGAAATACGAAATCTTAGCAAAGTACAATTATTTCTGAAATAGAATCTATGGATTCTAAATTAGATCTGGATGCTTGTAGAACGCGAATTGGTGTGAAAGCCATTGGAAGTGGTTCTACAAAATAAAAGAGGATCAGACGGTAAGGTGATACTTTGAAACAAGACTTGTTGCGTAAAGGTACACTCAGAAAGAAGGGTGAGTTCAAGTATGAGAAAACCTTTCCGCTAGTAGCTAAGTTTAAGTTGATCAGGATTCTTTTATTTTATTGCTGCTCATATTAAATTATGAGATATAACAACTGGATGTCAAGACAACTTTCGTGATTGAAAGTCTTGAGAAAAACATCTATGTGAAGCAACCAGAGTGATTTATTGAAAAGAGCGAAGAGCATTTTGAGTGTAAGCTTAAAAGTGTCCATCGATGGAACAAAGCAAGCTTTAAACTTAAAGTACATCTATTTTGATGAGGTAATCCAGTCATATGGATTTATTCAATGTGCGGATGTGTCTTGTGTATTGAAAAGAGTGATGAAAACGTGGTGGTATTTCTTGTACAATACGTAGATGGTATCATGCTCATTGGAGACAATGAAAGAGTATTGTCGGCGTATGAAAATGGTTCATAAAGCAGTATGAAATGAAGGACTTAAGAAGAAGCAAAACATATTCTTTTGATCATGGTGATACAGATCACAAGAAAGGATGTTGTGCTCATCTCAAGCTTCATGAAATGATACAATCCTTACTCGTTTTAGCATGTGACTTTGTCTAAGGAAATGTGTCTTAAAGACACAAAAGAAGATAAATGAGATTAAAGCAGTTCCTTATACTTCGGGGAATAAGAAGCTTAATCTAAGGAATGATATGCACGAGAATGGATTTTGCGGGCGGCATGGTAGTAGGTATCAAGGTAACTAAGAACAAAAATGTTGAATTGTGGTAACACAAATTTTGAAGTACCTGAAAAGTACTAGAAATTATATGTGAGCTTATCGGACATATTCATTGCTTGTGGGTTACATAGATTCGAATTTTCTAATTAGATAGGGACGACAGTAAATCCACCTCAAGGTTATGTGTTTAATTTTCAGAAGTAGAGTCATAATATGGAGGAGTGTTATATAGAAATATATTTCGGACTCCACCATGGAAATATGATAAATTGGAGCCTTTGAGGTAGCCAAAGTATCTGTATGGACTTGTATATATTTTCTGAGTTTGCCCAAGGTTATCATAATTTATTGTGATAATAATGGTGTAGTTGCAAACTTGAAAGAATCACGAGCCATAGGGCAATTAAACACATCGAGAGCAAATACCACCTGTTATGAGAAATCGTATGTTGAGGAAAGGTTGTAGTCGCCAAGATTACATCGGATGATAACCTAATAAATCCTTTTATAAGGACCTTAAGGTGAGAGCTTTTGATGGTCATGTAGTGTGAGTGGGAATCAGATGTATGGCAGAAGCATGGCAACATAGTCATTTAGTATAAGTGGGAGATTGTTAGATTGTATATATACTAAAAGCCTAACTTTAGTAAGAATAATGTTTTAACAATATTTGAAATAAGAATCATTGATCAAATGATTGCAACTTATAACTTATTTATATGTCGATGCAATAGTCCACTTACTTTATAATGTAGATAATATGTTGTGCGACAACACGAGGAAGATCATATTATCGTTTTTCTTATAAGTATAAACAGATGCTCACAACCGAGATAGACGGGGAAAATCTATCAAGATGGTTGTAGTGTGATTTGGTATTAGTTTGTCTTGACTATAAAATCACATTAGTGCACTTTGTGTGTATTGAGCAGGACCGCTTGAGATCGTTCGACTTATAATAATTATATAGAAGAACTTGATCTCTGTTATTATGGATGTTTGTGCTCTTAATCCCTATACAATAATCTCGACATGTAAGCCAATATGTATTTCTTAGATTCATCAATGGGTGAGATTTACATATATTAAATCAACAAGCTCGATGAGTTAGGGTACAGTGTTGTCTCTATGGTGTGCTGTTGATTATCGTAGGAATCTGTGTCCTATTAAATAGGTTGATGATGTACCCCCTTGAGGAGCTCATAAGGATTATCATGTAAACTCTGCAGTTGGATTTATTTCGGCATGATAACAAGGTTGAGTGGTACTACTCTCGGATGAGATATTAATTAATGTAGTTGTTAGTAACTTAATTAATTAATGGACATTGTATATCTTAAACACAGGGAGACTGTCGGGCTCATAATAAGAAGGATCTCGACGCAGTGCAGGAATGATATTTTAGTGGAATATATTATTATTATTGGACTTAAGTATAAGTTTTGAGTTAAACTTGGATATTTAAGCCCAATAGAGGCCGACTCTAATTTATCCTCCTGGTCCCTGTTGTAGCCCATATATAAGTCATCTTAGTGATCTGGAAACCCTAATGACTGTGCCTAACACATTTGAGTTTGAGGGAGGATTATAGATTGAGAGGATCATAAGGATCGTCACCCACACGATGTCAAGATTGGACTTGGGAATACAACAGAAGATCAGAGAGGGCGTTTTCAACAACCTGATTGTCAAATTCCATGATTTTTTGAATTCTTGTGGAGCTCAAAACTGGTAGTGTGATACATGGTTAGAAATTGACAGTAGAGAGGATCATCTTGGCATAAAAATCACTAAAATCGGAGATTAGATGAGAAATTTATGCCCAAAATCGTGAGGTTGCGCAAGCTGCCGACGAGAATTTTCTCTTTCTCAACATACCCTGGTGAAAGGTAATATGATTTTGTACTCTTACTTCCGCCGATATAGAATTGTATTGAACCCTAACGGTTCACGTTAACCAAATGATCGAATGCGAACACTTGGAAGGTGAGGTCAAAACCTCTCGGTTCGGCCTTAAGCTCCTACAGGATCGGAAGGCATTCTAGGGATTAGAAAGGTAAGACCTCATCTGATTAGGCCTTATTTGGAAAGGTGTTCGGCACACTATCACACTCGGATGGGATCAGTGTTGGCGTTCGATCATTTGGTTAACGTGAACTGTTAGGGTTCTATATGATTCTATATCAGTAGAAGCAAGAACATAAAATCATATTACCTTTCACCAGGGTATGTTGAAGAAGAAGAAGAATTCTCGCCGACAGCATGCGCAACCTTCCGATCCAGTAGAAGCTTAAGGCCAGACTGAGAGAGGTTTTGGCCTCACATTCTAAGTGTTGGCATTCGATCGTTTAGTTAACGTGAACCATTAGGGTTCCATATTATTTTATATCAGTGGAAGCAAGAACATAAAATCATATTACCTTTCACCAAGGTATGTTGAAGAAGAATAAGAATTCTCGCCGGCAGCATGCGTAGCCTCACCATTTTGGGCAAACTTCTTGATCCAATTTTCTAATTGAGTGATATATATGCTAAAACGATCCTCTGTTCTATGGCTTTCCAATGATGTATCACACATCCAATTTAGAGTTCCACACGATTTTATAAAAATCGTAGAAGTTGACGAATAGCAGCAGCAAACAACCTCTTGATCTTCTGCTGTATTCCTAAGTCCAATCTTGAAGTCGTGTGGGCGAGGATCCTCAAGGTCTTCTTAATCTACTGTTCTCTCTACCCTTCTCACTGTTAGGCGTGTCTCAATTAGGGTAAGAACAGTTGAGATGACTTATATATGAGCTACAATAGGGACTAGGAGGAGAAATTAGAGTCGGGCCTCCATTGGGCTTAAGTATCCAAGTTTAGCCCAAAACTTATACTTAAGTCCAATAATAATAATATATTCCACTAAAATATTATTACTGCAATGCCGCTTCTAAAATTACATTTTGGGCTCCTTCTTATTATGAGCCCGTTAGTCTCCCCATGTTTTAGATATGCAATGCCAATGAACTAATTAAGTTACTGACAACTCCATTAATTAATATCTCATCTGAGAGTAGTACCACTCAACCTCATTATCATGTCGGAATAAATCCACCTGCAGGGTTTATATGATAATCCTTATGAGCTCCTCAAGGGGACATCATCAACCTATTTAATTGGACACAGATTCCTTCTACAATCAACAACACACCATAGAGACGTCACTATTTCCCAACTCACCGAGTTTATTGATTTAATTTATAAATCTCACCTATTGATGAATTAAAGAGATATATACTGGCTTATGTGTCGAGGTTATTGTATAGGGATTAAGAGCACGAACATCTATAATAACTGAGATCAAGTTCTCCTATATAGTCAGTATAAGTCAAACGATCTTATGTGGTCCTGCTCAATACACACAAAGTGCACTAATGTGATTCTATAGTCAAGACAAACTAATACCACATCACACTACAACCATCCCGATAGAGAGTCCCCGTCTATCTCGATTGTGAGCATCTATTTATATTTTATAAGAAAACTGATAATATGATCTTCCACGTATTGTCACACAACATATTATCTACATTATAAAGTAAGTGGACTATTGCATCGGACATATAAATAAATTATAAGTCGCAATAATTTGATCAATGATTCTCATTTCAAATATTGTTAAAATATTGTTCTTACTAAAGCTAGGCTTTTAGCATACAATCCAATAATTTCCCATTTATACTAAAAGACTATGTTGTAAAGACCACTGCCATAATTCCCATTCCCATTCCCACTACATGACCATCAAATGCTTTCGCTTTAAAGTCCTTGTAAAAGGATTACTAGATTATCTTCCGATGCAATCTAGGTGACAACATCCTTCCCCTCATCATACGATTTCTCATAATAGGTGGTACTCGCGCTCCATGTGTTTAATTGCCTTATGGGCTCGTGATTCCTTCAAGTTCGCAACTGCACCTTCATTATCACAATAAATTGTAATAATCTTGGGCAAACTTAGAATCACATCTAAGTCCATTAAGAAGTTTCTAGAGTCAAGCAGATCGATTTGGCTGCCTCAGAGGCTCCAATTCAACATTTTCCTATGGTGGAGTCCAAAATATATTTCTATATAACAGTCCTCCATATTATGGCTCTACTTCAAAAATAAACACATAACCTTGAGGTGGATTTACTGCCGTCCCTATTTGAATTTGAAAAATCTGAATCTATATAACCCACAAGAAGCAGTGAATCTGACCAGTAAGTCCACATATAATTTTTGGTCCTTTTCAGGTACATAAGTATATGTCTTACCACAGTTCAACATTCTTGTTTCGGGTTACCTAGATATCCACTATCCATGCATTTAGAAAAATAGATATCCAATCTCGTGCATAGCATTCCATTGGTTAGGCTTTCTTATTCGCCGAAGCATAAGGAACTGCCTTCAATACCTTTATCTTCTTTTGTGTCATAAGACACATTTCCTTAGATAAAGTCACATGTTAAAATAAGCAAGGATTGTATCATTCCTTGAAGCTTGAGATAAGCATAATCCTATCTTGTGATCATGATCGCAAGAATATATTTTTCTTCTCTTAAATCCTTTATTTCATACCGCTTTATCAACCATACTCATACACCCGACAATACTCTTTCATTGTCTCTAATGAGCAAGATACCATCTATGTATAGTACAGAAAATACCACCACGTTTCCATTACTATTTTCAATTCACAAGGCCCATCAGAACATTGATTAAATCCATGTCACTGGATTACCTCATCAAAACGGATGTTCCAGTCAATGGATGAACAATTTTAAGCTTACACTTAAAATGCTCTTAGCCCTTTGCAATGAATCACTCTAGTTGCTTCACATAGATGTTTCCCTCAAGACTTCCATTCAGGAAAGTTGTCTTGACATCTATTTGTTATTCCTCATAATCAATATAATTTGCAATAGATAAAAGAATCTTGATCAACATAGGCGTAGCTTCCGGCGAACAGGTTTCCTCATAATCGAACTCTTTCTTTCTGAGTATACCTTTTCGCGACAAGCTTTGCTTCCAAGGTTTTCACCTTACCGTATGATCCTCTTTTATTTTGTAGAGCCACTTCCAATGGCGTTCACACCATTCATGATTCTACAAGCAGCCATATCTAATTTAGAATCCATCGATTCTATTTTAGAAATCATTGCAACTTGTTAAGATATCGCATTATTATCTTGTAGAGCTTCATCGTATCCGTGGGCCAATTCCATGTTTACTAGGGATCAAGTATCATGACTCTCCAAAAATATATAACTATCAGGTTGTAAAACAACCCTCCCACTACGACAAGGTACTACACGCAATTATGTATCAGACGTATCATGCGATGCAGTTTCCTTGTGGTATATCCTCTTGTACAATTGATACTATCCTTTGTATTTTTCCCTCTCACGTCCTTCAGAACAATTTATACATGTGTATGTGATTTATTACATAGTCCTTTCCAAAAAATCTAGTGTTTGTGTTATCAATCACCCTTCGATCTTTTGGACTAAATAAATCACCTTTCATTTTTCTAGAATTTTCCAAAATGAATTTTGTAATTCCAAATTATTCATCATCTATCTAATCATTTCCATAAGAGTTTTATTCCTTCTTTCCGCACACCATTCAGCTGGAGTATGCTCGGTGCAGAAAACTTGAGATTTAATCTTATCCTCTGATTGACATCTCCTAGACTATCCTAAGAGGTACTCATCGCCACGATTAAATCGTAATGACCACCTCTCTTCGTGATAGTCTTAGGACTGCTTAAATCAGAGTGAACTACTTCCAACATATCATTGGCTCTATACCCCTTTGCCTTAAAAGGCCTTTAATCATTTTCACTTTCAAGTAAGACTCACAAGTCAGATAGTTTCCACTTCCAATAAACCCAATGGTCCATAGGCTATCTACCTTTGAATCCTACTCAAGTTAATATGATTTAGTCTTAGATTCCAAGAGTATGTGTAGTTCGTCTTTGAAGGTTCCTTTCTATTACTAAGATTAGAAGATGCGCTATTAATTACTATTTGTTGCATTTGTGGGATAAACATGATTTAAGAGTGTATAAATTATCCACCAACGTACCACAACTGATTATAGCTCCATCCTTCATTATAATGACCATGTCATTTAAATGAAATAGAGTGTCCATTTGTAAATGCATAGAAACTGAAATTAAATTCTTTATATGAAAATGTACGTAAAGACAATTTCTCATAATCAAACGTTTATTCCTATCAGAAGATAAATAAACAACTCCCACTGCAATAGCCATTACTTTTGTAGCTTACCCATGTACTCAATAATCTCATCATATCACTTAATTGCAGGCTTTTAGTGATTCCGGTATCTACACACAACGTGTCAGTAGATGCCATCACTAATCATGCTTCAACGACTAGTGAATGAGATACTAACCTTTTTTATATCTCGATGAAAATTGATTTTCTTCACCACTTATTTTGTCAGAAGTTTCCCACCGAATACAGCCTCTTGTATTTCAGGTAGAACTTGCTCAAAATATCCAGGCAAATTATGGAGAATAAAATTGATCTAGGTTTCCCCTTCAACTTCTACTCCAAGTATTTCATTCATCAAGTTAACCATGACCTCCAGCCTTTTAACCTCACTCAAGTATCCGAAGATTCTCATGAGACCATCATATTTCTATGAACCTCTCACCTCTTCACTAGAGACTTTAATTAATAGGTATCACAATCCTTAGTGAGAACACATATACTTTCCTAAGTAGTAAGAATTAAATCCAAGATTCTTTTCTAATAAGCTAATTTGGACTAGTAAATATAATATTTTTTAGTCAACAATATGCAAAATAAAACCATTTGAAAATCCTGAGAATCATAAATAAATACACCGATTAAATACTTCGAATTTATCCATTATTATTGATTCCTTCAAAATAATATAAAAATAAAATTCATCGACATCTCAAGCACCACGAGTCTGCATGCCATGTTAGTGTGGATGTATACAAACTCGAACATTTACAAGAGAAGGTTTTACCCATTAATTTCTTTCGTCAACCTAATCTCATGACAAAATAATTAATAGTCTGTTCCTCTTTATCCATGCAAATAATAGCAGTGACTCCTTTGGGGAGGATACTTATTATTTACATCTAAGTGTACACCATTATTTGATCCCAAGTCCGTGGCCCAAGCTTGTGTGCCTTACACTTAGAGAAGTACACACGCGCTCAAATAACTTTCACAATCATCATAAAGAAGTTCGTTCTAGTGATCTGTGAATAAACTCATCCGTTGTGGAGAAAGGCCTATTGCCAACAGGCAAGTTTACTCACATCACTTACAAACCAATAATGGAGGCCGTGGGAATTAATAACCAATCCCCTCTCCCACTTAGTTATTTAACAACGAGGTTTTTACATGCATATAATATTCAAAATAAAATACGCAACCTTACATGCTCCTATTATACCAAATAAGGCAGTAAATCACAGAGAATCATGCATACATATATAATAATAATCAGATAATTAAATCAATTATAAATAGTTATATATCAGTGAATTCGATTATTCACCACCAAGCACGAATATGGGGAATGCAAATGGGGATCGACCTCCTCGGTGAGGCAGCGCCCCAAAACCTAATCTGAAAATAGAACCCCAACACTGATCACCTATGCCCGGCATGACCCGTGCACCCTTGGCACACTGTTGTGCGCATCACAGAGAGATTCGCGTGCAACCTTGCATTCCTCCGTGTGGTCTCACTTGCTAGCAACCATGCCACCCTACCAACAAGCCCAACAGCACACGCGGTAAATGCCCACACGCATGCCAACCGCGCACTGAAAACACGCCATCGAGTGCCCTATGCTCGACAGTCTGCACGTCCATATGTATCAGCAAGTTCACTTCCCGTGTGCCACGCCTGCCGCACGCCACGCCCGCCGCTTGCTACGCTCGCCGCGCGCCATGCCTACATCGCTTGTCATTTGCCAGGTCTTCTGCTTGATGATGTGCCATTCCACACGATGACCCACATGCCAACGTGTGCCAACAAACGACAGCAACCTAGCACTGTCTGCTCTCACACGACAGCACACCTGTCTTCTCATCATCGTGCGTGGTAATGAGCGACATGCTCGTCCATTCGCCCGACCCTATGCTCGATGACGAGTGCTCTTCGCACAGCTGCACATGCTTGACTGCTCGCTTACAGGTCTATCCTTTATGTGTTCATCATCGTCTTTCTTTCACATGAATTTACAATCAAGTTTCGTAAAATTCTCCCAGACGGCCATCGACGAAACAAGATTATACATGTAAAATCAAATAATACCAAAACCCTAATTCTCATGCGATTCTAATTCAAAATTAAATCACATATTCTAAATAAACCCTAGCCTAACGTGTCATGCTTTACCACGAAGCAAGAACATTTGGTTAGCGTGAATCGTTAGGGTTCCATATAATTCTATATCAGCGGAAGCAAGAACATAAAATTATATTACCTTTCACCTGGGTATGTTGAAGAAGAAGAAGAATTCTCACCGGCAGCATGTGCAGCCTCACCGTTTTGGGCATAACATCTTCATCTGATCTCCGAATTTAGTGATCTATAAGCTAAAACGATCCTCTCTTCTATGGCTTTCCAATAGTGTATTCATACGTTCAATTTAGAGTTCCATAAAATTTTTAGAAAATTATGGAAGTTGACGAACAACAACAGCAAATAACCTCTTGATCTTCTGCTGTATTCCCAAGTCCAATCTTGACGTCGTGTGGGCAATGATCCTCAAGATCTTCTCAATCTGCTGTTCTCTCTACCCTTCTCATGGTTAGGCATGTCTAAATTAGGGTTAGAATAGTTGAGATGACTTATATATGGGCTACAACAGGTACTAGGAGGAGAAATTAGTGTCGGGCCTCCATTGGGCTTAAGTATCCAAGTTTAGCCCAAAACATATACTTAAGTCCAATATTAATAATATATTCTATTAAAATATCATTACTACACTACCGCTCTAATCCCAAAATTATGTTTTGGGCTCCTTCTTATTATGAGCTTGTTAGTCTCCCCATGTTTAAGATATACAATGCCCATTAATTAATTAAGTTACTGACAACTCCATTAATTAATATCTCATCTGAGAGTAGTACCACTCAACCTCATTATCATGCTAGAATAAATCCACCTATAGGGTTTACATGATAATCCTTATGAGCTCCTCAAGGGGACATCATCAACCTATTTAATAGGACACATATTCCTTCTACAATCAACAGCACACCATAGAGATGACACTATTTCCCAACTCACCGAGTTTATTGATTTAATATATAAATCTCACCCATTGATGAATCAAAGATATATACTGGCTTACGTGTCGAGGTTATTGTATAGGGATTAAGAGCACGAACATCCATAATAACTGAGATCACGTTCTCCTATATAATCAGTATAAGTCGAACGATCTCATGCGGTCCTGCTCAATACCCACAAAGTGCACTAATGTGATTCTATAGCCAAGATAAACTAATACCAAATCACACTACAACCATCCCGATAGAGAGTCCCCATCTATCTTGGTTGTGAGCATCTGTTTATACTTTATAAGAAAATCGATAATATGATCTTCCGCGTGTTGTCGCACAACATATTATCTATAGTATAAAGTAAGTGGACTATTGCATTGGACATATAAATAAATTATAAGACGCAATCATTTGATAAATAATTCTCATTTTAAATATTATTAAATCATTGTTCATACTAAAGCTAGACTTTTAGTGTACAATCCAACAATCGGAACCCCAGAAGGCGATAGGCCTCGCCCAGAATACGTGAAACACATAAAGACAAGGATAATGGTTCGAACAAGCCCTATGAACATCACTCTCAGTAAAAGACAACACTCAAAGGACATGCTTTCCCTCTCCACTAATGGAACACTCGCATATGACAGGAGACGCCTGACACACGTGCAACAACCCTGCGATAGCAGCTTTGAGGAGCCTCCACTACCAAAATAGCTGCTCGTCAAGCAAGGTGGCGAATCCTCATTAGTCCTCGATTAGGGTTGTTTTAGGGGGGGAACATATAGAATACTTCTCCTTTGTTAGATGAAGTAAGTTATTCATTTTGTGCAAATCTTCACTACACTTAGAGAGAGAAAGAAAGTTATTGTAAGAGTGTTGTTCTTGGGGAAATATGAATAAAAATCGGAGTGTGTTTGTTTGGCCCATCTTGACCCATCTCCTTTGTGTTTGATGCGTTCGTTTTTAGTGCTTGTTATTCGCTACTCCAAACTTAATTAATTTTACTCCCTCCGTCCCGGTGAAATGCGGACAATTACCTATAGTTTATAATAAGGTAGTGTTCGCATTTCACTGGGACGGAGGGAGTATTATAACTCGCTAAGAGCAGCTGTAAACAAAAATTTTATTATAATTTGTTTTGCATTTTTATACGTAGTCTATTCATTTAAATAATTTTATACATTGCACGGAATAAATGGAAGTTAGTCGTAATTTTTTACTTAAGTTTAAGAACTAAAAGAATCTAAACTATTTCTTATCTTAGGAGATTAATTATAAGTTGTATTTGCAATTTTATACATACTCTTTCCGTTTTATGAATTTCTTTCCATATATGAGTTCGCGGATGTTAAGAATTTGCCTTCTTTGGCATATATGATTTATTTTAATTACAAGAGTTATAGAATTTTAAATCTTTTATAAATTATGTGATTTTTAAAAAGGTTTATGCAAAAAGACTGAAATTGAAAGATAATAAACTTATATGACTGAATTACATAAAAATGAAATAAATTACATTGCACATTGTCACAAAAAACTAAAAAAACATAATTTAAAATTTTCTTTGATAGTTGATTACATAAATTTCATTACTTGTAATAATTTTTAATAGTTTGCAAGTCCTGTAAGGTTTAAACAGATTTCTACCCGAACATGCATTTCACCTTTGTATGGTCATATTTATTTATACGTCATAATTTATTCTTAGTTGAATAGTTAGATTTTGCTAAACAATTATTAATAGATAATTATAAATTGTCATAATAAATTTATATCTATTCCTTCCATCCCACATATTTGTTCCTAATACACGTGCATGTAGGCAATTGAAATGATATAATATTTTTCCAGAATTATTGTCAAGCACAACCAATACAAAAATCAATAAAAATCTTTTGTACATCAAGGCTGTGATGATAATTTTTCTAATTAACCAATATTGAATTTGAATTTGCACATGTGAGTATTACTAAAAGATGTTCCAACACCTCACAAAATAGTAGAAAAAAAATTATACTTGGTTATACCAGTTTATCTAAATAATTCAATTGCACGTAATAAGATGTAGTAACAAATGGACAATGAGAAATGATTAAAACTCTTTAAAAGTTTTTTCACGTAATCTCTCAGATAGCTTAAAATCCTTGATTTGAGAAATCACTTCCCCTAATTATCTATCCTTATCTGGAAAAAATAAATCACTAAAAATATTTAAAAAAACCAATTTTAAGTCTTTAGTACTAAAGTTCTTTTATCTAGAAGCAAATTTACAAATGGCATTGCATCGTGGTTTGAATTAAACATAATTTTATCCATATATATATAGGAAACTAAAGCATACCATTCCATCTACTAAATAAATGATATCTCGAGGCAATGCATCACAAATGAAACAAACAAAGTTCATTCACTGATAAACATTAAAATAAACAATAATAGTGAAAGGTAATTGGAGTAGAGTGAGATACTCATCTATAATGAGAGCAAATAATGATAGTAGGATTTAAAGATTATGTAATTGACTATACCTGATTAATAAAATGTGTAATGGAGTGATATTAGTAACTTTTCTTGTATTGAGAAAGATAATGCAGAAAGCAGAATCTTAATAAACCTATGCCTTAAACAAACAATTATGAAATAAGAAATGACTTTTATTATTAATCATTATTGAGAACATTATTCGACCTATATGGTAATAGCCATGATCATGAGTCTCCACTTGAACTGGAATTTTCACCAAGCAAGCATTAACAAACCTAAGTAACAAAAGAGAGATTAAATTTTGAATTATTGCTGGAAAGATGTAGAGGATGCCTCTCTACTGTGACTAAAAATTGAAAATGAGTCTAAGGACTAATAAATAAGAATTACTTCTTCAAAGAGAATTACAATTCTACTTTACATATACCATAAGACATGCCCCATAATCGTATATATATTATATTATGTACATATACTATGGTCATTCTCTATCAATAATATCATGATGTTATTGATACATATATTAAATGTCCCATGATTGTGCATATATTATTTATGTGTAACATTGCATGTACAAAAAAAATATGTATATTAACGCCAATTACACGTATAAATGATAAATTATTCCCAAAAATCTAGTTAATAGTTGCACTTAGGGATGACAGTGGGTAGGCTACCTACTTCTTTAGAATTACCCGTACTCGTATTCATTTAAATGTGTATCACATGTATCTGTACCTGTTTCATTAAAAAAATTCATTATTATATTTATACCCGTCTTAAACTCAATTAAAGATTCTTATTAACAGCAGAGGGTTGAAGCCTGTTCTCATATTCTCATCATTGATTGCTTATGTTTTCCGGACAAAATCCACTTTGTACCGATGACTTGGCCTTCAAATTGAAAGATCTATGGGGCTTCACTGACCTATCTTTTTTCCCCCTTGGTAAGAGGTACTTCAATGTGCTTATTTTTTATGAATCTGTTTGTTCTTCACTTTTGAAGAAACATTTATTTGATCTGAAAGAGGGTAAGGTATGTGTACAGAAATGGACCCCTGCCTTAAACTCTTATAAATTATAATCAACGATTGTTCCAATTTAGATTCGTGTGTTTGAACTTCCATTTGAACTATGAACGGAGAAATTGCTTATATCAATTGCATCGGTTGTAGGCAAGCCATTGCGTATTGATGAACGTGCTCTAACTGGTTCTTTTCGTAGGTTTGCCCATGTGCTTGTTGAAATTGATTTACTTGATAGCACATTTCTAGCTTCGATCAACCTGACTACTTCTTCTAATTCCTTTCAAATTTCGATTGGTTATCAACGAACCCTATGTTTTGTACTGGTTATCATAATTCGGGGCACTCTATTGAAGAGTTCAGATCATCCCAGCATCATAAACGTGCTCAGACTGCAGTGGATTTCGATGTATCTCAAGCCTAGAAAAAGATAAGGCATGCCAAGAAGAATGCTCATGGGTCTGGGTTGGAGTCTATTGCTCCTGATCCTTCTTCTACCGTGATGAAGGACGCATCTGCAGATTTGGTGCCTTCACAGATTGTAGAACCTAGTGATGCTAGCCAAACTGTTCAGTCAATGGAGCATGCAAGTTTGTCAGGATCTCATAAAATAGCTCGCTCCTATTTTCTAAAAGCTACCCTATAGTTGAATTGAGAAATAAATATGGGGCGTTAAACTTTGAGAACTTGGATGTTGATCAGATGGAATCATCTCAACATTCTGTTTTAAACGACCCCATGAATTTACACTATAATGTCCCCTTGAAGAGCTCAAAGGATTGTCATGTAAACCATGTGTTGAGAGTGGAATTTCACGCATTATAGGTCTCACTTTACACTATTTTTGATAGAATGTGGCCATAATTTTGTGTATAATGGTGTGGTTTTCATATCTTGCATAATTAAGATTCTACCAAGGTGTTTTGTTAAGTTTTGAAGGGTAGAACAGGATCAAAAGTTCAAAGTTGAAATGACGAGTGAAAGTGTGAAGGAATGCTGAAAAACACACGTTCACATTAAATAATTTTTCTGTGTTTATGTAGAAGTCCAAATTGATCGGAAAGCCATAGAAGAGAGGATTATTTTGGCGCAAAAATCACTCAGATCGGAGTCCGTATGAGGAAGTTATGCTCGAAATGGTGAGGTCATGCAATATAGTCTCCAGCTCGGCAAACTGCTCGGCTTGAGGTGTACCCAGCTTGTGCGCGTTAGTGGCTAAGTTGGGGTCTTACTGATCTTAAGTATGTCAACTTTTCATCCATATGCGGCTCGGCACCAACTCGGCCTATCTATATGTAGCTCGACTCGAGTTGAGTGTCGAGCGGTGCTTTTTTTAGCCCAGCCATGGCATGTTCGATCCAACAATGTATTTTTGACTTCCAAAATGTGTTTTGGCGTGGATTAGACGTGAAAAAGCCCTAAAAAACCGCCCAAGACATAAAAGGAGGGATCACTACACACACAAAGGGAAACCCATTCATTCCGTCGTGATTTCCACTCCAAAATTCCACACACATCAGATTCACATCTGATTTCATCATCCATCCATCTTGAAGAGGGTTCCAAGTGCTAATTGAGAGAGATCGGACGATTGGAGAGATGGAGAAGGAACACAGAACTATGCTTACGCTAGGGTTTCGTGTTTCTCATCTTTCCCTTTCTTTTGTCTTGATTTGTGGTATGAAATGCTTAGCCATGAGTTTTGCTTGTGAACTCATGGGCTAATTTCTTTTACCAATCTAGGGTTTGAAGATTTGATTTTATTGATTTGGGAACCTAGACCAAGATTGAGATTTTATGCAGTTGATATTCTGTAATGCTTGATTTATTAGGTTAGCTTATGTGCGTTAATGATTGGTATTGTCTATCTGTTAGGGATTGAGGTAGTTCTGCTATAAACACTTTAATTCCACGAACCGATAAATCAGATACTAGAAATTTTTAGTGGAACAATGTAATTAGACATTCATATAGAAGTGAATAAAGCCTTGTAATAATTTCAGAAAATATCTTGTTAGTCGAACTTACCATCCGGAGGTATTGTTGTTTGCTTTGATTAGTAACTAGGAATGAAGTTTTGTAATATTCACGCACCTTAGGAAATAAATCAAAATATATTGTTAGCTTAAAATCGAATCATATTTGGTGGGTTAAAGGGATTAAGTGGTGTATTTTCATTGATGTTGCATGAATAAACAATTGGAAGTCTAGGAATCAAATTAATTGGTATATATCTGATACCTTAGAACTGTTGTTTGTCTCTTGATTCACACTTGGGTTATTTTTATTGCTTTTAATTAATTCAGTTATTTAATATTTCAGTATTTTAGATAATTAAATGGGGGCGCAACAAAAACTTTTTCCAATCGGCTACTAAGCCTAAAACGCATCTTCAAGCGAAACTCAAACCAACAAGGATACCGGTTGACATGATCACGAATCTTCCAGCAACCATGGAATTAAGAAGAAGACAAAATGATATTGGCTGATTTACTTATATGACCGCCTGTTTGGCCTTTTAAAGCAACTTGTTTGGCTTATTTTCTGATTTTTTCATTCAAGATACATCTTTTTTCTGTTTTCTTTCTTTGTACTCTTTTTATTTTTCTTTTAATAATATCCGGCCTATTTAGATAAAAATAACAGTAAGAAAAAGAACATGATAAATACATTATAGATTCTCTTCATTAAAACTTAAAGTGAATTGTATTAGAGGATAATTGTCAACAAACTGCATTTCACAATTATGTACTGGAGATATGCTAGTAAAAAAATGCATTTCAAAATAAAATTAAACAAATAAAGCATTATGTCCTCAATACTAATCTAGAGCTGGCATTAGCGAGGAGGAGTAAATATGCGAACATTAGTACCTGAAGTTTGATGGTTATGCCTCTTTCTCTCGCCAAACCCATGTTATCAAGAAACTGTTCCATCATTTCTATGGTATCTACTGTGTCAGTCATCGGCAACAGTTTATCCGCCAACATCGATTTTCCCATTATAATATAATTAATGTTCTGTAAATTGAATTATTTTGAAAGAAAAAACTTGTTGAATTTCAGTTTTACATTTTAATATCTGAAGGATTAAACTCAACTTCCCATAAAAGCTCTTGATGTACCCTATAAAGAGAGTGAGAAAGAATCTCATTGTAGTAGGTCTAGCATTGATTGTTAGAAACCTAACCATTTTAGTGTATCTAACAAAACCGTAGAGCCAATTTATCATCAAATACATTCTAGGAGGAAAAGAAAACATAAGGTAAGGGTAATGCAAAAGTTACAATATCATAGGGTTGACGAAATCCAACAGACAAATTCAAAATTGTAAACTGGGTATTTTACATTGTATTAATGGAAAACATATAATCAACAAAATTAGTTAAAGTAGAAAACTATAGAAAAGAAATAACCTTTCATAGAAGGATCCTTTGTTGTCTAGATTAGGCATGTATAAATCCACGATAGGAAGTGACACTAGATTAAAACTCTTGTAAAAGAGATTTAATGATAACTTATAAAAAAATGTAAAAGTTGTCTGGCTCTATTCGGTTTGCCTAAAATTAAGCATAAATAGTTAAGGTAGAATTAGAAAAAACCTATTATAAGGCGAAAAAAGAGCCTTCAGAATAAGTATGAATCTTGGTCTTCAAGTGGGATACAAAATAACAACATTAAACTACATGTGGACTATATAACTGACAAAAAGATTATAAATAGAAAACAAACTACACGTATGCTAGGTAAAATTACTAAAAGATTACTTATAGAATGAAAACATAAATGACTGGCACTTGTGTGTGCAGTACTTGCAGAGATCTCAAATCAGTTAATTACCTCTCCCAAAATGATCCTTCGCCTAAACAGTCCACCCTCTTTCCATCTAAACTAATTTTGAGCTGTATCTGACCCAATCTACGCTGATACAATAAGAAGGAATCAAATCATCGAGCAAATCAGTATGACGTGGATGACACTAAAAAACTGAGCTTAGCACCCGCATGTATAACACATAAAGATGATAAATGCGACATCATACCTATGTCGTACTTATTGGTGTCAATGATAATTCCAATTATCAGTGAAGCTCCAGCAACTTTTGCACCCTCATCAACTTGAAAATTAAATTTTAATCAATCTTTGCTATATGAACATGGAAGTATTAAATCAGTCAGTACTCAGTAGATAACTTACACAATTCTGAAAATGCCTAAACCACAAATAGCAACGATAGAACCCAATATCGTTCTATTGTCGCCGTCTTCCAGACCGCTCCTAGACCTACATGCATGAATCAAATTGTAAAGATCAAAGTTTTTTTCTTGTAATTTTAAAATCATTTCAATAATCTGCCATTTTTTTAGTTTTCCATATTCTGAAATTTCTGAATAATTGATGAAAAGAAAAGAAACTATAAAAGAGCTAAAGCATCCAAGTAATGCCTATATTATCATGCTAGTATGGAAATTTACTACATGGTTAAACTCAAATTCCAATCCTTCAGAAATCCAAAATCTTAAACAAAAACTAACAAAACATAGAGAGTGATTAAACAAAGTCTTTTACAGAAAATTTCGATAAACATATAGGCAAATCAAGATGAAATCAGAGTATGTTCTTGAACTTGGAAATACCAACAAATTCGGTATCAAGTCCAACAATTAGAGTGAGCATGAAATACAACTCCACCAAACCACATCTACAGACTACTGCCCACATGCTTAACTCAAGAATCCTAGATTTATTTATTAAATTATACTCCCTTCGTCCCATAACAATTGACACCTTTTTATGGGCACGAAGATTAAGGCGTATAATAATTTAATATAAAGTAAAGTGAAAAAATTAATATTTAATGTGTAGTGGGTAGTTGTATTAGTGGTGAGTGTGATGTGTGTGTGGGCACATGAAAATAAATAAATTCTTTTGTGTGGGTCCCATATCCTTAAAAAGGAAATATGTCAATTTATGTGGGACAACTCAAAAAGGAAAGAGTGTCAATATCTTTGGGATGGAGGGAGTAGTATTAAAAGTATAGAAATATAGTATCCCATGTTACTAGGATATTTCTATTAAATTCATTGAATGAGAGAATGAAAGCCATAGCCTTCTTCACCTAAAATCATCACAAAACTCCAAGAATGTTAAGAAATGATTTTTGAAACTAATCAAATGATAATCACAAGCATACATATACACACGTGTATATCATATTATGCATACTTCATTCTAGTAATCTTTCCACCATAGCACATAAGGAGGGGAGATTCTTTACAACACACCTATTTTTCTCTTACCAATGTGGTCTTGAATTGTAGTTTCACAAATGATCATCAAACACCTGAATAACATCTCATCTATATGTTAATACATAATAAAGAACTGCATATCAAGTGAAAATGAATAAAGAGCAATTCATAAAGATGTGGCCTGAAGTGATCAATAGATACAAATTTATTAGTACCAAAAGAAGGGGTTAACAGATATTTATGATGATCGCAAGTTAAACTAACCTTAGTAATCTTGTCTAACCGATCCAATCATAGGTATGTTCTCTCTAAATTGGCTCCCCCTGCCGCATCCATAGCCGCCACCGCAAGCGTATCAACCAAGCCGCCATCTCCTTAACCATCCCCTCCACCATAACGACTTCCGCCCCTGCTTCTACCAATGTAGTCTCTGCCGACACCAACATGACATGTTCTTGGATTTGAAAAGAAATGGGTGAAAGAATAAATGGGTAATTTAAATTAGGCTTTGGGATTAGGGGGTCAGGAAGATGGGGCTATAAAATATATCCCGTGGCATAAGAATAAAATAAAATTTAGATTAGGGTTTGGGATTAGTTTTGTTATTAATTTATTTACAAAAGAAGTCCTAAATTTTGTTTAAATTAGTGAGGGTGCACTGAAATTTTAATAAAAAATTGGGAAACAATTGGTCAACTAAAACAAAGGTGGAGATTGGTTTTTAGTTAATTAATGGCCACGATTAAAAGCAAGGGGGAGGGTACATAGTAGAATAAGGTAATCAAGCTAAATAGCCAAACAAACGGCTTCAAAGAGGCCAAATCAGAAGGCCTTGAAAAGAGCGTAAGCCAAAAATAGGCGGCTTAAAAAGACCAAAATAGGTGGTCTTGTGGGGAACCAACCTAAGCATAAATTCTTATCAATCTATTGGCTAGTAGAGAGAAAAACAAATAAAGCATTAATAAAGTAAAAGCTTAATAGTGTCGGAGCGGATAACCGGCTTAGAAGCTGGTGTAACAATAAATTTTGTATTTATAATGAAATAAACACAGAAGAATTACAATGATAATCCAGACGGATTAAACTTGAAAACTTAGGAAACAATCTCTATCAATCATCTGATTCTTCTCTCGAACCAATTTGGACTTTGACTTTGACTTGACTTGTTGACTTGACCGCGTGTGTTGAGTCGGATCTTCAGTTGAAGCTTGTCCGAACTCGAATTTGGGATCTTATAACGTTAATCCAGAGGCGTCGAGCCTTTGTTTGGATTAAACGTACTTGATCCGAAGAACACTCGATCTGGGGGACTTAGCACCTTAATCCCGGGTCGTATGCTGTTCTTGGCGCGAAGAACACTGAAGAACTTAGTTTATGAAGAATGCTTGATTTGGGGGGCTCCGCACCTTAATCCCGAATCATTTGTCGTTCTTGACTTGAAGATGCTTGAAGATCTCAAGGGAGCGCTGCTCGTGTTCTTGATCTCTTCAGAGCGTTTATGTCTTCAAGTTTTTGAGTGTGTGTGTAATGAATGGAGGAGGACTCCTTATATAGGTGAAGGAATGAGCATGCCCCATAAATAACTTGCAATCTGATTGGTCTATGACAGATTTGGCCTGGTTCTGCGGGCTTGGGCCGTTCCAAATATATCACAACCTGATTGGTCATTGCTTAATTTGACCTGATTCTGGAACCTTCCATGCTTTACTTAACTTATGGGTCAAGCTTTACTTAATTTAAACCCTACTTAATTTGTTGGGTATTAAATTAATTATCAATTATTTATTAATCTATTTTAGGAATTTATTTATTTAAATCCCTTAATAAATAAATAATTAATTGATAATTATTGCATTATTTTGCCACATATTTTCCTTTAATAGGCAATAAAATTCAAGTGCTTACAAATGCCCCCTCGCATTTTGTTCACGGACGCCTTTGTCTTGAAGTGAACAAATTGCGATAATTCATTCTTGATCAACATGATTGAATTTTATTGCTTGCTTCACCAACTTGATATGAATAGCCTGAATTATGACTGAACTTAGTGAAGTGCTAAGCTGCCTACGTACCTCTTTGAAGAGGATCAAGTCATAACGTAGTTCAAAGAGACATGATTTGATTTGAATGGGGGGTGCCGTACACATTTTATACTCATGCGGGCCAGGAGTAACATGCAGTTTAGGCTCGTGCGTCATGAAGCGTTTGAACTTGCTGACAGTTTATACTCGTGTCAATGAGTCTTCAATTTGAACTTGTAGACAGTTTATACTCGTGTCAGGGAGCCTTGTATGGATATTTTTCACTCGTGTCGAGGAGTATTGTGTGGACAGTTTTCGCTCGTGCCGAGGAGCGTAATGTGTAAAGAGTTTATTCTCTTCCCAAGGAGATTTTATTTGATGGGTAGATAGTTTATACTCATATCAAGGAGTGTAACTTCAGGATTTTAGATAGTTTAAACTCGTATCAAGGAGTATTATGTGGACATTTTAGCTCGTGTCGAGGAGCGTAACATGTAGATAGTTTTATCTCATATCAAGGAGCATTGTGTGGATAATTTTCGCTCGTATTGAGGAGCCTTGAATTTGATTTGTGTTAGATAGTTTAGGCTCGTATCAAGGAGCGTGACTTGAGGCTTTTTAGATAGTTTAAGCTCGTATCAAGGAGCGTGACTTGTAGATAGTTTTAGCTCATATCAAGGAGCATAACTTGTAGATAGTTTTAGCTCATATCAAGGAGCGTGACGTAGACAATTTTTTCTCATGTCAGGGAGCTTTGGCTTGGGAGATTTTAGATAGTTTAAGCTCGTATCAAGGAGTATAATGCAGACAGTTTTCGCTCATATCAAGGAGCATAATACAGACAGTTTTAGCTCATGTCAAGGAGTTTTGCATGGACAATTTTAGCTCATGTCAAGGAGATTTGACTTGAAAGATTTTAGATAGTTTAAGCTCGTATCAAGGAGCGTAATGCAGACAGTTTTAGCTCATGTCAAGGAGCATGATTTGTCTTGATTTATCAACAGTTTATTGCCCCCAATCTTGGGATGCACTATTTTCTCTTTCTTCAACTTCATTTCTGTTAATCTTTATAGAAACTGCAGCCTTTGTTTATGGTTCCTCTTCCAAGGGCTCATCGAAGGACATGTATTCAAACTCGTAAGAGTCTTGAATAGAGGGCCATTTGATATCATTTGATGTGAGATTTGACTTGAAAGATTTTAGATAGTTTAAGCTCGTATCAAGGAGCGTAATGCAGACAGCTTTAGCTCATGTCAAGGAGCATGATTTGTCTTGATTTATCAACAGTTTATTGCCCCCAATCTTGGGATGCACTATTTTCTCTTTCTTCAACTTCATTTCTGTTAATCTTTATAGAAACTGCAGCCTTTGTTTATGGTTCCTCTTCCAAGGGCTCATCGAAGGACATGTATTCAAACTCGTAAGAGTCTTGAATAGAGGGCCATTTGATGTCATTTGATGTCAGGCTTAACTCCATGTCGTGAGCTCTTGAAGCCAACTCTTCAAAAGTTTTAGGCCGAATTCCTTGGAGTATGTAGCTAAGATTCCATTGTATCCCTTGAATGCACATTTCTATAGCTGAAGTTTTTGACAGCTTTTCTTTACAATTTAGGCTTAGGCTCCTCCATCTGTTAATGTAGTCGATGACATATTTTTCATCACTTTGACGAGTATTTGTCAACTCTATCATGCTAACAGTTCTTCGTGTGCTATAGAAGCGGTTGAGGAATTCTTTTTCCATTTTCCCCCAACTATCTATGGAGTTAGCTTCCAAGTCGATGTACCAATCAAAGGCATTTCCTCTTAAAGATCGGACGAATTGTCTCACCATGTGATCTCCGTTGGTCCCAGCATCATTGCATGTCTCGACGAAGTGCGCCACATGTTGTCTCGGATTGCCTTTGCCGTCAAATTGCTGAAACTTGGGAGGTTGGTAGTCAGTTGGCATCCTCAAGTTGTCAACCCTCTTTGTATATGGCTTGGCGTATATTGAAGAAGATTTTGAGCTTCCTTCAAACTTGTCTTTTATCGTCTCTAAAACGATGTTCTTCAGTTGGTTCACAGGAATCATTTTGTCAGTTGAAATTTGTATTTCTTCTTCAACTGGCTTCTTTTCAAGAGGATGGTGTTTCGCTGAGTCTTCTTTCTCGTGCTCATCCCCAACTTGTTTCTCATTTGCATGGCTTATCTCCGCATTATTCATTTTCTTCATAAGTACAGAGATCTTTGCGTCTTGAGCTTCCATATGCTTGTTGAGTCCTTCAATGGCTCTCATCATACTTGCGAGTTGATCCTCAATGGTCATAACACTTGTCGTCATCACTGCAGCTTCAGTTGAGGCAGGTGGTGAGCTTGGTATTGAGTGAGGAGTTGAGTAGGTAGAATCATCTTCACTATTCTTGTCTCCGTGCAATGGTTTGTTAAGAGCAATCCCAACCACATGGTTTGTCTCTGAGGAGGCTTCAGACATACTTCTTGTAACGAGTTCAGCATTTTCAGTTTGCAACTCTGGAGGCTTTGATGTAGTTTGCCTTCGTATCGCAATCTTTAGTGGAGTCATAACTTGCATCTTCGCAGCTTGTAGCTCTAAAGGCTTTGAGGTAGATGACCTTTTTATCGCAATCCTAAGAGGAGTCATACTTTGTATCTTCGAGCTTGTTGAGAGAAGAGATGAGAGGTAGAGACTGTCCCACTGGGCGTGCCAAAATTTGTAACAACAAATATTGTATTTATAATGAAATAAACACAGAAGAATTACAATGATAATCCAGACGGATTAAACTTGAAAACTTAGGAAACAATCTCTATCAATCATCTTATTCTTCTCTCGAACCAATTTGGACTTTGACTTTGACTTGACTTGTTGACTTGACCGCGTGTGTTGAGTCGGATCTTCAGTTGAAGCTTGTCCGAACTCGAATTTGGGATCTTATAACGTTAATCCAGAGGCGTCGAGCCTTTGTTTGGATTAAACGTACTTGATCCGAAGAACACTCGATCTGGGGGACTTAGCACCTTAATCCCGGGTCGTATGCTGTTATTGGCGCGAAGAACACCGAAGAACTTAGTTTATGAAGAATGCTTGATTTGGGGGGCTCCGCACCTTAATCCCGAATCGTTTGTCGTTCTTGACTTGAAGATGCTTGAAGATCTCAAGGGAGCGCTGCTCGTGTTCTTGATCTCTTCAGAGCGTTTATGTCTTCAAGTTTTTGAGTGTGTGTGTAATGAATGGAGGAGGACTCCTTATATAGGTGAAGGAATGAGCATGCCCCATAAATAACTTGCAATCTGATTGGTCTATGACAGATTTGGCCTGGTTCTGCGGGCTTGGGCCGTTCCAAATATATCACAGCCTGATTGGTCATTGCTTAATTTGACCTGATTCTGGAACCTTCCATGCTTTACTTAACTTATGGGTCAAGCTTTACTTAATTTAAACCCTACTTAATTTGTTGGGTATTAAATTAATTATCAATTATTTATTAATCTATTTTAGGAATTTATTTATTTAAATCCCTTAATAAATAAATAATTAATTGATAATTATTGCATTAATTTGCCACATATTTTCCTTTAATAGGCAATAAAATTCAAGTGCTTACAGCTGGTTTAGCTATAATGCCCTTTTTTCTCAACTTTCCTCCAGTAAGAAGTTTACTCTTTTGTAGAGCTGGAATTGCTCATCAGTAGTAATAGTTGTGGGGTCGTCCAGGTCCTTGTAGGAGACAGACAAGTGGGTAACTAGTGCTGTCTCCAATATAGACAGAGTATCTTTGGTGCTTGGAATCCCAACATAAGTATGTTCATTAAAAACTCCCTTAGAGGCTGTATCTTCAAGGGAATGAACGGCAGGAAGCTCCTCATGATTTTACCTAGGGTGGACAAAATTATCGAAATTTCAGTATACCGAAGTTATCGTATCGAAAAATGTTAAAAATATAAAAAAAGTTGGTATACCAAAATTTTTGGTATGATATGAGTATATAATTTTTAAAAAATCGATATTTCAGTATATACCGTACTCAAATATCAAAATAATAAATTTTATATTTAATATAGCTCATTTGATTAAATTATTTCAAATATTACTTAATAAATTCGGTATGAATCAATATTTCAAAATTTTAGTATTAAATCATTGTAGGCAATTAAATTTTATTGCCTAAATAAGTAAAAATGCAAAGGAAAATATATTAAATATTGATTAAATATTTATTTATTATGGAATTTAAATAAATTAATTCCTAAGATAGATAAATAAATAATTGATAATTGATATAATTATTTGAGCCCAAATCCAAGTCAAATGGGCTTAGTTCAAGTCAAATGGGCTTAGTTCAAGTCAAATGGGCTTAATCCAAGTTATATGGGCTCAATTCGAGTCAAGTGGGTCTGATTCAAGTCAACGAGCCCAACAAATCAAGTCCAGCAGGACTAATTAAATTAATTAGGCCCAGGTTAAATCCTACGGGTTTAATTAAATTAAATAGGCCCGTATCCAGTCCACCAGGCTTAAAGCCCAATATATATTTTGAAGGAAAAAATATCTCTGAAGTAGTTATTTTCTCTACCTATAAATAAGGACCTTCAGTCCTCATTCCAAACATTCTGAAAATCCTGAAAGCCTGGAAAGCTCTGAAGGAACTTGGAATCTCTACGAAGATCAAAGTCATTCTTCGAAGATCAATCTAGAACATCATTCAATCTGAGATCAAGGTGCGAAGCCCCTCAGATTCATCGTTTCTTCAAGTCAAGTTCATCCAGCAATATTCGTGAAGTCAACGGTGTTCTACCAAATTGAACGGCGTTCTTCACAGTAAATCTTCAAGTCAACGGTTGATCCAAACAAAGGCTCGACGCCTCTGGATAAACGTTTTTAAAGCTTCAAGTCAAATCCGAGCTCGGACAAGCTTCATCCGAAGATCCAGCTCCGAAAGTTGATAGAGTCAAGAAGTCAACTCAAGAGAGGAATCAGAGGATAGCTAGAGACTGTCTACTCATATCTCAAGTTCAATCCATCTTGGATTATCATTGTAATATCTTTTGTGTTTATTATTTTAATAAATACAATATTTATTGTTACAAATTTTGGCACGCCCGGTGGGACAGTTTCTACCTCTCATCTCCTCTTCGAGCAAAGTAAGATGGTTCCGCTAAGAGTCAAAGTCAACAGATCAGCTTCCGTCTTCAAGTCTTCAGAATTACAAGTTGAAGACGTTAATGTGACAACTAGAAGCATGTCAAAGATGGCACGATCTGAAGCCTCTTCAGAGATAAATTCGTCAGTTAGAATTACCTCTGGAGTGATACCATATGATGATGAGGAAAACGACTCAGCTAGCTCAACTCCTATACTTGAAGAAAGCTCATCATCAGATTCATCCATAGCCTCGACGATGGCAACAAACACTTCGTCTGTCGAAGAACAGTTGGCAAGCTTAACCGAATCCGTTGCTGCACTTGCCAAACAGAACCAAGAGCAAAGTACTTTGATTTTCAAATTGATGGAGAAAATGGCTGGTGCTGAAACTAGCCATGCGAACGAAAAGCAAGAAGAAGATGCTGAAAATGAAGTAAATAACTCCGCGAAACGCCAGTCGACGGGAAAGAAGGTGATTGAAGAAGAATTGAACATTTCCCATGATGGAATGGTTCCTATTAGCCAGCTAAAAAGTATTATACTTGGGATAATGAAGGACCAATTTGAAGAGAGCTCCAAACCTTCATTCATGTATGCTAAACCTTTTACTAGAAGGATTGACAACTTGAAGATGCCATCGAACTATCAACCCCCTAAGTTCCAACAAATGATGGAAAAGGTAATCCAAGGCAACATATAGCACATTTCATTGAAACATGCAATGATGCTGGAACTGACGGAGATCATATGGTGAGACAATTTGTTCGTTCTCTAAAGGGAAATGCTTTTGAATGGTACACCGACCTGGAGGCTGATTCTATAGACAGTTGGGATCAGATGGAATATCAGTTCCTTAATCGCTTCTATAGCACTAGGAGAACGGTTAGCATGATAGAGTTGACTAACACTCGCCAGTTAAAAGAAGAGCCAGTAATTGAGTACATTAATCGATGGAGAAATTTGAGCCTAAATTGTAAAGATCGATTGTCTGAAGTTTCTGGCATTGAGATGTGCATAGCAGGAATGCAATGGAGCCTTCGTTACATACTTCAAGGGATTAAGCCTAAAACCTTTGAAGATTTGGCCACAAGAGCTCATGACATGGAACTAAGCATGGGGATAAGTGGAGTGGTTGAACCACTGATTCCAGGCTCCTACAAGTATAAAGAAAAGCAAGAGGCCAGAAAAGGGGGCAAACCCTACAACAAATCTTCTGAAAAGGAGTCCATGGCGACAAATGCACCAGCTGTCAAATTTCGAAGGAATGAGAATGAAAAGGATGATAAAGTGAGGAATGATCCCCAAGAAAGGGGGCAAAGAAGATTGACCTTGAAAGAGATGCAAGAAAGGAAGTACCCATTTCTTGATTCAGATGTCCCAGGCATATTTGATGATCTGTTCAAAGATAAACTTATCGAGCTTCCTGAAATGAAGCGACCAGAAGAGGCGGGACAAACTGACAATCCAAAATATTGCAAGTATCATAGACTGGTAGGTCATTCTATTAAAGATTGCTTTGTCTTTAAAGACAAAGTTATGCGATTGGTTGAGCAAGGGAAGATCTTTCTAGATGAAGATGCAACTGCGAACTCTATTTCTGCAGGCGGTGATTCTTCATGTCATATGGCAAGCGAAGCTCAACTACTTAAAGTTGAATCTGGGAATGAAAGCGAGACCCATGTTATGAAAATAACCTTCACAGAGGAAGACTTACTGCTCGGCTCGCAACTTCATAACCGACCTTTATTCGTAACTGGTTATACTCAAGAGCAAAGAGTTAATCGAATATTGATTGATGGAGGTTTAGCTGTCAATATCTTGCCCCTATCCACGCTTAAGAAGTTAGGAATTCCTACCAACGAGCTCGGCAGTAGTCGATTGACAATTCATGGGTTCAATCAAGAAGGCCAGAGAACACTTGGTACAACGGTCTTGGACTTAATGATAGATGAGATGGTCTCAACAGTTCTGTTCCATGTCATTGATGCTAAAACATCATATAACATGCTCTTGGCGCGCCCATGGCTGCACGAAAATGGAGTGATTCCTTCTACGCTACATCAATGCTTCAAATACTGCGATGGAGGCAACATAAAAAAGGTGCTTGGCGATGAAAGGCCATTCACAGAAGCTGAGTCATATTTTGCAGATGCTAGATATTTTCTGAAGAGTAACAAGGCTGTCAAGCCCGAAGGAAGTTCATCGCAAGAGAAAGTTGATGATAAACAAGAAAGAGAGAATGCAGATGATGTTTCATCCATAAAGTCTATTGAAGATAAACAGTTGATCAAGACTATAGAAGGGTTGACGCTACCTCTAACTAAGGTTGACACTAAGAAGCCTTTTCCTCCTCCACTCAAAGGGTTCACTCACCCAATTCAAGGAGCTAAAACTGAGCATGGAGATGTATTCGAGGCGGCAGTTTCTAAATCATATAGCCCACAAGCTTACAAACTTCTTATGAAAGCTGGTTATAACCCTCAAGAAAAAGCTATGATGAATGAACAGTCTCTTAAGACTCCTAGTGAATTTAATACCACTCAAGAGACATCGAAGAGTAATGGTCGCACTTCCAAGTATATTAGGACAGGGTTGGGATATGTTCCACAGAAACCTGTTCGCATTGCGATCAAAAGGGCAAACACGAACTACGTCACGGAAGATGAAATTCTTTCTGAAGAAGAAGAGTCTCACGAAGAGGATAGAAAGGCAGAAAGAATCTCAGTATTCAAAAGACTCAAACCAGTTGGAACTAAAAGGACTTCTAAGTTCTCAAGGTTCCCAAAAATACGTAGTCGGATCCCATCTCGCATGAAAAGACGACATTTCCTGACTATATCATGTGACACAGTGTTGAAAGCTAAGAAGCGAACAATAATCTTCACCCAAAGTGAAGAAGATGATCGAGAAAGTGTAGGCTCATCAGATATTGTTCATTCCGTTATCATGCAAACAAATCTACGCAATGCAGAAACAGATCTACGAGGCAAGATTGCCGAAATGAGGAGAGATGGTTATGTAGTGGAGAGCATTGTTAAAGTGGGAGAAAATGAACAAGTTAGGTCTAATCCACATTCTCAAAGGCAAGAATTTCTGGAGGACGTTGCTGCAGTAAATAATGTCACTATACAAGAAGAAACCTCAACTGAAGAGGAAGATGCCGATGATGCTCCCCCAGAATTTGAGGAGGGTATTAAATCTACTGTTGATCAATTGAAGGAGATTAATTTAGGTGATGCTAATGATCCACGTCCAACCTATATAAGTGCTTTGTTGACATCTGAGGAGGAAAAGGCTTACATTGAGCTTCTTCAAGAGTTTAGAGACGTGTTTGCATGGTCATTCAAGGAGATGCCCGGATTAGATCCAAAAGTGGCAGTTCATCATCTAGCAGTAAAGAAAGGAGTCAAGCCAGTTAAGTAGATGCAGCGTCGATTTCGACCAGAGCTGGTTCCATTGATCGAAGCTGAGGTTAATAAGCTCCTTGAAACGGGAAAGATACGAGAAGTCAAGTATCCCACTTGGCTCTCTAACATTGTGCCAGTAAGGAAGACAAATGGGCAGCTTAGAGTGTGTGTTGACTTCCGTGACTTGAACTTGGCATGCCCAAAAGATGATTTTCCACTACCAATCACAGAACTTATGATTGATGCAATGACCGGGCATGAAGTGCTTTCATTTATGGATGGATCATCTGGTTACAATCAAATTAGCCTAGCTCCGGAAGATCAAGAGAAAATAGCCTTCCCACTCCTAAAGGAATATACTGCTATAATGTTATGCTGTTTGGCTTGAGGAATGCTGGCGCTACGTATCAACGAGCTATGCAAAAGATATTTGACGACATGCTTCATAAGAATGTTGAATGTTATGTGGATGATATTGTAGTGAAATCAAAGAAGAAAAAGGATCATCTTAAGGATCTAAGGCAAATATTTGAGCGTCTCAGAAAATTCCAACTCAAGATGAACCCGCTTAAGTGCGCATTCGGAGTCTCTTCTGGTAAGTTCCTTGGATTCATTGTCCGACATCGTGGCATTGAGATTGACAAAGCAAAGATTGATGCGATAATGAAGATGCAGGTGCCCCGAAACATACATGAGCTCAAGAGTTTGCAAGGTAAGCTGGCGTACTTAAGAAGATTCATAGCAAATTTGGCCGGCCGATGCCAACCATTTAGCCATCTTATGAAAAAAGGCAGTCCATTTGAATGGGATGAAGCTTGCACTAATGCATTTAACAGCATTAAAGCATATTTGATGAAGCCGCCAGTGTTGGTTGCTCCAATAGCCGGACGTCCATTAATTCTCTACATATCTGCTCAAGAAAAATCAGTTGGAGCCTTGCTTGCACAAAATAATGATGAAGGAAAGGAGGGTGCGCTGTACTATTTGAGTAGAACAATGACTCCAAATGAGTTAAAGTATTCACCGATTGAGAAGCTCTGTCTTGCTCTCATATTTGCGATTCAGAAGTTAAGGCATTACTTTCAAGCTCATACTGTTTACTTGGTCTTGAAGGCCAACCCATTAAAGTTCGTAATGTCAAAGCCAGTGCTCTCTGATAGGCTCGCAAGGTGGTATCTCCAATTGCAGCAATTTGAAATTATCTACGTCCCTCAAAAAGCGGTGAAAGGGCAAGTGCTGGCAGATTTCTTGGCTGATCATCCCATGCCTGCCAAATGGGAATTGTCTGATGATCTTCCCGATGAAGATATATTGGCTATTGAAATCACTCCTCCTTGGAAGATGTATTTCGATAGAGCTGCTCACAGAGAAGGGGCCGGCGCAGGAGTAGTATTTGTAACCTCAGATGGAGGAGTTTTGCCATATTCATTCAGTCTAACTGAAAATTGCTCTAATAATGTAGCTGAATATCAAGCTCTTATACTTGGTTTGGAGATGGCAGTGGATGTAAAGCAGCGACACCTTAAGGTATATGGAGATTCGTTGTTAATAATCAACCAGCTGCTTGGCTTGTATGAGGTTAAGAAACCTGAATTGCTTCCGTATTATAACTATGCTCGAAGGCTTATGAATTGGCTTGGAGATGTAGAGATTGAACATTTACCAAGGAGTAAGAACAAGCAGGCCGATGCTTTGGCAAAGCTAGCATCAACCATAGCAATTCCCGAAGCGCTTTTTCAAGTACCGATCTGCAAAAGTTGGGTGGTACCTCCCTTCTTCGAAGATGAAGATAGTGAAGAAGTTGAGTATTGCGCTATAGAGGTTTTTGATATTGAGAAAGAAGATTGCCGTCAACCGTTCGTGGAGTACTTAAAGTATGATAAGCTTCCCAATGATCCACACCTAAGGGTTGATGTCCGGCGTAGAGCACCACGATTCTTCTATTACAAGGATACACTCTATAGAAGATCGTTTGATGGTATTCTCTTAAGATGCTTAAGTGATGAAGAAGCTCTTCAAGCTATGGAGGAAGCTCATTCTGGAATATGTGGCGCCCATCAGTCTGGACCCAAGTTACATTTCAGAATCAAGAGGATGGGATATTACTGGCCTTCTATGGTGAAGGATTGCATAGAATATGCACAAAGATGTCAGCCGTGCCAGTTTCATGCAAATCTCATTCATCAGCCTCCCGAACCATTACACCCAATAATTTCTTCGTGGCCATTTGATGTATGGGGCTTAGATGTGGTGGGGCCATTAACGAAGTCTTCCGGAGGCCATCTTTATATTCTGGCTGCCACGGATTACTTTTCCAAGTGGGCGAAAGTTGTACCCTTGCGGGAAGTGAAGAAAGAAAATATGGCTGATTTCATCCGCATCAACATCATATATAGGTATGGAGTGCCTCGATACATTATCACAGACAATGGGAGGCCATTCAGTAACTCTTTGATTGATAAGCTTTGTGAGAAGTTTGACTTCAAGCAAAGAAAATCTTCTATGTATAATGCAGCAGCTAATGGGCTTGCCGAAGCCTTCAACAAAACACTGTGTAATCTGTTGAAGAAGGTGGTCTCCAAGTCGAAGCGAGACTGGCATGAAAGGATTCATGAAGCTTTATGGGCATATCGAACTACTTATAGAACGCCTACTCAAGCTACTCCGTACTCTCTTGTATACGGGGTTGAAGCTGTGGTGCCCCTTGAAAAGCAAATACCATCTTTGAGAATAGCCATACAAGAAGGTTTAACTGAAGAAGAGAACGCATGACTGCGTCTCGAAGAATTAGAGGCACTTGATGAGAAGAGGCTAGAAGCACAATAAAGACTTGAGTGCTATCAAGCTCGCCTCTCCAGAACGTTTAACAAGAAAGTAAAGATACATTATTTTCAAGTCGGAGACTTAGTCCTTGCTGTAAGAAGGCCTATTGTCATCACTCACCGAGTTGGAAATAAATTCTTGCCCAAGTGGGATGGCCCACATGTTGTGAAAGAAGTGTATACAAATGGTGCATATAAGTTGATATCTGAAGATGGTGTAGGAATCGGCCTGATAAATGGCAAATTCCTGAAATGCTACTATGCGTAATCAAATCCAAGGAACGCTCCTTGACGCACGAGCCTAAACTGCATGTTACTCCTGGTCCGCATGAGTATAAACTGTGTACGACGAACTCCTGGTCCGCATGAGTATAAACTGTGCACGACACCCACCAAAGGTAATTATATGTGGTTAAACTATTAATTCACCCCACTCAGATATTTTACGTGGTTAAAGCATTAAATATCCTACTTTGTCTAAAGTGGTTAAAGAATAGTCACTCCTGGCCCGCATGAGTATAAACTGTGCACGGCACCCCCATCCAAATCAAATCATGTCTCTTTGAACTACGTAATGACTTGATCCTCTGCGAAGAGGTACGTAGGCAGCTTAGCACTTTGCTAAGTTCAGTCATGTCTTTGGTTTATTCACATCAAGTTTGTGGGGCAAACAATAAATTGGAGCATGAAGGCAGCAAATAAATATGAAAGACAAGAAAACAAATTAATGATGTAACATAAAGGAGAAGTAAGGAAGAGAATGGACTTTATTTATAATATCATTAGATGTTCAAAAACATAAAAGGGGAAAGCAAATAAATAACTAGGGGAGCAAATTAAAAGAAAATCAGTCCTATGCTAAACAAGAAAGTTATCAGAGAGTATGCTTTGTAAAACAGACTTCAGAGCTGCTTTCTCATCTTCAGATGATGATTCTTTCAAGACGGTTGCATTGTCAAGCATAAGGATCTCTTCTTCTATGAGCTCAACTTCCTTCTTGGCACGACAGAGAGTCTGTTGGAGACGATCAGCTGCTTCAGACAAAGTTTTCTCTCCCTGCTGCAGATTAGTTATTTCTTTGCCTATCGACCCCAACTCTTCCCAAGTAGTTTTTAGTTTTTTTGTCTCTGTCATGTGAGTGCCTCTGCAATTCTGAAGGCGACCCTTGACGTCGGTCAAGCATTTTGCATGATTTCCCGTGGATGCCGCTTCATCAGACTTCAATTTTGCTGCAGTATAAGTATCGGCCTTGTCAAATAGAGGTCCCAGGGCTACCTCTAAAGAAGAACAGTCGATTCTAAGAGCCTTCACTTCATTTATTAAGGAAAATATTTCTTGTCTCAGAGTTGATAAAAACTCAAGAGGGGTCCGTTTGAGTTTTCTTCTTATTTTACTCCATGCACTTCGAGCAAATTTCCCTTTGAGATCACGAGTAATCTTCTTAGATATAAATTCTGAGATCATGGGACATGCCTTTGAAGAATTCACCCCTGTGGTCGATGCATCACTTTCAGTAGAATCATCACTCTCATCAGAATCGTCACCGCTACTAGAATTTGAAGAGATGCCCAAGATCTGATAAGAGGAGAAATATGTTAGTATAAATATGAGGATATATAATGAAAATAAGATAAGGGAAAGGGGAAAACCTCATCTGCCAAAGTTTTTGAAGTAACAGCAGTAATTAATTCAGTTCCTTCCTTCAGCAGCCTTAGAGCCAGAAATTTTCAGCGCAACCTTCGATAATAAAAGAAAGCTTTGTAAGGAAAAAATAAAGGAAAAAGAAAAATAGGAGAGAGAATGGAAGAAACCTCATTATCTTGTTTTTCAGTATGAACAACAGATTTCTTTCTCTTCCAATGGCGTTCATTAGAGGTGCTACGACTTTCTGTAGAATGAGGGGAACTTTTCTTCCTTTTATGTACTGTAAGTTGTAAAACTTCATCATGCACCGGAGAAATATCCTGAACTTCTTGATTATCATCATCAAGGTCATTAATGATGTCCACTTCTTCCTCCAGAGGTTCTGAAACTAGGGTGGTCAAAGCCTTGATATGATCAGATAAGTAAGTTCCATGGACTTGTTTCCACCACTCCTTATATTCAGCAGTGGAGTAGTTTCTAGGAGCTGGGGTTGCACATGGAAAGTAAGATTCGGAGGTAGAGTTATACGAAGTGCAATGTCTCCAATGGTTGAATCCTTCTTCTAAAGATGCTTTCCGAAGGTTGGTTCTAATCATCTTGGGAACATCTTGTAGGAAGCCAAATTGACGAGCAAACCTGTGAGGGGAGTAAGGCTCCATCACGAAATGACTACCCTGCCGCAAAGTGAGATAGCTAGTACGGATAGCCACCAGATGAGCCCAATTATCCCATTTCTTATTTCCATCATCCGTGTAGTGGATTGCTTTGTCTTTTGAAAAAATATTGCAAGTCCATAAGGCATTATCAGCTGTGTGGATTCGTTTGCGAGCATCTTCAGCATCGAAGTATCTTGCTCCCTGCTCTCCAGAGTATGTCACCATTCGAGGGTATGCTATCTTACTTCCAACCGGAAAATGAGTTTTTAAGTAGTGAGCCAGCCAAGCATGAACGAAATGGACCGGAAAGGTTGATTTAATTTAAGATAAACTCGTTGAGTTCGAAATCGTATTCAAGCTATGGTAAATGTTTGCCAAAACTGGAATAGCAAGACTCACTTTTTTTCCTGCAGCCATTAAGCTTGCCACTTTAAAGGTGCTTGGTCGTATCAAGCCTACCTCGCCACCCGGAAGTGCAAACGCACAAAGCCAGCAAGCTATGTAAGCGGCTAGATAGGTCTCTTCTTGATCAGTTTGAGAAATGCCCAACTTTTTAAATTGATCTATCTCAGCAGACGTCCATGGTTGGTGACTTGAAATAACGCCAGTCGGGTTATAAGTTTTTTTAGGCCGAGAAGTCGTCTTTCTTTCAGCACGTGTAGGAGGTTCAAGGTATGTTATAGCCTTTTTAGACCAAAAATCTACCCACTGGTCAATGGTTACATTTCTTCTGTTAGCACCCTTGCAAAGTACGTGATAGGCGCCAAGTAAGGATCTACAGCTGCGCGGGATACATAAACCATCCTTCGTGGAAAGTAATTCTTCTGCACAGGGCACAATTTCATCATACACATAACCCGCTATGGGTAGTCCCATCAAGTTGTATAGGTCCCATAAAGAAAGTGACATCTCTCCGAATTTGGTAAGTAAAGTGTTGGTGGAAGAACACCAAGCTTCACAGAAGGCCTTCATGATTTCACAGCTGCAATCATAGGTAAAGAGGGATGCAAAGACAGCATCATAAAGCTTTGTATTTCGAAGAGTGGATCCGCATCGGCTTAAAATATCTTCAGTCCATTCCCAGTAACCCTTGATGTAGTGGGAGTCTCCAAGAAACTTGATAGGTTCCCCCCAGGATGCTTTTCCTTTTGCAATGCGGCGTCCCAAAGAGGGTAAAGGTGCTGAATAGATTTCTGGCTCAATGTCAGCTCCCTTCAAGGTCCAACTTATGTTATTTTTACTTGAAGAAGATTCATGAGACCAACATGCCAAGAAAAATTCATTCTTGCTTCTTGGAGGTGTTGGCAATTGGATCGTGCGGATCAACGTGATCATTAGGATAAACAGTTAAACAAAACAGCGGAAGCATAATTAAACCGTTTACCGTACTTCTGGGTTGGTGTAGAGGATGAACTGCAGAGAACTACCTCTGATCTTCTACTGTATGTCCCAAGTGTGATCCTGCTGTTGTGTGGGCAACAGTCTGCAGGATCTCTCAATCTGCTTCTCTTCCCTTCTCTCACCAAAAGAGGCGCAGGAATAATCTTAGGGTTCCAGGAAGCTAAGTTCACTTATATATTGGGCTACAGCAGGGACCAGGAGGAGAAATTGGGCTGGGCCTCAATTGAATTTAATTAACCAAGCTTAGCCCAAAGCTTTTAATTAAATCCAATAATAATAATATAGTCCACTAAAATATTATTACTGCACTACTCGTCCAATCCCAAAATTATGTTCTGGGCTCCTTCTTATTATAAGCCCGATAGTCTCCCCATGTTTAAGATATTCAATGTCCATTAATTAATTAAGTTACTGACAACTCAAATTAATTAATATCTCATCCGAGAGTAGTACCACTCAACCTTATTATCATGCCGGAAATTAATCCACTTGCAAGATTTACATGATAAACCTTATGAGCTCCTCAAAGGGACATCATCAACCTATGACGGACATGGATTCCTTCTACAATCAACAGCACACCATAGATACAGCACTACTCCCAACTCACCGAGTTTGTTGATTTAATACTTATAAATCTCACCCATTGATGAATCAAAGAAATACATACTGCCCTACGTGTCGAGGTTATTGTATAGGGATTAAGAGCACGAACTTCCATAATAACAGAGATCAAGTTCTTCTATAAGTCAGTATAAGTCGAACGATCTCCGGCGGTCCTGCTCAATACACACAAGTGCACTAATGTGATTCTATAGCCAAGACAAGCTAATACCAAACCACATTACAACCATACCGATAGAGAGTCCCCATCTATCTCAGTTGTGAGCATCTGTTTATACTTTATAAGGAAACCGATAATATGATCTTCCGCGTGTTGTCGCACAACATATTATCTACAGTATAAAGTAATTGGACTATTGCATCATGCATATAAAATAAATTATAAGATGTAATCATTTGATCAATGATTCTCATTTCAATTATTGTTATGACATTGTTCATACTAAAGCTAGACTTTTAGTATACAATCCAACAATCTCCCACTTATACTAAAAGACTATGCTGTCATGTCTTCTGCCATACATCTGATTCCTACTCCCACTACACGACCATTAAAAGCTCTCGCCTTAAGGTCCTTGTAAATGGTTTACTAGGTCATCATCCGATGCAATCTAGGCGACAACAACCTTCGCCTCATCATACGATTTCTCTTAACAGGTGGTACTCGCGCTCCATGTGTTTAATAGCCTTATGGACTTGTGATTTCTTCAAGTTTGCAACTGCACCAATATCATCAATGTAAATTGTGATTACCTTGGGCAAACTTAGAAACACTTCAAAGTCCATCATGAAGTCTCTAGAGTCATATAGATACTTTGGCTGCCTCATAGGCTCCAATTCATCATCTTTCCATGATGGAGTCCGGAGTCTGAAATATATTTCTATATAACACTCCTCCACATTATGACTCTACTTCCTAAAATTAAACACATAACCTTTGAGGAGAATTTACTGCCGTCCAATCTGACTAAAAAATCTGAATCTACATAATCCACAAGAAGCAGTGAATCTGTTTAGTAAAACCACATATAATTTCCAGTCCTTCTCAGGCACTTTATATATGTCTTACTACAGTTCATCATTCTTGTTCCGGGTTACGTTGATACCTTCTGTTCATGCGTTCAGCAACACAGATGTCCAACTTCGTTCATAGCATTCTTTAGATTAAGCTTCCTTATTCGCCGAAGCATAAGGAACCGCTTTCATCTACTTTATCTTCTTCTTGTGTCTCAAAGATGCATTCACTTAGATAAATTTACATGCTAAACGAGTATGGACTGTATCATTTTATGAAACTTGAGATAAGCATAACATCCTTTCTTGTGATCCGTATTACCGTGATCAAAAGGATGTATTTTGCCTTTCTTAAGTCCTTCATCTTTACCGCTTTATAAACCGTACCCATACGCCCGATAATACTCTTTCATTGTCTCCAATGAGCAAGATACTATCTACGTATAGTACAAGAAACACCACTATGTTTCCGTCACTCTTTACAACACACAAGACTCATCCGCTCATTGATTTAAATCCATGCCACTGGATTACCTAATCAAAACAGATGCTTCACGATCTTAAAGCTTGCTTTAGTCCATCGCTGGACAATTTTAAGCTTACTATCAAAATGCTATTAGTACTTTGCAATGAATTACTCTGGTTGCTTCACATAGATGTTTTCCTCAAGACATCCAATCAGGAAAGCTGTCTTGACATCTATTTGCTGTTTTTCATAATTCAATATGAGCAGCAATAAATAAAAGAATTTGGATCAATTTAAGCATAGCTACCAGCGAATATGTTCCTTCATAATCGAACCATTTCTTTCTGAGTACACCTTTTCGCAACAAGCTTTGCTTCCAAGGTTTTCACCTTTCTGTATGATCCTCTTTTATTTCCTATGATCACTTGCAATGGCTTTTACACCATTTTAGTGATCGTTCAAGCTCCAGACTTAATTTAGAATCCATTGATTCTATTTCATCATTCATTGCATCTTGCTAAGATTCCGCATTTTCATCTTGTAGTGCTATGTCGTATCCTTGGGATAATACCATGTTTACTAGGGATCAAGTCTCACGACTCTCCCAAAACATATATTTATGGGTTGTCATACAACCCTCCCACTACGACAAGGCACTACATGTAATTGTGTATCAGACGTGACACGCGTTGCAGTTTACCTTGTGGTATATCCTCTTATACACTTGGTACTTATACTTAGTGTTTTCCTCTCACTTCCTTTAGAACAACTTATACATGGGCTTGTGATTTATTACATAGTCCTTTTCCAAAAAATCTAGTGTTTGTGTTGACAATCACCCTTCGATCTTTTGGACTAAATAAATCACTCTCCATTTTTCTAGGATATCCCATATACAGACAAATGTTTCACGAATTACTGTATCTAGGGTATATCCATAAAATGAATTTAATTATTCCAAATAATTCATCATCTATCTAATCATAACCATAAGAGACTTATCCCTTCTACTCACCACACCATTCAGCTGGGGCATACTCGGTGTAGTCAACTTGAGATTTAATCTCAACTTCTGATCAATAGCTCCTAACTATCCCAAGAGGTATTCGCCATCATGACTGAATCGTAATGACTTAATATATTTTCCATGACGCTTCACTGTACCAGCCTTACAATTCTTTAATTAATCAAAGAACTTAGACATGCAGTGCATCATATAAATATATTGGTTTCTAGAATAATCTTTGAATATTCATAACCTCCTCTCGTCTGGATAATATTAGGTTCGCTTGAATCAGAATGAACTAATTCCAACATATATATCTTTGGCTCTACACCCCACAGCCTTGAAAAGACAGTTAATCATTTTTACTTCCAAGCAAGACTCGCAAGTCCGATAGTTTCCACTTCTGATAAACCTTACGGTCTATCGGCTATCAACTTTTGAATCCTACTTAAGTAAAATGAATTAGTCATAGACGCCAAATGTATGTTTAGTTCATTTCCGAAGGTTCCTTTCTCTTACTAATATTAGAAGATGCATTATTTAATTACTATTTATTGCATCTGTGGGATATACATGATTCAAGAGTATACTTTTTATCCACCAACATATTTTAACGGATTATAGCTTCATTCCTCATTACTATGACCATGTCATTTAAATGAAATGAAGTATCCATCCGTTAATGCATAGAAACCGAAATAAAATTCTTTCTATGAAACGTACGTAAAGATAATTTCTCATAATTAATCGTTTATTCTTATCATGAGATAAATAAACAACTCCCACTGCAATAGCCATTACCTTTGTAGTTTTACCCATATTATTAACTATCTTATCCTTACTCAGTGATAAACATTTAGTGATTCCAGTATCTACATACTTCGTATCAGTAGATGCCATTACTAATCATGTTCAAACCATTAGTAAATAAGATATTAAATTTGTTCACATCATGATGAAAAATGGCTTTCTTTTGCCACATGTTTTGTTAGAAGTTTCCCACCATATACAATCTCTCGTATTTCAGGTAGAACTTGCTCAAAACATCCAGGCAAATTGTGAAGAATAAATTGATTTAGGTTTCCCTTTCAATTTCTATTCCAAGCTTTTCCAATTCATTCATCAATTGAACCATGATCTTCTGCCTTTTAATTTACTCAAGTATCCGAAGAGTTACATGAGACCATCATATTTCTATGAACCTCACATCTCTTCACTAGAGACTTTAATAGGCATCATGAGACGTCCTTTGTGAGAATACACATGTATTTTCTTAAGCAGTAATTATCAAAACCAAGATTCTTTCTAATCATTTAATATGGACAAGTAAATGTAATGTCTTTTAGTTAACAATTAGTGAAATAAAACCATTCGAAATTCAGAGAATCACAAATAAATATTCTGATCAAATCTTCGAATTTTATCCTTTTATATTGATTCCCTCAAAACAATATAAAATTAAAATTCACCGACATCTCAAGCACCGTGAGTCTGCAAGCCACGTTAGGGTGGACGTTTACAAACCCGAACATTTACAAGAGAAGGTTTTACCCATTAATTTCATTTGTCAACCTAACTTTATGACAAAATAATTAATAGTCGGTTTCTCTTTAGCCATGTAAATAATAGCAGTGACTCCGTTGGGGAGGATGCTAATTATTCACATCTAAGTGTACACCATTATTTGATCCCAAGTCCGCTTCCCAAGCTTGTGTGCCTTACTGTTGGAGAAGTACACACGCGCTCAGATAACTTTCTACAACCATCAATTATATAAGTTTGTACTAGTGAACCGCATATAAGCTCATCCGTTAGGGAGGAAGGCACTATAGCCAACGCGCAAGTCCATATGCATCACATTACAAACAATAATTCTTTAAAGAAGTTTGTACCAGTGATCCGTGAATAAACTCATCCGTTAGGGAGGAAGGCTCTATTGCCAACGCGCAAGTTTACTCACATCACTTACAAACCAATAATGGAGGCCGCGGGAATTGATTACCAATCCCCTCTCCCACTTAGTTATTTAACACCGAGGGTTTTTAACATGCATATAATATTCCAGAATAAAATATACAACTAAGACATGCTTCTATTAACAGTAATTTAAATAAATAAATCACATAGAACATGCCTTTCACATATACAACAATAATTGACAATTAAATCAATTAATCAGTTATATAACATTAATTAATTGCATAATCAGTGGATCAATTAAATGGGCCCTAGAGCATCAAATAAACACAAAATGAGCAGCAGATTAATTAATTAATCATACTCATTATCTATGGCCCATAATCTTAGCCCAAAACTAAATTAATTCCACTAAGCCCACTAGCACAAAATTAGTCCATTAATAAAATTAATTTTTTTATGCTTGGCCCATTACTCACAATTAATTAAATTAATTAGTCCAGCAGCCCATTTCCATTTTAATTAAATTTGGGCCAACAGCCCAAAACCAAATTAAAATTGAGCAGCATCTAATATAATTACTGAATTGGGCCCTTTAATCATCAGCCCAAATACTCCTTAATTAAAATAGGGCCCTGCAGCCCAATTAAAATGAAATTGGGCCCTAAACAAAACAGGCCCAAAACATCAAACAGGTGCCCTAATTTCAGCCGCCGCCAAGCAAACTCCCAGCCTGCTCTGGCGCTGCCGGTCGCCTCTGCCGCCGGCGGCCGCGCCAGCATCCGCCGCCACCCGCTGAGTCGCCACCCTCGCTGCCAGCTCCGCCAGAGCCGCCTCCAATCGCCGCACGCCGCCGCTCGAGGACTATGGATGATCTGCCTAAGCCGGCAACTGCATACCACCGGTGCCGTCTCCTAACCAAGGAGACCCGCTCAGAAACAGCAATAGGCTCGCCCAGAACAAGTATCAGACGCGGCCGGAATGCCACTGACAGAAACGAGCGCCGCGACTGGAAACCGCATCGGTGGCTCTCAATCCAGGCGCCGCCTCTAGCATGGATCTGTCGATGTCAATCGAGATCGTCGCCGTCTCCAATTGGACTTACTATCGCGCTGCCGGATCTCCTCAGACTCGACTGGAATCTGCAAGTCGAACCTCCTGAAATCCGCCCAGAAGCAGTCTGACGATGCCGCTCATCCGCCGATGGTCAGATCGCCCCGACCTGCTTGGCGCTTCATCGATCGGAGTCAACGAGGTGACTCGCTACCTTCAACTCGGCATGCCATCCTCTTCGTTCAGTCACGCCGCCGGATGTTCACCCATCTGACTGTCTCGCGTACTTCTTCCCACCTCTGGTCGTTCGATTTTCACCAGGCGGTTAACGCCAATAATGCCATCAACGTTTCCATTCATCGCCGAGGCACGATGCCTATCATCGTCTTCCAGCCGGATGGGTGATGCGTGTGTGTGATATAACGTGTACAACAATAAAGACACATCGATTCAAGGCAATACAAGTATTGGGTTATCATAGATAATAAACGAACCCAAAAACACATGCTCATTACCAATCGATAAAATTGCAGATTATATCATATAAACACACATCCCTACATACATGCTTATAATTCAACAATAAACACATGTATGGATCGAACCCTACCTAAAGTCTCACGTTTCACCACGAAACCATCGCTCTGATACCAATTGTTGGCAATTGGATCGTGCGGAATAACGTGATCATTAGGATAAACAGTTAAACAAAACAGCGGAAGCATAATTAAACCGTTTACCGTACTTCTGGGTTGGTGTAGAGGATGAACTGCAGAGAACTACCTCTGATCTTCTACTGTATGTCCCAAGTGTGATCCTGCTGTTGTGTGGGCAACAGTCTGCAGGATCTCTCAATCTGCTTCTCTTCCCTTCTCTCACCAAAAGAGGCGCAGGAATAATCTTAGGGTTCCAGGAAGCTGAGTTCACTTATATATTGGGCTACAGCAGGGACCAGGAGGAGAAATTGGGCTGGGCCTCAATTGAATTTAATTAACCAAGCTTAGCCCAAAGTTTTTAATTAAATCCAATAATAATATAGTTCACTAAAATATTATTACTGCACTACCCGTCCAATCCCAAAATTATGTTCTGGGCTCCTTCTTATTATAAGCCCGATAGTCTCCCCATGTTTAAGATATTCAATGTCCATTAATTAATTAAGTTACTGACAACTCAAATTAATTAATATCTCATCCGAGAGTAGTACCACTAAACCTTATTATCATGCCGGAAATTAATCCACTTGCAAGATTTACATGATAAACCTTATGAGCTCCTCAAGGGGACATCATCAACCTATGACGGACATGGATTCCTTCTACAATCAACAGCACACCATAGATACATCACTACTTCCCAACTCACCGAGTTTGTCGATTTAATACTTATAAATCTCACCCATTGATGAATCAAAGAAATACATACTGCCCTACGTGTCGAGGTTATTGTATAGGGATTAAGAGCACGAACTTCCATAATAACAGAGATCAAGTTCTTCTATAAGTCAGTATAAGTCGAACGATCTCCGGCGGTCCTGCTCAATACACACAAGTGCACTAATGTGATTCTATAGCCAAGACAAGCTAATACCAAACCACACTACAACCATACCGATAGAGAGTCCCCGTCTATCTCAGTTGTGAGCATCTGTTTATACTTTATAAGGAAACCGATAATATGATCTTCCGCGTGTTGTCGCACAACATATTATCTACAGTATAAAGTAATTGGACTATTGCATCATGCATATAAAATAAATTATAAGATGTAATCATTTGATCAATGATTCTCATTTCAAATATTGTTATGACATTGTTCATACTAAAGCTAGACTTTTAGTATACAATCCAACAGGAGGGACATAAGCACAGTTCCCTAGCAAAGATTGCCCAGGTAAAAGACGAGTTCCTTGTGGTAAAGGTTGATGTGCATCTTCAAGAATAACTAAGTAGCTTACGCCGGACTTTCCCGTTACAGTTTTGAAGAAAACCATGCTGAGAAGTGGATAGGCTGCAAAACAAATGAACGATTAATTAAAAAGACTCAAAATAAATTCAGGGGGGCAATTAATTATTTAAGGTCATAATTATAAAGCATTGTAGCCTTAAACATTGGAGCCAAGTTAATAAAATTAATTAACACATATGCTTAGTTAATTTAAATTTGTCATGTATATAGGCACAAATCAATTAATGGGCTAATTAAGGAAAGGTGGAATCAATATTGAAGCCCAAATCAACATAGAATTAAAGAAGCCCAAGTATGAAGCCCAAATCAAAGCAAAATTGGGCTTGGGCCATGTGATGGTCAAAATTGACTTGAAAGTCAAAATTGAGGGCTTGGTGGTAGTTTTTCTTCTCAAAATTCAGCCTGCAGCACGACTCCCTTCATCACCGTGCGCGACTCGCCTCGCCTCTCCAAGCTGCCCAGCTGCTGCCGACGGGATCGCCGCCCGCCACGCCTCGCCTCGTCTTTCCAAGCTGCCAACGACCACCGCCCAGCTGCTGCCGAGACCCGCTGCCGCCGTTCGTCAGCCCCACCGTCGCTGCTGGAGGTCTCGATCACCACCACTCGCCCGAGCCCATCAGCCACCGGTTCCGGATCACCGCGCCGACGCTCGCGCTGCCGCCGCCGTTGCAGATCGCTGTTCAGCCGCTCTCATAATTCGCAGCACCTCGACTAGCCATCGCCGGAAGTCCACGCGACCACCGCCGCTGGAGATCGCTGCCGAAGCCGCCACTGTCGCATTCCAGCTCCACAAACCCTTGTCTTCGCCTGCCAGCCGCAAGCCGTCACCTGCCGCTGCTCTCAGAACCCACCGTTGACCGTTGACGCCACACCATCCCGTAGTTCAGACTGAAGCTTTCTATGGTCACCACGATAGCAGCCTGCAAGCTCCAGCTACTGCCGCTCTCGCCAGCCACGCCACCGCCGGCATCAGATCAGTCACCACACGCAGCCAAGGTCGTGGGTTGTTGCTTTGTCGCCAAAGCATCGACAGAGATGTGAGCCCAATAAGCAACCACCATGGGTGGTCCGCCATTGACTACTCTCTATCCCAACGTTATCGGAGATGTGAGCCCAATAAGCAATTACCATGGGTAATCTACCATTGACTGCTCTTCACCTCACGGGGTGAGCCCGACAAGCAACCACCATGGGTGGTCCGCCGTCGACTGCTCTCCACCTTGACGATGTTGGTTTGACTCCATGGAGGCTCGTTAACAATGTCTTCGAGGAAAGAGAATAACGAGGTAGGTAGGAGGATCATAAAAATACAGGTTGGTATAAAAAGTTGTTTAAACTTTGGGATGGGCATAAGAAATCCGTAAAGAAAGAGCGTACATGATGTTAGATTGATTGTTGGATGAAGAAGTAAAAAAATCATACAGCAGCAAGAGAAAAGAAAGAAAGGAAGAAGGAAAAGAATAAGAAAAGAAAAGATAATGTGAGAGAAGAGAATTGTTACCTTGGTAGTTGATGAAAGCAGTAGCAGGAGTTCCTCTTGCAGTAGCCTTGAAACTAAGAAGAGAATCTGCAAAGAAGGATAGTGTTGTTAGTCAAAACTTTGAAGTGAAAAAGTAGAAACGGGAGTTGTTCTTATATAGTCTTGGGTAAAATTTGGATAACTTCTGTGAATATTAGATAAATATTTGTATTTATCTTCAAAATAATGTGAAGTTATTTCTTGGGGGCTAAGAATTGAGTTAATAAAGATTTGTGGATATTTGAATTTCAGCTCTATGAGATATATCTTGCAGCTGCATTATCTACTAAATTTTGAGGTTCGTTTGCTTATTGGGCCAGAAACAGTAGAATAAAAAAAAAACTCAATGAAAATAATGGGTCGAAAGAGACTCCAAAGCATATGTAAATATTGTTGCAATTTGTCCACTTCAATAATAAGCTTCCGTGAACAAAATGCAAGGGGGCATTTGTAGGCAATTAAATTTTATTGCCTAAATAAGTAAAAATGCAAAGGAAAATATATTAAATATTGATTAAATATTTATTTATTATGGAATTTAAATAAATTAATTCCTAAGATAGATAAATAAATAATTGATAATTGATATAGTTATTTGAGCCCAAATCCAAGTCAAATGGGCTTAGTTCAAGTCAAATGGGCTTAGTTCAAGTCAAATGGGCTTAATCCAAGTTATATGGGCTCAATTCGAGTCAAGTGGGTCCGATTCAAGTCAACGAGCCCAACAAATCAAGTCCAGCAGGCCTAATTAAATTAATTAGGCCCAGGTTAAATCCTACGGGTTTAATTAAATTAAATAGGCCCGTATCCAGTCCAGCAGGCTTAAAGCCCAATATATCTTTTGAAGGAGAAAATATCTCTGAAGTAGTTATTTTCTCTACCTATAAATAAGGACATTCAGTCCTCATTCCAAACATTCTGAAAATCCTGAAAGCCTGGAAAGCTCTGAAGGAACTTGGAATCTCTACGAAGATCAAAGTCATTCTTCGAAGATCAATCTAGAACATCATTAAATCTGAGATCAAGGTGCGGAGCCCCTCAGATTCATCGTTTCTTCAAGTCAAGTTCATCCAGCAATATTCGTGAAGTCAACAGTGTTCTACCAAATTGAACGGCGTTCTTCACAGTAAATCTTCAAGTCAACGGTTGATCCAAACAAAGGCTCGACGCCTCTGGATAAACGTTTTTAAAGCTTCAAGTCAAATCCGAGCTCGGACAAGCTTCATCCGAAGATCCAGCTCCGAAAGTTGATAGAGTCAAGAAGTCAACTCAAGAGAGGAATCAGAGGATAGCTAGAGACTGTCTACTCATATCTCAAGTTCAATCCATCTTGGATTATCATTGTAATATCTTTTGTGTTTATTATTTTAATAAATACAATATTTATTGTTACAATCATTGTTATAATTTCGATATGAATTGGTAATTTTCGATAAAAGAAGGTGTTTCCATATTTCGATATGAAACGATATTGATCTATAATATATCAAAATTTCGGTATACCGAAACTCTCAGTACGGTATCGATATGATTTTTTCAATACCGATAATTTCGGTACGGTATATGGTATGAGCCGATATTTTTGGTATGGTATTGTATGCCACCCCTAATTTTACCCATTGGTAACAACCATAGGTACAACGTGGGTTTCCTGTGGAGCTAAGGAAGAATCAACAAAATCAGCATCTTCATCTACCAATGCCCTGAATGTGTTTGAGATCGGCACCGGCGGAGATGAGATGTATGAAGTCAGAACGTTGACAACCGCGTTTATGGCTTCAAGATTATCGGGCTGAAGATCCGCAAGCATGGGTGAGACAGGGGCATCAACGTGACCATTATGTTCAAGAGAAACAATCCCATTGGAGGTGAGAACATCCTCCCTAGCTACCTGCTGCTGGGTAGCAGGCTGAGCCAAGGGAGTGTGAGTTGCAGGAAGAACGTGCATATCAGTCTCTCCAGAATTCACAAAGTCCATAACTGAAAAAGTAAAAGCGTCGGAGCCGATTAGTTTTTATTTTTTTTTGGGCTTGAGGAGCCAATATTATGCACAGGATCATCGGGAGCATCTGCAATCACATGCGGCGTATCTGCCTTCTTATGAGCCTTCTGTTTCTTGTACAATCAGCCTCAATGTGGCCCAATGTGTGGCATGAGCCACAAAAATTAGGCAGGTTTTCGAAGCCAAGGGAGATACCCAAAGACTGCTGAGCTATGTCTAGATTTAAGTGATCAATCAAGGCATGTTGCAAGTCGACATCAACCAAGACACGAGCGTAATGACCCAAAGAACCATTGAGAGCCCTGTTGTCCACACGAACTGGAAATCCAACGGCTGTTGCGATGGACATGATAATTGTCTCCATCCATAACGCGAAAGGTAGTTCATAGATACGTATTCAAACGGTGACCATGGAAGACTTTGAAACCAGGAGCCCATTTTTGTACTCTAATTTTTCCAGCAATGAATTTAAAGATACGAGTGTGAAATAGCGAAGCCCTCTTACTGGATCATCAATCAACCGATTGAAAAATCTCCTTCCAAGGGGATTACACAAATAGCTGATAGATTCCACCAATTTTGCAATTCTAGCGCCAATTCAGAATTCAAAATCGGTTTGTGTCCATGGTTCAGTAAGACTCATATGGTGAGGAACGGGGCACAAGCTTGAACTAATAAGAAGAATCAACAGGGATGGAAATAGCCTCACCCGATTGAGAGCAATCAGATTTGGCTCAGAGTGATCTCGCGTTGAATCTAGGAGAGCTTTCAGCGAGTCCGACTTGGGGAAGAGCTGCCGCCTCCACACACCGCTTCCCTAAAACTGGGGAGGGGGAGGACGCAGCCGCCCTGTTGGGGGACAGAGCTTAAAGCTCGTCTGGTGGAGGAGTCCGCAACCAGCACAGTAGGATCGTCGATTCGGCGAGATGCAGGCGCCGATTTTGGAGAAGGTCTAGCAGCAACACCATCAGGATGACTATTAGAAGCCTTCGGATCTGAGAGTGCAGGGGTGGTCTCAGACTTCAGTTGAGCCGACGAAGGTAGGAATGGGATGTGGTGCGCTCCAAAGTAGGAGGAAGATCTCTAAGGGAAGGTTCATCGAGTGGATACCCCCGTGAGATGCGAACAGGAGCAGATTTGTTAGAAGATGGGGGAGACCCACCACAACCTGCTTGCTTGAAATTCGCCGATAGGGAACAGCATCGCTATATCTGGCATAAAGAGCAGGAGTAAAGGTGATCTTAGGCGATTGAGCACATGGGGTAGAAGATGCCGATTTGATGGACGATGCTAGGTTGTGAGTCGAGGCACTAGGCTGTCTCGGTAAATAGAAAAAACAGATCTAACCCGCTAGAAATGGGCAACGGATAAGCCGACAAGGCGTTTGTGTCTGGGAAACATCCCGACAGTTGCGCGGATGATGAAGAAACAATCGTCAGCAGGAGTGAAGCTATGGTTGATGAAGAAATAGTCGCCGGTGGGAGTTGAGCCGTGAACGACGAAGGTGGAAGAGACTCAGACTGAGATTTGGGTTGCGATGCCAAACCCACCTGATTTGGAGCAATAATTGAGCACTTCTCAATTTGAGTATTCAAATTTCCGTGAAAACATGGGTATTTAGAGCACAAAATATCATAATCCTTATGGGTAAAATATAGTGGATCCATTGGGAAACCAAAAGAGATTAAGGTTTAGAGAGGAGGAAAAAAATTTTTAGAGAGAGAAACATTATTAAAATCAAATGTGCTAAAAAAGGAAATAGGAAATTGGGCGGGAATTTTTTTTTTCTAATTTTGACCAATACATTTTGCTTTTATGTAAATAGAGATAGATGGATTTTCCAATCCAGAATTGAAAAATGGATAAACTATCAATTTAAGATCTAGATTATTTTTCTATTAATTAGGGGCTTGAATTATATAAAATTATTAATTCAGGGTCTGAATTAATAAAATATGAAACAATGTGTGATAATTTCAGGTCCTGAATTGATAGTTTTATATAATTCAGGCCCCTAATCAATAAAAAAATAATGTATGCCCCAAATTGATAGTTTATCCATTTTTCAGGTCTTGAATCGATAAAACTTCATAATTTTTAGAATTACAATTTCTATTATATAACAATATGTATGTTGACAACTGGGTCAATCATACTCAATTTATTTTTATGACCCAGCATATATAATAAGATATTTTAGTCTAATTTCATTTCATTCCCCCATTTTCTCCTCACCCTCTTCTCCTCACCCCTCTCTTTAGCCATCTACCCTCTTCTTCAGCTCTCTCTCCTCTATGATTTCACGGTGTCCCTAGCCCTCTCTCTTCTTCATTTTCATGGAGGTCCTCCAAGTCACGTTCTTCATGAAGCAAGAAGTCCCCCCATAATGTGAGAATGACTAGCCTACGTCTGGTTGAACAAAAAGGAAAAGTTAAGATGCTACCTGTGCTTATGTACAATGTGTTATTTGGGTGCTAGGCTACATGTGTAATGGACATAATGCAAATGTAAGTGAGATGTGAGCCAAAACAACTTATTTCTCATTTAAAAGAACAAAGTCTTTACATCTTTCTTCTGCTTTTCAATATGCGTACGTGGGAAGTAAATGTTAGTTAGATTAGTTGATGATAGTAAAGGCTGTAATAAATTGTAGCAAGGCAACCGAAGGAGACATAGTTGATTCTAGCATCCTTGCGATATGCAAAATGGTGGAAATCAGATAAAGGGGTAAAAGAGTACACATGCTCAAGAGGTAGCTCGTGTTGTTTGTCTACGCGTTGTACATATGCACTCCTGCTTAGGATGATTTGGTACTTTGAGTCTCCCATAATTGGGGCATTTTCAGGTAATTCCTTGATTTTTGCATTGCCAAAATTGTATGTTGCGTATGTAGGAAATAAATCCATAGTTCCTAAAATTTTAAACTATATTACAATTAACCGAGATCTAAATCATAAAGCGAAAGTGTACCTAGATCTAATTAGTCTTCTACATGGAATACGAACTCAAAGATTTAGTGGTATTATGATCTTCCTTGACTAAACCTCCTTATTCCTTATGGGACCTTTGTAATCCATTCCGATGGGAAAAATAGAAAATTTTATGTGGTTTAGTATATTAGGGACTATAAATGGAGACTTTATATACTACTCAACTAGGTCACTCATAATCACCTAGTCATGTAGTATTTTGTATCTACTCAATTGGTCCATATCATTATTATTATAACTAGTGGACATTTTAACTTAATTAGATAACTTAATTAAGTTCATAAAAGAATTGAATAGCCAATATAAATACATAATAATATATTGCCCACAAATAAATTATATAGGAATTAAAAGTTTCCTAAGAATCTCCCACTTGGGCTATATATTCTTCCCAAATTAATTATATCAAGAATTCTATGTTGCGCAACTTTATACTATTTCTCTTCAGGATATACTTAATAATCTGGTTCATCTCATATATTAATATGGAATCACTGTGGTATTCACCACATTATAAATCATAGTTAAACCCCAACAATGACATATCAATATACTCAATGACATAGATCAAATATGGTGAGTAGCATGAAAATTACATACAATGTGATCAACACGATGTCTATTTCTAACTGTTCCAACTTTAATCTTTAGTGATATCAATTAATAATGCAAAATATTATAAAATAAAAATTTACTTAAGTGAATTCACAATGAATTCAAAACCATCAATTTTATGCAGAAAACTGAATTATCCAAATCAAAGTGTCTTTGAAAATTCTATAGAGCAATATATAGACTCCCACTAAATCAATGCATTCTAAAACTATATTACACCCACATGAGTAGCTAGCTCATAAAATTACTGGGTGTTAAATATATAATTGACGAATCCTCATTTAGAGTCTATCATAATATGCTCTACTAAAATTTTATCCATACAAAACAATTTCTCTAACAACCAAGAATGCTATGTCAATATGTTTGACTTATAAGTACTCTTCTCGTTAATACTTTACTGCGAACTAACTATCACAATAAACTTTTTGTGATAAAGCTTCGCATCCTTTATTTCATGTTTGGATGCCCCTTAATGTCCTACTAATTTTGTTATCATGGTTAATGAGATACAATTGTTTGTTTAACACTTTGTATATGTACAACTATCTTGACCAACAAAAGATGTAGCCTAAAGTGGATGTTATTGTTGGATTGTATACTAAAAGTCTAGCTTTAGTATGAACAATGTCATAACAATATTTGAAATGAGAATCATATGATCAAATGATTGCATCTTATAATTTATTTTATATGCATGATGCAATAGTCCATTTACTTTATACTGTAGATAATATGTTGTGCGACAACACGCGGAAGATCATATTATCGGTTTCCTTATAAAGTATAAACAGATGCTCACAACTGAGATAGACGGGGACTCTCTATCGGTATGGTTGTAGTGGTTCGGTATTAGCTTGTCTTGGCTATAGAATCACATTAGTGCACTCGTGTGTATTGAGTAGGATCGCCTGAGATCGTTCTTCTTATGCTGACTAGATAGTAGAACTAGATCTCTGTTATTATGGAAGTTCGTGCTCTTAATCCCTATACAATAACCTCGACACGTAGGGCAGTATGTATTTCTTTGATTCATCAATGGGTGAGATTTATATGTATTAAATCAACAAACTCGGTGAGTTGGGAAATAGTGCTGTATCTATGGTGTGCTGTTGATTGTAGAAGGAATCCATGTCCGACATAGTTTGATGATGTCCCCTTGAGGAGCTCATAAGATTTATCATGTAAATCTTGCAAGTGGATTAATTTCCGGCATGATAATAAGGTTGAGTGGTACTACTCTCGAATGAGATATTAATTAATTTGAGTTGTCAGTAACTTAATTAATTAATGGGCATTGTATATCTTAAACATGGGGAGACTTCGGGCTCATAATAAGAAGGAGCCCAAAACGTAATTTTGGGTTGGAGTGGGTAGTGCAGTAATAATAATTTAGTGGACTTTATTATTATTATTGGGTTAAATATAAGCTTTGGGCTAAGCTTGGATATTTAATCTAATGGAGGCCCAACTCCAATTCTCCTCCTGATCCCTGCTGTAGCCCAGTATATATAAGTGAACTCAGCTTCTTGGAACCCTAAGTTTTCCTGCGCCTCTTTTGGTGAGACAAGGGAAGAAACAGATTGAGAGATCCTGCAGACTGTTGCCCACACAATAGCAGGATCACACTTGGGACATACAGTAGAAGATCAGAGGTAGTTCTCTACAGATCATCCTCTACACCAACCCAGAAGTACGGTAAATAATTTTAATTGCTTCCGCTGTTATCGTTTATATGAATTCCTAACGAATCACGTTGAACCGCACGATCCAATTGGCAACAATTGGTATCAGAGCATTGGTTTCACGGTGAAACGTGAACCGAGAGGTTTGGGTTATTGTGATTATATGATTATTTGACATGATTTGGATATAATCACATGTTGTTGTGTTTTCTCGTGATTCTATTATCATCGAAAGAAAGCATGATATTAGGATTTTATATATGTGAATTATCCTAAATTCCTATGTGCTTTGTCTATGTTATTAGCGTGTTATATTGTTGATTGCACACACGATTGGACCAACACAACTGCTGCTGTGCGATATTATATGGAAATACGAGCGATATTGTTGGGCAATACGATCGATCACATACACACTTACACCATGAACGACAAAGGAGGAAGAGAGTTGCGATCATGGGCCTGAGATTAAAACTCAGGCACACAAACACGGTTGATCCTACTGGACTAGTCGGTGGATGAATGGCTGGTGAATTAGCCAACCACTGATTGTAAGCGGCGCCGTAGGAAGAAAGGGACGCTGTGTTTTCAGGCAAAGAATGGCTTCATAAGCATGACTCTTATCGCGAACCATCAAGGCTGACAGTTGAAGGCTGGTGATTGTCGCTGGAAAGAGTGAGTATTGGCGATGCTTTGGCACTGATGTCTCGAAACTGTGGCTGATCTATGGAAGACGGATGGCGACGGGCGAGGCGATAGCGGCAGGCGTGGTCTGCTGGATCAAATCGTCAACAACGGAGAGGATGAATCCGGGTGTGATTCACCGGTAGAGTTGCTGGCGGTATTTCGAGCGGCACCGCATCGCTTCGAGAGAGTCAGTCCCTTTTTCGGTTGAGTCGCTGCTTGCTTCCGGCAGGTCGATGTTCACAGGCCTACAACTATTTACAAAGGGGACTGCTGCTTCTGTCAATTAGCCCTGGAACAAGCAGGGCAGTCGTCGGCAGCAGCGCGTTTTCGGTCGGCTGTGAGCGCGGCTTCCGGCAGTTGCGCCGGTGATAGTTGGCATGTGCGAGCAGAAGCCGAGTGCTGCTTGCAGCTGGAAGGACGAAGGTAGCTGTGGCAACTACAGTCGGTGGCTGGAAGAACCAGCATCGGGAGCAGCTGCCCATGAAAGCGGCGCTGTAGATCGGTTGGGCAGTTTGCGGCTGGTGGTGGTGAGGGCAGAATGCGGCTGTTTTTTTTAGGGCATCAGTTGGGTATGGGCTCCCTGGGCCTTATTTTAATTGATATTCGGCTGATGGGCTCTATTCCATTTATTTGGTTTTGGGCCTGCTGGGTTGGTTTTTATTAATTCAGCTGTTTTAGGCCCAATTTTTAATTAAAATAGTTTTGGGCTGCTGGGCCTTAATCGCTGCATCCTTTTAATTAATTGTGGGATTGATGTTGGGCCAAGGTTAAATATTGGGCTAGACCTTCATGCAGAAATTGGTAGGGTAAATGGGCTGCTCATTTTATGCTAATGATGCTTGGGTTAGCTGGGCCTATTTAATTGATCCAACATTTTATGCAATTAATGATTGTTATATAACTGATTAATTGATTTAATTGTCAATTATTGTTGTATATGTGAAAGGCATGTCCTATGTGATTTATTTATTTAAATTGCTGTTAATAGAAGCATGTCTAAGTTGTATATTTTATTCTGGAATATTATATGCATGTTAAAAACTCTCGGTTTTAAATAACTAAGTGGGAGAGGGGATTGGTAAATTAATTCCCGCGGCCTCCATTATTGGTTTGTAAGTGATGTGAGTAAACTTGCGTGTTGGCAATAGGCCTTCCTCCCTAACGGATGAGTTTATTCACGGATCACTGGTACAAACTTCATTAAATAATTATTGTTTGTAATGTGGCGCATAAACTTGCGTGTTGGCAATAGGCCTTCCTCCCTAACGGATGAGTTTGTGTGCGGTTCACTAGTACAAACTAATAATAGATGATTGTAGGAAGCTATCCGAGCACGTGTGTACTTCTCCAACTGTAAGGCACACAAGCTCGCGCAGTGGACTTGAGATCAAATAATGGTGTACACTTAGGTGTAAATAATTAGTATCCTCCCCAACGGAGTCACTGCTATTATTTGCATGGCTAAAGAGGAACCGACTATTAATTATTTTGCCATAAAGTTAGGTTGACAAATGAAATTAATGGGTAAAACCTTCTCTTGTAAATGTTCAGGTTTGTAAACGTCCACACTAACGTGGCTTGCAGACTCACGGTACTTGAGATGTCGGTGAATTTTATTTTTATATTATTTTGAGGGAATCAATATAAAAGGATAAAATTCAAAGATTTGATCGGAATATTTATTTGTGATTCTCTGAATTTCGAATGATTTTATTTCACTAATTATTAACTAAAATAAATTATATTTACTTGTCCAAATTAGATGATTGGAAAAGAATCTTGGTTTTGAAAATTACTGCTTAAGAAAATACATGTGTATTCTCACAAAGGACGTCTCATGATGCCTATTAAAGTCTCTAGTGAAGAGATGAGAGGTTCATAGAAATATGATGATCTCATATAACTCTTCGGATACTAGAGTAAATTAAAAAGCATAAGATCATGGTTGAATTGATGAATGAATTTGAAGAGCTTGGAATAGAAATTGAAAGGGAAACCTAAATCAATTTATTCTTCACAATTTGCCTGGATGTTTTGTGCAAGTTCTACCTGAAATACGAAAGGTTGTATATGGTGGGAAACTTCTAACAAAACATGTGGCAAAAGAAAGCTAATTTTCATCATGATGTGAACAAATTTAATATCTTATTTACTAATGGTTTAAACATGATTAGTGATGGCATCTACTGATACGAAGTATGTAGATACTGGAATCACTAAATGTTTATCACTGAGTAAGGATAAGATTGTTAATAACATGGGTAAAACTACAAAGGTAGTGGCTATTGCAGTGGGAGTTGTTTATTTATCTCATGATAAGAATAAACGATTGATTATGAGAAATTATCTTTTCGTACGTTTCATAGAAAGAATTTAATTTCGGTTTCTATGCATTAACGGATGGACACTTCATTTCGTTTAAATGACATGGTCATAGCAATGAGGAATGAGGCTATAACCCGTTAAAGTACGTTGGTTGATAAAAAGTATACTCTTGAATCATGTACATCCCACAGATGCAATAAATAGTAATTAAATAATACATCTTCTAATATGAGTAAGAGAAAGGAACCTTCGGAGATGAACTAAACATACATTTGGCGTCTAAGACTAATTCATTTTACTTGAGTAGGATTCAAAAGTTGATAGCCGATAGACCGTAAGGTTTATCTGAAGTGGAAACTATCGGACTTGCAAGTCTTGCTTGGAAGTAAAAATGATTAACTGCCTTTTCAAGGCTGTGGGGTTTAGAGCCAAAGATATATATGTTGGAATTAGTTCATTCTGATTCAAGCGAACCTAACAATATCCAGGCGAGAGGTGGTTATGAATATTCAAAGATTATTCTGGAAATCGATATATTTATTTGATGCACTGCATGTCTAAGTTCTTGGATTAATTCAAGAATTGTAAGGCTGGTACAGTGAAGCGTCATGGAAAATATATCATATCATTACGATTCAATCGTGATGATGAAAACCTCTTAGGATAGTTAGGAACTAATAATCAGAAGTTGAGATTAAATCTCAAGTTGACTACACCGGGCATGCCCCAGCTGAATGGTGTGGTGGGTAGAAGGTATAAGGCTCTTATGGTTATGATTAGATAGATGATGAATTATTTGGAATAATTAAATTCATTTTATGGATATGCCCTAGAAACAGTAATTCGTAAAACATTTGTCTGTTTGTGGGACATCCTGGAAAAATGAGGTTGATTTATTTAGTCCAAAAGATCGAAGGGTGATTGTTAACACAAACACCAGTTTTTTGGAAAAGGACTATGTAATAAATCACAAGCCCATGTATAAGTTGTTCTAAAGGAAATGAGAGAAAAACACAAAGTATTAGTACCAAGTGTACAAGACGATATACCACAAGGTAAACTGCAAAGCGTGTCACGTCTGATACACAATTACATGTAGTGCCTTGTCGTAGTGGGAGGGTTGTTTGACAATCCATAAAATATATGTTTTGGGAGAGTCGTGAGACTTGATCCCTAATAAATATGGTATTGTCCCACGGATATGACGTAGCACTACAAGATTAAAATGCGGAATCTTAGTAAGTTGCAATGAATATTGAAATAGAATCTACGGATTCTATATTAAGTCTGGGAACTTGTATGACCACTAAATGGTGTAAAAGCTATTGCAAGTGGTCAATAGGAAATAAAAGAGGATCATACGGAAAGGTGAAATCCTTAGAAGCAAAGCTTGGTTCGATTATGAGGGAACATATTCGCTGGTAGCTATGCTTAAATTGATCCAGATTCTTTTATTTATTGCTGCTCATATTGAATTATGAGGAACAACAAATAGATGTAAAGACAACTTTTCTGAATGGAAGTCTTGAGGAAAACATCTGTGTGAAGAAACCAGAGTGATTCATTGCAAAGTACCAATAGCATTTTGATAGTAAGCTTAAAACTGTCCAGCGATGGACTAAAGCAAGCTTTGAGATCGTGAAGCATCTGTTTTGATTAGGTAATCCAGTGGCATGGATTTAAATCAATGAGCGGATGAATCTTGTGTGTTGTAAAGAGTGATGGAAACGTGGTGGTGTTTCTTGTACTATACGTAGATAGTATCTTGCTCATTGGAGACAATGAAAGAGTATTATCGGGCGTATGGGTATGGTTAATAAAGCGGTAGTGATGAAGGACTTAAGAAAGGCAAAATACATCCTTTTGATCACGGTAATACGGATCACAAGAAAGGATGTTATGCTTATCTCAAGTTTCATAAAATGATACAGTCCATACTCGTTTAGCATGTGAATTTGTCTAAGTGTTTGTGTCTTAAGATACAAAAAGAAGACAAAAAAGATGAAAGCGGTTCCTTATACTTCGTCGAATAAGGAAGCTTAATCTAAGGAATGCTATGAACGAAGTTGGATATCTGTTTTGCTGGATGCATGAACAGTGGGTATCAACGTAACCCAGAACAAGAATGATGAACTGTGATAAGACATTTATAAAGTGTCTGAGAAGGACTGAAAATTATATGTGTACTTACTGGACAGATTCACTGCTTCTTGTGGATTACATAGATTCAGTTTTTTTAATCAGATTGGACGGTAGTAAATTCTCCTCAAAGGTTATGTGTTTAATCTTAGGAAGTAGAGTCATAATGTGGAGGAGTGTTATATAGAAATATATTTCAGACTCCGGACTCCATCATGAAAAGATGATAAATTGGAGCCTATGAGGCAGCCAAAGTATCTATATGACTCTAGAGACTTCAAGATGGACTTTGAAGTGTTTCTAAGTTTGCACAAGGTAATCACAATTTACATTGATGATATTGGTGCAGTTACAAACTTGAAGAAATCACGAGTCCATAAGGCAATTAAACACATGGAGCGCGAGTACCACCTGTTACGAGAAATCGTATGATGAGGGAAAGGTTGTTGTTGCCTAGATTACATTGGATGATGACCTAGTAAATCCATTTACAAGGACCTTAAAGCGAGAGCTTTTAATGGTCGTGTAGTGGGAGTAGGAATCAGATGTATGGCAGAAGACATGACAGCATAGTCTTTTAGTATAAGTGGGAGATTGTTGGATTGTATACTAAAAGTCTAGCTTTAGTATGAACAATGTCATAACAATATTTGAAATGAGAATCATATGATCAAATGATTGCATCTTATAATTTATTTTATATGCATGATGCAATAGTCCATTTACTTTATACTGTAGATAATATATTGTGCGACAACACGCGGAAGATCATATTATCGGTTTCCTTATAAAGTATAAACAGATGCTCACAACTGAGATAGACGGGGACTCTCTATCGGTATGGTTGTAGTGTGGTTCGGTATTAGCTTGTCTTGGCTATAGAATCACATTAGTGCACTCGTGTGTATTGAGTAGGATCGCCTGAGATTGTTCTTCTTATACTGACTAGATAGTAGAACTTGATCTCTGTTATTATGGAAGTTCATGCTCTTAATCCCTATACAATAACCTCGACACGTAGGGCAGTATGTATTTCTTTGATTCATCAATGGGTGAGATTTATATGTATTAAATCAACAAACTTGGTGAGTTGGGAAATAGTGTTGTATCTATGGTGTGCTGTTGATTGTAGAAGGAATCCATGTCCGACATAGGTTGATGATATCCCCTTGAGGAGCTCATAAGGTTTATCATATAAATCTTGCAAGTGGATTAATTTCCGGCATGATAATAAGGTTGAGTGGTACTACTCTCGGATGAGATATTAATTAATTTGAGTTGTCAGTAACTTAATTAATTAATGGGCATTGTATATCTTAAACATGGGGAGACTTCGGGCTCATAATAAGAAGGAGCCCAAAACGTAATTTTGGGTTGGAGTGGGTAGTACAGTAATAATAATTTAGTGGACTTTATTATTATTATTGAGTTAAATATAAGCTTTGGGCTAAGCTTGGATATCTAATCCAATGGAGGCCCAACTCCAATTCTCCTCCTGATCCCTGCTGTAGCCCAGTATATATAAGTGAACTCAGCTTCTTGGAACCCTAAGTTTTCCTGCGCCTCTTTTGGTGAGACAAGGAAAGAAGCAGATTGAGAGATCCTGCAGACTGTTGCCCACACAACAGCAGGATCACACTTGGGACATACAGTAGAAGATCAGAGGTAGTTCTCTACAGATCATCCTCTACACCAACCCAGAAGTACGGTAAACAATTTTAATTGCTTCCGCTGTTATCGTTTATCTGAATTCCTAACGAATCACGTTGAACTGCACGATCCAATTGCCAACAGTTATACCGTATTAGGATCCAACAAACTAAAAATCAGATTACTTTATGATCTCTAACAAATCTGATCTTAGATATGCGAACATGTATCTTTAGTTCTCTGTAAATAATTTATAAAGATCCATACTAGAGTTACTTAAATATCTGCTTAATATACCAACAACAAAAGTCAAATCAAGTCTTGCACATACCTCATCATACAACAATTTTCAACAGTCAAAGCATATAAAATATTTCTACATTTCTTAAATCTTTAGTTTAACTAGGGTACAGTCAAAGCATCTCATGTACAACCAACGGATTTTGTTGAATCTGGTCGAGATGCGAGACAAGTGACTTTTACCACTGTGTGAGTGATTCAAAAAATATTCTTCATAAATAACTTGAATATCATGATTATCATTCCAAACCAATGAATTTATTAAGTATATTTATGATGATTTGAATATAAATTTTTTTACTAAGACTAAAGTATAGCAGCCATAATTGCTGCCACATATGAATAAATCATAAATTTCATAAATTATAAATTAACTTCAAAATTAAGTCAATTTATATGCAAGTGAATACTGTCAAATTTTCACCACTCATAAAGGTGAAAGTAAACTAAATCATTACCAATTAAAGCTATACTTAATTAATTCACGCACAAATATCCACTCTATAGTAATTATCAAGCAAACGGTGATCACCCCCATATAATATCAAAATGATATCAGATCTCGACACCGGCTATTTTACAAATGCTCAATTCTCAAATTTTCACAATTCCTGCATACAATTATAATATATTGATTACTAAATCACCCAAGTGCAGAATATATGTCAATAGCATGAATTGAAGCATCAATTAATGGATCTGATAAATTATTTAATATACCATAATAATTTTCATTTTACGAATCTAAAATTAGTAGATACTAAACTACGTGCAATGAAAAATTATTATGCCCATATTTAAATGTGATTTCACAAAAAAGTTCAAATACAATTATTTGAACATAATCACATTCCTTATAGACTTTAGAAAATCATGAATATGATAGCTCTGATACCACTTATAGGAAATAAATTCATAGTTCCTAAAACTTTAAACCCTATTACAATTAACTGAGATCTAAACTATAAGCGAAAGTGTACCTTGATCTAATGACTCTTCAAGACGGAATACAAACTCGAAAATCTAGTGGTATTATGGTCTTCCTCAGCTAAACCTCTTATTCCTTATGGGACCTTCGTAATCCCTTTCGATGGGGAGAAGAGAAAATTGTGTGTGGTTTAGTATATTGGGGACCTAACTAAGGGAGCCTTTATATACTACTCAATTACGCCACCCTAATAACCAAGTCATGCAGCATTGGGTATCTACTCAATTGACCCATATCATTATTATTAAGCCCATGGACTTTTTATCTTAATTAGATCACTTAATTAAGTTTATAAAATAATTAAATAGCAAATATAATTGCTTAATAATATATTTCCCACAATTAAATTATATAGGAAAAAAATTCCTAACAGCGTAAGCAGGGATAAGGTGGGTTAGATGGTCAATGTCAGGATCATAAATGATGCATTGCATCCTAGTTTTTTGTTGTGAATGTTGGTGGGTTAAGATGTAGTTTAGGGGTGTCAATTTGGGCTCGACCCGCATGATTTTGGGCCGGCCCAAATCCATCCCGAACCCATTTCTAAACAGGTCCGGGTATTACTTTAGACCCGTGGGTACCCGCCCTGCCCCGTACTAAATATAAATATAAATACTTTTAATTTTTATAATCATTTAAAATTCTATACTTCACTCTACTTTTATGATTAATATTATTATTTGAATTTTATTTTATTTTTTTTGACAAAATTATTATCTAAAGCTATGGAGAATGATGAAGTGAGAGAGAGTCAATCATTTGTGAGTGGAGAGTAATCTAAAATTCCTACCACATAAGTCTTAAAAATATAAAATTAAAATTTTATAAAAAAAGGAGAGCGGGGTGGGGCAGACCTGCCCCATTTGGGTCTAGGTATGGGCCTGTATAACAAGACCCGTGCGGATCCGGGGCATGTCCGGAGCAAGCTATTTAAAACGGGCTAGGTCCGGGTACTGTAGTACCCATCACAGACCCAGCCTGCTGACATCCTTAATGTAGTCAGAGTGATGATCTTGAGAATGTTAAGAAACTGATATTCCTCATTATCCCGTATGACAAGACGGTGCTGGCTTGTCCATTTTGCAGGTTGCACAAGTGTCTTTTCAACTATGAGCACTCTGATCCACCAGCTTTTAGTCTCAAAGGCCGGGAGAGCTACGCGAGCAAAGTGTATTTGAGGTTCATTTCTATAACTATCAAAGAAAAAGTAAAGTCAAATCAGGCACATATAAATATGAATTGAAGCAAGTCAATGATGTAATTAATTGTAAATATGTTTGTCGAAGTAGTATAAGTTGGCGTGTTATTTAAATATGATTAATGACATTTTCTAGCATCCTTAGATGTTATTTAGTCCTTTTTTTTAACAAATTTAACATCAACTGAAATAAACACAGCTTGATACTTGGGTGGGAAATGTAACCCCTTCATTATAGCTATCAGGGCCTCTAAATATTCAACTTGTAATTAAAAAGGATTTGAAGATATAAATAATGAAAGCATATGTTGAGAGCAGAGATGTAATAAGTGGTAAAATAATGTGGAAAAAATGTTGATTGTGATCAAAGTTTTGACTCAATAATGATCAAACTACGGCATTCCAAGTTCATAACGTATGTAAACTAAGTTTTCTGAGGAAACAAGTAAACTCCAGAGTTAAATTATACGACATCAATAAAGGAAAATTATTAAATATTATCATTCGTACTCAAGTGTGCCACAAAAGGATGAAGACAACACAAAAAGAGAATCACAAAAGAAAAGTATGTAATGTGATGCAAGTTGTCGACGTTTCAAATATCAAACATGTGCTGTACATATCTTAAACCAAATTAATTGTGTATTTTCATTTTTGTTAACGTAATCATATTGTATTACTATTTATTAATTTGAAACATAATAGAGTGTTTATTGTTAAATGTTATTGGTGGTACACTGGTGGCCTAAAGGCTAACATCTTTTTAAACAAGATTTCGTTATAGGATTTGAATTATACTCTAAATGTGACACTTTATGAGTATGCAGGGAAACAGATGAAGAGAGATGATGAGGGGAGAGGCTGAATGTGAAAGTGAGCATGTTATTATGTGCATATGTTCTTAAGGAATTTACGAACAATGAATATGTGCCTTGTCAAAGGTAATATAGTCAAAAGTGTCATGTATACGTACAAACTTTTTTAGTGGTAGGCAACTGTTGAACATAATAAGATCCCATTCATTGAGATAGGGCTAAATATTGGACTCTGTAGTGAACCACAAAAGAGTTATTGGCAGCAGCGTTGAGCACCTCACGATACACAATGTTTTTAGTGTGGAATGTTCCTTGCATTAATGTGGTGGGGGGGGGGAAGGGAATGGCCTAATGAGCACATTCAATTGTGTTGAAGTTTTTGCTCTTGAAAGAGTGACATACAATTGGGCATGTGTAAAGACAGTTTCTTTAAAGTAGATGTCGATGAGGTCTAAAGTTTAGCCTTGCGCTTTGTTGATTGTTAACACGAAGCAAAATCGAATTGGGAACTACTTCCTTTTGAAGGGAATAGATGAAAAGTGATCTTGTGGGCATTCCAAAGTTATGTAGGGGATGAATATAGGTTTCCCTGCATGTTCACCAACAAAGATATTGGCGTAAAACACATTTTTATCAAAACACTTGCATAAAAGTCGTGTGCCATTGCAGAGGCCTTCAATTGGGTTAATGTTTATGAGTAATATGATGAGATCATTTATTTTTAAGATAAATTTATGATGAGGTAGCGCCTGAGGTATTAAAGAGTGGAAAATTTCTTCTTATTCTGGCGCAATGTGTGTGCTTGAGATTGTTGAATTGTATACTAAAAGTTCAACTTTTTGTATGAATAATGTTATAACAATTTATTTGAAATGAGAATCATATGATTAAATGATTGCGTCTTATAATTTATTTATATGTACGATGCAATAGTCCACTTATTTTATATTATAGATAATATGTTGTGCGACAACACGTGGAAGATCATATTATCGGTTTTCTTATAAAGTATAAACAGATGCTCACAATAGAGATAGACGAGGACTCTCTATCGGGATGGTTGTAGTGTGGTTTGATATTAGCTTGTCTTAGTTATAGAATCATATTAGTGCACTTTGTGTGTATTGAGCAGGACCGCTTGAGATTGTTTGACTTATACTGACTATATAGGAGAACTTGATCTCAGTTATTATGGATGTCCGTGATCTTAATCCCTATACAATAACCTCGACACGTAAGGTAGTATGTATTTCTTTAATTCATTAATGGGTGAGATTTATATGTACTAAATCAACAAACTCGGTGAGTTGAAAAATACTGCTGTCTCTATGGTGTGCTGTTGATTGTAGAAGGAATCCGTGTCCGATATAAATTGATGATGTCCTCTTGAGGAGCACATAAGAATTAACATGTAAACCCTGTGGTGGATTTATTCTGGTATGATAATGAGGTTGAGTGGTACTATTCTCGGATGAGATATTAATTAATGGAGTCGTCAGTAACTTAATTAATTAATGGGCAATGTATATCTTAAACATGGGGAGACTGTCGGGCTCATAATAAGAAGGTGCCCATAACATAATTGTGGGATTTGAACGGTAGTGCAGTAATAATATTTTAGTGATATATATTATTATTATTGGACTTAATTATAAGCTTCGGGCTAAGCTTGGATACTTAAGCCCAATGGAGGCCCAACTCTAATTTCTCCTCCTGGTCCCTGCTGTAGCCCATATATAAGTCATCTCAACTTTTCTAACCCTAGAGAGACACGTCTAACACGTGAAGAGGGTAGAAAGAATAACAAATTGAGAAGATCTTGAACATCGTCGCCCACACGACGTCGATATTGGACTTGGGAATACAACAGAAGACCGGAAGGTTATTTACTGCTGCTGCTGTCTGTCAACTTTGCACTATTTTTATAAAATTGTACAGAAATCATAATTCAACGTGTGATATACTGACGGAAAGACACTGAAGAGAGGATCATTTTGGCATGTAGATCACTCAAATCGGAGATCAGACGAGACAGTTATGCTTAAAACAGTAAGACTGCACAGGCTGCCGACGAGAATCCATCATCTTCAACATACCCTAGTGAAAGGTAATACATTTCTATATTTTCTTGCTTCTGCTAATCATAGAATTGTATGGAATCCTAATTGTTAATGTTAACCAAATGATTGAACCCCAACAGAGACACTGTCGTAACGATAGTGTATGACCTCTTCACTTGAAAATTTATTAATTAAGATGTCATTTACTTCATGGACGAAGTCATTTCTTGTCGTCAGTATAGCTCTGTTAACCATGATGTAGTGATCAAAATCTAGGGTTGATTGTCGCTATTTTCACATAAATTTTATGTTGTTTTACTTGATATTTTCATATTATTTGTCCATTTATTGTAGATTTTGTAGTGTATTTTGTCCATACGGAGATAAATTGTGTTGAGATAAAAATATTGTAAATATAATCATAATTTGTGTAAAACAAGTGGAAAATAGAGTAAAATAAAGTCGAGAGCCGAATCGAATGAGTGTAAAATGATGTCGAGCTCGTTGCATGTGCTGAGCTCGAGTCGAGCTTCAACGTCAAGCATGTGTCGAGTCCATAGATCGACAAGGCCGAATGTCAAATGTAGTCATCTGAAACATGAACTTGGCCTCTCATGCAAGCTGACCTGCATATCCTGTGTCAAGATCCATCACTGTCGAGAAGGGCCGCCAAGAAACATGTGGTAACTTGATTCGAGTTGCCGAGCTCGAGTCGAGTTCGGCCATTTTTTATCCAAAGTTTGAGCAAAAATTTTTAGAAGATTTTCCTGTTATAAATATCTCATTTACGTGCTAATTAAGGGAGTTACGCATTTCTGGAGCAGTTTCACACACTTTACACCATAATTCTCACACATATCCTCTCCATCTCAAATCCATCCATTTACTCCACCAATTTTCCATCAATTTTTACAATTCAATCCATAAAACTTCCACCCATCCACATTTTAAGGAGGAGCAAATAATTAAAAGAGAAATTGAAGGAAGATTATTCTCAAGTGACAAGGGAAGGGATTCATCTTTTGATTTGTTCATTTTCTTAATTTGTAGCAACAATGGAGTTTTGTAATCAATTTTGTATTGAATTCATGATGAAGTTGAGAGGCTAATCTCATTAGTGAGACTATCAACATGTTTGATTAGGATTTTAGACTTGTGAATTTTTATTGATGAATTGAAGGGATTATGAGTATTTTCTATTATGAATGTTTGTTTCTTAATTCATATGATGATTTGTGTGGTTAATTCATCATGGCATGGTCTTAAAGTGTGAACTTAATTGCATGTTTGAATTGTTGATTGAACATTTCCTTATGTGAATTATTTCTACTATCAGTATAAATTGCGTTTGTGAAGACTAAGACATACTTAGAGCCTCATGATAGAACAGTAAGAAAAAGTAGCTAGTGAAAATGCTTTGACTAAGTGAAAGGGCCTACCTATATATAGAACTTAATACCTCGAAAGGAAATAGTGATCATAAGAAGACACTCTTAGGAGCCTTTTAGGGGTTATTTTAGCATCTTACATTTATGTTGTGTCTTGTGAAGGAACATTTAGTGGAATTAGTGAGTGCCTTTAGTACCCTAATCCTTGACATTCATCAATGCATGTTCAAAAGCCTAGACCTCCCTTTCCTTTGTGTTGTAAGTATTACTTACTCCTTAAATTGATCTACCTACACCCATTCCATCACATTATCTTGTTACTTGTTGATTTATATTATCTTTGACCTGCTTAATAGTTGGTAATTTATAGCATAATTTTAGATAATCAAACAATCATCCTTTTAAAGCACAACTTGTTAAACGCACGACTGATGAGAGTAAAAATAAGCGTGTTATAGTGTCCAATCTAACACCTTTATGATGGAAATTGATGTTGTATATTAGCACAAGTGTCTTATATTCAATATATGTGAGAAAAAAGTGCATTTGAGGTGTTTTATTGTATTTTAGGTGGAAAAAGGAACAAAAGTGCAAAGTTGGAGAAATGGTGCAACTTGTGCAATGAATGCTGAAAATCGTACGTCCAACTTGTGCAAATTTTCTGTGTTTGTATGGAGATCTGAAGGGAAATTGTGATACATAATTGGAAAGCCACAGAAGAGAGGATCGTTTTGGCATAAAGAACACCCAAATCGGATTCAAAAGGAGAAAGTTATGATCGAAATGGTGACGTCGCGCAAGCTATTTCTACTCAGCACGACTGTTTCACTTTCCATGACTTGTTACATATACAAATGTTGTACTTTTGGTGAGGTCTTTATGCACAGAGAAAGCCAAGGAAAAGAGGATCACGTGAGCACAATAATCACTAAAATCAGAGATGGGACAAGGAAGTTATGCTTAAAATCGTGAAGTAGCGCAGTTGCCAGCGAGAATTTCCGAGAATTTCCGAAAATTTCCGAAAATTACCTAATTTATCTCCTTATCACGTAATCCTCCATGATTCACCCATATATATTTCTTTCCTTATTTAATTCCCTTCTCACACCTATATATATATTTCACATCTTTATTCATAAATTGAGGGAGATTAGAATACAAGAGATTGAATTGGAGAGAGGCCACAACAATACTACACCCCACAAGGGGGGATCACCCCCTAACCATCATCCACATCTTTTTCTCCATCCATCCATCACTTTAAAGATTCGTTCGTGGAATCAAGAGGAGAATCAAGAGGAGAATTCAAGATGGAGAAGGACGCGACGACGTCCACATCTAGGATTTTATTCATTTTCTAATTTATCTTGTATTTTTCGGACATCTAGATAAAATCTATCCAACACTCATGATTGTTCTTTGTAACATCATGGGCTTGATCCTTTTTGGTAGAACTAGGGTTGTGAAGGTTTTTACCAATTAATTGAACTTTCATGTGTAAACTCTGTACAACACTACTTGTGGATTTATTTTATATATGATTGTGCTTTCTTAATCCATATTCACGGTCATTTTGTGCATCTTCAATTGGTATATAGAGTCTGAATATATATCTTGGTTGTAGATTGAGTGCGTTTACCGCTGAACAAGATTCCATGTTATGATTCTAAGTGAGAGTACTCTGAAGCTTCATTAGAACTATCATATATGAATACTTATTAATTGAATTGAATTCGGGTTATTAAGTAGGATAAAGTGGATAATTTCATAGTACCTATAAAGTGATATCATATCGGGTTAGAGTACCAATTGGCCAGGAAAATAATTGACACTGATAGTACCTAGAAAGGGGAGTGTAATTATATCTCTTACTCCGAGGTTATTCACACGTGTTACATGCAGTTTACTTATGTCTATAGAGTAGATATGCATGGTTTAGTGATGCATCCATATTCCACAAGGTAGAGTCAGACATCAACACACGGAAGAGAAGTTAAGTAGTAAAACTGGATTACCCTAGAGCTACCTATTCTCCTACTTGATCAATTTTCGTATTCTTCAAGTGATATTTTATTTAATTTGTAATTTTACTTAATTATTTATTAGTTAGTTATTCAATCCTAAAACGCTATTGTCTTACGTCTTAATTAATTTAGTAAGTAATTAAATTGATAATACGCCGTCCTTTGGGTTCGATAATCACTTGGTCGCTTGCTTAAGCTGCAATTGATATATTTAATACTTGGGGATTAATTTTGCGTGCAAAGAAAATGCGCATCAAGTTCTTGGCGCTGTTGCTGGGGACGGCTGTTATTATTAGTTTATTATTTCTAGTTGATTAAGTTTTTTATTAGTGATTATTTATTTCTATCTAATCTTGAATTTTTTTGAGGTACTTGTGCACTAGAAAAGGAGAGGAAGGAAAGGAACGAATAACACACAGTGCTAAACATGGCCGGAGCAAACTATGGGATTGGCAACATGGGGTTGATAGGAGTAAGGGGGGAAGATGATGATTTTGAGATACATCCTGTTCTTATTAACATGGTAGAAAAGAATCCCTTTTCTGAAGGTTGTTTTGAAGATCCATATCAGCACCTCAAAAGATTCCTTGGTTATGCAAACACTCAAAAGAGTGCTGGAGCTAATGACAATGCTAGACGGATTGCTTTATTCAAGTTCTCTTTGATTGATAGAGCAAAAGTTTGGTATGAGACTCTTGATGCCGCGGATTGCACTACATGGGACAAACTGTAGCAGAAGTTCTTGGAGAGATACATGCCACCCTCAAGGATCTTAAGAATGAAGCAAGAGATCACCCAATTTGTTATGAATCAGGGTGAGAAATTTTATGAGGCATGGGATAGTTTTAAAGACATGCTCCGGAGGTGTCCACATCATGGGATGTCTAAGGCTGAATACATAAGTATCTTTTACTATGTATTAGATTGTGAGTCGCGTATTCTTATTTGATGCATCCTCAGGAGGAGCGATGTTATCTAAGACAACATTTGAAGCAGAAAAGTTATTTGAAAACATCTCTATGAATTCACGTGACTGGCCTATAAAGAGGGATAGAGGATCATTTGTACTTGCCAAGGTAGCAATGTTGAACATCAAGTGGAGAAGCCGAATAGGGATGATGAGATCGTCTCTAGTCTAGCTAACATCAACAAGCTACTAGAGTCCCAGCAGGAGTAGATTATAGAGTTGACACTAAGGGGGCCTAGTATGAAGTAGCAAGAAGTGATGAGTGTGGAAGATACCTTCAACCGATACATGGCTGAGAACGATGCAAGGATTGACCACATCGAAGCTAGAATGAATGTTGATCATGCAGATTTATCTAAGTAGTTGAAGGACCTAACTTGGATTATGGGATAGATGACCGCGAACGTGAATCAACTGACACAAAAATTAGAGAATAAAGCCATCACGTTGAGGTCTGGAACATAGTACGAGGGATATATGAAGCCAGAATTAAAATCTGAAGTGAAAGAAGCCCAGTTCGACCCCGATTCGACCATCACAGGTGGTTGAATTAGGTAGGAGAGGTTGAACCAGGCACCTGAGCAACATCCGGAAGAAGCAGAGGGTCAGTTCGACCAAAAATAGGTCGATTCGACTAGAAACTCTAGTCGAACCAAGTCGAACGCCACTATTCAGGATGCTCTATTTTGTCTGATGCCTGATTTGACCACGATCACTCCGGTTCGACCAACCCTACTAGTCGAACCCAGGTCAAACGATACTGTCCTGAGCACTCTGTTTTGTCTGAAGCCCGATTTGACCACGATCACTTGGATTCGACCAACCCTGTTGGTCGAACCGGCCTGTAAGGGGGAGAATGAACTTTTAGGTGTACAATTTGACCATTATTCACCGAGTTCGACCACCTACCTAGGTCGAACTCAGGTCGAACCCTACTGTCCTGCACCGTTTTCCACGCCGAATGATTTATTTGATGTTGATGCTACTCTAGTACCATCTGATCAGCGTGAAATTCACCTAGAATTATGGGTTTAATGGCATGATTTTACTTGGATTTATGTGACTTTAATTCAATAGTTAAGCATGTTTTTATGGAAGATACAATTAATTGCTTAATTACTTGGAAAAAGGTATTTTTATAATTTTTGTAGAAAATTGGTGATTATGAGATAGAAATGGATTCTAAAAGTAAAGAGAAAGATGTGGGAGAAAACGGAACTCAATTCGGAGTTGAAACGAGCAAGAACGAGCCAAAACCGCAAAGCTGCGCGCGTGCTGTCACAAAAATTCGACCCTCTTCACAAAAATTCTAGCGAATTTTTGTGTCAGTTTATGCCAACGAATTTTTAAAGCCTAATTTTCTTATTTTGGCCTTTGAATTAAAGTATCCCAAATTGAATAAACATACCAACACTCTTCACACCCTACTACTATAAATACCATCTCATATGAAGGCCATCAATAACAATTCTCCATTCAAGTAAATTCACTCCATATTTTTGATTAGAATTTGGGGAGCTCTTGAAAAAGAAATCTCCACTAGTAGAGGTTTCTTGCCCTTTGAGGGAGGGATCCATTTCTTTAAATGTTTTTCTAGATTAGGTTTTTATTATTTTCCAAGAAGGTGGGGATACCAAGGAAATGGTGATCCTCATGAATGTAAAAACTTCATTAAGGTGTAATCTAATCCTACTTATTATCCTTTTATTTTCTATGTTTTGGTGGTTGATTGAAGCATGATTATTGATTAAATTATGAAAATGTCTTGATTGAATTTCCGACTTTGATTAGGTTTCATTTATAAATTCACATGCTTGTAATAATATGGGATTTATGTCTTTGATATTAATGTATAGTGATTATGTTGTGTATTGTGTATCGGCATGTCTTGTCTTTGATTTATCCTTAGTTGCTTTGCATGATTATCATATGTGAGTTTCTTCCATTTATTACATGAGGGTTTAATATAAGGGGAACCTAACAGGGAATCCTTATGCTTAGAACAACATAAATGAACACTAGAAAAATCACTTAGGCCCGAGGATTTAACTAGTGAAGGGAATCCCATCCATACGAGCATAATACCTTAAAGGGAATTGCAAGTAGGATCGATCCTAGGAGCTTTTTAGCGGTTGTTAAAACAATCTACATCCTATTCACCATGGCCATTTGGGGATATGTGGAAATCGTGATCTGGAAAACAATTAAAGATGTTTAATGTTTGTTTATTTGATTGCATCATGAAAGCTACCATTACATTGAAAATCCAAAAATATTATAATTAAATTTATTTTTCCATACATTTTATTTTCTTTTATTTCTTACCCTCCTTCTCGATCGTCCCTAACTAATCACGATACTATAACTTGAAGGCCACAAATCCAAAATTCCCTTGGGTTTGATATTTTGTTGCTTGGTCGCCAGAACTAAAACGACCAATCAAATGACGCCGTTGTGGGGGAATTTAGTTGTATTTGTGACTTTGGGTTCGTTGAGTGGTTAGGATAGGGACATTTTTTTGCTTTGGTTTGTTTTTCGTTTTATGGTTGTGTTTGTAGGGACTAAAGCATGGAGCCATGGTATTAGTCTTGAAGAGTAAAGGAGTGGTGCAAATTGAGGTAACAAACATCTTCTCAACTTAAATTAGACTTCGTCTAATTTAAGTTTGGGGGGTATGTTGTTTTTGATACTTGATTTTTCTACGGTTTGAATTAAAAAAATTGCATCCATGAACTCCTACTTGAGCATATTGCACCGGCGCACGTTTAAGTCCTTACTCTTTTCTTTGGCACGTATTTTCTCCTTTTTTGTTGTTTTTATTTTTTTTTCGTGCTTTTCTTTATTTTTCTTGCTTTCAATAAGGACAAAATCTTTCTTAGCTCTCTTGTACTTAATTGTGAGAAATTTTGAGACTATGATGTTTGGTTGAAACTTGCGACTTGATGGATTTTTGTTTGTGTACTTGTTGACCTATGGTTTATGCTTGTTTTATGTTGTCTTTCACTACTACAAGCCCGTGAGCTTTTTGAGCCTTAAAATTATTAAATCAAATGGTTTTTCCTTTCTTGTGTGTGCATCATTCTTTAGTGTGCATTCTATAACTTGCCATTGTGTCTTATTGAAACTACATGTGTGTGAAGATTGTTGGAAATGATTTAAGGTCATCTTTGTTTTGACAAGTCACTTAGCCAAATCGATCCTACCAAATGAAATCATATCGTTGTTTTTCCCTTTGAGCTTATTATCCTTATTTCTTTGGCAACCTACAAAGTTAGTCATTTTTATTCATATTTTATATCCTAATCACCTTTGTCGATTAGTAGAGGATTAATGGGGATGAAGTAGTTAAATTGAGCTTACAAGAGAGTTTTAAAAGAGAGAAATGCTGAAAGTGCAAGAAAAGAGGAGAAAAAAAATGGATGTTGTGAAAGAAAAATTGAGTAATGCTTGAATTTGAAGAAGTATAAAAAAAGAGCTCTACTAGAAAAAATGAAAGAGAGTTCTAGAATAAGAAAGAGAAAAACTCAATAGTGTTAATAAAAGAAGAAAGGGTTTTCTAGTGAGTCGGATGGAAGATTACGTTTTTCTTGAGGTGAAAAGAGAAAAAAGAGAGGATGAGAGTTGAAGTGATCAATCAACGTAAATTCTCTACTAATCTTGAGCTTACTTTTTCCTAAATATTATTACCCAAGACCAAAGAGCCTACATCACAACCCTATAAAGACCTTTTTGATTCAACAATTAACACACATACAAGTGGTGAAGAGCGTAGATTTTTGTCAAGCAGATGGTAATGTCAGACATTTGAATAGATTTTTGAGAGTATACACTTCTCCCGTACACTTCTTTTGAGTGTGAGAGTAATGCAAAATCTAGAGAGGAGTAGTAAAGGTCTCACTTGCTTGCATATTTCCTAAGATTAACTTGTATGCATTTAAATTGATGTCTTGCCACTTGTTTTGATTGAATTGAAATGGTTTTGAAATGACTCAATTCTTATTGATATCTTGATTCAATTCTAGGTGAATTCCCCTCTCGTTCTTTCTTTTCTTTATTGCTCGAGGACGAGCAACACTTTAAGTTTGAGGGGTTTGATCAGCGTGAAATTCCCCTAGAATTATGGGTTTAATTGTATGAATTTACTTGGATTTATGTGGCTTTAATTCAATAGTTAATCATGTTTTTAATGAAAGATACAATTAATTGCTTAATTACTTGGAAAAAGGTATTTTTATAATTTTTGTAGAAAATTAGTGATTATGAGATAGAAATGGATTCTACAAGTAAAGAAGAAGATGTGGGAGAAAATGGAACTCAATTCGGAGTTGAAACGAGCAAGAACGAGCCAAAACCGTAAAGCTGCACGCGTGCTGTCACAAAAATTCGACACTCTTCACAAAAATTCGAGCGAATTTTTGTGTCAGTTTATGCCAACGAATTTTTAAAGCCTAATTTTCTTATTTTGGCCTTTGAACTAAAGTATCCAACATTCAATAAACATACCAACACTCTTCACACCCTACTACTTTAAATACCATCTCATATGAAGGCCATCAACAACAATTCTCCATTCAAGTCAATTCATTCCATATTTTAGATTAGAATTTGGGGAGCTCTTGAAAAAGAAATCTCTACTAGTAGAGGTTTCTCCCCCTTTGGGGGAGGGATCCATTTCTTAAAATGTTTTTCTAGATTAGGTTTTTATTGTTTTCCAAGAAGGTGGGGATACCAAGGAAATGTTGATCCTCATGAATGTAAAAACTTCATTAAGGTGTAATCTAATCCTACTTATTATCTTTTTATTTTCTATGTTTTGGTGGTTGATTGAAGCATGATTATTGATTAAATTATGAAAATGTCTTGATTGAATTTCCGACTTTGATTAGGTTTCATTTATAAATTCACATGCTTGTAATAATATGGGATTTATGTCTTTGATATTAATGTATAGTGATTATATTGTGTATTGTGTATCGGCATGTCTTGTCGTTGATTTATCCTTAGTTGCTTTGCATGATTATCATATGTGAGTTTCTTCCATTTATTACATGAGGGTTTAATATAAGGGGAACCTAACAGGGAATCCTTATGTTTAGAACAACATAAATGAACACTAGAAAAATCACTTAGACCCGAGGATTTAACTAGTGAAGAGAATCCCATCCATACGAGTATAATACCTTAAAGGGAATTGCAAGTAGGATCGATCCTAGGAGCTTTTTAGCGGTTGTTAAACAATCTACATCCTATTCACCATGGCCATTGGGGATATGTGGAAATCGTGATCTGGAAAACAATTAAAGATGTTTAATGTTTGTTTATTTGATTGTATCATGAAAGCTACCATCACATTGAGAATCCAAAAATATTATAATTAGATTTATTTTTCCATACATTTTATTTTCTTTTATTTCTTACCCTCCTTTTCGATCGTCCCTAACTAATCACGATACTATAACTTGAAGGCCACAAATCCTGAATTCCCTTGGGTTTGATATTTTATTGCTCGGTCGCTGGAACTATAACGACCAATCAAATGACGCCGTTGCGGGGGAATTTAGTTGTATTTGTGACTTTAGGTTCGTTGAGTGGTTAGGATAGGGACATTTTTTTGCTTTGGTTTGTTTTTCGTTTTATGGTTGTAGGGACTAAAGCATGGAGCCATGATATTAGTCTTGAAGAGCAAAGGAGTGGTGCAAATTGAGGTAACAAACATCTTCTCAACTTAAATTAGATTTCGCCTAATTTAAGTTTGGGGGGTATGTTGTTTTTGATACTTGACTTTTCTACGGTTTGAAATAGAAAAATTGCATCCATGAACTCCTACTTGAGCATATTGCACCGGCGCATGTTTAAGTCCTTACTCTTTTCTTTGGCAAGTATTTTCTACTTTTTTGTTGTTTTCGTTTTTTTTTTCGTGCTTTTCTTTCTTTTTCTTGCTTTCAATAAGGAGAAAATCTTTCATGGCTCTCTTGTACTTAATTGTGAGAAATTTTGAGACTATGATGTTTGGTTGAAACTTGCGACTTGATGGATTTTTGTTTGTGTACTTGTTGACCTATGGTTTATGCTTGTTTTGTGTTGTCTTTCACTACTACAAGCCTGTGAGCTTTTTGAGCCTTAAAATTATTAAATCAAATGGTTTTTCCTTTCTTGTGTGTGCATCATTCTTTTGTGTGCATTATATAACTTGTCATTGTGTCTTCTTGAAACTACATGTGTGTGAAGATTGTTGGAAATGATTTAAGGCCATCTTTGTTTTGACAAGTCACTTAGCCAAATCGATCCTACCAAATGAAATCATATCGTAGTTTGCCCCTTTGAGCTTATTATCCTTATTTCTTTGGCAACATACAAATTTAGTCATTTGTATTCGTATTTTATATCCTAATCACCTTTGTCGATTAGTAGAGAATTAATGGGGGTGAAGTAGTTAAATTGAGCTTACAAGAGAATTTTGAAAGAGAGAAATGGAGAAAGTGCAAGAAAAGAGGAGAAAAAAAATGGAGGTTGTGAAAGAAAAATTGAGTAATGCTTGAATTTGAAGAAGTATAAAAAAAGAGCTCTACTAGAAAAAATGAAAGAGAGTTCTAGAATAAGAAAGAGAAAAACTCAATAGTGTTAAGAAAAGAAGAAAGGGTTCTCTAGTGAGTCGGATGGAATATTACGTTTTTCTTGAGGTGAAAAGTGAAAAAAGAGAGGATGAGAGTTGAAGTGATCAATCAACGTAAATTCTCTACTAATCTTGAGCTTACTTTTTTCTAAATATTCTTACCCAAGACTAAAGAGCCTACATTACAACCCTATAAAGACATTTTTGATTCAACAATTAACACACATACAAGTGATGAAGAGCGTAGATTTTTGTCAAGCAGATGGTAATGTCATGCATTTGAATAATTTTTGAGAGTATACACTTCTCCTGTACACTTCTTTTGAGTGTGAGAGTAATGCAAAATCTAGAGAGGAGTAGTAAAGGTCTCACTTGCTTGCATATTTCCTAAGATTAACTTGTATGCATTTAAATTGATGTCTTGTCACATGTTTTGATTGAATTGAAATGGTTTTTAAATGACTCAATTCTTATTGATATCTTGATTCAATTCTATGTGAATTCCCCTCTCGTTCTTTCTTTTATTTCATTGCTCGAGGACGTGCAATACTTTAAGTTTGAGGGGTTTGATCAGCGTGAAATTCCCCTAGAATTATGGGTTTAATTGCATGAATTTACTTGGATTTATATGGCTTTAATTCAATAGTTAAGCATGTTTTTAATGGAAGATACAATTAATTGCTTAATTACTTGGAAAAAGGTATTTTTATAATTTTTGTAGAAAATTGGTGATTATGAGATAGAAATGGATTCTACAACTAAAGAGGAAGATGTGGGAGAAAATGTAACTCAATTCGGAGTTAAAATGAGCAAGAACGAGCCAAAACCGTAAAGCTGCACGCGTGCTGTCACAAAAATTCGACACTCTTCACAAAAATTCGAGCGAATTTTTGTGTCAGTTTATGCCAACAAATTTTTAAATCCTAATTTTCTTATTTTGGCCTTTGAACTAAAGTATCCCACATTGAATAAACATACCAACACTCTTCACACCCTACTATAATAAATACCATCTCATATGAAGGCCATCAACAACAATTCTCCATTCAAGTCAATTCATTCCATATTTTCGATTAAAATTTGGGGAGCTCATGAAAAATAAATCTCCACTAGTAGAGGTTTCTCCCCCTTTGGGGGAGGGATCCATTTCTTTAATTGTTTTTCTAGATTAGGTTTTTATTGTTTTCCAAGAAGGTGGGTACACCAAGGAAATGGTGATCCTCATGAATTTAAAAACTTCATTAAGGTGTAAACTAATCCTACTTATTATCTTTTTATTTTCTATGTTTTGGTGGTTGATTGAAGCATGATTATTGATAAAATTATGAAAATGTCTTGATTGAATTTCCGACTTTGATTAGGTTTCATTTATAAATTCACATGCTTGTAATAATATGGGATTTATGTCTTTGATATTAATCTATAGTGATTATGTTGTGTATTGTGTATCGACATGTCTTTTCGTTGATTTATTCTTAGTTGCTTTGCATGATTATCATATGTGAGTTTCTTCCATTTATTACATGAGGGTTTAATATAAGGGGAACCTGACAGGGAATTCTTATGTTTAGAACAACATAAATGAACACTAGAAAAATCACTTAGGCCTGAGGATTTAACTAGTGAAGGGAACCCCATCCATACGAGCATAATACCTTAAATGGAATTGCAAGTAGGATCGATCCTAGGAGCTTTTTAGCGGTTGTAAAAACAATCTACATCCTATTCACCATGGCCATTGGGGATAGTTGGAAATCGTGATCTGGAAAACAATTAAAGATGTTTAATGTTTGTTTATTTGATTGCATCATGAAAGCTACCATCATATTGAAAATCCAAAAATATTATAATTAGATTTATTTTTCCATACATTTTATTTTCTTTTATTTCTTACCCTCCTATTCGATCGTCCCTAACTAATCACGATACTATAACTTGAAGGCCACAAATCCTGAATTTCCTTGGGTACGATATTTTGTTGCTTGGTTGCCGGAACTATAACGACCAATCAAATGATGCCGTTGCGGGGGAATTTAGTTGTATTTGTGACTTTGGGTTCATTGAGTGGTTAGGATAGGGACATTTTTTTGTTTTGGTTTGTTTTTCGTTTTATGGTTGTGTTTGTAGAGACTAAAGCATGGAGCCATGGTATTAGTCTTGAAGAGCAAAGGAGTGGTGTAAATTGAGGTAACAAACATCTTCTCAACTTAAATTAGACTTCGTCTAATTTAAGTTTGGGGGGTATGTTGTTTTTATACTTCACTTTTCTACGGTTTGAATTAGAAAAATAGCATCCATGAACTCCTACTTGAGCATATTGCACCGGCGCACGTTTAAGTCCTTACTCTTTTCTTTGGCACGTATTTTCTCCTTTTTTATTGTTTTCATTTTTTTTCATGCTTTTCTTTCTTTTTCTTGCTTTCAATAAGGAGAAAATATTTCTTGGCTCTCTTGTACTTAATTGTGAGAAATTTTGAGACTATGATGTTTGGTTGAAACTTGCAACTTGATGGATTTTTGTTTGTGTACTTGTTGACGTATGGTTTATGCTTGTTTTGTGTTGTCTTTCACTACTACAAGCCCGTGAGCTTTTTGAGCCTTAAAATTATTAAATCAAATGGTTTTTCCTTTCTTGTGTGTGCATCATTCTTTTGTGTGCATTCTATAACTTGCCATTGGGTCTTCTTGAAACTACATGTGTGTGAAGATTGTTGGAAATGATTTAAGGCCATCTTTGTTTTGACAAGTCACTTAGCCAAATCGATCCTACCAAATGAAATCATATCATAGTTTGGCCCTTTGAGCTTATTATCCTTATTTCTTTGGCAACATACAAATTTAGTCATTTTTATTCGTATTTTATATCCTAATCACCTTTGTCAATTAGTTGAAGATTAATGGGGATGAAGTAGTTAAAATGAGCTTACAAGAGAGTTTTGAAAGAGAGAAATGGTGAAAGTGCAAGAAAAGAGGAGAAAAAAAAATGGAGGTTGTGAAAGAAAAATTGAGTAATGCTTGAATTTGAAGAAGTATAAAAAAAAGAGCTCTACTAGAAAAAATGAAAGAGAGTTCTAGAATAAGAAAGAGAAAAACTCAATAGTGTTAAGAAAAGAAGAAAGGGTTCTCTAGTGAGTCAGATGGAAGATTACGTTTTTCTTGAGGTGAAAAGAGAAAAAAGAGAGGATGAGAGTTGAAGTGATCAATCAACGTAAATTCTCTACTAATCTTGAGCTTACTTTTTCCTAAATATTCTTACCCAAGACCAAAGAGCCTACATTACAACCCTATAAAGACCTTTTTGATTCAACAATTAACACACGTACAAGTGATGAAGAGCGTAGATTTTTGACAAGCAGATGGTAATGTCAGGCATTTGAATAGATTTTTGAGAGTATACACTTCTCCCGTATACTTTTTTTGAGTGTGAGAGTAATGCAAAATCTAGAGAGGAGTAGTAAAGGTCTCACTTGCTTGCATATTTCCTAAGATTAACTTGTATGCATTTAAATTGGTGTCTTGTCACTTGTTTTGATTGAATTGAAATGGTTTTGAAATGACTCAATTCTTATTGATATCTTGATTCAATTCTAGGTGAATTCCCCTCTCGTTCATTCTTTTCTTTCATTGCTCGAAGACGAGCAACACTTTAAATTTGAGGGGTTTGATCAGAGTGAAATTCCCCTAGAATTATGGGTTTAATTGCATGAATTTACTTGGATTTATGTGACTTTAATTCAATAGTTAAGCATGTTTTTAATGGAAGATACAATTAATTGCTTAATTACTTGGAAAAAGGTATTTTTATAATTTTTGTAGAAAATTGGTGATTATGAGGAAGATGTGGGAGAAAATGGAACTCAATTCAGAGTTGAAACGAGCAAGAACGAGCCAAAACCGTAAAGCTTCACGCGTGCTGTCACAAAAATTCGACACTCTTCACAAAAATTCGAGCGAATTTTTATGTCAGTTTATGTTAACGAATTTTTAAAGCCTAATTTTCCTATTTTGGCCCTTGAACTAAAGTATCACACATTGAATAAATATACCAACACTCCTCACACCCCACTATTATAAATACCATCTCATATGAAGGCCATCATCAACAATTCTCCATTCAAGTCAATTCACTCCATATTTTAGATTCGAATTTTGGGAGCTCTTGAAAGAGAGATCTCCACTAGTTGAGATTCCTTCCCCTTTGGGGGAGGGATCCATTTCTTTAAATATTTTTCTAGATTAGGTTTTTATTGTTTTCCAAGAAGGTGGGGACACCAAGGAAATGGTGATCCTCATGAATGTAAAAACTATTGGCAATTGGATCGTGTGGTTCAACGTGATCTGTATAGAAATTCAGGTAAACAATCAGCGGAAGCAATTAAACGTGTTTACCGTACTTCTGGGTCGATGTAGAGGATGAACAGTAGTGAAGAACACCTCTGATCTTCTACCGTATGTCCCAAAGTCAACTCTGGTGTTGGGTGGTCAACAATCCCCAGAGTTCTCTCAATCTGCTCTCTGTTGTCTCCCGTATGTCAAATGAGGAACTGCCTTAGGGTTAACAGAAGCTGAGATGACTTATATAGTTGGGCTACAACAGGGACCAGGAGGAGAAATTGGACTGGGCCTCAATTGAATTTAATTAACCAAGCTTAGCCCAAAGCTTTTAATTAAATCCAATAATAATAATATAGTCCACTAAAATATTATTATTGCACTACCCATCCAATCCCAAATTATGTTCTGGGCTCCTTCTTATTATGAGCCCGATAGTCTCCCCATGTTTAAGATATACAATGCCCATTAATTAATTAAGTTACTGACAACTCAAATTAATTAATATCTCATCCGAGAGTAGTACCACTCAACCTTGTTATCATGCCGGAAATTAATCCACTTGCAAGATTTACATGATAAACCTTATGAGCTCCTCAAGGGGACATCATCAACCTATGTCGGACATGGATTCCTTCTACAATCAACAGCACACCATAGAGACAGCACTACTTCCCAACTCACCGAGTATATTGATTTAATACTTATAAATCTCACCCATTGATGAATCAAAGAAATACATACTGCCCTACGTGTCGAGGTTATTGTATAGGGATTAAGAGCACGAACTTCCATAATAACAGAGATCAAGTTCTACTATATAGTCAGTATAAGAAGAACGATCTCAGGCGGTCCTGCTCAATACACACAAGTGCACTAATGTGATTCTATAGCCAAGACTAGCTAATACCAAACCACACTACAACCATACCGATAGAGAGTCCCCGTCTATCTCAGTTGTGAGCATCTGTTTATACTTTATAAGGAAACCGATAATATGATCTTCTGCGTGTTGTCGCACAACATATTATCTACAGTATAAAGTAAATGGACTATTGTATCATGCATACAAAATAAATTATAAGATGCAATCATTTGATCAATGATTCTCATTTCAAATATTGTTATGACATTGTTCATACTAAAGCTAGACTTTTAGTATACAATCCAACAAAAACTTCATTAAGGTGTAATCTAATCCTACTTATTATCTTTCTATTTTCTATGTTTTGGTGGTTGATTGAAGCATGATTATTGATTAAATTATGAAAATGTCTTGATTGAATTTCCGGCTTTGATTAGGTTTCATTTATAAATTCACATGCTTGTAATAATATGGGATTTATGTATTCGATATTAATGTATAGTGATTAGGTTGTGTATTGTGTATCGGCATGTTTTGTCGTTGCTTTACCCTTAGTTGCTTTGCATGATTATCATATGTGAGTTTCTTCCATTTATTACATGAGGGTTTAATATAAGGGGAACCTGACAGGGAATCCTTATGTTTAGAACAACATAAATGAATATTAGGAAAATCACTTGGGCCTGAGGATTTAACTAGTGAAGGGAACCCCATCCATATAAGCATAGTACCTTGAAGGGAATTGCAAATAGGATCAATTCTAGGAGCTTTTTAGCATTTGTAAAAATAATCTACATCCTATTCACAATGGCCATTGGGGATAGGTGGAAATCGTGATCGCCTTTACCATAATTAGCTTAAAAAAGGAAAACAATTAAAGATGTTTAATGTTTGATTATTTGATTGCATCATGAAAGCTACCATCACATTGAAAATCTAAAAATATTGTAATTAGATTTATTTTTCCATGCATTTTATTTTCTTTTATTTCTTACCCTCCTTTTCGATTGTCCTTAACTAATCACGATACTATAACTTGAAGGCCACGAATCCTAAATTCCCTTGGGTTCGATATTTTATTGCTTAGTCACGCGAACTATAACGACCAATCACCATCCCAAGGACAGAATACTGAGCTTATAGTTGAGAAGAAGTGGTAAAGAGCAAAGAGGTTGAGAGCCGAGAAGCTTCAACTGCAGATGGATAATGAAGATGTGGTTTTCTCTCTTGATCATGCAATGAAGATGCCCATGGAAACTCAATCATGCAAGAGCATAGATGTGATTTCTAACTTGTTTAATCTTGATTTTTCTAAGACAGATGATTCTGAATTTAAGTGTAAGACTGACAAGGAGGTGTTTAGACAATCATGGGAGGAAGGAAATTTTGAGGATCATATACTTGTTACCAAGAAAGGTGAGGTGTTGAGTGTAGATAAGAAGAGGGAAAGAAAGTATTTGAAGGTGAGGATGCGAGAAGACCGTCCTCAGATCCAATAGTTTAAAAGGTTACATCCGTCGTGACTCTCCGACGTTAAATATGAGCACCTGTTGGGGGCTTGTCCCTTCCTTTTTATTACTTTATTTCTTTCGTGTGAGTAAGAAATTTTTATATTTAAGGTGCTTGCTAATCGGCAATTACATCTCTTTTCAAACTTAGTTTCAACTTACGTTTTTACTAAATTTGGGGAGGGGGGTGTGATGTTCTTACCTCATTGAAGCAGAAAGAGTATAATCTTTTCTTTGTAATGTTTGCTAGGGGAGTTGATTTTTTGCGGTATGTTGAAACTTTAATCGGTTTTGATGTGTCAATTTTTGCAATTTGCCTAGTGTTTAGTGGTGTTTCTAGTGTGTGGAGTCAATTAGATAGTCAATTGAGTCGTTTTTAGAGTTCTCCTATTTTATTATTGACGAATCTGTAATGCTGAGTGTGTTTGAGCTTTGATGATAGAAAAAGATAACTGGAGTGGCAAGACGAGTTCTACACCGAGGCTCTGACTCGAGGAGCTCGTGCATTTTGAAGGAAAAATCAGTTGCACTCATTTCCTTTTTCTAAATTTTTTGTGTGCTTATAATTCATCAGAGTGGAAGGATTGTATTTATATTTTTGGTGATCCATGTGAGCTTATATTGTTTTAAATTGTGCCTGAAATTCATATGCTCTTGAAATTAATGAAGGAATTGTACTTGAATTATATTGTGATATGAAGTTCTATGTGTACTTGTAAGATATTGCTTACCATAAAAGGTGCTCTGTTACTTGTTAAAAAACCCATGTGAGATTTTGAGCCTCGTTGATCATGTTACATAATTACATGATATTTCTTTCTGGTGAGTATCATTCTTGTACGTGTATTCTAGAACTTGCCTCTTGTCTTTCTTGAAACAACATGTGTGTTAGATGATGGGAAATGATCTAAGGCCATCCTTGAATTTATGTGTCACTTAGCCAAATAATTCCTTACCAAATGATGTTTATCCATAGTTAGTCCCGTTGAGCCTAAAAGCCTTATTTCTGGCAACCTACCAAGATAGCCACTTTGATATCCTATTTGAGCCTTAAATTTCTATATTTTGTGGAGAATTAAATGCTTTCAAAGTGTTTGAATTTGATTTTGATGGAGTTTGGAAGGAATAAAATTTTTGGAGCTGTACAAGTGATTATGAGATGAAAAATAACTTGTTTAGGGATAGTACCTGAAACTGGTACCCCGAGATGTTAGAGGTAGTGCTCGAAACTGGTACCTCAAGAAAAAAGAAAGGAAAGAAAAAGTATGTTGAGCTTGAAGGAAAGGAGAGAAAAGAAAATTAGAAGAACATGAAGCTGGATAGCCTTGAAGTGTAAAAAATCTGCAGTATAAAAGATCTCCGATTTTAATTCTCTACTAATTGAGTCACTTTATCCATATGTTTCCTACCCTTACCAAAGAGCCAACATTACATCCTATTTAAAGTCCTTTTAGATCTCATTGTCGAATCATACTTTCAGTGGTGGAGAGTTTGAGACGTTTGACAAGCTTATGGTTACACATGCACTTTAATTGAATCTGAGCATAAACACCTTAACCTATAAGTGTACATCTTTTACACTTGAGTGCGAGTGATATATACTTCCCATGAGAACATGTCAATGGAGCATTTGAATAGGTGGTGATTGTCTTATCTTGTATGCTATGAATTGATTATTACATGTAATGAAAGTTGCATGACTTAAGTTAAGGACAATTGTATTTTGAATGGGGTACTGCTCATATTCCTTGTTTCCCCGCTAATTTTCATACTCTCTTTCTCTTTATTATTATTTTGTTGCCTCGGGACGAGCAACGGGTAAGTTTGGGGGATTGATGAGAGTGAAAATAAGCGTGTTATAGTGTCCAATCTAACACCTTTATGATGGGAATTGATGTTATATATTAGCACAAGTATCTTATATTCAATATATATGAGAAAAAGGTGCGTTTGAGGTGTTTTATTGTGTTTTAGGTGGAAAAAGGATCAAAAGTGAGAAGTTGGAGAAAAAGTGCAACTTGTGCAATTAATGCTGAAAAACGCACGTCCAACTTGTGAAAATTTTTTGTGTTTTTACGGAGATCTGAAGGGGAATTATGATACATGGTTGGAAAGTCACAGAAGAGAGGATCGTTTTGGTATAAAGAACACCCCAATCGGATTCCAAAGGAGAAAGTCATGATCGAAATGGTGACTCGTGCAAGCTGTTTCTACTCAGCACGACTGTTTCATTTCCATGGCTTGTTACATCTTCAAATGTTGTACTTTTGGTCAGATCTTTATACACAAAGAAATCAAAGGAAACGAGAATCGCGTGAGCACAAGAATCACTAAAATCAGAGATGGGACAATGAAGTTATGCTTAAAATCGAGAAGTAGCGCAGCTGCTAGCGAGAATTTCCGAGAATTTCCGAAAATTTCCGAAAATTACCTAATTTATCTCCTTATCACATAATCCTCCATGATTCACCCATATATATTTCTTTCCTTATTTAATTTCCTTCTCACACCTATATATATTTCACATCATTTTTCATAAATTGGGGGAGATTAGAATACAAAAGATTGAATTGGAGAGAGGCCACAACAATACTAAACCCCACAAGGGGGGATCACCCCCCAACCATCATCCACATCCTTTCCTCCATCCATCCATCACTTTGAAGATTCCTTCGTGGAATGAAGAGGAGAACCAAGAGGAGAATTTATGACGAAGAAGGATGCGACGACGTCCACATCTAGGGTTTTATTCATTTCCTAATTTTTATCTTGTATTTTTTGGACATCCGGGTAAGATCTATCCAACACCCATGATTGTTCTTCATAACATCATGGGCTAGATCCTTTTTTGTAGAACTAGGGTTGTGAAGGTTTTTACCAATTAATTGAACTTTCGTGTGTAAACTCCGTACAACACTACTTGTGGATTTATTTTATATATGATTGTGCTTTCTTAATCCATATTCACGATCATTTTGTGCATCTTCAATTGGTATATAGAGTTTGAATATATATCTTGGATGTAGATTGAGTGTGTTCACCGCTGAACAGGATTCCATGTTATGATTCTAAGTGAGGGAACTCCGAAGCTTCATTAGAACTATCATATATGAATGCTTATTAATTGAATTGAATTCGGGTTATTAAGTAGGATAAAGAGGATAACTTCATAGTACCTATAAAGGGAGATCATATCGGGTTTGGGTACCAATTGGCCAGGGAAATAATTGATACTGATAGTACTGAGAAAAGGGGGTGAAATTATATCTCTTGCTCTGAGGTTACTCACACGTGTTACACACATGTTTACTTGTGTCTATAGAGTAGATATGTATGGTTTAGTGATGCGTCCATATTCTACAAGGTAGAGTCGGACATCAACACACGGAAGGGAAGTTAAGTAGTAAAACTAGATTATCCTAGAGCTACCTATTCTCCTACTTGATCCACTTTCGTATTCTTCGAGTGATATTTTATTTAATTTGTTATTTTACTTAATTGTTTATTAGTTAATCATTCAATCCTCAAAGGCTGATGCCTTACATCTTAATTAATTTAGTAAATAATTAAATTGATAATACGCCATCCTTTAGGTTCGATAATCACTTGGTCGCTTGCTTAAGCTGCAATTGATATCCTTAATACTTAGGGATTAATTTTGCGTGTAAAGAAAACGCGCATCAAATACTATATCATCAATCTCCTCTGGGTTCGATATTATTTTATTACTTGGTCACTTGTTCTACACATGATAGAGACACTTGCTCTAATCAATAGGGGAAAACAATGATCAGGGGTACTAATACTGGGGAAGACAACACCAATATAATTAATGTATCCAAAGATGTAATATCATCAGAGAAGACAATGTTGTTTTTGTTGGCGCTCGATCGTTTGGTTAACGTGACCCGTTAGGGTTCCATGTATTTCTAACAAGTAGCGGAAGCAAGTAAACATGAAACGCATTACCTTTCACCAAGGGTTGATGTAGAGGTTGAATTCTTGCTGGCAGTCTGTGCAGTCCCACGAGAATAGCCATAAGTTCCTCTTCTGATGTCGGAATTAAGTGATCTTTGTGCTCAGACGATCCTCTCTTCGACGGATTTCCATCAGTATATAATACATCAAAATCGAAGAACTGTACGATTTTATATGAATTTTGGAACATGACGAACTGCAGCAGCAAACGACCTTCCGGTCTTCTGCTGTATGTCCCAAGTCCGATCTCGACGTCGTGTGGGCGACGATCTACGAGACCTACTCAATCTGCTGTTCACTCTCTCTCTCGTATGTTAGGCGCAGAGTTAGGTTTAGAACAAACTGAGGTGACTTATATACATGGGCTACAGCAGGGACCAGGAGGAGAAATTGGGTTGGGCCTCCATTGGGCTTAAGTATCCAAGCTTAGCCCAAAGCTTATACTTAAGTCCAATAATAATAATATATTCCACTAAAATATTATTACTGCACTACCGTACCAATCCCAAAATTACGTTTTGGGCTCCTTCTTATTATGAGCCCGTTAGTCTCCCCATGTTTAAGATATACAATGTCCATTAATTAATTTAAGTTACTGACAACTCAATTAATTAATATCTCATCCAAGAGTAGTACCAATCAACCTCATTATCATGCCGGAATAAATTCCACCTGCAGGGTTTACATGATAATCCTTATGAGCTCCTCAAGGGGACATCATCAACCTATGACGGACACGGATTCCTTCTACAATCAACAACACACCATAGAGACAACACTACTTCTCAACTCATCGAGTTTGTCGTTTTAATTACATGTAAATCTCACCCATTGATGAATCAAAGAAATACATACTGCCCTACGTGTCGAGGTTATTGTATAGGGATTAAGAGCATGAACTTCCATAATAACTGAGATCAAGTTCTCCTATAAGTCAGTATAAGTCGAACGATCTCAAGCGGTCCTGCTCAATACACACAAGTGCACTAATGTGATTCTATAGCCAAGACAAGCTAATACCAAACTACACTACAACCATCCCGATAGAGAGTCCCCGTCTATCTCAGTTGTGAGCATCTGTTTATACTTTATAAGGAAACCGATAATATGATCTTCCGCGTGTTGTCGCACAACATATTATCTACAATATAAAGTAAGTGGACTATTGCATCGAACATATAAATAAATTATAAGATGCAATCATTTGATCATATGATTCTCATTTCAAATTAATTGTTATAATATTGTTCATACAAAAAGCTAGACTTTTAGTATACAATCCAACAATCTCCCACTTATACTAAAAGACTATGCTGTCATGTCTTCTGCCATACATCTGATTCCCACTCCCACTACACGACCATTAAAAGCTCTCGCCTGAATGTCCTTGTAAATGGATTTACTAGGTCATCATCCGATGCAATCTAGGCAACAACAACCTTCCCCTCATCATACGATTTCTCGTAACAGGTGGTACTTGCGCTCCATGTGTTTAATTGCCTTATGGACTTGTGATTCCTTCAAGTTTGCAACTGCACCAATATCATCAATATAAATTGTGATAACCTTGGGCAAACTTAGAATCACATCAAAGTCCATCATGAAGTTTCTAGAGTCATACAGATACATTGGTTGCCTCATAGGCTCCAATTTATCATCTTTCCATATGGAGTCCGAAGTCTGAAATACATTTCTATATAACACTCCTCCACATTATGACTCAACTTCCTAAAATTAAACACATAACCTTGAGGTGGATTTACTGCCGTCCAATCTGACTAAAAAATCTGAATCTACGTAATCCACAAGAAGCAGTGAATCTGTCCAGTAAGCTTACATATAATTTCCAGTCCTTCTCAGGCACTTCATATATGTCTTACCACAGCTCATCATTCTTGTTCCAGGTTACGTTGATACCCACTGTTCATGCATTTAGCAAAACAGATATCCATACTCATGTATAACATTCCTTAGATTAGGCTTCCTCATTTATCGAAGCATAAGGAACTGCTTTCATCTCCTTTATCTTCCTTTTGTGTCTCAAGACACATTTCCTTAGATAAAGTCACATGCTAAAACGAGTAAGGATTGTATCATTTCATGAAGCTTGAGATAAGCATAACATCCTTTCTTGTGATCCGTATTACCGTGATCAAAAGGATATTTTTGCTCCTCTTAAGTCCTTCATCTTATACCGCTTTATTAACCATACCCCATACGCCCGATAATACTCTTTCATTGTCTCCAATGAGCAAGATAATATCTATGTATAGTACAAGTAATACCACCACGTTTCCATCACTCTTTTCAATACACAAGACCCATCCGATCATTGATTAGATCCATGTCACTGGATTACCTCATCAAAACGGATGTTTCATGATCTTGAAGCTTGTTTTAGTCCATTAATGGACACTTTTAAGCTCACTATCACAATGCTCTTAGCTCTTTGCAATGAATCACTCTGGTTGCTTCACATAGATGTTTCCCTTAAGACTTCCAATCAGGAAAGCTGTCTCGACATCTATTTGCTATCCCTCATATTTCATATGAGTAGCAACAGATAAAAGAGTCCGGATCAACATAAGCATAGCTACTGGCGAACAGGTTTTCTCATAATCGAACCCTTTCTTTCTGAGTATACCTTTTCCCAACAAGCTTTACTTATAAGGTTTTCACCTTACCGTATGATCCTCTTTTATTTTGTATGACCACTTCCAATGGTTTTCACACCATCCGTGGTTCTACAATCATCCAGATCTTATTTAGAATCTATTGATTCTATTTCAACATTTATTGCAATTTGTTAAGATTTAGGCATTTCTAACTTGTAGTGCTTCGTCGTATCCGTGGGTTAACTCCATGTTTACTAGGGACCAAGCCTCACGACTCTCCCAAAACATATATCTATCAGGTGTTAGAACAACCTTCCCACTACGAGAAGACACTACACGCAATTGTATATCAGATGTGACACGCGTCGCAGTTTACCTTGTGGTATATCCTCTTGTACACTTGGTACTAATACTTCGTGTTTTCCTCTCACTTCCTGAACAACTTATACATGGGTATTTGATTTATTACATAGTCCTTTTCCAAAAATCTAGTGTTTATGTTAACAATCACTCTTCGATCTTGTGGACTAAATAAACCATCCTTCATTTTTCTAGGATATCCCACAAACAGATAAACATTCTTACGAATTACTGTTCCTAGGGCATATCCATAAAATGAATTTAGTAATTCCAAATAATTCATCATCTATCTAATCACTACCATAAGAGTGCTATTCCTTCTATTCGTCACACCATTAAGGTGGGAAATTCATTTCCGAAGGTACCTTTCTCTTACTAGATTAGAAGATTTGTCGCATCCAGGGAATAAACATGATTTAAGAGTGTACAAATTGTTCACCAACGTACCATAACAGATTACAACTCTATCATTTATTTTAATGACCATGTCATTTAAATGAAATGGAGTATCCATCTATTAATGCATAGAAACCGAAATCAAATTCTTTCTATGAAAATGTACGTAAAGACAATTTCATAAAATCAAACGTTTATTCATATCGTAAGATAAATAAACAACTCCCACTGCAATAGCCACTACTCTTGTAGTTTTACCCATGTCATAACAATCTTATCCTCACTTAGTAATAAACATTTAGTGATTCCAGTATCTACACACTTCGTGTCAGTAAATGCCATCACTAATCATGTTTTAAACAACTAGTGAATAAGATATAAAACTTGTTCACATTATGATGAAAATGGCTTTCCTTTGCCACATGTTTTGCCAGAAGTTTTCCACCATATACATCCTATTGTAATTCAGGTGGAACTTACTCAAAAACATCTAGGCAATTCACAAAGAATTAAATTGATCTAGGTTTCCCTTCAATTTATACTCCATGCTTTCCCAATTCATTCATCAAATTAAATCATGATCTTCTGCCTTTTAACTTACTCAAGTATCCGAAGAGTTATATGAGACCATCATATTTCTATGAACCTCTCATCTCTTCACTAGAGACTTTAATAGGCATCATGAGACGTCCATTGTGAGAACACACATGTATTTTCTTAAGCAGTAAAATTCAAAACCAAGATTCTTTTCTAATCATCTAATTTTGGACCAGTAAATATAATTTCTTTTAGTCAACAATAAGCGAGATAAAACCATTTGAAATTACAGAGAATAATAAATAAATACACCGATCAAATCTTCGAATTTTATCCTTTTATATTGATTCCCTCAAAATAATATAAAATTAAAATTCACCGACATCTCAAGCACCGTGAGTCTGCAAGCCACGATAGTGTGGACGTTTACAAACCCGAACATTTACAAGAGAAGGTTTTACCCATTAATTTCATTTGTCAACCTAACCTCATGACAAAATAATTAATAGTCGGTTCCTCTTTAGCCATGCAAATAAAAGCAGTGACTCCGATGGGGAGGATACTTATTATTCACATCTAAGTGTACACCATTATTTGACCCCAAGTCCGCGGCCCAAGCTTATGTGCCTTACAGATGGAGAAGTACACACGCGCTCGGATAACTTCCTACAGTCATCAATTATAAGTCTGTACAGTGATCCACACATGAACTCATCCGATAGGGAGGAAGGTCTAAGCCAACGCGCAAGTTCATGTGCATCACATTACAAACATAATTTTAAAGAAGCCTGTTCCAGCAATATCCATGAATAAACTCATCCGATGGGGAGGAAGGCTCTAATGACGACGCGCAAGTTTATTCACATTGCTAACAAACCAATAATGGAGGCCGCGGGAATTAATTACCAATCCCCTCTCCCACTTAGTTATTTAAAACTGAGGGTTTTTACATGCATATAATATTCATAAAATAAATACGCAATTCTAGCATGCTCCTATCACGGCACATGAGGCAGTAAATCCCAGAGAGTCATGCATACATATATAACAATAATTAATAATTAAATCAATCATTAACAGTTATATATCAGCGAATTCGATTGTTCGCCATCAGGCACGAATATCAGCAAAGACTTCCACACTATCAAAATTTTGAAATTTCCAGATTGTCCAATTTTCGAAACCATCGATATCGACCGTCGATGTCGTCCAGATTATCAAAATCATCGATATCGATTAGATTATCAAATATTCGAAAAATATCAAGATTATCAACATTCCAAAACTATCGATATTGATCGTCGATATCGTCTAGATTATCGAAATCATCGATATCGACGAGCAACCATATACAACAATAATAGATAATTAAATCAATTATGTCAGTTATATATTAGGAATTAATTCAACATCCATATATAACAATAATAGACAATTAATTATAGCAGTTATATATTAGGAATTAATTCGACATCCATATATGACAATAATAGATTATTAAATCAATTATAGCAGTCATATATTAGGAATTAATTCGACATCCATATATAACAATAATATACAATCTATTATGGAAGTTATATATTAGGAATTAGTTTTCCTAAAATTTGATGTCTTATCCAACACTCTAGCAATACATGCATATAATATACCAAATATAATACGCAATCTAGCATGCTTCTATATAAGACAATAAATCATAGAGATCAGGCATCCATATATATATAACAATAATAGACAATTAAATCAATTATGACAGTTATATATATTAGGAATAAAAACGCCTCTAAATTTTAATGTCTTGTCCGACACTCCTACTGTGGAATCGATGCCTTACGCAACAAGCAGGATTGCTTGTGCCCCAAGACGTCCATCGCCATATCCCACCGCCAATCGTGTCAGGGAGCGCTCCAAGTGCCTTGACGAGTGCCCCTCGCCCGGACTGTCGCTCGTCCAAGGGCCTACTTGCATGAAACCAAGTTCAGCCCAACGCGCAACACCAAACTACACCAATTGTCGTTCGTAGTTCGAAACTGCAAAACTCTCAGAATCCAATTTTCACCGTCCAGAATCTATTACTGTAAGTCCTGAACATGCTGTCCAAATTACAGGTCAATCCAACGGTTATTTTGTGAGAAACGGCTCTTTTCCCTCTACTGCGCAAAACAGAATCGCCCAAAGATCTGCTTCTGTTTTCAGCGTAATCCCAGAAAGAAAAAGCTCCAAATTCGATCTCCACTGTTCAGAATGTACATACATAAGGTCTGAACGTGCTGACCAAATTACAGCTCAATCTCACGGTTAGTTTGTGAGAAACGGCTCTTTTCCCTCGACTGCGCAAAACAGAATCGCCCAAAAATCTGCTTCTGTTTTCAGCGTAATCCTAGCATGAAAAAGCTTCAAATTCGATCTCCACCGTTCAGAATGTACATCCACAAGATCTGAACGTGCTGACCAAATTACAGCTCAATCCGACCGTTGAAACTCCGGTTATTGCCTCTGCAATATCACTGCGCTGGATTTTCTCTCAAAAACGTGATTCAATTTTTGCCCTCTTTTTCTTCCTTGCATGTGAAATTGACGAACAGTTTTCGTCGAATCCTCTCACACACAACCATGGACGAATAGATATGATACAGTGTATATATCACATAGGGATATTCATGGTTTGCGCAATAAAACCAAAACCCTAAACATGTGATCCTAATTCCGAAAAATTAATCACATAAACCCTAGCCTAACGTGTCACGCTTCACCACGAAACCGAAGCTCTGATACCAATTGTTGGCGCTCGATCGTTTGGTTAACGTGACCCGTTAGGGTTCCATGTATTTCTAACAAGCAGCGGAAGCAAGTAAACATGAAACGCATTACCTTTCACCAAGGGTTGATGTAGAGGTTGAATTCTCGCTGGCAGTCTGTGCAGTCCCACGAGAATAGCCATAAGTTCCTCTTCTGATGTCGGAATTAAGTGATCTTTGTGCTCAGACGATCCTCTCTTCGACGGATTTCCATCAGTATATAATACATCAAAATCGAAGAACTGTACGATTTTATATGAATTTTGGAACATGATGAACTGCAGCAGCAAACGACCTTCCGGTCTTCTGCTGTATGTCCCAAGTCCGATCTCGACGTCGTGTGGGCGACGATCTACGAGACCTACTCAATCTGCTGTTCACTCTCTCTCTCGTATGTTAGGCACAGAGTTAGGTTTAGAACAAACTGAGGTGACTTATATACATGGGCTACAGCAGGGACCAGGAGGAGAAATTGGGTTGGGCCTCCATTGGGTTTAAGTATCCAAGCTTAGCCCAAAGCTTATACTTAAGTCCAATAATAATAATATATTCCACTAAAATATTATTACTGCACTACCGTACCAATCCCAAAATTACGTTTTGGGCTCCTTCTTATTATGAGCCCGTTAGTCTCCCCATGTTTAAGATATACAATGTCCATTAATTAATTTAAGTTACTGACAACTCAATTAATTAATATCTCATCCAAGAGTAGTACCACTCAACCTCATTATCATGCCGGAATAAATTCCACCTGCAGGGTTTACATGATAATCCTTATGAGCTCCTCAAGGGGACATCATCAACCTATGACGGACACGGATTCCTTCTACAATCAACAGCACACCATAGAGACAGCACTACTTCCCAACTCATCGAGTTTGTTGATTTAATTACATGTAAATCTCACCCATTGATGAATCAAAGAAATACATACTGCCCTACGTGTCGAGGTTATTGTATAGGGATTAAGAGCACGAACTTCCATAATAACTGAGATCAAGTTCTCCTATAAGTCAGTATAAGTCGAACGATCTCAAGCGGTCCTGCTCAATACACACAAGTGCACTAATGTGATTCTATAGCCAAGACAAGCTAATACCAAACCACACTACAACCATCCCGATAGAGAGTCCCCGTCTATCTCAGTTGTGAGCATCTGTTTATACTTTATAAGGAAACCGATAATATGATCTTCCGCGTGTTGTCGCACAACATATTATCTACAATATAAAGTAAGTGGACTATTGCATCGAACATATAAATAAATTATAAGATGCAATCATTTGATCATATGATTCTCATTTCAAATTAATTGTTATAATATTGTTCATACAAAAAGCTAGACTTTTAGTATACAATCCAACAGTTTTGTGGCGGAATCTAGATTTCGTCTTTCTCATTAGTTTGTTCTAGACCATCACCGACGTTCACTAAATAGAAAGAAAAAGTAGGATCTAGAAGTGTGCGAATATTTTGTGTTAGTTTAAGTTTTTCAAACTGAGGCAATAGTGGTGACATTTCATTAGATGAATTGATGATGTTATCTTTAGTTCCTTTGATGATAACAATAACGTTTGTTAAAATACTCCTCCGAAAACAATCATTTTAACACTAAAATTTTATTCATTGTTCATTATATCTTTTAACATCTCATTAAATCTTCCGATGATACTACGTTTTGCCACCGTTGCCTCATTCCAAATTATCATTTTAGCAATCCAGTGCACTCTTCTTATTTATGTGTCACGTCTTTGAGCTGTTTTCCTCAAGGGGAATCTTAAATCTTGAGTGGGAAGTGAGCATAAAGATTTTGCGATGCCAAAAGTTGCTGTAGCTAGAGAAATGTGGCCTGCAGATTTTACTGTTGCAAGAAAGGCTTTGTATAAAAAGGTTTTTCCAATACCTCATGGGTTGTCCACAAAAAAACTTTAGGCAATTCATTGTTGACGTGGTATTGAATCCTTTCGTAAGCAGTTTTTGTTCTTTATTTATTCGGCTATGTGCTTGAAGATTGTAGTCTGATATGCTAAGGTGTCGCTTGGTCAATAGTTCTTTTATCAAGACTTTAGTCATCTTAACCAACGTAATGAAGCACAATGTGAAAAATTCATTAAGATTTTTCCCCTTTGAGTAAGGGTGATCAAAGATGAGGTCTAAGACCATGCATATAATTAAGGTAGGAGTTAAGGCTTTGTTTTGCTTGTAGTCTTCTGAGAGGAAGTTTTAAAATTCTAACCAGATATGCTCAGGATTCTTAGGGTTATAGTGAACAAGGATCATGACAAATATGTATCTCAGAGCTGATGGCATCAAGTACGCCACAGCCTCTATGATGCACATTTTGGATTTGTTATCTTCTTCCATTATACTCAATGCATATGCAGTTTCTCCATAAGTGCAGTACGTTATCCCTTTGGTTGTTCTTAGGGATGAGAATGATGGTCTCCCTCTGATATGCATCATTAACAACTTATAGTAGAATATGTTGATGGTGTTTGGATCTTTTGGTTAACGCGAATCGTTAGGGTTCCATGCAATTCCATCGTAGCGGAAGCATAAACACATAATTGAATTAACTTTCACCAGGGTTTGATGTAGAGGTTGAACAGCCAACGACCTTCTGATCTTCTGTTGTATTCCTAAACCATGTCTTGCCGTTTTGTGGGCAACGATCTCCAAGATGAACTCAATCTGCAGTCAATCTCTCTTACTCACGTGTTTAGGCTTGCAAGTCTGTTATCTGAACTGCTGAGATTGGCTATTTATAGGCTACAATATGGAACAGGAGGAGAAATTAGGGTTGGGTCTCCCATTGGGCTTAAGCATCCAAGTTTAACACAAAACTTATACTTAAATCCAAAAATAATAAAACAATCCACTAAAGAATTATTATTGCACTGCCACTCTAATCTTAAATTACGTTATGAGCTCCTTCTTATTATGAGCCCGTTAATCTCCCCATGTTTAAGATTCAATACCCATTAATTAATTAAGTTACTGACAACTCCATTAATTAATGTATTTACCGAGAGTAGTACCACTCAACCATATTATCATGCCGGAATAAATCCACCTGCAGGGTTTACATAATAATCATTATGAGCTCCTTAAGGGAACATCATCAACCAATTCCGTTAGGACACATGATCCTTCTACAATCAACAACACACCATAGAGACAATACCATCTCCCAACTCACCGAGCATATTGATTTAATAATTAAATCTCACCCATTGGTGAATCAAAGAAATAAATACTGGCTTATGTTGCGAGATTATTGTATAGGGATTAAGAGTACGAACATCTATAATAATAGAGATCAAGTTCTATTATATAGTCAGTGTAAACCGAACGATCTCAACGCGGTCCTGCTCAATACACACAAAGTACAGTAGTGCAATTTTATAGTCAAGATAGACTAATGCCAAATCACACTACAACCATACCGATAGATAGTCCCCGACCATCTTGGTTGTTAGCATCTGTTTATACTTTATAAGGAGCCGATAATATGATCTTCCATGTGACGCTGCGCACCATATTTTCTACAGTATAAAGTAAATGGACTTTTGCAACAATTCATAAATAATTATGCAAAATGTTTGATCACATGATTATTATTTTAAATAAATTGTTAAAACATTGTTCATACAAAAAGCTAGAGTTTTAGTATACAATCCAACATATGTCACCTATGACGTCACGTTGTTGGCGAGGAGGCCATTCCTTTAAATCTTTATGCCACGTGAAATATTCAGGGAATTCATCATATAAGCAGTTAAAGCTTTTTTGTGTAGTCATCATGTTCAATCATGTAAAAAACCTGTGTCAGCATTTTTTTTACTGATGGATTTGCAGCGACTATTTACAGTCGTTGGTCAACATAGATAGTTATTGGTTTCTAGTTTTCTAGATGTATAAGTAAGCATAATATTGGAGGCTGTATATATGATAAAGGTCAAATGTGAAAATGCATCAGCTCACTTCAGGGGGCGATATCCATCGAGCACCTTGGAATTTTTTAATCTCATCAACGGGGTGTTCTTCATCGATTGGAATCAATGTATACAGTACAAAAAATTATTTTTTACCAACAAAATATTTCGTTGGTAATGTATTAGCAACCAAAATTGAGGTCCGTTGGTAATATTTCGTTGCTAATCCATTGATAACAATATTGTTAAACCATTGGTAAATTTATTTCGTTGATAACAATTCCGTTGGTAAATTTAAAATTAATTTTTATTTAAAATCAATTTGAATATCTCATTGCATAAATAATATATGCCTATTTTTTTCCCACTCTCCACCTTAAATAAAATAAATATTCTAAAAATATAACATATACTTAAAACTTAAATAGACCCAAATATTTTTAACATAAATGTTAAAGTATCATCATAAGCATAAACCTAATTCATAGTCAAGATAAACGAATATCCAAATAACCTCCAACATAAACATCAAAGCATCATCAAGAAGCTCATCTTCAGTCTCATTTTCTCGCAATTAGGATGGGCAATCATTAAACATCTAAACTAGGACATAGAGGAATTTCATACCAAAATAAAATATATAGCCGTAAACATCAATAAAGGATTCCATTATGGCACAAATTTTCGGACACATGATCTCCACACCACATGCTCTGCACCTCTCATTACTCATATTCTATCAAAATATTAATATTGTAATTGGTTACAATGTAATATGAAATGTACATATTGTAGACATTATATTACCTATTTTGTGGGAGGGAAAATGGGATAAAGGATTTCAAAAGATGCAAGAAACATAACACAAAAATCACACAAGCATGAAGTGCCAAGATATTGGCACATTATGCTACCACAATATTCTTTAGGAGCTTACCTAAGATGCACTCAGTATTATGGTTTAATCTTGTATTGATTATAAAAAAAAGACCAATCCTCCAAGAAATTACTCTATAACTTTTTTTATTATAATTGTATCTATTGTCCCTAGCATCAAGATCATACCAAAATAATAATTACATGAGAGAAAATTTCAACTTACCTTCAACATTAACAACTTAATTATCTTATCAACATAATTCTCAATCACCACTTTTTTCCTTTGTAAACACAACATATTTATTCTCTCTTTCTGATTTCCTGTTCCAAGTCCAAATTCATCATCCCAAATCTGCTCCTTAGAATAATAATTTACATAGAACAAAATAATGTTCACATAGGCAGCAGAGGCAAGATGATTCAATAAACTATAGAAAATGAATTCGATTATAAACTGTAGAAGTTAAATTCAGGTTTCATGAAGCTCAAGGTGAAATAAAAGGTGCAATTGTACACAACAGATAATGACGATCACAATATTCAGCATGAAGGAAGGAGGAAGTAAATTGCCTTCAAGAAAAAGAACTGTAATGAAATTTACATACTTGAAGGGGATATCTCCAAGGTTCTTTTACCTTTGAATTGGTTGTCGATCTTCATATCGTTGGTAGACTACTCAAAATGTGAAAGAAGAGTATGCTATAAAGAAAACACTTTTAATTTAATAAGAAAATGAGTAATAATAAACTGTCATTCATATCATATAAATTCGACAGGGTTGCATTATAATTGAGATATGTCACCAAAGACAAACAGTTGAATCATATCTTAAGCATAACCATACGAACAAATCCAGTGCACTTCTTAAATTCATTCACAATGAGTGAATAGACAATAGAATTTACCCATATCAACTTTAAATGAGTGATCGGAGGCATCATGTGAGGCCAACTGATGTGTATTTTCTTTTCACGCAAAATTAATCTCTAAGTATTAAGGATATCAATTGCAGCTTAAGCAAGCGACCAAGTTAAATATCGAACCCAAAGGACGGTGTATTATCAATTTAATTATTTACTAAATTGATTAATACAAGTGACAATAAATTTTTGAAAATTATTAACTAAATAACTAAATTACTAAAAATTAAATAACAATTAAAACAAAATAAAAACTTGAAGAATACGAGTGTGACTCAAGAATGGAGAATAGGTAGCCATAGGGTAATCCGGTTTCACTCATTAATTTTCCTTTCATGTATCAATGTTCGACTCTACCTTGTGGAATATGGACGCATCACTAAGCATGCAAATCTACTCTATAGACACAAGTAAATATGCATGTAACACCTGTGGATAACCTTGAAGCAAGTGATATAATTTCACCCTCTTTCTAGGTACTATCAGTTTCAATTATTTTGGATTGGTACTCTAACTCGATATGATCTCCCTTTATAGGTACTATATATTAACCCTTTACCCTTCTTATCAACCTAAATTCAATTCAATTAATAAACATTCATATATGACAGTTCTAATGAAGCTTCGGAGTCCCCTCGCTTAGAATCATAATAATAAACTCTGTTCAGCAGTGACACGCTCAATAACCAACCAAGATATATATGCAAACTCTATATTAAAAATGCTTAGTCACATATGAAATAAACCACAAGTAGTGTTGGATAGAGTATACACACGAAAGTTCAATTAATTCATAAAAACCATCAAAACCCTACATATACCAAAAAGGCTCTAGCCCATGATGTTGCGAAGAATAATCTGTTGGATTGTATACTAAAAATCTAGCTTTTATACTGTAGATAATATGGTAGGCGACGTTGCATGGAAGATCATATTGTCAGCTCCTTATAAAGTATATACAGATGCTCACAATCAAGATAGACGGGGACAATCTATTGGGATGGTTGTAGTGTGATTTGGTATTAATTTGTCTAGAATATAGAATCACATTAATACGCTTTATGTGTATTGAGCAGGACCGCTTGAGATCGTTCGACTTGTACTGTCTATATAAGAGAACTTGATCTCAGTCATTATGGATGCTCGTGTTCTTAATCCCTATACAATAACCTCGACACGTAAGCCAGTATGTATCAGTGGGTGAGATTTAAATATTAAATCAACAAACTCGGTCACTTGGGAAATAGTGTTGTATTTATGGTGTGCTGTTGATTGTAGAAGGAATCCATGTCCTATTAAATAGGTTGATGATTTCCCCTTGAGGAGCTCATAAGGATTATCATGTAAACCCTGCAGGTGTATTTATTCTAGCATGATAATAAGGTTGAGTGGTACTACTTTCAGATGAGATATTAATTAATGGAGTTGTCAGTAACTTAATTAATTAACGGACATTGTATATCTTAAACAAGGGGACACTGTCATGCTCGTAATAAGAAGGAGCCCATAACGTAATTTGGGATTAGAGCGGCAGTACAGTAATAATATTTTAGTAGACTATATTATTATTATTGGACTTAAGTATAAGTTTTGGGCTAAACTTGGATACTTAAACCCAATGGAGGCCCGACTCTAAATTCTACTTGCGGTCCCTATTGTAGCCTATATATAAATAAACTCAGTGATCCGAAAACCTTAATTAATCATGCCTAACACATGTGAGATAGAGGGAGGAGAACATATTGAGAGGATCTTGAAGATCGTCGCCCATACAACGTCAAGATTGGACATGGGAATACAGCAGAAATCAAGAGATTGTTTCCTATAGATGTTCTTCCTCAACATACCCTGGTGAAAGGTAATACGATTATGTACTCTTGCTTCTGCTAATATAGAATAGCATGGAACCCTAACGGTTCACGTTAACTACATGATCTAAAGCCAACAATTGGTATCAGAGCTTTGATTTTGTGGTTAAACGTGACATGTTAGTCCAGGGTTTATGTGCCAAACATTGACTAGGGTTTAGAAAATTATTAATTTTTGTTGAATAATCTATCTGGATACGTTGGCACGATCATCACCGGAATGATGCCTGCACGGGTGGATCACTGTTGGAGGATGACAAAAGCAGATGGTGGAAATCACGCGATCTGTCGAGCCTTGGCGTGTGGCGGTGCTGACGGCTAGCACACACGGGCGGCAATGGAATGCAAGCGGTGGTACGCATAGTTGGCACGATGATCGGTAGAGATGCTGTTGCTCGAATCGAGCCACTAGCATAAGTCGAGCACTGGCAGAGGCTAGGTGACAAATGTGTAGCATGCGACGGTGGTGAGACCAACTGAATGTGCGAAATGATGATCGGCGCAAATGGTGTTGCTCGGATCAAACCACTAGCTCGAGTCAAGTCCTGACATGCATAGACAGACACAGGCGGTGGTGTGGCTAGCGGGGATATGTCGTAGCGATAGGGCATGTTGATTCATCACGACATGCGACACAAGCACAACTAGCAGACGTGAGGGCCACTGGAAGCTCGCGCACGAGTCGTGCTGGCGACCGGCACGACTGGCGGCGATCATGGACTTGATGGCAACATATTCCGGCATGTTCCAGATCAAGGTAGCCCATGATGATGAATGACTTAGGGCACAAGTAATCCTACTTGTTGCGTAAGGTATCAGTTTAATAGCTGGAGTGTCAGACAAGACTTCCTTATTTATTGGCAATTTAAATCGTGATATATAACTGGCCGTAATTGATTTAATTATTTATTATTATTATATATGGTTGCATGTCGATGTTGATGATTTGGATGATATTGACAATTTTGATAATCTGGTCGATATCGATGATTTCGATAATCTGGATAATATCGACGGTCGATATCAATATTTTTGAAAATTTGACAATCTGGAAGTTTTCGAAAATTTGATAATCTGGATGTTTTGAAAATTTGATAATCTGGAGATTTTCGAAAATTTGATAATCTGGAGGTCTTTGCCCATATTTGTGCTTGGTGGCGAACAATCAAATTCACTGATATATAACTGCCATAATTGATTTAATTATCTGATTGTTGTTATATATATATGCATGATACTATGTGATTTACTGTCTTATGTGCTGTAAAAGGAGCATGCTAGGTTGCGTATTATATTTAATAAATTATATGCATGTAAAAACCCTCAGTGTTAAATAACAAAGTGAGAGAGGGGATTGGTAAATAATTCCCACGGCCTCCATGGTTTGTAAGTGATGTGAGTAAACTTGCGCATTGGCTATAGTGTCTTCCTCTCCATCGAATTTGTTTATTCACGGATCACTGGTACAAACTTCTTTATGATGATTGTACGAAGTTATCTGAGCGCGTGTATACTTCTTCATCTGTAAGGCACACAAGCTTGGGCAATGGACTTGGGATCAAATAATGGTGTACAATCAGGTGCATATAATAAGCATCCTCCCAATCTGAGTCACTGCTATTATTTGCATGGCTAAAGAGAAACCGATTATTTATTATTTTGTCATAAAGTTAGGTTGATGAATGAAATTAATGGGTAAAACCTTCTCTTGGAAATGTTCGGGTTTGTATACGTCCACACTATCATGGCATGCAAATTCACAGTGCCTGAGATATCGCTGAATTTTATTTTATATTGTTTTGAGGGAATCAATATAAATTGTTAAATTAAAAGATTTGATTGGTGTATTTACTTACGTGATTCTAAGTATAATTCAAATGGTATTATTTCAATTATTGTTAACTAAAAGAAACATATTTACTGGTCCATAATTAGATGATTGATAATAATCTTGGTTTTAATTATAACTGCTTAGGAAAACAAATGTGTTCTCATTAAGGATGCCCTCTAGTGCTTATTTAAGTCTCTAGTGAAGAGATGAGAGGTTCATAGAAATATGATGGTCAATCTCATGCGACTCTTCGGATACTTAAGTAAGGTTGAAAGGCAAGGTTGAAATGAAAAAGCTTGGATTAGAAATTAAAGGGGAAACCTAGGTCAATTTTATTCTCCACAGTTTTGCCTAGATATTTTGAGCAAGTTCTACCTGAAATACAAAAGGTTGTATATGGTGGGGAGCTCCTGACAAAACACGTGGCAAAGGAAAACTAATTTCATCAAAGGAGTGAACAAGGTTAGTATCTTATTCACTAGTTGTTGAAGCGTGATTAGTGATGGCGTTTACTGACATGCAGTGTGTAGATACCGAAATCACTAAATGTGTGCAACTAAGTGATGATGAGATTATTGAGTACATGGGTAAGCTACGAAAGTAGTGGTTGTTGCAGTGAGAGTTGTTTATTTATTTTATTATAGGAATAAATGTTTGATTTTGAGAAGTTATCTTTACGTACGTTTCCATAGAAAGAATTTGATTTATGTTTCTATGTTTCTACGGATGAATACTCTATTTCATTTGAATGATATAGTCATTATAATGAAGGATGGAGCTATAATCTGCTATAGTACGTGGGTAGATAATTTGTACACTCTTAAATCATGTTTATCCCATGGATGTAACAAATTGTAATGATAAGGCGTCTTCTAATCCTAATGAGAGAACATAATTATACCCCTCTTTCTAGGTACTATTAGTATCAATTATTTCTCGTGCACTAAGTACTCTAACCTGATATGATCTCCCTTTATAGGTACTATATAATTACCCTCTTTATCCTACTTACTAACCCGAATTCAATTAAGTGAATAAGTATTTATATAAGATAGTTCTAATAAAGCTTTGGAGTCTCCTCACTTAGAATCATAACATAGAATCCTGCTCAGTAATGAACACATTCAATCAATAACCAAGATATGTATTCAGACTTTACATAACAGTTGAAGATGCACAAAACAACTCTGAGTATTAATTGATAAAGCATTGTCTTATATAAAATAAATCCACAAGTAGTGTTGTACGGAGTATACACACAGAAGTTCAATTAACTAGATCAAAACCTTCATAACCCTAGAACTACCAAAGCAGTTCTGGCCATGACGCTTCGAAGAACGTTCATGGTGTTTGGATAGATCTTACCCATAGTCTTGAAAATTACAAGAGAGATTAAGTTGCAAAGTAAACTCTAGATGTGGGTGCCGTCGCTTCTCGCTTCGTCTTGAATCTTCACTTGGTTCTCACTTGATTCGCTACATGAATCTCTCTCTACAACTCCTGCGAATGAAGTTAGGGTTTGGATGTGGTGTACGATGGATATGGAATCTAACTCTCATTTTTATGTGATCGACATCCCTTTTTATACTTGTAAAACTCTCCTTATGGACCTTTACTAGGCTTTTTCATGAAAAATATGTCAATTCACGCACAAGAGGGTCGGAATTATCAAAAATAGCATTGCGTGTCCCCGCTCAACTAAAACTAGTGAGGTCGAGCAGTGGTCGAGCGGCCTCCCTGTTCGTTGAAACTCTGTACAGACACTAGCTCGACGGACTTCAATCTCGCTCAACCAAATTGTGTAGGTCGAGCGCTGTCTCAAAACTTGTGTTTTTTGATTCTGAGCACTTCTGACCTGTTTTCCTGTAAAAATTTGCTCAAATAGCCTCAATAGCATTTGATTCGTGAATTTCCCATAAACATCCCGATTTGCCTTGATAATAGCCCAAATCGTACTCAATTTCTACACAAATCAGAGCCCAAAATACGTGAATTATCACTCTCATCAAAATCCCCAAACTTACATGTTGCTCATCCCGAGGCAACGAAATCAAAACAAAGGCGAGAGAGTGTGATTCACAAGATCATATATATGCACAACTTTATAAGACATGTAATTCATCAAATCAAAACATGCAGTCATCATACTTTTCATCTATGTAAGAATATCAATAAATCACAATACTTTGACGAGTGCTAAGTCATCTAGCTCGCTAGGTAAGTGTTTACTCTCGCTCTCAAGTGTAAAGATGTACACTTCAAGGGTTAGTATATAAGCTCATAATCAATTCATACATCCGCATAACCATAAGCTTGACAAATGTCTCAAAGATCAATTCATAATCATTTCAATACTAGAATCACAAATGACTTGTCTTATAGGTTGTAATGTTGGCTCTTTGATAAAGGTAGGAGAATTTAGATAAAGTGACTTATTTACTAGTAGAGAATTACCTTGGAGTTTTGCTTTTCATCAAACAGCTTCATTCTTCTTCATCATCATTCTCATGATCTTTTCAATTCATCTTCTCCTTCTTTTCCTTGGAATCACATCTTCTTCTTCAAAATATAAGGGTACCAATTTCCTGCACTACCCTTCTAAGCAGTCGGGATATCGGTTTTAGGCACTACCCTAGACATAATGTAACCATAATCTTTCCTCTCCACTAGCACAAAATTTCCTTCCTTTCTTTCTTCAATTTCATCACTTAGCATTTTATTCACCTCAACTCTCTAATAGTAAATAGGGTATTTCAAAGCTAAAGTAAGGCAATAAAGGCTATTTATCATAGGCTTGCCAAAGAAAAAGCTTTTAAAGGCACAACAGGGCTTCCAATGATATACAAATCATAAGGTAGGGTAAATTTTGGCTAAGTAGCTCAACTATCAATAATGGCCTAAGATCATCTCCTAGTATCTAGCAAGCATGAATCTCAAACAAGACTCCAAGCCAAGTTCTAGAATACAAACGTATGAACGATTCTCTCAAGAATAAACTCTCATGCATTACTGTAACATGATTAAAAGGTCCAAATTCTCACATGGGTAATGATTTCCTAAGTACTCTTCTAAGCATGCAATCAATCATCAATTTCCACATAGACTACAAGTAATAACAAACAATACATGCCTTTCTTCAACAAATTCAACATATATCATAAGTAAAATACACATGCATACCAAAGAGTCAATATCAAATCATTAATTTATTGGATTGTATACTAAAAGTCTAGCTTTAGTATGAACAATGTTTTAACAATTTATTAGAAATGAGAATCATATGATCAAATCACTACAACATAAATGGCTTTACATAAAATATAAAAAGTGTTTGTAATAGCTTAATAGTTTTATTATACATGATATGTAACACTTTTAGGGGTGTCGTTGTTGCCCGTGTTACCTATTGTCTTATGTAATATTTTTTTGTAATATAGTAACACTTAATAAAAATGTTATATTTACTTTGGTAACACTTTTTATAAAATCAAAATATAAAATTGCATTTGCTTAGGTTTGGACCTATGACCTATAGGTTATAATTGGTTTCATCTACCAACTTTGATAGTCCATAAATTTTAACAATTACTAAATATTTATTTTATTATATACTTCAATTTTTTTTTCCTTTTCAAATAAAATTTTGTATTTAAATATTTTAACCGTTAATATAAAATGTTAGTAAATAAAATTTAAAATATTTTTTTGTAAATAATATTTTTTTAATTTTATAATTCAATTATATATATATATATATATATATATATATATATATATATATATATATATATATATATATATATATATATATATATATATATATATATATATAAATATATAAATACGGAGTTTAAGTTAAAATACTGTTTTAAAATGTTATGTAAATAATTCATGTATGTAGAAGTGTTACTTAAAAATGTTACTTATTTATAAGTGTTATATTAAAGTGTTACCTTTGTAAAAATGTTACATAAAATGTGTTATATATATAAAAATGTTATATACATGTGTTACATATTAGAAAAGTGTTGCATGCATTTGTTACTTATATAAAAAGTGTTACCAAAATGTTACATATCATAATAATTTAGAAAGTGTTACTATTTTGTATTATACTTATAAATTTAAAGTGTTACTATGAAGTGTTATTTAATCCTAGTTATGTTGTAGTGAATGATTGCGTCTTATAGTAGTTTATTTATATGTCGATACAATAGTCCATTTACTTTATACTGTAGATAATATGTTGTGCAACAATACGCGGAATATTATATTATCGGTTTCCTTATAAAGTTTAAATAGATGCTCACAATTGAGATAGATGGGGACTCTCTATCGGGATGGTTGTAGTGTGATTTGGTATTAGTTTGTCTTGACTATAGAATCACATTAGTATGCTTTGTGTGTATTGAGTAGGACCACTTGAAATCGTTCGACTTATACTTACTATATAGAAGAACTTGATCTCAGTTATTATGGATGTTCGTGCTCTTAATCCCTATACAATAACCTCGACATGTAAGGCAGTATGTATTTTTTTGATTCATCAATGGGTGAGATTTACATGTAATTAAATCAACAAACTCAGTGAGTTGGGAAATAGTGCTGTCTCTATGGTGTGCTGTTGATTGTAGAAGGAATCCGTATCCGAAATAGGTTGATGATGTCCCCTTGAGGCATTCATAAAGATTATCATGTAAACCTTGCAGGTGGATTTATTCGGCATGATAATGAGATTGAGTGGTACTACTCTCGGATGAGATATTAATTAATAGAGTTGTCAGTAACTTAATTAATTAATGGGCATTGTATATCTTAAACATGGGGAGACTAACCGGCTCATAATAAGAAAGAACCCATAACGTAATTATGGGATTAGAATGGTAGTGCAGTAATAATATTTTAGTGGTACATATTATTATTGGACTTAAGTATAAGCTTTTGGCTAAGCTTGGGTACTTAAGCCCAATAGAGGCCCAACTCTAATGTCTCCTCTTGGTCCCTGCTGTAGCCCATACATAAGTCATCTCAGATATTCGCAAACCCTAATCGAATCATGCCTAACATTGTGAGGAAGGTGAGGGAATAGCAGATTGAGAAGATCTTGAGGATCGTCGCCCACACGACGTCAAGATTGAACTTGGGAATATAACAGAAGATCAAGAGGTTGTTTGCTGCTGCTAATCATCAACTTCCACAATTTTATAAAATTATGTGGAACTCTAAACTGTACGTGTGATATACCTTTGGTGCATAGATCAATCAAATCAGAGATCGGATAAGGAAGTTATGCCTAAAACCGTGAGGCTGCGCAGGCTGCCGGCGAGAATCTTTCTTCTTCAACATATCCTGGTGAAAGGTAATACGTTTCTATATTTTCTTGCTTACATTGAACATAGAATCGTATGGAACTATAACGGTTTATATTAATCAAATGATCGAATGCCAACACAATCATCATCAAGTGCACAAATATCCATCAACATCAACAATATCATCCATATGGTACATACCACTTATGCATGAATCTCGTAAAACCCAAATCAACCACCAATCAAGCCCCAACATGTCAACTGAAAAATAGAAGGGAGATGAGAGGAATCAGATAAAAAGAAAACCTGGTGCACTCTACTCCTCCGGAGCAACATCATCATTATCATTGCGCCAATCGTTGAAACCCTTGATGAAACTATCAACCTTTTTATCAAGTGCCTCGTAGTTCTCACTCATCTCTCCCAACCTTCTATCCATAGCATCATACCTCAGGTTGAGCGCAACATAGTTCGTGTTCGCCAAAGCAAGTTGGCGGTTCATCTCCTGCTGGATCATATTTAACGTGGCAAAATTCTCATTCATCATCCAGAATTGCTCTCTATAGAAGCGATCCTAAGCCCGCCAGAAATCATACTACTGTGGCTACTTCTGCTTTGGTGGTGGGTACATTGGAGGAAAACCCATCTCCAGAATATCGTGAGGCATCTCTATATGTACCTCAGGAATCAGATGCTCAAACGGCTGTGGCTGTGGTCCAAACTGCTGTTGCTGCTCGTCCTCCTCATACTCTGACTCCCCAACTATTAATATATCAAGATCAAGGTCACACCTTGAACATGCGTATCTACTAAAGTTCACCAATCTCCATTTGTGCAACACGTAGTAGAGATCGCAATATAAAGAGGAGTGTTCATCAATAGATTTACATTGATCTGAACCTGGTAAGATCAATGAGAGAGAAAGGCATCTTGAATGAAATCAGATTCATTCCTCGAATGAACATCCATACTCCATCCTCTCTTCGAGCCAAGTTTATCCTCACACATGCCAATAGAATCTAATCCAGCTCACCAATCACTGGCCTATACCTAGTCAAATCCACATTATAATGCTCGGCCAATGGTGTGATCAATCCTCCAATGTTCACCTTCTGAAATGTGTGTGAAGTGAACCAATGCAGCTGCTGCAAAACATAAGCCCAAAATTAAAGTGGACCCCATTCATCATACACCAAAGGACATATAACTCTCCTCTCAGAATACACCCACCCTAATCTTGAGCAAAGATGGTGTTTCCGAGGATCCTATCCATGTACGCGATCACCGAGTTGCGAATGAAAGCAGCCCTTTATCTTTGAGGATCATAAGCTCCTTGCAAACCTATAATCGAGCTCCAGAACTCATCAGCGTTAAATCCTTCATCCTCCTATGTTGATACATTCTCCGGGCACTCAAACATCCTATTGAACCCACTACAATACAAATATCTTAATTCCCCTCCAAGTCGAAACCATGCTAATGTAGGAACGAAAGACTCCTCACGAATCATCTCTAAATTACATAGCATCTCTGCTGTGATATGGAAGTACGTCTCCTTGTTCAAATCCATGAATCTGTTAATCCCCTGAAGTCTAAGCTCCCCCTTTTTAACATCGATCATAGCTCCAGCTGTGGCAAGGAATGGCCTCCTTAAGATAAGAGGTACATTATCCTTATCATCTTCCATCTCTAGCACAAGAAAGTCCATAGGAAAGACAAGATTCTCTACTTTCAAAAGTACATCTTCTATCACCCCTTTCGTAAAAGTCATGGACATATCCGCCAATTGTAGAGCTACTGTTGTGGGAGCGAGCTCCCCCAAACTTAGCTTCTTAAATAAAGATAATGGCATCAAGTTGATGCTTGTACCAAGATAGCACAAAGCTTTTTGTGCCGGCCCCTTTCCTATTTTACATAGAATAGTGAAGCTTTCCGGATCTTTCAACTTTGCTGGAAGCTTCCTCTGAATGATCGAGCTACAATTCTCAGATAGTTTCAATTTTGCTCAGTATTCTGCTCATGGGATGGTACTGAAGTGTTCTGAACTACAGGTGTGACGTCCTATATGAAAATCAATGTCGAATGACCTTGCCCAACCTCCACTCGACCAAAAGGGTTTGGTCGAGCGACCTGGTAATGGTCGAGCAAGGTACCTGTAATTTGACTTTAGCTGTTCAAGTGTATAGAATTCCGCTCGACCTCAGCTCGACCAGACAAGTTTGGTCGAGCGGCGTTGTCTTGGTTGAGCGGGGTGTCTATACTCTAATTGTGACTTTTCAGAGCCTCGGAATGTCGCTCGACCTCAGCTCGTCCCAGTGATTTGGACCTTCATACTGCGTTCCTGACCTCAAAGTGATGGCATGACAAGTTTTTGGGTTTGTTATGCTTTGAGAAGGAAATTTACCTTTCTCAACTGTTTGCGTAAGCTTATTCATATTTCCTGCCATCTCTCCCATCAACAAAGTAAGATCCTTCATCACCTTAGATAATTCATCATGATTTGAATCTATCTTTGCTTCCAAATGGTCCACCCTTGCATCATTCCTAGCCACATATCATTTCACAGTATCTTCCAAATTAGGTTTTCCTTCCTTGATCTTAGTACTAGGATCAACACCCATAGGAGGTTTGATTGCTGCATTCGGATTGCTCTATAAAAATTCCGGCCTCCTTGGTTGTTGATAATTACCCGAGGGGACCACGATTATTGTAGTTCCCTTGGTAATTCCAGTTTCCTTGATTTTGAAACCTAGTTCCTTGAATACTCTGACTCATGGCATAGTTTGCTTCTTTAAATTCATCTTGGATTGGTCTTTCTTCACCAACATCCTGCTGCATAATAATTGGTATTCTCTATGACATCTTCATTATTTCTTTTACTGGGATTCAAGTAGCTTGTTGATATTTACCAAGCTAGAGACGATATCATCTTCTCTACTTGACTTCACCATCGTGTGCTCAACCTGTGCTACCTTTCCAAGTACATAGGTTCTCCTCACTCTATCAGTTGGCCAATATTTTGAATTCATCAAATATCCTCAAAAAGCTTTTCTGCCTCAACGGGTTTCTTTGCAAGTAATGTTCCATTTACGAGAATCAGAATCCAACTCGTTATAGAAAATACTGATGTATTAGCTTTAGATAATCCATGCTGCGAACACTTCCAAAGCAGGTCCTTGAACTTGTCCCAAGCTTCATGAAATTTTTCTCCACTACCGATAGCAAATTGATGACTTGCTTCATTCTAAATACCTTTGAAAGTGGCATGTATCTTTCAAAGAACTTCACTTTCAATTGCTCCCATGTAATGCATTCAACAACACTAAGAGTGTCGTACCAATCTCTCGCTTTTTCAGTAAGCGAGAATTTAAACAGTAGGATCCTCCTTGCATTTTCATGAGCTCCTGCATCTTTTTGTGTGCTTGCATAACCAAACTTATTAAGATGTTGTTGAGGATCCTCAAAAGTTCCCTAGAGAAGGAGTTCCTTTCTATAATGCTGATAAGAGCGGGATGAAGATAAAAATTGGCATCGGCTCCACACGCTCCTAACAACCCCACATTGTCCCCTTCGTTGTTCTTAAAGACTTCACGGATGGCAACATTATCCGGATTTGGCCTATCTAGATAGGCCATATTGACTGGTTCTACTTTTGATTTATCTACGATTACAGCTTCAATCGTTTTCGAGTCCAGTGCTTCAACTTCAACTCCTAGATTAAGAGCTTCAGTTGATTCCACATTCTTGTTCTTCTTCTTCTTTGTCTTCTTCTTCCTCGACGATGCTCCAATTTTCGGATCAAAAGGCTTTACTGTTGCTCCCTTCAACCTGTGTGCATACACCTAAGAAAATTAAGTGTTAGAGTTTAAAGACAAGTATGGAATAGTTTCAATTAAAATAAAAATAATAAAATTGATAAGGATAACCGTCCCCGGCAACGGCGCCAAAAATTTGATGGGTGTTTTCTAAGCACACAATTGATCTGCAAGTATGAAGGATGTGATTGTATCTTAGATAAGCGACCAAGTAATATTATCAAACCCAAATGACAATTAGTTCTCAATTTATTATTATCTTTCTTAAGAGAAATTATTGTTTGGAAATTTAAGTGGAGAGTAATGTTTAATCTAATAGATAAAATAATTAAATAGCAAATAAAATAAAGAGTGTAGAGAATAAAAGAGAGTTGACAAGTGAGAAGATATGTAGCTCTTCGGGCCATCCCCTTCCATATGTCAATGTCTGACGCTGCCTTGTGGACTATGGACGCATCACTAAACCATGTGAATCTACACTATAGACATAAGTAAATATGTGTGTAGAACATGTGAATCACCTCGGAGCAAGAACATAATTATACCCCCCTTACTAGGTACTATCAGTATCAATTATTTCCCGTACACTAAGTACTCTAACTCGATATGATCTCCCTTTATAGGTACTATATAATTACCCTCTTTATCATACTTATTAACCCGAATTCAATTCAATGAATAACTGTTTATATAAGATAGTTCTAATGAAGCTTTGGAGTCCCCTCACTTAGAATCATAACGTAAAATCCTGCTCAGCAGTGAACGCACTCAATCAATAACCAGGATATGTATTCATACTCTACATAATAGTTAAAGATGCACAAAACAACTCTGAGTATGAATTGATAAAGCATTTTCTTATATAAAATAAATCTACTAGTAGTGTTGTGTGGAATATACATACGGAAGTTCAATTAACTAGATCAAAACCTTCATAACCCTAGAACTACCAAAGCAGTTCTAGCCCATGATGCTTCGAAGAATGTTCATGGTATTTGGATAGATCTTACCCATAGTCTTGAAATTTACAAGAAAGATTAAGTTGCGAAGTAAACCCTAGATGTGGGCGTCGTCGCTTCTCGCTCTGTCTTGAATCTTCACTTGATCGGCTCCTGCGGATGGAGTTAGGGTTTGAATGTGGTGTATAATGGATGTGGAATCTAACTCTCCTTTTTGATTTGATCAGCATCCCTTTTTATACTTGTAAAAATCTCCTTACAGACCTTTACTGGGCTTTTTCTTGGAAAATATGTCAATTCACGCACAGGAGGGTCGGAGTTACCAAAAATAGCATCGCGTGTCCTCGCTCGACCAAAACTGGCGAGGTTGAGCAGTGGTCGAGTGGCCCCCTTGTCAGCTGAAACACTGTACAGACACTCGCTCTACCAACTTCAACCTCACTCAACCAAATAGTGCAGGTCGAAAGGCTCTTCCTGAGGTCAAGCGGCGTCTCAAAACTTGTGTTTCCCAATTCTGAGCACTTCTGACCTATTTTCCTATATAAATATGCTCAAATAGCCTCAGTAGCATCTGATTCGTGAATTTCCTATAAACATATCGATTTGTCTTAATAATAACCTAAATCATACTCAATTTGCACACAAATCAGAGCTCAAAATACGTGAATTATCACTCTCATCATGGGCTTATCGGACAGATTCATTACTTCTTGTGGGTTACATCGATTTGGATTTTTCAAATCAGATAGGGATGGTAATAAATCCACCTAAAGGTTATGTGTTTAATTTTGGAAGTAGATATATAATACGGAGGTAGTGTTACATAGAAATATATTTCAGACTCCACCATGGAAAAATGATAATATTGGAGCCTTGTGGCAGCAAAAGTATCTGTATGGCTCTAGAAACTTGATAATGGATTTAGATGTGATTCTGAGTTTGCCTAAGATTATTACAATTTATTGTGATAATAATGGTGCAGTTACAAACTTGAAGGAATCATGAGTTCATAAGGTAATTAAACATATTAAGAGCAAGCACCACCTAATATGAGAAATCATATGATGAGGGAAAGGTTGTTGTCACCAAGATTACATTGGATGATAACCTAGTAAATCCTTTTACAGGGTCCTTAAGGTAAAATCTTTTGATGGTCATGTAGTGGGAGTGAGAATTAGATATATGGCAGTGGACATGGCAGCATAGTCTTTTAGTATAAGTGGGAGATTGTTGGATTGTATACTAAAAGTCTAGCTTTTGTATGAACAATGTCTTAATAATGAATTTGAAATGAGAATCACATGATCAAATGTTTTGCATATTATAATTCATTTATATGATTATTGCAAAAGTCCACTTACTTTATACTGTAGATAATATGGTGTGCGGCGTCGCACGGAAGATCATATTGTCGGCTCCTTATAAAGTATAAACAGATGCCCACAATCGAGATAGACGTGGACAATCTATCGGGATGGTTGTAATGTGATTTGGTAATAGTTTGTCTTTATTATAAAATCACATTAGCGCACTTTGTGTGTATTGAGCTGGACCGCTTGAGATCGTTCAACTTATACTGACTATATTGGAGAACTTGATCTCAGTTATTATAGATGCTCATGATCTTAATCCCTATACAATAACCATGTAAGCCAGTATGCGTCTCTTTGATTCATCAAGGGTGAGATTTAAATATTAAATCATCAAACTCGGTGAGTTGGGAAATAGTGATGTCTCTATGGTGTGCTGTTGATTATAGAAGGAATCTGTATCCTATTAAATAGGCTGATGATGTCCCATTGAGGAGCTCATAAGGATTATAATGTAAACCCTATAGATGGATTTATTAAGACATGATAACAAGGTTGAATGGTACTACTCTCGGATGAGATATTAATTAATGGATGTTGGAGATTGGTTTAGAGATTAATATTCTATTTATTTATTATTTAACAACCAATATGTAAAAGGGTTATTGTTGAATATATGATTATGGTGTGCTAATAATCTCAAAACCAATTCATGGTGAGTGAGAATTAATGTACAAAGTTGAATGGTTGAATGAATATTATGTGGGGGTTACTTTTGTTCAAAGGTTTGAAACTCACATAATGGACATTTATATTACCAACATAAATCAAAGTCATTATGGAATTTTAGTGTGGGAATTAAAATTCTCAAGCACTACTTGAAAGCCAGCACTATAGGCTTTATGGAGAATTAAGGCCTAAGCTTGATTTTTGGACTAAGGATCATAAGGTAAGAACTCGGATGTAGGAGTATCATTTGAGTGGGCATATTCCATATTATTTCCAATTGAAGATGAGGCCTACATGGCTCATAACACTTGGAAACATTCAACATTCAGTTACAAATTCAAAATCAAATGTGTAACGGTTGAGTTCAAACATGGCAGGGTCAAATATATTACACAAGTAAGAACTGGTAATGGCCAGCATTTATTTGCCCTTTTAAATGCAGTATTAACTTGCTGCAAGAACCTGAAATGTAAGTGGAATGATGCCTATAAATAGGGCATTCATCTTTGGTGCTTAGCATCACATTGAAAAATCATATCATACCTTGAAACCAAATGCTTTGAGAGCTCTCCAAATATTCAAAACCTTTTGAGTTTCTGCATATCAGTGAGTCATATATTTAAAAAGCAACCGAGTTCTTTCATTTCTTAGTTCGTGTAGCTCTCTTACGCGGGGTGCAACTCGTACAAGAGACGAAGCTATTTTACCTTTGGGAACAACACGTTAAGACTGTGAGCACTACTGGGAAATGATTGTTTTGTGGTTAAAGTCCTGAACTTAACTTGGCTTAAATTCTCTGTAACGATATTCTTGTTCATTCTGGAAATCTACACAATTCTGTTCGTGTAAGAACTGGAAACTACTTACTTTGGACACTAAGTCGGAACTGGATTTCAATAAGTTCCGAATCTCAGATCCAATCTGCAAGTAAACCTACTCAAGAAGATTTGATCAGATCTAACAATCTGACAGATGTTCAAAACAGTGTAAGAACAAAAATTTCTCCAGAAAGCTGAATTTCCTGGAGTTCTTTCACTCAAAGCTGCACTGTGTTTTTTCATTCCTCTATTGTAATTTTTTCAGTTCCTTCCACTTATGTAATTGTATTGTTTGGTGATCTTTAAACCCAACAATGGAGTTTTCAGTAACCTAATTAATTAATGGGCATTGTATATCTTAAACATGGGGAGACTGTCGGGCTCATAATAAGAAGAAGCCTATAACGTAATTTGGGATTAGAGCGGCAGTGCAGTAATAATATTTTAACAGACTATATTATTATTATTGAACTTAAGTATAAGTTTTGGCAAAACTTGGATACTTAAGCCCAATAGAGGCCCGACTCTAATTTTTCCTCCTGATCCCTGTTGTAGCCCATATATAAGTCATCTCAATGATCCGAAAACCCTAATTAACGTGCCTAACACACATGAGATGGATGGGTGAGAACAGATTGAGAGGATCTTGAAGATTGTCACCCACACGACATCAAGATTAGACTTGGGAATACAACAAAAGATCAAGAGGTTGTTTTCTGTAGCTATTCTTCCTCAACATACCCTGGTGAAAGGTAATATGATTCTGTACTCTCCTTATGGACCTTTACTGGGCTTTTTCGTGGAAAATACACACATACACGCACTGGAGATGTAAAATCTGATAAATTTGGCTTTCATGTCCTAGCTCAACCAAACAGCTCTTGGTCAAGCAAGGTTGGCCTTGGTCGAGCGGAGGTCGAGCAACATTTCTCAGTCTTACTGTTTCTCGTATAACTTCCAAATCCAAACTCTGATTTGAGTAATTCTTTCGCTCACGCAATCCTCTCTTCTTTGGCTTTCTATTTATGTACAAAAATACAAAAATTCCAACATTTGAAGGTGTAAAAAATCATGTAAAGTGGCACAATTGTGCTAAGTAGGAACAGCTTGCGCGATGTCACCATTATGATTATAACATTCTCGTTTGGACTCTGATTGAGGTGTTTCTTACGCCAAAATAATCCTCTATTCTGTGGGGAACCATGAATCACACTTCTACTTTTGAGCTCCACAAAAACACAGAAAAACTACACAAGTTGGATGTGTATTTTTCAGCATTCTTGCACAAGTTACACATTTTCTCCAACTTTGCACTTTTGATCCTTTTTTCACCTAAAATACAATAAAACACCTCAAACACACCTTTCTTTCACATATATTGAATATAGGACACTTCTGATAATATATAATAACAATTTCCATAAAAACATTGTTAAATTGGAACTCAAACACGCTTATTTTCACTCTCATCACCAAATTAATTTATTTAACCAATTATTTATTAATTTAAAAATAGAATAGAATGTATCTATATCTCATGCCTAAGTTTCTCTCATACATTTGAAGAATCCTAGTTTGATAGGTCGATATCAGCCCCTACAAAGCATATAATATAGGCACATGCAACTAATTCACAATAATCTTATAAGTTAAAACACATGACTTATCAAATACACAGCTCTAAATGATGAAATCAGAGAATTTCTTAAAGGTTTTCTTTTTTGATGAAATATATTGCGTAATTTACGAAAATATATACCCATTCCATGAAAAAAAGAAAGTCCAAAAAGCTTGTATAGTCAGCTCAAGCATCTAGGAAAATAAGGTTCAAGAATTATCTAGGATTTTGGAGATTTACTCTTCAGTTTGGGACTCAATACGAACTACCCAATCTTCTCTGCCACCACTATCCTTCTCCATCAGTTTTAGAAAAACTTGTACTCAATCATAGGTTTTGGTCAACCATTACTTTACGTACATAATCATGTCCATCAGCAGAGGAAATCCACTCTGACCTACAAAATAGGGAAAATAATAATCTGAGTAAAAATCTGCGAGAGGAGTAGAATAATGAATTGAATAAGCATGTAATGTAAAGTATGTTTTACGGGGCTTAGGTTACAAACCTTAACATGTGCAAGGCTCTTAGATGTTTAAAACTTAATTAACACAGTAGAAGGTTCGAAGTTCCATGAACAAAACACAAGATTACCATATTCTTCTATGCTAGAATGTGAAATATGGATTAAAACACAATATGCCATCTAGAACTCCACATCTAATCTCTATTATCTTTCTACATCCTCTTCATATAGCAACAAAACACTAGTATTGGCATAGAATTTCAACTTTAATATCTGAGAAGGTCATTTCACCCTTATACATTTGCTATTGGTTTGATCAGATTAGAGATTTTAATTATGAAATTTAAAAACCATATTTATGGCTGAGTCATATAAATACTTAACTTATGAGCTACACATGATAAGGGAAAACTTCGGCGTAATACAACATGGCTACTCCATAAGGTAAGGAGAGAAAATTACTTAACTAAGTTAATACACACACACACATACACATACACATACACGCACACACACACTAAGCATAAGCTTCAATAGGTGGGGAGTCTTTCACTACAAAGACAGCTCTATAAAAACATAAGCAATTTTAAATATTAAGAAATACGCCTAGTTTAAAGGAGCATTTCTTCTTATAGTCTAAGTTTTATCTCTTTGTTTATTGGTTGCTCTCAGAATTGTCAGTTACTTTTAAAAATTAATAATATGCATGAATATAATAAGCAAAAAATTTTAAATCTGGATGCAACCAACTTAGCCGTATTAGTATGAGATTGTTGCACAATAATTTAAAATTAACTCAAGGAGAAAGATAACATAAAAGGTGTTGGATTGTATACTAAAAGTCTTGCTTTTTGTATGAACAATGTTTAACAATGAATTTGAAATGAGAATCATAAGATCAAATGTTTTGCATATTATAAATTAATTACAAAAGTCCACTTATTTTATACTGTAGATAATATGTTGTATGACGAAGATCATATTATCGGTTGCCTTATAAAGTATAAAAAGATGCTCACAACAGAGATAGACGGGGACTCTCTATCGGGATGGTTGTATTGTGATTTGATATTAGTTTGTCTTGACTATAGAATCAAATTAGTGCACTTTGTGTATTGAGCATGACCGCTTGAGATTGTTCTACTTATACTGACTATATAGGAGAACGTGATCTTTGTTATTATGGATGTTCATGCTCTTAATTCCTATACAATAACCTCGACACGTAAGCCAGTATATATCTCTTTGATTCATTAATGGGTGAGATTTAATATTAAATCAATAAACTCAGTGAATTGGGAAATAATGCTATCTCTATGGCATGTTGTTCATTGTAGAGGGAATCCGTATCCTATTAAATAGGTTGATAATGTCCTCTTGAGGAGCTCATAAGGATTATCATATAAACCCTATAGGTGAATTTATTCTGGCATGATAACAATGCTGAGTGGCACTATTCTCAGATGAAATATTAATTAATGGAGTTGCCGGTAACTTAATTAATTAATGGGCATTGTATATCTTAAACATGGGGAGACTAACGGACTAATAATAAAAAAGAGCCCATAACGCAATTATGGGATTAGAGCGGCAGTGCAATAATAATACTTTAGTAGAATATATTATTATTATTGGACTTAAGTATAAGTTTTGGGCTAAACTTGGATACTTAAGCCCAATGGAGGCTCGACTCTAATTTCTCCTCCTGGTCCCTGCTGTAGCCCATAAATAATTCATCTCAGCTTTTTGGAAACCTAATTAGACACGCCTCATACGCGATTTTGTGTAGAGAGGAAGTAGATTGAGAGGATCTTGAAGATCATCGCCAACAAGAATTAAGATTGGACTTGGGAATACAGCAGAAGATCAAGAGGTTGTTTTCTGCAGATGTTCTTTTTCAACATACCCTGGTGAAAGGTAATAGGATTTTATACTCTTGCTTTCGCTGATATAGAATTGCATGGAACCCTAACGGATCATGTTTACCAAATGATCAAAGACAAATAATTGGTAACAGAACTTCGATTTTATGGAAGACGTGACACGTTAGGCTAGGGTTTATATGCCATATGCGGATTAGGGTTTAGAACTTCATGATTACTTGTTGAACACCCTAACCCTACATGTCGGATGTACGGCGATGCTGGCGATGAATGGTGCTGAACGACAGCTCACACGGATGATGAGTGGATGGCATGAGCATCATGAATGGCTATTGGGGAACAACGATGATACCAATGCTCACAAATTTAGATGGTGCTGAAAGCGATCATCGTGACACGGTGGCTGCACAACATGAACGTCATTGGCCATATTAAGACGCGACACTATAGACGTCACGCTCGGTGGGCTCATCGACTGATGGAGCAGGGTACGTGTAGCTTTACCAGTCGACAAGGTGGCTCTCCAGGTAGACAAACGGTGTGACCAGCACTAAGTTAGCACTGACGTGTGCCTGGCGTGCTAGGTGCTGCGCGGGTTTTCTCGTCTACGGTGGCGGACGAGGTGGCATTTTAGGGTAGAAAAAGCAATATCCAGATTGGTCTAATGGGCATTCTGGTCTAGTCAGTATGAACTTCTGGTCGAGTTTGCTGTGTTTCTAGGCGAGTCCATCAAAGTTTTCAAGCGAGTCATGGAAATTTCCGGGCAGGCTTACGTGATGCTGGCGGGCATGTCGCCGAATAGAACACCATGTGTTGATACATTGTGCCATGCCTCTAGGCTAGCTTGCGCATGGCTATACTTTGCCGTGTGGAGAGCCGGGCAAGGCAGCCCATTTTTGTGTGCCAGGGGCTTGTTGGCATGCAGGGAACAGGGCTGTAGGCGGGAACGAGTGCACGGATGGTGGCATGCGGACGAGTGGGCACAACGGGCAATTAGACGAGTGATGAGTGATATTTTCACCTAGATTTTAGTATCTTTTTATGTGAGTTTTCGTATATTTTTATCCGTATTTGTGTTCTATTTTGTTGTGTTTTGTGTTTTATTTAATGCTAGATATGATAAGGAAGGCATAGGAAAAAGTGGATCTCAATTCGGAGTTGAAACGAGGAAGAACGAGCCAAAACAGTGAAGCAGACAGCACAACACGGCCAGCCGAGCCCGGAAACACGACCCGTGTCCAGTGCAGAAACACGGGCCTGTAACGAAAGCCGTGCGCGGACACCAGATTACACAACACGGCCACCCCTGTGGCCGTGTGCAGAGCACGAGCCGTGTATGTGTAAATTCTGTCAAAAATCAGAATCCTTCTAGAAGCTTCCCAAGGGGTATAAATACCCCTTTATTCAACATTTTACAGGGAGATCCGAATTCCAGCCCTGCACACACACCTCACATACCATTTTCTTCATTTTACACCTTTTCTTCATCCATTCATCATCTATCATCATCCTTTCATCAATCCACCATCATTTCATCTTCAAATCAAGTGAGGAAGCAAAGAAGAGGAGGATTTCACTCAAGGAAGGAAGGAGATTCATTTGGATTCAATCCAAGGGAGTTTTCATCTTGATTTAGTGTTAAACCTTTTAGTTTACAATGATTTGTAAGATTCCTAATGTCTATGTTATGGATCTTGTGATGATTGTAGGCTAATCTCCTTTGTTAGATTAGCAACATGATAGGAGTTGAATAATTTGTGATATTCATGTACTTAAATTCATGTGTGCATTTGGTAATTGATTTTCTATCATTGATGTTTAATATCTTGAGGTTGATGATGTTTTGTGTGTTTAATTATTTTAAGCATGTGATTAGATTGAGAAGTCAATTGCATATTTAGGATAGTTAAGTGAATCATTTCATCAAACACTTCATGTGCATTATAGATTATGAAGAGATTGAGAAGTCCTTGATAGTTTAGAACCCTTTGATAGAACTTATCATTTATTAGATTGAGAATTCAATAGATTATGTGAAGGGACTCTTAATTGAATTTAGTACCTAGTTGGAATGATTTAATTGAGAACTAACTATGGAACCTTTATAAGATCATATCCTACCCATTCCGAGAGGAAGCTTAGGTGAGATTAGTGTTAGCCCTTAGTCAAGCCTTAAACCACATGAGTTTGAATGCATGAATATATGAATTACCACTCCTTGATTGTTGTTAATCTCACCCTTGCTTAATTTGGAAAACCACTTATCTAATCATTTAATCTTGTTTGCATTGATTGATTTAATTTCTTATTTGATCACCCCTCCATTTATATCCGTCTCTATAAAATTACAATGAACATGAGATCGCTTGAGCTCTAGTGCCGTCCTCCCTGCGGTTCGATAATTTTTAGTTGGTCATACCACTAAACTATGGCTAATGAAATGGCGCCGTTGCCGGGGAGGTAACGGTTGCTAGTAGTTTGACGAAGGATCGTTTTGAGTAATCTTAATAGAGACATTTTTTTATTTTATTTGTTTACTTGTATTTGCTTTGTGAAACCTTATTCTAACTTCTTTTGCTTTGGAGGTGTATGCAAACAAGATCCAAGGGGAAACAAGTAGAACCTATCGATTGGGAGATTGAGCATACGTTGAGAAGGAGAAGAAAGGAGAACAAAAATAGTGAGCGAATGGAGAACTTTTAAGAGGATAATCGTGTGGAGATAGAGCATGATGGGGAAGGAGGACACAATATGAACGTGCATGACAACGCACCTCAATTCAATGCAAATCTTCCTCAACAAGCCTATCAAAATCATGGAGCTATGAACAACCAAGCTTTGCTTCAACAAATGGTGCAACAAGTTCTAAGGCAATAAGGCTTTCAACAAGCTTATGCTCCTCCGCAACAAGCATATGTACCACCACCATCACCTCCGGTGCAACATGGAATGCAAAATGATCAAAGGGTGATCCGGGATTTCTTCATGCCGAGGACAATGCCACAAATGATGGGACCACCAATTCATGCCAACAACTTTGAATTTAAAATGGGCTTGATTTCATTGGTGAGAGAGCAACAATTTAGCGGAACTCCGATTGAAGATCCTAATGCTCATCTAGCTCAATTCATTGAGATTGTTAACACCGTGAAGATGAATGGGATGAGCGAGGATTGCATCATAATGAGGTTATTTCCATTTTCTTTGAGAGATCGTGCTCGCACATGGTTATCTACTCTTACTCCGGGAATGTGCAACACTTGGGAGGAACTTGCACAAATGTTCTTGAACAAGTATTTCCCACCTTCCAAGACACTTTAAATGAAGAGCTTGATTACTCAATTCAAGCAATTGCCTCAAGAAAGCTTTTACGAAGCGTGGGAAAGATTTAAGGAAATGCTACGCAAGTGTCCTCAACATGGATTTCCGGAAAATCAACAAGTGGGGTTTTTCTACCAAGGTTTGGTAAATGGTCAAAGAGTGCTTGTTGATGCTTCGGCGGGTGGATCCGTACTTAGAGTGACTCCGAAAAGGGCTATAAGGATTTTTGATGAAATTGCTACAAATGTCTACCAATGGCCATCGGAGAGGGTTAGTGGGTGCTACGGATTTGAGAGCTATGATCAAGGGCAACACTCGAGTGTGAAGAGTGTGAATGTTGAGCCACAAACGCCAAGCATGGAAATGATAGTAGCGGAGGTAATGAAGCAAATGAGTTTGAAACAAGAAGTGACTAATCAAGGAGTTAATATGGTTGATGGCCAAATGAATCAAAGTGTGCTTCCTCCAAATGGTGTTAGTGGGGAACAATGGGCTATGACAATGCCACATGTGGAGGATGTGCAACACATGCAAGGAAGAAACTACCAAGGGAATTACCAATATAATTTCCAAGGTAGTTTCAACCAAATTCAAGGAAACTATCCACCAAGGCAAGGAGGTTTCAATGGTCAAAGTAGTGGAAGCTCATACCCACAACAACAACAAAGGCATGGTAACTTTTCCTACTCTAATCCGAGCAATGCGGTTGCGTATCCTCCGGGATATCAACCGGGGGCTTGATGCGCGTTTTCTTTGCACGCAAAATTAATCCCCAAGTATTAAGGATATCAATTGCAGCTTAAGCAAGCGACCAAGTGAATATCGAACCCAAAGGACGGCGTATTATCAATTTAATTATTATCTAAATTAATTAAGATAAGTTGGTAATTAAGTTTGAGGTTTAGGATGATTAAACTAATTAACAAGTAATTAAAATAACAAATAAAATAAATATCACTTGAAGAATACGTAGGTGGATCAAGTAGGAGAATAGGTAGCTCTAGGATAATCCAGTTTCACTCATTAATCTCTCTTTTATGTGTTGATGTCCGACTCTGCCTTGTGGAATATGGACGCATCACTAAGCCATGCAAATCTACTCTATAGACACAAGTAAATATGCGTGTAACACGTGTGAATAACCTCGAAGCAAGAGATATAATTTCACCCCCCTTTCTAGGTACTATCAGTATCAATTATTTCCTCCTAGGATTGGTACTCTAACCCGATATGATCTCCCTTTATAGGTACTATAAAGTTATCCTCTTTATCCTACTTAATAATCCGAATTCAATTCAATTAATAAGTATTCATATATGATAGTTCTAATGAAGCTTTGGAGTCCCCTCACTTAGAATCATAACATGAAATCCTGTTCAGCGGTGAACACACTCAATCTACAACCAAGATATATATTCAGACTCTATATACCAATTGAAGATGCAGAAAACGACCGTGAATATGGATTAAGAAAGCACAATCATATATAAAATAATCCACAAGTTGTGTTGTACGGAGTTTACACATAGAAGATCAATTAATTCATAAAACCATCAAAACTCCTAGATCTACCAAAAATGGCTCTAGCCCATGATGTTTCGAAGAACAATCATGGGTGTTGGATAGATCTTACCCGGATGTTCAAAAAATACAAGATAAATTAGGAAACGAATAAACCCTTGATATGGCGTCTTCATGCCCTTCTCCATCTTGAATCCTCCTCTTGGTTCTCCTCTTGATTCCACAAACGAATCTTCAAAGTGATGGATGGATGGAGGAAAGGAAGTGGATGATGGATGGGGGGTGATCCCCCCTTGTGGGGTGTTTTATGGTTGTGGCCTCTCTTCTCCTCTCTTGTATTGTGTTCTCTATTGATTGGACGTCTTTCTTGACTGCATGAGCCTCCTTTTATACTTGTAATCATGTCTCTAGGGCTTGGAATGGGCTTTTCAAGTGATCACACGCGTTTAGGCCTCGAAAATACGGATTTGGTAAGTTCCCGAAGTGCGGTTCGACCTCCCAAACAGGTCGAACAAACCCCTACAAGTCGAACAAAACATGTCGTGGTCGAACCAGCATTTTTCCGTTGGGTTTGACCTCGGTTCGACCTGATGCTCAGGTCGAACCCACCTGTCATGGTCGAACCGGTCGGAATCAGCTTGCGCAGTCTCACCGTTTTGCGTATAACTTTCACATCCGACCTCCGAATTGAGTGATTTTTGTGCACACGCGATCCTCTCTTCCTTGGCTTTATATAAAATAAAGAAATCACAAGAACTCCAAGAATTGTATATGTAACAGGCCATGGAAAATAGCACTGCAATTCTGTTCGGCACAGCTCGCGCGGCGTCACCACTTTGCTCATAACTTCCTCGTTCGGACTCCGAATGGGATGTTCTTTACGCCAAAACGACCCTCTCTTCAGTGAATTTCCAACCATATATCACACCAACAGTTTTGAGCTCCACATCAATACATAATAATTACACAAGTTGGACGTGTGTTTTCAGCATTCTTGTACAAATTGCACCTTTCTCCAACTTGGCTCTTTTGATCCTTTTTCCACCTAAAACACAATAAAACACCTCAAGTGCACCTTTTTCTCATATATAATGAATATAAGACCATTGTGCTAATATATGACAAGAATATCAATCAAAAAGGTGTTAAATTGGATATTAAAACACACTTATTTTCACTCTCATCAATCCCCCAAACTTACCCGTTGCTCGTCCCGAGGCAACAAAATAAAGATAAAGAGAAAGAGAGTATGAAAATTAGCGGGGAAACAAGGTCTATGATCAATACCCCATTCAAAATACAATTGTCCTCAACTTAGGTCATGCAACTCTTATCACGTGTAATAATCAATTCAAAGCATACAAGTTAAGACAATCACCACCAATTCAAATGCTCCATTGACATGTTCTCACGGGAAGTATATATATGATCTCTCACTCAAGTGTAAAATATGTACACTTATGGGTTAAGGTGTTTACGCTCAGATTCAATTCAAGTGCATGCGTAACCATAAGCTTGCCTATTGTCTCAACTCTCCTTTTACTTGTAGCTAGTAAATCATGGATCAAAAAGGTCTTTCATTAGGTTGTAATGTAGGCTCTTTGGAATAGGTGGGAAATATATGGATAAGTGACTCAAAACTCGGATCAGTCAAGTTGCAGTCTCTCTCGATCTTTCATTCTTCCTCATCACTTCAATTAAGCAAAATACTCTTCCATCTTTCTCCTTCAAGCACAACATATTTTCTTTCAACTTTTCATAGCTCTTCAACTCCATCATTCTCCTTTTCTTCACCCTCTTTTTCTCTTTTTTTAATTTTCTTTCAAGGTACCAGTTTCGGGCACTACCTCTCACATCCTCCATAGGGTACTAGATTTAAGCACTACCCTAGGGTGTTTGATTCCATGGAGTACTAGATTTAAGCACTACTCCACGAATTTTCTTCTTGATCCTTAAGATTTTTCTTTCATCATCCTTATCAACCCTCAAATCACCACTCTCTTCAATTAAGCTTTATTGGCTATCAAAGAATGGATTTAATAAGGCTCAAATGGGCTGACTAGGGATTTAATGAATTCAGGTAAAATATATGGGAAAATATGGGTTAAATATCAAAGATGGCCTAATATCATTTCCATAATCCGCTAGACTAATCTTGAATATTCAAGGAGACTCATGGCAAGTTCTAGAATACACGCACAAGAACGATACTCACCAGAAAGAAATATCATGTGATTATGTACATGATCAACGAGGCTCAAAATCTCACATGGGTTTTTAACAAGTAACATAGCACTTTTCATGGTAAGCAATATCCCACAAGTACACATAGAACTTCATATCACAATATAACTCAAGTACACTTCCTTCATCAATTTCAAAGGCATATGAATTTCAAAGATAATTTTAACAATATAAGCTCACATGGATCACCACCATAAACTCAATTTTTCCACTCCATGAATTAAAAGCACATATAAAAATTAGAAAAAGAAAACGAGGGCACCTGATTTTTCTTCAACGTACGCACGAGCTCCTCGAGTCAAAGCCTCAATGTAGAACTCGTCTTGCCACTCTTTTACCTTTTTCTATCATCAAAGCTCAAACAAACTCATCATCACAGGATTCATCAATAATAAAATAGGAGAACTATAAGAAGGAATTAATTGACTATGTAATCGACTCCACACACTAGAAACTCCACTGAACACTAGGCAAATTGCAAAAAATCGACACATCAAAACCGATTAAAGTTTCAACATACCGCAAAAAATCAACTCCCCTAGCAAACATTACAAAGAAAAGATTATACTCTTGGTGCATGAGGTAAGAACATCACACCCCCCCAAACTTAGTAAAAACATAAGTTGAAACTAAGTTTGAAAAGAGATGTAATTTCCGAATAATAAGCACGCCAAATATAAAAATTTCTTACTCACACGAAAGAAATAAAACAATAAAACGGAAGGGCAAGCCCCCAACAGGCGCTCATGGTTAACGTCGAAGAGTCACGACAGATTACCACTTTGTAGACTACTTGATCGGAGGACCGTCTTGTCGCATCCTCACCTTCAAGTACTTTCTTTCCCTCTTCTTGTCTACACTTAATACCTCACCTTTCTTGGTCACAAAAATATGATCATTGAAATTTCCTCCCTCCCATGGCTGTCTAGACACCCCCTTGTCAATCTTCCACTTAAATTCAGAATCACCTGTCTTAGAAAAATCAAGATTAAACAAGTTAGAAACCATATCAATGCTCTTGCACGATTGAGTCTCCATGGGCATCTTCATTGCATGATCAAGAGAGAAAACCACATCTTCATTATCCATTCGCAGTCTAAGCTGTCCTTCCTTAACATCGATCATAGCTCCAGCTGTGGCAAGGAACGGTCGTCCCAAAATAAGGGGAATGTCACCCTTATCATCTTCCATCTCAAGTACAAGAAAATCCACGGGAAAAACTAACTTATCCACTCTCACTAAAACATCTTCAATTAAACCCTTCAGACAAGTCATGGATCTATCTGCCAATTGAAGAGCAATATTCGTGGGAGTTAGCTCCCCCAAACCAAGCCTTTTAAATATGGACAAAGGCATCAAGTTAACGCTTGCCCCCAAATCACACAAGGCTTTATGTGCCGACCCTTTTCCAATGTCACAAAGAATGGTGAAGCTTCCCGAAACCTTAAACTTTGCAGGTAGCTTCCTTTGAAGGATCGAGCTGCAATTCTCTGATAGGTTCACCGTCTCCACTCCGTTCAAGCTTCTCTTCTTTGATATAATATTCTTGAGGAATCGGGCATAGTATGGCATCTCCATGATTGCTTCAGAGAAAGGAATGTTCAAGCTTACTTTGCTTATGACATCGTGAAACCTCTTGAACTTTTCTTCCAATCCCTTCTCGGCCAATCTCGAAGGAAACGGAGGAGGTATCTTGGTCTTTGGTCTTCCCCATTCATCACGTTCAACCTCCTTCGCTTTATCCTTCTTGGCTCTCAATCTCTTTGCTTCTTCCCACTTCTTCTCCATTGTAAGCTCAGTATTCTGCTCATGTAATGGTACTGGAGTAGCATCAACATCATGCGGAGCATTCGGCATAGAAACGGGCAACTTCTGGATGGGTTCGACCAGGGTTCGACCTGTGGAACAGGTCGAACCAGGCACGTACTGGTCGAACCTACCTTCTGGACAATGGCTCTTTTTTTGAATTTGAGGTTCGACCTGGGTTCGACCAGTGTTAGAGGTCGAACCACTGCCCCCTAGGTTGAACTGCCTCACTGTATAGTTTATATCCTCCGGTTCGACCTGGGTTCGACCTGCTGGGTTGGTCGAACCATTATGATCGTGGTCGAACCGTTGCTGCGACAAAACAGAGCACTCCGGATGAAAAGGTTCGACCATGGTTCGACCTGCAGAACAGGTCGAACCCTCTGGGTTTTGGTCGAACCGGTGTTCTGGAAAAACAGAGTGCTCCGCATGGTGAGGTTCGACCATGGTTCGACCTGAATGCCAGGTCGAACCTTCTGGATGTTGGTCGAACCGAGGATTAGCTATGTCCAAATTTGATCTCGGCCTCGTCGTTCCATCGTACTACGTTCCAGATCTTAACATGATGGCTTTATCTTCCAATTTTTGTGCCAATTGATTCACGTTTGTGGTCATCTGCCCCATCATCAAGGTAAGCTCCTTCAACTGCTTAGACAAATCTGCACGATCAACATTCATGGTATCCTCAAGATGATCAATCCTTGCATCATTCTCAGCCCTGTATCGATGGAAGGTATCTTCAACACTCTTCACTTCTTGCTGCTTCATACTAGGTCCCCTTTGTGTCAACTCTGTGATTTCCCTTTGCTGGGACTCTAGTAGCTTGTTGATGTTAGCTAGACTAGAGACGATCTCATCATCCCTATTCGGCTTCACCACTTGATATTCAACCTGCGCCACCTTGCCAAGTACATATGATCCTCTATCTCTCTCCGTAGGCCAGTCACGTGAATTCATAGAGATGTCTTCAAATAACTTTTCCGCTTCAAGTGCTGTCTTAGATAACAGCGCTCCTTCTGATGTTGCATCAATAAAAACACGTGACTCACAATCCTTTTTGAGTGTTTGCATAACCAAGAAATCTTCGGAGATGTTGATATGGATCTTCAAACCAATCTCTAGAAAAGGGATTCTTTTCCACCATGTTAATAAGAGCGGGATTTATTTCAAAATCATCATCTTCCCCCCTTGCTCCTATCAACCCCATGTTGACATTCCCAAAGTTCGTGAAAATTTCACGTATGGCAACATTATCCGAATTCTGCCTTGCTCTGGCCATGTTTAGCTCAATGTGTTATTCGTTCCTTTCCTTCCCCTCCTTTTTCAAGCACACAAGTAACTCGGAAAAATTCAAGATTAGATAGAAATAAATAATCACAAATAAAAGAAAAAAATATCTTAATCAAACTAGAAATAATAAAATTAATAATTACAGCCGTCCCCGGCAACGGCGCCAAGAACTTGATGCGCGTTTTCTTTGCACGCAAAATTAATCCCCAAGTATTAAGGATATCAATTGCAGCTTAAGCAAGCGACCAATTGAATATCGAACCCAAAGGACGGCGTTTTATCAATTTAATTATTATCTAAATTAATTAAGACAAGTTGGTAATTAAGTTTGGGGTTTAGGATGATTAAACTAATTAACAAGTAATTAAAATAACAAATAATATAAATATCACTTGAAGAATACGTAGGTGGATCAAGTAGGAGAATAGGTAGCTCTAGGATAATCCAGTTTCACTCATTAATCTCCCTTTTATGTGTTGATGTCCGACTCTTCCTTGTGGAATATGGACGCATCACTAAGCCATGCAAATCTACTCTATAGACACAAGTAAATATGCGTGTAACACGTGTGAATAACCTCGGAGCAAGAGATATAATTTCACCCCCCTTTCTAGGTACTATCAGTATCAATTATTTCCCCCTAGGATTGGTACTCTAACCCGATATGATCTCCCTTTATAGGTACTATAAAGTTATCCTCTTTATCCTACTTAATAATCCGAATTCAATTCAATTAATAAGTATTCATATATGATAGTTCTAATGAAGCTTCGGAGTCCCCTCACTTAGAATCATAACATGGAATCCTATTCAGCGGTGAACGCACTCAATCTACAACCAAGATATATATTCAGACTCTATATACCAATTGAAGATGCAGAAAACGACCGTGAATATGGATTAAGAAAGCACAATCATATATAAAATAATCCACAAGTAGTGTTGTACGGAGTTTACACATAGAAGATCAATTAATTCATAAAACCATCAAAACTCCTAGATCTACCAAAAAGGCTCTAGCCCATGATGTTTCGAAGAACAATCATGGGTGTTGGATATATCTTACCCGGATGTCCGGAAAATACAAGATAAATTAGGAAACGAATAAACCCTTGATATGGCGTCTTCATGCCCTTCTCCATCTTGAATCCTCCTCTGGGTTCTCCTCTTGATTCCACAAACGAATCTTCAAAGTGATGGATGGATGGAGGAAAGGAAGTGGATGATGGATGGGGGGTGATCCCCCCTTGTGGGGTGTTTTATGGTTGTGGCCTCTCTTCTCCTCTCTTGTATTGTGTTCTCTATTGATTGGACGTCTTTCTTGACTGCATGAGCCTCCTTTTATACTTGTAATCATGTCTCTAGGGCTTGGAATGGGCTTTTCAAGTGATCACACGCGTTTAGGCCTCGAAAATACGGATTTGGTAAGTTCCCGAAGCGCGGTTCGACCTCCCAAACAGGTCGAACAAACCCCTACAGGTCAAACAAAACATGTCGTGGTCGAACCAGCATTTTTCCGTTGGGTTCGACCTCGGTTCGACCTGATACTCAGGTCGAACCCACCTGTCGTGGTCGAACCGGTCGGAATCAGCTTGCGCAGTCTCACCGTTTTGCGTATAACTTTCACATCCGACCTCCGAATTGAGTGATTTTTGTGCACACGCGATCCTCTCTTTCTTGGATTTCTATCCATATAAATAAATCATAAAAACTCCAAGAATTGTATATGTAACAGGCCATGGAAAGTAGCACTGCAATTCTGTTCGGCACAGCTCGCGCGGCGTCACCACTTTGCTCATAACTTCCTCGTTCGGACTCCGAATGGGATGTTCTTTATGCCAAAACGACCCTATCTTCAGTGAATTTCCAACTATATATCATAAAAATATTTTTGAGCTCCACATCAATACAGAATAATTACACAAGTTGGACGTGCGTTTTTAGCATTCTTGCACAAATTGCACATTTTCTCCAACTTGGCTCTTTTGACCATTTTTCCACCTAAAACACAATAAAACACCTCAAGTGCACCTTTTTCTCATATATAATGAATATAAGACCATTGTGCTAATATATGACAAGAATATCAATCAAAAAGGTGTTAAATTGGATATTAAAACACGCTTATTTTCACTCTCATCAGGGCTAAGGCACCGAACAATGAGGGAAGAGCATCAACCGATGAGCTACTTGAACAATTGATTGCATCAAATAAAGCTAGAGAAGTATTGGAAAAAGCTAGAGATGAAGCTAATGAAAGAAGATTCAAAGCTATTGAGGAAAATAGTGATAGAAGATGCAAAGCTTTGGAGTACAATGTTGGACAAATGGCAAGTTCATTGAGTTCTCAACAAAAAGGAAAGTTTCCGGCCACAACCGAAGTTAATCAAAAGGCTCAATATTTGTTGGTTGATATGAAAGAGGAACGAAAGGTTGAAGAAGGGTTGGTGGAAAGCAAGGTTGTTGGAGAAATGGAAGAAGTATGTAAGAAAGAAGAGAAGGGGCCTAAATGGATACCCAAGTGGAAGAGGGTGCAAGAGGAAAAGAAAGTAGAGGAGAAGGTCAAAGAAGAAGAGTACAAACGTGACTATTGGGGTATCCCGATCACTCCATTCACTATTCCCTATCCACAAATATTTGTAAAGGAGGAGAAGAAGAAAGAATTTGAGGAGTATGTCATGTCGCTCAAGAAGAAGTATGAAGAGAAAAAGAAAGAGGAGCAACCCGAAATGAGTAAGTCGATCCAAAAAGGGGGACCTACGAAGGTTGGTGATCCGGGGAAGTTCATAATTCCTTGTGATTTTGTAGGAAAAAGCACCCTTGATGCATTGTGTGACTTGGGGGCAAGTGTCAAAGTGATGTCTCATGCCACGTTTAAAGACCTTGAAATTGGAGAGCTAAAGCCTACGACTATCCGTCTTGAAGTGGTAAATGGTGAAGTTGTGAAGCCACTTGGGATTGTTGAAGACGTGGAGGTGAAAGTGAAGGGGCTAGCTTTCCGGGTTGATTTCATGGTGTTGGAAGTAAAGGCGGACCCTCGAGTTCCACTCATTTTGGGAAGACCATTTCTAGCCACCGGAAGAGCAAAGATTGATGTTGGGAGAGAAGAGCTTTCTTTGAGCTCAAATGGAGAGAATGTCACATTCTTGTGCAAGAAAGATAAAGGGATCAAGCCTCATCATACAAGGCCTCCGGATGATTTCGATGATCATGATTCTCTTCTCTTTGACAATTTAAATTCATTTCTTCATGATTATATGAAATTTTCAAATGCTAACTTATCTTCTTATGATGTTAATAGGATGAAAGAATCGGAGCTTGATTGGAAAATTGATAAAGGAGAAAAAGGAAGTCCACTAGAATCACTCCTTGATGAAGATTTGATGCTTGTAAGCAAGAATGGAGAAGTTGAATTAGTGGACAAAAAGAGGGCTAAGCTATTGTTTAAAGTGAGGATGCGAGGAGAAAGTGGGATGGACCATCCTTTGGTTCGATGAGCATGAAAATTCCGTCCGGCTTGAAGACGTTAAACTTAGCGCTAAATGGGAGGCAATCCATTCTTTTTATATTTTGATGCTTTTTGTTGATTTTGGTCATGTAGGTGGATTGAGCTCGTGAGAAGAAAGCGTATTGAAGAAAAGAGAAGTGTTTCATGGCTTCTCCATAAGAAGACCATCAATGGAAACTACAAGGGTAAGTCTCACCACTTTTTGCAAACTTAAGTCTCAACTTGTTTCGATTTAAGTTTGGGGGGAGAGTGTGTGGTGTGACTCACCAATTGAGTGTGCTTGATATGATGATATTTTGATAATGATAAGTCTTCTTGTAAAAATTGGTCAATTTTAAAATTTTTCTCATGAGTTTTGGTTGGATTTTGGTATGATTGGTTGTGTTGAAGTTCATGATTGTCCATATTTTTATGAAATTGTTGAGCTAATGGTGTTTGTTGAGTCTTTGAGCATGAGTGAAAGGTATTGGAAGCATGAATGGAGCTTGGAGCTAACGCTTTCATTATCATATGCCTATTGAGGGAGTACTCTACACCTTATCACTTCTAGTTGCTTGACATATTTTGATTTGGATTGATGGATTAACATGCTACTTTATGTGTTATGTCTTTGGGAGGTTTCTTTTTCAATCAAGGATGGGGATGATTGTGAGCTTACATTGTTATGGATGATTGAATATGTGCTTCATTTTCTAATGATGGTGATTGTTGTTTTTGCATGTTATGTGTTTTTGTTTTGTTTCTTGTTTGTTGAGTCTTTATTTTATGTTTTGTGTGTTTTCTTATTTTTGTCTTGGTATGTTTGGTGGTTTGTTTTGGGATGTTGTGAGTTATTTTTGAACATGAGTGGTGATATGTTGTGGTAGTAAGTGATGACAAGTTATGATTAAGAATCTCTACACTTTCGAATTGTGACATGTTTTACTTAACTTGTTCAATTTTGAGATGAATGTGGTGTAATAAGTTTCTTAAGGTCCAATGCATAAGCTTGTGAGAATTTGAGCCTCAACCGTGCATACATGGTTTTTCTTCATGAGTGGATTGGTTGTGTTTGATAAGCTAGAACTTGCTCAAGGACTATAGGAACGAGCCCGATTTGTGGAGATTAGTGAAATGATCTTAGGCCATCCTTGTTATTCATAGTCATTGCCATATATTTTCCTACCATGTACATCATCCCTAGTTAACCATTTTGAGTCTTTAAGCCTTTTTATTGTGAATATAGCACATTACAAGCCTTGATTACCTTCTTAAGCCATGTATATATACCCTTTGTGTGGGTGATTGAGGAGATGGTGGCTAGAAAGGTTTGATGAGGAAGAAAAAGAAGAAAAGGAAATGGTAAACAAATGAAAAAAAAAGGATGAAAATAGCACAAACAAGAGTGAACATGCAACCTCAAAACAAGAAAATGAGCAAAGAAACAATGAAATGCTCAAGTATTAAAAGTCAAAAGAAGGGAGCATGCATTGAAAGAAGCTAAAGAAATCCAAGGAAGTTGATGATTAGTGCTTGTGAGTAATAAAGAAAAGAAAGGAAGAAACGGAAAGTGGAGAAGTTGAGGAAATTGGCCATCTCTTCGATTACTTACACTTGTTTAGTCACTATTATCCACATTCTTCCTATCCTACCAAAGAGCCTATCATTACATCCCAATTAAAGACCTTTTTGATCATTAATTTAAACTTTGGTGGTTTGTGAATGTAGTCCACGAGCAAGCTTATAGCGAGTCAAGCTAATCGGTTAATGAGTGATGATTTACCCTACTTTAAAGAGTGTTGAGTGACATTTATAACCTATGTGAGGCTTGGACCAAAAAGAGACAATATTACACTAATATTCTCTTGTGATTGAACTTGTTAATTCTTTATGTCATGAATCTAATGTTGTAGGATGACTTAGCATAAATTGTGATTCTTATTATTATTGATGTGTTGTTACTTATGTTCGTTTAGTTTTTTCCTAGGTGAAAATTACTCTCCTTGGTTTATCATTTTCGTTGTGTGGGGACGCACAACACTTTAAGTTTGGGGGTGTGATGAGTGATATTTTCACCTAGATTTTAGTATCTTTTTATGTGAGTTTTTGTATATTTTTATCCGTATTTGTGTTCTATTTGGTTGTGTTTTGTATTTTATTTGATGCTAGATATGATAAGGAAGGCATAGGAAAAAGCGGATCTCAATTCGGAGTTGAAACGAGGAAGAACGAGCCAAAACAGTGAAGCAGACAGCACAACACGGCAAGCCGAGCCCTGAAACATGACCCGTGTCCAGTGCAGAAACACGGGCCGTGTACCAAACACGGGCTTGTAACAAAAGCCGTGCGCGGACACCATATTACACAACATGGCCACCCCTGTGGCCGTGTGCAGAGCACGAGCCGTGTAGGTGTAAATTCTGTCAAAAATCAGAATCCTTCTAGAAGCTTCCCAAGGGGTATAAATACCCCTTTATTCAACATTTTACAGGGAGATCCGAATTCCAGCCCTGCACACACACCTCACACACAATTTTCTTCATTTGACACCTTTTCTTCATCCATTCATCATCTATCATCATCCTTTCATCAATCCACCATCATTTCATCTTCAAATCAAGTGAGGAAGCAAAGAAGAGGAGGATTTCACTCAAGGAAGGAAGGAGATTCATTTGGATTCAATCCAAGGGAGTTTTCATCTTGATTTAGTGTTAAACCTTTTAGTTTACAATGATTTGTAAGATTCCTAATGTCTACGTTATGGATCTTGTGATGATTGTAGGCTAATCTCCTTTGTGAGATTAGCAACATGATAGGAGTTGAATAATTTGTGATATTCATGTACTTAAATTCATGTGTGGATTTGGTAATTGATTTTCTATCATTGATGTTTAATATCTTGAGGTTGATGATGTTTTGTGTGTTTAATTATTTTAAGCATGTGATTAGATTGAGAAGTCAATTGCATATTTAGGATAGTTAAGTGAATCATTTCATCAAACACTTCATATGCATTATAGATTATGAAGAGATTGAGAAGTCCTTGATAGTTTAGAACCCTTTGATAGAATATATCATTTATTAGATTGAGAATTCAATAGATTATGTGAAGGGACTCTTAATTAAATCTAGTACCTAGTTGGAATGATTTAATTGAGAACTAACCATGGAACCTTTATAAGATCATATCATACCCATTCCGAGAGGAAGCTTAGGTGACATTAGTGTTAGCCCTTAGTCAAGCCTTAAACCACATGAGTTTGAATGCATGAATATATGAATTACCACTCCTTGATTGTTGTTAATCTCACCCTTGCTTGATTTGGAAAACCACTCATCTAATCATTTAATCTTGTTTGCATTGATTGATTTAATTTCTTGTTTGATTACCCCTCCATTTATATCCGTCTCTATAAAATTACAATGAATATGAGATCGCTTGAGCTCTAGTGCCATCCTCCCTGAGGTTCGATAATTTTTAGTGGGTCATACCACTAAACTATGGCTAATCAACGAGCGTGCTGGCAACATGACCTAAAGGTGTTGCCATCACGACTGCCAACTGCTGCCCACATGACTCGTGCAGGGTGACAAGTGCTGGGCATGTGGCTGAACAAGCATAATGGCGTGTGTCCTGCTGCATGGTGTGGCACGAATCATGCTGGTGCCTGGCATGAGTCGCGCTAGTGTGTATGATGGTCACGTAGACGTGTGGTGGAGCAGTTAGTTGGGAAAGTAATTCTTGAAGAAAATTCATGAAGGCCGCCTTCAGGATTTCAGTTTTAGTTTCGGGGCTCTACCCCAGGCCCCGCGACCTGACCAGACATTCGTGTTTGGTGGCAAACAATCAAATTCACTGATATATAACTGTTATAATTTGATTTAATTATTTGATTATTGTTATATATGTTATGCATGATTCTCTGTGATTTACTGTCTTATGTGCCATAATAGGAGCATGCTAGGTTGCTATTTTATTATTGAATATTATATGCATGTAAAAACCATTGGTGTTAAATAACTAAGTGGGAGAGGGGATTTGTAAATAATTTCTGCGACCTCCATTATTGGTTTGTAAGTGATGTGAATAAACTTTCGAATTGGCTATAGTGTTTGTTGGCGTTTGATCGTTTGGTTAACATGAATCGTTAGGGTTCCATACGTTTCTAACAGTCAGCGAAAGCACGAAATCGAGAAAGTATTACCTTTCACCAGGGTATGTAACAGTCAGCGGAAGCATAAAATAAGAAACATATTACCTTTCACCAGGGTATGTTGAAGATGATGGATTCTCGCGCGGCATTCTGTGTAGTCCAACCATTTTGGACGTAACTCTCTCATCCGATATCGGATTAGAGTTATCTATACAGCAAAATGATCCTCTCTTTCGGTACTTTCCTTTAGTATATACACGACCTGTTTTGAAGTGTGTACGATTTTATAAAAATCATAGAAGGTGGCGGACAGCAGCAGCAAACAACCTTCTAGTCTTCTGCTGTATTCCCAAGTCCAATCTCGACGTCGTGTGGGGGACGATCCTCGAGATCTTCTCAATCTGCTATTTCCTCACCCTCCTCAAAGTTTTAGGCATGATTAATCTCATAGATTAGGGTTTCAGGACAGCCGAAATGACTTATATATAGGCTATAGCAGGGACCAGGAGGATATATTAGAGTTGGTCCTCCATTGGGTTTAAGTATCCAAGCTTAGCCCAAAGCTTATACTTAAGTCCAATAATAATAATATATACAACTAAAATATTATTACTGCACTACCGTTCTAATCCTATAATTACGTTATGAGCACCTTCTTATTATGAGCACGCTAGTCTCCCCATGTTTAAGATATACAATGCTCATTAATTAATTAAGTTACTGATAACTCCATTAATTAATATCTCATCCGAGAGTAGTACCACTCAATCTCATTATCATGCCGGAATAAATCCACCTACAGGGGTTTACATGATAATCCTTATGATCTCCTCAAGGGGACATCATCAACCTATGTCGGATATGGATTCCTTCTACAATCAACAACACACCATAGAGACAGCACTACTTTCCAACTCACCGAGTTTGTTGATTTAATTACATGTAAATCTCACCCATTGATGAATCAAAGAAATACATACTGCTCTATGTGTCTTGGTTATTGTATATTGATTAAGAGCACGAACATCCATAATAACTGAGATCAAGTTCTCCTATAGGTCAGTATAAGTCGAACGATCTCAACTGGTCCCGCTCAATACACACAAAGTGCACTAATATGATTATATAGCCAAGACAAGCTAATACCAAACCACACTACAACCATCCTGATAGAGTGTCTCCGTCTATCTCGGTTGTGAGCATCTATTTATGCTTTATAAGAAAACCGATAATATGATCTTCCATGTGTTATCGCACAACATATTAACTACAGTATAAAGTAAGCAGACTATTGCATCGAAAATATAAATAAATTATAAGACGCTATCATTTGATCATATGATTCTCAATTTAAATAAATTGTTATAATATTGTTCATACTAAAGCTAGACTTTTAGTATATAATCCAACAATCTCCCACTTATACTAAAAGACTATGATGTCATGTCTTCTGATTCCTACTCCCACTACACGACCATCAAAATCTCTCGCCTTAATGTCCTTGTAAATGGATTTACTAGGTTATAATCCATGTAATCTAGGCGACAATAACTTTTTCCTCATCATATGATATCTCATAAAGGGTGGTACTCACGCTCCATGTGTTTAATTGCCTTATGGGCTCGTGATTCCTTCAAGTTTGCAACTGCACCATTATCATCAAAATAAATAGTGATAACTTTGGGCAATCTAAGAACCACTTCAAAGTCCATCATGAAGTTTCTAGAGCCACACAGATACTTTGGCTGCCTCATAGGCTCCACTTTATCATCTTTCCATGATGGAGTCCGGAGTCTGAAATATATTTGTGATACCCGAGCTTCTCACTACTCATGTGCCAATATAATTTAATTTGTGTTATGTGCATTTTATAATTATGTGATAATTATGTGGCAATTATGTGATAATTATTTTTACATTTTAATTATCTTTACATTTTATTTGAGACATACGTGATAAACATGGTGACAATATGTGAATATATGGGTGCATAAATATTTACGTGCATTAATTTGGATATACGAGTAAATTATTTTATGAGTATAAATATATTTTTCTTAATTATTAAGTATCACACGTATTCTCGTAATAATAATAAAGGGTAGAAAAATATACACGTATGTATATTAATTTGTAAATGTATTATATCTTAGCTATTAAGTATTGCACGTATATTTGTAATGGATAATAATAATAATTTCATTTACTATAAATAGAAACTTACTATAAATAGTAAGTTACTATTAATAGTAAATTAATTAAAGATTGAGGCGGTGGGTTCATGCCCCCTACTTGTATAAATGGGTGTTCACCCCATTTGGGGTTGAAGGCAGAAGTTGCGAAGAGAAAAAAAAAGAAGAAAAGAGAAAAAAGAAAGGGAGAGAGAGGAGAGGGAGAGGAAGAAGAGAAAGAGAAAGGAGCGTGCCGAAATGTGCGTAGTCAGAACGAGAGAAGAGGAAGGGATTAGTTGTAGTGTTTCACGGGTCTATAGTGTTGTTATTGTCGGAGTCCAGGTAAGTAGAAGTCCAACTACAATGCATAAACATACTGTTTGTGAATTATTTGTGATTAATATGTAATAATTATGTTATGTGTTATTTTTGATTAGTTTAATTACGTTATGAATTATTTGGAGATTAATTTGTGATACAAGCTGGGGATTTATGTGATTTGGGGAAAGTAGGATTCATATTTAACAATATTATTTATAATTTATTTGTAATAAATTTGCAATATAAGTTGTGAATTTATGTGATTTGAAATAATATCATCATCCTATATAGATCTGTGTGGTTGGAAACTGTTGAAAATATATTTGTATAGCTTGAGAAGATATTGGTTATAAGGATCTGTGGGATTCAAGATGAAGTTGTTATTCCAAAAAGAGATCCGTGTAATCCAAGGTGAAGTGGTTATTCTATAAATGGATCTATGTGATTGAGGTGAAGTTGTTATTTCAGAAGTGGATTTGTATGAATTGAAATTAAATTGTTGCTTTATTGTGATTAAATGTTGATATTGATATTGTAAATGGTTTATGATGCACATTTAATTGTTTTGGGTGCATACCATGCATAAACATGAAAAGTGTTTTCCTCAAAATTAATAAGATACTAATGTGTCTGCGGCCACTATATATGCATCTCTGTCAGGGTTAGAAAAAATCGTTCCCGACACTTTATTAGGGGTTCGGAAAAATCGTCCCCAACACTCTGCCAGGGTTCGGAAAAATTATTCCGGTATTATATTCAGAGATCCGAATCGATCCGACACTAAGTGTGTCTATTGAGCTCATTTGGGGTGCATATCATATGTGTGTCGTGGAGAGCCCGCAACGTGAACAATTTTCAAAATAAAAGAGATCAACTAGAAAAAAATTAGGAAATAGGCGATAGAAACTAAATGCATTTTCATGCACTGACATGCATGATTTCTACTTACTGAGATTTTTGTCTTACTAGTTTATACATTGTAGGTGAGCCTTATGATGTTTGAGTATGTGGGGTGTGGTGCAAGCTGTGGAGCTCCTTTAGGGTTTTGAGCGGATGTACATAGATGACAACCTGTTGGGCTATACCATGGATTTATTTTATTTCCTCTAATGATTTTGTTATGTAATATAATTGTTGGATTGTATACTAAACGTCTAGCTTTTTGTATGAACAATGTTATAACAATTAATTTGAAATGAGAATCATATGATCAAATGATTGCATCTTATAATTTATTTATATGTTCGATGCAATAGTCCACTTACTTTATACTGTAGATAATATGTTGTGTGACAACACACGGAAGATCATATTATCGGTTTTTTTATAAAGCATAAACAGATGCTCACAACCGAGATAGACGGGGACTCTCTATCGGGATGGTTGTAGTGTGGTTTGGTATTAGCTTATCTTGGCTTTAGAATCACATTAGTCCACTTGTGTGTATTGAGCAGGACCGCTTGAGATCGTTCGACTTATACTGACTTATAGGAGAACTTGATCTCAGTTATTATGGAAGTTCGTTCTCTTAATCCCTATACAATAACCTCGACACGTAGGGCAGTATGTATTTCTTTGATTCATTAATGGGTGAGATTTACATGTAATTAAATCAACAAAATCGATGAGTTAGGAAGTAGTGCTGTCTCTATGGTGTGTTGTTGATTGTAGAAGGAATCCGTGTCCGTCATAGGTTGATGATGTCCCCTTGAGGAGCTCATAAGGATTATCATGTAAACCCTGCAGGTGGATTTATTCCGGAATGATAATGAGGTTGAGTGGTACTACTCTTGGATGAGATATTAATTAATTGAGTTGTCAGTAACTTAAATTAATTAATGGACATTGTATATCTTAAACATGGGGAGACTAACAAGCTCATAATAAGAAGGAGCCCAAAACGTAATTTTGGGATTGGAAAGGCAGTGCAGTAATAATATTTTAGTGGAATATATTATTATTATTGGACTTAGGTATAAGCTTTGGGCTAAGCTTGGATACTTAAGCCCAATGGAGGCCCAACCCAATTTCTCCTCCTGGTCCCTGCTGTAGCCCATGTATATAAGTCACCTCAGCTTATCTGGAACCCTAATCTAATTCATTATTCACGTGTGATGAGGGTTGAGAGCATATTGAGGAGGTCTCGTAGATCGTCGCCCACACGACGTCGAGATCGGACTTGGGACATACGGCAGAAGATCAGAAGGTAGTTTGCTGCTGCTGTCCGCCACATTGCGAAATTTATATAAAATCGTACAGTACTCAGAATTTGATGATCAATATACTGACGGAAAGCCGTCGAAGAGAGGATCGTCTGAACGCAAAGATCACTCAATTCTACATCAGATGAGGAATTTATGGCCATTCTCGTGGGACTGCACAGGCTGCCTGTGAGAATCAATCTTCATCAACATACCCTGGTGAACGGTAATCGTTTCTATGATTTATTGCTTCTGCTATGATAGAAACGCATGGTGTCCTAACGGGTCACGTTAACCAAATGATCGAATGCCAACAATTGGTATCAGAGCTTCAGTTTCGTGGTAAAGCGTGACACGTTAGGCTAGGGTTTATGTGATTAATTTTTCGAAATTAGGATCGCATGTTTAGGGTTTTGGATTTACTGCGCAAACCGTGAATATCCCTATGTGAAATATACCCTATATCATATTTGTTCGTCGATGGTTGTGTGTGAGAGGATTCGACGAATACTGTTCATCAATTTCACATGGAAGGAAGAAATTGAGAGAAAATCCAGCGCAGTGATATTGCAGAGGCAATAACCGGAGTTTCAATCGTCGGATCAGGCTGAATTTTGGTCAGCACGTTCGGATTTTGTTGATGTACATTTTGAACGGTGAAGATCATATTTAGAGCTTTGTGTAGTCGGGAATACGCCGAAAATAGAAGCAGTTTTTGGGCGATTCTGTTCTGCGCAGTCGAGGGAATAGAGCTGTTTCTTAGAAACTAACCGTTGGATCGACCTGTAATTTGGACAGCATGTTCAAAACTCACAGGAGTAGATTCTGGATGGTGGAGATTGGATTCCCAGGTACCTACAGTTGCGAACCCTGAACGACAGTTGGTGTAGTTTGATGTTGCGCGTTGGGCTGAACTTGGTTCCGTGCAAGTAGGCCCTTGGACGAGCGACAGTTCGAGCGGATTTGCATCAGGTTCGATTGATGCTACACCAGGTTCGAGCGAATTTGCATTAGGTTCGATTGGTCTACATCAGGTTCAATCAATGCTGAACCAGGTTCGAGCGGATTTGCATCAGGTTCGATTGGTCTACATCAGATTCAATCGATGTTGAACCAGGTTCGAGCGGATTTGCATCAGGTTCGATTGGTCTGCATCAGGTTCAATTGATGCTGAACCAGGTTCGAGCGGATTTGCATCAGGTTCGATTGGTCTGCATCAGGTTCAATCGATGCTGAACCAGGTTCGAGCGGATTTGCATCAGGTTCGATTGGTCTGCATCAAGTTCAATCGATGCTGCACCAGGTTCGAGCGGATTTGCATCTAGTTCGACTGGTCTGCATCAGGTTCCGCGTGAGTCTTCACAATATGATCGGGCAGGGTGCCAGAGTGGTGGAGCAGGCTACGGGGAGGTAGATCCCCATCGCAGTTGTCCGCATTTGTGATTGGTGGCGAACAATCGAATTCGCTATTATATAACTGTTATAATTGATTTATTAATTGATTATTGTTATATATGTATGCATGATTCTCTATGATTTATTGCCTTAAATAGAAGCATGCTAGATTGCGTATTATATTTGGTATATTATATGCATGTATGTTGGAGTGTTGATCAAGTCAACTTATTTTTGGCAATTTATTTCCTTATATATAACTGCTATAATTGTTTTATTGGTCAATTATTGTTATATATTTGGAAGTATGAGCATGCTAGGTTGCGTATATTATTCTGAATATTATATGCATGTAAAAACCCTTGGTTTTAAATAACTAAGTGGGAGAGGGGATTGGTAATTAATTCCCGCGGCCTCCATTATTGGTTTGTTAGCAATGTGAATAAACTTGCGTGTCGACATTAGAGCCTTCCTCCCCATCGGATGAGTTTATTCATGGATATTGCTGGAACAGGTTTCTTTATAATTATTATTTGTAATGTGATGCACATGAACTTACCTGTTGGCATAGACCTTCCTCCCCATCGGATGAGTTTATTTTCGGATCACTGTACAAACTTATAATTGATGACTGTAGGAAGTTATCCGAGTGCATGTGTACTTCTCCATCTGTAAGGCACATAAGCTTGGGCCGCGGACTTGGGGTCAAATAATGGTGTACACTTAGATGTAAATAATAAGTATCCTCCCCATCAGAGTCACTGCTTTTATTTGCATGGCTAAAGAGGAACCCACTATTAATTATTTTGTCATGAGGTTAGGTTGACAAATGAAATTAATGGGTAAAACCTTCTCTTGTAAATGTTCGGGTTTGTAAACGTCCACACTATCGTGGCTTGCAAACTCACGGTGCTTGAGATGTCGGTGAATTTATATTTTATATTATTTTGAGGGAATCAATATAAATGAATAAATTCTAAGATTTGATCGGTGTATTTATTTATGATTCTCTGAATTTCAAATAGTTTTATTTCACTTATGGTTGACTAAAAGAAATTATATTTACTTGTCCAAATTAGATGATTAGAAAAGAATCTTGGTTTTGAATTTTACTGCTTAAGAAAATACATGTGTGTTCTCACAAAGGACGTCTCATGATGCCTATTAAAGTCTCTAGTGAAGAGATGAGAGGTTCATAGAAATATGATGGTCTCATGTAATTCTTCGGATACTTGAGTAATTTAAAAGGCGGTAGGTCATGATTAAATTTGATGAATGAATTGGAACTACATGGAATAGAAGTTGAAGGGGAAACCTAAGTCAATTTTATTCTTCATAATTGCCTAGATGTTTTGAGTAAGTTTCTCATGAATTACAAGAGGTTGTATATGGTGGGAAACTGCTGACAAAACATGTGGTAAAGGAAATCCAATTTCATAAAAGGAGTGAACAAGGATAGAATCTTACTTGCTAGTTGTTTAAACATGATTAGTGATGGCATCTACTGACACAAAGTGTGTAGATACTGGAATCACTGAATGTTCATTACTAAGTGAGGACAAGATTATTATGACATGGGGTAAAACTACAAGACTAGTGGCTATTGCAGTGGGAGTTGTTTATTTATCTTACGATATGAATAAACGTTTGATTTTGTAAAATTGTCTTTACGTACGTTTTCATGGAAAGAATTTGATTTCAGTTTCTATGCATTAATAGATGGATACTCCATTTCATTTAAATGACATGGTCATTATAATGAAGGATAGAGTTGTAATCTATTATGGTACGTTGATGGACAATTTGTATACTCTTAAATCATGTATATTCCACAGATGCAACAAATAGTAATTAATAATGCATCTTCTGATCTTAGTAAGAGAAAGTAACCTTCGGAGATGAACTAAACATGCATTTGGCGTCTAAGACTAGATCATTTTACTTGAGTAGGACTCAAAAGTTGATAGCAGATGGACCGTAAGGTTTATCTGAAGTGGAAACTATCGGACTTGCGAGTCTTACTTGGAAGTAAAAATAATTAATTACCTTTTCAAGGTAAAGGGGTGTAGAGCCAAAGATATATATGTTAGAATTAGTTCATTCTGATTCAAGCGGGCCTAATATTATCTAGGCGAGAGGTGGTTATGAATAATCGAATATTATTCTAGATACCGATATATTTATTTGATGCACTGCATGTCTAAGTTCTTTGATTTATTCAAGAATTGCAAGGTTGGTACAGTAAAGCATCATGGAAAATATATCAAGTAATGATGATTTAATCGTCATTACGAGTACCTCTTAGGATAATTAGGAGCTATTAATCAGAGGTTGAAATTAAATCTCAAGTGGTCTACACCGGGCATGCCCCAGCTGAATGGTGTGGTGGATAGAAGAAATAAGACTCTTATGGTAATGATTAGATAGATGATGAATTATTTGGAATTACTTAATTCATTTATGGATAAGCCCTAGAAATAGTAATTCATTTGAATGTTTGTCTGTTTGTGGGATATGCTATAAAAATGAAGGTGATTTATTTAGTCTAAAAGATCGAAGGGTGATTGTTAACACAAACACTAGATTTTTGGAAAGAGACTATGTATTAAATTATAAACCCATGTATAAATTGTTCTAAAGGAAGTGAGAGGGAAAAACACAAAGTATAAGTACCAAGTGTACAAGAGGATATACCACAAGGTAAACTGCAACGCGTGTCACGTCTGATACACAATTGCGTGTAGTGTCTTGTCGTAGTGGGAGGGTTCTTCGACAACCTGTAAGATACATGTTTTGGAAAAGTCGTGAGACTTGGTCCCTAGCAAACATGAAATGGACCCACGGATACAACGAAGCACTACAAGTTAGAAATGCCAAATCCTAGCAAAGTGCAATGAATATTAAAATAGAATCGATGGATTTTAAATTAGGTCTGGATGCTTGTTGAACCGCTAAATGGCGTAAAAGCCATTGGAAGCGGACATGCAAGAATAAAAGAGGATCATAGAATAAGGTGAAAACCTTGGAAGCAAGCTTGTTGCGAAAAGGTATACTCAGAAAGAAAGGGTTCGATTATGAGAAAACCTGTTCGCCGGTAGTTATGCCTAAGTTGATCCGTACTCTTTTATTTGTTGCTACTCATATGAAATATGAGGGATAGCAAATAGATGTCGAGATAGCTTTCCTGATTGGAAGTCTTAAGGGAAACATCTATGTGAAGCAACCAGAGTGATTCATTGCAAAAAGCTAAGAGCATTGTGATAGTAAGCTTAAAAGTGTCCATTCATGGACCTAAAGAAAGCTTCAAGATCATGAAACATCCGTTTTGATGAGGTAATCCAATGACATGGATCTAATCAATGATCGGATGGGTCTTGTGTATTGAAAAGAGTGATGGAAACGTGATGGTATTTTTTGTACTATACGTAGATAGTATCTTGCTCATTGGAGACAATGAAAGAGTATTGTCGGGCGTATGGGTATGGTTGATAAAGCGGTATGAGATGAAGGACTTAAGAAAAATAAAAATATCCTTTTGTTCACGGTAATATGGATCACAAGAAAGGATGTTATGCTTATCTCAAGTTTTATATAATGATACGATCCTTACTCGTTTAGCATGTGAATTTATCTAAGTGAATGTGTCTTGTGACACAAAAGTAGATAAAGAAGATGAAAGCGGTTCCTTATGCTTCGCCAAATGAGGAAGCTTAATCTAAGGAATGCTATGCACGAGTTTGGATATCTGTTTTGCCGATGCCATGAACAGTGGGTATCAAGGTAACCCAAAATAAGAATGTTGAACTGTGGTAAGACATATACTTATGTACCTGAAAAGGATTAGAAACTATATGTGGGCTTACCGAACAGATTCACTGATTCTTATGGGTTACATAGATTCAAATTTTTCAAATCAGATAGGGACGACAGTAAATCCACCTCAAAGGTTATGCGTTTAATTTTAGGAAGTAGAGTCATAATATGGAGGAGTGTTATATAAAAATATATTTCAGACTCCGGATTCCATCATGGTAAGATGATAAATTGGAGCCATGAGGTAACCAAAGTATCTGTATGACTCTAGAAACTTCATGATGGACTTTGGTGTGATTCTAAGTTTGCCCAAGGTTATCACAATTTATATTGATGATATTGGTGCAGTTGCAAACTTGGAGGAATCACAAGTCCATAAGAAAATTAAACACATGGAGCGCGAGTACCACCTGTTACGAGAAATCGTATGATGAGGGGAAGGTTGTTGTCATCTAGATTGCATCGGATGATAACCTAGTAAATCCATTTATAAGGACCTTAAGGCGAGAGCTTTTGATGGTCGTGTAGTGGTAGTGGAAATCAGATGTATGGCAGAAGACATGACAGCATAGTCTTTTAGTATAAGTGGGAGATTATTGGATTGTATACTAAAAGTCTAGCTTTTTGTATGAACAATGTTATAACAATTAATTTGAAATGAGAATCAAATGATCAAATGATTGCATCTTATAATTTATTTATATGTTCGATGCAATAGTCCACTTACTTTATACTGTAGATAATATGTTGTGCGACAACACGAGGAAGATCATATTATCGGTTTCCTTATAAAGCATAAACAGATGCTCACAACCGAGATAGACGGGGACTCTCTATCGGGATGGTTATAGTGTGGTTTGGTATTGGCTTGTCTTGGCTATAGAATCACATTAGTGCACTTGTGTGTATTGAGCAGTACCGCTTGAGATTGTTCGACTTATACTGACTTATAGGAGAACTTGATCTCAGTTATTATGGAAGTTCGTGCTCTTAATCCCTATACAATAACCTCGACACGTAGGGCAGTATGTATTTCTTTGATTCATCAATGGGTGAGATTTACATGTAATTAAATCAACAAAATTGATGAGTTAGGAAGTAGTGCTGTCTTTATGGTGTGCTGTTGATTGTAGAAGGAATCCGTGTCCGTCATAGGTTGATGATGTCCCCTTGAGGAGCTCATAAGGATTATCATGTAAACCCTGCAGGTGGATTTATTCCGGCATGATAATGAGGTTGAGTGGTACTACTCTTGGATGAGATATTAATTAATTGAGTTGTTAGTAACTTAAATTAATTATTGGACATTGTATATCTTAAACATGGGGAGACTAACGGGCTCATAATAAGAAGGAGCCCAAAATGTAATTTTGGGATTGGAAAGGCAGTGCAGTAATAATATTTTAGTGGAATATATTATTATTATTGGACTTAAGTATAAGCTTTGGGCTAAGCTTGGATACTTAAGCCCAATGGAGGCCCAACCCAATTTCTCCTTCTGGTCCCTGCTGTAGCCCATGCATATAAGTCACCTCAACTTATCTGGAACCCTAATCTAATTCATTATTCACGTGTGATGAGGGTTGATAGCATATTGAGGAGATCTCGTAGATCGTCGCCCACACGACGTCGAGATCGGACTTGGGACATACGGCAGAAGATCAGAAGGTAGTTTGCTGCTGCTGTCCACCACCTTGCAAAATTTATATAAAATCGTACAGTATTCAGAATTTGATGATCAATATATTGACGGAAAGCTGTCAAAGAGAGGATCGTCTAAACGCAAAGATCACTTAATTCTGACATCAGACGAGAAATTTATGGCTATTCTCGTGGGACTGCACAGGCTGCCTGCGAGAATCAATCTTCATCAACATACCCTGGTGAACGGTAATCGTTTCTATGATTTATTACTTCCGCTATGATAGAAACGCATGGTGTCCTAACGGGTCACGTTAACCAAACAATCAAATGCCAACAATAATAAGTATTGTCACGAGTTTGTCTGGTTTGAAGTGGTATCAGAAACAAGTTACGTATGTTGAACTAGTGTGATGGTGTTGGTTATAAACATATTATAAAAAAATATATATATGTAGGTTTTAATAATGATGTTTATTAGTATTCTAATTATAAGTTATGTAAGGTGGATCGTGTCAATATTTCTATATAACACTCCTCCATATTATGACTCTACTTCCTAAAATTAAACACATAACCTTTGAGGCGAATTTACTGCCGTCTCTTTTTGATTTGAAAAATCTGAATCTACGTAACTCATAAGAAGCAGTGATTCTGTCCGGTAAGCCCACATATAATTTCTTGTCCTTTTCAGGTAAATTAATATATGTCTTACCATAGTTCAACATTCTTATTTCGGGTTATCATGATACCCACTGTCCATGCATTTAGCAAAATAGATATCTGATCTCGTGCATAGCATTTCTTAGATTAAGCTTCCTTATTCGTCGAAGCATAAGGAACCACTTTTATCACCTTTATCTTCTTTTGTGTCTCAAGACACATCTCCTAAGATAAAGTCATATGCTAAAACAAGTAGTTTGAGACAAGCTTAACATCCCTTCTTTGTGATCCGTATTACCGTGATCCAAAGGATATATTTTGCTTCTCTTAAGTGCTTCATTACATACCATTTTATTAACCATACCCCATATGCCCGACAATACTCTTTCATTGTCTCCAATGACCAAGATACTATCTACGTATAGTACAAGAAATACCACCACGTTTCCGTCATTATTTTCAATACACAAGCCCCATCCGAACATTGATTAAATCTATGTCACTGGATTTACCTCATCAAAATGGATGTTTCATTATCTTGAAGCTCGCTTTAGTCCATTGATGGACACTTTTAAGCTTACTATCAAAATGCTCTTAACCCTTTGCAATGAACCACTCTGGTTGCTTCATTTAGATGTTTTCCTCAAGACTTCCAATCAGGAAAGCTGTCTTGATATCTATTTGCTATCCCTGATATTTCATATGGATAGCAACAGATAAAAGAGTCTGGATCAATATAGGCATAGCTATCGGCGAATAGGTTTTCTCATATTCGAATCCTTTCTTTCTGAGTATACCTTTTTGCAATAAGCTTTGCTTCCAAGGTTTTCACCTTACCGTGTGATCCTCTTTTATTTTGTATGACCACTTCCAATGGCTTTTACACCATTTAGTGGTCCTACAAGTAGCCAGATCTAATTTAGAATACATCGATTCTATTTCAACATTCATTGAAGTTTGCTAAGATTCTGCATTTCATCTTGTAGTGCTTCGTCGTATCCATGTGTCAATTTCATCTTTATTAGGGACCAAGTCTCACGACTCTCCCAAAATATATATCTTATAGGTTGTCGAACAACCCTCCCACTACGACTAGGTACTACAAGCAATTGTGTATCAGACGTGACACGTATTTCAGTTTACCGAGTGGTATATTCTCTTGTATACTTGGTACTGTATTTTCCCTCTCATTTCCTTTAGAATAATTTATTCATTTTTTTATGATATAATACATAGTCCTTTTTCAAAAATCTAGTGTTTGTGTTAACAATCACCCTTCGATCTTTTGGGCTAAATAAATCATCCTTCGTTTTTCTAGGATATCCCACAAACAGACAAACATTCATACGTGTTACTGTTTCTAGGACATATTCATAAAATATATTTAATAATTCCAAATAACTCATCATCTATTTAACCATTTCCATAAGAGACTTTCTCTTATTATGATTAGAAAATGTGTTATTAATTAATATTTATTGCATCCGTGGGATAAATATGATTTAAGAGTACAAATTGTCCACCAACGTACAACAACAGATTATAGTTCCATCCTTCATTATGATGGCCATGTCATTTAAATGAAATGCTGTATCCATCCGTAAATGCATAAAAACCGAAATAAAATTCTTTCTATGAAAATGTACGTAAAGATAATTTCTCATAATCAAATATTTATTCCTATCAAAAGATAAACAAACAACTTCCAGTGCAACAACCACTACTCTCGTAGTATTATCCATGTACTCATTAATCTCATCATCACTTAGTTGTAGGCTTTTAGTGATTCCGGTATCTACACACAACGTGTCAGTGGATGCCATCGCTAATCATACTTCAACAACTAGTGAATGAGATACTAACCTTATCACATCTTGATGAAATTAGATTTTCGTCGCCATATGTTTTGTCAGAAGTTGCCCACCATATACAACCTCTCGTATTTCAGGTAGAACTTGCGCAAAACATCCAGGCAAATTATGAAAATTAAATTGATCTAGGTTTTCCTTTCAATTTCTACTCCAAGCATTTCCAATTCATTCATCAATTCAACCATGACCTCTCGCCTTTTTAACTTACTCAAGTATCTAAAGAGTCGCATGAGACCATCATATTTTTGTGAACCTCTCACCTCTTCACTAGAGACTGTAAAAGGCATTATGTGATATCCTTAGTGAGAACACATATTTATATTTTCTTAACCAGTAAAATTCAAAACCAAGATTCTTTTCTAATCATCTAATTTTGGACCAGTAAATATAATTTCTTTCAGTAAACAATAAGTGAGATAAAACCATTTGAAAATTCAGAGAATCACATATTAATACACCAATCAAATCTTTGAATTTTAGCCATTTATATTGATTCCCTCAAAACAATATAAAATTAAAATTCACCTACATCTCAAGCACCGTAAGTCTGCAAGCCACGATAGTGTGGACGTTTACAAACCTGAATATTTACAATAGAAGGTTTTAACCATTAATTTCATTTGTCAACCTAACCTCATGACAAAATAATTAATAGTCGGTTCCTTTTTGGCCATGCAAATAAAAGCAGTGACTCCGATGGGGAGGATACTTATTATTTGCATATAAGTGTACACCATTATTTGATCCCAAGTCCATTGCGCAAGCTTATGTGTCTTACAGATGGAGAAGTACACACGAGCTTGGATAACTTCATATAGTCATCAATTATAAGTTTGTACCAGTGAACCGCATATAAACTCATCCGATAGGGAGGAATGTCTATGCCAGCACACAAGTTCATGTCCATCACATTACAAACATAATTATTTAATGAAGTCTGTTCCAGAAATTCATGAATAAACTCATCCGATGGAGAGGAAGGCTCTAATACCGACGCGCAAGTTTATTTACATCGCTAAGAAACCAATAATGGAGGCCGCGGGAATTAATAATCAATTCCCTCTCCCACTTAGTAATTTTAACACCAATGGTTTTTACATGCATATAATATTCAGAATAAAATACGGAACTTAATCATGCTATTATTATGGCAAATAAGACAGTAAATCAAATAGCACATGTATCCAAATATATAATAATAATTGACAAATAATTATATCAATTATATATAACGAATAAAAAAAATTGGTAAAATAAGAATTGACTAGGTCAACTCTCCAATCAATCAAATGGCATGACTTGCACAAGAAGTTGTCTTGAGCTCCAAGCCATCACTCATCACAAGTTTCCACAACCACCCTGCAGCTTCACACGTGCAAACCCATGTTGGAAATACGTTGACAACCGCCGGACCACATTGCTGAAAACAGCGTCGCTCCAGCAACCTCTTGGCCCGCTGGAAACGCCGTTCTCCGGAACCCCATTGCTCAGCCGCCGGTAAAACGTGTTGCCGGCGTCAACCATGGTTCACACGAAAACTGCCCAGCTGTGTGTCCAAGCTCAAAAGACCTACTTCTAGTCCATGAAGAGTAGCCCATCAACGTACAGCACTACCCTTATAGAGCCGGCCGATCAACACGCCATTCTCCATCCCCGGCAGCAACATTGAAGCCTCACACAAGAACACAACAGCTCGGAAACTGCTGCCTGTCTCGGCTCAGCTCCATCAAGTAGTCTCTACGTACACCGAAAAACATGGTTCATCGGAAATCATTGGAAGATCGTGCTGCTGGACATCCCAACCTCCTTGGAAAACTTTGGAGTCTCACTGGTAAGGCTATTGGGAAGCCCGCTTCCCAGCATCACCGAAAACTTCCTGCCAATCCTGAAGCTGTGGTGATCATCGCCGTCAAAGCCATCGCGACGTGATCTAGCGCACACCATGACGCCGTCGCCATTGAGTGCAAGTCCCCAGTTTTGTCTGGCCCGATCAGCACTAGTTGTAGACCGAATCGAAACTGTATACAGACTCGTTCGAAACCTTGCAAGGCTCACCCAAAAATATTCACATCGCCCACTGCTGATGATCATGCTTCACCCCTACGGGATCGTGCCGCTCGAAACCTTACTGCCCCCGGACTTCCCAGCCGAATTCACCAGCACCAACCGCCTGTCGCCCGCTAGCCACGCTATACTAATCACCAGTCTTGCGGGCTGAGCATCTCGATCACGTCGCTGGTGTGAAACAGCCTGCGACTTCCCGATCAAGCCATAACCATGTGCCGCCAGAACAAGGGTCGTGCCACAATCAAGCGACACACTTGCGCCCCTTCGGTGCATTCGTGCAGTGCCGCTCAGCGGCAGCTGTTAGCGCCGTATCGCGCCGCGAGCAACCCAGCATTGTTGATATTCGTCCAGCATGCGTCCGCCAGCGCATGGCATCGCACCATACTACCTTCGTCGTTCGCAAGTGGAGCCGCCGGGAGCAGCCTAAGTAATCCGCCAGCCCAGTCATAAATCCATCATCACTCCACGCCGCCTTTCTTCTCACCAGCCTAGTCACCGTCCGCTTAAGCAGGTGGTTGTCCTGCCGGCAATTCAGCAACACCGCTCGCCCTATGGATTTTGAAAATCCCTAGCTACATTCGACATCCATTGCTTGCCAAATCACATTGTCTTACTCACCCCGACCCGACGTAATTCATCATGGTTTGGCCAACAACAATCATGCCCGTCGAACGTGTGCGTGTGAAATCGTGTATCCAATTAGGGTGTTCATAAAGAAAACATGTTCTGAACCCTAACAACACAAATGACACTCAAACCCTAGCCTAACATTTCACGCTTCACCACAAAAGCAAAGCTCTGATACCAATTGTTGGCGTTCGATAGTTTGGTTAACGTGAACTGTTAGGGTTCTATACGTTTCTAACAGTCAGCGGAAGCACGAAAACACGAAAACTTATTACCTTTCACCAGGGTATGTTGAAGATGATGGATTCTCGCTGGCATCCTGCGCAGTCCCACGTTTTGGGCATAACTCTGTTATCCGATATCGAATTTGAGTGATCTATATGCCAAAACGATTCTCTCTTCTATGGCTTTCCGTCAGTCTATCACAAGTCCTGTTCTGAAATTTTTATGATTTTATAAAAATCATAGAAGGTGGCGGACAACAGCAGCAAACAACCTTTCAGTCTTATGTTGTATTCCCAAGTCCAATCTCGAGGTCGTGTGGGCGACGATCCTCGAGATCTTCTCAATCTGCTATTTCCTCACCCTCCTCACAGTGTTAGGCATGATTAATCTCATAGATTAGGGTTTCAGTGTTAGGCATGATTAATCTCATAGATTAGGGTTTCCGGACAGTTGAGATGACTTATATATAGACTACAGCAGGGACCAGGAGGAGAAATTAGAGTTGGACCTCCATTGGGCTTAAGTATCCAAGCTTAGCCCAAAGCTTATACTTAAGTCCAATAATAATAATATACTACTAAAATATTATTACTGCACTACCGTTCTAATCCCATGATTACGTTATGAGCTCCTTCTTATTATGAGCACGTTAGTCTCCCCATGTTTAAAATATACAATGTCCATTAATTAATTAAGTTACTGATAACTCCATTAATTAATATCTCATTCGAGAGTAGTACCACTCAAACTCATATCATGCTGGAATAAATTCACCTGCAGGGTTTACATGATAATCCTTATGAGCTCCTCAAGGGGACATCATCAACATATGTCAGACATAGATTCCTTCTACAATCAACAGCACACTATAGAGACAACACTATTTCCCAACTCACCGAGTTTGTTGATTTAATTACATGTAAATCTCACCTATTGATGAATCAAAGAAATACATACTGTCATACGTGTCGAGGTTATTGTATAGGAATTAAGAGCACGAACATCTATAATAACTGAGATCAAGTTCTCCTATAAGTCAGTATAAGTCGAACGATCTCAAGCGATCCCGCTCAATACACACAAAGTGCACTAATGTAATTCTATATTCAAGACAGACTAATACCAAATCACACTACAACCATCCCGATAGGGAGTCCCTGTCTATCTCAGTTGTGAGCATTTGTTTATACTTTATAAAAAAACCGATAATATGATCTTCCGTGTGTTGTCGCACAACATATTATCTACAGTATAAAGTAAGTGGACTATTACATCGAACGTATGAATAAAGTATAAGACGCAATCATTTGATCATATGATTCTAATTTCAAATTAATTGTTTAAACATTGTTTATATAAAAAGCTAGACTTTTAGAATACAATCCAACAATCTCCCACTTATACTAAAAGGCTATGCTGTCATGTCTTCTGTCATACATCTGATTTTCACTCCCAATACACGACCATCAAAAGCTCTCGCTTTAAGGTCCTTGTAAATGGATTTACTAGGTTATCATCCAGTGTTATCTAGGCGATAACAACCTTCCCCTCATCATACGATTTCTCGTAACAGGTGGTACTTGCGCTCCAAATGTTTAATTGCCTTATGGGCTCGTGATTCCTTCAAGTTTGCAGCTGCATCATTATCATCAAAATAAATTGTGATAACCTTGGGCAAACGTAGAATCACTTTGAAGTTCATCATTAAGTTTCTATAGTCATACAAATACTTTGGCTGCCTTAGAGCTCCAATTCATTATCTTCCCATGGTGGAGTCCGGAGCCCAAATATATTTCTATATAACACTCCTCCATATTATGACTCAACTTCCTAAAATTAAATACATAACCTTTGAGATGGATTTATTACCATCCCTATCTGATTTGAAAAATCTAAATCTATGTAACCCAATAAGAAGAAGTGAATCTGTCTGGTAAGCCCACATATAATTTTTAGTCCTTTTCAAGCACATAAATATATGTCTTACCACAATTCAACATTCTTATTTCGGGTTATCTTGATACCCACTATCCATGCATTTAGCAAAATATATATCCAATCTCGTGCATAACATTCCTTAGGTTAAGCTTCCTTATTCGCCGAAACATAAGGAACCGCTTTCATCACCTTTATCTTCTTTTGTGTCTCAAAACACATCTCCTTTGATAAAGTTACATGCTAAACGAGTAGAATTGTATCAATTCAAGAAGATTGAGATAATTGCAAGAATATTTTTGCTTATCTTAAGTCCTTCATGTCACACTGCCTTATTAACCATACCCCATAGCCCGACAATACTCTTTCATTATCTCCAGTGAGGAAGATACTATCTACGTATAGTATAAGAAATACCACCACATTTTGATCACTCTTTTCAATACACAAGACACATTCGAACGTTGAATAAATCCATATGCCTGGATTTCCTCATCAAAATGGATGTTTCATGATCTTGAAGCTTGCTTTAGTCCATCGATGGACACTTTTAAGCTTACTGTCATAATGCTCTTAGCCCTTTGCAATGAATCACTCTGGTTGCTTCACATAGATGTTTTCCTCAAGACTTCCAATCAGGAAAGCTGTCTTGATATCTATTTGCTATCCCTCATATTTCATATGAATAACAATAGATAAAAGAGCCCGGATCAACATAGGCATTGCTATCGGCGAACAGGTTTTGTTATAATCGAACCTTTTCTTTCTGATTATACCTTTTCGCAATAAGCTTCGCTTTCAAGGTTTTCCCTTACCGTATGATCCTCTTTTATTTTGTATGACTACTTCCAATGACTTTTACACCATTTAGTGGTCCTACAAGCTCCCAGACTTGATTTAGGATTCATCGATTCTATTTCAGAAATCATTGCATTTTCATAAGATATCGTATTTTTATCTTGTAGTGCTTTGCTGTATCCGTGGGTCTATTTCATGTTTACTAGGGACCAAGTCTTATGACTCTCCCAAAACATATATCTTATGGGTTGTCGAACAACCCTCCCACTACGATAAGGCACTACATGCAATTGTGTATTACACGTGACACGGGTTGCAGTTTACCTTGTGGTATATCCTCTTGTACACTTGGTACTACTACTTTGTGTTTTCCCTCTCACTTCCTTTAAAACAATTTATACATGGGTTTATGATTTAATACAGTCATTTTCTGAAAATCTAGTATTTGTGTTAACAATCACCCTTCGATCTTTTGGACTAAATAAATCATCACCCTTCATTTTTCAGGATATCCCACAAACAGACAAACATTCATACGAATTACTGTTTCTAGGGTATACCCATAAAATGAATTTAATAATTTCAAATAACTCATCATATATCTAACCATTTCCATAAGAGTCTTTCTCTTATTAGGATTAGAAGACTCATTATTAATTACTATTAGTTGCAACCGTGGGATAAACATGATTTAAGAGTACAAATTGTCCATCAATGTACAACAATAGATTATAGCTCCATCCCTTATCACTATGACCATGTCATTTAGATGAAATGGAGTACCCATCCATAAATGCATAGAAACTGAAATCAAATTCGTTCTATGAAAAACGTACGTAAAGATAATTTCTCAAAACTAAACGTTTATTCATATCGTAAGATAAATAAACAACTCCAACTGCAACAGCCACTACTCTCGTAGAATACCCATATACCCAATAATAATCTCATCATCACTTAGTTACACGCTTTTAGTGATTCCGGTATTTACACACAATATGTTAGCAGATGCCATCACTAATCATGCTACAACGACTAGTGAATGAGATACTAACCTTGTTCACATCATAATGAAAATGGCTTTCCTTCGCCACATGTTTTGTTAGAAGTTCCCCACCATATACAACCTCTCGTATTTCAGGTAGAACTTGCTCAAAATATCTAGGGAAATTATAAAGAATAAATTGATCTAGGTTTCTCTTTCAATTTCTATTCCAAGCATTGTCAATTCATTCATCAATTTATCCATGACCTATTGCCTTTCTTACTTACTTAAGTATCTGAAGAGTCGCATGAGACCATCATATTTCTATGAATCTCTCACCTCTCACTAGAGACTTTAATAGGCATCATATAAACATCCTTAGTGAGAACACATTTTATTTTTCTAAGCAGTAAAATTCAAAACCAAGATTCTTTTCTAATCATCTAACTTTAGACATGTAAATATGTTTCTTTAGTAAACAATAAGTGAATTAAAACCATTTTGAAAATTCAGAGAATCATAATTAAATACACCGACCAAATCTTTAAATTTTATCCTTTTATATTGATTCCCTCAATACGATATAAAAATAAAATTCACCGACATCTCAAGCACCGTGAGTCTGCATGCCACATTATGGTGGACGTATACAAACTTGAACATTTACAAGAGAAGGTTTTACCCATTAATTTCATTCGTCAACCTAACCTCATGACAAAATAATTAATAGTCGGTTCCTCTTTTGCCATGCAAATAATAGCGGTGACTCCGTTGGGGAGGATACTAATTATTTACATTGCGTACACCATTATTTGATCCCAAGTCCGCTGCCCAAGCTTATGTACCTTACTATTGGAGAAGTACCCGTGCGCTCAGATAACTTTCAACAACCATCAATTATATAAGTTTGTACAAGCGAACTGCATATAAACTCATTCATTAGGGAGGAAGGCACTATACCCAATGCGCAAGTTCATATGCATCACATTATAAACAATAATTATTTAAAGAAGTCTGTACCAGTGATCCGTGAATAAACTCATCCGTTAGGAAGGAAGGCACTATAACCGATGCGTAAGTTTATTCACATCACTTTACAAACCAATAATGGAGGCTGCAGGAATTATTTACCAATCCCCTCTCCCACTTAGTTATTTAACACCGAGGGTTTTTACATGCATATAATATTTAAAATAAAATACGCAACCTAGCAGGCTCCTATTACGACACATATGGTAGTAAATCATAGGGTATCATGCATAGCATATATAATATAATAAGATAATTAAATCAATTATAATAGTTATATATCAGCAAATTTGATAGTTCGCCACCAAGCACAAATGCGAACAATGCAGACGAGGATTGACCTCCCCGGTGAGGTCGCAGTTGTGGGTTTTGCGGTAGTGCCCCGAAACTTGAACGAAATTTTGGAAGAATTTCATGACTATAATTCCTCCAATTCCTTATTCAGCACTCCACCCATTGATTCATTACCTTGCGCCACAAGCAGGAAGTCTTGCATGCTAAGGCGTTCGAAATCCTCAACAGACAGCACCACCCTGGCTCCATGTACACAACCCTGCACGTGAGCCTATCGTACGTTAGCAACCAAGTGGCATGTTCCTCGCCCGACAACGCGCACCTGTATGAACAGGCTCTCATGCCTGGCTTCCCGCAAGGCATAGTGCACACCACGCCTGGTCAACTACAAGCACGCCCACACTCGCTTGCTATTCGTATAGCTCGGGAAGGCAACCTACCTTTCATCGGTCAATCACCATCAATATGGCCTTTTGCCTGATTCGTACCAACCGCAGCACCCACCACGCCGATCACCACCATGCGCCATGACTTGGTGCATCTTCAGCAATTGTGTATGTGCCGGTTGAGCATCTCTATTAATTTAACAGCATGACCAGCGCCGCTAGCCACACCACTACAGCAGTCAACCACCGCCGTAGATTCTTTAGCCCAGCATGACACCAGCCACCATTGCGGCCGTTACCTATACAGCTTTGCCGGCCAGGACCTGACTCACCCCACTCGTCGCAACAGCTGCTGCAAATCCTTCTCACGAACTCACTCAGCAAAAACATAGACCCGTTCCAGCCACCACGCTGACCTGACCAGAATAATTCAATACTCGTCCCAGAATACTACAAGATCCGGGCAAAACCCATGAGGACTCGTCCAGCACACCTTCTGACCCCGTCAGAATCCATGCAAGGCTCGTCCGAAATGTTACTTGGCTGATCGGAGTAGCTGTCCACAACTAGGTGCCACAATGCCGCATTGCTTACGTCGCCCACTGCTAATGATCATGCCAACACCCCAACGGGATTGCGCCACCCGCACGCCGACAGAGCCACCATCAAGACATCGCTCATCACCTGATGAACATCTCTTGTTCCATCGCTGCCTTCATGGACCAACGACATCCAGTAGGTCTTCCTTGCACAGACGTCAGTAAACCATGGCAGGCACCTCCCGTTCTGTCATGCCGTGGTCCACCTGATTACTGCCAAAACCTTTCGCCAATCACCAGGTCGTGGTCAAAACAACCCTCCATCGGTGTTGATCCAAACCTTAGCCTGCGTTCGGAAGGCATGCTTCACGCACACTTGCATCTTTTGACATCAGCTTTGTTGTCTTGGCATCCACACAGAGCTCCTTCGTTCATCCAAGTCGGGCCCAAAGCACCATCGTGCTTTCATTCGCATGCCACATGCCAAGCACGCGATGGACAACCATTACCATGATAGGTGATGCGCGGTGCTTACGGCATCACCATGGGCTGTCTCCTCCGTTCATCGTCAGCTCCAGCCCCATCAAGCCATTGTGGGATTCAATTGACTTGAATTTGACTGGCTTTCGCTCACATCATTATATCCGGGTGTAGCTGGACTGAAATCACTTAGCTAAAGGGCATTATTTTTTTGTTTGCCCCTTGATTCTTTCTATTGGTGTACATGTGTGTCATGTACAATTAGAGTATTCAACAAAAAATTTAATTCTAAACCCTAATCATGTACACACATAAATCCTAGCCTAACGTTTCAAGCTTCACCATGAAACCGAAGCTCTGATACCAATTATTGGCGTTCGATCATTTGGTTAATGTGAATCGTTAGGGTTCCATACATTTCTAACAGTCAGCGGAAGCAAGAAAACAAGAAATGTATTACCTTTCACTAGGGTAGTTGGAGAAGATGAATTCTCACCGGCAGCCTGTGCAGCCTCACTGTTTTGGTGATAACTCTCTCATCCGATCTCGGATTTGAGTGATCTATGCACCAAAACGATCCTATCTTCCATGACTTTCCGTCAAAATATCACACGTTGAAATCTGAAATCTATACGATTTTATGAAAAATGTAGAATTTGGTGGAGAGCAGCAGCAAACAACCTTCCGGACTTCTGCTGTATTTCAAAGCCCAATCTCTACGTCGTGTGGGCGATGATCCTCAAGATATTCTCAATCTGCTGTTCCGTCTATCCTCTTTACATGTTAGGCATATCTCATCTAGGGTTAGAACAGTTGAGATGACTTATATATGGGCTACAGTAGGGACCAGGAGGAGAAATTAGAGTTGGGCCTCCATTGGGCTTAAGTATCCAAGCTTAGCCCAGAGCGTATACTTAAGTCCAATAATAATAATATATTCCATTGAAATATTATTATTGCACTACCATTCTAATTCCATAATTACGTTATGGGCTCCTTCTTATTATGAGCTTGTTAGTCTCCCCATGTTTAAGATATACAATGCCCATTAATTAATTAAGTTACTGACAACTCCGTTAATTAATATCTCTTCCGAGAGTAGTACCACTCAACCTCATTATCATGCAGGAATAAATCCACCTGCATGGTTTACATGATAATCTTTATGAGCTCCTCAAGGGGACATCATCAACCTATGACGGACACATATTCTTCTACAATCAACAACACACTATAGAGACCGCACTACTTCCCAACTCACTGAGTTTGTTGATTTAATTACATGTAAATCTCAACCATTGATGAATCAAAGAAATACATACTGCCCTACGTGTCGAGGTTATTATATAGGGATTAAGAGCACGAACATCCATAATAACAGAGATCAAGTTCTTCTATAAGTCAGTATAAGTCGAACGATCTCAAGCAGTCCTGCTCAATACACACAAGTGCACTAATGTGATTCTATAGTCAAGACAAACTAATACCAAATCATACTATAACCATCCCGATAGAGAGTCTGCGTCTATCTCAGTTGTGAGCATCTGTTTATACTTTATAAGGAAAATGATAATATGATCTTCCACGTGTTGTCGCACAACATATTATCTACATTATAAAGTAAGTGGACTATTTCATTAAACATATAAATAAATTATAAGATGCAATCATTTGATCATTTGATTCTCATTTCAAATTAATTGTTTAAACATTGTTCATACAAAATGCTTGACTTTTAGTATACAATCAAATATTGAAAGACATGGATAGAAATTGAAAGGGAAACCTAGGTCAATTTTATTCTCCATAACTTGTCTAGATGTTTTGAGCAAGTTTCACCTAAATTACAAGAGGCTGTATTCGGTGGAAAACTTTTGACAAAACAAGTGGGGAAAGAAATCAATTTTCATCAAGATGTGAACAAGGTTAGTATCTCATTCAATAGTTGTTGAAGCATGATTTGTGATGGCATCTACTAAAACGTTGTGTGTTGATACCGGGATTACTAAAAGATTGTAACTAAGTGATGACGAGATAATTGAGTACATGAGGAAGCTACGGAAGTAGATGCTATTGCAGTGAGAGTCATTTATTTGTCTTCTAATTGGAATAAATATTTGATTTTGAGAAATTATCTTTACTTACGTTTTCATAGAAAGAATTTTATTTCAGTTTCTATGCATCTACGGATGGATACTCATTTTCATTTAAATGACAAAGTCATGATAATGAAGGATGGAGTTATAATCTATTATGGTACATTGGTGGACAATTTGTACACTCTTAAATTATGTTTATCCCACGAATGCAACAAATTGAAATTGCTAACGTGTCTTCTAATCCTAATAAGAGAAAGAAACCTTCGAATCTGAATAAAACTTACCTCTGGTATCTGAAACTAGGTCATGTTTGCCTTTTCAAGGCAACGGGGTGTAGAGACAAAGATATGTTAGAATTGGTTCATTCTGATTTATGTGGTCCTAAGGTTATCCAAGCGAGAGGTAATTAGATATACTTTGATGCACCGCAAGTCTTAGTACTATGATTAATTCAAAAGTGCATGGCTCATGCGGTGAAGGGTCATCGAAAATATATCAAGTACTTCTAAGGATAGTTTAGGGCTATTTATCAGAGGTTGAGATTGAATCCCAAGTTGTCAATATCGGGAAAACCCCAAACGACTGGTGTGGTGAAAAGAAGGTATATGGCTCTTATGGAAATGCTTAGATAGACGATAAGTTGTTTGGAATTACTAAATTCATTTTATGGGTATTCCTAGAAACAACATGTCATAAGGATGTTTGTTTGTTTGTGGGATATCCTAGAAAAATAAAGGTTTGTTTATTTGATAGTCCAAAAGATCAAAGGGTGATTGTTAACACGAACACTAGATTTTTGGAAAAGGAATATATAATAAATCACAAAGCCATGTATTCATTGTTCTAAAGAATGTGAGAGGGAAAAACACAAAGTATAATACCAATTATACAAGAGGATATACCACAGGGAAACTGCATCGCCTGATACGTCTGATACACAATTTCATGTAGCGTTTTATCATAGTGGGAGGGTTATTTTACAACCTGATAGATTTATGTTTTGGGAGAGTCATGAGACTTGGTCCCTATTAAACATGAAATCAACCCATGGGTAGGACAAAGCACTACAAGAAAAAAATGCGATAGCTTAGCAAGTTGCAATGATTTCTGAAATAGAATCTATGGATTCTAAATTATATCTAAGTGCTTTTAGAACCTTGAAATGGTGTGAAAGCCATTGAAAGTGGCTCTACAAAATAAAAGAGGATCGGACGGTAAGGTGATACTTTGAAACAAGGCTTGTTGCGTAAAGGCACACTCAGAAAGAAGGGTGAGTTCGAGTATGAGGAAACCTTTTTCGCCACTAGCTAAGTTTAAGTTGATTCGGATTCTTTTATTTTATTGCTGCTCATATTGAATTATGAGGTATAGCAAATAAATTTCAAGACAACTTCCGTGATTGGAAGTCTTGAGGGAAACATCTATGTGAAGCAACTAGAGTGATTCATTGCAAAGGGATAAGAGCATTTTGATAGTAAGCTTAAAAGTGTCTCGATGGACTAAAGCAAGCTTTAAGATCATAAGGCATCCATTTTGATGAGGTATTCCAGTGACATGGATTTAATCAATGTTCAGATGGGTCTTGTGTATTGAAAAGAGTGGCGGAAACATGGTGGCCTTTCTTGTACTATACGTAGATGGTATCTTGCTCATTGGAGACAATGAAAGAGTTTTGTTGGGCGTATGGGTATGGTTGATAAAGCAATATGAAATGAAGGACTTAAGAAGAAGAAAAGTATATCCTTGCGATCATGGTGATCAAAAGATTGGGTGTTATGCTTATCTGATGAAGGCGATTCCTTATGCTTCGGCGAATAAGAAAGCTTGATCTAAGGAATGCTATGCACAAGAATGGATATCTGTTTTGCTGAACTCATGGATAGTGGGTATCATGGTAACCAAACACAAGAATGTTGAACTACTATAACACATAATTTTGAAGCACCTGAAAAGGATTAGAAATTGTATATGGGCTTACTGGACAGATTCACTGCTTCTTGTGGGTTACATAGATTCAGATTTTTCAAATCAGATAGAGACGATAGTAAATCCACCTCAAGGTTATGTGTTTAATTTGGAAGTAGAGCCATAATTTGGAGGAGTGTCATATTGAAATATATTTCGGACTCCACCATAGGAAGATGTTGAATTGGAGCCTCTAAGGCAGCCAAATCCATCTGCATGACTCTAAGAACTTCGTAATGGCCTTAGATGTGATTCTAAGTTTGCCCGAGACTATCACAATTTATTGTGATAATAATGGTGCAGTTGCAAACGTGAAGGTATCATGAGTCCATAAGTTATTACACACATTAAGCGCAAGTACCACCTATTATGAGAAATCATATGATGAAGGAAAGGTTGTTGTTGCCTAGTTTGCATCGGATGATAGCCTAGTAAATCCTTTTACAAGGACCTTAAGGCGAAATCTTTTGATGGTCATGTAGTGGGAGTGGAAATCAGATGTATGGCAGTAGTCTTGATAGCATAGTCTTTTAGTATAAGTGGAAGATTGTTGGATTGTATACTAAAAGTCCAGCTTTTTGTATGAACAATGTTTAACAATGAATTTGAAATGATAATCATAAGATCAAATGTTTTGCATATTATAATTTAATTGCAAAATTCAACTTACTTTATACTGTAGATAATATGTTGTGCGACAACACGTGGATGATCATATTATTGGTTGCCTTATATTGTATAGTTTATCTTGACTATAGAATCACATTAGTGCACTTTGTGTATTGAGCAGGACCGCTTGAGATCGTTCAACTTAGACTGACTTTATAGGAGTACTTGATCTCTGTTATTATGGATGTTCGTGTTCTTAATCCCTATACAATAACCTCAACACGTAAGCCAGTATATATCTTTTTGATTCATCAATGAGTGAGATTTAAATATTAAATTAATAAACTCGGTGAGTTGGGAAATAGAGCTGTCTCTATGGCGTACTGTTGATTGTAGAAGGAATCCGTGTCCTATTAAATAGGTTGATGATGTCCCCTTGAGGAGCTCATAAGGATTATCATGTAAACCTTGCAGGTGGATTTATTCTGGCATGATAACATGGTTGAGTGGTACTACTCTTGGATGAGATATTAACTAATGGAGTATTTAGTAACTTAATTAATTAATGAGCATTGTATATCTTAAACATGGGGTGACTAACGGGCTCATAATAAGAAGGAGCCCATAAAGTAATTATGAGATTAGAGCGACAGCGCACTAATAATATTTTAGTGGAATATATTATTATTATTGGACTTAAGTATAAGTTTTGCGCTAAACTTGGATACTTAAGCCCAATGGAGGCCCGACTCTGATTTCTCCTCCTCGTCCCTACTGTAGCCCATAAATAAGTCATCTCAGCCTACTGGAAACCTAATTAGACACGCCTCATACGCGAGTTTGAGAGGAGAGGAAGCAAATTGAGAGAATCTTGAAGATCGTCGCCCACACGATGTCAAGATTGAACTTGAGAATACAGCAGAACATCAAGAGGTTGTTTTCTGCAGCTGTTCTTCTTCAACATACCCTAGTGAAAGGTAATACGATTCTATACTCTTGCTTCCGCTGATATAGAATTACATAGAATCCTAATGATTCCCGTTAACCAAACGATCGAACGCCAACAAAAGGTTCTAAGAGGCATGCTACAAGATATACTTTTCCAGCTGAAGTTTTCATAACCATATGATGATAGCTATGTACCTTCAAGTAAAAGGTAGGCTATAGTAAGTTTTCTTCATTAACTAAATCTACTCTACTCTGCTATAAATCCTAACAGTTGAACTGCACTAAGCATTGTTAAGAACGACATCAACAAGCTAAAAATATAGCAAGGAAAGTATTGCCTCCGTGAGAAGACTTGATGGCCTTTATTGGATGAAGTGATTATTGGATGAAGCGATTATTCAAGAGATGGATAAATCTCATAATCCACATCATTTTAAACCTCTACACATGAATTTAAGAAAACAATTCTGAATTAAAATTAATAATGGGAGAAAGGGGATTTAGTACCTTGAATTATAGCGAACGAGCAGCACTAATTCAATCCTTAGTGATTTCATTCCCAAGGTCATTGATTTTTTAAGAGAGAAACCAAGGTGACCAATCTTTGGGCTTAAAAATTGACCATGCCAATCTCGCTGCGGTGACACGAATGAAGATGTTGACGAGCAGTGATGGATCAAAGCTTTAAAGAGGTTGTTGGCAACTCTAGGGTATATTATAGAGATTACAAATTCTTCTTCTCATGCAATGGTCTTGGAGCAAAAATATTGTTATTTTAGTAGTGAATCCGGTGATTTTCGATAAGAAATGCAATTGGAAGTAGCGTCAAAATTGTCTAACTTGGTGGTGAATAGGGCATTTCAGACGAGAAATGCGATTAAGGGGAGTAGAGTTTATCTCGGTGTAACACATGGTTCATGCCAGATATAATTTTGGAGTCATATTTTTATAAATTTATTGAACTAAGCAATATTATTATAATAAAAAGTAAAAGAAAAAGAGAAAGGGGAGGGGTACAAACATAATAGATATAATTTATAAATCTATATACAGTATGTATAAAATTACAATAAATATTTTATTTCATATAGGTTATACAATTTATAGTTTTTAATTTATAAAAATTATAAAAGGAAATAATTAAGTATTTTTAATTATAAAGGAATTAAATTTCAAACTAAATTTTTTTTATTAGATTTACCAATAATTAAGAAATTGTCAATAATTTTTTTTTAAGAAATTTAATTTTCGTTGGTAATCCCTTGGTAATTACCAACAAAATTCATTCGGTTGGCAAATATTTTGTTGCTATTCCGTTGTAATCACATGTATTTAATTTATTTTTGCAATCCCTTGTTAATTACCAATGTAATTCATTCTATTGGTATAAATTCCATTAATGTTATTTCGTTGTAATCATACGAATTTAATTTTCATAGGCAATCCCTTGCTAATTACCAATGGAATTCATTACATTGTATAATATTTCATTCCTATTCCGTTGTTATCACACAAATTTAATTTCCATTGGCAATTACTTGCTAATCACCGATGGAATTTATTCTGTTGGTAAACATTCCATTGCTATTCTATTTCTAACACACAAATTTAATTTTCATTGGCAATCCCTTGATAATTAACAACAGAATTCATTCTGTTGGTACATATCCTGTTGTTATTCCATTGCTATCACATGAATTTTAATTCTGTTGGTAGTTGATTGGTCGTACATAGTTGGTATGACCAATTAAAGAATTTATCGAACCCAAGGGAGGAACGTGCTAGATTTTAAGCAATCTCAAGTTTATCGTGATTTTATAAGGACGGCGGAATGGGATGGAGGATAAGCGTGCAAATGAATGCACCTGAACTAAAGCAAGAAACAAAAGCAAGAATAAATGACAGGTTCCAAATGATGCAAGGATGAGATTAACAACTATCATGGCATATATATTTTAGTAATCATGCAATTAATTCTAATCTCTCATGGACAAGGCATAGGAGCGATCACTAATTCCACCTAAACTCTCTCTCGATATGAATAGGATGTAGGCCCTTAATAAGGCTCCCAAGAGCACATAGGATCGTGACTAAAGCAAAAACATCTCGCTAGGTACTAATTACTCGACGAATTCCCTAATTAGGTACTAAATCATAGTCAATATTCCCTTTTAAGGTACTATGAATTCACTAATGGCTTGGGTCTCCTCACCTAATCAACCAACCTCTCTATTAAGCTAATCAAATGTTCTATCAAAGGGTTCTGAATCTAGAAGGATATCTCTATCTCATTCTAAATAAATACACATGAGGTGTACGATGAAATGATTCAATGAACTATCCTAAACACACAATTGATTTCTCAATCTAATCACATGCCCATGACAATTAATCACACATATCATCATATACATCAAGCAATTAACATTCAATGATAGAAATATACAAAGCCCTTTCTAGATTAAAATCAAATTGCATAAACACTAAATTATCCAACACCAATCATGGAGCTAATCTTACAAAGGAGATTAGCCTCTCATAGTCACAAGAAATTCAACATAGACATTAAAATCCTTATAAACCATGATCAATCTATAAAGAAATGCACAAAAATTAGAATTAGATTCCCCCTTTGAAGTGCTTCAATGGTGATCTCCTTCTTCTTCTTGTGATCTCACTCTCCCTTGCTTCTTTGATCACTTGGATGGTTGGTTTGATGGAGGGGATCAAGTGTAGATGGATGGATGAAGAATGGATGAAAATGATGGTGTAAATGGAGGAAATGGTGTGTGATCTAGGTATAGGAGTGAAACCTTTCGAAAATTCTCATCAAATATTGAAGTATTGGGTATTTTTACCCCTTGGGAAGTTTCTAGAAGAAATCTGATTTTTTCACTGATCAGGAACCTACACGACTCGTGTGCTGCAACACGCCTCAAGTCGTGTCAGTGTTTCTAGGTCAACGTGAACTTACGACGGCACACGAATCGTGTGCCACAACACGGCCAAGGGATGGTCGTGTTGTGCGTTCTGATGTCATTGCACGACCATCTCTTACATGCCCGTTTGCAGTACATGGCTCATGTAGCATGACACGGCTCGTGTACTTGAAATGGCTGGCCATGTTCTTGCTGCCCTATTTTCTTCTTCCTTCTTATGTCTCCCTTCTCCATTTTCGCTCCGATTTCACTTGTTTTACATACGATTAAGTTCATTCACACTCAATTCCATAAAAACACACAACTCCACCAAACAACACATAAATACGGATAAAAATATACGAAAACTCACATAAAAAGACACTAAAATCTAGGTGAAAATATCACTCATCACACCCCCAAACTTAAAGTGTTGTTCGTCCCCAAGCAACGAAAATGATAAACCAAGAGCAGTGATTTTCACCTAGGAAAAGACTAAATGAGCACAAGTAATAACATATCAATAGCAATAAGAATCACAAACTATGCTAAGGCATCCTACATCAATAAAACCATAACATGCAAAAAATGCTAACAAATTCAATTTCAAGATAACAGAAGTGTAATATAGCCCCTTTTAGTTCAAGCCTTACATAGGTTATCAATTTCACTCAACAATCTATGAAGTGGGATAAATCAACACTCATCAACCCATTGGCTCAACTCGCTATAAGCTTTCTCGTGGACTACATTCATAAACCACCAAAGTTTTAATTAATGATCAAAAAGGTCTTTCATTAAGGATGTAATGATAGGCTCTTTGGTACGGTAGGGAGAATTTAGGTAAGAGTGACTAATCATGTGTAAGTAATCGAAGAGGTAGCTACTTTCTTCCATTCCTTAACAATTTCTTTCTTCCTTTCTTTTCTTAATTGATCATAATCACTATCCATCAACTTTCCTTGAATTGATCTTCTTTCAATGCATGCTTCCTTCTTCGAACTTTTAAATACTTGAGCATTTTGTTGTTGCTTTGCTCATTTTCTTGTTATGAGGTTGCATGTTCATTCTTGTATTTACTTTTTTGATCATTTTTCTTACTTGTTTACCATTTTCTTTTCTTCTTTTGCCATCTTATCAATCTTTTCTAGCTGCCATCTCCTCAATCACCCACACAAAAGGTATATATGTAAGACTTAAGTGGGTAATCATGGCTTGTAATGTGCTAAATTCACAAGAAATAGGCTTAAAGGCTCAAAGTGGTTAGCTAGGGATGATGTTCATGGTATGGAAATAATTGGCAATGACTATAAATGACAAGGATGGCCTTAGATCAATTCATTAATTTTCACTAATCGGGCTCGTTTCCGTAGTCCTTGAGCAAGTTCTAGCTTATCAAACACAATCAATCCACTCATGAAGAAAATCATGTATGCACGGTTGAGGCTCAAATGCTCACAAGCTTGTGCTCAAACTTAAGGAACTTATTACACCACATTCATCTCAAAATTGAACAAGTTAAATAAAACATGTCATAATTCAAAAGTGTAGGGATTCTTAATCATAATTTGCCATCACTTACTACCACAACATGTCATCACTCACATTAAAAAACATGACTCACGACACCCCAAAAACAAACCACCAAACAATCCATAAACAAGAACAAAAATACACACAAAACAAATAAGAAAAGACACAACAAAAAGAAACAACCAAAAACACTAAATATGAAAAAACAAAAATCACTATCATTAACAATAAAGCACACATTCTATATCATCCATGATCAATTAGGTTCACAAACATCCCCATATTTGATTGAAAAGGAAATCCTAACTTACGAAAATAAACCTCCCAAAAATATAACAAATGAAGCAACATGCTAATCACACCAATCCTAATAAAATAAATTCATGTCAAGCAACTAGAAGTGGTAGAGTATAGAGTGAACTCCCTCAATAGGCATTTGGTAGTGGAAATGGTTGGCACTAGCTTCCAGATTGAATACACAACGAATCTCGACTTGATCTCCGGGTTCAATTCGTGCTTCCACTACACTTTATTCATGCTCAACAACTCATCAAAAATATTAGCTCAATAATATCATTAATATATGGATTATCATGTACTTCAACACAACCAAACGTACCAAAATCATACCAATACTCATGAGAAAAATTTTAAAATTAGCCAAAAAACACGAAAATTATATGCCTTCAAAACAAAGTATGTCACACCACGCCATATCCCCCCAAACTTAAATTGAAACAAGAGTTTTGAGTTAAATTTGCAAAAAGTGGTGTGACTTAACTATACACTTCAACTCAGGCACTTTTCGTATCTCCAATACGCATCTTCCTCACGAGCACAATCAACCTACAAACCAAAATTGCAAAACAATATCAAATCCACAATCCTGATTGAAAGCACGAAAAAAACAATAAAGATAATTATGGGTTGCCTCCCATCTAGCGTTAAGTTTAATGTCTTCAAGCCGGACGACAGTATTTAGCTCATGGTGGTCTTGAATAGTCTTTAGGCATCGTCATAGGTTTCTTCTTGAAGTAGTGCCTTGTGCCCTCACGTTCAACCTAAGAACGTTTCCCTTCTTGTTAAATAACTCATGCAATTGTTCTCCGAAGGCGTTCTTCACAAGGAATGGCCCTTTTCACTTGTTCCACTTTTTCTATGCGCCTTTATATACATTTTGAACTTCGACCACATCCCCCAGTAAGAATTTGGGCATTAACAATTGTTGATGCCCTCTTGCAACCTTTTTCCTACAATCACCAAATAAATTTTTATCGATAAAATCATGAAAGTTCTTAAGAGAATTTGAAATTTAATAGAATGAGAAGGTTTTCGCTTGTGATGAGTAGAATCCATGATCTTAGTTTCTGGAGGCTTCTTTTCTTCCATAAGGGCGTGAATCTCTTCTTGATTTTGGATCTTGACTTTCTCTACCATCTCTTTAAGAGACTCGACAAATCTATCGAATTCTCCCTTCAACTCTTCTTTCAACTCTTTAGCTTTCACCCACTTCGGAACTCTTTCTCTCATTTCCTTCATAACCTCATCAACCACCAAACTATCATATTTTCTATCCTTAATGACCATGCATTAACTCTTTGTTCCGGAAGTAGAAGGCTTGTTGTTTTCTTCTTGAAGTCTTTCCATGGTGGACATAACTTGACTTACTTGGTGCTCAATTGAGTTCATCCTAGCACTGAATGATACGATTGCACTTGTCACCATGTCACACCAATTTCTGATTCGATCATCCATGCTTCATTAGACTTCCTATCATCTTCAATGCGTGCTATCATGCTTTCAAACAGCTCTTCTTTAAGCCTTTCTTTGTAGTCACTTTTGATGGAATAAGAGGTGTTGGAGTTTTAAAAATTTCCTCAATGGTGTGGTTGATTTCCTTCTTGATTTCTAGAAAAATTTTCTTGAAAAACATCTTCCCACCTTGAGGGTATACTTGTTGATGCATTTGATGAGGGACTCCAAAATCTTCACAACCTTGTTGGAATTGCATATTAGGAACTTGTACTCCGAAATCCAATTGCAAATTAGGCCCAAAATTTAGCATTTAAAATCCATGAAAATTTCCTTGTGTGTTCATAGCGGAATGAGCTCTACTATTCACCAAATCATGAAGAATATCCATGGAGATCATATTTTTTTGCTTGTTCTCCCTCTTCTTCCTTCTCAAGGTATGCGCCTACAAGAGAAAGAAAAATTAAAACAAAATTTTCCAAAGCAAATAAGATGCAAAGATAAAAAATGAATTTATTAAGACCACTCTAAACAATCCTTCGTCAAACTACTAGCGACCGTTACCTCCCCAGCAACGGCGTCATTTGATTGGTCGTATATAGTCGGGATGACCAATTAAAAAATTTATCGAACTCAAGGGATGAACGTGCTAGAGTTTAAGCGATCTCAAATTTGTCGTGATTTTATAAGGACGACGGAATGGGATGGAGGATAAGCGTGCAAATGAATGCACCTAAACTAAAGCAAGAAACAAGATAAAAGAAAAAATAAATGATGGGTTCTAAATGAAGCAAGGATGAGATTAACAATAATCATGACATATATAATAAAGTAATCATGCAATTAATTCTAATCTCTCATGGACAAGGAATAGAAGCGATCACTAATTCTACCTAAACTCTCTCTCGAGATGGATAGAATGTAGGCCCTCAATAAGGCTCCCAAAAGCACATAGGATCGTGACCAAAGTAAACACTTCCCGCTAGGTACTAATTACTCTACGAGTTCCCTAATTAGGTACTAAATCCTAGGCAATATTCCCTTTTAAGGTACTATGAATTTACTAATGGTTTGGGTCTCCTCACCTAATCAACCAACCTCTCGATTAAGCTAATCAAATGTTCTATCAAAGTGTTCTAAATATAGAAGGATATCTTTATCTCATTCTAAATATATGCACATGAGGTGTATGATGAAATGATTCAATGAACTATCCTAAACACATAATTGATTTCTCAATCTAATCACATGCCCACGACAATCAATCACACATATTATCATATACATCAAACAGTTAACATTCAATGATAGAAATACACAAAGCCCATTCACGATTAAAATCAAATTGCATAAAAACTAAATTATCCAACACCAATCATGGAGCTAATCTCACAAAGGAGATTAGCCTCTCATAGTCACAAGAAATTCAACATAGATATTAAAATCCTTACAAACCATGATCAATCTATAAAGAAATGCACAAAAATTAGAATTAGATTCCACCTTTGAAGTGCTTCAATGGAGATCTCCTTCTTGTTCTTGTGATCTCACTCTCCCTTGCTTCCATGATCACTTGGATGGTGGGTTTGATGGAGGGGATCAAGTGTGGATGGATGGATGAAGAATGAATGAAGATGATGGTGTAAAATGGAGGAAATGGTGTGTGATCTAGGTGTAGGAGTGAAACTTTTCAAAAATTCTCATCAAATATTGAAGTATTAGGTATTTATACCCCCTGGGAAGCTTCTAGAAGAAATCTGATTTTTTTTACTAATCAGGCACCTACACGACTCGTGTGCTGCAACACACCTTGAGTCGTGTTAGGGTTTCTGGGCCAACACGAACTTACAACGGCACACGATTCGTGTGCCGCAACATGGCCAAGGGATGGTCGTGTTGTTTGTTCTGATGTTATCCTACGACCATCTCTTACATGCCCATTTGTAGTACATGACTCGTGTAGCACGACACGGCTCGTGTACTTGAAATGGCTGGCTGTGTTCTTGCTGCCCTGTTTTCTTCTTTCTTCTTCTGTCTCCCTTCTCCATTTTAATTCCGATTTCACCTATTTTACATACAATTAAGTTCATTCACACTCAATTCCATAAAAACATATAACTCCACCTAATAGCACATAAATACGGATAAAAATATACGAAAACACACATAAAAATATACTAAAATCTAGGTGAAAATATCACTCATCAGTAGTCCCTTGGTAATTACCAGCAGAAATCATTCCATTGGTATTCCGTTGCTGTCACATAATTCTATTTCTGTTAGCAATCCTTTGGTAATTAGCAACATAATTCATTTTGTTGGTAATATTCCATTGGTTTTACATTTCTATAATACGAATTCAATTTCTATTGGCAACTCATTCGTAATTACCAACATAATTCAATTTCCTCTGGCAATATTTTGTAATTACTAACGAAATTCATTTTGTTGGTAAAAAGGAATTTTTTTATAGTGTAAGATATTCTGTCATGGCCTTTGTATATGTACTTGTACATGTATTTGAAAACATAAATCATTAAGAAATTATCCACATTAATGTGGCAATTAAACTTTGATAAAAGGTATGGATTCTAAGGCACAACCCACCGGTTATCAAGAAGGGTTGCTTTAACATAGATAGAACGACCATTGTTTAGGCGGCTGTATACTGGGTAAAAATTTTCACCGTAAAGAGAATTATTCGGGTAGTCCTTTGGGTATCTCACTTCATACACGGGTACACTGTGTTTAACAGGCCACAAGGTTAATGGACCATATGCTTTGCAACTAATGAGAACAAGTATGTATTAATTGTGGGGTCGGGAAGCTCTAGCACAAACAATTCTGTCAAATGACTGCGATGTGAACATTTTTTAGTTACGGTTCAAAATAAGAAAGAAGAGAACAAGAGGCAACCCTCCTTTATAGAAATCTACGATGTACGTGTATGCGATGACACTGCTGAAGATTTTTTTAACAGTTCATGTTTTAGTTACTAAAACTTTGGTTGAACTATTCGCGCCACTAAATCTGGCTTATTTTAGATTTCATCTGGCGGTAAGCATAGAGCTTTAATTTCAGCCCAATTTGGATTGGACGTTATTGTTAAAAATACATCAAGTTTTTTATAATGCTACACTAGTGCTATAACATCCATGTATCTTCTGCGCATGTCTTTAGGACCTCCAACAAACGATATTGTCATTACTTAACAAAGATCCTTGTACGATACCATCTAGTAAACCTTTGTAAGCATCATTTCGCCAGCTTTTTTGAAGTTCTTCATTCTTGAAGTAATCTAATCTTGATGTTTCTATTTTGATTTAGATGTCTACCACATATTATTGAAGTACTCTTTTGTGTGTAGCAAGAATGATGTATCATTACCCCGGACTTGCAATTTGTAACAATAGTACTCACGGTAGGATTTTGATAATATGACTATGAATGAGGTATGACAAAATCCTAGATTTTAATAGTTAGAAATATCAGCATACCTTAGTCTTTAGTGAGTATGTATTCATCTGCGGATGCATAGAGTGCATTTACTTTGAGGGTTAACGGGAGTTATCCCCTATTGAACACTAGTTAACTATCGATTACTTTGAAGGTTATGAAAGAGAGATAAACTTTGGGCTTTCGTCGGCCTGGTCTCAAATACAGCTGAACCAGAGCTATATCAACCATAAAGATATATGGGGATATTAACACTCAACCCTCGGTTTAATGATCAAAATTATGATTTTACCCCTCAATTACAAAATAAAAATAAAAACTACAAAGTCACTTTCTTCTCAAATTGAAGTTGCGGTGGAAGAAAGGAAACTAGGGTTCTTCATTTTGACTTTCACCATTCATTAAAATATATCTTTCGAATCCAATCCCTTCTTCTGGATTCAAATTTCATAGATCTCACCTTTCTCGAGTGCTTCTCATAAATTTCTTATACCCTTATTAGATTGGTATTGCCAGCCCCACTAGATTGGTGTTGCCAGCCCTAATCTCTCCATCCTTCTTCATTGCTGTGTTGCAACTTCAATGCCATATGTGATCTTGGTTCAAGTATAAATATGATGCCTTTTGAAATTTTTGAAAAACTTGGCATTGAGAGGTTAAAGGAAATGTTTGTGGAAATTGAAATCATGGATGGCTCGGTGATTAAGCCCCATGGAGTTGTGGAGGATATGATTGTTAAAGTTGAGGATTTTATCTTTCTGGTGGATTTTATGGTTATTGATAGACAAGCAGACCCCTTAATTCTGCTCATTTTTGGAAATCCTTTCTTGGCCACCAGACAAGCAAAATTCGACAAGGATACAAGTTAAATAAAAGAAAAATATTCTTAGTAAAGCTAACAAGTTCAAACACGTTATACCAATTGCTTTTGTCCCCGACAATGACGCCAAAACTTGATCAGTATTTTCTTTGTGAAGAGAAAGTGTACTCTATCGTCTAGTAATGTAGGTGACAAAGTAATAAAATATCAAACCCAAATTACACTTTATATGGGTATCTGTATTCAAGAAGTGCTTGATGAGAGTGATAATCACGTATTTTGAGCTATGATTTATGGGGAAATTGGGTACAATTTGGTCTATAATAAAGGCAAATCGGGTTGTTATGGAAAAGATATGAATTAGATGATACTGAGGCTATTTGAGCATATTTATATATGAGAGTTTTGAGACATTGCTCAACCTGGAGAGGAGCCACTCGACAAAGCTATGTTGGTCGAGCGAGAGTGGATTTGGTCGAGAAAGATACCGAATAGGGTTTCAACTTACAGGGATGCCGCTCGATCGCCGTTCGACCAAGCTCGAGGCCGCTCGACCAAACCATTTTTGTCGAGCAGGGACACATGGTTTTATTTTTGTAATTTTGACCCTCTTGAGCGTGTTTTGTTGTATTCTCCAAGAAAAAGCCCAGTAAAGGTCCATAAGGAGAGTTTACAAGTATAAAAAGGGAAGCAAATCACATTAAGAAGGGCGTTGGATTCGACAGCCATCCTACAGCACATCCAAATCCTAACTCCATCCACAGGAGCTCTAGAGAGAGATTCGTGCAGTGAATCAAGTGAGAACAAGTGAAGATTAAAGACAGAGCAAGAAGCGATGGCGCCCACATCTATGATTTATTTCGCAATTTAATATTCCTTGTAATTTTCAAGACTATGGGTAAGATCTATTCAAACACCATGAATATTCTCTGAAATGTTATGGGCTAGAACCGCTTTGGTAGTTCTAGGGTTATGAAAGTTTTATCAAGTTAATTGAACTTTCGTGTGTATACTTCGTGCAACACTACTTGTGAATTTATTTTATATAAGACAATGCATTTTTAATTCATACTCAGAGTTGTTTTGTGCATCCTTAACTGTTATATAGAGTCTGAATCCATATCTTTGTTATAGATTGAGTGCGTTCACTGTTGAGCAGGATTCCATATTATGATTCTAAGTTAGGGGACTCCGAAACTTCACTAGAACTATCTTATATGAATACTTATTAATTAAATTGAATTTGGGTTAGTAAGTAGGATAAAAAGGATAATTTCATAGTACATATAAAGGGAGATCATATCTAGTTAGAGTACTTAGTGCAAGGGAAATAATTGATACTGATAGTACCTAAAAAGGGGGGGTGAAATTGTGTTCTTCCTCCGAGGTAATTCACACGTGTTACACGCTTAGCTGCTTGTGTCTATAGAGTAGATTAACATGGCTTAATGATGCGTCCATATTTCACAAGGTAGAGTCGAACATTGACATACAGGAGGGAGATTAATTAGTGAAACTGAATGGCCCGAAGAGCTACCTATCTTTTCAATTGTTTAACTCTCGTTTATTCTCTATTGTCTCTATTTTATTTGTTATTCAATTATTATGTTTATTAAATTAATAGTTACTTTCCAATTTAATTGCTAAACAACAGTTTCAATTAATTTAGTTAATAATAAATTGATAATCATCTGTCCTTTGGGTTTGATATATAATTTGGTCGCTTATCTAAGCTACAATCACATAGGTTTCTTGCGCCATTGCCGAAGACAGTTGTCGTTATCAATTTTATTATTTCTAGTTTAATTCAAGCTATTCTATATTTGTTTTTATTTTCTAACGTTGAATTTTTCGTAGGTGTATGCACACTAAATCGAAGGGAGCAACACTAGCACCTTTTAATCTGGAGATCGGAACGTCATCAAGGAAGAAGAAGACAAAGAAAAAAAAGAATTAGAACGTCGAAGCAACCTGAACTCTTGATCTAGGAGTTGATGTTGAATTACCGAACACGAAAATGATTGAAGCTACAACCGAAAACAAGTCAGAAATAGAAGCAGTCAACATGGCCGGCGTAGAGAGGCCAAATCCAGACAATGTTGCCATCTGTGAAGTCTTTAAGAACAATGGAGGGCCAACTTGGGGCTGTTAGGAGCGCGAGGAGATGAAGCAAATTTTACCCTTCATCCCGTTCTTATCAGCATGATAGAAGGGAACCCTTTCTCTGGGGGGAGTTTCGAAGATCCTCAATAGCACCTGAATAAATTCCTTGGTTATGCAAGTACACAAAAAAATAAAGGAGATCATGAGGATGCAAGGAGGATCGTATTGTTTAAATTCTTGCTTACTTAAAGAGCGAGAAATTGTTATGGCACTCATCGTGCTGCTGATTGTACTACATGGGAGCAATTGAAAGTGAAGTTCTTGGAGCGATACATGTGATGGGCGTCTTCTTTGCATGCAAAATTAATCCCCAAGTTTTAAGGATATCAATTGTAGCTTAAGCAAGCGACCAAGTTAAATATCAAACCAAAAGAGCGACGTATTATCAATTTAATTATTTACTAAATTAATTAAGACCAAAGACAATCATGTTTGAGGTTTAGAATTGTTAACTTATTAAGCAAAATTATTAAATAACAATTAAAATAAAATGGCACTAGAAGAATACGAATGTGACTCAAGAATGGAGAATAGGTAGCCATGCACTTAGATAACTTTCTACAACCATCATAAAGAAGTTTGTACCAATGATCCGTAAATAAACTCATTCGATGGGGAGGAAGGCATTATAGCCAACGCGCAAGTTTATTCACATCACTTACAAAACAATAATGGAGTCCGTGTGAATTATTAACCAATCCCTCTCCCACTTAGTTATATAACACCTATGGTTTTTACATGCATATAATATTCAACAATAAAATACCCAACCTAGCATGCTCCTATTATAGCAATTTAAAACAGTAAATCACTTAGAACATGGATAACATATATAATAATAATTATATAATTAAATCAATTATGGCAGTTACACATGACGAAATAAATGTAAAAAATATCAAACGTCCAAAAACGAAGCTGACTACCCACGCTACATGCCGGTCGGATTAGTGCCACGTACTGCACAGGTCGTGCAGCTCACATGAAGCTCTGTCTCACCATCCAGCACTAAGCACACACCAAGTTTTCTGTCACAGCATAATTCGTGCCGGCCACCTCACGCTAGTCATGCCAGGGACATCTTCCGGTCATGCCGCCTGCTCGCATGGTAAGCCGTACCAATCATCATTTGCTGTCGACGTTCATTCCGCTGTGTCCAGTCATTCTGCCAGCCAATCATAGCGGCGATTGTGCAGTTGCTTCCCACCGATCGTGCCGACCACCCTCATCAGTCGTCCTGGCCACCTGTTGGGCCGTAGTCCACCTCCAGTCGTGCTATTTTCAGGCACGAATTATGTCATCGAGCCACTATCAGCACCGCACACTATTTGCACGACTCGTGAGCATGCATGCACAAACGCCCATGCCACGCTTCGCTAGCATGACTCGTGTCTACTCACGTCCGCGCCAGTGATATGCATCGCCTGCATTCATACCGATCGCCTGTGTTGCTACCGCGCACCAGTCATGCCACATCGGAGTAGACAGCACTTGCACGCTGCCCTTGCAAGCAACTCATTTACGACAGTGTATGGCCTTCTGTCCGACGTACCATGCCATAAGTTGGCGCTCATCATGCCGCCACATCTCATGCCACTGTAGAGCCGTCCACATCTCGCCATGTAAGCGTGCGCCGTTCAATTAACAACATACGTATAGGGTATACAAATGTGTTTTTGGCATCTGAATTAGGGTTCCGAAAGCTGAGATGACTTATTTATGGGCTACAGTAGGGACCAGGAGGAGAATTTAGAGTCGGGCCTCCATTGGGCTTAAGTATCCAAGTTTAGCCCAAAACTTATACTTAAGTCCAATAATAATAATATAGTACACTAAAATATTATTTCTGCACTGCAGCTCTAATCCCAAATTACGTTATGGGCTCCTTCTTATTATGAGCCCGACAGTCTCCCCATGTTTAAGATATACAATGCCCAGTAATTAATTAAGTTACTGACAACTCCATTAATTAATATCTCATCCTAGAGTAGTACCACTTAGCCTTGTTATCATGCCGGAATAAATCCACTTATAGGATTTACATGATAATCCTTATGAGCTCCTCAACGGGACATCATCAACATATTTAATGGGACACAAATTCCTTCTACAATCAACAACAAATCATAAAAATAGCATTATTTCCCAACTCATTGAGTTTATTGATTTAATATATAAATCTCACACATTGATGTATCAAAGAGATACATACTGGCATACGTGTCAAGGTTATTGTATAGGGATTAAGAGCACGAACATCCATAATAACTAAGATCAAGTTCTCCTATATAGTCAGTATAAGTTGAACGATCTCAAGCGGTTCTGCTCAATACACACAAAGTATACTAATGTGATTTTATAGTCAAGACAAACTAATATCAAATCACACTACAACTATTTTGATGATTATCCTTATCTATCTCGGTTGTGAGCATCTGTTTATACTTTATAAGGAGCCGACAATATGATCTTCCATACGGCGCCGTACACCATATTATCTACAGTATAAAGTAAGTGGACTTTTTCACTTATTATTTAAATAAATTATAATATGCAAAATATTTGGTCATGTGATTCTCATTTCAAATCCATTGTTAAACATTGTTCATACAAAAATCTAGACTTTTAGTATACAATCCAACAGTCTCTCACTTATACTAAAAGACTATGATGTCAAGTCCACTACCATACATTTGCTTCCCACTCACACTACATGAAGCATCAAAAGCTTTCGCCTTAAGGTCCTTGTAAAAAGATTTACTAGGTTATCATCTGATGCAATCTAGGCGACAACAACCTTCCCCTCATAATACGATTTCTCGTATAAGGTGGTACTTACTCTTAATGTATTTAATTTCCTTATGGGATCATGATTCCTTCAAGTTTGCAACTGCACCATTATTATCATAATAAATTGTGACAAACTTGGACAAACTCAGAATCACATCTAAGTCCATTACGAAGTTTTTATAGCCTTACAGATATTTTGGCTGCCACAAGGCTCCAATATTATCATCTTTCCATGGTGGAGTCTGAAATATATTTCTATACGAAACTCCTCCAAATTATGACTCTACTTCCTAAAATTAAACACATAACCTTGAGGTGCATTTATTGTTGTCCCTATCTAATTTAAAATACCGAATCTATGTAACTTACAAGAAGCAATGAATCTATCTGGTAAGCACACATATTATTTCTAGTCTTTTTAAGTACATAAATATATGTCTTACCATATTTTAACATCCTTGTTTCCGGTTACCTTGATATCCACTGATCATGCCATCGGCAAACATATATTCATTCTCGTGCATAGCATTCGTTAGATTAGGCTTCCTTATTCGACGAAGCATAAGGAACCGCCTGCAACTCCTTTATCTACTTTTGTGTCTTAAGTCACATTTCCTTAAATAAAATCACATACTAAAACGAGTAAGGATTGTATCATTGTACGAAGCTTGAGATAAGCGTAATATTCTTTCTTGTGATCCTTATCACTATATTGAGATAATCGCAAGAATATATTTTGCTTCTCTTAAGTCCTTCATTACATACTGCTCTATCAACCATACCCATAAGCCAGAAATACTCTTTCATTGTTTCCAATGCGCAATATATCATCTACGTACAGTACAAGAAATACCACCACTTTTCTGTCACTCTTTTCAATACACAAGACCCATCCAAGCTTTGATTTAATGCATGCCACTGGATTTTCTCATCAAAACATATATACTTTGAGTTTAAAGCTTGCTTTGGTCCGTCGATGGACCATTTTAAGCTTACACTCAAAATGCTCTTAGCTTTTTTTCAATGAATCACTCTGGTTGCTTCATATAGATGTTTTCCTCAAGACATCCAATTACGAAAGATGTCTTGACATCCATTTGCTATACCTCATAATTCAATATGAGCAATAATAAATAAAGGAATTCGGATCGAGATAGGCATAGCTACCTAATGAGCATTTTCTTAGCATGCAAAATTAATCCCTAAGTATTAAGAATATCAATTGCAGCTTAAGCAAGCGACCAAGTTAAATATCGAACCCAAAGGATGGTGTATTATCAATTTAATTAATAACTAAATTAATTAAGACAAAAAACAATTAAATTTGAGGTATATAATTATCAACTACTAAACAAATTAATTAAAATAATGAATAAAATAAATTAAACCCTGGAAGAATATGAATGTGACTCAAGAATGGGGAATAGGTAGCCCTAGGGTAATCCGGTTTCACTCATTAATTTTCCTTTCGTGTATCAATGTCTGACTCTGCCTTGTGGAATATAAACGCATCACTAAGCCATGCAAATCTACTCTATAGACACAAGTAAATATGCGTGTAACACGTGTAAATAACCTTAGAGTAAGAGTTATAATTTCACCCACTTTCTAGGTACTATCAATATCAATTATTATCCCCTAGGATTGGTACTCTAACCCGATATGATCTCTTTTTATAGATACTATAAAATTAACCTCTTTATCCTGCTTACTAACCCAAATTTTAATTAAATTAATAAACATTCATATAAGATATTTCTAATAAAGCTTCAGAGTCCCCCAACTTATAATCATAACATGAAATCCTGTTCAGCAGTGAACGTGCTCAATCATCAACCAAGATATATATTTAGACTCCATATAACAATTGAAGATGCAAAAAATAACTCCGAATATGAATTAAAAACATATAATCATATATAAAATAATTCCACAAGTAGTGTTGTATGGAGTATACACACGAAAGTTTAATTAATTTATAAAAACTTTCAAAATCCTAGATCTACCAAAATGGTTCTAGCCCATGATGTTGCGAAGAACAAACATGGGAGTTGGATAGATCTTACCCATATGTCTGGAAAATAAAAGATAAATTATGAAACAAATAAAACCCTAGATGTGTGATAAGTGTGTAAATTCATGTATTTTGAGCTTTGATTCTTGTGATAATGATGTATGATTTGATCTTAAGTCAAGATAAATCGAGATATGTAGTGGAAAGTCATGAATCAGGAGCGTGTGAGGCCGTTTGAGTGGATTTTTGAATGAAAATATGACACAAGTGCTTGAAACCAAAAGAGGAGAAAGTTAGCACCTGGTTCGACCAAAACGGAGGTGGTTTGACCACTGGTTCGGGTCGAACCAGGCACCGGAAGTCAGCAGAAGAGCAGTTCGACCACGGTGATGTGGTTCGACCAGGTGTGATGGTGGAACCGTGGTCGAACCAAAAGCCTGAAGACAAGCAGTTGTGGTATGACCGCTAAGCTTTTGGTTCGACCAGCTGTTTGAGTCGAACTGGCCACTTGCTAGTTCATTACAGACTGGTTCGACCAGGCCATGTATGGTTCGACCAAGGGTGTTGGTCGAACCAATATACGAGATACTTCTGGATTCATATTTTTACACCTTCAGTACGTGTTTTAGCTCAAAAATCCCTTCCAAGGTCCATAAGGAGAGCTGAAGTTATAAAAGGAAGACCCTACGCAGCTGGGAAGAGAGACGATTCACCACCTTCATTTTACACAACATCCAAAATGCTTCCAATATCCACTGAGCTGTGGAGAGAGATTTGTCTATCGAATCAAGTGAGAACCAAGTGAGGATTCAAGACGGAGAGAGACGCCACGACGCCTGCATCTAGGGTTTACTTCACATCTTAATTTATCTTGTAATTTTCAAGACTATGGATAAGATCTATCCAACCACCATGATTGTTCTTCGATCAATCATGGGCTAGAACCGCCTTGGTAGTTCTAGGGTTTATGAAGGTTTTATGAGTTAATTGAACTTCCGTGTGTATACTCCGTACAACACTACTTGTCATTTATTTTATATAAGACTATGTTTTTTTAATTCATACTCAGAGTTGTTTTGTGCATCATTAATTATTATGTAGAGTCTGAATACATATCTTGATTATTGATTGAGAGCGTTCACTGCTGAGCAGGATTACATGTTGAGATTCTAAGTGAGGGGACTCTGAAGTCTCAATAGAACTATCTTATGTAAATACTTGTTAATTGAATCTTATTCGAGTTAATAAGTAGGACAAAGAGAATAACTTCATAGTACCTATAAAGGGAGATCATATCGGGTTAGAATAATTAGTGCACGGAAATAATTGATACTGATAGTACCCAGAAAAGGGGGTGAATTATATCTCTTGCTCCAAGTATATTCACAGGTGTCACACACTTATTTACTTGTGTCTATAGAGTAGATTTGCATGGTTTAGTGATGCATCCATACTCCACAAGGTAGAGTTGGACATTGATACACGGAAGAAAAATTAATAAGAAAAACTGGATGGCCCGAGCACTTCCTAATTTCTAACTTATTTACTTTCGTTTAATCTTTACTGCTTGTTTATTTTAATCGTTATTTTAATTATTTGTTTATTGGTTACTTGATCACCACAACTATATTGCCAACCTAGTCTTTTTAAGTTAGAATATAATTAAATTGATAATAATACGTCCTTTGGGTTCGACAATCACTTGGTCGCTTATCAAAATTACAATAGCATCCTTCATACTTGGGGATTAATATTGTGTGTTGGCGCCATTGCCGGGGATGACATTAATTATTAATTTATTATTTCTAGTTTAATTGAGACTACTTTATTCGTCTATTTTCTAACACTTATTTTTCTTAGGTGTATGCACACTAGATCAAAGGCAGGAGAGTTAACACCTTTTAATTCGGAGATCGGTGCATCGTCGAGGAAGAAAAAAAGAACAAGAACAATAACGTGGAACCAACTAAAGCTCTTAATTTAGGAGTTGAAATTGATGAGGTGAACTCGCAAGCGATTGAAGCTGCAACTGGGGATGAGTTGGAAGCAAAAGTAATTAACATGGTGGCAAACCTGGATAATCTTGCCATCCGTGAAGTCTTTAAGATTAACGGAGGAGGGAATGTGGGGCTGTTAGGAACAAGAGGGGCCAAAGCTGATTTTGATCTTCACCCTGCTCTGATCAGCATGATTGAAAGGAGTCCCTTCTCTAGGGGAACCTTTGAAGATCCTCAGCAACATCTGAATAAGTTCCTTGGTTATGCAAGTACACAAAAAGATGCAGGAACTCATGAGGATGCGAGAAGGATCATCTTGTTTAAGTTCTCGCTTACTGAAAGAGCGAGAGATTGGTACGATACTTTTAATGCTGCTAAATGCACTACCTGGGAGCAATTGAAATTAAAATTCTTGGATGCCACCCTCAAAGGTGATTAAGATGAAACAAGAAATCAATCAATTTGCTATCAATGGTAATGAGAAATTTCATAAGGCTTGGGACATATTAAAGGACATGCTCAGAAAGTGTCAACAACATAGGCTATCTAAAGCTCAATACATCAGTATTTTCTATAATGGATTGGATTGGGATTCTCGAGTGTTATTAGATGATTCAACAAATGGAGCACCACTTACAAAGTCATCTATTGAGGTCGAAAAGCATTTGAGGATATTTCGATGAATTCAAGAGATTGGCCAACTGATAGAGTGAGGGAACTTATGTTCTTGGAAAAGTGGCACAGGTTGAGCATACTATGGTTAAGCTGAGTAGAGAAGATGAGATCGTCTCTAGCTTGGCTAGTATAAACAAGCTACTTGAGTCTCAGCAAAAGCATATTATTGACATAGCTCAGTGAGTACCAATTATACAACAGGATGTTGGTTATGAAGGAGCTAGCTAATAGGAATTGGAAGAGGCAAACTAAGCCATGTGTCAAAGTATTCAAGGAATGAGGTTCCAAAATCAAGAAAACTGGTATTATCAAGGGAACTACAATAATCGTGGTCCCCCTGGTAATTATCAACAACCAAGGAGGCCGGATTTTTCTGGGAGTAATCCTAATACATAAGTACAACCTCCTATTGGTGTTAATCCGGGTTCTAAGGTCGAAGAAGTAAAGCTTGGTTTTGAGGATATAGTGAACAGGTACATGGCAAGGAATGATGCAAGAGTGGATCGCTAAGAGGAGAAGATTGATGCAAATCATGATGATATATCTAAGCAAATGAAGGACTTGACGTTGTTGATGGGGCAGATGGCAGGGAATGTTAACCAATTGACGCAAACTGTAGAGAAAGGGAAGTTCCTATCTCAAAGTATAACAAACCCGAAATAGTGCCAAAAATGAATTCTGAAGCTCTAGGAGCTCGATTAGACCAGGGTTCGACCAAGCCAGCAAGTTGAACCACATCTTGGAGGTTAAACCAAATACCTAGGCAATCTCTGGATGATTCAAACTACCGGTTCGACCACAACCTTCATGGTTCAACCAAGACAGTTGGTCGAACTTAGGTCGAACTAGCCTGTCCTCAACACTCTATTTTTTCTAAAGCACGTTCAACCACAACAGTCATGGCTCGACCAACCCTGTTGGTCGAACCGTTTGGTCGAACCATGGTGGAATTAACCTGTCTAGAGGAGAACATACTTTCTAAAGCACGGTTTGACCACTACACACCTGGTTCGACCAGAACTCATGGTCGAACCAAGTCTAACCATCTCGTATGGCATTTTTTCCATGCGTAATGCTTTACCTAATGTTAATGCCACTACAGTGCCATCCCAAGGGCATAATACTGATCTTATAGTGGAAAAGAAATAGAAAGAGCAAAGAGATAGAGAGCCAAGAAGGACAAAGCGGGGAAGGTTGAACGTGATGAATGGGGGATTCCCAAGACTAAGATACCTCTTCCGTTTCCTTTCAAGTTAGTCAAGAAGGGATTGGAAGAGAAGTTTAAGAAGTTTATGGATATCATAAAAAGGATAACCTTGAGCATTCCTCTCTCTGAGGCAATCTTAGAGATGCCATACTATGCCCATTTTCTAAAGGATATTCAATTGAAGAAGAGAAGCTTGAACTGAATTGAAATAGTGAATTTATCTGAGAACTATAGCTCGATCATACAGAGGAAGCTGCCAACGAAGTTAAAAGATTCGCGAAGCTTCACTATTTTATGTGAGATTGGAAAGGGACCGGCATGACGAGCCTTGCGTGATCTTGGGGCAAGCATCAATTTGATGTCATTGTCAATATTTCAAAGGCTTGGTTTGGGGGATTTAACTCCTACGATAGTGGCTCTACAATTGACGAATAGGTCTATGACTTCCGACGGGAGTGGTTGAAGATGTTCTTGTGAAAATAGAGAAACTGGTATTTCCTGTGGACTTTCTTGTACTTGAGATGGAAGATGACAAGGATAATGTTCTTCTTATCTTAGGGAGACCATTTCTTGCTATAGCTGGAGCAATTACTGATGTTCAAAAGGGTGAGCTAAGGTTGCGGATGGATAAAGAAGAGGTTCTATTTAACCTAGATAAAGCAATGAAGATGCTGATGGAGATGCACTGTCACAACATTGATGTGGTGGAGAAGATCGTGAAGGAAGATATCTCACTGATCCTTTCAAAGGATCCTTTGGAGACATGCCTGGCGGAGTCTCTTAATTTTCCCACCACTGAGTTAGACAAGCTCTCTAATGAGGTATGTATTGAATTTTTTGAAAATCTACTTGCTTTAGGTGATGACAAGTATAAATTAAAAAGAACCAAGCTTGAAGAGGTGAAGTGGACTAGGAAGTACTTGTCGTTGGATAGAGAGAGCACAGGAAAAGAGGAGAAGAAAGAGAAGTTAAAACCACGGAGCACTTGAAGTATTCCTGTCTAGGTGACAACAAAACATGTCTGGTAATTGTATTTTCTTCTTTAACTGATGATCAACTTGAAGAGTTATTAGATGTTCTTAGGAAGTATAAGTCTGCGATTGGTTGGTCTCTTGATGATTTAAAAGTCATTAATCCATTGTATTGTATGCATAATATAAAATTGTTAGATGAGGCTAAGAGTAGTGTTCAGAATCAGCGGAGGGTGAATCCCGCTATTCAAGAAGTGATTAGGAAGCAAATCCTAACATGGCTAGATGCAGGAATTATATATCCAATTAGTGATAGTCCCTATGTGAGTCCATTGAATGTTGTAGCTAAAATGGGGGGCATGACTATTGTGAAAGCCGATGATGGTGAGACTTTAGCCATTAGGATTCCCACGGGATGATGTGTGTGTATGGATTACAAGAAACTGAATGAAAATACATGCAAAGACCACTTCCCTATTCCTTTCATGGATCAAATGCTGGATCGTCTTGCAGGGTATGATTTTTGTTGTTTCTTTGATGGGTACTCGGAGTATAATCAAATTATGATTGCACCCGAGGACTAGAAAAAGACTACTTTTACTTGCCCTTATAGAACCTTTACTTTTAGGAAGATGCCTTTGGGCTATGTAATGCACCTGCTACATTTCATCGTTGCATGATGGCTATATTTGATGGGATGATAGAAAAGATCATGGACATGTTTATGGATGATTTTCTATGGTTGGTTCCTCCTTTAATATTTGTTTATCTAACCTATTTACTGTTTTGAAGAGATGCCAAGAAACTAATCTTGTCTTGAATTGGGAGAAGTGCCACTTCATGGTGAGAGATGGGATTGTTCTTGGGTATCATACTTCGGCTAAGGGATTGCAGGTGGATATAGCAAAGGTGGTGGCGATTGAGAAGGTTCCACCAGCTACTAATGAGATGGGAGTGCGGTCCTTCCTTGGACATGCAGGATTTTATAGAAGATTTATCAAAGACTTCTCAAAATACTCCAAGTCGTTGTCTTAATTACTTGAAAAGGATGTTCCTTTGGTTTTTCATGAATAATGTCTACCAGCTTTTCAGGTTTTTAAGGAGGCACTTATTACTGCACCTATCTTGATCACACTGGATTGGACTCAGCTGTTTGTACTTATGTGTTATGCAAGTGATTTAACACTTGAGTGGTGCTTGGGCAGATGAGAGAGAAGAAGTTCTGCTCCATGTACTATGCGATTAAGACTTTTGATGCAGTACAAAAGAACTACACTATCACTGAAAAGAGTTTCTAGCTGTTGTGTATGCATTCAATAAGTTCCGACAGTATTTGATTGGCATGAAGACCATTGTGTACACGGATCATTCTGCTATCCTATACTTGATGGAGAAGAAGGAAGCAAAGCTAAGGATCATTAGATAGGTCTTTCTTCTACAAGAATTTGATATGGAGATCTGAGATAAGAAAGGTACGAAAAATGTGTTGGCTGATTACTTATCAAGGTTGGAGACAAGGGAGCATTGTGATGATTCTTTTGAATACATAGAGGAGATGTTCCCTGATGAGAAGATTATGGCGATATTTGTTGAAGGAGTGGAGAGAGCTTGTGTAGTCGCTACTCAAGGAATGGATCCATGGTATGCGGATTATGCCAATTACATTGTCGTAGGTGAAATTCTAAGAGATCTCATCAGGTATCAACTTGTGAAGTTTGAGAGGGATGTTGAGATATTTATATGGTATGATCCATTCGTCCACAAGATCTGTACAGATTCTGTTATCCATAGGTGTGTGCCCGAGATGGAGATGGAGAGTGTTCTTGATTTTTCCATGCACAACCTACCGGGGGGCACTTCGGAGCCAAAAAGACTGCAGCGAAAGTACTTCAATCTGCTCTTTATTGGCCTACCTTATTTAAAGACTGTGAATCCTATGTGGCGACATACGATAGATGTCAAAGGATGGGAAACATAAGTAGAAGAGATGAGATGCCACTTCTACCGAGCATAGTTATTGAAATCTTCGATGTATGGGGAATCGATTTGATTGGGCTGTTTCCCCCATCTAATGGATTTCTCTATATCCTTCTAGCAGTGGATTATGTTTCAAAGTGGGTGGAAGCTATTCCCACTCACATGAATGATTTGAAGACTATGTTGTCTTTCTTAAAGAAACATATCTCTGCCCGCTATGGAGTTCCTAGAGCATTTGTAAGTGATGGAGGTTCCCACTTCGTCAACAAGCTTCTTGAAAGGGTTCTCAAGGAATATGGTGTTAAGCATAGGGTTACTACACCCTATCATCCTCAAGCTAATGGGCAAACTGAAGTTTCCAACCAACATGTGAAATAAATTTTGCAGAAAGTAGTCGGAACCAATAGGAAGGATTGGGCTATGAAACTCGATGATGTTTTGTGGGGGTTCCGAACTGCATACAAGACTGTGCTTGACATGCCTCCTTATCAAATTATCTATGGGAATCTATTCCACTTACCTGTAGCAATTCAACATAAAGATTTTTGGGCATTGAGGAGTTTGAACTTGTGTCGTAAGGATCAAAAGGCATTGAGGTTAACTCAAATAAATCATCTAGACGAGTTCAGAAATCAAGCTTATGAGAATTCGGTGATCTACAAGGAAATAATAAAGAAATTGCATGATTAGAAGATCACTTATAAGGAATTCAAGCAAGTAGATGAGGTATTACTTTGTTACTCTCATTTGAAACTCTTTGCAGAAAATTGAAATCGAAGTGGACGGGACCGTTCATTATCCATAGAGCCTGCGGAGGGGGGATTTTTGAGATCATGGACAAGGACAGAGATATCTTAGCGGTGAGTGATGAATGATATTTTTACCTAGATTTTAGTGCCTTTTTATATCCATTTTCGTATTATTTTATCCGTATTTATGTGTTATTTGGTTGTGTTTTATATTTTTATTAAAATAAGAGTTGAAACGAGGGAGAACGAGCCAAAACAGTGAAGGAGAAATAGAGCAGCAAGTATAAGGGCCGTGTGCCAAAAAATGGCCCTATACAGATAAGCCATGCTTAGTCGCCAGAAACACCTACACGGCCACCCCTGTGGCCGTGTACTGAACACGGGCCTTGCACAGTAACACGGGCCGTGTGCGAGCATCAGAAGACCCAACACGGCCACCTTATGGCCGTGTTGCAGAGCACGACTCGTGTTGAGTGAAATTCTGTAAAAAAATCAAAATCCTTCTAGAATCTTCCCAAGGGGTATAAATACCTAATACTTCAATTTTAAATTGGATTGGACGAGGGTTTCCCTGTTTCACACACCTCACACACCACATCTCTCATTTTACACCATCATTTTCATCCATTTTTCATCCTTTGGATCTACCATCATTCCACCATCAATTTCTACATCAAAGTAAAGGAAAAGGATCAAGGAAGAGAGAAAAGTGCAAAGAAGGGAAGGAGATCACCATTGAAGATAGATCAAGGGAGTTTCCATTCAATCTTTGTATTAAACCTCATAGTTTTATCATGATTTGTAAGGATTTAATTGTCTATGTTAATTTCTTTATGAATATGGTAGGCTAATCTCCCTTGTGAGATTAGCAATATGAGAGTTGTTGGATAATTTTGGGATTTGTGTATTTGAATTCATATATTGATTTGATCTATGGTTTTCTATCATTGATTATTAATTGCTTGATTTGTATTGATGATTTGTGTGTTTAGTTGTTCTAAATATGTGATTAGATTGAGAAATTAATTATGTGCTTAGGATAATTGAGTGAATCATTTCATCAAACACTTCATGTGCATTATAAATTATAAAGAGATTGAGAAATCCTTTAGATTTTAGAACCCTTTGATAGAACACATGATTGGTTTGATCGAGAGGTTGATTAATCGTGTGAAGGGACTTTCACTTCAAGCTTAGTACCTAGTTGGAATTGTTTGAGGAGTACCAACTCATTGAGCTATGTTTAGACCCATATCATATCCATCTTGAGAGGGAGTTTAGGTGATCTTAGTGTTGGCCCTTAGTCTTCAATCCATGATTCATGTTAATTCGATGCATTTATCCTAGGATTTTCACTTCTTAATTGTTGTTAATCTCACTTTTACTAAATTTGGAAAACAACTCATCTTTTACAATTTATTTTCTACCCTTACTTGCTTTAGTAATTGTTGTTTACTTGTGTTTCAAAAACCAATCAATGATGTTTAGTCTCTATAAAATTACGATAAACGTGATCTCGCTTAAGCTCTAGCATCAACCTCCCTGTGGTTCGATAAATTCTTGAATTGATCAACCTGACTACAAGTTATGGCTAATCAGCGAATGGGCATCGATTGAAGCACTATAAGTCACAGGATGATACTTGCGTCGTCTTTGAGGATACCTTTCATTGATATGGTACCGCTGTGACTCTCCGACATTAAAAAAGTGCCTGTTGGGGGGTTACCCTCCTATTTTATTGCTTTATTTTATTGGTATGAGTAAGAAATTTTTATGTTTGAAGTGCTTACTTATCACAAATTACATCTTTTTGCAAACTTAGTTTCGACTATAGTTTCTACTATGTTTGGAGGGGTGTGATGTAGTTATCTAATTGTAGAACCGAGAGTATAATCTTTCCTTTGTAACGTTTGTTAGGGGTGTTGTGTTTTTGAGTTATATTAACACTTTAATCAGTGTTGATGTGTTAATTTTTTTACAATTTGTCTAATGTTCAGTGGTGTTTTATTTATTGAGTCATGCGCGGAGTATATATATGATTATTATTGAGTCTTAATGGTGGTTCTCTAGCTTTAGTTTTGCTTTGGTTTTGTACCTAATAATTATTTTTAGCTTGAAGTTTGCAGGGGACAAAGAAGAATCAAGTTTGAAGGAATAGGAGAATGGTTCGATCAAGGAGGAAGGTCGAACCAAATGGTTCAGGTCTAACCAGCAATCAGAGAAAATGTTACTGGCTGGTTTGACTAAAGGTTTTGTGGTCCGATGATGAGAGTGAAAATAAGCGTGTTTTAATATCCAATTTAACACCTTTTTGATTGATATTGTAGTCTTATATGAGCACAAGTGTCTTATATTCGATATATGTGAGAATTATGTGCACTTGAGGTGTTTTGTTGTGTTTTAGGTGGAAAAAGGATGAAAAGTGCAAAGTTGGAGAAAAGGTGCAATTTGTGCAAGAATGCTGAAAACGCACATCCAACTTTCATAATTATTTTGTATTGTTGTGCAGCTATTTAAGTGGTTTTCATAGAAAAATTAGAGTGGAAGTGCCAAGAATCGAAGAGACGAAGTCGAGACCACATGAACCGCTAAGGAGAGAGGTGGGTTCGACCTTTTGGAGGATGGTTCGACCTCTCCAGCAGGTGGAACCAGCAATGCAAAGTGGAAGGAGATGGGTTCAACCACGACTCGAGAGGTTCGACCTGTCTATCAGGTCGAACCATGGTCGAACCAGTTCGCGAGAAAATTGGTTCGACCACGACGTTGGGGATTCGACCTGACGGATTGTCGAATCAAGAATAGAAATTGTCCAGTAGCATGGTTCGACCTATGGTTCAACCAAGACGGAATGGTTCGACCTGTACAAGAAGTCGAACCAAGTGCAGAATACTTCCAGTAGGTGGGTTCGACCTGTGGTTCGACCTGCGGTCAATGGTTCGACCTATTTGCTAAGGTCGAACCATCATTTGGGAACTTACCAAATCTGTATTTTCGAGGCCTAAACGCGTGTGATCACTTGAAAAGCCCATTCCAAGCCTAGGAGATGTGATTACAAGTATAAAAGGAGGTCTATACAGCCCCAAAAAAAGGAAGAACACAACACAATACAAGAGAGGAGAAGAGAGGCCGCAACATACAACACTCCACAAGGGGGGATCACCCCCCAACCATCATCCTTTTCTCCATCCATCCATCGCTTTGAAGATTCATTTGTGGAATCAAGAGCAGAACCAAGAGGAGGATTCAAGAGCGAGAAGGACACGATGACGCCACATCTAGGGTTTATTCGTTTTCTATTTTATCTTGTATTTTTCAGACATCCGGGTAAGATCTATCCAACACCCATGTGTGTTTCCTACAACACCATGGGCTAGAGCCTTTTTGGTAGAACTAGGGTTGTGAAGGTTTTATCTAGTTAATTGAACTTCCATGTGTATACTCCGTACAACACTACTTGTGGTTTATTTTATATATGATTGTGCCTTTTTAATCCATACTCATAGTCGTTTTGTGCATCAATAATCGTTGTGTAGAGTCTGAATACATAACATGGTTATTGGTTGAGTGTGTTCACTATTGAGCAGGGTTTTAAGTTATAATTCTAAGTGAAGGGATTCCGAAGTCTTATTAGAACTATCTTATATGAATACTTATTAATTGAATTGAATTCGGGTTAATAAGTAGGATAAAGAGGATAATTTTATAGTACCTATAAATGGAGATCATATCGGGTTAGAGTACCAATCCTAGGGGGAAATAATTGATACTGATAGTACCTAGAAAGGGGGGTGAAATTATATCTCTTGCTCCGAGGTTATTCACACGTGTTACACGCATGTTTACTTGTGTCTATAGAGTAGATATGCATGGTTTAGTGATGCGTCCATATTCCACAAGGCAGAGTCGGACATTGACACATGGAAGGAAAGTTAATGAGTAAAACTGAATTATCCTAGAGCTACCTATTCTCCTACTCGATCCACTTTCGTATCCTTCGAGTGATAGTTTATTTTATTTGTTATTTAATTTCCGGCATATTAGTTGTTAGATAACCATTAATACGTAATTCCCTTGTCTTAATTAATTTAGATAATAATTAAATTGATAATACGTCGTCCCTTGGGTTTGATATTCACTTGGTCACCTTTCGAGACTACAATTGATATCCTTCATACTTGGGGATTAATTGTGTGTTGAGAAAACGCGCATCAAGTTCTTGGCGCCGTTGCCGGGGACGGCTGTTATTATTGATTTTATTATTTCTAGTTTGATTAAGATATTTTTTTTCTTTTATTTTTGATTATTTATTTCTATCTAACCTTGAATTTTTCCGAGTTACTTGTGCGCTTGAAAAAAGGAGAGGAAGGAAAGGAGCAAATAACACATTGAGCTGAACATGGCCGAAGCAAGGCAGAATCCGGATAATGTTTCCATTCGTGAAATTTTCATGAACTTTGGGAATGTCAACATGGGGTTGATAGGAGCAAGGGTGAAGATGATGATTTTGAGATACATCCCACTCTTATTAACATGGTAGAGAAGAATCCCTTTTCTGGAGGTTGTTTTGAAGATCCATATCAGCATCTCCGAAGATTTATTGGTTATGCAAACACTCAAAAGGGCAGTGGAGCGAATGATAATGCTAGACGGATCGCCTTATTCAAGTTCTCTTTAATTAATAAGACGGAAGCTTGGTATGAGACCCTTGATCCAGCCGATTGCAATACATGGGACCAACTGCAGCAGAAGTTCTTGGAGAGATACATTCCACCCTCAAGGATCTTAAGAATGAAGCAAGAGATCACTCGATTTATTATGAATCAGGGTGAGAAATTTTATGAGGTGTGGGACAGGTTTAAAGACATGCTCAGGAGGTGTCCACAGCATGGAATGGCTAAGGCTGAATACATAAGCATCTTCTACTATGGATTGGATTGTGAGTCACGTATTTTTATTGATGCATCATCAGGAGGAGCGCTGTTATCAAAGACAGCACTTGAAGCGGAAAAGTTATTTGAAGACATCTCTATGAATTCACGTGACTGGCCAATAGAGAGAGATAGAGGATCATATGTACTTGGCTAGGTAGCGCAGGTTGAACATCAAGTGGTGAAGCCGAATAGGGATGGTGAGATCGTCTCTAGTCTAGCTAACATCAACTAGCTACTAGAGTTCCAGCAGAGGCAGATCACAGAGTTGACACAAAGGGGGCCTAATATGAAGCAGCAATAAGTGAAGAGTGATGAAGATACCTTCAATCGATACATGGCTGAGAACGATGCAAGGATTGACCACATCGAAGCTAGAATGAATGTTGATCATGCAGATTTATCTAAGCAGTTGAAGGACCTTACCTTGATGATGGGGCAGATGACCGCGAATGTGAATCAAGTGACACAAACATTGGAGAATAATGCCATCATATTGAGGTCTGGAACACAGTACGAAGGACCGATGAGGCCAAAATCAAAAATGGACATATCCAAGCAGCGATTCGACCAACTAGCCTCTGGTTCGACCTGGCCTACAGGTCGAACCATACCATGCGGAGCACTCTATTTTTCCAGATTATCGGTTCGACCAAAGCAAGGGTGGTTCGACCTGTTCTGAAGGTCGAACCCACGTCAAACCTCAATATCTGGAGCACCCTGTTTTGTCGCAACAACAGTTCGACCACGATAGACATGGTTTGACCAAACCATCTGGTCGAACCTTGGTCGAACTGGGAGGCAGAAATAGTACAGTAAGCCGGTTCAACCTGAGGGAAAGTGGTTCGACCTGTCCTGAAGGTCGAACCCAGGTCGAACCACGACTTCAAAGTGAGAACAGCCTTCCAGATGATTGGTTCGACCACTACGTGCCTGGTTCGACCTCTCCAATAGGTCAAACCCTAGTCGAACTGATCCAAAACATGCTTATTGTTACGCCGAATGCTCCCTATGATGTTGATGTTACTCCAGTACCATTACATGAGCAGAATACTGAGCTTACAATGGAGAAGAAATGGGAAAGAGCAAAGAAGTTGAGAGCGGAGAAGCTTAAACTGCAGATGGATAATGAAGATGTGGTTTTCTCTCTTGATCGTGCAATGAAGATGCCCATGGTGACCCAATTGTGCAAGAGCATTGAAGTGGTTTCTAACTTGTTTAATCTTGATTTTTCTAAGGCAGATGATTCTGAATTTAAGTGGAAGATTGACAAGGAGGTGTCTAGACAACCATGGGAGGAAGGAAATTCTGAAGATCATATTTTTGTGACCAAGAAAGGTGAGGTGTTGAGTGTAGACAAGAAGAGGGAAAGAAAGTACTTGAAGGTGAGGGTGCGACAAGACGGTCCTCCGATCAGGTAGTCTACAAAGCGGTAATCCATCGCGACTCTCCGATGTTAAACATGAGCGCCTGTTTGGGGCTTGCCTTTCTGTTTTATTGCTTTATTTCTTTCGTGTGAGTAAGAAATTTTTATATTTAAGGTGCTTACTAATCAGCAATTACATCTCTTTTCAAACTTAGTTTCGACTTACGTTTTTACTAAGTTTGGGTGGTGTGATGTTATTACCTCATTGAAGCACCAGGAGTATAATCTTTTCTTTGTAATGTTTGATAGGGGAGTTGATTTTTTGCGGTATATTGAAACTTTAATCGGTTTTGATGTGTCGATTTTTTGCAATTTGTCTAGTGTTCAGTGGTGTTTCTAGTGTGTGGAGTCGATTACATAGTCAATTAATTTTTTCTTATAGTTCTCCTATTTTATTATTGATGAATCCTGTGATGATGAGTTTGTTTGAGCTTTGAAGATAGAAAAAGATAAAAGAGTGGCAAGACGAGTTCTACATTGAGGCTTTGACTCGAGGAGCTCGTGCGTACGTTGAAGAAAAATCAGGTGCCCTTGTTTCCTTTTTCTAATTTTTATATGTGCTTTTAATTCATGGAGTGGAATGATTGAGTTTATGGTGGTGATCCATGTGAGCTTATATTGTTTAAATTATCTTTGAAATTCATATGCTCTTGAAATTGATGAAGGAAGTGTACTTGAGTTATATTGTGATATGAAGTTCTATGTGTACTTGTGGGATATTGCCTACCATGAAAAGTGCTCTATTACTTGTTAAAAACCCATGTGAGATTTTGAACCTCATTGATCATGATACATAATCACATGATATTTTCTTTTCTGGTGAGTATCGTTCTTGTTTATGTATTCTAGAACTTGCATCTTGTCTTACTTGAAACTACATGTGTGTTAGATGATGGGAGATGATCTAAGGCCATCCTTGAATTTATGAGTCACTTAGCAAAATAATTTCCTACCAAATAATTATATATCCGTAGTTAGCCCCGTTGAGCCTAAAAGCCTTATTTCTTTGGCAACCTACGAAGATAGCCACTTTGATATCCTATTTGAGCTTTATAAATTCCTATATTTAGTAGAGAATTAAATGCTGTCAAAGTGTGTTAATGGTGCTTGATAACAATTTGGGAAGTAATGAAATTGGTGTTAAAATTAATAGTGATGGATTATGATAATGCATCTAAGGAGAAGCATGGAGTAGTGCTTAAATCTAGTACTCCATGGAATCAAAAACACTAGGGTAGTGCTTAAATCTAGTACCCAATGGAGGATGCGTGAGGTAGTGCCCGAAACTGGTACCTCGAGAGAAAAAGGATGTGCTTGAGACAAGAAAAAGTATGTTGAGCTTGAAGGAAAGGAGAGAAAAGAAAATTAGAAGAGCATGAAGCTGGATAGGCTTGAAGTGTAAGAATCTGCAGTACAAAAGATCTCCGGTTTTAATTCTCTACTAATTGAGTCACTTTATCCATATGTTTCCTACCCTTACCAAAGAGCCAACATTACATCCAAAAGAAAAGTCCTTTTTGATCCCATTGTCGAATCATACTTTTAGTGGTGAAGAGCTTGAGACGTTTGGCAAGCTTATGGTTACGCATGCACTTGAATTGAATCTGAGCGTAAACACCTTAACCCATAAGTGTACATCTTTTACACTTGAGTGCGAGTGATATATACTTTCCGTGAGAACATGTCAATGGAGCATTTGAATTGGTGGTGATTGTCTTAACTTGTATGATTTGAATTGATTATTACACGTGATAAAAGTTGCATGACCTAAGTTGATGACAATTGTATTTTGAATGGGGTATTGGTCATAGTCCTTGTTTCCCCGCTAATTTTCTTACTCTTTCTCTTTATCTTTATTTTGTTGCCTCGGGACGAGCAACGGGTAAGTTTGGGAGATTGATGAGAGTAAAAATAAGTGTGTTTTAATATCCAATTTAACACCTTTTTGATTGATATTGTAGTCTTATATGAGCACAAGTGTCTTATATTCAATATATGTGAGAATTATGTGCACTTGAGGTGTTTTGTTGTGTTTTAGGTGGAAAAATGATGAAAAGTGCAAAGTTGGAGAAAAGGTGCAATTTGTGCAAGAATGCTGAAAACGCACATCCAACTTTCATAATTATTTTGTATTGTTGTGGAGCTATTTAAGTGGTTTTCATAGCAAAATCAGAGTGGAAGTGCCAAGATTCGAAGAGACAAAGTCGAGACCACGCGAACCGCCCAGGAGAGAGATGGGTTCAACCTGTTGGAGGAGGGTTCGACCTCTCCAGCAGGTCGAACTGGCAATGGGAAGTGGCAGGAGATGGGTTCAACCACGACTCGAGGGGTTCGACCTGTCTATCAGGTCGAACCAGTTTGCGAGAAAGTTGGTTCGACCACGACGTTGGGGATTCGACCTGATGGTTGGTCGAATCAAGAGCAGAAATTATCCAGTAGCATACTTCGACCTATGGTTCGACCAAGACGGAGTGGTTTGACCTGTACAAGAAGTCGAACCAAGAGCAGAATATTTTCAGTAGGTAGGTTCAACCAGTGGTTCGACCTGCGGTCAATGGTTCGACAACCTGTTTACTGAGGTCGAACCATCATTCGGGAACTTACCAAATCCGTATTTTCGAGGCCTAAACATGTGTGATCACTTGAAAAGCCCATTCCAAGCCTAGGAGACGTGATTACAAGTATAAAAGGAGGTCCATAAAGCCCCAAAAAAAGGAGGAACACAACACAATATAAGAGAGGAGAAGAGAGGCCGCAACATACAACACTCCACAAGGGGGGATCACCCCCCAACCATCATCCTTTTCTCCATCCATCCATCGCTTTGAAGATTCGTTTGTGGAATCAAGAGGAGAACCAAGAGGAGGATTCAAGAGCGAGAAGGATGCGATGACGCCACATCTAGGGTTTATTCGTTTCCTAATTTATCTTGTATTTTTCGGACATCCAGGTAAGATCTATCCAACACCCATGTGTGTTTCCTACAACACCATGGGCTAGAGCCTTTTTGGTAGAACTAGGGTTGTGAAGGTTTTATCTAGTTAATTGAACTTCCATGTGTATACTCCGTACAATACTACTTGTGGTTTATTTTATATATGATTGTGCCTTTTTAATCCACACTCATAGTCGTTTTGTGCATCAATAATCGTTGTGTAGAGTCTGAATACATAACATTGTTATTGGTTGAGTGCGTTCACTGTTGAGCAGGGTTTTAAGTTATAATTCTACGTGAAGGGGTTCCAAAGTCTTATTAGAACTATCTTATATGAATACTTATTAATTGAATTGAATTCGAGTTAATAAGTAGGATAAAGAGGATAATTTTATAGTACATATAAAGGGAGATCATATCAGGTTAGAGTACCAATCCTAGGGGGAAATAATTGATACTGATAGTTGTTTGCCTATTTTTAGCACTCACGAGCAAGAATACTCGATCGTTGTAGTAGTATATCCTAAGAAAAATTATCAATCCAATAAGGAGTTATGTTCGGACTAGCAAAATACGTGAGCTCATGTTCATGTCGTTTTTGTAAAGATGATCGGGGGGTTTTGAGATTGATTAACAACAAAAACAAATAGCAAGTAAATAAAATAGCAAATAAGATAAATGACAAATAAAGATAATGGGTGCTAAAGTTCAAGTATGGAAAAACATGGGATTAGAAACATCCAAGCACACTCGATTCATATTATCATGCAAACGGAATTCAACTCAATTGATGTAGACTAAGGATGATCACGATTGTATCCTAAGCTCCCTTTCGGGTTACAAAGGTTGTTGATCCATTTTAGACTCCAAAAAGCACTTAAGATCAAAGCCCAACATTAACCCCTTCCATCTAGGTACTAGTTAGATTAAACTCTCCCTTTTTGTGTACTAAGACCAACGAATGGATTGGTTCCCATCATTGAATTCAAATATCCTTTCGGTCAAACCCAAACTCAATGTCTATCCATGCCTTTCTAATACTGTAGAGGGTCGTTTCCGTCTCACTCCAAGCAATACACACATGAACATCATAATAGCACTTAATTACCACAAATAATCCATTGATCAACAATCCATTAAACCAATAAACATTCATGAATAACAAACCATGCTATCACAATATCAAAACAATTAAATCCCATGAATAGAAATCAACATCAATTAAATGAAAAATCAATTTAATCCACATGATAATATAAATCTAATATGCTCTTCATATTCCTAATCCCACTAGAGGGATTAGCCTAACATGATTAGGGTAACAAAACAATTAAATGATCTATTACACAAATCCATAGTTCTAAATCCAAAAGAGATTCAAAAGAGATGTAAATCTTCCCCAACAATTTCTTGTAGGAAATCTTCAACACTCATGAATCTCCCACTCTAGCTCTTGAAATCTTGAGATCTCTCACACCCAATGGAAGAGATGAAGATTTGGTGGAGAATTGATGGAATGGATGAAGATGGATCAAAGTGGATGAAGGTGGATCTAGATGGTGGTGGAAAATGGGAGGAAAGGTGTGTGATGTGTGTGTAGATGATAGGATTTCGGATCTGTTTTTCAAAGTGTTGAAATGGGGTCTATTTATACCCCATGTGGGCCTTCTAGAAGATTCCAGCAATTTCCTGCGTTTTTGCACCAACACGGCTCGAGCTCCGCCGCACGACCCATGTTCTAACACAGCGCACGGCTCGTGCGCAGCACACGGCCACAGGGGTGGCCGTGTTGTATTTTCTGACGTTCGCGCACGGCTTTCTCGACAGGCCCGTGCGCGGTGCACGGGCCGTGTTTCTGTACTCAGCACGGGGCGTGTTCGGTACTCGGCCACAGGCGTGGCCGAGTTGGCGTTTCGAGCGTCAGCGCACGGCCACTTCTTACAGGGCCGTGCGCTGTACACGGCCCGTGTTCTTGCTGCCCTACTTCCTCTTTTCACTGTTTTGGCTCGTTCTTCCTCGTTTCAACTCCGAATTGAGATCCGTTTTTTCCTACATCTTCCTTATCATGTTTAGCATCAAATAAAAAGTGAAAATCTTAAGTTTAAGCTCATTCACACACATTTCAATAAAAACACAAAACACAACCAAATAACACATAAAATACGGATAAAATAATACGAAAACACATATAAAAAGACACTAAAATATAGGTGAAAATAGCTCTAATCAATAGTACCTAGAAAGTTGGGTGAAATTATATCTCTTGCTCCGAGGTTATTCACACGTGTTACACGCATGTTTACTTGTGTCTATAGAGTAGATATGCATGGTTTAGTGATGCGTCCATATTCCACAAGGCAGAGTCAGACATTGACACATGGAAGGGAAGTTAATGAGTAAAACTGGATTATCGTAGAGCTTCCTATTCTCCTACTTGATCCACTTTCGTATCCTTCGAGTGATAGTTTATTTTATTTGTTATTTAATTTCCAGCATATTAGTTGTTAGATAACCATTAATACGTTATTGCCTTTCTTAATTAATTTAGATAATAATTAAATTGATAATACGCCGTCCCTTGGGTTCGATATTCACTTGGTCACCTTTCGAGACTACAATTGATATCCTTCATACTTGGGAATTAATTGTGTGTTGAGAAAACGTGCATCATTTGACCAAGAGTTCGAGTCGAACCAGCCTCCTGAAAGTTGTTTACTGGATGGTTCAACCTCCACATGCTAGTTCGACTAATGGTTCGAGTCAAACCAAAGTCCAAAATCATCCAGAAGCGTGGTTCAACCATGACAAGGTGGTTCGGCCACCTGGTTCAAGTCGAACCAGCCTAAGTAAGTCGCATTTATATTTTATTTCCGTCCTCGTTCCATACATTCTTCACATCACCCTCACTCAAATACTCTCCGAACCAAAAACTCTCTCTTCCAAACTTTGATTTTACTCCATTCTACTCCGATGAAACAACTTTCGACCCTTTCCACACTTGAATTCTCACAAATTTAGAGATTTTTAGTTGAAAAACTAGGGTTTTCTTATTCAATTTGGGGATTTTTCTTCATTGTTCATACTAAACCATGGCTAGATCGAAATGTACGTACTCTTAACTCTATTACCCTAGGATTGAATTTCTAATGCTTGATTTTAAGTGGGTAAGTTGATTGAACTCGTTTTTTATATGGATTCATGGTGTAATTTGAATTTTTGTTTGAAATCTCATATGAACAAGTGATGGGTCCGATTTTAATTGTTTATTTGTTGTTAGACCTTGATGTTTAAGTGCAATTGTTGAGTAATTTGAGTTGTGAAGTGAAGCATGTAGAATTTTGAGTTGAATTGTTGAAATTTGAAAGTGAAGCATGTAGAATTTTGAGTTGAATTGTTTAAATTTGATAGATGCATGATTACAAAAGTGAAGTGATGATGCAATTGTTAAAAATATTTTGTTGAGGAGTTGAATTTGGAATGAAATTGGGGTGCATGTGTATGATTCATTGTTGAATTTTACGAACACATGAAGTTGGAAGCATGATTGTTTGAAGTTGATTATGCATGAAAAACTTGAAGTCTTGAGCAGAGTTTAGTGTATGATTAAAATTAGAATGAGGATGGTTTGCTTTTCCTTTATCTGTTTGGTATTGAAATATTGTTTTGTAGGATACACAGCCTTGTGAGAACAAGGTTACTAAGAAATTGAGGCTTAAGAAGATGCTGCGTAGGGATTTCAAGATTCGCATGGACAATTGGGAGGAGATCAAGGATCGATGGGGTGCGATGTCCGATAAGATCTCTCGAACGAAGTACCAGGATGAAGGGGCCATGGTTGCAATGAACTTCCGTGATGATATAATGTGGATGTTAGATCGAGTGGGCATCCGTCATTTTATGGAATTGAAGAGGCCGACGTACTTTTATGTGACTGCGGAGGTTTTATGCTCAATCACGGTTAAGAAGGATTCTAGTTCTCTCTCTTATGAGTGCACGTTCTAGCTGGGAGATGAAATGAGAACATGGACAGCTGAGGATTTTAATATTCTGCTTGGAACCCTGAGGGGGATTTCTATGCACGAGAACGGGTACTTCAGGCCGAATGATTTCTGGAGGTTAATTTCAAGTGCGGATATGGATTTCAAGACAAAGGAAGCTCGTGATACTTTTATTCACAACCCCGTGCTTCGATACGTGGATAAAAATTTGGGAACACACTGTTCGCCTAGTCCGAGGGGAGTTGAGTATTTAGGGGGAGTTGTATGCTCTTTGGTATATGTTGAATGGGGTGTAGTTTAATGTGGGTTCGTACTTGATTCAACAGCTTTATAGATTTAGGAATTCCACTTTTCAGAGAGTGAATATAGGAGGATTGCTTACTCCTGTAGCTGAGTCGTACCACATGGATTTCACTGGCATTACACTTATCTCGGAGGATCCGGACCTAGTTATGAGTGCGTGTGTTAAAGCTGGATTTGCTTATTATCGAGATGGAGATTGGTTGTACAGTAGGGGTTCTAAGCCCTTTTCTTTCATGTTTGCATACGATGTGAGGGATTTGAATACAATATGGAATGATGACAATCGATTGATGAATACCCGAGCACATGAGGCTATATTGATGACGTGCTTGAGGAGAGGTGATTGGAGGACATTGGCTCATATGTATGCTGCGGGGATGTATCATGAGCTACAAAGGATTGTAAATGAAGGGCAACAACGGTAGCTAGAGCCACAACAGCAGCCTCAGCACAGAGAGCACGACGATGAGCATGTTGAGATGCCTGAGGAGGAGCCTGTCCATCCTGGGATGGATATTCCGCAGCAGCATGAGATGCCACCACTACCATATCCAGCACAGTCACAACAGCAGCATTGGGGCGGCCCTGAATGATAATTATGAGGCATTGGAAAGAAAGGTGGATTAACTTCAGAGAGATTTTGATGATTGGTGCAGGGGCAAAGATGATGAGGATGATGCTCCGGAGGAGTAGAGGGCTCCAGGTTTTCATCTTATCTGCTTTGTCTCATCCTTCTTCTCTTTTTCTCTTTACAGGATGGGTATTTGTGGTGTGAGTGGCATGTACTTATATTAATATTCTGATATCATACTGTTTGTGATGTTGGATACTTGATGATTGGATTGGTTGGTGATACTGATTGGATTGATATGGTTGGGTTCTTTCATTAGTATGTTGCATTCATATTTTGCATGTGTTGATTTTGTTGATGAGAAGCATGTATAACTTGTTAAGTATGTGGAGTTCATTGTAGAATTGATCTTGGTTATATGCTATGAGGAGTGCTTAGGAATCTATTTATCCATGTGAGAATTTGAGCCTTATGAAATCATGCTACATACATGCATGATAGTTTATTCTTGTGAGAATCATTCATATGGCCTTATTCTAACTTGGCTTGGAGTCTTGTGTGAGACCTATGATTGATTAGTTATTTGGACATGATCTTAGACCATTATTATTTATTTGAGTCATTTAGCCAAATTTTACTTTCCCTTATATTGTATGAATCATTTTAAGCCCTATTGAACCTTTAAAAGATTTTTCTTTGGCGAGCCTTGATAAAAAGCCTTTATTTATCCTTTACTTTAGCCTTGTTGAATACTCTATTTATTAGTAGAGAGTTGAGGTGAATAAATGCTAGCTTGAATTTTAAGAAAAGGAAGAAAAATTTTGGTTCAGCGATATGAAGAAAAGAAAATAAAAATATGGTTAAATCTTGTTAATGGGTAGTGCCAAAAACTGGTATCCCGATTAGAAGGGTAGTGCCCGAAATTGGTACCCTTGTACCTTGAAGAAAGAAGAAACAATGATGTTGATGCTAACATTAAGAAGGAAAAAAGATGAATCACAAAGATCATGAGAATAAGATGGAGAAGATGAAGCTGTTTGATGAAAAGCAAAATTCCAAGTTTATTCTGTATTAGTGAATTAGTCACTTTATCTATATTTTTCTATATTTACCAAAGAGCCAACATTACAACCCAAAAGCAAGTCCTCTGCGATCCTAGTAATGAAGTGATTATAAGTTGATTTTTGAGACCCTTGCCAATCTTGTGGTTATGCGGGAAAATGAATTGAATATGAGCAATATATATTAACTGTAAGTGTACATCTTTTACACCTGAGAGCAAGAGTAAACACTTATCTTGTGAGGTAGATGACTTAGTACATGCATGAATGAAATGTATGATGTGAGTGGTACTTATTTTAAATTGATAGAATTGCATGTGTAGGTATGTATTGTACTTGACTAGATGGACTTGTGAAATTTACACTTATCTTATGGTTTTGATTTCGTTGCCTCAGGACGAGCAACATGTAAGTTTGGGAGTTTGATGAGTGTGTAAATTCACGTATTTTGAACTCTGATTTTTGTGATAATGATGTATGATTTGATTTTAAGTCAATATAAATTGAGATGTGTAGTGGAAAGTCACGAATCAGGTGCGTATGAGGCCGTTTAAGTGAATTTTCAAAGGAAAACAGACAGAAGTGCTTAGAACCAAAAGAGAAGGAATTAGCACCTGGTTCGATTAAATGGGAGGTGGTTCAACCACCGGTTTGGGTCGAACCAAGCATCGGAAGTCAGCAGAAGAGCGGTTTGACTAAGGTGATGTGGTTCGTCCAGGTGTGAGGTCGAACCTGTCGGCGTTTGTATCTTTTAGTTAACATGAATCGTTAGGGTTCCATGCAATTCTACTACAGCAGAAGCATAAGTGTAGAATCATATTACCTTTTCACCAGGGTTGATGTAGAGGTTGATCATCAGCAGAAGGAACAAACGATCTTCCGATATTCTGTTATATTACTAAGCCACGCCTTGACATTGTGTGGATAAAGATCTACAAGACGATCTCATTCTGCAATCAATCTTCTTTTCACGGTTATTATGCATGTGAATCAATTTACCAGACTGCTGAGATTGGCTTTTTATAGGCTACAACAGGGACCAGGAGGAGAAATTAGGGTTTGGGCCTCTCATTAGACTTAAGCATCCAAGTTTAACCCAAAACTTATACTTAAGTCCAATAATAATAATCAGTCCACTAAAGAGATATTATTGCACAACCAACCTAATTCCAAATTACGTTATGGATTTCTTCTTATTATGAGCCCGTTAGTCTCCCCGTATTTAAGATTCAATGCCCATTAATTAATTAAATTACTGACAACTCCATTAATTAATATATTTACCGAGAGTAGTACCACTCAACCGTATTATCATGTCAGAATAAATCCACCTGCAGGGTTTACATGATAATCATTATGAGCTCCTCAAGGGGACATCATCAACCAATTCCGTTAGGACATAGATTCCTTCTACAATCAACAGCACACCATAGAGACAGCATCATCTCCCAACTCACCGAGCATATTGATTTTTCTATTAAATCTCACACATTGATGAATCAAATAAATAAATACTTGCTTATGTGTCGAGATTATTGTATAGGAATTAAGAGTATGAACATCCATAATAACATAGATCAAATACTATTATATAGTCAGTATAAATCGAACGATCTCATGACAGTCCTGTTTAATACACACAAAGTGTAATTTTATAGTCGAGATAGACTAATGCAAAATCACACTATAACCATACTGATAGATAGTCCCTGTCTATCTCGATTGTGAACATCTGTTTATATTTTATAAGAAACCGATAATATGATCTTCTGTGTGACGCCGCACACCACATTATCTACAGTATAAAGTAAATCGACTTTTGCAACAATATAATTGCAAACTTTTGATCACATGATTCTCATTTCAAATATTGTCAAAATATTGTTCATATAAAAAGCTAAACTTTTAGTATATAATCCAATAATTTCCCACTTATACTAAAAGATTATGTTGCCATATTCTCTACCATTCATCTGATTACCACTCCCACTACATGACTGTTCTTAGTCACATTTATAGTAAAATTTTTAAGAGTAAGAGACGATATCGTTGTTGTACATGTGTGACCAAGCAATAATATTTAGAAGTATGTCCGGATTTGTCATTGATTTATGCTTTGTAAAAGTGACAAGATTGAAGGTTTGATATTTAGACTACTACTTATTGTTCTACTCAATTACCTAAGAATTAAACTAACAACAAAATGTATCAAACAACGAAAAAATGATGAATGGAATGGAGATAGAATTCACTTAAGAAAAGAGCAAGGGTAATCATAATCATGGTTAAGAATCTAGCTAGATATGCATAACTCTTGATGGTGAACTTCATTAATTATGGACTAAAAGCAATCACATATTTACCCCTAATCCCTATGGCCAATGTAATTAGGTTCTCGACTCTTTTACATATCTAAATCTCCTAGGATTGTGCTTAATCTCAATTTCCTTAAGGTACTATGATCATAAGTTTGATTCTTTTCACTCAATTCCTTAAGTGTCCCCCTATGAATGTTCTAAGCATAAGAAGAGTATGACTTACCTCTCCTCACACTAACATGCATGCTCATCTTAATATATGATTCAATTAAATACCTAATCATAATATTGGAATGATCATCCCATCACTATGAGTAGAGAATTTAATCACACAAGTATTTAAATGAAACATGATTCATTAATCATAAAAGGAAGTCCAAAATTAACCCAATTCAATATCTCAAATCCTACATATCTAGCCTTCTTCTCAACCAATTATATGATTAGTCCTACTATAGGAATATCCACTACACATTGTGTTTAGATCAATACATTCAAAGTCTTGTTTCATTTGAGCCAAAATAAGAAGAAAATCAACAATTGAAAAGTACATTGACTTCCCTTTCATGGAGAAAATCGTCCTTCTCTTCAAAATGATAACTTCTTCAATCCTTGATCCTTTCCTCTTCTCAAGTGGTGGATAGAATGATTGATGGATGGATTGCTGGAAACAAGTGAAATTGATGGATCAAATGTATGGAGATGAATCAAATAGATCTAGTGTGTGAAAAAGTGGTGTGGAGTGTGTGTAACTGCTCTAATCTGATCTCTCTCTCCTAATTTTCGCACAAGTCATCCTTTTATATCACTGAGGAGCCTTCTAGAATCTTTCGAAACATTCTAAAATCTGCACTGTCTTTTGCACCTACAAGGGCCATGTAGCAGCGCACGACTTGTGTAATGCACACCTAGTTCGGCATGTTGTGCAAGCTCCCAGACACGGCTCGTGCTCCCACACATGGCCTCTTCCATGGGCGTGTAGCATTTTTTTATGACTATGCACGGTTTTCTCTAACAGGCCCGTGTTCTGAACACGGGGCGTGCGCTGGCGCATGGCTCATTCGTCAGAACATGGTCTTCTCTTGGGCGAGCTCAGCGTTCGGATGTCAGTACACGGTCACCTCGGACAGGCCCATGTTCCGCACATGGCCCATGTCCGAGTGTCCCCTGTCCTTCCTTCTTCGTTTTTCTCCCGATTCCATTTACTCCCTTTCTTGACCTGTTTTATACATATTTAAGCTCATTTATATATTTCTATCATCCATACCACATTTCTCATAATTACAATCACTCCACCAAAAGTCACACAAATACAGATAAAAACATCCGAAAATCTACAAACAAAGACAATAAAATCTAGGTGAAAATGAGAAAGATCAATGACCATCTAAATATTTTGCCTTAAGATCTTTATAAAAGGATTTACTAGGCTATCATCCGATGTATTCTAGGCAAAAACAACCTTCTCCTCATTATAAGATTTCTCGTATCAGGTAGTACTAGCTCTCAATGTGTTTAATTGCCTTATAGGCTTATGATTCCTTCAAGTTTGCAACTGCACCATTATTTAACAATAAATTGTGATAATCTTAGACAAACTCAAAATGACACCTAAGTCCATTATGAAGTTTCTAGAACCTTATAGATACTTTGGCTGCCACAAGGCTCTAATATTATCATTTCCTATGGTGGAGTCCGAAATATATTTCTATATAACACTCCTCCATACTATGGATCTACTTCCTAATTTAAAAACATAACCTAGAGGTGGATTTACTGCCGTCCCATGGTTTGTAAAATCGAATCTATGTAACCATCAAGAAGCAATAAATCTGTCAGGTAAGCTTACATGTAATTTCCAGTCCTCTTCAGGCACTTCAAATATGTCTTACCACAATTCAATATTCTTGTTTCGGGTTACCTTGATACCCACTGTCTATGCCTTTGGTAAAATAGATATCCAATCTCGTGCATAGTGATTGGTCATAATATAGTCGAGATGACTAATTAAAGAATTTATTGAACTATAGGGAGGAAGGTACTAGGGTCTAAGCGATCTTGTGTTCATCATAGTATTATAGAAATGATCATAAAGTGGAGATAATCAAGAAATGACAATAAAACAAATGGATAGATGAATGAGAGATGGATGAATGAGCCAAGTAGATAGAGAATAAGACTAGAAATACTTATAGTATGTCGAATCTAGGTATCATGCAATGAATTCATAAGTGTCACGGATTAATAACTAAGGCCAACACGAATTCCACCTAAACTTCCTCTCGAGATGGATATGTTGTAGATCCTCACAAAGGTCTCAAAATAGCTCAAAGGTTGGTTCTCAATCAAACAATTCCAACTAGGTACTAAGTTCAATTGGAGAGTCTCCTCACACGATTAATCAACCTCTCGATCAAACCAATCATATGTTGTATCAAAGGGTTCTAAACTCTAAAGGATTTCTCAATCTCTTTACAATTTATAATTCACATGAAGTGTTTGATGAAATGATTCAATGAACTATCCTAAACATATAATTGATTTCTCAATCTAATCACATGCCCATGATAATTAATCACACAAATCAACAATACAAATCAAGCAATTAACAATCAATGATAGAAAATCAACAAATCCAATCAACATATGAATTTAATTGCAAAATACCCCAAAATTATCCAACACAATTCATATTGTTAATCTCACAAGGGAGATTAGTCTCTCATATTCATAAGAATATTAACATAGACATTAAACTCCTTACAAAACATGATAAACAATAGGTTTCAATACAAAGCGTAGATGAAAACTCCCTTGGAATGTCCCCAATGGTGATCTTCTTCTTCCCTTTGCAATCCTCCTCTCTTCCTTACTTCTCTAACTACTTGGATGAAGGATTTGATTGTGGGATGATGATAGATTGGATGGATGAAAAATGGATGAAAATGAAGGTGTAAAATGGAGAAAATAGTGTGTAAGGTAGGTGCAGGGGTGAAAAACCTCGACCAATCTGATCTAAAATTGAAGTATTGGGTATTTATACCCCTTGGGAAGCTTCTAGAAGGATTCTGATTTTTTACAGGTATTTACACAGCACGAGTCGTGTGCTGTAACACGGCCACACGGTGGCCGTGTTGGGTCTTCTGATGCTCGTACACGGCCCTTCTGGATAGGACCGTGTTTGGTACACGGCTCGTGTTGCTGCGCACGATCCGTGTTCAGCACATGGCCACAGGGGTGGCCATGTAGGTGTTTTTGGCAACTGAGGACGGCTTATCTGTACAGGGCCATTTTTGACGCACAGCCCGTGTACTTGCTGCATGTTTCTCTTCACTATTTTAGCTCGTTCTCCTTCGTTTCAACTCTGAATTGAGATCCGCTTTTTACTACATCTTCCAATAAAAAGTGAAAATCATAGGTTTAAGCTCATTCACACACATTTCAATAAAATCACATAACACAACCAAATAGAACATAAATACGGATAAAAATATATGAAAACACACATAAAAAACACTAAAATCTAGGTGAAAATATCACTCATCATATAGCATTCCATAGATTAAGCTTCCTTATTGCCGAAGCATATGAACCGCCTTAATCTATTTTATCTGCTTTTGTGTCTTAAGACACAAATTCTTAGATAAAGTCACATGCTAAAATGAGTAAGAATTGTATCAATTATACGAAGCTTGAGACTAGTAGAACATTCTTTCTCGTGATTATTGTAACCATGATCTCAAGAATATATTTTGCTTCTCTTAAGTCTTTCATTTCATACTGCTTTATTAATCATACCCATACGCCTGATAATATTCTTTCATTGTCTCCAATGAGCAAGATACCATCTACGTGCATACAAGAAATACCACCATATTTTCGTCACTCTTTTCAATACACAAGACCCATCCGAGCATTGATTAAATCAATATTATTGGATTTCCTAGTGAAAACGGATGTTGCATGATCTTGAAGCTTGCTTTAGTCCATCGATGGATAATTTTAAGCTTACACTCAAAATGCTCTTTGCACTTTGCAATGAATCACCATAGTTGCTTCACATAGATGTTTTCTTCAAGACTCCATTTAGGAAAGCTGTCTTGATATCTATTTGCTACACCTCATAATTATCATGATTAGCAAAAAAATATAAAAATTTGGATCAACCTAGGCATACCTACCGGCGAAATAGATTTTCTCATAATTGAACCCTTCTTTCTGAGTATACATTTTCGCAACAAGCTTTGCATCAAAGGCTTTCACCTTACCGTATGATCCTCTTTTATTTTGTATGTGTTGGCAATTGGACCTTATGGTGAACATGATTCAATAAGATAAAAACAGATAAACAGATACAGCGGAAGCATAAATCAATTACCTGTCTTCTGGATTGGAGTAGAGGATGAATATTTGAGAAGAACTACCTCTTGTTCTTCTACTGTATTACCCTAGTCAATCCTACTGTTGTGTGGTCAACAATCTGTAGGATCACTCAATCTGCTCCTAACCACTTTTTAGACAAAAGAACGGCGTTCTCAATTCTTAGGGCATCCAGGAGCTGAGCAGACTATTATAAAGGGCTACAGTAGGGACCAGGAGGAGAAATTGGGCTGGGCCTCAATTAGATTTAATTAACCAAGCTTAGCCCAAAGCTTTTAATTAAATCCAATAATAATAATATAGTCCACTAAAATATTATTACTGCACTACCCATCCAATCCCAAATTATGTTCTGGGCTCCTTCTTATTATGAGCCCGACAGTCTCCCCATGTTTAAGATATTCAATGCCCATTAATTAATTAAGTTACTGACAACTCAAATTAATTAATATCTCATCCGAGAGTAGTACCACTCAACCTTTTTATCATGCCGGAAATTAATCCACTTGCAAGATTTACATGATAAACCTTATGAGCTCCTCAAGGGGACATCATCAACCTATGACGGACATGGTTTCCTTCTACAATCAACAGCACACCATAGAGACAGCACTACTTCCCAACTCACCGAGTTTGTCGATTTAATACATTTAAATCTCACCCATTGATGAATCAAAGAAATACATACTGCCCCACGTGTCGAAGTTATTGTATAGGGATTAAGAGCATGGACATCCATAATAACAGAGATCAAGTTCTTCTATATAGACAGTACAAGTCGAACGATCTCAAGCGGTCCTACTCAATACACGCTAAGTGCACTAATGTGATTCTATAGTCAAGACAAACTAATTCCAAATCACACTACAACCATACCGATAGATAGTCCCCGTCTATCTCGGTTGTGAGCATCTGTTTATACTTTATAAGGAAACCGATAATATGATCTTCCGCGTGTTGTCGCACAACATATTATCTACAGTATAAAGTAAATGGACTTTTGCACAAACATATAAATAAATAATTTATAATATGCAAAAACGTTTGATCATATGATTCTCATTTCAAATAAAATTGTTATTACATTGTTCAATATAAAAGCGAGGCTTTTAGTATAACTTAATTAATTAATATCTCATCCGAGAGTAGTACCACTCAACCTTTTTATCATGCCGGAAATTAATCCACTTGCAAGATTTACATGATAAACCTTATGAGCTCCTCAAGGGGACATCATCAACCTATGACGGACATGGTTTCCTTCTACAATCAACAGCACACCATAGAGACAGCACTACTTCCCAACTCACCGAGTTTGTCGATTTAATACATTTAAATCTCACCCATTGATGAATCAAAGAAATACATACTGCCCCACGTGTCGAAGTTATTGTATAGGGATTAAGAGCATGGACATCCATAATAACAGAGATCAAGTTCTTCTATATAGACAGTACAAGTCGAACGATCTCAAGCGGTCCTACTCAATACACGCTAAGTGCACTAATGTGATTCTATAGTCAAGACAAACTAATTCCAAATCACACTACAACCATACCGATAGATAGTCCCCGTCTATCTCGGTTGTGAGCATCTGTTTATACTTTATAAGGAAACCGATAATATGATCTTCCGCGTGTTGTCGCACAACATATTATCTACAGTATAAAGTAAATGGACTTTTGCACAAACATATAAATAAATAATTTATAATATGCAAAAACGTTTGATCATATGATTCTCATTTCAAATAAAATTGTTATTACATTGTTCAATATAAAAGCGAGGCTTTTAGTATACAAATCTAACAATCTCCCACTTATACTAAAAGACTACGCTGCCATATCTGCTGACACGCATCTAATCCCCATTCCTTCTACATGCCCATCGAACGCTTTCGCTGGAAGGCTCTTAGTAAAAGGATCAGCAAGGTTATCCTCAGATGCAATCTTAGCAACAACGACTTCCCCTCTTTTAACGATGTCTCGTATCAGGTGGTACTTGCGCTCAATGTGTTTACTCGCCTTATGGGCTCGTGGTTCCTTCGAGTTTGCTACTGCACCACTATTATCACAATAAATTGTGATCGCTTTGGGCAAACCAGGAATCACATCCAAGTCCATTAAGAAGTTCCTGAGCCATACTGCTTCTTTAGCTGCCTCAGAGGCTGCTACATATTCAGCTTCCATGGTGGAGTCCGCAACGCATTTCTGCTTTACACTCCTCCATATTACGGCTCCTCCTCCAAGAGTATACACATAACCCGAGGTGGATTTACTAGCATCCCTATCTGACTGGAAATCCGAATCAGTATAACCCAAAGGTAGCAAAGTATCTGCCCGGTAAATCAGCACATAATTCTTAGTTCTTTTCAGGTACTTTAAGATGTGCTTTACCGCAGTCCAATGCCCTTGTCCTGGATTACTTTGATACCTACTGACCATGCCCACGGCATAACAGATATCCGGTCTCGTACATAGCATAGCATACATGAGGCTTCCCACTGCCGAAGCATAAGGGACCAGCTTCATTGCCTCTATATCATGTTGTGTCTTAGGAGACATTTCCTTAGACAGAGGTATTCCATGTCTGAAAGGTAGAAAACCTTTCTTGGAATCTTGCATGCTAAAACGAGCCAGGATTGTATCAATGTATGAAGATTGGGATAAGCACAACATTCTTTTCTTGCGATCCCTTATCAATTTGATCCCAAGAATGTGTCCGGCTTCTCCTAAGTCCTTCATTTCAAACTGCTTGGACAGCCATACCCTTACGCCCGATAATACCTTTACATTGTTTCCAATGAGCAGAATATCATCCACGTAGAGTACAAGAAATACCACTACGTTTCCGTCACACTTCTTGTACACACATGATTCATCCGGACATTGAATAAACCCATATGACTGGATTACTTCATCAAAACGGATGTTCCATGATCTAGAAGCTTGTTTCAATCCATAAATGGACTTTTTAAGCTTGCAGACAAGATGCTCTTCGCCCTTTGCAATGAATCCTTCTGGTTGCTTCATATAGATGTTTTCCTCAAGACTTCCATTCAGAAAAGCTGTCTTGACATCCATTTGCCATACCTCATAATCCATATGAGCAGCAATAGACAAAAGAATCCGGATTGACTTAAGCATGGCCACAGGGGAGAAGGTTTCCTCATAATCGATTCCTTCTTTCTGAGTATATCCTTTAGCCACAAGCCTTGCTTTAAAGGTTTCCACCTTACCGTCAGATCCTCTTTTTCTTTTATAGATCCACTTGCATCCAATAGCTTTTACACCATTGGGTGGTTCTACAAGCTCCCAGACTTGATTAGAATACATGGATTCTATTTCAGATTTCATTGCCTTTTGCCATAATTGAGCATCTTTATCTTGCAGTGCCTCGTTGTAATTCCATGGGTCAATTTCATGTTCACCAGGGACCAAGTCAGAAGACTCTCCCAATCCCATGAATCTATCCGGTTGTATCACAACCCTCCCACTACGACGAGGCTCCGCAGGTAATTGTGTAACAGGTGTGACACGCGGTGCAGTGTCCTGTGGTATATCCTCTTGTACAGTTGGTATTATATTTGGTGTTTCCCCTCTTACTTCTTCTAGAACAATTTTACTCATGGGTTTATGATCCATTATATAATCCTCTTCCAAAAATCTGGCATTCGTGCTCACGATCACCTTTTGGTCCTTGGGACTATAAAACAAACCACCCTTCGTTCCTCTAGGATACCCTATAAACAGACAAACATCAGTACGTGATTCTAACTTATCAGCATCTGCCTTTAACACGTGTGCCGGAGCACCCCAAATCCGAACATGTTTAAGACTAGGCTTGCGCCCGGTCCACAGTTCTGTGGGTGTGGAGGCTACCGATTTAGAAGGTACTAAGTTTAGAATGTAAGCCGCTGTTTCTAAGGCGTGTCCCCAAAACGAATTTGGTAGTTCCGAATAACTCATCATTGATCTTACCATTTCCATAAGAGTCCTATTCCTTCTTTCCGCTACACCATTCTGCTGGGGTGTGCCCGGTGCAGACAATTGGGATTCAATCCCATTTTCCGATAAATAATTCCTAAACTCTCCCAAGAGATATTCACCACCACGATCAGATCGTAGTGTTTTGATATATTTTCCAAGTTGCTTTTCCACATCAGCCTTGTATTCTTTGAATTTATCAAAGCATTCAGACTTGCGGCGCATCAAATAAATATATCCGTATCTTGAATAATCATCAATGAAAGTGACGAAATATTCAAAACCACCTCTTGCCTGGACAGACATAGGACCACATAAATCAGAATGAACCAATTCCAATAAATCCTTGGCTCTATGCCCCTTTGCCTTGAAAGGCCTTTTTGTCATTTTTCCTTCCAAGCAGGATTCGCAAGTTGGATAATTTTCCACTACTAATGAACTCAGAGGTCCATCAGCTATCAACCTTTGAATCCTACTCAAGTTAATATGACCCAGTCTTAGATGCCAAAGATATGTTTGATTCATTTTAGAAGGTTCTTTTCTCTTATTAGTAGATGTATCATTCATTTCAATTTGTTGCACTGTGGGAGTAATTGGATTAAGAGTATACAAATTATCTATCAATGCACCATCACAGATAAAAATTCCATTTTTTCTTAAAACAACCTTGTCATTAAAAGAAACAGAATATCCATCCACAAACAATTTAGAAACTGAAATTAAATTCTTTCTAAAATGAGGTACATAAAGACAATTCCTCAAAACAAGAGTTTTATTCTTATTAAAAGATAAATAGACGTCTCCCACTGCAACAGCTGCTACTCTTGTAGCATTTCCCATGAGTATAGTAATCTCTCCATCACTGAGCTGTCGGGTTTGGTGGAACCCCTGCAAAGAATTGCAGACATGGTCAGTGGCTCCCGTATCTACACACCAAGTGTCAGCAGATACAGCCGCTAAACATGATTCAACAACTAGAATATAAGACTTACCATTCCTGTTCCCCTTCAGAAGAGGGCAGTCAACCTTGTAGTGTCCCGGCTGCTTACATTTGAAGCACTTGCCTTTAGGTTTCTTGACCGCACCCGTCTTTGCCTTCACTTGGTTCACCAGTGCTGGATTCCCTTGCTTCTTCTTCTTCCTACTGCCTTTCGGCCTAGGATGAGAAGCATGTTCAGCAACATGAACCTGAGGTGGTCTACGAAACAGTTCTTCCGCCGCCACGAGTTCTGTCATCAGTTCCGCCAACGAGTACAAATGTTTGTTCATACCATAGTTCAGGCGAAACTGCTCAAAACTCCTAGGCAAGCTTTGGAGTATAATATCGACCTGGGTTTCCCCATCGATTTCTGCTCCAAGAACTTCCAACTCATTGAGTTGGCCCATCATCCTAAGGACATGCTCCCTTACGGAAGTGCCCTCAGCCATTTTGGTGTTCATCAAGACCGACATGCCCTTCGACCTAGCAGGACGACTCTGATGACCGAAGAGTTCCCTAAGATTAAGCATCATATCATAGGCGGTGTCCATAGCTTGATGCTGAGTCTGAAGCACATTTGACATTGAAGCCAAAATATAGCACTTAGCCATCTTATCAGCTTTGACCCACCTATTATGAGCATTTCTTTGCTCTTCGGTAGAGGCATCAGTAGGTGCCGGAGGGCATTCCTCAGAAAGTACAAAGATGTAATCTTCAGCAGTTAAAACAATATCCATGTTACGCTTCCAGTCGACATAATTAGTGCCAGTAAGTTTATGCTCTTTAAGTATTACAGAAAGTGAGTTGAGTGCCATTTGAAAGTCCTGAGAATCATAATTAAATAAACAGATCAAACACTTCGAATTTATCAATTTATATTGAATCCCTCAAAACAATATAAAATAAAATTCACCAACATCTCAAGCACCGTGAATTTGCATGCCACGATAGTGTGGACGTATACAAACCCGAACATTTACTAGAGAAGGTTTTACCCAATAATTTCATTTGTCAACCTAACTTAATGACAAAATAATTAATAGTCGGTTTCTATTTAGCCATGCAAATAATAGCAGTGACTCCGATGGGGAGGATACATATTATTTACACCTAAGTGTATACCATTATTTAATCCCAAGTCCGCGGCCCAAGCTTGTGTGCCTTACAGATGGAGAAGTACACACGCGCTCAGATAACTTCCTACGATTATCTTAAAGAAGTTTGTACCAGTGATCCGTGAACAAACTCATCCGATAGGGAGGAAGGCTCTAATGCCAACGCGCAAATTTATTCACATCACTTACAAACCAATAATGGAGGCCATGGGAATTTATATACCAATCCACTCTCCCACTTAGTTATTTAGCACAGAGGGTTTTTAACATGCATATAATATTTCATAATAAAATATACAACTTAGCATGCTTCTATTAAAGTAATTTAAATCAAATAAATCACATAGAACATGCCATACACATATATAACAATTAATTGTCAAGCAAAACAATTAAATCAATTATATATAATATTAATTGCTTAACAATGTAGGATCAAATAATGGGCCCAACAGACCCAAACAATATTGGCATAAAATGAGCAGCCCAATAAAAATTTAATTATGCCCATTTAACCCAGCCAATATAAGTATCAACTAGCCCAATTAAATATATGGCCCAACAAAACAAAACAACTAACAGAGAGCCCAGCTGTCTAAAAAAAAACAACAAGAAGCCCATTTACAGCAATTAAAATTGGCCCAATTAAATACTTAATTAAAACAAGTCCAATAAGCCTAAAAAGCAAAAGCCCAAAAAACAAGCCCAATACGCAAAGAAAAACAAGGCCCAACCCAAGCCCACAATAGCTGAAACCCTAGGAGTAGCAGCCGCCAACTCCTCTTCACCGGCTCAGCCAGTCGCCGCCTTGCCGCTGTCCCCGGAGGCGCCGCCAACAGGCGACCTGAATCGCGCCGTTAGCCCACCGCCGACAGCTTCCAGCTGCACCCACCAGTCGCCGCGTATGGACGAAACTGATGCAGCATACACGGCACCGACGCAGCCGCCGGCGGCTTCCCTCGCAGCCACCGGCGCAAATCATCTCCGTCAGCCGCCAGAAGTCACCGCTGTAGCCGCTGGTTCGCACAGCCGAGAGAGATGCCGAGAGCGATGCACACCCGATCGAAGAGCATCATCGTCGACTACCGAGGTGCCCGACTGGAACATGTACTCATTCTGCACCGGCGCTTCCGATCGACGCGGCAGCCGGCGGCGTCGCCAGCATCCGCCGCCAATCAGCGCTGCCGCTCGAGTATCACTGCCCCCTTCCGGTGACGCTGCCGCCGACCCTCAGTCGAACAAGCATACTGACCGGATCCCTCAGCGCCGCCCACTCACCGCGTAACCACCAGCGCCGCCCAGCCTCTGCACTTCCAGATCGTCGCCGATTCTGCCGTGAAAAGGTCAGAAAACAACAGACCCTCTCTGGCCGACGTGCGATGTCGATCTACTGGGCAGATCAACTCCGATCTGATAGGAACGGGTTCGACTTGCCTGGGAATCATCACCGCCGCGCCGTTGCCTCAATCCCGCCTCGACTGGTCTTGGAATCGTCGCCGCCGCGCCGTCGCCACGATTCCGCCTCGACTGGTCTTGGAATCGTCGCCGCTGCGCCGTCGCCACGATTCCGCCTCGACTGGTCTTGGAATCGTCGCCGCCGCGCCGTCGCCACGATTCCGCCTCGACTGTCGGTCACGCGCCACCGGGAAGGACTCTGTCGACTCTGTCTTCTTACTCGACAGGGTGCGCGTGTGTGATGTGTGTGATACAAACACACCAGAAAGAGTGTTGACTACTGTGTATGATAATAGTGTGTACAGTGTAAGAAACACACATCACATCAAATCAACAAATCAATTTGTCTACAGATTTGAACACACGAAAAATAGCCAATTAACATGTGATTAAAAAACAGATTAAAACAATTAATCAAATAATCACAAAACAACCTTACAAATCACATTTTACCAAGTAACAAGGCTCTGATACCAATTGTTGGGTTTATCCTGGCCCAGCGGAGCCGGGCCCACTCAATCCACTAGCATGATATTGTCCGCTTTGGGCCGCCCACTGGCCCGCACGGTTTTACCACTCTGGGCATCATACCCAAAAGGCCTCATGCTAGGGAGAGTCTCTCTCAATTATAAACCCCTCGTCATCCCCACTTCTAACCGATGTGGGACTTTGGTTGACACTCAACCAACAGTATGACCACTTCCAATGGCTTTTACACCACTTAGTGGTCCTACAAGCTCCCATATTTGATTTAAAATCCATATATTTTATTTAAAAATTCATTGCGACTTACTAAGATTCTGCATTTTGATCTTGTAATGCTTCGTCGTATCCATGAGCTGATTTCATGGTTCCTAGGGACCAAGTCTCACGACTTTCCCAAAAGAATAATCTATCGTGTTGTAAAACAACCCTCCCACTATAAAAAGGCACTACATGCAATTATGTATCAGATGTGACACGCGATAAAGTTTACTTGTGGTATATCCTCTTATACAATTGGTACTATACTTTGTGTTTTCCTTCTAACACCTTTTAGAATATTTTATACATTAATTTGTGATTTACTACATAGTCCCTTTCCAAAAATCTAGTGTTCGTGTTAACGATCATCCTCTGAACTTTTGGACTATTAAATGAACCACCCATTATTTTTCTAGGATATCCCACAAACATCAATAAGACATGTTGATTTTAGGGCTTACCCATAAAATGAATTTAGTAATTCCAAATAATTCATCATCTATCTATCCATTTCCATAAGAGTCCAATTCCTTCTTTCCGCCACACCATACAGCTGGGGTATGCCCGATGTTGGCGACTTTGGATTAAATCCCATCATCTGATTAATAGCTCTTAAACTATCCTAAGAGGTACTCGCCATCACGATTAAGTCGTAGTGTCTTGATATATTTTTCATGATGCCTCACTGCATAAGTCATGCACTTCTTGATTTTATCACAGTACTTAGACTTGCAGTGCATCAAATAAATATATCATGTTTCTAGAATAATCGTCAAACAAAGTTATGAATATTCATAACCACCTCTCTCCGGGATAATCTTAGGATCGCTTAAATCAGTATGAACCATTTCCAACATATTTTCACATGGCTCTATACCCCTTTGCCTTGTAGAGGCAATTTATCATATTCACTTCCAAGTAAGACTCACAAGTTCGATAGTTTCCATTTTCATTAAACTTATCGGTCCACTGGCTATAAATTTTCAAATCGTACTTAAGTAAAATGATCTAGTCTTAGATGCCAAAGGTATGTTTAATTCATCTCCGAAGGTTCCTTTCTCTTATAAGGATTAGAAGAAGCGTTATTAATTACTATTTGTTGCACCGTGGGATAAACATAATTTAAGAGTTAACAAATTGTCACTAATGTACCATAACAGGTTATAGCTCCATCCTTCATTATAATGACCATGTCATTAAAATGGAATAGAGTATCCATCCGTAAATACATAGAAACCGAAATAAAATTATTTCTATGAAAACGTACATAAAGGAAATTTCTCAAAATAAAATGTTTATTTCAATCTTAACATAAATGAACAACTCCCACTGCAACAACTACTAATCTTGTAGCATTTACCCATGTATACAGTAATCTCATCATCACATAGTTATAAACATTTAATGATTCCAGTATCTACACGCAACGTGTCAGTAGATGCCATTATTATTCATGCTTCAACTACTAGTGAATAAGATACTTACCTTGTTCATGTCTAGATGAAATTAGGTTTGCTCCGCCACATGTTTTGCCAGAAGTTTACCACCATATACCTCTTGTAATTTAGGTGGAACTTGCTCAAAACATCTAGGCAAATTATGAAGAACAAATTGTCCTAGGCTTAACCATGACCTCCTTGCCTTCCTAACTTATTCAAGTATCCGAAGAGTGGCATGAGACCATCATATTTCTATGAACCTCTCACCTCTTCACTAGAGACTTTAATAGGCACTAGAGGGCATCCTTAGTGAGAACATATATCTATTTTCCTAAGAAGTAATTATTAAAAACAAGATTCCTATCTAATTATTTATTTTGGACAAGTAAATATCTTTTCTTTTAGTTAACAATAAGTGAAATAAAATAATTTGAAAAATACAGAGAATGAAGTAAATAAATACGACGACTAAACTCTTCAAATTTAAATTTTATATTGATTCCCTCAATAAACAATATAAAATAAATTCACCAACATCTCTAGCACCGTGAATTTGCATGCCATGTTAGTGTGGACGTGTACAAACCCTAATATTCGCAAGAGAATATTTTACCCATTAATTCCATATGTCATAATTAACCTTATGACTCAATGATTAATAGTCGGTTATCCTTTAGCCATGCAATTTAATAGCATTGACTCTGTTGGGGAGGATACATATTAATTGAACCTAAGTGTATACATTATTTGATACTAAGTACGTTACCCAAACTTGTGTGCCTTACAGTTGGAGAAGTCACACTCGCTCAAAAAATTTCCTATAATCATCAATTACTAATTTATACCACTGATCCGCAAATAAAACCCATCTGTTGGGGAGGAAGGCACTATAACAGACTCATAAGTTTATGTGCATCACATTAAAAACAATAATTATTTCATGAAATTTATTCCAGTGATCCACAAATAAAACTCATCCAATGGGGAGGAAGGCACTATAACCGACTCATAAGCTTACTTGCATCACACAATAAATCAGTAATGGAGGCCGCGGGATTTATTGACCAATCACTCTCCCACTTAATTATTTAACAAGAGGGTTTTTATATGCATATAATATTCAAAATAAAATACGTAACCTAGTATGCTCCTATTACGACAAATTAAAGCAGTAAATCACTTTGCACATGCATCCAAATATACAACAATAATAGGCAACTAATGAAATTATAACAGTTATAAATAAGGAATCAAATTACCAAAGATAGATTGACTTGATCAACACTCCAAGCAATTAAACAAGTAACTTGTGCAACAAGTAGGATAAGCTTGTGCCCCAAGTCAACTCCAAACAAAGATTCACAACAACCAAAAAATGCATGTGTACAGAGCCAATCCAGCCTTGCTGTGTCATTGCCATCTGGAAGAAAAAATCAATCGCCAAAAAACTGTCCTACTGGTAGCCCATCGAACAGGCACCGATAACAACAGCCGCTGCCCTTTCGGTACTACACTAAGAGAAAGTGATCGTTGTCATCCACTGCCGGTAATATTACCGGTAGTGGCTACTTGTCAACACTATTATCTCCCATCGCCATCGCTGACAACCCACCGTGAACGACACCCTTACGATCACAGCACCATTCAGCCATTAGTGTGCGCTGACTGTACCGCAAGGTCGTGCCACCAGCGTGCTAACCATACCGTGCCCAGGTAATACCCTCGAGAAATCAGTGCCGGCGTGATACTCTAGTGGCTTGTCAATGCCCAGCAAGTCACCACCGTTGCTTTCAGCAGCCTTCAACCACCACTGTGCCACACAACCCATGCTGCACCACACAGCCCATCATTGCACGCCGTCAGTAATAGCCACCAAATTGCACACCATCGCACACCGCGACTGCTAGTTCCGGTTGTTCTGTCCGATAGATAGCCTTGCACCTCCAATGTGCTGGCAAGTGAGTGACTCGCTCCAAACCATGCGCCGATGCACTCCAAAAAGTAGCAGACCTGACCGGATCATCATCCAAACCCGACTCTGAAACTGACAGACCCACTCGAAACTATGGGAAACTCACCTGAAACTATGCACAACTCACCTGGAAATCCAAAGGACTCGATCGAAACTCCTATTTGGACCTTGCCATCGCGTGTCCAGCAACGCGTCTCCGCCAACCGTAGCCGCCATAGATATTTGATTCTGATGCCATCCGATTTAACCATGCAGCAGTCGAGATTCAATCATCTTCATGCCCTGTGTATATACACGCCGACCGTGAACCCGCCATGGGTCCTTTCTTGGGTTACCAACGACCTTGAGCCGCTAGCAAACCAATCCGCCATGGGTTTTCTATGAAACCTAGCGCCATGTATAGCATTACCTTGTCGCCCACGTCACCATTAGAAAGTTCAGCTTTCTTTCACCACCAACCAGTCACATCAGTTGTGACCCACCCAGCGAGGCATCGCCGTTGTTCATCAACGATCAACATGTCGTCGCGAGTCACCGTTCATCCGCCAATAGGGTTCATTGTGAATTGTGTATAGGGTTTTCATGAATAATAAATAATACAAAAACCCTAACCCTAATGTAATCCTTATTCAAAAATAAATCACATATTTCACATAAACCCTAGCCTGATGTGTCACGTTTAGCCATAGAACCTACGCTCTGATACCAATTGTTGGTGTTTGGATCTTTTGGTTAACATGAACTGTTAGGGTTCTATGCAATTCTACTGCAGCGGAAGCATAAGAGTAGAATCATAATAACTTTCACAGGGGTAGATGTAGAGGTTGATCATCAACAGCAGGAACAAACGTCCTTCCGATATTCTGTTGTATTCCTAAGCCACATCTTGATGTTGTGTGGGCAACGATCTACAAGACGATCTCTTTCTGTAGTCAATCTACTTTTCACGGTTGTTATGCATGTGAATCAATGTATCAGACTACTGAGATTGGCTATTTATAGGCTACAACTAGGACCAGGTGTAGAAATTACAAGTCTCGCATTGGGCTTAAGCATCTAAGTTTAGCCCAAAACTTATACTTAACTCCAATAATAATAAATAAGTCCAATAAAATCATATTATTGCACTGCCACCCTAATCCCAAATTTCGTTATAGGCTCCTTATTATGAGCCCGTTAGTCTCCCCGTATTTAAGATTCAATGCCAATTAATTAATTAAGTTACTGCCAACTCTATTAATTATTATATTTACCGAGAGTAGTACCACTCAACCTTATTATCATGCCGGAATAAATCCACCTGCAGGGTTTACATAATAATCATTATGAGCTCATCAAGGGAACATCATCAACCAATTCCGTTAGGACATAGATTCCTTCTACAATCAATAGCACATAGAGACAGCACCATATCCCAACTCACCAAGCATATTGATTTAACTATTAAATCTCACCCATTGATAAATCAAAGAAATAAATACTGGCTTATGTGTCGAGGTCATTGTATAGGGATTAAGAGTACGAACATCCAAAATAACAGAGATCAAGTTCTATTATATAGTTAGTATAAACCGAACGATCTCATGGTGGTCCTGTTCAATTCATACAAAATGCACTAGTGTAATTTTATAGTTAAGACAGACTAATGTTAAATCACACTACAACCATACCGATAGATAGTCCTCGTCTATCTCGGTAATGAACATCTGTTTATACTTTATAAGGAGCCAATAATATGATCTTTCGTGTGACACCGTACACCACATTATCTACAGTATAAAGTAAATGGACTTTTGCAACAATATAATTGACAAACATTTGCTAGACTTTTAATATATAATCCAATAGAACTGTGGTCGAACCAAAATCCTAAAGACAAGCAGTTGTGGTTCGACCATGAAGCTTCTGGTTCGACCAGTTATTCGAGTCGAATCGACCACCTGCTAGTTCATTACAGGCCAGTTCAACCAGGCCATGTGTGGTTAGACCAAGAGTGTTGGTCGAACCAATATGCGAGAAACTTCCAGATTCGTAATTTTACACCTTCAGTACATGTTTTCACTCAAAAAGCCCATCCAAAGTCCATAAGGAGACTTAAAGTTATAAAAGGAAGACCCTACGCAACTAAGAAGATAGACAATTCACCACCTTAATTCTACACATCATTCAAAACCCTACCATCATCTATAGGGCTGTGGAAAGAGATTCGTCTGTCAAATCAAGTGAGAACTAAGTTAGAATTCAAGACGGAGAGAGATGCGACGGTGCCCACATCTAGGGTTTACTTCATATCTTAATTTATCTTGTAATGAAATGGGTAAGATCTATCCAACCACCATGATTGTTCTTCGATCAATCATGGGCTAGAACCGCCTTGGTAGTTCTAGGGTTTATGAAAGTTTTATGAGTTAATTGAACTTCCGTGTGTATACTCTGTACAACACTACTTGTGGTTTATTTTATATAAGACTATGCCTTATTAATTCATACTTAGAGTTGTTTTGTGCATCATTAATTGTTATGTAGAGTCTGAATACATATCTTGATTATTGATTAGTGCGTTTACTACTGAGCAGGATTACATATTATGATTCTAAGTGAGGGAACTCCTTAGTCTTATTAGAACTATCTTAAGTAAATACTTTTTAATTGAATCTTATTCGGGTTAATAAGTAGGACAAAGAGAATAACTTCATAGTACCTATAAAGAGAGATCATATTGGGTTAGAGTACTTAGTGCATGTGAAATAATTGATATTGATAATACCTAGAAAGGGGGTGAATTATATCTCTTGCTCTAGTGATATTCACACGTGTCACACACTTATTTACTTATTTCTATAGAGTAGATTTTAATGGTTTAGTGATGCGTCCATAATCCACAAGTAGAGTCAGACATTGGTACACGGAAGGGAAATTAATAAGCAAAACTGGATGGCCCGAAGGACTACCTAATTTCTCACTTATTCACTTTCATTTAATCTCTACTGCTTGTTTATTTTACTTGTTTTAATTATTTGTTTGTTGGTTAATTGATCACCACAACTATATTGCCAACCTAGTATTAATAAGTTAGAATATAATTAAATTGATAATAATACGTCCTTTGGGTTTGATAATCACTTGGTCGTTTATCAAAGCTACTATAGCATCATTCATACTTGGGGATTAATATTGTGTGTTAAGAAAATGCTCATCAATGTGGGTGCCATCGCGTCCTTCTCCTTCTTGAATCCTCCTCTTAGTTCTCCTCTTGATCCAGTAGACGAATCTTTAAAGTGATTGATGGATGGAAGAAAGGATGTGGATGATGGTTGAGGGGTGATCCCCTCTTGTGGGGTGTAGGATGATTATATTGCGGTGTCTCATGTTTTGTTATATACATCCCCTTTTATACTTATAAGCTCTCCTTATGGACTTGGATGGGCTTTTTCTTAGAAAACATGAAAATACATGCACTGGGGTGTAAAACCCGTCGAAAATAGATATGCGCATTGATGAGAATGATAATTCACGTATTTTGACATCTGATTTTTGTGGAAATCAAGTATGATTTGGGCTATTATCGAGGCAAATTGTTATATATATAGGAAATCCATGAATCAGAGGCTACTGAGGCTATTTCAGCATATTTATGCAGAAAAATAGGTCAGAAGTGCTCGAAATCGGAAAACACAAAGACCAAGATGTCGCTTGACCTTAGGAGGAGCTGTTCGACCAACACATGTTGGTCAAGCGAGGTTGAAGTTGTTCGAGCGGATGACTGTATAGAGTTTCAGCGAATAGGGAGGACGCTCGACCACCGCTCGACCTCGTCAATTTTGGTCCAGCGAGGACTTGCACACCTATTTTTTGTAATTCCGACCCTCCTGTGCATGAATTAATGTATTTTTAAGAAAAGCCTAATAAAAGTCCATAAGGAGAACTCTACAAGTATAAAAAGGGATATTGATCACATCAAAAAGGAAGTTAGATTCCACATCCATCCTACACCACATCCAAACTCTAACTCATCCGCAGGAGCTGTAAAGAGAGATTCATGCAATGAATCAAGTGAGAACCAAGTGAAGATTCAAGACGGAGTGAGAAGCGACGGCGCCCACATCTAGGGTTTACTTCGTAACTTAATCTTTCTTGTAATTTTCAGACTATGGGTAAGATCTATCCAAACTCCATGAACATTCTTCGAAGCATCATGGGCTAGAACCGCTTTGGTAGTTCTAGGGTTATTAAGGTTTTTATCTAGTTAATTGAACTTCCGTGTGTATACTCTGTACAACATTACTTGTGGATTTATTTTATATAAGACTATGCTTTATTCATTTATACTTGGAGTTGTTTTGTGCATCATTAACTATTATGTAGAGTCTGAATACATATCTTAGTTATTGATTAAGTGCGTTCACTGCTGAGCAGGATTACATCTTCTGATTCTAAGTGAGGGGACTCTGAAGCTTCATTAGAACAATCTAATATGAATATTTATTAATTGAATTGAATTAGTGTTAGTAAGTAAGATAAAGAGGATAATTATATAGTACCTATAAAGGGAGATCATATCGGGTTAGTACTTAGTGAACGGGAAATAATTGATACTAATAGTACCTAGAAAGGGGGTGTAACTATGTTCTAGCTCTAAGGTGATTCACATGTATTACACTCTTATCATCTTGTGTCTATATAGTAGATTTGCATGGCTTAGTGATGCGACCATATTCCATAAGGCATAGTCGGACATTGACATACGGAAAGGAGATTAATTAGCGAAATTGGATGGCCCAAAGAGCTACCTATCTTCTCAATTGTCAACTCTCGTTTATCTCTACTGTCTCTATTTTATTTGTTATTTTATTATTTGTTTATTAGATTAATAACTACTCTCCTCTCAAATTGTCCAATAATAGTTTCTCTTAATATAATAATAATAATAATGAATTGATAATAAACCATCCTTTCGATTCGATAAATATAACTTGGTTGCTTATCTAATGCTATAATCACATCCTTCATACTTGGGAATTAATTGTGCGTTGAGAAAATGCCCATCAAGTTTCTGGCGCCGTTGTCGGGGTTAGTTGTCCTTATCAATTTTATTGTTGTTTTTATTTTTATTGAAACTACTCCATACTTGTCTTTAATTTCTAACATTTAAATTTTCTTTGGTGTATGCACACTAGATCAAAGGCAGGAACACTAGCGTCTTTTAATCAAGAAATTGGAGCATCATCGAGGAAGAAGAAGGCGAAGAAGAACAAGAACAAGAACATGGAAGCAACTGAAGCTCTTAATCTTGGAGTTGAAGTTAAAGTTGAAGTGCTGAACTCGAAAGCGATTGAAACTGTAACCGGTGAATCTTCGGAAGCAGAAGCAGTTAATATGGCCAGTCTAGAGAGGCTAAATCCAGATAATGTTGCTATCCGTGAAGTCTTTAAGAACAATGGAGGGGGAAACGTGGGGGTGTTAAGAGCGCGTGGAGCCGATGTAGATTTTGATCTTCAGCCAGCTCTTATCAGCATGATAGAAAGGAAATCCTTCTCTGGGAAATTTCGAAGACCCTCAACAACATCTTAATAAGTTTCTTGGTTATGAAAGCACACAAAAAGATGTAGGAACTCATGAAGATGCAAGGAGGATCTTACTGTTTAAATTCTCGCTTACTGGAAGAGTGAGAGATTGGTACGACACTCTAAGTGCTACTGAATGAACTACCTGGGACCAATTGAAAGTGAAGTTTTTGGAGAGATACATGCCACCTTCACAGGTGTTTAGAATGAAGCAAGACATCAATCAATTTTCAATCGGTAGTGGAGAGAATGAAGCAAGACATCGATCAATTTCACGAAGCTTGGGATAGGTTTAAGGACATGTTTCGTAAATGTCCACAACATGGGTTATCTAAGGCTCAATACATCAGTATTTTCTATAATGGGTTGGATTCTTATTCTCGTGTTTTACTGGATGCTTCATCAAATGGAGCATTACTTACAAAGACACCCGTTGAGTCCGAAAAGCTTTTTGAGGATATTTCGATGAATTCAAGAGATTGGCCAACTAATAGAGTTAGAGGAACCTATGTACTTGGAAAGGTAGTGCAAGTTGAGCACACTATGGTGAAATCGAGTAGAGAAGATGAGATCGTCTCTAGCTTGGCAAATATCAACAAGCTACCTGAATCCCAGCAAAAGCAAATAACAGAGATGTCACAGATGTTGGCATTTGGATCTTTTGGTTAACACAAACCGTTAGGGTTCCTTTCAATTCTACTACAGCAGAAGCATAAGAGTAGTATCAAATTATCTTTCACCAGGGTTTTGATGTAGAGGTTGAACAGCAGCAAGAACAACCGACCTTCCGATCTTCTGTTGTATTTCTAAGCCACGTCTTGACGTTGTGTGGGCAACTATCTACAAGACGATCTCAATCTGCAGTCCAATCTTTCTTTCACGTGTTTAGGTGTGTAGTAGTAATTATCCGGATAGCTAATATTGGCTATTTATAGACTACAACAGGGACTAGGAGGAGAAATTAGGGTTTATGCCTCATATTGGGCTTAACCTTCCAAGTTAAGCCCAAAACTTATACTTAAGTCCAATAACAATAAATCAGTCCACTAAAGAAGTATTATTGCACTACCACCCTAATCCAAAATTATGTTATAGGCTCCTTCTTATTATGAGCCCGTTAATCTCCCCGTGTTTAAGATTCAATGCCCATTAATTAATTAAGTTACTGACAACTCCATTAATTAATATATTTACCAATAGTAGTACTACTCAACCTTATTATCAAGCCAGGAGAAATCAACATACACGGTTTACATGATAATCATTATGATTGATAAGTGATGTTTTCACCTAGATTTTAGTGTCTTTTTATATTTTCGTAGTAGTTTTTCAATATTTAGGTGTATTTTGGTTGTGTTTAGTATTTTAATTGAAATGTGTGTGAATGAGCTTAAACCTTTTGAAATGGTTGTGCTAGACACGATAAGGAAGATGTAGAAAAAAGCAGATCTCAATTCAGAGTTAAAACGAGGGAGAACAAGCTAAAATAGTGAAGGAAACAGGGTAGCAAGTACATGGGTCGTGTACAGAACACGTCCCTGTCGGAATTGGTCATGCTCTATCGCCAGAAGACCCTACACCGCCACCCTTGTGGCTGTGTGTAGAACACGGTCCATGTGCAGTAACACTGATGAGTGTATAAATTCACAAGTTTAGCATCATATTTTGTGCTAGTTTTAGAGAGTTTGAAGGTGGAAATAGGTGGAAAACCTATACATATTGTGAATTAGCATGAATCAGGTGTTATTGGAGCTCTTTGAGTGGTTTGAACAGCGAAATCGAAGTGAAAGTGTCAAGAATCGAAGAGACGAAGTCGAAACCATGCGAATCGCCCAAAAAAGAGGTGGGTTCAACCTGTTGGAGGAGGGTTCGACCTCTCCAGCAGGTCGAACCAGTGTTGGAGAAGTGCAGGAAGTAGGTTCGACCACGACTCGAGGGGTTCGACCTATGGCCAGTGGTTCGACCTGTTTGACGAGGTCGAACCTACGTGCGGGAACTTACCTTATCCAGATTTTCAAGGCCGAAACGCGTGAGATCACTTAGAAAGCCCATTCCAAGCCCTAGAGATGTGATTACAAGTATAAAAGGAGACAAATCGCGTCCAAATACAAGAGCTTTTGATCATCAATCATAAGAGAGAGAAGAGTAGAGGTGGTGATCCATCCGGAGGGCTGTGACAGAAGTTCGCTGAAGGTTCAAGTAAGAATGATCAATCTAACCATGATTGTTCCTAGATCAATCATGGGCTAGAACCGCCTTGGTAGTTCTAGGGTTATGAAAGTTTCATGATGTAATTCGTATTTCGTGTGTAAAACTCCGTACAACACTACCTGTGGTTTGTTTTATATAAGATTGCATATTTAATCCATACTCATAGTCGTTTTGTGCATCAATGATCGTTGTGTAGAGTCTGAATACATAACATGGTTATTGGTTGAGTGCGTTCACTACTGAGCAGGGTTTATTGTTATAATTCTAAGTGAAGGGATTCCGAAGTCTTATTAGAATCGTCTTATATGAATATTTATTAATTGAATTAAATTAGGGTTGATAAGTAGGATGAAGAGTATAACTTTATAGTACCTAAAAAGGGAGATCAAATCGGGTTAGATTCTAGACGTGGAAGATAATTGATTATGATAGTACCTAGAAAGGGGGATGAAGTATATCTCTTGCTTCTAGGTTATTCACACGTGTCAAGCGCATATTTACTTGTGTCTACAGAGTAAACTTGCATGGTCTAGTGATGCGTCCACAAACCACAGGGCAGAGTCGGACACCATCACATAAAAATACGAATTGCTAGTGAAACTGGATGACCCGACGAACTACCTGCTATTTTTCTTGATCACAACTCACTTTTCTCTAACTCTTGTTATTTCTTTTTGCTATTTCGATTAGTAGTTATTACTCTTAAAACCTTTACAATTACCAAACATAGTCTAAAGTGTACTAGAATATAATGAAATTGATGTTTAACCGTCCCGCGGGTTCGATAATGTAACCTGGTCATCTTCGCGACTACAATTGATATCATTATACTTGAGGATTAATTTGTGTGTTGAGAAAACCCCTATCAAGTTCTTGGCGCCGTTGCCGGGGACGGCGTAAAATATCTTTTTGTATTATTTCTAGTTTATTAGGACTATTTACCTTGCTTTGTTGTTTTCTCTCTTATTCATTTTAGGTGTATGCTCACAAGATCAAAGAAAGGTAATCTTGAACCGTATAATCCTGAGATTGGAGCATCATCAAGAAAGAAGAAGAAGAAGAAGAAGAGCAAGGCAAAGACAATTGACCCAACTGAAGCTCTGAATTTTGGAGTCAAGGTTGACGAGCAGATTTCGCAGACGATTGAAGCTACAACTGAAGTTAATTTGGAAGTAGGAACAGTCAACATGGCAGCGAATCCGGATAATCTAGCCATCCGAGAGGTTTTCAGAAATAATGGGGCTGGAAATTATGAGCTTTTAGGAGCAAGGGGAACTAACACAGCTTTCGATCTTCATCCCGCTCTTTTTAGCATGATAGAAAGGAACTCCTTTTCAGGAGGGTCTTTCGAGGATCCCCAACAGCATCTGAACAAGTTCTTGGGTTATGCAAGTACTCAAAAAGACGTAGGAGAACATGAAGATGCTAGGAAGATCCTTTTGTTCAAATTCTCGCTTACAGAAAAGGCGAGGGATTGGTACGACACTATTAACACAGCTGAGTGCACCACGTGGGAGTAATTGAAGTTAAGATTCTTGGAAAGGTATATGCCACCTTCAAAGGTGTTTAAGATGAAGCAAGATATTAACCAATTTGCTATCAGTGGAGGTGAGAAATTTCATGAAGCGTGGGATAGATTCAAGGACATGCTCAGGAAGTGCCCTCAACATGGGCTATCTAAAGCCCAATATATCAGTATATTCTATAATGGATTGGACTGTGAATCAAGAGTGTTACTTGATGCTTCTTCTAATGAAGCATTGCTTACAAAGTCATCCGTTGAGGCCGAGAAATTGTTTGAAGACATATCGATGAATTCTAAGGATTGGCCGACTGATAGAGTTAGAGGTACGTATGTCCTTGGGAAGGTAGCTCAGGTTGAACAAGCAATGGTGAAAACAAGGAGAGAGGATGAGATCGTTTCGAGCTTGTCCAATATCAACAAGCTACTTGAGTCTCAACAGAAGCAGATCAGCGAGATATCTCAACGAGTACCAATCATGCAGCAAGAGATGATGAATAATGGAACAATCCAAGAAGAATTGGAGGAAGCAAATTATGCCATGGGTCAAAGTATTCAAGGAACGAGGTTCCCAAATCAAGGAAACCGGAACTACCAAGGGAACTATCGAGGAAACTTTAACAATCGTGGTCTCTCTGGTGGTTATCAACAGCAACCAAGGAGGCCCGAATTTTCATGGAGTAATACGAACAATGCACTGCAACTTCCGATGGGTGTTGATCTGGGAGAAAAGTTGGAAGAAGGGAAGCCTGGTTTTGAGGATACTGTGAACAGGTACACGGCGAAGAATGATGAAAGAGTGAACCGCCTTGAGGCCAAACTTGAGAAAAAGATTAATGATCACCACAAAGATTTGTCCACTCAAGTGAAAGATCTCACGTTGTTGATGGGTACAATTGCAGAGAATGTGAACACATTGACTCAATCTGTAGGCAAAGGGAAGTTTCCGTCTCAGAGTATAGAGAATCCAAAGTCGTGTAATGCCATCACACTGAGGTCGGGAACGCAGTACGAGGGACCAATGAGGCCAGAATCAAAGTTGGAATTTTCTAAGCCTCGGTTCAACCAACACCCACAGGGTTTGACCTGTCATACAGGTCGAACCATGGTCGAACCTCATCAGCAAGAGCACTCTGTTTTGTCACAGGAACGGTTCGACCACGATCGTAATGGTTCGACCAACCCATCAGGTCGAACCGAAGGATAGAAACTATACAGTAAAGTGGTTCGACCTAGGGGGCAATTGTTTGACCTCCAATGTTGGTCGAACCCTAGTCGAACCTCAAGAGCAGAATGAGATCAGTCTTCCAGGAGAGAGGTTCGACTAATACAAACCTGGTTCGACCTCTCAAATAGGTCGAACCATGGTCGAACCTCGCCAAGACATTTTGATTGATGCACCTGATGTTCCTTTTGATGTCGATGCGACTCCAGTGGTACGGAATGAGCAAAGTATAGATATAATAGCTGAGAAAAAATGGGAAAGAGCTAAGCGATTAAGAGCCGAAAAGGAGAAAGCGGAGAAGGTTGATCGTGATGAATGGGGGATTCCCAAAACAAAGATACCTCCACCATTTCCCTACAAGCTAGTGAAGAAGGGATTGGAAGAGAAGTTCAAGAAGTTTTCAGAGATAATGAACAAGATAAGCTTGAACATCCCTTTCTCAGAGGCAATCATGGAGATGCCATACTATTCTCGATTCCTTAAAGACATATTGATGAAGAAACGAAGCTTAACCGGAGTTGAAATGGTAAACTTATCTGAGAATTGTAGCTCAATTATTCAAAAGAAGTTGCTGCCGAAGATGAAAGATCCGGGGAGCTTTACTATTCTATGTGAGATCAGGAAAGGGCCAGCACGGCGAGCTTTGTGCGATCTAGGGGCAAGCATCAATTTGATGCCGTTGTCCATCTTTTAGAGGCTTGGTTTGGGAGAGTTGACCCCGACAACAGTGGCTCTCCAATTGGCAGATAGATCAATGACGTTTCCGAAAGGTATTGTTGAAGACGTTCTTGTAAAGGTGGAAAAGCTAGTCTTTCCTGTGGATTTTCATGTACTAGAGATGGATGATGACAAGGATAATGTTCCTTTAATCTTGGGGAGGCCATTCCTTGCTACGGCTGGAGCTATGATAGATGTTCGGAAGGGAGAACTTAGGCCGCGAATGGACAAAGAAGAAGTACTTTTCAACTTGGACAAAGCAATGAAGATGCCAATGGAGTCCCAGTGTTATAGTATTGACGTGGTGGAGGAGATTGTGAAGGAGGATATGTCTCTGATCTTGTCAAAGGATCCTCTTGAGACATATTTGATGGAGTCTCTTACTTATCCCACTACGGAGCTTGACGGACTTTCTAACGAGGTATGTATTGAATTTCTTGAAAACTGACTTGCTTTGGGTGATGACAGGTTTGAATTGGAAAGAACTAAGGTGGAAGAAGTCAAATGGACCAAGAGGTACTTGCCTTTGGATAACGAAAGTGCTCCAATGGAAGAAAAGAAAGAGGAGTTGAAACCATTGCCGGAACACTTGAAGTACGCTTTTCTTGGCGATAATGCAAAATATCCAGTAATTGTATCTTCTTCCCTTAATGATGATCAACTTGAGGAGTTATTAGATGTCTTACGGAAGTACAAGTCTGCAATAGGGTGGTCACTAGATGATTTGAAAGGTATTAGTCCTTCGTATTGCATGCATCGGATTAGATTGTTGGATAAAGCCAAGGCGAGTGTTCAAAATCAGCGGAGGGTGAATCCCGCAATTCAAGAGGTGATAAGAAAGTAAATCCTTACGTGGTTGGATGCTGGAATTATATATCCTATTAGTGATAGTTCCCATGTGAGTCCATTGCATGTAGTTGCTAAAAAGGGGCATGATTGTAGTGAAAGCTGAGGATGGAGAAGCTATAGCCACGAGGATTCCTACGGGATGGCGTACATGTGTGGATTACAGGAAATTAAATGAGAAAACGTGTAAGGACCATTTTCCTCTTCCTTTTATGGATCAAATGTTAGATCGTCTTGCAGGGTATGAGTTTTATTGTTTCTTGGATGGATACTCGGGGTACAACCAAATCATGATTGCTCCTGAGGATCAAGAAAAGACCACTTTTACTTGCCCCTACGGGACCTTTGCTTTTAGGAAGATGCCGTTTGGATTGTGTAATGCGCCTGCTACTTTTCAGAGATGCATGATGGCGATTTTTGATGGTTTGATAGAGAAGATCATGGAGGTGTTCATGGATGATTTTTTAGTTTTTGGTTCCTCTTTTGATATTTGTTTGTCTAACCTTGCTATTGTTTTGAAGAGGTGTCAAGAAACTAATCTTGTCTTGAATTGGGAGAAGTGCCACTTCATGGTGAAGGATGGGATTGTTCTTGGGCATCATGTTTCCGCCAAGGGATTGCAAGTATATCGTGCTAAAGTGGTGGCAATTAAGAAGCTTCCACCACCGACCAATGAAAGAGTAGTGCGGTCCTTCCTTGGGCACGCTGGTTTTTACAGGAGATTCATAAAAGACTTCTCAAAATACTCTAAGCCCTTATCTCATTTACTTGAAAAGGATATTCCTTTTGTGTTTAATGATGAGTGTCTAACAACTTTTCAAGTTTTGAAGGAGGCGCTAATTACTGCCCCTATCTTGATCACACCAGACTGGACTCAACCGTTTGTACTTATGTGTGATGCAAGTGATGTAGCACTGGGTGTGGTTCTCGGGCAGCTAAGGGAGAAGAAGTTCTGTGCTATTTACTATGCGAGTAAGACTTTCGATGCGGCACAGAAGAATTACACGGTGACTGAAAAGGAGTTTTTGGCTGTTGTGTATGCATTCGATAAGTTCCGTCAGTATTTGGTTGGCATGAAGACTATTGTGTACACGGATCATTCAGCGATTCGGTACTTGATGGAGAAAAAGGAGACCAAGCCTAGAATTATAAGGTGGATTCTACTACTTCAAGAGTTTGATATGGAGATTCGGGATAAGAAAGGAACAGAAAATGTGTTGGCAGATCACTTGTCAAGGTTGGAGACTAGGGAGCATTGTGATAATTCTTTTGAGTATATTGAAGAGATGTTCCCTGATGAGAAGATCATGGCTGTGGTTGTTGAAGGGACTGAGCGAACGTGTGTGGTCGCAGTGCAAGGTATGGATCTATGGTACGCGGATTATGTTAATTACATTGTCGTTGGAGAAATTCCAAGGGATCTAATCGATATCAATTTGCAAAATTCAAGAGGGAAGTTGAGACATTTATATGGTATGATCCGTTTGTTTACAAGATATGTACGGATTCTATTGTCCGAAGATGTGTACCCGAGATGGAAATGAAGAGTGTGCTTGAGTTTTGCCACGCACAACCAAATGGGGGGCATTTCGGAGCGCAAAAGACTGCAGCTAAGGTACTTCAATCCGCTTTCTATTGGCCTACATTGTTTAGAGATTGTGAGAACTATGTGGCGTCTTGCGATAGATGTCAGCGCATGGGAAATATAGGTAGGAGAGATGAGATGCCACTGCAGCCTAGCATTGTTGTGGAGATATTTGATGTATGGGGGATCGATTTTATGGGGCCTTTTCCCCCGTCGAATGGATTTCTCTACATTCTTCTTGTTGTGGATTATGTTTCAAAGTGGGTGGAAGCGATTCCAACTCGCTTAAATGATTCGAAAATTGTTGTATCTTTCTTGAAGAAACATATCTTTGCCCGTTATGGAGTTCCTAGAGCACTAGTTAGTGATGGAGGTTCCCACTTCGTCAATAAATTTCTTGAGAAGGTGCTTAAGGATTATGGTGTTAAGCATAGGGTTACTACACCCTATCATCCGCAAGCGAATGGGCAAGCAGAGGTCTCCAACCGTCAAGTCAAACAGATTCTGGAGAAAGTGGTAGGAACTAATAGAAATGATTGGGCTATGAAGCTCGATGATGTGTTGTGGGGGTTTAGAACTGCTTACAAGACGGTGTTAGATATGTCACCGTATCAAATTGTCTATGGGAAGCCGTGCCACTTACCTGTAGAGATTCAACACAAAGTATTTTGGGCTTTGCGAAGCTTGAACTTGACCCTCAAGGATGTGAAGGAGTTGAGGATAACTCACATAAATCAATTGGATGAGTTTAGGAGACGTGCTTACAAGAATTCGGAGATCTATAAGGAAAGAATGAAGAGGTGGCATGATTCTAAGATCTCATACAAGGAGTTCAAACAAGGAGATGAGGTACTACTTTTAACTCTCGTTTAAAGCTTTTTGCAGGCAAGTTGAAGTCGAAGTGGACGGGACCGTTCATGATTCATCGAGCCTTAGGAGGGGGGAGTTTTGAGCTTATTGACAAAGATGAAGACATTATCATGGTGAATGGGCATCGGTTGAAGCATTATAAGCCGCCGGATGATGCTTGTGTCATTTTTGATGATACCTTGATCTGATTTGGTACCGTCGTGACTCTCCGACATTAAATACGAGTGCTTGTTGAGGGCTTACTCTTCCGTTTTATTGCTTTATTTCTTTTGTGTGAGTAAGAAATTTTTATATTTGACGTGCTTACTTTTTGGCAATTACATCTCTTTGCAAACTTAGTTTCGACTTTAGTTTCTCCTAAGTTTGGGGGGGTATGATGTACTTACCTCGATAAGCACTGACAGTATAATCTTTTCTTTGTATTGTTTGTTAGGGGAGTTGGTTTTTGCGGCCATATTGATCGATTTTGATGTGACGATTTTTTACAACTTGCCTAATGTTCAGTGGTTTTTGGTTGTGTTTTCTTTTACGGAGTTACTCATGAATGATGTTTTGTGGAACAATTTCTGAAGTTGTGCTCTAGATTGTACCTAATGAGTTGTGTTGAAGCTTGAAGTGTGTAGAGAATGAAGAACACTTAGTTTTAAAAATCAGAAGGATGGTTCGACCAACGCCAGGAGTGGTTCGACCAGTGCCGGAGGTCGAACCAAAGCAGAGGAAGTCGAATCGGAGTCGAAAGTTATCCAGTGAGGTGGTTCGACCTAAGCCATATTTGTTCGACTTGTTCAGAAGGTCGAACCTATGGTCGAACCAGTCAGTTCAAAGCACTCTGTTTTCTAGAAAATAGGTTCGACCAATTCAAGGATGGTTCGACCTGTTCAGCAAGTCGAACCCAGGTCGAACCGAGAAGAGCATTTGTCTAGAAGGTAGGTTCGACCTCGTCATCCATGGTTCGACCTGTTCAAGAGGTTGAACCTGAGGTCGAACCAAGCCAGGTATGTAGTTTAAGTTCGATTTTTCGGAGGGTTCGATCATTTTTTTCGAAACACCAAACCTCGAACCCTCTTCGAACCTCTACACCATTACACAAATTCTTCGATTACACTTGATTGCACACCGATTACACAACATTACACTTTGAATTTACGAATTGGGCGCGGATTTGGGTGATTTTCGTCGCAAATTAGGGCTTCAGTAGCGACATTCTTGTGTGTGTGTGGTTTTGATCGGTTGTTCACCATGGGCAAGTCAAAAGGTATGTTTTTCCAACTCAATTACTCTAGGATTGAAGGTTTAGGTATGCAATTCGATGTGAATAAGAGGATTGATGTTGAGTATGTTTGAATTTCATGGTGAATGTTGATATTGTGACTTGTTTCATATGAATTCATGTTTGTTGGTTGAGAATGTTTGATTATAGATTGAACTTGATGGTTTATGTGAATTGATCAACAATATTGTGCATCTATTAGGACAAGCATGCTAGTTTGGTTGAATTGGTATTCGAATTGGAGTAGTTCATGTTCTGAATTGTTGAAACTGTTATGAATTGCTTGAATTGTTGATGCATGCTTGTTGGTTATTTAAAGAAGGTTGATTGAAGATGTTTTGAGCATGTTGAATAAGCAAGTGGTGTTGAGACGATAGTTTGAGTGATTATGCATTGATGCTTGAAGTCTTGAGTAGAGTATGTGATGTGCTAGTCAAATACTTGTTTTCTTATCTTGTTGGTTGGATTGAAGTATTTGTTTTCAGGAAAGGGACAAGGATCAAGTAAAGATAAAGGAAAGGCAGAGGAAGAAAGATCGAAGAAGAGGCATGACAAGCCGTCAAATTTGGACAAAGTGTCAAGGAAACTGAGGCTACAAGATCGTTTACCCGAAAATTTCAAGATCCATATGCAAGATTGGGATGAGATCAAAGAGAAGTGGGAAGAAGTTTCAGACAAGATAGCTCGCACTCGATACCAAGATGATGAGGCGATGAGGATAATGAGAATAGGGGATGACATCTTTTGGATGTTCGATCAAGTAGGGATTCGGAGATTCATGGAGTTGAAGAGGCCGACATACTTCCATGTTACAGCGGAAGTAGTTTGCTCATTTGAGATGGAGAAGGACCCGCTTGGATACCCATATCAGTGTACATTTCAGCTTGGCGGAGTGAGTAGGAGATGGACGTCTGAGGATTTCAATGAGTTGTTTGAGACGCCTTTAGAGATCCCTCGATTGGAAAATGCTGCATTCAATGTAAATCGGTTTGGAGGGAGATCACAGGGGAGATTCGAGACTATAAGATCAGACAGGCTCGTGCTTCCGCAATAAAGAATCCAGTCTTGAGGTACATGGACCGAGTCCTGAGCAACACGTTATTCGCCCGCTCGGAGGGGAGTGTTGTGTCTAGAGGAGAGCTTTACGCCCTGTGGTGTATGCTAAACGGGGTGCAGTTCAATGTTGGAGCTTATTTCATTGCGCAGCTGCATCGATTTAAGACCATTGGATTTCAAAAGGTGAATATTGGAGGGTTACTGACGATCGTGGCTGAGCATTACAACTTGGATTTTACCGGCATTACACCAGTAGAAGGAGAACCCGATTTGAAGATGATCACGTGCGTGAAGGGAGGATTCGCCCATTTCAGAGATGGAGATTGGTTCTTCACGAGGGGTCTCAAGCCTTTCGAATTTATGTTCCCCTTCAACGTGAGCAACTTGATAACTATTCAGGTAGCAAGGAATAAGTTGATGAATTCTCTCGGACATACCGCCTTAACCGTGGTAGTGCAGTCGGGTGGTGATTGGAGAGTGGTAGCGCAGATGTGTGCTGAGGGCAGGATGGCTGAGTTACAGCAGATCATTGATCAAGGAGAGTTCCGTCCACCTCAGCCACAGCAGCCTGAAGAGGAGGATAAGGTAGATGAGCAGCCGGAGATGGAGATTCTGGAAGAAGAGAAGAACGACGCGCCTCAGCATGCTCCGATACCGCAGCAGCAGCGGGCAGTCCCAGGTACACGGGAGCAGCTTCGCTTGATTCATGAGCAGCTGGTCGCGGTAGTAGCTGCACAGCAGGAGACGAACAAGCAGCTCGCGCTCGCTAACGCCAACTACGCCAAGCTGAACGAGAGGTACTCTGCCTTGGATGAGCGTGTTGATAGAGTGAGTAGTCGAGCGAATATGATGGATAGGCACATTACCAGCCTGTGCCGAGCTGTGGAGAATATGATGGATGAGGATGACAAAGATGATGATGAGGATGATGATGCTCCTAGGGAGTAGTTTCAGGTTTTCTTTTAGTTTCTCCAATTCATCTTATCTCCCATTCTTCTTTTTATTTTTACAGATTGGGGTGTGATTCATGTGTGAGTGGCATGTACTTGATATAGTTGATCTTGTATGATTGATTTGTATATGGGCTGTTGATTCTGTGCATTCATGTGTTCACATGTTTATTTTCATTGAAAAGAGCATGTATAATTTGATAAGTATGTGGAATTCATGAGGAATTGATCTTGATTATGTGCTATGAGGAGTATTAGGAATTGATTTACCTATGTGAGGATTTGAGCTTCTATCATGTTTGATCATGATAGTTTATTTTTGAGAGAATCATTCGTATTAACGTATTCTAGAACTTGGCTTGGCGTCTTGTGTGAAACTTACAATTGATGAAAGATTAGGACATGATCTTAAGCCATTTTTGATTAATTGAGTCACTTAGCCAAATTTTACCTTTCCTAATGATCCTATAAACCTTTGGTAGCCCTGTTTGAGCTTTTAAAAGCTTTTTCTTTGGCAAGCCAAATAAAAGAGCCTTATTTACCTTATTTGAGCTTTGTAAATACCCTATTCATTGGTAGAGAGAGTGAGGTGAATAAGTGTGCAAGAAGAAAAGGAAGATGGAATGAGGTTTAGTAAGAAAAGTACATGGTTAAATCTTGTTAGGGGTAGTGCCTGAAACTGGTACCCCGAATTGCTTATACATGGGGCTTGAAGTTTTAAAAAAAGCAGCCAAATGATGTTCGAGAAGGGTAGTGCCTATAACTGGTACCCGAGCGATCAAAAGAAGAATGATGTTGATGCAAGGAAGAGAAGGAAAATCGAAAATTGCAAGTGCAAGAGAAGAATTGGAGGAGAATATGAAGCCGAATGAGAAATCAAGAACCTCCAAGGTAACTCTCTACTAGTGTCTTAAGTCACTATGTCCAAATTTTCCTACTCTTTCCAAAGAGCCAACATTACAACCTAGAAACAAGTCCTTTGTGATCCTAGTATTAAGTTGATGTGAGTTGATTTTTGAGACCTTTGCCAAGCTTATGGTTACGCATAAATATGAATTGATATGAGTGTTTGTACTAGCCTATAGTGTCTCATGCACGTGAGTGAAAGAGAGTAAAGACTTATCTTGTGAGCTAGATTACTTAGTACTCCGAATGGTGTGTGATAGGATTGATTTTACATGAGTGAAATATATGATGCAAGTAATTCTTGTTTGATTTAATGAAGTGACATGTGTAATATGTGTTGTACTTGATCTTGTTGAATTATACACGACTCATGTGGCTTAAATTGGTTGCCTCGGGACGAGCAACATGTAAGTTTGGGGGTTTGATGAGTGTGTAAATTCACAAGTTTAGCATCATGTTTTGTGCTAGTTTTAGAGAGCTTGAAGGTGGAAATAGGTGGAAAACCTATACATATTGTGAATTAGCATGAATCAGGTGTTATTGGAGCTCTTTGAGTGGTTTGAACAGCGAAATCGAAGTGAAAGTGCCAAGAATCGAAGAGACGGAGTCGAAACCATGCGAACCGCCCAAAAAAGAGGTGGGTTCGACCTGTTGGAGGAGGGTTCGACCTCTCCAGCAGGTCGAACCAGTGTTGGAGAAGTGCAGGAAGTAGGTTCGACCACGACTCGAGGGGTTCGACCTATGGCCAGTGGTTCGACCTGTTTGACGAGGTCGAACCTACGTGCGGGAACTTACCTTATCCGGATTTTCGAGGCCAAAACACGTGAGATCACTTAGAAAGCCCATTCCAAGCCCTAGAGACGTGATTACAAGTATAAAAGGAGACCAATCGCGTCCAAATACAAGAGCTTTTGATCATCAATCATAAGAGAGAGAAGAGTAGAGGTGGTGATCCATCCGGAGGGCTGTGACAGAAGTTCACTGAAGGTTCAAGTAAGAATGATCAATCTAACCATGATTGTTCCTAGATCAATCATGGGCTAGAACCGCCTTGGTAGTTCTAGGGTTATGAAAGTTTCATGATGTAATTCGTATTTCGTGTGTAAAACTCCGTACAACACTACCTGTGGTTTGTTTTATATAAGATTGCATATTTAATCCATACTCATAGTCGTTTTGTGCATCAATGATCGTTGTGTAGAGTCTGAATATATAACATGGTTATTGGTTGAGTGCGTTCACTACTGAGCAGGGTTTATTGTTATAATTCTAAGTGAATGGATTCCGAAGTCTTATTAGAACCGTCTTATATGAATATTTATTAATTGAATTAAATTCGGGTTGATAAGTAGGATGAAGAGTATAACTTTATAGTACCTAAAAAGGGAGATCAAATCGGGTTAGATTCTAGACGTGGAAGATAATTGATTATGATAGTACCTAGAAAGGGGGGTGAAGTATATCTCTTGCTCGAGGTTATTCACACGTGTCAAGCGCATATTTACTTGTGTCTACATAGTAAACTTGCATGGTCTAGTGATGCGTCCACAAACCACAGGGCAGAGTCGGACACCATCACATAAAAATATGAATTGCTAGTGAAACTGGATGACCCGACGAACTACCTACTATTCTTCTTGATCACAACTCACTTTTCTCTAACTCTTGTTATTTCTTTTTGCTATTTCGATTAGTAGTTATTACTCTTAAAACCTTTACAATTACCAAACATAGTCTAAAGTGTACTAGAATATAATGAAATTGATGTTTAACCATCCCGTGGGTTCGATAATGTAACTTGGTCATCTTCGCGACTACAATTGATATCCTTATACTTGAGGATTAATTTGTGTGTTGAGAAAACTCCTATCAAACATGGGCCGTGTATCAAACACGGCCCTGTCCAGAAGGGCCTGGTGTGAGCATCAGAAGATACAACACGGCCACCCCTGTGGCCGTGTGCTACACACAAGCCGTGTAAGTGTTGGGATCAGAAAATTTCCAGAAACTTCTAGAAGCTTCCTAAGGGGTATAAATACCCATTTATTCAACATTTGAAGGAAGATTCAGTTTTTGGGCCTACACACACACATCACACACTATTTCTTCCATTCCACACCATCATCTTCATACATTCTTCATCCTTTGGATCTACCATCATTCCACCATCAATTTCTACATCCAAGTGAAGGAAAATGATCAAGGAAGAGAGAAAAGTGCAAAGAAGGGAAGGAGATCACCATTGAAGAATGATCAAGTGAGTTTCCATTCAATCTTTTTATTAAACCTCATAGTTTATCATGATTTGTAAGGATTTAATTGTCTATGTTAATTTCTTTATGAATATGGTAGGCTAGTCTCCCTTGTGAGATTAGCAACATGAGAGTTGTTGGATAATTTTGGTATTTGTGTATTTAAATTCATATGTTGATGGGGTTAGTTGATTTTCTATCATTGATTATTAATTGCTTGATTTGTTTTGTTGATTTGTGTGTTTAGTTGTTCTAGATATGTGATTAGATTGAGAAATCAATTATATGCTTAAGATAATTGAATGAATCATTTCATCAAATACTTCGTGTGCATTATAAATTGTAAAGAGATTGAGAAATCCTTTAGAGTTTTGAACCCTTTGATAGAACATGTGATTGGTTTGATCGAGAGGTTGATTAATCGTATGAAGGGACTCTCACCTCAAGCTTAGTACCTAGTTAGAATTGTTTGAGTGAGAACCAATCCATTGAGCTTGATTCCATATCCGATTCATCTTGAGAGGGAGTTTAGGTGAACTTACTGTTAGCCCTTAGTCTAAACCCATGATCATATTAATTTGATGCATTTATCCTAGGATTTTCACTTCTTAATTGTTGTTAACCTCACTTTAACTCAACTTGGAAAACCACTCATTTCATCCATCTATTTTGTTTGCTAATCATTGCTTGCCTACTTGCGTTGATTGATTTAATTTCTTGTTTGATCAAACTACCTATTGATGTTTTGTCTCTATAAATTGCGATAAACGTGATCTCGCTTAAGCTCTAACGCCGACCTCCATGTGGTTCGATAAATTCTTAAATTGGTCAACCTGGCTACAAGTTATGGCTAATCAATGATCTCCTCAATAGGACATCATCAACGAATTCCGTTAGGACATCGATTTCTTCTATATTCAATAAAAAACTATAGAGACTACACCATCTCCCAACTCACCGAGCATATGGATCATTTAACTATTAAATCTCACCCATTGATGAATCAAAGAAATAAATACTTTCATACGTGTTGAGGTTATTATATAGGGATTAAGAGTACGAACATCTATAATAACAGGGATCAAGTTCTATTATATAGTCAGTATAAATCGAACGATCTCAAGGCGGTCCTGCTCAATACACACAAAATGTACTAGTGTAATTTTATAGTCAAGATAGACTAATGCCAAATCACACTACAACCATACCGATATATAGTCCCCATCCATCTCAGTTGTGAACATCTATTTATACTTTATATTGAGCCGAAAATATGATCTTCCATGTGACGCCGCACACCACATTATCTTCAGTATAAAGTAAATGGACTTTTGCAACAATATAATTGTAAATGTTTGATCACATGATTCTCATTTCAAATATTGTCAAAACATTGTTCATACAAAAAGCTAGACTTTTAGTATACAATCCAACAATCTCCCACTTATACTAAAAGAATATGCTGCCATATCTGCTGCTATACATCTGATTCCACTCCCACTAATTGACCATCAAAAGCTTTTGCCTTAAGGTCCTTATAAAAGAATTTACTAGGTTATCATCAGATGCAATCTAGTCGACAACAACCTTCTCCTTATCATACGATTTCTCGTATCAGGTAGTACTTGCGCTCAATGTGTTTAAGTGCCTTATGGGCACGTGATTTTCTTCAAGTTTGCAACTGCACCATTATTATCACAATAAATTGTGATAACCTTGGGCAAACTCAAAATCACATCTAAGTCCATTACGAAGTTTCTAGAGCCATGCAGATACTTTGGCTACCGCAAGGGTCCAATTTATCATTTTTTCATGGTGGAGTTCGAAATATATTTCTATATAACACTCCTCCGTACTATGGATCTACTTCCCAATTTAAACACATAACCTTGAGATGGATTTACTGCCATCTCCTTGATTTGAAAATCTGAATTTAAGTAACAGTCGAGAAGCAATGAATCAGTCCGGTATGCTTACATATAATTTCCAGTCCTTTTTTGGCACTTCAAAAATGTCTTACCACAAATAATTCAATATTCTTGTTCCGGGTTATCTTGATACCCACTGAATATGCCATTGGCAAAATAGATATCCAATCTCGTGCATAGCATTCTATAGATTAAAGCTTCCTTATTGTCGAAGCATAGGGAACGACCTTTATCTATTTTATCTTCTTTTGTGTCTTAAGACACAAATTCTTAGATAAAGTCATATGCTAAAACGGTAAGGATTATATCATTTATACGAAGCGTGAGATAAGCACAACATCCTTTCTTGTGATCATTGAAACCATGATCGCAAGAATATATTTTTCTTCTTTTAAGTCTTTCATTTCATACTGCTTTATCAACCATACCTATACGCCCGACAATACTCTTTTCATTATCTCCAATGAGCAAGATATTATCTATGTACATACAAGAAATACCACCACGTTTCCGTCACTCTTTTCAATACACAAGACCTATCCGAGCAATTATTAAAATCCATATGACTGGATTTCCTTATCAAAATGGATGCTCCATAATCTTGAAGCTTGCTTTAGTCCACCGATGGACACTTTTAAGCTTACACTCAAAATGCTCTTAGCTCTTTGCAATGAATTACCCTGGTTGCTTCATATAGATGTTTTCCTCAAGACTTCCAATCAGGAAAGTTGTCTTGACATCTATCTACTATACCTCATATTTAATATGAGCAGCAATGAATAAAAGAATCAGGATCGACATATGCATAGCTATCGATGAATACGTTTCCTCATAATCTAAACCTTTCTTTTTAAGTATACCTTTTCGCAACAAGCTTTGCTTCAAAGATTTTCACCTTACCGTATGATCCTCTTTTATTTTGTATGACCACTTCCAATGACCTTTACACCATTTAGTGATACTACAAGCTCCAGATTTTATTTAGAATCCATAGATTTTATTTCAAAATTCATTCAACTTATTAAGATTCCACATTTCGATCATGTAGTGCTTCGTCGTATCCATGGACTTATTTCATGTTTACTAGGGAACAAGTCTCATAACTTTCCAAAAACATAAATCTTTCGGGTTGTAAAACAACTCTCCCACTACGACAAGGCACTACATGCAATTATGTATCAGATGTGACAAGCGATGCAGTTTACTTGTGGTATATCCTCTTGTACAATTGGTACTAAAATTTTTGTTTCCCTTCTCATACCTTTTAGAACATTTTATACATGTCTTTCTAATTTATTACATAGTCCTTATCAATTCGACATGTTGTTTCTAGGGCTTACCCATAAAATGAATTTAGTAATTTCAAACAATTCATCCTCTATCTAACCATTTCCATAAGAGTCATATTCATTCTTTCCGCGACACCACATAGCTGGGGTATGCTTGGTGTTAACAACTTGAGATTTAATCCCAATATCTGATTAATAGCTCCTAAACTATCCTAAGAGGTACTTGCCACCATGATTAAATCGTAATGACTTGATATATTTTCCATGAAGCTTCACTGCATCAGCTATGTACTCCTCGATTTAATCATAGTACTGATCAGACTTGCAGTGCATCAAATAAATATATCAGTATCTTGAATAATCATTGAATATTCAAAACCATCTCTCACCGGCATAATCTTAGGACCGCACAAATCAAAATGAACTATTTCCAACATATCTTTACATGGATTTATACCCCTTTTCCTTGAAAAGGCAACTAATCATATCCATTACCAGGTAAGACTCACTAGTTCGATAGTTTCCACTTCCAATACACCTAACGGTCCATTGGCTATCAACTTTCGAATCGTACTTAATTAAAATGATCTAGTCTTAGATGCCAAAGGTATATTTAGTTCATCTCCGAAGCTTCCTTTTTCTTGTTGCATCGTGAGAGAAACATGATTTAAGAGTATACAAATTGTCACTAGCGTACCATAAACAAATTATAGCTCCATCATTCATTATAATGACCATGTCATTTAAATGTACTAGAGTGTCTATCCGTAAATACATAGAAACCAAAATGAAATTCTCTCTTTGAAAACATACGTAAAGATAATTTTTCATAATCAAATGTTTATTCCTATCATAAGATAAAACAACTCCCACTACAACAGCCACTACTCTTGTAGCATTACACATGTCCATAGTAATCTCATCTTCACTTAGTTATAAACATTTAGTGATTTTGGTATCTGAACACAATGTGTCAGTAGACGCCATCACTATCCATGCTTCAACAACTAGTGAATAAGATACTAACATTGTTCACGCCTTAATGAAAATGGTTTTCCTTCTTCACATGTTTTTCAAAAGTTCCCCACCATATATAATCTCTTGTAGTTCAGTGGAACTTGCTCAAAACATCTAGGCATATAATGAAGAATAAAATTGACTTGGGTTTCCCCTTCAATTTCTACTTCAAGGAAATCCAATTCATTCATCAAGTCTACCATGATCCCTCGCCCTTTTTTCATTCTCAAGTATCCGAAGAGCCGCATGAGACCATCATATTTCTATGAACCTCTCACCTCTTCACCAGAGACTTTACTAGGCACTAGAGAGCATCCTTAGTGAGAACACATTTTTATTTTCCTAAGCAGTAATAATTAAAATCAAGATTCTTTTCTAATCATCTATTTTGGACCAGTAAGTATGATTTCCTTTAGTTAACAATAAGTTAAATAAACCATTCGAAAATTCAGAGAGTCAAGTAAATAAATACAATGATCAAACACTTTGAATTTAAAATTATATTGATTCCCTCAAAATAATATAAAATAAATTCACCGACATCTCAAGCACCGTGAATTTGTATGCCACGTTAGTGTGGACGTATACAAACCCTAACATTCGCAAGAGAAGATTTTACCTAATAATTCCAAAAGTCAATTTAACCTTATGACACTATAATTAATAGTAGGTTGTACTTTAGCCATGCAAAATAATAGTAGTGACTCCATTGGGGAGGATACATATTAATTGCACCTAAGTGTGTACCATTATTTGATACTAAGTACGTTACCCAAGCTTGTGTGTCATACAGTTGGAGAAGTCCACATTCGCTCTGATAATTTCCTATAATCATCAATTATAAATTTTACAGTGATCCGCAAATAAACTCATCCATTGGGGAGGAAGGCACTATAGCTGACTCATAAGTTTATGTGCGTCACATTACAAATAATAATTATTTAACGAAATTTATTCCAGTGATCCACAAATAAACCTCATTCGTTGGGGAGGAAGGCAGTATAACCAACTCATAAGCTTACTTGCATCACATAATAGTTATTTAATAAGAGAGTTTTTGCATGTATATAATATTCCAAATATAATACACAACTTAGCATGCTTCTATTTAAAGCAGTAAATCAAATAGAACATGCATCCAAATATATAACAATAATAGATAAATAAATCAATTATAGCAGTTATATATAAGGAAATAAATTGCCAAAAATAGGCTGACTTGATCAACTCTCCAACAATTAATTTGATGGCTTTGTTCTTTGTCGCATTTTTAGTAAAATGTTTAAGAGTAAGAGACTCTATCGTCGAGTAAACGCGTGACCAAGTACAAAATTTATAGTAATGTCATCCCAAGAGAAAGTAAACTCATGCTTGTATCCAGATTTTCCATTGATTTTTGCTTTGTAAGGATGATAGTTTGAAGGTTTTGTTATCTAAAATTATTACTTACGATTCTACTCGATTAACTAGAATTAAGACTAATAAAGTAAATGATCAAACAACAAGCAAATGATGAATGGAATGGATGTAGAATTCACTTGACAAGAGAGCAAGGTTAATCATACTCATGGTTAAGGCTTGAGCTAGATATGCAAAACTCTTTGATGGTAATTTTCATTAACTTGTGGATTAAAAGCAATCACAATTTTACCCCTAATCCCTATGGCCAAGGCATCTAGGTTCTCGACCCTTTTACAAGTCTAAATCTCTTAAGATTGATCTTAATCTCAATTCCCTTAAGGTACTATGATCTTAAGTTGGTTCTTTTCACTCAATTTATTAAGTGTCCCTCTACGAATGTCCAAGCCTAAGGAGGGTATGGCTTACCTCCCCTTATACTAACATGCATGCACATATCAATATATGATTCAATTAAACATCTACTCACAACATTGGAATGACCATCATAATACTATGAATAGAGAATTTAATCACACAAACATTGAAATGAAATATGATTGATATATCATAAAAGAAAGTCCACAAATCAATTCAAATCACTACTCAAGTTCTACATATCCAACTCTTCATCTCAACCATTCATATGATTAGCCCTACTATAGGACTAGCCACTACACATGATGTTTAATACAATACAAATCAAGCTTTGCTCTATTCGAGCCAAATTAAGAAGAAAATCAACAAATGAAAAGTAGATTGGTTTCCCTTGAATGGAGAAACCTTCCTCCTCTTTAATTTATTAACTCCTCCACTCCTTGATGCTTCACTCTTCTCAAAATGATGGATGGATGGATTAAATGATGGATTGAATGTGGAAATCAAATGGAAATTGGATGGATCTAATGGATAGAGATGGATTATGGATCTGGTGTGTGTAACTGCTATGAATCTGATCTCCTTCTCAAAATTTCGCACAAGTCATCTTTTTATATCACTAATGGACCTTCTAGAAGCTTCCAAAAATTTCTCAAAACTGCACAGGTTTTTGCACCTACACGACCCGTGTAGCAGTACACGGCCCGCGTAGGGCACACCTACTTCGGCGTGTTGTGTGTGCTTCCAGACACGGCTCGAGCATAGTACATGGCCTTGGTAATGGCCGTGTAATGTTTTCTGATGTAAGTATACGTTTTATTCTTACAGGACCGTGTTCCGCACGTGGGACGTGCAACAACGCACGGCCCGTGCACCAATATACGACCTTCTTCCTAGGCGAGCAGTGATTTCTGATGATAATACACGATCACTTATTACAGGGTCGTGTTCCACACATGGCCCGTGTACAAGCAGGCACTTTTCTTCTGTCTCTGTTTCGCTCCCGACTCCATTTTTATCCATTTCTTAACCTATTTTACACATATTTAACCTCATTTACACAATTCTATCAAGTCATACCACATTTCTCAAAACAAAAATAACTCCACCAAAATCACACAAATACGGATAAAAACATCTAAAAATCCACAAATAATGACATTAAAATCTAGGTGAAAATAAATACGATCAGGCTTGCGTAATAAGGAGTTCTTGCACCATAAGTCATCCACCAACGCGACTGCCCTGACCCTGAAGTCACCGAAAAAACCATCAGTGTTGCCGAAAAAATGTCATCGGTCATCCCCATACCTTTAGCTTCCAGCATATTTATCCAACATGGTGTTAAGGATGATAAGCATCCCACTTCCCAGCCCTGCCGGGAACATCACACTTCCATCATGCCCGCCAACTTTCTGACATGGTTGTGCGCCACCCTTCAGCGGGCAGCATCCTTCGACCATCCACTCGCCAAGTTTTCTCTAAGTGATTCGCTCAGAAATTGCCCTGCTGTGTCGAGCACAAATGTCTTGCTGCTTGTCCAGCCCATCAGTGTAAGGTACTGCCTTTACAGAACTGGCCCTTCAATGTCTGTTCTTGTTCTAACGTAATCAAAAGTACACCATGATGTTGTTGCCACTGATAGTGCAAGCCTCGGGTGACTCACACCAATCGAAGACTCCCTTAGAAAAAACACGTCAGACCCGACCGCCTAGCAAGGAAACCAACCCAGAAAAAACACTAGACCCGATCGAAATATGTATAGACTCGACCCAACTTGCATGCTTGACTCGATTGAAACTTCTCTGCAGACCTGATTGGAACAGTGTGTGACTTACTCCCAAACTATTGAAGACTCGACCAGAACATCATCCAGTCAAGTCGCGCAGACCCGAATTGAAGAACCCACCCGGAATGAAGATGGACTCACCTGGAACCCCAGTCAAGTAGTGTATGTTCTGAGCAAAGCCTTGCGGCCCGTCATCGGTCATCATCACCAGCATCGTGCTGGCCAAGCAAACTGGATTTGTCGACCATAAAGCCCAACGTGGTAGTCATACAGCGATAATCACATTGTGTAGTCGTCGTAATCCAGCGGCTGTAGCGTCAACCATGATATCGTGATTTGCCGGCCAACATCCATCATCGTTTACTCATAGTGATAGGGTATTGAATAAGTAAAAATGATCCTCTAAACCCAAATCCACATAGGCACGTAAACCCTTGTCTAACGTGTCATGTTTAGCCATAGAACTTATGCTCTAATAACAACTGTTGACGTTTTGATCTTTTAGTTAACGCGAACAGTTAGGGTTCTATACAATTCTACTGCAGCGGAAGCATAAGAGTAAAATTGAATTATCTTTCACCAGGGTTGATGTAGAGGTTGAACAGCAGCAAAAACTAATAACCATCCGATCTTCTGTTCAATTTCAAAGCCACATCTTGACGTTGTGTGGGTAACTATCTACAAGATGATCTCAATCTGTAGTCCAATCTTTCTTTCACGTGTTTAACCGTGTAGTAGTAATTATCCAGTCTGCTGAGATTGGCTATTTATAGGCTACAACAGGAACCAGGAGGAGAAATTAGGGTTTGGGCCTCCCATTGGGTTTAAGCATCCAAGTTCAGCCCAAAAATTATACTTATGTCCAACAATAATAAATCAATCCACTAAAGAAGTATTATTGCACTGCCACCCTAATTCCAAATTATGTTATGGGCTCCTTCTTATTATGAGCCCGTTAATCTTCCTGTGTTTAAGATTAAATGCCCATTAATTAATTAAGTTACTGACAACTCTATTAATTAATATATTTACCGAGAGTAGTACCATTCAACCTTATTATCATGCCAGAATAAATCCACCTATAGGGTTTACATGAAAATAATTATGAGCTCCTCAAGGGGACATCATCAACCAATTCCGTTAGGACACAGATTCCTTCTACAATCAACGGCACACCATAGAGACAACACCATCTCCTTACTAACTGAGCATATTGATTTAACTATTAAATCTCGTCCATTGATGAATCAAAGAAATAAATACTGGCTTACGTGTTGAGGTTATTGTATAGGGATTAATAGTACGAACATCCATAATAACAGAGATCAAGTTCTATTCTATAGTCAGTATAAATCGAATGATCGAAAGGTCGACCTGCTCAATGCATACAAAATGCACTAGTGCAATTTTATAGTCAAGACAGACTTATGCCAAATCACGCTAAAACTATACCGATAGATAGTCCCTGTCCATCTCGATTGTGAACATCTGTTTATACTTTATAAGGAGCCGATAATATGATACTCCGTGTGATGCCGCACACCACATTATCTACAGTATAAAGTAAATATACTTTTATAACAATATAATTGCAAACGTTTGATCACATGATTCTAATTTCAAATATTGTCAAAATATTGTTTATACAAAAAGTTAGACTTTTAGTGTACAATTCAACTGCAGAGAGTACCAATGGTGATGCAGCAGGATGTTGGTGAAGAAAGACCGATCCAAGAAGAATTTGAAGAAGCAAACTATGCCATGGGTCAAAATATTCAAGGACTAGATTTCAAAATCTAGAAAATAGGAATTACCAAGGGAACTACAATAATCGTGGTCTCCAGGTAATTATCAACAACCAAGGAGTCTGGAATTTTCATGGAGCAATCTGAATGCAGTAATCAAACCTTGTATGGGTGTCGATTTGGGTGCTAAGTTCGAGGAAGGAAAACCTGGTTTTGAAGATATTGTGAATTGATATGTGGCTAGGAATGATGCAAGGGTAGATCATTAGGAAGCGAAGACAGATTCAAATGACGATGAATTATCCAAACAGACGAAGGATCTTACTTTGTTGATGGGGAAAATGGCAGGGAATATGAAAAAGCTTACATATATAGTTGAGAAAGGTAAATTTCCTTCTCAAAGCATAACAAACGTAAAAACTTGTCATTCCATCACTTTGAGGTCAGGAACGCAGTATGAAGATCCAATGCTACTGATAAGTGTGCAAATTCACGTGTTTTGTGCCTTGATTTGTGGGATAATGATGTAAGATTTGATCTTAAGTCAAGATAAATCATGTGGTATAGCGTAAAGTCATGAATCAGGTGCGTTTGAGTCCATTTGAGTGGATTTTCAAAGGAAAACAGGATAGATGTGATCAGAACCAGAGAAAGAGTGTCAAAGACACCAGTTTGACCAAGCAGGGGCATGGTTCGACCAAGCAAAGAGCAATTCGACTAGCATCTCTAGTTGAACTAGGCATCGGAAGATTGGCAGAAGTGTGGTTCGACAATGACAGTGTAGTTTGACCAAGCCATTTGGTCAAACTGTGGTCGAACCAGAAGTCTAAAGAGAAGCGGTCGTAGTTTGACTAAAAAGCTTCTAATTCGAGGGGCCATTCAGGTCGAATCCCAGACCTACCAGTGTGTTAAATGTCGATTCGACCTGTGGTTTGACCAGTTGTGATCGTTTTGACTAAGACTTTTGGTCGAATCTATGTGTTGGACACGTACGGATTCGTATTTTTACACCTTTAGTGCATGTTTTCACTAAAAAAAGTCCATCCTAGATCCGTAAGGAGAGCTCACAAGTATAAAAGGAAGACCCTACGCAAGGGAAAATGGAGCCACTCACCAGCTTCATTCTACACAATATCTGAAACCCTACGACCATCCACAGAGCTGAGGAGAGAGATTCGTCTGTCGAATCAGGTGAGAACCAAGTGAAGATTCAAGATAGAGAGAGACATGACAGCTCCCACATATAGGGTTTACTTCGCATCTTAATTTATCTTATAATTTTTAAGACTATGGGTAAGATCTATCCAACCACCATGATTTTTGTTCTATCAATCATATGCTAGAAGCGCTTCGATAGTTCTAGGGTTATAAAAGTTTATAAGTTAGTTGAACTTCCGTGTGTATACTCCGTACAACACTACATGTGGTTTATTTTATATAAGATTATGTGTTTTAAATTCATACTCAATGTTATTTTGTGCATCATTAATTGTCATGTAGAATCTGAATAAATATCTTGATTATTGATTGAGTGAGTTCATTGCTGAGCAGGATTCCATGTTATGATTCTAAATGAAGGGATTCCAAAGTCTCATTAGAACTATCTTATATAAATACTTGTTAATTGAATCGTATCCGGGTTAATAAGTAGGATAAAGTGTATAACTTCATAGTACCTATAAAGGGAGATCATATTGGGTTAAAGTACTTAGTGCACCGGAAATAATTAATACTGATAGTGCCTAGAAAGGGTGGTAAATTATATCTCTTGCTCCAACGATATTCACACGTGTTACACGCTTATTTACTTGTGTCTATAGAGTAGATTTGCAAGGTTTAGTGATGCTTCCAAATTCCACGAGGCAGAGTCGGACATTGATACTCAAAAGGGAAATTAATAAGTAAAATTGGATGGCCCTAAGAGCTACCTATCTTCTCACCTATTCACTTTCATTCAATCTCTTCTGCTTATTTACTTTAATTGTTCTTTTAATTATTAAGTTATTAGTTATTTAACCTCACACTATTTTTCCATAATAGTCTTAGTATGTTAGAATATAATTAAATTAATAATAACATGTCCTTTGTGTTTGGTAATCACTTGGTCGCTTATCAAAGCTACAATAACATCCTTCATACTTGGAGATTAATGTTGTGTGTTAAGAAAACACTCATTAAGTTCTTGGCGCTGTTGCCGGGGATGGCATTAATTATTAGTTTATCATTTCTAGTTTAATTGAGAGTATATTATTCTTGTCTTTATTTTCTAATGCTTATTTTTCTTAGGTGTATGCTTACTTGATCAAAGGTAGGAGATTTAGAATCTTATAATCCAGAGATCAAAGCATTGTTGAGGAACAAGAAGGGGAAGAAAAAGAAGAATAAGAACGTTGAAGCAACAGAGGCTCTTTATTTAGGAGTTGAAGTTGACGAGCTGAATTCGCAAGCAACTAAAGTTGCAATCGAATTTAACTTGGAAGCAGAAGCAGTTAACATGGTGGCGAATCCGGGTAATCTTATTATCCATGAAGTCTTTAAGAATAACGGAGGAGGCAATACGGGGATGTTAGGAGCAAGAGGGGCTGGAGCTGATTTTGATCTACACCCTTCTCTTATCAGCATGATTGAAAGGAGTCCCGTCTCTGGGGTAACCTTTGAAGATCCTCAGCAACATCTAAATAAGTTCCTTGGTTATGCAAGTACACAAAAAGATGCAGGAGCTCATGAAGATGCAAGGAGGATCATCTTATTTAAGTTCTTGCTGAATGAAAAAGCGAGAGATTGGTACGATAATCTTGATGCTGCGAAATGTGATACTTGGGAGAAATTGAAAGTAAAATTCTTGGAGTGATATGTGCCATCTTCAAAGGTGTTTAAGATGAAATAAGAAATCAATCAATTTGCTATCCATGGTAATGAGAAGTTTCATGAGGCATGGGACAGATTCAAGGACATGCTTAGGAAGTGTCCGCAACAAGGGTTATCTAAAGCTCAATACATCAGTATTTCTATAGCAGATTGGACTGCGATTCTCGAGTGTTACTAAATTCTTCATCAAATGGAGCATTGCTTACAAAGTCTTCAGTTGAGGCCGAAAAGATGTTTGAGGATATTTCAATGAATTTAAAAGATTGGCCAATTGACAGAGTGAGAGGCACTTATATTCTTTTAAAAGTAGCACAAGTTGAGCATACGATGGTAAAGTCAAGTAGGGAAGATGAGATCGTCTCTAGTTTGGCTAATATCAACAAATTACTTGAGTCCCAACAAAAGCAGATTACTGACATTGCTCAGCGAGTACCAATTATATAGCAGGATGTGTGTAATGTAGGAGCTAACCAAGAGGAGATGGAAGAGGCAAACTATGCCATGGGTCAAAGTATTCAAGGAATGAGGTTCAAAAATTAAGGAAACCGGAATTACCAAGGGAACTACAATAATCGGGGTTCCCCGGGTAATTATCAACAACCAAGGAGGCTAGAGTTTTCATGGAGAGATCCTAATATAGCAGTACAACCTCCTGTTAGTGTTGATCCGGGTGCTAAGGTCGAAGAAGAAAATCTAGTTTGAGGATACGATGAACAGGTACATGCAAGGAATGATGCAGGAGTAGATCGTCTAGAGGCAAAGCTTGAAAAGAAAATTGATTCAAATCATGAGGATATTTCTAAGAAAATGAAAGACTTGACGTTGTTGATAGGATAGATGGCCGGGAATGTTAACCAATTGACACAAACTATAGAGAAGGGTAAGTTCCCTTCGTAAATTATATCGAATCCGTAGCAGTGCCACGCTATCACGTTAAGATCTGGAACATAGTTGAGGGACTGATGAAGCTGGAAATGAGTTTTAAAGCCATAAGAGATCTATTTGACTGCGATTTGACTAAAACAACTAGTCGAACCACATTGAGTTGGTTGAACCAGACACTTGGGCAACCTCTGGAGATCTCCGCCGAGCAATTCGACCACGACTATCATGGTTCAACCAAACCTATTGGTCTAACTGGGGTCGAATCCCCCTATCCTGAGAACTCTGTTTTCTCTGAAGCACGATTTGACCATGATCAACATGGTTCGACCAAACCTGTTGGTCGAACCATGGACGAACTAGCCTGTCCGGGGGAGAAATTGTTTTCTGACACACAGTTCGACCATTATTCACTGGTTCGACCAGCACCCCTGGTCAAACCATGGTCGAACCACATCGTTCTTTACCGTTTTGCACGCCAAATGCTTTACATGATGTTGATGCCACTCGCATACCATCCAAAGAGCATAATACTTAGCTTATAGAAAAAAGAAATGGGAAAGAGCAAAGAGATTAAGAGCCGAAATGGATAAAGCGGAGAAGGTTGAACGTGGTGAATGGGGATTCCCAAAACTAAGATACATCCTCCATTTCCTTTCAAGCTAGTCAAGAAGGGATTAGAAGAAAAGTTTAAGAAGTTTTCAGATATCATAAACAAGATAAGCTTGAGCATTCCTTTTTCTGAAGCACTCTTAGAGATTCCATATTATGCCCGCTTCCTAGAGGACATACTTTTGAAGAAGAGAAGTTTGAATAGAATTGAGACAATAAATTTGTCTAAGAAGTGCAGCTTGATCATCAGAGGAAGCTGCTAGTGAAGTTAAATGATCCGGGAAGCTTCACTATTCTATGTGAAATTTGGTAGGGGCCGGCATGACGAGCCCTATGCGATCTTGGGGCAAGCATCAATTTGATGCCCTTGTCAATATTTCAAAGGCTTGGTTTGGGGGAGTTAACTCCTACAACGGTTGCTCTACAATTGGCGGATAGGTCTATGACTTTTCCAAAATGGATGATTGAAGACGTTCTAGTAAAAGTAGAGAAACTAGTCTTTCCTGCGGACTTTCTTGTACTTGAGATGAAGGATGACAAGGATAATGTTCCCCTTATATTAGGGAGACCATTCTTTGCTACGGCTGGAGCTATGATTTATGTTCAAAAGGGTGAGCTAAGGCTGCGCATGGATAAAGAAGAGATCCTGTTTAACCTTGACAAAGCAATGAAGATGCCAATGGAGACGCAATGTCACAGCATCGATGTGGTGGAGGAGATCGTGAAAGAAGATATGGCTTTGATCCTTTCTAATGATCACTTAGAGACATGCATAGCAGAGTCTCTTACTTTTTCCACCACCGAGCTAGATGAGCTCTAAAATGACGTATGTATTGATTTTCTTGAAAACCTACTTGCTTTGGGTGATGACAGATATGAATAAAAGAGGACCAAGTTTGAAGAGGTGAAGTGGACTAGAAAATACTTACCTTTGGATAGAGAAAGCACAATCAAAGAAGAAAATGAGGAGTTGAAACTAATACTGGAGCACTTGAAATATGCCTATCTAGGCGACAGTGAAACATATCCGGTAATTGTATCTTCTTCTCAAACTGATGATCAACTCGATGAGTTATTAGATGTGCTTAGGAAGTATAAGTCTGCAATTGGTTGGTCTCTTGATGATTTGTAAGGTATTAGTCCATCATATTACATGCATAAGGTAAGATTGTTAGATGAAGCTAAGAGTAGCATTCAGAATCAGCGGAGAGTTAATCCCGCTATTAAAGAAGTGATTAGGAAGCAAATCCTAATATGGTTAGATGCAGGAATTATTTATCCAATTAGTGATAGTCCCCATGTGAGTCCATTACATGTCGTAGATAAGAAGGGGACATGACTATTGTGAAAGCCGATGATGGAGAGACTCTAGCCACTAGGATTCCTTCGGGATGGCATATATGTACTGATTATAGGAAACTGAATGAAAATACATGCAAAGACCACTTTCCCCTTCCTTTTATGGATCAAATGCTTGATCATCTTGCATGGTATGAATTTTATTATTTCCTGGATGGGTACTCGAGGTATAATCAAATCATGATTGCACCCGAGGACCAGGAAAAGACTACTTTTACTTACCCTTATGGAACTTTCATCTTTATAAAGATGGATTTTGGATTGTGTAATGCACCTGCTATATTTCAGCATTGCATGATGGCCATATTTGACGGGTTGACAGAAAAGATCATTGAGGTGTTTATAGATAATTTTTCTATGTTTGGTTCCTCCTTTGATATTTGTTTATCTAACTTGTCCACTGTTTTGAAGAGATGTCAAGAAACTAGTCTTGTCTTGAATTGGGAGAAGTGCCACATTATGGTGAGAGATGTGATTATTCTTGGCCATCATATTTCGGCCAAGGGATTGCAGGTAGATAGAGCAAATGAGGTGGCGATTGAGAAGCTTCCACCATCTACTACTGAAAAAGGAGTGTGCTCCTTCCTTGGACATGCAGGATTTTATAGGAGATTCATCAAAGACATCTCAAAATACTCCAAACCTCTCTCTCATTTACTTGAAAAGGATGTTCCTTTTATTTTTGATAAAGAATGTCTAACAGCTTTTCAGGTTTTGAAGGAAGCACTTATTACTGCACCTATCTTGATCAAACCAGATTGGACTCAATCATTTGTACTTATGTGTGATGCAAGTGATCATGCACTTGGAGTGGTGCTTGGGCTAATGAATGAGAAGAAGTTTTGTGCCATCTATTATGCGAGTAAGACTTTTGATGCCGCACAAAAGAACTACACCATCACTGAAAAAGAGTTTCTAGCTGTTGTGTATGCATTCAATATGTTTCGACAGTATTTGGTTGGCATGAAGACCATTGTGTATACAGATCATTCTGCGATCCGGTACTTAATGGAAAAGAAAAAAGCGAAGCCAAGGATTATTAGATGGGTCATTCTTCTATAAGAATTTGATATGGAGATCTGAGATAAAAAAAGGAATGGAGAATGTTTTGGCGGATCACCTATCAAGGTTGGAGACAACGGAGCATTGTGATGATTCTTTTGAATACATTAAGGAGATGTTTCCAGATGAGAAGATCATGGATGTGTTTGCTGAAGGAACGGAAAGAGCATGTAGTTGCTGCTCAGGTAATGGATCCATAGTATATGGATTATGTCAATTACATTGATGTAAGAGAAATCCCAAGAGATCTCAACCGGTATCAACTTGCTATGTTTAAGAGGGATGTTAAGACTTTCATATGGTATGATCTGTTTGTCTACAAAATCTATACGGATTCTATAGTCCGTAGGTGTGTGCCCGAGATTGAGATGGAGAGTGTTATTGACTTTTGCCATGCACAACCTAATGGGGAGCTCTTCGGAGCTCAAAAGACGGTAGCTAAGTTACTTCAATCTACTCTTTATTGGCCTACTTTGTTTAAAGACTGTGAATCCTATATAGTGACATGCGATAGACGTCAAAGGATTAGAAACATAAATAGAAGAGATGGGATGCCACTTCAGTCGAGCATTGTTGTTGAGATCTTTAATGTATGGGAATCGATTTTATGGGGCCTTTTCCCCCATCAAATGGATTTCTCTACATTCTTCTTGCTGTGGATTATGTTTCTAAGTGGGTGGAGGCCTTTCTACTCGCTTGAATGATTCAAAAATCGTGTTGTCTTTCTTGAAGAAACATATCTTTGCCCGATACAGAGTTCCTAGAGCACTTGTAAGCGATGGAGGTTCCCACTTCATCAACATGCTTCTAGAGAGAGTGCTCAAGGATTACGGTGTTAAGCATATGGTACTACACCCTATCACCCACAAGAAAATGGGCAAGCCGAGGTCTCTAACCGACAAGTGAAGCAAATTTTAAAAAAATTAGTTAGAACCAATAGGAAGGATTGGGCGATGAAGCTCGACGATGTGTTGTGGGGGTTCTGAACTGCATATAAGACAGTGCTGGATATGTCACCATATTAAATCGTCTATGGGAAGCCGTGCCACTTACCCATGGAGATCCAGCATAAAGCTTTTTGGGCATTGAGAAGCTTGAATTTATGTCTTAAGGATCAAAAGGAGTTGAGGAGGGCTCAAATCAATCATCTAGACAAGTTCATGAATCAAACTTAGAAGAATTAGGTGATCTACAAGGAAAAAATAAAGAAGTGGAATGATTCGAAGATCACTTACAAGGAATTCAAGCAAGGTCATGAGGTACTACTCTTTACTCTCGTTTGAAGCTCTTTGCAGAAATATTAAAATCAAAGTGGACAGGACCATTCATTATCCATAGAGCCTGCGGAGGGGGGAGTCAAGGATAAGGACGAAAACATCATAGCGGCAAATGGGCATCGATTGCAGCAATATATGTCGCCGAATGATGCTTGCGTTGTCTTTGAGGATACCTTGCATTGATATGGTACCGACGTGACTCTCCGACATTAAACAACAGCACCTATTGCGGGCTTTCCCTCCTGTTTTATTTCATTAGTGTGAGTAAGAAATTTTTATGCTTGACGTGCTTACTAATCGGAAATTACATCTTCTTTCAAATTTAGTTTCGACTATAGTTTCTACTAAGTTTGGAGGTGATGTACTTACCTCATCGTAGCACGAAAAGTGTGATCTTTTCTTTGTAACGTCTGTTAGGGAAGTTTATTTTTTACGGCATATTGAAACTTTAATTGATTTTGACATGTTGACTTTTTACAATTTATCTAATGTTTAGTGGTGTTTTATTTATTGAGTCGTATGTGGAGTATATACACATAATTTTAGAGTATTTTAAGTGGTTCTCTAGCTTAGTTTTGCTCTGTCTTGGTACCTAATGTTTGTTTTTGAGCTTGAAGTGTACAGGGGATGAAGAATAGTGAATTTCAAAGGAACAAGAGCTTAATTTGACCACGATTAGACCAAGGAGAGTGGTCAAATCGAGTAGCCCAAGTCAAACCGTGAACCTGAAAGTTCATTATAGGTCGATTCGACTAAATACGATGTGGTTCGACTAGTAGTGTAGGTCGAATCAGAGATCAGAGATTTTGTTACATGTCAATTCGACCACCAAGGTGTGATTCGACCAAGAGCTCGGGTCGAACCAGCCACCTGAAAGTTTGTAATAGACCAATTCGACCACGATAGTTTGATTCGACCAGCCGTTCGAGTCGAACCAAATGCTAAAAACCTTCCAGAAGCACGCTTCGACCATGACGAGGTGATTCGACCACCTGTTCGGGTCAAATTGCATAGGTAAGTCGTGAATTTAAGTATATTTTTGCCCCTGTTTCGATCATTTTGCACACCACCCGCACTCGAATTCTCTCCGAACCAAAAATTCTCTCATCCTAACTTTGATTTCACTCAATTTTGCTCTGATTAAACGATATTCCACACTTCCTACACTTGATTCGTCATGAATTTGGAGTGTTCTAATTGTAAAACTAGGGTTTTTTCGATGAATTTGGGTATTGTTCACACTTGTTCATATTAAGCCATGGCCGGATCAAAAGGTATGTTCTCTTGACCCTAGTACCCTAATATTGAAGTTCCATTACTTGATTTTGGAGTGGGTAATTTGATTGAACTCGTTTTCATGATAATCCATGGTGCAAATTGAATTATTGTTTGAAATTTCATATGAATAAGTGATGGGTCCAATTTTAATTGTTGATTTGTTATTTGACCTTGATGTTTATGTGAAATTGATGAGCAATTAGAGTGGTGAAGTGAAGCATGTTGAATTCTGAGTTGAATTGTGTTGAATTGTTGAATGCATGCTCAAGAGAGTGAAGTGGTTGTTGAAATTATTGATAATTGAGAAGTTGGAATTGCAGTGAAATTGAATTAGCATGTGATTGTTTTGGTTGATGAATTCTTGATGAAAAAGAAGCATGCTTGTTGAATTGATTATACTTGTTAAAACTTGAAGTCTTGAGTAAGGTTCCATGTATAATTGGTTTAGAACTTGGTTAGTTTGTTTCCTTTTTTCCGTTTGGAATTGAAGTATTATTTTGTAGGAAAAGAAAAGGAGGCTGAAGTTTATTCCAAGAAAAGGCAAGATAGGCCGTCTCATGAGGACAAAGTTACTAAGAAGTTGAGGCTTAAGGATAGGCTACCTAAGGATTTCAAGATTCGAATGGAAAATTGGAAGGAAATTAAGGAATGATGGGGTGATATGTCTTACAAGATAGCTCGAACGAGGTACCAGGATAATGGAGCTATGATTACAATGCGCATCCGAGATGATATTATGTGGATGTTTGACCAAGTAGGGATATGTCACATCATGGAGCTAAAGAAGACGACGTACTTCCATGTGACTGCTTAGGTTTTGTGTTCGATCACTATCAAGAAAGGTTCTACTCTGCTCCCTTATACGTGTTTGTTTCAGCTGGGAGTGAGATGAGAAGATGGACATCTGAGGACTTCAACGAGCTTTTCAAGACTCCGAGGGGGATCTCCAGGAATGATAATGGGTATTTCAAGGCGAATGACTTTTGGAGAGCCATTTCTGGAGAGAAAATGGATTTTAAGATGAAGGATGCTTGCGCTTCCTTGATTAGGAATCCCGTGATTCGATATATGGATCGAGTATTGGGCAACACTCTATTCGCTCGATCTGAAAGGAGTTGTGTATCGAGGGATGAATTGTATGTTCTACGGTGCATGTTGAATGGAGTAAGGTTCAATGTGGGGTCATACCTAATTCAGCAGCAGCATGATGAGCATGGGATGCATGGAGCGGATCCGATTCATCCAGTGATGGATGTTCTGCAGCAGTACGAGATACCACCACGACCTATTCCAACAGTACCACAGCAGTAGTATTGGGGCTATCCTGAGGAGTACTTGAGGGAGCCGTTCAGGTTGATGAAAGAGCATTTGACCAACCTAAACAACAATATGTAGGAGACGAACTGCCAGCTGGGCTTGATTACCACTAGTTATGTAGCACTTGACATGAGATATACCGCATTGCATACCAACTATGTGGAGATGGATAGGAGATTGGGAAAGATGCAGGCTGATGAGCGTGAGCTAGATAGGAAGCTGAATAATCTCCACAGGGATTTTGACCGTTGGCGCATAGAGATGAGTGATGATGATGATGAGGATGATGCTCCGGAGGAGTATGTTGCGCCAGATTTTTTTCCCTTTGTCTGTTTCATCTCATCCCCCTTCACTTTTTCTCTTTTTACAAGATGGGTATTTGTGGTATGTGTGGCATGTATATTAATATGTTGATTTGATGTTGGATGGTGATTCTGATATTTGATACTTGAAGATGGAGTGGTTGGATGTACTTGATTTGGATTGTTATGATGAGTTCTTTGTTAAGAATGTTGCATTCGTATTTGTATGTGTTGATTTTGTTGATGAGGAGCATGTATAACTTGTTAAATATGTGGAGTTCATAACAAATTGATCTTGATTATATGCTATGAGGAGTGCTTAGGATTCTATTTACCCATGTGAGAATTTGAGCCTTATGAAATTATGTTATATGCATGATAGTTTATTCTTGTAAGAATCGTTCATATGACCGTATTCTAGAACTTGGCTTGGAGTCTAGTGTGAGACTTAGGATTAATGAATTTTTAGGACATGATCTTAGGCCGTTATTGTGTATTTGAGTCACTTAGGCAAATTTACCTTCCCATATAGTATATAAATTGCGAGCTCTTTTGAACCTTTAAAAGCGTTTTCTTTAGCAATCCTTGATAAAAAGCCTTTATTCATCCTTTACTTGAGCTTTGTTGAATACCCTATTCATTAGTAGATAGTTGAGGAAAATAAAAGCTAGTTTGAATTTGAAGAAGAAAGGAAGAAAATTTGGGGCTGAGTAGCATGAGTTTGAAGGAAAGAAAAAATGGTAAAATCCTGTTAGGAGTAGTGCCTGAAACTGGTACCCCGACTGCTTAGAAGGGTAGTGCCCGAAATTGGTATGCTTGTACTAAAAAGAAAGATGATGTTGATGCCAAGAAAAAGAAGGAAAAATTGAATCACGAAGATCGTGAGAATAAGAAGGAGAGAAGAAGCTGTTTGATGAAAAGCAAAACTCCAAGGTTATTCTCTACTAGTGAATTAGTCACTTTATCTATATTTTCCTACCATTACCAAAGAGCTAACATTACAACCTAAAAATAAGTCCTTTGTGATTCTAGTAATGAAGTAATTATAAGTTGATTTTAGAGACCTTTGCCAAACTTATGGTTACGCGGAAATATGAATCAAAGTGAGTGTATATACTAACCCGTCAAAGTGTACATCTTTTACACTTAAGTGTGAGAGTAAACACTTATCTTGTGAGCTAGATGAATTAGTACTCCTAATTGTATTATAATTGAGTGATGTTTTGCATGAATGAAATATATGATGCGAGTGATACTTGTTTTAAGTTGATAGAGTTGCATGTGTAGGTATGACTTATATTTGACTAGATGGACTTGTGAAATTTACATTTACTCCCATGTTTTGATTGCGTTGCCTAGGGACGAGAAACATGAAAGTTTGGGGATTTGATGTCTGTAAATTCACATGTTTTAAGCCTTGATTTGTGGGATAATGATGTAAGATTTGATCTTAAGTCAAGATAAATCGTGTAGTATAGCGTAAAGTCATGAATCAAGTGTGTTTGAGTCCGTTTGAGAGGATTTTTGAATGAAAATGGGATAAAAGTGATCGGAACTGAAGAAAGGCTATTAAAGACACCGGTTCAATCACGTAGGGGCATGGTTCGACCAAGTAGAGAGCAGTTCGACCAGCATCTCTAGTCGAACCAGGTCTCTGAAGATTGGCAGAAGTGTGGTTCGACCACGACAGTGTAGTTCGACCAAGCAATTTGGTCGAACTGTGGTCGAACCAGAAGCTTAAAGAGAAGCAGTCGCAGTTCGACCAGAATTCGAGGGGGCCATTCGGGTCGAATCCCAGACCTGCCAGTGTGTTATAGGTCGATTTGACCTGTGGTTCGACCAGCTGTGATCAGTTCGACCAAGGCCTTTGGTCGAACTGATGCGCTGGACACGTCCAGATCCATATTTTTATACCTTCAATGCGAGTTTTCACTCAAAAAGCCCATCATAGGTCCACAAGGAGAGCTCACAAGTATAAAAGGAAGACCCTACGCAAGGGAAAAGGGAGCCATTCACCACCTTCATTCTACACAACATCCAAAACCACCTACCACCATCCACGGAGTTGAGGAGAGAGATTCGTCTGTCAAATCAGGTGAGAACTACTGAAGATTGAAGACGGAGAGAGATGCGACGGCATCTGCATCTAGGATTTACTTTTCATCTTAATTTATCTTGTAATTTTCAAGACTATGGGTAAGATCTATCCAACCACCATGATTGTTCTTCGATCAATCATGGGCTAGAACCTCTTCAGTAGTTCTAGGGTTATGAAGGTTTTATAAGTTAGTTGAACTTTCGTGTGTATACTCTGTACAACACTACTTGTGGTTTATTTTATATAAGATTATACATTTTAAATTCATACTCAGAGTTGTTTTGTGCATCATTAATTGTTATGTAGAGTCTGAATACATATCTTGATTATTGATTGAATGCATTCACTGCTGAGCAGGATTCCATGTTATGATTTTAAGTGAAGGGATTTCAAAGTCTCATTAGAACTATCTTATATAAATACTTGTTAATTGAATCATATTCGGGTTAATAAGTAGGATAAATAGTATAACTTCATAGTACCTATAAAGGAAGATCATATCGGGTTAGAGTACTTAGTGCACGGGAAATAATTGATACTGATAATACCTAGAAACGGGGTGAATTATATCTCTTGCTCCACGGATTTTCACACGTGTCACACGCTTATTTACTTGTGTCTATAGAGTAGATTTGATTGGTTTAGTGATGCTTCCATATTCCACGAGGTAGAGTCGGACATTGATAATTGGAAGGAAAATTAATAAGTAAAACTGGATGACCCGAAGAGCTACCTATCTTCTCACCTATTCACTTTCATTCAATCTCTACTGCTTATTTATTTTAATTGTTCTTTTAATTATTAAGTTATTAGTTACTTAACCTCACAACTATTTTGCCATAATAGTCTAAGTAAGTTAGAATATAATTAAATTAATAATAATACGTCCTTTGGGTTCAATAATCACTTGGTCTCTTATCAAAGCTACAATAGCATCCTTCATACTTGGGGATTAATATTGTTTGTTGAGAAAATACACATCAGCTACCAGTTGCAGCAAACGGAGAGATCGTGTCTCCGCTCGACCATCACTCGACCAAGCCACTTTGTCGAGATGAGGTCGAGTGGCATTTTGAGACTAAAAAAGTCACGATCAGAGTACAAACACCCCGCTCGACCAAGACAATATTGCTCAACCAAACTTGTCTGGTCGAGCTGAGGTTGAACGACCGTCTGTACACTTGAACAGTCAAAATCAGATTACAGATACCTAGCTTGACCATTACCAGGCCGCTCGACCAAATATTTTTGGTAGAGTGGAGGTCGAGCAAGGTGTTCCAAAGCTGATTTTCATACAGAATTCTACACCTGCAGTTCAGAACACTTCAGTTCCATCACACGAGCATAATACTGAGGAGATAGTATAGAAGAAGTGGGAAAGAGCCAAGAGATTGAGAGCCGAGAAAGACAAAGCGGAGAAGTTTGAACGTGATAAATGGGGAATTTTAAAGAAAAAGATGCCTCCTCCGTTTCCTTTCAGGCTAGTAAAGAATAGATTGGAAGAAAAGTTCAAGAGGTTTTCGGAAATCACGAACAAAATAAGCTTGAACATTCCTTTCTCTGAAGCAACCATGGAGATGACATACTATGCTCGATTTTTTAAGGATATCATATTGAAAAAGAGGAGCTTGAACAGAGTCTTTCGAAACTGTAAATCTATCCGAGAACTGCAGCTCGATCATTTAGAGGAAGCTTCCAGCAAAGTTGAAAGATCCGAGAAGCTTCACTATTCTATGTGAAATTGAAAAAGGTCCGCCATGAAAAGCTTTGTGCGATCTTGGTGCAAGCATTAACTTGATGTCCTTATCTATATTTAAGAAGCTAAGTTTGGGGGAGCTTGCTCTCACAATGGTGGCGTTACAATTGGCGGATAGGTCTATGAGTTTTCCGAAAGGAATGTTAGAAGATGTACTTGTGAAAGTAGAGAAGCTTGTCTTTCCGGTGGACTTTCTTGTGCTAAAGATGGAAAATGACAAGGATAATGTCCCTCTTATCTTAGGGAGGCCATTTCTTGCCAAAGCTGGAGCTATGATAGATGTTAAAAAGGGGGAGCTTAGATTTTGCATGGATAATGAAGAGGTACTGTTCAACTTCGACAAAGCAATGAAGATGCCTATGGAGACAAAATATTACAACATTGATGTGGTAGAGGAGAACGTGAAGGAAGACATGTCCTTGATTCTCTCAAAGGATCCTTTGGAGACATGCTTGGCATAATCTCTTACTTTTCCTACTACGGAGCTAGATGAGCTCTCCAATGAGGCATGTATTGAATTTCTTGAAAACTTACTTGCTTTGGGTGATGATAGGTATGAACCAAAAAGAGTCAAGTTGGAAGAGGTGAAGTGGACTAGGCAGTACCTACCTTTGGATAGAGAGAGCTTACCAAAAGAAGAAAACAAGAAGGAGTTGAAATCGCTACCAGAGCACTTGAAGTATGCCTATTTGGGCGACAATAAAACTAATCAGGTAATTGTATATTCTTCTCTTACTAATGAACATCTTGAAGATCTGTTGGATGTGCTTAGAAATTATAAGTCTGCTATTGGATGGTCTCTTGATGATTTGAAAGGAATTAGTCCATTGTATTGCATGCATAAGATAAGGTTATTAGATAAAGCGAAGGGATATATTTAGAATCAACGGAGGGTTAACCCCACGATTCAAGAAGTGATTAGGAAGCAAATCTTAACGTGGCTAGATGCAAGAATAATTTATCCCATTATTGATAGTTCCCACGTGAGTCCGTTGCATGTTGTAGCTAAAAAGGGGGGCATGACTATAGTTAAAGCAGATGATGGGAAAACTTTGGCCACTAGGATTCCTACAGGATGGAGTGTGTGTACGGATTATAGGAAATTGAATGAAAATACATGCAAAGACCATATCCCTCTCCCTTTCATGGATCAAATGTTGGATCATCCAGCAGGTGATGAGAGTGAAAATAAGAGTGTTTTAGTGTCCAATTTAACACTTTTTTTATGAGAATTATTGTCATATATTAGCACAAGTGTATTATATTCAATTTATTTGAGAAAAAGGTACACTTGAGGTGTTTTATTGTGTTTTAGGTGGAAAAAGAATCAAAAGTGACAAGTTGGAGAAAATGTGCAATTTGTGCAGGAATGTTGAAAAATATACGTACAACTTGTGTAATTTTTATGTGTTTATGTGGAGCTCTAAACTGAAATTATAATAATGTTTGTAAAGCCACAGAAGAGAGAGGATCATTTTGGTATAAGGAACACCCCAATCGGAGTCCAAACGACAAAGTTATGATCAAAATGGTAACGTCGCACAAGCTGTGCCGAATAGAATGGTTGTGCCACTTTGCATGACTTGTTACAAATTCAATTGTTAAAGTTTTTATGAGTTATTTATATGGATAGAAAAACAAGGAAGAGAGGATCTCTTGAGCGCAAGAATAACTCAGATCGGAGCTTGGATGTGGAAATTATACGTGAAACGATGAGACTGCGCATGCAGTTTCAGCTTACAGACATGCAGTCGACCAAGGAGATATGTTCGACCTCCTATTCGACCAGAACTACTTTGGTCGAATTGGAACATGCAGATCTATTTTCTACAGATTTTTACCCCCTGTGCGTGTATTTTTTGTATTTTCCAAGAAAAAACCCATCTAAGGTCCATAAGGAGAGCTTACAAGTATAAAGGGGAGGTAGATCACATCATTATTCATGTGACATTAGAGAGGAAAGGCAACACAGTCATTCTACACCCCACAAGGGGGGAACACCTCTAACCATCATCCACATCCTTTCCTCCATCCATCCATCACTTTGAAGATTTATCTGTGGAATCAAGAGGAGGATTCAAGACTGAGAAGGACGAGTCGACGCCCACATATAGGGTTGTATTTGTTTCCTAATTTGTCTTGTATTTTTGAACATATGGGTAAGATTTATCCAACCCCCATGATTGTTCTTCGTAACATCATGAGCTAGAACTATTTTGGTAGACCTAGGGTTTATGAAGGTTTTACAAGGTAATTGAACTTTCGTGTGTATACTCCATACAACACTACTTGTGGATTTATTTTATATAGGACTATGCATTTTTAATTCATACTCAGAGTCATTTTGTGCATCATTAACTGTTATGTAGAGTCTGAATAGATATCTTGGTTATTGATTGAGTGCGTTCACTGCTGAGCAGGATTCCATGTTATGATTTTAAGTGAGGGGACTCCGAAACTTCATTAGAACTATCTTATATAAATACTTACTAATTGAATTGAATTCGGGTTATTAAGTAGGATAAAGAGGGTAATTTTATACTACCTATAAAGGGAGATCATATCGGGTTAATGTACCAATCCTAGAGGGACATAATCGATACTGATAGTACCTAGAAAGGGGGGTGAAATTATATGTCTTACTCCAAGGTTATTCACACGTGTTACACGCATATTTACTTATGTCTATAGAGTAGATTTGCATGGTTTAGTGATGCGTCCATATTCCAAAATGCAGAGTCGGACATTGATACACAAAAAGGGAGATTAATGAGTGAAACCGGATTATCCTAGAGCTACCTATTCTTCTACTTGATCCACTTTCGTAGTGTAACTTTATTTTATTTGTTATTTAATTTTAGTATTTTAGCTGATAATTAATTCTACAACTCTTATTGCGTTTCGTCTTAATTAATTTAGTAAATAATTAAATTGATAATATGTCGTCCTTTGGGTTCGATATTTAACTTGATCGCTTGCTTAAGCTGCAATTGATATCCTTAATACTAGAGGATTAATTTTGCGTGCAAAGAAAATGCGCATCAAGTTCTTGGCGCCGTTGACGGGGACGACTGTTATTATTGATTTTATTATTTCTAGTTGATTAAGACTTTAATATGTGATTATTTAATTCCATCTAACCTTAAATTTTTTCGAGGTACACTACAACATAAGTCTCATTATATAACACCTAAAAATATTACTTAACAATGAAAAAATATTATTATAGGTCTTAAGAAACATTTTTTCCGATGTCGTTGTTGTCCCTGTTATCTAAAGTCCAACGTTACACTTTTTTATCTTATGATAACACCTCATATTAATTTTAACACTTTATTGTAACACTTTAAAAAATGTTACATATAAGCTTATATAAAATTTAATTTCCTAATGCAGCATTATTTTGTTAACACTTTTAAATTTAAATAACATTATTTACATTATTTTTGTAACACTTTTAAATATAATATAACATTATTTACACTATTTTGATAACACTTTAATTATAAAGTAACATTGATTACATGATTTTAATAACACTTTTAAATATAATATAACATTAATTACATATTAATTGTATCACTTTAAAGAAACACTTGTAACACTTTTGTAAAACCATTGTGTAACACTTGTGTTAGCATTTTATATTTGTATGCAATATTTATTATTAATTATTATTATTTTATTTTATTAGTATATTTATATTTATTATATAATAATAAACTATAATAATAATTGTATTATTATTATTATTATCATTATTATTATCATCATCATCTTGTAAATGATAAAATATATTTAGAACTTACTTTACAATGTATAATACATCAAAGACACAACAGTGTTTTGTCAAAAACTAGCTCCATGGTATAACTAAGACCAACTTCTATCTAAAACAAGACACCAATCAAAATGATTAAATCATCTATCTAATAGGTTGTTTAATTACAATAAAAAAGAAACATAAAACTAGATGATTGTAGCTTCAAATCTTGCTTGAGAAAACAAGCCACCAGCAAATTGCATCAGTTGATTCAGCAGCAGATCAAGCATATTTAACCCTGCAAAAATGCAGCAAAACGATACACATCATCAAAACAAACCTACAACTAATTTGCAACACATTTATTTAACCATTTCTATCAAATCATACCATGAAAATGACATCAAACTAACATGCTAAATTTTTTTATGAAATCTCCAACCTTGTATACATAAACCGCTCAAAATAAACCACTCTCTCTCACTCTATAAATATTAACATCTAAAAAAAAATTATTTGCTCAATTACGAAGCTGTACAACAATAATTTATTCAAATGATATAAACAAAGAAAGTGGGCATAACTTCTATTTAACAATAATTAGTGAAAAAAAAAAGATAATTTACAACTTGTTTAGAAGTCTCCTATACTTAAGCCTTTGGCGACTACCACCAACAGCCCCACATGTAACTAAATTATATCGTAACTTTGAGAGTTCAAAGCCTCCAGCTAAACAAATATATTGAGCATACCATTTGATACAAACTCAACACCCCATAATCAACATATAATTATACTTCTCTTCATAAAAAATTTTTAAAAAAAACTTAAAATAAAATCCTATTTATTCCAATAAAGCATTTACCACAAGTTTCTTAGATAAATCATATTTAGGGAACAACTGTGGGATTAATTTTCCATCTATTATTTTGTTCTTTATATAATAACTTCTATAACTTTAGAAATATGACAACGATTGAATTGGTTCCAGTAACCAAAAGTGAAACCAAACACATACTTCATCATGGTATTTCTCTTTGACATCCCACAAGCATATTTTTAAAGTAGGGACATCAATTAACGTATAGCAACCACCAATCGGCACCTATGCACAATACAAGTGTCAAAACTAAAGAAAAAGTAGGGAACATAGGAGCGTTTAACTATAACTACATCACTGTTCTGATATTTAAAATTAAAAAATATCAAGTTGAATCAGAACAACACATTATTTTTCAATCACATAGTTATAAAGGTGACAGACAATCAAGAGTAAACTTGAACCATTTGTTGTACCACATACGAAAACAATGAACATCATTCTAAAGGGGGGTAAATACAAAGACTAAATATACAGATATGGTGAAAATGAAAAACTACTAGAGCTATTTTCTTACAGCTAGTTTAGCTCTTCTACTTGTAAGAGGAACAAGGCGAGTACCAACCCCTCCACCCAATATTATTGAAGCAATTGTTGCTAGATTTGCTTTTGAATTGATGTTCTTCGTAAAAACAATGAAGATTCAAGTGCCTGTAAATTATTATTTCAATCAATGTTCATTTGGGGAGAAAGAAAAAGGAAAAGAAAAGTACTTATGCCCAAGATCATCAAACTTGCCGCCATTTCTTTGTTTATATCATGCATACGAACAAAGAATGCAACTCCAGCTGCTCAGAAAGAAGGTACCATTGAAATTGCAAGCTTAAATCAAAGTACAAGTTTGAATAATGATCTATTTCTAAAACATGCAATACTTTGAATGTTGGTTTATAATGCACTGGTCCCACTAATTTTGTGAAATAACATGCCAACGTCATAGATGTAAAAAATAAAACAAAAATAAGCTTTATTTTTAGCAAGAAAATCCATGCAGTAAAAGAAATTAATATGAGTGATGTGGCATTAGGCATGAATTGGAAGCTTCCTCAGAGAAATTAATATTGCTAGCTAGAATCCCCTAGAGGTTAGAAAATACATATATAAAATCTATGTTCTGCCACTTGAAGCAGAATTACAAGTTGTAACAAAATTAGGCACAATAATGTAGTGTTGTACCTGAAAATGAATATTAATAATCTTCACACACATGCTAATAATAGGTCATCCTATTAAGAATAATTGGATTGAGTGAAATTAATACATTAGGAAAGAGGCTTATAATGCCTTATAATTCTATGGCTTCTAGAAGAGAATAGTAGTGTAGAGTTAGGTCCAACAGTTAACAACACTCCTAAGGAAAGAAGGATCTAAAAGGAATACAAAAAAAAAAAAGGAAACAATATAGTATAATATGGTGAAGCAGTCTTGTAAAAAGAGAGTAATAAGGCAAAGAATTAATATGGTGAAGTAGTCATGTAAAAAGAGAGCAATAAGGCAAAGAATATTTGAGCCACACAACATCAAAATCACCAATGATGTTGGCAACTTGACATAAGATGGAAAATTAAAATATAGTAATCGAAAACTCATTATATATAACAACTAGCCATTTTCCTCCCACTCTTTCATTGTACGGTATGACTAGTGAAAATTTTCTAATTGAAGTCACAACCTAGATGCAATACTTCTATACTCAACCACTACACATGGGTCCCACATTCAATACTAATATAACTACCCACTACACATTAAAATATTATTTCTCTCACCTTATTACACTTTAAAATATTATACTCCTTAATCCACGTGCAAAAAGCAAACAGATACTTATTGGCGGGACGGAGGGAAAAGAGTGTTAATTGGATGTATAATGTTGTTCAATTTTGTGACTCTATTCTAAAAAATATTTATGTTGATCAATCTTGGGTAGTGCTTAGAAACCATATGAATTGAGGTGTTTTGGGGTTGAAAATTTCACAAAAATCAAGTGTTTGGGCATGACACCAAGCAAATGTGGATTGTGTCGAAAGAAGCTTCAAATCAGATTGTGTTCTTCTAGAAGTCAATATTATCAGAGATTATTTTACTATTGTGTTGAGCATACGTTTGATTCTTGGTGTAATCCGATCAATGGAAAAGAGTTCGATAGAGAAGAGTGTTCTAATGGTGAGAGTTATGATGTCAACAAAGTTTGCCCCAACGAAGAGAAAGTGATGAAGAATCTTAAGCAAATCAAGAAGTCGTTGCATGAGCTATTGAGTCTGATTCTAATCACTTTAATTATTGTAATAGTTATTGTGTTTGTGTCAATCATAAGTCTATTTTAAGTGTAATAGTACTCTGTAATAATGTTAATGAATTGTGAAGTTGAACATTTTGAGTTGTGATGAACTTAATGTTAAAGCTGAAATTTGAAGTTATTGTTGATTTAATTAGGAATGACAGTACTGATGTTCTCACAGTTGCCTAATTCTAAAAGGGAGAAACGATTCTAGGAATGTTCTTGATGCACTTTTCTATTATTGTGCAATGAAATGAACTACTTGTTATTGTAAAGATATTAAAAAATAAACTAACGTAAAACTACAACATCACATAAGTTGTAATAAGCAATATCCTTTACACTTTAATAAACCTGCTAGCCAGAAATGAAACTTCCTAGACCAAAAATGAGATCCATTATATTAATAAACCTACACTCTTTAATTTAATAAATCCGCAGCACTTAATGAAAATTCCATAATCCGCTAGTAAGAAATGAGTTTCATATCAATAATAACTTGGACAATCAATACTCCCAAGACAAAAATTATATTGAGTGTAAAAGCATAAACCATCACTCAAGTAAGCCAATTTGAATCTCTATTCAAACAAAACCAAAAAAACATATTAGTTAAGTGGTGGCACACCACATGTTTCCACATGATCACTTATCAACCAGTGCATACGACGACATAGTTTTATGATCGTGACATAACATTAAGTAAAAATATGATCATGTTCCTATTACAATTCCAATAATTTAAGTTGAGCCTCTACTTCCTACTATCACTGAATCCACTAGTCTATGAAAGATCGATATACTTGCTTCTACCATCCACAAATATTCTCTTATGTGTTGTATCTTCATGGCGTTGTATTATTAACTGTGGCAACATTGATCCATGCGAGAAGGGTGGAGGACATCTGATATTAGAGCCATGGTGAAGTGGTTGCAGAGTATGGGTGATATGTTGTAAGGGTGCTAGAACTTGAGAACCAATTTAATGCATTAATCGCCAAGGAGTTGGTCCAACAACAACTGGGAAAATAGGCATGCCCAACGTAGTTGCAGTGTGGACTTTGCTTAAAAGTTCTTCCTAATCCTTAGGGTCCTTTTCATCTACTAAACACCTAGTTGGTAGTCTGAAAACAGGAGCGGGTTTATCAACCTGTAAATCACAAAATCTAAACAAGTTCCAACTCATTCTAATATATTAAAATAGAAATTATTTTTTTGCTTATAAACACTTACCCTTTTACCCTTTGCATTTAATCTATTAACTGGTTTTCTTACAGAGTGATTCCTTACTCTTTTTAAAAACCCCAGATGAATACATCACAAAACTTCATAATTAAACTTATACTCTACACATTAAAACCTAAATCATCCGAATAGATTGTATGTTAGCAACTAGTTCGTAACATTAACAAGTTCCTCTTTTCAACCCTAAATTTATTACTTAAAATTAGGCATCCTTATCGTGAACCCAGATTTATTTAGCTATTTTTCTTCATTTCTCGTTGCAAACTCTACTCAGCAAATAATTCCTCCGCATTACTCTTTGATTATTTTCTCTAACTTCTCAAATCAAAACTAGTTTCTTCTCAATTTGGGTTGAATCCCTTTCATTAAATGATTTAGTACTTAAGTGGCATTAGGAGTCCAAATGGTTTATTCATTAGTGAAAGAAAATTAATGAAAAATCCATGTAATCAAAATCCCACCTCTGAGCTAAAATTTCTAAAATTTTGACCACGTACAACTCACGCATGATTTTCAGATGAGTCCTTTAAATTTTCTGCAAAAAAATGACTGAACTTGGACAAAAGGAACTAAAATCGAACAACAAAGGACCAAAAGTGAGAAATACAATAAAAAAATGACTGAAGTTGATATATGCGATACTTACATGATCAATTTTGATATTTTCTTCCACTTTTCTAGAGTGAGAAGTTTGGAAGACCAAGCAGTGACTGATGATGATCGGATCTTATGGCCTACGTAATCTGTTCGGGTTCCATGCAAATCTAACGCAGCGAAACGAATAGAAAGTATTACCTTTCACCGAAGACTACTTATGTAGGACATAAGAACTGTAGAAATGACCTCGCGCTCTTCTCCTATATTCCTATGCCTCGTCTAGACGTCGTGTGACCGACGATCCTCCAGGTGATCTCAGTCTGCAGTCTCTCTCTCTCTCTCTCTCGCAATTTTAGGCGTGTATAAGTCTGATCTGAGACTACTGAGATTGCTTATTTATAGGCTATAATAGGGACCAGGAGGAGCAATTACGGTTGGGCCTCCCATTGGGCCTAGGCATCATTTAGTCCTAAACTTATACTTTAAGCCCAAATAATAATTCAATCCACTAAAGAATTGTCATTGCACTACCACCCTAATCCCAAATTACGTCATGGACTCATTCTTATTATTAGCTCGTTTAACTCCCCGTGTTTAAGATATACAATGCCCATTAATTAAATAAGTTACTGACAACTCGATTAATAATCTCTAATTCAAGAGTAGTACCACTCAACCTTATTATCATACCGGAACAATCCACCTGCAGGGTTTACATGTTAATCCTTATGAGCTCCTCAAGAGGACATCATCAGCCTAAATTATTAAGATACGAATTCTTTCAATAATCAATAGTTTACCATACAGACTGTACTATCTCCCAACTCACTGAGCATATTGATTTAATAAATAAATCTCACCCTTAGGTGAATCAAAAAATAAATATTGAATTACGTATCGAGGTTATTGTATAGAAATTAAGAGTATAAACATCCATAATAACTTAGGTCTTGTTCTTTACAATGTCAGTATAAATCGAACAACCTCAAATGGTCCTACTCAATATACACAAAATACACTAGTGTAATTTTATAGTTAAGACAGACAAATAGAAAATCACACTACAGTCATTCCGATAGTTTGTCTCAATCTATCTCGATTATGAGCATCTGTTTATACTTTATACGAAACTAATAATATGATCTTTCGTGCGACGCCGCACACCCTATTATCTATATTATACAGTAAATGGACAATTGCATCGACATATAAACAGAATATAAGATGCAACCATTTGATCAATTATTCTTATTTTAAAATATTCTTAAAATATTGTTCATACTGAAGCTACGCTTTTGATATACAATCTAACAGTGATCATACTTGAAATTTTATGCAAGAGTGGATCAAATTCATTATCTTTAAGTCGATGTCTACTAAGAGAAATCCCTAAGTAGTGAACTAGTATAGACGCCTTCTGAAAATGAAGAATGCTCAAGATGTTGTCTGCAATAACGGGAGAGATGCCTACCATAAATATGTTGAATATACCAGCATGTACGGCTAATCCTGAGGAGAGTTCAAAGGCTTTCAAACTTACAGCAATAGTTTTAGCCGTACTAGTATATCCATGTCAAATCGCTAATAAATCGTTTGAAAAAGCAAGATGGGTGATTTTGAGACGTTCACACTAGAGTGATAATTGTACATTCCTATATTGATTTCCCATTTGATGATGAAACTAAATAATCCATGGATATGAAGAAAATATATGAGGAATAAAAATGGATCACCTTGTCGAAGGCCTCTTTTGCCTTGGAAAAATCCTGTCGGACTCCCATTAATGAGAAAGAATAATAAGGAGTTGATACACATTGCATTACCCAACTGACAAATTGATCAAGAAAACCTAGTGTCTACAAGGGTTTATGTAGAAAGCCCCAGCACACGGTGTCATAAGCCTTATAGGTAGTTAATATTTAAACAAATCAAGCATCCTAAAATAAGCATTTTCCTTAAACGTTGTCATTCCGAATTAGAAGTAAAATTTGATGTTATATAAAAAATAAATGTACATATTATACGATTTTAATTAATAAATATAAAATACGTTATATTAACAAAAAGAAAAATTACATTTATATATTATACATAAATAATTAGTATTTTATTTATATCGATAAAAAAAGTATTTTATTTATAAAATACTTAAATTAATATAAATAAATAAATATATTATAATTAACGTAAAAAAATTAAATTTAAAAGATAAATGATTGTATATTGTAATATAATTCTTTCCATGCAAAGCACGGATGGATAAAATCTACTCAAATAAATACTACTCCCTCCGTCCCGAGCAAAGGTCTCCATTTACTTTTTGTATGTGAATTAAGGAATATTATTATTTTATGTGTAGTGAGTAGTTGTATTAGTAGTGAATGATGTAGGGCTGTTTCACTAAAAGGGAAAAATGATAACCTTTGGGTGGGATGGGAGTACGTCACTCCCATTTCTATTTTTTGAGGATTTACTAACCAAAATGAGGAAAGCACTAGTGGCGAAAAGGGTGGCCCAAGTGCCCCATTGATCTTGTGGAGAAAGGATATGTTTGTTTTTTGTACGTGGATTAAGGAGTATTATTATTATATGTAAATTAGATAGTTATATTAGAGGGACGTGGTGTACCATATTATGTACTTTTTTGACTAAATAAGGGAAATGAATACATATTATGTACTTTTTTTTGACTAAATAAGGGAAATGAATATCTAAAAAATGAAATTCAACTGTGCCCTAGCAAATACACTTTTTGCTGAGTTCTTCAAAGTGTTGTCAAGGGATTTGTTTTGAGATGAAGATATTGAGAGTGAGGGATACTGAAATGATGGGGTTAGGTGTGGTGGTGGGGCAGGAGAGGTAGCAGCTATGATGGCGGCGGTGGACATGGTGAACGGGATGTGAGAAAACAAGCTTGAAAGATTTACAAATCAATCTGGCATATTTCTTCGTTCTTCTTCCAATTTACAAATCTAAATCTAAGCAAATCTTTTTGTCTAATTCCATTTTTATGTGAAAAATTCCCCAAATTTATTATTTATGCGTTCAGCACTGCTTCGTCGTATCGAAACATTATTTCCACCGTGACTGAAGAAGTGATAGAATCTAGAAATGGGGTCAAGAAATTGTGATTCAATATTTTAGCGGCGGAGCGACCACTGCCGCTGCACCAACAACCATGAAGTATGAAATGTGCAGCGATAGAAAAGGCGAGAGCAGGGGTTTTTAGGGGATTTCCCATGGTAGAATATCAATGGCTGCAGCACCACAACGAATTTGGTTTCGGCAGCTCGTTAAACTGGAATAGGATCGGACCCTCCAGTTGGAAAGGACTCCTGAATAACCCTCTCAAGTAGAACAATCCATCCTTAACATGGTGTAATTGTGGGGAGTGATTTGTGGAAGAGATGAACATCATTTTAATTTAGAAAAAAAAGTTTGATCTCATGAAGTACTGTTAATCTTAATTTAATGAGTGGACTTTGTCTGGAGTAAAAAATGACTGAATCATTTCTTTTCTTTGTTGGGTTTATCCGCCCAGGGAGCCGGGCCCACTCAATCCACTAGCATGATATTGTCCGCTTTGGGCCGCCCACTGGCCCGCACGGTTTTACCACTCTGAGCGTCACGCTCAAAAGGCCTCATGCTAGGGAGAGTCCATCCCTTATTCTTAAACCCTCCGCCTTCCCCATGTCTAACCGATGTGGGACTTTGGTTGACACCCAACCAATTATCCCTCTCTTGTGTGAATCTAGCAGGAAACAATCCTAATAATATAATGCACGATAAAACAAGCAATCAACAATGCACAACACAAGCAATTTAACGTGGAAAACCTCCTCAATGTGAGAAGGTAAAAAACCACGGGATCGAAGCCCACCAAACACTTCACTATGAGACAAAAAATCCAAGAGTTACAATCTGCCACCACAGATGAACTACCACAAACGTATCAAGACAATCAATACTTGATAACAAACAACGAGATTAGAAAGACCTCACCAAACTACGCAAACTGACGTTCTGAGTTCGCAACTGTAGAACTCTTAGAATCCGATCTTCACCGTCCAGAATCAATCTCTGTGAGTTCTGAACGTGCTGTCCAAATTACAGCTCGATCCAACGGTTAGTTTGTGAGAAACAGCTCTTTCTCCTCGACTGCGCAGAATAAAATCGCCCAGAAAATCGGCTTCTGTTTTCGACAAATTCCCGTCAACCCAAAGCTCTAAACACGATCTCCACCGTTCAGAATGTACCTCCACAAGTTGCGAACATGCTGACCAAAATTGAGCTCGATCAAACGGTTGAAACTTCGGTTATTGCCTCTGCAATATCACTGCGCTGGATTTTCTCTCAAAAACGTGAATTGTGTTTTTGCCCTCTTTTTCTTCTCTCTTCCGTCAATGACTTACGGGACAAGATAAAACCAAGTATCGGGCCTACTTGGACTAACCTAACATTGTTAGCTATTGGGCTCTTCACATATTTGGAAACCCAACCCAACCCAACAAATCTCCCCCTTTCCGATTATGTGGAGAGACTAGTCATTCCGGCTATCACACGACATACCTTGAGCTTTTCTCTAGGCAATGCCTTCGTCATCATGTCAGCACCATTATCATCTGTATGAATCTTTTCAAGCTCAAGCAACTTATCATTGATGACATCCCTCATCCAATGATATCTCACATGAATATGCTTCGATCTTGAATGAAATGCAGCATTCTTGCTGAGATGGATAGCACTCTGACTATCACAAAATACTACATACCTCTGTTGCTTCAATCCAATCTCCTCCATAAACCTTTTGAACCATAACACCTCTTTACATGCTTCCGTTGCAGCAATGTACTCTGATTCTGTTGTGGAGTGTGCAACACACTTTTGCAATCTTGATTGCCATGACACAGCGCCACCTGCGAATGTCACTAGGTAAGCAGAAATCGATTTTCTGGTGTCCACATCAGATCCCATATCTGAATCGGTATAGCCAACTAACTCGGGCTTCCCACCTCCAAAGGTGAGTCTCAAACTAGACGTACCTCGTAGATACCTCATTATCCACTTCACAGCATTCCAATGCTCCTTTCCCGGATTAGACAAATAACGGCTAACAACACCAACTGCATGAGCTATGTCAGGCCTCGTACACACCATTGCATACATCAAGCTTCCCACAGCTGAAGCATATGGGACTCTTCTCATTGCTTCCTTCTCTTCATCGGTTGAAGGACTATGATGAGCACCAAGCTTAAAATGAGTGGCAATAGGAGAACTAACCACTTTAGCTTTGCTCATATTGAATTTCTCAAGCACTTTCTCAATATACTTCTCCTGTGACAAGTGCAGCTTCTTGTTTGCTCTATCTCGGGTGATGTTGATACCAAGGATTTTCTTTGCTGGCCCCAAATCCTTCATGGCAAAGGATCTGCTCAACTGTTTCTTCAACCTGTCAATTCTTGAAACATTCCTGCCAACAATTAATATATCATCAACATACAGCAATAATATAATGAAATCATCATCCGAGAACTTCTGAACAAACACACAATGATCAGAAATAGTCTTCTGGTAGCCTTGCTCCCCCATAACTGACTCAAATTTCTGATACCACAATCTAGGTGCTTGCTTCAAACCGTAGAGACTTTTCTTCAGTTTGCATACATGGTCTTCTTTTCCCTTCACCTTGAAATCTTCAGGTTGCACCATGTAAATCTCTTTATCTAGCTCACCATGAAGAAAAGCAGTTTTGACATCCATCTGCTCAATCTCCAAGTCAAGACTAGCAGCCAAACCAAGCACAAAACAGATAGAAGACATTTTGACAACCGGAGAGAAAATTTCTTCAAAATCAACTCCCTCTTTCTGACTGAAACCTTTAACAACCAATCTAACTTTGAATCGAGGCTTTGAGGTGTGCTCATCTTGTTTTATCCTGTACACCCACTTGTTCTTCAAAGCATGCTTCCCCTTTGGTAGTTTCACCAGATCAAATGTGTCATTTTCATGCAAGGACTTCATCTCATCTTGCATTCCTTCCAACCATTCATTCCTGTGTTCTCCACGAACTGCTTCTCCATAGCATTCAGGCTCTCCCCCGTCGGTCAAGAGCACATACTGATCAGGAGGATACATCCTAGAAGGTACATGAGCTCTACTACTTCTTCTAGGTGGTTCTTGAACTTCCTGTTCTGGAACATCAGGTGGTTGCGGCTGATCGATATCCTCTTCTCATGCAAAGGATGATCGACATGCTCGTCATTACCAAAATCAGGCTGATCCTGATTCTCCTCTTCAGCTTCTACTTGACCTTGACCGTGAGGAACAATTTTCAAGTCAATCAAGTCATCACCAGGTGTAGAAACTGAGCTATCCGTCTTCTCAATGTCTCTTATGGTTTGATCCTCAACAAACACAACATCCCGACTTCTGACAAGCTTCTTCTCCACGGGATCATAAAGTCTGTAACCAAACTCATCTTGGCCATAACCAAGAAACACACACTGTCGAGTCTTCATATCCAACTTAGACCTCTCATCTTTGGGAATATGCACAAATGCCTTACATCCAAAGACCCGTAAATGATTATAGGAAACATCTTTTCCTGACCAGACTCTATCTGGAACATCAAAGTCTAAAGGAACACACGGAGTAAGATTTAAAACATGTACAACAGTACTCAGAGCCTCACCCCAAAATGATGAAGACAATCCTGCTTCTGATAGCAGACATCTTACTCTCTCGACCAATGTTCTGTTCATCCTTTCTGCAAGACCATTCAACTGAGGAGTCTTTGGAGGAGTCTTTTGATGTCGGATACCTTGCTCTATGCAATACTCATCAAAAGGACCAATGTATTCTCCTCCATTATCCGATCTGATGCATTTCAACTTCTTCCCAGTCTGTCTCTCAACTAAGGCATGAAACTGCTTGAATGCATCGAGCACCTGATCTTTCGTCTTCAATGTGTAGATCCAGGTCTTTCTTGAGTGATCATCTATAAAAGTAACAAAATATAAAGCACCACCAAGAGTTCTTATTTTCATAGGACCACAAACATCAGAATAAATTAAATCGAGTATACCTGATGCTCTGGTAGGAGTTGAGGTCTTGAAAGCAACTCGAGTTTGCTTTCCCGCCAAACAGTGAGAGCACTTCCTTAAAGATGCATTCTTCAAGTCTGGAATGAGATTTCTCTTCTCTAAAATCTTCAATCCCTTTTCACTGATATGACTGAGTCTGCTGTGCCACAACTCAACTATCCCCTCATTCTTAACTGCATTAATAGAGCCATCAAGTAGCTTTGCTTGCATCAAATACAATGAGGAGTGTTTTTGACCTCTAGCAACAACTAAAGAACCTCTTGTAAGCTTCCACTGACCATCGAAGAACACACTGCAGAAACCTTCATCATCAAGTCTCCCAACAGATATCAAGTTCAATCGAAGATCAGGCACGTGCTTCACATTTCTCAAAACTAGTGTAGCACCATTACTAGTCCGCAAACATACATCTCCAACGCCAATGGCTTTAGCTAAGCCATCATCACCCATCCTAACATTACCATAGTCACCTGACATGTAGGATGTGAACATCTCTCTACGAGATGTGGCATGTATGGATGCCCTACTATCAATCACCCAACTGCTTTCACGACATGCAAGATTGACAACTTCATAATCACGAAAGATAAGGAAATCACCTGTTGCAGCAGACACTCGATCATTATCTTTCGTTTCTTCATTCTTTCTTTCTTTCCCATTTTCTTTCTTGTCATCTTGCTTGGGTTTTCTGCAATACCTTGCTATGTGTCCTGGAGTTTTACAATTCCAACACTCAACCTTACTGTGTCTGTTGGATTTACTCCTCCTGTCTTTTTGCTTGCCTGTTGGACCTCTACTATTACTTCTCCCCCTCTTCTCTGTAACCAAAACCTCTGATTGCTGTAAAGGACCCTGCGATTTTCTCCTTGTTTCCTCATTCAAAACGCTGCCCTTAACCAAATCCATTGTAATGGTACCATTGGGGGCTGAATTAGACAAAGATGTCCTGAATGTCTCCCATGAATTCGGCAATGTACCAAGAAGCCATAAGCCCTGTACTTCATCCTCAAACTTGATATTCATTTCCGACAATTGATTAATAATGCCCTGAAATGAATTCAAGTGATCTGTCATAGGAGTGTTATCTTTGAATTTCAGATTCATCAACTGCTTGATTAGAAATAACTTGTTGTTCCCAGTTTTTCTAGCATACAGTTCCTCCAACTTTTTTCACAATGTTCGTGCATGTGTTTCTCCACTAACATGGTTCAATACATTATCATCCACCCACTGCCTAATGTAACCACATACTTGACGATGCAATATATTCCATTGATCATCTGTTTTATCATCAGGCTTTTTAGTGTCAAATACAGGCAAATAATAATCTTTCACATAAAGAAGATCCTCCATCTTGCCTTTCCACACATGATAATTAGAACTATTGAGATTCACCATTCTATTAGTATTGGTTTCCATATTCACCACAAGGCACAGAACAGAAACCTGGCTCTGATACCACTTTGTTGGGATAAACACACGAATAATCAAATAATAAACTATTCGTCTACACAGCGGAATGATCAATTATCCCTCTCTTGTGTGAATCTAGCAGGAAACAATCCTAATAATATAATGCACGATAAAACAAGCAATCAACAATGCACAACACAAGCAATTTAACGTGGAAAACCTCCTCAATGTGAGAAGGTAAAAAACCACGGGACCGAAGCCCACCAAACACTTCACTATGAGACAAAAAATCCAAGAGTTACAATCTGCCACCACAGATGAACTACCACAAATGTATCAAGACAATCAATACTTGATAACAAACAACGAGATTAGAAAGACCTCACCAAACTACGCAAACTGACGTTCTGAGTTCGCAACTGTAGAACCCTCAGAATCCGATCTCCACCGTCCAGAATCAACTTCTGTGGGTCCTGAACGTGTTGTCCAAATTACAGCTCGATCCAACGGTTAGTTTGTGAGAAACAGCTCTTTCTCCTCGACTGCGCAGAACAAAATCGCCCAGAAAATCGGCTTCTGTTTTTGGCGAATTCCCGTCAACTCAAAGCTCCAAACACGATCTCCACCGTTCAGAATGTACCTCCACAAGTTTCGAACGTGCTGACCAAAATTCAGCGCGATCAAACAGTTGAAACTCCGGTTATTGCCTCTGCAATATCACTGCGCTGGATTTTCTCTCAAAAACGTGAATTGTGTTTTTGCCCTCTTTTTCTTCTCTCTTCCGTCAATGACTTACGGGACAAGATAAAACCAAGTATCGGGCCTACTTGGACTAACCTAACATTGTTGGCTATTGGGCTCTTCACATATTTGGAAACCCAACCCAACATTCTTTTCTTGTCACCATTAATTTTTTTAATGTATCAAATTGTTTGAAGACAAACAAACTGTTGTAGGAGTAGGGACAGAGAAGAGTGCTCCGATGACTAGTGGAGGAAGCAAAAACATGTGACTTGTGAGTGGATTATCGGATTCAGGAGGGTGAAAAATGATGTAATGGAGTGGATTGGTAGTGGAATCAGTGAGGAAAGGCCTAAGAAGGGTTTGATCAAGTCAAAAAGTTCATTCAGAGAAGAAGCTAAAGTGAATGAAAAGAAGTAGGGGAAGAGGTCGGAGGAGTGGGCATTGCTTGACAGGGAGACTGAGGAAAGATGGTGTAATGTTATTAATTTATTATAGTAATTTTGAACATCATTTAAATTTAGAAGAAAAAAAATGTGTGATAGAGTTTTTTTTTTTCTTAAGCTCATGAATTACTGCTATTAACTTTAATTCAATGGTGTGAACTTTGTTCGAAGTAAGAATTAAGAAATGACTAAATTATTTTCTTTTCTTTTTCTTTTGTTTGTTGCCATTGGTTTTGTTGTTTTATCAAATTGCTTGAAGACAAACAAATGAATAAAATTTCAATTTTATTTCACTTAACCAATCAATATAAAAGAGTAACTTAATAGTTGTTCATCAAACAAAAAATAAACAAATCAACATATAGAGTAATCTAGTTTATTATAAAGAGTAACTCAATTAACAGTGGCGGATCTAGGAATTTTTTTCAGGGGTACGACATGTAATTATAAAAATATTACTATCTCTGTTCACATAAGTAAGATGAGTTTTTTGTATGCAGAGATTAAGAAAAATTAATTTTTATGTTTAAAGATGTGTTAAGTTGCTTAGATGTGTGTAAAAAATAAGTATTTTAGATAATTTAATGAAAAATATGTATAAAGTTATTGAGAATTTGAGATGTGCGTAAAAAATAAATATTATTGAGATGCATTTCTACCATTTTTAGAAACTTACATTTGTGTTGAGGCGAATCAAAAGAAAAGTGTGAAATAATTAGAGGGATTGAGAGAGTATTTGATATTCAAAATCGTATAATAAATAAATAACAGTTTAAAATTATAATTATTGTTGACACCGTCTAATTTTTATTTGTAAAAAACAATGTAAGACATTATTGTCATGAATTTATAGGGTAAATTTATTAAAATAGTGATGAATTGTGTATAAATTTGTATTAATTAAATAATTTGGGGTTACAAATTAATTAATATATAAATATTTATACATATAAATATATATAAATTTTTTATAAAAAAATATAGGTGGGGGTAGGGTTTTGGGGTACAGCCGTACCCCCTTCTATCCCCTGCTTCCGCAAAAAAAATTAATTATAAAGAGTAACTCAATTAATTGTAAATAATAACCTTGAAAATGATGACCAAACTTAACAAAATATAGACAAATCAACAAAATGTGTATTCAAAAGTTTGTTTATATATAGTAACCTAATTCATTATAAAGAATAACCTAATTAATAAAAAAATAACCTTAAAGATTATGATCAAACAAAACAATATATATAATTCACCCTTAAAAAAAATTGAGTTCCACCTCAACCTCGTCTTCTCAAAATTCATCATCTCCCTCTATAAATTCAATTTGATTTCTGTGTTATTTGATTGTGAGGTGGGTTTATACATTTTTTTCTTTATTTAAACCCAATTCACATTTTTGCCACATCAGTAACATTGAGATTCTTCATAGAGAAATATATTGAATCAATCTCGACATCAAGAACATTAATACAGTGCAGCAAATATTGGGGTCAACCATTTCCTTAGTTCTGCATAAAAATGAGTCATCTAAAGGCACAATCTTTTTGTTCTGCATAAAAACATAGTAAGGATACACAATCATCACTAGAGGTGACTGAGTCTTAGATAAAAGTAATTAAAAAATATTGATCAAATAGAATAGTATATAAACAAATCGACATAAAAAGTAATTCATAAAACTTTTTCAGAGTAACCTAATTTATTCTAAGAGTAACATAATTAATAAAAAAAAGAGTAATCTTGTGAATAAATAATAAACTTAACAATAAAATTTTCAAGATTAAACTAATACAGCTCTAAATGCCACGAAAAATTAACCTCCTTAACCTTCACTTTACCAACGTCCACTCCTACATTGCTGTGCTCATCTCCCACCACAACCACCGCTCTGAACTGCAGTTGTTTCCCTCCCTTCACCACTTTGGTCACCCTAAGAACCTGAACAACCCCCTCATCAAACCCATCATGACCATAATTCTTCATTGTATACCCTACTCAACTTATTTTCTCTAATCATATACGATGCTCATCTCCCACTACAACCACACCTTTTTTTTCAACACAAACCCTATTGCTTTCTTCACCTTTGAATCCATCAGAGGACTGAATAACAGACAAGATAAAACACATTTAGAGCAAGACATTCTTTCATGCAGCAACTATTTCAAGCTAATGCATATATGTGGTTAATCTCCAAAAGAGAGAGGTAGCAAAGTGACTTAATAATAGCAGTATAAACTCACTTGGTCAAGGAAATTCTCTATGTTTCTACCTCTCTTTACAGTGTCACGTTGTATCCACCTTGCCAGACGAACATCAGAATCTGCATTGACAAAAGGTTATTGACGTTTGTAAGGCAAATAAAATTGCTAAAAATGGTAAACCTAATTTCTTTGATCAACATTGTAAGTTCAGCATCTGAATTTAATCATCCCATATTAAAATAAAATTTGATTAGGAAAAATAGCTTTCAAAATTTAACATCATCAAGTTATCATTGATACTTCATCTCATACTGGCACATTACATTCTTTATGATGGATTATAGATAAGGGACACAAGACAGAATGCCTACTTTGAAAAAGGTGACATCAATTTTGCCACATGTTATAAAATCATCTATTTTGCCCACTTCTTCATTAAAATTTCTGAACTACCACCACTGACGCACATCAAATCAGTTACTAATTTAATAAACGTGCGTGTTGAAATAGTAACAGTTGACTAATTTTTTACTACATATATTTAGTATTTGAATTTTTTTAATGATTTTCTTTCTCTAGCTGAGAATTAAAACAAATTCTTTCTTTTAACATTGGACATGTCCGCCCATAATAGCTTAAGGGTGTCTGGTGGGATTGGGGCAGGAGGAGTTCCTTTTCTTTTCTTTTTTTTCTTTTTTTTTAAACATGGATGGACACACCCTTAATTAAAACTTTTTTTTAGCATGATTAAGACTGACATGTCTAGTGGATAATATGTTTTTTTTTACATTAGCGGACACACTTTTAATTAAAACAATTTTTTTAGGAACATTACAGACATGTACAGTGGGTAATTGGGGTTTTCTACTTTTTTTTTTTACATGACGGACATGCTCTTAATTGAGATAATTTAATTTTTTTTAAATAAAGGGATATGTTTGGTTGAGATGTGGAGCAAACACCACTTGATAGACATGCAGAAATAGTGACAGGGTGGAGAGTTTATGGGCAGACAAGCACAGTTATTTTTTTTAATAATATGGGCGGACATGTCCGGAAGCTGAGGGGGGAGTGTGTGTATGTGTAGGGCACAGCTGTTTATGCGGTGAATAATGAGCGGACACCTTTTTATAATTTTATTTATATGAACGTGGGCAGTGGCGGACGCAGGATTTCCATCGAGGGGGGCCCAACTTTTCTCATACAATAGTTCGTGTTTTTTGTTCTACAAATTTTAAGAAGAATTATTTTATTTACCAACTTTTATTAACATTTTTCTAAAGATGTTTTAGTGTTTTTAATTGTATTATGTAAGAGTAACAATTTGAAACTAAAGTCAATAAAATTATTAAATAAATATGTTATTTAGAGGGAAAATAAATACAATTTTGAAACTAAAGTCAATAAAATTATTAAATAAATATGTTATGTAGAGGGAAAATAAATAAATAAAAGAAATAGAAGAGGGGAAAAAAATAACATTGCTGCATGAATCGAACACGGGACCTTTAAAAACTAAAACATCCTCACTTTACCACTTGGACACAAAGGCATTTCAAGAAAATTTCTATATCTATACTAGTAATTTTTAAAAGTTCAGGGGCCAGTGCCCCCTAACCACTTAGTACGTCCGCCACTGAACGTGGGGATAATAGGGATAGAATGAGCAGACATTTTGTATAATTTCCAATTTAATGTTTGCGCGGACACTTTAATTTAAGAAATAATTTATTTTTTTATTATTTAAAATACTCTAGACATGGGTAATTGTGGGGATTGAGTAGTGTGGGTAATGGACGGACATGAGTAATTCAAAGTTCAAACCATTTTTATTTTTATTTTTACTTTTTTAATGGACGAACACCTTAACTTAAAACAAATATTATTCTTTTTTAGGAACATGATAGGCATATCTAGTGGATAATAGATTTTTTTTCTTTACATGAGTGGACACACCGTTAATTAAAACAATTTTTTTAGGAACATTACAGACATGTTCGGTGGGTTATTGGGGTTTTCTATTTATTTTTTTTACATGGCAGACACATCCTTAATTAAGATATTTTATTTTTTTTAAATAATAGGACATATTCGGTTAGGATTTGAAGCAAACACTACTCGGTGGACATGGAGAAACAGCGACATGGGAGGGTTATGGGCGGACAAACATCGTTAGTTTTTTTAATAATATTGGCGGACATGTCCGGAAGTTGAGAGGGAGTGTGTGTATGTGTAAGGGACAATTGTTCATGCCGTGGATAATGGGCGGACACCTTTTTATTTATAAGAATGCGGGGATAATATGGGATAGGAGATAAGTGGACATTTTGTATAATTTCCAATTTAATGTATGGGCGGACACTTTAATTTTAGAAATAATTTATTTTTTTATTATTTAGAATACACTAGACATGGGTAATTGTGGGGATTGAGTAGTGTGGGTAATGGACGGACATGAGTAATTCAAAGTTCAAACCATTTTTATTTTTATTTTATTTTTTTAATGGACGAACACCTTAACTTAAAACAAATATTTTTTTTTTAGGAACATGATAGGCATATCCAGTGAATAATAGATTTTTTTTCTTTACATGAGCAGATACACCGTTAATTAAAACAAATTTTTTAGGAACATTACAGACATGTTCGATGGGTTATTGGGGTTTTCTATTTATTTTTTTTTACATTGCAGACATACTCTTAATTAAGATAATTTATTTTTTTAAATAATGGGACATATTCGGATAGGATTTGAAGCAAACACTACTCGGTGGACATGGAGAAACAACTACATGGGAGGTTTATGGGCGGACAAGCATCGTTAGTTTTTTTTAATAACATTGGCGGACATGTCCAGAAGTTGAGAGGGAGTGTGTGTATGTGTAAGGGACAATTGTTCATGCGGTGGATAATGGGCGGACACCTTTTTATTTATAAGAATGTGGGGATAATATGGGATAGGAGATAAGTGGACATTTTGTATAATTTTCAATTAATGTATGAGCGGACAGTTTAATTTAAGAAAAATTTTCTTTGCTTATTATTATTATGGGGATTTAGTAGTGTGGGTAATGAGCGGACATGGTTAATTCAAAGTTCAAACAATTCTTTTTTTTTCATGGGGGGATAACGTAACTTAAAACAAATATTATTCTTTTTTAGGAACATGATAGACATATTCAGTGGATAATAGAGTTTTTTTTTCATTTACATGAGCGCACACTTAATTAAAATATTTTTTTAAGAATATTAAAGACATGTCTGGTGGGTAATTGGTGTTTTCTTTTTTTTTTACATGCGTACACATGGACACACGTTTAATTAAGATAATTTAATTTTTTTTTTAAATAAAGGGACTTGTCTAATTGGGATTTGGGGCGAACACCACTTGGTGGATATGAGAAAATCTTTTAATTTATCAGCGGACATGTAGGATTTTTTTAATTATAAATTATTATCATTATATATATATATATATATATATATATATATATATATATATATATATATATTTGCATGTCTGGTGATGGGAATTAAAAAAAATTGTGAATTTGTAAATATATATTTGCACTCATCATGGGATATAAAAGACTTTTTTTAGAAGAAAATATAATTTTTTATTACCAAATATGAAAGAGTATTTCTTGTCGGGTGCTGTTTAAGAAATTAGTTCACAAAATAAATAATGAAAATGTTTGTATTTTATTTTATTATTTATTTAAGAGGTCCAGTGGGTGGCTTGGGAATTATTATATATATATATATATATATATATATATATATAAACATGGGCTATTTTGTCTAATAATTAACTATTATTTTATTATTTCATGTCTGCGGAACAGATTTTAAGATATCCAAATTTCTATTTTTATTTCATGTCTGCTGAACAGATTTTAAGATATCCAAATTTCTATTTTTATAAAACATGTTCGTTAATTTATATTGCCCATTAATGTAACCATTATTTATTATTCTATGTAATATTTGATTAATTAATTCTATAACAAAGAAGTACATTATGACACATAATGCTTCCAACAGTTCCTCTCATTCTCATTATCAACATGTGGGCCACCCTTAAGGGCATTAATGGCATTACAAGTAAAAAATTGGCAAATTAGATGTAATGTAAAAGTTAGGGCAATTTAGATGGAGTACATTCAAAATAGGGTAAGAGTTCGCATTTTCCTATAGGTAATTATAGATAACCAGATGCATTGTGCAAAAAGAGGAAGATCAAAATTAATCTTGAAAAAGGAACATAATCAAGATTACGGAGTAAGTAGGGAGAGTTGTAAGGCCCACCCGAACTGAACGCCGGAAAAATGGCCACACAAGTATGATGTTCCTCATCGGTTCCACCATGAACAGCGATTGCTCCATCGCGTCAGGAATAAGATCAGCACCACTGGTAGTTGGTTACGTGATAGCGGCGATAATGCACGGTGGCTCAATAAAGAATAATGGCGAGAACCCATTTTAATTAAGAAGGATGATTGCAGAACAAGTTGGTAAAAACCCGCCCCTTGTTCAGTCAGAATGAGTCCCCGGGGTCTTAGCAACTGGCTATAGACATGAGTCAGAGCCAGCCTCACGGGATACCGATTTATCCCTGCTTCGTGCGCCGCTGATAAGCCGTTGAAAGCTTTGGCCGACTCGAGGTCTGCATCTTTCTGGCAACAACTTGAGTTACGAGTACGAACATTTCTTTTTTATTTTCAGGAACTCATCGATATCATCGATCTCATACAAATTCCATCAATCAAGTGATCGACTTCAGATGCTAATGTCGGATAATATGAAAAAACCTCCATTAATGAATTCTAAAAAATAAAAACCTCCAAGGAAAATCTGAAGATCCGTTGAACCCTTCAGTGAATGATGCCATAAGTCAGCCTTTGCATGAAATGTCACTAATTACAAATGGGCTTGACCCATTTTAAAATGTACAACGTGGCAGATCCAATTCCAAAAAAAGCATTGTGCACCCTAGTGTTTGCCTATCTTTTTAGTGTGTATTTATAATAATGGATTTTATTTCTTCACACATGATACATGTATATTGAAATGAGGGTGATAGAGTAAACATGTTGATGTTATTAATGAGGAAGGATAGAAGAACAATAGGAACTTAAAAAATACGATTTCTCCGGGATGACTCCCGTCAGCCAAGGCTGCCCAATAGACACAAGAATAATTCTGGACAATCTTCCTCCTCTCCTTCACCCATTATTTATAATCCTAGACCTAACTTATTAATATGGAAAGAATATAATTATTTTCAAACGATTCTCCCTTAAATATGCACTTGTTAATCCACTAAATTGGTGATTAGCATGATTACAACTGATTTGGCTCTATCAATTACTCCTATGCTGAAAACAGCATTGTCCTCAATGCTGGAGTCAGGAAATAAGAATTTTCCGGTGGACGAATGATGAGTGATATTTTCAATTAGATTTTAGTGTCTTTTACGTGTGTTTTAGTGTATTTTTATCAGTATTCATGTGTTATTTAGTTGTGTTTTGTATTTTTATTGAAATGTGTGTGAATGAGCTTAAAAATTGATTGCAAGTGGCTTTTCAAAGTGAAACTTGAGCTTGAAATTTTTAGATTTAAAGTTAGATTGGTAGCAAAAGATTTTACTCAAAAGGAAGGGATTGATTACAATGAAATCTTAGCTCCAGTTGTTAAATTCACCACTGTTCATATAATGCTTGCATTAGTTGCTCATTTTGATTGGGAATTAAAGCAAATGGATGTCAAAAGAGCTTTTCTTAATGGTGATTTGGACAAAAAAAATTTCATGAAACAACCTGAGGGTTTTGTGGATCCCAAAAATTCTGATCATGTGTGTCTTTTGAAGAAATCCTTGTACGGCTTGAAACAATCTCCTAGACAGTGGAATAAGAAGTCTGATCAATGCATGAAATCTTTGAAGTTTAAGAGAAGCATGCATAATAATTGTCTTTACTTCAAAATTGATACTTCTGTTCATGTTTTTCTGCTCATATATGTGGATGATATGCTAATTGTTAGCCCTGATCTTAAATATGTTGAGCTTGTTCAAAAGAGTCTATGTGATAAATTTGATATGAAAGATCTTGGAGATGTTAAAAGGATTCTTGGTATGAACATTGATAGAGATAGGAAGAACCATATTCTCTTACTTAATCAGATTTCATATGTTGAAAAGATTTTAAGTAAGTTCTCTATGATGTCTACTAAAACTGTGAATGTGCCTCTTGCTGCTCACTTTGTGCGGATCTCAATTTGAAGTTAAAACGAGGGAGAACGAGCTAAAACAGTGAAGAAAACAAGGACATGCACCCGTGTACGGAACAAGACCCTGTAAGAGATGGTCGTGTGCTGTCATCAATTCATCCAACACGACCATCTTGTGCCCGTGTTGCAGCACACGAGTCGTGTTGCGTAACACGGCCATGTAAGTCTTGGCCGTGCAGCAACATCAATTCACCTAACATGGCCACCTTGTGGCCGTGTTGTATAGCACGACTTGTGTTATGTAAAAAGCTACTAAAAATTCCAGAACCTTCTAGAAGCTTCCCAAGGGGTATAAATACTTAATAATTTAACATTTGATGAGATTGGCCGAGGGTTTCCCTGTTTCACACACCTCACACACTATTTCTTTCCTTTCACACCATCATCTTCATCCATTCTTCATCCTTTGGATCTACCATCATCCCACCATTAATTTCTATATCCAAGTGAAGGAAAAGGATCAAGGAAGAGAGGAAAGTGCAAAGAAGGGAAGGAGATCACCATTGAAGATAGATCAAGGGAGTTTCCATTCAATCTTTGTATTAAACCTCATAATTTTATCATGATTTGTAAGGATTTAATTGTCTATGTTAATTTCTTTATGAATATGGTAGGCTGATCTCCCTTGTGAGATTAGCAACATAGGAGTTGTTGGATAATTTTGGGATTTGTGTATTTTAATTCATATGTTGATTGGATCTATAGTTTTCTATTATTGATTATTAATTGCTTGATTTTTATTAATGATGTGTGTGTTTAGTTGTTCTAAATATGTAATTAGATTGAGAAATCAATTATGTGCTTAGGATAATTGAGTGAATCATTTCATCAAACACTTCATGTGCATTATAAATTGTAAGGATATTGAGAAATCCTTTAGACTTTAGAACCCTTTGATAGAACATGTGATTGATTTGATCGAAAGGTTGATTAATCATGTGAAGAGACTCTCATTTCAAGCTTAGTACCTAGTTGGAATTGTTTGAGTGAGAACCAACTCATTGAGCAATGTTTAGAACCACATCCTATCCATCTTGAGAGGGAGTTTAGGTGATCTTAGTGTTGGCCCTTAGTCTTCAATCCATGATGCATGTGAATTCGATGCATTTATCCTAGAATTTTCACTTCTTAATTATTGTTAATCTCACTTTTACATAATTTGGAAAATCACTTTTCATCCATCTATCTTGTTTGCTAATCATTGCTTACTTGCTTGCTTTGATTGGTTTAATTTCTTGATTGATCAAACTACCCATTGATGAATCATATCTATAAAATTGTGATAAATGTAATCTCGCTTAAGCTCTAGCGCCGACCTCCCTGTGGTTCGATAAATTATTTTAATTTGTCATTCCTACTATAAAATGGCTAATCAACGAAGAGAATATTTTTGGTATAGTTGTAACAACAAATTTATATTTTTATAATAAAATAAATACAAGAGAATTATAATAATAATCCAAAAGGATTGAACTAGATAATTTAGGAAATAATCTCTATTTATGCTCTGATTCTTCTCTCGAACAAATTTTGGCTTGACTTTTGACTTGACCGCATTGATCGCGTTGACTTTGTGTGTTGAGTCGGATCTTCAGTTGAAGCTTGTCCGAACTCGGATTTGGGACTTTGAAATGCTTATCTAGAGGCGTCGAGCCTTTGTTTGGATTAAACGTGTCTTATGTGAAAAACACTCGATCAGGGGGGCTTAGCACCTTAATCCCGGATCGTACACTATTCTTGGTGCGAAGAACACCGAAGAACTTAGTATATGAAGAATGCTTGATTTGGGGACTCCGCACCTTAATCTCGAATCATTTGCCGTTCTTAACTAAAAGATGCTTGAAGATCTTGAGGAGTGTTGCTCGTGTTTCAATCTCTTCAGAGTGTTTGTGTCTTCAAGTCTTTGAATGTGTGTGTCTGGAATGAATGGAGGAGGACTCCTTATAAAGGTGAAGTATGAGGATGCCCCATAAATAACTCGCAGTCTGATTGGTCCATTTTGACCTAATTATGCGGGCTTGGGCTTTTCACTTTCTTAGGCTTTAAGTCAGACTTATTTGACTGGATCTTACCCAATTATAAATTATTTACTTATTTATTTTAAGAATTTATTTATTTAAATCCCTTAATAAATAAATAATTAATTGATAATTATTACATTATATTGCCACATATTTTCCTTAATAGGCAATAAAATTCAAGTGCCTATAAATGTCCCCTCGCATTTTGTTCACGGACGCCTTTGTGTTGAGGTGAACAAATTGCGACAATCCATTTCTTAATCAGCATGATTGAATTTTATTACTTGCCTCACCAACTTGATATAAATAGCCTGAATTATGACTGAACTTAGTGAAGTACTAAGTTGCCTACGTACCTCTTTGAAGATGATCAATTTATAACGTAGTTCAAAAGACATGATTTGATTTGAATGGGGATGCCGTACGCATTTTATACTCATGCGGGTCAGGAGTAGCATGCAGTTTAGGCTCGTGCGTCGAGGAGTGTTGAACTTGAATTTGCTGACAGTTTATACTCGTGTCAATGAGTCTTGAATTTGAACTTGTAGATAGTTTATACTCGTGTTAAGTAGCCTTATGTAGATATTTTTTACTCGTGTCGAGGAGCATTGTGTGTAGAGAGTTTATTCTCTTCCTAAGGAGATTTGATTTGATGTGTAGATAGTTTATACTCATATCAAGGAGCCTTGTGTGAACAGTTTTAACTCGTGTCAAGGATCATAACTTGTGATGATTTTGGATAGTTTTAACTCATATCAAGGAGCGTGACTTGTAGATAGTTTTAGCTCATATTAAGGAGCGTAATGTGGATATTTTTCACTCGTGTCAGGGAGCTTTGACTTTAGAATTTTAGATAATTTAAACTCATTTCAAGGAGCGTATCTTGTAGACAGTTTTAGCTTGAGTCAAGGAGCTTTAACTTTTATTTATCAACTGTTCATTGCCCCCAATCTTGGGTTGCACTGTTTTCTCTTGTTTTCACTTCATTTCTATGAATCTTTATAGATACTGGAATTTTTATTTGCGGTTCTTCTTCCACTGGCTTATCGAAAGATATGTCTTTAAACTCATAAGAGTCTTGAATAGAGGGCCATTCGATGTCATTTAATGTCAAACTCAACTCCATGTCGTGAGCTCTTGTAGCCAACTCTTCAAAAGATTTAGGCCGAATTCCTTGGAGTATGTAGCTAAGATTCCATTGCATCCCTTGAATACACATTTTTATAGCTGAAGTTTCTGATAGCTTTTCTTTGCAATTGAGGCTTAGGCTCCTCCATCTATTGATGTAATCGATGACATATTCTTCATCCCTTTGACAAGTATTTGTTAGTTCCATCATGCTAACAGTTCTTCGTGTGCTGTAGAAATGGTTGAGGAATTCTTTTTCCATTTGCCCCCGACTGTCAATGGAGTTGACTTTCAAGTCAATGAACCAATCAAAGGTATTTCCTTTTAGAGATCGGATGAATTGCCTCACCATGTGATCCCCGTAGGACCCAGCATCATTGCATGTCTCGACAAAGTGCACCACATGTTGTCTTGGATTGCCTTTGCAGTCAAATTATTGAAACTTGGGAGGTTGGTAGTTAGTTGGCATCCTCAAGTTATCAATTCTCTTTTTATATGGCTTGGCGTAGATTGAAGAAGATTTGGAGCTCCTTTCAAACTTATCTTTTATTGTATTTATCACGATATTCTTTAGTTGGTTGATAGGGAGCGTTCCGTCAGTTGAAACTTGTATCTTTCCTCAGCTAGCTTTTCTTCAGGTGAATGATGCTTCGTCGAGTCTTTCTCCTCATGTTCATCCTCAACTTGTTTCTTATTTGCACGGCTTGTCTCCGCATTATCCATTTTCTTCATAAGTACAGAGATCTTTACGTCTTGAGCTTCCATGTGCTTGTTGAGTCCTTCAATGGCTCTCAACATACTTGCGAGTTGATCCTCAATGGTCATAGCACTTGTCGTCATCACTGCAGCTTCAGTTGAGGCAGGTGGTAAGCTTGGCGTGGAGCGAGGAGTTGAGCAGATAGAGTCATCTTCACCATCTTAGTCGCTGTGCAATGGCTTATTGAGAGTAATCCCCACCATACGATTTGTCTTTGAGGAGCCTTCAGACATACTTCTTGTAACGACTTCAACCTTTTCAGTTTGCAACTCTGGAGGCTTTGATGCAGTAGTCCTTCGTATCGCAATCTTCAACGGAGTCATAACTAGCGTCTTCACAGTTTGTAGCTCTAAAGGCTTTGAGGTAGATGACCTTTTTATCGCGATCTTAAGAGGAGTCATACTTTGTATCTTTGAGCTTGTTGAGAGAAACGATGAAAGGTAGAGACTGTCCCACTGGGAGTGCCAAAATTTGTAACAACAAATTTTTGTATTTATAATAAAATAAACACAAAAGAATTACAATAATAATCCAAAAGATTAAACTTGATAATTAAGGAAATAATCTCTATTTATCCTCTGATTCTTCTCTCGAACCAATTCGGCTTTGACTTGACTTATGTTGGTTGACCGCGCTAATCGCTTTGACTGCACTGTGTTGAGTCAGATCTTCAGTTGAAGCTTGTCTAAACTCGAATTTGGGACTTTAAAATGTTTATCCAGAGGCGTCGAGTCTTTGTTTGGATTAAACGTGCCTTATGTAAAAAACACTCGATCAGGGGGGCTTAGCACCTCAATCCCGGGTCGTATGATGTTCTTGGCGCGAAGAACACCGAAGAACTTAGTATATGAAGAACGCTTGATTTGGGGAGCTCCGCACCTTAATCCCGAATCGTTTGTCGTTCTTGACTTAAAGATGCTTGAAGATCTTGAGGAGCATTGCTCGTGTTTCAATCTCTTCAGAGCGTTTGTGTCTTCAAGTCTTTGAATGTGTGCGTCTGGAATGAATGGAGGATGACTCCTTATATAGGTGAAGTATGAGAATGCCCCATAAATAACTCGCAGCCTGATTGGTCCGTTTTGACCTAATTATGCGGGCTTGAGCCTTTTACTTTCTTAGGCTTTAAGTCAGACTTATTTGATTGGATCTTACCCAATTATAAATTATTTACTAATTTATTTTAGGAATTTATTTATTTAAATCCCTTAATAAATAAATAATTAATTGATAATTATTGCATTAATTTGCCACATATTTTTCTTAATGGGAATAAAATTAAAGTGCCTACAATAGTAAGTTTGGAAGAGCTTTGTCGCCCACTTGTAAACTCACCTCTCTTTGATGTATGTTTGCTGCCCGCTGCACACGTTGTTGAGCTCTTTTGAGATTATATTTTATTATTGGTAATACCTTATCACGTTGGAGAAATACTCCCACTGCTTCTTTCGCACGAATCTCTCCAAGTAGGGATTCATGTAGTGTTGGTGGAGAAGCAAAACACCGCCATGGAATGATGAAGCAATCGACCGAAAACTGGGCCGTCCTTAAATCCGAAATTGATAATTCAACTCATTTGGTCGTGAGTTGACCATCATTCTTAGTTAGGGCCCAGTCGGGTACATTCTTGGAGAGGGCTTTGAGTGCTGGTTTCTCCAAGATCATTGGGTTGCGAATCCCCACCACTTATTTTGCCTTCTTTCCCGTCAGGGTTACATTCTTTAGGAGGGCTTTGAATGCTCGTTTCTCCGAGGTCACTAGGTAGCGATTCTCCACAACTTATTTTTCCTCCTCTTTTTAGGAATAAGTAGAGCATCTCTTCTATCTTCTCCAATTTGTTCAGCCTAGATTCTTGCTCTGAGAATATTTAATCAAGTGAACTAACTTTTTCAGAAAGTAAGCTGACTTTTTCAGAAAGAAAGTTGATTTTTTTAGAAAGTGACTTAGCATTCTTCTCTATCGTCTCCACTTGAGCTTTCATTCGAGTGTGCGACATCCGACAGGTCGGACCAATTTGGTAGGGTAAAGATGTTGATGTTATTAATGAGGAAGGATAGAAGAACAATAAGAACGTAAAAAATACAATTCTCCCGGGATGACTCCCGTCAGTTAAGGCTGCCCAATAGACACAAGAATAATTCTGGACAATCCTCTCCCTCTCCTCCTCTCCTTCACCCATTATTTATAATCCTAGACCTAATTTATTAATATGGAAAGAACATAATTATTGACAAATGATTCTCCCTTAAATATGCACTTGCTAATCCACCAAATTGGTGATTAGCATGATTGCAGTTGATTTGGCTCTATCAGGGTATTAGGAAAAACCAAATCTTTATATACATAAAAGCAAAAGGGGTTTCATTAATAATACCCTATTATATTTAAAGTAAGTTAATAATTAATTAATAGTATTAATATGGTTAGTCAAAGATATCCACACATTATTTATGAATTACGTGTATAACAATTTAATAGTATAAAGGGTTGGACCCTTTTATATTTGTTCATAATAAATTGAGCCCATTTTTTGGTCTATTTTTTGCAATTTCATGGAATATTAACCGTTTATATTTTATGATTTGATCATAGCCATTTATATTTTTATGTATTGATGATAGATATTGTACATTATTTTTTGGTTGTATTCTTTGGCAATCAATCTGCATTGTAATTTATAATTTATAAATTAGCGTTTAGGATTTTAGGGTTTTATTTTATTTTATTATATATATTTTTATTATATTAAATGTATTATCTATATTTTTCTTTGGGTTTGGGGTTTAGTATACCACTTGGTACACATTTTAAAAGAATTTATAATTTTAAAATATAAATTCTGTATAGGGTTTTAGGATTAGGGTTTAATGTCTATATTAGGTGGGTTTATGATTTAGGGTTTTATATGATCCACTTATTTAATTTCAGATTACTGAAAAAATGTCTTAAGTCCTTAATTTCGAATGTTAAATTTTTTTTATTATATTAATTCATGAACGGTTACATAAAAGTTAATAAGATTAAGAAATATAATACTCATATAAATTTCAAATATTACGATTGAAAAAAAGAAAAGGTTTTATATTAATTCAAGTTCCAAATTATTATATTAAAAAAATATTATTAAAGAATTTATAATTTCAATGTAAATAACAATATTATTGTAAAAATTAATTACCGTGCAACGCACGGGTAAGTTTCTAGGATTTTAGGGTTTAGAGTTTAAGGCTTGTTTCAATGTTGAATTAGGGTTAGGGTTTTAGGTTTTAGGATTTTAGGAGATATAGGGTTTTAGGATTTTAGGGGTTAAGGGTTTTAGGATTTAGGATTTTATATGATCCATTTATTTATCATCATTTTACTCTTTTGGAGGAAATATATTAAGAGTTATTAAAATTCTTATTATAGTATTTTTGACTAATGAATGTATTTTAATGGTCTTTTTAGATTTTGATATTTTTTAAATAATCTGAATTTTTTTTCCTCTTATGTTCTCACTGAAGGTGGTCATTTATTTAATTTGAAAGCGTTCTATGCATGCAATTAATCATAAAGCCTCAATGTTTTTTTAAAAAAAAATAAAATATAATTACAAATGATTATATATATATATATATATATATATATATATATATATATATATATATATATATATATATATATATATATATATATATATAATTTTATGTATTAAACATAAAATAATAAGATTCTTAAACGGTGGCATACAAATTGTTTAATTCATGAACGGTTACATAAAAAATAAGATTAAGAAATATAGTACTCATATAAATTCTAAATATTACAATTTAAGAAAATAAATTTCTACTAATTATAATTCTAAATAATTATATTTAAAAAATATTATTAGAGAATTTATAATTTTAAATTAAACTAAATTAAATAACAATAATATTGATGAAATTAATACGCGTACAAGTTAGCTAGTGTGGATAGCCAACAACTAAATTAAATTATTATTTAATGGTTCGAATCTTCTGTTACATTTGGTGTTACATCTCCTGTTACAAATCGTTAGATTATTATTAATCTATACCCTAACAATCAACCCTAAGAGGAAATGTTGAGAATAATCTCCCTGCACACATGTCACTCTCTAATACGTATAACAGGAAATGTAACACCAAAATGTAAAAGGACATCCGACGTCATTATTTAATCACTAAAGAGGCATTTAGGTTGATGTAAACAGCAACAAGCCTACATCCAAATTCACAGGTCAGCTTGTGGGCTTGGTGAGGGCTTGGTTATATTCGTCTCACGTAATAATAAGATCTGTGAGAAGGGTTCAAGTAATTATTTGCCATTAAAGATAAATGAAACACCATGTCAAGATATAGAAATATGCAGGACAACATGTTAGAAAAGAAATAAAACCAGCAATGCTCGAAATAGATCCTCATCAAATGTTGCAAGAGATAACATAAAACAATTGACCTATGAATGCATAAGAAAACGAGTATATCAAAACTTTTAACTCGTCATTAATTAATCAATCAATCAATCATAACAAAATTACACGCTCATACATTACCCTCATTAAATGGTTCACTCTTATATCATACTTATATGACTACAAAATGCACACAGTAAAAACCTATTCATCATACATAAATATATGCACATGTTGACAATCTTGGGCGTCGAACTACCAAGACATCTGCTTATCCTCGACATCGCGAATTCAGGAAACAGACTCGTAGGCCCAAAAGGTATCAGGATCAGGACTGAAGAGAGAAAAGTCTTTGACTTCAAGATTTGCAATGTTCCAATCAACCAACCGAGCTTGCACTGCTTTAATTAACATCAGAATAGTTGGCAAAAGCCACCATTTGTCGTCTTCCCTGTTATCACAACATATTTGTAATCAAACTCTACATCTTGAACGAAAAGAAGATTCTAGCTATTGAGATCACGTATCATGCTGTTTTAAGAAGTCTCCTTTCAGGATTTTATCAGAAAGAGAAAAGTTTAACTATACTTGTCAGGCTATATTGAGATCACGTATCACACTTTGTTTTTTGTTAGAAGCAATGGAAGAGCATGCAAAGAACACAAGAAAACCCAACGGAATAATCCGTCCAGTACTAGAATACAATAATCAAAAATAATTTCTGCCCAGAACGCCTAAATACTGTCTCACCATATTTATAGTTCGGCAAATACTTGTGTGAAACCGTCTCTCAGGAAGACCCCCCGTGAAACGAATAAGAAGTGATAGCATTTAACAAAAAATTGACACTCGAATTAATAAAAAGTGTAGGTGCAGTGCATTATTTCATTAACAATTTGTGTATAAATAAAAAGTGATGACATTTTTAATGAAAAGTGATAATATCTTTCATAAAAGTGATAACTATTTAAGAAAACATAAAAACGGTCTCACACAAGTGTTGCCCTTATAGTTCAAATCAAAAGCTCACGATGCAACTTAAATCAAAATAGGAAGCAAACCTTAAAATAACGAAATCAAATATTATTAATACTCAACAACTTCCAGCAGCATGAAACATTATTGCTCCTCCTCGTCCTCATTCTAAGATACGTAATAAATTCCTTTTCCCTTACAAGCCCCCTCGTCGCACCTGAGGGCAACTCAGAATTCAAGATGGAGCAAACTCCAGGGTGTCGTCACAAAAAGAAGAGGTGTGGAAACCTGCTGATTTCCTACAACTGACTTCAGCTGGATGCAACTGAGATCCCTCTGCGGGAATTAACCGACACACTACTGAACAAATACAAGAAATAACCACAAACGGACAAAGAACCACCACGTATATGGAAATAGACGTTATAGCACCTCGCAACTTACACTGTCATGCCCTCTCCAAATGAAAACAAATATTTTCTCAATAGCTTCACACTAAAAGGGCATATCCCTGATTTCGGCTAGTAAGAACTGCACTATTTTTCAGGGAACTGGCCATAAACCGCCTCAAAAGGCCTGATGAAGAGTGAAAACTCGATTTCGATAATATTCGAATTGAGGAACCCATGGTACCCAAGGATGCTTAAAAGTAAAACGTAAACAAGTTTCAAGGCAACAATTTATTACCTCAGTTCGGTCGTTGGTTTCCAAGTAATACAATGAGCTCATTCACAACTAGTGCCTACTTTCTCAAATATTCCTTACACAAAAAGCGCTAAGAAAAATGGACCCCTATCCGAGACAATTTTATGTTGAATACCAAGACACTGTACAATCTCATGTGCTACAACGAATTCAATGCCACAAGCTTTATTAGGATGAAATAAGCTGACAAAGTGGGTGGCCTAGGAAAACTGATTAACCACCACCATAATTTCATCCCAATCTTGTGACCTAGGAAGCCTAAAAATACTATCCTCCCAAATCCACACCGGAATGTACAAAGGGTGCAGTAATTACCCAACTTGTTGCGTTTCTAGTCGCCTATATGTGCAATAGGGTCCCGAGTGGCCACCTATAGGTGTAGGATTTAACTTAGACAATAGCTTTATATCCGATGACTTGGGGACAGCTGAATGATTCTCGTAGTAAAGACTTTTCGTTTGCTAACGTGTAAGGCCCCTTGGCAGTCTACAAGTGAATTTGCTGCATTATTAGACGTGCTTATTTGTACTAATTTGAAGCTCAAACCCCATTAACTTGGCATATATATTGTGTACCTAATATTTTTGAGCTGGTGATGTAAACAACTGCTGGAGGAGATACCTCATTCTGTGGCATGTACGAACAAAAAATTTAAGATCTAATAAATACTGCCTCCAATGTGTGACTACGAGAACCAAGCCATGAGCTCCTTTTCATACATAAACTTAGCTGAATTTCTAAAGGACAGCCTTCTACTGAAATAGATTAACAGGAGGCTCTTTTGCATCAAAACCACCCAATCCCTCAAACGGAGGCATCACACTCCACAAAGAATTAAGTTTTAAAATCTGGCATGCTAAAACACCCGGTGTAGTGATTGCCTCGTGTAATGAACTACATGACTTTTGAGTCCAACACTCTTCCAAGTAAAGTTGGTAATTTTACCATATCCATGAATAAATTATTTGTAGTAACCTATCAACCCAAGAAACAATTATAACATTTTAATTTTTTTTTTTTTTTGAGAAAATACTTTCTTAAATCTGAATTTCTTATTTAAGATATTGCGGAAGCATAAAATAAATTTAAAATTAAACAATCATTAAAGCTATAATATAAATAAGTGTTAAAGAAATCATGAAGATATTAATAAACGTAAAAATAAGTAAGCTTGGTTTTGAAAAAAGAAAAAACCAGAATTTATCATTCAAATATATTTCCACCACCTCCCGAAAACCATTGCCTCCCTTCAATCTCAAAACATTAACTTGAGGGTGAAAATTTAAAGCTCAACGAAGAAAACTTATACATAAACTTAAATACATAATAAGAAAATTTAAAGAGTCTTTTTAAGTCTTTTTATATGATCGATCAATATAAATGTTTGTGGCATTGTGTAAACTCCCCGAGGATCTCTCCCAATCCTAGCACCTCTAGGGCACTGGCACGTCTCAAGAAAGAAGTCGAGAAGTCTCTAAGCTTTAAGAGTTACTACTCCAAGAGTGATTCTTCTTGTGTGATTGTGTGTTTGAAGATATCTATAAATTCAGCCCCTCTAACGCACATTCCACACTTATACACATAAAATAGGGCCATACTACTTTGAACTAGGTATATTGCTATATTTGGCATAGTTATTAAAGGCGCGCCTCGGGCGCGCCCAAGGCACGCCTCACCCAAGGCTATACCCCTGGCGCCTCGATATGGGTTTTCAAGGCACGAAGTTTCAAGGCGCGCGCCTTTGTGCGCCTTTTTGCGCCTCGACGCGTGCGCCTTGGGCGCGCCTTAGGCACGCCTTGAGAATGACCATGTTTTTGTGTTGTTTTTCATTTTTTATAGTTCGAGTAACACTTTTATTAGTGAAATAACACTTTCAATTAGATTTTACTAGTTCTTCCTCCTGAGTTAAGACCTATCAAGATGCCCTTGGTACAATATGCCAAATATTAAATTAGGGATTTGAAAGTTAGAAGTTATGGTTCACTCTTCACTCCACCTACGCGACATACACATACCAACTACTCCAGCCTCTAAGCCTTCAACTGCCGCGGCTCATTCACCGCGCGTCCGACCACTGTCGTCGCTGCCGGTCTGTCTGTCTTTTGTCGCCGGCTTACCGAAGCAAACTAGTCTTAATCTTAAAATTAGAGGGAAATCGTTGGGGGCAACTGCCACTAGTTCCAAAAGGAAAGGAAAAGAAATAATTAAGGAAAAAAGGAACTACTTTAAGATTATTAGATGAAGAGGATAAAGAAGATAATGTTGGATTTGAAGAAGAAAAAAGATTTTAATGAGGAAGAAGAACAAATTGATGACGAGGCCTTGGAGTTTGATGATGAAGAAAATGATAATTAAAATATATTTGCTGCTAGATTTTGTGTGATGCTTTGATTGACTTGTTTTATTTCAAATATTATGAATTTTCGTATGTGCATGATTAATTTTGGCTTAAATGACTTAGTTCATATGTCATACTCATATAAGTTGTTATATTATATGCCTTATAAACTTATTTTATTAGGTAAATATGTTGTGTATGGGTTATATTTAGTGTAGAATAAATAATGGTGCTATATTATACATTGAATTCCGAGGCGCGCCTCAGGCGTGCGCCTTGCGCCTCAGGCACATATATGGCTCGGTGCGCCTTGGCGTGCCTTGCGCCCTTAATAACTATGATATTTGGAGGACAAAGAAAATATTAAGAGGGTAGGATGTAACAATCAATCATAATTAGTACAATTACCCATTACACATTATATAATAATACTCTTTAATACACGTGCAAAAAGTAACGGATATATTCAGAAGGGATGGAGGGAGTACTATTTATGTTTATATGACTTCTATGTTATTTATTTAAATTATATCATCAATGATTGTTAAGATTTAAATTTGTCTTATACTTTTGGGATTTCTTAAATCAGATTTAGGATGCTACAAATGGTATCAAAGTCATAAGGTTCTGTAGACTCTTAAAAAATCTTTCGGCAATTAAATTCCTGATCTTAATTTCTACCCAAATTTATTCCTAAATGTATATATATATATATATACATGTACACAAATCTACACGAGTTATAAGACTTCCACTCATTAAACTGAATAATAGTTTCCACCCTTCTGAATCTACGCCAACTCAAAGAGGAATATAATTTACTTATGAAATTTTACTATATTTTAGCACAAACTTACTTTCTCTTGAATGATATAGATGACTTCCCGTCATACTACCGCCAGAAAGTCCGTCCCCATATACCCTATTAATGAACATATGACCTTAGCCTTTTACAACTATGACATCGTTCCTGATCATAACATGGGACATCTTTTCATTGTTTTGGAAAAATGGAAGGAAATAAGAGTCAAATGAATATTCCGCTTCGAGGAAAATTATTAACACCATTCCGACGAAATAGAAATCAAAGCTAAGGCTTGTACGACAAACAAGTGATGCACGACGTATTTTTCGAGCATCCAATGATATTTTTCCAAGAAAATGTGGTGGATCTATTCAAGTAGTGGGCTACCAATTACACACCATACTGTTTAATCGAAAGTGAGGAAGAGGACCTCAAGAAAGACTCTGAAGAGTGCAAAGTCAGAGAACATTCATCAAAACGCTCTTGGAGATAATTTGTTAAATAGCAAAAAAAAAACATAAACATAAACAAAAACAAAAACAAAAACAAAAAAAACAAGAGTTTTTTACTTTCCTTTTTATAAATAAATGTTTAAAATTCCAATCATCAATAAAATTCTCTTTCTAATGGCAATATTTATTTAAAGTTGAAAAAAAAAATTTACAAGTTTTATTTATAAAAAAACCCTTTGTTCTTAAATATTCTGTACGATTTTATAAAAATTGAGCAAGTTGGCGGACAAAAGCAGCAAACAACCTTCCGATCTTCTGCTGATTTCTAAGTCCAATCTCGACGTCGTGTGGGCGACGATCTTTGAGATTTTCTCAATCTGCTGTTCCGTCTACCCTCTTCACGTGTTAAGCATGTCTCATCTAGGGTTAGAACAACTAAGATGACTTATATATGGGCTACAACAGCGACCAGGAGGAGAAATTAAAATCGGGCCTCCATTGGGCTTAAGTATCCAAATTTAGCCTAAAACTTATACTTAAGTCCAATAATAATAATATAGTCCAATAAAATATTATTACTGCACTGCGGCTCCAATCCAATAATTATGTTATGGGCTCCTTATTATGAGTCCATTAGTCTCCCCATATTTAAGATATACAATATCCATTAATTAATTAAGTTACTGACAACATTAATTAATATCTCATTCGAAAATAGTACCACTCAACCTCATTATCATGCCGGAATAAATCCACATGCAGGGTTTACATGATAATCCTTATGAGCTCCTCAAGGGGACATCATCAACTTATATCGGACACGGATTCCTTCTACAATCAACAGCACACTATAGATACAGCACTACTTCCCAACTCACACAGTTTGTTGAATTAATAACATTTAAATCTCACCAATTTATGAATCAAAGAAATAAATACTTTAATTTTAGCCATCTTTGAAACCAAATACTAGAAAGTTTTAATTTTACAGGACATGGCACCCAACCAACCCAAGCTTATGCGGACAGTCCTTAAACAACACCAATGAGAATCCCACACCACCACATGAAACGCAAGACCTTCTTTAAGAGTTTATGCGCGCCTTTCTGGCTCAATGAAAGAGAAACAACCCCCAACACAGCATTGGAACAATGATGGTCCCAACGAGAATATAGCTAATAGACCTCTTACTTTTAATGGACGGGAAGGACCTTCAGTAGTGGAGGAATGGTTGGAGACCTTGGAAAGAACCTTTACACTTATCAAAAGCACTGATGCTCAATGTATATCATGCTCCATCAGATTACAAAATTATAGTTACATGTGCAAGAATGAATTTGGGCTAGTGAAAAAAGTCTAGGGTCATCTTTCCGTGAGGGAAGGACGAATTTTTGGGGTTTGATCCATGATTTAAGCCATTTATTGATTTAAGCCCTTTCCTTAAAACCTAAATTCACATTTATGAATGAACTTGGCCCTAATTCATGCACTAATTAGGGCTGGCTGTTACAACAATGAACCCCATTACCTGATTTCAGAACCAACCAATATAGAACAGCCAATACACCTTGGAAAGGTCCACCTTGATTCCATCAGCTGAGACGACATGACCCAAATAATCTATGGGTGACTGTGCCCAAGTGCATTTCTAAGGATTTAACACAAAAGAAAATGAATCCATAAGTGACAGGACTCGTTGAAGATGGCGTAGATATGATGCTAATATGGGGTGTAAATCAAATTTTAATCGAAAAAGACAAGTACGAGCTTCCTTAGGTAAGGATGAAGGAGATCATTCAAAGCCGCTTGAAAAGTAGATGGGGAATTTTGCAAACCCAAAGAACATGATCAATCGCTCAAAATGGCATGAATGGAAGTGAAATCTTGTCTAGTGGATATTTTCAAGAGCTACCCAGCCTACCCCAATTTGATAGTAACCTAAGAGACTAAGAGGACAAACCTCAAGAACCACTTTGCTCCATGCAACTCATCAAAAAATTCCGGAATTACTGGAATATCATACATATCAAGCACCATAAATTTGTTAAACTCTGGGTTGTAAATACATCTCATAATTATTGTCAATCTAATGCACGCATATCTTGTTTCCGTAATTTAAACGTCTACGATAGAAACCCTCTTTGGTCCCACATCCGGGGTGGCAACCCTTGGCCCATAGGTAGCCCCTTTCTGTTGCCTGTCCAGATCTGATAGGTTGGACAAAATTGTTAGGCATATGAGCTAAGAGAGCCCTAACTTAACCCAAAACCATGTTCAACGTAAAGTGTAAAACCCCACATACATTCTTCCACACATCAGTGTGGAACCTATGTGGAATATTATAAGGTATTAAAACATGCCGATTCATTGCTGGTGAACTCAAACCTAAGAGTATTTGAATGGCTTGAATTGAAGGTCCTCCTCACTGGCATGAATGTCGTTGATGGAGTGAGACGAAAACCCCCTAAATAGGGTGGTTTCAAGAAATTGGAGTGGAACAACTATGGAGGAATCTGATTCGTGCGTCTATCTCGCGATCAATTTCTCATGCTAGATGCATATTGGAACTAATTTATTCCGCATCTATAGAATGGATATACAAAAGGATATCATTGCAAAGACCAGTAAAGAAAAGTCCAAAGACCACTAAATCGGGAGGATCAATCACAGCTGAGAGACACGTGACATTCATACTCATCAACAAAAGTGATTTGGCGTGTAGCAGCTTATGCTTCATAAGGATTTGTACGAGGATAATTCCCACACCATTTCAAAAGTTCCACAATAATTTTTTTCCAACTGAGATCGGGGAAGCAACTCATTGTCCGTTACAACCAATAGAGGATACTTCCGTCTATAGCAATGAGGGCCATATCAACCCTCATGTCAAGAGGGATGTTGAGGACAATATATATCCAAGCAGAGGGATTTTTGACCTAGAAGGAGGGCAATTCGAACTTGTACAACTACTGCATCTATGTGGATGGCGGATGTTCATGAGGTGTCACAAAGGAGTCAGCTGGATTGCTGACTTAGTAGTAGCAATCTCTTTGTCCTTAGCCAAGAAGATCAGTTAGGTATAGATAATGGCGTTGATTGAATCGAGTCCATTGAAGGCATCATGCCAAATGGTAGATAGTTTTTGCCTTCCATCAATTCTACTACCCTGAACTCCAATATATCCAAAACAATTCGCAAAATCTGCATGTGTTTCAGTTCTTGTCATGATGTCCAAGCATGTCTAACCAAAATGACGACGATACGTTACTTTTTTCTTTGCATGATTACGATAGAGGAAGGAAGATTAGTTATATTAGTATATTATTACAAGCTAATTATTTCCTGATTTTAGATTATTTAGTTTCCTATTACCTTATTACCTTTGTTTCCAATTCCTGTCATATTAGTAAGTAGGGTTAGGGTTGTGCTCGTGGGCCTTCAGCCTATTTAAATACCTTGTATTACTCTAGGGTTTTATCAATAAGAATATTATCTATTTTGCAACCTTACGGCTTGTGGCGGAGAATTCTATTCTACGTGGCCCTCCTTGAGGGATTATTTCATTGTGTGTTTATTTATTTTATTTATCGTGTGAGTGCATCTCTATCAGATTACTACTGCATATTCACAAACATGTTTTTCACACATTGATATTACACACACACACACACACATACCATTCAATCATTAAATGGATATGCAAATAATATAGACAGCTAAAAATTAAAGAACTAGACCCAATAATGAGATATGAAAAGAACAGTAAAGTTATCTAATTAATAGAATACATATTAATTCCTAATAAATCATCATAATTATTCTTAATTGAAAGTTTTGCATGAAATCATCTCTCGGAATGTGTTACATGAACCAAAAGAAAAAGAATTAATACCTTATAATGAGAAAAGTGATGGCCCAATCAGAGTATTATTTATTTGTGTTAAGACTATCATGAATCATACATTAATTTCATGGAAAGTGAACTACTTTTCTTGTTCCTATGTCTCGCAAAATGTATTCGGTTACATGGTCTCATGCAATTTTATGTCCTTTCCTAAAGTATAATGTAATTTAGAAATAATGAAAAAAAAAAAAAAGGTCTCATTCATTTTTTTGTCATTCCTAAAGTAAAAGCAAATTAGAAATAATGAAACTAAACAAGGCTTGGAACTAACTTTATACGCGAATCTACTGTCAAATACTCTTACTAAAGAGATTGTAAACAAAATTCCATAAGAAAGGCCATGTTCAGGTTAGCAAGCAGGCCAAATTCCCTAAAGTAAAAACAATATACACAACTCTCTATTTTTTCATTTTCTATTCTCTGTTACAAATGTAGAAAATTATCCAAGTTCGTTGACCATTCAGAATTTGTCAGTTTCACCATTTACTTGCATCTTCCACAAATATTTCAAAGAACAATACATAAGAAAACACTTTATCAAACAAAATTTTAAGATTCTAAAGTCAGTCAGTATAGCTTGGCAAATTATGACGGTAGAGAGATCTCAATCGTGAAAAATCTAAAATGTGTTTAATCAGAATTTCGACACTGAAATGAACTCACCTTGAATGCCAAACATTTGCTTCAGCTTCGGTATTTACAGAACTAACTAGATAATGAATCATGCCACACAAGAATGCCACAACCTGCATGGTCACAAAATGGTTAAGAAAACAAATCTAGAGTCGCAGCCCTAGGGATAAGTTCAACATGTCATTTTTATATCATCTACAGAAAATTCATTTGTCAATACCATAGGTTACAGCTAATTATGTTCATTATGAAAAATAACACTTTGCTTCCCGCAGCCTAGACATTCTGATATGGAGCCGCGTGCGGAGGAAGAGAGGTTTGAGCCGCGGCCCTTGCTGGTTTATAGGCGACTTGGGCGAGCCGTCTAGTCCGTGACTTGGCGACAATGTTCTAGTCCTATATCTTTTAGTATTAGTCTTTTGTGGTTCTTGTGTTAGTTATGGGCCATGCCTGGCGGGCTTAGGGTTTCTATATTATTTATGTAGTGTGTTGTCATGTGTGAAGACTATCAAATATCATTATTGAATTTGGGAGCTTCGGCTTTGGGCAAACGAGTCTTCGTTTGATTTATCCTTCTGAGTGCTAACAATTGGTCCGACCAGCTGGATTCGAACCCGACATGAGGCAAACTCGTGAATAGCGAATGGAGGATATGGAGAGGAAACAGACGGATATGGAGAGGAAGCAGATGGAGATGGCTGAAAAATTGGGGAATGTCGCGGACGAGCTGGGCAAAATTTTGCAGCAACTTTCGTCGATCACGAAATCGCTCACCAGCTTAACCGCATCGGTGGCGGGGCTATCAATCGCAACGGCAAGGGGGTCCTCGGGAGTAATTGCCACTGATAACAGTGCCGCACAAACGGTGGAAGGGGCGACGACTCGACGGCAGGAGTCCGACGAATCCGACTCCACCCCGTTCGCTTCCGTTGCGGCTGTGGCAGCGGCGGCGAACAAGCCGCCGGTTCCCCCCATTCTCCTGACCTTTGATGGCACCGATCCTTTCGGTTGGCTCGCTAGAACCAACCAATTGTTCAAATCCCAGCGGAAGCCAGCAGAGTCAAAATTGGAGGCTGCAATGGTGGCTATGGAGGGCTCGGCCCTATACTGGTTTACGTGGATTCAAGCCAGGAAACCTGACATGACCTGGGATGAATTCGCCGAGGCCCTGATAGGCCGTTTCGACTCGCGCTTCATAGGAAGCCCCTTTGAGCGTCTGTCTTCCATTAAACAAGCGGATTCGGTGGAGTATGTGACGTTGTTTGTGCAGTTGGCAAGCCAAGTACCGGGCCTCAGCGACAAACGCTATCTAGGATACTTTATGTTCGGATTGGCTGATGAGGTCTTTAACTGGCTGCGTCTTCTACGACCCCCGGATCTGGAAACGGCTATGGAGTTTGCCCGTGACGTGGAGTTCAGCCTTGGGGCACTAGATGGAGGCCGTTTTTTGAGATCTCTTGGGGGCTTGAACAACCGGCCAGTGCCGTATGCCTGATCCACGGCACCTGCGGCTCCGGCATCCAGCTTTGGATCGAAGTTCAGCGGCTGGTCCGTGGGATCGTCGACAACCCCGTCATCATGGTCGCCCTTCCAGGGGGCAGCCCAACGGGGCAACTTCGACGAGCAGTTCAAATACGAGGCCCCGTTTCGCGCGAATGTCTCCGCAAGAGATGAACGAACTGCGCGCGAAGGGGTTGTGTTACCGCTGCAAGAAGACATACGGGCTAGGGCATCAGTGCTCTATGCGGCAATTAAACGTGTTGATTGCGGAGGAGGATGAGATGCCGGACCTACAGTGTCTCGAGACTAATGGGGAGTTGGGCGCCGAAGAGGGAGATGAAGCGGCAGCCGTGGCCGTGGGTGACAAGAAGAAAGAGGGGGTCCTCCCGATGTACTCCATGGCAGGGATCACTGGACCGCGCACTATGCGGATGAGGGGAGATTTGCAGGGACATGTTGCGACTATTCTAGTCGACAGCGGTGCTAGCCATAACTTTATATCAAAATCCTTGGTTAATGAATTGTCTGTGAAACCTTACAGGTCTAGCTGTTTTGGCGTACAACTTGGCGATGGGAGTCGCCAAGAATCCGAGGGAGTCTGCCGGGGTGTGGAAATTTTGGTGGGAAATGGCGTGAAGTTGGTGGCTGATTTCCATGTATTTCCTCTGGGAGGAGTTGTTGCGATATTGGGCGTGTCTTGGCTGGCCACCCTGGGGGAGGTGAGAACAAATTGGGCCAAAATGACAATGACTTTTACTTGTGATGGGAGAAATGTGTCAATGACGGGAGATCGAGCCCTTTGTCGTGGACCAATCGGTCTCCGAGAGTTAATCCAGATTCAGGATGCTGAATTATAGGTTATGATATTTGAAGGGGGCCCGCCCAAGCTGTTGGAGCTGAGGGCCGAGGAGGTCTTAGAAGTACTGTCGCTGTTTGAGGCAGTGTTCGGGTAGCCGGAGGGTTTACCTCCGTCGCAAGGGATGGAGCACCACATTGTTCTGTCACCTGGGTCAGGCCCCGAAGGATGAGATTGAGAGGCTGGTTGTCGACATGCTCATGGCGGGAATTATCGGTCCTAGCTCCAGTCTGTTTTCGAGCCCAGTCTTGTTGGTTAAGAAGAAGGATGGGTGTTGGAGGTTTTGCATGGATTACAGGGAGCAGAACAAGGTGATCGTGCCAGATAAATACCCCATTCCGATGATACAAGAAGTGTTGGATGAATTGTTAGGGGCAGTGGTATTCTCCAAGATCGATCTGCGGTCCAGCTATCACCAGATCCGAGTGGCTCAAGAGGATGTTCATAAAACGGCATTCCAGACACACAGTGGGCATTACGAATTCTTCGATATGCCTTTCGGCTTAACTAACGCACTGGCGACCTTCCAGTCGGCCATGAATGAGCTTTTTCGGCCTTACTTGAGAAAGTTTGTGTTGGTGTTTTTTGACGACATTCTTGTCTATAGCAGGTCTTGGCAGTAGCTTAAAGAACACGGGTGGTGATGCAAATTCAGTTGGATCATCAGTTCAAAGCCAACCGGAAGTAGTGTTCCTCTGGGTCGTTGAAGGTAGAGTACCTGGGCAATGTCATATCGGCTGTCGGGGTAGAGATGGATCCTGCGAAAGTGGAGGTGGTTGTCAACTGGCCCCACTCGAAGAATATTCGCGAAGTTAAGGGGTTTTTGGGCTTGATCGGGTACTACCACAGATTCGTGCGCGAGTACGGCCAGTTGGAGCGGCCGTTGATCGAGCTTCTGAAGAAGTCGGCTCTAGCCCCAAAGGCGTGGACAGATGCTGCTGAGAGTGCTTTCCGGCAACTGAAGGCAGCACTTACCTTTGCTCCAGTGCCTGCCATGCCTGACTTTGAAAGGAGATTTGTGGAATGTGATGCATCCGGCACTGGGATCGGCGCAGTTCTTATGCAGGAGGCGAGACCAATTGCATATTTCAGTAAATCATTGGCCGACAGGACCTTGACCAAGTCGGCGTATGAACGAGAGATGATGGGGTTAGTCTTAGCCGTCCAACACTGGAGACCATATCTTTTGGGTCGGCAGTTTACTGTTTGCACTGACCATAGCAACTTGAGGCATCTTCTATCCCAGAAAATTGTGACCCCGTCCCAACAGCTTTGGGTGGCAAAACTTCTGGGATATGATTTTGTAATCGAGTATAAATCGGGAGTGTCTAACTCGGTAGCGGACTCTCTCTCGCGCCGAGGGGAGGGAAGCTTGTTGGCACTCAGTGGTCCAGGATGGGGTGCGTTGGCAGATATTTTATCCGAGCAGCGCGAGGATGAGTTTATCCGGAAAGTGGCGGGGGACTTGCGGCGTGATCCGACGAGCCAAGTGGGGTTTAGTTTGCATGGGGAAAAGCTATTTTTCAAGGGAAGAGTGGTGTTGGCGGCGAATTCGGCGTGGATCCCAAGGCTCCTACACGAGTTCCATGATACTCCGACGGGCGAACACGCCGGAGCTTTGCGTACTTACCATCGCTTAGCTTCCAGCGTTTATTGGCGTGGTATGTTTCGCTCTGTGAAGGAGTACGTGGCAAGATGCGTGGCGTGCCAGAAATCTAAGTATGAAGCTATGTCTCCGGCGGGTTTATTGCAACCCCTGCCTATTCCGGAGAGGATATGGGAGGATCTATCCATGGATTTCATCACCTCGCTGCCCAAGTCTCAGGGCTGTAAAATTGTGATGGTGGTAGTGGATCGGCTGTCCAAGTATGGACATTTTTCAGTATTGAAGGGGCGGTCGACGGCCCAGGGAGTAGCGCAGGTATTCGCACGGAATAATCTTGCGCTTACACAGTATTTCGGGCTCCATTATAAGTGATCGCGATCCTTTATTCATGAGTTTGTTTTGAAAGGAGCTCTTTAAGCTGTCTGGCAAACGAAAACAGACGGGCAGACGAAAGTTTTAAATCGCGTGTTGGAAACTTATATGCGTTGTTTCACGGGTGAACAACCAAAAAAATGGGTTAGCTGGTTGCCTTGGGCAGAGTATTGGCATAATACCGCATTTCAAACTGCGGCTAACACTACCCCTTTTGAGGCGGTGTACGGCCATCCGCCTCCAACACTTCGGAGGTATCTACCCGCTGAGTGTAGGGTGGCTACGGTGGCGGAGGTGCTTGAGAGCAGAGCCGCGATGTTATTCAGGTTGCGGGCGCATTTGGGAGTTGCAAGGGATTCGCTTTGCATATCGACATCGTCGTGACTTGAGTTTTGAGGTTGTGGATCGGGTGTTTCTGAAGGTGAGGGCTCATCGACAGACATCAATGACTAGTGTTGGCCATCACAAGTTGTCCGCGAAGTTTTACGGACCGTTTTTGGTGGAGGGGAGTGTCGGCTCAGTGGCTTATCGACTCACTCTTCCAACAGGCAGCCGCATCCATCCGGTTTTCCACGTGTCGCAGCTCAAACGTGTGGTGGGGGACCATCCGGTGGAGGCCGAGCTACCGGAGCCCTTGGAGCAGCCCGAGCTGCCGGTCTTCAAACCTGAAAGGGTTCTGGCTAAGCGAAGTGTGAAGGAAGGTGGAAGAGAGCTCGAGCAGCTGTTGGTTAAATGGAATAACATGCCAGTGGAAGATGCAAGGTGGATAGGGGAGGTTGAGTTCCATCGCCAGTTTCCTTGGTTCAACCTTGAGGACAAGGTTGCTTCAGAGGGGGAAGGAGTTGATATGGAGCCGCGTGCGGAGGAAGAGAGGTTCGAGCCGCGGCCCTTGCTGGTTTATAGGCGACGTGGGCGAGCCATCTAGTTCGTGGCTTGCCGACGATGTTCTAGTCCTATATCTTTTAGTATTAGTCTTTTGTGGTTCTTGTGTGAGTTATGGGCCTTGCCTGGCGGGCTTAGGGTTTCTCTATTATTTATGTCGTGTGTTGTCATGTGTGAAGTCTATCAAATATCATTATTGAATTTGGGAGCTTCGGCTATGGGCAAACGAGTCTTCGTTTGATTTATCTTTCTGAGTGCTAACACATTCGTAGTTATGTTATTAGGCTAACAACCTTAATGGCACAACGACTACATCACAAAAGGATGTTGAGGCAGATTAAGCAAGCTTGAAAGCACATATTAAATAAATAAATAAATAAATAAATAAAATAGTAAGGACCACGCTACTATTTCTCTTTCAACTAAAACAACGACATTACAAATAGGATGTCTAGAATGAAATGATAAAAGGATTTTAAAACGATAGTAGAGGGAAACATGGAAATAGACAATATTCTCTATAGACTATCCTGACAATCTCATAAACAAGTGCAATTCAAGAAGCATGTGGAAACTGGGAAGCACACTATCCATGAAGAAATTTAAATATCTTCATTAATAGGAATTATTCCTCATATAGGCGTGGCTGAATCATAAACTACCACAAAAGGAAACAAAATTCTCTAAATTAGGAATTCCAACATTATTGGAAATCAAAGAAATATCACTAACATGAATTAGAAACTGAAATCTGATTTATACAAAATAAAGCAAGAAACCTTAGCTAAATATATAAATGTTCAAACCCTTTCAACAGCCTAAAACTTCAGAATACTCTAAACATGACACCTAAGAATTTTCATAAACATAAAAGGGAAGTGATTTAAAATAATAATATGTATAAGATATGGTTCAAAAAACCCTAATCCTTACTGCACTTCCAAGTCCAACATGAAATAACAACCAATAACTACAATTGTTCATGAAAATGTTAACACCGTACAGGTAATATTAGATTTTTTTAGAAGATTTAAGCTATTTTTTTGTGTACAAATATAAAAAAATTCATTACAATCAGACTCCAGCAAAAGTAGTGGCATCAAAAAATTATTTGGGTTGTAATCAAAGAAAAAGATGGAAATTGAAACTAACCTTAGTATAATGTATTAGAACTACTATGCAAAACTTCACAGTGCATTACTACCATATATGACAAAAAATGCAAATCGCAACATAAATTACGCACGTAGTACACGGGCATGTACTTGTTAGTGACATACTTATTTAATACTCCCTCCATCCCGGTAATTAATACACGTATTTTTGTGTGCGGATACGTAAAGTTGTTAGGATATGTGTAAAAAGTGATTATTTTAGATAATTAAATGAAAAAGGTGTGTAAAGTTCTTGAGATATGTGTAAAAAGTGGGTACTATGGAGATGTATCTTTTCCATTTTTATAAACGTGCATAAGTATTGAGTGGATCGAAAAGGAAAGTATGAAGTAATCAACGGGACGGAGGGAGTACTATTTATTTTTCACTTTCGATGATTCTAGTATTTTATTTTGCTCAGCAAATATTTTAATTATTAAAGAGTTGATATTCCTTGCACCCAATCTAAATTAGTTTTATGAATTTCTTAATGAATGTAATACATTTTATAATTAGTTGTTCATAAAAACTAATTGGAAATTCACTAAAATTTCTCTAGCAAACTGTACAAGTTTTTATTCATTAGTGTACAAGTTTTTATTAATAAGTGTTTATGTTTTGAATGTGGGCGCACGGACCAACGTCCATAAAGGATATTTCGCTATTATTAAATTACTCACACAAGCCAAAAACCAAGCCAAATAAATTTTATATGGAATATTTTATCGAAGTAAAGTCTTGAGAGCAAGACTCCGCTGGCTCTTCCCAATTTAAACTCTTCCAGATTTCCAACTTAAAACATCACCGTTTCCACTAGGATTGATATTCAATGCAACAATTAATAATATTCCAAATCATATATGGTTTTCATGGTAAGAAATCTATACTTTCTCTAAACGAAAATGAACATGAGAAAGCTTTTTCGGGACGGAGGAAGTATTAAACATGACTTTTCTGAAATTGAGATGTGACAACAGCACTCTGCCAGAAACTTCAGAATTACAATACTTCTACTTCTGATGCTTAACTGAGCCAATTTTTTGGCAGTAGTCACAAATTACTCAATAGACCAAAATAACAGTTTATACGCTTTTATGATAATCATCTTCTTATTCATTAAAGGATTTTCATAGAATCGTGGTACTATAGGCTTTCAATTTAAAAACAGAAAAGCAGAAGACATCATTATTACTTATAGATTCTAAAAACAGCTAGTAGATAAATTATTCTAACCATATTTCTCTTGGTTAACAAGTAAAAGGCTATTCAAACAATCATGAAAGTGTTAATTTCTGGCTGATTTTGTTAATTGGCTAAAATAAATGCAGAGCCCTATTTCCTTCCTTTTATCATCATTCTATTTATTGTTCAGTTGTTTAGGTGAAAGTGCAATTGTTCATGTCAAAAACTTACAATGTTTCCAATGGAGCTAGCATTCCACAAGGCATAGACACGAGCAAGTGAAGCTCTCCTAGGTCCATTAGTGAATAAGGCATTCAAGCCTGCTGGAAACGGAGAAAGCAGAGATAGAGGAAGAATGAGAAGCACAGCAAGGAAAGCTCCAATAGATATCCAGTAGAACAGAAAGAGCATGAGGAGAGTGACAAAAAGGTCGGCCAAGAGCATGACAGTAATCAAAAATTGTACAGTATCCTGAAACATAAGTAAGCAAATATCAAATGGTGAAAACTATACCAATTAACATTTCAGAGTTAAAGAGTACCTGTCTGCCAACAGGCCGTGTGTTGAGCAACAAAAGAGAAAACGGGAAGAATAAATCCCTTTTGATGGCTAGTGACTTCAAAGCAGCTTCATTTATAATGCCACCATTGAAGCCCCTAATAATCTTCTTTCGAGACAATAAAGAACTTGTGTAAGCCTGACTCTCTTCATGATTGGAGCTATTCTGTGTCCCTGTAGTGAAGTTCCTGAAGATTGTAGGATGTGATGAGAAACAATAGGATGTGGAAGGCTAATTAAATTTTACAATCATTGACAGATACAAGAAAAAATAAAATGCAAAAGGAAAATGTGATGCAGATTGCAATATTTCAAGGGGCATCTCCAGTGAGACGAAGACTATGAGAAGGGTCTTGAGACAGCGTCCAAATCCATGACCTGATTCGATTGACTATATATCATTAATTAATATATAAATTATATATGATACAACCTATTTTAAGAAAAATCCTAAATTATAGGAGTACTAATCTCAATCTCTCTCATCATAATTGATTCAATACCCCATGATAGAGTAAAGAAGCTGATATTATAAATGAGGAAGGATAGAAGAACAATAGGAACGTAAGAATACGATCCCCCAGGATGACTCCCGTCAGCCAAAGGCTGCCCAATAAACTAAACAAGATAATTCTAGACTATGCTCCCCCTCTCCTCTACCCCTTATTTATAATCCTAGACCTAATTTATTAATATGGAAATAACATAATTATTGCCAAATCTATTCTCCCCCAAATAAGCACTTGCTAATCCACCAGATTGGTGATTAGCATGATTGCAGCCGATCCCCCTCGATTTGGCTCTATCAATTTCTCCCATGTTGAAAACAGCATTGTCCGCAATGCTGCAGTCAAGAAATGGGCAGTTGGATAATGATGCGGAGCTAGCTTGGAATTTTCCGGCGGACGAAGAGAATGTTTCTGGAAAAGTAGCGTTGGAAGAACTTTGTTGCCCACTTGTAAACTCACCTCCCTTTGATGCTTGTTTGCTGCCCGCTGCATGCGTTGTTGAGCTTCTGTAGGATTATCTTTTATTATCTGTAATACCTCATCATGTTGGAGTAATTCTCCCACTACTTTTACACGAATTTCTCCAAGGGATTCATGTAGTGTTGGTGGAGAAGCAAAACACCGCCATGGAATGACGAAGCAATCAACTGAAAACTGGGGCGTCCCTAAATCCGAAATTGGAAATTCAACTCGCTTGGTCGCGAGTTGAGCATTATTCTTGATTATGGCCTGGTCGGGGGTACATTCTTGGAGAGGGCTTTGAGTGCTGGTTTCTCCAAGGTCACCGTGTTGCAAATCCCCACCACTTATTATGCCTCCTTTCCAATCGAGGTTACATTCTTTGGGAGGGCTTTGAATGCCTCCTCTTTTTAGGAGTAAGTAGAGCATCTCCTCTATCTTATCCAATTTGTTGAGCCTAGATTCTTGCTCAGAGAATATGTTATCAAGTGAACTGACCTTTTCAGAAAGTAGGCTGACTTTTTCAGAAAGTAAGCTGATTTTTTCAGAAAGTGACTCAGCATTCTTCTCTATCGTCTCCACTCGAGCTTCCATTCGAGTGTGTGACATCCGGCAGGTCGGACCAATTTGATAGAGTAAAGAAGCTAATATAATAAATGAGGAAGGATAGAAGAACAATAGGAACGTAAGAATACGATCCCCCGGGATAACTCTAGTCAGCCAAAGGCTGCCCAATAGACTAAACAAGATAATTCTAGACAATGCTCCCCCTCTCCTCTACCCCTTACTTATAATCCTAGACCTAATTTATTGATATGGAAATAACATAATTATTGCCAAATCTATTCTCCCTCAAATAAGCACTTGCTAATCCACCAGATTGGTGATTAGCATGATTGCAGCTGACCCCCCTCGATTTGGCTCTATCACCCTACTTATGATTGGTGTAGTGTATAATCATGTTTAGAAGAATTATTTTAAGTCATCATTATCGTATGACTCTTTTTATATTAAACTATTGTCAGAGATTTTTTTAAAGTGTGATATACTTTGACATCAAAAGCATGGTTTAATCCCTTCCAGAGTATGGTATTATTTACCAGTAAAGTATGACTTATTGTATTATTTACCAGTAAAGTATGACTTATTATTGTTTAAGTTTGTTCAGATACTTTTTAATGTATGACGTTAGATACATCTTAAAGCAAAATTGTATGTTAATTAAAGTATGATATGGATGAACAGAAAGTAGAAGTATAACACCAAGTTAATTAAAGTATGATATGAATAAAGCGAAAGAATGTCTGCGTTATCATTAATGTATCACTAAATAGTAAGTATGGCTTTTAAATATCATTAAATTACTATGACGTAAATATAATTCCATGTTACTTAAATTACAATACAGATAAACCAAAAGGCAAACATATGCGTTGGATGGAGGGAGTATTAATTTACCATTAAAGTATCAATTGTTTATTGTTTTAATATTGTTAGACTCCCTAAATTATAGCATTAGATACTTTAAAGTATAAATTACAAAATGAATTGAGTGACCATAAAACTATTACGGGTCTAGGCATCGTCTCACAAGAAAATTTGTGGAATTTCAATGGCACTATGCAAGTATTAGAAAGAGTTAATTGCTAAAAAACACCGCACTTCAACTGTAGAATAGTCCAAAGTTTGGAATTTTGCAAACAAGTCATTATTTTAATGTGTTGTTTCTCAAGCTAATGATCAAATTATTAAATACATGGAGAAAATGATAAAAGTTTAAATGCAAATACTTCGTGAGAAGGACATTCTTGTATGCTAGAAAATATCAAGTATATTAAAAATTAACTACATTTTGGTTCAAAATATAGCATATATAAAGGTTGAAAAGTTTGGTCTTTTTCACACTTGGAGTATTGAACGTCGTTTGATTAACACTATTGAATATTTCAACATTATAAAATGCATTATAGTAATTAGTAGAATATCCAACTATTAAACTATAGGGAAAAGAAGAGTCCAAAAAAGTACAGATAAATAAAATTTTCAAAGTTTGTAGACAAAATCTGATGGAGATGAATGGCACGGACAGGTATTATAGGTGTAAGAATCAAAACAGTGATTTGAAGATATAAGAAACTTAGAATTGTGATAAACTCAAATGTAGAAACAATTTGCCCAAGCTAAATAGCTGTATATAAGTATCCAATAGATTGATCGCTCTAATGACTCATAAGACACCAATAAATAACAAATAATAAACCCTAGGCATGGAAGGACCATAGGCTTAAATAAAACAAGCCTAACCATAGATTAACCTTAGAAGTGTAAGGCATGTGGGCTTTCACAAAATAGACCTAATCCAATGAAATAAAAATATATTAAAGACACGAACATTGAGTAATAATGATAATAAAATAACTAAACGGGCATAAATAAGATCCCTAACAAAAATATCAATGTGATGGTAATTATAGTATTGCATAAGATATTTTTGGTTTGTCTACAATTCTAAACAAAATACTAGATGTGAATGAAAAGGAAATTAGAGAAATTTCATTCACAAATGCAATAAAAAGAAAAAACTACTAAATATGAGGACGCGTTACACACTTTATTATAATATTTTAGCATACAAATCCATTTATATATTCACCTTTCAAACATATCATTCAAATTACTCATTGTACTTAAATATCAAATTGTATTACCTGGACCACGTATCACAACTGTCCAAATACTGAGAATGATGAAGATCTTGAAGGGAACTACCACCAGTCAGCACTAAAATACCAAACTGATAATACCCACTAGATGTCACTTGGAACCATCCAAGCTCAATTTTTACCCCATGGAACTCAAGTTGTGGATTCACATGTGTACACAGCCAATCCATAACACGAACCAAAGCAGTCCGGACAGAGTCACGCCTCACAGTTCTCAACTGGGCATTCAGACCTGCCACCAAGCGAGTCCAGACCGTTGCAGGTACATGCTGAAAGTGTGGAATCTTGTGTGGATGAGAATACAAAACATAAAATATTTTCCTGATGTTTAAACTTATATTCTTAATATCGCAGTAAAGGATTTACGATCACCGAAAGGCTTTCTAGAAGACATTATGATAATCTTTCACAAATTTTAGTTTTTATATTTCATTAAAAAAAAAAGGGAATTTATCCTTCTTGTGTTTATTGCATTCTTATTCTGGAAACTGAATAGAGTGTTGTTGGTCCATAAAAGACTTGAGTATAAAAATCTATGCAGAACCAGATCCTACACATAGATGCAATTTGTGTTAAAGATGGAGCAGCCAAGAGCCATCTAGTGCCTAGGCTGCCTTTGCAGATGGAGCAGCCAAGAGCCATCTAGTGCCTAGGCTGCCTTTGCAACACTGTTGAAAATTAAGTGTTATTCTTTTCTTGACAATTAGAAAAAAAAAAAGAAGAGTTGATAGCAAAGATACCTGAGCAATGAGATTCGTCAATAATGTGTCACTGTACAGATTATAAGGAGACATATAACTTCCATCCCCCCCAAAGATAATTCTCATGGGAAATCTTTTTTGTATACTGGCTACCATGTCTACGCGTTTTTCGTCACCACCAAGGAAAAAATCAATGAAAGAAACCATCAAGTCAGGTGTTGCCCCAACCTGAAAGAGAAATGTCGTTAGCTTAGCGAATCAAAAAATACTTAGCTTTTCATGTATTACTAGTAGTACTAGTTGCAGTTGGTTCATGTTAAGAAAGAATTAAAAAAATACTATAATAGGTTCGGGCATTCAATAAACCACTAGCGGTTGCTTGTCATTATGTCTTCCTTTTCTTTTTTTAAGTGATTATCTGTTGTTTGTAACTCATAGTTGGTTTTAAGCTGATTATGAGAAGCAGCCATAGACTAGGGTGAAAATGAACAGAGCTAAGCCAAGTTTTATTTGTTTGAGTATGTCTTGTTGAGCTGATAATGTGCTAGAACTCACTTGAGCTAAGATTTTTTAAATTATATTCGAGCTCTGTTCGCATTCGTTTGTTCAAGATTGATTTTGTCCACAAATATTTTTGTGGACACTTTAATGGCATATTCATGAAAATTTGTTCGTAATAAATAAATACTCCCTCTATCCCACCCACCACTTTGCCCACATTTTTTTGTGCGCAAAGTTTAAGAAAAGTCGTGATTTGCGCAAGTGTATTTGTGCGTAGTGTTTAAGAAAATTGCTTTTCGGGTGCATAAAGGATAATGAGGGATATTTTGGGTAATTTTATGAGAAAAAAAAGTGTATAAATTGTTGGGTTAGTAAAATGTGAATAACAATTTTGAAGTATTGTGGTATTGTAAGGATGTTAATGTTATATGGATTGCTTTTCTTATAAGTGTACATAACGGGATGGAGGGAGCAACTTTTACTCGTGAAAAGCAAATGAAACATTTCATTTGTGAAACATCAAGAAACAAAATAAATATTTCATATACATTAAAAAGATAATATCTTAAAACAAAACTTTAATATTCCCTTCGTCCGTCCCAAAAGAACCAATTTTACCATTTTGGACGTCTACCACAAAGGTACCCATCCCTTTTCTAGAAAGAAAAGTCCCATCCATACGTACCACTAATACAACTACCCACTACACATTAAATAATTATACTCCTAAATCTATGTGTAAAAAGCAAACGACACCTTTTGGGGCGGACGGAATTTATAGTATATGATAATATAAATAGTACTTTTATGCTCCATTTGGTTCGGGAGATTTGAGACAGCATTTATAAATTCCTTTTACAAATTCCTAGCATATGTTTGGATAAAACTTCCCTGGTTTCTAAATCTAGGATTCCAGATGAATGGTAAACTAGTATATAAAGTTAATGTTTTAAAGGATTTGCAAATCCTATGTCAAATAATGTCATTTAAAAATCCTATCTCTACGTAAAATATTTCAAAATTTACAAGAAAATAGTATGACAGAATAATGAAAACAATTCAAATTTGAAAAGAATATTATCAAATTTTTCAAAAATTAAAAAAAAAAACCGAAAAAATTAGAAAAACATTTTACAAAATTTTATTTTACTTTCCAAAGATTAATGAAAATTACCAGAAATTTTATTAAATCAAATTTTCAGAATAAACTTTCCAAAAATTCAGGAAAAAGAAATAAAAAAAGAGTGTATATTAGGTGCACCCGGGTGCACCCTTGCACCCATATTTGTATAACTTTTTATTCTATTTTGTATACATGTTATTCTCTTTTGTATACGTGTTTTGTAATAATTGTATACTTTTTTCACACTAAGTTTTTCATTAAAAAAACAAGCATTCATATGTGTATAACTTTTTATTCAATAGTGTATACATGTATTTTAATAATTGTACATTTTTTTACACTCAATTTTTTATTAAAAAAATTAACAATTAAATTGTATACATTATGAGTATGTTTTTGCTTATATTTGTACGTGGGTGCACACGAAGCTTCGTGTGCACCCGGGTGCATACTATATTTAGCCATAAAAAAATCAGAAAAAATTAAAAAAAAATAAAAATAAAACAAAAAAATCAAATAAAATTTTAAAATTTTATAAGAATTGAAAATGACACAATCTTATAATCTGGAAAGTAATATAGAATTATTAAAAAAAATATATAGATCTTTTAAAAATAATAAAATTATAAAATAAATATTTTATTGAAATTTTGAAGAAAAAAAATTGTAAACATACAGAAGAAAAAAAATTGTAAACATACATATTAAAAAAAGTTAAAATATTTTATTGCTCTTGGACAAATAATAAATGTGAATTCATTTCAATTGAGAATCTCTTCATAATTACATTTTCAACCAGAACAGTAGATTTAACTAAATCTATTCATTTCAAAATCCTTAGAATTGGAAACTTATCAACTCAAACACACCCTTACTCTAAATAATAGATTAATAACTTTTCCATTTAGCGTAAGCCCCTAAGGGTCTCATTTTCCTTTTTACACACGTGGGACCCACACACACCCACTAATATAATTAAAATATGGGACCCACACACCCTCTATAACAACTACCCACTACACATTAAACAATAATACTCTTTAATCCACGTGCAAAAAGCAAATGAATCTCTTTGAGCAGACAGAGGGAGTATTATTAATAATCGATAGGGGTGTACACGAACAAAGTTCAACATACAGCTCACAACTCAGGTTCATTATAACTTGCAAATCGGCTCGTTAAGCGTTCGTTTGTGTACGTTTCTTAAATCATTTGTATTTAATGATTTACATCATGAACACTTCAATTTGTCCACCCGTAAGATTGGTACTCTTTTTCCTACTTATGCTCTTTTCCCTGAGGGTTTTTGCATAAGCAGGTTTTAATGAGACCAATCTATGGTTATCCTTTCTTTTTCTTTCTTCTCATGTTTTAAACTTTTACTTTATTTTTATATAAAATATATTTACAAAATGAACACTAATGAACAATATTTTTTAAGCTCGTTTTATGAACGTACAGAGCTTTGACGTCATATTACTCGTTTGTTAATAGATTTTGAACAAGCTCATTAATTGATCGAATAATGTGTTCATTAACAAGGTCATTAAGAGCTCTTATCACTCCTTCCACTCATTACGCTCTTCATCCTTTCCCATTTATTTGTCTCATGACACTCTTCACCCTCCAAAAGTAGTAAAATTTCAAAACAAATTACCTCTCTATACGTTATATTTTCAAATTATGTCACCATCACCTAATACACAACTTAATTTATCATTTACTTATCACTTAAAAATAACACATTACCCTCAAAAGTAAAAAATGTTGATCAAAAGAATAACATTTGTTAAACTTCGTTTCTATAGTAAAGGCGAAGACTCTAACGAGACGGAGGAAATATTATCATTAAATAATTAAATATTTTATATTAATATACATTAATATTATATATCATTTTAAATGTTATTACACTTTCCGTCAACTTCAACTTCACACTTTCGGTTTTGTTCCGTCTCAACTTCAACTTCACACTTCCACAAAAGTAGGGATGTAAGCGAACCAAACCGTTCGCGAACTATTCGAGTTTCGATTCGATAATGTGTTCGTTCGAACTCGTTTGTTAACCTTAACGAGCCAAATCAGGCTTGAATTTTGAGCTCGAATAGACGATCAAACCAAACTCAAACCTAAGGGTGTTCGGCTCGAAAGCTCGCGAACATATTCGTTAATGGGCTCGTTAATGGCTCGCAAACGTGTTCGTAAATTTTATAATTATTTTTTAGTATTATATATTATTATTTATTTATTAATATTCAATAATTAAATATTTTATATTAAACTACATAAATATAATAATAACAGTTTAAGTTATTATTTAAATATTAAAATATTTTTTTAACGTTTATTATTATATTTTGTTAGTTTTTTATTTAATATTATGAATAACATTAGATGTTTATACACGAAACTTCTTTTAATATCAACGAACAAAAATATTTAAATGTTCATGTAAAAATATTCATGAACAAGTTATTTTATGTGTTCGTGAACACGTTCGCAAGCCTTAACAAACAGTTTGAGTTCGAGCTCGAGTTCGAGTTCGATTTTTTTTCTTGATGAGTTCGAGCTCGAGTTCGAATTCAATAATTCCTTAACAAACGATACTCAAACATAGTAATGTTCGACTCGATTCGGTTACATCCCTACACAAAAGGAAAAGACACTTAACTAGTATCCCTCTAAAAAACTTTAATTTCAAATTGTAATCACCTTTTTAACGCACATAATATACTTTATCATTTATTTATTTCTCAAAAATATCAAACTACCGCCAAAAGTAAGTCAAAAAGTGACTTTTATTAATATCCATGCAAACAGTTAATGTGAACTTGAAACCGAGGGAGTACTACTTAATATTTATTGTTGACTTTTGTTTTAATATTTATGATTAATATTATGTGCTTATCAACCAAAATACAAAATATCATTCTATTGTTTGCGAACATAAACGAGCTTTAAAAAACAGCCTCAGTTCGAGCTTGAGTTCGGTATTATTTTTTTTACAAGTTCAAGTTCGATTATTCTTTAACAAACGAAACTCAAACAAGACAAAGCTCGACCCGACTCAGTTCAATTACGCCCCTAATAATCGAGCTCCAAACAAACTTGTTTTTAAATATGATAAATGAACTGTTACGATATCCCACATCGATTCCACGAGAAAGTGTGGAAGGGAAATGGTAGTCAACCCTTGACCTTCATCCATGGTTTTGGATAGAGTAAGCCACTTTAGGCCTCTTAGTGATTACATCACTATGTGTTGATTATACAAAGTTGTTGAAAGCACCTGAAAATGCAGCCAGCACGGAAAACGCTTAAGTTCAGACATTGTTCTTGCCGAGTCAGGTGAGTCCTAATGTACACCCTATTTCTTTCTCGACCAAATGGGTACACACAAACACAAAAAAATCAAAGAACAATGGATTATCCATAGCACGCCTAATAGACTAAAATTCAATAATTCTAATTCCTAGTCCAAAACCCTATGAATAAAAAGTATTTATAGCTTCTTCAGCTCAGGGGCTACTCCAACATAATAAGAATTAAAAGCATAAATAACAAAGAGTAAATAACATAAAAAGAAACAACTCAAAGTCTGACAACTGAAAGAGGAAATAACAGAAAAAGAAACAACTTAATGCCACCTACGCCTATAAACATTACATTAGCATAAAACTACATTTTTTCTGTTATGTTTGCACTAGTTGGCCCATTTAGGTAATATTATATGATGAGAATCTCTTCATGTGAATCATTGAAAAAATACATCTATACTTGATGAAGATATATTCAAAACAATTAATATAATAATGTGATGAGAATCTCTTCATGTGAATCATTGAAAAAATTCATCTATACTTGATGAAGATATATTTAAAATAATTAATATAATAATGTATTGATTTGTTTCCTTTTATATTTAGAGTAGTTAATGTATTAATGTTTTGATTTCTTTCTAAATGTTTATCATTATTGTACCCACTCCGTCCCTGGTATTTTTACCTGTTTGTACGGGCACGAAGATTAAGAAGTCTTATTTTTTTAATATATAATGTCAGAAAAGTAGGGATAAATTTGTAATTTTGAGAGAAAAAATAAATAAATTTGTTGGGAATGATGAATAAAGTGTAAAAAAAGTAAATAAAGTTGTTGTGAATTGTGATTGATGAATAAAGTGTAAAAAGTAGTTAAGATATATAGTGTATTTTTACCATTAATGGGAACGTGTAAGAATACCTGAGACATCTCAAAATGAAAAGCGGGTAAAAATACGTGGGATGGGGGTAGTAATAGATTTTATTATCACCTATAATAGGTGATCATATTATTGCTTTAGGGAGTTTAATTTTATTTACGAAAAAAAAGAGTTTTTTCTTTACCTCTTTTCCGGTATTCTTAAGAATCAATGTATTTGAGTTGTCTAGTATTCGGCATTTTCTAGGAATCAACAAAATATAGAATTTGTTCCGAGTTTTCTCGTCTTTGGTAATCAGAGCCAATTTACGATCCTCGATGATGTATTCGAGATGTCAAGTGGTTATGATACCACTTATATGATCAGTCATTGTATGAAGATGATAGATCAACCAACATGATCTAGCCCTATATCATTTTATGGGCACGATAGACCACTAATTCTCGATAAATACTTTGATGAAGATCTAACTTATGGATCTACAATTTTCGATGGGCATATTGATTTGGTGGATGGATATTGTGGTCCAGTTTCGATGAATACTCTGATGAAGATCTAAGTTAATGGATCTCCAATTTTCGATGAGTATATTGATTCAGTGGATATTATCGATTGTGGCTACGCTGATACACAAAATTCCAATGAAAAGATTGAGTACCATTAGTGGGAGGAAATAGGTGTCATGGATGTTTTTGTTGTTAAATATCAAAATAAAAATTGTAGTTTAATTTTTTATCAAAATGTTGAGATTGATGATCAAATGTTTTTTACCATTAAAGCTACTGTATCTTGGAAGATGAATGCGTTATTACTATTTGGCAACAAGAATTCAAAGATGTTATGGAGCGTCTTCAAACCTTAGGCCTGCTATGATACAAGGCTGGATTCGAGGGAGAATTCTTATCAAGAGGAGGAGAATGATGGAGATTGGAATATCTAGGATAATTATAGTTTAGATACATTAGATATTAATATGATTTAATTTTGATTTGTTTCATTATCATTATTTATGTTTGTCACTATTGTAATAAGTCATGTCACCTATAAATAGGTTATCTTATTATTGTTTTAGGGAGTAGACTTTGAAAGTTGTCTATTTTCTTGCATTCTTTAGGAATCAACGGAAATTAAAATTTGTTCTACGTATCTTTATCTTTAATACGCTCTCGCTGCATCAGTATGTCCTTATCCCTCCAAAGACAACACTTTATCAATGTTGAGAAACAGCAATAGGGCTATGTAGTATAGTAGTTAAACTCTGTCAGAATTTCACCAAAGATTTTTTGTATTGTCGCTGTTTTAAATATGAAAACACAGTTTTATCTTTAAGACGATACACATACAATTTGGGGGCGATCTGCAGAGTACAGAGGTCTGCTTAAGGAACATTCGAGCACCCTGCGCCTCAAGCCCAGGGCTCCTCTAACAACTATGCTCTAGGCTAAACCATGGGTGATGGAGACATTTATCAGCATTCCTAAAGTTAATGAAAGTTAAAAAATCTATAATACGCAACTCAGAAGCCAAAGAATTTATCCTCTTGATATGATCTGCATATTCAAGATTTGTTGATATAAACAAAGGTAACATGGACAGAAGAGAAAACATAAATTACATATTAATGAACATATGATATGTTGAAGATCACTACCGACTTCAAATGAGATTCAAGAATAATCCATAAAAGTAAATCATGGAAGCTTCGAGAATTAGGTGAAAGTGATACTTGATGAATAAAGATGAAGTTGGTCAGAAGGATAAAAATCTCATGGAATCTTCTTATCAAAGTCGGTGAGCTTAATCAAGAAACATGTGTATTATTTTATTTATGTAATAATTAGTTATGTAGAGTGTTCTAGATTAGCAGATAAGATAAAGAGTTGGTATGTAGTATAAACTAGAATATTACATCCTGATATGGAAGCTAACCAGAGACTTATATTGTACCTATAAATAGGAGTATAATCTCCTCATGTGGAAGTGTAGCTTGAGAGAGGTTATGATGAATGAGTGTAATAGGGTCGTGAGGTTGAGTGCATAAGTGAGGGTGTCTTGGGTAAGTGATTAATAAAATTATCTTCTTTTCCAACTTTTGATCCTGCAATTATCCAGCACAATGTATGTATAATGCTTGCATAAGTATACATTCGGATACATTAATATATACAACCTATAAACCAGATAAACGCAAAAATGCAAATAAGTACGAATTTTTTTATGAAAAGGACACATTGGTGATCAGATTATAGCTAACCTTCATTCCTTTGTATAGAGCACGTGATCTGCAAGACCTTAAACAAGAATGGTCATATTCAGACTTGACAAATTCCTGTAGCCGTTGAATTTTTTTTCTCCTGCGCCATTGTTTCCAGGACCAGGCACAAGGATATGCAAATACTGAAAGTATGCTATGAACAGACCCTTCCCACCATTCATATGCAGCAACAGAGTTGATCTCATCAATGAATCTGTTAAAAGCGTCTTCATACCTGCAGTGCCAAGATAACGTCTGATGATCAAAGAAATTTTGGACCAAAACTAAAAAAAAAATAGTGTCCACATAATATGCAAGTGAAAAATCTTATCAGGACATGAGACCTGAACATCAAATAAGCATACAACAAAAATACCTAAACTCCAAATGGTGGAACAAATGATGATTAAAATTCAAGACGTTCAGACACATACAACTAATAATCTTGACATTACAAATGATAGAACTATATCATCAGTCAATTTCATATCGAAATCTAGTAAACTAATGGGAAAAATGCTATATTCATCACTCAAAATGCATCTGCACTCTTTTGTACTACAGTTATAAAGTATAAAAAACAACAAATATTCTTACACAATCTCAAATATTGCAGCAGGGGGTGAGTAAGAAAGATGCCAGGGTTCTCTAAATGTATTAGGACCCATAAAATACATCCTATGAACATGACTCTGAGTTTCCTCTGCCTTGGCACCGCGAACCTGGATAACAGAAAGATCCAAAAATAATAAACTGCCTAAGACAAGACTAAAGTTATACTGGATAGAGTATGGATTCACTTACCTCGGATAAGGAAAGAAGATAAGGAGACCTCAAATCATCGTGATGCATGATTGTGTTTGGCCCATCATAACATCCAGATCCAATAAATTTAATTCTCAGAGTACTTAGCATTAGAGCCAGGAGCATGACAACACAGAACAATATCAAGGCAAAGGGACAGGGGCCTCCAAATGTATATATCAGCTCCTCAAATGGAGTGTAGCACTTTGGCGTCCGATACTTGTCAGATATACATATATAAGGACAACTTGGTTGGGTCACACCACCTGCAGTAAGGAGCCCATGTAAAAGAAATGGTAGATTTATGTAATCTTTATGCACTAAAGATATGAGTGATATCAAACCCAAACTACTATCATTATCATATTAGTATACCTCTTACATAAACAAACTTGGCACGAGTAGGAAGGTGCTCTAGAGAACAAGGCTTGCAAAGAGTTGGATCAGATCCTTCATCATCTTTATACGTTCCAATAGGGCATTCCTAATATAGACCACGTATAAAGATGTCGAGAAATTCATCACATGAAGACTATAGATCGTTTCATACAGTAAGTAATGCAGTGGGTAGGCAATATTCGCATATACATACATCATTAATCAGCTGAGCGTTTGGTGTTTAAGTAACATCCCTGGTTTAACAAGAATGCAGAAACTCTCTTTTACATCTGTTAAAATTTCTAGGCAGGCTAGAAAGGAAATAAAATTGCCTGCAGAAGGCAGGAATAGAATAATGGCCATCCACACATGACCAGGTTACAATGTCATACATAACTGGATAAGAAGCATATGCACTTTCTACCATACGAAAAAATTACCTAAAGTGAAGAGGACAAAAGTCATAGAGAAATGGAAAATCAAAGGATAACTAAAGATCATAGTTAAGAAAAAGGAATTTCCGATGTTACTAGTAATAATTTTCAGGCATAAATGCATAACAAGTTTTAGAATTTATAGAAGACAAAATAGCTTCTATACTAAGAAAGTGCTTGTATGTATTAGTCAGCTCTTTACTATGAAGTTATTTCCTCATTTTGGGATAGAAGTATAACTTGTCCAAAGCTATGGGAGCAGAGAAAAACACATAACATACCATACAAAATGTACCATACAGGCCTTTAGGGCACTTCTTTCCGGTAATTGTGCCTTTCTCCCCATGAAAACCATCTACACTCCCAGCACCTCCACTGACATAGAATGAAAAGACTCCTTGAGTTGCTTACAAATGCAATTTAAGTATTCAACAACAGCAATATCTGCTTTTCTAGTCTTTGCAGCTACAAGTTATTAAGATATTGAACAGAAGTGGAATATTGTAATTTTAGATAGTTATCCATAAAGGCGAAAACTTCAAAGACTGCACATAGTATCTCAATAGCATTTTCAGAGAAGGTGCCCTAACAAAAATTCATATTATATGTAGCCCTGATCAGATTTAGCCTAAGATAAAATCAACATTAAATTCCTTAAAAATCTTTCATGTATGATATCAACAGAGTTTCTTATAAATGTGCTACTAAAAAATCCAGTCTTTGGTTTTTCTTCCAGATAATGCAAGCAAAAAAAGAGCCACAGAAAGAAAATAATATATGTGTGTGTGTGTGAACATGGATTGCAAGAAAGAAGAATAAGAATAATAGCAAGTCATTAGCAAGCACACTCCAATTTAAACTAGAAAAATTAAGCGGGTACTTGGGAAATTAAGAAAGAATTTAATGGGTATTTGTTTGACAACAGAGGGGATTGGTTTCATATCTCCCATATTAGAGAGGTATGGCCCATCTTTTCAATTGAGGAATGAAAGTTACTCTAGGGGATCCTTCTCTAAACCATACATAGCTTTTGATTCCACACCCATCCCTACATTCCCCTAATATAAACCCCTCCCCCCCCCCCCCACCCCACCCAAAAAAAAAGGGTCCTAGCAATAATTGAAGCCAGCACTTCGATAATACTGAAGAAAACAGATACAGAAAAGTAATGAGAATGCAAGTAAAACAAAACCAGAAGATTGAGATTTTTTGAAAAATGTTTTGAAGTTAATATCATAATCAACTAAGTGTACGCACTTCAGAATCATGGTTGTTAATGCAAACACTCGTGTTACCTGAAATTAATAGTTCCATCGACAAATGCAAGTGGGACATACTCCTCTCCACCAGCTATTTTTGACCAATGAAGATGAATTCTTCCACCCCCACCGCCCCCACCCCCTAAAGAGCCACCAGAGCCTCCAACAACAGATAAAGAGGAGTTTTCAGCAAGTGCAAGAGCTTGAAGAAAAAGAAGGATGGTTCCGCCAGAACCTCCACCACCAAGTCTATTTATTAGAGTACCATTACTTTTACAAGCAGACTTATAGCAACTTTGGCCATCAGCGCTGATAAACCCATAATTATCAAGCCTTATAAGAGGCCATTGTCTGGATCCAATTACTACAAAAAAAAATGAAAAAGCAATACAAGTTGTCATACTTCAGTCACGCTTAGAGCATTTAGACTCTCATATATATATCACTAAATCATATTTATTGATATCCCACATTGGTCCCACATGGAAATATGTACTGGTATATATATGGTGTTCATCCCTTTATCTTTAACAGTTTGGGTTAAGTTGAGGCTCCTTAGCTACGTGCCAAACAACTTTGTCCAACATAACGGATCTATATAACCTATAAACAACATATTTACCTAATAAAATATAGCAACATAACTTATTCTACACTAAATATAACCCATATACAACATATTTACCTAATAAAATATAGCAACATAACTTATTCTACACTAAATATAACCCATATACAACATATTTACCTAATAAAATAAGTTTAAAAAGCATATAATATAATAATTTACATGAGTATGGCACATGAACTAAGCAATTTAAGCCAAAACTAAACATGCATATATGAAAATTCAATAATAATTGAAATAAAACAAGTCAATCAAATCATCACACTAAATACTAGCAGCAAAAGTATTCTAATTATCATCTTTTTCATCATCAAACTCCAAGTCCTCATCATCAAATTGTTCTTCTTCTTCGTCAAAACCCTCTTCTTCTTCAAATCCAACTTCATCTTCTTCATCATCCTCATCTAATAATCTTAAAGTAGTTCCATTTTCCTTCATTACTTCTTTGCCTTTCTTTTTTGAAGAAGTGGCAGTTGCCCCCGATGATTTTTTCCCTATAGTTTGAGACCAGCGACAGCCAATGGGTGGCGGAAGGACAGCTGATGGTCGCGGGCGGGGAGGACGGCAGGTGGAAGCAGCTGATGAAGTTGAGGACTTGGAGCGGTGAAATGGAACCCTAACTTAATCCCCAATTTGAAATTTGGGAATATATTATATATAATACTCCCTCCGTCCCACAACAAGGAGTGCAATTTGCCATTTTCGTCTGTCCCAACACAAGAGGTGCATTTCCCTTTTTAGTAAAAGGGACCCACACAAAACAATTAATACCCATGGGACCCATACACAACACTAATACACCTACTCACTTTACACTAAAATATTATTTATCTCTCCTCATCTACACATTAAATATTATATCCCTTAATCTACGTGCCAAAAAGTTTTGCCACCCTTTTTGTGGGACGGAGGGAGTGTATTTTAGGTATGGAGAAGTTGCTAATTATTTTAAAAGTGTTACTCTACTAATAAAAGTGTCATTTCAAGCCATGAATAATGATAAACAACATAAAACAAGCATATTCACAAGGGGCACCCGAGGCGCAACCATCAGGGCGCAAAAAGGCGTGCGCCTTGAAACTCCGCACCTTAAAAACCAATATTCAGGCACAACAATCATAGCCTCGGCCAAGGCGTTCCTTTAATAACTATGATGTGAGCAAGTTAAAATGCTAACCTATCAATCCACCACCAGCTATAAATCCATCAGACTGATTATGGCCCTCAGTCCCACTACCCAACTCACAAGGTAGATCAGCACTTCCATATCTATGACCTCCTTCAATCAGGATCCCATTGAAAAATCCAGAGCCCCCTCTCCCTCCATGTCCTGCACCACTGCTAGCTCCTTTGGAGTAATTTCCCTTACCAATACCAGTCTTACAACCTGGACAACATAGATTAGAGAAAGTCAAAAACTCTACATCCAATACAGAAGGTTTAGTTGAAAAGGAAACAACAAGGGTGGTCCTGTAAGCACTAAAGGTACAATCCACAAGAAGGCAAAGATTATGAATGCAAATATAAGAATTGACCTACTCTGAGCATGACAAAAGACAGTAAAAGATATATACCTAATTCTGATGCAGTTATCATACCATCAGAATCCACAATAACAGTTCTTGCCCTGTGTATGTGAACAATACTTCCCTTAATAACTCCATTAACCAGAATATCCTCAACACGACAAATCTGTCCAAGAACATTAGTCAAAATTTGACAAAAGATTTGCATAAAGAATTAAATCCAGTAGAATCATATTATATTGCAACCACAATCAGGGAGAAAATACAATACTAGAGAAGACAAGAGATTTTTTTTTCCATGGATAAATCATAAAAATGGATGCTTAAGCATGTCATGAAGTATGTTTGGTCATACAATCCTGGAATTATGAAAGCTGTAGAAGGTAAAGAATTTTGGTCAAACATGAGTAATTTAAGCCCTTGATGATTCTGACATTGTAATACAGTGAAAAGTAGTTTCTCCAGATGTCCCCACCATTACATAATAGAAGTAATGGTGTAAATGCCTAAAGCATCTTAGTACTACATTACTACAATCTTCAATTTATTAATCCAAGAGAAAGGGGATGCTTCATGGAAAGTTATTTTGAATTTGTTTGATGTTTATAAAATCATAAGATATTTGCAATCAAAGATATACATAATGCAGTAGGTTGTAAAAGATATCTAACTTACTTGCATGGAGAAGGACAGAGTATAATTAACATGACAGTCATCTGGTGGAGTTATCATATCTGTTGGGCATATTGTACTCTCACAAAGAGATTTCGTCACCCTATTTCACGTGAACATAAGATGATGTCAGTTTCCTAGTAACATCAGAAAGAAACTGATATTGTTCAATCTCTTACAAACTTCTACTATAATCATCATCCAAGGGAGCTTGAAGCAAAGAGCCTGGGCCGACCTGATATGTAAAATTTTTCTGATGTAAGAAAGTCATTAAAGTTTATTCAGCCAAATTCAAAAAATAATCCGCAAACATGTGAAGGCATAAGGATAAAGAAATGCTCTAAGTTTTCAGTTAGCAATTTTTCTAGGATAGCATTTCTATTCTACTATAGGGGAAACATACATATCAACTAAGTGTTACAGACTTACAGGTACTACAAGGACAGAGATGTCTCATTTGAAAGCCATAACTAATATAGCATCAATAATGTAAGAGCAAAGAGAGAGAGAGAGAGAGAGAGATGAAAATAGAACTCGTGCCCTCAGTTGATAACTTACAGTGATATTATAAAATAACGACAACGAAAGTCTCTGGCCTATGATTGCATCACCATGACCAGTCAGTTGTAAGAGTCCTTGCCCATAAAGAGCCAAATTTGCATTTGAGTTAATCACAGAGTTATCCTGTCACCAAAAGGAAAAGGAGTGAATTAGAGCCATGTAATAAAAGATATTCTAGAACAGACTTTATTTTTCGTTTATGAAGAAGTCATTTGAGCATATCACCGTAAGAACAACAAGATTTCTGACTTCAAGGATAGATGTAGCAACTTCAGCATTTCCTCCTCCGTCAACATAGATTTGGGAGTTCAACATGAGTAGCATTTTGACTGATACTCTAAAAGCTCCATAAACCTACATCAACATAAGGCAAAAAAACCAGGTCTAAGCTATAAAATCGAATCTGGGCATAATCTATTGTTGGTGAAAGGATTGTATAAATGAATATTTTATTTTATTAAACCAACAATTGGTGGAAGAGACTATCCCTCAAACATTATATGGAATCTATCATACAATACCTTAGAAACAATAGCATTTAATTCTCTCCTAAAAGTGAAGCAACATCAAATTTCTTAAAAAGCTTTTGACATTCTAGACTGATGGAAATGAACGAAAAAAACCATGTTTGCCTATAGTGGGGCTACTTACATCTTATCTTTAAAGAGTTGATAAAAAAATGTGGACACTATTGGTTACTTACACAAGTAAATGGTATTTCAAGCACAAGATCATCCAATAAAAATATAAAAATTAACCTTTGAGGGTAGTTCACATATAATTAGAAATTCAATGAACAAATTAAGTAATGCCTAAGTTAGAACTTTTTTGCCACAGAATTTTGCTCTCATATGATTAGTGTATTATATAAAAATATTTACTCTAATTTCAGTTATAATGCTAGAGAAAGAAAGAAAGAGAGAAACCAGAGAGATGGGCTCAAGAAAGGAAAATTCATTTTATGAAAGCATAGGCAAAAAATTGACAGATGAAATCTGCTCAGATGCAATGATTATCCAATATAGAATTCATATTATTTCCATATTATTAAAATAAATAGTAAAACACTGAGACAAAGGAAATCCAATTGAGCGAACTTTTTTACCTTTATAATGGAATCACTGATCAGAAGTTCCTCCGCAACTAGTTCAAATTCTGAGACAGGAAAGTCGGATAACCCAAAAATAATGCTGCTTCTAGAATACAAGCTTATTTGGCCTCTCACCTTCATATTGAAAGTCCAAATACTTATCAAGCATGTCACCAGCAAACATCACAAAGATTTCACATATTTTCGCATTTTATTTAGCATATGAAAAATTATAATAAAGAGACTAAATAAATCTATAATAGTTTGGGGATGATGGTGCACCAAATATTCAGTAAATTGATTAAAATCTCTAATTAAAAAGTGCAAACAGTATCTGAACTTTGCAAATGCCATTTTTTGCTACTTGATGTACATAACTATCACAAAACGTCTCAGATTGACATCCATGGCTTTCAAAGACAAGGGATAGATACGTTACATTTTGCATACAGTTCCTGATGTGACCTGAGCATAAAAAATTATTTACATAGAATTTAAATTTTGGACCTATCTTTGTTCGTATACAAAGAAAACAATAAGATTGTAAGGATTCCTAAAAAATATGGATTTTAAGAACTTTAACTGCTAAAAGAAATAATATGCCAATAGATGATACAGAAAAGAAAGTAAAGGTTCATAGGACTCATGCTTGGATTTCTGAGACTGCCCCACACATATATACATTTATTCATGAATGTGAATATCTAAAAATTTAAACATTCACATGAATATAGATGCATACAGACGCATACATAATGTTCATATCTACATTTGCACGTGTCCAGTATTTGTCTACAAGACAAATATTCAACATATATTAAACACTTATCTCCATAAAAATGAAAGAACTGATTTGGACCTGAACTCTTGTCCAAAGGAGAGGAACTAAAACTTTTGCATTGTTCTCCACATAAACATTTGTCCACAATGGGCTAGTAGAAAAATCAAGTAACGGAGTTTCTGTTTCTGTTGTCACATTGTCATTGCCAACTCGTAAGCTAAGTACAGATGCATCAAAATACGTACCAGCTGCCCCAGAATTCCAACAACAGCCAATACTCAACCCACCTGAAACACAAAAGACTAAATAACTTAAATATCAACGCTTTGGAAAACCTATGAAGGCAAGTCGTGAAGGTGCTGAAAGTAAAGTATGATTAATTTATTTAAACCTGTAGCCAACTTTTGATGTTGCATGCACAAATTCCATTTTAAAACAAAGTTCATTCGCAAAGATCCACATGTAAAGGCATTAGATATAATAAAATAGTTGAAACCAAATGTCTCTTAAGAATAAGGCCACAACTAATTGAACTTAAAAAGCAATATCAGGAAATGACCTAATCAGCTTTATCAAGGTTTGATGAGTGTGAATGGAATTAAGAGACAGGCGCATTTCTACTTAATACAATGTCGTATTAAGAATCTACAAGGAAGTTTTATCAATTATGAGTAGATTGTTCAACAATGTTCTTAAATAAACGCATAGACATTACCAGTTGTCAACATTTTTAGCAGCAACAGCTTTTCAGCCTATAAAGAAAAAAAGCTTTTGTAAACTCGCGGCTTTATTTAATATCGAGTAATCAAATACTCAAGTCAAGAAGATACAATTAATGAAATCACATGAAAGAAACATAGGACACACTTTGCCTCGACAAGATAGGAGAACACAAAATTCAAATTAATCATCATCAATTTATAAATCGCCTTGATGATTGGGCTCTTCCTTTTTATTTTTTCCATTTATTTTATGCATTGGCAATGAAGGAAAATTCTGCAACAAATGAAAACTTTAAATTTACAGGGGTTTAATTAATGATAAGAGAAAGCAGGATGGTATAACTCAAGGTAATTGGAGTTTTTACAACAACTAGAAAGTGCTTTCCCAAACATGCAATATAAGTTCTTAATCAAGCTATTTCAACACTATGATTGTTAATAAATATTGAGGTCTAAATTCAACAAAATACTTCAGGTTGTAATAAGTAAAGACTCGCATGGATGGATCGTGATAAAAAATTCCACGCCACCAATTCCGATGCATTGGACAGCGGATATAAAATAGGGAGGCCCAGATACAAGATATACATGTCACAAGACCAATTAAAAGTAAAAAGACTTGACACAGCAGACATAACAATATCACTAATAATAATAAGTAGCTGGCTGTCACTTCTATAGGTTTTTCTACATGTTTTCTGACTTGAAGATAAAGAGATTACCAGGAAAATATAGAAAAAAAATTCAGAAAAAAAGTGCTACAGAACAATAAATCATTTAGCATTTAAGTTAGATTTGCGGTCTATAGCTCATGATATAAGAGTACATGGGTACAAACCATGCACTGTGACTTTCACATCTTCTTGCTTGCTATAGCAATTCAGAGATATTCTCCCCCCTCCACCTCCACCCCATCCCTCCCCACCAGCTGCACTTATGACACCAAAGCCTCTCCTGTTCAGTAAAATCACATTAAGAGAAACTGAACTAGAAAGAGTATTCATCAGAAATTAACAAATCAAAGTTTTACCTATAATTTAATGCACATATAGGTTGAAAATAAGATTTTCATCTTACCATTGCTTGTATGCATTTAATCGACACACTTAAACTACTTAAAGTGATCCTAATCATGTTGATTTTTCGACCATTATCAGCTTTTTTTTCAATTTTCTTTTCTTTTTCGTTATCATTTTAAGGATATAATGTAATAAGTGGTGGCATTATATTACACAATTTACTCAGGAGGTTACTCACAGCTTCTGAGTTCGTATAATGATACTTCCACCAGATCCTCCACCCCCAAGTGATCCTCCATCCCCACCTTCTGCAGATACAGATCCATTTAAATAAAGAAAATCCTTAATGTTAAGCAAAATGCGTCCACCGCCACTTCCTCCGTACTTGTGCTTATCAGAAGTGCCGCCGCCCTTGCTACCATATGCCCATGGGTCAGACAAGGTAGACCATGAATAAACATCACCACCCCAAAAGTTCGATTCATTAGTTTTCAAACAGGAAGCACCACGTCCACCATGCCCTCCACCGGCACCGTCATAGCCAACAGGAGTTCCACTAGTCTGACTAGGCGGTGCTCCACCCAATGATGATGTATTCAAAGAAGAATTAGGCTCCATAATCAGACTGGCAGCAGAAAAAACTATAGTTCCAGCAACTACAGCTGCACTTTGACCAACTTTAACATTCCCAGATAAATTGAAATTTATTGAACAGCCATCTATTGGACACACAATTTTTACATGAGGAAGTATTTCCATGTTTCCATCACCAAGTACGTAAATGTCAGAAATTATATACAGGTTTGAATTGAGGAAACAGGTAGCATCAAATGACCCCACACCCTTCAAGTCCTCACAAGTAACAAAATCGTCTACCCGGCTAGGAAACTTAGATTCCCAAAATTTTATAATTGCATTAGAATGAGCTCCACCACTTGAAACAGAAAGATCATGAATAGGTACTCCATCCAATGAGACTTGTTCTTCCTTCCAAGCCAAGCTATGAGAGAGCACGTATACCCAAAGATATCCACACAAAATGTAACAGTAGATATGAGACTGACTTTTTAATAGAAGCATGACCATCTGTGTGAAAATACTATCAATGTGATTAACACAACAATGAATCAAAACTGCATAAGTACGTTGCTCCGTAGGATCACATATGATCAGATTCTTCTCAACATCCCACTCATTCCCTTCAAATCATAAAACTATTACACAACCCCATGGAATAATAGCCCACTGATGCATGTGAACGTTTCCTGAAATAAATGCAACTGATTATTAGCTAAATCTCAAGTGTACACGTGCTCAAAAACAGAAATTTTCTCAAAGCATATTTTAACTCATTAAGTTTAACTTATTAGCTATGTGGGCAACTTAGATTCTCAACTATTTTGATAGGAGAATAAAGTAACTCAATTTCTTGGTTTTACTTAGATACTCAAGTAAATTTGATTAAGCCAAGTGACTAGCAATGCAGGTTTTAGAAAATGACCCGAAAAAAATAATAATAATAAATAAATAATGAAATTAAACAAGACAGAAACAAACAAACCTTTCATAAACTAAAGCGCTGAATATCCAGTTTTGGTGCGCATCTCTGCATCTCCGCTGTAAGAACGGATTCGATTCTAGTTTATTACTGTGAATCATAACTACATGTGCAAAATTAATTTGGCATACATACGTCAATTATGCACAGTTAAGGCGCCACATCAGTGTACTTTGAGAGAAGAGAAATAACAAACAGAAGTGAAACAAGTTCAATCTTGAAACTTTATGACGAACTCTAGAGCTCGGTTCACTTTTCCTTTCTCAAGACAGTAAATAAATTTCTGCCAATCAGTTGCAGACCTCTTCTACAGGAAGAAGATAGGTTAGATTTCTTATCCGAGTATCCTAGGGTGAAAAACTAACCAAAGCTTGATATGAAGCTGTAGGAAAAGGTGAGATGATATATGGCATCAATGATTGGTGAAGAGGGAGTAGTTTTGGAGTGGCAGCAGAGTTAAATTGATGAGGGAGGAAGGCGGTCTCAGGGGTGGACTAGAACAGGCAAATGTCGGATCCCCAATTGAGATGTAGTAGATGTAGTATAAAAAAATTCATTTTATTTTGACTAATAATAATAGTAAGTCTAAACACTTTCCACGCTTTAAAAAAATAATACTTCCTCTGTACCATGTATTCTACCCACTTTTTATTTCGTATTGTCCCACATATTTTTACTAATTTTAATTTAGAAAAAATACATAATATTTTATTAGTTATTTTTTATAATCTCAATAACTTTAATTACTTTTTTACACTTTATTCATCATTCTCAATAACTTTATTCACTTTTTCTTTTTAAATTATTAATTTATCCTTACTTTCTCTTACATTATATATTAAAAAAAAAACATCTTAATCTCTGTGCCCGTACAAACGGGTAAAAATACACGGAACGGAGGAAGTAATAAAATAAAATAAAATAATAATAATAAAAATAAAACACTTTCGAGTTTTTTCCTAAAAAAAATATTAATAAGGGAATTTTTTGTGATAATTGGGTTTTTATAGTTAAGATACCTACAACTTCAAAACCTTTTTAGATTATGATTGGCCGCTTCATTGAAATAAATAAAAAATGATAAGATTTTAATATAAAAATTATATTTGAATTAATTAAAAGTGATAATTATGCAGTAAATTATTCTCTCTATCCCACATGAAATTTCACACTTTCTTTTTCGTCCGTCTCATATTAAATTGCACCACCAAAAAAGAAACATTGCATTATTCAACGTTAAAAGTTCATTTCAAATTACCTATTAACTCAATTAAATTATTATAAAAGGTTATGTTTGGTTATCATCAAATTAGAAAATTGAAAAATTAATTATGAAAAGAAATTAATTAGAAGCCTTTAATTAATTTTAAAGGTTTTTATTTGTTTTATATTAAATTAGAAAATTAATTGTGCAAGAAAATTAATTAGATGTATATTTTTTATTTAATTTATATTTTTTATTATTTAAAAATGTAATTTAGAATTTCTATTCACTTTAGAGTTTTTTTAATTTAAATATTATAAGTATAAAATGTGATAATGTTTTTAAAAGATACTAACATTTTTTTAATAATAAAAAAAGATACTGATCGAATAAAACTGTTCATTTTTCATTTGAATTCTGTCATGAATTATTCATAATTTAATAGACTTATGTGTGGTCATTTCAAATATTGACTTCCAAGAAGAATAAGAAATGATAATCTTTATAACATCGATAAGTGTATATTATTAAAATAAAAAGGAAAATAAGAAAAGCAAAGATGTTTTGAAAAACGACAGAGACTATCATAAGAGCCAAATTAAGCGGCTATAATCCTCTAACTCTTCTCGTAATTTTCTGATTGATGGAATATGCATAAATCAACCAAAATTCTCTAACTCTTCTCGTGATTTTCTAGTTGATGGAATATGCATAAGATCAAGCGGGTTCATCTTTGGAGGGTCAAGCTGCTTCGCTGATTGAGAACGAGTGTTAGGTCTCATTGTTGGCAGGTAAAAACCCTTTTTGGGGCGTCCTCTTTTTAGTTTAACCTGAAAAGGTGTAGTCTCCACTTTAGAGGGGAGATCAGTGTAATCTGTGTATTCAACCGAAGGCTTCACATGAACAAAAGTGCCTCTGCCAGGATCTTTAAAAGTGGTGAGGTCATGGTACTAGCAGGTGAAGTCTGTAAAGCTTTATATTCAATGATAGCTTTCATGGCTGCATTGATGTCTATCGGTGAGGCAGTAAGATCCGCCAATTCCTTAGGAGGGGTCAACACTGGTGCCGTAGAAGTTTCCATCTCATAACTAAATGATCGTGGCACCGGCGTCGCTAAAATACTCATGACTGAGCCAATGAATTCTGGAGAAGCCCCGACACCAATAGCAGAAGTCGAAGCTTTGCCCTTCCTCACAATTAAGTCTACCCTAGGAGAGGGAACAATAGAAGCCGGGGCCGATTTTGGAGACATTGAGTTCATTTCAGGATATTCTATCTGATCCCTATCGATCTCGCGTGAATATTTATCAAAGGCATTAATTGCAGCAAGGAGAAAATCAACCTGTGGAGCGGGTTGTGTAGCAAGTCCAGAGCTGTAATGCCCTTTTAGGGGCTGCATTATCGCAGAGCACCCATTAGGATCTTGCTCGGAATCCAGAGCTCCAAACCTGTTACTTGTTTCTACCTCTGGGCTGGCATCATCCAGCGTAGCCGACTAGCCGCACCTGAAACCTCAACATGTGTGTAAGTGTGGTCTGCATCAGAACCGGGCTGATCAACTTGCAAAGTGGTTGTAACATCTTCCCTAGGGGCAGTCTGTGTATCGAGGGGCTTAGATTTCCAAATCTGCTTAGGCTGCGTGCTTCCAGCCCCGTCAACTTTCATCTTCTTCCTAGGCTGAACCATCTTCTTGCAATCCAAATCCATATGTCCCAAAGTAGATCAAGCATTACAAAAGTCCGGAATATTCTCATATCTAAGAGAAACCGTAACAGAATGAGAGGAGAGTTCAAGAGAAATATGATCAGGTAACACTTCTCGAACATCCAAATCAATCAAAACACGGCCAAAATGACCCGTGGAACCATTTAAAGCACGATTATTCATACGAATTGGGGACCCAATGGCCTTAGCAATTGATAATAACACACGGTTCCGTCCAAAGCTCAAACGGCAGTTCAAATATTCTAACCCAAACAAAAACAATTGAAGATTTGACCTTATAAGGATTAAAGAGAGGAACCCATTTCAATACTCTGATCTTACCAGCCTCAAAATCATACAATCTTATTTTCAAAAGTTCATGCCTGCGGACAGGATCATCAATGAACACATTGAAATAGCCTCTACCAAGAGGTATCACATGGGCTACCTGGGTGTTCCATAACACTTTAAGCTTCAAACTAAATCACCAGGAGAAATCGGATTTTGCCCTTTGTCCAGAAGCACCCGAACAATAATGAAAGAGGAACACAAACTTACCCTGTTCTTGTAATAAGAATCCTCAATAGAAACAGAAATTCCAGCTTCTGCTTTCATGAACTGAAAAGCCTCCAGAGATTTCTCTCCAAAGGATTCCATAAAGCCAGCTTTACCTGAAACTGGTCGGTTAGGTTGATTTCTAGTAGGGTTAGGGATATTATTGAAACGAGAAGAGCCATCTCCTAACCCTGAGTGCAAGCCGTCGCGAACGGCCGAAGAAGCGATTGGAGGTGGATGTCGGCAAAGGAGCCACCAACAGATATACTACGACACCATCGTGAAGAAGCAACGACCGATTGGATGGGTCAGCCGGATAATTTAGATTCTATGCAAAGGTGATTGAAGTCGCATCCGAATTGGGGGAAAAAACCCTAGACAAAATTGGCAGGCTATTTTGAGGGATATTCTTATTAATTTATGCACTGGCAGGCAGCGTGTCTAATTTTGAGGAATCCCGATGCGTGGAGTCCGTTTTTGATCCAAGATAGAGACGATCTGATCACCCGCTGGGGCTTTTCCAACGTTCGGCCGATTTTGGAAGAGGAGCTCCTCGAAAGACGGGAACGTAGAGACTGAACTAACGTTAACAGCAGACGGAAGATGGGAGGGGCCGTTTGGAAATTGACGAGAATAAGAGTTGGAGAGAAGGGAGAGAAAAAGACACGAGAGATAGAAACATTTTTTTGTGATAATCTTTATAAGGAAAAATAATACATAATTTATGAAAAGTAAACTATTTTATAAATAATTTATAATATAATTAAAAAATGATAACATTAAAAAAAAGTGATAGTATTTATAATAAAAATAATAATAATTAATTACGAATGTGAATTTCACGAAAAATTTATAGAATTGATAAGATTTAATAATATTTTTAATAAAAAATTATATTAGATCAATGAAAAGTTATAACTCACCGATTAAACTATGACTAAAACTTGGGTGCCCCTGGGACACTGTTCCTCAAATTCCGTGTTTTTCGAAAGTTGTATCATTTAATATTAAATAGTATATCATTTAATCAAATATTTATATTATTTGTATTTCAGCTTATCTTTTCAATGAAAAAAATTATTATACCTTTAATATTAATTAAAATGTATACCCTTTAAAATAAAATATTATACCCTTACACACTGTGTACACCCGAGGCACAAGAGACCAACTCTTAAAGTATTTCATGTATAATTAGTTGTCACATCCTAAATTCTTACTTGTTTAAAACACTTTAATTTTTAAAAGAGAAAATAATATTTTAGCCAAAAATTTAAAGAAAATAATATTTAAGGAGTATTTAATAATCCTAAAGATCCAAGTTAATAAAGAGTGTATATTAGGTGCACCTGGGTGCACTCTTGCACCCATATTTGTATAACTTTTTATTCTATTTTGTATACATATTATTCTCTTTTGTATACGTGTTTTGTAATAATTGTATACTTTTTTCACACTAAGTTTTTCATTAAAAAAACAAGTATTCATATGTGTATAACTTTTTATTCAATAGTGTATATATGTATTTTAATAATTGTACATTTTTTTACACTCAATTTTTTATTAAAAAAATTAACAATTAAATTGTATACATTTTTACTCATAATTGTATATGTTTTTGCTTATATTTGTACGTGGGTGCACACGAAGCTTCGTGTGCACCCGGATGCACACTATATTTAGCCGTTAATAAATGACATAAAATTCAAATTTAATTACTGAAATAAAATGCATAAATTCTTAAGTCTAGCAGAATTTAAATTGAATAAGTCTCAATAAAATAGAAACTATGCTAAACATCATCCTTCTGTCCCACCACGTCGGCTCCTTCATCTGAAATTATAAAATATTTGAGGTGAGCAAAACCACAAACTCAGTGGAGAAATGTACTTGCCAAAATTAAATACCACATACAAATACCAATTAAGTAACATAATTTATGTAGATGTAAATGTATTGCATATATAACTGAATTCTTAATTATTTAAGTAATAAAAGTTTCGCTTATAAAGATCATGAGGCCTATGTCTCGTTTATAAAGGTCATGAGACCTATGTCTCGTTTATAAAGGTCAGGAGACCTAACTGTACATGCATGAACTCAAAGATACCACAAGCAGCAGTTAATCAAGACAAGTAAAAATTTTCCCACCTTAAAATAAATTGAGTTGACTGTAGTCCAAAATATTAATGCAGCAAAACTTCTAACTCACGAACTTCTCATCGCCTATTAATATAAAAATTATAGATATGTCTTAATTTTAATACAAATAAAAAAAAAACTAAATAGATAGCTAAACGTAATAAGTTAATAATAAGATAATCAACCACATGTATATATAAATAAATATAAAATCCGAGATAAGATTACTTATATGTGCATGTGTGGTGATCTAATGATCTAGAATATTGTTTAATAAAATAGTAATAATAATTAGATAGGAGCCAGAGTTTTGCACGGAGTCAGAAGGATTGTTAATGAAACTATCGGCTACAAAGAAACTTCGAAATCAAAGGCATAAATAAATAAATATATATCATAAAATGACGAAGATTAAAATGACTTATGAAACAAATCAGATGGTTTGACTTGAGGTGGAATTGGTTACCAGTAGGTGAACCATTATGTAAGAGATTGAAGTACAAATTCCCTATTCTATGATTCAAAATAAAAGAATTCCAACCAAACAGCCATGCTAAGGACGAAAGGCTTTTCAAAAGATAGAAATTTGAGATCGTATATGATAAATAGACAATAAGGAAGACGACTTGCATTTATGGAGATGATGGAAAGCACTTAGAAGCAGAGTCACAGATGATTCAACCCTACTCACTACTTATACTAATCTCGTGTTCGACAAAAAGTGAATGCTATGATATATGAGAGTTTTTATTGGGCAAAAACTCCTGTGCACCCGGGCGCACGGACCATATTCCGTGCGCCTTTAGAAATTTTTGTTAAATTGTATACCTACATATGTGTACCCTTTATTTTTTTAAAGAAAATTATTATGTGTATCTGGGTGCATGGACAACACTCCTTGCGCCTTTAGAATTTTGTGTTAAATTGTATGTCCTTTAGTATAAAAATGTGTACCCTTTATTTTCTAAAGAAAAAAATATTAATGAAAAATGTATACCATTAGAACAAAATAATGTATCTTTTATTAATTAAAGTATATACCCTTTAGACCAAATCAATATACCCTTATTCATAATACTAAATTTCTAAAGGCGCACAGAATGTGTTCCCGTGTGCTCGGGTGCACGCAAGCCTCACTCTTTTTATTATGAGAGAAGGTCAAAGTTCTCATATCATAATCATAATATATTAAAAGTAAAAAAAGATTGAGAAATATTTTCTTCCCATTTTATTCCTATACAATTTTTTTATTTACTTTTCTCAACCTCATCATTTATATCAATACATTATTATTACTAATTTAATTTTTAATAATTCTATAATTTATTAACAAACCTTACAAATTCAAGGTCTCTTTAGATTCCCTTACTTGAATACATATCCCAAACACCGTGTGCCTCACATCTGGTTGGACATTCATTGCAGAGAGGAATTTCTTTGAGAAACTCAAGCACCAATCATGGACTATCTCAAGATACATTATACAGGTAGTAAAGTTCCCTCAATAATATACACCACGTCATTATAAAAGGTGGATGATTTGTGGTGGGTTGATGGCAAGTGCTCGAATATTAGATGAGAAGGGAGCAACAACGAAGTAAAGATGATTAGATTTTGAAGGAAGATAACGATACCGTCCCGTCGGACGAGGCATCGAAGGAGAAGAAGATGACGATGTCGTTTTTTAAAGTTTCACACGTTTTTTAGTGTAGTGAAACAAAGTAAGATGATTAGACTTTGAAGAAAGATAACAATGTTGTCCCGTCAAATGAGGCATCGAAAGAAAAGGCGATGACGATGTCATTTTTAGAGTAGTGATTGTGTTTGATCATTCGATTCATATATAAATTGTGTAATTTTTTTTATTATTATTTACATGCATGAGTTGTGTAGTTAAGTTGGTTAGGGTCATTTAAATATTTTATATACATATTTATATTCGTAGTTTTATTAGATTTTTTTTTTATCTTCTTATTGTTTGCTGGGAACTTCTTGATAAATGAAGAAATGACCCTATATCATTGGCGCGAGAAAAGGCGATAAGAGGTCATGTAAAAGGTTGTGACGTGAGAAACGAGACCGTGGTGATAATGGAGATAAGTAAATAATTAAATTATTAAAGGCTTTATTTTTTATATATTATTATGATATGATTAATTATATTAATAAATTTATTAATTTAATTTTTGCTAATTATTTAAATTTCACTTTAAAATTATTCACTTTTTACATATCTAACTTCATTTTTCAATCTTGAATATCTAACTTAATACAATAATCTTGAACACAACACTACTATGGCATGACAACTTATTAATTGAGAGTGACCCTCTCAATGAGCTTAACAAACTCATCGTCTAGTCCTTTAAATTAACCTCTATTTTTATACTTCTAAAAATATATGCATTACACTTTTCACAATCATCAATTAGAAAAGGGTTAATAACCCATTTAAAGCATAAATTATTTATTTATTATTAACAATTTAAATTATAAAATCATAAAATTATTATAACAACGACGATAGCCAATTTTATATACTCAAACCTCAAAGATATAATCATAAAAAAAAAAATTCAAAGAGGAACAACAAAGTTATTTTAAAAACATGGAAATTTGGAAAAAGAAGAATTACATCTTCAAAAAGGTCATCAACATGCCAATTTCAGAAGCCATCATCTCCGAAGTCAATTTCTATATAGTATCCAATAATTAAACATTTATTGATGAAATAATTTATAAAGTTTAATTCACAATTATAAATATTAGAAAAAAATTACATTACAAAATAATACATGTGACGTGTGTAGAGCACGTCTAAAGTCACTAGTAATAATAAAAGAGATTAGTGTTTAGGAGTTGAGCATTAAAAAGTGTACGGGGCTTGATTCCTGAATATAAGTAAGGAAGTTAAGATAAGTGAGAAAGATAGGAGGTTATAATAATCCAAATCCTAGGTGAATATAATATAGACTTTGTTGATAACCAGTTCTTAACCTTAGCTTAGGTGATAATCGAGACTGATTAAACACAAAGGATATTCGGAATAATTAGTCGAGCTGTTAATTAGATAGAATGAGGAATAGCATAGCTAGCTAGTTGCACGTAAATCAAGTCAGAGAGTTGGCATGGTGTCCACTACTTGTCAAATTTTTCCAATTCCCCTTCCATGTACACAATGTGGGGGCTATTTATAGGCAAAAAAGCCTAAGGGGTGTAATCATTATGTCTATAATTGTAGACCCCTAGCCTTCATGAGTCACCACCCTCTAGTGTTGCCAAACCAGCCAGCTGCCACCTAAACCTGGACACGTGGCGCGATGGTGTTCAGTGTAGTTTGCATGATTCAGCCGAGGTGAGCCACCTTAGCTGGTCAAGCCGAGTTGAACCATCTGAGCTGAGGTCGATTGAATTGAGCTAGCAAGGTTGATCTACTTGAGCTAGGCCAGCTAAGCTGAACCAGCCTGGCTAGGCTACTTGAGCTGAGGTTGATTGAGTTGACCAAGTGGAGCTAAACTAGTTGAGTCGGACCACCTGAGTTGAGGTCGATTGTGTTGAGCAAGATGGGCTGAACTAGCCGTGCTAGGTCAGCTAGGCTGAGCTGACTGAGCTGGACCATAGATTGAACGGAAGGTCTCTTAGTCGAACAGCCTTGCGCAGTCCCACCGTTTTGAGCATAACTTTCACATTCGAACTTTGATTTGAGTGATTTTTACGCCAAAACAATCCTCTCTTCCATGACTTTTTAACCGTATATGATATCACCAGTTTGGAATCCCACATGAAGACAGAAAAATTAAGAAAGTTGAGCGTGCGTTTATTTAGCATTTGTGCATAAGTTGCTCCTTTTCTCGAACTATACACCTATGCACCTTTTTCCCTTTAAGCCTTGGGCCGAGCTTGCTGAAGTTCTTGAGAAGATTTCATGAATTACCTAAGTTAATTCGAGCTGTAACGTATACCCGGATTAATACTCAATTAATCCGAGTAATTGCGTAGTTAATTACACCTTATCCATACAAGCTCCTGAAGTCGAGTCCCGAAGTGATTTGGGGGTTGAGTTCACCATATGAATAAGGTGATAAAATAGCATTCGAAATATTCTCTTGGTGGAGGTGTTGGAGACTGGATCCACGTGGAGGTGATGTCTAGCTCCAGGTGGAGGTGATGAACTCCCAGGTGGAGGTGATGAAGTCAAGCTCTTGGTGGAGGTGATGTCCAGCTCCAGGTGGAGGTGGTGAAGACTAGCTCCTGGTGGATATGAAGTCAAGCTCCGGGTGGATGTGACGTAGGCTAGCTCCAGGTGGAGGTGAAGAACTCCCCGGTGGAGGTGATGAAGTCAAGCTCCAAGTGGAGGTGATGAACTCCCCGGTGGAGGTGATGAAGTCAAGCTCCAGGTGAAGGTGATGAGCTCTCAGGTGGAGGTGATGAAGACTAGCTCCTGGTGGAGGTGAAGTTTAGCTCCAGGTGGAGGTGATGAACTCCTCGATGGAGATGATGAAGTCAAGCTCCAGGTGGAGGTGATGTCTAGCTCCAGGTGGCGGTGATGCCTAGCTCCAGGTGGAGGTGATGTAGGCTAGCTCCAGGTGGAGGTGATGAAGACTAGCTCCTGGTGGAGTGAACTTAATCGCATTTCTAGTGAAATGTCAAGAGTAAGTGTACTCTATCGCTGTTGTATCCGCGTGACCAAGTGCAAAATTTATAGTATTGTCGTCCCAAGGGAAAAGGTAAACTCAAGTTGTATCCGGATTTTCCATTGATTTATGTTTTGTAAGGATGATCAAGATAAGGTTTTGATTTAAGAACTATGATTACTCTATCAATTAACTAATGAACTAGACAAACAACTAATTATAACAAATATCACTCAAATCAAGTAGCAAGATGAGATGGAATGGATGAAGTATATCTAAAAAGAGAGCAAGGCTAGCAACATCATGGTCAAGGTCTTATGTAGACTTCACACTTACTCAAGCATTGATGACTTTCAAGTTATGATACTAAGGGCAATCCCAATTGTACCCCTAACCCCTATGGCCAAGGTGATTAGGTTCTCAACTCTTTTACAAGTTTAAATCTCCTAAGATTGTCTTACTCTCAATTCCCTCATGGGTACTATGATCATAAGTTGGTTCCCCTCACTAATTCATCACTAATGTTCTATCATGAGGTTCTAAGCACTTGGAGGGAATGGCTTTCCTCCCCTCATACTAACCAAGTCACCTAATACAATCAATGATTCAATTAAATCACCACACATAATATTGGAATGGCCATCCTAACACTATGCATAGAGAATTTAACCACACACATCATGCATCAAATGAGAATAAGAATTCATGATAGAAAGTAATCATAACAATCAATTCATCAAGCTTTAATAGTGCAAAAATCTACATATTTCCTAACCAATCATATTGCTAGCCTCACTTGAGGACTAGCCACAAATATTCATTGCAAATTGGCTACAATCCAATACAAGCTCCATATGAGCAATAAAATGAAGAAATTAGCAAAATAAAAGAGATTGAGCTTCCCCTTGAAGGTAGACTCCTTCTTCCTTGATCATGCCAAATTCTTCAAACAAATCTGATTTTCTCTTCTTAGATGATGGAAGGGATGGATGTATGGATGGATTTATGAAGATCAAGGTGAATTGATGGATTAAGATGGTGTAGATGGCTTGTAGATCTAGTGTGTGAGGAAATATGGTGTGGATTGTGTGTAACTGCTCTCAATCTGATCTAATGTGTATCTCCCCCTCTAATTTCGCACAAATCATGGTTTTATATCACTTATGGACCTTCTAGAAGCTTCCGGAACATTCTGAAAATTACACAGGATTTTGCACCTACACGGCCCGTGCTGCAGTACACGGCCCGTGTAGGGCACACCTACTTCGGCGTTTTGTGCGTGCTTCCGGACACGGCTCGAGCTGCAATACACGGCCTTGATCATGGCCGTGCAGCACTTTCTGAAGACAATACACGGCTCCTTCTTACAGGGCCGAGCTCCGCACACGGGGCGTGCAGCAGCGCACGGCCCGTGCACCAGCGCACGGCCGAATCTCTAGCCGAGCAGCGTGTTCTGATGACATTACACGGCCAGCTGCTACAGGGCCGTGTTCCGCGCACGGCCCGTGCAGCTGCATGGCCTATTCTTCGTCTCCCTTTCGCTCCTGACTCCGTGTTTGTCCGTTCCATGACCTGTTTTACACATATTTAAGCTCATTTACACAATTCTATCAGTTTGTACCACTTTCCTCAAAACAAAAATAACTCCACCAAACTTAACACAAATACGGATAAAAACATCCGAAAATACACACATAAAGACACTAAAACTTAGGTGAAAATGACGACAATCAACCCCCCAAACTTAAAGTGTTGTTCGTCCTCGAACAACTAAAAATGATAAACAAGAGGAGAAATTTTCACCTAGAAAACATCTAACGAACATAAACCACAACGCATCACAAGTAATAAGGACTTCAAAATCAAGTTAAGTATCCCTACATAATCAAACTTATAACATGAAAAATTAACGAGTTCAATCTCAAGCATGACAAAAGAGTAATCAAATCCCTTTCAATCCAAGCCTTTCATAGGATATCAAATTCGCTCAACACTCTTTGAAGTAAGGTTTTGAACAACACTCATCAACCGGTTGTAACCGACTCACCATAGGCTTGCTCATGGACTATGTTCACAAGCCACCCTAGTTTCAATAAGTGATCAAAGAGGTCTTTATCTTTGGATGTAATGTTTAGGCTCTTTGGTAAGGTAGGAAACTTTGGATCATAGTGACTTTTCAAATGTGGTTGATCGAAGAGATGATTCCTTTCTTCAACATCCTCACTTTCAGGCTTCCTTTCTTTTCTACTTTAATCACAAGCACTAAGCATCATTATTCCTTGGATTTCTTGAGCCTCTTTTTGAATGGCATACTTCTTTTCTTTAACTTTTGTGTTCCTTGAGCATATTTTTCTATTTTGCTCCTTTTTCACTTTTGTTGAAGTTGCACTTGCTTTTCTTAAGCTCTTTCATCCTTTTTCTTGACTCAACCTTTCTTTCCATATACGTTTCTTTGCACATATTTCCACATATTCCCTTGTAAACCATCATCATCCTCAATTACCCACACATAGGTTATATATATAAGGTTTAAATGGGTTTTCAAGGCTTGTAATGTGTTTATATCACAAGAAATAGGCTTAAAGGTTCAAAGTGGCTTACTAGGGATAATGTTTTTGGTAAGGAAATTTTATGGCCCTGACTTTCTCAACAAGGATGGCCTAAGATCATTTCACAAATTTCAACCATTCGGGCTTCGTTCCTATAGTCCAAGAGCAAGTTCTAGTTTGTTTAAGTTCAACCGGTCCTCTCATCAAGAATTAACCATGGAGGCACGGTTGAGGCTCAACTCTCACAAGCTTTTGCTTGGACCAAAAGAAATCTAATTAACCTTCATACTTCTCAAAATTGAACAAATTATGTAATCCATGTCACAATTTCAACAAGTAGAAACCATTAACATGCTTGCCATCACCTATCACAAACAATGCATCCTAGCTCATACTCAAAAACATTACTCAACTCCTTCCCAAAACATACCACCAAAACCACACCTATACAAGAATTAAACTAACAACAAACATCACCTACTAATCAAGGGATCAACCAACAATACAAACATATAACAAGCATAAATCAAATCATCCATCAAAAGAAAATAAAACACCTCAAATCAAATCCATAACAATAAAGATCAATCACCCATCGCATCAAACAACGAAAAATCAAACTAAAATACCAAAAAGTAAATCGCATAAAACTGAAAATAAAAATCCCAAATTAAAACCTCCCAAAAACCAACAATTTAAGTACAATCCAATCAAATCCTAACAAATCAAATCAAATGTCTAAGCAATAATACCGAAATTCTAACTAATAGCTAGATGAATGGACAAAAGTGCCAAGCACTCAAAATACTCCCTCATTGTTCCGGAGGCGGAGGAGGTGGACGATAGGTGTTCCATGGGATGTAGGCTCGAGGGTTCGCAGGAAACTGGAAGTTGAACAACATGGTCAACATCTCCTCCATGTTGTTGGAGTGCGCCCTTGATTGTTCTTCATAGTACTCCCTCCTTCGTTGTCCAGCTCTTAACTCTTCAATGTGTCTTCCATGCTCTTGCTGGACTTCGCGAATCTCCCTGATCTGAGTCCCATATGTCTGCTGCACATGCCTCATGTCACGTACCTCATCCATCATATAGTTCCACCTTTCATCTCCTTGGCCCGGTGCGACTGGTGGCGGTGCTCCTTCTTCCTCAAACAGTGGTGGATCAGGGCCTTGCTCCTCAAACTCAATCTGCTCCGGTTGCTCTCCTTGCTCATCACCCTCCATGGGCACTTGCTCGGCCCTCAAATTGGCTAGCTCTTCATTTTCTTCAACTCTAACCTGCCTCAGAACCTGTTCCATTTCATCTCTGTTTCTTCTATAAAATGCCTTAACAACTCTGGAATGGTTCACGCTTCCCATAGCCAAATTTGCAAGCCTTCTCCTTGTATAAACTGTAGTGAGCTCCGGCATTGGCAACGGAAATGGAGCTCCCTTTTCCTGCCTTAAACAGTATTGATTTCCTACCATAGTCAAAAATTCCATCCTCATCAGCTGTGAGTAATTCAACCCTTCACTAATCATACGATTCTCCATTCCTGCGAAGTTAACTCCCATTCCTTGAGCTATCATTGTAATCATCCCTCCTAGCATCAACCCTTGAGAACTCTGCCTCTTTGCAACTCTCTCCGCATGTTGCACAAAGTGTGCTGCAACATTAAGCGGTAGCTCTTTATACATACAATACATGATGTAGAGCTGCTTTTCTCCAACTGAGCCTCCTTCAAACCTTCCCAGTATAGTGTTGGAGACGATCTTCTCCAAATACCTCATTACCGGATTCCGGATGGCTGTTCCCTTTGATGCACTAGGGACGTACCCTGCTCTCTCAGTTCCATCATTCACAAGGCTTGACCACCATTCCTGTTGATTGAAAGTTCCTCCGGCATAAAAGCTCCGATGGAATTCGCATGGCGGGCACCCAAAACACTCATTCAAAAATGCCAATGGAACCTTTTCCCTTAACACATTATCTAGCTGAAAAGTTACCCACAGTGGATACCCATTCCTATCTTTCTTCACTTGTAAAGTACTCATGAATTCCGCAGTGAGATGATAGTAGGTTTGCGGCCTCTTATCGAAGAAAGCTTCCATCTGAGAGAAGCGAAATAACTTCCTCAGATCTTCCTCTATACCTAATCCCCTCATCGTTTCCGTATCTTGGAAACGAGTAGCCTTGACTTTCGGGGCTAGCACTTGCCAGCGAATCACATACTTTCCCCAATAATCCTCGAACTCAACTCCAAATTCTTGTGGATGAATTCCTTCAATAAACAACTGGGCATCCAAGTTAGATAACTCCTCAGGGTCGGTTATCACAATGAAATCCTCGGTCCTTGGGCGAACTCTCCTCTCAGCCATCTACAATGTACAAGCAATATACAACTTATCAAATATATTCACACTTAACAACTTATCAACATTCATCTCAACTATCAACAATTATAACCAATTTCTACTCATGATCACACATATGAATCCTCACTTCAATCATCTTAAAATGCTATTCACATTTGACCATCAATTTCCAACAAATTCCTCTTTTAAACATTTCATCGAACACTTGGCATGCACAAAATGTAAACATCCTCTCAACATAAAATTTGCATATCCTCATGCCCAAATCCTCAATATCTAAAGTTAATCTCTTACAAATAAACATCATACTAATGTAATTCGTCAATTGGCACAACACAATTATTCAAATTCAACATTCTCACACAAATCCCCAAATTTCTCATGAACCCTAATTCACTTTATTCAAAAATTCTATTCAAAACATGTATGAACATCATCAATTAAGCATAAAATTCACATTAGAACAAAGCCCATATATCAATTTACTAAATTCATATCAAAATTCAAAAGTTTTGGTTCAAGAAGTCATACCTTTCAACAATTGAATGTGGAGAAGTGATTTGGTGTGCAAACTTGACAAACTTTACTCACAATCCTTCAAAAACCAACCTGGTGGAAGATTTGTGTACTTTGAGGAGTGAATTGGATGTGTACGGATGAAAGGGAGTGGGTAAAATGCTTACGGAAAAGCCCTTTTAAAAACCTGGTCGAACCCCTGCACGGCCCGTGTTACGCAGCACGGCCTCAAGTGAGACCGTGCAGCGTGTTCTGATCCCCTTACACGGCCACCTGCTACAGGGCCGTGTGCGGAACACGGCCCGTGTACTGTTTCTCCTGCACGGCTCGAGCTGCGTAACTCGGCCATCATCCTGGCCGTGTAGCATGTTCTGATCCCGCTACACGGCCAACTGCTACAGGGCCGTGCACAGCGCACGGCCCGTGTAGCAGTTTGCCCTGTTCTTCATTTTTCTTGCTTCACTCCATCCTTGCCCTGTTTTTTCACTCTTCACATACCCTATTCATGCTTAAACACTACTCAATGTTATCCATGCTACACTCATAACCAAGAATGGATTAGAATGTACTCAAAACACCACCAAACACACCAAAACTATCCTAACTCATGAGAAACATATTCAAAATTTTTCAAAAAAAATGACCAATTTGTAATGATGATATATATACACAAGATAACACAATCAATTGAACAAAGTATAGATCACACCACGCACTCTCCCCCCAAACTTAAATCGAAACAAGTTACGAATTAAGTTTGCAAAAGTGGTGAGACATACCTTATTCGTTTTCTCAATGCTCTTCATGCTTCTCCACCTCTTATGCCTACTTTAAGCTCCAATTGATCAAGTGTGACCACCACGCAACCTCCCCCCAAACTCAAATTAACACAAGTGTTAAAATTTAAGTTTGTAAAGAGTGGTGAGGCATACAATCATCATTTCACCTTTAGCATCCGTGTCTTTTCTCTTATGCGTTTCTCATGAGCTTAACCACCTTCATACCAAATCTACAAGAAAACTAAAAAAAATCTACACTAAACCAATTCTCAAAAGAAGTTTAAGAAGAGAGAGTAACCACATACACCGTCTCCTTTTGAGAAGGAGATAGGTAATGCTTCACTCTATGACCATTTACCACAAATTCATTATTTGGACCCTTTAACCTCAATGTATGTCCATTCAACACTTCAAGCACTTCATAGGGTCCCATCCATTTTGATTTAAGCTTTCCGGGAAACAACTTGAGCCTCGAATTGAATACAAGCACTTTATCCCCGAGAGCAAACGTCTTACCCTTGACCTTAGCATCATGCCATCTCTTCATATTTTCCTTATGGATAATTGAGTTTTCAAATGCTCTTCCTCTAAACTCCTCCAACTCAACTAACTTCAACAACCGTGCTTGACCACTTTCCCCCTCGTCCATATTAAGACGTTTGATAGCCCATAATGCACGGTGTTCAAGCTCCACGGGGAGATGACAAGCTTTACCATAGACCAATTGATACGGTGAGACACCAAGAATGGTCTTAAAAGCCGTCCGATAAGCCCATAAAGCGTCATCAAGATTGTCCGACCAATCCTTCCTCCCTCCATTGATGGTCTTCTCCAAAACTAACTTGATTTGGCGGTTTGAGACCTCCGCCAAACCATTTGCTTGAGGGTGGTAAGGTGTAGCCACTCGATGTGTCACTCCATATCTTTTCAACAAACTCTCCATCAACTTGTTTACAAAGTGTGATCCTCCATCACTCACTAAAGCTCGTGGAACTCCAAACCTAGCAAAAATGTTCTTTTTCAAAAACCTTTGCACAATCAAAGCATCATTCGTCTTCGTGGGAATTGCCTCCACCCACTTGGACACATAATCCACAGCTAGCAAGATGTACACATATCCTTTAGACGAGGGAAATGGTCCCATAAAATCAATCCCCCATACATCAAAAATTTCTACATCAATCCTTAAGGTCATGGGCATTTCATCTCTCTTGCCAATTCCCCCTATCCTTTGGCATCTATCACACTTTGCAACAAACTTCTTTGCATCCTTAAACAATGTTGGCCAATAAAAGCCCGATTGTAAAATCTTAGCCCCCGTCTTTTGATGAGCAAAGTGACCTCCACACAAAGACGAGTGACACAGTTCAAGAATCCCCATAACTTCTTCTTCAGCTACGCATCTCCTTATTACTCCATCATTGCAAATTTTAAACAAATACGGCTCATCCCAAAAATACTTCTTAATTTCAACATGAAACCTCTTTTCTTTGTACTCATTAAGCAACGTGGGCTTGATTCCACACACAAAGAAATTGACGTAATCGGCGTACCAAGGTGGCACATTCACCATGCGAGTATTCACTTGCTTGACCTCTAGTAGTAAAATGTCCTCATCCGGGAACTCATCCCCAATAGGCTTCAAATCTTCATTTGCACCTCCATTTTCTAACCTAGACAAATGGTCCGCAATCACATTCTCCACGCCCTTTTTATCTTTGATGACCACATCAAATTCCTGCAAAAGCAACACCCAACGAATTAAACGAGGTTTAGCATCTTTCTTACTCATGAGGTATTTTATAGCCGCGTGATCCGTGTAGACAATCGTTTGTGTTCCAACCAAGTATGGTCGAAACTTCTCAAAAGCATACACTACGGCTAAAAATTCCTTCTCCGTTGTGGTGTAGTTAATTTGGCACGAATTCAATGTCTTTGAGGCGTAATAGATTGCTCTAAACTTCTTCTCTCTCATTTGCCCCAACACTACTCCAATGGATTGATCGCTAGCATCACAATGAAGTTCAAATGGTAAACTCCAATCCGGGGTAATGAGGATCGGAGATGAAGTGAGAGCATCCTTAAGCACCTGAAATGACACACAACACTCATCATCAAAGTTAAATGGACAATCTTTTTCAAGCAATTTACAAAGGGGTTTAGCAATTTTGGAAAAATCCTTAATGAAGCGTCTATAAAAGCCCGCATGTCCTAAGAACGATCTCACTCCCTTCTCACTAGTAGGAGGGGGTAGACGTTCTATGGCTATTACTTTAGCTCTATCTACTTTTAACCCATGCTTTGAAATATGATGTCCCAAGACTATCCCATCGGTCACCATAAAGTGGCATTTTTCCCAATTTAGCACAAGACTCGACTCTTCACACCTCTGCAACACAATCGTGAGATTAGTTAAACAAATATCATAAGAAGATCCATACACGGAAAAATCGTCCATAAACACCTCCATAATATTTTCAATTAAACCATCAAAGATTGCCATCATACAACGCTGGAAAGTGGCAGGGGCATTGCATAGACCAAATGGCATCATTCTAAATGCAAATGTACCATAGGGACAAGTGAACGTTGTCTTCTCTTGATCTTCCGGTGCAATCAATATTTGATTGTACCCGGAATAACCATCAAGAAAACAATAGTACTCATGCCCCGCAAGACGATCCAACATTTGATCTATGAATGGTAATGGGAAATGATCTTTACGAGTATTCTCATTCAACTTACGATAGTCAACACATACTCTCCAACCCGTGATAGTTCTAGTGGCAATTGTTTCATTTGTATCGGATCTAACAATTGTCATACCACCTTTCTTTGCCACTACATGTAGAGGACTTACATATTGACTATCACTAATTGGAAAGATTATTCCCGCATCAAGCCATTTTAACACCTCTTTCCTTACCACTTCTTGCATTATAGGATTTAATCTGCGTTGGTTTTGCACACAAGACTTTTCATCATCAATCAAATGGATCTTATGCATGCACATAGATGGACTAATACCTTTCAAATCTTTAATGCTCCAACCAATAGATGACTTATGATCTCTTAAGACTCGTAGCAATTTTTCTACTTCTAAATCATTAAGGGAAGAGGATACAATTACCGGATACGTTTCATCTTTATCCAAGTAAGCATACTTTAAGTGATCCGGCAATGGTTTCAACTCTACCTTCTTCTTCTCTTGCACTTCCAAAAATGGCTTTTCATCAAGTTTCTCTACCTTTACCTCCTTTGCTTCCTCTTTTGTGAGTGCCCTACAAGCATTTAAACCATGCAATTCATCAATTATTTTATCATTTTCTATACCAAAAGAAGATTTAGCTTTTATAGATTCAAGAAAATAAGAGTGGCTTATGATGATTTCCAAAGGGTCCTTGGAGGGAAGGTGATACATATGCTCTTCAACCATGTCGTCAATAACCTCCACTCTTCCACATTCCTCCCTAGGATACCTCATAGCCTCACTTAAAGAAAATATGACTTCATCCTCATTCACCCTCAACGTTAGCTCCCCTTTCTCCACATCTATCAATGCTTTCCCAGTGGCAAGAAATGGACGTCCAAGTATCAATGGGACACTATCATCTTCAGCCATATCTAGTACCACAAAATCAACGGGGAACACAAACTTGCCAACTTTGATCAAAACATCTTCCACTATTCCCTTGGGATGTGTCAACGACCGATCGGCTAATTGAAGTGTAACCGACGTCGGTTTGACCTCACCAATACCCAACTTTTTGAAGATTGATAAGGGCATTAAGTTAATGCTTGCCCCGAGATCACATAAAGCTTTGTAATTCCTTTGCTCTCCCATCTCACAAGGAATAGTGAAACTCCCCGGATCTTTCAATTTAGGGGAAAGTTTCTTTTGCAAGATTGCACTACATTCCTCCGTAAGGTTCACCGTTTCGAATTCTCCCAAGCTTCTTTTCTTTGACAAGATATCCTTCAAAAATTTGGCGTAGTTGGGCATTTGAAGTAAGACCTCCACAAAAGGCATATTCACATGTATCTTCTTCAACATTTCAACAAACTTGGCAAATTTCTCTTCTAATCCCTTTTTCAAGCATCTTTGTGGAAACGGGATTGCCATGGGCAACTTAGGAATCCCCCATTCATCTCTTTCAAACTTTTCCTCTCTCTCTTTCCGTTTTGCTTCTCTACATCTTTCCCATTTCTTTGGAGACTTTACTTTTTCTTCTTCAAGTGTAGGGGTACTTTCACCTTTTTCAACAATATCAACTTCTTTCTCTTTCCCTTCTTCACCCAAACTTTCCATAGGCTCAAGTTCACAATCCACCTCCTCTGCTTCCATTGGCATTGAAGGCCCTTCGTATTTTGTTCCACTACGAAGTTCAATCACCTTACATTGTTCCTTCGGATTAGTAATGGTTGTGGATGGAAACTTCCCTTGGTGATGAACATTACCCCTTTCACTTGCAATTTGACTAATGTGAGTCTCAATTGCTTTGAATCGATCCTCATTTACCTCATCTCTTTGCTTCATAAACTCAAACATCTTAGTCATTTTATCCTCCAATGTAGACAATGTAGACTTTCCTTCTTCATTTGGAGCCTTCTCCCCCGGATGAATGCCCGGTGGCAATGTGAGTGCATTACTTTGATTCCCATATGACAAATTTTCATATCTCCGGGGTTGATTGAAATTCCCTTGAAAGTTACCTTGCCCCCAACCTCCTTGCCTTTGTGGATATCCTCCTCCATTATTCCCAAAATTCCCACCGTAATTTCCTTGGAAGTTCCTTCCTTGCATGAAGGCAACTTCCTCAAGTGTCATCTCCGATGGGCTCCAAGAATTAGGGGACATACCTTGTTGAGGTATAGAAGTAGGCATTTGACAACTTTGAGAAGATTGACCCATACTTGGTGTAGATACACCTTGTTGAAAATTAGGAAACACTTGTTGATTCATCAAAGGTAATGACATCACATGCGGAGGATTAGCTAGCACTTGTTGATTCACCATTGGTGTAGATGTTGGAGTCACTTGCATACTAGCATTCATCCTTTTTAGTATCTCAGTTATTGCTCTGTCGGTTACATCTTCATTAGGCACCTCCACCTTTTTCACTTGTTGCAAGCACACTTCTTCCATCTTAGCAATCTTCTCTTTTTCATATAAGCCCGCAACTCTATCCATGGCCCATTGTCCCGTATTCAAAGCTATTTCTTCACATATGGCAATTGCTCTTTCCGGAGTTTGCCCCAAAATCGAACCTCCCGATGAAGCATCAACAAGCATCCTTTCACTTCCATTCAAACCGGCATAGAAAAATCCTACTTGTTGATCTTCGGGAAATCCGTGTTGTGGGCATTTCCTTAGCATTTCTTTGAATCGGTCCCAAGCCTCACTAAAAGTTTCAAGAGGCATTTGCTTAAATTGCAATATTTGACCTTTTAGATGCAACATCTTCGATGGTGGGAAATACTTGCTCAAGAATCTTTGTGCCAACTCTCTCCATGTGTTGTAGGATCCCGGTGGTAAAGTATGATACCAAGCCTTAGCTCTATCTCGTAATGAAAACGAGAAGAGCTTCAATTTAATAATATCCTCACTTACCCTATTTATCTTGACCGTATTTGCTAACTCCGTAAATTGGGCTAAATGAGCATTTGGATCCTCCATAGTACCACCACCAAATTGGTTTGCTTGCACCATGTTGATCAATCCCGTCTTGATCTCAAAATGATTAACATTCACCGGTGGTCCCACAACATAGTTTCCATATTGCGGTTGGAAATGATCTCGGATGTTCATTCCCACTCCATTATTCCCATTTCTACGAGGTTGATTTTGCACTATCGGAGGATCATTCCTTGCTTCTTGTTGTGCCAACAAGTTTTGAATAATAGCTTGCAATTGTTGGTTTTGCAAGTGCATTTATTGAGCATAAACTTGCGGCACATATTCTTGATTACCAAAACCTCCTCTAGCATTATCACCACCTTGAAAATTTCTCAAATTACCTTCTTCATCAACCATATTTGCATTATCCCTTACTTCTTCCATATTTTCTTCCGTTGGTTCCAACACTCCTCTTCTTTGTCTTCTTAAGGTAGCTTCTAATTCCAAATTCAAAGGTTCAATAGATTGAGACCTTGAACGAGTTTGCATGTACCTACAAGAATTCCAAAATTAGCTCTCCAAGTAACTAAGACAAGTAAACAACTATACAAATGAAAGAAATATCCTTATCAAGACTAATCAACTTCAAACTCGTTACAACCACAAGTTTAACATTTCCCCGGCAAGCGGCGCCATGAACTTAATCGCATTTCTAGTGAAATGTCAAGAGTAAGTGTACTCTATCGCTGTTGTATCCGCGTGACCAAGTGCAAAATTTATAGTATTGTCGTCCCAAGGGAAAAGGTAAACTCAAGTTGTATCCGGATTTTCCATTGATTTATGTTTTGTAAGGATGATCAAGATAAGGTTTTGATTTAAGAACTATGATTACTCTATCAATTAACTAATGAACTAGACAAACAACTAATTATAACAAATATCACTCAAATCAAGTAGCAAGATGAGATGGAATGGATGAAGTATATCTAAAAAGAGAGCAAGGCTAGCAACATCATGGTCAAGGTCTTATGTAGACTTCACACTTACTCAAGCATTGATGACTTTCAAGTTATGATACTAAGGGCAATCACAATTGTACCCCTAACCCCTATGGCCAAGGTGATTAGGTTCTCAACTCTTTTACAAGTTTAAATCTCCTAAGATTGTCTTACTCTCAATTCCCTCATGGGTACTATGATCATAAGTTGGTTCCCCTCACTAATTCATCACTAATGTTCTATCATGAGGTTCTAAGCACTTGGAGGGAATGGCTTTCCTCCCCTCATACTAACCAAGTCACCTAATACAATCAATGATTCAATTAAATCACCACACATAATATTGGAATGGCCATCCTAACACTATGCATAGAGAATTTAACCACACACATCATGCATCAAATGAGAATAAGAATTCATGATAGAAAGTAATCATAACAATCAATTCATCAAGCTTTAATAGTGCAAAAATCTACATACTTCCTAACCAATCATATTGCTAGCCTCACTTGAGGACTAGCCACAAATATTCATTGCAAATTGGCTACAATCCAATACAAGCTCCATATGAGCAATAAAATGAAGAAAGTAGCAAAATAAAAGAGATTGAGCTTCCCCTTGAAGGTAGACTCCTTCTTCCTTGATCATGCCAAATTCTTCAAACAAATCTGATTTTCTCTTCTTAGATGATGGAAGGGATGGATGTATGGATGGATTTATGAAGATCAAGGTGAATTGATGGATTAAGATGGTGTAGATGGCTTGTAGATCTAGTGTGTGAGGAAATATGGTGTGGATTGTGTGTAACTGCTCTCAATCTGATCTAATGTGTATCTCCCCCTCTAATTTCGCACAAATCATGGTTTTATATCACTTATGGACCTTTTAGAAGCTTCCGGAACATTCTGAAAATTACACAGGATTTTGCACCTACACGGCCCGTGCTGCAGTACACGGCCCGTGTAGGGCACACCTACTTCGGCGTTTTGTGCGTGCTTCCGGACACGGCTCGAGCTGCAATACACGGCCTTGATCATGGCCGTGCAGCACTTTCTGACGACAATACACGGCTCCTTCTTACAGGGCCGAGCTCCGCACACGGGGCGTGCAGCAGCGCACGGCCCGTGCACCAGCGCACGGCCGAATCTCTAGCCGAGCAGCGTGTTCTGATGACATTACACGGCCAGCTGCTACAGGGCCGTGTTCCGCGCACGGCCCGTGCAGCTGCATGGCCTATTCTTCGTCTCCCTTTCGCTCCTGACTCCGTGTTTGTCCGTTCCATGACCTGTTTTACACATATTTAAGCTCATTTACACAATTCTATCAGTTTGTACCACTTTCCTCAAAACAACAATAACTCCACCAAACTTAACACAAATACGGATAAAAACATCCGAAAATACACACATAAAGACACTAAAACTTAGGTGAAAATGACGACAATCATGGAGGTGAAGTCTAGCTTCAGGTGGAGGTGATGAACTCCTCGGTGGAGGTGATGAAGTCAAGCTCCAGGTGGAGGTGATGTTTAGCTCCAGGTGGAGGGGATGTAGGCTAGCTCCAGGTGGAGGTGATGAAGACTAGCTCCTAGTGGAGGTGAAGTCTTGCTCCAGGTGGAGGTGATGAACTCCCAGGTGGAGGTGATGAAGTCAAGCTCTAGGTGTAGGTGATGAAGACTAGCTCCTGGTGGATGTGAAGTCAAGCTCCGGGTAGATGTGACGTAGGCTAGCTCCAGGTGGAGGTGATGAACTCCCCGGTGGAGGTGATGAAGTCAAGCTCTAAGTGGAGGTGATGAACTCCCCGGTGGAGGTGATGAAGTCAAGCTCCAGGTAGAGGTGATGAGCTCCCAGGTGGAGGTGATGAAGACTAGCTCCTGGTGGAGGTGAAGTCTAGCTCCAGGTGGAGGTGACGAACTCCTCGGTGGAGGTGATGAAGCCAAGCTCCAGGTGGAGGTGATGTCTAGCTCCAGGTGGCGGTGATGTCTAGCTCCAGGTGGAGGTGATGTAGGCTAGCTCCAGGTGGAGGTGATGAAGACTAGCTCCTGGTGGAGGTGAAGTCTAGCTCCAGGTGGAGGTGATGTCCAGCTCCAGGTGGAGGTGATGTAGGCTAGCTCCAGGTGGAGGTGATGAAGACTAGCTCCAGGTGGAGGTGATGTCCAGCTCCAGGTGGAGGTGATGTAGGCTAGCTCCAGGTGGAGGTGATGAAGACTAGCTCCTGTGGAGGTGAAGTCTAGCTCCAGATGGAGGTGATGAACTCCTCGGTGGAGGTGATGAAGTCAAGCTCCAGGTGGAGGTGATGTCTAGCTCCTGGTGGAGGTGATGTAGGCTAGCTCCAGGTGGAGGTGATGAAGACTAGCTCCTGGTGGAGGTGATGAACTCCCAGGTGGAGGTGATGAAGTCAAGCACCAGGTTGAGGTGATGTCCAGCTCCAGGTGGAGGTGATATAGGCTAGCTCCAGGTGGAGGTGATGAAGACTAGCTACTGGTGGAGGTGATGTAGGCTAGCTCCAGGTGGAGGTGATGAAGACTAGCTCCTGTTGGAGGTGATGAACTCCCAGGTGGAGGTGATGAAGTCAAGCACCAGGTGGAGGTGATGTCCAGCTCCAGGTGGAGGTGATGTAGGCTAGCTCCAGGTGGAGGTGATGAAGACTAGCTCCTGGTGGAGGTGAAGTCTAGCTCCAGGTGGAGGTGATATAGGCTAGCTCCTGGTAGAGGTGAAGTCCAGCTCCAGGTGGAGGTGATGAACTCCCAGGTGGAGGTGATGAAGTCAAGCTCCAACTCCAGGTGGAGGTGATGAACTCCCAGGTGGAGGTGATGAAGTCAAGCTCTAAGTGGAGGTGATGTCCAGCTCCAGGTGGAGGTAATGTCTAGCTCCGGGTGGAGGTGATGTAGGCTAGCTCTAGGTGGAGGTGATGAACTCCCATGTGGCGGTGATGAAGTCAAGCTCCAGGTGGAGGTGATGTCCAGCTCCAGGTAGAGGTGATGTAGGCTAGCTCCAGGTGGAGGTGATGAAGACTAGCTCCTGGTGGAGGCGAAGTCTAGCTCCAGGTGGAGGTGATGAACTCCCAGGTGGAGGTGATGAAGTCAAGCTCCAGGTGGAGGTGATGTCTAGCTCCAGGTGGAGGTGATGTAGGCTAGCTCTTGGTGGAGGTGAAGTCTAGCTCCGGGTGGAAGTGATGAACTCCCCGGTGGAGGTGATGAACTCCCAGGTGGAGGTGATGAAGTCAAGCTCCAGGTGGAGGTAATGTCCAGCTGCAGGTGGAGGTGATGTAGGCTAGCTCCAGGTGGAGGTGATGAAGATTAGCTCCTGGTGGAGGTGAAGTCTAGCTCCAGGTGGAGGTGATGAACTCCTCGGTGGAGGTGATGAAGTCAAGCTACAGGTGGAGGTGATGTCTAGCTCCAGGTGGTGGTGATATAGGCTAGCTCCAGGTGGAGGTGATGAAGACTAGCTCCTGGTGGAGGTGAAGTCTAGCTCCAGGTGGAGGTGATGAACTCCTCGGTGGAGGTGATGAAGTCAAGCTCCAGGTGGAGGTGATGTTTAGCTCCAGGTGGAGGTGATGTAGGCTAGCTCCAGGTGGAGGTGATGAAGACTAGCTCCTAGTGGAGGTGAAGTCTTGCTCCAGGTGGAGGTGATGAACTCCCAGGTGGAGATGATGAAGTCAAGCTCCTGGTGGAGGTGATGTCCAGCTCCAGGTGGAGGTGATGTAGGCTAGCTCCAGGTGGAGGTGATGAAGACTAGCTCCTGGTGGAGGTGAAGTCTAGCTCCAGGTGGAGGTGATGAACTCCTCGGTGGAGGTGATGAAGTCAAGCTCCATGTGGAGGTGATGTCTAGCTCCAGGTGGAGGTGATGTAGGCTAGCTCCAGGTGGAGGTGATGAAGACTAGCTCCTGGTGGAGGTGATGAACTCCCAGGTGGAGGTGATGAAGTCAAGCACCATGTGGAGGTGATAAAGTCAAGCACCAGGTGGAGGTGATGTCCAGCTCCAGGTGGAGGTGATGTAGGCTAGCTCCAGGTGGAGGTGATGAAGACTAGCTCCTGGTGGAGGTGAAGTCTAGCTCCAGGTGGAGGTGATGTAGGCTAGTTCCAGTGGAGGTGATGAAGACTAGCTCCTGGTGGAGGTGAAGTCTAGCTCCAGGTGGAGATGATGAACTCCCAGGTGGAGGTGATGAAGTCAAGCTCCAGGTGGAGGTGATGTCCAGCTCCAAGTGGAGTTGATGTAAGCTAGCTCCAGGTGGAGGTGATGAAGACTAGCTCCTGGTGGAGGTGAAGTCTAGCTCCAAGTGCTGATGAAGTCTAACTCCGGTGATGAGGTATATTTTATTATTATTATTATTATTATTATATATATATATATTTATTTATTTTTATTTTTATTATTATTATTATTTTTTTTTTCGAAATTTCAAATTTTTTTTTTCGGATTTTTCAAAAAAAAAAATTTTTCAATTTTTTTTTTTCGGATTTTTCAATTTTTTTTTCGAAATTACCTTGGTTTTTTGGCCCATCCATATTTTGGCCCAATGGGAAAGAAACCCTAGTTGCTCCTCCACCTATAAATAGGACTTTACTCCTTCACTTTTTTTCATTCTTTGTCTTCTTTCTCTCCTTCTCTTCTCTCTCCTTTTCTTTCCCTTCTTCTTTTTTTTATTTATATTCTAACGTAAGGTTCTGCTTGGGTGAGGGGAAGTTCGGCAGAAAGGCAGCTTTGTTGTGGTCGAGCCCTGACGCGGGTCATCCTTGGGTTTTAGTGCTTCAATCCCATCGTAAGTGCTTCGACCTTTCTTTTATTCTTACTTATGTCAAATAATAGCGAGAGTAGTTGTATAGGAGGGGAAGAATTTAGAGAGTCTAGGCCAACCTTGTTTCAATTAAGAGATGAACCTATTTATGATCCTTTGAGTAGGTTACCACTGGATGTTGCACCCCTTACTGTAGTGCCTCACATAGATTATGTAGGCACTTCAATATCCGGAACCACATCCAATAGGTCTATTGATGAGGATTTTAGACGCCCTCCAATCCGTCCTGGGGTAAACATAGCTAGTAACGAAAACTTAACTGAGAATGAGGCTAATCGTTACCCTACAATAGTAACAGAGGGTGATTTGCGTGAGTGGAGGTGAATGTTTGAAATACCTGATGATGTGAAGCTTATAGTACCGGACTCGGTTGAACGAGCTGACCTTCCTCCCTTCGGGTGCATTAGTGTTTATTATTCCATATTGAAAGCCGGACTTCGGTTCCCCATCCCTCGTGCAATAAACGAGGTATTTAAGCAATGGGGCTTAACTCCATCTCAGCTTACCGTGAAGGGTTGGTTTACTTTAGTAGGCATGATATCTCTTTTCAAAGATGTGTTTAGATACCCGACACCGTCAGAAGTGAACTTCATGGTTACACTTAAGCGTGAGTCAAATGGGAGAGGATTTTATTACCTAAGCTCTCGGCCTGGTCGAATGAGCTTAGTGCTTGGGTCTGATTCCTCCCTTAAAAAATGGAAGCACAAATGGTTCTTTGTTAGTGGTAATTGGATGACCAGAGAAGGGAAGCCCGATCTAGATCCTCGAGCATCAATTCCGACCGAGTTTCGTGCTTTTACACGTAAGCTGCATTTATTTTTTGTTCAAGTTCCTTTTATATTAACATGTTAATTCTTATCTTCTTTTGCAGCTCCTTCGCCTCTGTTGGAAGAAGAATTGGAGCCGGATTTTTACACCGCACTTGTCTTGGTGGAAGGTAAACCAGCAAGTGACAGATCATACAACGTGATTTCAAGCCGAGCAAGCTTGATAAAGGCCGGTCTACTTCAAGGGGCATCTCCAAACTTATATCCAACAGGTAAGCAGTTTGTAGATTAGCTAATGGTTTTTGTTTATCAGCTTGACTTCTTATTCATTTTTCCTTTATAGAATCATTGCCAGCGCCCGTGATGAAATTTATAGATCAGCTGAAGCAGAAGAAGAGTGGGGACACCTCTAACTCCGGTGCTCAAGTACATAAAAAGACAGTAACTGCAACTCAACCAGGGCATCCTATGGCTCCACCCGTGTCTCGTGATAAAGACTCAATTTTACCTCTACAAGGGGACCACCAAAAGAAGCGTGCAACTGATAGCTCGCGTCAAGATGTTGAACGTCACAAGAAACATAGAAATGACGAGAGATCCACTGCCAATGCTAGTACTAAAGTGGCCATGCCGGAAGAGAGAGTTCGAGGAGATTTCTCTTTTCTTGGATGGGATCCAATGAAAGCGGTGGACCCTGCTAATAAGCACACGGGTTTACCGGGTGAGGTGTTGAACTATTTAAAGTCAGTTTCTCCTTCCTCATCTTCAACACCATTGCCAGCTCATATTACAGAGGCGATGACAGTAGTTCCTAGAGCCTGGACGAAGGAAATGACGACTTGGGTTCCCAAACTTGGAGCGGTAGATTCCAGCATGGCAGCTCTGACTTATTTTGGCAAAGCATTGGGGATAATGACTCACGTCGCGGAACAATGCCACAAGCAGGAGGATGATATTTCTAGGTTGAGGTCTGAATCCGCAACCCTCGAAGATTTGAGATCCAAGGTAAAAGCATTGAAGGTTGAGAGAAACAAACTAAAGGAGGAGAACCAGCTTATCTCCTCACAGCACACAACTTTGATAGCATCTCAGGAGTCCATTACCAAGGATTTGGAGGCCACTAAGATTCGATTGCAGCAGGCTAATGCTCGGATTATTACCGTAGAGAAGGAAGTAGAGGGGAGAGTTGCTGCAGCCAGAGCAGCAGTTGATGCGGTGGTGGAGGAGAGGGAAAAGGCAACAGTTAAGGACTATGAAGATAACATATTGCCCGATTTTAGTTTTAAGAGTTACGTGATGGCTTTCACAGCGGCAGCGAAGGCACTTTTAGAGAACAACCCTGATTTTAATCTCGAACCATTACGTAATAATCTGCGAACTTTCATCCGCGAGAATCCTCCGAGCCCAAATAATAACTTGAAACTTGAGTTTGAGCCCCTTGGCACTGAGCATGAGTTCCTTGTATCTCCCCAGGTAAATGAAGAGGATGTTCTTATGGTATCAATGGAGCTGGATTCCATCTTGACAGTAGATCCCACACCACCAAGAGCGGGTAATATTGGAGCAGAAAATGAAGAGTATGATCCCATTAACCCTACGATGTAGCTGTAGGGTTAATTAGTTGGACTATTTCATAACTCTTAACTTGTTATCACCTTTGTGTAGCCTTTTCCATGTAAGGGCTTATTAGTAGGACTTTTGTTGAACATTTTGTGCTCGGTAACTTCTTCATGAGTTGGGAATTGAATTTATTTTTCATGTTTGATTGACCTGTTCTTGTGTACTTCGATATTCATTCAACTTAGGCTGAGACTAGCTCGACTCATCTGTGAATATTATCGAAGTGTTCGACTTAGATCGAGGTTACCTCAATTCATCTGCGAACTTGAGTCTATGATTGTTCAACTTAGACCTAGGCAAGCTCGGTTCATTTGTGAACTTGAGTTGTATTGAGTTTGATCTGGCCTTATTAGTATCGACTCTTGTTCAACTTAGATCAAGACTAGCTTGACTTTATTTGTGAACATGGTCGATGATTATTCGACTTAGACCGAGGCCAGCTCGATTCATCTACGAACTTTATTTATATTGAGCTTGGCTAGTGGTTGTTACTACCCCAACTTAAGTTTAAATCAAAATTACTTGTGGGATTTCACAACACTCCCGAAGCTCAGAGCTTGGTTAGTAGGTCGGAATCCTTCTAACAAGCTATATTATCTGCCAGGTCCATGAGCTTATTTAGTATATTGATATTTCCATAACCTTAATAGCACGGAAATATCATAGCCATTTCATCACCAGCTAAGTTAATATATTATGTTATCTCAAGCTGATATGAGCAATTTTGGAGAAATATTAGCCAGGCTAAAATAGAATTTTGTCAAGACTTTATCAGCTAGGCTAAAAACACGAATTTGGAGAAATTATCAGCTAAACTGAATAATAATTTAAGAAAATTAATCAGCAAGGCTGATACGTGAAATTGGAAAAATTATCAGCTGAACTGAATAATAATTTTTGAAAATTAATCAGCTAGGCTGACCATGAAATTGGATAAATTATCAGCTAAGCTGGATTTTAATTTATGAAAATTAATCAGCTAGGATGAAACATGAAATTGGATAATTATCAGCTAAGCTGGATATTAATTTTTGAAAATTAACCTGCTCGGCTGAAACATGAAATTGGATAAGTTATCAGCTAGGTTGAATATTAATTTTTGAAAATTAATCAGCTAGGCTGAAACATGAAATTGGATAAGTTATCAGCTAAGCTGTGTATTAATTTTTGGAAATTAATCAGCTAGGCTGAATCATGAAATTTGATAAATGATCAGCTAAGCTGAATATTAATTTTTGGAAATTAATCAGCTAGGCTGAATCATGAAATTTGATAAATCAACAGCTAAGCTGAATATTAATTTTTGGAAATTAATCAGCTAAGCTGAATCATGAAATTTGATAAATCAACAACTAAGCTGAACACTAATTTTTGAAAATTAATCAGCTAGGCTAAATCATGAAATTTGATAAATCACAACAGCTAAGCTGAATATTAATTTTTGGAAATTAATCAGCTAGGCTGAATCATGAAATTTGATAAATCAACAGCTAAGCTGAATCATGAAATTTGATAAATCAACAGCTAAGCTAAATACTAATTTTTGGAAATTAATCAATTAGGCTGAATCATGAAATTTGATAAATCAACAGCTAAGCTGATTATTAATTTTTGGAAATTAATCAGCTAGGCTGAATCATGAAATATGATAAATTATCAGCTAAGCTGAATATTAATATTTGGAAATTAATCAGCTAAGCTGAATCATGAAATTTGATAATTGAACAGCTAAGCTGAATATTAATTTAGTAAAATCAGCAGCTATGCTGAATAATAACTAACTTTTTACTCTAAAATTATTTGGATAATATGACATGTAAACTTTGGGATCTTATTTAATCAGAAAATTATAAGACGAGTTGATGTATTACCTTTGAGAATTTTGAGAACGTCGCTTATGTGCACTTGATTATAAAGCTTAGCTGCAAAAACTTGTGAAGAGCTGAGCAGATAACTTTGGTGAGGGACCAGCTCAGCTACTGAAACTGATCGAGCTGAGCTGCCAACTTTGAGAAGAACCAGCTCAACTGTTGACACTGGTGAAAGTCTAGTTGCGCTAGTAAATGTGGTGAGGTACTAGCTCAGCTGCTGAAATCGGTGAAGGTCATGCTGAGCTGAAAAGTTTCGTAAGGTACCAGCTCAGCTGTTGAAACTGGTGAAAGTCTAACTGAGCTAGTAAATGTGGTGAGGTACTAGCTCAGCTGTTGAAATCTGTGAAGGTCATGCTGAGCTGATAAGTTTGGTAAGGTACCAGCTCAGCTGTTGAAACTGGTGAAAGTCTAGCTGAGCTAGTAAATATGGTGAGGTACTAGCTCAGCTGCTGAAATCTGTGAAGGTCATGCTGAGCTGATAAGTTTGGTAAGGTACCAGCTCAGCTGTTGAAACTGGTGAAAGTCTAGCTGAGCTAGTAAATGTGGTGAGGTACTAGCTCAGCTGCTGAAATCTGTGAAGGTCATGCTGAGCTGATAAGTTTGGTAAGGTACCAGGTCAGCTGTTGAAACTGGTGAAAGTCTAGCTGAGCTGGTAAATGTGGTGAGGTACTAGCTCAGCTGCTGAAATCGGTGAAGGTCATGCTGAGCTGATAAGTTTGGCAAGGTACCAGCTCAGCTGTTGAAACTGGTGAAAGCCTAGCTGAGCTAGTAAATGTGGTGAGGTACTAGCTCAGCTGCTGAAATCGGTGAAGGTCATGCTGAGCTGATAAGTTTGGCAAGGTACCAGCTCAGCTGTTGAAACTGGTGAAAGCCTAGCTGAGCTAGTAAATGTGGTGAGGTACTTGCTCAGCTGCTGAAATCGGTGAAGGTCATGCTGAGCTGATAAGTTTGGCAAGGTACCAGCTCAGCTGTTGAAACTGGTGAAAGTCTAGCTGAGCTAGTAAATGTGGTGAGGTACTTGCTCAGCTGCTGAAATCGGTGAAGGTCATGCTGAGCTGATAAGTTTGGCAAGGTACCAGCTCAGCTGTTGAAACTGGTGAAAGTCTAGCTGAGCTATTAAATGTGGTGAGGTACTAGCTCAGCTGCTGAAATCGGTGAAGGTCATGCTGAGCTGATAAGTTGGGCAAGGTACCAGCTCAGTTGTTGAAACTGGTGAAAGTCTAGCTGAGCTAGTAAATGTGGTGAGGTACTAGCTCAGCTGCTGAAATCTATGAATGTCATGCTGAGCTGATAAGTTTGGTAAGGTACCAGCTCAGCTGTTGAAACTGGTGAAAGTCTAGCTGAGCTAGCAAATGTGGTGAGGTACTAGCTCAGCTGCTGAAATCGGTGAAGGTCATGATGAGCTGATAAGTTTGGCAAGGTACCAGCTCAGCTGTTGAAACTGGTGAAAGTCTAGCTGAGCTAGTAAATGTGGTGAGGTACTAGCTCAGCTGCTGAAATCTGTGAAGGTCATGCTGAGCTGATAAGTTTGGTAAGGTACCAGCTTAGCTGTTGAAACTGGTGAGAGTCTAGCTGAGCTAGTAAATGTGGTGAGGTACTAGCTCAGCTGCTGAAATCGGTGAAGGTCATGCTGAGCTGATAAGTTTGGCAAGGTACCAGCTCAGCTGTTGAAACTGGTGAAAGTCTAGCTGAGCTAGTAAATGTGGTGAGGTACTAGCTCAACTGATGAAATCTGTGAAGGTCATGCTGAGCTGATTAGTTTGGTAAGGTACCAGCTCAGCTGTTGAAACTGGTGAAAGTCTAGCTGAGCTAATAAATGTGGTGAGGTACTAGCTCAACTACTGAAATCTGTGAAGGTCATGCTGAGCTGATAAGTTTGGTAAGGTACCAACTCAACTGTTGAAACTGGTGAAAGTCTAGCTGAGCTAGTAAATGTGGTGAGGTACTAGCTCAGCTGCTGAAATCGGTGAAGGTCATGCTGAGCTGATAAGTTTGGCAAGGTACCAGCTCAGCTGTTGAAACTGGTGACAATCTAGCTGAGCTAGTAAATGTGGTGAGGTACTAGCTCAGCTGCTGAAATCTGTGAAGGTCATGCTGAGCTGATAAGTTTGGTAAGGTACCAGCTCAGCTGTTGAAACTGGTGAAAGTCTAGCTGAGCTAGCAAATGTGGTGAGGTACTAGCTCAGCTGCTGAAATCGGTGAAGGTCATGCTGAGCTGATAAGTTTGGCAAGGTACCAGCTCAGCTGTTGAAACTGGTGAAAGTCTAGCTGAGCTAGTAAATGTGGTGAGGTACTAGCTCAGCTGCTGAAATCTGTGAAGGTCATGCTGAGCTGATAAGTTTGGTAAGGTACCAGCTCAGCTGTTGAAACTGGTGAAAGTCTAGCTGAGCTAGTAAATGTGGTGAGGTACTAGCTCAGCTGCTGAAATCTGTGAAGGTCATGCTGAGCTGAAAAGTTTGGTAAGGTACCAGCTCAACTGTTGAAACTGGTGAAAGTCTAGCTGAGCTAGTAAATGTGGTGAGGTACTAGCTCAGCTGCTGAAATCGGTGAAGGTCATGCTGAGCTGATAAGTTTGGTAAGGTACCAGCTCAGCTGTGGATACCGATCCCTTCGGATGATCGTAGGGTTTGGTGGATGAAGGAAGATGTGTGTTGTCTTGTGTTGTGTGTTTTTTCTCCTACAAAAGCTCTTCTTTTATACTCATAGGACATCCTTATTGGCTTAGGATGGGGCTTTGCTTGAAGCACACGTAAAATTTGGTAAAAGACATCAAGAATTACCATAAATAGCATCAGCGACACGCCGTTCAACCAAGGCATACTGGACGAACAAGGAGCTACTAGTCGAGCAAGCTCTCTGGACAATTTTAGCATTCTTTTCTACCAAACTGCTCTTGCTTGACCACATTGATGCTTGGTCGAGCAACTTCTCTGGTTACGACAATCTGCTCGACTTGTCACTCTCTGTTTGACAAAACTGATGTTGGTCGAACAACACTCTAATTTCACCTCCAAAATCATGTCTTCCAACTTTGATCCTTTTTCACCTATTTTCCTTATATAAATATGCTCAAATAGCCCTTGTACCATCTGATTCGTGACTTTCCCCATAAACGTACCGATTTGTCTCAATAAAAGACTAAATTGTACTCTATTTCCATGCAAATCAGAGCCCAAAGCATGTGAATTTACACTCTCATCACCAGGACTCTGATCGAATTTGGGATCCGAGACCGATTTATAGGTGGATTCGACCTGGAGTTCGACTTGCCTTGGAGAGTTCGACCAACCTCTTTGGTCAAAATGATGTATGGAAACGTGCAAAATTTATATTATTACACCTTCAGTGTGTGTTCGCTCAAAAAGCCAATCCAAGGCCCGTAAGGAGAGTATACAAGTATAAAAGAAGAGCTTTCGCAGAACATATATCATTCATTATCCATCCATCACCAAACCCTACCATCATCCGAAGGAGTCGTGAGGAGAGGTTCGTCTGGAGAGTCAAGTAAGATCATACCAAACAACCATGATTGTTCCTAGATCAGTCATGGACTAGAACCGCTTCTGTAGTTCTAGGGTTATGAAATTTTTATAAGTTAACTGAATTTCCACGTGTAAACTCCGTACAACACTACTTGTGGTTTTTTTATATAAGATTGTGCCTTTTCAATTCATACTCACGGTCATTTTGTGCATCATTAACTGTTATGTAGAGTCTGAATAGATCTCTTGGTTATTGATTGAGTGCGTTCACCACTGAGCAGGATTACATATTATAATTCTAAGTGAAGGGATTCAAAAGTCTTATTAGAACTATCTTATATGAATACTTGTTAATTGAATCTTATTCGGGTTAATTAGTAGGATAAAGAGTATAACTTCATAGTACCTATAAAGGGAGATCATATCGGGTTAGAGTACTAAATGCACGGGAAATAATTGATACTGATAGTACCTAGAAAGGGGGGTGAATTAAATCTCTTGCTCCGAGGATATTCACACATGTCATACGCATGTTTACTTGTGTTTATAGGGTGAACTTGCATGGTTTAGTGATGCGTCCATGAACCACAAGGCAGAGTCGGACAATAACACATGGAAAGGAAATTAATAAGTAAAACTGGATGACCCGAAGAACTATCTAATTTCTTACTTGATTGCAACCATATTTTATTTATTGCTTATCTATTTAATTTTCTATTCAAATTATATGTTCTTTAGTTTCATAACGATTCCAAACAGATTTGCCAACATATACTGAAGATTAATTTTGTGTGTTGAGAAAATGCTCATCAAGTTCCTGGCGCCGCTGCCGAGGACGACATTAATTATCAGTTGATTATTTCTAGTTTAATTGATATTTTATTATTCTTATCTTTAATTTATAACTCTTATTTTTCTCAAGTGTATGCTCACTAGATCAAAGACAGGTGAATTAGTGCCTTATAATCCAGAGATCGGAGCATCATCGAGGAAGAAAAATAAGAAGAACAAAAAGAACAAGAAAGTAGATCCAACTGAAGCTCATGATTTAGGAGTTGAAATTGACGTGCTGAATTCACAAATGATTGAAGCTGCAACCGAAGTTAATTTGGAAGTAGAAGCAATCAACATGGCAGCGGATCTTGATACACTTGCCATCCGGGAAGTCTTTAAAAACAATGGATCTGTCAATGCTGGGCTACTAGGAGCAAGAGGAATTGGAGCTGATTTTGATTTACACCCTGCTCTTATCAGCATGATTGAAGATCCTCAACAACAACTAAACAAGTTCATTGGGTATGCAAGTACGCAAAAAGACGCAGGGGCTCATGAGGATGTGAGAAAGATTATATTGTTTAAGTTCTCGCTGAATGAAAAAGCAAGAGATTGGTACGATAATCCTTATGCTGCTGAATGTGATACATGGGAGAAGTTGAAAGTGAAATTCCTAGAGTGATACATGCCAACTTCAAAGGTGTTCAAGATGAAGCAAGATATCAATCAATTTTTTATCCATGGCAATGAGAAGTTTTATGAAGCTTGGGACAGATTCAAGGACATGCTTCGGAAGTGTCCACAGCATAGGCTATCTAAAGCTCAATATATCAGTATTTTCTACAATGGGTTGGATTGCAATTCTCATGTTTTACTTGATGCTTCTTCTAATGGAACAATGCTTACGAAGTCACCCAATGAGGCCGAGAAGCTTTTTAAGGATATTTCAATGAATTCAAGGGATTGGCCGACTGATAGAGTGAGAGGTACTTATTTCCTTGGTAAAGTAGCATAGGTTGAGCATACTATGGTGAAGTCAAGAAGAGATAATGAGATCGTCTCTAGTCTGATTAACATTAGCAAGCAACTGGAGTCTCTGCTAAAGCAGATCATAGATTTATCTCAGAGTACCAATGATGCAGCAGGATTGTGGCTATGAAGGATCTAGCCAAGAGGAGATCGAGGAGGCAAATTACGCCATGGGTCAAATTATTCAAGGAACTAGGTACCCATATCAAGAAAACCAGAATTATCAGGGGAATTACAACAATCGTGGTCCCCTGGGTAACTATCAACGACCAAGGAGGCCAGAATTTTCATGGAGTAATCCCAACAATATTGTGCAATCTCCGATTGGTGTTGATCGGGGAGCTAAGGTAGAAGAAGAGAAGCCAGGTTTTGAGGATATGGTGAACAGGTACATGGCGAGGAATGATGCAAGAGTGGATCATCTGGAGGCCAAGTTAAAAAACAAAATAGATGTGAATCATGAGGATTTGTCTAAACATGTGAAAGATCTTATGTTGTTGATGGGAGAAATGATAGGTAATGTGAACAAATTGACTCAAACTATTGAGAAGGAGAAGTTTCCGTCTTAAATTTTTGAGAATCCAAAGTCTTGTCACGCCATTACACTGCGGTCTGGAACTCAATATGAGGGACCGATGAAGCCAGAATCAAATTCTGAAGCGGCAGGAGCCCAATTTGGCCCCGATTCGACCAGCTACCAAGGTTGAACTGAACATGGGAGATCGAACAGGGCACCTGGATGACGTCCAGAGGAGTCAGAAGGTCAGTTCAACCAAAAATAGATGGGTTCGACCAAAGCCTCTGGTCGAACTGAGGTCGAACACCACTGTCTGGAGCACTCTGTTTTGTCTGAAGACCAATTCGACCATGATCACTTGGATTCGACCAACCCTGTTCTTTGAACCATGGTCGAACTGGCCTGTAAGGGGGAGAACAAACTTTCAGGTGTTCAGTTCGACCATTATTCACTGAGTTCGACCACCTACCCAGGTCGTACTCAAGTCGAACCATCCCGTTTTGTGTCATTTTCTGCGTTGGATGCTCCACTTGATGTAGATGCTACTTCAGTACCTTCAAAAGAGCATAATACATAGATTATAACAGAGAAGAAGTGGAAAAGAGCCAAGAGATTGAGAGCCGAAAAGGATAAAGCGGAGAAGGTTGAATGCGATAAATGGGGGATTCCCAAAACTAAGATACCTCCGTCATTTCCTTACAAGCTAGTCAAGAAGGGATTGGAAGAGAAGTTCAAGAAGTTTTCAGAGATCATAAATAATATAAACTTGAACATTCCTTTTTCTGAGGCGATATTGAAGATGCCATATTATGCCCGTTTTCTGAAGGATATACTTTTGCAGAGGAGAAGCTTAAACGGAATTGAAATAGTGAATCTATTAAAGAATTGTAGCTCGATCATTCAAAGGAAACTGCCAACTAATTTAAAGGATCCATGAAGCTTAACATCTTATGTGAGATTGGAAAATGGCCGGCACGTAGAGCCTTGTGTGATCTTGGAGCAAGCATCAACTTGATGCCATTGTCTATTTTTCAAAGGCTTGGTTTGGGGGAGTTAACTCCCACGACAGTGGCTCTACAACTAGCGGATAGATCTATAACTTTTTTAAGGGTGCAATTGAAGACATTCTTGTCAAAGTAGAGAAGCTAGTCTTTCCTGTGGATTTTCTTGTGCTAGAGATGGAAGATGACAAGAATAATGTCCCTCTTATCTTAGGGAGACCTTTTCTTGCTATTACGGGAGCTATGATAGATATTTGGAAGGGTGAGTTGCGACGAAAAATAGATCCATGGTATGCGGATTATGTGAATTACATTGCCGTAGGAGAATTTTCGAGAGATCTCAACATATATCAACTTGCAAAATTCAAGAGGGATATTGAGACATTTATATGGTATGATCCGTTTACCTACAAGATATGTACGGATTCCATAGTTCGTAGGTGTATGCTTGAGATAGAGATGGAGAGTATTCTTGATTTTTGCCATGCACAACGGGGGCATTTTGGAGCTCAAAAGACAGCAGCAAAAGTACTTCAATCTGCTCTTTATTGGCCGACTTTATTTAAAGATTGTGAAACCTATGTGGCGACATGCGATAGATGTCAAAGGATGGGGAATATAAGTTGGAGAGATGAGATGCCACTTCAGCCAAGCATTGTTGTTGAGATCTTCGATGTATGGGGGATCGATTTTATGGTGCCTTTTCCCCTTCTAATGGTTTCTTTACATCCTTTTAGCAGTGGATTATGTTTCGAAGTGGGTGGAAGCCATTCCCACTCGCGTGAATGATTCAAGGAATGTTTTATCTTTCTTGAAGAAACATATCTTTGCCCGTTATGGAGTTCCTAGAGCATTGGTGAGTGATGGAGGGTCTCACTTCGTCAAAAACTTCTTGAAAAGGTGCTTAAGGATTATGGAGTTAAGCATAGGGTTACTACAACCTATCACCGTCAAGCGAATGGGCAAGCTGAGGTCTCCAACCGACAAGTGAAGCAAATTTTGGAGAAGGTAGTCGGAACCAATAGGAAGGATTGGGCATGAAGCTTGATGATATTTTATGTGGGTTTCAGACTGCTTATAAGATGGTGTTGGATATGTCACCGTACCAAATCGTCTATGGAAGGCCGTGCCACTTACCCATAGAGATTCATCTCAAAGTTTTTTGGGCATTGAGGAGTTTGAACTTGTCTTTAATGGAGTTGAGGATGACTCATATTAATCAATTGGATGATTTCAGAAATCGAGCTTACAAGAACTCGGAGATCTACAAGTAGAGAATGAAGAAATGGCATGATTCAAAGATCTCATATAAGTTCAAGAAATGTGATGAAGTATTACTTTTTAACTCTCATTTGAAGCTTTTTGTAGGAAAATTAAAATCAAAGTGGACAGGGCCATTCATTATCCATAGAGCCTGCGGAGGGGGGAAGTTTTGAGCTTATGGACAAAGATGGGGACATTATCATAGCGAATGGGCATCGATTGAAGCATTACAAGACGCCGGATGATGCTTGCGTCATCTTTGAGGATACCTTGAACTAGATTGATACCATCGTGACTCTCCAACGTTAAACATGAGCGCCTGTTGGGGGCTTTCCCTCTTGTTTTATTGCTTTATTATTTCTTTTATGTTAGTAAAATTTTTTTATATTTGACGTGCTTACTTATCGGCAATTACATCTCTTTTCAAACTTGGTTTTCACTATAGTTTCTATTAAGTTTGCGGGGGTGTGATGTACTTACGTCATTAAAGCAATGAGAGTATAATATTTTCTATGTAAAGTTTGTTAGGGGAGTTGATTTTTTACGGCATATCAAAACTTTTACCGGTTGCGGTGTGTCGATTGCAATTTGCCTAATATTTTTTGGTGTTTGGTGTTGTTTTTTAGTGTCATATGCGGAGTTGCTCATGCATATCAAGTTTAAGATTGATTCTCGAGCTAATTTTGATCTATTTTAGTACCTAATGTTCATTTTTGAGCTTAAAGTGTGCAGGGAATGAAGAAAATTCGAGTTTGGAGCATCAGGTGGTCAGTTCGACCAGAGATGCAGGTCGAACATGGAAGCCCTAGTCGAACTGGAGATCAGAGACTTCGTTACAGGTCGATTCGACCAAGCAGAGGAGAGTTTGACCAGAGGTTCGACTAAGAAAAAAGTTGAACTGGCCATCAGAGAAGTTTGTATAGGTAGATTCGACCAAGATTGGATTGGTTCGACCAAACAGTTTGGTCAAATTGAGTTCAAATTGCGAACCTGATAGATCTGAACAGGCAAGTTTGACCACGACTATGGAGTTCGACTGAAGTACTTGGTCGAACGATGGTCAAATCACGATGATAAAATATCCATAAAGAGAGTTCGACCATGGATTCAACCATGACAACCCGATTCAACCACGCTGTTAGGTCGAATCCAGGCCAGGGCACACTGCTCTCTCTATTACTTTCTTGACAAAAGGTGATTGGAGGACTTAGCTCAGATGTAAGCTGAGGTGATGATGGAGGAGCTTCAGAGGATTATTGACGAGGGGCATTTTCAGCTACATCCTCGGGCACAGCCACAACAGTAGCAGGAGCTTGGAGAGGATTAGGTGGATCCTGAGATGGGAGATCCACAGCTGCACGAGATTCCACCACGACCCATTCCAGCATGGCCACAGCAGCAGTGGGTTGGTCCTGATGCTTATTTTCAGGAGCAGTTTTGATTGATTCATGAGCGGTTTGCCACACTGGATGTGTACCAGCAGGAGACGAATAGGCAGCTAGAATTAGCGAATGCAAACTACGCAGCACTGGATGGGAAGTACAACACGCTGCAGAATAACTATGTGGAGATGGATAAGAGATTGGAGAGGATGTATGCTTATGAGCGTAAGTTGGATAGAAAGTTAAACAGTCTTCATAGAGATTTGGATTGATTACCCTCGGAGATGAGTGATGGTGATGACGAAGAGGGTGCGAGCGATGCTGATGCTCCGGAGGAGTAGGATGCACCAGGTTTTTATTCTTTGTCTGTTTCATCTCCTCTCCCTTCTCTTTTTCTCTTTACAGGATGAGTATTTGTGGTGTGAGTGGCATGTACGTATATTGAAATGATTGGATGTTAGAATGAGAGGCGATGATTGATACTTGAGGGTGGTTATACTTGTACAGATTGTCTTGCAATGGGGGGTTCTTGGTTTAGTATGATGCATTCGTATTTTACATGTGTTAATTTTTATTGATTAGAAGCATGTATACTTGATAAGTATGTGAAGTTCATTGTTAAATTGATATTGATTATATGCTATTAGGAGTACTTAGGATTCTATTTACCCATGTGAGAATTTGAGTCATTTTAATCATGCTAGTTCATGATAGTTTATTCTTGAGGGAATCATTCATATGAATGTATTCTAGAACTTGGCTTGGCGTCTTGTGTGAAGCTTATGATTGATTAATTGCTAGGACATGATCTTAGGCCGTTATTGGTTATCTGAGTCACTTAGCCAAAATTTTACCTCGCCTGTTAATATATGTATCATTGTAAGCCCTTTTGACCCTTAAAAAGCTTTTTCTTTAGCAAGACTTGATAAAAAGCCTTATTAAACCTTTACTTGAGCCTTTTTAAATATCCTATTTATTAGTAGAGAGTTGAGGTGCGTAAGTGATTGAAAGAATGAAAAGGTGGAATCTTGGTTGAGAAGTATGAAAAGAAAGAAGTATGGTTAAATCTTGTTTAGGGGTAGTGCCTGAAACAGGTACCCCGACTGCTTAGAAGGATAGTGCCCAAAATTGGTACCCTTGCTCATTGAAGAAAGATGATGTTGATGCTAAAAAAGGAAGGAGAATTCAAACTATGAAGATTATGAGAAGAAAATGGAGAAATAGATGAAGCAGTATGACGAAAAGCAAAACTCCAAGGTAATTCTCAACTAGTGAATTAGTCACTTTACCTAAATTCTCCTACCTTTACCAAAGAGCCAAGATTACAACCCAAAAGTAAGTCCTTTATGATCCTAGTAAGGAATTGATTGTAAGTGGATTTTTGAGACCCTTACCAAGCTTATGGTTAGGCGGAAAGATGAGTTGATATGAACTTATATTAACTTATTGAAGTGTATATCTTTTACACTAGAGAGAGTAAATACTTATCTTGTGAGGTAGATGATGAGCATTTTCTCAACACACAAAATTAACCCTCAAGTATAAGGATATCAATTGTAGTCTCGATAGGCGACCAAGTGATTATCGAACCCTAGGGATGGATTATTATCAATTCAATTATATTCTAGTCAACAAAGATTATGTTGGCAAATTTGATTTGGTTTTGCTATGAAACTAAATAACATATAATTAAAATAGCAAGATAAATAAATAAACAATAGCGGAAAGTCGGTTGTGATCAAGTAAGTAATAGAGTAGTTCTTCAGGTAATCCAGTTTTATTCGTTAATTTCCTTTCCACATGTTGATGTCCGACTCTACCTTTTGATTTATGGACACATCACTAAACCATGCAAGCATGACACAAGTAAGCAAGCGTATGACACGTGAGAATACCCTTGGAGCAAGATTATACTTCACCCCCTTTCTAGGTACTATCATAATCAATTATTTCTCGTGCACTTAGTGCTCTAAATCGATTTGATGTTTCTTTTTAGGTACTATAAAGTAATACTCTTTATCCTACTTATTAACCCAAATATGATTCAATAAACATGTATCTATATAAAATAGTTCAAATAAGACTTCAGAATCCCTTCACTTAAAATTATAACATATGATTTTGCTCAGCGGTGAACGCACTCAATCAATAACCAAGAGATGTATTCAGACTCCACAAAACAGTTAATGATGCACAATGCGACCGTGAGTATGATTTGAAAAGGCACAATCCTATATAAAAGAAACCACAAGTAGTGTTGTACGGAGTTTACACATGGAATTTTGATTAACTCATAAAACTTTCATAACCCTAGAACTACCAAGGTGGTTCTAGCCCATGATTGATCTAGAAACAATCATGGCTAGTTGGTATGATCTTACTTGACTCGCCAGATGAACCTCTTTCACGACCCCTTCGGATGTTGGTAGGGTTTGGTGGATGAAGGAAGATGTGTGTTGTCTTGTGTTGTATCTTCTCTCTTTTCCTCCTGCGAAAGCTCTTCTTTTATACTCATAGGACCTCCTTATTGGCTTAGGATGGGCCTTTGCTTGAAGCACACGTTAAATTTGGTAAAAGACATCTGGAATTATCATAAATAGCATCAGCGACACACCGTTCGACCAGGGCATCCTGGTCGAACAAGGAGCTACTAGTCGAGCAAGCTCTCTGGACGATTTTGGCATTCTTTTCAACCAAACTGCTCTTACTCAACCACATTGATTCTTGGTCGAGCAAGCCCTTCAAGACGAACGAGCTCACTGTAAGTTTTATCCACTTTGTTCGACTTCTTCTCATCTGCTCGACCAAGCCGATGTTGGTGGAGCAACACCTCCAAGTCGAGCTACTTCTCTGGACGGGTTTTGGTAATCTGCTCAACTTGTCACCTTCTGTTCGACCCAATTGATGTTGGTCGAATAGGCTATCTTGGTCGAACAATACTATAATCTCGCCTCCAAAATTGTATCTTCTAATTTCGAGCCTTTTTCACCTGTTTTCCTATACAAATATGCTCAAATATCCCTTTTACCCTCTGATTCATAACTTTCCCCATAAACGTACCGATTCGTCTCAATAAAAGACTAAATTGTACTATATTTCCATGTAAATCACAGCCCAAAACATTGGAATTTACACTCTCATCAAACCCCCCCAAACTTACATGTTGCTCGTCCTGAGGCAACGAAAATTAGACAAATCCAGAGAGTGTAATTACAAGGTACAACATATCCTAATACATGCAATTATATTAACTTAAAACATGCAACTATCATACCTTTCATTCACATAAAAACATCAATCAATCACAATACTTCTACAAGGGCTAAGTCATCAAGCTCACGGATAAGTATTTACTCTCTCACTCAAGTGTAAAAGATATACACCTTATGGTTGATATCAACACTCAATTTCAATTTACATACTCGCGTAACCATAAGCTTGTCAAAGTTCTCAAAACTCCATCTATAATTGACTCAATACTAAGATCACAAAGGACTTGCTTCATGGATGTAATGTTGGCTCTTTGGTTAAGGTGGAAGAATATAGATAAGTGACTAACTTTACTAGTAAAGAGTTACCTTGGTATATTGTTTTTAGTTGCTCCCTTCGTCACTTCTTTGCCTTAACAATCTAGTTCATGCACCATTCCTCCATCTTTACTTGGATCAACTTCTTTTCCGTAATAACACGCCAATTCCAGTGTTCTTCAAGTATAAGCGTACCAGTTTCGGGCACTACCCTCTCTATCATTCAGGATACCGATTTCAGGCACTATCCCTCACAAGATTTAACTTCTTGTCTCTCGAATTTGCTTTCACCAAATCTCTCCTCCTAATCCACTTCAAGGTTTCCTCGAGCATTAGTCCACCCCCACTCTTTACTAGTAATTAGTGTTTAGGGCTCAAAAGGTAAACTGTACATTATCAAGGCTTACCAAAGAAAAGCTTAAGGCTCAAAAGGGCTTACAAAAATAATTAAATAATAGGGTAAGATAAATTTGGCTAAGTAACTCAATCAATAATAATGGTATAAGATCACTTCCTAGTGTCTATCAATTATAGATTTCACACAAGACTCTAAGTTAAGTTCTAGAATACGAGTATGCAAACGACTCTCAAGAATAAATGATCATGCGTATAGCATGATCAAAAGGCTCAAATCCTCACAAGGTTAATATAATCCTAAACACTCTTCAAAGCATGCAATCAACATCAATTTCTTATGAACTACAAGTACAAATAGAACATGCTTGCCATTAACAAATTATCATGCATCAATATAAAAGCCCATTCATATCATGAATTCATCCCAAGCACATAAAACTCATCATTCAATCATCATCATAATCATATACAGACCACTCACGCATGAATCACCACTACACCCAAACACTCAAGCCGACACCTGTAAAGTAGAAAAGAGAATGAGAGATCTGAACCAAAAACCTGATGCTCATCATTCTTCTGGAGCATCATCATCATCCGATCCTCCCTCATCATTATTATCTCTCATCTCCAGCCGCCACCGGTCCACATCTCTATGAAGAGAGGTGAGATTTCTATCCATCATGCGCCCATAATCCTGCAATTGCCTCAACCATCCATCCATCTCAACATAACTCATGTTGAGTGCAGCATAGTTAGCATTTGCAAGTGCCAGCTGTCTGTTCGTTTCTTTCTGGTTCGCGTTGAGCATGGAGAAATGCTCATGCTTCAGTCTGAACCGCTCCCGATAGAACTGATCTTGGGCTACCCAATAGTCCTGCTGCGGTTGTGGCTGTGGTGGTGGTGGTTCGAAGAATTCTTGCTCGAGCGGCTGTTGGGGCTGCATCGGAGGCATATCCTCCTAATACTCAAAAGCTTGTGGTGGTTATGGCTCCTCCTCTTTGAAATCAGCTAGATCTCTAATAAGAACCATGTCCTCGTCCAATCCGATTCCTTGCTCACGCAAATTAGCCAACAATCTCCAATTCCCTCTTCCCAGGTACGTCCTAGAGATCATTGTGTGCTCTATCATGTTCATCAACCAATTATTATTATCATTTATAGTGGTAAATTCGGGTATCACTAGTAGAAACTGAAGTGTGCGAGGCTTCTTCCCTCAGATGATCATCCAAGCATCATCCACTCTTTCAATAAGCCCCATCCTAACACACAAGATCAAGATCAAGTCTGGATCACCTCGAACAGGCTCATACCTACTCAAATCAATTCTGTAGTACTCTACTATGATGGTGATCAGCCCCCCAATATTTACTCTCTGAAAACCGTGCGTGGTGAACTTGAAAAGTTGATGGAAAATGTAAGCTGCTACGTTGAAGCGAACTCCGTTGAGCAAGCACCATAGGACATAGAGCTCTCCCTTGGAATACAGCTCCCTTCAGACCTTGCAAATAATGTATTTCCTAAAATTCAGTCCATATATGCAATAATGGGGTTGCGAATGAAGGCAACCTTAGAAGTGTTAGAATTGTAGTCCTCTTGCCTCTCCGTTATAGCTCTCCAAAACTTGTTTGCCCTAAAGTCATCTATCTCATTCCCAACCACATTCTCACAGCTAATAATTTCGTTAAACTCTCGAGCCCACATAGTCTGCTCTTGACCACCTATTTGCATGTGAATGCCATAGGGAAGATATCCATCACTACGCTCCACTCTCAGCGTGCACAAAACTTCCACAGTGATGTGAAAGTATGTCTCCCTTTTCATCTCCATGAATGCTGCGATGCCCACTCGGTTTAACATCCAATGAATGTCGTTGATGATTTGCTTATTCAACATGTCTCGATCATCTTGATATCTCGTCCTTCTTATCTTTAGCAAGATTGCATTTCACAGCTCCTCTTTCTCTTCCCTATCGCCAATCTTGATTCCAAAATCCCTTGGCATTTTTCTTTTATCCATCTTTATCTTTTTGACTATCTCCACCAACGGGGGTGACTTGTTTCCCTTTCTCTTTGAAGAAAAAGCAATCTCTTTTCCTACAAAAGTTGTACTTCAATACACAACTAAAAGAGATAAACAATACCATGCCTAAGTTTAACATGAATCCTACTCAAGACTTCAAATTCATGTATCCAATTTAACTCAATCTCTAGTGTTTCTCAATCACAATCGAACTCTGCACCAACACTATCAATCAAGAATATCAAGATTCAAGTAATACAACACTACTTCACAACAACATAATAGCAAATAAACTTCAAATTTCACCAAGTCCACACTTCAAACATACTCAAATTCCATCATTAATTGCATCTCATCAATATCCAAATTCAATGATCCCATATGTATAATTTGAAATTAAACCAAAGCCCATGCTTCATACAACATCAAATTCACAAAATTTCCACAATTTAACGAAGCACATTTCAAGAAATTTCGAATGCAATCTTGGATAACAACTCAAGCAATTCAACAATCAATCTAAAACAAAACTAGTATGAATCCACTCACCCATTCTTCACTAATCATCATCAACACAATCCGCAAGTAAAAACGTGCGGTGAGCAAGAGCGAACCCCACCCCAAAAGTCCGAGTGAAAATCCGAGATTGGATCTTGAAAACCCTCGAAATTAGATGCAAAGTGTGTGGAAGGGCAAATTTAGGTATAGAAAAGAGGTTAAGTGGAAGAACTTACAGTTACAAAATGGTGCTCAAGAAAGGGTGACGGAGGTGGGTGTGTCGAATAGGATGAAATACCTTTTAAAACTGCTCTCAGTCCCCGTTCGAGCTCAGCTCGACTTGTTAGGGATGGTCGAACAACGTTCGTAAGTTGAACGACCCAGATCTGACCTTTAAAATCGCCTAGCTCGACCTCCGTTCAACCTGAATTTTTTGGTCGAACAGTACGCAGAAGTTGAGCAATGCGTGTAGTCGAGTCCCTATTTTTCCCTGACTTGTTCGACTTCCATTCTACCTCTATATCTTAGTAGAACAACTCGTGCTAAGTTGAACAACTTCTCTGTACAATTTCAACATTTTGCTCGACCTTTGTTCGACTTAGATTCCTTCATCAAACAACATGGTCGAGGTCGAATAACCTTTCTGATCAACTTGTGTATTTTGCTCGACCTCCGTTCGACCTAATGCTAGTGGTCGAACAGGTGTTAGAAGTCGAATAACTTGCCTTGTCGTGCCTCCTGTTCTTCTATGTCTTGCTCGACCATCGTTCAACTTCATACTCCCAGTCGAGCAACCACTAATGGGTCTAACAAACTCTCTGAATGTTTTTACCACTTTGTTCGATCGGTGCTCGACTCCAGCTTCATGGTCGAGCAGCAAGAGTTTAGTCAAAAAACCTCTCTGGAAGATTTTTACCATTTTCTCGACCATTGGTCGACCAAAAAGCCTTGTCGAACAGCTCCTGTTAGGTCGAACAACTCACGATCTTTCTCAATTTCGTACTCTTCTCATATCTCCCTGCAACATTCAACTCTAGGACAACATCAAGTATCAAGATATCCAAAAATTAAGCTAGAGAAACCATATAACATCAAGTGTAACTCTGTAATAACACTAAAAGCAACAACTCTCCACTAAACACTAGGCAAATTGTAAAAAATCGATGCATCAAAAAGGGCTAAAGTTTTAATACACCGCAAAAAATCTACTCCTCTAGAAAATGTTACAAAGAAAAGATCATATTCTCTGTACTATAATAAGGTAAGTACATCACACCCCCAAACTTAGTAGAAACCATAGTCGAAACTAAGTTTGTAAAGAGATATAATTTCCAAATGATAAACACGTCGAATATAAAAATTTCTTACTCACACTAATGAAATTAAAGCAATAAAATTGGAGGAAAAGCCCCCGAGAGGTGCTCATGTTTAACGTCGGAGAGTCACGACGGTACTAATCTAGTGCAAGGTATCCTCAAAGATGATGCAAGCATCATCCGGCGACTAGTAATGCTTCAAACAATGCCCATTCACCGTGATAATGTTCCCATCTTTGTCCATAAGCTCAAAACTCCCCCCTCCGCAGGCTCTATGGATAATGAACGGTCCCGTCCACTTCGATTTCAATTTCCCTGCGAAGAGCTTCAAGCGAGAATTAAAAAGTAATACCTCATCACCTTGCTTGAACTACTTGTATGAGATCTTCGAATCATGTCATTTCTTTATTCTCTCCTTGTAGATCTCCGAGTTCTTATAAGCACGATTCATAAACTCATCCAATTGATTGATATGAATTATCCTCAACTCCCTTTGATCCTTTAAGGACAAGTTAAAACTTCTTAACGCCCAAAAAGCTTTGTGTTGAATCTCTACGGGCAAGTGGCACGGCTTCCCATAGATAATTTGATATGGTGAAATATCCAACACCGTCTTGTAAGTAGTTTGGAACCCCCAAAAAACATCATCGAGCTTAATAGCCCAATCCTTTCTATTGGTTCCGACTACCTTCTCCAAGATTTGCGTCACTTGGCGGTTGGAGATTTCCGCTTGCCCATTCGCTTGAGGGTGAGAGGGTGTAGTAACCCTATGCTTTACTCCATAATCCTTTATCACCTTTTCAAGAAGTTTATTGATGAAGTGAGAACCTCCATCACTCACTAATGCTCTAGGAACTCCATAACGGGCAAAGATATGTTTTTTCAAGAAAGATAACATAGTCCGTGAATTATTTGCGCGAGTGGGAATGGCTTCCACCCACTTAGAAACATAGTTCAGAGCTAAGAGAATGTAGAGAAATACATTAGATGGGGTAAAAGGCCTCATGAAATTGATCCCTCATACATCGAAGATCTCGACAACAATGCTCAGCTGCAGTGGCATCTCATCTCTGCGACTTATGTTCCCCATCTTTTGACATCTATCACACGACGCCACATAGATCTCACAATCTTTAAACAAGATAGGCCAATAAAGGGCTGACTGAAGTACTTTTGCTGTCGTCTTTTGAGCCCCGAAGTGCCCCCGTTAGGCTGTGCATTGCAAAACTCAAGAATACTCTCCATCTCCATCTCTGCCACACACCTACGGACTATGGAATCCGTACATATCTTGTAGACAAATGGATCATACCATATGAAGGTCTCAACATCTCGCTTGAACTTTGCGAGTTGGTATCAGTTGAGATCTCTCGGGATTTCTCCTATAGTAATGTAATTTACATAATCCGCATACCATGGATCCATCCCTTGGACAGCCAATACACATGCTTTTTCAGCTCCTTCAACAAGCATCGCCATGATTTTCTCATCAGGGAACATCTCTTCTGTGTAATCAAATGAATCATCACAGTGTTCCCTTGTCTCCAACCTTGATAGGTGATTAGCCAAGACGTTTTCTGTACTTTTCTTATCTCGGATCTCCATATCAAACTCCTGCAGAAGAAGGATCCATCTAATGTTCCTTGGCTTTGTTTCCTTCTTCTCCATCAAGTACCAAATCGCAGAGTGATCCGTGTACACTATCATCTTCATGCCAACCAAGTATTATCGAAACTTATTGAATGCGTACACCACAGCAAGAAACTCCTTTTCAGTCACCGTGTAGTTCTTTTGTGCCGCATCGAAAGTCTTACTCGCATAGTAAATGGCACAAAACTTCTTATTCCTCAACTGCCCAAGCACCACTCCAAGTGCTAAATCACTCGCATCACACATAAGTACAAACGGCTGAGTCCAATCCGGTGTGATCTAGATAGGAGCAGTAATAAGTGCTTCCTTCAAAGCCTGAAATGCTTCTAGACACTCTTCATCAAACATGAAAGGCACATCCTTTTCAAGTAAATGAGATAAGGGCTTGGAGTATTTCGAGAAGTCTTTGACAAATCTTCTATAAAAACCAGTGTGTCCAAGAAAAGACCGCACTCCCTTCTGATTCGTAAGTGGTGGAAGTTTCTCAATTGCCACCACCTTTGCTCTATCCACCTGCAATCCCTTGGCCGAAATATGATGTCCAAGAACAACCCCATCTCTTACCATGAAGTGACACTTCTCCTAAATCAAGACAAGATTCGTTTCTTAGCATCTCTTCAAAACAGTAGCAAGGTTAGACAAACAAACATCAAAAGAGGAACCAAACACAGAAAAGTCATCCATAAACACCTCCATGATCTTCTTTTTCAACCCATCAAATATGGCCATCATGAAATGCTGAAATGTAGCAGGCGCGTTACACAATCCAAAAGGCATCTTTCTAAAGGCAAAAGTTCCATACGGGCAAGTGAAAGTAGTCTTCTCTTGATCCTCGAGTGCAATCATGATTTGATTATAACCCGAGTATCCATCCAAGAAGTAATAATACTCATACCCCGCAAGACGATCAGGCATTTGATCTATGAAAGGAAGGTGAAAATGATCTTTGCATGTATTTTCATTCAACTTCCTGTAGTCCGTACACACACGCCATCCCGTAAGAATCCTAGTGGCTAACGTCTCACCATCTTCGGCTTTCACTATAGTCATGCCCCCTTTTTAGCAACAACATGCAATGGACTCACATGGGGACTATCACTAATAGGATAAATAATACCTACATCTAGCCATGTTAGAATTTGCTTCCTAATCACTTCTTGTATAGCGAGATTTACCTTCTGCTGATTCTGAATGCTACTCTTGGCCTCATCTAACAATCTTATTCGATGCATGCAATACGAAGGACTAATACCTTTCAAATCGTCAAGAGACCAACCAATCACAGATTTATACTTCCTAAGCACATTCAACAATTCCTCAAGTTGATCATCATCAAGAGAAGAAGATACAATTATAGGATATTTTCCATTGTTACCAAGATAAGCATACTTCAAGTACTCCGGTAGCGGTTTCAACTCCTCTTTCTTCTCTTCTTGAGGTGCACTCTCTCTGTCCAAAGGCAAGTACTTCCTTGTCCACTTCACCTCTTCAACCTTTGTGTTTTGTGATTCATACCTTTCATCACCCAAAGCAAGTAAGTTTTCAAGAAATTCGATACATACCTCATTGGAGAGTTCATCTAGCTCCGTAGTTGGAAAAGTAAGAGACTCCATCAAGCATGTCTCAAGAGGATCCTTAGAAAGAATCAGAAACATGTCTTCATTAATGATCTCCTTCACCACATCAATGGTGTGGCACTGCATCTCCATCGGCATCTTTATTGCTTTATCCAAGTTAAACAGGACTTCTTCATTATCCATCCTCAATCGTAGCTCATCCTTTTGCACATCTATCATAGTTCTAGCAGTCGCAAGGAATGGTCTCCCTAAGATCAAGGAAGCATTATCCTTGTCGTCTTCCATCTCTAGCATAAGAAAATCCACAGGAAAGACAAGCTTTTCAACTTTGACTAGAACGTTTTCGATCACACCTTCCAGAAACATCATAGACCTATCCGCTAGTTGTAGAGCCACCAATGTGGGAGTTAATTTCCCCAAACCAAGCCTTTTAAAAATGGACAATAACATCAAATTGATGCTTGCCCCTAGATCACACAAGGCTCGACGTGCCGGCCTCTTTCCAATTTCACATAAGATAGTTAAGCTTCCCGGATCCTTTAGCTTAGCTGACAGCTTTCTTTGTATAATCGAGATGTAATTCTCAGACAAACTCACCAGTTCGATTCCATTCAAGCTTCTCTTCTTTAAAAGAATATCCTTAAGAAAGCGGGCATAATACGGAATCTCCAGTATTGCTTCAGAGAAAGGAATGTTCAAGCTTATTTTGTTTATTATCTCTGAAAACTTCTTGAACTTTTCCTCTAGTCCTTTCTTAACTAGCTTAAGAGGAAAGGGTAGAGGTATCTTTATTTTGGGAATCCCCCACTCATCGCGTTCAACCTTCTCCGCTTTATCTTTCTTGGCTCTCAACCTCTTTGCTCTTTCCCACTTCTTTTCAACAACTGTAAGCTCGGTATTTTGCTCTTGAGATGTAGCTGGAGTGTTCTGATCAACAGGTATCGCATTCGATATCAAATCAGGCTCTGAACTGTACCACTCGACCGTTGAACAACATGCTTTTGGTCGAGCAGCCCGTCTGATAGCATACTCTGGTCCGGAACATGTTGCTCGACCTACGTTCAACCAATGTGGTAAGGTCGAATAGATTATTCTGGTAGAATGAGTTCCCAGATTGTGAGCTCTCGGTGTACTGCTTCTGTTCGACCAAGATGGTCTGGTCGAACGACATGGTATTGGTCGAATGTTTGGTCAGAAAATAGAGTATCATAATTCTGTTTTACCTGAGGTTGTTCGACCTTTGCTCGACTAGATAGTCTGGTCGAGTAACCCCAGTCTGGTCGAGCAACTCCTCTGTTTCCTTTGGTTTGACTTGCAGGCATTATTGGACCCTCATATTGCGTGCCTGACCTCAATGTTTTGGCATGACAAAACTTTGGATTCTCAACACTTCTAGATGGAAACTTCCCCTTCTCAATAGTTTGAGTCAATTTGTTTACATTCCCAACCATCTCACCCATCAACAACGTGAGCTCTTTTACTTGCGTAGACAAATCCTTATGATTATCATCAATATTCTTCTCTAACTTTGTCTCCAGATAGTCTACTCTCGCATCATTCCTCGCCATGTACCTGTTCACCGTATCCTCAAAACCCAGCTTCCCTTCTTCGACTTTAGCTCCCGGATCAACACAAATAGGAGGCTGCATCGCATTGTTCAGATTGCTCCATGAAAACTCCGGCCTCCTAGGTTATTGGTAATTACCCGGGGGACCACAGTTGTAATTTCCCTAATAATTCCAGTTTCCTTGATTCGGGTACCTAGTTCATTGAATACTCTGACCCATGGCGTAGTTTGCCTCCTCGGTCTCCTCTTGGCTTGCTCCTTCATAGCCACCATCCTGCTGCATTATTGGTACTCTCTGGGATAAATCAGTGATCTGTTTTTTTAGACTCTAGTGGCTTATTAATGTTAGCTAAGCTAGAAACGATCTCATCATCTCTCCCCGACTTCACCATAGTGTGCTCAACCTGTGCGACTTTCCCAAGGACATAAGTGCCTCTCACTCTATCAGTTGGCCAATCCCTTGAGTTCATCGAAATATCCTCGAAAAGCTTCTTGGCCTCGATGGGTGACTTCGTAAGCAATGCTCCATTAGAAAAAGCTTCAAGTAATACTCGAGAGTCGCAGTCCAACCCACTGTAGAATATACTGATGTACTAAGCCTTAGATAGCCCATGTTGAGGACTCTTACGAAGTATGTCCTTGAACCTATCCCAAGCTTCATGAAACTTCTCATTGCCATGGATAGAGAATTGATTGATTTCTTGCTTCATCTTGAACACCTTGGAAGGTGGCATGTATCGTTCCAAAAATTTCACTTTCAACTTCTCCCATGCATCACATTCAGCTGCCTCAAGATTATAATACCAATCTCTCGTCTTTTCATTCAATGAGAATTTAAACAATATGATCTTCCTCGCATCCTCATGAGCACCTGCATCTTTTTATGTAATAACATAACCAAGGAACTTATTAAGATGTTGCTGAGGATCTTTGAATGTTCCTCCAGAGAAGGGACTCCTTTCAATCATGGTGATAAGAGCAGGGTGTAATTCAAAATTGGCTTCGGTCCCTCTCGCTCCTAACAACCTAGCATTGCCCCCTCCATTGTTCTTAAAGACTTCACGGATGGCAAGTGTATCAGGATTTGCTGCCATGTTGACTGTTTCTACTTCCAAATTATCTTCGGTTGCAGCTTCAATCCTTTGCGAATTTAACACGTCAACTTCAACTCTTAAATTAAGAGCTTCAGTTGGGTCTACGTTCTTGCTCTTGCTCTTACTCTTCTTCTTCTTCTTCTTCTTCCTTGACGATGCTCCGATCTCTGGATTATATGGTTCTAATTCACCTTTCTTTGATCTTGTGAGCATACACCTAAGAAGAATAAGTGTTAGAAATCGAAAACAAGAATAAGATAATCTTTATTAAACTAGATATAATCAAAAGATATTTAATGCCGTCCCCGGAAATGGCGCCAAGAACTTTGATGAGCATTTTCTCAACACACAAAATTAATCCTCAAGTATAATGATATCAATTGTAGTCTCAATAGGCGACCAAGTGATTATCGAACCCTAGGGACGGATTATTATCAATTCAATTATATTCTAATCAACGAAGATTATGTTGGAAAATTTGATTTGGTTTTGCTATGAAACTAAATAATATATAATTAAAATAGCAAGATATATAAATAAACAATAGCGGAAAGCCGGTTGTGATCAAGTAAGTAATGGAGTAGTTCTTCAGGAAATCCTATTTTATTCGTTAATTTCTTTTCCATGTGTTGATGTCCGACTCTGTCTTATGATTTATGGACGCATCACTAAACCATGCAAGCATACTCCATAGACACAAGTAAGCAAGCGTATGACATGTATGAATACCCATGGAGCAAGACGTATACTTCACCCCCTTTCTAGGTACTATCATAATCAATTATTTCCCGTGCACTTAGTACTCTAACCTGATTTGATATCCCTTTATAAGTACTATAAAGTAATACTATTTATCCTACTTATTAACGCGAATATGATTCAATTAACAAGTATCTATATAAGATAGTTCAAATAAGATTTCGGAATCTCTTCACTTAGAATTATAACCTATGATTCTGTTCAGCGGTGAACGCACTCAATCAATAACCAAGAGATGTATTCAAACTCTACATAATAGTTAATGATGCATAAAATGACCATGAGTATGAATTGAAAAGGCACAATCTTATATAAAATAAATCACAGGTAGTGTTGTACGAAGTTTACACATGGAAATTCGATTAACTCATAAAACTTTCATAACCCTAGAACTACCAAGATGGTTCTAGCCCGTGATTGATCTAGGAACAATCATGGCTAATTGGTATGATCTTACTTGACTCGCCAGACGAACCTCTCTCCCGACCCCTTCGGATGATGGTAGGGTTTGGTGGATGAAGGAAGATGTGTGTTGTCTTGTGTTGTGTCTTCTCTCTTTTCCTCATGCGAAAGCTCTTCTTTTATACTCATAGGACCTCCTTATGGGCTTAGGATGGGCCTTTGCTTGAAGCACACATCAAATTTGGTAAAAGACATCTAGAATTACCATAAATAACATCAGCGACACGTCGTTCAACCAAGCATCCTGGTCGAACAGGAGCTACTTGTCGAGCAAGCTCTTTGGACGATTTTGGCATTCTATTCAACCAAACCGCTCTTGCTCGATCACATTGATGCTTGGTCGAGCAAGCCCTTCAAGTCGAACGAGCTCACTGTAAGTTTTGTCCACTTTGTTCGACTTCTTCTCATCCGCTCGACCAATCCGATGTTGGTCGAGCAACACCTCCAAGTCAAGCTATTTCTCTGGACGGGTTTCGGTAATCTTCTCGACTTGTAACCCTCTATTTGACCAAACTGATGTTGGTCGAACAGGCTATCTTGGTCGAACAACACTCTAATCTCGCCTCCAAAATCGTGTCTTCCAATTCCGAGCCTTTTTTACTTATTTTCCTATACAAATATGCTCAAATAGCCCTTGTACCCTCTGATTCATGACTTTCCCCATAAATGTATCGATTCGTCTCAATCTTTATATACTAAACAAAGGTTTTCTCATGCTTATATGTTTTCTTCTCCGTGATTTGAGTCTGAGTTGGCATCTTCACATAATTTCATATATTTTTATTTTTTTATTTATGTAATTCTCACATCTCGGTGTTTCTATTCTTATATTAGGATATTTCAGGGTCTATTGTGCAATTTTGACATGTCAAGAAACCCTACCTCATTTCTTGCACTGGCAATTCATTCTCCCAGAAGAGGAATGAGAGATTCAACCTATTGAGATTCAGAGAGATTAAATTCTTTGATTGATATAATTTTTCACTGTGAACCATTGAATTTACAATGGCAACTTTGATCCTGTGCAATTAGCGGCGGCGGTGGGTGATATGACTGACGACAAGGAGAAATTGGAGGAGGCAATCGTCTCAAGTATTTATTTCAGTACAACCTTTGTTTCTTCTCTATTTTGTTGGAAAATAAAAAAATGACCAAAATACTTTGCGAATTCAACCATCTTCTTTCACCACTACAAAAGTCACTGTTGTATTTGGTAAATTTTTATTTATTTCATCTTATCCCCAAACTTATTTTGCCGTCTAATTCCATTTTTCAAAATTGGATTTCATCGACATTTTCAAATCTGTGTGTTGACAGTGAACAAGATGAGATTGAACTCACATATCTTGCTCACTGGACGACATACATTCACTACTACAAAAATTAGTACATTGTATTTTGTAATTACAAATAGATTTTTGGTTGAATTTATCGTCTTTGATCAGCAGATAATGATAGTGTTTGCACCAATCACTTAATGGCCTCGCTGGAGGAGAAGCATGATAATAATCATGTGCTAATATTACATGCTTCACAAACTAATGTATGATTTATTCTTACAGATTTACAAATACTCATATCTGATCTATTAGGCCATTGGTATGATTAATTCCATCTCCTAATGTTGATTAAAGATTGGAATTAGGTCTTTGAGAAGAATTATTGAATCCGATAAGGGAAATCAAGGATCAGAAGATTGGAGGCTATTTATTGATGTGAGAATCTATTTAATTTTTTACTCTGGAGGATATCTTATCAACTATCTAATTGTGTAATGTTAACCTACTTACAACTATTATTTTAATGGAGGTTCTATAAACGCCCTAGAGTATTGTATGCAATAAATATTGTTTTACTACATTTTTAGGTTGGCAGTTCTGAAATGGATATTTACTACAACATTCCTGATCAAAGACTTGCTGATTTGTATTACTATATGTGGCAAATCTCTTAATAGTTGGATAACATTTTCTCCTTTTTATTCTTATTAGCCTTTTATTATGTTCTATCCGTAGAATGGATCAACCGTGTCAATTTTATGGCACTGCTTCTTTGCATATATATTACACCGGTGGTTGGAATTGATATTTTTTGGCAATTACTCTTATTTTGTTCTAAACCTGATAAGAACTAATGTATATTCATATCCACAATTCGAAGTGCTGAATCAAACTCACAGCTTGCTAATACTAACAAGTTGAATCCATGAGTTTGGGTCACCTTATTACATGTTTTACCAGAAATTGTGTTATCCTGCCAACAATTATGGATACATCTTTACTGCAGGTAATAAACTGTGTAATAATTGTTTGCTTCTTCCATTCAATTTGATCTGCAGATTCATAGTTATTAATAGAGCCTTAGTTGAGGTGAGATATTATTTGTTTCTTCATTTCTTAGATTTTAATTTAATAAAAACATATGGTTTAACCTTGCAATTGAGGAGGATAACATGATTAGAATGGATGTTGATGATCCCAAACAGTATCACAAAATTAATTTTAGATCTTTCATCGTTGTTTTTTATTGACTAGACTTGATTAAGCACTACATTATTTTGATAATGGTGTTGCATTTGGTGGGGGTAATATCACCTGATGAGAGAAAATCCATTTATTACTATAAAATGCGCTTATCATGTTTTTCTGCAATGTCGTCCATGGTCTTACATTAGCATATCTAACTACAATTAGGAAAGGGCAAGCGATGGATTTTGTAAATACTTTTGGGTAAGTAAGATGAGGATGGAATTACTACAGGATTGAGAATGTACTTTCTTTAACATGTATTTTATTATTTTTACTTTTGATCAAAGATGGTCATCAAGAAGAAGAAAGAAGTTGATACTTGATAGACATCTTCAATTCTTTTCACAACATATAGCATTTCAAGAGGCTACATTTTCCAGCTCATGCAACACTAATGTGATTTTCTGCCTTTTCTTTACCTTGTGCGAATGCAAGTTTGATTTTAAGTTTCATTGGGCTGCTTATGGACATGTTCTATCAGCTGTCAAGATACCATCCAGATAAGAATGCTAACAATCCTAAAGCCTCAGAGAAGAGGAGGCAGTATGATAATTCAGGAATCAGGATTTGAGGTACTCTCCGTTCTAATTACTGCTGTTTTTTGTTTCTAGATTTTGTGATTAGCCTTACTTAATTGTTAAATTTTTTGTGTCTATTAGGTGTTACCTCATTGTAAGTTTGTAAGTGGTATCATAAAGATAATTAAATAGTGTTGAAGTTATAATCATAATCAATGAAACTCTAATCGTATGATATGTAACATAAATATTTAAGATTATTAAAAAATTTATTGCTACAGAACATAACCAAAAATATTGGAAGGGGGTATCTTCTGATATTTTCATTGCTATAGTAATATACATGAAGCATGTCAATTAAGTTTTATGTTTGTTTACTTGGATTGAATATTTCAACATTGGACATAATTATTTAATTGACATGTTGCTTTAGTTTATTCTATTCTATATGAAAATTTGTATTTTATCTAATACAGGACTCTCAAAAATTTATTATGGTAGACACTTCTTAATCGACAACTACTCCCCAACCTAATGCCTCTCTCCTCCTCTATTAATCAAGTTTCTCTCATTCTCTACTTCCAAATTAGATACAATGTAATGTGTATTTAGTTCTTTAATTGAAATGCTGCTTTTAATATTTTGTTATATACACTAATCACTCTGTGCAAACAAAGCACTATATATGCTATTTGGATAAGCTATTACTAATAAAAATATTGCAATTTTTAATTTGCTATTTTTTCCTCTTAAATGGTGAATGTATTTAGTATTAACTATGGGGTTGGAGGATACCAATGTGTGTCCTAAAGTAATAAAGCAAAGAAAGGCATTTGTTTCAATCAGTTAATTTATTGGTTTGGTTTGTTACTATCATTGGTTCAGTATATTTTTGCATCCCTTGGAGGACTTTATTCACTTTATTCACTATATAGACGTTCATTATTTCCAACTTTGATTTAAAAAAGTATTGGAACTATATTTGTGAGTAATTTTCAGTGTCTTTTATTATTATTATTTTTATTTAAATATTGTTTGAGTAATATTTTGAAATTTTTTGGTTGAAGCTTATTTTGACTCTGGTCTCCTTCTTTGCAGGTCCAATCAGTTTGTATTCTTCAACATCTAGATGGAACTTAACTTAATCAATCTTGCATGTCATTCTTACTGCACCGAAATTGAATTTATAACTATTATTAAGAAATTGCATTATCTATCAAATTTGTCATTTATAACTCGCACACATTTCATGCTTTATACTTTTTTATTATTATTATCTAAAAAGATTAACGTACCCTAAAAAATAAAAAAGTTGGTAAAAAATGTATTTTTTTTAACCTAAAAAATACTAAACTATTCTTTGAAGCTAATACTATTTAGTTAAAAAGTATGTTTTCTTAATTTATGTGAAAACAAAATAGTTTGAAATGCATCTCAATGCAGAAAGTAATAGTAAATATCAACGTGTTATGATGATACTGATCAATTAATAATATAACATTTTAATTTATTAATATTATTTATTTTGTTAATTGGAGTAAAGTTTATAGTTATAAAAATTTAAATACTTAAATGAAATTATTATTTTTGTTCTACTGAAATTTATAAAAGTATAACATTTGAAATTGTGGCCAACTTAGATAAGAGTTAGTCAAGTAATAAAACATAGTATGCATTTATTTATTTATTATATATAAAAAGAATACTTTAATTTATAAATTAAATTTAATTAAAATTAAATACTCATTGTTGTTTCAAATACAATACAATATGATTGTTAATAGAAATATGTTTAATATTATTAATAATTGATTTCATGTACATTATAATAATGTGACAATAAAATAGTATTGATTTAATAATATAGAAATTATTTTTATCTTACTATTTTATTTTCAATTTTTTTGAATATTTATTTCAGATGAAAATAAAATAATACTCCCTCCTACCATATTTATCTTCATATTTTTCATTTTCGTCTATCTCATGCTTATTTTCATAAAAAAAAAACATCACGTCAACTAATAATTTAAAAAAATCATCTTAATTTAAAAAAAAAATACTATTCACATATAACACACTAAATATATTTTGTACTTTATTCATTACCTAAAAGAATTATATTACTCCAGAAAGTGAATAAAATTTGTTAAAATATAATTTTTTTTAAAACTACATATATATAATGCCAATAAAGATAAGTGCAGGACGAATGTAGTAATATCTCTATCCCATAAACAAATTTACATTTTCTATTTTTTTCCATCCCACAAACAAGTTCACACCCCCAAATAAGAAAATACACATAAATCAGTAACTCCACACACTTTAATTTCAAAATTGTCACACATTTACAACTCATAACTTATCCCTAAAAATAAAGTAAAACTCTGTATTTACAATAACTGCGAATTTCTCTTTGGGATGAAGAGAGTATATTTTTTCAATATAAATAGTAATATTTGAATTAGTTTATTAAATAATTATATAAAGTAAAAAAGCAATTTTTTTAAAACTCTGTATTTACAGTAACTGTGAACTTTTCTTTGGGACGGAGAGAGTATATTTTTTCAATATAAAGCGTAATATTTGAATTAATTTATTAAATAATAATATTTTAATAAGCCCACATAGTACGCGGGTTACATGATAGTAAAAGACTAAATCGTACTCCATTTCCACGCAAATCAGAGCCCAAAACATGTGAATTTACACTCTCATCACTAGATGACTTAGTACTCCGAATTGCGTAAAAATTGAGTGATGTTTTACATGAATGATATATATGATGCTAGTAATACTTGTTTTCGATTGATGAAATTGATGTGTGAATATGAATTGTATGGTGGTTGAGTGAATTTTACACTACTCGATGTTTTGATTGCGTTGCCTAGGGACGAGCAACATGTAAGTTTGGAGATTTGATGAGTGTGTAAATTCACTAGTTTTGAGATTGAATTCGTGTACTTATAGTGTGTTAAACGGTTGTAATTTGATATGAATCGATATAATGGTGGAAAGTCACAAATTAGAGGTATACAAGGCTATTTGAGTTGATTTTCGAAGGAAAACGAGTTGGAAGTGATCGGATCCGAGAAGAGGAAGAAGCAGGCATGTGATTTGACCAAGCAGGTGTCAGATTCAACCAAGAAGTAGGGAGTTGGACCAGCAGTGCTGGTCGAACTCAACGCGAAAAATTGCCTGGAGTACCGTTCGACCACGACATTCGAGTTCGACCAAACCACTTGGTCGAACCGTGGTTGAACCCGAAGCCTGAAGAGAAGCAGTACTGGTTTGACCAGGAAGTATCCGGTTTGACCAGGATTCTGGTCGAATTTGGGATCCGAGACCGATTTACAAGCAGATTCGACCTGGAGTTCGACTTGCCTGGGAGAGTTCGACCAACCTCTTTGGTCGAACTGATGTACGGAAATATGCCAAATTTGTATTTTTACAACTTCAGTGCGTGTGTTCGCTCATAAAGCCCATCCAAGACCCGTAAGGAGAGTATAAAAGTATAAAGGAAGAGCTTTCACAGGAGAACATATATCATTCATCATCCATCCATCTCCAAACCCTACCATCATCCGAAGGAGTCGTGAGAAGAGGTTCGTCTGGCGCGTCAAGTAATATCATACCAAACAACCATGATTGTTCCTAGATCAATCATGGGATATAACTTCTCCGATAGTTCTAGGGTTATAAAAGTTTTATAAGTTAATTGAATTTCCATGTGTAAACTCCGTACAACACTATTTATGGTTTATTTTATATAAGATTGTGCTTTTTTAATTCATACTCACGGTCGTTTTGTGAATCATTAACTGTTATGTAGAGTCTGAATACATCTCTTAGTTACTGATTGAGTGCGTTCACCATTTAGCAGGATTACATGTTATCATTCTAAGTGAAGGGATTCCGAAGTCTTATTAGAACTATCTTATATAGATACTTGTTAATTGAATCTTATTTGGGTTAATAAGTAGGATAAAGAGTATAACTTCATAGTACCTGAAAAGGGAGATCATATCGGGTTAGAGTACTAAGTGCATGGGAAATAATTGATACTGATAGTACCTAGAAAGAGGGGTGAATTATATATCTTGCTCCGAGGATATTCACACGTGTCATAGGCATGTTTACTTGTATTTATAGGGTGAACTTGCTTGGTTTAGTGATGCGTCCATGAAACACAAGGCAGAGTCGGACAATAACACATGGAAGATCATATCGGGTTTGAGTACCAATCCTAGGGGAAATAATTGATACTGATAGTACAAAGAAGGGGGGTGAAATTATATCTCTTGCTTCAAGGTTATTCACACATGTTACACGTATATTTACTTGTGTCTATAGAGTAGATTTGCATGACTTAGTGATACGTCCATATTTCCCAAGACAGAGTCGGACATTGATACACAAAAAGGGAGATTAATGAGTGAAACTGGATTATCTTAGAGCTACCTATTCTCCTACTTGATCCACTTTTGTATTCTTCTAGTGTTTTTTTATTTTATTTGTTATTTTATTTTTGTATTTTAGTTGATAATTAATTCCACAACTCTTATTTCCTTTCGTCTTAATTAATTTAGTAAATAATTAAATTGAAAATATGCCGTCCTTTGGGTTTGATATTTAAGTTGGTCGCAATCTTAAGCTGCCATTGATATCCTTAATACTTGGGGATTAATTTTGCGTGCAAAGAAAACGCGCATCAGGAGGGTATGAGTTTTATTGCTTCTTGGATGGGTATTAGGGTTATAATCAAATCATGATTGCACCGGAGGATCAGGAAAGACTACTTTTACTTGCACTTATGGAACCTTTGCTTTTAGAAAAATTCCTTTTGGATTGTGTAATGCGCCTGCTACATTTCAGCGTTGCATGATGACCATATTTGATGGGTTAATAGAGAAGATCATGGAGGTGTTTATGGATAATTTTTTCTGTGTTTGGTTCCTCCTTTTATATTTGTTTACCTAACTTAACTACTATTTTGAAGAGATTTCAAGAAACTAATCTTGTCTTGAACTGGGAGAAGTGCCACTTCATGGTAAGAGATGGGATTGTTCTTGGGCATCATATTTCGACTAAAGGATTGCATGTTGATAGAGCAAAGGTGGTGGCAATTGAGAAGCTTCCACCACCTACTAATGAGAAGGGAGTGCGGTCCTTCTTTGGACATGCCGTATTCTATAGAAGATTTAGTAAAGCCTTCTCAAAATACTCCAAGCCCTTTTCTCACTTACTTGAAAAGGATGTTCCTTTTGTTTTTTATGATGAATGCCTAACATATTTTCAGGTTTTGAAAGAGGCGCTTATTACTGCACCTATCTTGATCACATCGGATTGGACTGAACCGTTTGTACTTATGTGTGATGTAAGTAATTTAGCACTTGGAGTGGTGTTAGGGCAGATGAGAGCAAAGAAATTGTACGCCAATTACTATGCAAGCAAAATTTTTCATGCAGCACAAAAGAACTACACTGTTACCGAAAAGGAGTTTCTAGCTGTTGTGTATGCATTCAACAAGTTTTGTCAGTATTTGGTTGGCATGAAGACTGTAGTGTATACAAATCACACTGCGATTCGGTACTTTATGGAGAAGAAGGACGCTAAGCCAAGGATTATTCGATGGATCCTTCTTCTGCAAGAGTTTGACATGGAGATCCTATTTAAGAAAGGAATGGAGAAAGTTTTGGCGGATCACCTATCAAGGTTAGAAACAAGGGAGCATTGTGATGAGCCATTCGAATACACAGGAGTGATGTTCCCGGATGAGAAGATTATGACAATGTTTGCTGAAGGAGCGGAGAAATCTTGTGTAGTAGCTGCTCAAGGAGTGGATCCATGGTATGCAGATTATGTCAATTACATCGTAGTGGGTGAAATTCCTAAAGGTCTCAATAGATATCAACTTGCGAAATTCAAGAGAGATGTTGAGACTTTCAAATGGTATGATTCGTTCATCTACAAAATTTGTACGAATTTTATCGTCCATAGGTGTGTGCCCGAGATGGAGATGGAGAGTGTTCTTGATTTTTGCTATGCACAACCTAACGTGGGGTACTTTGGAGCCCAAAAGACTGCAGCTAAGGTACTATAATCCGCTTTATATTGGCCTACCTTATTTAAAGATTGTGAATCCTATGTAGCGACATGCAATAAATGTCAATGGATGGAAAACATAAGCAAGAGGGATGAGATGACGCTTTAGCTAAGCATTGTGGTAGAGATTTTTGATGTATAGGGATTTAATTTTATGGGGCCCTTTCCCCCATCTAATGGATTCCTATACATTTTGCTCGTTGTGGACTATGTTTCTAAGTGGGTGAAAGCGATTCTTACCCGTATGAATGATACAAAGACGATTTTGTCATTCTTGAAGAAACATATTTTTGTTCGCTATGTTGTTCCTTGAGCACTAGTTAGTGATGGAGGTTCTCACTTTGTCAATAAGCTTATTGAAAAAATTTTCAAGGATTATGCTGTTAAGTATAGAGTTACTACACCCTATCATCCTCAAGCGAACGGGCAAGCAGAAGTTTCTAACTGGCAAGTAAAATAAATCTTGGAGAAAGTAGTCAGAACCAATAGGAAGGATTGGGATATGAAGCTCGATGACGTCTTATGGGGGTTCCAAACTTCATATAAGAGTGTGATAGGAATGTCACCTTACTAAATCGTCTATGAAAAACTGTGCCACTTATCCGTAGAGGTTCAACATAAGTCTTTTGGCAGTAAAAAGTTTGAACTTATCCATTAAGGAGCCCAAGGATTTAAGGTTGACTCACCTTAATCAATCGGATGAGTTTAGAAGTCAAGCTTTCAAGAACTCGGTGATCTATAAGTAGAGAATGAAGAGATGGCATGATTCAAAGATCACTTTCAAGGAGTTCAAAGAAGGAGATGAGGCATTACTCTTTAACTCTCGATTGAAACTTTTTGCAGAAAAATTAGATTTGAAGTGGACGGGACCGTTCATTATACATAGAGCCTGCGGAGGGAAGAGTTTTGAGATCATGGACAAAGACGGAGACATCATAACAACGAATGGACATCGATTGAAGCACTTTAAGTTGCCGGATGATGCTTGTGTTGTCTTTGAAGATACCTTGCATTGAAGTGGTATCATCATGACTCTCCGATGTTAATTATGAGCGCCTGTTGGGGGCTTACCCTCCTATTTTATTGTTTTATTTATTTCGTGTGCTTAAAAAAATTTTATATTTAAGGTGCTTACTAATCAGTAATTACATCTCTTCGCAAACTTAATTTTGACTTTGTTTCTACTAAGTTGGGAGGTGTGATGTTCTTACTTCATCGTAGCACCAAGAGTATAATCTTTTCTTTGTAACGTTTGCTAGGGAAGTTGATTTTTTGCGGTATATTAAAACTTTAACTGATTTTGATGTGTCAATTTTTTTGTAATTTGCCTAGTTTTCAATGGTGTTTTATTCATTATAGTATGAGTGGAGTTATATATACTTATATTTTAGAGTCTAAGAAGTGGTTCTCTAGCTATTGTTTTGATTTCATATGATGATTAATGTTGTTTTTGAGTTTAAGTTTTGCAAGGGATGAAGAAATCACGAGAGAGCAGAGTGTCGGAGAACCGCTTGATCAAATGTTGAGCTGCTCGACCCGTTACTGAGGTCGAGCTGTGGTTGAACGGATCACTGTAAGTTGGATCCTGGAGTTTTCAGAATACAGAGGTCCTGCTTGACCAAATGAGAGTCGCTTGACCTGAGCATCTTGGTCGAATGAGAGATCGAGCGGAGTACAGAGACATGTTCAGGTTACAAGGTAGACACTCGACCAAGCCAAGGGTCGCTCGACCAAACTGCTCGACTCGAACGAAGAAGCAGTTTCTCGAATATAAGGTTAGTTTCCGTACTGCTCGACTATTTTTTCACCACCCTTTCTTAAGCAACCACCCCGAATGGTAAGATTTTCACCCCAATCACTTAGAATACTTTTCTATAGCCAAACCACACAAATTCCACATCAAATTTGGGAGATTTAAGTCAAATTTTAGGGCTTTTCTTCTCAATTTTGCATTGCACTTTTCGTCACTTTCACGTACCTATAGCTGGAGACAAATATATGTTTTCCCAACTTATTTCTATTGAATTGGATTTTATTCTATTAATTGTAGTTGGGTGAAGTTGATTGAACATGTTTTTTGTTTGAATTTTGATATGAATTTGGGTGTTTTTATTGAAATTTTTATGAAGTTGCATGAGTTCAATTTGACGTTGGATTGATGGAATTTTATGAAATTAATGATGCATATGTCACGGGCTTGAGTTTAATTGATAAATTTTTATATGGGCTCGTTGATTTTGAGTGATGATGGTGATGAATTTAAACTGAGGAATAGTGTTGATGCTTAGGGTTGAGTTTGAATGTTTGAATTTCTTTTTGTAGTCCTATTGAAGCATGTTGGTATTTTGATTCCTTAGTGATATCTAGGACATAGAATGTCAATTTTTCCATGATTTGATGCGTCAAGGTTTATTATATTATTGAGGAGAAGTTGAGTTTGAATTTTGGGCATGTGATTTAAAGTATTGAGTAGAATCTATGTTATAATTAGTCCTAGGATTGGTATACTTGTTTCTTGCCTATGTTTTGTATTGAAGTATAATTCTTGAAGGTAAGGGCATTGCTTCATGTTCGAAAAGAAAGGACTGTGGAGTACCAAAGAAAGGAGAAACGGAGAAGAAGCTTTAGAAAGATGGGAAGATGCCAGCAGATTTTGGTTTGAAAATTTCAGATTGGAATGAGAAGAAGGAGTTATGGGGAGCAATTTCAAGGAAGATTGTCCGGACTCCTTATCAAGATGATGAAGCCATGGTGGAGATGTACATAATCAATGATATCAGATGGATGTTCAACCAAGTGGGAATCAGTGGATTCATGGATTTGAAGAGGGAGACCTACTTCCATTTCACAGCGGAGATGATATATACTTTAGAGGTGATTCGAGAGGATTCGGTTCTTCCTACCTCAGCATGGTTCCGACTTGGAGGTAAGTTGAGATATCTGTATGCTAGCCAGTTTAACAGGATATTTGGATGCCCAGGAGGATGTATCTACACATTAGGACAAAGGCTTTGTTGCTGATGAGTTCTGGAGATCGATCAAGGGTTTGCAAGGGGCTTATGATCCGCAGCAATCGAGTGATGCCTTCATTCAAAATCCTATGAATCAGTGTTTGCATATATGGATAGGATTGTCAGAAACACCATCTTTGCCCGAGCTGAGGGCGGGTGTATTCCGAGAGGACAGTTATATGTCCTATGGTGCATGATGAATGGGGTCCATTTTAACCTGGGGGCTTATGTGTTGCAGCAGTTGAATTGGTTCACCACACACACATTTCAGAAGGTGAATATTGGAGGATTGATCATACTGTTGGCAGAGCATTATAATGTGGATTTGTCTAGATATAGGCCGATGGTTGGTGAGCCGAATCTAATTCTTTCGACGTGTGTGAGGATGAACTTAGCTCGACATGAGGATGGTGTATGGATGTTCATCAGAGGGATGAATCTAATTTCTTTTCAAATGCCCTTTTCTCCCATGGATCTTACTACGGTACAGGTCAATGCGAACTTATTGATGAACACTCCTCCCAACATCGCGATCTCTACTATTTGTTGCAATAAGGGAGATTGGTGGACTTTGGTAGATATGCATCTTCAGGGTGTGTATATCGATCTTGAAATGATATTAGTGGGAGAGCCAGAGTATGAGGAGGACGAGCCACAGCAGCAGTAATAGTATGGATAGCAGCAGCCACCACCTTTTGAGCATCCGATTCCTGAAGTATATTTGGAGATGCCTCACGACTTATCAGAGATAGGCATTCCTCCGATGCAGCCACCACCACGGCAGTAGTAGCTGTAGTAGTATAGTTTTTGGCAGGCTCAGGATCGTTTTTATAGAGAGCAATTCAGAATGATGAATGAGCACTTTGCCACGTTGAATACTAATCAGCAGGAGATGAATCGCCAGCTTGCTTTGGCAAACACGAACAATTCTGCGCTCAACCTGAGGTATGATGCTATGGATAGAAGGTTGGGAGAGATGAATGAGGACTACGAGGCACTTGATAGAAAGTCGATAGTTTTATCAGGGACTTCGACGATTGGCGCAATGATAATGATGATGATGCTCCAGAGGAGTAGAGTACACCATGTTTTTCTCTGTCTGATTTCTCTCATCTCCCTTCTTTTTTTCACTTTATAGGTTGGGGCTCGATTGGTGGTTGATTTGGGTTTTGTGAGATTTATGTATGAGTGGTATGTACTGAAGTGATGATATTGATGGTGTTGATGGATATTTATGTACTTGATGATGATTGATGGTTTGATATTGACTCTTTGGTATGCATGTGCATTGTACTTATTGTATATGTTGATTCTGTTTAAGAGAAGCAAGTATTGCTTGTTATTACTTGTAGTTTATGTGGGAATTGATGTTGATTGCATGCTTTGAAGAGTGCTTAGGAAATCTATTATCCATGTGAGAATTTGAGCCTTTTAATCATGTTACATTAATGCATGATAGTTTATTCTTGAGAGAATCGTTCATACGTTTGTATTCTAGAACTTGGCTTGGAGTCTTGTTTGAGATTCGTGATTGATAGATACTAGGAGATGATCATAGGCCATTATTGACAGTGAGCTACTTAGCCAAAATTTACTTTACCTTATAATGTATATATCATTAGAAGCCCCGTTGAGCCTTTAAAAGCTTTTTCTTTGGCAAGCCTGTGATAAAAGCCTTTATTACCTTTATTTTAGCTTGAATTACCCTATTTACTAGTAGATAGTTGAGGTGAATAAATTGCTATTGTTGAAATTGAAGAGTGAAAGGCAGGAAATTTTTGCTAGTGATGAGTGAAGAAAAAATATGGTTAAATCGTATTTAAGGGTAATGCCTGAAATTGGTACCCCAACTGCTTAGAAGGGTAGTGCCCAATTGGTACCCTTGTGCTTTGAAGAAAGAAGATATTGATTCCAAAGAAAAAAAGGAGAAGATAAGTTATAAAGATCATGAGAATGATGAAGGAGGAAAAAAAGGAAGCTGTTGATGAAAAGCAAAACTCCAAGGTAATTCCTTACTAGTGAATTAAGTCACTTTATCTAAATTCTCATACCTTTACCAAAGAGCCAATATTACAACCCATAAGACAAGTCCTTTGTGATCATAGTGTTGAAATGATTATGAATTGATTTTTGAGACCTTTGCCAAGCTTATGGTTGCGCGGATGTATGAATTGATTATGAACGTATATACTAACCCTTGAAGTCTACATCTTTTACACTTGAGTACGAGGGTAAACACTTACCTACTGATCTAGATGACTTAACACTCATAGAAGTATTGTGATTGATTGATGTTTTTGCATAGATGAAAAGTATGATGACTGCATGTTTTGATTTGATGAATTACATGTGTCATTAAGTTGTGCATACATAAGGATCTTGTGAATCACACACTCGTGCTTTTATTTTGATTTTGTTGCCTCGGGACGAGCAACGATAAGTTTGGGATTCTGATGAGAGTGACAATTCATGTATTTTGAGCTCCGATTTGTGTGGAAATCGAGTACGACTTGGGCTATTATCGAGTCAAATCAGTATATTTATGGAAGATCCACAAATCAGATGCTACTGAGGTTATTTGAGCATATGTATGCAGAAAAATAGGTCAGAAGTGCTTAGAATCGGAAAACACGAAGACCGAGCTGCTCGACATCAAGAGGAGCCGCTGGACCAACACATGTTGGTCGAGCGAGGTTGAAGTTGGTCGAGCAGATGTTTTTATAGAGTTTCAGCAAAGAGGGAGGCCGCTCGACCACCGCTCGACCGGGATGAAGTTCGCTCGACCTCGCCAGTTTTGGTTGAGCTGGGACACGCTCGCCTATTTTTTATAATTCTGACTCTCCTGTGCGTGAATTAACGTATTTTCCAAAAAAAGCCCAGTAAAGGTCCATAAGGAGAGTTCTATAACTATAACAAGGATGTCGATCACATCAAAAAGGGAGTTAGATTCCACATCCATCCTACACCACATCCAAATCCTAACTCCATCCGCATGAGCTGTACAGAGAGATTCGTGCAGCGAATCAAGTGAGAACCAAGTGAAGATTCAAGAGGGAGCAAGAAGCGATGTCGCCCACATCTAAAGTTTACTTCGCAACTTAATCTTTCTTGTAATTATAAAGACTATGGGTAAGATCTATCCAAACACCATGAATGTTCTTTGAAGTGTCATGGGCTAGAATCACTTTGGTAGTTATAGAGTTATAAATGTTTTTATCTAGTTAATTTTACTTTCGTGCATATACTCCGTACAACACTACTTGTGGATTTATTTTATATAAGACTATGCTTTATTAATTCATACCCTGATTAATTTTATGCATCATTAACTGTTATGTAGAGTCTGAATACATATCTTGGTTATTGATTGAGTGCGTTCACTGCTAAGAAGGATTTCATGTTATGATTCTAAGTGAGGGGATTCCGAAGCTTCATTAGAACTATCTTATTGAATACTTATTAATTGAATTGAATTCGGATTAGTAAGTAGGATAAAGATGATAATTATATAGTACCTATAAATGGAGATCATATTGGGTTAGAGTACTTAGTGCACGAGAAATAATTGATACTGATAATAACTAGAAAGGGGGTATAATTATGTTCTTGCTCCAAGATGACTCACATGTATTACACACATATCTGCTTGTGTATATGAAGTAGATTTGTATGGCTTAGTGATGCGTCCATATTCTATAAGGCATAGTCGGACATTGACATACGGAAGGGAGATTAATTAGTGAAGCTGGACGGCCCGAAGACCTGCTTATCTTCTCACTTGTCAACTCTCGTTTATCTCTACTGTCTATAATTTATTTGTTATTTTATTATTTGTTTATTAGATTAATAACTACTCTTCTCTCAAATTGCCCAATAATAGTTTCTCTTAGTATAAAGAATAATAAATTGATAATAAACCATCCTTTGGGTTCGATAAATATAACTTGGTCGCTTAACTAAGCTACAATGACATCCTTCATACTTGGGGATTAATTGTGTGTTGAGAAAATGCCCATCACGTGTCCTAACTCGACCAAAGTAGTTTTGGTCGAACTGAAAGGCCTTGGTCGAACTACTGGTCGAACTGGATGCGCAGTCTCACCTTTTTGCGTATAACTTCCACATCAAAACTCTGATTTCAGTGATTCTTATGCTCACATGCTCCTCTCTTCCTTGGCTTTCTAACCATATAAAGAAATCACATAAATTTCAACATTTGAAGGTGTAACAAGCCATGAAAATTTGCACAACCCTTCTATTCGGCACAGCTTGCACGACATTTTGATCATAACTTTCTCGTTTGGACTCCGATTGAAGTGTTCCTTATGCCAAAAAGATTCTCTCTTCTGTGGCTTTCCAACTATGTATCACACTTCTTGTTCAGAGCTCCACACAAACACAGAAAAATTATACAAGTTGTATGTGCATTTTTTAGCATTCCTACACAAGTTGCACCTTTTCTCCAACTTTGCACTTTTAATCATTTTTCCACCTAAAACACCTCAAACACACCTTTTTCTGACATATATCAAATATAAGACATTTGCGCTAATAACAACAATTCCCATAAGAAAGATGTTAAATTTGACACTAAAACACGCTTATTTTTACTCTCATCACTATTGGCAAAAAAGGTTTCGTCATAATCGAACTCGTTCTTTCTAAATATACCTTTTAACAACAAGCTTTGCTTTCAAGGCTTTCACCTTACCATATGATCCTCTTTTATTTTGTATGACCACTTCCAATGGCTTTTACACCATTTAGTGGTCCTACAAGCTCCCAGATTTGATTTAGAATCCATAGATCCTATTTTAGAAATCATTACAACTTGTTAAGATATCGCATTTTTATCTTGTAGTGCTTTGTCATTATTCCATGGGATGATTTCATATTTACTAGGGACCAAGTCTCATGACTCTCCCAAAATATAAATTTATCCGGTTGTTGAACAACCCTCCCACTATGACAAGGTATTACATGCAATTGTGTATCAGATGTGACACGCGATGCAGTTTACATGTGGTATATCCTCTTGTACAATTGGTACTATAGTGTGTGTTTTCCCTCTGACTTCCTTTAGAACGACTTATGCATAGGTTTGTGATTTATTTCATTATCCCTTTCCAAAAACCTAGGGTTTATGTTAACAAATCACCTTTCTATCTTTTGGACTAATAAATAAATCACCCTTCATTTTTTTAGAATATCCCACAATCAGACAAACATCATACGACATGTTGTTTCTAGGCATACCCATAAAATGAATTTAGTGATTCCAAATAATTCATCATTGATCTAACCATTTCCATAAGAGTCCTATTCCTTCTTTCCACTACACCATACATCTGGGGTTTGCCCGATGTTGACAACTTGAGATTCAATCCCAACCTCTGAGAAATAGCTCCTTACTATCATAAAAGCTACTCGCCACTATGATTGAATCGCAGTGTCTTGATATATTTTCCATGATACTTCACCACATCACCCTTGCATACCTTGATTTTAATCAAAGTAACCAGACATGCAGTGCATCAAATAAACATATCGATTTCTAGAATAATCGTTAATGAATATTCATAACCACATCTTATTTGGATAGTTATAGGATCGCGTAAATCAAAATGAACCACTTCCAACACATCTTTATCTCTACACCCCTTTGCTTCGAAAGGTCTTTAATTATTTTCACTTCCAAGGAAGACTCGTAATTTAGATGGTTTTCATTCCCAATAAACCCAACGGTCCATCGGCTATCTTCTTTCTAATCCTACTCAAGTTAATATGATTAAGTCTTAGATGCAAAAGGTATATTTAGTTCATCTCCGAAGGTTCCTTTCTCTTACTAAGATTAGAAGATGCATTATTAATGTCACATCCCAAAATTTCATATATATAAATATAAAATTAAAACTATTTAGAACATGACTAAATATTAATTTTATTCAAAACATTATTTCTTTAAACTAACGGAAATTTTAAACTGAAGATATATATGATACTTTTAACTAAGTCTCAAACATATGATTTAAAAGAGAAAATAAACCTTATGAAATTCTCTTTGAACAATAATCATATTATTTAAAATAAAAAGTCAACCTTTATAAAATCAATAAAATTTATAAAATAAGAGATTTAATTTTCTAAAATGCAATTGTATAAATTTCTCTATTTCCATACCGATAAACAATCATCACCCATCGTCTCTCTTTCCACGTTCCATCTCTTAGACCTGAAATATTATGAAGTAATGGGATGAGCAAAACCACAAGCTCAGTGGGGATACTATACTTGCCAGAATTAAACACCACATGCAAATATCAATTAAGTAACATAAATCATGTAAATGTAAATGTATTGAATAACTGATTTCTCAATTGTTCAAGTAGTAAAAGTCTCGTTTATAAAGGTCAGGAGACCTATCTGTATGTCTCATTTATAAAGGTCAGGAGACCTATGTCTCAGTTATAAAGGTCAGGAGACCTATGTCTCATTTATAAAGGTAAGGAGACATGTCTATACATGCATGAACTCAAAGATATCACAAGCAGCAGTTAATAAAGCCAAGTAAGAATCCCCACCTAGAATGAATGTCGTGGATGCATATGGATATAATTGATTATACTTGAATCCTTATAATATCCATCATCTAACATGAAATATTAAGTTTTAAGATGTATAAGTATATGTTTCATATTTTTTTAAACTAAAACTATAAAGCCGGAATTTTTATCACGCGGTGATAAAATTCAAGTATCTTAAAATATATAAGTCAAAATTATTTAATATTAATATATGTTATAATAAATATATCAATGTATAACATATCCAAAAATCATAATTTTTAAAGGTTAGTAGATAAGATTTTCATATTTTTAGAAGATACATTAAGATTCATTTGAAACAGATTTTAAAGTAGTATAAAATTAATATAAATTAATAAAATCTTATTTTAAATCTGAAAATTTTACTGGAAATTATAAAATATAAGAGTTATATGATATTCAAAATTCATTAGATATGGAAAACTATAACTTTATAATTCGATTTTCTAATCTGGTATGCATACAAATTCAGATTTTACAAACAGAAGTATAAAATTTGTATAAAATAAATTACAACTTCAAAACTCATGATAATTTAAACATAAGTCTATAACTAAACAATAAACAACATATTAAAATTTCATGGCTATTAGAATTTAATATATATGTATTTGAAATTCTAGAAATAGGTTACCTTATTTTGTAAGTAAGGCTAACTCTTGTTGATGGAGTAAGAATAATCTTTGAATAAGATTTTCTTTCTTTCTACGGAGTTTCAAAGGAGAAACGATGAAGAAATATGTTTCTCACTTTTCTTTTTCTTTATTTTGTAAACCCTAATTTCTATGGTACTGGAAAAGAATGAATTAAAAGACAAGTACTTTTATTTTTATATAATGAATAGTTTGGGCTTTAAACTGGACTTTAGCATGAAAATATGTTTGGGCTTGAGTTTGAATTTAGGAAAGATATATAAAATAAAAAATAAAATTTAAAAGGAAATTTAAAATTTAGGCAAAGACTTGTGTGAGACCGTAACACGTAAGGGCTTACGTGATACGGCCAGAAAGTGATAACTTTTATAAAAAAAAGTGATAATAAATTAATGAAAAGTGATAATGCTATTTCACGAACAATTTATTTTATAAATAAAAAGTGATAACATTTTATAGCGAAAGTAATAACGTTTTATAGTGAAAGTGATAACTATTTTACAAAATGAAAAACAGTCTCACGTGAGACGGTGTCACGCAAGACCTACCCTAAAATTTAATACTTATATAAATTAACAGAGAATTTTAATAAACTTTAAATAAGAATTGATATATACCTATATCTTTATATATATATATATATATATATATATATATATATATATATATATATATATATATATATATATATATATATATATATATATATTCTGAATATTACAATTAATTACTATTTGTTGCATCCGTGGTATAAGCATGATTTAGGAGTGTACAAATTGTCCACCAACGTACCACAAACGATTATATCTCCATCCTTCATTATCATGACTAAGTCATTTAAATGAAAAAGAGTATCCATCCGTATATGCATAGACACTGAAATAAAATTCTTTCTATGAAAACATACGTAAAGACAATTTCTAAAAATCTAACGTTTATTCCTATCATAAAATAAATAAACAACTCTTACTACAAAATCCACTACTTTCATAGCATTACCCATGTACATAATAATCTTATCATCACTTAGTTGCAGAGATTTAGTGATTACGGTATCTACACACATCGTGTTAGTAAACACAATCACTAGTCATGCTTCAACAATAAGTGAATAAGATACTAACCCTGTTCACTCCTTGACGAAAATGACTTTCCTTCGCCACATATTTTGTCAGAAGTTCCCCATCGAACACAACCTTTTATATTTCAGGTGCAACTTGATCAAAACATTTAGGCAAATTATGGAGAATAAAATTGACTTGGTTTCCCCTTCAACTTCTACTCCAAAGACGTTCAATTCATTCATCAAGTTAACCATGACCTCCTTGCTTTTTTATCTTACTCAAGTATCTGAAGAGTTGCATGAGATCATCATATTTTTATGAAGTTCTCACCTCTCCACTAGAGACTTAAATAGACACTAGAGGACATCATTAGTGAGGACATATATGTTTTCCTAAGCAGTAATCATCTAATTATGGATCAGTAAATATATTTTCTTTTAGTCAAAATAAATGAAATAAAACCATTTGAAAATCCTGAGAATCATAAATAAATAAATGGATCAATTAAATTTACCGACATCTCAAGCACCATGAATTTGCATGCCACGATAGTTTGGACGTATGCAAACTCGAACATTTATAAGAGAAGGTTTTACCCATTAATTTCATTCGTCAACCTAACTTTATGACCAAATAATTAATAGTCGGTTCCTAACTAGCCATGCAAATAACAGCAGTGACTCCGATGGGGAGGATACTTATTATTTGCACCTAAGTGTTCACCATTATTTGATTCCAAGTCTATTGCGCAAGCTTATATCCCTTCAGATGGAGAAGATCACACGCGCTCGGGTAACTTTTTACAATCATCATAAAAAAGTTTATACCAGTGATCCGTGAATAAACTTATCCGATGGGGAGGAATGCACTATAGCAAACGCGAAGTTTACTCACATTACTTACAAACCAATAATGGAGTCCACGAGATTTATTAACCAATCCCCTCTCCCACTTAGTTATTTAACACCGAGAGTTTTTACATGTATATAATATTCAACTGTAAAATATGCAACTTAACATGCTCCTATTATACCAAATTAGGCAGTAAATCACAAAGAATAATGCAAAAAATTATATAACAATAATAACCATGGAAAATAATTAAAATTTCCAACTATTATGGCCGAATTATCAAAATTTTGAAACTATGGGTATCAACCATTGATATTGACTGTCGAAATCGTCAAGATTATTAAAATCATCCATATCGTCCAAATCATCGAAATTATCGATATTGACCATGCAACCATATATAACAATAATAGATAATTAAATTAATTATGATAGTTATATATCACGAATTAAAACGGTACTAGCATGCTTCTATTTAAGGCCGTAAATTAAATAGAACATGCATCCATATATAACAATAATCAATAATGGCAGTTGTATATATATATTCCGAATTAAATTGCCAAAATTATGAGGTCTTGTACAACACTCCAACAATTGAACCAATGTCTTGCGCAACAAGAAGGATGTCTTGCACCCTAAGTCATCCATCATTACAGGCTGCCTTAATCTGAAATGCCCCAAAATACAACACCACCACGTTCATGATCGTCACCGATCGTGCCGGTTATCGGCACGACTCGTGCCGCCCGCCATCGGCGGTCGTGCTGGTGACTCTTCACTTAATCGTGCTGCATGCACTGCCAGCATTATCCATCAAGCCGAAGCACCATCATTCCAGCATGAGTCGTGCCCTCTTCCGTCTGCAGTTGTGCCGATAACTATGAGGGCTCATGCTGCCGTGAATCATCCAGCCTCCATGCATACGCATGCTGCGCCACAAACGTGCTATCTGCTAGCCTCGCTAGACTCCATCGTCACACGAGTCGTACGATCCATCGAGTGCAGTCTGTCCGCTAGCGTCGTGCGTCGCCAATAAATCCATGTTCCGACATGCAGCAATGCAATGTCGCTTTCACCATCACCCCACTGAGCCATCTCCACCACCATCGACCTGTCGTGTGGTGCTCGTGTGCTGTGTATAATTAGAGTATTCAACAAGAAACTAAATTCTAGAATCTAAATATCACTTATGGCACATAAACCCCTTGCCTAACGTGTCACGTTTAGCGACGAAACCGAAGCTCTGATACCAATTATTGGTGTTCGATCATTTGTTTAACATGAACCGTTAGAGTTCTATGAAATTCTATATCAGCGGAAGCAATAATATAAATATGCATTACCTTTCACCAGGGTATGTTGAAGAAGAGAAAATTCTCGCTGGCAGCTTGCGCGACCTTACCACTTTGAGTATAACTTCCTCATGCAATCTCTGATTTTAGTAATTTTTGCACCAAAGAGATCCTCTTTTCCATAGTTTTCCAACCATGCATCACACTACTAGTTTTGTATTCCACAAAAATACAGAAAAATCATGGAAGTTGAGCATACATAGAGATCGAACAACATCAGTAAATGATCTCTTGATCTTCTGTTGTATTCTCAAGTCCAATCGTGACGTCGTATGTGAGACGATCTTCAAGATCCTCTCAATCTGCGCTCTCCATCTTCCCAACATGTTTTTGGCGTCTGAATTAGGGATCCAAAAGCTGAGATGACTTATTTATGGGCTACAGCAGGGGCCAAGAGGAGAAATTAGAGTCGGGCCTCCATTGGGCTTAAGTATCTAAGTTTAGCCCAAAACTTATACTTAAGTCTAATAATAATAATATAGTCCACTAAAATATTATTACTGCACTGCCGCTATAATCTCAAATTACGTCATGGGCTCCTTCTTATTATGAGCCCGATAGTCTCCCCATGTTTAAGATATACAATGCCATTAATTAATTAAGTTACTAACAACTCCATTAATTAATATCTCATCTGAGAGCAGTACCACTCAACCTTGTTATCATGGCAGAATAAATCTACCTGCAAGGCTTACATGATAATCCTTATGAGCTCCTCAAGGGGACATCATCAACCTATTTAATAGGACACAGATTCTATCTACAATCAACAACACACCATAGAGATAACACTATTTCCCAACTCATCGAGATTGTTGATTTTATATATAAATCTCAACCATTGATGAATCAAAGAGATGCATATTGGCTTACGTGTCGAGGTTATTGTATACGAATTAAGAGCACGAACATCCATAATAATTGAATGATCTCAACTGGTCCGGCTCAATAGACATAAAGCATACTAATGTGATTTTATAGTCAAGACAAACTAATACCAAATCACACTACAACCATCCCTATAGATTATCCCCGTTTATCTCGATTGTGAGCATCTGTTTATACTTTATAAGAAGCCAACAATATGACATTCCATGAGATGCCGCACACCATATTATCTACAGTATTAAGTAAGTGGACTTTTGGAATAATCATCTAAGTAAATTATAATATGAAAAACTTTTGATTCAAATTCATTGTTAAACATTGTTCATATAAAAAGCTAGACTTTTAGTATACAATCCAACATGCTGGCCCTTCACTCCCTTTGAAGAATGGTGGGGTGTGTGTGCGAAACTCATGCACTACTCTAGCATGAGCATCCAGGTTTGCCCCACGATTTCCAGAGCATCCAGCTGTTGCTCGATAGTGTTTTGAGCATTCTGGGGGTCTCTTCTTGGAGGCATCCTTCCATTTCCAACGTGAATAACTTTAGTACTTTTAGAATTGATGAATAAAAATAATAACGCATATCATATCATTGCTCAGAGTAACAAATAATGGATAGAGGCAAATACTTCAAATAATAAAATTTGTTGATCACTAAATGAACAATTGTTCCAAATTTGCAAACTTAAAAAAAATCAGATGATAAATAATGAAATTAAAATTCATGTCCCTAACATACATGATTTTATTTATAGTTTTTAAAAACAAAATCTTGAAACTATCACTTGTATATATTATTCATCATCTTCTCCAAGTCCTTCTTCAGGGTCTTCCTAAGAATCCTCCTTGGGTTCCACTTCATTCATATTCTCATTTGGCACATTGTCGTATGCAGGTTTCGAAAAATAACCCACTATCAAATGTTCTTGTTCATTGTGTAATTCTCCCATATAAAGTCCAGGAAGGGGTGGATATCATCTGGAAACCCTCTTAAATAGAGTATTGGTAAATGGCTCATAATCCACTTGCGGGACTTGTGATTGAACTATGTGGTGTAGTAGATTAGCAAAAGGAAGATCCGCCACATCCCTCCAATCCCATGGTAATGTGCTAATGAGTTTCACTATGGCCTAGTAGTCCGTGATTCCCTCACCCACGTCCTTGACTTGCCTCCACTTTTGAAGCATTATCGCAATGTGGGTGGGCAGGTCATGCCGGAAATCTCACTGATAATCTCGATAAGCTTGTTGTCATGCTAAATCATTCATCTAACCCAACGAATTTTGCTAATCATATTATTTCACATAAAATTTCTTAAACTCAATTTTTCCATCAAAATTCATTTAACTCATATAAAACTTGCATTTAAATTCACATGTAATCAACTTAAGCAATTGATACTTTCATACCTTGATTGTAGTAGACGTCGTACTCGGTGGATGCCTATCAAGAGAATTTTATTTTCATTTAAAATTTATATTCAATTATATATTTATATCATGTAAACCATTTAAATCATGTATATGTGGAATTTAATAAAAAATTTGAGTAAGTATGCAGAACTGCATACTTGCTCTGATACTAATATGTGACACCCTAAATCTCATAGAAAGAGATTTTCATTTAAAATTATTAAATAAGGTATTAAATAGAGCATGACCAAAGCATTCTACAATAATATATTCACGTTCCAATTCCTTCTTGTTATTAAATTTAATAATTGCAAATCAAATTCAGGGAAACACATGAGGTCATTCATTTTGGCAGTAAAAGATAGATTAAAAAGACATTAAGGATAATCTGCCATGAATTAATAAGAGGGTTCCACAGTAAACTAAAACTCCACCATCCATTTATGATTATTTAATTAACATCAAATGGCATAAAGAAAATCAATTCAAATTTGGTAACTACTATTATTGATGCACGAACTCAACACCACTCAAGGCCCCACTTCTACGTACCAGCTAGACAACTTAAACTTTGATTCTAGTGTAGACATCCCAAATTGCAAACTTAATAAAATAATGAGCATTGCACGATATCATTTGGAAAAGAGTAAAACATGCTCCCAACATAACACGTCATGCAATTAATTTTTGGAAGAACAGATTATCAGTTGCATCAAATTCTAAAAGAAAATATGTAGTTGAAAATGTATTATTTAGTTATTAACTCATTCACCAACAATCCACATGAATTATAAGACCCAATTTAGCAGCAAACAAGAGATTCCCTACGTCCGACAACTTCTGACTTCACACAATAATTATATTATTATTTTATTTCATCAACTCTAACCTTCGGTACTATCCTTATATGTACATATATGCTGATGCGCATTTTCTTTGCATGCAAAATTAATCTCGAAGTATTAAGGATATCAGTTGCAGCTTAAGCAATCGACCAAGTGAAATATCGAACCCAAAAGGACGGTGTATTATCAATTTAATTATTAACTAAATTAATAAAGACGAATGACATTTAAGTTTGAGAATAATTATCTAATTAACTAAATACTAAAATTAAATAACAATTAAAGTAAAATAAACACTAGAATAATACAATTGTGACTCAAGAATGGAGAATAAGTAGCTCTAGGATAATCCAATTTTACTTATTAATTTTCTTTCGTGTATTGATGTCCGACTCTACCTTGTGAAATATGGACGCATCACTAAGCTATGCATATTTACTCTATAGACACAATCAAACATGCGTATAACACGTGTGAATAACCTTGGAGCAAGAGATATAATTTCACCTCCCTTTCTAGGCACTATCAGTATCAATTATTTCTCACTAGGATCGGTACTCTAACCCGATATGATCTTCCTTTATAGGTACTATGCAATTATCCTCTTTATCCTACTTATTGACCCAAATTCAATTCAATTAACAAGTATTTATTTAAGATAGTTCTAATGAAGTTTCGGAGTCCCCTCACTTAGAATCATAACATGGAATCCTGCTCAGCAGTGAACGCACTCAATCAATAACCAAGATATGTATTCAGACTCAACATAACAGTTAATGATGCACAAAACAACTCGGAGTATGAATAAAAAATGCATAGTCATATATAAACTAAACCACAAGTAGTGTTGTACGGAGTATACACACGAATGTTCAATTAATTCATAAGAACCTTCAAAGCCCTAGATTTACCAAAATGGTTCTAGCCCATGACGTTTGGAAGAACGTCATGGGGGTTGGATAGATCTTACCCATATGTCCGAAAAATACAAGACAAATTAGGAAACGAAGGAAACCCTAGATGTGGGAGTCATCGCGTCCTTCTCCGTCTTGAACCCTCCTCTTAGTTCTCCTCTTGATTTCGCAAACGAATCTTCAAAGTGATGGATGGATGGAGGAAAGGATGTGGATGATGGTTGAGGGTGATCCCCCTTGTGGGTGTAGGATGATTGTGTTGTGATTCTCTCAAATCCAATCAATAATGATGTGATCCATATCTCCTTTTATACTTGTAAGCTATCCTCATTGACCTAGGATGGGCTTTTTCTTGGAAAACACGGCAATACACGCACTTGGGGTGTAAAGATACGGATTTAGCGTTGTTCAGGCTTTTGGTTTGACCTTCAGGCCTCTGGTTCGACCACAACATAGTGGTCGAATCACTCTGTCGTGGTCGAACCACACTGTGGCAGCTTTCCCAGTCTCACCGTTTCGCGTATAACTTACACATCTTAGCTCCAATTGAATGATTCTTGCACTTCCGCGATCCTCTCTTCCTTGGCTTTCTATCCATTTAAAGAAATTTTAGAATCTCCCAGACTTGAAGGTGTAACAAGCCATGCAAAGTAGCACAGCCGTTCCGTTTGGCACAGCTCGCGCGGCGCACCATTTTGGTCATAACTTTCTCATTTGGATTCCGATTGAAGTGTTCTTTATGCCAAAACGACCCTCTCTTATGTAGAATTCCAACCATGTGTCATACTTCAACTTTTGAGCTCCAAAAGAACACAAAAAATTACACAAATTGGACGTGCGTTTTTCAGCATTCTAGCACAAGTTGCACATTTTCTCCAACTTTGCACTTTTGAGCCTTTTTCCATCTAAAACAAAATAAAATACCTCAAGTGCACCTTTTTCTCACATATGTTGAATATAATATACTTGTGCTATTATATGACAACAATTCTGATCAAAAGGTGTCAAATTGGATATTAAAACACACTTATTTTCAATCTCATCATATGCGACTGATCAAACGGATATTTAAATTTCGAAGGTGAACTAATTCGCAGCATCATTACATCACTCGACCTTTGCCCCAATTCAACGCGACATTTACTTTCGCTAGGCAACACACCATAATTCATTTAATACCAAAAGCACAAAGTTCACAATTATTTCCAAATAATTCCAATAACAAATACTCCAACCATCAAACATAATCATTAACAAAATTTCTAAATTGAAACATGAAAGTACGCAGCACATATCAAGCTGCAATTTTATTTAAAATTTATTAAGTCTCCTCACTTACGTGCCCGCTCTCGTATGCTATCGCCATGCTTAATCTGAAAGGAGGTAAATATAGGGATGAGCAATCATAGCTCAGTGAAGATTAAATCATGCTTATACAAGTCGAATAATTCATGTGCAATAATTTAAACCACTTACAAAACATTCCTAACATATTGATAAGTCACCTTTCGGTCCATTATCCATGACATTAAAGATACGACATCGAGATTCATTACCCGTGATATTGGTAAGGCACCATTACAGTCCAAATTCGTATTGTATATATGAAATCACATATATACTTCAAATAAATCACAACATGATAATAATAATTCAATTAATATAAACTATCACATATGGAGTAATTAACACATATAAGATGAGAGAATCCCCACCTTTACTGCATGAAAGCCTTAAGTTCGAGTACAAAATGTCACATTTCGACTCTACTTCGAAGCCTATATAAACAATGCTACTCGTTACTAATAAAAATATCATATTACTATCGTAAAACTTATTCTACAAAACATGTAGGAGTTGCAGACAAATGAGATTAGGGTTAGGGTTCAACGTTAGAAGCAGATAAGAAAAAGGGGTTTGGGTTTTCTGCTATGAAAGCAGAAAGAAAAAGGCAAGAAAAGGAAAAGAGAACTGTTACCTCTCTCCTTGCAGCTGGTGAGAATGATGTTTAGATGAGAAGAAAAGAATAGAACATAGTATGCTAAAATATATACATATACGTGTGGCTGTACAAAATCTTAGCAGATATCCTTTTACAGGATTTAACAAACTTCCCTCAGATAGGAGAGTTAATTTAGGGAGTTGATATGAGGGAAAGATCTTTTCTTAATAGATAATGAAGATGACGATATGATTCTTGGGAAGGAAGAAATATTAAATTTTGCTTCTCCTCCCTTTTTACTTACGGTTGATAGAAAAGAATGGGTAGGGCTGGAATAATTGTGCCTTAGAGAATGAGCCACCAAGAATTACACGTGATAAAATTATGGGCTGTTACACATGCCTTTAAATCAGCAACGATTGTTCTGGGTTGATGAAAAAATCAGAGTCGATGAATCAAATTTCTGATAGAGGGAAAATTGTGCTTTGCTTCCCACCACTAAAAAAAAAGTTATTTGGTTCTGATTTATTAATTTATAAATTTTATTATATAACATATAATTATTAATTCTTATATTAATAAATTTTATAAATTGAAATTAGAATTATTTATAACTTTGTGGTGGGAATTTTATTCTTATTATTACTACATATAATGATTAATTATTAAGAAAAATTAGACTTGTATGAGACCGTCTCACAGATCTCAATCCATGAGATGAATTTTTTTAATCCATGGACTGCCTTTTAAAAGTCTTTAATATATTTTTTAAAATTAGTAACGAGATTTCCTACTGGCACCTCACCAACGGGATATCACACTTTGGTGGGACATCTCCTTAGAGAACGACACGTGGCGGGGTGGGACTATCACCCTTGTTCAAATGCGTTCAATGTTATTTTATTTTCAGTTTTTTCTTTTAATACTTTACAATAATTTGTTATTAACTTTATAATTGAAATTCTTTTTCCTTTTTAATATTTTATAATAAATTTGTATTAACTTTTATTTTTATTTTTAAATGAAATAATTTTTTTCTTATTTTCCTTAATTTAAATTCTATCATGCTTTTTTTATTTAAAATTAATTTTTTCTTTTTTTAGAAAAATAAATTTTGTTATGATTTTTTTTGTAAATTTGGGTATTAAAAATTTATAAAACATAAATTGTTTTATTTTATCCTTTGATTGAAATGTAACATGAAAAACTCTTATAATTTACTAATTTATAAAATTACTCATCTTAACTAGATATCAATTTCTTCTAGCATTCTCTCTTGCACAAACATAAATATACTACAAGAAATTAAATTTTTAGCTTAAGTATGGGTAAAAATGAAATCTCAGTGTGGTTAAAAATTAAATCTATGTGTGGTTGAATTTTAACAATAAATGTAGCTAAAAGTCTAATTTATTTGTGAGTCAAAATTATAATTTTTTCTGTAAAGAAATATATAAAACATGTATTAAAATAAAACGGTTCTTATTTAAATAATAAAAAAATATTAACATGTCTAATTTAGTAAATGACATTGAAAGAAAATGGATCTCCTGAAACAATTCATAACAGAGCTTGTAGTCAAATTAATTCAACATAAATCATAACTGTCTAATTCTTGATCATTGGATGCACCAACACGAGATGGACCAGTACCTAGATCTGATGACACGCATGAACATGACGGAGGTATCATACAATTTTCAATCAACCCATTCCTCATCATTTGGAGCTCACTTTTAACTGATTTATAAAGTGACTTATGCAAATCCAACTCAACAGGTAATGCACTATAAGACTGGCTCTTTGACCCTTCCTTACTATAGGTGTACCCATTCATAATAGGATATCGTCTTCAACCAACCAATCAAACTGATTTTCGCTCGAGAATCCTTTCTAAGATTTGTTTATCTGACATCTTTTCAGGAGGATTATCCACTTTAAACTACAATATTTTATTCTATGGAAACGATTAGATTATATAATAAATAAATTAGTATCATGATTACAATAAATGGAATACTGCCATTCTAAATTATAAGAACGAAACAAAATTTAGAATTACAGTACCTCAACGATGATTGATTTCTTCAATACAAAATCAAGCAACAGATTCTAAACCAAAAGTTGAAACACAATTTGCAGCAATAACCGACGCACCCATCTCGAATTAATCATCCAATGACCCAAAAAATTAAAGGAAAACAAAGAAATATCCATCAACTAGGGATTGATCATCTAAATTGAAAAAGTTTTATTTTTTGCAGTAAAATTTCACATGAGTAGAAAATGAAAAGAGAAATTAACTGAATGTGGTGAAACTTTATTAATATCAAACCTTCCTTTTCTTTTTCCCATTTAGTTTTATTTACTATTTAATTAGCAACACTAAAAATACCAACGGAATTCATCGAATTGGAAGACAGAAAATAGTAGGAATCCAACAAAAATAAATAAGAGCACGACAGGGTAACTATGGCAATCACACAAAAATTTGATTAAAAACTTAATTTAATGGGTTGTTATTTGATTGTGGAAGATTGGCGTTGGAGAACGACTCCCATGTGAAAAGACTTTATTTTATGCAGCCCCAAAGTTCCTTCTAATTTGAATATATGAAAATCACAATCCATTGCTTCAAATTTAATGGGATGTTATTTGATTATGGAAGAAATCTCAACTGATTATAATGCGTGAGTTGAGTATAAGGATTTAGAAACTGTGGAAGATCTCCACTAATTGGGAGATTCAAGACAAACATTCATTTCTTCTTCTTTTTTGGGGATGATCCATATATGGTATTTTAAATTGCCACCAATTTTTTAATTTCTGAGAAAATTTTATTTCATCTAAAATGATGTGCCACGTCATTAAAAAATAAAAAAAATATTCCATATATTAGGTTTGAACACATACTTACTATGGATAAAGAGAATAAAATATTTTTGTTTAGATTATTCTCCACATAAATTTCAAATATGTGTGAGTAAATTCTCGCACAATTTATGTGTGGGTAAATAAAATATAGGTAAAAACTATATTTCTTATAGTGATATATTTTCTTATAAAATAGTGGCCAACATGAATATCAATGAAGAAACACAATATTCTTCACAGTTACAAGTTTCTCATCAATAATTATTAAATACTGAGGACAACAACATCGGCACTCATGTTGTCATCTACTGAAATATATTTTAACATCGTGTTTAAAAAATATTGTTCTCAAATATTGTATCTTGTTGGAGCATATATATTTTTAACTTTTCTACTTCGTAGGAACATCTTAGCGGAAGAGGAGAGGAAAGACTACTAGTATTTCAGTTGAGAAAAAAGATGTGGAGGTTGAAATCTAGATGTTGTTATTCATTTACGTCGTAACTGGATTATTGGAAAAAATGATATGGACTTCGAAACTGAAGGTGGTGTCATTCTTAAGCAACGTGTACCCCTTGAATATTCACAATGGAAAAAATATACTGGTGGATATAAAAAGAAAGCATTGTGGCTTGGAATGATGATATTCATATTATACAATTTTTATTTAATATATGTATATATAAAATCAACATGATACTCAAATTAAATCTATGGTACAACAAAAATTCAATCTCAAAGATGAAAGTCGAGTTATAAAGATAGTTTACGTTCAATTGAATCGTCAATATAGAAGTTATCGACACAAATTGCATGCACACTATCTTGAGAAGAAAGTGTGTCCTGATGAAATGACTGAAGAGGACTGGGAATTATTGATCAACTATTTTGAATGTGATGAGTACAAGGTATGACGAATTTTAAATATTCTTTTGTACTTGTTGTCCTAAGTATAAGAGAAATAAACTAATTTGGCATGATTGGGACATAAATAAAAATCTTTATCATTTATCCGGAGAGAAAAATGCAAATAATTTAACATATATGAGAGTTTAATCATTTTTCTATATATTTTGTCAATTTCGAAATTCAATTGCCCTTGTAAACAGAAAATTAGTGTGCGAAACAAACAAAATTGGTAGAAGTTGAAAATTTATCATACTTGTGAGACAAAAACTACTGCACAGTATTGCTATGAAGATGTAAGTGAGTTTTGATAATATGATTTTAGTCATGTGTGTTTAGATAATACGCTTTTATTTGTGACACTAATATAAGTTTTCATATATGACAGCTTGATCCTGAGATGGGGAAAGTGTTGGGAAAATTACTTTTAGATCCAAATTCTTTAAATCATATTATGATAGAAGAGATCAAAATCATAAAGCGAAAGCGTACCTTGATCAATTGATCTTTTGGACGGAATCTAAAATTAATATTGATAGGTATTAGGCCTTCCTCAACTAAGCCTCTTAATTCCTTTATGGGATCATCGAATTCCCTTCCGATGGGGAGAAGAGAGAATTGCGTAAGGCTTAGTATATTAGAGACAATAAACAAGGAGTCTTTATATATTACTTAATCAGGCCACCCATAATCACCTAGTCATGTAGCATTGGATATCTACACAATTGGCCCATATCATTATTATTATAGCCCATGGACTTTGCAACTTAATTGGATCACTTTTTTTAGTCCATAAGATAATTGAATAACTAATATAATTGCATAATAATATATTGACCACAATTAGATTATATTTGGAAATTAAAAATTTCCTTAAAATCTTCTACTTGTGCTATATATTTTTCAAAGAGTCCTTAGTTGCGCAACTTTATACTATTCATCTCCAGGCTATCTTTACAATATGGTCCATCTCATTTACTAGAAAGGAACTACTGTGGCATTCACCACATTACAAATCGTGGTTAAACCCCGACAATCACCATATCAATATACTTAATGACATAGATCAAATATGGTGAGTACGTAGCATGGAAATTATATGTAATGTGATCAACTTCATATCTATTTTCAATTGATCCAACTTTAATTTTTAGTGAGATCAGTCCATAATGTAAAATGTTACAAAATGAAAAATTACTTGAGTAAATTCACAACGCATTAAAAGTCATCAACTTTATTCTGCAGAAAACTGAATTATCTAAAGTTAAAGTGTTTTGAAAATTTTAAAGAGCATTAAATATAGACTCCCACAGAACCAATGTATTTTAAAGGGCGTTGAATACATAGTTAGTGGATCCTCATTTAGAATCTATCAAAATATTCTCTATCAAAATTTTATCCACGCAAAACACTTTCTTTAACAACCAAGTATTCTATATCAACATGCTTGACTTCTCAGAACTCATGTTGCTACTAAAGACTTTATTGCAAACTATTTGTCATGATAAACTTTATGTGACAAGGCTTCGCAACCTTTATTTCATGATTGAATGCCCTTTAGTGTGATACTATTTATGTTATCATGGTTAATGAGCTATAAGTATTGCTTAATACTTTTTACTTGCATAGCTCTTCTGACCAACAAAAGATGTATCCTAAAGTGAATCTTATACCGTATTAACGTCCAACAAAGTCAGAATCAGACTACTTTATGATTTCTAACAAATCTGATCTCTGATATGAAAGCATGATATCTTTAGCTCTCTGTAAATTCTATATAAAGATACATACTGGAGTTACTTGAGTATCTGCTTAATTTACCAACAACAAAACACTAATTAAGTCTTGTACAGACCTCATCATACAACAACTTCCAATAGCCAAAGCATATAAAATATTTTCACATTTCTTAAACCTTTAGTTTAACTTTAGGGCACCTGATTGAGATTGCACTTGTCTTCCTTAGTTTAACTTAGATCTTCTCCCATTGAATGACACAATCATCTAAATTTGTCTCAAAACCCAATGAGATCATTACATCATGTTGATAGTTGTGATTCTTATATGTGAAAGCTAGCTTAAATTGATAGATGGATTTCATTTTAGTTCTTAAACTGTTAAGATCTTTAAATCAACATTACTCTTAAGAAACATTATCTTTACATCCATTTAATGCAATTCAAGATTAAAATGTGCTACTGTTATCATGATTATCTTAAAAGAATCATTCTCAGTAATCGGATAGAAAGTCCCTTAAAACAATGCCTTCCTTTCCTTTTGAGTATAATCCTTTACCAAGATGCAAACCAGAACATCTTGTATTGATTTAAACTCATAACTTATAGCATTAACCCACATTCGAGTATATGGACCTTGCATAGCTTGATAAACATTGTTGGAATGTTCTACCATTAATTTCATAGTGTCCTTATTATTTAGGAGAAAACTACATAATTATCCAAATTATTTTTCTCCCAACTCAAGTGGTTTCCTTAGTGATATTAATTTTTGAGGTTGTTGTATTTGTTATACCTTCAATATTATTGACATTGTCTTATAGATATTCTGAATTTGCATATTCTTAAAAGGTATAAGTTGGGGTCGAATTGAATCCCTCAAAGATAATGTCTCTAATATTATTCTCCCCCTTAAATCATCATCCTAAAAAAATACCGTATTACCCGTCTAAAATATGAACTAATTAATTTGGATCATAAAAAAATATTCATAATCAATAAGCACATGATAACTATTTGAGTCCAAATTTCTTTAATAGATCCATAAGATCTAGATTCATTTAGATATCACAAAATGTGAAACTCATAAAGATTTTTGCAACTACTTTATTTGGTGCCTTATTAAGACTACAAGCTGCAATCTTTATTGTTTCTCCCAATAGTAATCATATCTTGTAGAGTTCTATTTTGTTTTTTAACTACACCATTCACACACACGGTGTATTTTAAGACAATTCCACAAGCCTTTAGGAGAAACAGAAGGTTATACTTTAGTTTTTGTCTTTGGCATTTTCTTAATGGGATTTCATTTATTGCCCTTATACTTTATTGAGATCAAGTTTCCTAGAATTCTACTAGTCTTATCCTTATTGTTGAAGTTCACTCATCAAGTATGAGTATGCTGTTGATATAGGAAAAATTAGCAGACTTTTTTATTGTAAAGAGAATTAATTTAAAATAATTATCATGCTTGCCTTAAATTTTACAATCTTTCAAAATTTAAATAATTAGAATCATCTCGGTGAATCAATTACAACATTAGTATCAAGTCCAATGACAAAAATACTAATTTAAATGATACTCTCACGCAGTGGTCAAATACTGACAATAAGAATTGTCAAGTAATAGCATTCCTTTGGGCTGACTTATTACTCACATGTAAAAATTAATAATTATCACATATTCACCACCATAGGTGATTGTATATTTCGGGCCAAATATCAATCTACCTTTGAGCCGATTAATACCCGCAAGAATATAAACTCACACAATATTATTAATTAGGGACCCATCACAATACACCTTTGTGCAATATTAACCTCACCTATTGACAAAAATTAACTGCAGGGGTAATCTTGGTGTAATAGTCAAGTACTGATAATAAATTTTGTCAAACAAAAATTTATCTATGGACCGACTGATGTTCACATGAATAATTCAATATAATTATCACATACTTATCATCACACGTGTCCTATTATTCTGCCAAACTGTGCCTACATATAGGCCGAACACTAATGAGAGTGAAAATGAGCGTGCTTTAGTGTCCAATTTAATACCTTTTTCATGGAAATTTTTATCACATATTAGCACAAGTATATTATATTCAATATATTTGAGAAAAGGGTGCATTTGAGGTGTTTTATAATGTATTAGGTGGAAAAAGATATCAAAAGTGCAAAGTTGGAGAAAAGGTGCAACTTGTGCAAGAATGCTGAAAAACGCACGTCCAACTTGTGTAATTTTTCTGTGTTCATGTGGAGCTCTAAACTAAAAGTTATATACACCGTTGGAAAGCTACAGAAGAGAGTGTCATTTTGGCATAAGAAACACCTCAATCGGAGTCCAAACAAGAAAATTATGATCAAAAGAGTGATGTTGCGCAAGCTATTTCTACTCGACACGATGGTGTCACTTTGCATGGATTGTTACACCTTCAAATATTGAAGTTTTTGTGAGTTCTTTATATGACTAGAAATCTAAGGAAGAGAGGATCGTGTGAGCATAAGAATAACTCAAATCAAAGATCGGATATGGAAGTTATGCACGAAATGGTCAGACTGTGCAATCTCGCTCGACCAGAAGAGAGGGTCATTTTGGCGTAAGAAACACCTCAATTGGAGTACAAACGAGAAAATTATGATCGAAATGGTGATGTTGCACAAGCTATTTCTGCTCAGCACGATGGTGTCACTTTGCATGGATTGTTACACCTTCAAATATTGAAGTTTTTGTGAGTTCTTTATATGACTAGAAATCTAAGGAAGAGAGGATCGTGTGAGCATAATAATCACTCAAATCAAAGATCGGATATGGAAGTTATGCACGAAACGATTAGACTGTGCAACCCCGCTCGACCTGAAGAAAGTCCACTCGATCAAGACATTTTGGTCGAGCGACGGTCAAGCGGCGTGATATTTTTGGATCCACGAATAGGTATGCCGCTCGACCTCTTCTCGACCAAAGCCAATCACGCTCGACCAAGACCATTCTGGTCGAGCGGGGACACTTATCCTATATTTGGTAATTTCGTACCTCCAGAGCGTGAATTTTTGCATTTTTCAAGAAAAAGCCCATCCAAGGTTCATAAGGAGAGCTTACAAGTATAAAAGGGGATGCAGATCACACTAAGATAGCACCTTAACACAATTATCCTACACTCCACAAGGGGGATCACCCCCAACCATCATCCACATCCTTTCCTCCATCCATCCATCACTTTGAAGATTCATCTGTTGAATCAAAAGAAGAACCAAGAGGAAGATTCAACACGGAGAAGGACACGATGATGCCCACATCTAGGGTTTTATTTGTTTTCTAATTTATCTTGTAATTTTCGGACATACGAGTAAGATCTATCCAACACCCATGAATATTCTTCACCACATCATAGGCTAGAACCATTTGATAGATCTAGGGTTTTGAAGGTTTTTATGAATTAATTGAACTTTCATGTGTATACTCCGTACAAAACTATTTGTGGAATTATTTTATATATGATTATGTGTTTTTAATTCATAGAGTCTGAATATATATCTTGGTTGTTGATTGAGCGCATTCACTGCTGAACATGATTCCATGTTATGATTCTAAGTGAGGGGACTTCGAAGCTTCATTAGAACTGTCATATATGAATGTTTATTAATTGAATTGAATTTGAGTTAATAAGCAGGACAAAGAGGTTGATTTTATAGTACCTATTGATTAGCCATTTTGTAGTAGGGATGACCAACTAAAACAATTTATCGAACCACAGGGAGGTTGGCGCTAGAGATTAAGCGATATCACACTTATCATAATTTTATAGAGACTAATCATCGAGTGGAATTGTTGAAAGTATTAAAATGACACAAATCAAGTAAACAAAGTATGATCAAAGAATTAAAATGAAGTAATGTAAAGTTGTTTTTCAAATTAAGCAAAAGTGAGATTAACAACAATTAAGTAGTGGGAAATCTTAGGATACATGCATGAAACTCATATGAATCAAGGGTATGAATTAAGGGCCAACTCTAAATTCACCTAAGCTCCCTCTCAAGATGAATAGGATATTAATCTCAATTAGGACAAAGGTTGGTTCTCAATCAAACAATTCCAACTATGTACTAAGCTTGAAATAAGAATCCATTCACCCAATTAATCAATCTCTCGATCAAACCAACCGTATGTCTTATCAAAGGGTTCTAAACTCTAAGGGATTTCTCAATCTCTTTACAATTTATAATGCACATGAAGTGTTTAATGAAATGATTCACTCAAATGTCCTAATCACATAATTGATTTCTCAATCTAATTCTAATCATATATTTAGAGCATCTAAACACATAAATCATCAAAAACCTCAAGATCTAAGCATCAATGATAGGAAATCAATTAACCCAATCACCATATGAATTTAATTACATAGATCCCAAAATTTAACCACAAACTTCCATTTTGCTAATCCCACAAGGGAGATTAGCCTATAATATTCATAAGATCTTTAACATAGACATTAAAAATCTTTCAAATCATGGTAAACTAGAGGATTAACAGAAAATTGGGATGAAAACTCCCTTGGATTGGCTCCAATTGAATCTCCTTCCTTCCTTTGGTGATCACTCACTCTTCCTCACTTCTTTACTTGATTTGGATGGTAGAATTTATGGAGAGATGAGGTAGAATCAAAGTATGGATGAAAGGGATGAAGAATATGGTGTAAAATCAAAGGATTGGTGTGTGAGAGTGTGTGAGCAGCTGAAATTTCGTGTCTCTCCCTTCAAAAGTTGAATGGATGGGTATTTATACTCATTGGGGCCTTCTAGAAGAAATCTGATTTTTTTACTGATCAGGCACCTACACGACTCGTGTGCTGCAACATGGGTCATGTGATGCAACACGGCCAAGGGATGATCGTGTTGTGCGTTCTGATATTATCGCACAATCATCTCTTACAGGCCCATTTGTAGTACACGGCTCGTGTAGCACGACATGACTCGTGTACTTGAAACAGCTGGCCATATTCTTGCTACACTATTTTCTTCTTCCTTCTTTCGTCTCCCTTCTCCATTTTCACTCTGATTTCACCTGTTTTATATATGATTAAGTTCATTCACACTCAATTCCATAAAAACACATAACTCCACCAAATAACACATAAATTTGAATAAAAATATGCGAAAACACACATAAAAAGACACTAAAATCTAGGTGAAAATATCACTCATCACCTATAAAGGGAGTTCACAACGGGTTAGAGTACCAATCCTAGGGGGGAATAATTGATACTGATACTACCTAGAAAGAGGGGGGTGAAATTATAACTCTTGTTCCAAGGTTATTCACACGTGTTACACGCATATTTATTTGTGTCTATAGAGTAGATATTCATGGTTTAGTTATGCATGGTTTAGTTATGCGTCCACAGTCCACAAGGTAGAGTCGGCCTGCACTTGAGAGGGAAGTTAAGTAGTAAAACTGGATTACCCTAGAGCTATCTATTCTCCATACTTGATCCACTTTTGTATATCCTTACTGTTTGATTTATTTTATTTGTTATTCTAATTATTCTTTAGTAGATTAATAATTAAATCTTCAAACTGAATTGCCTTATCTTAATTAATTTAATAAATAATTAAATTGATAATACACCATCCTTTGGGTTTGATATTGAACTTGATCGCTTGCTTAGACTACAATTTATATCCTTAATACTTGGGGATTAATTTTGCGTGCAAATAAAATGCTCATCAAGTTTTTGGCGCCATTTCTGGGGATAATTGTTATTATTGATTTTATTATTTCTAGTTTTATTAAGACTTTTATTTGTGATTATTTATTTTTCTATCTAATTTTAAATTTTTATGAGGTACTTGTGCACTAGAAAAATGAGAGAAAGAAAAGAAGGAATAACACATTGAGCTAGATATGGTCGGAGCAAGGCATAATCCGGATAATGTTGCCATACGCGAAATTTTCACGAACTATGGGATTAGCAATATGGGGTTGATGGGAGCAAGGGGGGAAGATGATGAGTTTGAGCTACATCCCACTCTTATCAACATGGTGGAGAAGAACCCTTTCTCTGGAGGTTCCTTTGAAGATCCATATCAGCATCTCAAAAGATTCCTTGGAAATGCAAACACTTAGAAGGGTGTTGGAGCTAATGATAATGCTAGGCGGATTGCCCTATTCATGTTCTCTTTGATTGATAGAGCAAAAGCTTGGTATGAGACTCTTGATGCCACAGATTGTACTACATGGGACCAACTCCAGCAGAAATTCTTGGAGAGATATATGTCACCCTCTAAGGTGTTTAGAATGAAGCAAGACATCACCCAGTTTATTATGAATCAGGGTGAGAAATTCCATGAGGCGTAGGATATGTTCAAAGATATGCTCAGGAGGTACCCACAGCATGGGATGTCTAAGGCTCATTACATAAGTTTCTTCTACTATGGATTAGGTTGTGAGTCGCGTATTCTTATTGATGCATCATCAGGAGCGATGTTATCTAAAACATCACTTGAAGCAGAAAAGTCGTTTGAAGACATCTTTATGAATTCACGTGACTGGCCTACGGAAAGAGTAAGAGGTTTATATGTACTAGGTAAGGTAGCACAGGTTGAACATCAAGTGGTGAAGCCAAATAGGGATGATGAGATCATCTCTAGTCTAGCTAACATCAACAAGCTACTAGAATCCCAGCAGAGGCAGATTACAAAGTTTGTACAAAGGGGGCCTAGTAACTAGTAGCAAGAAGTGAAGAGTGTTGAAGATTTATTCAATAGATACATGACAAGGAATGATGAGAGGGTTGAAAACATCGAAGCTATTGTGAATGCTAATCATGTAGATTTATCTAAGTAGTTGAAGGAACTTATGTTATTGATGGGACAGATGGCAAGAAATGTGAATCAGCTGACGCAAACGTTGGAGGAAGGAATGTGCCTGTCTCAAGGCATAATGAACCCGAAAGAGTGTAATGCCATCACATGAAGGTCACAAACACGGTATGAAGGCCTAATGATGCCAGTGGGTGAAAATGGAGATGGAGTATCCCCGCTCGATCGTCGCTTGACCATGCTTTTTGGTCAAGCAATGGTAGAGCAACACCTTCCAGAACAGAGAAACGATGCTCTATTTTCAGATCCCCCACTTGACCAAATTCTTTGGTCGAGCAACGGTCATTTTGTGCATCTTCAACTTTTATATAGAGTCTGAATATATATCTTGGTTGTAGATTGAGCTCGTTCACTGCTGAACAAGATTCCATATTATGATTCTAAGTGAGGGGACTCCGAAACTTCATTAGAACTGTAATATATGGAAACTTATTAATTGAATTGAATTCGAGTTAACAAGCAGGATAAAGAGGTTAATTTTATAGTACTTATAAAGGGAGATCATTTCGGGTTAGAGTACCAATTCTATGGGGAAATAATTGATATTGATAGTATTTAGAAAGGGGGTGAAATTATAACTCTTCCTCCAAGGTTATTCACATGTGTTACATGCATATTTACTTCTGTCTATAAAATAGATTTGCATGGTTTAGTTATGCGCCCATAGTCCACAAGGTAGAGTCGGCCTTCACTTGAGAGTGAAGTTAAGTAGTAAAACAAGATTACCCTAGAGCTACCTATTCTCCATACTTGATCCACTTTTGTATATCTTTACTGCTTGAATTATTTTATTTGTTATTTTAATTATTTTTTAGTCGTTTAATAATTAAATCCTCAAACTGAATTTCCTTGCCTTAATTAATTTAGTAAATAATTAAATTGATAATACGCCGTCCTTTGGGTTCGATATTTAACTTGGTCACTTGCTTAGGCTGTAATTGATATCCTTAATACTTGGGAATTAATTTTGCGTGCAAAGAAAATGCTCATCAGACATAGAATGCATAAATAATTCTACACTCATCTATGTAGTTTTAATAAAGTCGCACTCCACATACAGAAGTTGCTGTAGTAACATGCTGTTTTGATTAACAAGATTGAAAGTTACTAGACCAATTAAACAAATATTAGTTTAATTGATCAACATTAAAAAAATGTCTCTCCAATTTAAATTTAATTTAAAGTTCAAATTTCAAATAGGAATATGAGATGATTCACCAATATTTAAAATTAGTAAGAGATTTTGACTGAATTTGGGTCTTGAATCCTAATAACCTAGAATGTTCGTATATATACCAGATAATTAAATTAATACTTTGAAAATTACAATTAATCACCATTTTCAATGCATTGATACACACAACATCAAACAAGCGGTCACAAAACTTACTACTTTCATTGCTATAGTAGAATTCGAATGGCAAAATAAAAAGAGTTTAAATTGATATATTACCATGTTATTAAATGCATGCCTATATGTGACTATCATTAATCAAGAGGCAATATTACATAACCTGCATTTGACCTTGCACTTCTCTAGAAAATGTATCATGAGTCAAAATATGAATTAAACAAGATAGTGTTTTTCAATATCTAATAAAGGCATATTGAATTAACTCAATAGCCACGGCTATTGTTACAATACCACTCGTGACCAGCTAATACATTTGTTTTAAAAATGTGAATTAAATAAGGCAGTGCAATGGTTAAATCATACATAATAATAACCAATTCCTTTCATTAATAATTTGTTAACATAAAAGTGATCCACACTCGATAGATGCGGCAGTGCATGACCTACTGATAGGTGTATTTTGCGCACTCCAATTTAATCCTCAAGTATAAGAATGTCAATTGTAGCAGAAATTTTAAATTATCGATCCCATTGAGAGAGTTAATTATTTATTTATTCTAGATTACTATTTAAGAAGAATTACGTAATCAATTCCAAGAGTTTATGAATTAATTATCTAAATAATGAAATATTAAATAACTGAATTAATTAAATGCAATGAAAATAAATTAAGTTTTAATCAAGAGATAAATAACAGTTCCAAGATGTTACGAAGCAGATAATCAAGTCTTAATAAAATAAGTAAAAGCAAAATATCAACTGCACAAAATCCCAATTTGGGTCAAGGTCTACAAATCAATTCAATCTAACCATCAAACCCTAGGACTGTATAAGAAATTAGCCCATGAGGTGGTTACAATCAACAATCATGGCTATGCAATTCAAATCACAAATCAGGGTAAAAGAAAGGAAAAGATAAGAAACATAAAGCCCTAGTGTACGCGTAGTTTCACGTTCCTTCTCCATCTCTCCGATCTTCCGATCTCCCTCAATTAGCACTTGGAACCAATTTGAAGATGGATGGAAGATGAAAATCAGATGTGAATCTAATATGTGCGTGTTTGAGGCGTGACTTTACCATGGGTTGTGGAAGGGTTCCCCTCAATTGTGTATTGATCTCTCCTTTTATATCTTGGACACCTTACACAGCTTTTTCGCATTTGAATCGAACAGACCACAATTGGACCCAAAAAACTCTGCTCGGCACCCAGCTCGACCCAAGCTGGGTATTAGGTACTGCCGAGTGGCATCCCAGATGCATCAGGGCGACTTGCCACATCATGTAGGGCCCTCTAGCACCCAACTCGGCTGAAATTTGCTGTTGAGCCACCACAACTCTCCTCAAGCGGTCCGCCGAGTAGCTCCCGAGCTGCAGACTGCATTGCTTGACCTAACTATTTTTTAGCATAACTTCCTCATACGATTTCAGATTTGAATAATGGTTACTCCAAAATGATCCTCTCTTCCGTGGCTTTCCAATGATATATCACATGATCAATTTGAAATTCTACACAAATACATAAAAATTATGCAATGTGGACGTGTGTTTTTCAGCATTCTTTCACACTTTCACTCTTCATTCCAACTTTGAACTTTTGATCCTGTTTTACCCTTCAAAACTCAACAAAACACCTCAGTAGCATCAAAAATCATGTATATACTCAAACATAGACAATTCCATGCAAAATCAATAACTTTCCTAAGCAAAGCGGTGTAATGTGCACACATAAAATAAGTGAAATTCCACTCTCGACACATACCCACTTAATATTGTATTCACTTAATCAAATAGAAGTGATCATGCTTTAATATCAATTACCCATCATCAATTCTGTATTCCAATAACAAATAAATGTATGTTATCTTCATGTGAATTTCATGGGCAGGAAATCAGTTATTCTTGTACTTAGAATACTAAATTAAGCAACTCCATAAACAATTCATGACATGAACTTAAGTGAATTATATCAATCATTCATGTCACATATTAAAATTTAAGTTAACAATAATTATAGCCTATCATTAATGGAGTCAATCACCTTAAAATAATTTTATTTATTTATGTTAACAATATTTAAGGATCCTCACATGGAAATTGAAATTATACTCCTCTATATTATACAAATCGTATGAATAATTAAGCTTAACATTATTCGTAGGATGGAATTCTTAATTAAGATAAACACAACACCAATCCCTTAGAGGAATTCACATGCTGACATGTGCATAAGAATTAGGAGAGCAACTATAATCATCTGTTGTTGTCTTGATTTTCATAATCAATAATAGTCAACGTGCATATAGATTCTTTCCCAAAATTACATTAATCATGTGATTCACACCTATATATATATATATATATATATATATATATATATATATATATATATATATATATATATATATATATATATATATATATATATATATATATATATATATATATATATATATATATAATACATACTCTGTTAGCTATTGAAGTAACCCGTCACAAGTAAATTAATCAAAATCTATCAACAGATTCTAAAACACGAATGACTATCATCATGTATTCCTATCATTATAATTCATAACCTTTCAGTATAATTTCTTATTATCATTGAAGGAAACCACTACTACTCATAAATGTCTATTAGACTGACTAATATGAATAGTTAAAGAGTGGTGTAAGGCATGATTCAAAATTGAAATTAATTAGTCATAAATTCCACAAATGAATTTAACCCAAATGAGTCAGCAATAATATTCATGGTAATGAACTATAGAACTTTAATTCAAATATACCAATACAAGTCACAGTTTTTCAACATAACGTGCCATTAACAATGTATGACATATGGAGATATTAGCAAATTCAACCTTCACGTAATCCGTACCTAATTCAGAATATATAATTCTGATAACAGATTACGCATTTGATAATTGGAAAACTAGAGAAATTGATTATTATTAAAGCTGATTTAATAAACAACCATTTAACTTAATAATTATTAATCCACTCAATCATAAATAACTCGACGAATATATCATAATCATAATAAGAACATATATCGCTTAACAATCTAATTAATAATAATTGGATTGAAATTCATAAGCAATTCCAACTCATCAACCTCCAAAATAGAGTGGATTAATTAAATTGATGAAATATACTTAATCCTTAACAACAATCAGGATCGAAACTTAATCCAAATTTCAACTATTAAACATCAATTATACAGATCCTAGAGAATCATAAATAGGGTGGCTGTCATACCACTTGTTGGAATTATTACTTTTAGATCAAAATTCCTTGAGCCCTATAATGATAAACAAGATTGAAATCACAAAGAAGAAGCGTACCTTGATCAATTGATCTTTTAGGCAGAATCTAAAATTAATATTGGTAGGTATTAGGCATTCCTCAGCCATGCCTATTAATTCCTTTATGAGACGTCGTAATCCCTTCCGATGGGGAGAAGAGAGAATTGTGTACGGCTTAGTATATTTGGGACCATAACCTAGGAACCTTTATATACTACTTAAATAAGTCATCCATAATCACATAGTCATGTATTATTAGGTATCTACTCAATTGACCCATATCATTATTATTATAGCCCATGGACTTTGCATCTTTATTGGATCACTTTATTTAGTCCATAAATAATTGAATAGCTAATATAATTGCATAATAATATATTGCCCACAATTAGATTATATTGAAAATTAAAAATTTCATTACAGAAAGAACCAACACAACAGATACATGGAAAAAACTCAATATAGCAAGAACAAAAACAATGGGTTAATAAATCTTCAATGGAAGCATATGTAAGTGCTTTTATCAAATACTGGTTGTTAATATCCTCTTATGAAATGATGAAATAGTATTGTTTGGCTTATGAATATGATTTTATTGGTCGTATTTCAATTTCTATGATTACTACCATCAAACTTCTCTAACATTTAATTAATTTTCTTATCCTTTTTAAAATAATTCTTAAACAAAATTACAAAACTGCAAGTAGGTGAGAATGCTATAACTTAAGATGAAGCATTCGTTTGAGGTGCTTGGGCAATAAAAACCTCATCGGCTCTATCGTAGTGGGGATGGTTTCAGTCTTCACAGAAAGGAGCGAGAATTAATGCAGAACTACAAAAGTAGAATGAGAATTTAAGAACGCAAGATGTAGAAGATAAAGAATCCACACTACACCAAAAATACTGATAGACATCGGCTAAAAACCGATGTCTATTTCACCAGCCAGCCGATGTTGAAGCCCCCGATGTTGTAAGTGGGCGCTGATAGACATCGGTTTTTAGCCGATGTCTTTTCTCATGTATAGACATTGGTTGCATTCTTTAACATCGGTTATCCTCCGATGTCTCTCAAAAGAAATCGGTTGACACACATAAGACATCATTTATTAACCGATGTCTTTCCTAAAAAAGACATCGGATAGGACAAGAAGACATCAATTATACACCGATGTCTTTCTCTGCAAAGACATCGGTTAAATAACATTAGACATCGGTTATAAATCGAAGTCTATCCACTTAAAGACATCGGTTGGCACCAATTTAACATCGTTTTTCTACCGATGTCTTTCCTAGAATAGACATCAATTTCACACCAATAGACATCGGTTTTTACATGATGTCTTTAGTATTTTTATTTTTATTTTTATTTAATTTTATACATAATTTTATATTATAATAATTAGAATAAAATTAAACTCAATTATGCTATATAACTCAAAACTTATGAAATTTTACAAGAATTTCAAATACACAATCATTTGTTAAATCTAAAAGTACAAGAGTATCCTAACAAATAAAATCTAAAGTTTAATTTTACATAAATAAAACCTAAATTTATAAGATAAATTCTCATGGTAGAGAATAATACAATGAACATTTTCTTGCCTTATGATTGGTCATAATATAGTGGGCATGACCAATTAAAGAAATTATCGAACCACAGGGAGGAAGGTACTAGAGTTTAAGCGATCTCAAGTTTATCGTGATTTTATAAGGACGACGGAAGAGAGGATAGGAGCAAATGAATGCAATTATGCTAAAGCAAGAAATAAAGATAAAATGAATGCAAAGATAAAAGGGTTCCAAATGATGCAAGGATGAGATTAACAACAATCATGGCATAGATAATTAAGTAATTATGCAATTAATTCTAATCTCTCATGGACAAGGTATAGAAGCGATCACTAATTCCACCTAAACTCTCTCTCGAGATGGATAGGATGTAGGCCCTCAACAAGGCTCCCAAATGCACATAGGATCGAGACAATAGCAAACACCTCCCACTAGGTACTAATTACTCTATGAGTTCCCTAATTAGGTACTAAATCATAAGCAATATTCCCTTTTAAGGTACTATGAATTCACTAATTGTTTGGGTCTCCTCATTTAATCAACCAACCTCTCGATTAAGCTAATCAAATGTTCTATCAAAGGGTTCTAAATCTAGAAGGATATCTCTATCTCATTCTAAATTAATGCACATGAAGTGTATGATGAAATGATTCAATGAACTATCTTAAACACATAATTGATTTCTCAATCTAATCACATGCCCATGACAATTAATCACACAAATCATCATATACATCAAGCAATCAACAATCAATGATAGAAATAACACAAAGCCCATTCAAGATTAAAATCAATTTGCATAAAAACTAAATTATCCAACACCAATCATGGAGCTAATCTCACAAAGGAGATTAGCCTATCATAGTTTTAGAGAAAACAATCATAGACAATTGGATCCACAAATTCCATAACAAATCTATAAAGAATTTCACAAGACTTAGAATTAGATTCCCCCTTTGAAGGTCTTCAATGGAGATCTCCTTCTTCCTCTTGTGATCTTCACTCTCCCTTGCTTCCTTGATCACTTGGATGGTGGATTTGATGGAGGGGATCAAGTGTAGATGGGTGGATGAAGAATGGATGAAGATGATGGTGGAAAATGGAAGAAATGGTGTGTGAGGTGTGTGTGGAAGGGGTGGAAATCGGATTTTTTTATAAAATATGAATGGAGGGGTATTTATACTCCTTGGGAGGCTTCTAGAAGGATTCTGATTTTTTTCTGATCCCTGACACGACACGAGTCGTGTGGCGCAACACGGCCATGAGGTGCCCGTGTTGCGTGAACTGATGCTCCCGCACGGCCATCGCTTACAGGCCCGTGTTGGCTACACGGGTCGTGTGCTGCAACACGAATCGAGCTCCGCAACACGGCCAAGTGGTGGTCGTGTTGGATGAATAGATGTTGCCGCACGACCATTATGGACAGGCCCGTGTTAGCTACACGAGTCGTGTACTGCGACACGGCTCGTGCCACCGACACGGCCAGTCGTGTTGCTGCTGCCCTGATTCCTTCACTGTTTTGGCTCGTTCTCCCTCGTTTCAACTCCAAATTGAGTTTCGCTTTTTCCTACATCTTCCTTATCCTATTTAGCATCAAATAAAAAGTGAAAATAGTAGGTTTAAGCTCATTCACACACATTTCCATGAAAACACAAAACACAACCAAATAACACATAAAATACGTATAAAAATATACGAAAACACATATAAAAAGACACTAAAATCTAGGTGAAAATATCACTCATCACACCCCCAAACCTAAAGTGTTGTGCGTCCCCGCACAACGAAAATGATAAACCAAGGAGAGTGATTTTCACCTAGGAAAAGACTAAACGAACATAAGTAACAACACATCATTAGCAACAAGAATTACAAATTATGCTAAGGCATCCTACAACATTAAACTCATGACATGAGAAATTAACAAGTTCAATCAAAAGAGAATAAAGTGTAATATAGTCCCTTTTACGTCCAAGCCTCACAATGGATATTGATGTCTCTCAACACTCTTTTGAAATAGGGTAAATCACACTCATTAATCGATTGGCTCGACTCGCTATAAGCTTGCTCGCGGACTATATTCACAAACCACCAAAGTTTCAATCAATGATCAAAAAGGTCTTTCATTATGGATGTAATGATAGGCTATTTGGTAGGGTATGGAAGATATGGATAATAGTGACTAAGCAAGTGTAAGTACTCGAAGAGATGATCAACTTCCTCAACTTCTCCACTTTTCTTTCTTCCTTTCTCAACTTTGGTAATCACAAGCACTAATCATCAACTTTTCTTAGATTTTTAGCTTCTTTTAATGCATGCTTCCTTCTTTGAACTTTTAAGTACTTGAGCATATTGTTATTGCTTTGCTCATTTTCTTGTTTTGAGGTTGCATGTCCATTCTTTCTTGTGCTCTTTTTCATCCTTTTTCTTGCTTGTTTACCATTTCCCTTTTTTTTCTTTTACTTCCTTATCAAACCTTTCTAGTTACCATCTCCTCAATCACCCACACAAATGGTATATATGTAAGGCTTAAGTGGGTAATCATGGCTTGTAATGTGCTTATATCACAATAAATAGGCTTTAAGGCTCAAAGTGGTTGACTAGGGATGATGTTCATGGTAGGAAAATATAAGGTAATGACTATAATAACAAGGATGGCCTTAGATCATGTCACTAATCTCCACAAATTGGGCTCGTTCCTATAGTCCTTGAGCAAATTCTAGCTTATCAAACACAACCAATCCACTCATGAAGAAAAATACCATTTATGCACGGTTGAGGCTCAAACGCTCACAAGCTTGTGCTCGGACCTTAAGAAACTTATTACACCACATCCATCTCAAAATTGAACAAGTTAAGTAAAACATGTCACAAGTCGAAAGTGTAGAGATTCTTAATCATAACTTGTCATCACTTACTACCACAACATATCACCACTCATGTTCAAAAATGACTCACAACATCCCAAAACAAACCACCAAACATACCAAGACAAAAATAAGAAAACACACAAAACATAAAATAAAGACTCAACAAACAATAAACAAAACAAAAACACATAACATGCAAGAATAAAAATCACTATCATTAAACAATGAAGCACACATTCAAATCATCCATAAACAATGTAAGCTCACAATCATCCCAACCTTTGATTGAAAAGAAAATCCTAACTAATGAAAATAAACATCCCAAAAAACATAACACATGAAGTAGCATGCTAATCACATCAATACAAATCAAATCAAATTATGCTAAGCACATAAAAGTGGTAGGGTGTAGAATGAACTCCCTCAATAAGCATTTGATAGTGGAAGTTGTTAGCTCCGAGCTCAATTCGTGCTTCCAATACCCTTCATACATGCTCAACAAAACCATTAGCTCAACAATTTCATTAAAAATATGGACTATCATGCACTTCAACACGACCAATCATACCAAAATCAAACCAATGCTCATGAGAAAAATTCAAAATTAGCCCAAAAACACGAAAAGTATATGGCTTCAAAACAAAGTATGTCACACCATGTCATATCCCCCCAAACTTAAATTGAAACAAGAGTTTCGAGGTAAGTTTGCAAAAAGTGGTGTGACTTACTTTCACACTTCAAATCAAGCACTTATCGTTTTTTCCAATACACATTCTCCTCATGAACACAATCAATCTACATGCCAAAAATGCAAACAAACAAATCCATCAACCTTATTGAAAGCATTAAATAAAGCAATAAAAGGTAATGATGGGTTGCCTCCCATCGAGCGCTAAGTTTAACGTCTTCAAGCCGGACGATAGTCTTTAGCTCATGGTGGTCTTGAATAGTCCTTAGGCACTATCATAGGTTTCTTCTTGAAGTAGTGCCTTGTGCTCTCCCGTTCAACCACTAGAACGGTTCCCTTCTTATTAAATAGCTCAAGTAATTGGTCTCCGAAGGCGTTCTTCACAAGGAATGGCCCTTTCCACTTGTTCCACTTTTTCCATGGGGCTTTATATGAATTTTGAACTTCAACCACATCCCCCGGTAAGAATTCGGGCATTGACAAGTGTTGGTGCCCTCTTGCAACCTTTTTCCTACAATCACCAAATAAATTTTTATCAATGAAATCATGGAAGTTCTTAAGAGAATTTGAAATTTCAATAGAATGAGAAGGTTTTGGCTTGTGGGGAGTAGAATCCATGATCTTAGTTTCCGGAGGTTTCCTTTCTTCCATAATGGCATGAATCTCTTTTTGATTTTGAATCTTGACTTTCTCTACCATCTCTTCAAGAGACTCGACAAATCTATCGAATTCCCCCTTCAACTCTTCTTTCAACTCTTTAGCTTTCACCCACTTAGGCATCCTTTCTCTTCTTTCCTTTATAACCTCATCAACCCCCAAACTAGTCTTGTTCCGATCCTTAATAGAGGAAGAAGGCTTGTTGTTCTCAACGGTGGATACAACTTGACTAACTTGGTGCTCAATGGAATCCAATCTAGCACCGAATGCTACTATTGCACTTGTCACCATGTCACACCAATTTCCGATTCGATCCATCCACATTTCATTAAACTTACTCTCCTTCTCTATGCGATCCATAACCATTTCAAACATCTTTTCTCCAAACATTGCTATGTGGTCACTTTGGGTGGAATAAGAGGTGTTGGAGTCTTGAAAATTTCCCCATAGATGTGGTTGATTTCCTTCTTGATGACTAGAAAAATTTCCTTGAAAAACATCTTCCACACCTTGAGGGTATACTTGATGACTCATTTGATGAAGAACTCCAAAATCTCCATAACCTTGTTGTAGGAATTGCATATCTTGTACTCCATAATCCGGTTGCAAATTAGGTTCACCATTTGGCATTTGAAATCTTTGAAAATTTCCTTGTGTGTTCATAATGGAATGAACACTTCTATTCACCATATCTCGAAGAGTATCCATGTAGCTCATATTTTTGGGGTTGCTCTCCTTCTTCTTCCTTCTCAAGGTATGCACCTATAAAAGAAAGAAAAATTAGAACAAAATTTTCCAAAGCAAATATAAGATGCAAAAATAAAAAAAAAATATCCTTATTAAGACCACTCTAAACAATCCTTCGTCAAACTACTAGCGACCGTTACCTCCCCGGCAACGGCGCCATTTGATTGGTCATAATATAGTGGGCATGACCAATTAAAGAAATTATCGAACCACAGGGAGGAAGGTACTAGAGTTTAAGCGATCTCAAGTTTATCGTGATTTTATAAGGACGACGGAAGAGAGGATAGGAGCAAATGAATGCAATTATGCTAAAGCAAGAAATAAAGATAAAATGAATGCAAAGATAAAAGGGTTCCAAATGATGCAAGGATGAGATTAACAACAATCATGGCATAGATAATTAAGTAATTATGCAATTAATTCTAATCTCTCATGGACAAGGTATAGAAGCGATCACTAATTCCACCTAAACTCTCTCTCGAGATGGATAGGATGTAGGCCCTCAACAAGGCTCCCAAATGCACATAGGATCGAGACAATAGCAAACACCTCCCACTAGGTACTAATTACTCTATGAGTTCCCTAATTAGGTACTAAATCATAAGCAATATTCCCTTTTAAGGTACTATGAATTCACTAATTGTTTGGGTCTCCTCATTTAATCAACCAACCTCTCGATTAAGCTAATCAAATGTTCTATCAAAGGGTTCTAAATCTAGAAGGATATCTCTATCTCATTCTAAATTAATGCACATGAAGTGTATGATGAAATGATTCAATGAACTATCTTAAACACATAATTGATTTCTCAATCTAATCACATGCCCATGACAATTAATCACACAAATCATCATATACATCAAGCAATCAACAATCAATGATAGAAATAACACAAAGCCCATTCAAGATTAAAATCAATTTGCATAAAAACTAAATTATCCAACACCAATCATGGAGCTAATCTCACAAAGGAGATTAGCCTATCATAGTTTTAGAGAAAACAATCATAGACAATTGGATCCACAAATTCCATAACAAATCTATAAAGAATTTCACAAGACTTAGAATTAGATTCCCCCTTTGAAGGTCTTCAATGGAGATCTCCTTCTTCCTCTTGTGATCTTCACTCTCCCTTGCTTCCTTGATCACTTGGATGGTGGATTTGATGGAGGGGATCAAGTGTAGATGGGTGGATGAAGAATGGATGAAGATGATGGTGGAAAATGGAAGAAATGGTGTGTGAGGTGTGTGTGGAAGGGGTGGAAATCGGATTTTTTTATAAAATATGAATGGAGGGGTATTTATACTCCTTGGGAGGCTTCTAGAAGGATTCTGATTTTTTTCTGATCCCTGACACGACACGAGTCGTGTGGCGCAACACGGCCATGAGGTGCCCGTGTTGCGTGAACTGATGCTCCCGCACGGCCATCGCTTACAGGCCCGTGTTGGCTACACGGGTCGTGTGCTGCAACACGAATCGAGCTCCGCAACACGGCCAAGTGGTGGTCGTGTTGGATGAATAGATGTTGCCGCACGACCATTCTGGACAGGCCCGTGTTAGCTACACGAGTCGTGTACTGCGACACGGCTCGTGCCACCGACACGGCCAGTCGTGTTGCTGCTGCCCTGATTCCTTCACTGTTTTGGCTCGTTCTCCCTCGTTTCAACTCCAAATTGAGTTCCGCTTTTTCCTACATCTTCCTTATCCTATTTAGCATCAAATAAAAAGTGAAAATAGTAGGTTTAAGCTCATTCACACACATTTCCATGAAAACACAAAACACAACCAAATAACACATAAAATAAGTATAAAAATATACGAAAACACATATAAAAAGACACTAAAATCTAGGTGAAAATATCACTCATCACCTTATATAACTTTATCTTCCTGCCTTGCATTATATAGTATCTTTATCTTCTTGTTGTCCCACTACAATTACCTGCAATTCCATGAAATTCAATAAAAATTTAACACTTAATAATATGACTAAAATATTACAAAAGCTCACGAGTTATTCCTGCACTTGTAAAACTACTACATTCAGGATACATGAAATCTTAAAATGAACTTTACCTCATCTATTAGTAAAAATCAACAACACCTTTAACTGCCAAATCTGATTGCTCAGGTCATTGACATAGTCCTCTGTTATTTTATTCACAACAGGTTCCTTCAAGAGTTTTTCCCTTGATCCAAATCTTAGGATGCTTATACTTTCATTATTGCTCCTGCTTATAAAAAGAAAAAACGTTAAAGCACAAAGCAGAAAACTTAAAAAATTGCCAAGAATTCAATTATCCTACTAAAAAAATATTTCACAATTGGAGGTAAGTATTGTAAATAGCTTCACCCTAAACTAGAATCATCACCTCAAAACCATTGTCATTTTCTATTTTAAATTCACATTTACTATCTAATATATCACAATATATGCAAGGTGGAAGATTGTTTACTTTATGTCTAGAGAAATGGTGCATATGATGGAGAGTCTAGCATTCCCACCAACTGATTCTTTCAGCAAATGAGTTAGACGAGAACTTCTATATGTAATTTGTTCAGATTCTCCAATTTACTCCCTTCTGCAAGAATATTGACCAAATGCCTAAAAAATTACAAATTATGCATTAATTAGAAAATGTGCGCAACTAAATGGATATTTTAAGATGAATATCTTCATACTTGCATCTAGTATAGGTAACTACACAACATAAATTATTTTGCAAATAAGATTATTCAAAAAGAAAAAAATTATAAGCAACCAAGTTTTTCATTTGTAGCTTCCATAATATTTAGTTTGATTAAAAACTCTAAATATTTATTTATACATCAAACTAAATACTATTATGTGCATCTGCATAGCCACACTATTATAATAATAATAGTAAAGACAAATTCTTATCTTGGTGCTTTTCTATACATTTGGTATAACTCATAAAGGTAACATAGCTCTATAGATGTGATCAGGTTTAAATATCTCAAATTGACGTCACCCGCTGCTCTAAGGATTCAGCCTACCATATAGAACTTCAAGTAATATCATATGGAAGAATTCCATTACTTTGTCAAAAACAACTATCTGGACTAAAGCAATTGGATAGAAAAACTCTAGGCAGATTGAGATGCATCAAGTTGCAACAATAAGCATGAGATAAGCGATATACTTAGCAAAAATAATATAAAGGTGCAAATGCCTAAACAAAACTTAATAGCAGCCATACCCAAGCTGTGATGTTGTCTTCTTTACATATCTTCCTCTTTCACATGCTGCTTACTAGCATTAGCAAGTAAATTTCTCTCAAATCCAGCTAGGTATACCAGATCGATTCTACTAATCTTTGAACTACAAATAATGGAGACAGAGATTGAGTTGCATTTAATAAATCAGTGTACCAAGATTTCTACCGAACAAAAGCCAAAAAGAATTGGAATACACAAGTTAATATATAGAACACCAACTTATTTTACACCATAGGAGTACATTCATACATAATAAACAGTCAATCTGTGTTGACCTAACATGGAACTAGAACCGCTAGCAGATCAGCAACATATTACATACATACGTGCATCAATTATATCATACACTTTATTTACTTAAATTACTAAAAAAAACTACTTTTTTCTTATAACATAACACCAAAAATCATTTTTTAAAACTTCATGCCATCAAATACATGACATGTATATTGCTGACAGAGGTAGTATTAAAAATCAAACAAATATAAAAATAGTTGTAAAAAAAAGTAACAACATTGATTTCACTAATAAAAAAGATTCAGTAAGTTTAACTTCTTGCAAATGAGCATTGAGTGATAAATGTTAATCCATTTACATAACATGTTCCATATCCATGGGTCACATGTCAAGTTCTTTATTAGGGTCCAATTATAAAAGTCGATTTCAGAACATTTAATCGTTCAAGTTACACAAAAAAATCTACAAAAAACTTCCCAAATTGGGAACTAATTTGCTTCTGAATGATCAGATCAGAATTAGAAAACAAAAAAAATATTTATCTTTTCTTTCTTTAAATGGTGATTTCACTAGAACTCAAGTTATGGAAATGATATAACAATGAGAAAATGGTCCCATGAGTGTCAAGAGAGCATACCCTAAAATAACCATCTCCTTCAAGGTATTGCAAATCTGCCAAATTTTCTTCAGTTTATTTAAGGAGATCAAGATTAACATTAATTTTGAATCCATGAAACTCGCTTTATTAGTAAAAATTATAGAAACCTACCATAACACTTAAATTTGAAGAAGTTCCAGGTTCCTTCTCTTCAACTTCATTGATATAATAGGATTTTAAGAATAAAAATATACCATTAAACTTCATTGATATTTTCAAAGAAACAAGCGAAGGATTAAATACTAGCTCAAATAGAAACTCAATCATACTACTCAAAGAAACATATCTAATCATATTTCTTAATTGCCTTGTCCTCAAGTTCCTTCACTTCAACTTCAATTTTTTAAGCTTCTATCTATCCATCTAGGCCAGCAGATTGTAGTGAAGAAGAACAAATAGTTTGGACAGTTTGTGAAGTGCTAACTAAAGTATTGCAAAAGAATTGTGTTCAAATATTTCCAAAGTTTAATGAATAATGGTTCAAGTATGATGCATGTTCATTTCTCAAACAAGCCAAATCAAGTTAACTAAAAACCAAAATATAATAAATAAATGGAGAATCAAACATCTGCAACACATTTATGAATAATAGCTTCTTAATATGATTATACAGCGTACATATAGCAACAATGATAATGCTAAAATGTTAGTAAAATCATTCAAAACCACCCATATCAAGATCATATTTGAATGGTACAAATTACTTTATTATTACCTCAGCTATCAGCAACAACAGGACATTAAAATGCTTTCACATAAAGAATCACGTGTACATACACATAGAAAATTAAAGAGCACAACAACTAACCAACCTCAGCCTACTGCACACTATGCATAAACTTCAGTAACTAACAGCAAAGGTATTAGCATAGCAAATCCAAAAACACATCTCATGACTATTCAAAGGAAAAATCAACGTTTCTTAGTGGAAGCAGCAAATTCAGAGTATTGTCTCCTGTCAAAACTCAGAAGCAACAATCAGAAGAGCAAAACGAATTACAACAAACACATCAAGGAGCAAACTCTAGAAACAAGATCAGAGAAGGGTGGAAGGAATCTGATGCTCTGTAAAAGACTTACCAAAGGGCATGGCGCCACCGTCAGTGCCTATTCTCCACTAGGGTTGCTCCACAGAAGAAGGGAACAACCTCGAGCAACCCTAAAATCGAAGATTGGACTTAAGAACTTATGAAAATCGAGTAGGAAAATTTCTCCAGGGAAGAGGACAATCACACATTCAATCGTTCAGCACTCAAGATTAAAATGCGAGAAAAATCTGGGCTAATGATTTCACCCCCTCGCACAAGCAACAACGAAATAGGTTAGAACTTCCAGGGGAAAGCTCTGAACTTCGAGGGCTTAGGTAGTCGGCTTCAAGGCAGAGTCGATACTAAGAGCGCAAATTGGAACAACGCTAGTTCAAATGGTAAATTCCACTATTCACAGTGGCAGGAAGCTGAAAGAAGGGGTAATCGAGAGCAAGAATGGGTCGGGGAATAGGGCTTTGTTCTAGGGAGGGCTCTGTGCTTAGAAGCACAGCCTGTCACGCCGGAATCCTTCTTCTCGGCCGACCAAATGGGGCGCTGTAGATTTGGGGGTGTAGGTTTCATGAGAGATTTTGGGATTTTTTTTGTGTTTTTTCCTGGGAATGGCAATTTCTGATACACTACTTCCCTTTTTTCAAAACATATATGCAAGTATAGGGAATGCAAGTCTGGAGAGTCAAGTTCCAATCCCGTTAAAAAATTTTAATTTTTAATTTAAAAGGACATCGGAAAAAAGACATCAGTTTTGCAAAATAGATGCCAATCATCTTATTTTTAAAGGAGCCTATGTCTATTATGGAATAAACATCACGTAAAAGATATCAGTTTTCAAAAGCGATGTCTATCAATGAATTTTATTTAGAGGTGCGAATAGACATCGCAAGAAAAGACATCGGTTATTAAAAACCAATGTCTATCATCTCATTTTTTTTAATTCTGAATAGACATCGCTTTAAAGAAATCGGTTGATAAAAAACCAATGTCTATCAGTACATTTTCTTTGAAAACCGATGTCCATCAGCGTTTTCTCACACTGATAGACATCGGTTTAGGAAAAGACATCGGTGTTACATGAAAAGACATCGGTTTTATGGTAAATCGATGTCTATTTGGTGATGTCTATCAGCGCTTTTGCCGTAGTGCCATGAAACATTAAAGATGGAGAATAAAAAAATGGTTTCACGACTAGAGTCATTTGAAGCCAAACTTCCCGAAATCCTACAAACATTCAGGCAAATAAGTCATGTTCCATTTTTATTATTAGTATACTAATCTTTCCATCTATTTATTGTGTAATTATTTTCTTTCTTTACACATTACTCACTCCGTCCCTCGTTAACGTTTATGTTTTCCATTTTGGCCTGTCCAATGTTAACGTTTACTTGTTCGTTTATAGTAAATGAGACCCAAAGACCAAAAAACTTATACCCTAAAAATTTTAACAAATTACACTCAATGCCACTGATTTATTTTACATCAAATACACATTAAATTTCACTAATTTGTACTTTCTTTAATTAAACATTCTTTCTCTTAACAAACTTTAATCACTAATCCATCTAACACTAATCTGTATTCTTTCAGATACTTTTTAGGGAACAACCTCCAAGCTATGTTGATCCACACTACCTGAATAATGTGTGTCATCGAAAAAAGGCTTTATATTGCTTAAAACAGGCTCCACGGGCATGGTTTCAAAGGCTTAGTGACTTTCTACTTTGTATTGGCTTTTTAGGCAGTAAATCAGACCCTTCTCTACTTATTTTTTATGTAGTAAATCAGACCCTACTATACTTATTTACATTTCGGGATCTTCTACACTATATCTTCTATTGTATGTTGATGATTTTGTTCTTTGAGGAAATTCTCAGGATCTCATAAGCTTTTTTATCTCTCGTTTACAATGAGAATTTGCTATTAAGGATATGGGAAAACATGGTTACTTTTTGGGTCATGGAGTCACTTATACTTCACAAGGTATTTTTTTTAATCAGGCTAAGTATGCTAGAGATATTTTAAAGAGAGCTGCTCTTAAGGACGATAGGCCTGTCTCCACTCCTTTAGCTACTAGTTTCCAAGTTGCTTCAACGGGCCCATTATTTGATGATTCTACATTATACAGATATCTTGTTGGCGCTCTATCGTATCTTACTGTAACTCGACCTAATATTTGTTTTGCTGTAAATTTGGTAAGTCAATTTTTTGCAGCAACCAACAATCGAGCATTTTCAAGCTGTGAAGAGGATTCTTGGATATGTTGAGAGTACACCTAATTATGGACTTTCTTTCTCCTCTGATTCAACCCCTTCTTTGTTGGCTTATTCTAATGTTGATTGGATTAGGTGTTTAGAGACTCGGCGGTCTACTTGTGGTTATTACATCTATCTAGGTAGAAATCTCATAATTTGGAGTGCTCGAAAGCAACCTACTGTCTCTCGCTCCATTTGTGAGTCTGAGCATAGAGCTCTAGCTAATGCTACCTTAGAAATGATTTCTATTATTCATCTACTCAAGGAGCTTACGGCATGATTGGTATGATAGAATGAAATTACGATGGAATGAAATAAACTCATGAATGAATTGTATTCTTTGAATCAATTCCACTCATTAGCGTGGATTCACAACTAGAACACAATCATTGAATTTTTCAGAAGATTTTGAATTCAGTCCTTGAATAGATTTAGATCTGGTGTAGGTTTGAAAAATCTGTTATTGTGTTGGAAGATCAAGATTATTATGAGACGGAGCTTTGGCGCAACTATAACAGATAGGCAGAGATGGAGAGAATGAGAGAAGGAGGGAGAGAGACGGAGGTGCAGAGAATGAGAAAAGGAAGCGGAAGCCCGGTGCCACAGTGGAGGACAAAATAAGCAAATTCGCGGAGGAATAAAGAAGCAGACGTCAGAAAGAGAAGGGGTTAGAGAGGGCGATGAGATAGAGAGGGGTAGAGAGAGAAAATGCAGGAGTTAAATGATCCATTGGGCTAAATTTCATATAAGTATCTTGGATCATGGGTTGGATTTGACCCTGTTGGACCTTAACAACACATATACAATAGTTTTTGCCTTCATTGAATGAATAATTACACTTACAATAGGGTATTTATATACATCTAAGAGTATCAAATCAAATCTTCTATTTTAATATACAATTGAAAAAATCCCTATAATTAAGTAATAGAATAATTGAATATTATCTCTTATTTTCATCCCCTCAAGCGAGAAGTGGGGTGAGACTCCACTCAAATTTGTTTATGAAGAACTCAAATGGTGGTCGAGGGAGACTTTGTAAAAATACCAGTACACGGGAGCTCGAAAGGAATAAATTGAGTGACAAGTTTCCAAGACGACACCAATTCACTAATAAAATGATAATCAATATCGATGTGCTTAGCTCGTTTATGTGCAACTGGATTTTGACTAAGAAAAATAGTATTGCTGCTGTCACATAACAAAACAGAAGAGTCCGTAGAGGATACATTAATAACATGATCGGTATGATGGAATAATAATTCTCAATTTGATTCTCATTTATATTTATAATAATGAGAATACTCATTCTGTAAGGAATGTGTATTCCATAAAATTGGGAATCACCATTCCTCACATCCCTATGGCTTTACCTATTCCATGCTTAATGGAATAAAATTTTTATTTTTTATTTTTTATATCGCATAAGATACATTAATAATTATAAATAATTTATTTTTATTACATCTCTTTTTGTATAATTATGAAAATAAAAAAAATTAATATGTTTTCATTAATAATTATATTCAAATATTAAAAAATTTTAATATTTAATTATTCACTAAAAATATCATATATTAAAAAATTTAATTAATATAATTTAATACTCATTATATTAAACTAGACAATATTATAAAAAGGCAAATAAAAATAAGAAGGGGGACAAGGAGAAGGAAGAAGGGAAAACAAAATGAAAACTCCAAACAAACGGCCTTCTAAAAAGAGCCTAAACAAGTGGCTCAATAGAAAATAAGACATGATTATAAGTACAAAATGTGGTGAATCAATAGAGCTCGACTCTAATCATGAGATATAATAATGAGAGGCATGAGGATGAACCGTAACTAAACTCTAGACTATGGCATGGAGAAAACAGAAGAGCTGATCTCAGGTTGAAGGTCCTAGCCATAATCGGGCGAAGGCTTCGTGATCAGCAGTGGGCTTAAGACGACAAGAGTGCCACAGGATAAGTGTTGCCATGCCGGAGTGAGTAGCCTTACTCCTCTTTTGTTCGCTATATGAACTAGTACTGAGCTCATCTTAGGTATACATCAAGGGGCTGGCCAAGGCATGGAGGATGAAGGAGCCAAAAGATTCCAGCGATGTGAGTCTATGATAGAGTAACAGATAATGTAACACCCAAAAAAAAAAAACTTCAAGCCCAAGATCCGAATTCTTTTAAGCCCAACTTCTAAAGCCTGTTAAAGAATCTCTACACAGCGTGAAATAGAGAGGAGAGGAGATCTTATTTTATTTTAAATTTGCAGAATATCTCCAAATCTTGTCTTCACCCCATCACCCCGCAAATTAGGACAAGATGACATCTTTCAAATCTTTTCCATTCTTAGTTTCGCTGCAAACGCGTAAGTACCCCCCACCTCATATTTTTTTCTCCTATTCTTCTCACATCAATATGCAGCGATGCAAATTCTCTCTGAAGGTAAAACCTCTCCTCACTTTTCCTCCAAGAACAGATCGTTCCTTTTTATGATTCCAGCCATACACTCAACTCTTTTCTTCTCAATCAACCAAGACCCTGTTCTTTACTTTTCATCCAAAAAGAAATATTTTCAGCAATCGTTTCAAATCTTAATTACGTCTCTACACTATATGTTGTAGAATTTAGTTTTCTTACCAAGTTTTAGAAATGCGTTTTGATCGTTCTTCCTCTTGTTATTATTGAGTATAGGCAGCGAGGGTAGGGCGAGTTGAAGGAAAAAGGAGATTTCGTTTTGCTAAATCAAGTGTTTAAGGTGGGATTTATTATGTGTTATTTATGTATTTAAAACCCTACATGATGTGATTATACATGAACATGCTATGTTATCCATGAATTATTAAGTACAAGTCAAGGGTATTGAATCGCGATGCTTGCCAACATGGGTATTGAACTGAAAGGTGCTTGCCAACATGGGTATTGAACCGAAAGGAGCTTGCCAACATGATTTGAAATTTCAAGTTACAAGTGTAAGAATTTCAGTTTCACTCGTAGTAGCGTTTGAATGATGAATAGTGCGTAATTTATTTCACTGAGCGGTGGTATTCTCACTCCCAATCAATCTCCCCCTTTCAGGTTAGCGTGGCGGTAGCGTACGAGTGGGGGAGCGTTGGCAAGAGGAGACTTAATAAAATTCTTATAAATTGCAATTTATGTTCTATTTATATTTTGCACATGAGTATTAAGAAATTATGTGAGAATGCATTGTTTTACTTTCGTGTTGACTGCAAAACCATTTTGTACTTTGAAATTTGTTTGAAATAAAAAGTACAGTTCGTGAGTTGGTTGCTTAAAACCTGTTTTCTTAACTTGACGGTTGTGATGTTGGTGGAGTTGTGATTTTAGTTTCCATGTTTATTTTTAAGATTTAATTCTCTATGGACATGTTAGAATGGAAGTGAAGTTGGGTCGGTGAACCCAATTCATGTTGTAGGGTAGATGGTCGGTCAGTGGTGGTGGGTTGTATATTAAAAAAATTTAATTTCATGTTTAGTTTTTGTGGCTGTTTAAGTTGATTAAGTATCCTCTGACAAAATTTCGTTTGTTGGGTTGGATATTATTAATTTCAAGAGTTATAAGTTCTTTTCTTTTAAAATCTAGTGGCTGCAAATCCTTGTACTTCCAATATAAATTTCTAGAAGAGTATAGGTAAGGTCCTGTATATTTCATTTTAATAAATTGGGGAAAACAAGTTTGGTCAGAAAGCTTTTTGCGTAAGTCTTCTTTCGAATTATTTGCTCACTTTTTTTATAATTTTCGAAAGTGGAGTATGGCAAGGAAGGTTGAGTTTGATGCTTTACTACTTTAAGAATTTTGCAAAAACTTAAAGCACCTACCCCTTATTTATCCTCTTTTACTTGAATTATATGTTTAAAGTTTGCTGGAACTTATATGACATGTCCATTATTTATTACTTCTTCATGGCATTTATACTTACTTATTGATTATTATTATTATTATTTTATTTTAAAAAATTTAAATATTTAAAGGTTGTATGAAACTTATAGGACTAATTCCTAATTTAAAGTTCTTTATCTTTGTTTTAGAAGTTGATGGATTATTTAGTTGTTTTGGTCATACCCTATTTAAACTATTTTAAAGTATAATGTGGAAATTCTCCTTATTTAGAAAATCGGGGTGTGACAGTTTGGTATCAGAGCAGGTATGCGATTCTGCAGACTTGTTCAAAAATTATTTTATTTCTATTTTTCCGCATATGCATATGTAAATGATTTATTTGCTATGAAAATATACATGAATAATTTTAAAAATAATTAAGTCTCTTGCTACGCATCCACCGAGTACGACTCCCACGCCAAACAAGGTCTGAAAGATTTAAAATTTGCAACTATGTTTATATGTGAAATTATGTGCAAGTTATGTTTTATTATCCCATGTGTATAAATTAATGAATTACTATGCAAGATAGTTTGTTCTTACGTGATAAGAGGAACCGTGTTATGGTAGATGGACAATATAGCTAGACAACAAGCTTACAGAGATTATCAGCGTGATCCGCGCCATGATTTGGCAACACATATTGCTATAATGCTACAAGAATGGAGAGAAGTTCAAGGTTATGGAGACGGAATTACTAGCTATTGGGCTTGTATGAAGCTGATTAACACTCTACCCCTGGCATGGAGGGAGGTCGCGTATCCCATTTTCACGGCCGGGCTGTGACACAATATGACTCAAGAGGTTCCACGAACAAGCTATCTGTGTTCACTGCACAGTTGTTTGAGAGAGTGGTTCGCTTCCAACCACCACCTCCTGGACACATCGTAGATGCTCAGGAGAATGCTCTCACCAAGGGATTATATGGAATTCCTGATGCAGAAGAACCCGAAGAAGACCCTGAAGAGGATCCTGAGGTGGATGTTGAATAAATCCATGCTAGCAATTATTCTAACTTCTAGTATTATTTATTTTTAACCTTATGATAGGAAATTTGACTTTTGCTTTCAGTATTTGACATCTATGATATTCATTTTGAGACAATTCTTTATTTACGGCACAAATGGAATTTTTATTATGAATTTATTTAGTTGTCCTTCTAAATTACGTGCCTCTTTCATTTAAAATATATTTTTAGACAATGTTTACTATGTTTATTGACCATCATCCTGAGCTAGTATTAATTACTGGTGCATTGATGATTTAAGGATGCCTCCGATAAGAGCGCCTCAGTTTAACAACGTTCAAGTTAACAACAACCAAGCGAATGAGAACCAAGTGAATAACAATCCACAACCAGCAGTGAATGAAGAAGCTTATGCCAGGGTGATGCAGCAGTTCCGGTCCTACCGCCGCCTATCTTCAAGGGACGTGAGGGACCCGAGTATGTGGAAGAGTGGTTGAGGTCACTCGAAAAGACTTTCCGCTCCATGAGATGCAACGATCATTTCCGCGTCTACTGTGTACAATACCAATTCGCAGAAGATGCGGATTATTGGTGGGATTCATACTGGAGAATGAGACCTGATGAGGACCCTGAAGCTATTACATGGGAGGCATTTAAGAGGATAGTGCTGGAGAACTACTATTTGCGGACCCACCGAGCTAAAATAGAGCGCGACTTCTACGATTTCAAGCAAGAAAATCAGACAGTGGTTGAATACGAGTGTCGATTCAATCAAATGAGTCGGGCAGCACAACAGCTAATAGATACTAAAGAGAAACGAGCTCAGAAGTTAGTGGACGGCTTGCACCAAGACATTCAGGATGCTATGGCTTCTCTGCCTGAGATGGAATATGCTGATACATTTCAGAGGGCTCAAAAGATAGAAGCTTGTTTTGAGAGGGGACGTGCTAATCGTAGGTCGATGGAGAACTAGGGCAAAAGAAAGTGGGAGGACTCCAGCTCTGAAAGGAACAATAACAAAAAACAGTCAAGGGCCAACACTAATCCGCCCCCAAATGCTCAGAACACAAAACTGCTTTGCCCGAAATGTAAAAAGAGACACGATGGTGAATGCCTTAGAGGTCAAGGAAGATGCTTCAGATGCCACGAGTTCGGGCATAGAATTCAAGATTACACCAAACCACGTAACTATTGCCGAATCAAAGGGGACCGCCTACAAGAGGGAATCAAAGACAAGCTACCGGAGGTCAAGAAATAGTCTTCGCCATGAACCAGAATGAAGAGGATAAGGAACAAGGAGTCACTACAAGTACTTTATCAGTGGGTTAACTCCCGAGCTTTCACATTGTTTGATACTGGTGCATCACATTCTTTCATATCTGCTACGTATTGTCGTAAGATTCATTGCGAACTAATCAAGAGTGACAAGCCTCTTGAGATTAGTCTGCCTTCGGGAGAGAAGATTCTCACGTATTTATTAGTGGATAGCCTCGACGTATACATTGAAGGAATCAACTTTAGCGCTAAACCCTACGTTATGGACATGCATGGGTTCGATTTGATACTAGGAATGGATTGGCTTACACACCATCGAGCCATCTTCAGGTGCAAGGAGCGAGAAGTGATCTCAACGGTGCCAGAATCCAAGGAAGAAATCGTCGACAAGATTAAAAATGGTGTGATACCCCGAGTTTTATCTGCTGCGAAAGTAGCAAAGATGCTTAAGAAGAAGTCGTGTCAAGGATACTTAGTGAACATTATGGACTCTAAGATCTCGGAAGTGTCACCCAGCGATATACCAGTAGTGCGAGACTTTCTAGATGTCTTTCCGGAGGAATTGCCAGGGATACCACCGAACCGCCAAGTAGAATTTTTGATAGACCTACTTCCTGGATCAGCACCAGTTTCCAAGGACCCTTACAGAATGGCACCCATGGAGCTACAAGAGCTGAAGATTCAACAGCAAGAGCTTCTGAACTTGGGATTTATTCACCCAAGCGTATCACCATGGGGAGCACCAGTTCTATTTGTCAAGAGAATGACGGTTCGATGAGAATGTGTATTGATTACCGTGAGCTCAATAGACTGACAGTGAAGAACAAATATCCCTCGTCGAGAATCGAAGACCTATTTGATCAACTTGAAGGAGCTAGTACCTTTTCCAAGATTGAATTGAGATCTGGATACCACCAGTTGAGGGTGAAGGAGACAGATATTTATAAGACGGCATTTAGGACTCGGTATGGACATTACGAGTTCCTTGTAATGCCATTTGGCTTGAGTAATGCACCTACTGTGTTTATGGACCTGATGAATCGAGTTTTCCTCTAGTATCTCGATCAGTTTATCATAGTATTCATTGATGACATTCTTGTCTACTCGAAGGACGAAGCACAACATGAGGTACACTTGATATTAGTATTTGAAACACTTCGCAAGGAGAAGCTGTACGCGAAGTTTAAGAAATGTGAATTTTGGTTGAACCAAGTCGCCTTTCTTGGACACGTGGTGACATCGCAAGGAATCAAGATGGATCCATCGAAGATTGAAGCTGTGAATCAATGGAGGACGCCATCAAATGTATAAGAAATTTGGAGTTTCTTAGGACTAGCGGGCTATTACCGGAGGTTTATTGAAGGATTTTCAAAAATAGCCGGTCCTTTGACGCGCTTGACTCGAAAAGGCGAAAAGTTTGTTTGATCTAAGAAGTGTGAAGAGAGTTTCCAAAAATTGAAACATGACTTGACCACAGCGCCAGTATTGACGATACTTAATCCAAACAAAGAATTCACTGTCTACAGTGATGCATCAAAACAAGGACTTGGATTTGTTTTGATGCAACATGGGAAGGTTATTGTATACGCTTCTAGACAGTTGAGGCCGCATGAGGTGAACTACCCTACACATGATTTGGAGTTGGCAGCAGTTGTGCATGCCTTGAAGGTTTGGCGACACTACCTATATGGAGGAAGATGTGTGATCTTCACGGACCATAAGAGACTGAAATATCTTTTCACTCAAAAGGAGCTCAACATGTGATAGCGAAGATGGTTAGAGTTGGTGAAGGACTATGATTGCTCAATTGAGTACCATCCAGGCAAGGCTAACGTGGTAGCTGATGCATTGAGCCGGAAAACAAAAATGGAGCTTAGTAGACTATACACCGAGCGTGAGGGGTTGATCAAGGAATTCGCCAAGATGCAAATCGAGTTGGTGACATCACCCCCCGGCACAAGAGCGACTTTTGCATCATTGGAGATACTGCCGAGTTTTAAAATGGAGATAAAGGGAGCTCAAGAGCAAGATCACTTTTTGCAAGGAATGAGGAAGAAGGCACAAGGAGGCGAATACAATGGCTTCAAAGTGGATGACGAGGGAGTGTTGACTCTAAACAAAAGAATATGTGTTCCAATGGTTGAAGAATTAAGAGAGAAGATTTTAGGAGAAGCACATGGAGCTCCATACACCGCTCATCCGGGAGGAACAAAGATGTATCAAGATTTGAAAGAAAGATTTTGGTGGAGAAGTATGAAGCGAGATATTGGATATTTTGTTGAAAGATGTTTAACTTGCTAACAAGTTAAGATTGAACACCAGCGACCAGCCGGAAAGCTTAAACCACTCGAGATTCCCGAGTGGAAATGGGAACAAATTGCTATGGACTTCGTTGTGGGACTACCAAGATCATCAAAGGGAAACCACGCCATTTGGGTCATTGTTGATCGATTGACTAAGTCGGCGCGTTTCTTACCAGTGAAGATGACATTCAAGATGGAGCAATTCGCTCAGTTATATGTTCAAGAAATAGTAAAACTTCATGGTGTCCCAATTTCAATAGTGTCCGATAGAGATGCGCGCTTTACTTCAAGATTTTGGGAAAGTTTGCATAAGGCCATGGGAACAAGATTAAATTTCAGCACAGCCTATCATCCGCAATCCGATGGGCAATCCAAAAGAATAATCCAAATTTTGGAAGATATGTTAAGAGCATGCACATTCGACTTTGATGATGCATGGGAAAGTTTCTACCTCTAGTCGAGTTTGCCTACAACAATAGTTATCAAGCGACCATCAAGATGGCCCCTTATGAAGCGCTTTATGGAAGGAAGTGTAGATCACCATTATATTGGGACGATGTTGGTGAGAAGGCTATCCTAGGCCCCAAAATGATAGAAGAAGCAGTGGACAAGATTAGAGTCATTCGAGAAAGAATTAAGTCTGCTCAAGATAGACAAAAGTCTTATGCTGATCAAAGAAGGAGAGATCTACAGTTTGAAATCGGAGAACATGTCTTCTTAAAGGTTGCACCCATGAAGGGTGTTATACGATTCGGGAGAAAGGGAAAGCTTAAGCCTTGTTTTGTCGGGCCATTTGAAATTCTTGAAAGAATCAGAGTTCTAGCTTATTGCTTGGCTTTGCTGCCCGAATTGTCTACGGTTCATAATGTCTTTCACATGTCAATGCTAAGGAAGTATATTCATGATCCAAGTCATGTGGTGAACTTCTCAACGCTCAAGATTAGCAAGGACTAACATACGAAGAAGAACATGAGACAGTCTTAGAAAGAAAGATCGTAAGAGCTCGAAATCATGACGTGCCATTCATTAAAGTGCAATGGAGCCGACACACTCAAGATGAGGCTACATGGGAATGAGAGGATGAAATACAAGCAAGATACCCCTCTTTCTTCACGGGTAAGATTTATGTCTTTATGATTAGAATTTCGAGGACGAAATTTTTATTAGAATGGAGGGATGTAACACCCCAAAAAAAAACTTCAAGCCCAAGATCCGAATTCTTTTAAGCCCAACTTCTAAAGCCCATTAAAGAATCTCTACACAGCGTGAAATAGAGAGTAGAGGAGATCTTATTTTATTTTAAATTTGCAGAATATCTCCAAATCTTGTCTTCACCCCATCACCCCGCAAATTAGGACAAGAAGACATCTTTCAAATCTTTTCCATTCTTAGTTTCGCTGCAAACGCGTAAGTACCCCCCACCTCATATTTTTTTTCTCCTATTCTTCTCACATCAATATGCAGCGACGCAAATTCTCTCTGAAGGTAAAACCTCTCCTCACTTTTCCTCCAAGAATAGATCATTCCTTTTTACGATTCCAGCCATACACTAAACTCTTTTCTTCTCAATCAACTAAGACCCTGTTCTTTACTTTTCATCCAAAAAGAAATATTTTCAGCAATCATTTCAAATCTTAATTACGTCTCTACACTATATGTTGCAGAATTTAGTTTTCTTACCAAGTTTTAGAAATGCATTTTGATCGTTCTTCCTCTTATTATTATTGAGTATAGGCAGCGAGGGTAGGGCGAGTTGAAGGAAAAAGGAGATTTCGTTTTGCTAAATCAAGTGTTTAAGGTGGGATTTATTATGTGTTATTTATATATTTAAAACCCTACATGATGCGATTATACATGAACATGCTATGTTATCCATGAATTATTAAGTACAAGTCAAGGGTATTGAATCGCGATGCTTGCCAACATGGGTATTGAACCGAAAAGTACTTGCCAATATGGGTATTGAACCGAAATGTGCTTACCAACATGATTTGAAATTTCAAGTTACAAGTGTAAGAATTTCAGTTTCACTCGTAGTAGCGTTTGAATGATAAATAGTGCGTAATTTATTTCACTGAGCGGTGGTTTGCTCACTCCCAATCAATCTCCCCCTTTCAGGTGAGCGTGTCGGTAGCGTACGAGCGGGGGCGCGTTGGCAAGAGGAGACTTAATAAAATTCTTATAAATTGCAATATATGTTGTATTTATATTTTGCACATGAGTATTAAGAAATTATGTGAGAATGCATTGTTTTACTTTCGTGTTGACTGCAAAACCATTCTGTACTTTGAAATTTGTTTGAAATAAAAAGTACAGTTCGTGAGTTGGTTGCTTAAAACCTGTTTTCTTAACTTGACAGCTGTGATGTTGGTGGAGTTGTGATTTTAGTTTCCATGTTTATTTTTAAGATTTAATTCTTTATGGACATGTTAGAATGGAAGTGAAGTTGGGTCAGTGAACCCAATTCATGTTGTAGGGTAGATGGCCGGTCAGTGGTGGTGGGTTGTATATTAAAAAATTTTAATTTCATGTTTAGTTTTTGTGGCTGTTTAAGTTGATTAAGTATCCTCTGACAAAATTTCGTTTGTTGGGTTGGATATTATTAATTTCAAGAGTTATAAGTTCTTTTCTTTTAAAATCTAGTGGCTGCAAATCCTTGTACTTCCAACATAAATTTCTAGAAGAGTATATGTAAGGTCTTGTATATTTCATTTTAATAAATTGGGGAAAACAAGTTTGGTCAGAAAGCATTTTGCGTAAGTCTTCTTTCGAATTATTTGCTCATTTTTTTATAATTTTCGAAAGTGGAGTATGGCAAGGGAGGTTGAGTTTGATGCTTTACTACTTTAAGAATTTTGCAAAAACTTAAAGGAGCTACCCCTTATTTATCCTCTTTTACTTGAATTATATGTTTAAAGTTTGCTGAAACTTATAGGACATGTCTATTATTTATTTACTTCTTCATGGCATTTATACTTACTTATTGATTATTATTATTATTTTATTTTTAAAAATTCAAATATTTAAAGGTTGTATGAAACTTATAGGACTAATTCCTAATTTAAAGTCCTTTATCTTTGTTTTAGAAGTTGATGGATTATTTAGCTGTTTTGGTCATACCAGTGGCGGATCCAGGAATTTTTTTACGGGGGGTACGATATGTAATTATAAAATATTACTCCCTTCGTCCACATAAGTAACACGTGTTTTTGTATGCAAAGATTAAGAAATTTTAATTTTTATGTTTAAAGTTACTTAGATGTGTGTAAAAAATGAGTATATTTTAGACAATTTAATGAAAATGTACAGAATTATTGAGATATGTGTAAAAAATGGATATTATTGAGATGCATTTCATACATTTTTAGAAATGTACATTTGAGTTGAGGCAATCCAAAAGAAAAGTGTGAAATAATTAGAGAGATGGAGGGAGTATTTGATATTCAAAATCGTATAATAAATAAATAACACTCTAAAATTATAAATATTGGTGACACCGTCTAATTTTTATTTGTAAAAAGTAATGTAAGACATTATTATCATGAATTTATAGTGTAAATTTATTAAAATAGTAATGAATTGTGTATAAATTTGTATTAATTAAATAATTTGGGGGTACAAATTAATAAATATACAAATATTTAGAGGTGGGGGTAGGGGGGTTGGGGGGGGTTTTGGGGGGTTCAGCCGTATCCCCTTGTACCCCATGTATTCGCCACTGGGTCATACCCTATTTAAACTATTTTAAAGTATAATGTGGAAATTCTTCTTATTTAGAAAATCGGGGTGTGACAGATAGACCCAATGACTAAGACCAAAACTACTATATCAAAAGACTCATGAGCTAAAGACAAGTGATTAAAAAGAGACTAGCTGAGAAAACACGTGATCAAAAGGCTTTAGTCTCTATAGGGTATGCATGGAAAAAGGATATGACAATAAGGTCCTAATGCATATGAAAAGAAGACATAAAGGAGGCAGAGAAACTGCTCCAAGAGGAAAAAACAGCAACAAGGGCATGTTGAATAAACGAGGTTGTTGCTCGTCATGGTAGGATAACCGAGGCAAGAAGTACAACGAGAAGAAAATGGGCGCAAGACTCCTGTCTGGATGAAAAAGAATAGGTAGAAGAGACCCATAAAATTGGAACGAGGGGGCAAAAGATCAAAGAGTGGGGGCCACATCTCAATGTCCAACAGCAAAGAAAGGGTATTGAGTAAAAGACAAATCAAGCAATTAATGAAGACACCCCTAAAAAAGTAAGCTAGGGAAAAGGACCAAAAAGCAAGAGAAAAGGCTAACTAAGAATGGCAGCATGCATATACAGGGGCAGGCCTGGAAACGGCATCAAACGTGAAGCAGGACTGAAAATTGGAGCTCTTTGCCGGAAGTGAAGCAGGCTGGATGACCACGACCAGCTACAGTTTTAGTAGCAGACCTCCGGCTACCTTGCAGGGAAAGATGAACAAAGCTTGGAGCGCCGTTTACAGGCAATTCGCAGAACCGCGACAAAGACAAAACCCATTTCGAATACTTCCCTAGCGAGGAAGAGATTGCTCGATGGGTGGTCGGGATATCAGATATTGTCGGATGTAAAACAGATGTGGTAGACTACTCCAGCGTACAAGACATGGTTGGTGCAGACTAGAAAAATGAAATCCGACGTAAGCTTTGGGGTGTTGTGTCAGATTCAACTGAAGCTGAGAACTTGCAGTCCAAGGAAAAAGCTATTGAATGCTGAGGCAACATCAGCTCTTCTAATGATTTTGGACAGCGATAGCCGAGAGAGCAAAGAAGACCCACTCATGGGTTGTATGTTGTGAGAAACCACACGCAGAAAAGGCCACGCCGAAAAATGAACGTGAACTAGAAGCAGCTAAATCTCGATTGCTATTCCACGACGATGAAACAGCTCAAATCCGACGCTTAAAATTTCAGAACATGAATCCAACCCTCTTTTGATTAGGAAAAGAAAAAAAATAAGCAAAGGGAAACGTTGAGCGAGGGGGCAGGTCTAGCGACCCGGTCACCTGCCCTCTCGCCGGAAAATACAAACTAAGGGTGAGAGAGTAGAGAGAAGGAGGAAAGAAAATTTTAGAGAGAGGAAAACAAATCCGAACACAGTAAATAAATTAATTTAATACTCATTAAAACAAAATTAATATAAAAAATAAAAAAATAGTAAAAGAAGAAATTTAAAATAAAAAAGAAATAATTACTGATAGGTACACACTTTGTACCCCTAATTACTACTAGATACATTGATTTAAAATAATTATTATTTAATACAAAATATTAAAGTAAAATATCAAATATATCCCTAAACCCATATACCTTTAAAACACTAACCCCAACCTCCACCCACCACCGGACCACCGCTGCCGCTGCCGGACCGCCGCCGCCGCTGCCGGAGCTCCGGCAGCCGGTCGCCGGAAAAACTGTTCATCCAAAAAAAAAAGAAAAAAAAAAAACTGGTCGCCGGAAAAAACTGCCGCCGCCGGACCACCACATTTTTTTGCTGCACACTTTTTTTTTCCTGCACACACTTTTTTTGCTGCACACACTTTGCTGCACATGAACTTTTGCTGCACACAATATTTCTGTACAGCACATTAATAGGGGTAATATTGGAATATCACTATATATTTTTGTACCTAGTAGTAATACTTTTGTATGTTTGTATCTCATAGTAATTTAGGGTTTTTTTGTGTACCTAGTAGTAATCCTCCCAAAAAAAAATTATGTAATTTATTAAAATTTTATTTTAAATAAAATTATTAAATTGTACAAAATATTATAAATTAATACTTCCTCCGTCCGTTTCTAAGGTATTCATTTTACTATTTTTAGCGTCTGTTTCAAAGTATTATTTTCTCCTATTTAGTAAAAAAGTACACAATATGACTACACAACTTCCCTTTAATACAACTACTCACTTTACGTATAATAATATTACTTCTTAATCCATATGCAAAAAGCAAACGGATACCTTAGAAACGGACGGAGAGAGTATTATTTTTAAATTGAATACACATATGTAATATTAAATACAAAATTTTATTTTACTTATATAAATATTTTTTAAAATTACATACATTTTTTATTTAAATTTTAAATGTTATAAATTTTTATTTTATTTTTAATTTCATAATTTTTTATTAGAATAAATCTTAAAATATATTAATCTTATTGAGATTTAAATTAATTAAAATTTTAAATAAAATAAGAAAATAGTAAAGTTTGAATTAAATTAATGAATGTATTTTCTATTGCTAAAGTTATTTCTAGTCAATACTAATAATGAGAATAATTATTTTTTTGTGAGCAAAGTTGCTTGTTCTTATTGTTAGGAGATTCTATAAAAATTTATTTCAGAATTGTCAAGAATCGAGGTGCTTGTTCTTGTCGGTAGAGATAGTTGAAGGGGCTGATAATCTAATACAAAGTTTGATGATGATATTTGAGGGTAAAATATTAAAACAATAATAGAAAGTACAGCGTTGTCTCGGGACAGAGAATATATATATATATATATATATATATATATATATATATATATATATATATATATATATATATATATATATATATATTATGGTCTTATTTATCTTTAACATTTTCCTTCACTAATTACTTGCAGGTTTCAAAGATACAAACTGATCGAGCAAATTGGTGCACATTTATGAATTCTCTCGGATATGGCCGAATGCAATATAACTTTTTCCTTCCCCTTTATTATGCACCATCTAATTTTAGATATTATTTTTTTAATTGGTATTTGATGTGCTTCCAAATTTGTTGTGCCATGTGTTTAAAATATTATCGTTGAAAAACAAATCATATAATTCATTATTATTATTATTATTATTATTATTTTTTTTTTATACTAAAGGTAATAGCAATGTGATACTTTTATTTATTTTATTAGAAGTATGATTAAAGATTTTCGTAAGAATAATATTATTCGAATTAATTATTATTTAGATTACTTTCGAAAAATGTTATTGTTGTGAGATTTCCTAGATAATTACATTATCCTCTTAATTAGTGATTATATGTCATGTTAAACTTTGTCACAATATTATGTATTATAAATATTTTTATTGAATTTTATTTGATATATAATTATAATTAAATTTATAATGATGAGATAATTAGGCTTCAGTGATAAATCTATAAGTATTTTTTTTTGACAATTTTATATTTTTTTTTTAACAATAATAGATAATATTTAATTATTCTATTGCTTAATTATAGGGATTTAGTTAATTGTATGTTAAAATATAAGATTTGATTTGATACTCTTAGATGTATATAAATACCCTATTTTAATTGTAATTATTCATTCAATGAAATCATTATTTCAGCATAACATACGATACCTAAACTCTATTCTAAACCTTTAATTCTCTTCTCCTCCCAATCCTATACTCAGCAGTCATCTCTACTCTTTTCTCGTCCTAATCCAAGATTATGGATGCTATTGTTATGAATCTTGCAGAGGGTTTCTCAGTTAGTAGTCAGAATGATTTAATATCTCTTTTAACTTGGTATTTGAATACTGGGGTGTCTGCTCACATGCCGTCAAATGTGGCTTCATTGGATTCTTCAATCCCATATACATGTTAAAATTATGTTATTGTTGGTATTGGTGCAAGATTATCAATTACGCATATTAGTTCATGTAAGATTAATGATTCTATTATCTTACATAATGTTTTGGTTGTGCCGGATATTACTAAAAATTTGTTATTTGTGAGTAAGTTATCTACTGATTCTGCGGTGAATGTTTCATTTAGTGATGTTTCTTTTAAATTAGGAACCGAATATCCAATGATGTTTTGGCTTGGGGAAGGCATGCATAAACATGGTTTATATGTACTTAAAGGAGTAATTATGGGCCTTACGGCATCTATATACTCATCTCGATTAACAGCCTCTTTTGAACTATGACCTTCTAGATTGGGTAATTATACTTTTGACACTATTTCTTTATTACAAAAACTTAGATATGTTTCTGTTACATCTGTGTTGCTTAAGCCTTTGCTTTGCTCGTCTTATGAACAAACCAAGAGTAAACGTTTATAATTTTCATTAAATGATAAACGTTCATAACATGTTTTGGATATTGTACATTATGATCTATGGGGGCCTGCTCCGATTTCATCTGCTTTTGGATTTTTAATACTATGTGATATTTATAGATGACTTTTCTTGTTTTACTTTATTTTATCCGTTGAAGCAGAAATCTGATTTCTATGATGCACTTATATGAGTGTATAAATTTTCGTGTTTCGAGTCTGAATTAGTGTAAGAATGGTGTGTTAGATGGTTTTAATTCGATATGAATCGATATATATTGTGGAAAGTCACGAATCAGGTGTCTTCAAGTCTATTAGAGTTGATTTTCGAAGGAAAACGAGTTGAAAGTGATCGGATCCAGAAAAAGGAGATTTAGAGGTGGATTTGACCAAGCAGGCACTGGATTCAACCAAGAAGGAGATGGTTCGACCAGCACCTGTGGTCGAACCGATGGAGAAGAAGTGTTGGAAGTGCTGTTTGACCACGATATTTTTATTCAACCAAGCTATTTGGTTGAACCGTGGTCGAACCAGAAGCCTGAAGAGACGCACCTGCAGTTCGACCAGAGAGTATGTGATTCAACCACGATTCTGGTTGAATCCGGGACCCGCAACCAACTTATAGGTCGATTCGACCTGGAGTTTGACCAATGGAGGATAGTTCGACCTGGCCTGTTGGTCGAACTGACGTACAAAAACTTACCATATTCGTATTTTTATACCTTTAATGCGTATGTTCGCTCAAGAAGCCCATCCAAGGCCCGTAAGGAGAGTTTACAAGTATAAAAGAAAAGCTTTCGCATGAGAAGGATATCATTTATCATTCATCATTTATCATTCATCATCCATCCACCACCGAAATCCTACCATCATCTCAAAGAGTTATGAAGAGAGGTTCGTCTGGCGAGTCAAGTAAGATCATACCAATTAACCATGATTGTTCCTAGATCAATCATAGGCTAGAGCCACTCCAGTAGTTCTAGGGTTATGAAAGTTTTATGAGTTAATTGAATTTCTATGTGTAAACTCCGTACAACACTACTTGTGGTTTATTTTATATAAGATTATGCCTTTTAAATTCGTACTCATAGTCGTTTTGTGCATCCTTAACTGTTATGTAGAGTCTGAACATATATCTTGGTTATTGATTGATTGCGTTCACTACTGAGCAGGATTACATGTTATAATTCTAAGTGAAGGGATTCTAAAGTCTTATTAGAACTATCTTATATGAATAATTGTTAGTTGAATACTATTCGGGTTAATAAGTAGGATAAAGAGTATAACTTCATAATACCTATAAAGGAAGATCATATCGGGTTAGAGTACTAAGTGCATGGAAAATAATTGATACTGATAGTACCTAGAAAGGGGGGTGAATTATATCTCTTGCTCTGAGGATATTCACACGTGTCATACGCATGTTTACTTGTGTCTATAGAGTGAACTTGCATGGTTTAGTGATGGGTCCATAGACCACAAGGCAGAGTCGAACAACAACACATGGAAAGAAAATTAATAAGTAAAACTGGATGACCCGAAGAACTACCTAATTTCTTACTTGATCACAACTGTATTTTCTCTGTTGCTTGCTTATTTAATTTACTATTTAAGTTATTTGTTATTTAGTTTCACAACTATTACAAACCAATTTGCCAAATATAGTCTTAGTTAATTAGAATATAATTAAATTGATAATAATTCATCCATTGGGTTCGATAATCACTTGGTCGCCTATGAAACTACAATGGATATCCTTCATACTTGGGGATAATTTTGTGTGTTGAGAAAACGCTCATCAAGTTCTTGGCGCCGTTGCTGGGGACGACATTAATTATTAGTATTATTTTTAGTTTAATTGAGATTATATAATTCTTGTCTTTAATTTCTAACACTTATTTTTCTTAGGTGTATGCTCACAAGATCAAAGACAGGTGAATTAGCGCCTTATAATCCGGAGATTGGAGTATCATCGAGGAAGAAAAAGAAGAAGAAGAACAAGAACAAGAACCTAGACCCAACTGAGGCTCTTAATTTAGGAGTTGAAGTTGACGTGCTGAATTTGAAACCGATTGAAGCTGCAACCGAAGTTAATTTGGAAGTAGAGGCAGTGGAGATGGCAGAGAATCCTAATACATTTGCTATCCATGAGGTCTTTAAGAACAATGGAAGAGGCAATGCTGGGATGATAGGTGCAAGATGGGCCGGAGAAAATTTTGATCTACACTCTGCTCTTATTATTATGATAGAAAGGAGTCCCTTCTCTGGGGGAACCTTTGAAGTTCCTCAGCAACATCTGAATAACTTCATTGAGTATGCAAGTACATAAAAAGATTCAGGAGTTCATGAGGATGCTAGAAAGATCATCTTGTTTAAGTTCTCGCTGAATAAAAAAGCGAGAGATTGGTACGTGATGGGCGTTTTCTCAACACATAATTTTAATACCCAAGTATGAAGGATATCAATTGTAGTTTCGAAGGCGACCAAGTTAAATATGGAATCCACGGGACGGATAAATATTACTTTAGTTATTTTCTAGCAATTATGACTATGTTGAGAATTATAATTGTTGGCTTGTAAACTAAGTAACAACTAAAATAGCAAATAAATAACAAGAACAAGAAAATAGTAGTTGTGATCAAATAAGATGATAGGTAGTTCATCAGGCCATCCAGTTTCCTTCTTTAATTTATACTTTCGTGTGTTGATGTTCGAATCTGCCTTGTGGAATATGAACACATCGCTAGACCATGCAAATCTATTCTATAGACACAAATAGATAAGCTTTTGACACGTGTGAGTATCCTCAGAGCAAGACGTATACTTTACCTCCCTTTCTAGGTACTATCATAATCAATTATTTCCCGTGCACTTAGTACTCTAACCCGATTTGATCTCCCTTTTTAGGTACTATAAAGTTATACTCTTAATCCTACTTGTTAACCAGAATTCAATTCAATTAACAAACATTCATATAAGACGGTTCTAATAAAACCTCAGAATCCCTTCACTTAGAATTATAACAATAAACCCTGCTCATTAGTGAACGCACTCAATCAATAACCATGTTATGCATTCAGACTCTACACAACGATCATTGATGCACAAAACAACTATGAGTAAGGATTAAAAATGCACAATCTTATATAAACTAAACCACAAGTAGTGTTGTACGGAGTATACACACGAAATACAAATCAACTCATGAAACCTTCATACCCTAGAACTGCCGAAGTGGCTCTAGCCCATGATTGATCTAGGAACAATCATGGTTAGATGGAAACTCTCTTGTATTGTGTTGTTGGTGATTAGTGATTTTTGGAACTTTGTGTACGTGGTGATTGACGTCTTTCTTGACTGCATGAGCCTCCTTTTATACTTGTTAATCACGTCTCTAGGGCTTGGAATGGGCTTTTCAAGTGATCCCATGCATTTTGGCCTCGAAAATTCAGATAAGATAAGTTCCTGCATGATGGTTCGACCTCAGCACACAGGTCGAACCACGGGCCACAGGTCGAACTCACCTACTGGAAGTATTCTGCACTTGGTTCGACCTCTTGTACAGGTCGAACCACTCCCTCTTTGGTCGAACCATATGTCAAACCTCACCACTGGATAATTTCTGCTCCTGGTTCGGCCAACCGTCAGGTCGAACCCCCAACGTCATGGTCGAACCCATCTTCTCGCGAACTGGTTTGACCATGATTCGACCTGATAGACAGGTCGAACCCCTTGAGTCGTGGTTGAACCTTTCTTCTGCACACTTCGCAATGCTGGTTCGACCTGTAGGAGAGGTCGAACCCTCCTCCAACAGGTCGAACCCACCTCTCTCCTTGGTGGTTCGCGTGGTCTCGACTTCGTCTCTTCGATTTTTAGCACTTCCACTCCGATTTTGCTATGAAAACCACTTAAATAGCTCCACTAACACCTGATTCATGCTAATTCACAATATATATATGTTTTCCACCTATTTTCACCTCAAAACTCTCCAAAACTAGCACAAAACATGATGCCAAACTTGTGAATTTACACACTCATCAAACCCCCAAACTTACATGTTGCTCGTCCCGAGGCAACCAAATCAAACCACAGGAGTCGTGTATAATTCACCAAGATTCAAGTACAACACATATCACACATGCAACTTCATTAAATCAAACAAGTATTAATTGCTTCATATATATCACTCATGCAAAACTAATCCAATCACACACCATTCGGAGTACTAAGTAATCTAGCTCACAAGATAAGTATTTCTCTTTCACTCAAGTGCGTGAGGCGTTATATAGGTTAATATAAACACTCATATCAATCCATATTCACGCGTAACCATAAGCTTGGCAAATGTCTCAAAAATCAACTTATAATCAACTCTTCACTAGGATCACAAAGGACTTGTTTTTGGGTTATAATGTTGGCTCTTTGGAAAAAGGTAGGAAAATTTAGGTAAAGTGACTTAAGACACTAGTAGAGAGTTATCTTGGAGGTTCTCGATTCCTTCTTCTTGCTGCAATATCTCCTCCAACTTCTCCTCTTCTTTTCATGAATTTTCCTTCTTTTTCATGCATCAACATCATCTCTTTAGACCATTCGGGTACCAGTTTCAGGCACTACCCTTCTTCTTATGTATAGGCCATCAGCTGCTAAGCTTCATGCACCATGTATAAAAACAATCGGGGTACCAGTTTCAGGCACTACCCCTAAACAAGATTTAACCATATTCTTTTCATCCAACCATATTCTATCTTCCTTTTTCTTCTTGCAACACTTACTCACCTCAACTCTCTCTACCAATGAATATGTTAATCAAGGCTCAAGTAAAGGTTTATAAGGTTATTTACTTCGGCTACCAAAGAAAAGGTTTTTAAACGGCTCAACGGGGCATCCAAAGGTTAATAAGATCATTAGGAAGGATAAAATTTGGCTAAGTAACTTAATCACAAAATAATGGCCTAAGATCATGTCCTAGCAATTTATCAATCATAAGTCTCACACAAGACTCCAAGTCAAGTTCTAGAATACGTTCATATGAATGATCCTCTCAAGAATAAAGCAAACATGATCAAGCATGATCATCAAGGCTCAAATCCTCACATAGGTAAATAGAATCCTAAGTACTCCTCATAGCACATAATTAAGATCAATTCCACAAGAACTCTACATACTTATCAAATTATACATGCTTTCATCAATAGAAATTAACACATGAACATATAAATGCACAAAATCAATAGCCCACTCATGCATCATAGAAGAACGGAATTAAGAACACACTTTCCTGGCTTGGTTCGACATTGATTCGATCTGTGGAAGGTCGAATCAACTTCATCGTGGTCGAATCAACATTCTGAACACCTTCTTCTTCGGTTCGGCTTGGGTTCGACCTACTGGAACAGGTCGAACCATATCAGCTTACGTCGAACCACACTTCTGTAAGTTTCATATCATCGGTTCGACCTCGGTTCGATCTATTAAACAGGTCGAACCAAGAAAGTCATGGTCGAACCGCACTTCTGGAATTCTGCTATCACTGGTTCGACCTTGGTTCGACCTGTTGATCTGGTCGAACCATCTTGCATGAGGTCGAACCACCTCTCAGGACAACTTTGCATTATGGTTTGACTTCTTCAGCTAGGTTCGACCTCCTGGCACTGGTCGAACCTACCCTGGCTTTGGTTGAACCATCCTTCTAAGCTTCAAAACTAAGTGTTCTTCAATCCCTACACACTTCAAACTTTAATACGAATCATTAGGTACCAACTAGAGCACAACTTCATCAAAAATTATTCCACAAAATATTATTCATGAGTAACTCCGTAAAAGAAAGCACAACCAAAACCCACTAAACATTAGGCAAGTTGTAAAAAATCATCACATCAAAATCGATTAAAATTTTAAATATGGCGCAAAAACCAACTCCCCTAACAAACATCACAAAGAAAAGATTATACTATCGGTGCTTATTGAGGTAAGTACATCACACCCCCCAAACTTAGTAGAAACTACAATCGAAACTAAGTTTGAAAAGAGATGTAATTGCCGATAAGTAAGCACTTCAAATATAAAAATTTCTTACACACACGAATGAAATAAAACAATAAAACGGGAGGGAAAGCCCCCAACAGGCGCTCATGTTTAACGTCGGAGAGTCGCGATGGATTACCGCTTAGAAGACTACTTGATCAGAGGATGATCATGTCGCATCCTCACCTTCCAATACTTTCTCCCCCTCTTCTTATCCACACTTACCACCTTACCCTTCTTATGCACCATATGATCAGTAGAATCTCCTTTCACAAACTTTCTCTTCTCATTCCTGTCAATCTTCCACTCAATTTTGGAATAACTCATATCTCTATCAAGATCAAAGTCAGGATAAGAACGAGAGCAAGAACTTTCAAATTTGTTGGTATCCGGTAGTAAGTTAGGAGGCTTCAAGTAGGCATCATCTTCTCTTCGTTTGTCTACAGTCAGCACGGAACGTTTCTCGCTCACAAAAATATGATCATTAGAATTACCTTCATCCCATGGCCGTGTAGACTCCTTCGAATCAATCTTCCTTTTGAATTCCGAATCACCTGATGGATCTTTTTCATAGTCACCAAGATAAGCATACGTCAAGTGTTCCGGTAACAGTTTTAGCTCCTCTTTCTTTTCTTCCATCGGAGTGCTCTCTCTCTCCAATGACAAGTACTTCCTAGACCCTTTCGCTTCTTCAGCCTTAGCTTTCTCCAATGCATACCTAGCATCACCCAAAGCAAGTAAGTTCTCACGATATTCAATACATACCTCGTTGGAGAGTCCGTCAAGCTCTGTAGTGGGATAATTAAGAGACTCCATCAAACATGTCTCAAGAGGATCCTTTGACAGGATCAGAGACATATCCTCCTTCACAATCTCCTCCACTACGTCAATACTATAACACTGCGACTCCATGGGCATCTTCATTGCTTTGTCCAAGTTGAAAAGAACTTCTTCTTTGTCCATCCGCAATCTAAGCTCTCCTTTTTTAACATCAATCATAGCTCCAGCAGTAGCAAGGAAAGGTCTCCCCAAGATTAAAGGGATATTATCCTTGTCTTCTTCCATCTCTAGCACAAGAAAGTCCACAGGAAAGACTAGCTTCTCCACTTTGACGAGAACATCTTCAATTATACCTTTTGGAAATTTTATCGACCTGTCCGCCAATTGGAGAACCACTGTTGTAGGGGTCAACTCCCCCAAACCAAGCCTCTGAAAGATGGACAACGGCATCAAATTGATGCTTGCCCCTAGATCGCACAAAGCTCGTCGTGCCGGCCCCTTTCCAATCTTACATAGAATAGTGAAGCTCCCCAGATCCTTCATCTTTTGCGGCAGCTTCCTTTGAATGATTGAGCTGCAATTCTCAGATAAATTCACCATTTCAATTTTGGTTAAGCTCTGCTTCTTCAACAATATGTCTTTAAGAAATCGGGCATAGTACGACATCTCTATGATTGCCTCTGAGAAAGGAATGCTCAAGCTTATTTTGTTCATTATCTCTGAAAACTTCTTGAACTTCTCTTCCAATCCCTTCTTCACAAGCTTGTAAGGAAACGGCGGAGGTATCTTTGTTTTGGGGATCCCCCATTCATCACGATCAACCTTCTCCGCTTTCTCCTTTTTGGCTCTCAATCACTTGGCTCTCTTCCACTTTTCTCAGCTATTATGTCTGTACTTTACTCATTCCGAACCACTGGAGTAGCATCAACATCATCGAGAGTGTTCGGAGTAGCAACAGGCATTTTCTGGAGGGGTTCGACCAGGGTTCGACCTATGGAACAGGTTGAACCAGGCACGTAATGGTCGAACCTACCTTCTGGACAATGGCTCTCTTTTTGAATTTGAGGTTCGACCTAGGTTCGACCTGTTGGAGAGGTCGAACCATGGGTACCTAGGTTGAACCGACCTACTGTACTCCTTCTGCCCTCCGGTTCAACCAAGGTTCGACCTGTTTGATAGGTCGAACCATGACTATAGTGGTTGAACCGTTGCTGCGACAAAATAGAGTGCTCTGAATTATCTGGTTTGACCATGGTTCGACCTGTATGCCAGGTCGAACCATCTACAGTTTGGTCGAACTGATGCTGTGATGCCTCCTAATCGTGTCTAGTGCGTTGGTTCGACCTCCCCTGTATGATTCGACCTTCAATATTGGTCAAACTATGGTTGAATCTTGCCCTAGACATGTCCAAATTTGATTCCGGCCTCATAGGTCCCTCGTACTGCGTTCCCGACCTCAATGTGATGGTGTTGCAGGACCTTGGATTCTCAATACTTTGAGACGGGAACTTCCCCTTCTCAAGAGTTTGAGTAAGCTTGTTAACACTTCCTGCCATCTCCCCATCAGCAACGTAAGGTCCTTCACCTGCTTAGATATAACCTCATGGTTTGCATCGATTTTCTTTTCAAGTTTGGCCTCAAGGTGGTTCACTCTTTCATCATTCTTGGCCATATACCTGTTCACAGTATCCTCAAGACCCGGTTTCCCTTCTTCCACCTTAGCACCTGGATCAACACCCATCGGAGGTTGAATCACATTATTCGGATTGCTCCATGAGAACTCCGGCCTCCTAGTCTATTGATAATCACCCGGGGGACCACGATTATTAAAGTTTCCTCAATAGTTCCCTTGGTAGTTCCGATTTCCTTGATCTGGATACCTAGTCCCTTGAATACTTTGACCCATGGCATAGTGTGCCTCTTCCAACTCCTCTTGGATTGGTCCATCATTCTTCAACTCCTGCTGCATGATTGGTACGTGCTGAGATAATTCGCTGATTCGCTTATGTTGGGATTCAAGTAGCTTGTTGATATTGGACAAGCTAGAGACGATCTCATCCTCTCTACTTGTTTTCACCATTGCTTGTTCAACCTGAGCTACCTTCCCAAGGACATACGTACCTCTAACTCTATCAGTTGGCCAATCCCTCGAATTCATCGAAATATCTTCAAACAACTTCTCGGCCTCTACGGATGACTTTGTAAGCAATGCTCCATTAGAAGAAGCATCCAATAACACTCGTGAATCACAGTCCAATCCATTGTAGAATATACTGATATTGAGCTTTAGATAGCCCATGTTGAGGACACTTTCTAAGCATGTCCTTGAATCTATCTCATGCTTCATGAAATTTCTCACCTCCACCCATAGCAAATTGGTTAATGTCTTGCTTCATCTTAAACACCTTTGAAGGTGGCATGTACCTCTCTAAGAACCTTAACTGCAGTTGCTCCCAAGTGGTGCACTCAGCTGCATTGATAGTGTCGTACCAATCTTTCGCCTTTTCAATAAGCGAGAATTTGAACAAAAGGATCTTCCTAGCATCTCCATGTTCTCCTGCGTCTTTTTGAGTACTTGCATAGCCCAAGAACTTGTTCAGATGCTGCTGTGGATCCTCGAAAGACCCTCCTGAAAAGGAGTTCCTTTCTATCATGCTAATAAGAGTGGGATGAAGATCGAAAGCTGAGTTAGTTCCCCTTGCTCCTATAAGCCCAATATTTCCAGCCCCATTGTTTCTGAAAACCTCTCGGATGGCTAGATTATTCGGATTCACTGTCATGTTGACTGTCTCTACTCCTGAATTAACTTCAGTTGTAGCTTCAATCGTCTGCGAATTCTGCTCGTCAACTTCAATCCAAAATTCAGAGCTTCAGTTGGATCAATAGTCTTTGTCTTGCTCTTCTTTTTCTTCTTCTTTCTTGACGATGCTCCGATTTCAGGATTATAGGGTTCAAGTTCACCTTTCTTTGATCTCGTGAGCATGCACCTAAAAAGAACTAGAATTAAAACAGCAAAACAAGAAAAGTAGCCCTAATAAACTAGAAATAACAAAAAGATATTTTAAGCCGTCCCCGGCAACGGCGCCAGAAACTTGGTGGGCGTTTTCTCAACACACAATTTTAATCCCCAAGTATGAAGGATATCAATTATAGTTTCGAAGGTGACCAAGTTAAATATCGAATCCACGGGACAGATAAATATTACTTTAGTTATTTTCTAGCAATAATGACTATGTTGAGAATTATAATTGTTGGCTTGTAAACTAAGTAACAACTAAAATAGAAAATAAATAACAAGAACAAGAAAATAGTAGTTGTGATCAAATAAGATGATAGGTAGTTCGTCAGGCCATCCAGTTTCCTTCGTTAATTCATACTTTCGTGTGTCGATGTCCGACTCTGCCTTGTGGAATATGGACGCATCGCTAGACCATGCAAATCTATTCTATAGACACAAATAGATAAGCTTTTGACACGTGTGAGTATCCTCAGTGCAAGACGTATACTTTACCTCCTTTCTAGGTACTATCATAATCAATTATTTCTCGTGCACTTAGTACTCTAACCCGATTTGATCTCCCTTTTTAGGTAATATAAAGTTATACTCTTAATCCTACTTGTTAACCCGAATTCAATTCAACTAATAAACATTCATATAAGACGGTTCTAATAAAATCTTGGAATCCCTTCACTTAGAATTATAACAATAAACCCTGCTCATTAGTGAACGCACTCAATCAATAACCATGTTATGCATTCAGACTCTACACAACGATCATTGATGCACAAAACAACTATGAGTATGGATTAAAAATGCACAATCTTATATAAACTAAACCATAAGTAGTGTTGTACGGAGTATACACACAAAATACAAATCAACTCATGAAACCTTCATAACCCTAGAACTACCGAAGAGGCTCCAGCCTATGATTGATCTAGGAACAATCATGGTTAGATGGAATCTCTCTTGTATTGTGTTGTTGGTGATTGGTGATTTTTGGAACTTTGTGTACGTCGTGATTGACGTCTTTCTTGACTCCATGAGCCTCCTTTTATGCTTGTTAATCATGTCTCTAGGGCTTGGAATGGGCTTTTCAAGTGATCCCACGCGTTTTGGCCTCGAAAATCCGGATATGGTAAGTTCCCGCATGACGATTCGACCTTAGCACACAGGTCAAACTATGGGCCGCAGGTCGAACCACAGGTCGAACCCACCTACTGGAAGTATTCTGCACTTGGTTCGACCTCTTGAAAAGTCGAACCACTCCCTCTTTGGTCGAACCACAGGTCGAACCTCACCACTGGACAATTTCCGCTCCTGGTTCAGCCAACCGTCAGGTCGAACCCCCTACGTCATGGTCGAACCCATCTTCTCGTGAACTGGTTCGACCATGCTTTGACCTGATAGACAGGTCGAATCCCTTGAGTCGTGGTCGAACCTTCATTCTGCACACTTCGTAATGCTGGTTCGACCTGTAGGAGAGGTCGAACCCTCCTCCAACAGGTCGAACCCACCTCTCTCCTTGGCTGTTCGTGTGGTCTCGACTTTGTCTCTTCGATTCTTGGCACTTCCACTCCGATTTTGCTATGAAAACCACTTAAATAGCTCCACTAACACCTGATTCATGCTAATTCACAATATATATAGGTTTTCCACCTATTTCCACCTCAAAACTCACCAAAACTAGCACAAAACATGATGCCAAACTTGTGAATTTACACACTCATCAGTACGATAATCTGGATGCTGCTGAATGTGATACCTGGGAGAAGTTGAAAGTGAAACTTGGAGCGATACATGCCACCTTCAAAAGTGTTCAAGATGAAACAAGAAATCAATCAATTTGCTATCCATGGTAATGAGAAGTTTCATGAAGCTTGGGACATATTTAAGGACATGATTCGGAAGTGTCCACAACATGGGCTATCTAAATCTCAATATATTAGTATCTTCTATAATGGGTTGGATTGCAATTCTCATGTGTTACTTGATTCTTCTTCTATTGGGGCATTGCTTATGAAGTCACCCATTGAGGCTGAGAAGCCTTTTGTGGATATTTTGATGAATTCAAGAGATTGGCCGATTGATAGAGTGAGAGGCACTTATGTCCTTGGTAAAGTAGCACAGGTTGAGCATACTATGGCGAAGTCGGGAAGAGATGATGAGATCGTCTCTAGTTTGACTAATATTAGCAAGCTACTAGAGTCTCAGCAGAAGCAGATCATGGACTTATCTCAGCGCGTACCAAAGATGCAGCAGGATGTTGGTTATGAAGGAGCTAGCCAAGAGGAGATCGAGGAGGCTAACTATGCCATGGGTCAAAGTATTCAAGGAACTAGGTACCCTAATCAAGAAAACCAGAATTATCAGAGGAATTGCAACAATCGTGGTCCCTCGGGTAATTACCAACAATTAAGGAGGCTGGAGTTTTCATAGAGCAATCTGAATAATGCAGTGCATCCTCCTATCAGTGTTGATCCGGGAGCTAAGGTAGAAGAAGGAAAGCTGGGTTTTGAGGATAATGTGAATAGGTACATGGCGAGGAACGATGCAAGAGTGGATCGGCTGGAGGCCAAATTAGAAAAGAAGATTGATGCCAATCATGAGATTTGTCGAAATAGGTGAAAGACCTTACTTGGTTGATGGGGGAGATGGCAGGAAATGTAAATAAATTAACTCAAACTATTGAGAAGGGAAAGTTTCCGTCGCAAAGTATTGAGAATCCAAAGTTTTATCACGCCATTACATTGAGGTCTGGAACACAGTATGAGGGACCAATGAGGCTGGAATCAAAAATCAAAGCGACAAGAGCCCGATTTAATCCCAATTCGACCAACTTAGGTGGTCAAACTACACAGGTGAGGTCGAACCAGGTACCTGGGCAACATTTAGAGGTTGCAGACGATCAGTTTGACTAAAAACAGGTCGATTCAACCAAAAGCTCAGGTCAAACTCAGGTCGTACTATACTGTCCAGAATTCTCTATTTTGTCTGAAGCCTGATTCGACCATATCACTATGGTTCGACCAACCATGTTGATCTAACTGTGGTCGAACCGGCCTGTAAGGGGGAGAACGAACTTTTAGGTGCTCAGTTCGACCATTATTCAACCAGTTTGACCAGCAACCCTGGTGGAACCATACCGTTCTACACTGTTTTCTGCGTTAAATGCTCCATATGATGTTGATACTACTCCAGTACTTTCCAAAGAGCAGAATACAGAGATTATAGTGGCAAAGAAGTGGGAAAGAGCCAAGAGATTGAGAGCCAAAAAGGATAAGGTGGAGAAGGTTGAACGTGATGAATGGGGGATTCCCAAAACAAAGATATCTCCACCATTTCCTTACAAGATAGTAAAGAAGGGATTGGAAGAGAAGTTTAAGAAGTTTTCAGAGATCATAAATAAAATAAGCTTGAACATTCCTTTCTCTGAGGCGATATAGGAGATGCCGTATTATGCTCGTTTTTTGAAGGATATACTTTTGAAGAAGAGAAGATTGAACGGAATTGAAATAGTGAATTTGTCTGAGAATTGCAACTCGATCATTCAGAGGAAGCTGCCAGCTAAGTTGAAAGATCCGGGAAGCTTCACTATCTTGTATGAGATGGAAAAGGGGCCATCACGTAGAGCCTTGTGTGATCTTGGGGCAAGCATAAATTTGATGCCCATGTCTATTTTTCAAAGGCTTAGTTTGGGGGAGTTAACTCCCACAATTGTTACTGTACAACTAGCGGATAGGTCTATGACTTTTCCGAAGGGTGTTATTGAAGACGTTCTTGTAAAAGTAGAGAAGCTAGTCTTTCCTGTGGATTTTCTTGTGCTTGAGATGGAAGATGACAAGGATAATGTTCCTCTTATCTTAGGGAGACCTTTCCTTGCTACTACGGGAGCTATGATAGATGTGCTGAAGGGTGAGTTACGGTTGCGGAGGGATAAAGAAAAAGTCTAATTTAACCTTGACAAAGCAATGAAGATGCCAATGGAGTTGCAATGTCACAATATTGATGTGGTGGAGGAGATCGTGAAAGAAGACATGTCTTCGAAACTGTCAAAGGATCCTCTTGAGATATGTTTGGTGGAGTCTCTTACTTTTCCTACTACGGAGCTAGATGAACTCTCCAATGAGGTATGTATTGAATTTCTTGAAAACTTGCTTGATTTGGGTGATGACAGGTATGAATCAGAGAGGACAAAGGTTGAAGAGGTTAAGTGGACTAGAAAGTACTTACCATTGGATAGAGAGAGCGCACCTCAAGAAGAGAAGAAAGAGGAGTTGAAACTGCTATCGGAGTACTTGAAGCTATGGTGTTTCATGCTAGTGTCCCTTCACAATATTGGGTTGAAACTTTCAGCAGTTCAGTTTATACCATCAATCATTTGCCTACTTCAGTCCTTCAGGGACGTTGTCTTTTTGAATTACTATTTCACATGGATCCTAATTATAAGGTTTTTCATCCTTTTGGCTACCGTGTTTTACATGGCTAATAAATTTGAGCCTCGTAGAATCCCTTGCATCTTTATGGGCTACATCAACACTAACAATGTGTTTAGGTGTCTTGATTGTGTATCATATGTGATAGGCAATGCAGTTTACTTATGGTATATCTTCTTGTACAATTGCTACTACATTTTGTGTTCCTCTGAAATCCTCTAGAACAATTTATACATGGGTTTGCAATTTATACATAGTCACTTTCAAAAGATCTAGGGTCCGTGCTAACAATCACCCTCTGATCTTTTGGACTATTAAATAAACCACCCTTCATTTCTCTAGGATATAAAACAAACATACAAACATCCATACTACATTCTAACATATCAGTATCTCCATTTAACGTAAGTGCCGGAGCACCACAAATCTGAATGTGTTCAAGATTAGGCTTGCGCCTTATCCATAATTCTTTGGGAGTAGAGTGTACTGGTTTAGAAAGTACTAACTCTATAAGCCACTGTTTCTAGGGCATACCCCCAAAATGAATTTAACAATTCCAAATAAGTCATCATATATTTTACCATTTCCATAAAAGTTTTATTCCTTCTGCCACACCATTCAGCTGGGGTGTGCCCGTGCATATAATTGAGATTCAATCTCATGCCCTAAAAAATAGCTCTTAGACTATCCTAAGAGGTACTCGCCACTACGATCGGATTGCAGTGTCTTGATATATTTTCCATGACGCCTCACCACATCAGCTTTGTATACTTTGACTTAATCAAAGAACCCAAACTTGTGGCGCATCAAATAAATATAATGGTATCTAGAATAATCATCAAATATATAAGATGACAAATATTCATAATCACCTCTTATTTAGAATGTCTAAGGATCGTATAAATCATAATGAACCAATTCCGACACATCTTTGGCTCTATATCACTTTCCCTTAAAAGGCCTTTTAATCATTTTCTCTTCCAAGCAAAACTCGCAAGTTAGATAGTTTCCACTTCCATTTAACCCAACGGTCCTTCAGCTATCAACCTTTAAATCATAGTCAAGTAAAAATGACATAGTCTTATATGCCAAAGGTATGTTTGGTTCATTTCTGAAGGTTCCTTTCTCTTATTAAGATTATAAGACCCGTTATTAAAATTTTCATTTGTTGCACCGTGGGAGAAACATGACTTTAGAGTGTATAAATTGTCCACCAACATATCTTATTAAGATTATAAGACCCGTTATTAAAATTTTCATTTGTTGCACCGTGGGAGAAACATGACTTTAGAGTGTATAAATTGTCCACCAACATACCAAAATATATTATAGCTCCATCCTTTATTATAATGATCATGTTATTCAAACGAAATAGAGTATCCAACCGTAAATACATTGAAATTGAAATCAATTTCTTTTTATAAGAAGGTATGTAAAGATAATTTCTCAAAATCAAAACTTTTATTCCTATCAAAAGATAAATAAACATCTCCCACTGTAAGAGCTGCAACTTTTGTAGCATTACCCATGTACACAGTAATGGCATTACCCATGTACATATTAATCTCATCATCATTTAGTTGCTGGGTTTGGTAGAACCCCTACAACAAATTACAGGCACGATTAGTGACTCCGGTATCTACACACCACGTGTAAGTAGACACCACCACTAACCATGCTTCAACAACTAGTGAATAAGATACACCTGCCTTGTTCACACTTTGATGAAAATGGTCTTCCATTGCCACACGTTTTGTCCCACCGAGTACAAGCACTTATAGTTTTGGTGGAACTTGCTATAACATCTAGGCAAACTATGGAGAATAAAATTTATTTGTGTTTTCCCTTCAATTTTTACTCCATAGACATCCAATTCATTCATCAAGTTAACCATGACCTTCTACCTATCTACCTTACTCAAGTATCAGAAGAGTCCCATGAGACTTAGCATCATATTTCGATGAATCTATCTCTCATCTCTTCACAAGAGACTTTTGTAGGCCCTGTACGACATCCAAAGTAAGAACACATTTATATTCATAAGCAGTATGAATTAAAACTAAGATTCTTTTCTAATCCTTAAATTTGGACTAGTAATTATGTTTTGTTTTAGTTAACAATAAGTGAAATAAAATCATTTGAAAATTCAGGGAATCACGTAACTAAATGCACCGATCAAATACTTCAAATTCAATATTTATATTGATTCCCTCAAAACAAATAAAATAAATTCATCGACATCTCAAGCACCGTGAATTTGCATGCCTCGATAGTGTGGTCGTATATAAACCTTAAAATTCGCAAGAGAAGATTTTATCCGTTAATTCCAGTTTTCAATTTAACCTTATGACAAATAATTATTACTCGATTGCTCTTTAGATATTCAAATAATAGGAGTGACTCTGATGGGGAGGATACATATTAATTGCACCTAAGTGTACACCATTATTTGATACCAAGTTCATTACCACACGCTCCTAAATAACTTTTTACAATCCTCATTATGAAGTTTGTACAAGTGATCTACAAATAATCACAACCAATGGGGAGGAAGACACTATAGCCTAAGCGCAAGTTTACGTACATCATATTAGAAATTACAAACCAATAACACGTGAATAATTAATTAATCCCTCTCCCACTTAGTTATTTAACATTAGAGTTTTTACATGCATATAATATTCATAAATAAAATACGCGACCTAGCATTCTCCTATAACAACACATAAGGTAGTAATCATATAGAACATGCATCCATATATATAGGAAAAATATCAAAATTGGTCCTATAAGTATGATCTTTTCCAACTTCAGTCCTTTTTTAATTGCATTTCTCACTTTTGGTCCTCCGTTGACTGATTTTAGTCCTTTTGGTCCAAATCTAATCCTTTTTCACCAGAAATTCAAAAACTCGCCGAAAAAACATGAGTGAGTCGCACGCGCTCAAAACCACCAGTTGAAGAAAGAGAAAATATCAAAGTTGGTCCTTTAAGTATGGTCAAATCTAACTTTAGTCCTATATTTATCGCATTTCTTACTTTTGGTCTTCCATTGTCCGATTTAAGTCCTTTTTATCTAAATTTAGTCCTTTTTTGTTGAAAATTTAAAAAACTCATCAAAAAATAATGCGTGAGTTGCATACGCTCAAAATCCCCATGCTCATGATAGAATAAACCCTAATGTTTGTGGCGGAGTTTAGGCAGCCTAGAACCCTCACCAAATCAAAGAAGAAACTATGAGTTCGAGCCATAATTGATAAATTAGAGTTTTAGAGTTTTTTTGTCTAAATTTAGTCCTTTTTCATTGAAAATTTAAAAAACTCATCGAAAAATAATGCGTGAGTTGCACACACTCAAAATCCCCATGCTCATGATAGAAGAAACCCTAATGTTTGTGGCGGAGTTTACGCAGCCTAGAACCCTCACTATATCAAAGAAAAAACTCCGAGTTCGAGCAATAATTGATAAATTAGAGTTTTGAAATGCCGCCAACACAGTGATTGGAGACGAAGGGCACTATGATATCTTGGTTAGAGAGCGGCAGTGGGTTTCGATCGGGATTGATAATTCACGATTCGATTTCATTGTTCATAGAGGAACCGAAATTAGGAGAAAATTTTAAATAGAGCTTACATGGTGGAAGGTTTTGCCGAGGATTGCTCAGAGTGGAAGCATCGCGATCATGTTGACTCATTAGCCTAATTATCAGATTCTGAGATTGTTGGATTACATGATCTTTTTATCTTGTGGAATAAAGTTTTACAGTGGCCATCCAACGAATCAACCATTATTCTTCTCAAATTTCAAGCATCCCATTCCAGATAATAATAATCGGACTGAATTTGCACTTGATTTGATCCTTGAACTTGAGGGCTCACCTAGTGAAACTAAAAGCCTCGTCGAATTCAACAAATTCTGGAAAGCGTTAAAGAGATCATTAGGAAATCAAACCAACTCTGATTATGCCACCTCAATTTTATCTCTTAAAGAAGTAATCAGCGCAAGTGTTTCCAGAGGGAAGTTTGTTTCCGGTGCCACCGCCACCGCCAACGGCGTCTTTACCATTCCGCCATTAATCCCAACATTTGTGAACCCGTTTTGGATCGAGATGGTGGTGCCGTTGAAGCGATCCTTCACCACTGAGCCAAAATCCCTAATTTTTTAGCGCGTGCGACTCACGCGTGAATTCTGATGAGTTTCTTACATTTCCATTGAAAAAGGACTAAAGTAAGGCAAAAAGAATTACAATCAGACAAGGGAGGACCAAAAATGAGAAATCCAATAAAAAAAGACTGAAGTTGGAATATGCCATACTTATGGGACCAACTTTGATATTTCCTTTTCTTCAATTGAAAATTTTGAGTGCGTGCTACTTACGCATGTTTTTTGGGTAAGTTTTTTGAATTTTCGGTGAAAAGGGACTAAATTTGGACCAAAAGGACTAAAATTGGACAATGGAGAACCAAAAATGAGAAATGCAATATAAAAATGACTGAAGTTGGAAATTGTCATACTTACAGAACTAATTTTTATATTTTCCCTATATATAACAATAATAAACATGGAAAATAAATAAATTTTCCAACTATTATGGCCACCATCCCCAAACTTGGGCAACACTCAAAACTCAAAAACTGAAAAATACTCTAAATCTTTCAATATCGAAATTATTGAAGTTGTCCAAATTATTGAAATTATCAAAAACTTCTAGATTATCAAAATTTTTAAAACTTCTAAATTATCAAATTTTCGAAAATCTCCAAATTATCAAAATTTTGAAAACCTCAAACTTACAGATTATCAAATTTTCCAAAATCTCCAAATTATCAAATTTTCAAAAACTTTTAGATTATCAAATTTTTTAGAACATTTCACGTAGAACAAAAAAACCATCATCTCTAATACTAATTGTTGGTGATCGAATATTATGGTCTACGTAATACGTTCGGGTTCCACACACATCTAACACAGCGAAATTACAGAAAGTATTACCTTTCATCGAAGACTGGCGGAGATGTTTTAATCATGAACTACAGAAACGACCTCTAGATCTTTCGTTGTATTCCTATACCTAGTGTAGACATCGTGTGGGCGATGATCCTCTCTCAATCAGCAATCTAACCCGAAATAATTCCAACCGCCTAAATTTCATCTTGAAATTATGATTTTGAGACATTAGACGTCGCATGAATTTTTTCTCTCTGCTCACTTATTTTCTTGAGAAAAAATGTGAATTAATTAATTCAGACTATTGAGATTGCTTATTTATAGGATGCAAAAGGGACTAGGAGGAGAAATTAGGGTTGAGCCTTCCATTGGACTTAAATATCTAAGTTTAGCCCAAAACTTATACTTAAGCCCGATAATAATAATTCAGTCTACTAAAGAATTATTATTGCACTGCCATCCTAATTCTAAATTACATTATGAGCTCCTTCTTATTATGAACCCGTTAATCTCCCCGTGTTTAAGATATACAATGCCCATTAATTAAATGAGTTATGAAAACTCAATTAATTAATATCTCATCCAAGAGTAGTACTACTCAACTTTATTATCATGCCGGAACAAATTCTCCTGCAGGTTTTACATGATAATCCTTATGAGCTCCTCAAGGGGATATCATCATCCTAATTTATGAGGACACAGATTCCTTCTACAATCAACATTGCACCATACATACAATACTATCTCCTAACTCACCGATCATATTGATTTAATAATTAAATCTCACCCATTTATGAATCAAAGAAATAAATACTGAATTATGTGTCAAGGTCATTGTATAGGGATTAAGAGCACAAATATCCATAATAACTAAGGTCTAAATCTCTTTTTAGTCAGTACAAATTGAACAACCTCACGCACTCCTATTCAATACACACAAAGTGCACTAGTGTAATTTTATAGTTAAGACAAACTAATACCAAATTACACTACAACCATCTCGATAGATTGTCCATGTCTATCTCGGTTGTGAGAATTTGTTTATACTTTATAAGAAAATGATAATATGATCTTCCGTGCAATGGCACACACCATATTATCTACAATCTAAAGTAAATGGACAATTGTATCGACATATAAATAGATTATAAGATGTAATCATTTGATCAATTATTCTCATTTCAAAATATTGTTAAAATATTATTCATACTAAAGTTAGGCTTTTAGTATACAATCCAACATTTCCTATATTCTCCAAGTCTGGACTGCCTATTGGAAACCAAGAATCCATGGTGATGGACTTGAATATTCTTTTTAAAGGACACCAATACAGCGCAACTGAATCCTATATAAAGTAAGAGTTACTTGGTGTAGTTTTGGACTTTATTTTTAAAAACTTAATATTCTTTCTTACTTATAAAAATCTTTTGTAGGCAACACAAAGTCATTTTTTGAAATGAAAATCTTCATCTTCCCAAGAGAGATATAGAACGCATTCCCAGTGAGACTTTTTCTAGTTGGTTTAAGAGTCATGTAAGTTAATCTACTTTTCAATGTAACACTTTAAGATTCATTTTTCTTCATAACCTAATTAATTTCATTACATTAATATTAATAGGTTGAGGATTCGTATCTAAATGGAACTGAAATATTAGAGAAACTCAGGGCACTAGCACGAGGACTAAATCCAGTCAGAAAACGTTAAAGAGGATATATGATTTTAGGTTCCATGTGAAAAGATTTGACATTCATAGAAGAACCCAAAATAGTGGAGTGGTGGTTTATGCACTAATAAATAGTTTCTCCAGTAGATATTATAGTAATCCTGTCGTTGGTGAGGTGGCTTATTATGGTGTGCATAAAGACAATATTGAGTTAAAATATCCTACTGATGAAGGTATGATTGTGATGTTTGAGTATGATTGGGTTTCAAAATGAAGGGTTAAAAACATGATAGCTGTAATTTTACCCTGGTCAACTTTTCTTTGGCAAGGCAACATAGCTAACCATTTATACTAGCCTCTCAAGCACAACAAATATTTTTATGGAAGATCTAATTCACAAAGGATGGCATGTTGTTGTGAGAATAAAAGCTATGGATTTAATTTATATGGATCTAATTTTGAGCATAGATGGAATGGTGCATTTTCAAGATGATAACCATGATATACGTTTAGATTAAAATGAGGAACCTACTTGGGTTAGAAGAGATCTAGAAGGAACGATTGTTGATTAGGTAGCAAGTCATCTGGTTGTACTATATCTTTAAATGATGTATCATTTTGTTTCAATATATAGATATGCTTCCAAATGATACACTGTGATATAGATTGGAAATATAAGTATAATTCTGGAGGCATAGTATGATGCAATTATTACTCAATAGGCTTTTTATATTAATGCATGCTCCCTTGTGTGGACTCTAGTTGGGCCTTTGGTGCTGGTAGATAATGGCTTTGATGCATTTGAATTATAATACTCTTTCTGCAGATTCTTTTTATTACTATATGAAGTTGTTTGTGTTTTTGCTTGTACTTTGTAATAATTTTGGTGCTATTCATATTCCATAATATATTCAGTTTCTTATTTATTTATCTTTTAATAATATTTATTTATATTTTGATAGAATAAGTGTTGAAGCTCATAATCTATTAACTTTTCCAAAAATATTAATTGAAGCTCATTTGTTCTAGTTATTGCACTAGTTCATTAGTTGATTGACAAATTGTAGGGCATGCCTACTAAAGCGAGATGTTGTAAGAGACCTCTGTAGATTGTAATTATGCCACACATGATACAAGCCAAACTCAATTAGGTTTTATTTCATCAGTCTTTGTATATTTATATGTTATTCTATTCAAGTGGTACATGTTTAGATTTAATTAAGTTCTACATTTTAAAGGATTACCAAAGTATATAGTGGGTTCAAATCATTCTGCAAGGAGTACAATACCTTATACATCACATGCACTTGAAGATGATTCTTCGGCAATTTCCATTGACCTCGAGGTTGCAACTAAGTCATATAATTAATAGGTTTTTATATATTTATTTGTTAAATAAAATAATTAATTTCAAAATCATTTTTTATGTATATATCTTATAGCTGATAAAAAAAGAAAGAGAATTAAAGGACCTACATTAATGCCTGATTAGCCATAACTTGTAGTCGGGTTGACCAATTCAAGAATTTATCGAACCATAGGGAGGTCGATGCTAGCACTTAAGCGAGATCACGTTTATCACGATTTTATAGAAACGAATCATAGATGGATGGTTGATCAAACAAGAAATTAAATCAATCAATGCAAGTGAACAAGCAAGCAATGATCAAACGAACAAGATGATGATGGAAAGTGGTTTACCAAATTGATTAAAAGTGAGATTAACAACAATTAAGAAGTGAAAATTCTAGGAATTATGCATCAAATTCATATGTATCATGGATTGTAGACTAAGGGACAACACTAAGATCATCTAAACTCCCTCTCGAGATGGATAGGATATGAATATCAAATAGCTCAATGGATTGGTTCTCACTTAAACAATTCCAACTAGGTACTAAGCTTAAATGAGAGTCCCTTCACATAATTAATCAATCTCTCGATCAAACCAATCAAATGTCCTACCAAAGGGTTCTAAACTATGAAGGACTTCTCAATCTCTTCACAATCTATAATGCACATGAAGTGTTTGATGAAATGATTCACTTAATTATCCTTAGTATATAATTGATTTCTCAATCTAATCACATATCTAGAACAACTAAACACACAAATCATCAATACAATTCAAGCAATTAATAATCAATGGTAGAAAATCATAGATCCAATAAATATATAAATTCAAATACACAAATCCCCAAAATTATCCAACAACTATCATGTTGCTAATCTCACAAGGGAGATTAGCCTACCATATTAAGAAGGAAATGAACATAGACATTAATATCCTTACAAAACATGATGAAACTATGAGGTTTAATATAAGAAATGAATGAAAACTCCCTTGATGTCACTTCAATGGTGATGTCCTTCCTTCCCTTGTTATCTTCCTCTCTTCCTTGCTTCTTTTCTTCAATTGGATAATGATTTTGATGGTAGGATGATTGTAGATCTAATGGATGGTGAATGGATGAAGATGAAGGTAAAAAATTGAGGAAATGGTGTATGAGGTGTGTAGGGAAGGTGGAATTTCGGATCTCCTCTCACATATTGAAGTATTGGGTATTTATACCCCTTGGGAGGCTTCTAGAAGGATTCTGATTTTTTTCCAGGATTTTACATAGCACGAGTCGTGCTCTGCCACACGGCCATAAGGTGGCCGTGTCGTGTGAACTGATGCTCCCGCACGGCCTTTTCTTATAGGGCCGTGTTGATGACACGGCTCGTGCTGCTAACACGACTCGTGCGACTGGACACGGCCTTAAGTTGCCCATGTTGAATGAACTGGTGTCGCCGCACGGCCACCTCTTACAGGGCCGTGTTGGCTACACGGCCCGTGTTGGTACTGGCTCCTGTATTTCTTCACTGTTTTGGCTCGTTCTCCCTCGTTTCAACTCTGAATTGAGATCTGCTTTTTCCTACGTCTTCCTTATCATATCTATCATATAGGTTTAAGCTCATTCACACACATTTCCATAAAAACACAAAACACAACCAAATAGAACACAAATACGGATAAAAATATATGAAAACTCACATAAAAAGACACTAAAATCTAGGTGAAAATATCACTCATCACACCCCAAACTTAAAGTGTTGTGCGTCCCCGCAAAACGAAAATGATAAACCAAGGAGAGTGATTTTCACCTAGGAAAAGACTAAACAAACATAAGTAACAACACATCAATAATAATAAGAATCACAATTTATGCTAAGTCATCCTACAACATTAGATTCATGACATGAAGAATTAACAAGTTCAATCTAAAGAGAATGATAGTGTAATACAGTCCCTTTTTAGTCCAAGCCTCACATAGATATCAATTTCACTCAACACTCTTTAAAGTAGGGTAAAACAACACTCATCAATCGATTGGCTCGACTTGCTATAAGCTTGCTCGTGGACTACATTCACAAACCACCAAAGTTTTCATTAGTGATCAAAAAGGTCTTTAATTGGGATGTAATGATAGGCTCTTTGGTAGGGTAGGAAGAATGTGGATAATAGTGACTAAACAAGTGTAAGTAATCGAAGAGATGATCAACTTCCTCAACTTCTCCACTTTTCTTTCTTCATTTCTTGTCTTTGATACTCACAAGCTCTACTCATCAACTTTCCTTGGATTTCTTGAGCTTCTTATGATTCATACTTCCTTCTTTGAATTTTTAAGTACTTGAGCATATTATTGTTGATTTGCTCATATTTCTTGTTTTGAGGTTGCATGTGCATTCTTCATTTTGCTCTTTTCATCCTTTTTCTTATTTATTTACCATTTCCACTTTTTATTTCTCATCAAACCTTACTAGCTACCATCTCCTCAATCACCCACACAAATGGTATATATACATGGCCTAAGAAGGTAATCAAGGCTTGTAATGTGCTATATTCACAATAAAAAGGCTTATAGGCTCAAAGTGGTTAACTAGGGATGATGTACATGGTAAGAAAATATATGGCAATGACTATGAATAACAAGGATGACCTAAGATCATTTCACTAATCTCCACAAATCGGGCTCGTTCCTATAGTCCTTGAGCAAGTTCAAACTTATCAAACACAACCAATCCACTCATGAAGAAAAACCATGTATGCACGGTTGAGGCTCAAATTCTCACAAGCTTATGCATTGGACCTTAAGAAACTTATTACACCACATTCATCTCAAAATTGAACAAGTTAAGTAAAACATGTCACAATTCGAAAGTGTAGAGATTCTTAATCATAACTTGTCATCACTTACTACCACAACATATCATCCCTCATGTTCAAAAATGACTCACAACATCCCAAAACAAACCACCAAACATACCAAGATAAAAATAAGAAAACACACAAAACATAAAATAAAGACTCAACAAACAAGAAACAAAACAAAAACACATAACATGCAAAAACAACAATCACCATCATTAGAAAATGAAGCACATATTCAATCATCCATAACAATGTAAGCTCACAATCACCCCCAACCTTATTGAAAATGAAACCTCCCAAAAACATAACAAATGAAGTAGCATGCAAATCCATCAATCCAAATCAAAATATGTCAAGCAACTAGAAGTGATAAGGTGTAGAGTACTCCCTCAATAGGCATTTGATAATGAAAGCGTTATCTCCAAGCTCCATTCATGCTTCCAATACCTTTCACTCATGCTCAAAGACTCAACAAACACCATTAACTTAACAATTTCATAAAAATATGGACAATCATGAACTTCAACACAACCAATCATACCAAAATCCAACCAAAACTCATGAGAAAAATTTTAAAATTGACCAATTTTTACAAGAAGACTTATCATTATCAAAATATCATCATATCAAGCACACTCAATTGGTGAGTCACACCACATACTCTCCCCCCAAACTTAAATCGAATAAGTTGAGATTTAAGTTTGCAAAAAGTGGTGAGACTTACCCTTGTAGTTTCCATTGATGGTCTTCTTGTGGAGAAGCCATGAAACACTTCTCTTTTCTTCAATACGCTTTCTTCTCACGAGCTCAATCCACCTACATGACCAAAATCAACAAAAAGCATCAAAATATAAAAAGAATGGGTTGCCTCCCATTTAGCGCTAAGTTTAACGTCTTCAAGCCGGACGGAATTTCACGATCATTGGACCAACGAATGGTCCATCCCACTTTCTCCTCGCATCCTCACTTTGAACATTAGCTTGGCCTTCTTCTTGTCCACTAGCTCAACCTCTCCATTCTTGCTCACTAGCATCAAATCGTCATCAAGAAGTGATTCTAGTGGACTTCCTCTTTCTCCTTTGTCAAGTTTCCAATCGAGGTTTGGAGCTTTCTTTCTATCAACATCACAAGAAGACAAGTTAGCATTTGACAATTTCATATAATCATGAAGAAATGAATTTAAATTGTCAAAGAGAAGAGAATAATGATCATCGAAATCATCCGGAGGCCTTGTATGATGAGGCTTGATCCCTTTATCTTTCTTGCACAAGAATGTGATACTTTTTCCTTTTGAGCTCAAGGATAACTCCTCTCTACCAACATCAATCTTTGCTCTTCCGGTGGCTAGAAATGGTCTTCTCAAAATAAGTGGAATTTAGGGTCCGTTTTCACTTCCAAAACCATGAAATCAACCGGAAATGCTAACCCCTTCACTTTTACCTCAACGTCTTCAACAATCCCAAGTGGCTTCACAACCTCGCCATTTACCACTTCAAGACGGATTGTTGTTGGTTTTAGCTCTCCAATTTCAAGGTCTTTAAACGTGGCATGAGACATCACGTTGACACTTGCCCCAAAGTCACACAATGCATCAAGGGTGCTTTTTCCTTCAAAATCACAAGGGATTATGAACTTCCCCGGAACACCAACCTTCGTAGGTCCCCCTTTTTTGCATCGGCTCACTCGTTTCGGGTTGCTCCTCTTTCTTTTTCTCTTCATACTTCTTCTTGAGCGACATGACATACTCCGCAAATTCCTTTTTCTTCTCCTCTTTTACAAACATTTGTGGATATGGAATAGGGAATGGAGTGATCGGAATACCCCAATAGTCACGTTTGTAATCCTCTTCTTTGATCTTCTCCTCAACTTTCTTTTCCTCTTGCACCCTTTTCCACTTAGGTATCCATTTAGGCTTTTGCTCTTCTTTCATTTCTTCAATTTCTCCAACAACCTTGCTTTCCACCAACCCTTCTTCAACCTTTCGTTCCTCTTTCATATCAACCAACAAACATTGAGCCTTTGGATTAACTTCGGTTGTGGCCGGAAACTTTCCTTTTTGTTGAGCACTCAATGAACTTGCCATTTGTCCAACATTGTATTCCAAAGCTTTGCATCTTCTATCACTATTTTCCTCAATAGCTTTGAATCTTCTTTCATTATTTTCCTCAATAGCTTTGAATCTTCTTTCATTAGCTTCATCTCTAGCTTTTTCCGATACTTCTCTAGCTTTGTTTGATGCAATCAATTGTTCAAGTAGCTCATCGGTTGATGCTCTTCCCTCATTGTTCGGTGCCTTAGCTCCCGGTTGATATCCCGGAGGATACGCAACCGCATTGCTCGGATTAGAGTAGGAAAAGTTACCTTGCCTTTGTTGTTATTGTGGGTATGAGCTTCCACTACTTTGACCATTGAAAGCTCCTTGCCTTGGTGGATAGTTTCCTTGACTTTGGTTGAAACTACCTTGGAAATTATTTTGGTAATTCCCTTGGTAGTTTCTTCCTTGCATGTATTGCACATCCTCCACACGTGGCATTGTCATAGCCCATTGTTCACCATTCACAACATTCGGAGGAAGCACACCTTGCTCACTTTGTAGCCCCTCAACCATATTCACTCCTTGATTGTTCACAATTTGATTCAAGCTTATTTGCATCATGACCTCCGCCACTATCTTTTCCATACTTGGCACTTGTGCTTCAACATTCACACTCTTCACACTCGAGTGTTGCCCTTGATCAAAACTTTCAAATCCATAGCATCCACTTACCCTCTCCGATGGCCATTGGTACACATTTGTAGCAATCTCTTCAAAAAATTTTATGGCCCTTTACGGAGACACTCCAAGTACGGATCCACCCGCCGAAGCATTAACAAGCACTATTTGCCCATTCACAAGTCCTTGATAGAAAAATCCAACTTGTTGATTCTCCGGGAAACCATGTTGTGGACACTTGCGTAGCATTTCCTTGAACCTTTCCCACGCTTCATAAAAGCTCTCTTGAGGCATTTGCTTGAATTGAGTGTCAAGCTCTTCATTTGAAGCGTCTTTGAAGGTGGAAAATATTTGTTCAAAAATATTTGTGCTAGCTCGTCCCAAGTGTTGCACGTACCCGGTGTAATAGTGGAGAGCCATGTTCGAGCTCTATCCCTCAAAGAAAACGGAAACAACCTCATCTTGATACAATCTTTACTCACCCCATTCATCTTCACGGTGTTGGCAATCTTCACAAATTGGGCTAGATGAGCATTAGGATCTTCATTCGGGGTTCCACTAAATTGTTGCTCTCTCACCAATGAAATCAAGCCCATTTTAAATTCAAAGTTGTTGGCATGAATTGGTGGTCCCATCATTTTTGGCATTGTCCTCGGCATGAAGAAATCCCGGATCACCCTTTGATCATTTTGCATTCCATGTTGCACCGGAGGTGGAGGTGGTGGCACATAAGCTTGTTGTGGAGGAGCATAAGCTTGTTGAAAGCCTTGTTGCCTTAGAACTTGTTGCACTATTTGTTGAAGACAAGCTTGGTTGTTCATAGCTCCATGATTTTGATAGGCTTGTTGAGGAAGATTTGCATTGAATTGAGGTGCGTTGTCATGCACGTTCATATTGTGTCCTCCTTCCCCATCATGCTCTATCTCCACACGATTATCCTCTTGAAAGTTCTCCATTCGCTCACTATTTTTGTTCTCCTTTCTTTTCCTTCTCAACGTATGCTCAATCTCCCAATCGATAGGTTCTACTTGTTTCCCTTTAGATCTTGTTTGCATATACCTTCAAAAATGAGAGAAGTTAGAACAAAGTTTCACAAAGCAAATACAAGTAAACAAATAAAATAAAATAAAATGTCTCTATTAAGATTACTCAAAACGATCCTTCTTCAAGCTACTAGCAACCGTTGCCTCCTCGGCAACGGCGCCATTTGATTAGCCATAACTTGTAGTCGGGTTGACCAATTCAAGAATTTATCGAACCACAGAGAGGTCGATGCTAGCACTTAAGCGAGATCACGTTTATCACGATTTTATAGAAATGAATCATAGATGGATGGTTGATCAAACAAGAAATTAAATCAATCAATGCAAGTGAACAAGCAAGCAATGATCAAACGAACAAGATGATGATGGAAAGTGGTTTACCAAATTGATTAAAAGTGAGATTAACAACAATTAAGAAGTGGAAATTCTAGGAATTATGCATCAAATTCATATGTATCATGGATTGTAGACTAAGGGCTAACACTTAGATCACCTAAACTCCCTCTCGAGATGGATATGATATGAATATCAAATAGCTCAATGGATTGGTTCTCACTTAAACAATTCCAACTAGGTACTAAGCTTAAATGAGAGTCCCTTCACATAATTAATCAATCTCTCGATCAAACCAATCAAATGTCCTACCAAAGGGTTCTAAACTATGAAGGACTTCTCAATCTCTTCACAATCTATAATGCACATGAAGTGTTTGATGAAATGATTCACTTAATTATCCTAAGCATATAATTGATTTCTCAATCTAATCACATATCTAGAATAACTAAACACACAAATCATCAATACAATTCAAGCAATTAATAATCAATGGTAGAAAATCATAGATCCAATAAACATATGAATTCAAATACACAAATCCCCAAAATTATCCAACAACTATCATGTTGCTAATCTCACAAGGGAGATTAGCCTACCATATTAAGAACGAAATGAACATAGACATTAATATCCTTACAAAACATGATGAAACTATGAGGTTTAATACAAGAAATGAATGAAAACTCCCTTGATGTCACTTCAATGGTGATTTCCTTCCTTCCCTTGTTATCTTCCTCTCTTCCTTGCTTCTTTTCTTCAATTAGATGATGATTTTGATGGTAGGATGATTGTAGATCCAATGGATGGTGAATGGATGAAGATGAAGGTGCAAAATGGAGGAAATGGTGTGTGAGGTGTGTGGGGAAGGTGGAATTTTGGATCTCCTATCACATATTGAAGTATTGGGTATTTATACCCCTTGGGAGGCTTCTAGAAGGATTCTGATTTTTTTTCAGGATTTTACACAGCACGAGTCGTGCTCTGCCACACGGCCATAAGGTGGCCGTGTCGTGTGAACTGATGCTCCCGCACGGCCTTTTCTTACAGGGCCGTGTTGATGACACGGCTCGTGCTGCTAACACGACTCGTGCGACTAGACACGGCCTTAAGTTGCCCGTGTTGAACGAACTGGTGTCGCCGCACGGCCACCTCTTACAGGGCCGTGTTGGCTACACGGCCCGTGTTGGTGCTGGCTCCTGTATTTCTTCACTGTTTTGGCTCGTTCTCCCTCGTTTCAACTCCGAATTGAGATCCGCTTTTTCCTACGTCTTCCTTATCATATCTAGCATCAAATAAAAATGAAAATTATAGGTTTAAGCTCATTCACACATATTTCCATAAAAACACAAAACACAACCAAATAGAACACAAATACGGATAAAAATATACGAAAACTCACATAAAAAGACACTAAAATCTAGGTGAAAATATCACTCATCAATGCCCAAAGTGTGGGGACAACCTCTTGATGAGCTGAAACTTGTGCTGTTCAATGAACTTAGACAACCAAACAATCAAGAAAATGCATGTACTTTAGCACATGTCTTGGGCTTTATTGCTAAAAATGGTAAATATTGTCCTCTTCACTATTCGCATTGGAGACTCATGCCATATTCCTACAAGACAGAGATTCTAAAGATTGGTAAACTTATAATATATATATGTCCTCTAATTTTTGTTTTTAAAGATGTATGCTTATAGTTTTACATGGCTTTTGTCTTTTAATGTCTTATAGGCAAAATTTAGCATTGGTGTTGGAAATGAACCATATATTTTGAAATCAATCGATAAGAAATGGAGAAGTTGCAAGAGTTTTGCGAAGAAGGAGAAGTTCAACCCTAATGTTACTATTGAAGGGCAAAATGCAAACCAACCTGATAAGGTGAATGATAGAGTGGAAGATAAGAAATATAAATCTTTAATTGATCATTGGATGTCTGAAAAATATAAGGCATATAATGAATAATATTGATTAGTGTTAGATTTAAGATCTTATTTATTTATTTTTATCTAAAATTTATTTAGGCAATTAGCGAAAAAAATAAGAAGACACATGTCATGTTGAAATTGATTCATCATATAGGAAAGAAGAGTAATGCATTAACATGGGTAGTTTTCCTTAAATTGTATATAATATCATTAATTTTCAATGAATTCAAAAACTCATATCGAATATATTTCTTTTGTTTGCAGAATAAGAAGTATAATAAATATCCATCAAGAGCAGAATTGTTTAAGGAATGCTATTATAAAGTAAATGATCATCGCATTAGTAATGATATAAAAGAAACTTTTGTGAGTTAATTTATTCCTCTTTTTTAATAATCTAGTTTTTCTTACTATGCACTAGTTGATTATTGTTTGTTGATCACAGAATAAGATGAAACAACTAAATAAAGAGTTTTTGGAAGAAGATGAAATATAATTTAAGACGGAGAAATGTGAAGACTTGTTTGAAAGATGATGGAGAAAGATAAATGAGGATCTTTGCAGATGTATGGCCTTGGAGTTAGTTGGTCTGAGGTGCATGGGCCACTTCCAAGTCGTGATGTAGGTTACACACTTGTGATGGAGTACAAAGAGAAATAAGATGCTTTGATAAAAAAAGTTAATAAGGAAGCATAAGTAGTTAGATTATCTGAGTGTCAAAATATATCATAATCATCTTCAAACAATCAGGGATCATCATCAACATCATGTACTAAGCACATTCGAGTACTATTTCTTGTGCGACATACCTTTCGTATATAATTATATGATATACAGGTTCATTCGAGAGTTGTTTTGAAAAGTTTGTGGAATATAAATTAATGAAATTGTTTCCATCTTTTATGTCAGTTATATGGATGTTGTCAGGGTAAATGGGAAAGATTTAGGACATGGATGGTGTGAAGTAATTATTCAACGCCAAATGAGAAATGACATACATTTAATCAAACTTTACGATCACATACAGGCAATTGGAGACTCTCTTGGAGCTCATGTTGCTTGGCCATTATCTTTGGAATGTCAAGTTATCATCTATTTATAAAGTTCTTGTTATAATTTTTATTTCTTTGTGTCATTATTATTAGTTGATGACATGACCCACCTTACATAACTTATAATTCAAATACTAATTAATATAAATATCATCATTATAAAAACCTGCATATATTTTTTTCTCACATAATATATTTATAACCAAAACTATTATACCAGTTCAACATACATAATCGGTTTCTGACAACACTTCAAACCATGCAAACTTATCACAGTACTTATTATATTATATAATAAAATATCAGCGGAAACAAAATAAATCCACGACCTAGCTCAATAGGTCGTCATCTATGTACACCTGCTCAAAGCCCTGAAGGAGCTCCGCAGCTTGCACAACACACCACACCACATACTCAATCATCATCAGGCCCACCTATAATGCATAAACTAGTGAGACAAAAATCTCAGTAACTAGAAATCATACATGTCAGTACATGAAAATACATTTAGTTCTCTATAGCCTATTTCCTAGTCTTTCTAGTTGGTCTCTTTTATTTTGAAAACTGTTCACATTGCGAGATCACAATGACACACTTATGATATGCACCCCAAATGATCTCAATGGGGAAGATTTTTCCGAATCTCGAATATAGAGCTGAGAATAATTTTTCTGAACCCTGGCAGAGTGTTGGGGATAATTTTTCTGAATCCCAAATAAAGTACTGAGAACAATATTTCCGAACCCAGAATAAAGTATCGGGAATGATTTTTTCGAATCCCAAAAGAGATGCATATATAGTGGCCGGACACACCGTTATTGTCTTATTAATTTTGAAAAAAATACTTTTCATGATTATGCATGGTATGCAACCAGGTCAATTAAATATGAAACATAAACCATTTACGGCATCAATATCAATATTTAATCACAATAAAACAATAACTTAGTTTCAATTCACACAGATCCACTTCTGGAACAACAACTTCACCTCAGTCACATAGATTCATTTATAAAATAACAACTTCACCTTGAATCACATGGATCCCTTTTTGGAATAACAACTTCATCTCGGATCACACAGATCCTTATAACCAATATCTTCTCAAATCATACACATATCTTTTCAACAGTTTCCTATCACACATATATATATAAGACAATGATATTATTTTAAATCACATAAATCCACAACTTGTATCACCAATTAACCCCAAATAATTCATAACATAACTAAACTAATCACCAATAATTCATGACATAATTATCATATAATAATCACATATAATTCACACATAACATGTTTATGCATTGTAGTTGGCTTCTACTTACCTGGACTCCAAATAGTGATAATACAATGACCTCGTGAAGAACTGTAACTAATCCGCTCCAATATGCACGTTCTGGCACGCACCCTCTTCTCCTTCTCTATCTCTCCCTCTCTCTCTGTCTTCCTTCTCTCTTCTCTTTTTTTATTTTTTTTGCTGAATGCTTTCCACAGTTTTACAACTGAGGGATAATCCCTCAATTTATAAGTGGTTCTGGGCGGTGGTAAATCAAACCGACTTACTGTCCATTGTTATCAACAATTATATTATTATTATACTTATTATTTATAATAAATATTATTATTATTATTATTGTTATTATCCATTACGAATATATGTGCAAGATTTAATAACTAAGATATGATACATTTATAAATTAATACACATACGTGTATATTTTCTCACAGCTATTATTATTACGGGAACACGTGTGATACTTAATAATAAAGAAATAATGTATTTATACACATAAAATAACTTAATTATATATCCAAATAATTGCACGTGAATATTTATGCACACATATATTCATGTATTGTTAACATTTTTATCCAGATGTCTCAAATAAAATGTAAAGATAAATAAAATGTAGAAACAATTGTCACATAATTGTCACATTATTATCAAATAATTACCACATAATTATCACATAATTATAAAATGCACATAACACAAATTAAATTATATTGGCATTGACACATGAATAATAAGAAGCTCGGGTATCATAGTTGAAGTAATAAACTCTTATGTAAAATATTTATTTTGAAAACAAGTTATATATTTGTATAGGTTGCTTTGAATCAAAATAATGATTGCTGCTTTGGGCATGAAGCTTTGAGAATGTGTTAGTGGAAGAATTTGATTGATAATATTGCCTCATCCATCTAATTACGTACTTTTGTTTTTCAATTTTAGATGGTACATCTTGAATACATATGAATGTTGCAATATATGTTGTAGCGCCGGTCCTATAATTTAGGGGGCCCAATGCAAATTTTTAAGGCATTTTTTTTTTATAAAAAATTAAATAAAATAATACTAAAATTGAAATATTAATATTAGTTAAACACATAAAATAAACTATATAAAAATAAAAATACTACGTATTAAATGTGATTTAGCTCATAAAAAATCAATATAGTGTATATAATAATATTAAAGTATAAAATTAACGATGAAATTTAATTTTTTATTTTTTAGTATTTCTCAATTAGTTTAATAGATATGAAAAAAATGTTTAAAAGAATAAGTAAAGAGGAATAATAAAATAATTAATTAATAATATAATAATAATAATAATAAAAGAACTACTAACAATAAAATGGAAAAAATGTTTAAAACAATAACTGAAGAGGAATAATAAAAGAAATAACTAAAAATAAAAGGTGGACAAATAGACCGAGGAGGAATTATAAAAGAACTAATAACATAATAATAAAAGAAATAATAACAATAAAATGGAAAAAAATATTTAAAACAATAACTGAAGAGGAATAATAAGAATACATTAGAAAAAAAATATTTAAAACAATAAATAATAAAAGAAATAACCAAAAGTAAAAAGTGAACTAATAAAAGAATAAAATGGAAAAAATATTTAAAACAATAAATAATAAAAAGAATAACTTAAAGTAAAAGTGGACAAATAGACTGACTAGATTCGAACTACGACTGATAGCATGGAGGATTACAAGCGAGGCTAACAAAGCTTAGGGCCATATTTGTTTATTTTACAACCTTAAAAAATATATTTTTAAATAATATTCCCTCCGTCCCATACTTAAGTTCACCACTCAAAAAAGGAAAGTTCACATTAACCAACAACCTCAAAAGTTATCTTAATTTAAAAAATATCACTCCCACCTAACACACATAACTTACTTTATAATTTATTTATTACCTAAAAATACCACAATACCCCTAAAAGGTCAATAAAGTTGGTCAAAAAGCAACTTTTCTTAAACTCCGTATCTACAGTAACGGTGAACATAACTATGGGACGGAAGGAGTATATAATACTAATAATAAAAAATTTAGGGGCCCTCCTCGGAGTGGGGCCCTGTGCTGCGGCACCTCCGGCACTGCCCTAAGGCCGCCCCTGATATTATGTTGTCCTTTCAAACATTATATATATATATATATATATATATATATATATATATATATATATTATTTTTAATTTTTTTTGGGAATTTTATGAGTATAGAAAGATTGTTGGTTATTATGCAAGTTGTCACATCCTAAATTTTTAACTATTTAAAACATCATATTTAAATAAGCAAATCATTTTTAGCGGAAGGTTAAAGCAAATAAAATTTAATATAACAAATTCCAACATGATAAGTTATAAAATCCAATGTAATTCTTGAAATAAATTGCATAAGTTCATAAGTCTAGAAAAATTTAGAAATAATAATTAAGTCTTAATGAAAATGATATTGTGCTAAACATCATCCTTATGTCCCACCACGCCAGCCCCTCCATCTGAAATGATAAAATATTTGGGGTGAGCAAAGCCACAAGCTCAGTGGAGAAATGTACTTGGCAAAATTAAATACCACATGCAAAATACAAAATTAAGTAACATAATTCATGTAAATGTACTGAATAACTAATTTCTCAATTATTCAAGTACTAAAAGTCTCGTTTATAAAGGTCATGAGACCTATCTGTATGTCTCATTTATATAGGTCAGGAGACCTATCTGTACATGCATGAACTCAAAGATATCACAACAGGATTTTATCAAGTCAAGTAAGAATTTCCCCACCTTTAAAATGAAACTGAATTGACTGTAATCCAAAATATTGATGCAGCTGAACCTCTAACTCACGAACTTCTCATCACCTAATAATAAATAGAATATAAGATACTTGATTCTAAATCAAATACGAAAGTCCGGACTGCCTAGACTAAAACTAATAACTAAATAAATAAATTAACTAATACTAATCTAAACATATTAAAATAATAAAGTAATTAAATTATCAAATAAATGAATTAAATACTAATATAATGACCCCAAAATGGGTATATTGTCGAAAACTCAAAAGCCATGAATATAGTGGGAACTGCTACTAACAATGGGTGGATTAATACGTCTATTAAATATGGAAATCTCAAACATGTAAACATAATGTCTTAAGTTGATAAATACACCAATTGTTAAATATTAATATGGAAATTAATGGTGGACAACCTATTGTAAGATGATGATTGTTGCATGATGAAAGTTAAAATAAGCGTGTTTAGGTATCCAATTTAGCACCTTTTTATGGGAATTTTTTTTATATATTAGCACAAATATCTTATATTCGATATATGTAAGAAAAAGGTGTACTTGAGGTGTTTTATTGTGTTTTAGGTGGAAAAAGAATAAAAAATGCAAAGTTGGAGAAAAGGTGCAACTTGTGTAGGAATGATGAAAAACGCATGTCCAACTTGTGTAATTTTTCTATATTTTTGTGAAGCTTTGAACTGGAAATGTGATCCATGGTTCAAAATCCACAGAAGAGAGGATCGTTTTTGCGTAAAGAACACCTCAATCGGATTCCAAACGAGAAAGTCATGATCAAAATGGTGACGTCGCAAGTTGTGCCGAACAAAATGGCTGTGCCAGTTTCCATGACTTGTTACACATTCAAATGTTGGATTTTCTGTGAGTTATTTTTATGGATTGAAATCCAAGGAAAAGAGGATCGCGTGAGCGCAAGAATCACTCAAATCGAAGCTCGGATGTGGAAGTTATGTGCAAAACCGTGAGACTACGCATGTAGCTTGACCTCCAGTTCGACCAAGGAGATCCGTTCGACCAGAACCACTTTGATCGAACGGAGACATGTAGATCTATTTTCGATGGGATTTTTCACCCCGTGTTCGTGTATTTTCGTATTCTTCCAGCGTTATTTATTTTATTTATTATTTTAAATTAATTGTTTATTAGTTAATAATTCAATCCTTAAATGTTATTGCCTTTCGTCTTAATTAATTTAGTAAATAATTAAATTGATAATACGCCGTCCCTTGGTTGGATATTTAACTTGGTCGCTTGCTTAAACTGCAACTGATATCCTTCATATTTGGGGATTAATTTTGCCTTCAAAAAAAATGCGCATCAAGTTTTTGGATCCGTTGCCGGGGACGGTCTTTATTGATGATTTTATTATTTTTAGTTGATTAAAACTTTTATTTGTGATTATTTAATTCTATCTAACCTTGAATTTTTCTGAGGTACTTGTGCACTAGGAAAAGGAGAGGAAAGAAAGAAAGAAGTAACACACAGAGCTAAACATAACCGGAGCAAGGCAGAATCCGAATAATGTTGCGATACGTGAAATTTTCACGAACAATGGGATTGGCAACATGGGGTTGATAGGAGCAAGGAGTGAAGATGATGATTTTGAGATACATCCCGCTCTTATCAACATGGTGGAGAAGAATCCCTTTTCTGGATGTTGACTTGAAGATCCATATTAGCATCTCAAAAGATTCCTTGGTTATGCAGACACTCAGAAGGGTGTTGGAGCTAATGATAATGCTAGGCGGATCATCTTATTCAAGTTCTCTTTGATTGATAGGGCTGAAGCTTGGTATGAGACTCTTGATGCAGCAGAATGCACTACATAGGACCAACTGCAGCAGAAATTCTTAGAGAGGTACATGCCACCCTCTAAGGTGTTTAGAATAAGGCAAGAGATCACCCAATTTGTTATGGATCAAGGTGAGAAATTTCACGAGGCATGGGACGGTTTAAGGACATGCTCAGGAGGTGTCCATAGCATGGGATGCCTAAGGTTGAATACATAAGCATCTTCTACTATGGATTGGATTGTGAGTCACTAATTCTTGTTGATGCATCATCAGGAGGAGCACTGTTATCTAAGACAACACTTGAAGTAGAAAAGTTGTTGGAATACATCTCTATGAATTTACGTGACTGGCCTATGGAAAGAGTAAGAGGCACATATGTACTTGGCAATGTGGCGCAGGTTGAACATCAAGGGGTGAAGCCGAATAGGGATGATGAGATCGTCTCTAGTCTAGCTAATATCAACAGGCTACTAGAATCCGCAACAAAAGCAGATTAGAGAGTTGACACAAAGGGTGCCAAGTATCCAGCAGCAAGAAGTGAAGAGTGTTGAAGTTACCTTCAATCGATACATGGCTAAGAATAATGCAATAGTTGATCATCTTGAGGCTACTATTAATGCTAATCATGCAGATTTATCTAAGCAGATGAAGGACCTTGCCTTGATTATGGGGCAAATAGCTGGGAACGTGAATCAATTAACACAAACGTTAGAGAAAAGAATATTCCCGTCTCAAGGCATAATGAACTCGAAAGTGGGCAAAGCCATCACATTGAGGTCCAAGATGTAATATGAAGGTCTGATGAAGCCAGTGTACAAAAATGAAGAAGGCAGAGCTCACATTCGACCAAGCTTATGCCATTCGACCAGACCTGATGGTCGAACAGTGGTCAAACGAGTTCTAGAAAAATAGAGTTACGATGCTCTATTTTTTGTCCCGCCATTCGATCAAGGCATTACCATTCGACCAGATCACTCTGGTCGGACCATGGTCGGATAGGCACCTGTGGAGAAGAAGGATCGCACTCAGTTTACAGGACCTTCGTTCGACTAGATTCATCCCATTCGACAAGAATATTCTGGTTGAACTATGTTCTAACTGGTAGTTGATGAATTGAGCCCGTTTACAGAGCCCCATTCGACCATAATCATGCTGTTCGACCAGAGATTATGCTGTTCGACCAGACCATTCTGGTCGAACAGTGGTCGAATAGCTTTGTGCATCTCCTATTTTCGTACCGAATGCTACACGTGTTATTCAGAACACTCCAGTACCATTACAAAAGTAGAATATTGAGCTAATTGTGGAGAAGAAGTAGGAAAGAGCAAAGAGGTTGAGAGTCGAGAAGCTTAGACTGCGGATGGATAATGAAGATGTGGTTTTCTCTCTTGATCAAGCCATGAAGATTCCCATGGAGACTCAATCATGCAAGAACATAGATGTGATTTTTAACTTGTTTAATCTTGATTTTAATAGGACAATTGATTTTGAATTTGAGTGGAAGATTGACAAGGAAGTGTCTAGACAGCCTTGGGAGGAAGGTAATTCTAAGAATCATATACTTGTGACCAAGAAAGGTGAGGTATTGAGTGTAGACAAGAAGTGAAAAAGAAAGTATTTGAAGGTGAGGATGCGAGAAGACCGCCCTCTGATCCAGTAGTTCAAAGTTGTATTCCATCGTGACTTTCTGACGTTAAATATAAGCACCTGTTGGGGGCTTGCCCTTCCGTTTTATTGCTTTATTTCTTTCGTGTGAGTGAGGATTTATTATATTTGAAGTGCTCACATTTCGGCAATTATATCTCTTTTTAAACTTAGTTTCAACTTATATTTTTACTAAGTTTGGGGGTGTGATGTACTTACCTCGTCATATGAGCACAAAGGGTATAATTTTTTCTTTCGTTGGTTGTTTATTTGTTAGGAGTTTAATTTTTTGTGGCGTATTAATATTTTAACCGGTGTTGGTATGTCGATTTTTTATAACTTAACTAATGTTTAGTGTGTTGTATTTGTGTTTTTAGTGTGTGTAGTCGATTATATAGCCAATTGAGTCTTTCTTAGAGTTCTCCTATTTTATTAATGATGAATCCTGTGATGATGAGATGTTTTACCTTTGATGATAGAAAAAGGTAACTAGGTGGCAAGATGAGTTCTACATTGAGGTTTTGACCTGATCGAGTTGAACAACTCTAGGAGCTCGTGCATACGTTGAAGAAAAATCAGGTGCCCTCTTTTTCTTATTCTACTTTTTATGTGTTCTTTTAATTCATGAGAGTGGAATGATTGACATCTTGGTCTTGGTGATCCATATGAGCTTATATTATTAAATTTTGCCTGAAATTCATTTGCTCTTGAAATTGATGAAGGAAGAGTACTTGAGTTATATTGTGATATTAAGTTCTATGTGTACTTGTGGGATATTGCTTTCCATGAAAAGTACTCTGTTACTTGTTAAAAACCCATGTGAGATTTTGAGCCTTGTTGATCATGTTTCATAATCACATGACATTTCTTTTCTGGTGAGTATCATTCTTGTGTATGTATTCTAAAACTTGCCTCTTGTCTTACTTGAGACTACATGTGTTAGATGATGGGAGATGATTTAAGGCCATCCTTGAATTTATGAGTCACTTAGTCAAATAATTTCCTACCAAATGATGTTTATCCGTAGTTAGACCCGTTGAGCTTAAAAACCTCATTCTTTGACAACCTACGAGAAATAACTACTTTGAGCATCTGAATTTTTTTAGCCTTGATTGTCCTTTATCTAGTGGAGAATTAATGGCTTTTTAAAGTTTGTTGATAGAGTTTAATAACAGTTTGGGAGAATGAAATTGGTGTTAAATAGTGATTGAGCTTAAAAATACATCTAAGGAAAATCATGGAGTAGTGTTTAAATCTAGTACTCTATTGAATCTAACACCTTAGGGTAGTGCTTAAATCTAGTACTCTATGGAGGATGTGCAAGGTAGTGCTCGAAATTGGTATCTCGAGAGAAAAAATGAGAGAAGGAAAGAAAAAAAGAGAAGAAAAAAAATGTAGTGATTGAAGGAAAAAAAAAGTGAAAGAGTTGAGGAGGATGTTGTGATTAATTGAAGTGAGTAAGAAGAATGAAAGATATGACGGAATGCACGCTTGATTGATCCGAAGTTTTGAGTCACTTATCCATATATTTTCTACCTTAACCAAAGAGCCAACACTACATCCAAAAGAAAAGTCCTTTTTTATCCCATTGTCAATTCATACTTTAAGTGGTGGAGAGTTTGAGACTTTTGGCAAGCTTATTCTTACGCAAGCACTTAAATTGAATCTGAGCATAAATACCTTAATCCTTAAGTGTACATCTTTTACACTTGAGTGTGAGTGATATATATTTCCCGCGAGAACATGTCAATGGAGCATTTGAATTGGTGGTGATTATCTTATCTTGTATGCTATGAATTGATTATTACATGTAATGAGAGTTGCATGACTTAAGTTGAGGACAATTGTATTTTGAATAGGTATTGGTCATAGTCCTTGTTTTCCCGCTAATTTTCATACTCTCTCTTTATTTTTATTTTGTTGCTTCGGGACGAGCAACGGGTAAGTTTGGGGGATTGATGAGAGTGAAAATAAGCGTGTTTTAGTATCAAATTTAACAACTTTTTTATAAGAATTGTTGTTATATATTAGCACAAATGTCTTATATTTGATATATGTTAGAAAAAGGTGTAATTGAGGTATTTTATTGTGTTTTAGGTGGAAAAAGGATCAAAAGTGCAAAGTTAGAGAAAATGTACAACTTGTGTAGGAATGCTGAAAAATGCACATCCAATTTGTGTAATTTTTCTGTATTTTTGTGGAGCTCTGCACTGGAAATGTGATACGTGATTGGAAAGCCACAAAAGAGAGGATCATTTTGGCATAAGGAACACCTCAATCGAATTTCAAACAAGAAAATTATGATCAAAATGGTGACGTCGTGTAAGTTGTGCCAAACAGAACGGCTATGCCACTATGCATGACTTGTTACACATTCAAATATTAGATTTTCTGTTAATTCTTTATATGGATAGAAAGTCAAGGAAAAGAGGATCGCGTGAGCGTAGAATCACTCAAAGCGGAGCTCAGATGTGGAAGTTATAGGTGAAACTGTTAGACTGCGCATGCAGCTTGACCTCGCGTTTGACCAAGGAATTCCATTCGACTTCCCGTTCGACCAGAACCACTTTGGTCGAATGGAGACACGCAGATCTATTTTCGATGGGATTTTCACTCCCCGTGCATGTATTTTCGTATTCTTCCAGAGTTATTTAACTTATTTGTTATTTTAAATTAATTATTTATTAATTAATAATTCAATCCTTAAACGTTATTGCCTTTCGTCTTAATTAATTTAGTAAATAATCAAATTGATAATATGTCATCCTTTGGGTTCGATATTTAACTTGGTTGCTTTCTTAAGCTGCAACTGATATCCTTCATACTTGGGGATTAATTTTACGTGCAAAGAAAATGCGCATCAGCGCATGACTAATGCAAGACTTAAAATTTGATTAACCTATTATTCATGTATAAATAAAATCCAAACGAAAACATGATCTCATGCATAGATGGGTTATGGTGGCTGAAAAGTAGCTAACGATTAAAATAATTAATTAGCAAAACGACGCACTACTTATAAAAATAATGAACGTAGTGTTAGAAGATGAAACTTACTTGGTTTTTAGTTGAGAGAGTAATCGTAATTGAGTAATTGAGAGATGAGGGTTTTCAAAAGTAAAATAAAAATGCAGAACTCACTTATGTAGAGAATTAGTATGCAGGAAAAAATACGCAGGATTGTGGGTGGTTACATCCCACATAAATAGGGTATTAATTAGGTTTAAAAAGATAGGAAGATAAATAAAAATAAAATTTAAAGTTATAGTAAATAAATTAAATAAATAATTATGATATATTCAATTAAATATACATGGTAAGTGTAAATAATTAAATAGATGAATGTGCATATATATATATATATATATATATATATATATATATATATATATATATATATATATATATATATATATATATATATATATATATATATATATATATATATTTATTAGGGTCGTTACACAAGTATATGTATTTTTCTTTTTATTCAATTCTAGTTTCTAAAAATATTTCATAAGTGAATTTATAGAACCATACACAATAAAAATTATTGAGTGGTGCATTAAAGAGACCTTTATTTGGAGGCTTTGTTTCTTAGATATTTCTACAATAGGTAAATTAGTTACTGCGTATTTTTTGCTATCTTTAGATTCCTTAATTAGCAATTCATTTTTCAATATATATCCATACCTTTAGGAGGTTGTTTACTGCAGTTCGCAGATACAAATGAGCCATCTATTGTACCTCCATCCGCTCATTATGTCCTCAATAACAAGGGGTGTCAAGGTAGGAACATAGCATTCTCATGCTACATAATCTTCATTTTCTTCTGTATAATATTGGAGTAAACTGACTGCCGATTCAATAAGAGTACTTTCTCTTGTATTCAGGAATTCAAATGGCATCGCCTCAGTCTGCATTTGAGAAAACAAGAGACTTAACTTAAATGATTCTACTCTCCAGCTGTTTATAGAAAATAATCCAAATATGAACTTCATTTCATTGCTAAAGGTCTAGTGAAATTTTTTATTATATGATTGGAATAGACTTATTCATAAATAATGTGTTGTATATGATTGCAGTATCTTCAGAATGTTAGTTTGTGATTAATGTCTCAGAGGAGGTGAAACCTAAAAGTTGGTTGACTTACTCCTGCCTTTTGACTTTATATCTGATTTCTGTAGCGTACTTTATTTACTATGATCTCAAAACTTATATGCTTTGATGCTCTAATGCTACCATGCTAAAAAAATGATCCATTTGCTTACTCGTATCTTCTTCACATCTTTAAATAATGCAGAAGAAATGATCTAAGAGTATCTGTTTCTCAAATAACAAGATACTAAAATCCAGCAAGCCTAAACCAACTCCTGCTCCTGCATCATCAGAGACTAGTTTCTCTGAATTAACTTCTGAGATCTCATTTCGCTTTTTCAGTAGCTCCAAAACGTAAAACTATAATAGTGCATCTAATGCTGCTGATAATGTTGGAAGAAGAAAGAAGATTGAATTGGATGAGTGACGTGAGTGAAGAGTGAATTAGTAGGGTAGGAAATATGGAGAAGGGAGGATGGTTGATAGACTTAGTGGGTGGAGAAAAAGAACTAATGTATTATTCTTTCTACTTTTTGATTGTGTTACAATGTCTTGTATTTATAGATGGGTAAGAAGCTTCTCAAGGCTTCCATGACTTTTCTAGATTATTTATTTTCTAGATCATGTGTTAATTTTCTAGACTATTCCAATTAATCACATGATAATACATTATTTAATTTTCTTTTCTAAGACTAGATAATTCTAGAAATTATGCACCATTCTTAATACTCCTCCTTGGGGCATATTTTTTGAATTCTCTAGAAATGTGCATCAATAATTTATCACTCCCCCTTGATGCACATTCGGATGATTCCGTTCGAGATTCTCTCGTATTATCTCGAACCTTGATTTTGATAGCGCCATTGTGAATATATCCGCTAGTTGCTCTTCTGTTTCAATGTGCTTGAACTCAACTCCTCCATTATTAGTTGCTTCTTATAAGAAATGGTATTTGATGGCGATGTGTTTTTGTCCTGCTGTTAAGCATGAAATTTTTTGCCATTGCTATTGCCGACTTGTTGTCGTAGTAGATATCTGTAGGATTTCTTATTGTTCTCCCATCATGTAGTTGCTGCACCCACTTGCACTCTCTCTCGATACTCCCCTTTAGTATATCCAAGCTTCTTTGGATGTCTTAGCTCTAAACTTTGAAAATAGTAACTTCGCCACAACAACCTGCTGTAGAGCGCCAAGTTGTCCTTCCCCTCCTTTTGTCTAGTTTTCTTTATCTGTATTAGACAAAGATATTGTGTCCATTGGGACATACTTTTGTTTAGTTTTCTTTGTCTGTGTTAGACAAAAATATTGTATCTGTGGGGATAGTGTACCCCACGATCTCCCAAAGGCCTTGAGACATGAAGTATGTCTTCATTTAAATGGCCTAATAGTTGTAGCCTTCGTTTGAGAAGGTTTTGGATTGGGATTTAGTGGATATAAGTTAGAGAGGACAATTTTGGAGGCTTGAAAATGGTTTGGGTAGTATAGTAAGGATTTTGGATTGTAAAATACGGAAGCTTAGTTTAACGCCCAGTTATTGATCCAACCGGGCTCTGATACCATGTTGGAAGAAGATTGAAGATTGAATTGGATGAGTGACGTGAGTGAAGAGTGAATTAGTAGGGTAGGAAATATGGAGAAGGGAGGATGGTTGATAGACTTAGTGGGTGGAGAGAAAGAACTAATGTATTATTCTTTCTACTTTTTGATTGTGTTACAATGTCTTGTATTTATAGATGGGTAAGAAGCTTCTCAAGGCTTCCATGACTTTTCTAGATTTTTATTTTCTAGATCATGTGTTAATTTTCTAGACTATTCCAATTAATCACATGATAATACATTATTTAATTTTCTTTTCTAAGACTAGATAATTCTAGAAATTATGCACCATTCTTAATACTCCTCCTTGGGGCATATTTCTTGAATTCTCTAGAAATGTGAATCAATAATTTATCAGATAACTTGAGGAAGCCAGTCATGCCCGGCCATATATCACGCAGAGCTTGGCTATTCTGAGGGTTCTCTCTAAGTGGACTGCTTCTGAAGTAAGGATTCGCGAGTTGCTCGGTGATAGTCCTTCGACACGTAAAGCCTTGAGAATGTAAGTACTATCAATAATAATACCATTCCTCTTATGTCATCTTCATTTCTGCAAATTAAACTCAAAGGTTAGGAGTCATATTTTGATACAAAACTGGATTGATGATCTTAGTAGTTAAAGAAACTCTTCAATATCATTGCTGAATCTTTGAAGATTTGAGCAAGTCCTCATCAAAGTAGTTTATACCCTCTTTCACAAAAATAAGAGAGAGAGTGGGGGGGGGGGGGAGGGGAGAGAGAGAGAGAGAGAGCATAATTTTTCTTTGAATGAAACTGATCACTTTTAAAATCTCTTCTACAATATATAATTTTTATGTAATCTGTTTATGGATTTAAACTCCTTTGGCTCCCTGGTATCTGTAGCTTATTTCGGAACATCACTGTGTTTTGGTAATAAACTCAACAATTATTATTGCTCTGAAGATACTAGTTTTCTTAGTAAGCTTTTCAACAAGTTGGGTAAGAAATGAATTCTAATTACCTTTTTCTTTTAAAAGTTTTGTTACACTTTATGATTTTATAACTGGAAAATGTTGACCACATCAGATATTCCACTGAACATTATGGTAAGGATATTTACACACCATGTTGTCTTTTGATTTGATTTCCTATTCATGAGAAACATCATTAAGAACAAAAAAGTTGGTTCTAAGTATTCTGACATATTATTCTCTGATAAGGACAACTCAGAGGACCTATTCTGATTCTTGCACTTGTCTCAGGTACCTTGTTTTAGTTTTATAATGCAGGCGAAGAAGACCACAAGTATTGTGCTCATGAACATTCGGCTTTGTTATAATATAACCATCAAGTATTTAGAATTTGTTCTAATTTAGTAAAAAATATTTCAGGTTTTTTCTTTGTAGGGGAGATTTCCATCATAAATATTTAATTTCCTATTTGGTATATTTAGTAATTAGGCATTTTACATATAAGCTCAGTAACATGGATGTAGAAATCAAAACGTTCTACCTAATAATTTTGGTATTATTATCTTGATTACAATGAATCTGTGTTGTACATTCTTTGTTTAGTGTGAATTGCCATGATTTGTATAAATCATTTTTTTGGTTGTAAGAAATGGGAACAACTTGATTATTTAGGAGGTGAAGAGAGGCACTTAACAAACTAGTTTTTATTTAGGGACACATTTATGTCTTGTGAAATTTGTTAACAACAACATATAAATGTCTCAATAGACATTTTGGGACACTTTTAAGTATTTAAATAGATTAATATTATAACATATCTAACAAGCATTTTTAAATGTATCAATACATATTCGAAGACACTTTTAAATATATAAAAAGATTACTATCTTAACATATACTCCCTCCGTCCCACTTTAACGTTTACATTTACTTTTTGCACGTAGATTAAGAGATATAATATTTTAATGTGTAGTGAGGTGAGAGAAATAATATTTAATGTAAGATGAATAGTTATAATAGTATTGTGTGTGGGCCCTACATGGAATAATTAATTATTTTGTGTGGGTCCAACTTGACAAAAAAGGCAACGTAAACCTTAATTTGGGACAACCAAAAATGAAAGACATAAAACATAGCACGGGACGGAGGGAGCATAAGATGATATTCAGACACTTAATTGTACTGTATAAAATATTTAGAGACACATATAAGTGCCATATATCAACACATTTAGAGGCATTTATAAGTATTCACATGAAGTACCCCAAAACTTAATGGGACACCACAACATGCAACACTTATATTACGTGTTTCAAATATTATAAGTGTCTCAATATGTATGCTATTGAGACACTTTTTGGTGTCTCTAAAACAATTTTTTATTGTAGTGAATGGCAGTTAGTACATTTTCGTGACTAATTTTTTAGTGACACTACCAATAGTCACAAGTAATTGACAAACTCAAAAATTATCACTCAGAATTTTTTGTGACATTATTTAATAATTTTTGACAAAAAATCTCACCAGAAAATCCAGTTTTTCTTGTAGTGTAGAATAATAAAATTTTTACTTTAATCAAATAAACTAAAGAGTTCATTACAAATGAATAAATTGAACATACAATAATTATTGTACAGTACATTGATATGAAAATGTTACACTTTACTATACATTTACATAATGTGTTGACGGAAATACCCAACTGCACCATCAACTACTCAAAATCAAGTGAGACATTATTACCAATTAATGATCAATCGATAAAATCACCATTAAGTATAATGGAACCAATAACATTTGTACCTTATTAAGTACTCCATTTCTCATTTTCCACAATTTATTTCCAATAATACACTCTCGCCACAAATTATCTCCAATTTTTGTTCTTCAACCAAAATGCACTACAAAGCGTGTCGCACTTTGTAATACAGCATGTATCATGCATTTTGTGTTAGTGTTAATGTTTTGTGCAACCACAATATTATGTGAAATAAAAATATCATGTGCAGCATATATACTTGTTTTTTATATTATGTGCAATCATTTTTCATATGTGCAATGTTAATATTATCTTAAAAAATGCAACATAAAATGTTAATCTTAAATGTTGGTGTAAAATGTTATGTATAGAGTGAAAATTCTTATGAATCAAAAAGACTTACATGTTATGTGTTGTTGTAACAACAAATATTGTATTTATGATGAAATAAATACAAATTGGTGTATAAAGATAATTTCAGATGGATTTAATTTATAAGATATGTAAGCAGGTTACAATCTCCAATCAATCCTCTGATTCTTCTCTCGAACCAATTTGGCTTGACTTTGACTTGTTGACTGGAATGTGTGTTGACGGCGCTGAATGTGTTGACTGTGCTGTGTGCTGAGCCGGATCTTCGGATGAAGCTTGTCCAAGCTCGAATGTGTAGTCTTGACGTTGATCCAGAAGCGTCGAGCCTTTATTCGGATTGAACGTTGACTTGAGAGAATGCCTGATCGGAGGGCTTTGCAGCTTGATCTCTGATCGGAAGTAGTCGGCTGGAAGAATGCCGGATCGGAGGGCTTGGCAGCTTGATCTCTGATCGGAGGCGACTGGCTGGAGAAACACCGTATTGGAGGGCTTGACAGCTTAATCTCTGATCGGAGGCGGTTGGCTGGAAGAACGCCGGATCGGAGGGCTTGGCAGCTTGATCTCTGATCGTAGGCAGATGACTGGAGGAACGCCGGATCGGAGGGCTTGGCAGCTTGATCTCTGATCGGAGGCGGTTCTTGACTTGAAGATCCGGTTCTTGACTTGAAGATGCTTGAAGATCTCAAGGGAGCACTGCTCGTATTCTTGATCTCTTCAGAGCTTTTGTCTTCAGATATTATTTTGGTGTGTCTGGAATGAATGGAAGAGGACTCCTTATATAGGTGAGGAATGAGCATGCCCCATAAATAACTCGCAATCTGATTGGTCCATGACAGATTTGACCCAATTCTGCGGGCTTGGGCCATTCCAAATATAACACAGCTTGAATGATCATTGCTTAATTTGATCTGATTCTGGAACCTTCCAGACTTTATTTGACTTGGGAGTCAAGTTTTACTTAATTTAAACCCTACTTAATTTGTTGGGTTTTAAATTAATTATCAATTATTTATTAATCTATTTTAGAAATTTATTTATTTAAATCCCTTAATAAATAAATAATTAATTGATAATTATTGCATTAATTTGCCACATATTTTCCTTTAATAGGCAATAAAATTCAAGTGCTTACAAATGCCCCCTCGCATTTTGTTCACGGATGCCTTTGTGTTGAAGTGAACAAATTGTGATAATCCATTCTTGATCAACATGATTGAATTTTATTGCTTGCTTCACCAACTTGATATGAATAGCCTGAATTATGACTGAACTTAGTGAAGTGCTAAGCTGCCTACGTACCTCTTTGAAGAGAATCAAGTCATAACATAGTTCAAAGAGACATGATTTGATTTGAATGGGGGACCGTACACATTTTATACTCATGCGGGCCAGGAGTAACATGCAGTTTAGGCTCGTGCGTCATGGAGCGTTGAATTCGAATTTACTGACATTTTATACTCGTGTCAATGAGTCTTGAATTTGAACTTGTAGACAGTTTATACTCGTATCAAGGAGCCTGGTGTGAACATTTTTCACTCGTGTCGAGGAGTATTGTATGAACAGTTTTCGCTCGTGCCAAGGAGCTTTATGTGTAGAGAGTTTATTCTCTTCCCAAGGAGATTTGATTTGATGTGTAGATAGTTTATATTCATATCAAGGAGTATCAAACATGTTGAGAGTTTTGTCTCTTCTCAAGGAGATTTAATTTGAGTTAGACAATTTAAGCTCGTGTCAAGGAGCATAATATGTAGATAGTTTTAGCTCATATCAAGGAGCGTTGTGTGGACTTGAGAGATTTCAGATAGTTTAAGCTCGTATCAAGGAGCGTAATGTAGACAGTTTTCGCTCGTGCCAAGGAGCTTTGACTTGAGGATTTTAGAAAGTTTAAGCTCATATCAAGGAGCATGATTTTGGGACTTTTAGATAGTTTAAACTCATATCAAGGAGCGTAATGCAGACAGCTTTAGCTCATATCAAGGAGCTTTGACTTGATTTATCAACAGTTTATTGCCCCCAATCTTGGGCTGCACTATTTTCTCTTGCTTCAACTTCATTTCTGTTAATCTTTATAGAAACTGCAGCCTTTGTTTGTGGTTCCTCTTCCAAGGGCTCATCGAAAGACATGTATTCAAACTCGTAAGAGTCTTGAATAGAGGGCCATTTGATATCATTTGATGTCAGGCTTAACTCCATGTCGTGAGCTCTTGAAGCCAACTCTTCAAAAGTTTTAGGTCGAATTCCTTGGAGTATGTGGCTAAGATTCCATTGCATCCCTTGAATGCACATTTCCATAGCTGAAGTTTTTGACAGCTTTTCTTTACAATTTAGGCTTAGGCTCCTCCATCTGTTGATGTAGTCGATGGCATATTCTTCATCACTTTGATGAGTATTTATCAACTCTATCATGCTAACAATTCTTCGTGTGCTATAGAAACGGTTGAGGAATACTTTTTCCATTTGCCCCCAACTGTCAATGGAGTTAGTTTCCAAGTCGATGTACCAATCAAATGCATTTCCTCTTAAAGATCGGACGAATTGTCTCACCATGTGATCTCCGTTGGTCCTAGCATCATTGCATGTCTCGACGAAGTGCGCCACATGTTGTCTCGGATTGTCTTTGCTGTCAAATTGTTGAAACTTGGGAGGTTGGTAGTCAATTGGCATCCTCAAGTTATCAATCCTCTTTGTATATGGCTTGACATAGGTTGAAGAAGATTTGGAGCTCCTTTCAAACTTATATTTTATCGTATTTATCACGATATTCTTTAGTTGGTTGATAGGAAGCGTTCCATCAGTTGAAACTTGTATCTTATCCTCAGCTGGCTTTTCTTCAGGTGAATGATGTTTCGTCGAGTCTTCCTCCTTGTGCTCATCCTCAACTTGTTTCTTATTTGTACGGCTTGTCTCCGCATTATCCATTTTCTTCATAAGTTCATAGATTTTTAAATCCTGAGCTTCCATGTGCTTGTTGAGTCCTTCAATGGCTTTCATCATATTTGCGAGTTGATCCTCAATGGTCATAGCACTTGTCGTCATCACTGCAGCTTCAGTTGAGGTAGATGATAAGCTTGGCGTGGAGCGAGGAGTTAAGCAAGTAGAAACATTTTCACCACTCTTGTCTCCGTGCAATGGCTTGTTGAGAGTAATCCCCACCATATGGTTTGCCTCTACGGAGCCTTCGGGAATACTTCTTGTAACGACTCCAACCTTTTCAGTTTGCAACTCTGGAGGCTTTGATGCAGCAGTCCTTCGCATCGCAATCTTGAGTGGAGTTATCTTTTGAATCTCTTCATTTTGCAGCACTGAATGCTTCAAGGTAGAAGATCTTCTTATTGCAATCCTGAGAGGAGTAATGCTTTGTATATTCGAGCTTGTAGAGAGAAGAGATGAGAGGTAGAGACTGTCCCACTGGGCGTGCTAAAATTTGTAACAACAAATATTGTATTTATGATGAAATAAATACAAATTGGTGTATAAAGATAATTTCAGATGGATTTAATTTATAAGATATGTAAGCAGGTTACAATCTCCAATCAATCCTCTGATTCTTCTCTCGAACCAATTTGGCTTGACTTTGACTTGTTGACTGGAATGTGTGTTGACGGCGCTGAATGTGTTGACTGCGCTGTGTGCTGAGCTGGATCTTCGGATGAAGCTTGTCCAAGCTCGAATGTGTAGTCTTGATGTTGATCCGGAAGCGTCGAGCCTTTATTCGGATTGAACGTTGACTGGAGAGAATGCCTGATCGGAGGGCTTTGCAGCTTGATCTCTGATCTGAAGCAGTCGGCTGGAAGAATGCCGGATCGGAGGACTTGGCAGCTTGATCTCTAATCTGAGGTGATTGGCTGGAGAAACGCCTGATCGGAGGGCTTGACAGCTTGATCTCTGATCGGAGGCGGTTGGCTGGAAGAACGCCGGATCAGAGGGCTTGGCAGCTTGATCTCTGATCGTAGGCAGATGACTGGAGGAATGCCGGATCGGAGGGCTTGGCAGCTTGATCTCTGATCGGAGGCGGTTCTTGACTTGAAGATCCGGTTCTTGACTTGAAGATGCTTGAAGATCTCAAGGGAGCACTGCTCGTATTCTTGATCTCTTCAGAGCTTTTGTCTTCAGATATTATTTTGGTGTGTCTGGAATGAATGGAAGAGGACTCCTTATATAGGTGAGGAATGAGCATGCCCCATAAATAACTCGCAATCTGATTGGTCCATGACAGATTTGACCCGATTCTGCGGGCTTGGGCCATTCCAAATATAACACAACTTGAATGATCATTGTTTAATTTGACCTGATTCTGGAACCTTCCAGACTTTATTTGACTTGGGAGTCAAGTTTTACTTAATTTAAACCCTACTTAATTTGTTGGGTTTTAAATTAATTATCAATTATTTATTAATCTATTTTAGAAATTTATTTATTTAAATCCCTTAATAAATAAATAATTAATTGATAATTATTGCATTAATTTGCCACATATTTTCCTTTAATAGGCAATAAAATTCAAGTGCTTACAGTTGTATAAGCGTAAAGTGCAGCATTGTGATTTTAAATAGTATAATATTCAAATTGGAAGTAATGCTGGGAAAAAATGGATCCATAAAGTTAAAAGTAAGAAGTTTTCTTTGATGTACCTATTAATAATTAAGAAATAGGTATTGTAATTAAGAGTAATAATTCCCAAACTAAATTTTAAACGAATCATATAACAAAAATTAGGGTCAATAACTTATAGCTATAAAATTATCTCCATAATTACTGAGTAGTACATTGAATTTACAGAATTACTCAAACAAACAAAATTTAATCATGTATTTTTCATTTTACCCATTTTAACACTAATGTTCACAATTATTTTAAAAGTAATGTTAAGATTCTCCATAATTCTCTCCTGAAAATTTTCAACAAATTATCTCACTTACTCCATTCTAAATGAACGACACCACCCCCTCAAACGTTATACACCACTGTTAAATCTGGGACTACTCTCTTTGGCGGCTAAAGGTGAGAATCGAACTCCGGAGTCGTGCATATTGGTGGAGGGTAAATTTTTAGGACTCTAATCCTAAATTTGTTTGTGCATCCATTTCTCTTCTCCTTGTATAGAAATTAGGGATTAAAATAGAGTTCTGGACTATTGTGCCTTTGTTTTAAAACATCAAAATTTGGGGGTGAATGATTGTTTGAGTGGATAATTTGAATATTAACACTGAACATGAGTGTACATTACATCAAAAAGTAATCGATTGAACATTGGTATGTATGATTTGGTTCGTAGGTTTTAAATTTTGGTTAATGATTTGGTGTTTCAGTTAAAGATTTCGAATCTTGGCCAAAATTATGATTTGGATATTTTTGAACATTGGTGTACCTTAATTCAAAAAGCAATCATTTTGCATTCCTGTTGTTGTAATGTGTCATCGGGGTTTAATCTGTGGAAATTGACGAACATAGATTAATTTTGAACAGTAGTATACATTATCTCAAAAAATAATCAATTGATCATTGGCGTACATGAATTGGTTTGTGGATTTTAACTTTTGGTTAAAGCTAATGATTTGGATGTTTCAGTTAAATGATTTGAATTAAAATCTTTGTTGAAAATTATGATTTGGGTACTTTTGAACATTGGTGTACATTAAATCAAGCATTTGTGAATTCATGTATTTGAAATACGTCGTCGGTGTTTAATTTGTGGAAATTGGTGAACATTTGTATATTTTGAACAGTAGTGTACATTTATACTCTTACTTAGTAATCTAGTCGCATAACATTTTCCTGTGTATGAAATGGTTTGTATGGATTAATTTTTGGTTAAAGCAAATGATTTGGTTGTTTCCATTAAAAATTTTGAGTCTTGGTCAATAAGTATGTATTGATTTTTTTATTGAACATTGATGTACATTAAAGCAGGAAGACATCTGAGATTTCAGCCATATGTTTCAATATATGTACAAAGATGATAGAATCCAACAACACCATCAGGTCTTCTATAAGAAGCCGTCAGATCTGAGAGGTCAGGGAATGGGGCGTTTGTATCTGAAAAACATCCTGTCATTTGAGCGGAAGATGGAGAAATAATCGCCGACAGGAGTTAAGTTGTGGACGATGAAGAAATAGTCGCCGACGAAGGCAGGAGTGGATCCGTGAACGATGAAGGTGGAGGAGACACAGATTGAGAATTGGGTTAATGCGATGCCAAACCTACCTGAATTGGTTGCGATGCCAAACTGTAATAGTTCTAAGGGTAAACTTGAAAAAATAAAATATCAGAATGTATCTCTCAGTAATTCAATTTGATTTTGTATCTCCAAATAATTAGGCTATTAAAACACGTATCTATTAGTAATAAACCCCAAAAATCATCATTAGTCGTAAAATTATTAAAAAGCCAATTTTTTATGCTCCTTAAATTATATGAACAAGTCGGATGATACCATCTTAAGTGATATGGATTCAATTTCATTTTACACATTGAGTGGGGTTTATTTTTTGTTTGAAAATGTACTGTAATTTAGTGGCATTCATGTATGAGATTGTGTGATGAGATTATTTTACATTTTTTATGTTAGTAACTGTTTTTTATTATGAATTATTATTATTATTGGAATATTATAAGTCTATTTTTTATTTATGCTATAACTTGATATAGAAAATAATTTATGTCACCATTATCACTTTTCATCAATTGGGTATAAATTTTCATTGAAATATTATCACTTTTATTCATCTCAAATAAATCATTATGTGAGCCAGTTTTACACAAGTGTTTATTTATAATTTTTCTATCATCTTATAATACCGACGAAATAAATTGACCGAATATAATATCACATAACAAAATATCTTTTTTTCAAAATACATAAATTTATTCCATCTTACAAAACATACTAACAAACATTACTACTCAAACATACGAATGCAAAACCCATAAATAACAGAACACACATTAATATAGAGAATTTAGAGTTGACATGTTTTATGGGGAGATTCCATAGCAAACATGTTTGCGGGGTGACCACTCTGCTAATGAGCTATCATCGAGGCCAGGACGACGCGGTAGGCACCATGCGTAAAAGATCTTGACGAATACTGGATAGGCTAGCCAGGAGAGTTACACGAAATCATGATGGGCTTTGATTGTTTTGAGATAAACTTATAACTGAAGGATCCATCCATGCTAGTTTGTTCCAAAAGGCATTTTAGGTGGTTAATGACCCACTTTGCATGAAGTACAACCCACTTTCAAATGATTCACTTTCATAGGGATTACTAGTCTCGATGACGGAAGAATCACTTTCAATACTATCACCTATTATATTGTTAGATATAGGAACTATAGAATGTGCAATATAACTACCTTCAACATCGATCGCCGGTTTCAATGACCTTCTAAGAGTGGCTGCAGATTTCTCACCCTCTCGATAGTGCGTCAATGCTAATATTTCCTCCTTGAAAAGAACATTCAACACTTATTATCACGACTCACACAATATATAGCTATACAAGAATAATGGTAAGATTAACAAATCATAATGTGTAACCCACAGCAATCTTGTGGCCCATACAGTTGGGGTAAAAGATATCTGGTTATCGAGTGGGTGTAGTGCACCATCCGGAGAATTTATCAACCATTTCCAAATCTTATGTCGTTTATGCAATTTTTTGTTTGCTCCATGCATTGTTCTCAAATGAATAATTTTTACCTTCTGCTTGATTGAAACCACTCGTGGCATGGATGATAACACGTTTGTTTTTCTCACCGACAACCCAAAATCAAGCTTTCCTTGCTTGGTCTAAATAATATACCCAATGTTGATCAACTTCTTGTGTCTAATATGAGTTGAAAAGGACCTTGTCTTGATCAAAGTATCGTCGAGGAACATCATGAAGCATCATTTGAAGGAGTTTAGTATATTCACAAATGAATAATGTGTATAATATATAAAGAATCTTACCGACAATTCAAGTGCACATAATTGTTTGGGTGGAGTAAGAGATTTTGACATGAAGAGAATGGGCGACTCATAGAGTTGTGTTATAACTTGTATCTGATAAAAATTGTACAACAAGTTTGATGCATTAATCATTTTCTATTAGTGGCAACTATAAATTATTTATGTTGGTTTCAACCATGTAGATTGCAATCTCGATGAGCCATTCATGTGCTGTATGGAATTCATTTACGGAGTGATATCAATACATAGTTTTTACCCAATTATAGGTCACAATTGACTAATTTATTTGAACAGTCATAATTTCAAAAATATATCATATCCCAAAGTACTAAGATTTACAATTTCACCTTTAATTACATACATCACATGGGTTACTTCTTAAATCTTACTCCTAATAGCATCAATTGTATTTTTTATCGCTAATGATTATAAGGTAGTTGATTTGGTCTAGGGAGCAAAGAATAAAGAGTTCACATTGACGAATAACTTAGGGGATTTTAGATAAATTATGAATGCACACAGTGCAATAGTCACGCTAACCAGTGTAGCCATTTCAACTCCTGAGCCCAAAACTTATTTATTATGTCATTCTTTGGTGCATGTATCACTTCAAAATATATTTTAGTTTGAGATATCTAAAATTTCAATTCAACAATAGTGGCCACATGATTCAGTTTGATGTCTTAGAGGTCATCGATAATTTTTTGTTTATGATCCACCTTTTATACTAATTCATCCATGACTCCCTTACATCGTGTACACTCTTCTTCATCAATCCATTCAAAGAAATCATAACTTTCGGGCTGCACAAAAAAAAGTACGAATGTGTACCAATATGCCATCAATAATAAATTTACGTGTAGAAATGATAGAGTACTTTTAGAAATCGACAACGTATGAATCTATGCCCGTAGTTTTTTGGTGTACGAGAAATCACTACAACATAAGTTGCATTAAATAATACCTCATAGTAACACTTTAAATTTATATAACACAAAAGAGAAATTATTACATTTGGTCCTGTAAGTATATCAAAATTCGCATTTGGTCCTTTAAATATTGTAATTTTTAATTTTAGTCAGTTTTTGTCCAATTTTGGTCCATTTGGTCCAATTTTGGTTTTAAGGGACCAAAATTGGACAACAAAGTACAAAAATTAAAAATTGCAATAGTTAAAGAACTAAATGCGAATTTTGTGATAATTTGAAAAAATACTTAAAGGATGAAATGTGATAATATGACTGGAAAAATTACAATTTCTCACATAATATTAAAATTTTCACAATATCATAAAAATGAAAATTTAAAGATATTATATTTAAAACAATATATTTAAAATTAGATCGGACTGGCCGGTTCAACTGAAAATCAAAGTCGAAACCGATTGGAAACACTGAAAAATATTATTATTGAGGTTGGACTGGGAAAACAAGTTTATCAGTAAATTTTAAATTTTTATTTTTATGTTGTTTCACTTTTCTTATATTAACTTAAGTATAATATCCTTTAAAACCCATTTTTATAATATTATGAGAGTTTTAATAAATGTGAGAAATTATAATTTTTTCTAGTCAAATTATCACATTTGGTTCTTTAAGTATTTTGTCAAATTATCACAAAATACGCATTTGGTCCTCTAACTATTGCAATTTTTAATTTTGGTCCTTTTTGGACCAAAATTGAACAAAAATGACCAAATTGAAAATTGCAATAGTTAATGGACCAAATGCGGATTTTGATATACTTATAGAATCAAATGTGATAATTTCTCTAACACAAAATGGTAACACTTTTTAAATTATGATGATATGTAACATTTTTATAAAACTTTAAGTAACACACATGTAACTTTTTCTAATATGTAACACATCCGTATAACACTTTTATATTTATAACACATTTTATGAAAAACTATAAGATGTACTCGTTTCTCTCTCTAGAAATTTCCTCCCTCCACTCTAAATTTCTACTCAGCCTGCCGTTGACCCCTTCGGAGATATGGTTAGGGGTGCAGGGACGCCGGCACATTTTTCGGCCAGCAGCTTGAGGTCCTGCCTTTCAACATCTCAAGGAACCAAAAGAATTCTCACTGCTTCTTCTGTTCAGAATCCGAAGTTTATAGCGCCGAATCTGCCTTGCCAAAGAACTCCCGACTGCCCAGCGACATCTCTTTCTGTCGAAAACAACTCTTCGACTAAGAGCCAAGCAATCTGCCCAAGTGTTTCTTATGTCCAACCCTCGAAGTCTACAACTCCGAATCTGTCCTGCCAAAGAACTCCTGACTGCCTAGTGGTGTCTCTTTCTGCTGGAAATGACTCTCCGACCAAGAACCATGCTGTCTGCCCAAGTACCAGTACATCGCCAACCTCCATGTTCGACAAAAATGGAATGATCTACTATTTCAGAGTACAAAGGACTACAATGCCTTTTCTTTGCCAAACAGAGATAGAGTGTGCTGCTACCAGCCCTACCAAGCCTACAACCCTAGTCAACCTGATTTTCTAGCGGCCTCTCACCTGTGCTCCAACCCGCCCCCTCCACCACATAGCACTTCTGCTCCATCTTTCGCTGATCTAAGTCGGAATTACCTTGGGATTAATGACTACATCAAGTTCAACCATGAGCTCTCCTATGTCATGCCCCCTGGTGAACTTGATACTCAGCCTGCTCACGGCGTCTCCACCCACGATGGCGACGCTCAACCAACCAGGATGAATCAATCATCCCTAGCTCCTTCCCACCCTTTGGGCTCTCCTCGTGTGATGTCAACATCGCCCCACCATGTTTTACAACCCGACGGAGAAGCTCCAACCTAGATCAACGATGACCGACCCTCTAAGTCAGGTCAATAGTCGGGAAAATCACTGGATTTTCCCCCACCACTGGTAGTTTCTACTGGTCATGGGCCGATATGTCCAGCAGCTACAAACCAGACCATTAATGGTCAATCCTCAACACCAACTAGTTTATTCTGAGTGGCCCTATGCTTAGGAATTCCTAATCCGGTGGCAAGGCCGCTGGAGCGTACATGTGATACTGTTTCAGTCTCTGTAGATGCTAGTTTACTAAAAGAACGTTTTACATTATGCTCTAAATTTGTGATTGGCAGAATTACTTATGAACGTGGGCAAACACATCTATCTTTCCCCGACACAGTTGCTCGCCTGAAAGTTGCTTTGATGTGAATGACCTGTTTGTTGTGCTGCTGGGGCGTGGATACTACAACATTTTGATCCATGATCAGTCCATAAAGGGATGGGTTCTGGATGAAAAGACTCATGATTTTAATCCGAGTTGTGTTCGGATTCAGAAATGGATGCCCTTCTTCAACCCATACCGTATTAAATCCTCAGTTACACAAGTTTGGATTTGTATATATGAGCTTCCACATGAATTTTGGAGTGAAGCTATCATATGTGCTACAACAGCTCGAGTGGGGAAGTCCGTTTGTGTGGATAAGAGAGCCTTGGATGGCTCAATGGGCCACTTTGCATGCGTATTGGTTGAGGTGGATGTCTAGGAGAAACTTTCATGAAATATAACTATTTAAGCTGAGGAATATTCTTTTAACACTTTTATCACGTATGAAAATTTGCCACAATACTGCGCTCGTTGCTATATCTTGGGCCATGGAAATGAAGAACAGAAGGGCTGAGCCCCAGTGCCCTAGGGAGGATGTTGATCAGTGAGTTAACAAGCAAACGACATGTTGGACTCCAGTGAAATACAAACAGGTAGTGGAGCAATCGGATCAGCTGGATAGAGAACATATTATGGATCACATTGATGATTCTACTCATGCTTTTGGAAGTGGAAAAAAATCTGAGAATGATGTTGACAGTTTGGACACTGAGAATATACGCTTGGATATTGGTACACATGATGTGGTGATTAATCATTTCGAAGAAGATGTTGATACACGTGCAAACTGAACACACAGAAACTCCATTAACCAACAATATTGATATCCAGTTTGACAAAATCTAGAGACTTTTGACACACGTGAGATAATGGCTGATGCTCTTAGACAGAGTGGCTACTATGATCCAGGTTTGACCTTTGAGTAGACTCCTCTGCCAATTGAGGAACCCAAGAGGACCTCTTATGCTTATCATGGAAGAGGGCGTGATAGGGGTAGAGATAGGGGCGGAGGCCTTACCACACGCTCTAAAGCACATCAGGATTTGATTACCTATGTTAATCCAACCACTAATGATACTTATGCCATGCATTCTACTATTCATAAGGAGTGGGGCTCTCTTGATCATTCTTTGCCGCCGAAGCACGGTAATAAGAATCGTTCTTAATGAATTTGCTATTTTGGAATATTCATGGGATTGGAAATTCCTCATCTCTTGCCACTTTGAAAGCTTTATGTCAATTACATCAGCCTCACTGGCTCGCCATTGCTGAGCCTAAGCTCAGTACTTCTTATGTTTACACGCATTTCTGGTTATCTTTGGGGCTTAGTTTTGTTGCAAGTAATCATTGGACTAATATGAACCCTAATATTTGGTTGCTTTGTCGTGACTCTATTGTGAGTGATGTCAACGTGGTGTTTACCTCAGATTATTATGGTTGATTTTATGTATAATTATGCGTTTTATCATTTAGGTGTGGTGCATGTGAGTAATACATGCTTGGGGCATCGTGATCTTTGGAGTGATATTTTATATTGTTTGTATAATAGTATGATTGTTTTGGGTGATTTCAATTCTACTGTGGGTGATCATGAGGGAGTGCTCCCTCTCATTATTCTGCTCTAGGATCTACGGAATTCAGGTAGTTTTTAAATGTTAGTGATCTGTATGATGTTGCTTTGTCTGGTTCGAAATACACTTGGTTTTCCAGGTCTTCTAGACGGCCTTTTAGGGCTTCTAGAATTGATAGAGCCTTGGTTTCGGAGGATTTCTTGGATTTTTGGGAGGTTATTTCTCTTAAGGCTCTCTCTAGACATCACTCTGATCACAATCTAGTCCTTCTTTCGGCTAGTTTTGGTGGTTTAGTTCGCAGGCCCTTTCATTTTTAACGTATGTGGCTTCTTGATACAGGATTCTACATTTTAGTCTCACCTTCATGGGCTTAAATTATGTGGGCTCCTGATCCCATATCTTATTTCTGTTGGAAGCTTCATGGATTAAAATTAGATATTAAGGTATGGAATAAGTCTAATTTTGGCAATGTATGGGTTGGGGTTGAGGAAGCTCTGACTGAGCTCCAAAACATTAGAGTCGTATTGATAATGAAGAGGACACTGAAGATTTGATTCTTGAGGAGATTGATGCTCATATGCGTTTAGAGACCGAGCTTTAGAAGAAAACCCAATTTCTCTCTCAGAAAAATAGGACATCTTGGCTTACTGATGGTGATCGGAATATTAATTTTTTCTATAAGGCTCATAAACTTTGGAAAGTTAAAGCTGACATTTCTATGCTTCATATTGGTGATGATATGAGTTATGATGTCCAGACAATTTCTCAGCATATTGTAGATTATTATACGCAGATTTTCAGTTCACCTACTGATCAGCTGGATTTCTCTGCTTTGGATTTCATTAAAAAATTTATGACTGCTGCTGAGAACTTGACCCTCATTAGAGTTCCCACTAATGAAGAGATTAGGGTTGCTATTTTTGATCTTTCACCTGACAGTTCTCCAGGACCTGATGGGTTTAGTGGGGCATTCTTTCAGAAACTTCGACATGTTATTAACATGGATGTGTGCTGAGCTGTGAAATATTTTTTTGAGAAAGGATCTATTCTTGATGGTGTTAATGCTAATTTTGTTACATTAATTCCAAAGGTAGATGGTGCTATTAGAGTGGAGGACTTCCGTTCGATTAATATGTGCAACTTCTTCTTTAAAATTCTCACAAAAATCATTGCTTCTAGATTGGGCCCTATTCTTCATTTGCATTTGGACAGGTTCCAGTTTGGTTTCATTCCTGGTAGACGTATACATCATTGTATTGCTCTTACCTCTGAGGGATTTAATGCACTTTATGTTTCTTCTCATGGCAGTGTGGCTCTTAAAATTGATATTAAAAAGGCTTTCAACACTATCAGGTGGAAATTTTTGGTGGAGGCTATCACTTGTATGGGCTTCTCAGATAGGTTTGTTCTTCTTCTCAAAAGTATTTTCTCATCTGCTAGGATTACTATCCTAGTTAATGGGATGCCTGCTGGGTATTTTGGTTGTGGTCGTGGGGTTAGGCAAGGTGACCCTCTTTCTCCTGTTCTCTTCTGTTTGGCGGAAGAGGTTTTGGGGCTTTGGATTTTGAGCACTAGACGGATTCATAGGGCCATTGGTGGAAAATCTGGAGGTCGGGAATTCTATATCCCTTCTTACTTATTCTATGCAGATGATATTCTTATTTTCTGTAGAGGCAACATTGGGTCTATTCCTGCTATTGAAAGAGTTTTAGATGGATATGGTGAGCTTTCTGGATAGGTTTGCAATCCTGCCAAATCTTCTGCTTTCTATGGAAGGCATACTAAGTATTTTTTTAAGAGACATGTCAGGCAAGTGCTTGACTTTTAGGATGGTACTTATCTTTTTTGTTAATAGGGGGTGTACAAGTTTTTTGGGAGCTCCGAAGGCTATTTACTTTTAGGATGCTGCTGATGTTATTCTTAATAAGTTTTACAGGTGGAAGGGCTCCACTCTTTCTATTTTGGTCGTGTTTGCCTTGTCAATTAGGTGATTATTTCTTCTACTATCGATGATCTAAAGATGGCCTCATGATCAGCTTAAGAGGATTGAGATGGCAATGAGGATTTTCATTTGCTCAAGAGATGCTACTAGAAGACATTATTTTAGTGTGAGCTGGAGTAAAGTTTGTACTCCTACTGAGGAGGGGGTCTTGGAGTACGCTCTTTGCGTATAGCTAATGAATATTTCCTTATGAAGCTTACTTGGGATGTATTGGACATGGATACCCCTTTGGATTTTTTATGTTATCGATGGCTTCGGCAAGGACAACCACATAATCATTAGCTGCTTTCTTCCCTTAGAGGGGGTTGTCTCCTCCATATTCATCGGTTTGTTGACGATGAGTTTTGGATTATAGGTAATGGGTGTTCGGTTTGTTTCTGGTTGGATAATTGGATTGGACAACCCATTGCTGACATTATTGGTATACCTGTTGAGTACATGCATTATTTTACTCAGAAGATTTTGGCTTATTTCTTTGATGGGACTTGGCATATTACAGAGGAGTTTGATCTAACTTTTTTGGATATTATCATCTACGGTGTTGGACTAAGACTATTCGTGGAGGGAATCTCCTCTAGTTTGGCTTATACTCATCATCATCAATAATTCCCTGTGCCTAGTTGGGAAAAGTGGATTTGGAGTCATTTTATTCCCCCAAGGCGTTCCCTCACCACTTGGAAGGCTATTCGGGGGGTTTTTATGACATGGGATACTTTTATGGATCATGGTTTCTTGGGCCTTCTCGATGTTATCTTTGTAGATCGGCTGAAGATAGTTTGATCATATAATGCTTGGATGTTTAGTCTTCTTAGTTGTTCTTCGCCGAATCCTGGCTGGTTTTCATTTTGGTAATCGAATTATTCTGGAGCAAACATTTATGCAATTTCTTTTGCAAGCCATAACTATGCAAGGTAGTGATCAGGTTATATCTGTTTGGCATCTGGCTATCTTGTCCTATATTTAGATTATCTGGAACCAATGTAACTCCTTTATGGCTGATGGTTATAAAGTGGATATGGATGAGGGTATAGTGGACAAGGTGGTTCGTCCAGATGCTATTGCTGCATCATTGTTTGCTCTGATTTGTGAGATTAACCAACTTGATGTGGGTGTGATGCGGAATTCTACTAATGATCTTACTACTCTTCACTATTTTGGAACTAGGGGAAGGCCCCGTAAAGCACCTTCTATTATTCCTCTGAGGTGGGTCCCGCCCTAGCTTAGTTGGGTGAAGGTGAATACGGATGGATATGATAGTGCTACTCCTGGTACTATTGCTGGTGCTGGGGTTTTCCGTAATTGCAGGGGGTTCTACATGGGTGGTTTCTCTAGTGGATTTGGCCATGGTTTTGCTTTTGAAGCAGAGCTCATTACTACTTTAATGGCTATTGAGTTGGCATAAGATAGAGGGTGGAATTCTCTTTGGTTGGAATCTGATTCGACTTATGTGGTTTATGCCCTTTCTTCACCATCTCTGGAGCTGCCTTGGAGACTTCTTTCTCGGTGGTGTAGAAGCATGGAGATTACACGGATGATGAATTTTTGAGTCTGTCATATATATCGTGAGGGGAATACTGTGGTAGATCGTTTAGCTGATATTGGAGGGGATTTCGTTTGGCATGTTTATGCACCTCTAGATATTATCCGTCTTATGTTCGCGGATATGAATTTTGAACACAACAGGATCAAATCAATCTTTGGAATTATTGCTTTGCTGAGTCACTCTGGTTTCTCACCCGTGTGGTTGTATACGAAGGAGATTTTATCTATCCGATGGCGATGCCGTCGGGTGAGCCAGGTGATACATTTCCTTTTGATCATTATGTACATCATTTCCATTTTGAGTTTTTGATGCTGTTTATTTTAGTGTGCAGTGGATGGAATAATTGGTGCGATTGGATGCTACGGTGGATTGATTTGGGCGGTAGGGCCTCCTTTAGGTTTAGTTTAGATGGTGAGTTTTATGACATCTTTTGGAAGGTGCTCTTTTTCTTTATATGGGTTTTTCCCACTGGATTTTTCCATATAGAGGTATTTACCGAGGCCATTCGGGGGGTGGTCAGCTCACCCATAGGTTTTATTTTTAGCCATGTATTCAGCTGTACAAGTTTTAGACCTCATGTTAGGATGGGTCTGTTTGGTCGGGTAACAGGATCCCTCGCCTATTACCAGGTCTGTTGGGTAACAGGATCCCTCTTCTGCTCCCATTTGTAATGCGTATTTTTTTGTTTCTGTTGTACACTTTTGGTTTATTTGATTTGTAATATTATCTACTTTGATATTTATAACATATTTTATGTAACACTTTTACAAAGGTAACACTATAATATAACATTTATACATAAATAGCACTTTTGATACATAAATTATTCACATAACATTTTTAAATAATATTTTTAACACTCCATATTTATAAGATGAATATTTATTAAAAGAATAATGACCACCTAATAAATATTTAATACCATAATTACTACAAGATACATCCTTTAAAAAAATTTGGGGTACTTACTGTATGGTACATTAAAACCTCCTTTATTACTATGAGATATAAACATACAAAAATATTACTACTAACTACATAAATATATAGTGATCTTTCAATATTACCCTTACAATGTGTTGTACATAAATATTTGTGTGCAACAAAAGTTATGTGTAGTAAAAAAGTGTGCAGCAAAAGTTATGTGCAGTAAAAAAAGTATGTGCAGCAAAAAAGTGTGAATCGTAAGTGTCATGTGCAGCGAAAAAAATTATATACTCCTACTCTCCGGCGGCGGTGGCAACTGCTCCGGTGGCAACGACCGGCCTTCGATGATCGACGGCGGCGGTCGTCGATCACTGGTCGCCGGAGGAGGGGTGGACGCCGGCGACAGTGGGCGGCGGCCGACGGTCCAGTGATGGCTGTAGGTTGGTGAGGGGTTTAGGGTTTGTAGTTTAAAAGTATTTGGGATTATAATGAATTAAGGTTATATTTGGTATTTTATTTTAATATTTTTTATGTGAGTAATATTTTGAACTCATTGTATCTCCCTAGTAATTTTTTAAAAAATTACTTACAGATACGAAAAGATAAAATCAATTATCCATATCTCTACTCGAGGAACGATTGTATTTAAAATTGACATAAGGAAAGCTTTTGATACACTAAGGTGGGATTTTGTCTTATATGTCATGAAAAAGATGGGTTGTTGCAGCACATTTATTGGATGGATCCGTGTCATATTTAGATCGGCTAAAGTATTTGTTCTGATTATTGGCACTCCGAAGGGGTTCTTTGAATGTTGTAAGGGAGTTAGGCAGGGCAACCCTTTATCTCCACTTATTTTCTGTATTGCAGAAGAGGTCTTGGGCAAGTGTATTTAACATAAGATTGAGATTGGGGAGATCACCTAGGCGAAAGCGAACAGGTTCACACCCATTCATTCATTTCTATTTTATGCTGATGATATTTTGCTAATCTGTCAGGGTGATGAGAAATCTATTAATGCACTGCGAATGATATTGAGGAATTATGCGAGAGTTTCAGGGCAAGAATTCAATCCTAGCAAATCAAAAGTTTTCTTTGGGGCTCATGTTAGATTAGTTGTCAAGAGGAGCGTACTGCAAGAGTTGGGAATTCAAGAAAGTACTTTTCCATTTAAGTACCTTGGAGTGCCTATTTTTGTTTGATCTCCAAAAAAAGAATATTTTCAGCAGGCTACGGATATGGTTCTTAGTAAATTTCAATGCTGGAAAGGAAACACTCTTGTTATGGCAGGCCGAATTTGCCTGGTAAATTTGGTAATTATTGCATCCACAGTGCATGTTATAATGTTATATAAGTGGCCTAGATATTTTTTAAAAAAAGTTGAGGCAGCTTGTAGAAATTTTGTTTGGACTGGAGACATACATAGGCATCACAGGATTACGGTGGGCTGGAAGCGAGTTTTCTGTACATAATCGGAGGGCGGGTTGGGAATTCGTTCAATCAGAGCAGCCAACGAAGCTTTTATAATGAAGCTATCGTGGGAAATTCGACAAGGTAAAGGTCCTTTATCTTTGATTAAAGGAAGATGGTTTGATGAGGAGGAACTAAGGAGTAGATATATTGTCTCTTCTATTTGAAAACCATGCATGTTTTATCTAAAAAAGCTGAAGGAAGAGGAGGTATGGGTGGCAGGGCATGACTCCAAGGTCCAGTTTTTGCTGGACAACTGGATAGGGAGCCCCATAGCAGATCTGGTAGAGATACCATAGGAGTATATGCATATATTTGATGACATAATTGGGGATTATTTGTTCTAAGAAAACTGTCACTTCATTTCACTACCACATTTTCACATTATGAATGCCATTTTATCAGTTAAAATATCTAACAGCTTAGACGATGAAAGGTATTGGAGCAAGTCCATTCAGAGTAAGGTATTATCGAATATCTCTTACATTATTGTGAGGCCTATGTTTTTTAAAGCCAATTGGGAATCATGGATATGGGTAGATTTCATACCACCTACGAGATCCATCACTACCTGGAAAGCTATTCATGGTATTCTCACAACTTGGGATCTTATGGTTCATCGTAGATACAAACATCCTACATGATTTTATCTCTACCAAGAAGGAGAGGAAACAATTGAGAACTTATTCTTGAGCTGTCCTATATCTTTGGCGGTTTTAAAAACGCTACTTGTGGGGTTTTCATTTAGTGACAAATTGCATCTTGATTAATTATTTATTGAATTTCTCTTACAAGCGATAGATATTGTGGAGAGTAAACAGATAATGGCTGTATAGAGATTGGCTCTAGTATCATATATATGGTTAATTTGGCAAGAAAGGAACAAGATGATGAATGATAGATATAAGGAGGTTTGGTTGGATAAATAGATCAGGTTTCGGCTATTCTGACAATCCAACTTTCTCTCATCAAGGAGGGTAATAATTTCAAGTTGGGAGTAATGAATAACACGGTGGATGACTTATGAACACTGAAATATTTTAGGATTATTGGAGTGCCAAGAAAGGCTCCAACGGTGGTTGCGATCTGTTGGCACCATCCAGCGGCAGGTTGGATCAAGGTCAATGTGGATGGTCATGAGAAGGGCGCTCCTGGTGTCATCTCAAGCGGTGGACTATTTAGATACTATAGGGTTTTTTAAGGGAGGGTACTCTTGTGGTTATGAGCAAGGCTTTTTGTTCAAAGCTGAACTGGGGACTACTTGTTTGGCTATCAAACTTGCGTTTGAAAGAGGATGGACACGGTTGTGTCTCGAGACAGATTCAACTTATGTAGTCTATGCTTTCACAATGTTGAAACCTATAATACCATGGAGATGGCTTTCTAGATGGTGGAGGGCTAAGGAGATGATTGCAAAGATGGTATTTCACATATCTCATATATATAGAGAAGGGAATTCAGCTGCGGAAGCTTTGTTGACGATTGGAGGAGATTTTCTGTGGCATTACACTCCTTTTCCAGCTATTTATCGCATCTTATTCACTTATATGAACAATGACTATTTTCTGTTTAAATAGTTTTTCATTATTTCATCTTTTGTAACTTGATTGTAATTTTAATTTCTCTTTTCAATAATATCATTTATTTGTATAACCTCAACTTAATTTGAGCTAACCATTTTTATGCTGCACATAATATTTTTTTACTACACATAATACTTACGATTTTTTTGATGCACATATAATTTTTTATATAACATTTGTTGCACATAATTTTTTTGCTGCACATAGCCTAAATAATTGTGTGCAGCGTAATTTTTCGTGCGCAGCACATTGTAATGGTAAAGTTGGAATATCATTATATATTTATGTAGTTAGTAGTAATATTTTTTAATTTTGTATCTTATAGTAATTAAGGAGATTCCAATGTACCTAACAGTAGGTACCCTATATATATACACACTATAGCAGAAACTTTTCTTACTAACGTGTCGTCTCTAGAACTCTCCAATGTGACGTGTAATTTTCTCAAATTTTTGTATTTTTTAATATATACTTTTTTAATATTTTACTTATTTACTTTTAATTAACTTCCTTATTTAATATTTTCTTTTTTAAATAATGTGTTTCTTATTTTTAATAATGATTAAATTTTGTATATTTTATTTATTTATTTGGGTATCATTAATTAATTACTAAATCTTTTAATGCAATAAATTAATTAATATCAAATTAAATCATATATATAAATGAAAAAAATATTCTATATAATATTCTCTCTCACCCCACCTATAAATAAGATTTTTTGGTTATTCATTCTAAACATACACATTCGATTCTCCGAGAAGAATAAGAGCTTTCTTCAAGTTCCTCTAGAGAATTAATTTATGAAAGTATAAAAATTTATTTCGGTAAATTGAATGAAGCAGATATTTGATCTATCTCTAAAAAATTGATTCATATATTAATAACCGACTTAAATCGATTTACCTCTTAAGAATTGATTCTTCAAAAGGAAGAGAATAGATTTAAGTATTCTTGAATCGATATATACCTTAAAAATTGCTTTTTAAGAGTAAGAGGATCTATTCAAGTATTCTTGAATCGATTTACATTTTAAGAATCGATTCAACAAGAGGAAAATAATCTATTCAAGTATTACCTCTTAAGAACCGATTCAAATATTCTATAAGATCTACCTCTAAAGTATTGATTCAAGTATTCTTCAAGTGAAAGAGGATCGACGATTCTAGAGAATATGAGGTTGAAAAACTACTTCATATATAGAATCGAAAGCTTAAGTTTAATAAGTTAAATCATTATTTCATATCAAATAACATTAAAATTGAGTTTGTAAATATTTTTTTATTTTTTAAATTTAGTATATTAATAATTATATACATACATATATCATAATTATTCAATTGTGACATATGGATTATAAAATTTAATTTCTTTAGTTGTTTATATAGTTTGAAACTAATAATATTAAATAAAAAATAAAATTAATAAATTTATTACAAATTTATGAATATTTAAAAGAATATTACATATAAATGAATTTTGTTTATATTTTATTATATATATATATATATATATATATATATATATATATATATATATATATATATATATATATATATATATATATTACATTAGTTTCGTAAAAATAACAATTAATCGAAATAGAATTATTATTATATAGTTAATTAAGAATTACTAAACCATAATCATGAGTAAAAAGTAATACTCCATTTAATAATATTTATAATATTAAGTATATTTTGGGTCACTTACTATGGGATACATAAAATAATGCATAATTGCTATAAACTACATGACTCAAAGAACTATACTCATAACTACACAATTATGATTATGATACCATAAATACCCCTATGTGTTTGCACAATTTGTTTTGCACAATTACGTTTGCACAATTTTGTTTTGCAAAATTTTCTTTTTGCACGTTTTGCATTGATTTTTTTTTCACATTTTAAGTTTAATAAGGAATTTTCATTATATCAATTAATTTTCATGGTGGCGGTGGTCCGGCGAGGGTCCGATGGTAGCCCGGTGGAGGTCCGGTGGTGGTCTGACGATAGTCTGGCGGCGGTCCAGCGGTGGACAAGCAGTGCACTACAAGAAATAGTGAGATTACCGACGAAAATTTTTATCGCTAATGTTAGGAAAATCCATCGCTAATCATTTTATCGATGGATTACCAATGGAAAACGAAAGGTGGCTATATAGATCGTCGGTAATTATTTACCGATTGATTTTGAAATCCGTCGGTAAATACCGATGGAATTTTTCGTCAGCAAATCTAATTAACCGTCGGTAATTATGCAACTCAAATTCGTCGGAAACCAAAAAAATAGTGATGAAATTACCGACAAAAATTATTCATCTCTAATTACCGACTGAAATTTCTTTCGCTAATCACAAAATATGGTGTCAAATATAATTCATTTTTGCAATGGAATTACTGACGGAATATATTACCAATGGAATTTTCCGTCACTAAAAACAAAATATGGAATTATATAAACTCATTTTAGCGATGAAATTACCGACAAATATTCCATCGCTAAATACATAATATGGAATTATAAAAACTCATTTTAGCGATGGAAATATCCGTCCGTAAATAAAACATAGTTTAGCGACGAATCTTTCCGTTGTTAAAATATTTTTATATTTATATTATATATTTCTAAATTAAATTTAATACCTGATACATCCACAAAAAAATGTAATTAAATCTTCAAAACAAGTACAACCTAATATAAAATCTCCACAATTTCAAAAAAAGATCTAAAATCATCACAAAATATCAAATTATACTAAATCCTAAATATCAAATATCTTAATATGTTAAACATGCTCATGAGTCTTCCAAATCAACTTCATCATCTGCATCAACATCAGTGTCATTATGACCGACACCTGATGTAGACCACCACCAAAAGGAGAAGCCATTGAAGCGCCACCTCGTAACAGTTCCATAACTTGTTGCACTTGGGCTTGAACTGCTCTTGAACTGCTGATTACATCTCAACTTGCATCTGAGTACGCATCTCCATAATCTTTTCATCTAATTGTCTCTTAAACTCTGCTTCAGTAAACATCGATGAAGTAGGAGCTTGAGTTAAACTAGATTGACTGCTTGTACTTCCTTCGCCCAAATTTCTAATACCGAAGATGCAACCTTTTTTTTATTCTATAGTACAGCAGAAGATATTTCCCATATCAATTGGAGGAGCACCAGGCATTTGACTTAACTCATCTTCCTTCTGATGTATTACTTTCTGTGAATTTTCATTGTTAGTAACAAATCAGTAATCAAATATTATAAAATTAACATTATACAAAAATCTAAAATGCTTAACAAACATGAAGTATTTTACGTATATGCACATTTTCAGCAACTGCATAGGCATACTTTCCATCTTCATCCAGTGGGTTATACCCAAGAAAAATGTCATACTCATTGGGTTCTCTATTATTCTTCTTTTCCTAAATAGTCTAGAAAATAAATAACACAGTAGCCGTGTACATAATTGATAAATTTATATCAAATAGATCAACGCAATCTATAATAAATTCATCCAATATAAAGAACCTAATTAAGAGAATACACTTGACTAAACATTTTATCTAATAAAGATGAGCAAATTACAGGAGGTTGAGAAATACTTCACAGTAACTTAATTTCAAATTTAAAACCTAATTGATGAATGGTGTACATGTATCAAAATGACCAACACAATCTACAAAAAATTCATCCAACACCCATTAAATAGAGTAAGATGAAGCGTACGACATCTTGATATGAAAACACATTGATATAAATTATAGTTTTACCTCAACTTTAACATGCCTCATATGATTGAAATGCATCAAAAATATCAAACTAAAACAAACATTTTCAAATCAAAGACTACAAAGATTAATTAACAAAATAGATATTCATAAAAAATAAGAGATAGAAACTCACAAATGCTATAGCGTAGTCACAAGCTGCTCTCGAACCTCCTTTATGGCAAGAAACACTAGTACCCTCTCTAGCCGGCTTGCTTAGATGATTTCTCTTATTCTGTTCAGCCTTTGCTATCTTATGGGGATCTTTCCAATGAGAAATTAATGCAGCCCAAGTCTCATCACTCATATATTCTGGTTTACCCTGCTTATTTTCCCATAATTTTTTCCACTCATGGACTATGTCACTATATCGACGAGCTTCTTTGCTTTTAAATTTGCGTCGAAATACTGCATAGATGGATGAGGACCACTCACAATTTTCTACATAAATTAAGTGAAGCATTAAGATTATATTTATATTATTTAACTAAAATTATATATTCTCATGTAAAATAGAACTCTAAACTTTTCAATGCATACCTCAAACTTCTCAAAATATGTGTTTGGTCTCCTCAGATATCTTCTTCCAACAAGTTGCTCCTTTCTCAATGCGACCTAAAAATATCTGTCTAAGTAGCTCGGATATGTCATGACCAGGACTTAAAATGCAAATCAAGAAAATCATGTTTACATAAGGTAGTTTAAATTAAACACAGCAAAAGAAATATAAGGAAAAGAACTTACCAGTTGTATGCAATTTTTTACTTTTAGCAGTTCATTCTTAGTGTGAGAATTCTCTACAGCAGATGACGTTGATGGTGCTGGAAGTGGAGCTGAGGTCGATGGTGCAGATGGTATATGTGTTGGAGCTGAGGTTGATGGTGCAGATGGAATAGGTATAGGAGTTGAAGTTGATGGTGTAGAGGACATTGATGGCGCAGCTGAAAATTATGGTGCAAATGGTGTTACAATAGGCCCAGGAGCTGTTGGGAGTGTAGACGAAGTTGCAATTGGGGGTGAACGTGGTGGTTCAGTAGATGTAGATGGTAATAAAATTCAAGCCCGTCTACCTCGATCCCCACCCCTACCATGTCTATCAATATTTCCATCAGTACGTGTACTAGTGCGTCCACCTACCATCCGCAACCAAAATAATCATTAAATATTCAATTTGTCAAGCTATACATTATATAAAAGATTAGTAAAGTACAAAAGTAAAAAAAATAAGAGAGAAAGAACTCACAAAAACATTTTACCTATCATATATACTGTGAAATACATCTTAAAATTCAGTGACATAATAATTTTCTGAATCTAAATTATTTAAATTTTCAGAACTATTATCATATTGCAACTCTTCTTCAATATCATCTTCCTCATCAATGATTTCCATGAATGCACCACTTTCATCGTTTAGGCATGACAGGCCATCATCTGATTGCACATTGTTTGGCTCATCTATGAATTCCTCTTGAAATGCAGTAGAATCTTCATAACTTGTAGATATTTTCGAAATGTTTAACTTTGACTTTACTTTACAAACTTGTAGCCAATCACTCTTTGTCCTCTTCTCCATAGGATATGTACTATAATACACTTGGACAACTTGAATTGCCAATACAAATGGCTCATATTGATTGAACCTCCATTTTGGGTTAATCTCAACAAGTTTGTATTCTGGATGAATTCTTATTCCCAAATGTGAGGGGTCAAACCACTCGCACTTGAACAACACAACGTTTTTAATAGGTAAACCAGGGTAATCTAATTCCATTACCACATCCAACATCCCATAATAGTCGCTCTCATCTATAAGGTAACTTGTTCCTTTTATGCAAACCCACTGATTGTATTTATTTTCACCTACATTTTAGTATCTTTATTTGTGGATTTTCAGATGATTTTATCCATATTTGTGTTACTTTTGGTGGAGTTATTGTTATTTTGAGGAATGTGGTATGATTTGATAGAATTGTGTAAATAAGCTTAAATATGTGTAAAACAAGTCAAGAAATGGACAAAAACAGAATCGGGAGCAAAACGGAGTCGTAAGGACACAGCCTGCTTGTACACGGGCCGTGTGTGGAACACGGCCCTGTAACAAGTGGACGTGTATTGTCATCAGAAATCGCTGCTCGCCTAGGATGATGGTCGTGCACTGGTCACGGGCCGTGCAGTGCTGCATGCCCCGTGTATGGAGCACGGCCCTTTAAGAAAATGTCGTGTACTTACATCAGAAAATGCTGCACGACCACGACCAAGGACGTGTACTGCAGCTCGAGCCATGTTCGGAAGAATGCACAACACCCCGAAGTAGGTGTGCTCTACACAGGCCGTGCACTACTACACGGGCGTGCAAAAATTTGTGCAGTTTTGAAAAAGTTCTGGAAGCTTCTAGAAGGTCCATTAATTATATAAAAGGATGACTTGTGCGAATTTTTGAAGGGGAGATCAGATTGTGAGCAGTTACACACACTAAAACACCACATTTCCTCACACACTAGATCTATAATCCATTTCTACCATCTAGATCCATCCAATTTCCATTTGATCACCACTTTCACTCCATAAATCCATCATTCCATCCATCCTTCCACCATTTGAGAAGATTGAAGCACTAAGGATTGAAGAGTTTGATACATTGAAGAGGAGGAGAGGTCTTTCCATGCAAGGGAATCCAATCTACTTTCTAATTGTTGAATTTCTTCTTATTATTGGTCAAATGGAGCAGAGATTTATTTGTATTGAATTAATCACCATGTTTAGTGGCTAGTCCTATAGTAGGGATAATCATATGAATGGTAGAGGTGAAGAGTTAGATATGTAGAACTTGAGTAATGATTTGAATTGATTTGTGGATTTCCTTTTATGATATATCAATCATGTTTTATTTTAATTTTTGTGTGATTAAATCTTCTATTCATCGTATTAGAATGACCATTCCAATGTTGTGAGTGGATGTTTAATTGAATCATACATTGAATTGTGCATGCAAGTTAGTATAAGGGGAGGTAAGCCATACCCTCCTTAAGCTTAGAACATTCATAGAGGGACACTTAAGAAATTGAGTGAAAAGAACCAACTTATGATCATAGTACCTTAAGGGAATTGAGATTAAGACCAATCTTAGGAGATTTAGGCTTGTAAAAGAGTCGAGAACCTAGTTGCCTTGGCCATAGGAACTTTGGGTAAAATTTTGATTGCTTTTAATCCACAAGTTAATGAAAATTACCATCAAGAGTTTTGCATATCTAGCTGAAGTCTTAACCATGAGTATGATTAGCTCTCTTCTCAAGTGAATTCTACCTACATCCATTCGTCATTTGTTTGTTATTAGATCATTTACTTTGATTAGTTTCAATTCTATTTAGTTGAGTAGAGAATTTAGTAATTGTCTTAAATACAACATCTACAATCTATCATCTTTACAAAGCACAAATCAATGGAAAATCCGGATACAAACCTAAGTTTCATTTCCCTTGGGACGATAATACTATAAATTTTGTACTTGGTCACGTGTTTACTCGACGATAGAGTCTCTTACTCTTTCACATTTACCAAAAATTCGATTAAGAACATGGTGCCGCTGCCGGGTAAATGTTATACTTTTGGTTGTAATGAGTTTGAAGTTGATTAGTTTTGATAAGGATATTTCTTTTACTTGGTACTTTTTTACTTGTCATGGTTACTTGGAGAGCTAATTTAAAAATTCTTCTAGGTACAATCAATTGAACCTTTGAACTTGGAATTGGAAGCTACCTTAAGAAGAGAACGAAGAGGAGTGTCAGAGCCGACGGAGAAAAGTATGGAAAAATAAGGGATAATGCAAATATAGTTGATGAAGAAGGTAATATGAGGAATTTTCAAGGATGTGAAATGTTCGAGGAGGAAATGTTAATCCGGAGTTTGTGCCACAAGCTTATGCGCAACAAATGCACTTGCAAAATCAACAATTGCAAGTAATTATTCAAAACTTGGTGGCACAACAAGGAGATAGAGATAACCAACAAGCTCCTCCGGTGGTGCAAAATCAACCTTGGGATCATGGTCATAATGGAGCGGGGATGAACATCCGAGATCTTTTCCAACCTCAGTTTGGGAATTATGCCATGGGGCCGCCACTTAATGTTAATAATTATGAGATCAAGACGGGATTGATCAATATGGTGCAAGCAAACTAATTTGGAAGTGGAACGATGGAAGATCCAAATGCTCACCTATCGCAGTTCACAGAGTTAGTTAACACCATCAAGATTAATGGAGTAAGTGACGATATTGTTAAGATGAAGCTTTTTTTCCTTTTCATTAAGGGATAGAGCCAAGGCTTGGTCTCACACTAAACCTCCGAGATCTTATAATACATGGAAAGAGTTGACTCAAAGGTTCCTAAGTAAGTATTTCCCACCATCAAAGATGTTGCATCTAAAAGGTCAAATATTGCAATTTAAGCAAATGCCTCTTGAAACTTTTAGTGAAGCTTGGGACCGGTTCAAAGAAATGCTAAGGAAATGTCCACAACATGGATTTCCCAAAGATCTATAAGTGGGATTTTTCTATGCCGGATTGAATGGGAGTGAACGAATGCTTATTGATGCTTCATTGGGAGGTTCTATATTGGGCAAACTCCGGAGAGAGAAATTGCTATATGTGAAAAGATTGCTTTTAATATGGGTCAATGGCCTATGGATCGAGTTGCGGGAATGTATGAAAGAGAGAGGATTGCTAAGATGGAAGAAGTGTGCTAGCAACAAGTGAAAAAGGTGGAAGTGCCTAAGGAAGATATGACCGACAAGGAAATCGCGGAGATATTAAAGAGGATGAATGCTAACATGCAAGTGTCTCCAAATTCTACACCGGTATTGAATCAACAAGTGCTTGCAAGTCCTCAAAAAGGTAAGTCATTGCCTTTGATGAATCAACAAGTGTTTCCAAATCCTCAACAAGGCATGCTTATGCCTAATATGGGTCAATCTTCTCCAAGTTCTCAAATGCCTACATCCATGCCTCAACAAGGTATGTCCTCTAATTTTGGAATTCAAGATACATGGTATCCACCGGAGATGACGCTTGAGGAAGTTGCCTTCATGCAAGGACGGAACTTCCTTGTAAATTATGGTGGCAACTTTGGGAATCATGGAGGGGGATATCCACAAAGGCAAGGAGGATGGGGGCAAGGTAACTTTCAAGGAAATTTCAATCAACGTCGTAGGTATGAGAATTTGTCATATGGAAATCAAGAGAATGCCCTTCCTCTTCCACCGGGCACTAATCCGGGGGAGAAAGCTCCAAATGGTGATGGAAAGCCTAACATGGAAGATCAAATGGCTAAAGTGTTGGAATTTATGAAAGGAACTAAAGAAGGAGTAGATGAAATGAAACATGAAATGAGACAACAAAATGAAGAAAGGAGACAACAAAATGATGTGAATGAGAGGAGATTTAAAGCAATTGAGACTCACATTAGTTAAATGGTAACCGAGCAAGGTGAAATGCATCGATAGGGTAAGTTTGCCTCCACTACCATTACTAATCCTAAGGAGCAATGTTTGTATGTTACCATGTGCAACATGGAAAGTAAGGTGGAGAAAGGGTTGGTGGAAGCAACAAACATTGTTTCAAAGGTTGAAGAAGTAGTTTGTGATGAAGTTGTGTCAAACGCCAAGGAGGAAATTATCATTGATGATGATTTTTCTTTTGATGATGAGAGGATTATTGATGAATTTTTGTCTTCATTTGTTGATGAAAGTAAGTGTGATAAGGAGTTGTGGTTGGAACAAAATCATGAAATAGTTGAAGTTGATGATTCATTAAAGGTGGAAGACCCCGGTAAATTCGTGCTTACTTGTAAAATTTGAAACAGGGAATACTTTAATGCTATATGTGATCTTGGTTCAAGCACTAATGTGATGCCCTTGCAAATATTTGAAAAACTTGGCATTGGGAGGTTAAAGAAAACGGATGTGGAAATCGGAATAATGGATGGTTCAATGATAAAGCCCCATGGAGTTGTGGAGGATATGCTTGTGAAAATAGAGGAGTTTGTCTTTTCGGTGGATTTTATGATAGTTGAGAAGTGAGTGGATCCTTTGATCCCATTGATTTTTGGAAGGCCATTTTTTGCAATCGGAAGAGCAAAAGTTGACATTGATAAGAAGGAACTCACACTATGTTCAAATGAAAAAGAATTGGTGTTCTCAAGCAAGAATTTAAAAGGGGAAGATCTTCATTTGAAGCCACCCATTAAGCCTCCGGATGAGCGAGATCGAGTGGTAAGTGAAATTTTAAAGGATGAAGATTTAACTAATTTTTTACTTGAATTTGCAAGAAATTTTTCTTCAAGGGGGAACAAGTTCGGGGGTAGTCCACATGTTGATTGGAAGATTGATAAAGGGCCTCCGGGATTCGAAAATGTGAGGAAAAGAGGAAATGAAGTGAGTTCAAGTGTTAGAGGAGCACGGAGTGTTGATAAGATGGTTGTTAAAGAGATGTTTAAAGTGAAGATGAGGCCCAATGGGGTCTTGGATTTCTCCGATTGTTAAGAGCTTAAATGCGTCTAGCTCGACGACGTTAAATCGAGCGCTTGATTGGAGGCAACCCATTTTAGTAAGTTTTTTTATTTAGTTTTATTTTCTTGAATTTTTGGTATGTAGGTAGATTGTACTCATGGAGGAAAATACATATGGAGAAGAAAAAATGTGTTCAATTTGGAATGAAGATGTATGTCACACCACTTTGTTCAAACTTAAATTTAACACTTGTGTTAATTTAAGTTTGGGGGGAATGTGTGGTTGCCATACTTACTTGAATATTGGAAATGCACATATGTCATCACAAGGTAACTTCATGACGATCATTGCAACCTACAAGAGTAAGTCCCACCTCTTTTTGCAAATTTAATTCTCAACTCTTGTTTTGATTTAAGTTTAGGGGGAGAGTGGATGGTGTGACTCACCACTTGAGTGTGTTATTGATCATGATTAATGATTGATTGAGGGGCACTATGTGTAAAATTGGGTCAATTTTAAAAATTTCTCTTGAGTTTGGTTATAATTTTTGTTTGTTTGGTTGTGTTGAAGTGCATGATAGTCCTTATTTTTATTGCAATTGTTGAGCTAATAGTTTTTGATGAGTTGTTGAGCATAAATGGAGTATAGTGGAAGCATGAATTGATCCCGAAGATCAAATCGAGAAAACATTATGGATGCAAGGCGAAAGCTCATGCCAACCATTTCTATTCTCAAATGTTTAAGGGAGTTTACTCTACATCTTATCACTTCTAATTACTTGACATGAATTAATATTGATTTGGATTGTATTGGATTAGCATGCTACTTCATGTGTTATGTTTGTGGGAGGTTTACTTTCGTAATCTAGGATTTTATTTTCAAATAAGGATGAGATGTTTGTTGAGCTTATTTGTTATGGATGATTAGTTGAGATGCTTTAATTTCTTATGAAGGATGATTTTGTTCATGCATGTTATATGTTGTTGTGTCGTTTGGTGATTCTTTGATTATTGTGTGGTGTTTGTCATGTTATATTTATTCTTGTAGGGATTGTTTGGTGGTATGTTTTTGGGAGGATTGAGTAATTTTTGAATGTGAGCTATGATGCATTGTTTGTGATGAGTGGTGGCAAACATATTAATGATTTCTACTTGTTGAAATTGTGACATGAATTATATAATTTGTTCAATTTTTAGAAGTATGAAGGGTATTTAGGTTTCTTTTGGTCCAAGCAAAAGCTTGTGAGACTTGAGCCTCAACTGGGCCTCCATGGTTCATTCTTGAAGAGAGGATCGGTTGAACTTAGACAAAGTAGAACTTGCTCATGGACTATAGGAACGAAGCCTGAATGGTGGAAATTTGTGAAAAGATCTTAGGCCATCCTTGTTAAATGAAGTCATAGACATAAAACTCCTTACCAAAAATATTATCCCTAGTGAACCACTTTGAGCCTATAATCCTTTTCTTTGTGATTTGAGGACAATACAAGGCTTGATAATCCATTTGAGTCTTATATATAACCTATGTGTGGGTAATTGAGGAAGATGATGGTTTACAAGGAAAGATGAAAAGGGTGTAAGGAAATGGAAGAAAGGGTGAATCAAGAAAAAGGATAAAAGAGCTCAAGATAAAAGCAAGTGCAACTTCAACAAAAGTGGAAAAGGAGAAAAATCATAAAATATGCTCAAGGAATATAAAAGTCAAAAGAAAAGAAGTATGTCATTCCAAAGAAGCTCAAGGAATCCATGTATATTGATATTTAGTGCTTTTGAATTATTGACAAAGGGAGGAAGTTTGAAAGTGAAGAAGTTAGAGAAAAGAATCATCTCTTTGATTATCTACACTTGAATAGTCACTATTATCCAAAGTTTCCTACCCTACCAAAGAGCCTAAACATTACATCCTAAGATAAAGACCTTTTTGATCACTTATTGAAACTAGGGTGGCTTGTGAACATAGTCCATGAGCAAGCCTATGGTGAGTCTGTTCTAACCGGTTGATGAGTGATGATAAAAAACCCTACACTATAGAGTGTTGGGTGAATTTGATATCCTATGAGAGGCTTGGATTGAAAGGGATTTGATTACTCTATTGTCATTCTTAAGACTGAACTTGTTAATTTTTCATGTTATAACTTTGATGATGTAGGGATACTTAATGTGATTTTGTAGTCCTTATTACTTGGGATGTGTTGTGGTTTATGTTTGTTAGGAGTTTTTCTAGGTGAAAAATAATCCTCTTGTTTATCATTTTTCATTGTTCGAGAACGAATAATACTTTAAGTTTGGGGGGTTGATCGTATTCATTTTCACCTAGATTTTAGTGTCTTTATTTGTAGATTTTGGATGTTTTTATTCGTATTTGTGTTACTTTAGGTGGAGTTATTATTATTTTGAGGAATGTGGTATGATTTGATAGAATTGTGTAAATGAGCTTAAATATGTGTAAAACAGGTCAAGAAATGGATAAAAACGGAGTTGGGAGCAAAACAGAGTCGGAAGGACACAACCTGCTTGTACACGGGCCATGTGCGGACCACGGCTCTATAACAAGTGGTTGTGTATTTTCATCAAAAATTGCTGCTCGCCCAGGATGATGGTTGTGCTCTGGTGCACGGGTCATGCGTTACTGCACGCCCCGTGTGCGGAGCACGGCCATGTAAGAAGAAGCCGTGTACTTACATTAAAAAATGTTGCACGGCCATGATCAAGGCCGTGTATTGCAGCTTGAGCCATGTCTAGAAGTACGTAGAACACGCCGAAGTAGGTGTGCCCTACACGGGCCGTGCACTGCTACACAGGCCGTGTAGGTGCAAAGACATGTACAGTTTTGAGAAAGTTCCGGAAGCTTCTAGAAGGTCCATTAGTGATATAAAAGGATGACTTATTTTGAAGGAGAGATCAGATTGAGAGTGGGTACACACTAAAACACCACATTTCCTCACACACTAGATCCATAATCCATTTCTACCATCTAGATCCATCCAATTTCCATTTGATCTCCACTTACACTCCATAAATCCATCATCCCATCCATCCTCCCACCATTTGAGAAGATTGAAGCATTAAGGATTGAAGACTTTGATACATTGAAGAGGAGGAGAGGTCTTTCCATGCAAGGGAAGCCAATCTACTTTCCAATTGTAGAATTTCTTCTTATTGTGGCTCAAATGGAGCAAAGCTTGATTTTTATTTAATTAATCACCATGTTTAATTGAATCATACATTGAATTGTCCATGCAAGTTAGTATAAGGGGAGGTAAGCCATACCCTCCTTAAACTTTGAACATTCATAGAGAGACACTTAAGAAATTGAGTGAAAAGAACCAACTTATGATCATAGTACCTTAAGGGAATTGAGATTAAGACCAACCTTAGGAGATTTAGGCTTGTAAAACAGTTGAGAACCTAGTTGCTTTGGCCATAGGGACTAGGGATAAATTTGTGATTGCTTTTAATCCACAAGTTAATGAAAATTACCATCATGAGTTTTGCATATCTAGCTCAAGTCTTAACCATGAGTATGATTAGCCTTGCTCTCTTCTCAAGTGAATTCTACCTACATCCATTCGTCATTTGTTTGTTATTAGATCATTTAATTTGATTAGTTTCAATTCTAGTTAGTTGAGTAGAGAATTTAGTAATTGTCTTAAATACAACATCTACAATCTATCATCCTTACAAAGCACAAATCAATGGAAAATCCGGATACAAACCTAAGTTTCATTTTCCTTGGGACGATATTACTATAAATTTTGTACTTGGTTACGTGTTTACTCGATGATAGAGTCTCTTACTCTTTCATATTTACTAAAAATGTGATTAAGAACATATCCCCGCTGCCGGGGAAATGTTATACTTTTGGTTGTAATGAGTTTGAAGTTGATTAGTTTTGATAAGGATATTTCTTTTATTTGGTACTTGTTTACTTGTCTTGGTTACTTGGAGAGCTAATTTGAAAATTCTTATAGGTACATGCGAACTTGTTCAAGATCTCAATCTATTGAACCTTTGAACTTAGAATTGGAAGCTACCTTAAGAAGACAACAAAAAGGAGTGTCAGAGCCGACGGAGGAAAATATGGAAAAAATAAGGGATAATGCAAATATGGTTGATGAAGAAGGTAATATGAGGAATTTTCAAGGAGGTGATAATGTTCGAGGAGAAAATGTTAATCCGGAGTTTGTGCCACAAGCTTATGCGTAACAAATGCACTCGCAAAATCACCAATTGCAAGTAATTATTCTAAACATGATGCCACAACAAGAAGCTAGAGATAACCAACAAGCTCCTCCGGTGGTGCAAAATCAACCTTGGGGTCATGGTCATAATAGAGTAGGATGAACATCCGAGATCTTTTCCAACCTCAGTTTGGGAATTATGCCATGGGGTCGTCACTTAATGTTAATAATTATGAGATAAAGACAGGATTGATCAATATGATGCAAGCAAACTAATTTGGAGGTGGAACGATGGAAGATCCAAATGCTCACCTATCGCAGTTCACAGAGTTAGCTAACACCATCAAGATTAATGGAGTAAGTGACGATATTGTTAAGATGAAGCTTTTTTTCCTTTTCATTAAGGGATAGAGCCAAGGCTTGGTCTCACACTATACCTCCGGGATCTTATAATACATGGAGAGAGTCGACTCAAAGGTTCCTAAGTAAGTATTTCCCACCATCAAAGATGTTGCATCTAAAAGGTCAAATATTGCAATTTAAGCAAATTCCTCTTGAAACTTTTAGTGAAGCTTGGGACCGGTTCAAAGAAATGCTAAGGAAATGTCCACAACATGGATTTCCCGAAGATCAACAAGTGGAATTTTCTATGCCGGATTGAATGGGAGTGAACGAATGCTTATTGATGCTTCATCGGGAGGTTCTATATTGGGGCAAACTCTGGAGAGAGCAATTGCTATATGTGAAGAGATTGCTTTGAATACGGGTCAATGGCCTATGGATCGAGTTGCGAGAATATATGAAAGAGAGAGGATTGCTATGATGGAAGAAGTGTTCTTGCAACAAGTGAAAAAGGTGGAAGTGCCTAAGGAAGATATGACCGACAAGGCAATCGCGGAGATATTAAAGAGGATGAATGTTAACATGCAAGTGTCTCCAAATTCTACACCGGTGGTGTACCAACAACTGCTTGCAAGTCCTTAACAAGGTATGTCATTGCCTTTGATGAATCAACAAGTGTTTCCAAATCCTCAACAAGGCATGATTATGCCTAATATGGGTCAATCTTCTCCAAGTTGTCAAATGCCTGCATCCATGACTCAACAAGGTATGTCCTCTAATTTTGGAATTCAAGATACATGGCATCCACCGGAGATGACGCTTGAGGAAGTTGCCTTCATGCAAGGTAGGAACTTCCAAGTAGATTATGGTGTTAACTTTGGGAATCATGGAGGGGGATATCCACAAAGGCAAGGAGGATGGGGGCAAGGTAACATTCAAGGAAATTTCAATCAACCTCGTAGGTATGAGAATTTGTCATATGGAAATCAAGGGAATACCCTTCCTCTTCCACCGGGCACTAATCTGGGGGAGAAAGCTCCAAATGGTGAAGGAAAGCCTAACATGGAAGATCAAATGGCTAAATTATTGGAATTTATGAAAGGAACTAAAGAAGGAGTAGATGAAATGAAATATGAAATGAGACAACAGAATGAAGAAAGGAGAGAACAAAATGATGTGAATGAGAGGAGATTTAAAGCAATTGAGACTCACATTAGTTAAATGACAACCGAGCATGGTGAAATACAACGAAAGGGTAAGTTTCCCTCCACTACCATTACTAATCCTAAGGAGCAATGTTTGTATGTTACCGTGTGCAATATGGAAAGTAAGGTGGAGAAAGGGTTGGTAGAAGCAACAAACATTGATTCAAAGGTTGAAGAAGTAGTTTGTGATGAAGTTGTGTCAAACGCCGAGGAGAAAATTATCATTGATGATGATTTGTCTTTTGATGATGAGAGGATTATTGATGAATTTTTGTCTTCATTTGTTGATGAAAGTAAGTGTGATAAAGAGTTGTGGTTGGAACAAAATTATGAAATAGTTGAAGTTGATGATTCATTAATGGTGGAAGACCCCGATAAATTCATGATTACTTGTAAAATTCGAAATGGGGAATACTTTAATATTATATGTGATCTTGGTTCAAGCACTAATGTGATGCCCTTGCAAATTTTTGAAAAACCTGGCATTGGGAGGTTAAAGGAAATAGATGTGGAAATCGGAATAATGGATGGTTCAATGATAAAGCCCCATGGAGTTGTGGAGGATATGCCAGTTAAAATAGAGGAGTTTGCCTTTCTGGTGGATTTTATGATAGTTGAGAAGCGAGCGGATCCTTTGATCCCATTGATTTTTGGAAGGCCATTTTAGGCAACCGGAAGAGCAAAAGTTGACATTGATAAGAAGGAACTCACACTATGTTTAAATGAAAAAGAATTGGTGCTCTCAAGCAAGAATTTAAAAGGGGGAGATCTTCATTTGAAGCCACCCATTAAGCCTCCGGATGAGTGAGATCGAGTGGTAAGTGAAATTTTAAAGGATGAAGATTTAACTTACTTTTTACTTGAATTTGCAGGAAATTTTTCTTCAAGGGGGAACAAGTTCGGGGGTAGTCCACGTGTTGATTGGAAGATTGATAAAGGGCCTCCGGGATTTGAAAACATGAGGAAAAGAGAAAATGAAGTGAGTTCAAGTGTTAGAGGAGCACGGAGTGTTGATAAGAAGGTTGCTAAAGAGATGTTTAAAGTGAAGATGAGGCCCACTTGGGTCTTGGATTTCTCCGATTGTTAAGAGTTTAAATGCGTCTTGCTCGATGACATTAAATCGAGCGCTTGATGGGAGGCAACCCATTTTAGTATGTTTTTTTTATTTAGTTTTATTTTCTTGAATTTTTGGTATGTAGGTGGATTGTATTCATGGTGGAAAATACATATGGAGAAGAAAAAATGTATTCAATTTGGAATGAAGATGTATGTCACACCACTTTGTTCAAACTTAAATTTAACACTTGTGTTATTTTAAGTTTGGGGCGAATGTGTGGTGGCCATACTTACTTGAATATTGGAAATGCACATATGTCATCACAAGGTAACTTCTTGAAGATCATTGCAACCTACAAGAGTAAGTCTCACCACTTTTTGCAAACTTAATTCTCAACTCTTGTTTCGATTTAAGTTTAGGGGGAGAGTGCATGGTGTGACTCACCACTTGAGTGTGTTATTGATCATGATTAATGATTGATTGAGGGGCACTTTGTGTAAAATTGGGTCAATTTTAAAATTTTCTCATGAGTTTGGTATAATTTTGGTTTGTTTGGTTGTGTTGAAGTGCATGATAGTTCTTATTTAAGCTAATAGTTTTTGATGAGTTGTTGAGCATAAATGGAGTATAGTAGAAGCATGAATTGATCCCGAAGATCAAATCGAGAAAACATTGTGGATGCAAGGCAGAAGCTCATGCCAACCATTTCTATTCTCAATGTTTAAGGGAGTTTACTCTACATCTTATCACTTCTAATTACTTGACATGAATTAATATTAATTTGGATTGTATTGGATTAGCATACTATTTCATGTGTTATGTTTGTGGGAGGTTTACTTTCGTAATCTAGGATTTCATTTTCAAATAAGGATTAGATGTTTGTTGAGCTTATTTCTTATGGATGATGAGTTGAGATGCTTTAATTTCTTATGATGGATGATTTTGTTCATGCATGTTATATGTTGTTGTGTCGTTTGGTGATTCTTTGATTATTGTGTGGTGTTTGTCATGTTATTTTTATTCTTGTAGGGATTGTTTGGTGATATGTTTCTTGGAGGGTTGAGTAATTTTTGAATGTGAGCTATGATGCATTGTTTGTGATGAGTGATGGCAAGCATATCAATGATTTCTACTTGTTGAAATTGTGACATGAATTATATAATTTGTTCAATTTTGAGAAGTATGAAGGGTAATTAGGTTTCTTTTGGTCCAAGCAAAAACTTGTGAGACTTGAGCCTCAACCGGGCCTCCATGGTTCATTATTGAAGAGAGGATCGATTGAACTTAGACAAACTAGAACTTGCTCATGGACTATGGGAACGAAGCCCGAATGGTGAAAATTTGTGAAATGATCTTAGGCCATCCTTTTTAAATAAAGTCATAGACATAAAACTCCTTACCAAAAATATTATCCCTAGTGAACCACTTTGAGCCTATAATCTTTTTCTTTGTGATTTGAGCACAATACAAGCCTTGATAATCCATTTGAGCCTTATATATAACCTATGTGTGGGTAATTGAGGATGATGATGATTTACAAGGAAATATGAAAAGGGTGTAAGGAAATGGAAGAAAGGGTGAATCAAGAAAAAGGATAAAAGAGCTCAAGATAAAAGCAAGTGCAACTTCAACAAAAGTGGAAAAGGAGCAAAATCATAAAATATGCTCAAGGAATACAAAAGTCAAAAGAAAAGAAGTATGTCATTCCAAAGAAGCTCAAGGAATCCATGTATGTTGATATTTAGTGCTTTTGAATTATTGACAAAGGGAGGAAGTTTGAAAGTGAAGAAGTTGGAGAAAAGAATCATCTCTTTGATTATCTACACTTGAATAGTCACTATTATCCAAAGTTTCCTACCCTACCAAAGAGCCTAAACATTACATCCTAAGATAATGACCTTTTTTATCACTTATTGAAAATAGGGTGGCTTGTGAACATAGTCCATGAGCAAGCCTATGGTGAATCGGTTCTAACCAGTTGATGAGTGATGATAAAAAACCCTACTCTATAGAGTGTTGAGTGAATTTGATATCCTACGAGAGGCTTGGATTGAAAGGGATTTGATTAATCTTTTGTCATTCTTAAGACTGAACTTGTTAATTTTTCATGTTATAAGTTTGATGATGTAGGGATACTTAATGTGATTTTGTAGTCCTTATTACTTTTATGTGTTGTGGTTTATGTTCATTAGGTGTTTTTTGATGGGTGTTTTCTCAACACACAATTTTAATCCCCAAGTATGAAGGATATCAATTGTAGTTTCGAAGGTGACCAAGTTAAACATCGAATCCACGGGACGGATAAATATCACTTTAGTTATTCTCTAGCAATTGTGACTATGTTGAGAATTGTAATTATTGGTTTGTAAACTAAGTAACAATTAAAACAGCAAATAAATAACAAGAACAAGAGAAGAGTAGTTGTAATCAAATAAGATGATAGGTAGTTCGTCAGGCCATCCAATTTCATTCGTTAATTCATACCTTTGTGTGTCGATGTCCGACTCTGTCTTGTGGTTTATGGACGTATCGCTAGACCATGAAAATCTATTCTATAAACACAAATAGATAAGCTTTTGACACTTGTGAGTATCCTCAGAGCAAGATGTATACCTTACCCCCCTTTCTAGGTACTATCATAATCAATTATTTCCCGTGCACTTAGTACTCTAAACCGATTTGATCTCTCTTTTTAGGTACTATAAAGTTATACTCTTAATCCTATTTGTTAACCCGAATTCAATTCAATTAACAAATATTCATATAAGACGGTTCTAATAAAACCTCGGAATCCCTTCACTTAGAATTATAACAATAAACCCTGCTCATTAGTGAACGCACTCAATCAATAACCATTTTATGCATTCAGACTCTACACAATGATTATCGATGCAAAAAACAACTATGAGTGTGGATTAAAAATGTATAATCTTATATAAACTAAACCACAAGTAGTGTTGTACGGAGTATACACACGAAATACAAATCAACTCATGAAACCTTCATAACCCTAGAACTACCAAAGTGGCTCTAGCCCATGATTGATCTAGGAACAATCATGGTTAGATGGAAACTCTTTTGTATTGTGTTGTTGGTGAAGATCCCTTTCTTCTTCCTCTTCGTGATGATGTCTTCCTTGACTGCATGAGCCTCTTTTTATACTTGTAATCACGTCTCTAGGGCTTGGAATGGGCTTTTCAAGTGATCCCATGCATTTTGGCCTCGAAAATCCAGATAAGGTAAGTTCCCGCACGTCGGTTCAACCTCGTCAAACAAGTCGAACCACTGGCCTCAGGTCGAACCACAGGTCGAACCCACCTACTGGAAGTACTCTGCACTTGGTTCGACCTCTTGTACAGGTCGAACCCCTCGGGTCTTGGTCGAACCATAGGTCGAACCCCAACACTGGACAATTTCCACTCCTGGTTCGACCAACCGTCAGGTCGAACCCCAACGTCGTGGTCGAATCACACTTCTCGCGAGCTGGTTTGACCATGGTTCGACCTGATGAACAGGTCGAACCCCTTGAGTCGTGGTCGAACCTTCCTTCTGCACACTTTGCAATGCTGGTTCGACCTGTAGGAGAGATCGAACCCTCCTCCAACAGGTCGAACCCACCTCTCTCCTTGGCGGTTCGCGTGATCTCGACTTCGTCTCTTTAATTCTTGGCACTTCCACTCCGATTTTGCTATGAAAACCACTTAAATAGCTCCATTAACACCTGATTCATGCTAATTCACAATATGTATAGGTTTTCCACCTATTTCCGCCTCAAAACTCTCCAAAACTAGCACAAAACATGATGCCAAACTTGTGAATTTACACACTCATCAAACCCCCAAACTTACATGTTGCTCGTCCCGAGGCAACCAAATCAAACCACAAGAGTCGTGTATAATTCACCAATGATCAAGTACAACACATATCACACATGCAACTTCATTAAATCAAACAAGTATTAATTGCTTCATATATATCACTCATGCAAAACCAATCCAATCACACACCATTCGGAGTACTAAGTAATCTAGCTCATAAGATAAGTATTTATTCTCTTTCACTCAAGTGCTTGAGGCACTATATAGGTTAATATAAATACTCATATCAATCCATATTCGCGCGTAACCATAAGCTTGGCAAAGGTCTCAAAAATCAACTTATAATCAACTCTTCACTAGGATCACAAATGACTTGTTTTTGGGTTGTAATGTTGGCTCTTTGGAAAAAGGTAGGAAAATTTAGGTAAATTGACTTAAGACACTAGTAGAGAGTTACCTTGGAGGTTCTCGATTTCTTCTTCTTACAGCAATATCTCCTCCAACTTCTCCTCTTCTTCTCATGGATTTTCCTTCTTTTTCGTGCATCAACATCATCTCTTTAGACAATTCGGGTACCGGTTTTAGGCACTACCCTTCTTCTCTTTATCAATCAGCTGCTCTTAAGCTTTAAGCTTCATGTTATAAGCAATCGAGGTACCAGTTTCAGGCACTACCCCTAAACAAGATTTAACAAGATTTCATCCAACCATATTCTATCTTCCTTTTTCTTCTTGCAACACTTACTCACCTCAACTCTCTCTACCAATGAATAGGTTAATCAAGGCTCAAGTAAAGGTTTATAAGGTTATTTACTTCGGCTACCAAAGAAAAGGTTTTTAATGGCTCAACGGGGCATCCAAAGGTTAATAAAATCATTAGGAAGGACAAAATTTGGCTAAGTAGCTTAATCACAAAATAATGGCCTAAGATCATGTCCTAGCAATTCATCAATCATAAGTCTCACACAAGACTCCAAGCCAAGTTCTAGAATACGTTCATATGAATGATCTTCTCAAGAATAAAAATAATCATGATCAAGCATGATTAACAAGGCTCAAATCCTCACATAGGTAAATAGAATCCTAAGTACTCCTCATAGCACATAATTAAGATCAATTCCATAAGAACTCTACATACTTATCAAATTATACATGCTTTTCATCAATAGAAATTAACACATGAACATATAAATGCACAAAATCAATAGCCCACTCATGATCATAGAAGGACGGAATTAAGATCACACTTTCCTGGCTTGGTTCGACCTTGATTCGACCTGTTGAAGAGGTTGAATCAACATTCTGAACACCTTCTCCTTTGGTTCGGCTTGGGTTCGACCTGCTGACCAGGTCGAACCATATCAGCTTAAGTCGAACCACCCTTCTGTAAGTTTCATGTCACCAGTTTGACCTAGGTTCGACTTGCGGAACAGGTCGAACCAAGAACGTCGTGGTCGAACCGCACTTCTGGAATTCTGCTATCACTGGTTCGATCTTGGTTCGACCTGTTGATCTGGTCGAACTCTCTTGTATGAGGTCGAACCACCTCTCTGGACAACTTTTGCACCACGGTTCGGCTTCTTCAGCTGGGTCCGAGCTCCTGGCACTGGTCGAACCTACCCTGGCTTTGCTTCAAACTAAGTGTTCTTCAATCCCTACACACTTCAAACTTCAATACAAATCATTAGGTACCAACTAGAGCACAACTTCATCAAAAATTGGTTCTTTAAAAACTAATCAATCATGAGTAACTCCGCAATCACTCAAAATACGAAACAACAAAACACCATGGAACATTAGGCAAGTTATAAAAAATCGTCACATCAAAATCGATTAAAATTTTAAATATGGCGCAAAAACCAACTCCCCTAACAAACATCACAAAGAAAAAATTATACTATCGGTGCTTATTGAGGTAAGTACATCACACCCCCAAACTTAGTAGATACTATAGTCGAAACTAAATTTGCAAAGAGATGTAATTACCGATAAGTAAGCACTTCAAATATAAAAATTTCTTACTCACACGAAAGAAATAAAATAATAAAATGGGAGGGAAAGCCCCCAACAGGCGCTCATGTTTAACGTCAGAGAGTCACTACGAAATACCACTTAGAAGACTACTTGATCAGAGGATGATCATGTCGCATCCTCACCTTCCAATACTTTCTCCCCCTCTTATCTTCCACACTTACCACCTTACCATTCTTATGCACCATACGATTAGTAGAATCTCCTTTCTCAAACTTTCTCTTCTCATTCCTGTCAATCTTCCACTCAATTTTGGAATAACTCCTATCTCCATCAAGATCAAAGTCAGGATAAGAATGAGAGCAAGGACTTTCAAATTTGTTGATATCTGGTGGTAAGTTAGGAGGCTTCAAGTAGGCATCATCTTCTCTTCCTTTGTCTACAGTCAGCACGGTACCTTTCTCGCTTATGATCATTAGAATTACCTTCATCCCATGGCCGTGTAGACTCCTCCTGGTCAATCTTCCTCTTGAATTCCGAATCACCTGATGGATCTTTTTCATTGACACCAAGATAAGCATACGTCAAGTGTTCCGATAATGGTTTCAACTCCTCTTTCTTTTCTTCCATCGGAGTGCTCTCTCTCTCCAACGGCAAGTATTTCCTAGACCCTTTCGCTTCTTCAGCCTTAGCTTTCTCCAATGCATACCTAGCATCACCCAAAGCAAGTAAGTTCTCAAGATATTCAATACATACCTCGTTGGAGAGTCCGTCAAGCTCCGTAGTGGGATAAGTAAGAGACTCCATCAAACATGTCTCATGAGGATCCTTTGATAGGATCAGAGAAATATCCTCCTTCACAATCTTCTCCACCACATCAATACTATAACACTGAGGCTCCATGGGCATCTTCGTTGCTTTGTCCAAGTTGAAAAGAACTTCTTCTTTGTCCATCCGCAATCTAAGCTCTCCTTTTTGAACATCAATCATAGCTCCAGCAGTAGCAAGGAAAGGTCTCCCCAAGATTAAAGGGAAATTATCCTTGTCTTCTTCCATCTCTAGCACAAGAAAGTTCACAGGAAAGACTAGCTTCTCCACTTTGACGAGAACGTCTTCAATTATACCTTTTGGAAACGTCATCGACCTGTCCTCCAATTGGAGAACCACTGTTGTAGGGGTCAACTCCCCCAAACCAAGCCTCTGAATGATGGACAACGGCATCAAATTGATGCTTGCCCCTAGATCGCACAAAGCTCGCCGTGCCGGCCCCTTTTTGATCTCACATAGAATAGTGAAGCTCCCCAGATCCTTCATCTTTTGCGGCAGCTCCCTTTAGATGATTGAGCTGCAATTCTCAGATAAATTCACCATTTTAATTCCGGTTAAGCTCCGCTTCTTCAACAATATGTCTTTAAGAAATCGGGCATAGTATGACATCTCCATGATTGCCTCTGAGAAAGGAATGCTCAAGCTTATTTTGTTCATTATCTCTGAAAACTTCTTGAACTTCTCTTCCAATCCCTACTTCACAAACTTGTAATGAAACGGCGGAGGTATCTTTGTTTTGGGAATCCCCCATTCATCACGATCAACCTTCTCCGCTTTCTCCTTTTCGACTCTCAATCGTTTGGCTCTCTCTCACTTTTTCTCAGCTATTATCTCTGTATTTTGCTCATTCCAAACCACTGGAGTAGCATCAACATCATCAAGAGTGTTCGGAGTAGCAACAGTCAATTTCTGGTAGGGTTCGACCATGGTTTGACTTGTGGAACAAGTCGAACCAGGCACGTACTGGTCGAACCTACCTTCTTGACAATGGCTCTCTTTTTGAATTTGAGGTTCGACCTGGGTTTGACCCATTGAGTAGGTCGAACCACGGGCACCTAGGTCGAACCGACCTACTGTACTCCTTCCACCATCCGGTTTGACCAGGGTTCGACTTGTTAGATAGGTCGAACCATGACCATGGTGGTCAAACCGTTGCTGTGAAAAAATAGAGTGTTCCAAGTTGTGTGGTTCGACCTAGGTTCGACCTATTGGACAGGTCAAACTATGATTGATTTGGTCGAACCGGTGTTCTGGAAAAATAGAGCGCTCCAAATTGTCGAGTTCGACCATGATTCGACCTGTATGCCAGGTCGAACCATCTACAGTTTGGTCGAACTGATGCTGCGATGCCTCCTGATCATGTCCAGTGCGTTGGTTCGACCTCCCCTGTATGGTTCGACCTTCAATGTTGGTCAAACCATGGTCAAAACTTGCCCTAAACATGTCCAAATTTGATTCCGGCCTCATAGGTCCCTCGTACTGCATTCCCGATCTCAATGTGATGGCATTGCAGGACCTTGGATTCTCAATACTTTGAGACGGGAACTTCCCCTTCTCAAGAGTTTGAGTAAACTTGTTGACACTTCCTGCCATCTCCCCCATCAGCAATGTAAGGTCCTTCACCTGCTTAGATATAACCTCATGGTTTGCATCGATTTTCTTTTCAAGTTTGGCCTCAAGGCGGTTCACTCTTTCATCATTCTTGGCCATATACCTGTTCACAGTATCTTCAAAACCTGGTTTCCCTTCTTCCACCTTAGCACCCGGATCAACACACATCGGAGGTTGAATCGCATTATTCGGATTGCTCCATGAGAACTCCGGCCTCCTAGGTTGTTGATAACCACCTGGGGGACCACGATCATTAAAGTTTCCTCGATAGTTCCCTTGGTAGTTCTGGTTTCCTTGATCTGGATACCTAGGCCCTTGAATACTTTGACCCATGGCATAGTGTGCCTCTTCCAACTCCTCTTGGATTGGTCCATCATTCTTCATCTCCTGCTGCATGATCGGTACGCGCTGAGATAATTCGCTGATTCGCTTATATTGGGATTCAAGTAGCTTGTTGATATTGGACAAGCTAGAGACGATCTCATCCTCTCTACTTGTTTTCACCATTGCTTGTTCAACCTGAGCTAACTTCCCAAGGACATAAGTGCCTCTAACTCTATCAGTTGGCCAATCCCTTGAATTCATCAAAATATTTTCAAACAACTTCTCGGCCTCTACGGATGACTTTGTAAGCAATGCTTCGTTAGAAGAAGCATCCAATAACACTCGTGAATCACAGTCCAATCCATTATATAATATACTGATATATTTAGCTTTAGATAGCCCATGTTGAGGACACTTCCTAAGCATGTCCTTGAATCTATCCCATGCTTCATGAAATTTTTCACCTCCACCGATAGCAAATTGGTTAATGTCTTGCTTCATCTTAAACACCTTTGAAGGTGGCATGTACCTCTCCAAGAACCTTAACTTCAGTTGCTCCCAAGTGGTGCACTCAGCTGCGTTGATAGTGTCGTACCAATCTCTCGCTTTTTCAGTAAGCGAGAATTTGAACAAGAGGATCTTCCTAGCATCTTTTTGAGTACTTGCATAGACCAAGAACTTGTTCAGATGCTGCGGATCCTCAAAAGATCCTCCTGAAAAGGAGTTCATTTCTATCATGCTAATAAGAGCGGGATGAAGATCGAAAGCAGAATTAGTTCCCCTCGCTCCTAGAAGCCCAAAATTTCCAGCCCCATTATTTATGAAAACCTCTCGGATGGCTAGATTATCCGGATTCGCTGCCATGTTGACTGTCTCTACTCCCAAATTAACTTCAGTTGTAGTTTCAATCGTCTGCGAAATCTATTCGTCAACTTCAACTCCAAAATTCAGAGCTTCAGTTGGATCAATAGTCTTTGCCTTGCTCTTCGTCTTCTTCTTTCTTGACGATGCTCCGATTTCAGGATTATAGGGTTCAAGTTCACCTTTCTTTGATCTCGTGAGCATGCACCTAAAAAGAACTAGAATTAAAACAGCAAAACAAGATAAATAGCCCTAATAAACTAGAAATAACAAAAAGATATTTTACACCGTCCCCGGCAACGGCGCCAAAAACTTGATGGGTGTTTTCTTAACACACAATTTTAATCCCCAAGTATGAAGGATATCAATTGTAGTTTCGAAGGTGACCAAGTTAAATATAGAATCCACGGGACGGATAAATATCACTTTAGTTATTCTCTAGCAATTGTGACTATGTGGAGAATTGTAATTGTTGGTTTGTAAACTAAGTAACAATTAAAACAGCAAATAAATAACAAGAACAAGAGAAGAGTAGTTGTGATCAAATAAGATGATAGGTAGTTCGTCAGGCCATCCAGTTTCATTCGTTAATTCATACCTTCGTGTGTTGATGTCCGACTTTGCCTTGTGGTTTATGGACGCATCGCTAGACCATGCAAATCTATTCTATAGACACAAATAGATAAGCTTTTGACACGTGTGAGTATCCTCAGAGCAAGATGTATACGTTACCCCCCTTTCTAGGTACTATCATAATCAATTATGTTCGTGCACTTAGTACTCTAACTTGATTTGATCTCCCTTTTTAGGTACTATAAAGTTATACTCTTAATCCTATTTGTTAACCCGAATTCAATTCAATTAACAAATATTCATATAAGACGGTTCTAATAAAACCTCGAAATCCCTTCATTTAGAATTATAACAATAAACCTTGCTCATTAGTGAACGCACTCAATCAATAACCATTTTATGCATTCAGACTCTACACAATGATTATCGATGCAAAAAATAACTATGAGTGTGGATTAAAAATGTATAATCTTATACAAACTAAACCAGAAGTAGTGTTGTACGGAGTATACACACGAAATACAAATCAACTCATGAAACCTTCATAACCCTAGAACTACCGAAGTGGCTCTAGCCCATGATTGATCTAGGAACAATCATGGTTAGATGGAAACTCTCTTGTATTGTGTTGTTGGTGAAGATCCCTTTCTTCTTCCTCTTCGTGATGATGTCTTCCTTGACTGCATGAGCCTCTTTTTATACTTGTAATCACGTCTCTAGGGCTTGGAATGGGCTTTTCAAGTGATCCCACGCGTTTTGGCCTCGAAAATCCGGATAAGGTAAGTTCCCGCACGTCGGTTCGACCTCGTCAAACAAGTCGAACCACTGGCCTCAGGTCGAACCACATGTCAAACCCACCTACTGGAAGTACTCTGCACTTGGTTCGACCTCTTGTACAGGTCGAACCCCTTGGGTCTTGGTCGAACCACAGATCGAACCCCAACACTGGACAATTTCCGCTCCTGGTTCGATCAACCGTCAGGTCGAACCCCAATATCGTGGTCGAATCACACTTCTCGCGAACTAGTTCGACCATGGTTCGACCTGATGAACAGGTCGAACCCCTTGAGTCGTGGCCGAACCTTCCTTCTGCACACTTTGTAATGCTAGTTTGACCTGTAGGAGAGGTCAAACCCTCCTCCAACAAGTCAAACCCACCTCTCTCCTTGGCGGTTCGCGTGGTCTCAACTTCGTGTCTTCAATTCTTGGCACTTCCACTCCGATTTTGCTATAAAAACCACTTAAATAGCTCCACTAACACCTGATTCATGCTAATTCACAATATGTATAGGTTTTCCACCTATTTCTACCTCAAAACTCTCCAAAACTAGCACAAAACATGATGCCAAACTTGTGAATTTACACACTCATCATTTTCCTAGGTGAAAATTACCTCTTGTTTATCATTTTTCATTGTTCGAGGATGAACAATACTTTAAGTTTGGGGGGTTGATCGTATTCATTTTCACCTAGATTTTGGTATATTTATTTGTGGATATTCGGACGTTTTTATTCGTATTTGTGTTACTTTTGGTGGAGTTATTGTTATTTTGAGGAATATGGTATGATTTGATATAATTGTGTAAATGAACTTAAATATGTGTAAAACAGGTCAAGAAATGGACAAAAATGGAGTTGGGAGCGAAACGGAGTCGGAAGACACAACCTGCTTGTACACGGGCCGTGTGCGGAATACGACCCTGTAACAAGTGGCCGTGTATTGTCATCAGAAATTGCTGCTCGCCCAGGATGATGGTCGTGCTCTGGTGCACGGGCCGTGCATTGCTGCACGCCCCGTGTGCGGAGCACGGCCATGTAAGTAGAAGCCGTGTACTTACATCAGAAAATGCTGCATGGCCATGACCAAGGCCGTGTATTGCAGCTCAAGCCGTATCTAGAAGTACGCAGAATACTCCGAAGTAGGTGTGCCCTACACTGGCCGTGCGCTGCTACACGCGCCGTGTCGGTGCAAAAACATGTATAGTTTTGAGAAAGTTCCAAAAGATTCTAGAAGATCCATTAGTGATATAAAAGGATGACTTGTATGAATTTTGAAGGAGAGATCAGATTGATAGTAGTTACACACACTTAAACACCATATTTCCTCACACACTAGATCCATAATCCATTTCTACCATCTAGATCCATCCAATTTCCATTTGATCTCCACTTACACTCCATAAATCCATCATTCCATCCATCCTTCCACCATTTGAGAAGATTGAAGCATTAAGGATTGAAGAGTTTGATACATTGAAGAGGAGGAGAGGTCTTTCCATGCAAGGGAAGCCAATCTTCTTTCCAATTGCTAAATTTCATCTTATTATGGCTCAAATGGAGCAAAGCTTGATTTTTATTGAATTAATCACCATGTTTAGTGGCAAGTCCTATAGTAGGGCTAATCATATGAATGGTTGATGTGAAGAGTTAGATATGTAGAACTTGAGTAATGATTTGAATTGATTTGTAGATTTCCTTTTATGATATATCAATCATGTTTCATTTTAATGTTTGTGTGATTAAATCTTCTATTCATCATATTAGGATGGCCATTCCAATGTTGTGAGTGGATGTTTAATTGAATCATACATTGTATTGTGCATTCAAGTTAGTATAAGGGGAGGTAAGCCATACCCTCCTTAAACTTAGAACATTCATAGAGGGACACTTAAGAAATTGAGTGAAAAGAATCAACTTATGATCATAGTACCTTAAGGGAATTGAGATTAAGACCAATCTTAGGAGATTTAGGCTTGTAAAAGAATCGAGAACCTACTTGCTTTGGCATAGGGACTAGGGGTAAATTTGTGATTGCTTTTAATCCACAAGTTAATAAAAATTACCATCATGAGTTTTACATATCTAGCTCAAGTCTTAACCATGAGTATGATTAGCCTTGCTCTCTTCTCAAGTGAATTTTACCTACATCCATTCGTCATTTGTTTGTTATTAGATCATTTACTTTGATTAGTTTCAATTCTAGTTAGTTGAGTAGAGAATTTAGTAATTGTCTTAAATACAACATCTACAATCTATCATCCTTAAAAAGCACAAATCAATGGAAAATCCAGATGCAAACCTAAGTTTTATTTCCCTTGGGACAATATTACTATAAATTTTATACTTGGTCACGCGTTTACTCAACTATAGAGTCTTTTACTCTTTCAAATTTACTAAAAATGCGATTAAGAACACCTACTATTTGATGTTGATTTAGAAGCTCCGTATCGAACAGTGTAGATTTTATAGTCGTTCTCATAATACCCATTATATATTTTAACTCTGCAAGATGGGTCATTTTAGAGATCTCTAATCATTTTACTATGAACGTTTGGATTGTTGAGCACCTAATAAAAGAGTCGTTGTCAACAGATTTTTAAATTATGTATTGTAAGAATATTAAAATATGCATAATAATGAATCAACATAATTTACTCTTACATGATATTTTAACCAAGTTGCAAATTCACTTGCTATCCTTGAATCAATATCGCTAATTGACATATTCGGTTGACTCTGTTGCAACTCAGTCGTATAAACACTTCAAAAATAGTGGTTGTGGTCATTAACAATGAAATATATTAAGAGTTGAGTATAATAGTAATGTTATCAATCGCATTAAAATGTGTTAAAACTTACTCTATATATGGCTGGACTTCTTCACAATTCAGTAATACGTAGGAATGTGCTGCTCGGAACTCCGTATCATCCAGATATCTTTTATTTTCCTTTCTAAATGAATGCCTGGGTAATTGAAATATAGAAAGACATTCAACGTTACCCTCAACAAAATCTCCACAACCATCACCATTTCGAGGAATCTTATTGTGTCTTGTCATGACATGATCCTCAAAATAATAAGAACAGAAGGTTGATGCTTCCTCCACCAAATAAGCATTGCAAATAGAACCTTCAACCTTTGCTTTATTTCTTACATTGTTCTTTAACTTGTGAAGGTATCTCTCAAAAGGGTACATCCATCTGTACTGAACTTGACCAGCTATTTTTGCCTCATTACCCAAATGAACTGGTATATGCTCCATTGAATCAAAAAAACTTGGTGGAAAGATACGTTCAATCTTACATAATATCACTGGAATGTCCTTAGGCAAAAGTTCTATGTCTTCTTCCTTGATGGTTGTAGAAGTTAAGTCTTTGAAGAACAAGCTTAATTCAGTGATAGTTTTCCAAACATGTGGTGGGAGTAAATCATGAAACGCCAATGAGAGCAATCGTTGCATGAATATGTGGCAATCATGACTTTTCATGCCAAACATTCTCAATTTTTTCTTGTCCACACATCTACTCATGTTTGAGACATAACCGTCAGGAAACCTCAGCTCTTTGATCCATTCAAACAAAACTTTCTTCTCTTTTTTGTTAAGAGCATAACATGCTTTTGGAAATTTTCCTGCCTTTTCATTCTTCTTTAACTCAGGGAGTCGACAATAATCATTTAATTCATCTCTTGATTTATGAGTATCTTTTATCTTTCCTTGAACATTCACCACAGTGTTGAAGATATTGTCGAACACATTTTTTTCAATGTGCATTACATCCAAATTATGTCGAATCAATAAATCACCCCAATACGCAAATCCCATAATATACACTTCCTTCTCCAACCCAAATTTTTAAGTGATTCATTGACTTCACAACCACTTGGTTCAGTTAACTTTTGAAACCTCAGATATTCTATCTCAGCCAAGATCTCGTGTCTTGTTCTAATTGGAGGAGACTCGGTGAAAATAGTTCTATTCTTGAGAAACCAAGTTTTATTTCTCTGCCATGTGTGATCATTCACTAAAAACTTTCTATGATTGTCAAACCATGATTGCTTCCCACTGCACCTAAGGGTAAAGGCTTCTGAATGGTGCATACAATAAGGACATACCAATCTTCCTGCAGTACTCCATCCACACAACATTGCATAAGCTGAAAAATCACTTATAGTCCATAAAATTTCAGCTCTCATCATGAAATTATTTTTCATGGAGACATCATAAGTTTCCACTCCAACTTCCCATATAATTGTATCAACTCATGTATAAGGGGTTGAAGAAAAACAACCAATTTGTCCTTTGGATTATGTGGCCCAGGAACCAATAGAGTAAGAAACATGTGTTGTTCCTTCACACACATGGATGGTGGCAGATTGTAAGGCGCAAGTATAATTGGCCAAGATGAGTATTGCCGCCCAGATTGACCAAATGGCTGAAATCCATCAGTGCAAAGACCCGATCTTACATTCCTACTTTCAGCTGCAAATTCAGGAAACCTATCATTCAATTGTTTCCATGCCTCCAAGTCGAAAGGATGTTCCATGCCCTGCTTCTTGTCATGATTAGCATGCCACCTCATCTCTTTAGCCATAGCTTTAGATTCATACAGTCTTTGTAAATGCGGGGCCAAAGTAAAGTATCACATAATCTTGCGAGCTATACTTTTCTTATTATATCGATGTTCGTTAATAACTTGCAACAAGTCAATTCCTCATCGGCTCATCAATAAATCATACAATTCTTAGGACAACAATAAATTTTTTGCACCGTTAAGCCCATTCCCCGTATCAATTTCTTTCACTTGTAGAAGTCGTCAGGAACAGAGTTTTCTTCAGGTGCCAACTCTTTCACTAATCCAAAAACCTCATTAAATAACTTCACGGACATGTGATTCTCTAATTTCATGCTCATAAGTCGAGAAATAAATGATAATTATGAATGACTACAACGGGGCCACAAATCTTGATCTGCTGCTTAAAGCATGTCAATGAATTTTTTAGCTTCTGGATTAGGAGTCTCTACTTCCAAGTTTTCAGTATTAAAAGTTGGTCCAGCCGCATCCATGACCATTTTGTGGTATGGCCTATATTCTTCATCATTAATTCCATGAGAAGAAGAAGGAATTGATCCACCAGCATCTGTCTCCATATGATCTCTCGGCCATCGCTCATCATGGAAAACCCACTCAAAATAATTTGGAATGAATTCATTTTTGACTAGATGTCCTTTTACTATGTCAGCATGTAAAAAAACTTTGTTTCGACATTTCCTTTTAATACATGGATACTGAATTTTTTCACCATCCTTCCACTCATGTTGACTAGTTGCAAATTCAATGAATTCATTAAGCCCTTCCAAAAATTCCCAAGTCAGTCTCCCATTTCTCATGCGATTGAACATCCACTAACGAGTTGACTTCATTTTGCAATCAAGTATGTTTGATCATAATTATAAATATTTTCATGGTGGGATGAAACATTTATCATTTTCTAAATTAAGGAACATACATAGAATGCAAAACTATCACACTGGTATTATCCTAAAAATAATACAAATCCAAGCAAATCCAAAAATAGATTAATGTATATTTAATTATTACCCATTAAAAAAATTAATAGACATGAAAAAACCCATATTTCACATCTAAATAAGACATAAATTTGAAAAGTATATATATAAAAAGAAGTATAGTTAGAAAATTTATGCGTACCTCTTGTTATTTAGTATATACTTTAGCTCGTCAAACTTTGAAATTTGACATCTAAATAAAATCAAAGCAAATCAACATAAATATACAATAGAAAATTCAAGAATAACAAGTGTTATTCAATACCTCATGCATTTAATTTATTGTATAATTCTAGTATAAACTAATAATTTTATAAACTCATTATTCTAATTAGTTAGAAATATCAAAGAAAATGGCACGCGTCAAAAACTACTTCTCAATTTGGGAAGGACCGTACATGTTAATTTTTTAAAAGTTAACCCAATAAATAATATTATTTAGATTTCTTATATGTTATCACTCCATATGAATATGAATATGAATGGATACTTCATTCGACTATACAAGGATTAATACATCTTTTAATCAAATAAAAGAACTCACAAAAACATCCTGTTTAAAAGATTGAACATAAGAATATTAAAATATGCTCAAGAGGTCACATGTCCACCATTTATTTCACTTATCATTACATAGTCTATACTGCAGAAGTTCTTGTTTGTTCCACCGATATTTTAAAAATAGTAAACATATCGATCTCATTTAGAGACGAAAATTAAGTATAATAATCTTATAAAAAGTTATACTTAAAGCTATAATAATCTATTGAAATCTTTAGTGAATAATTTGTAGAATAAATAAAAATTAATATATTTTATTGCAAATTAACTAATTAAGATAAAGCAAAACGATCTTATTAAGACACAGTTTCACAGATACCGTATAGAAATAAGTAAACTGTAAATAAATATAAATAAATTGATATCAAATCATTATGTAAATTTAACACAAATATATAAGTATATTCTTCTGATATAATTTTTGTAATAATAACAGTGAAACTTCATAGTAGAGCTTTTCTTTAATTAATTATTCTTTATACTTGGAACATTGCTTTCCTCCCAATTATATAGAAAACCAAATAGTATTTACCATTTAAAGTAATTATTATATAAAGTAGTAGAAAAGTGTATAAATTTTTGAAAATAGACGCACAATACATTTGGATACACATGATAATTTGCCTTAAAAAATACTACTATAAAATGAATTTGAACCCAAAGATTTAGATACTAATCAATTAAAAGATAACCCACATATTTAGATACTGGTGTAGACCCATAATATAGTATCAGTTGTTTTTACATATATTATCATGTGATGTTTGTATATATATAATTATGTGATGTCTATTAGGTGTATTGTAGAATATTTTTGATAAAATTATTCTTATTAAAAATATTATTTTCAATACGGTATGATCCTTTCCTTTTTTATTATTATTATTAGTGGAAATCCGATATTTAATTTCTTATAAAATCATAACACGTGGAAAAGATTCATTTAATTAAAAGTTATCATCCTAAATAAATGATTTAAAAAAAAGAATTATGTATGCCTCTTAAACGACCAAATATTATTATGAATAGATTTGTAGTGGTGTAAAAATATTTGGAGTTAAAACCTAATAACCAACTCACTCATTTCCTCTCTTTTGAAGCAACAATCTACATTCAAGTTTATGCACTAAATAAATATAATTACAATGGAACAGAAGCATAATAAATCAAAAGCGCCCACTAGAAATTCAGAAAAATCAATTACCATAAACACATGCCAATTTTTTCTTTAAAAAGAAGAAGAAAAAACAGCTGACCTACCTGGAAAATCAAGCCAATGATGGTAGTCCCGGTCTTAAGAAACGAACACTGCTTAGCTTGCAATCTGTCAATTATGCTGAGAAATTCGCCTACAGTGGACTAGATACGCTTAATAAGCACTTCTCGTACAGCCTTCCCATAGGGTTCACATAACAAGGGTTTTGGAATTCAACCACCCAAATAAAAAATTCAAAGAAAATATCAAAAGGATTCAAAGTAAAATAAAAAATTCAGAAAAAATATAAACAAGATTCAAAGTAAATCGCATATAAAAAGTAAACCTGAATCAGCAGAAGAGTTGCAGCGAAAACTAAATGTTGGAAATTTGATGAAACCAGAGAAAAGAGGCTTGACAGAAGATGGAAAGAAGGGGGACGAAGATTGGATAATGAGCGGTAGATGAAAACAGAGTATGCGATTGAGCGGGTTACACCTTCCAGAAACTATCGCCACCAGAGGCGGCTGAGGGGTTACGAGTGGCTATCGGGAGTGTGGCCGGTGGTGAGAAGTGGATGCGGATTCTTTGATTTCAACAGCGGAAGTTCGTCAATTTCACATTTTGGGAATTTGGTAACTAGGGCTAGAGCAGTGTGATTTTTTGGCAGTGTTTGATTTTTATTTTAATTCTAAGTGTAAATTATAAGTGGGTAGAGTATTTTGGGTTAAAAATTCAAAAACACGATTTGTATGCTACATAAATAGAAAACATGTTTTTTTAGTTTGTTAAATAAATTATATATAATTACCGACAAAAATAACCCGTCGGTAAAATTAAAGATTAGTATTTAATTTCTTTTTAAAATAAAATTTGTAATATGTACTGACGGATTATATCTGTCGCTATATTAAGGATTAAATTTATTTTAAAAAATAAATTTGATATATTTACCGATGGAATATTCCGTCGATAAATTAAAGATAAAAATTAATTTTTTAAAAAAATTAAATATGATATATTTACTGACGGAATAATTCGTCGGGAAATTAAAGAGAAAAATTAATTTTTAAAAAAATTGATATTTTTACTGATGGATTAAATCCATCGGTAATCTAAAGACTAAAATTTTATCTATTTACCAACGGAAATATTCGTCGGTAAATTTCTGGGATGTAATCCCTCTATTATAACGATGAATTTATCGACAAAAAATAATATGTCGCTAATTTCATGGTAATCCATCGGATGAACCGTCGAAAATTTTAATTGTTGATATTTTAAAAATAAATCATATTAAATGAATAATTCATCGGTAATCCATCGGTATTTACCGACGGATAATTTCCGTCGGTAAATCTATCGGTAATCCAGCAGTTTCTTGTAGTGGTGGCTGTGTGGGTGAGGGGTTAAGGGTTTATGGTTTAAAAGTGTATAGGATTATAAGGTTATATTTGATATTTTACTTTAATATTTTGTATGTGAGAGTAATTATTTGAACTCATTGTATCTAATAGTAATTTAGGGTAAAAGTGTGTATCTAAGAGTAATTTTTCCTATATTTTTTTTAAAAAATACACACACACACACACACACACACACACACACACACACACACATATATATATATATATATATATATATATGTATATATATATATATATATATATATATATATATATATATATATATATATATATATATATATATATATATATATGTATATATATATTTATTATTTATGGAAAATAAGGTCAAACATTTTATATTTGATTAAAATAAAATTATTAAAATATTTTAAATTGTTGATATATATATATCAACAATTTAAAATATTTTAATAATTTTATTTTAATCAAATATAAAATGTTTGACCTTATTTTCCATAAATAATAAATATATATATATACATATATATATATATATACATATATATATATATATATATATACATATATATATATATATATACATATATATATATATATATAATATACTAAGTATGGTATAGTATAGCAAAGTCCATTTTCTTTAACGTTTTGTTCACATATATTCTTACTATTTATTTATTTATTTTTCCTATACACTTATTATGACATATTTACTTTAGTATCATTAATTTCAATTAATAAATAAATCATTCGATATAAATAAATTAATTAGTATCAAATCAAATCATGTTTAGAAAAAATTAAAATTTTTTATATATTTAATTGATATTTATTTTAGACAAATAGTAAAATTAATGATTTATTACTAAGAGTTACATACTTCATGCACATATACATAATGAAAAAAAATGAAATATTAACAATTATATAAATATATAGTAAAGAGACAAAATTGCCCCTATGTGATTGCATATTTTTTTAGAGAGATAGGAGGAGTAATAAATAGTTTTCAATTGTATTATGTTATATAGTAATATTTAAAAAATTCAAGTCAAAATTCTTTCAAATAATTAGATTTTATATACATTTATATATTAACTTTTTATAGGATTTAGTTATTCGTTACAGTATCAAAAGTCAAACGTCATAATTTGTTGTGAATTCTTTACATTGGTTAAAGAAATTATCTAGCTGTAAGAAAAAAAACCTCCTTAATTAATAATGTTATGTTATATAACACGATTATATAATTATAAAAAATAAAAATAATAATTAAATGATCCCGCGTTGTATGCAGGTTTCATACTAATATATTAATAGGCGTTTTCTCAACACACAATATTAATAGGCGTCTATCTACAACTCCTTCAGACGTAGTTAGGGTTTGGATGTGGTGTAGGATGGATGTGGAATCTAACTCTCCTTTTGGTGTGATCGGCACCCTTTTTTATACTTGTAGCTTCTCCTTATGGACCTTTATTGGGCTTTTCGGTAGAAAACATGCACATGCATGCACTAGAGATGAAATCCTGATGTTTCGGAGCTGATGTGTCTCCATTCGAGCAGACCTAATGTGGTCGAACAGAGATCGAACGACGTGTCTGTAAACTGAACTTCGTATCTGCTTGCCGTTTGATTTGACTTACGCAGTTCGACTTGACTTTGCTTGGTCGAACAGGCTTCATTAGCCGAATGACCTCTCTGTAGTTGAAACACCTCCCGTTCGATTTCACCACTGTTGTTCGACCAGGCTGATACTGGTCGAACAGCCTTCCCAGGTCGAACTACATCTTGAAAATTTTGTTTTCCAATTTCAAGCACTTCAGACCTATTTTTCTGTACAAATATGCTCAAATAACCTCAGTAGCATCTGATTCATGAATTTTCTATAAACATCCCGATTCGTCTTGATAATAGACAAAATCATACTCAATTTCCACACATATCGGAGTTCAAAACACGTGAATTATCATTCTCATCATATATATATACAAAATATATATAGTTCATTACATAAAATATATTTTATTTTAATATATATTATATAAAATTAAATTAAATTTTTTTTAAAAAAAATATTATTTACGAAAACATATTTTAAATTATATTTCTAACATTTAATGTTAATAGTTAAAATATTTATATACATAATTTTATTTGAAAAGGAAAAAAAAATAACTTGAAATATATAATAAAATAAATATTTAAAATTTGTTAAGATTGATGGACTAGTTAAAGTTGGTAGTTCAACCTTATTATAACTTATAGGTCATAAGTACAAATTCAAGTAATTGCAATTTATTTTTTAAATTTATAAAAAGTGTTACATAATACAATAGGTAATAGAGACAACAATGACAACCCTAAAAGTATTATATATTATATATAATAACACTATTAAACTATTAGATAACATTTTTTTACGTGCTACGTAAAGCCCTTTATGTTGTAGTGACTAGTGAATATATTAGATGATGGTTTCCCCATAATGGCATACTCTACGAGAGAGGTTATTTGTAGAATAGGATGACTGTATACTGGATGAGCTCACTAAAAGTTTTACACGCATAATGAATTATTGCGGATCAGGTATGAATGAAGAGAACCATAACATAAATATTCATAAAAATTATCCAAAATTCACTTCTCGTACGTGACACTAGCTGCTCAAATAAATATTCAACCGGTCACAAATTCCAATCATATCTATTACAAGCAGATGCAATATACAAAACATGGTTAATCTTAAGGGAAAAAAGCTTTAAAATATTTAATAGAAAGATTACATCATTCCACTTGCACTTTAGATTTTGAAAAATATTTGGTTGCAAAACAGTCGAAGCCCTTGAACCATATTACAAATATAGTTTTAGTACATATCATTTGCAAGAACACAATTGACCAGTTTTAAATATAAATTAAACATGTGAAGTAAAAAAAATAGGGCAACATTTACCAAATTAGTTAACTTTAACTCAACCTTCACCAAAACTTCAACATAAAATTAGTAACCCTAATGAATAAGAAGGTGATGAGAGTGGAAGTTTATGTACTTTTGGATCCGATTTGATACCTCTTTGATTGATTTTAATGCTATAGTTTTCAAAATACATCATACTTTGAATGATTATTGATTAAAAAGTACTTGAGAGGTATTTTGTTGTGTTTTGATGGGAAAATTGATCAAAAATACAAAATTGGAATGAAGGGTGAACTTGTGCAACATGTCAAGAAAATAGAGGATCAATTTTCCTAATTTTTATGTGTTTTTAGAAATTCAAACTGATCACGTGATACAAGGTTTGAAAACCTCGGAATAGAGGGTCACGTGGGTGCAAGAATCACTTAAATCAGAGTTCGGATGAAAAGGTTATACTCAAAACCGTAAGGAAGCGCAGCTGCCAGAGAGAATTCCTAAAATATACAAAAATTACCATCTTTTTTTATTTTCTTGGAACCGAAGTTATTTCCTAATCTAACATACCTTCATATCCACCATAATTATATTTTTTCTGATTTTTTAACATCCCATCTTATTTCATTCTCACAGTTATATATACTCCATTCTCATCACCACACAAAAGGTGAAAATATCACTACAAAAATATTCCATCCTTCACCTTCATCATCACCATCACCTATCATCCATCCATTCATAGGAGAAGGAGATCAAGAGTTACTACTTGGTCAGAAATGGAGATCCTGGCGGAGACGACGATTGAAGAAGAAGAGTTCTACATTAGGGTTCTTTATTTTTCAGCCTTATTTTCTAACTTAATTATACTCATGGTTAGGGTTTATTACATCTTTGTGATTTACCCTCGTAAATCCATGGGCTAAGTTCTTTGTTGGTATTGTTAGGGCTTTAGATATTTTTGACTATGTGATTTGATTGCACTATATTTAGATTTGTTATACTGTAGATTGTTTATTTTCTTATCGAAGAAGATATTTTTAGATTTCTAATTATTATGTTTTGAGTTTGGATTCCTAAGACAACAAGATAATCAATCTGGAATACTAAATACTTGGTAAAACATCATTATTAAATAATTATTAAGGAGACGAAGTGGCTAATAATTTTGTACCTAGAAAGGGTGCATTGAAATTGCACAAGTACCTATAGAGGGAGTGAAGGTTAATTATTAATTTATTATATGTTTTTCAGCTCATTATAAGTGTTAGATCTTACCTGATCAAGGTGGTCTAACTAGGCTTAGCGATCCTCCTATAAATTTTTTGCAGGTAATTAATCTTAGTTTAGAATAATATGTCACATGGTTAAACTGGCTTGTCATAGCATTACAAGTTCTTTGTCCTTTAATTCTTTGAAGTTTTCTCTATGTGATTTTATTCTCTTTGTAGTATTTATTTAATTTCCATTCTTATATTAATTTAATTAATATTTCCAAAAACCCCTAGAATTTGTGTTACATTGAAATTTTCATAAATAGAATTAATTTGTAGATCTAAAAATATCCTGTGAGTTCGATATATACATGGTCACACTTGCTAGATATTGCAATTAGTCCCATATACTTGAGGGTGAAATTTATATTTTCCAAAAGAAAATAGTAAGCAAGTTTTTGGCGCCAATGCCATGACAGTTCTTAGATTTATATTTATTTTTGTTAATTTTGTCTCTGGGCATTCTTGACTTTCTGCTCGAGCACATGTAAAAGCAGCTAAGATGGTTGATGATAGAGAGCCAGAGCAGCAGTTCTCATGGACTATGCGAGACCAATGCAAGCTGAAGCATACCACTAATGCTGGATTTTAGAGACCTGCAATCATTGCAGAGAATTTTGAGTTGCCATTCAGACTGATCCAGATGGTACAGAGACAACAATTTAATTAGGGACCACTAGAAAATCTGAATGAACATTTGCAACTATTTGCTGAGTATGGTAGGACACAGAAGCAGCGAGGAGTTTCTGAAGATGATGTAAGGATGAGGCTTTTCCCATTCTCACTAACGGGGAATGCCAATGAGTGGTATAAGAACTTACCTGCAGGATGTTGTGCTACTTGGGAAGACCTCACAAATAAGTTCCTCAACAAATATTTCCTCCAACCAAGAGCTTCTATGTTAAGAAGATGATCACTCAGTTCAAGTAAGGATCCTTGGAGAGAGTATCTATGAGGCGTGGGAGAGATTGAAGGAGCTGTAGCGCTGCTGTCCGTAACACAGATTTTCTAAGGATACCTACTTAGACTTCTTCTATCAAGGCTTAAGTGGTAACTCACGAGTTTTGGTGGATGCAATAGCAGGTGGATCAATCTTTAGAAAGTCTATAAATGAAGAGGAAGAGATCTTTGAGGAGATGGCAGAAAATACTTATGATTGGTCATCCAAAAAAACTAATAGGGGTGGAGCAGCTTTTGATTAGATTGCTCAAGTGGAACTTCAGGTTCACAAGGATGAGATGTCAGCTCTAAATGATTATTTAGATGAGCTGAATATGAAACTTAATCTTCTCACACAAGGAAGCAGCAAAAGAGAGAATGTGATGATGGTGAGAGAAGAAGAGCAGATAGAGGATGCTAACTACGTTATGGGTCAAAGCTTTCAAGGGGAGTACAGAAACTGAAAGAATTTCACACTGACTAATTTCTAAGGTGGTTCAAACTTCAATAATTAGAAATGGAATTAAATGTCTTATTCAAATCCGAATAGTGCAGTTGAGCCTCCTCTAGGTTTTTATCCAATCCAGAAATCTGCTGAAGGGAGAACATTAGTGGAAGACAAGCTGGACTTGATGCTCAAGTTGATGATGGTCAATCAAGAGCAAGTTGAGAAAAAGTAAAAGGAGACTGATATAGCTTTGGGATAGTTGAGTGCTCCAATTGCGAAGCTAAAACATCAAGGGAAATTCTCTTCACAGCTGGAATTTAATCCAGAAGAGCATGACTATAACTTTGAGGAGTAGTACATAGTATGAAGGACCAAAGATGTCGGTAGGTGAACTGAACATCGATGGCAAGCGCCTCTCTGGGTTTTTTTGACAAGTTTTGTTTCACAACACCATGATATCATGGACTTGGAGATGGATACTAAGCAGCCTACAATCTCATTGAACTCGGAAGGAAAAGTTATCGCTTTCAAATGCGGCAAAAGATAGAGAGATGATCTTTATCTGAAAATTCCACCAGTCCCTATGGATTTAACTCGCATATGTATGAATATCATGATGCTAACTTTTATCTTTCTAATTAACTTGATTTTGAAAGGAATGATGCATATGAAGAAGGTGATCCAGATGAATTGATCCTCATGAGCAAGAAAGGAGAGATAATGTAGATGGATCAAAAGATTGAAAAAAAACTTCAAAATGAAGATAAAAGATGAAGAGGAAGTGTTGATGCACAAGCTTAAAGTCCATTGAGTTTGCATTTTGTCGAGCTCCTCGACATTAAACAAGAGCGCTTGGTGAAGGCAACCCACTGTTTTATTGCTTTTATTTTATTTGTTGTGTCTTGTGCTAGGTGAACTATACTCAAGGTATGCACTTACACTTAAGGTAATAACATACTTTGAAACTTAGATTCAACTTACGTTTTCATCTAGCTTTTGGGAGAGGGGGTAATGATTTCGTCGGGTGGTGGCTTATTTTTAGAGGAAGGTTGTGATTTCTTCCCTTGTTCCATCTGAACCCAGGTATATTAACTCTGTGTCGTTTTGTGTCACTGTGCCTGGAGGTCGATCTTTTGTGATTTTTTTTAAAATTTTAATTTTTTTTATTTTTTTATTTTATGCGATTGTCCATGTATCTTGTTCGTTTTTTGTGTTACCCCTATTGTTCTGTCGTCTATTTTTGTCTTTTTGATAAATTTGATAATTTTTTATTTTTCAATAATATCGATATTTTTCGATTCTTGATTTCTTGGTATCTCCTATTTTATTACTTATGAAACTTAAATCAATGAGGAGTTTTGTATTTGAGCTGTAATGATTGAAAAAGGGTAGTGGAGTGGCAATGATGACTTATAACTAAGCTTTCAACCTGACCAAGTTGTACTTGATCAACTTGAGGAACTCTTGAAGGCGATGAAGAGAAGTGAGTTCTAGCTGAGACCTACGTCTAATCGAGTTGGATAACTCGAGGACTTACAAAATTTTAAGGAGTCATAAAAGAGGTTACTTCGTTCCTTATTCTAAATTTTGTCTATGTATTTTGAATTTTTAATGAATAAAAGAAGCATGAGCTTAAATTCTATAACCTGAATTTCATGGGGACCTATGAGCTTTTATGATGCTTATGTTAAGATTTTATTATGATTAATAAGGAGAACATGCTTTAATTCATAAGTGCTTGAAGTTCTTGATGTGCTTGTTATGAAAAAGGCAAGTGAGATTTGAGCCTTTAAATCATAAATATATTATGCATAATATTTTATTCTTGAGCGTATTATTCTTGTGTGTGAATTCTAGAACTTGCCTTGAGTCTATTTGAATCTTCAAGAATAGTCTAGCGGATTATGGAAATGATATTTGGTCATCTTTGATTTATAGCTCCTCTTTTTCATACACTTAACCTGAATTCATTTAATGTTTGGTGAATCCATTGAGCATATGTGGATTGAACACTCTAATTGGAGAAATAATTATCTTAACTTGCTTGTTCTGAATGAATTGATGCTTTTGAATTTGAAGTTATGTGAACCAAGTTAAAATTGATTACATCTTTTGAAGGCTTAGTTGATGTTTTGATCCTCCACTTAGAACATAACTTTTCATCACATTATTTTCTCTTGGTTTTTCATTTTGTTGTTCGAGTACGAACAACACCTTAGTTTAAGGGTTTTATGAGAGTGGAAATTCATGTACTTTTGGGTTTGATTTGATACCTCTTTGATTGATTTTAATACTATAATTTTCACAAATCATATACTTTGAATGATTATTGATTAAAAGGTGCTTGAGAGGTATTTTTTTGTGTTTTAATAGGTATTTTGTTGTGCTTTGAAAGGATCACTTTCCATAATATTTATGTGTTTTTCTAGAAGTTCAAACTGGTCACATGATATATTTTTGGAAAGCCACAAAATAAAGGGTCGCGTGGACGCAAGAATTGCTTAAATCAGAGTTAAGATGAATACGTTATACTCAAAACCGTGAGGTCGCGCTCCTGCCAGCGAGAATTCCAAAAATACATGAAAATTACCCTATTTTTCTTATTTTCTTGGAGGCCAAGTTATTTTCTAATCTCACATGTGTTTATATCTTCTATAATTATATTTTTCCTGATTTTTCAAGATCCCATCTTATTTCACTCTTACACCAATATATACTTTATTCTCATCACCACAAAAAAGGTGGAAAAATCACCCCAAAAATATTCCATCCTTCATCATCACCATCACTCATCATCCATCCATTCATAGGAGAAGGAGATCAAGAATTGCCACTTGAATTGGTGACGGATATTCTGGCAGAGACGACGATTGAAGAAGAAGAGTTCTATAGTAGGGCTCTTTATTTTTCAGTCTTATTTTCTACCTCAATTAGACTCATGGTTAGGGTTTATTACATCTTTTTGATTTGCCCTCGTAAATCCATGGTCTAAGTTCTATGTTGGTAATGTTAGGGCCACAGACAGTTTTGACAATAAGAAGATTTGAATTTCTTATACTACAGATTGTTTATTTCCTTATTGAAGAAGATATTTTGAGATTTCTAATTATTGTCTTTTGAGTATTGATTCCTTTGATTATTCATGACATTATCACTGATTGGAAAGTTAATATGATTCTCTTTTTCTATATGATAATTGTTGTTTCTTGTGGCAGTCTTAGATGATTGGCCCATAATTTCTAAGATAGCTAGACAATCAATCTGGAATATTAATTACTTGGTAAATCATCATTATTAAGTAAAGGGAAAGCTGAAATAGCACAAGTACCTATAAAGGGAGTGAAGGTTAATTCCTATTTGATCCTTGGTTTTTCCTAGGTTTTCCAGCTCATTATAAGTGTTAGATCTTACCTAATCAAGGTAGTCAAACTAGGCTTAGAGATCCTCCTAATATTAGGTAATTAATCTTAGTTTAGAATAATCTGTGACATGATTAAACTGAATTGCCTTAGCATTACTTGTTCTCTATCCTTGAATTCTTGAAAGTTTTTTCTACGTGATTTTTATTCTCTTTGCAGTATTTATTTAGTTTCTACTCTTATTAGTTCAATTAATATTTCCAAACCCACCCCCAGAATTTGTCTTACTTTGAAACTTTATAAATAGAATGAATTCTTAGATCTAAAACTATCACGTGGGTTTGATATATACTTGGTCACAATTGCTAGATATTGCAATTGATCCCTTATTATCGAGGGTGAAATTCATATTTCCTAAATGAAAATAGTGAATAGAAGGATAGGATGATACATGTTATTATCAAAAAATAATTTCCAAAAAAATAAATATATAAATAAAAAATACAGAAGAAGAAAAATGTTCAAACTTCATGCTGTGAGTTACAAGTTAGCATTATAAGCTTATGCCTTGTGTACATAAAAAATGCAGATGAATTATTACTTTTTAATTATGATGATAATACCAATTACTCTTTTATTCCTTACACATAAAATTAACACTTCAATGTAACTTTCTCTCAAACTTAAAATCCTAGAAAAACTAGATATGGTAATTAGTAAAAATGTTGGTTACATAGTAAATTTCTCTTGAGGGTGTCAAACGAACCATTACTGGTTTGATACCTAATCCACAAGAACAAACTCAATTTTATTAATAAAAGAAAAAGAAAAAGAAAAAGAAAGGCAACTACCTTTAAAATATAATTCATTCTCCACTACCACTTGAAAGGATACAAACCCACCAAATCTAATCAGCCCCAACAAACCGGACCCCCCCTCCCCTCTAGTATATCCAAGAACAAAGAAGTCTACATGCAATTGTTGGATTGTATACTAAAAGTCTAGCTTTAGTATGAACAATGCTTTAACAGTATTTGAAATGTGAATCATAGATCAAATGATTGCGTCTTATAATTTATTTATATGTTGATGCAATATTCCATTTACTTTATACTGTAAATAATATGTTGTGCGACAACACGCGAAAGATCATATAATCAATTTTCTTATAAAGTATAAACAGATACTCATAACCGAGAAAGACGGGAACTCTCTATCCAAATGGTTGTAGTGTGATTTGGTATTAGTTTGTCTTGACTATAGAATCACATTACTATGCTTTGTGTGTATTGAGCAGGACCGCTTGAGATCTTCGATTTATACTGACTATATAGGAGAATTTGATCTCAGTTATTATGGATGTTCGTGCTCTTAATCCCTATACAATAACCTCGATACGTAAGATAGTATGTATTTCTTTGATTCATCAATGGGTGAGATTTACATATAATTAAATCAACAAACTCGGTGAGTTGGGAAATAGTGTTGTCTCTATGGTGTGCTATTAATTGTAGAAGGAATCCTTATCTTATAAAATAGGTTGAGGATGTCCCCTTGAGGAGCTATAAGGATTATCATGTAAACCCAGCTGGTGGATTTATTCCGGCATGATACTGAGGTTGAGTGATACTACTCTCGGATGAGATATTAATTAATGGAGTTGTCAATAACTTAATTAATTAATGGGCATTGTATATCTTAAACGTGGAGAGATTAACACGCTAATAATAAGAAGAAGCCCATAACATAATTATGAGATTAGAGCGACAGTATAGTAATAATATTTTAGTGGAATATATTATTATAATTGGACTTGGATACTTAAGCCCGTAGCAGGAGAACAAGATGGAAGCGCGCCTGGAGGCCCAACTCTAATTTATCCTCCTGGTCCATGTTGTAGCCCATATATAAGTCATTTCAGCTGTCTGAAAACCCTAAGATTACATGCCTAATCGTAAGTAGGGTAAAGAGAACAACAGATTAAGAGGATCTTGAGGATCGTTGCCCACACGACGTCAAGATTGGACTTGGGAATACATCAGAAGATCAAGACACTACAAGAATTTAAGTTTTCACCTACATTTAATTTACCCACACATACATTGTGTGAGAAATTACTCACACATAATTGCAATGTTTGTGGAGAATAATCTGCACCAAAAATTTTCAATTCTCATTATAATTAATAGGTGTTTGACCAACAATAATTGAAATGTTTTTTTCTCTTTCTATATTAATGTGGCATTTAAAAAATGAAATCAAAGTTAAAAATATGACATGGAATAAAATTTTAAATAAAAAAAATGAGGTGGCAATTAATTAATTTACTAAAACTTAATATATCCATCATCTCCCCCCAAAAGAAAAAGGAAAATCGCGCTGGTTCTCCATTACATTAGCTCCAAATATCCAAATTGATTATCAGCCAAAATTGATCACTCATTGTTGATAATATTGACCAAAATTAGAGTTCTTGCTTAATTTCCAGCCAATTTGGTATTCATACCAAATAAATCCTTGTAATATTTTGTTGCCAACAAATTTAGGGCTTAAATAATTTCCACACGATTTATTATTGAACATAATCAGTGGAAATTTCTTACACAATCCAATAAAATCCAAATAATTTAGAAGCAATGGATTGTGATTTCCATATATTCAACTGTGAAGAAAATCTTGGGGTGTATAAAATTTCGGTGTTTACAGAAGTGTGCCTTTACCCAACACAAATTCATAGTGGCTGCGATTCTTACTCTACACGGGTCTCTAATCTTCTCACAGGTTTTTCTTCCAATTCATCAACTTCTAAATTTATTTTTCTCTAATCAAATGTTTATGTTATTGTCATGGTTACCCTGTTAAACTCTTGTTTCTTTTTGGTTTACATTGTTGGGTTCCTACTATTTTATTTTTTTGTCTATTTTCTTTCATTGGATCTATCTTATCTAATTGAATAATGTTATGTTTCAAAGTTTGATTTCAATACTTTTTCCTTGGAATAATCTAAGCCATATATTATGTAAGCATCTGCTTTTTTTGTTTTGATTTAGAACATTTCATACATAATGTAAACAGGTAAGTAGAAGAACAATGTAGATTATATTTCTTATTTTCATACTTTGCAATGTTGCTCTTTTTTTCTTGAGATTTTGGTTATTTTTATCAATAACATACTTTCCTAAAAGAGTTTTGAATCACGTTATGAGCATCATAAGACTATTGTATTCTGCATTTGCTTCGGTGTTTGATGAAATAATATTCCCTAGCTATATGTAATCTGATGATGCCTTTTGAAAATAGGTTTAGCTTTCTATTTATGATGACTGTTTGCATTAGATAATTTGGTCATATGAGTACTATCAATGAACTGCTACTTCTAAATAATCATACATTATCTGATTTACTTGAAGAAGTTGGTGTGATAATAATTTCAGAAGTTTAGAACAAAGTAGAAAGGATATATAAGTCTCAAAAGTGGGGGTCAAGTGTAATGAATACAGAAATAATTTTATTCACTCATATGTAATTAACTATTATGATTATTTAAGACTAATATTTACTAATAAATCATAGTTTTCAAAACAATATGTAGGTCATTGAAACCAAATGTGTAAATTAAATACTTAATGTTCCAAAGGTTGAGGTGGTTATTACATTTTAAATACTTTATTAAACGTTACGATTATATGTGGAACCCTTTCTTTAAACCAAATATGTAAATTAAATACTTAATTATATGTGGGTCATTTTAATACTTAATGTATAATTAACCATTTTATTTTTTAAGCGTTGGTTTCGTATGACCCACTTACGGTTATTTTTTTATTTGGTAGGGCCCCTAGTTGGTGTTTGAATCATGGAAAAGAATGCGAATGATGAAGTAAAATCAAATTTAATCAATGATAGTTTTGAAGAGTATAAAGCATCCATGGAAATTGCTATTAAGAAACCAAAAATGTCTCTGGAAAATGCTGAAAGCATTGCTATGCAACTTTGTAAAGCATTAGAGTCCTCTAATATGTACGTGTCGGATTCTGATGATGAAGACTATGCTAACCAATTGATACGTTGCTAAAATGTCATATTTTCCCATGTTAGGATGTCAATTAATCTTTAAATGCTCATTTTGATCAAGTTCTATATTTTGTAGGGATGAAAAGGATTTAATTGATGCTATGGGCTAATTGGACTACCTTTGGAAGATGAAAACGTAGAGCTACTAAGAGAGCAGTAGATTGTGCATAAGTTGTGGTCACGCCTTATTTGCTGGCAGAAATCTTGAATTGGAGAAAAATATGAAGTAGCATTTCTGTTGATAAGGCGTGGGCATGCCTAAGGTCTTGGACGAGAAATCTTATCTTTAGCGCCCAAATCAGTTCTCCAACATTCAAATCTGATCAGTTCCTATTTTTTAGGAAATTATTAACCCCTGAACTTGTCTAGATAATTATTTTTTTATGTTTAATTTATGATCTTTGTAGTTTTTAATTAGTTTCCAAGTGGTTTTTAGGATTAGTTTTAAGGGGAGATAAACTCCCGTAAACTTCCATCTTCATTCCTATTCTGTATTACTTTGACATGAAACTCTGTAAGAACTCCAATGGAGATTATTTTCTACTTTTATCTTCGTTTCTCTATGGTTTGCTAAATCGTTCGTCTAGCCAGGTGATTGGAAGCGTGGTTCAACACAATTATGTGAGATCTAACTAATCTTCATACTCTTTCACGTTGAATCATTTGCATAATCCATGTTCTTAATTATATTGTTTGGTGGATTGTCTAACTAGATCACTTATTCAATTTGTGAAAATGATATGGGCCAATTAGGACGTTAAATCTGTAATTGTTTAATCTTTTCTAATACTAGTGCAAGTAGCGTAATCGTCCGCATCTCACTTTCGATTATTGTTATAGTGGATATGAAACCTAGTCTAAATGAACCTACATGTGTGTTTGTTGGCCAGAATTGTGTCTTTCTAGGTTGAATGCAGTCGGTAAATTAAATCCTAAGATGGTATCTAGGGTTGTTTATTTGGCTAGAGAAGTTATTAGCGGTGGTACCTTAATTATCGACTAAGTATGGAAAGATTAGGTTTTTAGGTGGTACCAACGAATATAACCAGTTTGGTGTTAACGTGGAAGAGTCATCATTGCATCCATGATTGTGTTTGTTGAACCATTCCAAAGATTATCTATGCTAGATACTTCATCTTATTTAATCACCTCATTCTACTTGATTTTTAATCTTCTGCAATTTTTATTTTTTAAGTTCAAAACTCAAAACCCCCATCCTTGTTTTATTTAATTTTGTTGAATAAACTTATTTTACCAATCTCTGTGGAAACGACCATACTCATCATTATCGCAGTATTATCTAGTAGGTTTATTATTTGTTGGTTTCGACACCCACCAAATTTTTGGCACCGCTGCTCATGATTGGTGTCAAAATAGGATCATTTTTAGTTGTTTATTTTGTTTATCTTTATTTTTATGCCTCGTTCCTTTTCTGTAGGGAAACTTGACTTTTATCCAGAAATTAAAAAACCGCTCGTCATCTTAAAAAAGAAGCGAAGTTGAAAAAGAAAGCATATACTTCATCTCCTAACTTTCTCTCGTTTCATGACTTGAAAAGTGTATCTAGTGAAGGTGATCTTATTGAAGAAGTAGTAGAGATGGCACAAAGAGAAAGGACATTGAAGGAGTTGACAGCGCCGGATCTTGATCAACAGCCATTGCTTTGTATTCAATATCCCGATGTGGATGTAGACTTTGAGATGAAAGCTGGGCTGATTCATTTGTTGCCTAGGTTCCATGGCCTTAAGAATGAAGATCCACACAAGCATTTGAAGGAATTCATGTTGTTAGCTCTACTCTTAAGCCACATGGGGTGTCCGAAGAGAAAGTTATATTGCATGATTTCCCATTTTGGTTGGAGGGTTGAGCAAAGGATTGGCTTTTCTACTTATCTCCGGGATCGATTACTTCATGGATGGGAATGGCAAGGTTGTTCTTAGATAAATATTTCCCTACTTCAAAGGCTGCAAAATGAGAAGGGAAATATGTGGAATAAGGCAAATGGATTCGGAATCACTTCATGAGTATTGTGAGAGATTTAAGCAATTGTGCTGAAGCTGCCCACAACACGGAATATCCGATCAGCTGCTCATTCAATATTTCTATGAAAGATTACTTCCTATGGAAAGAAGGATGATGGACGCTGCAAGTGGAGGTGCAATAGTGAACAAAACTACTCGTGAGGCAAGAGATCTAATCACCACTATGGCAGCAAACTCTCAGCAATTTGGAAGTAGACGAGATTCATCCAACAAATGAGTGAATGAGGTAACAATTTCTTCTCTTGAGGATAGTATTACTAACTTGTCTTCTCTTGTTCAAAACATGGCTGTAGGAAACATGCAACAAGTTAAAGCATGTGGAATATGTGCTTCGGTGGGACATCCAACCGATATATGTCCTACACTTCAAGATGATGTGGAGCAATCTAATGTCTTGGAGGATTTCCAGGGCCACCTCAAAGAAAATATGATCCCAACTCCAACACTTATAATCAAGGTTGGAGGGATCATCCAAACTTTCGATGGGTAAGACCACAATACCAAAATCCTCAAGCTCAACCTCAGCCACAAATTTTGCAAAATCAGCAACAATACCATTCTTCGAGCTCAGGTATGTCTCTTGAAGATGTTGTCAAGGCACTTGCATTTAACACTCAAAAATTTTAGCAGGAGACACAAACGAGCATCAAGAGGATTGAAGACCAAATGGGTCAATTGGCATCTTCCGTGATTAGATTGGAGTCTCGAGGAAAATTGCCATCACAAATGGTTGTCAATCCGAAAAAAATATGAGTACAATTACCTTGAGGAGTGGTCAGGTGTTGAAAGAGCTAAAAGGATGTGATCAGGAAGAGGAGAAAGAAGTCAAGGTTTCTAAACCAGATCAAGCTAGGAGAAGGAAGAAAGTTGTTGAAGAAGAAGACACCTCTGATGTGGTGCCACCCTATCTCCTTTTCCTTCCAGGTTCCTTCAATCTAAAAAAAAAGAGGAAGAAAAGGAAATTCTGGAATCTTTTCGCAAAGTTGAGGTAAACATTCCACTACTTGATGCAATTAAATAAGTTCCTCATTATGCTAAATTTTTGAAGGAACTTTACACCAACAAAAAGAAGTTGAAAGGTAATGAGTTTATTAGTGTGGGAGAAAATGTTTCTACTGTGATTCAAAAGAAATTACCTCCTAAATCCATCGATCCAGGTATGTTTGATATCCCTTGCAAGATTGGTAATGTGGAAATTGAGAAGGCAATGTTAGATCTAGGAGCTTCGATTAATGTCATGCCTCTTTCTATTTACTCATCTTTGAATGTTGGTCCATTGAAAGAAACAGGTTTGATTATTCAACTTGCTGATAGATCTAATGTTTATCCTAAAGGAGTTTTGGAGGATGTGTTGGTGCAAGTTAATGGTTTGGTTTTTCCAGCTGACTTTTATATGCTTGATATGGAAGATCATGATTTATCTCATTCAATGATTTTGTTCGTAAGGCCTTTCATGGAAACATCTAAAACTATGATTGATGTGCATAATGGAAAACTTACTATGGGGTTTGATGGTGAAGTTATAAATTTCAACATCTATGAAGCCATGAAAAATCATAGAGATGTGTCTCATGTTTTTGCGATGGATGTTGTTAAGCCTCCTATGAAAAATATTTTTGAGTTGAATGATAGTGATTTATCAAAAGATGCATTAAGTCTTGAAAGCTTAATTTTTAAAAATTCTGAGGAAAAGTTGAACCAGTATGAGGTGGGTGGTGTTTTAAAAGATGTTATTTATGAGTTGGATGTTGTTTTGAAAGGTGTGATTCATGAGTTGAAACCATTACTACTTCCGGTAGAAGTGGCACAAAGTGATTATGGTTGATGGTGTGGAGTGTCTAGCCAAAGATGATAAAGAAAGGTGCTTGCTGGAGGCAACCCGATGTTTAGTTTATGTTCTTTAATTTGGTATTTATAGTGCTTATTTTTGTCTTTGTGTGTTTTTGGTGCAGAAGTAAAAATTTTTAATAAGGTGTGACCACGTCTAAGGAGAATTTCGCTCACTGTATCTTTTGTCTATTGTTCCACTATTTTCTTAGTTCCGCTCTATTTTTCCTTTTATTATATATTATTATTTTAATATTTTATTGGCCCACTAAACCCTTTCATTCCACCTCACTTTTCCACCAGTCGCATGTTCCCATATTTGAAGCTTTTTCCCCAAAATCTTGCAAGCTGACTCCCGATCCCTCCTCTCACATATTAAATCCATCTCCAAAAAATTTAGGATTTCCATTTTTATAGACCCCGTCAAAAGCCCTTCTAGTTCGACAACCTGCTTCTTCCAATTCTTCTCTCCAATTTTTGAGATCGATTACAATTGTGCCCTTGTTAATTTTTGAAATTGGTGAACCCTCGCTTGGGTTTGTCAACATTTACATTTGGCACCTTGATGATTCTTCTTCTCAATCGACTCACCACTTTGATCTAGTATTTCCAGGTTTGTACTCTCTAAATGGAAGCAAACTGTCAATTTAATCGTTTGCAGAAGAAGTTCGAAGCACCAACGACTTCCAACCCTCCTCCATCAAATCGTTACTCTATCACGCAAATGAGTCGTGCATCATCTGTTTCTTGTAGCACTACAACATAACATGCTTTATATAACATGTCAAAACTATTATTTAATAGCAAAAATGTGTTATTATAGATAATATGTAATATTTTTATGGTGCAATATTTGCTCATGCTGCTTGTTGTATAAAGCAACACTATTTCGATCATTAATAACTCTTTTAAAAAATATTACAATAGATGAAAAACTCTATTTAACACTTTATAAATGTTACATGTGGTATTCTTTTTATGTAACACATTTTATAAGAAAAAATACAGTTACCAGGATTGAACTCTTAACCTCTTAAGTTAGAATAAGTTACTTCTACCACCTTGACTAAATATAACTTAATCTTTATTTTGAGTTTTATTTTATTAAACATGACTACATCACTTTTTAATTAATTTATTAAAATATAATTTTTAAAATCTTGTAATACAATTAAACTTGATCATTTGTTATTGTACTAACAAAATTTAAAAATTATTATATTATACAATGTAATTTTATTAAGAAATATAATAATTTAAATAATTAAAAATAATAATATTATATAATTAAAATAAATTTATAGATATTAAAATTATTTTAAATAAATATAAATACTCTCTCCGTCCCAGGCTAAGAGGGCCAGATACCTTATGTCCAGATACCTTATGCTAAACATAAAGTCTCTAACCCTCATTACCTGGAACAGAGGGAGTATATTTTTTCATAAAACACTAGTATTATTTTTATATAACATAATAAATATTTTACATAATAAACATTTATTTATATGAGCATATTTTTTTTCAACTTATATAATATATAAATTGTTTAATAGTGTGTTAGTTTTTTTTATTATTTAAACTATATAAAATATTACATATTTCATTTATATAAAATGTTATGTATTTAAAAATGTAATATGATTGTATTAAATTTCATAATGTTACATAAAAGGTGTAATATATGAAAAATGATACTACTAAAATGTTACATATAAAAAAGTGTAATCTGAAAAGTGTTATATTTATAAAAGTGTTATTTAAAAAGTGTTACTTTCATAAAAATATTACTTATTGATGTTACATATAAAACAAGTGTTACATATTATTAAAATTTAAATAGTGTTACAATTAAGTGTTATATATAATAAAAGTGTTACTGTAAAGTATAACATAACACATTTATGTTGTAGATGTCCATTTATTTCAGGGAAGTTTCTTACTTTCTATGTTCGTTAATTATTTTCGAGCATCTACCTTTGAAGCATTGGGGACAATGCTTAATTCAAGTGTAGGGGAGGGATTATATTGGGATTATGTTAATACATTGTGGTGCTTTTGGTGTTTATTTTAATGATTTATTGAGAGTTTTGTTTTGCTTTGTCCCTGAAATTGCTTGATTTGAAATGTATTGTCTCTATTTGTTTGAGAACTTGATTCATCCGAAGCTCATCCTAAAAAAATTGATGGTTTTATGCATGTGATAAAATGGTTTTGAGTTCTCATCCGTTGATTCTTTGCAACTTGTCATTGATAGTTGATAAAATGAGAAATACTTGGATCTTCACAAATTGTACCGTATTGTTTTGTGAGCTTTTGAGCGTAAGAGCTATCATCATTTCTAGCTCTAATTTCTTTGTTGTGTGTTGTCATTCATTGTTGATTTTTCTAGAACTTGCATTATTATACATGTCTACGTTAATTCCCTTTGATGAATTGAATGTGAAAGTCATTAAGGACTTTAGGTTGAACCTTCTTTTGTCATTTCTAGCCATTTCTTGAGCCTACCATGATACATTTACCCCTAGTGAGCCAACCTTGAGCCTTTAGCCTTTTTCTTCAAACTAACCACATTACAAGCCTTAACACCCATTCCTTCATACTAACTTTGAACCCTTAGATCGAAGAGTCATTTTTTCTAATTAAACAAGTTGTCCAAGTAAAGATCCACACGAAATGTTGTAGTAGGAAAGCAACTGCAAATAAGGTTCGTTTATAGTTGAAAAAAATAAAAAAAAATCCCCAAAAAAATGGAAAAATTCTGAAAAAAGAATAAAATCAGAAAATGCAGAAAAAGAAAAAAAATAGAAAAAGAGAAAAGAAAAAAAAAATGAATGTTGTGGCCATGCATGTTTGGAATTATTATTATGTGGAACTTTGAAATCACTTGGTTGAGCATATCATGAAGGTGAAATGATCTCTTCGACACTCTTTTAGCCCTTTTATCTTCTTACTCACTTAGCCACCTTACCCAAACCTCACATTACATACCTTTCTTTGAGTCCTTTTGGTTCTTGCACTTTGGTTTATTCAATGGGGAGAGGATGTGATATATTTGCAAGCTTATGGTAAAAGTCTTCTATGTTTTGACTTGAGAGATCCACTATATTCATTATGAGCCTAAACACTTGAGCGTATGAGTGAATCTCTTGTGAGTTTAGATCTAATATAATTTATGTTTGATTCAATTGTCGATGTTGCTTGCCTAGTTATTGATAGATGAGATTTCCTGTTAAAAGATTTTTCATTGCATGAGAAAATATTTTGGATGAGCCAAGGAGGATGAGAGTTAGAAAATGAGTTGAGATAATGGATTAAATTTAAGCATGCTTGAGGACAAGCATTGTCTAAGTGTGGGGGAATTTGATAAGTTGCTAAAATGTCATACTTAATGTCATATTTTCCCCATGTTAGGATGTCAATTAATCTTTAAATGCTCATTTTGATATATCTTCCACACCTTGCATTCGTAGAGGTGCAAAAGAGAAGCACATGGTGAATAATGGACGTGAGGAAAAAAATCCTGAAAAAATTGTTAAAATTGGAGAGACGTCTAAGGTGGATGATAATAAAGAAGATGTCACGAAAACATTCCTTAGGATTCTCTTTCCATTGTTGTTTGATAAAGAGTAGATGAAACTTATGTTTATTTTATGAGTTTATTATTGTATTGATTGAGACATATGGAGATGGTGATTATTATTATATGAATATTGTGGTTGATTAACTTGCTGCATTTTTTAATTACTGTTATTACTTTTGATACTGTAATTAGGATTGGTGACTCAAGAAATAAGTTGGGTTTGATTTTAATTTTATATACATATATAATAAAAAAGTTGTAATCTTTAATAAATTTGAATATATATATATATATATATATATATATATATATATATATATTCAAATTTATTAAAGTTTACAACTTTTTTATTATAATAGGTAAAAAAATTAAACTCTAAAAGTAAACAAAGATAATTTTTTTAAATTAACATGTATTAATATATTTAAATGTATTGGGATTAATTAAAATCTAATCATTGTTGGTATTTCAGATTAGTGTTATTCTTAAATCGGAGCGGCAAGAGATAAATTTGGGTAACAAAGAAGAAAATTGTAATGATGACTTTTTTATTTATACCAAACATTTATGGTACCGACATGGGTTACTTTTCTAGGTTTCTTATTTAGTTGATATATCTTGTTGCAGCTACCTTATCAAGTTAGGTTTGTAGAGATTTCTACTATACTTCATAGATAAGGAATACGAATTTTAGTTTATACTAGAATGTGCAGCCACTTTCGTCAATTAGATTATTAATAATAACAAAATTAGTTACATTGAAAGAAATTTGTAGATTCTATCGTTCTCTATATTTCAATCCTGAATTATGCATAAAATTTTACCTTGATATTCTAATTGTAATTATACTTTTTTAGATAATTTAAACAAGATAGATATGGATCATCAATGCGTGAAAGATAGGAATCGATTATCACCTGAATATATGACTGGGATACACGAGTTATCAATATTGCGCAACATACCTTGAACTCTAAGGGGTTAACTTTATGCCCTTGTGTCCATTGTATGAATATGAGGATGCACTGTATAGATACTATCAGGGTTCATTTGATTAAAAAAGGAATTATTGACTCATACACTCATTGGATGCATCATGGTGAAGAGTATCTTGATGAGGAAGATGTGGATGATGTGAGTTTTTATGCTGAGGAAGATGATAGTATGAGAGCATGATTGAATGAGGCCTTTGGCAATAATGTTTACGATGTAGGGCCTATGGATGATATCAGAAATAATTAACCAGAAACTGCGATAACATATGAAAAGAAGATATATGAAGTTTTAAATAATATTTTATACAGGGGGAGTAAACCTCCAACATTAACATTCATTGTGAAGCTAATGAATATAAAAGTAATGAATAAGTGGACTGATAAATCATTTTAGATGATGCTGAATTTACTCCATGATGAGCATTTTCTCAATACACAAAATTATCCCCAAGTATGAAGGATATCAATTGTAGTTTCAATAGGTGACCAAGTGATTATCGAACCCAATGGTAGGATGATTGTCAATCTAATTATATTCTAATTAACTAAGACTATGTTGGCAAATTTAGTTTGGAATAATTACGAAACAAAATAACATATAATTTAGATAGCAAATTGAATAAACTAGCAATGGAGAAAATACGATTGTGATCAAGTAAGAAATTAGGTAGTTCTTCGTGTCATCCAGTTTTACTTATTAATTTCCTTTCCATGTGTTGATGTCCGACTCTGCCTTGTGGTTTATGGACGCATCACTAAACCATGAAAGTTCACCCTATAGACACAAGTAAACATGCATATGACACGTGTGAATATCCTCGGAGCAAGAGATATAATTCACCCCCCTTTCTAGGTACTATCAATATCAATTATTTCTCATGCACTTAGTACTCTAACTCGATATGATCTCCCTTTATAGGTACTATGAGGTTATACTCTTTATCCTACTTATTAACCCGAATGAGTTTCAATTAACAAGTATCTATATAAGCTAGTTCTAATAAGACTTCGAAATCCCTTCACTTAGAATTATAACATGTAATCCTGCTCAGCGGTGAATGCACTCAATCAATAACCTAGATATGTATTCAGATTCTACATAACAGTTAATGATGCACAAAACGACCGTAAGTATGAATTAAAAAGGCACAATCTTATATAAAATAAACCACAAGTGGTGTTGTACAGAGTTTACACGTAGAAATTCAATTAACTCATAAAACTTTCAAAATTCTAGAACTACCAGAGTGGCTCTAGCCCATGATTGATCTAGGAACAATCATGGTTGATTGGTATGATCTTACTTGACGTGCCAGACGAACCCCTCCTCGCGACCCCTTTGGATGATGGTAGGGTTTCGATGGTGAATGGATGATGAATGATGTGTCCTCTCTCTTTTTTCTTGCGAAAACTCTTCTTTTATACTCATGAAACCTCCTTATGGGCTTAGGATGGGCTTTTGCTTGAAGCACACGTCAAATTTGGTAAAAGACATCCGTAATTACCGTAAATAGCAGTGAGAATCCATTCAACCATGCCATGACTAGTCGAGCAAGGCATCTAACTCGAGCAATGGTCGAGCAAGCTCACTATAAGTTTTTCAACATTTTGTTCGACTTCACTCATCTGCTCGACCAAGATGATTCTGGTCGAGCAACACCTCTAAGTCGAGCAAGCTCTCTGGACGAATCTGCGTATTATGTTCGACTTGGCCACCTTGTTTGACCAAAGTGATGATGGTCGAACAAGGTCTTGAGGTCGAACGGCCTTCAAAAATCATCTCAAAAATCGTGTCTTCCAATTCCGAGCCCTTTCTATCTTTTTTCATGTACAAATATGCTCACAAAGACCGAGTATCCTCTGATTCGTGACTTTTTCATAAACAAACCAATTCGTCTCAATGAAGGACTTAATCGTACTCAATTCTCACACAAATCAGAGCTTAAATACATGAATTTACACTCTCATCAAACCCCCAAACATAAACGTTGCTCATCCCGAGGCAACAAAAATCAAAATAAGTCTAGAGAGTGTAATCACGAGATCAAGCACATCATATCCTAACACATGTAATTATATCAATTCAAAATATGCAATCAATCATACCCTTCATTCATGCAAAAACATCAATCAATCACAATACTTCTACGAGTGCTAAGTCTTCTAGCTCATGTGTAAGTGTTTACTCTCTCTCTCTCAAGTGTAAAAGGTGTACACTTTATGGTTAGTATCAACACTCAATTTCAATTCATATACTCGCGTGACAATAAGTTTGACAAGGGTCTCAAAAATCCATCTATAACTATTTCATTACTAGGATCACAAAGGACTTGTATTTTGGTTGTAACGTTGGCTCTTTGGTAAAGGAAGAAGAATATGGATAAGTAACTAAATTTACTAGTAAAGGAGTACCTTGGAGAATTGCTTTTCAACATCTTCATTCTTTTTTCCTTAGCCCTTCTTATATTCACTTCAATTCGCGCTTTCTCCATCTTTACTTGGATCAACATCTCTTCTTCGCAGCAGAATACCAATTCTGGTGCTCTTCAAGTATAAGGGTACCAATTTCGGGCACTACCCTTTCTAGCATTAGGGATACAGGCTTCAGGCACTATCCCTCGCAAGATTTAACCACTTGTCCCATGATTATTATTACACCAAATCTCTCCTTCTTATTTCTCTTCAAAACTTCATATATCATTTATTTACCTCCACTCTTTACTAGTAATAGATGTTCAAAGCTCAAAAGGTAAATGACTGTTTATCAAAGGCTTGCCAAAGAAAAAGCTTAAAGGCTCAAAAGGGCTTTCAATGATAATCATATAATAAGGTAGGATAAATTTGGCTAAGTGACTTAATCAACAACATTAGCCTAAGATCATTTCCTAGTATCTATCAATTATAGACGTCAAACAAGACTCCAAGTCAAGTTCTAGAATACGAGAATACAAACGACTCTTAAGAATAGACTATCATGCTTATAACACAATTAAAAAGTTCAAATCCTTACATGGTTAATAGAATCCTAAGCACTCTTCAAAGCATGTCATCAACATCAATTTTCTATGAACTACAAGTAAAAATAAAACATGCTAGTCATCAACAAATCAACATGCATCAAAATAAGGCACATGCATAACATGAACAAGTCTCATCACTAACAATCCACGTAAATCCAGGTAAACATCCAACAATCAATCACCTAATCATTATCAATATCAAGTACATGCCACCCACACATGAATCATACACTACACCCACAGTAATCAAGTCTCCACCTGTAAAGTGAAAAAGAGAATGGTGATGAGAAGAATCAGAGAAAATAAAAGACCTGGCAACTCTACTCCTTCAGAGCATCATCATCCTCATCTCTACTCATCTCTTCACGCCATCGATCAAACGCTCTATGGAGATCACTGATATTCCTGTCCATCACGCGCTCGTGATCATACATCTACCTCAACCGACCATCCATGGCATCATAATGTGCATTGAGTGTGGCATAGTAAGTGTTTGCAAGTTCCAGCTGTCTATTTGTTTCTTGCTGGTTTGCATTGAGTGTGGCAAACTGCTCATGCATCAATCAAAACTGCTCCCAATAAAACTGATCCTGGACTACCCAATAATCCTGCTTCGGCTGTGGTTGAGGTGGTTGCTCGAAAAATTCCTGCTCCTGTGGTTGTGGCTGTGGAGGCTGCACCAGAGGAATATCTATCTCCGAATATACAAAAGTTGGCCGCGGCTGTGGCTCTTCCTCTTCAAAGTCGGCTGGATCTCCTATCAAGACCATGTCCTCTTCTAGGATGATCCCCTGAGCCCACATATCAGCAAGGAGTCTCCAATCTCCTCTTTCCAAGCACGTCTCTGAGATCCCCTTGTGCTCCGTACTATTCATCAATAAATTATTATTGACCCTAATGGTAGTGAGATAAACAATCACTAGTGGAAATGTGAACGTACTAGGATTCTTTCCTCGGATGAACATCCAAGTATCATCTAGCCGCTCAGTCAGCCCCATCCTCACACATGACGTCAGGATCAAGTTCGGATCCCCTCGGGTAGGCATGTGCCTGCTCAAATCAACTCTGTAATAATCAGCTATCTAGGTGATGAGTCATCCGATGTTCACTCGCTGAAATCTATGAGTTGTGAACTTGTGAAGCTGATTGAAAAAGTATGCAGCTACATCGAAGCGAACTCCATGAAGCATGCACTACAAAACATAAAGCTCCCCCCTCATAATACAGCTTCCTTTGGACCTAGCAAACAGCATGTTGCATAAAATTCTGTCCATGTAAGAGATCACGGGGTTAGAATGAAGGAAACCTTAGAAGTATTCGAATTATATCACTCTCGCCTCCCTATAATAGCTCTCTAAAACTCATCCGGCTTGAAGTCATTATGCTCCACATCCATCTCATTCTCATAGCCAATCAACTCATTAAACTCTTGAGCCCACATCATCTGCTCTTGCCCGCCAATCTATGTCCGAATACCATAATAAATGTATCGGTCTCCACGCTCAATCCTCAATGTGCATAAGACCTCTGTAGTTAGGTGAAAATATGTATCTCTCGTCATCTCCATAAACTGAGTAATGCATACTTGATTGAACATCCAACGAATATCGTTGATGATGTTCATCTCCCTCATCGCATGATCATCCTGATACCACTTCCTTGTGATCTTTTGTACTATTGCAGACCACAACTCCCTCTTCTCCATCCTCATTCTCTTGACTATCTCTCTAAGCGAAGACGACCTAGGTCCCTTCCTCTTGGATGATGAAACAATCTCTTTTCTTACAAGAACAATACATCAATACATACCAAAAGAGATAGATATACTCATCCTAGACTAGCATGAATCCTACTCAAGACTTCAAATTCATGTGCTTCAATCAACTCAACCTCAAGTCTTCATTCAATCATATAATTTGCACTATATATGAACACTTTCAATCAAGAATAATGGAAACTCTCCTAGTCTTAGCATTACTCCACACAAACATGCTTTCAACATCACATAAACTTCAACAAAAATACTAGCATGTTCCTCTTCCACCTTCAATAACATCACACAACACTTTAAATTCAATGAGCCAATAGATATAATCGAAATCAACCTCAAGCCCATACTAAAAACACCATCAATTTACAAAAATTCCACAATTCAACGTAAATCGAACCATGAAAATTCAAGTACAATTTCAAATAAGAACTTTAACAATTCAACAATCAAATCCAACAAACACTAGCATGAATCCACTCACCCATTCTTCACTAAGCATCATTACTACAATTCCAGAGGAAAAAGTGAAGAGAAATCATTCCTTTGCTTGACTTTGTGTGCGTGTGGTGATTGGCAACGAAAACCCCCAAAATTCAAGCGAAAAGCCCTAAATCGATCTTGAAAAGCCTCGAATTCGGAGGTGAAAGTGTATGAAATGGAGAATTAGAGTGTAGGGAAGAGTTTGGGAAGAAAAACTTACAGCTTGGGATTAGTGCTCGAGAAAGGGTGACGGGTGTGTTGGATTGTATACTAAAAGTCTAGCTTTTTGTATGAACAATGTTGTAACAATTAATTTGAAATGAGAATCATATGATCAAATGATTGCATCTTATAATTTATTTATATGTTCGATGCAATAGTCCACTTACTTTATACTGTAGATAATATGTTGTGCGACAACACGCGGAAGATCATATTATCGGTTTTCTTATAAAGTATAAATTGATGCTCACAACCGAGATAGACGGGGACTCTCTATCGGGATGGTTGTAGTGTGGTTTGGTATTAGCTTGTCTTGGCTATAGAATCACATTAGTGCACTTGTGTGTATTGAGCAGGACCGCTTGAGATCGTTTGATTTATACTGACTTATAGGACAACTTGATCTCAGTTATTATGGATGTTCGTGCTCTTAATCCCTATACAATAACCTCGACACATAGGGCAGTATGTATTTCTTTGATTCATCAATGGGTGAGATTTACATGCAATTAAATCAATAAACTCGGTGAGTTGGGAAGTAGTGCTGTCTCTATGGTGTGCTGTTGATTGTAGAAGGAATCCGTGTCCGTCATAGGTTGATGATGTCCCCTTGAGGAGCTCATAAGGATTATCATGTAAACCCTGCAGGTGGAATTTATTCCGGCATGATAATGAGGTTGAGTGGTACTACTCTTGGATGAGATATTAATTAATTGAGTTGTCAGTAACTTAAATTAATTAATGTACATTGTATATCTTAAACATGAGGAGACTAACGGGCTCATAATAAGAAGGAGCCCAAAACGTAATTTTGGGATTGGTATGGTAGTGCAGTAATAATATTTTAGTGGAATATATTATTATTATTGGACTTAAGTATAAGCTTTGGGCTAAGCTTGGATACTTAAGCCCAATGGAGGGCCAACTCAATTTCTCCTCCTGGTCCCTGCTGTAGCCCATGTATATAAGTCACCTCAACTTATCTGGAACCCTAATCTAATTCATTATTCACGTGTGATGAGGGTTGATAGCAGATTGAGTAGGTCTCGTAGATCGTCGCCCACACGACGTCGAGATCGGACTTGGGACATACAGCAGAAGACCGGAAGGTCGTTTGCTGCTGCAGTTCGTCATGTTCCAAAATTCATATAAAATCGTACAGTTCTTCGATTTTGATGTATTATATACTGATGGAAAGCCGTCAAAGAGAGGATCGTCTAAGCACAAAGATCACTCAATTCCGACATCAGAAGAGGAACTTATGGCTATTCTCGTGGGACTACGCAGACTGCCAGCGAGAATTCAACCTCTAAATCAACCCTTGGTGAAAGGTAATGAGTTTCATGTTTACTTGCTTCCGCTGCTTGTTAGAAATACATGGAACCCTAACGGGTCACGTTAACTAAACGATCGAATGCCAACAATTGGTATCAGAGCTTCGGTTTCGTGGTGAAGCGTGACACGTTAGGATAGGGTTTATGTGATTAATTTTTCGGAATTAGGATCACATGTTTAGGGTTTTGGTTTTATTGCGCAAACCATGAATATCCCTATGTAATATATACCCTATATCATATCTATTCGTCCATGGTTGTGTGTGAGAGGATTCGACGAAAACTGTTCGTCAATTTCACATGCAAGGAAGAAAGAGAGGGCAAAAATAGAATCACGCTTTTGAGAGAAAATCCAGCGTAGTGATATTGCAGAGGCAATAACCAGAGTTTCAACGGTCGGATTGATTTGTAATTTGGTCAGCACGTTCAGACCTTGTGGATGTACATTCTGAACGGTGGAGATCGAATTTGGAGCCTTTTCTTGCTGGGAGTACTCTGAAAATAGAAGCAGATATTTGGGCGATTTTGTTTTGCGCAGTCGAGGGAAAAGTGCCGTTTCTGACAAACTAATCGTTGGATCAAGCTGTAATTTGGTCAACACGTTCAAACCTTGTGGATGTACATTCTGAACGGTGGAGATCGAATTTGGAGCCTTTTCTTGCTGGGAGTACGCTGAAAACAGAAGCAGATCTTTGGGCGATTCTGTTTTGCGCAGTCGAGAGAAAAGAGCCGTTTCTCACAAAATAACCGTTGGATCGATCTGTAATTTGGACAGCATGTTCAGGACTTACAGTGGTAGATTCTGGACGGTGGAGATTGGATTCTCAGGTTCTTTCAGTTTCGAACTACGAACGACAGTTGATGTAGTTTGGTGTAGCGCGTTGGGCTGAACTTGGTTCCATGCAAGTAGGACCTTGGACGAGCGACAGTCCGGGCGAGGGGCGCTCGTCAAGGCACTTGGGGCGCTCCCTGACATAATTGGCGGTGGGATATGACGATGAACGTCTTGGGGCACAAGCAATCCTGCTTGTTGCGTAAGGCATCGATTCCACAGTAGGAGTGTCGGACAAGACATTAAAATTTAGAGGCGTTTTTATTCCTGATATATATAACTGTCATAATTGATTTAATTGTCTATTATTGTTATATATATATATATATGGATGCATGATCTCTATGATTTATTGCCTTATATAGAAGCATGCTAGATTGCGTATTATATTTGGTATATTATATGCATGTATTGCTAGAGTGTTGGATAAGACATCCAATTTTAGGAAAACTAATTCCTAATATATAACTGCCATAATAGATTGTATATTATTGTTATATATGGATGTCGAATTAATTCCTAATATATGACTGCTATAATTGATTTAATAATCTATTATTGTCATATATGAATGTCGAATTAATTCCTAATATATAACTGCTATAATTGATTGTCTATTATTGTTATATATGGATGTTGAATTGATTCCTAATATATAACTGACATAATTGATTTAATTATCTATTATTGTTATATATGGTTGCTCGTCGATATCGATGATTTTGATAATCTAGACGATATGACGATCGATATCGATAGTTTCGAAATTTTGATAATCTTGATGTTTTTCGAATATTTGATAATCTAGTCGATATCGATGATTTTGATAATCTGGACGACATCGACGGTCGATATCGATGGTTTCGAAAATTGGACAATCTGGAAATTTTGAAAATTTGATAGTCTGGAAGTCTTTGCTGATATTCGTGCCTGGTGGCGAACAATCGAATTCGCTGATATATAACTGTTAATGATTGATTTAATTATTGATTATTGTTATATATGTATGCATGACTCTCTGTGATTTACTGCCTTATGTGCCGTAATAGAAGCATGCTAGCGTTGCGTATTTTATTCTGAATATCATATGCATGTAAAAACCCTCGGTGTTAAATTACTAAGTGGGAGAGGGGATTGGTAAATATTCCCGCGGCCTCCATTATTGGTTTGTAAGTGATGTGAGTAAACTTGCGTGTTGGCAATAGGCCTTCCTCCCTAACGGATGAGTTTATTCACGGATCACTGGTACAGACTTCATTACATAATTATTGTTTGTAATGTGGTACATGAACTTGCGTGTTGGCAATAGGCCTTCCTCCCTAACGGATGAGTTTATGTGGGGCTCACTGGTACAAACTTATAATTGATGATTGTAGGAAGCTATCCGAGCGCGTGTGTACTTCTTCAACTGTAAGGCACACAAGCTCGCGCAGTGGACTTGGGATCAAATAATGGTGTACACTTAGGTGTAAATAATTAGTATCCTCCCCAACGGAGTCACTGCTATTATTTGCATGGCTAAAGAGGAACCGACTATTAATTATTTTGTCATAAAGTTAGGTTGACAAATGAAATTAATGGGTAAAACCTTCTCTTGTAAATGTTTGGGTTTGTAAACGTCCACACTAACATGGCTTGCAGACTCACGGTGCTTGAGATGTCGGTGAATTTTATTTCTATATAGTTTTGAGGGAATCAATATAAAAGGATAAAATTCGAAGATTTGATCGGTATATTTATTTATGATTCTCTGTAATTTCAAATGGTTTTATCTCGCTTATTGTTGACTAAAAGAAATTATATTTACTGGTCCAAAATTAGATGATTAGAAAAGAATCTTGGTTTTGAATTTTACTGCTTAAGAAAATACATGTGTGTTCTCACAATGGACGTCTCATGATGCCTATTAAAGTCTCTAGTGAAGAGATGAGAGGTTCATAGAAATATGATGGTCTCATGTAACTCTTCGAATACTTGAGTAAGTTAAAAGGCAGAAGATCATGATTTAATTTAATGAATGAATTGGGAAAGCATGGAGTATAAATTGAAGGGAAACCTAGATCAATTAAATTCTTTGTGAATTGCCTAGATGTTTTTGAGTAAGTTCCACCTGAATTACAATAGGATGTATATGGTGGAAAACTTCTGGCAAAACATGTGGCAAAGGAAAGCCATTTTCATCATAATGTGAACAAGTTTTATATCTTATTAACTAGTTGTTTAAAACATGATTAGTGATGGCATTTACTGACACGAAGTGTGTAGATACTGGAATCACTAAATGTTTATTACTAAGTGAGGATAAGATTGTTATGACATGGGTAAAACTACAAGAGTAGTGGCTATTGCAGTGGGAGTTGTTTATTTATCTTACGATATGAATAAACGTTTGATTTTATGAAATTGTCTTTACGTACATTTTCATAGAAAGAATTTGATTTCGGTTTCTATGCATTAATAGATGGATACTCCATTTCATTTAAATGACATGGTCATTATAATGAATGATAGAGTTGTAATCTGTTATGGTACGTTGGTGAACAATTTATACACTCTTAAATCATGTTTATCCCCTGGATGCGATAAATAGTAATTAATAATGAGTCTTCTAATCTAGTAAGAGAAAGGTACCTTCGGAAATGAATTTCCCACCTTAATGGTGTGACGAATAGAAGGAATAGCACTCTTATGGTAGTGATTAGATAGATGATGAATTATTTGGAATTACTAAATTCATTTTATGGATATGCCCTAGGAACAGTAATTCGTAAGAATGTTTTTCTATTTGTGGGATATCCTAGAAAAATGAAGGATGATTTATTTAGTCCACAAGATCGAAGAGTGATTGTTAACATAAACACTAGATTTTTGGAAAAAGGACTATGTAATAAATCAAATACCCATGTATAAGTTGTTCTAAAGCAAGTGAGAGGAAAACACAAAGTATAAGTACCAAGTGTACAAGAGGATATACCACAAGGTAAACTGCAACGCGTGTCACGTCTGATATACAATTGCATGTAGTGCCTTGTCGTAGTAGGAGGGTTCTTCGACAACTTGTAAGATACATGTTTTGGGAGAGTCGTGAGGCTTGGTCCCTAGTAAACATGGAGTTAACCCACGAATACGACGAAGAACTACAAGATAGAAATGCGAAATCTTAACAAATTGCAATAAATGTTGAAATAGAATCAATAGATTCTAAATAAGATCTGGATGATTGTAGAACCACGGATGGTGTGAAAACTGTTGGAAGTGGTCATACAAAATAAAAGAGGATCATACAGTAAGGTGAAAACCTTAGAAGTAAAGCTTGTTGGGAAAATGTATACTCAGAAAGAAAGGGTTCGATTATGAGAAAACCTGTTCGCCAGTAGCTATGCTTATGTTGATCCGGACTCTTTTATTTGTTGCTACTCATATGAAATATGAGGGATAGCAAATAGATGTCGAGACAGCTTTCCTGATTGGAAGTCTTAAGGGAAACATCTATGTGAAGCAACCAGAATGATTCATTGCAAAGAGCTAAGAGCATTGTGATAGTGAGCTTAAAAGTGTCCATTAATGGACTAAAACAAGCTTCAAGATCATGAAACATCCGTTTTGATGAGGTAATCCAGTGACATGGATCTAATCAATGATCGGATGGGTCTTGTGTATTGAAAAGAGTGATGGAAACGTGGTGGTATTTCTTGTACTATCGTAGATGATATATTGCTCATTGGAGACAATGAAAGAGTATTGTCGGGCGTATGTGTATGGATAATAAAGCGGTATGAAATGAAGGACTTAAGAAGAGCAAAAATATCCTTTTGATCACGGTAATACGGATCACAAGAAAGGATATTATGCTTGTCTCAAGCTTCATGAATTGATACGATCCTTACTTGTTTTAGCAAGTGACTTTATCTAAGAAAATATGTCTTGAGACACAAAAGGAAGATAAAGGTGATGAAAGCGGTTCCTTATGCTTCGGCGAATAAGGAAGCTTAATCTTAGGAATGCTATGCGCGAGAATGGATATCTATTTTGCTGAACGCATGAACAGTGGGTATCAACGTAACCCGGAACAAGAATGATGAACTGTGGTAAGACATATATGAAGTGCCTGAGAAGGACTGGAAATTATATGTAAGCTTACTGGGCAAATTCATTGCTTCTTGTGGATTACGTAGATTCGGATTTTTTAGTAAGATTGGACGACAGTAAATCCACCTCAAGGTTATGTGTTTAATTTTAGGAAGTTGAGTCATAATGTGGAGGAGTGTTATATAGAAATATATTTCAGATTCCGGACTCCATCATGGAAAGATGATAAATTGGAGCCTATGAGGCAGCCAAAGTATCTGTATGACTCTAGAAACTTCAAGATGGACTTCGAAGTGTTTCTAAGTTTGCCCAAGGATATCACAATTTATATTGATGATATTGGTGCAGTTGCAAACTTGAAGGAATCACGAGCCCATAAGGCAATTAAACACATGGAGTGCAAGTACCACCTGTTACGAGAAATCGTATGATGAGGGGAAGGTTGTTGTCGCCTAGATTGCATCGGATGATGACCTAGTAAATCCATTTACAAGGATATTAAGGCGAGAGCTTTTAATGGTCGTGTAGTGGGAGTGGGAATCAGATGTATGGCGGAAGACATGACAGCATAGTCTTTTAGTATAAGTGGGAGATTGTTGGATTGTATACTAAAAGTCTAGCTTTTTGTATGAACAATGTTGTAACAATTAATTTGAAATGAGAATCATATGATCAAATGATTGCATCTTATAATTTATTTATATGTTCGATGCAATAGTCCACTTACTTTATACTGTAGATAATATGTTGTGCGACAACACGCGGAAGATCATATTATCGGTTTTCTTATAAAGTATAAATTGATGCTCACAACCGAGATAGACGGGGACTCTCTATCGGGATGGTTGTAGTGTGGTTTGGTATTAGCTTGTCTTGGCTATAGAATCACATTAGTGCACTTGTGTGTATTGAGCAGGACCGCTTGAGATCGTTTGATTTATACTGACTTATAGGAGAACTTGATCTCAGTTATTATGGATGTTCGTGCTCTTAATCCCTATACAATAACCTCGACACATAGGGCAGTATGTATTTCTTTGATTCATCAATGGGTGAGATTTACATGCAATTAAATCAATAAACTCGGTGAGTTGGGAAGTAGTGCTGTCTCTATGGTGTGCTGTTGATTGTAGAAGGAATCCGTGTCCGTCATAGGTTGATGATGTCCCCTTGAGGAGCTCATAAGGATTATCATGTAAACCCTGCAGGTGGAATTTATTCCGGCATGATAATGAGGTTGAGTGGTACTACTCTTGGATGAGATATTAATTAATTGAGTTGTCAGTAACTTAAATTAATTAATGTACATTGTATATCTTAAACATGAGGAGACTAACGGGCTCATAATAAGAAGGAGCCCAAAACGTAATTTTGGGATTGGTATGGTAGTGCAGTAATAATATTTTAGTGGAATATATTATTATTATTGGACTTAAGTATAAGCTTTGGGCTAAGCTTGGATACTTAAGCCCAATGGAGGGCCAACCCAATTTCTCCTCCTGGTCCCTGCTGTAGCCCATGTATATAAGTCACCTCAACTTATCTGGAACCCTAATCTAATTCATTATTCACGTGTGATGAGAGTTGATAGCAGATTGAGTAGGTCTCGTAGATCGTCGCCCACACGACGTCGAGATCGGACTTGGGACATACAGCAGAAGACCGGAAGGTCGTTTGCTGCTGCAGTTCTTCATGTTCCAAAATTCATATAAAATTGTATAGTTCTTCGATTTTGATGTATTATATACTGATGGAAAGCTGTCGAAGTGAGGATCGTCTAAGCACAAAGATCACTCAATTCCGACATCAGAAGAGGAACTTATGGCTATTCTCGTGGGACTACGCTGACTGCCAGCGAGAATTCAACCTCTAAATCAACCCTTGGTGAAAGGTGATGAATTTCATGTTTACTTGCTTCCGCTGCTTTTTAGAAATACATGGAACCCTAACGGATCACGTTAACTAAACGATCGAATGCCAACAGGGTGTATGTCGAACAAAATGAAAACTGACCTTTTAAAACTATTTCCAGAGCCTATTCAATTTTAGCTCGACTCGCATTTTGAAGTTGAGCAAGGTTTTAAGTCGAGCAACCCAGATCTGTCCATGAATTTAGCGTCGTTTGACCTCCGTTCGACCTAAGTAGTCGAACAAATGCTGGAAGTCAAGCAAACTGCCTCATTCTCACTCCCTGTTCTACTCTGTTCTATTCGACCTTCGTTCAACTTAATATTTCTGGTCAAACAACTATTGCTTGGTCGAATATACTCTCTATAAGTTTTACACATTTTGTTCAACTTTTGTTCGAGATCCCAATATAGTCGAGCAACCTTGACCAGGTCGAACAACCCTACTGGAAAAGTTACGCATTCCGTTCGACCATTGCTCAATCAAATAGCATGGTCGAACAACCTTATGGAAGTCAAACAACCTCTCGAACTCCATAAACTTCATACTTTTCTCGTTCTTCCCTGCAACAATTAAACTATAGGGCAACCTCAAGTATCAAGATAACAATTTCTAAGCTCCAGAACTACGTCAGACCATAAAACATCAAGTGTGACTCCGCAATGACACTTTAAAATAAAACACTACTAAACACTAGGCAAATTGCAAAATATCGATACATCAAAACCGGTTAAAGTTTTAATATACTGTAAAAAATCAACTCCCCTAGCAAACGTTACAAAGAAAAGATTATACTCTCAGTGCTATGATGAGGTAAGTACATCACACCCCCAAACTTAGTAGAAACTATAGTGGAAACTAAGTTTGCAAAAAGATATAATTTCTAAATAATAAGCATGTCGAATATAAAAATTTCTTACTCACACCAATGAAAATAAAGCAGTAAAATAGGAGGGAAAGCCCCCAATAAGTGCTCTTATTTAACATCGGAGAGTCACGATGGTACTAATCTAGTGCAAGGTATCTTTAAAGACGATGCAAACATCATCCGGTGACTTGTAATGCTTCAATTGATGACCATTCGCCGCGATAAAGTCCCCATCTTTGTCCATAAGCTCAAAACTTCCCCTTCCACAGGCTCTATGAATAATGAACGGCCCCATCAACTTTGATTTCAATTTCCCTGCGAAGAGCTTCACACGAGAGTTAAAAAGTAATACCTCATCACCTTGCTTGAACTCCTTGTAAGAGATCTTTGAATCATGTCATTTCTTCATTCTTTCCTTAAAGATCTCTGAATTTTTGTAGGTTTGATTTCCGAACTCATCCAATTGATTGATATGAGTCATCCTCAACTCCTTTTGATCCTTTAAGCACAAGTTCAAACTCCTCAATACCCAAAAAGCTCGGTGTTGAATCTCTACGGGTAAGTGGCACGGGTTTCCATAGACAATTTGATATGGTGACATATTTAACACCGTCTTATAAGCAGTCTGGAACCCCCACAAAATATCATCGAGCTTCATAGCCCAATCCTTCCTATTGGTTCCAACTACTTTCTCCAAAATTTGCTTCACTTGTAGGTTGGAGATTTCAGCTTGCATATTCGCTAGAGGGTGATAGGGTGTAGTAACCCTATGCCTGACACCATAATCCTTGAGAACCTTTTCAAGAAGCTTATTAACGAAGTGAGTATCTCCATCGCTTACTAGTGCTCTAGGAACTCCATATCGGACAAAGATTTGTTTCTTCAAGAAAGATAAAACAGTATTTGAATCATTCACGCGAGTGGGAATGGCTTCCACCCACTTAGAAACATAATCTACTGCTACAAGGATGTAGAGAAACCCATTAGAAGGGGAAAAGGCCCCATAAAATTGATCCCCCATACATCAAAGATCTCAACAATGATGCTCAGCTGAAGTGGCATCTCATCTCTCCTACTTATGTTCCCCATCCTTTGACATCTATTACATGTCGCCACATAGGTCTCACAATATTTAAACAAGGTAGGCCAATAAAGAGCAGATTGAAGTACCTTTGCTACCGTCTTTTGAGCTCCAAAGTGCCTCCAATTAGGTTGTGCATGGCAAAAATCAAGAACGCTCTCCATCTCCATCTCAGGCACACACCTATAGACTATGGAATCCGTACATATCTTGTAGACAAATGGATCATACCATATAAAAGTCTCAACATCCCGCTTGAATTTTGCAAGTTGATACTGGTTGAGATCTCTTGGAATTTCTCCTACGGTAATGTAATTAACATAATCCGCATACCATGGATCCATCCCTTGGGCAGCCACCACACATGCTCTCTCTGCTCCTTCAACAAACACTTCCATGATCTTCTCATCAGGAAACATCTCTTCTATGTAATTGAAAGAATCATCACAATGCTCCCTTGTCTCCAACCTCGATAGGTGATCCGCCAAAATATTTTCAGTACCCTTCTTATCCCGGATCTCCATATCGAACTCCTGCAGAAGAAGTATCCATTTAATAATCATTGGCTTCGTTTCCTTCTTCTCCATCAAGTACCGGATCGCAAAATGATCCGTGTACACTATAGTCTTTATGCTAACCAAGTACTATCGAAACTTATTGAATGCATACACCACAGCCAAAAACACCTTTTCAGTCACCGTGTAGTTCTTTTGTGCAGCATCAAAAGTCTTACTGGCATAGTAAATGGCTCAAAACTTCTTATCCCTCAACTGCCCAAGCACCACTCCAGGTGCTAAATCACTAGCATCACACATAAGTACAAACAACTGAGTCCAATCCGGTGTGATCAAGATAGGTGCAGTTATAAGCGCCTCTTTCAAAACATGAAAATATGTTAGACATTCTTCATTAAAAACAAAAGGAATATATTTTTCAAGTAAATGAGATAAGGGCTTGAAGTATTTCGAGAAGTCTTTTATGAATCTTCTATAAAAACCAGCATGTCCAAGGACGGACCGCACTCCCTTTTCATTAGTCGATGGTGGAAGCTTCTCAATTGCCACTACCTTTGCTCTATCCACCTACAATCCCTTGGCTGAAATTGATGGCCAAGAACAATCCTATCTCTTACCATAAAGTGGCACTTCTCCCAATTCAAGATAAGATTAGTATTTTAGTATCTCTTCAAAACAGTAGCAAGGTTACATAAACAAATATCAAAGGAGGACCTAAACACAGAAAAGTCATCCATAAACACCTCCATGATCTTCTCTATCAACCCATCAAATATGGCCATCATGCAATGCTGAAATGTCGTAGGCGCATTACATAACCTGAAATACATCATTCTAAAGGCAAAACTCCCATAAGGGCAAGTAAAAGTCATCTTTTCTTGATCCTCGGGTGCAATCATTATCTGATTGTAACCCAAGTACCCATCTAAGAAGCAGTAATACTCATACCCTGGAACACGATCAAGCATTTGATCCATGAAAGGAATGGGAAAATGGTCCTTGCATGTATTTTCATTCAATTTCCTGTAATTCGTACACACACGCCATCCCGTAGGAATCCTAGTGGCTAATGTCTCTCCATCCTCGGCTTTCACAATATTCATGCCCCCCTTCTTAGCTACTACGTGCAATGTACTCACATGGGGACTATCACTAATGGGATTTATAATCCCTGCATCTAGCCACGTTAGGATTTGCTTCCTAATCACTTCTTGAATAGTGGGATTCATCCTCCGCTTATTCTGTATACTACTCTTGGCCACATCTAACAATCTTATTCTATGCATGCAATATGAAGGACTAACACCTTTTAAATCATCAAGAGACCACTCAATCGCAGACTTATACTTCCTAAGCACATCTAACAATTCCTCAAGTTGTTCATCATCAAGGGAAAAAGATAAAATTACTGGATATTTTCTACTGTCAGTTAGGTAGGCATACTTCAAGTGCTCCGATAGCGGTTTCAACTTCTCTTACTTCTCTTCTTGAGGTGTGTTCTATCTATCCAATGGTAAGTACTTCCTAGTCCACTTGACCTCTTCAACCTTTGTCCTCTCCGATTGATACCTTTCACCACCTAAGCAAGTAAATTTTCAAGGAATTCAATACGTACCTCGTTGGAGAGTTCATCTAGCTCCGTGGTAGGAAAAGTAAGAGACTCCGCCAAGCATGTCTCAAGAGGAAACTAAGAGTGTTATTCTTTAAAAGCCACAGAAGAGAGGATCGTTTTAGCGTAAGGAACACTTCTATCGGAATCCAAATTAGAAAGCTATGATCAAAATGGTGACGTCGCGCAAGCTGTGCCGAACAGAACGGCCGTGCCACTTTGCATGTCTTGTTACACATTCAATTGTTGGAGTTTCTATGAGTTCTCTATATGAATAGAAAGCCAAGGAAGAGAGATCGTGTGAGCATAAAAATTACTCAAATCGAAGCTTGTATGTGGAAGTTATACGCGAAACAGTGAGACTGCACAAGCTGGTTCAGACCAGTTCTACCACGACAGCTCTGGTTCGACCAGCCATGAAGGTCGAACCATGGTTTTACCATATGCCTGAAAGTGCGTTAAATCGCTCATTTTGATTTGACCATGGTTCGACCAAGCCCATAGGTCGAACCCAATGCCTGGGACAGCTCCAAATCTGTATTTTTACACCCCAATATGTGTATTTTCATATTTTCCAAGAAAAAACCCATCCAAGGTCCATAAGTAGAGCTTACAAGTATAAAAGGTGATGTAGATCACATCATTATTAATGTGAGGAGAGAAACAACACAATCATCCTACACCCCACAAGGGGGGATCACCCCCCAACCATCATCACCATCCTTTCCTCCATCCATCCAATACTTTGAAGATTCGTCTGCTGAATCAAGAGGAGAACCAAGAGAAGGATTTAAGATGGAAAATGACGCGACGACACCCATATCTAGGGTTTTATTCGTTTCTTAATTTATCTTGTATTTTTCAGATATATGGGTAAGACCTATTCAACACCATGATTGTTCTTCGCAACATTATGGGCTAGAACCGATATGGTAGGTTTAGGGTTTATGAAGATTTTATGAATTAATTAAACTCTCTTGTGTGTCCTCCATGCAACACTACTCGTGGATTGGTTTTATATATGATTATGCTTTCTTAATCCATATTTATGGTCATTTTGTGCATTTTCAATTCATATATAGAGTCTGAATATATATCTTGGTTGTAGATTGAGTGCGTTCACCGCTGAACATGATTTCATATTATGATTCTAAGTGAGGGGACTCCAAAGCTTCATAAGAACTGTCATATATGAGAACACATAAAAATTACACAAGTTTGACATGAATTTTTCAGCATTCTTGCACAAGTTGCACCTTTTCTCCAATTTTGCACTTTTAATCCTTTTTCCACCTAAAATACAATAAAACACCTCAAACACACCTTTTTTCCACATGTATTGAATATAAGACACTTGTGCTAATATATAACAACAATTCTCATCATAAAGGTGTTAAATTGGACACTAAAATAAGCTTATTTTCACTCTTAACAATCCCCCAAATTTACCCGTTGCTCGTCCCGAGGCAACAAAATAAAAATAAAGAGAGGAAGAGTAAGAAAATTAGCGGGAAAACAAGGAGTCCCCATTCAAAATACAATTGTCATCAAATTAGTTCACGCAACTTTCATTACATGTAATAATCAATTCATGGCATATAAGATAAAACAATCACCACCAATACAAATACTCCATTGACATGTTCTCCAGGAAAGTATATATCACTCGTACTCAAGTGTAAAAGATGTACACTTATGGGTTAAGGTGTTTACGCTCAACTTCTCAACTGCTTGCGTAACCATAAGCTTGACAATAGTCTCAAACTCTCCACTACTAAAAGTATGAGTCGACAATAGGATCAAAAAGGAATTTTCTTTTGGATGTAATGATGGCTCTTTGATTAAGGTAGGAAATATATATGGATAAGTGACTCAAAAATTGGATCAATCAAGTGCGCATTCCATCATGATCTTTCATTCTTCTTACTCACTTCAATTAAGAACAACATCCTCTTCAACTCTTTCATTTTTTCTTTCTAGCACAATATTTTTTTCCTTCTCTTTTTTTTCATTTTTCTTGAGGTACCAGTTTCGGCACTATTTCACGCATCCTCCATAGGGTACTAGATTTAAGCACTACCTTGGGTGTTCGATTCAATAGAGTACTAGATTTATGCACTACTTCATAATTTTCTTTTGATGCATTTTTAAGTTCAATCACTGTTTCAACACCAATTTCATTCCTTCCCAAGCTATTATAAAACTCCATCAACACACTTTGAAAAGCCATTAATTCTCGTCATAGAATCAAGGCTCAAAAAATTCAGAAGCTTAAAGTGGTTATTTCTCGTAGGCTGCCAAAGACTGTGATTTTTAGGCTCAACGGGACTAACTACGGATAAATATTATTTGGTAGGGAATTATGTGGCTAAGTGACTCATAAATTCAAGGAAGGCCTAAAATCATCTCCCATCATCTACCACACATGTAGTTTTAAGTAAGACCAGAGGGAAGTTCTAGATTACACACATAAGAATGGTGCTCACCAGAAAAGAAATATCATGTGATTACGTATCATGATCAACGAGGCTCAAAATCTCACATGGGTTTTTAATAAGTAATAGAGTGTTTTTCATGGTAAGTAATATCCCACAAATATACATAGATCTCCATACCACAATATAATTCAAGTACACTACCCTTATCAATTTCAAGAGCATATGAATTTTAGGCACAATTTAAACAATATATGCTCACATAGATCACCAAAAATATAAACTCATTCCTTCCACTCCATGAATTTAAAGCACACATAAAAAGTAGAAAAAGGAAATGAGGGCAACTTATTTTTCTTCTTCACAACGTTCACGAGCTCCTCAAGTTATTCAACTTGGTCAGGTCAAGCCTCAGTGTAAAACTCATCTTGCCACCTAATTACCTTTTTCTATCATCAAAGTTCAAACACACCTCATCATCATATGATTCATCAATAATAATATAAGAGAACTATAAGAAAGACTCAATTGACTATCTAATCGACTCCACACACTAGACACACCAACACAACACACTAAATATTAGGTAAGTTGCAAAAAATTAACATATCAACACCGGTTAAAATGTTAATATACCGCAAAAAATTAACTCCCTAACAAACAAACAGCCAACTAAAGGAAAAATTATACCCTCAGTGCTCATAAGACGAGATAAGTATATCACACCCCCCAAACTTAGTAAAAATATAAGTCGAAACTAAGTTTGAAAAGAGATGTATTTGTCGAAATGTGAGCACTTCAAATATTATTACTCCTCACACACATGAAAGAAATAATAAAGCAATAAAATGGAAGGAAAAGCCCCCAACAAGCACTCATGTTTAACGTCGGAGAGTTAATATGGAAATACTGCTTCTTACTACAAGATCAGATGGCGGTCTTCTCGCATCCTCACCTTCAAGTACTTTCTTTCTCTCTTCTTGTTTACACTCAGCACCTCACTTTTCTTGGTCACAAGTATATGATCCTCAGAATTTCCTTCCACCCACGGATGTATACACTTATCCTTGTCAATCTTCCACTCAATTTCAGAATCATCTGTCTTATTAAAACCAAGATTAAACAAGTTAGAAACCACATCTATGCTCTTTCATGATTGAGTCTCCATGGGCATCTTCATTGCTTGATCAAGAGAGAAAACCACATCTTTATTGTCCATCTGCAGTCTAAGTTTCTCAGCTCTCAACCTCTTTGCTCTTTGCCTCTTCTTCTCAACTATAACCTCAATACTCTACCCTTGGGATGGCACTAGAGTACTCAGAAGATGAGGTAAAACATTCTATACAGAGAACGGTGTCTGACAGGGTGGTTCAACCTTGGTTCGACCTTGGGTGCTAGTCGAACCAGGTTTGTAGTGGTCGAACCAACCATCAGAAAGATCAAACTCCTCAGTACAGGCTAGTTCGACCATGGTTCGAATAAGGGTTTTAGTCGAACCATGACTGTCGGGGTTGAACCGGTCTTCAGAAAATTCAGCATCTCTCGTATAGGCTGGTTCAACTGTGGTTCGACCAAGGGATTTCGTCAAACTAGGTACGTTTTGGTTAAACTCGACATCAGAAGAAATAGAGGGTCGCAGACAGGCTGGTTCGACCTTCAAGATTGGTCGAACCAGGGTGGTCTTGGTCGAACCATCCATCTGGATGCTCTGGAGGTTGCTCAGGTGCTTGGTTCGACCTCCAGGATGTGGTTCGACCTTATATCTTGGTCGAACCCTTGTTGAATCGAGCTCCTGGAGCTCCAAAATTTATTTTCGACATCATTGGTCTCTCATACTGTTTTCTAGACCTCAATGTGATGGCTTTGCATTCTTTTTTGTTCGTTATACCTTGACACGAGAACATTCCTTTCTCCAATGTTTGTGTCAATTTATTCACGTTCCCAGCCATCTACCCCATCATCAAAGTAAGGTCCTGCAACTTTATTATTAAAGTAAGGTCCTTCAACTTCTTAGATAAATCTGCATGCTTTGCATTCATAGTAGCCTCGATGCGGTCAACCCTTGCATCATTCATTGCCATGTATTGATTGAAGGTATCTTCAACACTCTTCACTTCTTGCTGGTGGATACTAGGCACCCTTTGCGTCAACTCTATAATCTGCTTCTGCAGGGATTATAGTAGCTTGTTGATGTTAGCTAAACTAGAGACGATCTCATAATCCCTATTCGGCTTTACCACTTGATGTTCAACCTGAGCTACCTTGCCAAATACATAAGATCCTCTTACCCTTTCCATAGGCCAGTCACGTGAATTCATAGGGATGTCATCAAATAACTTTTCTGCTTCAAGTGTTTTCTTAGACAATAGTGCTCCTCCTGATTATGCATCAATAAGAACACGCAACTCACAATTCAATCCATAGTAGAAGATGCTTATGTACTGAGCTTTAGACGTTCCATGCTGTGGGCACCTCCTGAACATATCTTTAAACCTGTCCCTGCCTCATAAAATTTCTCACCCTGATTCATAACAAATTGGGTGATGTCTTGCCTCATTCTTAAGATCCTTGAGGGTGGCATGTATCTCTCTAATAACTTCTGCTGCGGTTAGTCCCATATAGTGCAGTCTGCTGCATCAAGAGTCTCATACCAAGCCTTCGCCCTATCAATCAAGGTAAACTTGAATAGGGCGATCCGCCTAGCATTATCATTAGCTCCAGCACCCTACTGAGTGTTGCATAACCAATAAATCTTTTGAGATGCTGATACGGATCTTCAAAGCAACCTCCAGAAAAGGGATTCTTTTCAACCATGTTGATAGGAGCGGTATGTATCTCAAAATCATCATCTTCCCCCGTTGCTCCAATCAAACCCATGTCGCCAATCACATAGTTCGTGAAAATTTCTCGTATGGCAACATTATCCAAATTTTGCCTTACTCCAGCCATATTTAGCACTGTGTGTTATTTCTTCCTTTCTTTCCTGTCCTTCTCCTAGAGCACGAGTACCTCAGAAAAATTCAAGGTTAGATAGGAATAAATAATCACAAATAAAAGTCTTAATCAATAAGAAATAATAAAATAAATAATAACTGCAGTCCCCGACAAAGGCCTCAAAAACTTGATGCGCGTTTTCTTTGCACGCAAAATAAATCCCCAAGTATTAAGAATATCAGTTGCAGCTTAACCAAGCGACCAAGTTAAATATCAAACCCAAAGGACGGTGTATTATCAATTTAATTATTTACTAAATTAATTAAGATAAGGGCAATAAGATTGAAAATTTAATTATTAATCTACTAACAATTACTTAAAATAATAAATATAATAAATTAAGCACTAGAAGAATACGAAAGTGGCTCAAGAATGGAGAATAGGTAGCTCTAGGGTAATCTAGTTTTACTACTTAACTTCCCTCTCAAGTGCAGACCGACTCTGCCTTATGGACTATGGACACACCACTAAACCATGCAAATATACCCTATAGACACAAGTAAATATACGTGTAATACATATAAAAAACATCGGAGCAAGAGATGTGATTTCACCCTCCTTTCTAGGTACTATCAGTATCAATTATTTTCCACGTCTAGAATCTAACCCGATTTGATCTCCCTTTATAGGTACAATAAAACTACCCTCTTTATCCTGCTTACTAACCTGAGTTTAATTGAATTAATAAACATACATATATGACAGTTCTAATGAAGCTTTGGAGTTCCCTCACTTAGAATCATAATATGAAATCCTGTTCAGCGGTGAACGCACTCAATCTACAACCAAGATATATATTCAGACTCTATATACGAATTGCAGATGCACAAAACAATCGTGAATATGGATTAAGAAAGCAAAAGCATATATAAAATCAATCCAGAAGTAGTGTTGCATGGAGGACACACAAGAGAGTTTAATTAATTCATAAAACCTATATAAACCCTAAACCTACCATAATTGTTCTAGCCCATAATGTTGCAAAGAACAATCATGGGTATTGGATAGATCTTACCCATATGTTTGGAAAATACAAGATAAATTAGGAAACGAATAAAACCCTAGATTTGGGTGTCGTCGCGTCCTTTTCCTTCTTAAATCCTTCTCTTGGTTTTCCTCTTGATTCAAAAGACGAATCTTCAAAGTGATGGATGGATGGAGGAAAGGATGGTGATGATGGTTGGGGTGATCCCCCCTTGTGGGGTGTAGGATGATTGTGTTGTTTCTCTACTCACATTAATAATGATGTGATTTACATCCCCTTTTATACTTGTAAGCTCTACTTATGGATCTTGGATGGCCTTATTCTTGGAAAACACAAAAATACACGCACCAGGTGTGTAAAAATACAGATTTGGAGCTATCCCAGGCATTGGGTTCGACCTATGGGCTTGGTCGAACCATGGTCAAATCAAAATAGGCAATTTAACGCACTTTCAGGCATATGGTTCGACCTTCATGGCTGGTCGAACCAGAGCTGTCGTGGTCGAACTGGTCTGAACCTGCTTCCGCAGTCTCACTATTTGGCGTATAACTTCCACATACGAGCTCCGATTTGAGTAATTTTTGTGCTCACAGATCTCTCTTCCTTGGCTTTCTATCCATATAGAGATCTCACAAAAATTCCAACAATTGAATGTGTAACAAGTTATGCAAAGTGGCACAGTCATTCTGTTCGGCACAGCTTGCGCGACGTCACCATTTTGATCATAACTTTCTCATTTGGATTCAGATAGAAGTGTTCCTTATGTTAAAACGATCCTCTCTTCTGTGGCTTTCCAACCATGAATCACACTCTTAGGTTTAAGCTCCAGAAGAACATAAAAATTATACAAGTTGGATGTGTATTTTTCAGCATTCTTGCACAAGTTGCACCTTTTCTCCAATTTCGCACTTTTGATCCTTTTTCCATCTAAAACACAATAAAACACCTCAAACGCACATTTTCCAACATATTGAATATAAGACACTTGTGCAAATATATTACAATAATTCTCATCTTAAAGGTGTTAAATTAGAAACTAAAATACGCTTATTTTCACTCTCAACAATCCCCCAAATTTACCCGTTGCTCATCCCGAGGTAACAAAATAAAAATAAAGAGAGGGAGAGTAAGAAAATTAGCATGAAAACAAGGACTATGACTCATACTCCATTCGAAATATAATTGTCGTCAACTTAGTTCATGCAACTTTTATTACATGTAATAATCAATTCATTGCATACAAGATAAGACAATCACCACTAATTCAAATACTCCATTGACATGTTCTCACGGGAAGTATATATCACTCGCACTCAAGTGTAAAAGATGTACACTTATGGGTTAAGGTGTTTATGATCAACTTCTCAACTGCATGCTTAACCATAAGCTTGCCAAAAGTCTCAAACTCTCCACCACTAAAAGTATGATTCGACAATTGGATCAAAAATGACTTTTCTTTTGGATGTAATGATGGCTCTTTGATTAAGGTAGGAAATATAGATGGATAAGTGACTCAAAAATCGGATCAATCAAGTGCGTGTTCCATCATGATCTTTCATTCTTCTTACTCGCTTCAATTAAGCACAACATCCTCTTCAACTCTTTCACTTTTTTCTTTCTAGCACAACATTTTTTTCCTTCTCTTTTTTTTTTCATTTTTCTTGAGGTACCATTTTCGGGCACTACCTCACGCATCCTCCATAGGGTACTAGATTTAAGCACTACCTTGGGTGTTCGATTCAATAGAGTACTAGATTTATGTACTACATCATGATTTTCTTTTGATGCATTTTTAAGTTCAATCACTGTTTCAACACCAATTTCATTCCTTCCCAAGTTGTTATAAAACTCCATCAACACACTTTGAAAAGTCATTAATTCTCTCATAGAATCAAGGCTCAAAAAATTCAAAAGCTCAAAGTGATTATTTCTCGTAAGCTGCCAAAAACTGAAATTTTTAGGCTCAACGGGACTAACTATGGATAAACATTATTTGGTAGGGAATTATGTGGCTAAGTGACTCATAAATTCAAGGAAGGCCTAAAATCATCTCTCATCATCTAGCACACATGTAGTTTTAAGTAAGACAAGAGGGAAGTTCTAGATTACACACATAAGAATGGTGCTCACCAGAAAAGAAATATCATATGATTACGTATCATGATCAACGAGGCTCAAAATCTCACATGGGTTTTTAATAAGTAATAGAGCGCTTTTCATGGTAAGTAATATCCCACAAATATACATAGAACTTCATACCACAATATAATTCAAGTACACTACCCTCATCAATTTCAAGAGCATATGAATTTTAGGCACAATTTAAACAATATATGCTCACATAGATCACCAAAAATATAAACTCAATCCTTCCACTCCATGAATGAATTTAAAGCACACATAAACATTAGGAAAAGGAAATGAGAGCACCTGATTTTTCTTCTTCACAACGTTCACGAGCTCCTCAAGTTGTTCAAATTGGTTAGGTCAAGCCTCGGCGTAAAACTCATCTTGCCACCTAGTTAACTTTTTGTATCATCAAAGATCAAACACACCTCATCATCACATGATTCATCAATAATAACATAGGAGAACTATAAGAAAGACTCAATTAACTATCTAATCGACTCCACACACTAGACACACCAACACAACACACTAAACATTAGGTAAGTTGCAAAAAATTGACATATCAACACAGGTTAAAATGTTAATATGCAGCAAAAAATCAACTCCCTAACAAACAAACAACCAACGAAAGGAAAAATTATACCCTCAGTGCTCATAAAATGAGGTAAGCACATCACACCCCCCAAACTTAGTAAAAACGTAAGTCGAAACTAAGTTTGAAAAGAGATATAATTATCGAAAAGTGAACACTTCAAATATAATAACTCATCACTCACACGAAAGAAATAATAAAGCAATAAAATAGAAGGGAAAGCCCCCAACAGGCGCTAATGTTTAACGTCGGAGAGTCACGACAGATGTAGCCTTTTGAACTACTGGATCATAGGACGATCTTCTCGCATCCTCACCTTCAAGTACTTTTTTACCCTCTTCTTGTCTACACTCAACACCTCACCTTTCTTTGTCACAAAAATATGATCCTTGGAATTACCTTCCTTTCATGGCTGTCTAGACTCCTTCTTGTTAATCTTCCACTTAAATTCAGAATCATCTGTCCTATTAAAACCAAAATTAAACAAGTTAGAAACCACATCTATGCTCTTTCATGATTGAGTCTCCATGGGCATCTTTATTGCTTGATCAAGAGAGAAAATCACATCTTCATTGTTCATCTACAGTCTGAGCTTTTCAGCTCTCAACCTCTTTGCTCTTTCCCACTTCTTCTCAACTATAAGCTCAGTATTCTACCATTGGGATGGTACTAGAGTACTCTGAACATGAGGTAAAACATTCTGTACAGAGAACAGTGTCGGACATGGTGGTTCAACCTTGGTTTGACCTTGGGTGCTGGTCGAACCAGGTGTGTAGTGGTCGAACCGACCATCAGAAAGATCAAACTCCTCAGTACAAGCTAGTTCATCCATGGTTTGACCAAGGATTTTAGTTGAACCATGACTGTCGTGGTCGAACCGGTCTTCAAAAAATTTAGCATCTCTCGTGTAGGTTGGTTCAACCGTGGTTCGACCAAGGGGTTTGGTCGAACCAGGTAGGTTTTGGTCACACCCGATATTAGAAGAAATAGAGGGTCGCAGATAGGCTGGTTCGACCAGGTTTGACCTTCAGGATTGGTTGAATCAGGGTGGTCTTGGTCGAACCGTCCATCTGGATGTTCTGGAGGTTGCCCAGGTGCTTGGTTTGACCTCCAAGATGTAGTTCGACCTTCTGTCTTGGTCAAACCCTTGTCGAATCGAGCTCCTGGATTTCTAAAATTTATTTTCGAAATCATCGGTCCCTTATACTGTGTTCAAGACCTCAATGTGATGCTTTGCATTCTTTTGGGTTCGTTATACCTTGAGACGAGAACATTCCTTTCTCCAATGTTTGTGTCAATTGATCCATGTTCCCGATCATCTGCCCCATCATCAAAGTAAGGTCCTTCAACGTCTTAGATAAATCTGCATGCTTAGCATTCATAGTAGCCTCGATGCGGTTAACCCTTGCATCATTCCTTGCCATGTATCGATTGAAGGTATCTTCAATACTCTTCACTTCTTGTTGTTGGATACTAGGCCTCCTTTGCGTCAACTCTATAATCTGCTTCTGCTAGGATTCTAGTAGCTTGTTGAAGTTAGCTAAACTAGAAACGATCTCATTATCCCTATTCGGCTTCACCACTTGATGTTCAACTTGGGCTACCTTGCCAAATACATAAGATCCTCTTACCCTTTCCATAGGCCAGTCATGTGAATTCATAGGGATGTCTTCAAATACCTTTTCTGCTTCGTTGTCTTAGATAATATTGTTCCTCCTGACAATGCATCAATAAAAACACACAACTCACAATCCAATCCATAGTAGAAGATGCTTATGTATTTAGCTTTAGACGTTCCATGCTGTGGGCACCTCCTGAGCATATCTTTAAACCTGTCCCTGCCTCATAAAATTTCTCACCCTGATTTATAACAAATTGGGTGATGTCTTGCCTCATTCTTAAGATCCTTGAGGGTGGCATGTATCTCTCTAATAACTTCTGATGCGGTTTGTCCCATATAGTGCAGTCTGCTGCATCAAGAGTCTCATACCAAGCCTCCACCCTATCAATCAAGGAAAATTTGAATAGGGCGATCCGCATAGCATTATCATTAGCTCCAGCACCCTTCTGAGTGTTTGCATAACCAAGAAATCATTTGAGATGCTGATATGGATCTTCAAAGCATCCTCCAGAAAAGGGATTTTTTCCACCATGTTGATAAGAGTGGGATGTATCTCAAAATCATCATATTCCCCCTTGCTCCTATCAAATCCATGTTGCCAATCCCATAGTTCGTGAAAATTTCACATATGGCAACATTATCCAAATTCTGCCTTGCTCCGGCCATGTTTACCAAAGTGTGTTACTCCTTCCTTTCTTTCCTGTCCTTCTCCTAGCGCACGAGTACCTCAGAAAAATCCAAGGTTAGATAGAAATAAATAATCACAAATAAAAGTCTTAATCAACTAGAAATAACAAAATCAATAATAATTGTCTTCCCTGGCAAAGGCGCCAAAAACTTGATGCGCGTTTTCTTTGCACGCAAAATAAATCCCCTAATATTAATAATATCAGTTGCAGCTTAAGCAAGCGACCAAGTTAAATATCAAACCCAAAGGACGGTGTATTATAAATTTAATTATTTTCTAAATTAATTAAGATAAGGGCAATAAGATTGAAGATTTAATTATTAATCTACTAATAATTAATTAAAATAACAAATAAAATAAATTATGCACTAGAAGAATACGAAAGTGGCTCAAGAATGGAGAATATGTAGCTTTAGAGTAATCTAGTTTTACTACTTAACTTTTCTCTCAAGTGCAGACCGACTCTACCTTGTGGACTATGGACGCATCAATAAACCATGTAAATCTACTATATAGGTATAAATAAATATGCATGTTACACATGTATAAAACATCGGAGTAAGAGACGTAATTTCACCCCCCTTTTTAGGTACTATCAGTATAAATTATTTCCCACATCTGGAATTTAACCCGACATAATCTCTTTTTATAGGTACTATAAAATAACTCTCTTTATCATGTTTACTAATCCGAATTCAATTCAATTATACATTTCCCTTTTTAAACACATGGGGCCCACACACATCACTAATACATTTAATATATGTGTCCCACACGCCTCACTAATGCAACTACCTACTACACATTATATAATAATACTAATTAATCCACATGCAAAAAGTAAATGTATACCTATTGGGTGGACGGTCCCTCCGTCCGCCCAAAAAGATATACATTTTACTATTTTGGTTGTCCACACCAGATGTATACATTTCCCTTTTTAAACACATGAAACCCACACACATCACTAATACATTTAATACATGGGATCCACACACTCCACTAATACAACTATCTAATACACATTAAATAATAATACTCCTTAATTCACGTACAAAAAGTAAATGTATACGTTTGTGGTGGACGAAATGAGTATAAATCATGAGCATGTATATATTATAAACTAAATGTTTAAAAAATAAAAAATAGAAAATGCACTGATAAAATTTAAATACGTTTGGATTAGCTTGTAAAGTGGAAGACCACGATCACTCTCACACCACAAATAGAGCAAATAGAGGTCACCTCACTTGTATCTTCGCCAAACGTTCGTCGGAGGGGAGAAGTTTGAGAGGAAATGCGGCGGTGAAAATGAGGAAGAAGGGAGATTATGCTCTATAAATCTCTTATTTTGTGATCGATTTTGTCACGGCCAAAATCGTCACAAATGGGCATTAATTGAAATGGTGTCGTTTCATCCATTCCTCAATTGGTGACTTGCAAAAGCTATCACAAAAATAAAAAATAAATAAAAATTTGTGATGGCTTAAAAGCCATTACAAATAGATGACGTTGCCAACAAGTTTTGATCATAGTTAAACAACCAGTCTTCAGTTTGCCATCACTATTTAAATTTCCTGTTACAAAGGCTGTCAACAACTTCATGGCCGTCACACAAAACCATCAAAAATGAAAAGCAATTTTGTGGTGTAACAAAGTATGGGTCCGATTTTTTAATGGCCACTTTTGATAAAGTACAATTTAAAATAACCACATCTCTTAAAACTAATTTTTACTAGCCACTCTTAGGTGGATTCCCCAAATTACCCCATAACTGTTACCCAAAGGACGAAAATAATGAGGATATGATTATGTCAGTGTTGACTGCATTAAATAGGGTGGGTGGGACCACATTTAAAATTATAATAAATATTTTTTTTCCAGAAAAAATAAAAAAAATTAAAAATTATTTGTTCTATTCGGCCTACACAATTTGTTCTATTCGGCCCACACTTTTTTTTCAAAAAAAAAATTAAAAAAAATTAAAAAAATATTTCTACTATTCGGCCTATTCGGCCTACACAATTTGTTCTATTCGGCCTACACAATTTGTTCTATTCGGCCTACACTTTTTTTTTCAAAAAACAAATTAAAAAAAATTAAAAAAATTAAAAAAATATTTCTTCTATTCGGCCTATTCGGCCTACACAATTTATTCTATTCGGCCTACACAATTTGTTCTATTCGGCCTACACTTTTTTTTTCAAAAAAAAAATTAAAAAAATTTTTAAAATATTTCTTCTATTCGGCCTATTCGGCCTACACAATTTGTTCTATTCGGCCTACACTTTTTTTTTCAAAAAAAAAATTAAAAAAAATTAAAAAAATTAAAAAAATATTTATTCTATTCGGCCTATTCGGCCTACACAATTTGTTCTATTCGGCCTACACTTTTTTTTTTCAAAAAAAAATTAAAAAAAATTAAAATTTTTTTTAAAAAAACGAAAAAATATTTCCTGAAAAAATTTAAAATAATTATACAAATAAAATTAATGCATCTTTTTTTATTTTAATAAAAAATTTATTCATGAGGCATATACCGATAACAAATTAATGCATTCAATAAACTGTAAAATAAATTATTGTACTTTTGTATTTTTTGGTCAAAAAATGACCTCAGACATGTAAAAAGTGGATCCTCTCAAGGGCATTTTGGTTCATTCCTTTAAAAGTGGCTAGAAAAAATTGTGTATAACATATGTGGCCACTAAAAATTACACTTAAGGGATAGTGGCCACTTTTTGCCATTACCACATAAAGTATTACTCTTTTTGTTTTCAAGCATAACCCATGGAAGAATACATTCGTCTACGTTAGGATTCAAACTATAGTTCAATAAGCCAATGGGCCAAGAAGAAAACATGAAAACAATATAGAATTCTCCATGAAAATGAGTCATTTCATTCAAACAATACCCATCAAAACTGAAAAACTGTAAAAGGAGATGAAAACAAAGAGTTGTTACTCATATCAAAGATTTGGTATCAGCATCAAGTTTTTGTTTATTTGCATAAACGGAAATCCGGCAGCTATACTAGTCATCGTTGTCCAATCCAAACTCTGAAGAAAGAAGTTCATCAATGAGCACGAGCAATGTATCCTACAGAAATTGCAGCCATGAGAGTTGTTACTGAGGATAACACGGTCCAAAAGCCCTTCTTCCTATTTGCATCTTCAACAGAGCTTTGTAGCTTCTCCAATTGCCTCTTCATCTCCACCACTTTCCCCACTTTGCTCCTGAAACCATTCTTGATCGCTTCCAGTTCCCTCGCATACTCCTTCATCTCTTCACTGTCACTCAAAAGTTCACCAGCTTCTGCCCCATCATGCTCGTCCTTTGAGCAGAAGGCTGCTGTGCGTTTCAACATATTCAGCGCCCGTTCCGACTTACCACCTGCTGATTCAACCTTCCCCTTCATGGATTTCAGTTCATTTTGTCCCTCCATTATGGTGTTCTGCAGAGAAGCAATATCCTTCTTCAGCATTTCAATTTGCCCCTCTAGCACTAGCTTTTCATCAGATATTTCAGCTTTCTCTGCTGTCACTTCTCCAATAATCTTGGAGCTTTCCACGATTTTACTCTCCCATTCTCCAATCTTTTCATTCAATTTTATAATCTTGTTCTTCTCCTCATTAAGACAGAGCTCCAATCCACCCCTTTCAGCATTAACCTGTTCAATCTTGCACTCATGTTTCCCAACTTCGGATTCCAAACGTTTAATCTTCTCTAGATCAACAGAACTGGATTCCTCCAATTTCATAACAACAGCCTTGAGTTCAGCCACTTCATTTCGCAACTCAATTACTTCATTATCCGCTATATTTTTAGCCTCCATTATGGCATTCTTCTCATTACCCATTTCTTCTATTTTATCCTTGTGCTCAGCTAGCTTCTCGAATGCCTCGCTCAAATCCTTCTCAATTAAAGTTTTCTCATCAACTAGTAGCTGAATTTTCTCCAAATTCAACTTATTTTCTTCCTCTAACTCGTCGATCTCCCTCCCCATCTCCTTCTGCCTCTCCTCACCTTCAACATACTTCTTCTCAAACTCAGCCAAAATGGTACGCAAATTCACCTCCTCCTTTTGAAAGCCTGCAACAATCTCATTGAGCCCACTCACAGTATTCTCCAATTCTTGCTTCTTCATTTCAACCACATTCTTTTCCTCAACAATCCGTTCCTTCTCTTTAAGGATTCCAGAAAGCTCTTCCTTCATTCTCTCTATCACCTTATTCGACTCCATTAATCCCCTCTCCAAAGAGTCTTTCTCCACCGTTAGTGATTTTATCACCATCTCCATATCTTCTTTCTCCCCCACTATAGCATTGTAAGAAGCTCGTATTTTAGTAATCTCCAGTTCGTCCTTGCTCTTTATCTTCTCAAATTCAAGAAGTTTCTCATTCAACATCTTACCCTGCTCAATTTGAAAGTTGAGCTTATCCTCAAACCCATCCCTCTCCACGCAAAATCTCCTCGAAACCTCCCTTTCATTACTCAATTCATCTTCAATCTCACTCAGCATAGATTTCTGTCTCAAAATCTCACTCTCCTTCTCGTCAATCTCCCTCTCCATTTCTCGCCTTTCCATCTCTAAACCCTCGATTCTCCGCCCAAACTCTTCCCCTTTCAGACCCACCTGAAAAGAAACAAAGATAGCCACCACGCTCCTCTCAATCTCCAGAATCGCAGCAGACTCACTCAGCTGAGCCAGCTCGGACATCATCACCTCCATCTCCGAGTTCGACCGAGCCAACTCTGATTCTAAAGACCCTTTCAACTGAACCAGCGACTCCACCTGTTGACGACGCTCGATTCCATCCTTGAGCAGCATTTGGTTGAGGGATTTGAGGCTCTCAAGCTTCTCCGAGACCTCAGACTCCATGATTTCTCGATCAGATTTCACCGAATCCTCCTTTTTCTGCGATGGCTTTCCCTGTTGAGCATGAGAAAGTTTCTTCTTCGCCATAGATCCCCTTTTCTTAATAAAAAGGAAAAACAATAGAACAGTTTAGGCTATTTTTGGTGGTAGGGAGAAGAGATGGAAGATGTAGGGTGAGGGTTCTTCTGGGGTTTTCTGTCCAGTTTTGATTCGATAGATTATGACTGTGGACAATGTGTGAAATGCAGAACCTCAAAATGGAGGTGGAGGCGATAAAATGGTAGGGCGGGTGAGATGAGATGAATGCGACGTATCGGGGTAGGGTTTCCTTAGAATTCAAATTTTGGAGGGCTCGAGTATCTAGGGAGTTTATTATGCTTGGTGAATCTTTATTTTCAAGTGGATCGCCAGTTACCGTATACTCCCTCCTCCCACCCAAATAGCAACATTTTACTATATTGGGTGTCTCATTCAAATTGCAACATTTTCTCATTTTAGTAAAAAAAGTACACAAATGGCCCACCACTACCCATCACATCTCTCTAATACACCTATCCACTTTACATAAAATAATAATACTTCTTAATCTACGCGCAAAAAACAAATGTAACTCTTTGCCCGGGACGGAGGGAGTACTCCCTCCGTTCTATACTTATGTTCACACTTTCCGTTTTCGTCCGTCTCACACATATGTTCACCACCCAAAAATGAAAAGTTCACATTAACCAACAATCTCAAAAGTTATCTTAATTTCAAAAATAACACTCACACCTAACACACATAACTTACTTTATAATTTATTTATTACCTAAAAATACCACAATACCCCTAAAAAGTCAATAAAGTTGGTCAAAAAGTAACTTTTCTTAAACTCCGTACCTATAGTAACGGTGAACATAACTATGGGACGGAGGGAGTTTATGGGTGGGACGGGTCATAAGTGTCCTATTTTAGACAATTTATTTTATTTTTGTGGCGGCCCACTCACTGCCCATTCAATTTCCATCCTGCCACCTTACCGACGTTCAATAACATACAGAAATTCATTCAAAATGGACTTAGAAAAAAAACAAGGAATTGCGTGTTCACAGGACTCCACAATGGAAACTTGTACTCTTTAATATTAAATGATATATATACTTCATCCATCCCATTAAAATATTAGGCGTTTGTTTTTTACATGTTGATTAAGGAATATAAATAATATTTTAATATAAAACGGATAGATGTATTAGTATGACATGTAGACCCATAAAAAGAGAAATAATTAATATGTGTTGGCAGGTATGGAGCCACCTTGATACCAGGGGGCCAATATAAATAATATTTTAATATAAAATGGATAGATGTATTAGTATGACATGTAAGCTCATGAAAAGAGAAATAATTAATATGTGTTAGCAGGTATGGAGCCACCTTGATATCAGGGGCACTAGCCCCCTGGGATTTTATATATTATTAATATATATTTAATCGTTATATAAAATATGTTTAGACTATACTCATTCACAACTCACAACAACCCAACCAAATAATATAATATTTATTTCTCTCTCATCCACATATACAACTCACAACCCAATTCAACTCAATTTTTTTATACTCCATCAACAACCCAACTCAACCTACTATTTTAATAAAATATTAGTTTTTCTCTCATTTATATATACAATAATTATTGTATATTTTTTGAGATTTTTTTATAGTTGTATTTAAAAATTAAATGATTTTATATTTTAAAAAATATTTAATTCCGTAATTATATTAGAAAGAAGATGATATAACTTGAAATTGAGAGAGAAAAAGAGAGTTTTTATTGCAATTCAAAATATGTCAATATTATACTCTATTTACAGAGAAAAAATAATAAAAATTTTAATTATTTTTTGTAAAAAATAATTTAATTATTATTTATTAAATATTTAAATTATAATTATAAAAATAAAAATTTACCAATCACAATGTGACAAATGTCACCTTGTGAGAGAAAGTAATAGATTTTGGTGGGTTGAGACCTAGGTCGTCTAACAAAAATATTTTCAACCGATTGCTCATTGATTTACTTATTTTATTTTATTTTTAATTTTCAAGTTTTTTTGTCTTTTGTGCACGACCCCTAATATCAATTGTTGGGGCGAGTCTTAGGTGGTCTAGTCGTTTGGACGTTCCACAGTAACGAAGAGGAATGGGGTTCGATTCCCTCCATTCACTTTTTTCCTGCTTTTTTAATGACAATCAGGGGCTCATGGCCCACTATTAATAATGTATTTATCAAGATATATACTATTTTATATTTATTACTATAACCCTTTTATATGGAAGCTATTAATTTATTTATTTAATTTCTTAAGAAATGATTTGTAATGTTTTTTTTAAGAATTAATATACTCTTTAATGTTTTTTTAAGAATTAATTTACTCATAAAAATACTTTGTAATTTTTTTTATGATTTATTTATTCATAACTTTAATTATATTTTTCAAATGTGTCATAACTTTTAATGCATACAATATACTTTATTCGTTACTTTTATTTTTGCACACTTTTCATTTTTATATTTATTCGTACTAGTACTTTTGCACATCTTCAATAATAGTAACACTACATAATATTAATATACTTAAAGCATTAAAATATGACAAAAATATCATCCACTTTTCACTTTTTATTTATCGTATTCAATAAATTTATTTATTTTTTTCTCTTTAAATTATGTGACTAACCCCTATTTTTTTTATGTTATACATCTAAACAATAATATTTCTTCATCCAAGTGCGTCCATTTACACATACAAAACTACAAGAGATAGAAAGATTACTAATTTATACTTTATTTATTAAAGAAAAATCAAATTACTTCAAAAAAAATTATAATGCTATTTTGTCCCCCACCCCCCCCCCCCCCAGATCGATTTTTGCCTCCGTCATTGTGTGTGTCCCCTTTACGAAGAAGGAAAATGCACACTTTGTATTGAGATAGACCAAAATGAAAAAAACGCATACGTTTCAATGGGACGGAGGGAGTACCATTTAGTGTAAGAATATATACTTTTGATTTTGTAGAACAAAAATTTAATTTTTTTAATCAAATATTTATATTAAATGTGTCATAACTTTTAATGCATATAATATACTTTATTTGTTCCTTTTATTTTTGTACACTTTTCATTTTTATATTTATTCATACCAATACTTTTGCACATCTTCAATAATAGTTACACTACATAATATTAATATACATAAAGCATTAAAATATTACAAAAATATCATCAACTTTTCACTTTTTATTTATCGTATTCAATAACTTTATTCATTTTTTCTCTTTAAATTATGTGACTTATCCCTACTTTTTTAGCCTATACATCTAAACAATAATATTTCTTAATCCAAGTGTGTCCATTTACACATAAAAAACTACAAGAGATAGAAAGATTACTAATTTATACTTTATTTATTAAAGAAAAAATCAAATTACTTCAAAAAAAATTATAATGTAATAGGAGAAATTAGAGGATATTTTATTCATTAGAACTTTTTATTTTCCATATCTTTGATTTATCTCTGTATGTATATTTCCTTGTTTATCGACACTAACTGTGGAGTTTGTTGTAACTTTTATGTATATATACGTCTTTTTCTCTCCATCACCAAATCAATGGTGATAGGCTAAATATTATTCACATGGTATCAGCCTTCTTCTCGATCCTGTGACTCATCGAGAGTTTGCTACCAAGGATCTTGGGCGCCTCAGCTACTTTCTTGGCCTTGAAATATCTTATACTTCAAACGGAATCTTTATTGGTCAAGCCAAGTATGCTCATGACATTCTAAAAAGGGCCGAGCTTCTGGATTCTAAACTTGTCTCCACACCTCTTGCAGCGGGTAAATCCCTTGTTCGTGATGGTGTTCCATTCTCTGATCCAACTATGTACAGATCTCCACACACCTACTGATGATCATTTTCAGGCAGTAAAGCGTATCCTTTTTTATGTCAAGGGCACAATCAATTATGGTCTTTGGTTTACTCGCCGTCATGACCCTTCAATTCTAGGTTACTCTGATGCTGACTGGGCTCGGTGTCCCGAGACTCGGCATTCGACCTATGGTTATTCTATTTTTATTGGAGGAAATCTAGTTTCTTGGAGTGCTAAGAAGCAGCCGACTATTGCTCGATCTAGCTGTGAATCAGAGTATCGAGCTATGGCGAATGCCTCAGCAGAGCTTATTTGGGTGACGAATCTTCTTCATGAGCTTCAAGTACTGTCTTCGTCTCGTTCCATCCTTTTATATGATAACAAGAGTGTTATTTTCCTCAGTTAAAATCAGATTGCTCACAAACGAGTTAAACATATTGATCTTGATTATCACTTTGTTCGAGAACTTGTATCCGCTGGGAAATTAGCCACACAGTTAGTACCCTCTCACTTGCAGTTTGCTGACAAATTCACGAAAAGTCTTCCCCGTCCGGCCTTTGAGTTTCTACGATCCAAGCTTTGCATGTTTCTGTGATGAGTGATATTTTCACCTAGATTTTAGTGTCTTTTTATGTGTGCTTTCGTATTATTTTATCCGTATTTATGTATTATTTGGTTGTGTTTTGTGTTTTTATGGAAATATATGTGAATGAGCTTAAACATATAATTTCCAGGTAAAAATAGATTCTAGACATGACAATGAAGATTTGGGAAAAATGGAGTTTAATTCGGAGTTGAAACGAGGGAGAATGAGTCAAATTAAGCAAAATGCTGAAAAACGCATGTCCAACTTGTGTAATTTTTATGTACTCTTGTGGAGCTCAAAACTAAAAATGTAATATATAATTGAAAATCTACAGAAAAGATGATCGTTTTGGTATAAGAAATACTTCAATCGGAGCCCAAACGAGAAAGTTATGATTAAAATGATGACGTTGCGCAAGCTGTTCCTACTCAGCATGATTGTGCTACTTTGCATGAATTTTTACACCCTCAAATGTTGGTGTCAGGTATTTATAAGCCAACGAAGAGAGAATTGCGTGAGAGCAATAATCACCCAATTTGGATTTCGAATGTGAAAGTTATATGCGAAACGGTGAGACTGCGCTGCACCATCCTGAACTTGACCCGAATTCGACCCGAGTTCAACCCAAAGTTAATTTTATGATTAGAATATGTTCTAGAAGGTTCCTAGGGTAAAAACACCCATTTTTGAGTGTAAAGATCAGTAAGGGATCAGATCCACACCTAATTTACACCATTTTTCACACACTTTCCTCTCCATTCCATCTACCCTTCATCCCATTCACCCATCCTTGATTCCTTCCATCTACACTTGATCCCCTCCATCAAATCCACCATTCAAGTGATCAAGAAAGCAAGGGAGAGTGAGATCACAAGAAGAAGAAGAAGATCTCCATTGAAGCACTTCAAAGGGGGAATCTAATTCTAATTTTTATGCATTTCTTTATAGATTGATCATGGTTTGTAAGGATTTTAATGTTTATGTTGAATTCTTTGTGACTATGATAGACTAATCTCCTTTGTGAGATTAGCTCCATGATTAGTGTTGGATAATTTAGTTTTTATGTAATTTGATTTTGATCTTGAATGGGCTTTGTGTTATTTCTATCATTGATTGTTAATTGCTTGATGTATATGATTGATTTGTGTGATTAATTTTTATGGACATGTGATTAGATTGAGAAATCAATTATGTGTTTAGGATAGTTCATTGAATCATTTCATCATACACTTCATTTGCATTAATTTAGAATGAGATGGTGATATCCTTCTAGATTTAGAACCCTTTGATAGAACATTTGATTAGTCTAATCGAGAGGTTGGTTGATTAGATGAGAAGATCCAAACCATTAGTGAATTCATAGTACTTTAAAAGAGAATATTGCTTACGATTTAGTGTCTAATTAGGGAACTCGTAGAGTAATTAGTACCTAGTGGGAGGTGTTCGCTATGGTATCGATCTTAAGTGCTTTTGGGAGCCTTGTTGAGGGCCTACATCCTATCCATCTCGAGAGAGAGTTTAGGTGGAATTAGTGATCGCTTCTATGCCATGTCCATAAGAGATTAGAATTAATTGCATGATTACTTTATTATCTATGCCATGATTGTTGCTAATCTCATCCTTACATCATTTGGAACCCATTTATTCTTGCATTTATTTTATCTTTATTTCTTGCATTAGATTAATTGCATTTATTTGCATCTTATCCTCCCATTCCGTCGTCCTTATAAAATCACGATAAACTTGAGATCTCTTAAACTCTAGTACCTTCCTCCATGTGGTTCGATAAATTCTTTAATTAGTCATCCCGACTATTCTACGATCAATCAGTCTGCATCCCACGCAGTGCTTGACGGGGGATAATAGGAGAAATTATAGAATATTTTATTCATTAGAGATTATTTTATTTTTTATATCTTTGATTTATCTCTGCATGTATATTTCCTTGTTTATCTCCACTAATTGTAGAGTTTGTTGTATCTTTGATGTATATATATGGCTTTTTCTCTCCATCATCAAATCAATGGTGATAGGCTAAATATTATTCACATAATGCTATTCTGCCCCCTCTCCCCCCCCCCCCCCCCCCCCGAGATCCATTTCTGCCTTCGTCACTGTGTATGGGTCCCCTTTACCAAAAAGGAAAATGCACACTTTGTATTGGGACAGACCAAAATAAAAAACGAGCATGTTTTAACGGGACGGGGAGTACCATTTAGTGTAAGAATATATACTTTTGATTTTGTAGAAAAATTTTAATTTTTTTAATCAAATATTTATACTAGTAAAGGACATATATTGTTGATTTTCTTAAAAAAATGACAATAACTTGGATGAAGTGTGCTTTTTTTTTCAGAATTCATGGAACCGGATCTTTTATGGAGAACCGGCCTCCAATTCATAATGGTCCCCATTTCCTAAATGATCCCATCTTCAATTAATTAAAATATGTGGCCCCCTTTCTAAATGGTCTCCTTCTTAATTAATTAAAACATGTGGTCTCATACTTTAATGTTCCTTTCCTTAAATTATATAATATGTCTTTTTTTTTACTTTTACAGAGTAATATATCAACTTATAGTGAAATTTATATTATTATATTTGGTTAAGATATTTTAGTTTACTCTTTACTATTAATTGAGTTACTCTTAAAATGAATTAGATTACTATTTAATTTGAAATTTTGTTTTTCTAAAAATGAAGTGACGTATTGTAAAGAATTTATATGCAATAATTTATAAGTCACTCTTTTGAATTAATTAGATTACTCTTTCATATAAATTAGATCATTCTTTCAAATTAGTTAGACCACTCTTTAAAATAAGTAGAATTACACTTTACTTATCATGATATTTAATTGGGATAGTTACTATGAACTACAATACACATCTACTTATTATTATTAGATACATAGATTTTAAATTAATATTAATAGATACAAAATTATATTGCACAACGCCAAATGTACCCTTAGTTTAGATAGATTCTTTATCCCGTAAAAACTCCTCAAAATCTCCATTTTTTCTGCCAAACTAACGTTGTATTATTTAAACCATGCATACTAATTTTTTAATATTAAGTAATTAATAAAGATGAACAATTCCAATTTTTCTGCATGTAATTAATTGCTATATTTCTTGATTCCAAACAATAACTCCAATCAATACATCCCATGAATTTATTTCTCAAAATCTCTACTTTTATTTCGATTAGTGAATAATTTTGCACAATATAATTTTTTTTACACATTTCTCCGGCAAATAATTGTGCACAACTAGTGAATAATTTTGCACAACATAATTTTCTTTACATATTTCTCAGGCGAACGGTGACGTGAATAATTCTAACCAACCTATGAATAATTTTGCACAATTAATGAATAATTCTGGATAACATAATTTGTGTACATATTTCTCCGGATTCTCTAGTGGCGGCACTGATTTCTTCACTGGCAATGGGAGAACCACAGGTGGCTACAATTCGAATCTCAACCTGTAGCAATAGTTTGTTTTCAGATCGCCTCTTTTGGGAATTCTCCCCGACACGGGTGCGCAGATCTGGCAAATAGAATCGATGGGAGAATCTCTAGTCATCTAATCAATTTTAATAGCACAACTACCACTTTCATTCGATAATGCTTCAATAGCCCACATTGTGTTTTTTAGCTAATTATAATAACCTTGGACATTTAAATCTAAACACAAGCCTTCAGTGTCGATCGAACCGCGAATTTCTGCTCCAGGTTCGGTGGTTGGAAGTAATTATTCCTCGGCTACGACCTCTTCATGGAGCAGTCGTGAAGGAGTTTCTACCTTGGCAGTAGAGGCGGCGCGACCTTACTGGAATGCTGTGTTTTGGAGTAGAATGTTTCTTCTACCATATTTGAAATTTGAAAACATGGCTCACAGAATTATGTGTAGTGTGTGTGATTCAGAAAGTGAAACTGGACAGATTTCGAGTTGAGATTTGAAACAAAATAATAAGAATTGAATTTGATGCATATATTCATTGAATATATCTGATTGGAAGAAAACTGGCCCTCATAACCTCATCCTAATCATGCCTACTTCGTTGATGTAAATGAGAGAGAGGGAAAAGATTGTATTTAGTGCTTATTAATTAGGCGTGAAAATAGGATGGGCGGTGGAATGGGCCATAAATACATCTTAAATGTTTAAATATTTAGTTAATATTAGAGTTATATTAGGTATATCATTCTAACTTTTTGTATCTAATAATAATAAATTTGAAATTATGTATCTCACAGTAATAACACTTATGATTATGTATTAGAGAGTAATTAATCCTATTTAATTTTATCTCCACTTCTGCAACACGCATATTATATGTTATCTTCCACAAAATATTTATTTTTTTATCTCTTAAACAATGAATTATTTATATATAATTTAGAAAGGGAAGTAACACTCAATCAGTGCTTTTAATGGCAAATCTTTGCATAAGTCTTCATAATTAAAAAAAAAAACTCTTAGATAGAGATCAACATCTCTTCTGCAAGGAATTACACAAGCTAATTCTACTTGAATCAGTTGCTCCTTATGACACCATGTTACTTCTGTTAGAGTAGTATGCCCAACACACCAATTAGATTGGATTGTACTCTTTATATTTTGAATATAAATAATCTCATTGAAAATTATATTATTATATTTATCTATATTGTGAATTATAAATTTACTTATTAGATAAAGTCTCTAGACCAATTTAAATTGAAATGTATGGTCACGCATATGATGATGATCATGGAATTATACATAAAGAGCTTTGGTCTTAAACTTCGTTCTAAGTTGAGAGTTTTTCTAAATGGGATAATGAATAACTCAGTAAAGACTCGCACATATGATGAATGCTCTTGGGACGGAAATATTGCATTCAATCAATATTAGTGTTGTGACATAAATTCATATATGTGGATACTTATTAGAGAATTAGTTTATTGAACTTGATCCTTAGGAAATTCTTATTGGATGTGTCGAAATGAGAATTTTCTAATTACGATAGTACACGGTTAGTCCTTAGACTTGAAACACCACGGTAGTCTTGTGTGCATCTTGTAATACTTAGATTTATCTTCTGATTGTGTAGCAATCACAAAGGGGGTATGTTGGGTATTATATTGATGTACATGGAGACTTGTGTGTGACTAAGATAAAATCTGACACTTATTTAAGAGACAAGAGAATCTCATGTATATTTTATTGTTAATGATTCAAAGACCTTGGCCAAGGCAACGATAATAAATATTCACAATGAATCATTGTAACATGAAACAGAAATACAGTTATTGAGTTAGTAGAGTTTCAATTAATATTCCTACTCTAGACTTAATCGGGATATTATTTGTTAGAAGGACAGTATATGTATGTCACTCATTAATTTGCAGATTTACTCGCTATTTCACCTAACACTAGACAATCACGCTACTTGCTATGTGTTACCATGATTAGTAGGTTCTTGAAATTAATTAGTTAATTTCAAGTGAATTAATTAATTGGATTAATTAACGTATAATTGTTATTACAAGTTACAAAGTGTTGTAAGCCTACTGCTAGAGTTAGTAGTGGATCTAAAGGATCACACTTTAATTTGGATGAATGACTTTTGTCAATTGGTGCAATGATTAAATTGTTAACCATGTAGTATAATTAAATAATTTGATTATTTAATTACATTAATAATTATTTTGATTAATAAAGTTAAAAGAAAAAAATCAATTGGATTGATTAATATATAATTGGGTTAGTCTTAAATTGGATTTATTTAAGCACAAACATAATTATTGGACTTTATGATTGAGCCCATTAATTAATTTAAATATAACAGAAAAGATAAAGGGGAGACGTAGTCATCCCTCGTTTCTGCGGGAGAAAAGGGAATATGGGGTGGTTGAGATGATTAGGGAGTCACATTATTCTGATAACGTGTCTTCTTATTTTTGAAATACAGTCATCAACTCCTCCAGTGAAGAGTGACTCCTTTTTGCTTCTCTCCCTTTCCTCTCACGCTACTAAGTTTTTTCTGTTCTTTTATTTCAACTGTTTGAGACAATAAATTAATTATTGTTCTTCAACTTATTTCTAGTATCACTCGGTTGATACTTAGGAATGTCCATTGATATAAATAGATTTACACTGCTAGCGAAGTGTAAAATCTGCGTTGCCAATCCAATCGGTGGATTTTCTTTAGAGGGGATACACTTGGATCCCTCAGCGAGAAGAACAGAGTTTTAGCCACAATCCGGGAATTGATTCCCTCACTCCTTGCATCAAATGGAAAAAAGTCTATGAGAGTAAGAATAATCTTTATGTAGATTTCTTCCAGCATATTTTAACACTGGATCCGATAATCATTTCCGAGCATTCGGGTGAAACCTTTCATGTATTTAATAAATATGATATTTATTTTTGAAAATTTTTAAATTTCCCTGTGCTCACCCAAATCGCTATAACGAACCCAATAATTTTATGCAGCAGAAACCAAATGCCTTTAGACGGCCCCACCTTAATCTAAGTTTAGGAACATAAAAACAACTAAGCTCAAACCCGTGAAATTGCCTCTAGACATCATAAAATGAAAGAAAAGACATCCACGTATAAAAGTATGTTCTTCTAGAACCACATTTAAGCTCTACTTGAAAAAGAAAACATTCGCAAGCTCAAATTCAAAGAGATTTCTTAAAAAAAAAGATTAATCATTTGTGAAGGTTTCAAGGTTAAGTATATTCACTTCTAGCATAAAACAGATCCAATATGATGATAAAAAAGTTATAATAAAAAAAATGTAATTATAATCTGCATCTTGTGGACTTTGAATGATAGTGTTACCTTTAAACAAACACCCTAGTACTACATCCCTCCCTCCATCATATTTAAGACAAACATTCACATTTCTTAGCTTATCTTGCTAATCAATCATTTACTCACAGCAGTAGTTGGTTGTTTTCTAGAAGAAAGAAACACACGATGAATTATCCCAATTAACTAAGTATCTTTAACAGCGCTTTCTGCAATTATTAATGCTTATGAGCTATCAAATAAGTATTCTCACAGCCAAAAAAAAAATACACACACACACCAACAAGTGCTTTTATTGCTAAATTCAATAGTCTAGTCTAATATGAAAATTGATGGCAGATTGGGAGGTGTTGTGTATGTGTATGTTATGTACAAAAATAGAAATAGAAATAGAAATTTTATTTCTTCATCCTATGAACCTTCTAGTGTCCTCCAAACCTCCAATCTTCCGAAACGGCAACCACATGAGCTCGGAAATGAGCATCGTCCTTCCATTGAGGGGAGACATATTCTTCAACTCCGCCTCTAGTTCCCCAATTCAACCTACCCCAATTCCACGGAACCCGCCGCCGTCTACCTCGCGCATGCCTCTGTCTCTAGCTGAATATCATACTCCACCGCCCTTCTTAGCCCTTTGCAGTAAGAATTTAACGATTGAAATTTGACAATTTCTGATAAGGAGGCCGCATGAGGATTGGAAGAAGGGATCCGATTGAAATTGGGTGGGGCTCTAATTTTCTTTGAGATGAAGGCCGATTGGAAGAAGGGATCCGGTTTTACCAAATATTTTGTAGGACTGGTCTCATGGAAGTTACATTAAAAAAATTAATTTTTAATCGAATGTTTACGGTAAAGATTTGTAAGAGACCAACTTACGGATCTTGTTATGTGAAATGAAGCTTCATTACTTAATACTTAACTCATTAAACCCGTGCGTAATTAAATATATTAATTTTGTACGAAAAATGTGTACAACTGAGTGCTAGTTTAGTGGTTGGACACTTCCACCTGCCGGATTGAATAGGATTGAATATATTAATTTCTACTTTATTTTTTCTTTTAAAGAATATGTGAATATATTTAATCCTTAATTTAATTTAATTATTATTATTATTTGTAACATGGATAAAGAGTTAATATTTTTAATAGAAATTAGATATAATTAATGAAAGGTGATAACCATCCATTGAACTATTTAATGCATTAATAATTTATAGCCATTTAATGCATGAATAATTTATAGCAAATACTTATGTGATAACATTTTAATAAAAAGTGATAATCCAATTGATGAAAAGTGATAATAGTGCACTGAACTATTTCATTAACCATTCGTAATATAAATAAAAAATGATAATGTTATCAATGAATAATGATAACATATTTAATTAAAAGTGATAATTAGTTAAGAAATCGTAAAATAACCTCACGCAAAATAATTTATAGCAAACAATTGTGTGATAACATTTATTAAAAAATTATAACTTAATTAATGAAAAGAAATAATAGTTCATTGAATTATTTCATTAACAATTCGTAACACAAATAAAAAGTGATAATGTTATTAATGAAAAATGAAAGAAAAGTCATAAGTGATCACGCGAAAGTCATATTATCCATATTATACTTAACTAGGAAAAGTGATAAGTGTCATTTGATTATTTCATACATGAACGATTTATCAAATGAAAAAAAGTGATAGCATTTTTAATGAAAAAATGATATATGATAAGAAAAATGTGATAATCATCCAATTAAATTATTTTTTAAACAATTCATAAGATGGATAAGAAGTGATAATATTTTTAATAAAAAGTGATGAAGAAAAAGTGATAATCGTCAATTAAATTATTTCATGCATGAATAATTTATATGAAAAATAAAAAGTGACAATATTTTAAACGAGAAGTGATTCATGATCATTGAAAAATAATAATTGTCTAATTAAATCATGATCATAGAAAAATAATAAGTCTAAAGGTGATGACAATTTTTCAGGAAGTTAACAAAAATAGCCATTTTTAACAAGCCAACTAACAATGCCAACAAACAAATAACCTTTTTACATTTATAGCCAATTTATGATGATCAAATGAAACTACCCTTAATTTAAGAAGTTTGACCTATTCCCTCACCTGTTTCCTCTAGCTCCAACCGGTGAATGCGTATTAATTTGCATATCCCACAACAACCTCAAATCACTCCACTTTTTCACCTGCTTTGGTCGGAAGCTTTGGGACGGAGATTGGTGGTGGAAATTCAGTTGTCATCGATCCCAGATCAGAGGCCCACCCAGCAACGCCACAGACAATACATCTTGTAGCTAAGTACGGTGCATAGCAGTAGCTCTATTTCTGGGGCCGATTTCATCAGGTAAGAATATTGTGCATGGGGTTGTACTCGAAAAGTCGAATTAAATCGAGATTTTTGGTACTGGTCAATTGGGGGAAAGTACAATTGAATTTTGGAGTTTTGATAAGTTTGAAATTTAGAAAAAGCATTATTTGATTGTGTTGCGGGAAGTGGGTCATGAACAAAGCTAATCAATTCATTGATTTGTATTAGAATCCCGGTGTCCTGGCTGTTAATTCCAGTGTTACACATAATTTGATAAAGAATGAAATTATTAGGGATGTGGGTCATGAACAAAGCTAATTAGTTCATATATTTTCTGTAGATTTCTACTGTAATCGATGTTAATTCCAGTGTGAAATCATGAATTTGCTAAATATTGGAAGTCTTACTGTTTTTCATTATAACATGGACTAAAATGGTTATGGTACTTTTTGTTAAGGTATTGTTGTCCATAAGACTGGAGTTTAATATATTAAAATCCATTTATAATATTTGTTTGTTAAGTTTGCATTGTATTGTATATTGGTATGCCTAAAATAGTTGTTTATCTAATTGTATTATAAGTGGATTGATGTCATTGTAATGCTTTGTCTTTGAGGTGCAAAACTTGATCGGTGGGGAGAATGTGCCATCACCGATCAGTCCGACGAGATCTGTTGAGGGGGGGGGGGGGTAATATATAATAGGGCCTCATTTCGGCATAAAAAATAAGTAGGATAGTAGTTGTTATAATAGGGTGGTAGTAGATGTGAATTACAAGCATAGCCGGTGTGATAATAGGTATATGATCGGCGGGGAGATCGGGTAATTACAGATCTCCCTGTCGGCATCTATCGAGGGTGGAAATTAATGATGGGGACTCATCTTCTAGTAAGAATACTAATAGAATTGGATTTGTTACTAATGGCTCATCATATTTGTGATTCACAAGTATAGTTAGTTTGTTGATTGGTGATGTGATCGGTGGGGCAATCGGTGTATCACCGATCCCTACATCTTGATTACTTTTGTGAAACAATGCATAAATTGGAAATATGTTTGGGTAAAATAAACTTTTAGGATTCGATGAGGTACGGAATGGTGGGAATCCATCTTCGATGAGATGTTGGATTATATACTAAAAGTCTAGCTTTTTGTATGAACAATGTTTTTGACAATATTTGAAACGAGAATCATGTGATCAAATATTTTGCATAATTGTTTATAAATTGTTGCTAAAGTCTATTTACTTTATACTGTAGATAATGTGGTGTGCAGTGTAACACGAAAGATCATATTATCGGCTCCTTATAAAGTATAAACAGATGCTCACAATCGAGATAGATGGAGACTATCTATCGGGATGGTTGTAGTGTGATTTGGTATTAGTCTATCTTAACTATAGAATTACACAATTGCACTTTGTATGTTTTGAGCCAGATCGCGGTGAGATCGTTCAATTTATACTAACTATATAATAGAACTAGATCTCTGTTATTATAGATGTTCGTACTCTTAATCCCTATAGAATAATCTCGACATGTAAGTCAGTATTTATTTTTTTTATTCATCAATGGATGAGATTTAATCGTAAATCAATAAGCTCGGTGAGTTGGGAGATGGTACTGTGTCTATGGTGTGTTGTTGATTGTAAAAGAAATCTGTGTCCTAACGGAATTGATTGATGATGTCCCCTTGAGGAGCTCATAATGATTATAATATAAACCTTGCAGGTGGATTTATTCTGGCATGATAATAAGGTTGACTGATACTACTCTCGATAAAGATATTAATTAATGCATTTATCAGTAACTTAATTAATTAATGGACATTGAATCTTAAACACGGGGAGATTAATTACCTCATAATATGAAGGAACCCATAACCTAATTTTGGATTAGGGTGGCTGTGCAATAATATTTTTTAGTGGACTGATTTATTATTATTGAACTTAAGTATGCTTAATCCCAATGGGAGGCCCAATCTTGATCCCTATTGTAGCCTTTAAATAGCCAATCTCAGCAGTCTGGATTCATTATTCACACGCCCAAAAGCTGTGAGAGAGAGAGAATCAATGCAGATTGAGTTTGTCTTGCAGATCGTTGCCCACACAACGTCAAGACGCGACTTAGGAATACAACAGAAGATTAGAAGGTCATTTGTTCATGCTGTTCAACATCTACATCAACAAACCCTGGTGAAAGGTAATACAATTCTATGATTATGCTTCCGCTGCTGTAGAATTGCATGGAACCCTAACAGCTCACGTTAACCAAAAGACCAAACACCATCAATTGGTATCAGAGCATTGGTTCTATGGCTAAATGTGACATGTTAGACTAGGGTTTATATGCCATACGTGATTAGGTTTTAGAATTATGATTCTTGTATAATACCCTATTCGTATATTACATGTTGGACATCAAATTTGCAGCGACGTTGTATGGCGGCATAGGAATCTCTGCACAAACATCAATGCATGATGACGGTGGACAACCACACGGTGGGAGGATGATGACACAATGGTGTTGTCGGTACGAGGGCATCATGTCTCGCATGTCATGTTCATGGCTGACATGTGGGATGCACACGGTGCTACACAAACGATGGCAGCTTCCAGTGATTCATGGCGGGGTGAGCATCATCGGCGTTCGGCTGCGATAATGTGGTGGCATGGTGGAAGATGATCGACTGCATGGTATTTGCTAATGTATGGTGTAAGGCAAAACTTGTGGCGGTGGTTGTCGGGGTTGTCGCTGGTGGCTAGCGTTGGGTAGGTAAGGACATGCCTGGACGACTGGCAGCCATAGTCAACAAGGAGATGGCTAGGTGGCGGTAGCATGTGGCACAAGTCAGCATGTGTACGGGAAAGTCAGGCGTGACTTGGACGAGTCTTCATCACCGCCAAGTTGAGCCTGTGCTAGGCCAGGTCGAGTCGGCGATATGGATAGGCTGGCACGCATAGAGCACGTGTTGCTGGGCGATGCACGCGTGGGAGCATGCAGGCGTAGGCAGCACGACGGGCACGCTAGCGCGCTATATTGGCACGACGAGCATTCATGAGTCATGCGTAATGTGCTGTAGGCATCCCGGTGCTGGGTGCTGTGGGCGGCACATATTGGTGTTCGATCATTTGGTTAACGTGGACCATTAGGGTTCCATGCAATTCTATATCAGCAGAAGCAAGAATATAAATTTGCATTACATTTCACCAGGGGATGTTGAAGAAGAGAAATTCTCACCAGCAGTATGCACAACCTCACGATTTGGGCATAACATCCTCATCCAATCCGATTTGAGTGATTTTGTGCCAAAAGGATCCTCTTTTCTGTGGCTTTCCAAAAGTTTATCACAGTATCAGTTTTGAGTTCCACAAGAATTCAGAAAAATCATGGAAGTTGACGAACAGGTTGCTGAAAATAACCTCTCGATCTTCTGTTGTATTCCCAAGTCCAATCTTGACGTCGTGTGGGTGACGATCTTCAAGATCCTCTCAATCTGCTATTTTGTCTACCTTACTCATGATTAGGCATGTAAAACTAGGGTTAGAATAGCTGAGATGACTTATATATAGGCCACAGCAGGGACCAGGAGGAGAAATTAAAGTCGGGCCTCTATTGGACTTAAGTATTCAAGTTTAGCCCAAAACTTATAATTAAGTTCAATAATAATAATATATTCCACTAAAATATTATTACTGCACTGCCGCTCTAATCCCATAATTACGTTATGTTATGAGTCCGTTAGTCTCCCCGCATTTAAGATATACAATGCCCATTAATTAATGGAGTTGTTAATTAAGTTACTGACAACTCCATTAATTAATATATTATCCGAGAGTAGTATCACTCAACCTCATTATCATGCCAAAATAAATCCACCTGCAGGGTTTACATGATAATCCTTATGAGCTCATCAACCTATTTAATAAGACACAGATTCCTTCTACAATCAACAACACACCATAGAGACAACACTATTTCCCAGCTCACCGTGTTTGTTAATTTAATTACATGTAAATCTCACTCATTGATGAATCAAAGAAATACATGCTGCCTTACGTGTCGAGATTATTGTATAGGGATTAAGAGCACGAACATCCTTAATAACAGAGATCAAGTTCTCCTATATAGTCAGCATAAGTTGAACGATCTCAAGCAGTCCTGCTCAATACACACAAAGTGCACTAATGTGATGCTATAGTCAAAATAAACTAATACCAAATCACACTACAACCATCCCGATAGAGAGTCTCCTTCTATCTCGGTTGTGAGCATCTATTTATATTTTATAAGGAAACTGATAATATGATCTTTCGCGTGTTGTTGCACAACATATTATCTACAGTATATAGTAAATGGACTATTGCATCAGATATATAAATAAATTATAAGACGCAATCATTTGATCAATGATTCTCATATTAAATATAGTTAAAATATTGTTCATACTAAAGCTAGACTTTTAGTATACAATCCAACAATCTCCCACTTATATTAAAAGACATTGCTGCCATGTCTTCTGCCATACATCTGATTCCCGCTCCCACTACATGACCATCAAAAGCTTTCACTTTAAAGTCCTTATAAAAGAATTTACTAGGTTATCATCCGATATAATCTTGGCGACAACAACCTTCCCCTCATCATACGATTTCTCGTATCAAGTGGTACTTGCTCTAAATATGTTTAATTGTCTTATGGGCCTGTGATTCCTTCAAGTTTGCAACTGCATCATTATTATCATAATAAAGTATGATAACCTTGTATAAATTTAGAATCACATCCAAGTGCATCATGAAGTTTCTAGACCCATACAGATACTTTGGCTGCCTCAGAGGCTCCAATTTATCATCTTCCCGTGGTGGAGTCCGAAATATATTTCTATATAAACTCCTCCATATTATGAATCTACTTCCAAAATTAAACACATAACCTTGAGGTGGATTTACTGCCGTCCCCATGATTTAAAAATCCGAATCTAAGTAACCCACAGAAGCAATGAATCTGTCCGGTAAACCCACATATTATTTCTAGTCTTTCTTAGGCACATAAATACATGTCTTACCACAGTTCAACATTCTTATTCCGGATTACCTTGATACCCACTGACTATGCATTTAGCAAAACAATTATCCAATCTCGTGCATAACATTCCTTAGATTAAGCTTCCTTATTGCCGAAGAATAAAGAACCGCTTCATCTCCTTTATATTTTTTTGTGTTTTTAAGATGCATTTACTTAGACAAAGTCACATGCTAAAACAAGTAAGGATTGTATCATTTCATGAAGCTCGAAATAAGCACAATATTCTATCTTGTGATCCGTATCACCATGATCGCAAGAATATATTTTGCTTCTCTTAAGTCCTTCATTTCATACTGCGTTATGAACTATACCCATATGCCCAACAATACTTTTTTATTATTTTCAATGAGCATTATATAATCTACGTACAGTACAAGAAATACCACCACGTTTATGTCACTCTTTTTTAATACACAAGACACATCCACGGATTGAATTAATCCATATCATTGGATTACCTCATCTAAATGGATGTACTTTGAGTATAAAGCTTGCTTTGACCCATCGATGGACACTTTTAAGCTTACACTCAAAATACTCTTATTCTTTGCAACGAATCACTTTGGTTGCTTCACATAAATGTTTTCTCAAGACTTTCAATCATGAAAACTGTCTTAACATCTATTTTCTATACCTCATAATTCAATATGAGCAGCAATAAGTAAAAGAATCTAGATCGACTTAAACTTAGCTACCGGCGAAATGGTTTCTTCATATCGAACTCACCCTTCTTTCTGAGTGTACCTTTACGCAACAAGGCTTGTTTCAAAGTATCACCTTACCTTCTAATCCTCTTTTATTTTGTTTAGCCACTTCCAATGGCTTTTACACCATTTAATGATCCTACAAGCTCCCAGATTTGATTTAGAATCCATAGATTTTATTTCAAACTTTATTGCGACTTACTATAATTCTGTATTTCGATCTTGTAGTGCTTCGTTGTATCCATGGTCCGATTTCATGATTACTAGGGACCAAGTCTTACGACTCTCCCAAACCATAAATCTTTCAGTTTGTAAAACAATCCCCACTACGGCAAAGTGCTACACGTAATTGTGTATCAAACGTATCACGCCATGCAGTTTCCTTGTAGTATATCCTCTTGTACAACTGGTACTATACTTTGTGTTTTCCTTTTCACATCCTTTAGAACTATTTATTCATGGATTTGTGATTTATTACATAGTTCTTTTCAAAAAATCTAGTGTTTGTGTTAACAATCGCCCTTTGATCTTTTGGACTATCAAATAAAACACCATTAATCTTTCTAGGATATCCCACAAACAGAAAGATATCCTTACGAATTGCTATGTATAGGGCATACCCATAAAATGAATTTAGTATTTCCAAATAACTCATCATCTTGTTGGATTGTATACCAAAAGTCTAGCTTTTTGTATGAACAATAATTTGATAATATTTGAAATGAGAATCATGTGATCAAACATTTGCAATAATATTGTTGCAAAAGTCCATTTACTTTATACTATAGATAATGTAGTGTGCGGCGTCACACAGAAGATCATATTATCGGCTCCTTATAAAGTATAAACATATGTTCACAACCGAGATAGATGGGGACTATCTATCAGTATGGTTGTAGTGTGATTTGGCATTAGTCTGTCTTGACTATATAATTGTACTAGTGCACTTTGAGTGTATTGAGTAGGACCGCTCTGAGATCGTTCGGTTTATACTGACTATATAATAGAACTTGATCTCTGTTATTATGATTATTCGTACTCATAATCCCTATACAATAACCTCGAGATGTAAGCCAGTATTTATTTCTTTGATACATTAATGGGTGAGATTTAATAGTTAAATTAATAGCTCAGTATGTTGGGAGATGGTGTTGTCTCTTTGGTATGCTGTTGATTGTAGAAGAAATTTGTGTCCTAACGGAATTGGTTGATTATGTCCCCTTGAGGAGCTCATAATGATTATCATGTAAAACCTGCAAGTGGATTTGTTCCTGCATGATAATAAGGTTGAGTGGTACTACTCTCCGTAAATATATTAATTAATGGAGTTGTCAGTAACTTAATTAATTAATGGCATTGAATCTTAAACACAGGGAGACTAACGAGCTCATAATAAGAAGGAGTCCATAAACGTAATTTGGGATTAGAGTGGCAGTGCAATAATACTTCTTTAGTGGACTGGTTTATTATTATCGTACTTAAGTATAAGTTTTGGGCTAAACTTGGATGGTTAAGCCCAATGGAGGCCAAAACCCTAATTTCTCCTCCTGGTCCCTGTTGTAGCCTATAAATAGTCAATCGTAGCTATCCGAATTCATTGAAACACATGCTCAAAATTGTGAAACATAATAGAACTATTGATTGAGTTCGTCTAGTAGATCGTTGCTCACACAATGTCAAGACGTGGCTTAGAAATACAACAGAAGACTGATATATCATTTGTTCCTGCTGCTGAGGATCAACCTCTACATCAACTCTAGTGAAAGGTAATACGATTCTACTCTTATGTTTCCACTGCAGTAGAATTGCATGGAACCCTAATGGTTCAAGTTAACCAAAAGATGCAAATACCAACAATTGGTATCAGAGCATAAGTTCTATGGCTAAACGTGACATGTTGGGCTAGGTTTTAATGTGAATTATGTGAATTATTCTTTAATAATGATGGAATGATAGTTAGGGTTTTGTATTTTTATGAAATCTATAATAACCGTAAGATGTTTTCACGGCTGCCCTACCTTAATTGAACACGACACGCACGTTGCACCACTGAATGTGGCGACGTCAATGATTGCTGTTGTTGGGAAATTTGATTAACGACAGCAGTCGAGACCAGCATCTGTTTTCGAAGGGATTTTTTGAAGGGATTGGTGGTGCGACTAGTGAGTGGGTGATGACTACCCATGGTCGTTAATCTTGATAGGTTGCGACGGTGGTTGATGATTTGTAAGCCGGCGACTTGGTTCAGCGGTGTACAAGGCTGCACCAACAAGTTTGAGGGCGGACCTATTCACGGAGATTTCAGCACCATGCAAGGCTGACCACACGTTGGCTGACGATGGCAGCAGACTGCTTTATGAGTCAGCAGTGATTCCGAGTGAGTCGTAGGCTATTCCGATCGAGTGTAGTTGCTGGCAGACGATGGCACGATGGCAGAAGTATCCCGACAGTAGCATGATCATACCAGACGACATCGAAACTAGGAACACGCGGCGGCACAGTCGATATGAGATATTAATTAATGGAGTTGTCATTAATGTAATTAATTAATGGACATTGTATATCTTAAGCAAGGGGAGACTAACGGGCTCAAAATAAGAAGGAGCCCATAACGTAATTATGGGATTTGAACGGTAGTGTAATAATAATATTTTAGTGGTATATATTATTATTATTGGACTTAAGCATAGCTTTTTGGGCTAAACTTGGATACTTAAGCCCAATGAAGGCCCAACTCTAATTTCTCCTCCTGGTCTCTACTGTAGCCCATATATATATCATCTCAACTGTCTGAAATCCCTAATGATTACTATTCATGCCTAACACTGTGAGGAGGGTGAGGGAACAACATATTGAGAAGATCTTGAGGATCGTTGCCCACACGACATCAAGATTGGACTTGGGAATACAACAGAAGATTGGAAAGTTATTTGTTGCTGAAGTTCATCAACTTACACAATTTTTATAAAATTGTGTGGAACTCAGAATTGATCGTGTGATATACCGTTGAAAATTCACTGAAGAGAGGTTCATTTTGGCACTTAGTTCATTTGAATCAGTGATCGGATAAGGAAGTTATGCCTAAAACTATGAGCCTACGCAGGCTACCGATGAGAATCTTTCTTCTTCAACGTACTGTTAGCATGGGCAAAACTAGCATGTTCTGAGTTCAAGTGGTGACAACTTGGCGTGCAGGGCGGCGTGCTGAAGTCTGGGCGAGTTGGACAGACTTTCGGGTGGGTCGCCTTTAAGGCCAGGTCAAGTCAGCCGATGGCTGTGGCGAGTCATTGCTGATTTTTGAGCGAGTCTACAGCAAAGCTTCGATTAGATCTAATATAGTTGGTGTGAGTTCGACATGTTTCGGGTGAGTCTCCTTTGCATGCTGGGGAAGCATGATGCCAGGTGGTTTGGCAGGTGATTGCTGTGGAGCAGCGTTGTGGCTTGGCTGGTGGGTGGTCGAAGCGTGGGCTGGGAGCCACCTACATCAGCAGACGGCGGCGTGATACTATAGCGGATTAAGCATGACTTTAAAGTGATGCGTACGGCTGTTCAGGTGGTCTTGCGGCACGACTGCAAGACTTGGCATGATAGATAGGCATGGATGTTGCTAGAAAGTGACACGACAATGTCCCTGTGCGTAGGCTGTGCCACATGGTTGCGAGCAGTTCGCTCGTTCTCTATTTTGCGAGAACAGCATGTGCGCTCATTAAGGCACACAGTGGTGTGCATGAAATCATGCATATGGCCGAGCGTGTCAACTTAAGAGTGTTTACTGCCCAAGGAGGCATGAATGAGATGGCGCATAGTGGCAGGTATTAGCCGAGAGATTGGCGGCACGACTCGGTGGCTTAGCTAGGACGATTGCTCACAGATGCCTGCACGAGTCGTGCAGGGTACCAGGCAGTTGGGCGTGCGGCAGGACAAGCATGATGGTGTGTGATGCTGCATGGGACGGCATGACTCGTGCTGCTGCTTGGCATGAGTCGTGCCAGTGCGTATGTTTGTCAGGCATTCTAATTTCATGCGATGTGTGGTGGACCAGGCTGCAGGGTAAATAATTTGGAGATAAATTTGGGAAGACCAACTTTCAATTTTCAAATTAAGTTTTGGGGTGCTACCCCAAACCCCGCGACCTGACCAGGCAGGTCGATCCCTGCGACCTTACTAGGGAGGTCGATTCTCGTTGATGTTGCCCGCGTTCGTGCTTGGAGGTGAACAATCGAATTCGCTGATATATAACTATTTATAATTGATTTAATTATCTTATTATTGTTATATATGTTATGCATGATTTTTCGTGATTTATTGCCTTATTTGAAGTAATTGGAGCATGCTAGGTTGCATATTTTATTTTGAATATATATGCATGTAAAACCCTCTGTGTTAAATAACTAATTGGGAGAGGGGATTGGTAAATAATTCCCGCAGCCTCCATTATTGGTTTGTAAGTGATGTGAGTAAACTTACGTGTTGGTATAGACCTTTCTCCCCATCGGATGAGTTTATTCACGGATCACTGGTACAGACTTCATTAAATAATTATTGTTTGTAATGTGAAGCACATGAACTTGCATGTTCGCATAGAACTTCCTCCCATCAGATGAGTTTATGTGCGGTTCACTGGTACAAACTTGTAATTGATGACTGTAGGAAGTTATCTGAGCACGTGTGTACTTCTCCATCTGTAAGGCACATAAGCTTGGGCCTCGGACTTGGGGTCAAATAATGGTGTACAGTTAGATGCAAATAATAAGTATCCTCACTACTATTATTTGCGTGCAGGGCGGCGTGCTGATGTCCAGGCGAGTTGGACAGACTTCCGGATGGGTTGCCGTTAAGGCCAGGTCCAGTTAGCGGATGGCTGGGGCTAGTCATTGCTAATTTTTGAGCGAGTCTATAGCAAAGCTCTGAACGGGTCTGATGTAATTGGGGCAAGTTCGACATGTTTCAGGCGAGTCTCCTTGGCATGCTGGGGAAGCATGATGTCAGGTGGCTTGGCAGGTGATTGCTGTGGAGCGACGGCTTGGGGAGCCACCTACATCAGCAGGTGGCAGCATGATGCCGCAGCGAATTAAGCACGACTGCAAAGTGATGCGCATAGCTGCACAGGTGGTCTTACGGCACAACTGCAAGACTTGGCACGATAGATAGGCATGGATGTTGCTGACAGAAGGCACGACGATCTGTGTGTGTGTAGGCTGGGCCACATGGTTGCAAGTAGTGTGCTCGTTGTCTGTCGTGTGAGAACAACATAGGCGTTCATTAAGGTACACGATGGCGTGCATGGAATCGTGTATATGGTTGAGCGAGTCGACTGGCGAATGTTTTTGTGCATGGAGGCATGCACGAGATGGCGCACGGTGGCAGGTATCAGCTGAGAGATTGGCGGCACGACACAGAGGCTTAGCTGGCATGATTACCCAAAGCTGCCCGCACGAGTAGTGCATGGTACCAGGCAGTTGGGTTGCGGCTAGACAAGCATGATGGCGTGTGATGCTGCATGGGGCAGCACGACTCGTGCTGCTGCTTGGCACGAGTCATGCCAGTGTGTATGTTGGTCAGGCAGTCTCATTTCTTATGACGTGTGGTGGACCAGGCGCAGAGTAAGTAATTTGGACGAAAATTCGGGAAGATCGGCTTTCGATTTTCAAATTAAGTTTCGGAGAACTAACTAGGCAGGTCGATCCTTGCGACCTCACTAAGGAGGTCGATCCTCATCTGCGTTGTTGGCATTTGTGCTTGGAGGCAAGCAATCGAATCCACTAATATATAAATATTTATAATTGATTTAATTATCTGATTATATATGATATGCATGATTTTTCCTGATTTACTGCCTTATTTGCAGTAATAGGAGCATGCTAGGCTGCGTATTTTATTTTAAATATTATATCCATGTAAAAACCCTCGGTGTTAAATAACTATGTGGGAGAGGGGATTGGTAAATAATTCTCGCAGCCTTCATTATTAGTTTGTAAGTGATGTGAGTAAACTTGTGTGTTGGCGTAGACCTTCCTCCCAATCGGATGAGTTTATTCACGGATCACTGGTACATACTTCATTGAATAATTATTGTTTGTAATGTGAAGCATATGAACAAATGTGTTGGCATAGACCTTTCTCCCTATCGGATTAGTTTATATGCGGTTCACTGGTACAAACTTATAGTTGATGGCTGTAGGAAGTTATCAGAGCGCGTGTGCACTTCTCCATCTGTAAGGCACATAATCTTGGGCCGCTGACTCAGGGTCAAATAATGGTGAACACTTAGATGCAAATAATAAGTATCCTCCACCTCGGAGTTACTGTTGTTATTTGCACGGCAAAAAAAGAACCGACTATTAATTATTTTATCATGAAGGTAGGTTGACAAATGAAATTAATGGGTAAAATCTTCTCTTGTAAATGTTCAGGTTTGTATACATCCACACTATCGTGGCATCCAGACTCACGGTACTTGAGATGTCGGTGAATTTATATTTTATATTGTTTTGAGGGAATCAATATAAATCGATAAATTCAAATATTTGATCGGTATTTTAATGTGATTCTTTGTATTTTCGAATGGTATTATTTCATTTATTGTTTACTAAAAGTAAATATAAATTATATTTACTGGTCCAATATTAGATGGTTAGAAAAGAATCTTGGTTTCGATTCTTACTGCTTAGAAATATATATATGTTCTCACTAAGAATGCCTTCTGATGCTTATTTAAGTCTCTAGTGAAGAGGTGAGATGTTCATAGAAATATGATGGTCTCATGTGACTCTTCAGATACTTGAGTATGTTCGAAAGAAAAGAGGCCATGAATAAGTTGATGAATGAATTGGGAATGTTTGGAGTAGAAATTGAAGGGGAAGCTCAGATCAATTTATTCACCATAATTTGCCTGGATATTTTGAGCAAGTTCTACTTAAATACGAGAGGTTGTATATGGTGGGGAACTTCTGACAAAACATGTGGCGAAGGAAAGCTAATTTCATCAAGATGTGAACAAGGTTAGTATCTCATTCACTAGTTGTTGAAGCATGATTAGTGATGGCGTCTACTGACACGTTGTATACCGATATCACTAAAAGCGTGTAACTAAGTGATGATGAGATTATTGAGTACATGGATAATCTACAAGAGTAGAGATTATTGCAGTGAGAGTTGTTTATTTATCTAGAGATAGGAATAAATGTTTGATTATGAGAAATTATTTTTATGTACGTTTCATAGAAAGAATTTAATTTCAGTTTCTATACATTTACGGATTGATACACTATTTCATTTAAATGGCATTGTCATTATAATGAAGGATGGAGCTATAATTTGTTATGGTACGTAGCTAACAATTTGTACACTCTTAAATCATGTTTATCCCAAGGATGTAAGAAATTGAAATTAATAACGCGTCTTTTAATCATAATAACAGAAAGACTCTTATGGAAATGGTTAGATAGATGATGAGTTATTTGGAATTATTAAATTCATTCTATGGATATGTCCTAAAAAGAGTAATTCGTATGAATGTTTGTCTGTTTGTGGAATATCTTAGAAAAAGGTGGGTGATGATTTATTTAGTCCAAAAGATCGAAAGGTGATTGTTAACACAAACACTAGTTTTTTTTGGAAAAGGACTATGTAGTAAATCACATACCCATGTATAAGTTATTCTAAAAGAAGTGAGAGGGAAAACACAAAGTATTAGTATCAATTGTACAAGAGAAAATACCACAAGTAAACTGTATCGCGTGTCACGTCTGATACACAATTACATGTAGCGCCTTGTCGTAGTGGGAGGGTTGTTCTACAACCGGATAAATTATGTTTTGGGAGAGTCGTGAGACTTGGTTCCTAGTAAACATGAAATTGTCCCATTGAATAACGACGAAGTACTACAAGATTGAAATGCATAATCTTAGTAAGTTGTAATTGTTGGCATTCGATCATTTGGTTAACGTGACCCGTTAGGATTCCATGAATTTCTAACAAGCAGCGGAAGCAAGTAAACATGAAACGCATTACCTTTCACCAAGGGTTGATGTAGAGGTTGAATTCTCGCTGGCAGTCTGCGCAGTCCCACGAGAATAGCCATAAGTTCCTCTTCTGATGTTGGAATTGAGTGATCTTTGTGCTCAGACGATCTTCTCTTCGAAGGCTTTCCATCAGTATATAATACATCAAAATCTAAGAACTGTACGATTTTATATGAATTTTGGAATATGACGAACTGCAGCAGCAAACGACCTTCCGGTCTTCTGCTGTATGTCCCAAGTCCGATCTCGACGTCGTGTGGGCGACGATCTACGAGACCTACTCAATCTGCTCTCAACCCTCATCACACGTGAATAATGAATTAGATTAGGGTTCCAGATAAGCTGAGGTGACTTATATACATGGGCTACAGCAGGGACCAGGAGGAGAAATTGGGTTGGGCCTCCATTGGGCTTAAGTATCCAAGCTTAGCCCAAAGCTTATACTTAAGTCCAATAATAATAATATATTCCACTAAAATATTATTACTGCACTAGCATACCAATCCCAAAATTACGTTTTGGGCTCCTTCTTATTATGAGCCCGTTAGTCTCCCCATGTTTAAGATATACAATGTCCATTAATTAATTTAAGTTACTGACAACTCAATTAATTAATATCTCATCCAAGAGTAGTACCACTCAACCTCATTATCATGCCGGAATAAATTTCACCTGCAGGGTTTACATGATAATCCTTATGAGCTCCTCAAGGGGACATCATCAACCTATGACGGACACGAATTCCTTCTACAATCAACAGCACACCATAAAGACAGCACTACTTCCCAACTCACCGAGTTTATTGATTTAATTGCATGTAAATCTCACCCATTGATGAATCAAAGAAATACATACTGCCCTATGTGTCGAGGTTATTGTATAGGGATTAAGAGCACGAACTTCCATAATAACTGAGATCAAGTTCTCCTATAAGTCAGTATAAATCGAACGATCTCAAGAGGTCCTGCTCAATACACACAAGTGCACTAATGTGATTCTATAGCCAAGACAAGCTAATACCAAACCACACTACAACCATCCCGATAGAGAGTCCCCGTTTATCTCGATTGTGAGCATCTGTTTATACTTTATAAGGAAACCGATAATATGATCTTCCGCGTGTTGTCGCACAACATATTATCTACAGTATAAAGTAAGTGGACTATTGCATCGAACATATAAATAAATTATAAGATGCAATCATTTGATCATATGATTCTCATTTCAAATTAATTGTTATAAAATTGTTCATACAAAAAGCTAGACTTTTAGTATATAATCCAACAATCTCCCACTTATACTAAAAGACTATGCTGTCATGTCTTCCGCCATACATCTGATTCCCACTCCCACTACACGACCATTAAAAGCTCTCGCCTTAATATCCTTGTAAATGAATTTACTAGGTTATCATCCGATGCAATCTAGGCGACAACAACCTTCCCCTCATCATACGATTTCTCGTAACAGGTGGTACTTGCACTCCATGTGTTTAATTGCCTTATGGGCTCATAATTCCTTCAAGTTTACAACTGCACCAATATCATCAATATAAATTGTGATATCCTTGGGCAAACTTAGAAACACTTCGAAGTCCATCTTGAAGTTTCTAGAGTCATACAGATACTTTGGCTGCCTCATAGGCTCCAATTTATCATCTTTCCATGATGGAGTCCGGAGTCTGAAATATATTTCTATATAACACTCCTCCACATTATGACTCAACTTCCTAAAATTAAACACATAACCTTGAGGTGGATTTACTGCCGTCCAATCTGACTAAAAAATCCGAATCTACGTAATCCACAAGAAGCAGTGAATTTGCCCAGTAAGCTTACATATAATTTCTAGTCCTTCTCAGGCACTTCATATATGTCTTACCACAGTTCATCATTCTTGTTCCGGGTTACGTTGATACCCACTGTTCATGCGTTCAGCAAAATAGATATCCATTCTCGCGCATAGCATTCCTAAGATTAAGCTTCCTTATTCGCCGAAGCATAAGAAACCGCTTTCATCACCTTTATCTTCCTTTTGTGTCTCAAGACATATTTTCTTAGATAAAGTCACTTGCTAAAACAAGTAAGGATCGTATCAATTCATGAAGCTTGAGACAAGCATAATATCCTTTCTTGTGATCAGTATTACCGTGATCAAAAGGATATTTTTGCTCTTCTTAAGTCCTTCATTTCATACCGCTTTATTATCCATACACATACGCCCGACAATACTCTTTCATTGTCTCCAATGAACAATATATCATCTACGTATAGTACAAGAAATACCACCACGTTTCCATCACTCTTTTCAATACACAAGTTCCATCCGATCATTGATTAGATCCATGTCACTGGATTACCTCATCAAAACGGATGTTTCATGATCTTGAAGCTTGTTTTAGTCCATTAATGGACACTTTTAAGCTCACTATCACAATGCTCTTAGCTCTTTGCAATGAATCATTCTGGTTGCTTCACATAGATGTTTCCCTTAAGACTTCCAATCAAGAAAGCTGTCTCGACATCTATTTGCTATCCCTCATATTTCATATGAGTAGCAACAAATAAAAGAGTCCGGATCAATATAAGCATAGCTACTGGCGAACAGGTTTTCTCATAATCGAACCCTTTCTTTCTGAGTATACCTTTTCCCAACAAGCTTTACTTCTAAGGTTTTCACCTTACTGTATGATCCTCTTTTATTTTGTATGACCACTTCCAATAGTTTTCACACCATCCGTGGTTCTACAATCATCCAGATCTTATTTAGAATCTATTGATTCTATTTCAACATTTATTGCAATTTGTTAAGATTTCGCATTTCTATCTTGTAGTTCTTCGTCGTATTCGTGGGTTAACTCCATGTTTACTAGGGACCAAGCCTCACGACTCTCCCAAAACATGTATCTTACAAGTTGTCGAAGAATCCTCCCACTACGACAAGGCACTACATGCAATTGTATATCAGACGTGACACGCGTTGCAGTTTACCTTTTGGTATATCCTCTTGTACACTTGGTACTTATACTTTGTGTTTTCCTCTCACTTCCTTTAGAACAACTTATACATGGGTATTTGATTTATTACATAGTCCTTTTTCCAAAAATCTAGTATTTATGTTAACAATCACTCTTCGATCTTGTGGACTAAATAAATCATCCTTCATTTTTCGAGGATATCCCACAAATAGAAAAACATTCTTACGAATTACTATTCCTAGGGCATATCCATAAAATGAATTTAGTAATTCCAAATAATTCATCATCTATCTAATCACTACCATAAGAGTGCTATTCCTTCTATTCGTCACACCATTAAGGTGGGAAATTCATTTCCGAAGGTACCTTTCTCTTACTAGATTAGAAGACTCATTATTAATTACTATTCGTCGCATCCAGGGGATAAACATGATTTAAGAGTGTACAAATTGTTCACCAACGTACCATAACAGATTACAACTCTATCATTCATTATAATGACCATGTCATTTAAATGAAATGGAGTATCCATCTATTAATGCATAGAAACCGAAATCAAATTCTTTCTATGAAAATGTACGTAAAGACAATTTCATAAAATCAAACGTTTATTCATATCGTAAGATAAATAAACAGCTCCCATTGCAATAGCCACTACTCTTGTAGTTTTACCCATGTCATAACAATCTTATCCTCACTTAGTAATAAACATTTAGTGATTCCAGTATCTACACACTTCGTGTCAGTAAATGCCATCACTAATCATGTTTTAAACAACTAGTGAATAAGATATAAAACTTGTTCACATTATGATGAAAATGGCTTTCCTTTGCCACATGTTTTGCCAGAAGTTTTCCACCATATACATCCTATTGTAATTCAGGTGGAACTTACTCAAAAACATCTAGGCAATTCATAAAGAATTAAATTGATCTAGGTTTCCCTTCAATTTATACTCCATGCTTTCCCAATTCATTCATCAAATTAAATCATGATCTTCTGCCTTTTAACTTACTCAAGTATCCGAAGAGTTACATGAGACCATCATATTTCTATGAACCTCTCATCTCTTCACTAGAGACTTTAATAGACATCATGAGACGTCCATTGTGAGAACACACATGTATTTTCTTAAGCAGTAAAATTCAAAACCAAGATTCTTTTCTAATCATCTAATTTTGGACCAGTAAATATAATTTCTTTTAGTCAACAATAAGCGAGATAAAACCATTTGAAATTACAGAGAATCATAAATAAATATACCGATCAAATCTTCGAATTTTATCCTTTTATATTGATTCCCTCAAAACTATATAAAAATAAAATTCACCGACATCTCAAACACCGTGAGTCTGCAAGCCACGTTAGTGTGGACGTTTACAAACCCAAACATTTACAAGAGAAGGTTTTACCCATTAATTTCATTTGTCAACCTAACTTTATGACAAAATAATTAATAGTCGGTTCCTCTTTAGCCATGCAAATAATAGCAGTGACTCCGTTGGGGAGGATACTAATTATTTACACCTAAGTGTACACCATTATTTGATCCCAAGTCCACTGCGCGAGCTTGTGTGCCTTACAGTTGGAGAAGTACACACGTGCTTGGATAGCTTCCTACAATCATCAATTATAAGTTTGTACCAGTGAGCCCCACATAAACTCATCCGTTAGGGAGGAAGGCCTATTGCCAACACGCAAGTTCATGTACCACATTACAAACAATAATTATGTAATGAAGTCTGTACCAGTGATCCGTGAATAAACTCATCCGTTAGGGAGGAAGGCCTATTGCCAACACGCAAGTTTACTCACATCACTTACAAACCAATAATGGAGGCCGCGGGAATATTTACCAATCCCCTCTCCCACTTAGTAATTTAACACCGAGGGTTTTTACATGCATATGATATTCAGAATAAAATACGCAACGATAGCATGCTTCTATTACGGCACATAAGGCAGTAAATCACAGAGAGTCATGCATACATATATAACAATAATCAATAATTAAATCAATCATTAACAGTTATATATCAGCGAATTCGATTGTTCGCCACCAGGCACGAATATCAGCAAAGACTTCCAGACTATCAAATTTTCAAAATTTCCAGATTGTCCAATTTTCGAAACCATCGATATCGACCGTCGATGTCGTCCAGATTATCAAAATCATCGATATCAACTAGATTATCAAATATTCGAAAAACATCAAGATTATCAAAATTCCGAAACTATTGATATCGATCGTCATATCGTCTAGATTATCAAAATCATCGATATCGACGAGCAACCATATATAACAATAATAGATAATTAAATCAATTATGTCAGTTATATATTAGGAATCAACTCAACATCCATATATAACAATAATAGACAATCAATTATAGCAGTTATATATTAGGAATTAATTCGACATTCATATATGACAATAATGGATTATTAAATCAATTATAGCAGTCATATATTAGGAATTAATTCGACATCCATATATAACAATAATATACAATCTATTATGGCAGTTATATATTAGGAATTAGTTTTCTTAAAATTGGATGTCTTATCCAACACTCTAGCAATACATGCATATAATATACCAAATATAATATGCAATCTAGCATGCTTCTATATAAGACAATAAATCATAGAGATCAGGCATCCATATATATATATATATATATATATATATATATATATATATATATATATATATATATATATATATATAACAATAATAGACAATTAAATCAATTATGACAGTTATATATATTAGGAATAAAAACGCCTCTAAATTTTAATGTCTTGTCCGACACTCCTACTGTGGAATCGATGCCTTACGCAACAAGCAGGATTGCTTGTGCCCCAAGACGTTCATCGTCATATCCCACCACCAATTATGTCAGGGAGCGCCCCAAGTGCCTTGACGAGCGCCCCTCGCCTGGACTGTCGCTCGTCCAAGGGCCTACTTGCATGGAACCAAGTTCAGCCCAACGCGCAACACCAAACTACACCAACTGTCGTTCGTAGTTCGAAACTGAAAGAACCTCAGAATCCAATCTTCACCGTCCAGAATCTACTACTGTAAGTCCTGAACATTCTGTCCAAATTACAAATCGATCCAACGGTTATTTTGTGAAAAACGGCTCTTTTCTCTCGACTGCGCAAAACAGAATCGCCCAAATATCTGCTTTTGTTTTCAGCGTACTCCCAGAAAGAAAACTCCAAATTCGATCTCCACCATTCAGAATGTACATCCACAAGATCTGAACGTGTTGACCAAATTACAGCTCGATCCAACGATTAGTTTGTCAGAAACGGTACTTTTCCCTCGACTGCGCAAAACAGAATCGCCCAAATATCTGCTTCTGTTTTCAGCGTACTCCCAGCAAGAAAAGGCTCCAAATTCGATCTCCACCGTTCAGAATGTACATCCACAAGGTCTGAACGTGCTGACCAAATTAAAGCTTGATCCAACGATTAGTTTGTCAGAAACGGCACTTTTCCCTCGACTGCGCAAAACAGAATCGCTCAAATATCTGCTTCTATTTTCAGCGTACTCCCAGCAAGAAAAAGCTCCAAATTCGATCTTCACCGTTCAGAATGTACATCCACAAGTTCTGAACGTGCTGACCAAATTACAGATCAATCCGACCGTTGAAACTCTGGTTATTGTCTCTGCAATATCACTACGCTGGATTTTCTCTCAAAAGCGTGATTCTATTTTTGCCCTCTCTTTCTTCCTTGCATGTGAAATTGACGAACAGTTTTCGTCGAATCCTCTCACACACAACCATGGACGAATAGATATGATATAGGGTATATATTACATAGGGATATTCATGGTTTGCGCAATAAAACCAAAACCCTAAACATGTGATCCTAATTCTGAAAAATTAATCACATAAACCCTAGCCTAATGTGTCACGCTTCACCACGAAACCGAAGCTCTGATACCAATTGTTGGCATTCGATCATTTGGTTAACGTGACCCGTTAGGGTTCCATGAATTTCTAACAAGCAGCGGAAGCAAGTAAACATGAAACGCATTACCTTTCACCAAGGGTTGATGTAGAGATTGAATTCTCGCTGGCAGTCTGCGCAGTCCCACGAGAATAGCCATAAGTTCCTCTTCTGATGTTGGAATTGAGTGATCTTTGTGCTCAAACGATCCTCTCTTTGAAGTTCCATCAGTATATAATACATCAAAATCTAAGAACTGTACGATTTTATATGAATTTTGGAACATGACAAACTGCAGCAGCAAACGACCTTCCGGTCTTCTGCTGTATGTCCCAAGTCCGATCTCGACGTCGTGTGGGCGACGATCTACGAGACCTACTCAATCTGCTCTCAACCCTCATCACACGTGAATAATGAATTAGATTAGGGTTCCAGATAAGCTGAGGTGACTTATATACATGGGCTACAGCAGGGACCAGGAGGAGAAATTGGGTTGGGCCTCCATTGGGCTTAAGTATCCAAGCTTAGCCCAAAGCTTATACTTAAGTCCAATAATAATAATATATTCCACTAAAATATTATTACTGCACTACCATACCAATCCCAAAATTACGTTTTGGGCTCCTTCTTATTATGAGCCCGTTAGTCTCCCCATGTTTAAGATATACAATGTCCATTAATTAATTTAAGTTACTGACAACTCAATTAATTAATATCTCATCCAAGAGTAGTACCACTCAACCTCATTATCATGCCGGAATAAATTCCACCTGCAGGGTTTACATGATAATCCTTATGAGCTCCTCAAGGGGACATCATCAACCTATGACGGACACGGATTCCTTCTACAATCAACAGCACACCATAGAGACAGCACTACTTCCCAACTCACCGAGTTTATTGATTTAATTGCATGTAAATCTCACCCATTGATGAATCAAAGAAATACATACTGCCCTATGTGTCGAGGTTATTGTATAGGGATTAAGAGCACGAACTTCCATAATAACTGAGATCAAGTTCTCCTATAAGTCAGTATAAATCGAACGATCTCAAGCGGTCCTGCTCAATACACACAAGTGCACTAATGTGATTCTATAGCCAAGACAAGCTAATACCAAACCACACTACAACCATCCCGATAGAGAGTCCCCGTCTATCTCGATTGTGAGCATCTGTTTATACTTTATAAGGAACCGATAATATGATCTTCCGCGTGTTGTCGCACAACATATTATCTACAGTATAAAGTAAGTGGACTATTGCATCGAACATATAAATAAATTATAAGATGCAATCATTTGATCATATGATTCTCATTTCAAATTAATTGTTATAAAATTGTTCATACAAAAAGCTAGACTTTTAGTATACAATCCAACAGTAATGAATGTTGAAATAAAATCTATAGATTCTAAATCTAATCTGGGAGCTTGTGGGACCACTAAATGATGTAAAAGTCATTGCAAGTGGTCATACGAAATAAAAGAGGATCATACGGTAAGGTAAAAATCTTGAAAGCATAGCTTGTTCGGAAAGGTATACTCATAAAGAGAGGATTCGATTATGAGGAAACTAGTTTGCCGGTAGCTATACCTATGTCGATCCGGATTCTTTTATTTGTTGCTACTCATATGAAATATGAGGAATAGCAAATAGATGTCAAGACATCTTTCCTGAATAGAAGTCTTGAGGAAAATATTTATGTGTAGCAACCAGAGTGATTCATTGCAAAGGGCTAAGAGCATTTTGAATATGAGCTTATAATTGTCCATCAATTGACTAAAGCAAGCTTTAAACTCAAAGTACATCTATTTAGATGAGGTAATCCAGTCATATAGATTTATTCAATGGGCGGATGTGTCTTGTGTATTGAAAAGAGTGACGGAAATGTGGTGATATGTCTTGTATTATACGTTGATGGTATATTGCTCATTGGAGATAATGAAGGGGTATTGTCGGGAGTATGCATATCGTTGATAAAGCGGTATGAAATGAAGGACTTAAGAGAAGCAAAGTATATACTTGCGATCATGGTGATCACAACATAGGATGTTGTGCTTATCTTAAGCTTCATGAATTGATACAATCCTTACTCGTTTTAGCATGTGACTTTATCTAAGAAAATTTATCTAACGACACAAAAGAAGATAAAGGTGTTCAAGGTGGTTCCTTATGCATTGGCAAATAAGGAAGCGTAATTTATGGAATGCTATGCACGAGAATGAATATTTGTTTTGTCGAAGGCATGAGCAGTGGGTATCAAGGTAACCCGAAACAAGAATGTTGAACTGTGGTAAGACATATATTCATGTACCTGAAAAGGACCAAAAATTATATATGGACTTATCGGATAGCTTCACTGTTTATTGTATATTACATAGAATAAAAAATTTCAAATCAGATAGGGACGATAGTAAATCCACCTCAAGGTTATGTGTTTATTTTTGAAGTATAGCCATAATATGAAAGAGTGTTATAAAGAAATACATTTCGGACTCCACCATTGGAAGATGATAAATTGGAGCCTATGAGGAAGCCAAATTATCTGTATGACTCTAGAAACTTTGTAATGGTCTTAGATGTGATTCTGATGAGAGAGTTATTCCTAAAACCGTGAGGCTACACTTGCTGTCGGCGAGAATTCAACCTCTACATCAACCCTGGTGAAAGGTAATTCGATTCTACACTTATGCTTCCGCTACTGTAGAATTGCATGGAACCCTAACAGTTCATGTTAACCAAAAGAACTAAACACCATTAGTATGTTTGTCAGGCAGTCTCATTTTGTACAACGTGTAGTGGACCATGCTGCAGAGCAAGTATCTGGAGGAAAATTCGGGAAGATCGGCTTCAATTTTCAGATTAAGTTTCGGGATGCTGCTCTAAATCCCGTGACTTGACTTGGCAGGTCGATCCTTGTGACCTCACTAGGGAGGTCGATCCTCGTCTGCGTTGCCCGCATTTGTGCTTGGAGGCGAACAATCAAATTCATTGATATATAACTATTTATAATTGATTTAATTATCTAATTATTGTTATATATGATATGCATGATTTTTAATGATTTACTGACTTATTTGCAATAATAGGAGCATGCTAGGTTGTGTATTTTATTTTGAATATTATATGTAAGTAAAAACCCTCGGTGTTAAATAACTAAGTGGGAGAGAGGATTGGTAAATAATTCCCGCAGCCTCCATTATTGGTTTGTAAGTGATGTGAGTAAACTTGCGTGTTGGTGTAGACCTTCCTCCCCATCGGATGAGTTTATTCACGAATCATTGGTACAAACTTCATTAAATAATTATTGTTTGTAATGTTGGCATAAACCTTCCTCCCCATCAGATTAGTTTATATATGGTTCACTGGTACAAACTTATAATTGATATTGTAGAAAGTTATCCGAGCGCGTGTGTACTAATCCATCTGTAAGGCACATAATGTTGGGCCGCGAACTTAGGGTGAAATAATGGTGAACACTTAGATGCAAATAATAAGTATACTCCCCATCGGAGTTACTGCTATTATTTGCATGGCTAAAAAGGAACCGACTATTAATTATTTTGTCATGAAGTTAGGTTGACAAATGAAATTAATAGTTAAAACCTTCTCTTGTAAATGATCGAATTTGTATATGTCCACACTATCATGGCATGCAGACTCACGGTGCTTGAGATGTCAGTGAATTTATATTTTATATTGTTTTAAGGGAATCAATATAGATGGATAAATTCAAAGATTTGATCGGTATTTTTATGTGATTCTCTGTATTTTCGAATGATATTATTTTACGTGTTGTTTACTAAAAGAAATTATATTTACTGGTCCAAACTTAGACGATTAGAAAAGAATCCTTGTTTCAATTCTTACTACTTAGAAATATAAATTTGTTCTCACTAAAAATGCCTTCTGATGCCTATTTAAGTCTCTAGTTGAGAGGTGAGAGGTTCATAGAAATATGATGGTCTTATGCGACCCTTTAGATAGTAGTTGTTGAAGCATGATTAGTGATGGCATCTGCTGACACGTTGTGGGCAGATACTGGTATCACTAAAAGCATGTAACTAAGTGATGATAAGATTATTGAGTACATGGGTAATCTACAAGAGTAGTGACTATTGCAGTGGGAGTTGTTTATTTGTCTAGGGCTAGGAATAAACGTTTGATTATGAGAAATTGTTTTTATGTACGTTTCATAGAAAGAATTTGATTTCAGTTTCTATGCATTTACGGATGGATACTCTATTTCATTTAAATGGCATGGTCATTATAATGAAGGATGTAGCTATAATTTGTTGTGGTATGTAGGTAACAATTTGTACACTCTTAAATCATGTTTATCCCACGGATGCAAGAAATTGAAATTAATAACTCGTTTTCCAATCATAATAAGAGAAAGACTCTTATGGAAATGGTTAGATAGATGATGAGTTATTTGGAATTATTAAATTCATTTTATGGATATATCCTAGAAACAGTAATTCGTATGAATGTTTGTCTATTTGTGGGATATCCTAGAAAAATGGAGAGTGATGATTTATTTAGTCCAAAAGATCGAAGGGTGATTGTTAACACGAACACTAGTTTTTTTTTTTTGAAAAGGACTATGTAGTAAATCACATGCCCATGCATAAGTTGTTCTAAAGGAAGTGAGAGAAAAATCACAAAGTATTAGTATTAATTGTACAAGAGGAAATACCACAAGTAAACTGCATCGCGTGTCACGTCTGATACTCAATTACATGTAGCGCCTTGTTGTAGTGGGCGGGTTGTTCTACAACCGGATAAATTTATATTTTGAGAGAGTCATGAGACTTGGTAAGTTGTAATGAATGTTGAAATAAAATCTATGGATTCTAAATCAAATCTGGGAGCTTGTGGGACCACTAAATGGTGTAAAAGCCATTGCAAGTGGTCATACGAAGTAAAAGAGGATCACATGGTAAGGTGAAAACCTTGAAAGCATAGCTTGTTGCAAAAAGGTATACTCAGAAATAAAGGATTCGATTATGAGGAAACTAGTTTGCTAGTAACTATGTGTTGAGAGTGGAAATTAGTGTGTTTGAGTGTCCAATTTAACACATTTTTGATGAGAATTATTGTTATATATTAGCACAAGTTTTTTATATTCGATATATGTGAGAAAAATGTGCATTTGAGGTGTTTTATTGTATTTTAGGTGGAAAAAGGATTGAAAGTGCAAAGTTGGAGGAAATGTGCAACTTGTGCAAGAATACTGAAAAACGAACATCCAACTTTCATGATTTTTATGTGTTGGTGTGGAGCTCTGAACGGGAGTTGTGATATATGGTTGAAAAACCACTGAAGAGGGGTTCGTATTGACGTAAAAACACCTCAATCGAGTTTGAAACGAGGAAGTTATGAGCAAAATGGTGACGTCGCGCGAGCTATGCCAAACAGAACAGATATGCTACTTTCCATGGCTTGTTACAGATTCAAATCTTAGAATTTTTGTAAGATATTTATATAGATAGAAAGCCAAGGAAGAGAGGATCACGTGAGAGCAAGAATCACCCAAATTGAAGCTCGGATGTGAAAGTTATACTCGAAATAGTGAGACGGCGCAAGTGGGATTCGACCACGACAGTCCAGTTCTACTAGACCCCTTGGACAAACTTAAGCCATTTTTGTCGAATCTAAAGCCTGAAGTGCGAATTATCATTGATTTCAATTCGACCAGGGTTCGATCAAACCCTAGATCGAATCCTAGGTCGAACTCCATGCCTGGGATGCGTCCAAATTCAATTTTTACACCCCAAGTGCATGTTTCTGCGTGTTTTACACCCCAAGTGTGTGTTTTCATCTAAAAAGCCCATCCAAGGCCCATAAGGAGAATTTACAAGTATAAAAGGGATGTAGATCACACCAATAATACAATAGATTGGATTGGAAGAGAACCACAATACAATACTACACCCCACAAGGGGGAATCATCCCCCAACTATCATCCACATCCTTTCCTCCATCCATCCATCACTTTGATGATTCGTTTGTGGAATCAAGAGAGGAACCAAGAGGAGAATTCAAGAAGGAAAAGGGCGCGACGACGCCCACATCTAGGGTTCTATTCGTTTTGTAATTTATCTTGTATTTTCTGGACATCCGAGTAAGATCTATCCAACACCCATGATTGTTCTTCGTAACATCATGGGCTACAGCCTTTTTGGTAGGACTAGGGTTGTGAAGGTTTTTATCAATTAATTAAACTTTCGTATGTAAACTCCATACAACACTACTTGTGAATTTATTTTATATATGATTGTGCCTTTTTAATTCATACTCACGGTCATTTTATGTATCATTAACTGTTATGTAGAGTCTGAATACATATCTTGGTTATTGATTGAGTGCATTCATTGCTGAGCAGGATTTCATGTTATGATTCTAAGTGAGGGGACTCTGAAGCTTCATTAGATATATCATATATTAATACTTATTAATTGAATTAAATTCGGGTTATTAAGTAGGATAAAGATGATAATTTTATAGTACCTATAAAGGGAGATCATATCGGGTTAGAGTACCAATTGGCTAGGGAAATAATTGATACTGATAGTACCTAGAAAGGGGGTTGGAATTATATCTCTTGCTCCGAGGTTATTCACACGTGTTACACGCATGTTTACTTATGTCTATAGAGTAGATATGCATGGTTTAGTGATGCATCCATATTCTACAAGGCAGAGTAAAACATCAACACACGAAAGGGAGATTAATGAATGAAAATTGATTATCCTAGAGCTACCTATTCTCCTACTTGATCTTCTAGTGATATTTATTTTATTTGTTATTTTAATTAATTATTTAGTGGATTATAATTAAATTCTAAAAACTATATTGCCACACTTGTCTTAATTAATTTAGTAAATAATTAAATTAATAATTTGATGTCCTTTGGGTTCGATATTCACTTGGTCGCTTGCTTAAGCTGCAATTGATATCCTTAATACTTGGGGATTAATTTTGCATGCAAAGAAAACACTTGTTATGTCGATCCAGGTTCTTTTGTTTGTTGCTACTCATATGAAATAAGAGAAATAGCAAATAGATGTCAAGACATCTTTCCTGATTGGAAGTCTTGAGGAAAACATCTATGTGTAGCAACCAGAGTGATTCATTGCAAAGGGCTAAGAGCATTTTGAGTATGAGTTTATAATTGTCCATCAATGGACTAAAGCAAGCTTTGAACTCAAAGTACATCTGTAAGGATGAGGTAATCCAGTCATATAGATTTATTCAATGGGCGGATGTGTCTTGTATATTAAAAAGAGTGACAGAAACTTGGTGGTATGTCTTGTACTATACGTAAATGGTATCTTGCTCATTGGAGACAATGAAGGGTTATTGTCAGGAGTATGCATATGATTGAAAAAGTGGCATGAAATGAAGGACTTAAGAGAAGCAAAGTCTATCCTTGCGATCATGGTGATCACAAGATATGATGTTGTGCTTATCTCAAGCTTCATGAATTGATACAATCCTTACTCGTTTTAGCATGTGACTTTATCTAAGAAAATGTGTCTTATGACACAAAAGAAGATAAAGGTGTTTAAGGCGGTTCCTTATGCTTCAGCGAATAAGGAAGCTCAATCTATGGAATGCTATGCACGAGAATGGATATCTGTTTTTCTGAAGGCATGAACAGTTGGTATCAATGTAACCTGAAACAAGAATGTTGAACTGTGGTAAGACATATATTCATGTACCTGAAAAGGACCAAAAATTATATATGGATTTACCGGACAGATTCACTGCTTCTTGTGTGTTACATAATATCAAAATTTTCAAATCAGATAGGGACGACAGTAAATCCACCTCAAGGTTATGTGTTTGTTTTTGAAGTATAGCCATAACATGGAGGAGTGTTATATAGAAATACATTTCGGACTCCACCATAGGAAGATGATAAATTAGAGCCTATGAGGGAGCCAAAGTATCTGTATGACTCTAGAAACTTTGTAATGGTCTTAGATGTGATTCTAAGTTTGCCCAAGATTATTATAATTTATTGTGATAATAATGGTGCAGTTGCAAACTTGAAGAAATCACGAGTCCATAGGGCAATTAAATATGTGGAGCTCGAGTACCACCTGTTATGAGAAATTGTATGATGAGGGGAAGGTTGTTGTCGCCTAGATTGCATTGGATGATAACCTAGTTTTCCATTTACAAGGACCTTAAGACAAGAGGTTTTTATGGTTGTGTAGTGAGAGTGGGAATCAGATGTATGGCAGAAGATATGACAGCATAGTCTTTTAGTATAAGTGGAAGATTGTTAGATTGTATATTAAAAGTCTAGCTTTTTGTATTAACAATGTTATAACAATTTATTTGAAATTAGAATTATATGATCAAATGATTGCGTTTTAAATTTATTTATATGTCCGATGCAATAGTCCACTTACTTTATAATGTAGATAATATGTTATACGACAACACGCGGAAGATCACATTATCAGTTTTCTTATAAAGTATAAACAGATGCTCACAACCGAGATGGACGGGGACTCTCTATTAGAATGGTTGTAGTGTAATTTGGTATAAGTTTATCTTGACTACAGAATCACATTAGTATGCTTTGTGTGTATTGAGTAGGACCACTTGAGATCGTTCTACTTGTATTGTCTATATATCATAACTTGATCTCAGTTATTATGGATGTTCGTGCTCTTAATCCTAATAAAATATCCTCAAAACGTAAGGCAGTATGATGGGTGAGTATTACATGTAATTAAATCAACAAATTCGGTGAGTTGAAAAATAGTGCTTTCTCTATGGTATTCTGTTAATTGTAGAAAGAATACATGTCCGATATAAGTTGATTATGTCCCCTTGAGGAGCTCATAAGGATTATCACGTAACCCTGCAGGTGAATTTATTCCGACATGATAATAAGGTTGAGTGGTACTACTCTTGTATGAGATATTAATTAATAGAGTTGTTAGTAACTTAATTAATTATTGGACATTGTAAATCTTAAACATGGGGAGACTAACAAGATCGTAATAAGGAGGAGCTCATAATGTAATTATGGGATTAGAATGGTAGTGCAGTAATAATATTTTAGTGGTATATATTATTATTATTGGACTTAAGTATAAGTTTTGGGCTAAAGTTGGATACTTAAGCCCAATGGAGGCCCAACTCTAATTTCTCCTTCTGGTCCCTGTTGTAGCCCATATATAAGTCATCTCAGCTATCCAGAAACCCTATTGATTATAATTCATGCCTAACACTGTGAGGAGGGGGAGGGAACAATAGATTGAGAAGATCTTGAGGATCGTCGCCCACACGACATCAAGATTGAACTTGGGAATACATCAGAAGATTGGAAGGTTGTTTGTTGCTGATGTTAGTTAAATTCCATGAATTTTATAAATTTGTATGGATTTCAGAACTGATTGTGTGATACAACATTGGAAATCCATTGAAGAGAGGTTCGTTTTGGCGGGTAGATCATTCGAATCATAGATCGGATAAGGAAGTTATGCCAAAAACTATAAGCCTGCGCAGGCTGCCAGTGAGAATCTTTCTTCTTCAACATACCCTGGTGAAAGGTAATACGTTTCTATGTTTTTTGGCTTCCGATGATTATAAAATTGTATGAAACCCTAATGGTTCACGTTAACCAAATGATCGAATGCCAACAATTGGTATCAAAGCTTCGGTTTTGTGGTGAAGCGTAAAAGGTTAGGCTAGGTTTTATGTATGTTTATGTGATTTAATATTTTAAAATTTGAATCGCATGAGATTAGGGTTTGGTATAATTGCTTTATCCTTGAAAACATATATCTGTTCGTCGATTGGTTTTGATACTTAGTGAAAGTGAGTGAACATGTTCATGAGTTTGAGAATACATTGGTGCAAAGAGTACGCACGGAGGCATTCGCATTTTTGGCTTGTTGGCAGGCGTTGAAGCACGTGGCCGAATGCAAGGCACATGATGTCGCGCTGGTGGCCGGGTGTGTCGACAGGTGGCCAAGTAAGGCGACGGGCAGAGTGGCCAGTGTCGTGCTCAATAGTGCACACAATTTACAGTAATTAGCGAACGGTGGCAAGCCTGATTTTATATGGAGCACATACGGTAGGGATCCCATTGGCATTGGCAGAATGAGTAGGTTGTGAGTTCAGATTATGATGGCTTGGCGTGTAGAGAGGCATGCTGAAGTCTGGGCAAGTTGGACAGACTTTCGGGCGGGTCACCATTAAGGACAGGTCGAGTCGACAGATGGCTGGGGTGAGTCATTGCTGATTTTTGAACGAGTCTGCAGCAAAGCTCTGATCAGGTCTAATGTAGTTGGTGCAAGTTCGACGTGTATTGGGCAAGTCTCCTTGGTATGCTAGGAAAACATGATGCCAGGTGACTTGGCAGGTGATTGCTGCGGAGCAACGGTGTGGGAGCCATTACATCAGCGGACGGCGGCATGATGCTGTAGCGGATTAAGCACGACTGCAAACTAATGCGCATGGCTGCACAGGTGGTCTTGCGGCAGTACTGCAAGACTTGGCATGATGGATAGGCACGGATGTGTTGGCAATTGGATCTTATGGTGAACACGATTTGAAAAGAAAACAAGTAATTAATAAACAACGGAAGCATAAATCAATACCTGTCTTCTGGATTGGAGTAGAGGATGAATATCTGAGAAGAACTACCTCTTGTTCTTCTACTGTATTACCCTAGTCTAATCCTGTTGTTGTGTGGTCAACAGTCTGCAGGATCACTCAATCTGCTCCTAACCACTTTTTAGACAAAAGAACGGCGTTCTCAATTCTTAGGGCATCCAGGAGCTGAGCAGACTATTATAAAGGGCTACAGTAGGGACCAGGAGGAGAAATTGGGCTGGGCCTCAATCAGATTTAATTAACCAAGCTTAGCCCAAAGCTTTTAATTAAATCCAATAATAATAATATAGTCCACTAAAATATTATTACTGCACTACCCATCCAATCCCAAATTATGTTCTGGGCTCCTTCTTATTATGAGCCCAATAATCTCCCCATGTTTAAGATATTCAATGCCCATTAATTAATTAAGTTACTGACAACTCAAATTAATTAATATCTCATCCGAGAGTAGTACCACTCAACCTTTTTATCATGCAGGAAATTAATCCACTTGCAAGATTTACATGATAAACCTTATGAGCTCCTCAAGGGGACATCATCAACCTAAATCGGACATGGATTCCTTCTACAATCAACAGCACACCATAGAGACAGCACTACTTCCCAACTCACCGAGTTTGTTGATTTAATTCATTTAAATCTCACCCATTGATGAATCAAAGAAATACATACTGCCCTACGTGTCGAAGTTATTGTATAGGGATTAAGAGCATGGACATCCATAATAACAGAGATCAAGTTCTTCTATATAGACAGTACAAGTCGAACGATCTCAAGCGGTCCTACTCAATACACGCTAAGTGCACTAATGTGATTCTATAGTCAAGACAAACTAATTCCAAATCACACTACAACCATACCGATAGATAGTCCCCGTCTATCTCGGTTGTGAGCATCTGTTTATACTTTATAAGGAAACCGATAATATGATCTTCCGCGTGTTGTCGCACAACATATTATCTACAGTATAAAGTAAATGGACTTTTGCACAAACATATAAATAAACAATTTATAAAATGCAAAAACGTTTGATCATATGATTCTCATTTCAAATAAAATTGTTATTACATTGTTCAATACAAAAAGCAAGGCTTTTAGTATAGAAATCTAACAATCTCCCACTTATACTAAAAGACTACGCTGCCATATCTGCTGACACGCATCTAATCCCCATTCCTTCTACATGCCCATCGAACGCTTTCGCTGGAAGGCTCTTAGTAAAAGGATCAGCAAGGTTATCCTCAGATGCTATCTTAGCGACAACGACTTCCCCTCTTTTAACGATGTCTCGTATCAGGTGGTACTTGCGCTCAATGTGTTTACTCGCCTTATGGGCTCGTGGTTCCTTCGAGTTTGCTACTGCACCACTATTATCACAATAAATTGTGATTGCTTTGGGCAAACCAGGAATCACATCCAAGTCCATTAAGAAGTTCCTGAGCCATACTGCTTCCTTAGCTGCCTCAGAGGCTGCCACATATTCAGCTTCCATGGTGGAGTCCGCAACGCATTTCTGCTTTACACTCCTCCATATTATGGCTCCTCCTCCAAGAGTATACACATAACCCGAGGTGGATTTACTAGCATCCCTATCTGACTGGAAATCCGAATCAGTATAACCCAAAGGTAACAAAGTATCTGCCCGGTAAACCAGCACATAATTCTTAGTCCTTTTCAGGTACTTTAAAATGTGCTTTACCGCAGTCCAATGCCCTTGTCCTGGATTACTTTGATACCTACTGACCATGCCCACGGCATAACAGATATCCGGTCTCGTACATAGCATAGCATACATGAGGCTTCCCACTGCCGAAGCATAAGGGACCAGCTTCATTGCCTCTATTTCATGTTGTGTCTTAGGAGACATTTTCTTAGATAGAGGTATTCCATGTCTGAAAGGTAGAAAACCTTTCTTGGAATCTTGCATGCTAAAACGAGCCAGGATTGTATCAATGTATGAAGCTTGGGATAAGCACAACATTCTTTTCTTGCGATCCCTTATCAATTTGATCCCAAGAATGTGTCCGGCTTCTCCTAAGTCCTTCATTTCAAACTGCTTGGACAGCCATACCCTTACGCCCGATAATACCTTTACATTGTTTCCAATGAGTAGAATATCATCCACGTAGAGTACAAGAAATACCACTACGTTTCCGTCACACTTCTTGTACACACATGATTCATCCGGACATTGAATAAATCCATATGACTGGATTACTTCATCAAAACGGATGTTCCATGATCTAGAAGCTTGTTTCAATCCATAAATGGACTTTTTAAGCTTGCACACTAGATGCTCTTCGCCCTTAGCAATGAATCCTTCTGGTTGCTTCATATAGATGTTTTCCTCAAGACTTCCATTTAGGAAAGCTGTCTTGACATCCATTTGCCATACCTCATAATCCATATGAGCAGCAATAGACAAAAGAATCCGGATTGACTTAAGCGTGGCCACAGGGGAGAAGGTTTCCTCATAATCGATTCCTTCTTTCTGAGTATATCCTTTAGCCACAAGCCTTGCTTTAAAGGTTTCCACCTTACCATCAGATCCTCTTTTTCTTTTATAGATCCACTTGCATCCAATAGCTTTTACACCATTGGGTGGTTCTACAAGCTCCCAGACTTGATTAGAATACATGGATTCTATTTCAGATTTCATTGCATTTTGCCATAATTGAGCATCTTTATCTTGCAGTGCCTCGTTGTAATTCCATGGGTCAATTTCATGTTCACCAGGGACCAAGTCAGAAGACTCTCCCAATCCCATGAATCTATCCGGTTGTCTCACAACCCTCCCACTACGACGAGGCTCCGCAGATAATTGTGTATCACGTGTGACACGCGGTGCAGTGTCCTGTGGTATATCCTCTTGTACAGTTGGTATTATGTTTGGTGTTTCCCCTCTTACTTCTTCTAGAACAATTTTACTCATGGGTTTGTGATTCATTATATAATCTTCTTCCAAAAATCTAGCATTCGTGCTAACGATCACCTTTTGGTCCTTTGGATTATAGAATAAACCACCCTTCGTTCCTTTTGGATATCCTACAAACAGACAAACTTCCGTACGTGACTCTAACTTATCAGTATCCGTCTTTAACACATGTGCCGGAGCACCCCAAATCCGAAAGTGTTTCAAACTAGGCTTTCGCCCAGTCCACAATTCAATGGGTGTGGAAGCTACTGATTTAGAGGGTACTAAGTTTAGAATGTAAGCCGCTGTTTCTAAGGCATATCCCCAAAACGAATTTGGTAGTTCCGAATAACTCATCATTGATCTTACCATTTCCATAAGAGTCCTATTCCTTCTTTCCGCTACACCATTCTGCTGGGGTGTGCCTAGTGCAGACAATTGGGATTCAATCCCATTTTCCGATAAATAATTCCTAAACTCTCCCAAGAGGTATTCGCCACCACGATCAGATCGTAGTGTCTTGATATATTTTCCAAGATGCTTTTCCACATCAGCCTTATACTCTTTGAATTTATCAAAGCACTCAGACTTGCGGTGCATCAAATAAATATATCCATATCTTGAATAATCGTCAATGAAAGTGACGAAATATTCAAAACCCCCTCTTGCCTGGACAGACATAGGACCACATAAATCGGAATGAACCAATTCCAACAAATCTTTGGCTCTATACCCCTTTGCCTTGAAAGGCCTTTTTGGTCATTTTTCCTTCCAAGCAGGATTCGCAAGTTGGATAATATTCCACTACTAATGAACTCAGAGGTCCATCAGCTATCAACCTTTGAATCCTACTTAAGTTAATATGACCAAGTCTTAGATGCCAAAGATATGTTTGGTTCAATTTTGAAGGTTCTTTTCTCTTATTAGTAGATGTATCATTCGTTTCAATTTGTTGCACCGTGGGAGAAATTGGATTAAGAGTGTACAAATTATCTATCAATGCACCATTACAGATAACAATTCTATTTTTCCTTATAACAACCTTGTCATTAAAAGAAACAGAATATCCATCCATAAATAATTTAGAAACTGAAATTAAATTCTTTCTAAAATGAGGTACATAAAGACAATTCCTCAAAACAAGAGTTTTATTCTTATTGAAAAATAAATGCACGTCTCCTACTGCAACAGCTGCTACACTTGTAGCATTCCCCATGAGTATGGTAATCTCCCCATCACTAAGCTGCCGGGTTTGGTGGAACCCCTGCATAGAATTGCAGACATGATCAGTGGCTCCCGTATCTACACACCAAGTGTCAGCAGATACAGCCGCTAAACACGATTCAACAACTAGTATGTAAGACTTACCATTCCTGTTCCCCTTCAGAAGAGGGCAGTCAACCTTGTAGTGTCCCGGCTGCTTACATTTGAAGCACTTGCCTCTAGGCTTCTTGACCGCACCCGTCTTTGCTTTCATTTGGTTCACCGGTGCTGGATTCCCTTGCTTCTTCTTCTTCCTATCGCCTTTCGGCCTAGGATGAGAAGCATGTTCAGCAACATGAACCTGAGGTGGTCTACGAAATAGTTCTTCCGCCGCCACGAGTTCTGTCATCAGTTCCGCCAACGAGTACAAATGTTTGTTCATACCATAGTTCAGGCGAAACTGCTCAAAACTCCTAGGAAAGCTTTGGAGTATAATATCGACCTGGGTTTCCCCATCGATTTCTGCTCCAAGAACTTCCAACTCATTGAGTTGGCCCATCATCCTAAGGACATGCTCCCTTACGGAAGTGCCCTCAGCCATTTTGGTGTTCATCAAGACCGACATGCCCTTCGACCTAGCAGGACGACTCTGATGACCGAAAAGTTCCCTAAGATTATGCATCATATCATAGGCGGTGTCCATAGCTTGATGCTGAGTCTGAAGCACATTTGACGTTGAAGCCAAAATATAGCACTTAGCCATCTTATCAGCTTTGACCCACCTATTATAAGCATTTCTTTGCTCTTCGGTAGAGGCATCAGTAGGTGCCGGAGGGCATTCCTCAGAAAGTACAAAGATGTAATCTTCAGCAGTTAAAACAATATCCATGTTACGCTTCCAGTCGACATAATTAGTGCCAGTAAGTTTGTGTTCTTTAAGTATGACAGAAAGTGAGTTCAAAGCCATTTGAAAATCCTGAGAATCATAAATAATAAACAGATCAAACACTTCGAATTTACCAATTTATATTGAATCCCTCAAAACAATATAAAACAAAATTCACCAACATCTCAAGCACCGTGGATTTGCATGCCACGTTAGTGTGGACATATACAAACCCAAACATTTACAAGAGAAGGTTTTATCCATTAATTTCATTTATCAACCTAACTTTATGATAAAATAATTAATAGTCGGTTTCTTTTTAGCCATGCAAATATCAGCAGTGACTCCGTTGGGGAGGATACTGATTATTCACATCTAAGTGTGTACCATTATTTGATCCCAAGTCCATTACACAAGCTTGTGTGCCTTACAGTTGGAGAAGTACACACGCGCTTGGGTAACTTCCTACGATCATCATAAAGAAGTTTGCACTAGTGATCCGTGAATAAAACCCATCCGTTGTGGAGGAATGCCTGTTGCCAACAGGCAGGTTTACTCACATCACTTACAAACCAATAATAGAGGCCATGGGAATTTATTTACCAATCCCCTCTCCCACTTAGTTATTTAATACCGAGGGTTTTTGTCATGCATATAATATTAACAAATAAAATATACAATAAAGCATGCTTTTAATCCAAGTAATTTAAAATTAAATAAATCACATAAAACATGCTTTACACATATATAACAATTAATCGTCATGTTAAACAATTAAATCAATTATATAATTCAATTAATTGCAAAATAAAGTTGGATCAAAAATTGGGCCTACCTATTCCAAATAAAATTAGCAATTAATGAGCAGCCATTATTATTAAAAAATTTAAAGCCCATTAAGTCAGCCAATTTTATTTCTTTGGAACAAGCCCAATACATCTCAAGGCCCAACACCACAAACAATTAATAAATAAAACACATACAGGCCCAGCTGCTCAAATAATTAATTACAATCCAGTAAGCCCAATACAATAAAAAAAAAACAGGCCCAATAGGAATTAATTAAAACCAAGCCCAGCCCAAACAAGAGAAAACCCTAGCCCATGCCCAGCCGCCACAGCCGTCAGCCTGCAGAAGCCACCGGCGCAACCAGCTGCCGCCGCCGCCGGCGGTGCCGCCAACAGTCCACAGGATATCCACCGTTAGCCCATCGCCGACCAGTTTCCAGCCGTGAATCGCCGCCGACAGCGCGACAAACTCCGCCAGCAGGCAATCACCGTCGCCGCCGCAGCCGACGGTCCGTCCACAGCCAACCGCAATAGCGCCAACAACCCGCCGTCGATCAGACCCAGCAAATCGTCGACAACAGCGAATTATCACCGCTGGGAAAAATGCCGCCCGCAACTACTGCCGGAACAGAGCCATCAGTCCACCGCCGCACAGCCGCGTCTTTCTTCCCACCGGAATCGCCTCGCCGAACAACGCGCCCCATCCGAAATGCTGCGGAACTCCAGAAGCCGTCGAGGAAACGCCCGGGAGCGCCAACTGACATGCTCCCCGCCACCGTTCCCCTAGGTTACCTCGCCGCCGCGGCCGTTGCCCGTACCAGAGCCGCCGCCTCCGATCTGAACAGCCTCGACCACATCGCCAAGAACTGCCTCTACCGAGCCGACGCCGCCGTGGTCGTTGCCCGCACCAGAGCCGCCGCCTCCGATCTGAACAGCCCAGACGCGCCTCGCCGTGAAGACGACGCCGCCATCATCGCATCGCTTCAGTCGAAGTGTTAATATAGAATTCTCCGCCTCGACCTCGCGCCGTCGTGACTGCCACCGCCGCTTTCGTCCGATCTGGTGTCGTCGCCAGTGACTCACCCGGATAGCGGCGTGTCATCTCCGTCGCCGGTCAACTACCATCGCCGTCACCGATTCGATTGGGACAGTCTCCCTGTCACCCCACCTTCTTCTATTTTCCCTCTGCCGCCATCGCCGCCGGTCTGCCTCGAATCCACCGTGATTCGGGGCCATCGAGCCATTACCGGTGACTCAACTGTCTGCCGTCAGAAGCGTCGCCTCCGCCAGCCGTAAAGAGAGAGAGAGAGGGGGGGAAGGGGGGGGAGGGTGAACGGCATGTGTGTGAAAGAGCAGGGTGGATTCTCGTAGTGTGTGCCAAATATTAAACAATTAATCAATTAATAATACACACAATACAAACAAACATGCCAGTCTGTATACACCATGTGAAAAATTCAGATTAAAACAAATAATCAATTAATCACATAAATCTTTACAAATCAGTTTCACCAAGAAACCATGCTCTGAAACCAATTGTTGGCAATTGGATCTTATGGTGAACACGATTTGAAAAGAAAACAAGTAATTAATAAACAACGGAAGCATAAATCAATACCTGTCTTCTGGATTGGAGTAGAGGATGAATATCTGAGAAGAACTACCTCTTGTTCTTCTACTGTATTACCCTAGTCTAATCCTGTTGTTGTGTGGTCAACAGTCAGCAGGATCACTCAATCTGCTCCTAACCACTTTTTAGACAAAAGAACGGCGTTCTCAATTCTTAGGGCATCCAGGAGCTGAGCAGACTATTATAAAGGGCTACAGTAGGGACCAGGAGGAGAAATTGGGCTGGGCCTCAATCAGATTTAATTAACCAAGCTTAGCCCAAAGCTTTTAATTAAATCCAATAATAATAATATAGTCCACTAAAATATTATTACTGCACTACCCATCCAATCCCAAATTATGTTCTGGGCTCCTTCTTATTATGAGCCCAATAATCTCCCCATGTTTAAGATATTCAATGCCCATTAATTAATTAAGTTACTGACAACTCAAATTAATTAATATCTCATCCGAGAGTAGTACCACTCAACCTTTTTATCATGCCGGAAATTAATCCACTTGCAAGATTTACATGATAAACCTTATGAGCTCCTCAAGGGGACATCATCAACCTAAATCGGACATGGATTCCTTCTACAATCAACAGCACACCATAGAGACAGCAATACTTCCCAACTCACCGAGTTTGTTGATTTAATTCATTTAAATCTCACCCATTGATGAATCAAAGAAATACATACTGCCCTACGTGTCGAAGTTATTGTATAGGGATTAAGAGCATGGACATCCATAATAACAGAGATCAAGTTCTTCTATATAGACAGTACAAGTCGAACGATCTCAAGCGGTCCTACTCAATACACGCTAAGTGCACTAATGTGATTCTATAGTCAAGACAAACTAATTCCAAATCACACTACAACCATACCGATAGATAGTCCCCGTCTATCTCGGTTGTGAGCATCTGTTTATACTTTATAAGAAACCGATAATATGATCTTCCGCGTGTTGTCGCACAACATATTATCTACAGTATAAAGTAAATGGACTTTTGCACAAACATATAAATAAACAATTTATAAAATGCAAAAACGTTTGATCATATGATTCTCATTTCAAATAAAATTGTTATTACATTGTTCAATACAAAAAGCAAGGCTTTTAGTATACAAATCTAACAGGATGTTGCTGGCAGAAGTCACGACGACGTGCGTTTGCGTAGGTTAGGCCGCATGGTTGCGAGCATTGCGCTTGTTTTCTGTTGTGCAAGAAAAACATGGGCACTCCTTAAGACACACAGATTCATGCATGGAAACATGCATATGGCTGAGCATGTCGACTGGCGAGTGTTTGATGTGCACGAAGGCATGCACGGGATAGCGTACGGTGGCGAGTATCAGCCGACAGATTGGCGGCACAACCTGAAAGCTTTGCTAGCACGACTTCCTAAAGCTGCCCGCACGAGTAGTGCAGGATACCAGGCAGTTGGGCGTGCGGCTGGACAAGCATGATGGCGTGTGATGCTGCATGGGGCAGCACGACTTGTACTACCGCTTAGCACGAGTCGTGCCAGTGTGTATGTTGGTCAGGCAATCTCATTTCGTACGACGTGTGGTGGATCAGGCTGCGGGGCAAGTAATCTGGAAGAAAATTTGGGAAGATCGACTTCCAATTTTCAGATTAGGTTTTTGAGGCGCTGCCCCGAACCCCGCTGCCTGACTAGGCAGGTCGATCCCTGCGACCTCACCAGGAAGTTCGATCCTCGTCTACGTTGCCCGCATTCGTGCTTGGAGGTGAACAATCGAATTTGCTGATATATAACTGTTTATAATTGATTTAATTATCTGATTATTGTTATATATGTTATGCATGATTTTTAGTGATTTACTACCTTGTTTTCAGTAATAGGAGCATGCTAGGTTTCATATTTTATTTTAAATATTATATGCATATAAAAATCCTCGTTTTTAAATAATAAGTGGAAGAGGGGATCGGTAAATAATTTCTGCAGCCTTCATTATTGGTTTGTAAGTGATGTGAGTAAACTTACGTGTTGGCATAGACCTTCCTCCATATCGGATGAATTTATTCACGTATCATTGGTACAAACTTCATTAAATAATTATTGTTTGTAATGTGAAGCACATGAACCTGCGTGTTGGCATAGACCTTCCTCCCCATCGGATTAGTTTATATGCAGTTTACTTGTACAAACTTATAATTGATGACTGTAGGAAGTTAATCGAGCGCGTGTGTACTTCCCCATCTGTAAGGCACATAAGCTTGGCCACGGACTTGGGGTCAAATAATGGTTTACACTTAGATACAAATAATAAGTATCCTCCCCATTGGAGTCACTGTTGTTATTTGCATGGCTAAAAAGGAACCAACTATTAATTATTTTGTCATGAAATTAGGTTGACAAATGAAATTAATGGTTAAAACCTTCTCTTGTAAATATTCGGATGTGTATACGTCCACACTATCGTGGCATGCAGACTCACGGTGCTTGAGATGTCGGTGAATTTATATTTAATATTGTTTTGAGAGAATCAATATAAATGGATAAATTCAAAGATTTGAACGGTATTTTTATGTGATTCTCTGTATTTTCGAATGGTATTATTTCATTTATTGTTTACTAAAAGAAATTATATTTACTGGTCCAAAATTAGATGATTAGAAAAGAATCTTGGTTTTGATTCTTTCTGCTTAGAAATATAAATGTGTTCTCTCTAAGAATGTCTTCTGATGCCTATTTAAGTCTCCAGTGGAGAGGTGAGAGGTTCATAAAAATATAATAGTCTCATACGACTCTTCAGATACTTGAGTAAGTTAGAAAGGAAAGAGGTCATGAATAAGTTGATGAATGAATTGGGAATGCTTAGAGTAGAAATTTAAGGGGAAACCTAGATCAATTTATTCTCCGTATTTTGCCTGGATGTTTTGAGCAAGTTCTACGTAAAATACGAGAGGTTGTATATGGTGGGGAACTTCTTGTTGGCAATTGGATCGTGTGGATCAACGTGATCATTAGGATTTCAGATAAACAAAAATAGCGAAAGCAATTTAAACGTGTTTACCGTACTTCTGGGTTGATGTAGAGGATGAACAGCAGAGAACCACCTCTCAATCTTCTGCTGTATGTCCCAAGTCGAATCCTGCTGTTGTGTGGGCAACAATCCGTAGGATTCTCTCAATCTGCTCTTGTTCTTTTCTAACTGTCAAATGAGGCACTGACTTAGGGTTAACAGGAGCTGAGATGACTTATATAGTTGGGCTACAGCAGGGACCAGGAGGAGAAATTGGGCTGGGCCTCAATTGAATTCAATTAACCAAGCTTAGCCCAAAGCTTTTAATTAAATCCAATAATAATAATATAGTCCACTAAAATATTATTACTGCACTACCCGTCCAATTCCAAAATTATGTTCTGGGCTCCTTCTTATTATAAGCCCGTTGATCTCCCCATGTTTAAGATATACAATGTCCATTAATTAATTAAGTTACTGACAACTCAAATTAATTAATATCTCATCCGAGAGTAGTACCACTCAACCTCATTATCATGCCGGAAATTAATCCACTTGCAAGATTTACATGATAAACCTTATGAGCTCCTCAAGGGGACATCATCAACCTATGTCGGACATGGATTCCTTCTACAATCAACAGCACACCATATATACATCACTATTTCCCAACTCACCGAGTTTGTTAATTTAATACTTATAAATCTCACCCATTGATGAATCAAAGAGATACATACTGTCCTACGTGTCGAGGTTATTGTATAGGGATTAAGAGCACGAACTTCCATAATAACAGAGATCAAGTTCTACTATATAGTCAGTATAAGAAGAACGATCTCAGGCGGTCCTGCTCAATACACACAAGTGTACTAATATGATTCTATAGCCAAGACAAGCTAATACCAAACCACACTACAACCATACCGATAGAGAGTCCCCGTCTATCTCAGTTGTGAGCATCTGTTTATACTTTATAAGGAAACCGATAATATGATCTTCTGCGTGTTGTCGCACAACATATTATCTACAGTATAAAGTAAATGGACTATTGCATCATGCATATAAAATAAATTATAAGATGCAATCATTTGATCAATGATTCTCATTTCAATTATTGTTATGACATTGTTCATACTAAAGCTAGACTTTTAGTATACAATCCAACAATCTCCCACTTATACTAAAAGACTATGCTGTCATGTCTTCTGCCATACATCTGATTCCTACTCCCATTACATGACCATTAAAAACTCTCGCCTTATGGTCCTTGTAAATAGTTTACTAGGTCATCATCCGATGCAATCTAGGCGACAACAACCTTCGCCTCATCATACGATTTCTCGTAACAGGTGGTACTCGCGCTCCATGTGTTTAATTGCCTTATGGACTTGTGATTTCTTCAAGTTTACAACTGCACCAATATCATCAATGTAAATTGTGATTACCTTGGGCAAACTTAGAAACACTTCAAATTCCATCATGAAGTCTCTAGAGTCATATAGATACTTTGACTGCGTCATAGGCTCCAATTCATCATCTTTCCATGATGGAGTCTGGAGTCTGAAATATATTTCTATATAACACTCCTCCACATTATGACTCTACTTCCTAAGATTAAACACATAACCTTTGAGGTGAATTTACTGCTGTCCAATCTGACTAAAAAATACCGAATCTATGTAATCCGCAAGAAGCAGCGAATCTGTCCAGTAAGTCCACATATAATTTCCAGTCCTTCTCAGGCACTTTATATATGTCTTACCACAGTTCATCATTCTTGTTCCGGGTTACGTTGATACCCACTGTTCATGCATTCAGCAAAACAGATATCCAACATCGTTCATAGCATTCCTTAGATTAAGCTTCCTTATTCGCCGGAGCATAAGGAACCGCTTTCATCCTCTTTATCTTCTTCTTATGTCTCAAAGACACATTCACTTAGATAAATTTACATGCTAAACGAGTATGGACTGTATCATTTTATGAAACTTGAGATAAGCATAATATCCTTTCTTGTGATCCGTATTACCGTGATCAAAAGGATATATTTTGCCTTTCTTAAGTCCTTCATCTCTACCGCTTTATTAACCGTACCCATACGCCCGATAATACTCTTTCATTGTCTCCAATGAGCAAGACACTATCTACGTATAGTACAAGAAACACCACCATGTTTCCGTCACTCTTTACAACACACAAGACTCATCCGCTCATTGATTTAAATCCATGCCACTGGATTACCTAATCAAAACAGATGCTTCACAATCTTAAAGCTTGCTTTAGTCCATCGCTGGACAATTTTAAGCTTACTATCAAAATGCTATTAGTACTTTGCAATGAATCACTCTGGTTGCTTCGCATAGATGTTTTCCTCAAGACTTCCAATCAGGAAAGCTGTCTTTGACATCTATTTGTAGTTCCTCATAGCAGCAATAAAAGAATCCGGATCAACATAAGCATAGCTACCAGCGAACATGTGTGCTCATAATCGAACTATTTCTTTCTGAGTATACCTTTTCGCAATAAGCTTTGCTTCCAAGGGTTTTCACCTTACCGTATAATCCTCTTTTATTTCCTATGACCACTTCCAATGGATTTTACACTATTTAGTGGTCCTTCAAGTTCCCAGACTTAATTTAGAATCCGTAGATTCTATTTCAACATTCATTGCAACTTACTAAGATTCCGCATTTTCATCTTGTAGTGCTACGTCGTATCCGTGGGATAATACCATGTTCACTAGGGATCAAGTCTTACGACTTTCCCAAAACATATATTTTATGGGTTGTCAAACAATCCTCCCACTACGATAAGGCACTACATGTAATTGTGTATCAGAAGTGACACGCGTTGGAGTTTACCTTGTGGTATATCCTCTTGTATACTTGGTACTTTTACTTAGTGTTTTCCTCTCACTTCCTTTAGAACAACTTATACATGGGCTTGTGATTTATTACATAGTCCTTTTCCAAAAATTTGGTGTTTGTGTTAACAGTCACCCTTCAATCTTTTGGACTAAATAAATCAACCTTCATTTTTCCAGGATGTCCCACCAGGATGTCCCACAAATAGACAAATGTTTTACGAATTACTGTTTCTAGGGCATATCCATAAAATGAATTTTAATTATTCCAAATAATTCATCATCTATCTAATCATAACCATAAGAGCCTTATTCCTTCTATCCACCACACCATTCAGTTTGGGGCATACCCGGTGTAGTCAACTTGAGATTTAATCTTAACTTCTGATCAATAGCTCCTAACTATCCCAAGAGGTATTCGTCATCATGATTGAATCGTAATGACTTAATATATTTTCCATGACGCTTCACTGTACCAGCCTTACAATTCTTGAAATAATCAAAGAACTTAGACATGCAGTGCATCATATAAATATATTGGTTTCCAGAATAATCTTTGAATATTCATAACCACCTCTCGCCTGGATAATATTAGGTTCGCTTGAATCAGAATGAACTAATTCCAACATATATATCTTTGGCTCTACACCCCACAACCTTGAAAAGGCAGTTAATCATTTTTACTTCCAAGCAAGACTCGCAAGTCCGATAGTTTCCACTTCAGATAAACCTTACGGTCTATCGGCTATCAACTTTTGAATCCTACTCAAGTAAAATAAATTAGTCATAGACGCCAAATGTATGTTTAGTTCATTTCCGAAGGTTCCTTTCTCTTACTAATATTAGAAGATGCATTATTTAATTACTATTTATTGCATCTGTGGGATGTACATGATTCAAGAGTATACTTTTTATCCACCAACTTACTTTAACGGATTATAACCTCATTCCTCATTACTATGACCATGTCATTTAAATGAAATGAAGTATCCATCCGTTAATGCATAGAAACCAAAATTAAATTCTTTCTATGAAACGTACGTAAAGACAATTTCTCATAATCAATCGTTTATTCTTATCATGAGATAAATAAACAACTCCCACTGCAATAGCCACTCTCTTTGTAGTTTTACCCATGTTATTAACAATCTTATCCTTACTCAGTGATAAACATTTAGTGATTCCAGTATCTACACACTTTGTTTCAGTAGATGCCATCACTAATCATGTTTAAACCATTAGTAAATAAGATATTAAACTTGCTCACATGATGATGATAAATGGCTTTCCTTTGCCACATGTTTTGTCAGGAGTTTCCCACCATTTACATCCTCTTGTATTTCAGGTGGAACTTACTCAAAACATTTAGGCAATTATGGAGAATTAAATTGACTTAGGTTTCCCTTCAACTTCTATTCCATAATATTCCAATTCATTCATCAAATTCTATCATGACCTACCGCATTTTAAATTACTTGAGTATCCGAAGAGTTACATGAGATCATCATATTTCTATGAACCTCTCATCTCTTCACTAGAGACTTTAAAAGACATCATGAGACGTCCTTTGTGAGAACACACTTGTATTTTCTTAAGCAGTAAATTTTCAAAACCAAGATTCTTTTCTAATCAACTAATTTGGACAAGTAAATATAATTTCTTTTAGTTAACAATTAGTGAAATAAAACCATTCGAAATTCAGAGAATCACAAATAAATTTACCGATCAAATCTTCGAATTTTATTCTTTTATATTATTTCCCTCAAAACAATATAAAATAAAATTCACCGACATCTCAAGCACCGTGAGTCTGCAAGCCACGATAGTGTGGACGTTTACAAACCCAAACATTTACAAGAGAAGGTTTTACCCATTAATTTTATTTGTCAACTTAACTTTATGACAAAATAATTAATAGTCGGTTCCTCTTTAGCCATGCAAATAAAAGCAGTGACTACGATGGGGAGGATACTTATTATTTACATCTAAGTGTACACCATTATTTGATCCCAAGTCCGCGGCCCAAGCTTATGTGCCTTACAGATAGAGAAGTGCACACGCGCTCGGATAACTTCCTACAGTCATCAATTACAAGTTTGTACCAGTGAACCGCATATAAACTCATCCGATAGGGAGGAAGGTCTATGCCAACGCGCAAGTTCATATGCATCACATTACAAACGTAATTATTTAATGAAGTCTGTTCCAGCAATCCATGAATAAAACTCATCCGATGGGGAGGAAGGCTCTAATGCCGACGCGCAAGTCTATTCACATTGCTTAACAAACCAATAATGGAGGCCGCGAGAATTTATTACCAATCCCCTCTCCCACTTAGTTATTTAATTACCGAGGGTTTTTAACATGCATATAATATTCCAGAATAAAATATACAACTAAGACATGCTTATATTAACAGCAATTTAAATAAATAAATCACATAGAACATGCCTTACATATATAACAATTAATTGTCAAGTTAAAACAATTAAATCAGTTATATATCATAATTAATTGCATAAAAAGTGGATCAATTAATTGGGCCCTAGAGCAACAAATAAGCACAAAATGAGCAGCAGACTAAATAATTAATCAAACCCATTATCCATGACCCATATACTCAGCCCAAAATTAAATTAAATCCACCAAGCCCACTAGCACAAAATTAGCCCATTAATAAATAACTAATTTATCATGCTTGGCCCATTACCCACAATTAATTAAAAACATGATTGGCCCAGCAACCCATTACCATTTAATTAAAATTGGGCCCATAACCACAACCCAAAACTATTTAATTAAAATAAAAGGCCCAACTGAGACAACTCATACACAACCCAAAATGGCCCAGCAAGCCAAACCAAACAGCACTCTTAAAGTACTGAAATGGGCCCAACAACATATTAATAATAGTGATTGAGCCCTGTAAGAGAGCCCATCTCACAAACTTCTGCCCTATTAACAGCCGCTGTGGCTTCATGATCCTTCCAGCTGCAACGAACGAAATGGAGCATTCACCGGTAGCCACCAGCAGATCCCACCGGCACACCATGGCCCCGCTGTTGCCGACAGCCGTCCTGTCAGCTGATACCCACCGCCAACCTGACGTGATTAGAGGTCAGGTGAGAATCGTCGGAACAGCAGTAGGCTCGCCCGGAAACCGCAGCCAACTAGCCCGGAAAGAAGAAGCCTACATCTGAACTCGCCGGATCGTTAAGTCGATCATCTAGGAATCACCCTGGCACACCGATCTGACGATGCCTCTCATTCACCGATCTCCAGAGCTACCCTCCCATCACCATTGATGTGGTGACATCCCCGGTAAGTCACTGCCAGAAAACGAGCGCCGCCTAGCGACAACGAAGCAGTCGCGCTCAGAACTGCCTGAAGCCTCGCTCGAGACCCGCCATGGACTTGCCGGAGCTTGCATCAGACGCGCCCAGATCGTCCAGTCAATAATGTCCCCGGGGTACCCGCCTGCCTGCACATCATCCAGCCCGAGCCTCATCGATGACATGCCCTGGCCTTCAAGGATCTCGCCAGAACCGACTGCTGATTCAACCAGAAAAGCAGCCTGCGATCTCATCCTTCAGCCGCGTCCATATCAAGCCTCGGTCGCCAACAGCCAACCACGCCAGCCATCCGCCGCGCAGCCCTCTGTCCAGGTCTGTGCCGCTGACTTTCCACTTGATGATCACCTTCGACTTTCATCAGCCTTACACCAGACGCCTACGTTGACTCCATCCTTTCAGAACAAATCATGGCGTCGTGATTGTGCATCAATAGTCCAGCGATACCATGACACCAACCCGTCGCGATCATGAGACAAGAGCCATCCTTCCAGCGTGTTGATTTCTAACACGCAGACGTATGTGTCTACCTTTTTTTTTTTTTTTCGATCAACGGCGAAAAAAGGATAGCAGATAGGTTCTCAAGTATAAAAACTATACCGTTCATTTTTGTGATTATTTACAGATTAAGTCACATAATCACAAAAAAAACTCTCATACATGCTATCAATAAGACAATCAACACACAAAAGGCTCAAACAATACCTAACGTCTCACGTCTCACCACGAAACCAACGCTCTGATACCAATTATTGGCAATTGAATCGTGTGGATCAACGTGATCGTTAGAATTTCAGATAAACAAAAATAGCGGAAGTAATTTAAACGTGTTTACCGTACTTCTGGGTTGATGTAGAGGATGAACAGCAGAGAACCACCTCTCAATCTTCTGTTGTATGTCCCAAGTCGAATCCTGCTGTTGTGTGGGCAACAATCCGCAGGATTCTCTCAATCTGCTCCTGTTCTTTTCTAACTGTCAAATGAGGCACTGACTTAGGGTTAACAGGAGCTGAGATGACTTATATAGTTGGGCTACAGCAGGGACCAGGAGGAGAAATTCGGTTGGGCCTCAATTGAATTCAATTAACCAAGCTTAGCCCAAAGCTTTTAATTAAATCCAATAATAATAATATAGTCCACTAAAATATTTTTACTGCACTACCTGTCCAATCCCAAAATTATGTTCTGGGCTCCTTCTTATTATAAGCCCATTGGTCTCCCCATGTTTAAGATATACAATGTCCATTAATTAATTAAGTTACTGACAACTCAAATTAATTAATATCTCATCCGAGAGTAGTATCACTCAACCTCATTATCATGCCGGAAATTAATCCACTTGCAAGATTTACATTATAAACCTTATGAGCTCCTCAAGGGGACATCATCTACCTATGTCGGACATGGATTCCTTCTACAACCAACAGCACACCATAGATACAGCACTATTTCCCAACTCACCGAGTTTGTTGATTTAATACTTATAAATCTCACCCATTGATGAATCAAAGAGATACATACTGCCCTACGTGTCGAGGTTATTGTATAGGGATTAAGAGCATGAACTTCCATAATAACAGAGATCAAGTTCTACTATATAGTCAGTATAAGAAGAACGATCTCAGGCGGTCCTGCTCAATACACACAAGTGCACTAATATGATTCTATAGCCAAGACAAGCTAATACCAAACCACACTACAATCATACCAATAGAGAGTCCCCGTCTATCTCAGTTGTGAGCATCTGTTTATACTTTATAAGGAAACTGATAATATGATCTTCTGCGTGTTGTCGCACAACATATTATCTACAGTATAAAGTAAATAGACTATTGCATCATGCATATAAAATAAATTATAAGATGCAATCATTTGATCAATGATTCTCATTTCAATTATTGTTATGACATTGTTCATACTAAAGCTAGACTTTTAGTATACAATCCAACACTTCTGACAAAACATGTGGCGAAGGAAAGCCAATTTCATCAAGATATGAACAAGGTTAGTATCTCATTCACTAGTTGTGAAAGCATGATAAGTGATGGCGTCTACTGACACGTTGTGTGCAAATACCGGTATCACTAAAAGCATGTATCTAAGTGATGATGAGATTATTGAGTACATGGGTAATCGACAAGAGTAGTGACTGTTGCAGTGGGAGTTGTTTATTTATCTAGGGATAGGAATAAACGTTTGATTATGTGAAATTGTTTTTACATACGTTTTATAGAAAGAACTTGATTTTAGTTTCTATGCATTTATGGATGGATACTCTATTTCATTTAAATGGCGTGGTCATTATAATGAAGGATGGAGTTATAATTTGTTATGGTACGTAGGTAACAATTTGTACACTCTCAAATCATGTTTATCCCACGGATGCAACAAATTAAAATTCATAACGCGTCTTCTAATCATAATAAGAGAAAGACTCTTATGGAAATGGTTAGATAGATGATGAGTTATTTAGAATTATTAAATTCATTTTATGGATATGTCCTACAAACAGTAATTCGTATGAATGTTTGTCTATTTGTGGGATATCCTTGAAAAATGGAGGATGATGATTTATTTAGTCCAAAAGATCGAAGGGTGATTGTTAACACTAACACTTGTTTTTTTTTTTGGAAAATTACTATGTAATAAATCACATACCCATGTATAAGTTATTCTAAAGGAAGTGAGAGGGAAAAACACAAAGTATTATTACCAATTGTACAAGAGGAAATACCACAAGTAAACTGCATCGCGTGTCACGTCTGATACACAATTGCATGTAGCGACTTGTCGTAGTGGGAGGGTTGTTCTACAACCGGATAAATTTATATTTTGGGAGAGTCCTGAGACTTGGTGCCTAGTAAACATAAAATCGTCCCATGGAATAATGAAGAAGCATTACAAGATTGAAATACAGAATCTTAGTAAGTTGCAATATTGAAATAAAATCTATGGATTCTAAATCAAATTTGGGAGCTTGTGGGACCACTAAATGGTGTAAAAGCCGTTGGAAGTGGTCATGAGAAATAAAAGAGGATCATACGGTAAGGTAAAAACTTTGGAAGCATAGCTTGTTGCGAAAATGCATACTCAGAAAGAAAGGGTTCGATTATGAGTAACCTGTTTACCGGTAGCTATGCCTATGTCGATCCAAAATCTTTGTTTGTTGCTACTCATATGAAATATGAGGAATAGCAAATAGATGTCAAGACAACTTTCCTGATTGGATGTCTTGAGAAAAATATCTATGTGTAGCAAACAGAGTGATTCATTGCAAAGGGTTAAGAGCATTTTAAGTATGAGCTTATAATTATCCGTCAATGGACTAAAGCAAGCTTTGAACTCAAAGTACATCTATTTGGATGAGGTAGTCCTATCATATGGATTTATTCAATGGGGGGATGTGTCTTGTGTAATGAAAAGAGTGACAGAAATGTGGTGGTATGTCTTGTATTGTACGTAGATGGTATCTTGCTCATTGGAGACAATGAAAGGTTATTGTCAGGCGTATGCGTATGGTTAATAAAACGGTATGAAATGAAGGATTTAAGAGAAGCAAAGTATATCCTTGCGATCATGGTGATCACAAGATAGGATATTGTGCTTATCTCAAGCTTCATGAATTGATACAATCCTTACTCGTTTTAGCAAGTGACTTTATCTAAGAAAATGTGTCTTATGACACAAAAGAAGATAAAGGTGTTCAAGGCGGTTCCTTATGCTTCGGCGAATAAAGAAAATTAATCTATGGAATGCTATACACGAGAATGGAAATCTCTTTTGACGAAGGCATGAGTAGTGGGTATCAAGGTAACTCGAAACAAGAATGTTGAACTGTGGTAAGACATATATTCATGTACCTGAAAAGGACCAGAAATTATATGTGGACTTACCGGATAAATTCACTGCTTCTTGTGGGTTACATAAATTCATATTTTTCAAATCAGATAGGGACAACAGTAAATCCACCTCAAGGTTATGTGTTTATTTTGGAAGTAGAGCCATAATATAGAGGAGTGTTATATAGAAATGCATTTCGGACTCCACCATATGAAGATGATAAATTGGAGCCTATGAGGGAGCCGAAGTATCTGTATGACTCTAGAAACTTTGTAATGTTCTTAGATGTGATTCTAAGTTTGCCCAAGATTATTACAATTTATTCTGATAATAATGGTGCAGTTGCAAACTTGAAGAAATCACGAGTCCATAAGGCAATTAAACACATGGAGCGCGAGTACCACCTGTTACGGGAAATCGTATGATGAGGGGAAGGTTGTTGTTGTATAGATTGCATTGGATGATAACCTAGTAAATCCATTTACAAGGACCTTAAGGCGAGAGCTTTTGATGGTCGTGTAGTGGGAGTGAGAATAAGATGTATGGCAGATGATATGAAAGCATAGTCTTTTAGTATAAATGGGAGATTGTTGGATTGTATACTAAAAGTTTAGCTTTTTGCTTGAACAATATTATAACAATTTATTTGAAATGAGAATCATATGATCAAATGATTGCGTCTTATAATTTATTTATTTGTCTGATGCAATAGTCCACTTACTTTATACTATAGATAATATGTTGTACGACAACACGCGGAAAATCATATTATCGGTTTCCTTAGAAAGTATAAACAGATGCTCACAATCGAGATGGATGTGGACTCTCTATCGGGATGGTTGTATTGTGATGGTATTTTTTTGTCTTGACTATAGAATCACCTCAGTATGCTTTGTGTGTATTGAGCAGGACCACTTGAGATCGTTCGACTTGTACTTTCTATATAGAAGAACTTGATCCCTATACAATAACCTCAACACATAAGACGGTATATATTTGTTTGATTCATCAATGGGTGAGATTTACATATAATTAAATTAACAAACTCGGTGAGTTTAGAAATAGTGTTGTCTCTATGGTGTGCTGACGATGGATTAATGAAAACCCGTTGTTAAAAGGGCCAAAAAGGGACTAGAAATGAATTCCGTAGTTATAAGTTGAAAAACACGCGCATTAACAACGTGGAATTTCTTCCGTTGTTGTAAGTGCGTTGTTAATGGAATTTCCTATTTTTTTTCTTATTTTTTAAATTAAATATTGTCTTGGATATAAAAACTGGACTTGGAATTTTTTTTCTGGACTTCAGAAATTTTCATTCACCCCTCTCTGAAAGTTGTCCTACCTTCGACGCTCGACGAGGAAATTGTTGCTGCCGACGACCCGTGCTGATACCCATTGAAGAAACGACCAATGAAGCAAAACTCTACCTTGGTATCTTCCCGTGCTGAAACCCGTTGAAAACCCCTCTTCCTTCCCTCGCCAAAGACGACCCACCGTACCTAAGAATTGACCGACGGCCACCGAAAATGCTTCGCTAGGGAACGAGAACGACACCCCGCTTTATTTCGTCGCACTTTGATGTTGATATTCGGCACCTGGGTTGTTCTGTGTAAGTCTTATTTTCAGCTTTTTCCTCTTCTGGTTCTAGGCGAATTTCTTTCAATATTTTACTTCTCCAATGTCTTGCTTCTTTTGCTTGGCCTCTATTTCAATTTGGGCCCTTCATAGGGCTCAGGGTTTTTCTTGTTCTGCACTTGTTTTCTTACTGCTCCCAAATGCTTGTTTCTTATTTTATTCTGCACTAGGGCTAAAGCAGGAACTCAAACTCCTTTCTTCTGCTACTTTATCATTCGTTAATTTTTGTTTTAGTGTTATTTCCCCACTTTTTAGATCAATTAATACTTCCTTTAGTTATATACTTATTAGTAGTAGTAGTAGTAGTAGTAGTAGTAATAGTGACTATGATAAAGAAAAATTCTCCAAATTGAAGTTGTAGTCTGCTTGATTAGTCTAGAATTTCTGATTTAGTCCAAATTTCTCTACACGTGTGCCTGAACTGATTCAGTCAGTTTTAGTTCCACCCAAGGCTCCAGTGGGTGTAGCCCACTCATTTATTGATGTTTTCTTGTTAATGTACCGTGTAATTTTTTTTTGCTTGAAGGCCAGAGAATTGCATTGTTGTTTTTCTATATTTTACAATCAGGATTTTCGATAGAGGAGAGATGTTGATTATTTTTCCCTTTTCAGTTCCCATTTCTAATATGTTATTGATCCTTACTTGTAGAAGAGTTTGACCTTAGTACTTGACTAAATGAGGAATATAAGAATTGTGGTTAAATAATTTTGGTGTTTCTGCAGCATGCTGGATATTAGGATAGCACCAAGGAATGATAATAGTCATAAGTCAAGTGATCTAAAATTTACTTGAAATTGGTTGTTCAAGGTTATATTTAGGTGGTTATTGACAATACGTCATGACCTGGTTGATGACCATTATATAATATGTGGAAAGAAGTTTGTTTGCATTTTCTTGCATTGTGTTGATTTTTGCAGTCACAATATGCTGCTCCTGTTCCTTTTGCTAATGCATGTTTTATTTTTTTAGATAGGTAATGTATATATGCATTATACATGAATTCTACGGAGCTCGACGAGTAATGAATTTATGCATACAAGGGTGGAAGAAAGGTGGATAAAAACATATGTCCTAATCCTGTCTACTTTAAGTAAAAAAATATTAAGATAAGAGAAAGGTTATGATAAAAGGGGTAAAAAGTAAACTACAGTGCAGGTTTTCAAGTTATTTATTTTTTATTTTTTAAAAGCATGGATGACATTCTCATCTAGTGTGGTTTAGTTATGCTTACAATATCAGTACGTCCTAACAGAAGAATATCATTCTGTGCAAAGAGACTAGTAACAATGAATATAATGAGCACAGGTGAATATGAGTTAGATGAATATGATGTAAGTCCTATAGATTATTCATTTCAAAGTTGCTTCTCTGATTGTGATCGACCATGAACAGTCTTCAAGTTTACTTGATAAGAAAAAATCTGATGCTTAAGGATTTCAAATTCAAACAAATTCCATTCAATATTGTGTCGATTATGTTTATCTGACTCATATCTATGTGATATTATAGTTGCATTTAAGTGGAATTTCTATTCCTTAAAAGAAATTACCCATTTGTTTTCAAAATACAGGGTGATTATCAACTTATTAATGATATGTTGAGTATTATTAATGTATTTTCCTATAACTGCTCTTGTTGTACTCTCAGTTCATATCATTGATCTTTTCTAACCAAAGCTCAGTAACTCTCGAGATTTTGAGAAATTCCAGTACTAGTTATATCAAAGTAAATGTAGGAAGGTATTCTTGTGTGACTCTTCCTTTGAAGTAGTTTTTAAACCTGATTTCTCACTGTTTCTTTTTCTCTTGGATGAATATCTACTCTTTATTCTAGAAAGATAGTTTGGATTTGGCTGAGGAGATTCAGCACTACAAAAGAGGACAACGGTGGAGCACTTAAGCTGTTTGAAGCACTTGGTACTTTAAGCAGTTGTGATGTATTTTTTGTTGAGAAAAATTACTGGACAAATCTAAGTTTTCTTCAAATGTTAATTTTTTTAGAAGTGCAGCTGTTGTTTGGGAGGTTCTTAAAGGAGCAAAGCTTCCTTGGCTCATGGCATTAGACAAAGTACATCTCTGAAACCAAGTACATCTCTGAAACCAATCTCTCTGTTTATGTGCAAATAATGATTTTTTGGTGGAAATTTTTATAAAGGATCAGGTGCCTTTGTTGAGCATATATCTATCACATTCATTCTTCTCCCTCCAACTTAAACTTCAGTTGTTATAAATTATGGAAATCAATTTTTTTTCTTAACAATGTTCATGAACCTCATATTCTTTGAACCTTGCACAGCCATACCCTTTTAAGGTAGACCAAGAGTATGATTTATGATGATCCAATGAGGCCTCTGGTTCTTGATATCAGAAGTGGTAATTTTTACTCAGCTAATGCCCGTGATTGTGCTATTGCATATTGTAGCTTGATTTTTAAATTTTTGCACCAAATTGGTTTCTAGCTATTTCAACCTATTACATAAAATCATACCAAACTAGATAGGAAAAACTTATTAAAATCATTTACATATTTATGAGATAGCTAAATTATTATATAGAAAAATTTTGAATTTCTCAATTTGACCCTACATGAGGAAAATAATATTTTTGCTCTGACATTTTTGTTAATATGCAGTAACTTTTTTTCAATGGATTTATGATTATTATTATTATTATTATTTTTATTCTTGTATAAATTATTCAGTCTAAAAAGATTTTCTAATAGAAGTGAAGTAATATTTGGGTGTTTTAATAGGAAATGGCACGTTCTTATTCGGAATAGAGACAAGGAGGAAAGATATAACTTTTTAGGGCTTGAAATAAATGAAAAGGTCTTGCTATTATATAGTAATCAATGGTTACTTTTTGTGGATTAAACTAATTGGTGATTTTTTGCTGTCCGTCTATTCAGCTGGTGGATCATTGCATAGATGATATTCATCATCGTGGTATCCATAATGTGTGTGTAGTTTCATCCTTGTACTACTGTCCTTTTTACTTAAAAATGATTACTTATGTCTAAGTGTAAAAAAATTACTAAAATTTAGGTCATATAACTATCATATTTCTCTTGTGTGTAGGTTTAGAGAGCTTTAATACTTCACTATACAAGTTCCAATACCCCTCTGATTTGAGCCACAACTTGATTGTTTGACTGGTACAATCAAGAATTATAATCAAATATAATTGGGCGGAAAGTAATGCACATACAAGGGAATACTTGCCCGTAACTCTTGTTTATTGGAGCTTAATGTGATTTAGTAAAACAGAAGTACTTTTCCAATTTATGCCACACAATTCTTTTTTTTTCTTTTTGAGTAGATACCACACAATTCTTGATACTGGAGTAATTGTTGCTATCATTTTCTCATTGTGCATTATGGTAGTGCGTGTATTGTGGAATTAGAGGAGACGTGGCTGTTACTTCTTTTATTTGTGAAGAATTACGGTTCTGGATATATAACCAGAAATAATGAAGTTTCTATATTAGAACTTAAATGATTGGCCTGGTCCTTAGGCACTTTCTTACAACAAATGCAACAATAAATACACTAATTTGTCCTTCAGTTTCTGTTGTTGGTTTTGAAGGTATGAGATTCCGAAATAAGGGAAACATTACATGCTATGTTACGAGACAATGTTCATAACGTGCTACAGGGACAAAATATATACAATTGTTGTTGTCTACTGGACATTCAGTTTTCAAAGTGAGTGAATCATAATATTACTGGTGCATATCCTTGAAATTAACTTTGTTGCCATTTCCTTCTAGTCACCAAGCCTTCCTTTTTATGCATGCTGGATGAACTGCAAGTGAATTACAATGACGAGAGTTTGCGAGCTAAGTTTTGAAATATTTGTCTTTTCTTGAAATTGTACTGCATATAAAATTCTTATTTCTTATTCTCTCTTTTGGCATAATGATTTTACAAACCCTTACTTGCCTTCAGAACAAAAGGCAAGTCCCCTTAAGTAAATCCTTTCTTCTCTTATATAAGGACTGACATAGTTATCTTGTTGTTGAGACTGTTTCGGATTTGATGTTTAAATATGGCTCCTTTTGTGGCAACCTGGTTATAGAGATACAGGCATGTATACCTGAGCATGTGAGTAATTATCTGTTTAATCTTTTCAGCACTTCTTTTTTAATTATATGCTAGTTTAATGAGAGTCGCCATCAACATCTCTTGAAAATTCTCTATTCAGTAAAGGAACCGTGGTTGTTAATTTTCTGTCGATGTGTGACTGCTTGTTCAACTTCTGTCGATGTGTGATAGAATTATTTGGTGAAAGATATTTGAGGAGGCCCGATGGAGATGATTGTCAGCGATTGCTCCATATGCATGAGCAAAGGCATAGTTTTCCTGGAATGTTAGGGAACCTTGATTGTATGCATTGGGAACAAAAAAATTATCCGGTTGCTTGGAAAGGTCAATTTACTCGAGGTGATCATGGAGTTTCAACAATAATGCTTGAAGCAGTTGCATCTGCGGACTTGTGGATATGGCATGCTTTTTTTGGAGTTGCAGGTTCAAACAATGATATCAACGTGCTTAACCAATCTCCTTTGTTCAATGATGTTCTACAAGGAAAAGCACCACATTAATTTTACGGTGAATCATAAACAATATAGAGGAGGATATTACCTCACAGATGAGATCTATCCAGAGTGGGCAACTTTTGTCAAGAGTTCGTGTCCTCCTGATCGCAAAAGAAAGAAATTTAAAGAAATGCAAGAGGCAGCAAGAAAGGATGTCGAGCGCGCATTCGGTGTTCTTCAATCTCGTTGGGCAAGTATCAGAGGTCCAGGTAGGTTTTGGTATCAAAGTAACTTGAAAGATATTATGTACACTTGTATTATTTTACATAACATGATAGTAGAGAATGAATGAGATATAGTATCTGATTGTTTCGAAGAGCTCAACAACAACGATGATAATAATGCTCTAATAGTTCTTCAAGGTCCAATCGGAGGATTCAGTGAGAATCTCAATAGAGATTCATCACTACGTGATAGAGATAAACATCATCAACTTCGTGCCGATTTGGTTGATCACATATGGGAACTATTCCGCAATATTTAGAAAACTTTTAATTTCAGTATGAAATATTTTTATTTTAATGTATTATGTGTTGTTGCAATATTAAATATTTTTAATGAAATTTGGGGTTTAATCTTAAAAATTAGAGTATTTATTTATTTTTAACTTTAATTTTTTCGTCTAATCAATAAAAAAAAGTATGAAAGAAAATTAATTGCTATTCAGAACATCAATTATCGGCGGACAAGGTATTCAAGGCATGATTTCATTGAGGAACATACATATTTAAAGAAAATAAATATAGATAATTATAAATTTTGCATAATTACAAACTTTGACGAACATACATGTTTAAAGAAAATAAATATAGATAATTATAATTTTTGCATAATTACAAACGTTACAAATAAATTATTTTAATAAAAAATTATATCCTAATTAATTAAGAATATCACACACTGTACACATGTTATCCTAATTGTACACATGTTATCCTAATTATAAATAGTGCATATCAATTGCATTTGTAGACACGAGGCGGACAACCAATTTAAGAATGATTTTATTGGCGGACATGCAATTGCATATCAATTACATTAGTGGACACGTTATTTAGAGCTTTTCTCCAAGCGGACACAACAAATTAAGTTGAGAAAAACAATCTGGTTAGCGGACATGCAATTCTATTCTCCAATTTAATATTTGGGATAAGAATTTTTTTACTACGATATATATTATATATATCTTTTCCAAATTTTATGTGACCGGTAAATTAAGATGAGAAAAACAATCTTGTCAGCAGACACACAAGAAAAACAATATTGTCAGCGGATACGCAATCATTTTCTCCAAGAGGACACCATACTAAAAAATAAGTCTTGAACCCGTTGTCCGTCGATGAAATTCTTTAAAATTTGCATATCAGGCGAACAAATTGTAATAAAATTGCATGTCCGTCAATTAATTGATCCTTAAATATTGTGGCCCCCAACAAAATAGATATTTAATTACATATCGTCCGCAAATTTCAGCCTTAATACATTTCGACATCTATCGGCGAACAAATACTCAAGATTTAATTTCATTGGCGACATATTTAAGGACAATAAAAATTATTTTAATAAAAAAATATGATATCCTAAATATTGTAATTGAATATTAATTAAAAGAAAATATTAAGATAATGTGTATGATATCCTTAATTAATTAGGATAGGATATATTATATATATTTTTATTATAATGATTTATTTGTTATGTATATTTGTAATTATAAAACAATTATAATTATCTATTTTTATAAATTTTTATCGATATATCTAATTTAAAAGAATTATCATGAAATTAGTTTGGTTTATTTTAATGTGAAGAAATCGCACAATATGTGTAATTATTTAATCTATAAATTATAATTCTAATTAAATTAAAGATTTTCCTTCCCATTTAATTACTATCCCTATAATAGTTAATTATTATTTTATTATTTATTTAACATTATATGAAATGTAAAAAAATAAAATAAAATAAAAAATTTATACATGTGCGGATATGCATCAACAGAATACCTTTTATTTTTCAAAATAAGATGTTTATTAAAATATCATTCTTTTTTATTAAAATAATCTATTTATTAGGTTAGCATATGTAATTATGCAACAATTATAATTATCCATTTTTATATATGGTATTTAAATATGCATGTCCGCCCATGAAATTAAGCCTTGAGTAATGAAATTAATCCTTGAGTATCCTGTCCGCAAGTGAAATTGATTTACATTTGTATGTCCATCCATGATATAAGCCTAGGTACCATGAAATTAAGCCTTGAGTAATGAAATTAATCCTTGAGTATCTTGTCCGCAAGGAAATTGATTTACATTTGTATGTCCATTTATGATATATGCCCTAGGTATCTTGTCCGCTGATGAAATTGATTTAAATTTGCATGTCCGTCATGATTTAAGTCCTAAATAGTTTGTCCGCTGATTTAATTGACATGTAATTGCATGTCCGCTGGTAAATTCATCCAGTCGGTGATAAATTGATATCTAATTGAATGTTAATTAAAAGAAAATAATAAAATAACACATGTTTGGTGTGTGATATCCTTAATTAATTAGGATAGAATATTATATATATTTTTTATTATAATGATTTATTCGTTATGTTATATTTGTTATATTGCATTAGGAATTAGGGTTTAATAGGGGAAGTGATATAAATAAATAAAATAATGTAAAAAAATGGCGGACATTCATTTAACAATAAATTACAAATAAGTAACCAATTAATCATGTTCGCCGATAAATATGGTTTAAATTTGCATGTCCTTCTGTGATTTATCTTGCCTGCCAATAAAACTATTATAAATTGACATGTCCGCCACAAAATTATACGTTGAACACCTGGTCCACTAAGAAAACTGCCATGAATTTGCATGTCCCGTCAAAAATTCACCTTGTCCACGGACACCTCGTTAATAAGTTTTAGTAAAACTTATCTAAAATCTTATCTAATTAAATGGGTCAAAGATTACCCGATAATAAGTTTTAGTAAAACTTATATAAATTCTTATCTAATTAAATATGTCAAAGATTCCCCTATTTCAACGCATACTAAGAATAAAAATTAATAACTTCTTTTTCAATGACACTTTTAAAAAAATCATGGAATAAGTTCTCACATGTATAAGTGGATGGAGGTAGTTCAAGGAATTGAATGAAAAATATGACAAAATAGATGTTTTTACAATATTAGGGCAAAATTGATGTACCACTATTCAAATAGGGCATTCTGAGTTCTATCCCTTTTATTTTTTTGTCAAAGATAACTGATGGGGTTCATCAATCATACACTCTCTTCACCTTCTGCATTTCGTGTCTTTCTGCTCATATTTTTGGAACTTAACACAGCCGTTGATGATAACCCTGAGAGTCAATCAATCTCTTCACTATCCTCATACTCTCATCTCCGGCGTGAGAAATTCGAACTGGGATTTTTCAGTCCACCGGACAGCACTCGATTTTATCTCGGTGTGCTTACGGGCTCGAGTTAGGATGAAGTTGGGTTCACAGAAAGGTTCTTCAATTTGGGAACTAAATTCATATACAAACGACGTCGTTCTATATGATTTGGAAGGTTATTGTAACATTAAAATGTCACGTCAACACTCGGGCAAACATCAAAACCTAAAAGTAAAAGGTGGTTTTTTTTTTTTTTCAAATTTTAAAAGGTTAGGATTTATTTGTTATAGAAGCAATGTCAAGATTTTTTTGCAATTAATCTTTTAATTTATTATTATACTTAAATGGCCATTATACCCTAAATTTTAAATTCTAAGAGTAAAATATAACATAAACAATAAGAGTAAAATTATAATTATACTCTAAACCCTAGGAGTAAAATCTACTCTAAACCATAAGGGTAAAATTACAATTATACCCTAAACCCTAAGGTTAAATTATACCCTAAACCATAAACCTTAGAGATAAATTATACCATAAACTAAAATGGTGAAATTATAATTATACCCTAAATTCTAAGGATAAAATATATCCTAAACTCTAAAATTAAATTTGAAAAAAAATTAAAAACAAAAATAAAACGAAAAGAAAAACGAAAAAAAAAAGTTGGTACAGTAAGGAATTTGGGGTGAGAAAGGACCGAATTTAGGGTCCAGAGGTCTCATGAAATTGGAAAATAAAAAAGCCTCGTCTAGTCATTGCCTTAACACTTTATATTACATACTTTTGTATATGTTAATAATATAATTTACATTATATATCATTGCCTTTAACACTTTATATTACATACTTTTGTATATGATAATAATATAATTTACACTATATATCATTGCCTTTAACACTTTATATTACATACTTTTGTATATAATAATAATATAATTTACACTATATATCTAATAATAATATTATCTTATATTATGTATTTATAAGTAATAATTCCTAAATTTTAAAGGTTGAGAAAAAAAATTGCAAATGGAAGTGGTGTTTTTTACTTTCAATTAACTAATATGATACTAATTGATAATGGTGTATAAAGGGAGGGAAGAAACCAAACAGAAGTCCTTCGAAATGACAATCAAGCAAGGCCAGAGTGTATAATACTCCTCACGAAATTGACCAATAAAAGTTGGATTCACTTGAGGAAACCATCCCCCTTTAATCTGGACTAATGTTCTCACGTACAACATAACTGGTGATGTTCGCTTTTAGGAACCTTCAAACATAATCCTTGGAAAATGCATATTCAAATTTCAAATCAAAGATTATAATCATTCCTATTATTATAATCTGATGCCTAACTCTGAGCATATGCCTTGCCATTTGACACAATTTTTTTCTTTCTTTTTCATTCGAGCAACAAATATTTACTACAACAATTTAATAATGTATTTTTGAAAAACATCATTTAATTAAAAATAAATGCATGTTTTATTTTATGTGTCAATTTTGATTTTGAAAAAAAAATCTTAATACTTTGAATTAATCATTACAAGGATGATGCACGAGAGTGGTAAAAAAATCCGTCTGAATTTAATGCTCATTTCACTTAAAAAAATAAATTAATTAAATTCTTCAATGTATTTCTATTAAATAAATGAATAGTATTTTATGATACTTGTAAAAGTACACAGGATTATTTTGTTGCAAGTGTGCAAAAGAAACAATGGGCATGAATATTGTATGTTTATTACTCCCTCCTTTCCTTCCCATAGAAGTTGGTATAATATTTTTTGGGCACGTAGATTAAATAGTATAATAATTTAATGTAAAGTGGAGTAAAGTGAAGTGAGAAAAATAATATTTAATGTGTAGTTGGTAGTTGTATTAGAGGTGATATATGGGGCCCATGAGAATAAATTAATTTTTTTGTGTGGGTCCCATGTATTAAAAAGGAAATGTGTCAATTTTAGTGAGACAAACCAAAAAAAAAGTATGTCAACTTCTATGAGACGAATAGAATATTACTTTCCAAGGACTAAACACCTGATTTCATGGGAAGTTTAAAAGCACGAGAACCCGGTCGTGTCGTGTATCCGTTCAAGCATTATGTCTTTGTGTTGACCTAAATATATTATATTATAATATGATATGTATAATTATCTCAACTGGCTTTTGCACTTCCTTTATATATATATCTCGATATATCGAACATCCAAGGTACCCTATCTCTTCCCTCTCCTCTCTAACAGTATAATTGATTATTTAACCATAGTGGTTGGTGATCACTTAAGTAGATCGAGAATCAGAAAGAGTTAAGTATGGAAGACAGCAAAGTTGCGGGGTGGCATGAGAGTGTGTCATACTGGCTTAAACATGTAAGCCAAGATGATGAGGTGAAAGAACAAGTACTACCTGCAATACCCCAGCCAGAAACACCCAAGGAGCCCATGGAGTTCTTGTCAAGATCTTGGAGTCTCTCTGCAAATGAAGTGTCGAAAGCACTCGCAACGAGGCAGACGCAACCTGCATTCAACAACAATCTCACTGTCATTCACGAAACACCTTCGTCTCGAAATATAGTAAGCAACCAACTCACCTCATTCTTCGCTTTGTCGTCACACAAAACTCACACTTTGATTCCACATCGCGTGTCATTTTACAAACTTTATTTTTTTAGTGTAAATCTTACGTACATAATTACGTAAGACGAATTCTTATAATTAACACTCACAATTAAAGAAGTTAATGTTCCAAAATACATCCAAACAAAACTCTACAACACTAGTAATACACCAGAAATATATATATGCACAATCAGTCCATGCTCTTTTCCTAAGAGTTGTCGATTCATTTGCAGTCGAGAGCAGCAGCAAACGGGCTAATAAGAGGTGGGGGAGCAATTGGAAGGTTGTTTCACCACAGGGAGTACTGTGGCATTGATACCAACAGCAGTGTGAAAAAGAAAGACAAAGCACGTGTGGAGAATGCACGCACACATGCTGTTCTCTCTGTTGCTGGAGTAGCAGCAGCCTTGGCTGCGGCTACTTCAACCGAGAAATCCATAAGCTCAAGCTCAAAGATGAGCACGGCATTCACATCAGCAACCCAACTGTTGGCCTCGTATTGTATAGAGTTGGCAGAGTCAGCAGGGGTAGACAAGGAGAGTGTATCCTCTGTTGTAAGATCTGCAGTCGGCATTCGCTCTGCAAGTGATTTATTAACTATGACGGCTGCAGCTGCAACCGGTACTACAATATCCGTTCATATATAATTATTTATGCCTTGTACACTCACATATACTAATGTTAATAAATGTGAGAGCAGCTTTGAGAGGAGAAGCAGCTCTGAGAGCAAGATTACCTAAGAGGAGTGCAGCTATAAGTCCGTACGAGAAGGCGGCAGCAGCTTGTCATTCTTCTGAGGTTGAGGAAGAGGATCTTCCCTGCATAGGCGACTTGTTGCAACTCACTTCAAAAGGTAGAGCGTGTCTTGTGTGAGACCACCTCACGATGAGACATTTATTTTACAAATAACTCATGAGAAAGTTCTCTAACAATTCATTTAATCATCACCACCCTTTACCTAAGTTTGCAATTTCTCACAACTCCCTAGTGTTTCTTTTCAATTTGCCATGCATCATCACTTACGTTATTAAACATATAATGTTTTAGGTGTTGTACGATGGAAACATGTCTCTGTTTACATCAACAAGGCCCACCAGGTATACACCTACTAAATTTAATCCTCTCTATCTCTGCACAAATCAACATATAACTGTAAAAACTTCTTCTCAGGTCACAATAAAGGTGAAGAGTAAACACGTTGGCGGAGCCTTTTCAAAAAACAATAAATGTAAGCTTAACTGATCAGCATTTTATCTAACAATTGAAAAACAGAGAAGGAAATCAAATTCTTACAATGAAATTTCAATCAGGTGTTGTTTATGAAGTGATCGAAGAGAGTAGTGAATGGCCATTCAGAAAAGAAAGGGAAAATATGGAATTGTACTTTGGAGTGAAAACTAGTCAGGGGCTGTTGGAGTTCAAGTGCAAGAACACAGTTGATAAAGAGAGATGGGTTCGTGGAATTACGAAACTTCTGCTACGTGCAACTCAGATTAAGAAAGCGAAGAGCTCCCTCAGAATGCTCAATATCAAACACACCATTTAATCACACTAAGGAACATATAAAGATTGTGTTGAAATTTCCTTTATCGTCAAATATCAAACTTCCCTCCAAAAATTTTTCATTTAGCTATATTTGTGTAAAGCTCTTGTTTTGGAGCCAATGTAAGCCCATGTTCATAAGTTATATGAAAAGCCCATAAAAATTTTCCAGCTTGATGAGATATCATTGTTGCAGTTTAAAAAAATGAACACCTTGAAAAGTTGACTTGGGTTGACTTGTGAAAGCTCAAGTTCCAGTTTACGTAATGCTCGATAATTAAAGAGCATGATTGTGCAGTACACAAAAACTTCGTGAGATACTTAATAAAACTATCAATAGGGCCCCATATTGTCTCTTAATTATTCAATTCAGGTTTAAATGGTTAGTTTTATATATTTCAAAGTCATAATTGATAGAAAAAATAATTTAGAGCTCGAATTAGTTTAACCATTTTTTCAACCCTTGAATTGAAAAAATTCCTAAATAATAATATTAAATCCATGTTTATTATGAATAAAAATTAATTGAAAACATACTAATTCCCTTTTATTTTCTAGCACAACTCTTCTTTCTAAATGTTGGGTTTATCCTCCCAGGAAGTCGGGTCCACTCAATCCACTAGCATGATATTGTCCGCTTTGGGTCGCCCACTGGCCTGCACGGTTTTACCACTCTGGGTATCACACCCAAAAGGCCATATGCTAGGGAGAGTCCATGATGAGCGTTTTCTCAACACACAATTAATCCTCAAGTATGAAGAATATCAATTGTAGTTTCGAAGGTGACCAAGTTATATATCGAACCCAAGGGACGGATAAATATCAATTTAATTACATTCTAGTAAACTAAGACTATGTTGGAAATATAATGGTTGTGGTATTGAAATTAAGTAACAAATATTAATTGGAATAGCAAGTAAAAATAACAAGAAGAAGGGATAGTTGGTTGTGATCAAGTAAGATAATAGGTAGTTCGTCTGGTCATCCAGATCAACTTATTAATTTGTACTTTTGTGTGACGGTGTCCGACTCTACCTTGTGGTTTATGGACGCAACACTAAATCATGCAAATTCACTCTATAGACACAAGTAAATTACGTATGACACGTGTGAGTATCCTCAGAGCAAGAGGTATAATTCACCCCCTTTCTAGGTACTATCATAATCAATTATTTTCCGTGCACTTAGCACTCTAACCCGGTTTGATCTCCCTTTATAGGTACTATGAAATTATACTCTTTATCCTACTTATTAACCCGAATATGATTCAATTAACAAGTATTCATATAAGATAGTTCTAATAAGACTTCAGAATCCCTTCACTTAGAATTATAACATAAAACCCTGCACAGCAGTGAACACACTCAACCAATAACCAATTTATGTATTCAGACTCTACACAACAATTATTGATGCACAAAATGACCGTGAGTATGGACTAAAAACGCACAATCTTATATAAAATAAACCACAAGTAGTATTGTACGGAGTTTACACACGAAAGACAAATTAACTCATGAAACCTTCATAACCCTAGAACTACCAAAGCTGCTCTAGCCCATGATTGATCTAATAAAAATCATGGTTAGTTGGACCAATCTTACTTGAATCTCCAGCGGAACTCTGTCACAGTCCCTCCGGATGACGGACGATCGATCTCCTCCCAACTCTACGTCTCCATGCTTGGTTCTTCAATGAATTCCCATGAATTACCTTTCCACTGTTGCACAAGCCTTCTTTTATACTTATTATCATGTCTTCTGGGCTTGGAATGGGCTTTTTAAGTGATCACACGCATTGACGGTGCAAAAATACAGATATGGTAAGTTCCCGAGTATCGATTCGACCTCCACAACAGGTCAAATCAACCACCACAAATCGAACCAGAGGTCGAACCAGACTATTATAAGTCACAGGCATTCGATTTTACCAACTGACCAGGTCGAATCAACGCGATGAGGTCGAATCGGCATCCCAGCCAATCGATTCGACCTCGATTCGACCTGATGCTCAGGTCGAATCCTTCAGTTGTGGTCGAATCCACCTTCTGTACAAGTTGTGTCACCAATTCGACCTGAAGGGCAGGTCAAATTGACCTCTTTCAGGTCGAATCAAACTCCTGATTCGTCCAAACGGATGGCTTCGACTTCCTTTCTTTCGTATTCAACACTTCCACTCTGATTTCCTTCAAAAAATCACTCAAATAGCTCCATCAACACCTGATTCATGCCTTTTCACAATATTTATCGGTTTTCAACCGATTTCATCCTTTAGACACTCCATAATAGCACAAATCCAAGCGCAAAATTCGTGAATTTACACACTCATCATAAACTTACATGTTGCTCGTCCCGAGACAACGCAATCAAACCAAAGAGTCATGTATAATTCACGAGATCACCAAGTACAACACATATTACACATGCAGCTTCATCAATTAAATTCAAGTATTTCCTGCATCATACATATCATTCATGCAAAACATCACTCAATCATATTACCATTCGGAGTACTAAGTCATCTAGCTCACAAGTTAAGTGTTTACTCTCTCACTCAAGTGCTAATCACACTTAACAGGTTAGTGTATACGCTCATACTCAATCCATACGAACGCGTAACCATAAGCTTGGCAAGGGTCTCAAAAATCAACTCACAATCAACTAATTACTAGGATCACAAAGGACTTGTCTTTGGGTTGTAATGTTGGCTTTTTGGAAATGGTAGGAAAATTTAGATAAGTGACTCAAACACTAGTAGAGAGTTACCTTAGAGGTTCTTTCTTTCTTCATTTGGCTTTATATCCTCCTCCAATTTCTTCTCGTGCACTTGCAATTTTTAAATCTTCTTCTCTTCCTTACATCAACATCATTCTTCTTTTGATAACTTGGGTACCGGTTGTAGGCACAACCCTTTTTTTACAGCAATCGGGGTACCAGTTTCAGGCACTACTCCTAAATAAGATTTGACCATACACTTTTCTTACTTTACTCAACCTTATTCTATCTTCCTTCTTCGTCTTGCAACACTTGTTCACCTCAACTCTCTACCAATGAATATGGTACATAAACAAAGCTCAAGTAAAGGTTAAATAAGGCTCTTTTATTCGGCTTGCCAAAGAAAAAGCTTTTAAAGGCTCAAACGGGGCTACCAAAGATATACATAATCAATAGGGTAAAATTTGGCTAAGTAACTCAATTAATCAAGGATGACCTTGTTGGTTGTTTGTCAACCAAAGTCCCATATCGGTTAGAAATGGGGATGGCGAGGGGTTTATAAGTGTGAGAGAGTCTCTCCCTAGCATGAGGCCTTTTGGGTGTGAAGCCCAGAGTGGTAAAACCGTACGGGCCAGTGTGCGGCCCAAAGCGGACAATATCATGCTAGTGGATTGAGTGGGCCCGGCTCCACTGGGCCGGATAAACCCAACAAGTGGTATCAGAGCGAGGTTTCTTGGTGAAACTTGATTTGTAAGGATGTTTTTGTGATTATTTGATTAATTGTTTTAATCAGGATTAATCGCATGATTATTGATGAACTGTATGAATGTGTTTATGTGATTGAAGTTTTATCTTTATAATCGCATATTACTTTGTGATCTGTGGTTGTGTATCTCAATGATTGCATACACTGTTCATCCTTTTTCTGGACTTTCATACACACTTAAGTATTATGTATCAAATTCATATGTATCATGGATTGAAGACTAAGGGCCAACACTAAGATCACCTAAACTCCCTCTCGAGATGGATAGGATATGAATATCAAATAGCTCAATGGATTGGTTCTCACTTAAACTATTCCAACTAGGTACTAAGCTTAAATGAGAGTCCCTTCACACAATCAATCAATCTCTCGATCAAACCAATCACATGTCATACCAAAGGGTTCTAAACTATGAAGGACTTCTCAATCTCTTCACAATCTATAATGCACATGAAGTGTTTGATGAAATGATTCACTTAATTATCCTAAGCATATAATTGATTTCTCAATCTAATCACATATCTAGAACAACTAAACACACAAATCATCAATACAATTCAAGCAATTAATAATCAATGGTAGAAAATCATAGATCCAATAAATATATGAATTCAAATACACAAATCCCCAAAATTATCCAACAACTATCATGATGCTAATCTCACAAGGGAGATTAGCCTACCATAGTAAGAAGGAAATGAACATAGACATTAATATCCTTACAAAACATGATGAAACTATGAGGTTTAATACAAGAAATGAATGGAAACTCCCTTGATGTCACTTCAATGGTGATTTCCTTCCTTTCCTTGTTATCTTCCTCTCTTCCTTGCTTCTTTTCTTCAATTGGATGATGATTTTGATGGTAGGATGATTGTAGATCCAATGGATGGTGAATGGATGAAGATGATGGTGTAGAATGGAAGAAATGGTGTGTGAGGTGTGTGTGGAAGGGTGAAATTTCGGATCTTCTCTCACATATTGAAGTATTGGGTATTTATACCCCTTGGGAGACTTCTAGAAGGATTCTGATTTTTTTTCCAGGATTTTACACAACACGAGTCGTGCTCTGCCACACGGCCATAAGGTGGCCGTGTCGTGTGAACTGATGCTCCTGCATGGCCTTTTCTTACAGGGCCATGTTGATGACACGGCTCGTTTTGCCAACACGCCTCGTGCGACTGAACACGGCCTTAAGGTGCCCATGTTGAATGAATATGTGTCGCCGCACGGCCATCGCTTACAGGGCCGTGTTGGCTACACAGCCCGTTTTGGTGCTGGCTCCTGTATTTCTTCACTATTTTGGCTCGTTCTCCCTCGTTTCAACTCTGAATTGAGATCCGTTTCAACTATTATAGGTTTAAGCTCATTCACACACATTTCCATGAAAACACAAAACACAACCAAATAACACAAAAATACAGATAAAATAATACGAAAACACACATAAAAAGATACTAAAATCTAGGTGAAAATATCACTCATCAGCTGACGATGCTCATGCCAAGAGCAGCAGCCCCGAATCACGGCGGATTCAAAGCAGGCGGGCGGCGGCAGCTGAGGGAGCAGCGTTCCAGGCGGATTGTCAGAGACGTGCGCCGGAGACGACTCACTGGACACGAACCTGTGCAATTTTGGGTAGCAACCGTGATTCCTATCGGCTGGCAGCTGCACGGCGACGATCAGATTGGCGCGGATCTGGTGGCTGGTGATAGCTGGACGGCGGAATCGAGGCGACGGCGCTGAAGGGATGCACAGCAGCTGGTGGTGCGATGGTGATTCTTCACGGTTGGGAGCTGCTCGGCGGTGGGCTAACGGCGAGATTCCGGTGGACTGTTGCCGGCACCGCCGGCGGCAGCGGCGCATGGTTGCGTCGGTGATCCCTGGAGGATGAAGAGGAGGTGGGCGGCTACTGTTCCTAGGGCTTCACTTTTAATTGGGTTGCTGGGCCGTTTAGGGCAGCAATGATTATTCCTAATGTTGGGCCCAATTCAGTAATAAATAATAGGCTGCTCATTTTTTAATTTGGTTTTGGGCTGTTGGGCCCAAATTTTATTAAAATGGAAATCGGCTGCTGGGTAATATTTACTGCTGGATTTTATTAATTGTGGGGTTGATGTTGGGCCAGGTTAAATATTGGGCTAGACCTTAATGCATAAATTGGCAGGGTAAATGGGCTTAATTATTTTATTAATGGGCTGCTCATTTTATGCTAATGATGTTTGGGTCAGCTGGGCCTATTTAATTGATCCAACATATTATGCAATTAATTATAATATATAACTGATTTAATTGTTTTAACTTGACAATTAATTATTATATATGAAAGGCATGTTCTATGTGATTAAATTGCTGTTAATAGAAGCATGTCTAGGTTGTATATTTTATTCCTGAATATTATATGAATGTTAAAAACCCTCGGTATTAAATAACTAAGTGGGAGAGGGGATTGGTAATAAATTCCCGCGGCCTCCATTATTGGTTTGTTAGCAATGTGAATAGACTTGCGCGTCGGCATTAGAGCCTTCTTCCCCATCGGATGAGTTTATTCATGAATTGCTGGAACAGACTTCATTAAATAATTACGTTTGTAATGTGATATATATGAACTTGCACGTTGGCATAGACCTTCCTCCCTATCGGATGAGTTTATAAGCGGTTCACTGGTACAAACTTGTAATTGATGACTATAGGAAGTTATCCGAGCGCGTGTGTACTTCTCTATCTGTAAGGCACATAAGCTTGGGCCGCGGACTTGGGGTCAAATAATGGTGTACACTTAGATGTAAATAATAAGTATCCTCCCTATCGGAGTCACTGCTTTTATTTGCATGGCCAAAGAGGAACCGACTATTAATTATTTTGTCATAAAGTTAGGTTGACAAATGAAATTAATGGATAAAACCTTCTCTTGTAAATGTTCGGGTTTGTAAACGTCCACACTATCGTGGCTTGCAGACTCACGGTGCTTGAGATGTCGGTGAATTTATATTTTATATTGTTTTGAGGGAATCAATATAAATGGATAAATTCAAAGATTTGATAGGTATATTAATTTGTGATTCTCTGAAATTCAAATGGTTTTATCTCACTTATTGTTTACTGAAAGTAATTATATTTACTGGTCCAAAAATTAGATGATTAGAAAAGAATCTTGATTTTTACTGCTTAAGAAAATACAAGTGTGTTCTCATAAAGGACGTCTCATGATGCCTTTTAAAGTCTCTAGTGAAGAGATGAGAGGTTCATAGAAATATGATGATCTCATGTAACTCTTCGGATACTTGAGTAATTTAAAAGGTGATAGGTCATGATAGAATTTGATGAATGAATTGGAAAATTATGGAATAGAAGTTGAAGGGGAAACCTAAGTCAATTTTATTCTCCATAATTGCCTAGATGTTTTGAGTAAGTTCTACCTGAATTACAAGAGGATGTAAATGGTGGGAAACTTCTGACAAAACATGTGGCAAAGGAAAGCCATTTTCATCATGATGTGAACAAGTTTAATATCTTATTCACTAGTTGTTTAAACATGATTAGTGATGGCATCTATTAACACGAAGTGTGTAGATAATCACTAAATGTTTATCACTAAGTGAGGATAAGATCGTTATGACATGGGTAAAACTACAAAGGTAGAGGTTATTGCAGTGGGAGTTGTTTATTTATCTGATGATAACAATAAATGATTGATTATGAGAAATTATTTTTACGTACGTTTCATAGAAAGAATTTGATTTCGGTTTCTATGCATTAACAGATGGATACTTCATTTCATTTAAATGACATGGTCATAGTGATGAGGAATGGGCTATAATCTGTTATAGTGCATTGGTGGATAATGTGTATACTCTTGAATCATGTACATCCCACAGATGCAACAAATAATAATTAGTAATACATCTTCTAATATAAGTAAGAGAAAGGAACTTTCAAAGATGAACTAAACATACATTTGACGTCTAAGATTAGTTCATTTTACTTGAGCAGGATTCAAAAGTTGATAGCCGATAGACCGTAAGGTTTATCTGAAGTGGAAACTATCAGAATTGCGAGTCTTGCTTGGAAGTAAAAATGATTAACTGCCTTTTCAAGGCTGTGGGGTGTAGAGCCAAAGATGTATATGTTGGAATTAGTTCATTCTGATTCAAGCAAACCTAATATTATCCAGGCGAGAGATGGTTATGAATATTCGAAGATTATTCTAGATACCAATATATTTATTTGATGCACTGCATGTCTAAGTTCTTTGATTAATTCAAGAATTGCAAGGCTGGTACAGTGAAGCGTCATGGAAAATATATTAAGTCATTACGATTTAATCATGATGGCGAAGACCTCTTGAGATAGTTAGGAGCTATTGATCAGAAGTTGAGATTAAATCTCAAATTGACTACACCAGGTATGCCCCAACTGAATGGTGTGGTGGATAGAAGGATTAAGTCTCTTATGGTAATGATTAGATAGATAAAGAATTACTTGGAATAATTAAATTCATTTTATGGATATGCCCTAGATACAGTAATTCGTGAAACGTTTGTCTGCATATGGGATATCCTAGAAAAATGGATGGTGATTTATTTAGTCCAAAAAGATCGAAGGGTAATTGTTAACACGATAACTAGATTTTTGGAAAAGGACTATGTAATAAGTCACTAACCCATGTATAAGTTGTTCTAATAGGAAGTGAGAGGAAAATACTAAGTAAAAGTACCAAGTGTACAAGAGGATATACCACAAGGTAAACTGTAACGTGTGTCATGTCTGATACACAATTACATGTAGTGTCTTATCGTAGTGGGAGGGTTGTTTGGCAACCCATAAATATATGTTTTGGGAGAGTCGTGAGACTTGATCCCTAGTGAACATGGAATTGTCCCACGGATACGACGTAGCACTATAAGATTAAAATGCAGAATCTTAGTAAGTTACAATGAATGTTGAAATAGAATCTACGGATTCTAAATTAAGTCTGGGAACTTGAATGACCACTAAATGGTATAAAAGCCATTGCAAGTGGTCAAGGGAAATAAAAGAGGATCATACGGAAAGGTGAAAATCTGGGAAGCAAAGCTTGTTGCGAAAAGATGTACTCAGAAAGAAATGGTTCGATTATGAGGAAACATGTTCGCTGGTAGCTATGCTTATATTGATCCGGATTCTTTTATTTATTGCTGCTCATATTGAATTATGAGGAACAGCAAATAGATGTCAAGACAACTTTCCTGATTGGAAGTCTTGAGAAAAACATCTATGTGAAGCAACTAGAGTGATTCATTGCAAAGGGATAAGAGCATTGTGAAAGAAAGCTTAAAAGTGTCCAGAGATGGGCTAAAAGCAAGCTTTGAGAAAGTGAAGCATCTGTTTTGATTAGGTAATCCAGTGGCATGGATTTAAATCAATGAGCAGATGAGTCTTGTATGTTGTAAAGAGTGACAGAAACGTGGTGGTGTTTCTTGTACTATACGTAGATAGTATCTTGCTCATTGGAGACAATGAAAGAGTATTATCGGGCGTATGTGTACGGTTAATAAAGCGGTAGAAATGAAGGACTTAAGAAAGGCAAAATATATCTTTTTAATCACGGTAATACGGATCACAAGAATGGATGTTATGCTTATCTCAAGTTTCATAAAATGATACAGTCCATACTCGTTTAGCATGTGAATTTATCTAAGTGAATGTGTCTTTGAGACACAAAAAGAAGATAAAGAAGATGAAAGTGGTTCTTTATGCTTCGGCGAATAAGGAAGCTTAATCTAAGGAATGCTATGCACGAAAATGGATAACTGTATTGCCAATGTCATAGACAGTTGGTATCAAACGTAACCCGGAACAAGAATGATGAACTGTAGTAAGACATATATAAAGTGCCTGAAAAGGACTGGAAATTATATGTGGACTTACTAAACAGATTCACTGCTTCTTGTGGATTACGTAGATTTGGATTTTTTAGTCAGATTAGACGACAGTAAATTCACCTCAAAGGTTATGTGTTTAATTTTAGGAAGTAGAGTCATAATGTGGAGGAGTGTTATATAGAAATATATTTCAGACTCCGGACTCCATCATGGAAGGATGATAAATTGGAGCCTAAGAGGCTGCCAAAGTATCTATATGACTCTAGAGACTTCATGATGGACTTTGAAGTGTTTCTAAGTTTGCCCAAGGTTATCACAATTTACATTGATGATATTGGTGCAGTTGCAAACTTGAAGGAATCACGAGTCCATAAGGCAATTAAACACATGGAGCGCAAGTACCACCTGTTACGAAAAATCGTATGATGAGGGGAAGGTTGTTGTCGCCTAGATTGCATCGGATGATGACCTAGTAAATCCATTTACAAGGACCTTAAGGCGAGAGTTTTTAATGGTCGTGTAGTTGGAGTAGGAATCAGATGTATGGCAGAAGACATGACAGCATAGTCTTTTAGTATAAGTGGGAGATTGTTGGGTTGTATACTAAAAGCCTAGCTTTAGTATGAACAATTTTATAACAATATTTGAAATGAGAATCATATGATCAAATGATTGCATCTTATAATTTATTTTATATGCATAATGCAATAGTCCATTTACTTTATACTGTAGATAATATGTTGTGCGACAATACGCGGAAGATCATATTATCGGTTTTCTTATAAAGTATAAACAGATGCTCACAACCGAGATAGACGGGGACTCTCTATCGGTATGGTTATAGTGTGATTTGGTATTAGTTTGTCTTGACTATAAAATCACATTAGTATGCTTTGTGCATATTGAGTAGGATCGCCTGAGATTGTTCGTCTTATACTGACTATGTAGTAGAACTTGATCTCTGTTATTATGGAAGTTCGTGCTCTTAATCCCTATACAATAACCTCGACACGTAGGGCAGTATGTATTTCTTTGATTCATCAATGGGTGAGATTTATAAGTATTAAATCAACAAACTCGGTGATTTGGGAAATAGTGCTGTATCTATGGTGTGCTGTTGATTGTAGAAGGAATCCATGTCCGACATAGATTGATGATGTCCCCTTGAGGAGCTCATAAGGTTTATCATGTAAATCTTGCAAGTGGATTAATTTTCGGCATGATAAAAAGGTTGAGTGGTACTACTCTCGGATGAGATATTAATTAATTTGAGTTGTCAGTAACTTAATTAATTAATGGGCATTGTATATCTTAAACATGGGGAGACTTCGGGCTCATAATAAGAAGGAGCCCAAAACGTAATTTTGGGTTGGAGTGGGTAGTGCAGTAATAATAATTTAGTGGACTTTATTATTATTATTGGATTAAATATAAGCTTTGGGCTAAGCTTGGATATTTAATCCAATGGAGGCCCAACTCCAATTCTCCTCCTGATCCCTGCTGTAGCCCAGTATATAAGTGAACTCAGCCTCTTGGAACCCGAAGATATTCTTACGCCTCTTTTGACGTGAGAATGGAAAGAAGCAGATTGAGAGATCCTGCAGACTGTTGCCCATACAACAGCAGGATCACACTTGGGACATACAGTAGAAGATCAGAGGTAGTTCTCTGCAGCGATTCATCCTCTACATCAACCCAAAAGTACGGTAAACATTTTTTAATTGCTTCCGCTGATTGTTTGCCTGAAATCCTAACGATTACGTTTGAACCACAAGATCCAATTGCCAACAAGTGGTATCAGAGCTAGGCCCTAGACTTAACCGGCCCAGCCCAGGGTTGGTGGGATGTTCGGACCTCAAACTGGATGGTCTAGCTGCGGGACTTTATTTGAGGGAGAAATGTTGGTTGTTTGTCAACCAAAGTCCCACATTGGTTAGAAGTGGGGATGGCGAGGGGTTTATAAGTGTGAGAGAGTCTCTCCCTAGCATGAGGCCTTTTGGGTGTGAAGCCCAGAGTGGTAAAACCGTGCGGGCCAGTGGGCGGCCCAAAGCGGACAATATCATGCTAGTGGATTGAGTGGGCCCGGCTCCACTGGGCCGGATAAACCCAACAGGCCTAAGATCATGTCCTAGTAATTCATCAATTGTAAGTCTCACACAAGACTCCAAGCCAAGTTCTAGAATACGTTCATATGAATTATTCTCTCAAGAATAAACTATCATGATCAAGCATGATTAAAAGGCTTAAATCCTCACATGGGTAAATAGAATCCTAAGTACTCCTCATAGCACATAATCAAGGTCAATTTCACAAGAACTCTACATACTAATCAAATTATACATGCTTCTCATCAATGGAAATTAACACATGAACATATGAATGCACAAAATCAAAAACCCATACATCATAGTCAAGCATAGCATCATCATCTTGATACCTTGTTCGTGCTATCTTCTTAGAAACTTCAGCCCATTTCTCCTTTATTATGCAAAGCAATCGAATGAGTTGAAATCGGGATTAAAAACACACTTACTTGGCCCAATTCGACCTCTTCAAGAGGTCGAATTGAATCCATCGTGGTCGAATCAACCTACTGGGCAACTCTCTCCTTCGATTTGACCTGAGCTAATGGTCGAATTGAAGTAGTCGTGGTCGAATTAGCTCACTGGATGATTTCACGTTCCGATTTGACCTTGATTCGACCTGTACGCTTGGATTCGACCATGCTCCCTGGTCGAATTGGCTCCCTGATGCCCCAAAATCGAGATTTCTTCATCCCCTACACACTTCAAGCTTAAAAATGAACATTAGGTACCAAAATAAAGCATATCTTCGTCAAGAATCAATCCTAAAACTTAACATTCATGAGTAACTCCGCAAACAACTCAAAACATGGAAAAAAACACCACTAAACATTAGGCAAGTTGCAAAAAATTAACACATAAAAATCGGCTAAAGTTTTAAATATGCTGCAAAAAATCAACTCCCCTAACAAACATTACAGAGAAAAAATTATACTATCGGTGCTTATTGAGGTAAGTACATCACCCCCAAAACTAAGTAGAAATTACAGTCGAAACTAAGTTTACAAAGAGATGTAATTACCGATATGTAAGCACTTCAAATATAAAAATTTCTTACTCACACAAAGGAAATAAAGCAATAAAATGAGAGGGAAAGCCTCCAACAGGCTCTCATGTTTAACGTCGGAGAGTCACGATGGAATGCATAATATGTAGACTACTGACTAAGAGGGCGATATTCTTTCATCTTTACCTTCCAATACTTTCTCCCCCTCTTATCATCCACACTTACCACCTTACCTTTCTTATGCACCATACTATTAGTAGAATCTCCTTTCTTAAACTTTCTCGTCTCATTCCTGTCAATCTTCCACTCAATTTCGGAATCACTCCTATCACCATCAAGATCAAAGTCAGGATAAAATTGATCATAAAATAAAGAACAAGAGAAAGGATTTTCAAATTTGTGGGTATCCGATGGTAAGTTAGGAGGCTTCAAGTAGGCATCATCTTCTCTTCCTTTGTCTACATCCTTCTTCTCAACCTTAGATTTCTCCAATTCATAACTGGCATCACCCAAAGCAAGTAAGTTTTCAAGATATTCAATACATTCCTCATTTGAGAGATCATCAAGCTCCGTAGTGGGATAAGTAAGAGACTCCATCTAGCATGTCTCAAGAGGATCCTTAGACAGGATCAAAGACATATCTTCCTTTACAATCTCCTCCACCACATCAATACAATGACATTGCGACTCCATATGCATCTTCATTGCTTTGTCAATGTTGAATAGGACCTCTTCTTTATCCATCCGCAACATAAGCTCCCCCTTTTGAACATCAATCATGGCCCCAACAGTAGCAAGGAAAGGTCTTCCCAAGATAAGAGGGATATTATCCTAGTCATCTTCCATCTCAAGTACAAGAAAATCCACAGGAAAGACTAGTTTATCTACTTTGACAAGAACGTTTTCAATGATACCTTTCGAAAACGTCATCGACCTGTCCGCCAATTGATGAGCAACTGTTGTAGAAGATAACTCCCCCAAACCAAGCCTTTCAAAGATAGACAATAGCATCAAATTGATGCTTGCCCCAAGATCGCACAAGGCTCGTCGTGCTGGTCCCTTTCCAATCTCACACAAGATAATGAAGCTTCCCGGATCCTTCATTTTCTGTGGCAGCTTCCTTTGAATAATCCAGCTGCAATTTTCAGACAAGTTCACCATCTCAATTCTGTTCAAGCTTCTCTTCTTCAACAATATGTCCTTAAGGAATCGGGCATAGTATGGCATCTCAATTATTGCCTTAGAGAAAGGAATACTCAAGCTTATCTTATTTATGATATCTGAAAACCTCTTGAACTTCTCTTCCAATCCCTTCTTAACCAGCTTATAAGGAAATAACGGAGGAATCTTTATTTTGGGAATACCCCATTCATCACGCTCGAGGTTCTCCGCTTTATCCTTCTCGACTCTCAACCTCTTGGCTCTTTCTCACTTCTTCTCTGCTACAATCTTTATAGTCTGCTCATTCAGAACCAATGGAGTAATTTTCACATCACAAAGAGTATTCGGTGAAGAAATAGATACAGTACAGGGCAATTCAACTTGGATTCTACCTGAAGATTTGGTCGAATCGACACATAGTGGCCGAATTGATCTTCTAGAACACGATTCTCCCTCTGTCTCTCTGATTCGACCTGGATTCAAACTGAAGGTATGGTCGAATCAAAATTTCCCTAGCCGAATCGACTCACTGTATGATTTTTGCCCTACGATTCGACCTGGATTTAACCTGAAGGTCTGTCGAATTGGGCTTCTGATAAAACAGAGTGCTATGTATGGGTGGATTCGACCTGGATTAGACCTGAGGGCCAGGTCAAATCAACTTGATGTTGGTCGGATCGTGCTTCTAATAGAATAGTGTGTTCCAGATGGGTTGATTCGACCTGGATTCGACCTGAGGGCCAGGTCGAATTGACTGGATGTTGGTCGACTCGATGCTCTTTTGCTTCCAGATCACGTCCAGTATGCCAATTCAACCTCCCCTGTTGGATTCGACCTGTGTTGTAGGTCGAATCGGGGTTGAATTGAGCTCTTGACATCTTCAATTTTGATTTCGGCCTCATTGGTCCCTCGTACTGTGTTCCAGACCTCAATGTAATGGCGTTGCAGGACTTTGGATTCTCAATACTTTGAGACGGGAGCTTCCCTTTCTCAATAGTTTGAGAGAGCTTGTTGATGCTACTTGCCATCTCCCCCATCAACAATGTAAGGTCCGTCGCTTGCTTTGATAAATCCTCATGGTTTTTATCAATCTTCTTTTCTAACTTGGCCTCAAGACGATCCACTCGAGCATCATTCCTGGCCATGTACCTGTTCACCGTATCCTCGAAACCCAGCTTTCCTTCTTCCACTTTCGCACCCGGATCAACACCTATTGGAGGTTGAATTGCAATGTTAGGATTGCTCCATGAAAACTCCAGCCTCCTAGGCTGTTGATAATTACCCGGGGGTCACGATTGTTGTAGTTCACATGGTAATTTTGGTTTCCCTAATTTTGAAACCTTGTTCCTTGAATACTTTGGCCCATAGCATAGTTTGCTTCTTCCATCTCCTCTTGGATCGTTCCATCATTCATAACTTCCTGCTGCATGATCGGTGTGTTCTGAGATATATCGCTGATTTGCTTTTGTTGAGACTCAAGTAGCTTGTTGATATTCGATAAGCTAGAGACGATCTCATCTTCTCTACTTGTTTTCACCATAGCATGTTCAACCTTAGCCACTTTTCCAAGGATGTAAGTACCTCTCACTCTATCAGTTGACCTATCTCTCGAGTTCATCGAAATATCTTCAAAAAGTTTCTCGGTCTCTACATATGACTTTGTAAGCAATGCTCCATTAGAAGAAACATCCAATAACACACGTGAATCACAGTCTAATCTATTGTAGAATATGCTGATGTATTGAGCTTTAGATAGCCCATGTTGAGGACACTTAAGAAGCATGTCCTTGAATCTGTCCCACGCTTCATGAAACTTCTCTCCACTACCGATAGCAAATTGGTTTATGTCTTGCTTCATCTTGAACACCTTTGTAGTATAGTGGTAAGTATTCCCGCCTGTCATACGGGTGACCCAGGTTCGATCCCCGACAACGGCGCCAGAAACTTGATGAGCATTTTCTCAACACACAATTAATCCTCAAGTATGAGGGATATCAATTGTAGTTTCGAAGGTGACAAAGTTATATATCGAACCCAAAGGATGGATAAATATCAATTTAATTACATTCTAGTAAAATAAGACTATGTTGGAATATAATGGTTGTGGTATTGAAATTAAGTAACAAATATTAATTGAAATAACAAGTAAAAATAACAAGAAGAAGAGATAGTAGGTTGTGATCAAGTAAGATGATAGGTGGTTCATCAGGTCATCCAGTTCCACTTATTAATTCGTACTTTGGTGTGACGGTATCCGATTCTGCCTTGTGGTTTATGGACGCATCACTAAACCATTCAAATTCACTCTATAGACACAAGTAAATATGTGTATGACAGGTGTGAATATCCTCAGAGCAAGAGGTATAATTCACCCCCTTTCTAGGTACTATCATAATCAATTATTTCCCGTGCACTTAGTACTCTAACCCGATTTGATCTCCCTTTATAGGTACTATGAAATTATACTCTTTATCCTAATTATTAACCCGAATATGATTCAATTAACAAGTATTCATATAAGATAGTTCTTATAAGATTTCAGAATCCCTTCACTTAGAATTATAACATAAAACCCTGCTCAGCAGTGAACGCACTCAACCAATAACCAAGTTATGTATTTAGACTCTACACAATAATTATTGATGTACAAAACGACCGTGAGTATGGATTAAAAATGCACACACTTATATAAAATAAACCACAAGTAGTGTTGTACGGAGTTTACACATGAAAGATAAATTAACTCATGAAACTTTCATAACCCTTGAACTACCGAAGCGGCTCTAGCCCATGATTGATCTAAGAACAATCATGATTAGTTGGACCAATCTTACTTGAATCTCCAGCAGAACTCTGTCACAGCCCCTCTGGATGACGGACGGTCGATCTCCTCCCAACTCTAGGTCTCCACGTCTTGGTTCTTCAATGAATTCCCATGAATTACCTTTCCACTGTTGCATAAGCCTTCTTTTATAATTGTAATCATGTCTTCTGGGCTTGGAATAGGCTTTTTAAGTGATCATACGCATTGACGGTGCAAAAATACGAATATGGTAAGTTCCCGAGCATCGATTAGACCTCAAAACAGGTCGAATCAACGACCACAAGTCGAACCAGAGATCGAACCAGCCTACTGTAAGTCCTAGGCATTCGATTCGACCAACTGACTAGGTTGAATCAATACGACGAGGTCAAATCGGCATCCCAGCCAATCGATTCGACCTCGATTCGACCTAATGCCCAGGTCGAATCCTTTAGTCGTGGTCGAATCCACCTTCTGTACAAGTTGTGTCACTAATTTGAACTAAAGGGCTGGTCGAATTGACCTCCTTCTGGTCGAATCAAACACCTGCTTCACCCAAACGGATGGCTCCGACTTCCTTTCTTCCGTATTCAACACTTCCACTCCAATTTCCTTCGAAAAATCACTCAAATAGCTCCATCAACACCTGATTCATGCCTTTTCACAATATTTATCGGTTTTCAACCGATTTCATCCTTCAGACACTCCATAATAGCACAAATCCAGGCGCAAGATTCATGAATTTACACACTCATCAGTTCATCCCTCAATTATAAACCCTCCGCCATCCCCACTTCCAACCGATGTGGGACTTTGGTTTACACCCAACCAACATTTCCCCCTCAAACAAAGTCCTGCAGCTAAACCATCTAGTTTGAGGTCCGAACATCCCACCAAAACCAAGCTGGGCCGGTTAAGTATAGGGCCTGGCTCTGATACCAGTTGTTGGGTTTATCCGCCCAGGGAGCCGGGCCTACTCAGTCCAATAGCATGATGTTATCCGCTTTGGGCTGCCCACTGTCCCGCATGGTTTTACCACTCTGGGCATCACACCCAAAAGGCCTCATGCTAGGAAGAGTTCATCCCTCATTTATAAACCCTTCACCATCCCCACGTCTAACTGATGTGGGACTTTGGTTGTCACTCAACCAACATTTCCCATTACCATCCCCACTTCTAATCGATGTGTGACTTTGGTTGACACCCAACAAACATTTCCCCCTCAAACAAAGTCCCTCAGCTAGACCGTTCATTTTGAGGTCCGAACATCCCACCAATCCTGGGCTGGGCTGGTTAAGTCTGGGCCTGACTCTGATACCACTTGTTGGGTTTATCCGCCCAAGGAGCCTGGCCCACTCAATCTACTAGCATGATATTGTCTGCTTTGGGTCGCCCACTGGCCCACATGGTTTTACCACTCTGGGTATCACATCCAAAAGGCCTCATGCTAGGGAGAGTCCATCCCTCTATTATAAACCCTCCGCCATCCCCACTTCCAACCGATGTGGGACTTTGGTTGATACCCAACCAACACTAAATGAGTCGAAGTTTGAGTTTTATCAGTTGAACTCAAACTTGTGATTTAAAGTAGAGTCAAGCATAATTATCTACTCAAGTATATCCTTGAGTCGAGTTCAAGTAAAGGTACTCGGCTTGCTCGACTTGAATACAACGTCTATTATTCATAAGATGCGATAAAGGTCAAATATTAAAAAATACCCTTATTTTATATCTTTAACTATCACTATATTTTCAATCTTTTCAAAGCCATTGATTTTTGGATACATGTTCAACAAATCCCAAAACCCAAACCTTGGTCATTTCACATTTAATTTGTAGACTGTAGCAACTAAAAACTCTCGTGATGCTTGAAACTTGCTACAAAATTCTTGTAAATATTATAATGATATTAGTTAAAAAAGGCAGACTATTCGTACCCCCAAAATGACTAAAAATATCCTAAAATTATTTAAATTAAATTATCTTTAATTAATAAGTCATAATTACCCTTATAAAATTTATATCTCACTACTAGAAAAAAGTTTTTTGTATCGGAAGTTTTTGACACTAAAAGCTAAATAATTGACTAATGATCTTTTGTATACAAAATTCCTCCATTACCATTCCGATACTTATATGGGTGTTGCTAAAGACATAGTATTAAAAACGTTCATTAGAAATTAAGAACAGTACTCAAGTAGTTGCCATACACTAAAAAACACACACAAACAAACTAACAAGATAATTTATAACCACAGAATAGGAAGAAAAATAAAATTATACCAGTAAGTTGCATTAGAGGGTCCTAACGTTGCAGTTTTGGATTTAGCGAGTTGATCGGATGACGGTGTGATGTGGAGCGACGTGCGGACAAGTGGGAGCCACATCCATTGTTTGTCTACCAATGTCGTGGCAAGGCTGGCATGGTTTGGTCTAGTCTAGTTTTATTATTATTCTGAGTATTTTGCTATTTAGTAGTTGGGCCCGTATCATGGGCTTAGGGTTTGTTTTGCTATTTAATCTACGTGATGTACTATCATTGAATCATCTTTTTGAATATTATTGAATTGGGAGCATCGGCTATTGGCAAATGTATCTTTACGTTTGATTTCTGAGTGCTAACAATTGGTCTAGCCTGCCGGATCACTCACCCGAGATGACAAACACTCACAACGAATAACAGTTCGAGGATTTGGAGAATAAGCAGACAGCGATGGCTGAAAACATGGAGAAGATCATGGAGGAACAAGCAAGCATCACACATCAACTGAAGGAGATTACCAAGGCGATATCCAGCCTAACCGCATTAGTGGCGGGATTGTCAATCGCGACTACTCACGCGGTCTCTGGGACAACGGACACCAACTCCAGTGCGGCAAAAACTGCAGTAGGGGCATCAACCCAGCAACAAGCGACTGATGTAATTGATTCTATACTGCTGGGAATGGCAGCTGCCATCGCGGTCGTGGAAGATAGGCCGCCTCTTTCACCTGTACTTTTGTCTTTCGAGGAAACTGACCCTATCTGTTGGCTCGCCAGGGCTAACTAACAATTTAAAATACATTAGACGCCGGAGGGGATGAAGTTACCAGCGGCTATGGTGGCCATGGAGGAGACTGTTGGATTTTATACTAAAAGTCTAGCTTTTTGTATGAACAATGTTATAACAATTAATTTGAAATGAGAATCATATGATCAAATGATTGCATCTTATAATTTATTTATATGTTCGATGCAATAGTCCACTTACTTTATACTGTAGATAATATGTTGTGCGACAACACGCGGAAGATCATATTATCGGTTTCCTTATAAAGTATAAACAGATGCTCACAACCGAGATAGACGGGGACTCTCTATCGGGATGGTTGTAGTGTGGTTTAGTATTAGCTTGTCTTGGCTATAGAATCACATTAGTGCACTTGTGTGTATTGAGCAGGACCGCTTGAGATCGTTCGACTTATAGGAGAACTTGATCTCAGTTATTATGGAAGTTCGTGCTCTTAATCCCTATACAATAACCTCGACACATAGGGCAGTATGTATTTCTTTGATTCATCAATGGGTGAGATTTATATGTAATTAAATCAACAAACTCGATGAGTTGGGAAGTAGTGCTGTCTCTATGGTGTGCTGTTGATTGTAGAAGGAATCCGTGTCCGTCATAGGTTGATGATGTCCCCTTGAGGAGCTCATAAGGATTATCATATAAATCCTGCAGGTGGAATTTATTTCGGCATGATAATGAGGTTGAGTGGTACTACTCTTGGATGAGATATTAATTAATTGAGTTGTCAGTAACTTAAATTAATTAATGGACATTGTATATCTTAAACATGGGGAGACTAACGGGCTCATAATAAGGAGCCCAAAACGTAATTTTGGGATTTGAAAGGCAGTGCAGTAATAATATTTTAGTGGAATATATTATTATTAGTGGACTTAAGTATAAGCTTTGGGCTAAGCTTGGATACTTAAGCCCAATGAAGGCCCAACCCAATTTCTCCTCCTATTCCCTGCTGTAGCCCATGTATATAAGTCATCTCAGCTTATCTGGAACCCTAATCTAATCTAATCTAATCTAATCTGATTGATTATTCACGTGTGATGAGGGTTGAGAGCAGATTGAGGAGGTCTCGTAGATCGTTGCCCACGCGACGTCGAGATCGGACTTGGGACATACGGCAGAAGATCAGAAGGTAGTTTGATGCTGCTGTCTGCTGTCTTGAGAAATTTATATAAAATCGTATAATGCTCAGAATTTGATGATCAATATACTGAAGGAAATCTGTTGAAGAGAGGATTGTCTGAGCGTAAAGATCATTAAATTCCGACATCAGACGAGGAAGTTATGGTCATTCTCGTGGGACTGTGCAGGCTGCCTGCGAGAATCAATCTTCATCAACATACCCTGGTGAACGGTAATTGTTTCTATGATTTATTGCTTCCGCTGTGATAGAAACGCATGGTATCCTAATGGATCACGTTAACCAAATGATCCAAGCACCAACAATTGGTATCAGAGCTTCGGTTTCGTGGTGAAGCGTGACACGTTAGGCTAGGGTTTATGTGATTATTTTTTCGAAATTAGGATCGCATGTTTAGGGTTTGGTTCTACTGCGCAAACCATGAATATCCCTATGTAAAATATACCCTATATCATATCTGTTTGTCGATGGTTGTGTGTGAGAGGATTCGACGAAAACTGTTCGTCAATTTCACATGGAAGGAAAAAATTGAGAGAAAATCCAGCGTAGTGATATTGCAGAGGAAATAATCGGAGTTTCAACCGTCGGATCAGGCTAAATTTTTGTCAGCATGTTCAGATTTTGTGGATGTACATTCTGAACGGAGAAGATCGTATTTGGTGCATTCTGTTGTCGGGAATACGCCGAAAACAGAAGCAGTTTTTGGGCGATTCTGTTCTGCACAGTCGAGGGAATAGAGCCGTTTCTCATAAACTAACCGTTGGATCGACCTGTAATTTGGACAGCATGTTCAAAACTCACAGGAGTAGATTCTGGACAGTGGAGATTGGATTCCTATGTTCCTACGGATGCGAACCCTGAACGACAGTTGGTGTAGTTTGATGTTGCGCGTTGGGTTGAACTTGGTTCCGTGCAAGTAGGCCCTTGGACGAGCGACAGTTCGAGCGGATTTGCATTAGGTTCGATTGGTCTACATCAGGTTCGATCGATGCTGTACCAGGTTCGATCGGATTTGTATCAGGTTCGATTAGTCTGCATCAGGTTCGATTGATACTACACCAGGTTCGAGCGGATTTGCATCAGGTTCGGTTGGTCTACATCAGGTTCGATCGATGCTGCACCAGGTTCAAGCAGATTTGCATCAGGTTCGATTGGTCTGCATCAGGTTCGATCGATGCTGCACCAGGTTCGAGCAGATTTGCATCAGGTTCGATTGGTCTGCATCAGGTTCGATCAATGATGTACCATGTTCGAGCGGATTCACATCAGGTTCGATTGGTCTGCATCAGGTTCGATCGACTCTGCACTAGGTTCGAGCGGGTTTGCATCAGGTTCGGTTGGTCTACATCAGGTTCGATCGATGCTGCACCAGGTTCAAGCGGATTTGCATCAGGTTCGATTGGTCTGCATCAGGTTCGATCGATGCTGCACCAGGTTCGAGCAGATTTGCATCAGGTTTGATTTGTCTGCATCAGGTTCGATCAATGATACACCAGGTTCGAGCGGATTCACATCAGGTTCGATTAGTCTGCATCAGGTTCGATCGACTCTGCACTAGGTTCGAGCGGGTTTGCATCAAGTTCGACTGGTCTGCATCAGGTTCCGCGTGAGTCTTCACAATATGATCGGACAGGGTGCCAGAGTGGTGCAGCAGGCTGCAGGGAGGTCGATCCCCATCGCAGTTGTCCGCATTCGTGATTGGTGGCGAACAATCGAATTCGCTGTTATATAACTATTATAATTGATTTATTAATTGATTATTGTTATATATGTATGCATGATTCTCTATGATTTATTGCCTTAAATAGAAGCATGCTAGATTGCGTATTATATTTGATATATTATATGCATGTATGTTGGAGTGTTGATCAAGTCAACTTATTTTTGGCAATTTATTTCCTTATATATAACTGCTGTAATTGTTTTATTGGTCAATTATTGTTATATATTTGGAAGTATGAGCATTCTAGGTTGCATATTTTATTCTAAAATATTATATACATGTAAAAACCCTCGGTCTTAAATAACTAAGTGGGAGAGGGGATTGGTAATTAATTCCCACGGCCTCCATTATTGGTTTGTAAGTGATGTGAGTAAACTTGCGCGTTGGCAATAGAGCCTTCCTCCCTAACGGATGAGTTTATTCACGGATCACTGGTACAAACTTCTTTAAATAATTATTGTTTGTAATGTGATGCATATGGACTTGCGCGTTGGCTATAGTGCCTTCATCCCTAATGGATGAGCTTATATGAGGTTCACTAGTACAAACTTATATAATTGATGGTTGTAGAAACTTATCTGAGCGCGTGTGTACTTCTCCAACAGTAAGGCACATAAGCTTGGGCAGCGGACTTGGAATCAAATAATGGTGCACACTTAGATGTAAATAATTAGTATCCTCACCAACGGAGTCATTGCTATTATTTGCATGGCTAAAGAGGAACCGACTATTAATTATTTTGTCATGAAGTTAGGTTGACAAATGAAATTAATGGGTAAAACCTTCTCTTGTAAATGTTCGGGTTTGTAAACGTCCACACTAACGTGGCTTGTAGACTCACGGTACTTGAGATGTCGGTGAATTTTATTTTTATATTGTTTTGAGGGAATCAATATAAAAGGATAAAATTCGAAGTTTTGATCGGTAAATTAATTTATGATTCTCTGATTTTCAAATGGTTTTATCTCACATATTATTAACTAAAAGAAATTATATTTACTTGTCTAAATTAGATGATTAGAAAATAATCTTGATTTTGAATTTTACTGCTTAAGAAAATACATGTGTGTTCTCACAAGGGACGTCTCATGATGCCTATTAAAGTCTCTAGTGAAGAGATGAGAGGTTCATAGAAATATGATGGTCTCATGTAACTCTTCGGATACTTGAGTAAGTTAAAAGGCAGAAGATCATGATTTAATTTGATGAATGAATTGGGAAAGCATGGAGTATAAATTGAAGGGAAACCTAGATCAATTTAATTCTTCGTGAATTGCCTAGATGTTTTTGAGTAAGTTCCACCTGAATTACAATAGGATGTATATGGTGGAAAACTTCTGGCAAAACATGTGGCAAAGGAAAGCCATTTTCATCATAATGTGAACAAGTTTTATATCTTATTCACTAATTGTTTTAAACATGATTAGTGATGGCATTTACTGACACGAAGTGTGTAGATACTGGAATCACTAAATGTTTATTACTAAGTGAGGATAAGATTGTTATGACATGGGTAAAACTACAAGAGTAGTGGCTATTTGATAGGGGTTTTCTCAACACACAAATTAATCCTCAAGTATAAGGATATCAATTGTAGTCGCGAAGATGACCAAGTTACAATATCGAACCCACGGGACGGATAAATATCAATTTTGTTATCTTCTACTATATTTTAGACTATGTTGGTAATTGTAAAGGTTTAATGGATAATAACTTCTAATCGAAATAACAAAAAAAATAGCAAGAGTAGAGAAAAGTGAGTTGTGATCAATAAGAATGATAGGTAGTTCGTCGGGTCATCCAGTTTCACTAGCAATTCGTATTTTCATGTGATGGTGTCCGACTTTGCCCTGTGGTTTGTGGACGCATCACTAGACCATGCAATTTACTCTATAGACACAAGTAAATATGCGCTTGACACGTGTGAATAACATCGGAGCAAGAGATATGCTTCACCCCCCTTTCTAGGTACTATCATAATCAATTATCTTCTACGTCTAGAATCTAACCCGATTTGATCTCCCTTTTTAGGTACTATAAAGTTATACTCTTTATCCTATTCATCAACCCGAATTCAATTCAATTCATGAATATTTATATAAGACAGTTCTAATAATACTTCGGAATCCCTTCACTTAGAATTATAACAATAAACCCTGCTCAGTAGTGAACGCACTCAATCAATAACCATGTTATGTATTCAGACTCTACACAACGATCATTGATGCACAAAACGACTATGAGTATAGATTAAATATGTAATCTTATATAAAACAAACCACAGGTAGTGTTGTACGGAGTTTTACACACGAAACACGAATTACATCATGAAACTTTCATAACCCTAGAACTACCAAGGTGGTTCTAGCCCATGATTGATCTAGGAGCAATCATGGTTAGATTGATCATTCTTACTTGAACCTTCAGCGAACCTCTGTCACAGCCCTCCGGATGGATCACCACCTCTACTCTTGTCTCTCCTACGATTGACGATCAAAAGCTCTCTTTATTCTCTGTATGAGCCTCCTTTTATATTTGTAATCACGTCTCTAGGGCTTGGAATGGGCTTTCTAAGTGATCTCACGCGTTTCGGCCTCGAAAATCCGGATAAGGTAAGTTCTCGCACACAGGTTCGACCACGTCAAGCAGGTCAAACCCCGAGCCACAGGTCGAACCCCAGGTCGAACCTCGCTACTGGAAGAATTCTGCACAGGTTCGACCTTCTGAACAGGTCGAACCACTTAGGCCTTGGTCGAACCCCAGGTCGAACCTCAGCACTGGACAACTCCCGCTCCTGATTCGACCAACTGGCAAGTCGAACCCAAACGTCGTGGTCGAATCCTCCTTCTTACAAATTGGTTCGACCATGGTTCGACCTGATGGCCAGGTCGAACCAACTGAGTCGTGGTCGAACCCATCTCTGTATGTTCAGCAACGTTGGTTCGACCTGCTGGAGAGGTCGAACCCTCCTCCAGCCAGGTCGAACCCACCTATTTCTTGGGCGGTTCACGTGGCTTCGACTCCGTCTCTTTGATTCTTGGCTCTTTCACTCCGTTTTTGCTAAGAAAACACTCAAATAGCTCCACTAACACCTGATTCATGCTATTTCACAATATATATAGGTTTTCCACCTATTTCCACATCAAAACTCTCCAAAACTAGCACAAAACATAGTGCCAAACTTGTGAATTTACACTCTCCAAACATGTTGCTCGTCCCGAGGCAACCAATTTAAACCACAGGAGTCGTGTATAATTCAACAAGATCAAGTACAACACATATTACACATGCCACTTCATTGAATCAAACAAGAATTACTTGCATCAAATATGTCACTCATGTAAAATCAATCCAATCACACACCATTCGGAGTACTAAGTAATCTCACTGACAAGATAAGACTTTACTCTCTTTCGCTCGTGCGTGAGGCACTATAGGCTAGTATAAACACTCATCAATTCATATTCACGCGTAACCATAAGCTTGGCAAAGGTCTCAGAAATCAACTCACATTAGATTAATACTAGGATCACAAAGGACTTGTTTCTAGGTTGTAATGTTGGCTCTTTGGAAAGGGTAGGAAAATTTGGTCATAGTAACTTAATACACTAGTAGAGAGTTACCTTGGAGGCTCTTGATTTTCATTCAGCTTCATATTCGCCTCCAATTCTTCTCTTGCACTTGCAATTATCAATTTTCCTTCTCTTCCTTGCATCAACATCATTCTTCTTTTAATTGCTCGGGTACCAGTTATAGGCACTACCCTTCTCGAACATCGTTCGGCTGTTTCTTAAAAACTTCAAGCCCCATGTATTAGCAATTCGGGGTACCAATTTCAGGCACTATCCCTAATAAGATTTAACCATGCACTTTTCTTACTGAACCTCATTCCATCTTCCCTTTGTTTCTTCCACACTTATTCACCTTATTCTCTCTACCAATGAATAGGGTATTTTCAAAGCTCAAATAAGGTAATTAAGGCTCTTATATTTGTCTTGCCAAAGAAAAAGCTTTTAAAAGGCTCAAACAGGGCTACCAAAGATTTATAAAATCATTAGGAAAGGTAAAATTTGGCTAAGTGACTCAATTAATCAAAAATGGCCTAAGATCATATCCTAATATTTCATCAATTGTAAGTTTCACACAAGACTCCAAGCCAAGTTCTAGAATACGTTCATACGAATGATTCTCTCAAGAATAAACTATCATGATTAATCATGATAAAGGCTTAAATCCTCACATAGGTAATCAATTCCTAATACTCCTCATAGCACATAATCAAAATCAATTCCTCATGAATTCCATATACTTAACAAATTATTCATGCTCTTTCCAAATGAAAATAAACACGTAAACATATGAATGCACAGAATCAATAATCCATATACATAGCAACGATACAAGATCAACTATATCAAGTACATGCCACTCACACATGAATCACACCCCAATCTGTAAAAATAAAAAGAAGAATGGGAGATAAGATGAATCGGAGAAGCCAAAAGAAAACCTGAAACTACTCCCTAGGAGCATCATCATCCTCATCATCATCGTCATCCTCATCCATTCTATTTTCCACAGCTCGGCACTGACTGGTAATGTGCTTATCCATCATATCCACTCGACTACTCACTCTACCAACACGCTCATCCAAGGCAGAGTACCTTTCGTTCAGCGTGGCATAGTTGGCGTTAGCGAGCGCGAGTTGCCTGTTCGTCTCTTGCTGTGCAGCTACCACCGCGATCAGCTGCTCATGAATCAAGCGAAGCTGCTCCCTAGTACCTGGAACTGCTCGCTGCTGCTGCGGTCCCGGAGCATGCTGAGGCGCATCATGCTGCTCTCCTTCCAGAATCTCCATCTCTGGCTACTCATCTACCTGATCCTCCTCTTCAGACTGCTGTGGCTGAGGTGGACGGAACTCTCCTCGATCAATGATCTGCTGTAACTCAACCATCCTCCCCTCAGCACACATCTGTGCTACCGCTCTTCAATCAACACCCGACTTCGCTGCCACGGATAAAGCGGTGTGTCCAAGAGAATTCATTAGCTTATTCCTTGCTTCCCGAATAGTTGTCAAGTTGCTCACGTTGAAGGGGAACATAAATTCGAAAGGCTTGAGACCTCTCGTGAAAAACCAATCTCCATTTCTAAAATGGGCAAACCCTCCCTTCGAGCATGTGCTCATAATCAAATCGGGTTCTCCTTCTACTGGTGTAATGCCGGTGAGATCCAAGTTGTAATGCTCAGCCAAGATCGTCAATAACCCTCCAATATTCACCTTTTGAAAACCAATGGTCTTGAATCGATTCAGCTGCGCAATAAAATAAGCTCCAACGTTGAACTTCACGCCATTCAGCATGCACCACAGGGCATATAGCTCTCCTCTAGACACAACACTCCCCTCCGAGCGGGCGAACAACGTGTTGCTCAGGATGCGGTCCATGTACCTCAAGACAGGGTTTTTTATTGAGGAAGCACGAGCCTGTCTGGTCTTGTAATCACGAATCTCCCCAGTGATCTCCCTCCAAAATCGCTTTACACTGAATGCAGCACTTTCTAAACGAGGGATCTCCAAAAGTGTCTCAAACAGCTCGTTGAAATCCTCAGACGTCCATCTCCTACTCACTCCACCAAGCTGAAACATACACCGATAGGGGTATCCAAGCGGGTCCTTCTCCATCTCAAACGAACAAACCACTTCCGCTGTAACATGGAAGTACGTCGGCCTCTTCAACTCCATGAATCTTCGGATCCCTACTTGATCAAACATCCAAAATATATCATCCCCTATTCTCATTATCCTCATCGCTTCATCATCTTGGTATCGAGTGCGAGCTATCTTGTCTGAAACTTCTTCCCACTTCTCTTTAATCTCATCCCAACCTTGCATCCTAATCTTGAAGTTATCAGGTAAATGGTCTTGTAGCCTCAGTTTTCTTGTCACTTTGTCTAAGTTTGAAGGCCTGTCATGCCTCTTCTTTGATCTCTCCTCCTCTGCCTTTCCTTTTCCTTTACTTGATACTTGTCCCTTTCCTGAAAACAAATACTTCAATCCAACCAACAAGACAAGAAAGCAAGTATTGTACTAGCACATCACATACTCTACTCAAGACTTCAAGCATCAATGCATATTCATACAAACTATCGTCTCAACACCACTTGCTTATTCAACATTCTCAAAACATCTTCAATTACACCTTCTTTAATCATCAAAACATAACCAACAAGCATGCATTAAACAATTCAAGCAATTCAATCAAAAATTCAACATGTTTCCCTCAATGAACTACTTCAATTTCATCAATTTCAAACCAAATCAATATGCTCATTCTATGGTATGTTCTATACCCTTGATTAATCCACATAAAATTTAAGTTCTATCAATAATCAATCAACCACAAACCAAGAAACAAGAATCCATATGAAACCAATCAAAATATCAACATTCACCATGAAATTCAACCATACTCAACATCAATCCTCTCATTCACATCAAATTTCTTACCTAAACCTTCAATCCTAGAGTAATTGAGTTGGAAAAATGTACCTTGTTACTTGCCCATGGTGAATAAACGATCAAGATCACAAAACAACCAAAAAAAGCGATTTCAGCCCTAACTCGCGACGAAATCTGCCCAAATCCGCGACCGAATCGATAATTCAAGGTGTAATGTTGTGTAATCGGTGTGAAATCATGTGTAATTGAAGAATTTGTGCAAGGGTGTAGAGGTTCGAAGAGGGTTCGAGGTTTAGTGTTTCGAAAAAGTGATCGAACCCCTCTGAAAATTCGAACTTAAATCGCGTACCTGGCTTGGTTCGACCTCGGGTTCGACCACCTGAACTGGTCGAACCATGGATGGCGAGGTCGAACCTCTCTTCTGGACAAACGATCTTCTTGGTTCGACCAGGGGTTCGACTTGCTAAACAGGTCGAACCTTCCTTGAATTGGTCGAACCCCTCTTCTGGAAAACAGAGTGCTTTCGACTGACAGGTTCGACCATAGGTTCGACCACCTGATCAGGTCGAACCTTTCCTAGACTTGGTCGAACCTCCTCTCTGGACAACTTTCAACGCCGGTTCGACTTCCTCTGCTTTTGTTCGACCTCTGGCTCTGGTCGAACCACTCCTAGACTTGGTCGAACCTACCTCCTGATTTCCAAAACTGAGTGTTCTTCATTCACTACATACTTCAAGCTTCAACACAACTTCATTAGGTACAATCTAGAGCACAACTTCTGAAATTGTTCCACATAATATCATTCATGAGTATCTTCGTAAAAGAAAACACAACCAAAAACCACTGAACATTAGGCAAGTTGTAAAAAATCGTCACATCAAAATCGATTAAAATTTCAATATGGCCGCAAAAACCAACTCCCCTAACAAACAATACAAAGAAAAGATTATACTCTTAATGCTTCAATGAGGTAATAACATCACACCCCCCAAACTTAGTAAAAACGTAAGTCGAAACTAAGTTTGAAAAGAGATGTAATTGCCGATTAGTAAGCATCTTAAATATAAAAATTTCTTACTCACACAAAAGAAATAAAGTAATAAAACGGAAGAGTAAGCTCTCAACAAGCGCTCATGTTTAACGTCGTAGAGTCACGACGGTACCAAATCAGAACAAGGTATCATCAAAAATGACACACGCATCATCCGGCGACCTATAATGCTTCAATCGATGCCCATTCGCCATGATAACGTCTCCATCTTTGTCAATAAGCTCATAACTCCCCCTCCTAAGGCTCGATGAATCATGAATGGTCCCGTCCACTTAGACTTTAACTTGCCTGCAAAAAGCTTCAAACGAGAGTTAAAAAGTAGTACCTCATCTCCTTGCTTGAACTCCTTGTATGAAATTTTGGAATCATGCCACCTCTTCATTCTTTCCTTTTAAATCTCTGAATTCTTGAAAGCACGACTCCTAAACTTATCCAATTGATTCATGTGAGTTAGCCTCAACTCTTTTACATCCTTAAGGGTCAAGTTCAAGCGACGCAAAGCCCAAAACGCTTTGTGTTGGATTTCTACGGGTAAGTGGCACGGCTTCCCATAGACAATTTGATACGGTGACATATCTAACACCGTCTTGTAAGCGGTCCGGAACCCCCATAACACATCATCAAGCTTCATAGCCTAATCCTTTCTATTAGTTCCTACCACTTTCTCCAGAATCTGCTTTAGTTGACGGTTGGAGACCTCTGCCTGCCCATTCGCTTGTGGATGATAGGGTGTAGTAACCCTATGCTTAACACCATAATCCTTAAGCACCTTCTCCAGAAATTTATTGACGAAGTGGGAACCTCCATCACTAACTAATGCTCTCGGAACTCCATAACGGGCAAAAATATATTTCTTTAGGAAAGATAAAACAACTTTCGAATCATTAACACGAGTAGGAATTGCTTCCACCCACTTCGAAACATAATCCACCACAAGAAGAATGTAGAGAAACCCATTCGACGGGGGAAAAGGCCCCATAAAATCGATCCCCCATACATCAAATATCTCCACGACTATGCTAGGCTGCAATGGCATCTCATCTCTCCTACCTATATTACCCATGCGCTGACATCTATCGCAAGACGCCACATAGCTCTCACTATCTTTAAACAAAGTAGGCCAATAAAGAGCGGATTGAAGTACCTTAGCTGCAGTCTTTTGCGCTCCGAAATGCCCCCCATTTGGTTGTGCATGGCAGAACTCCAGCACACTTTCCATTTCCATCTCGGGTACACATCTTCGGACAATAGAATCTGTACAAATCTTATAAACAAACGGATCATACCATATAAATGTCTCAACTTCCCTACGAAATTTTGCAAGTTGATATCGGTTGAGATCCCTTGGAATTTCACCAATGACAATGTAATTTACATAATCCGCGTACCATGGATCCATACCTTGCGCTGCAACCACACATGCTCGCTCGGTACCTTCAACAGCCACAACCATGATCTTCTCATCAGGGAACATCTCTTCAATATACTCGAAAGAATTATCACAATGCTCCCTAGTCTCCAACCTTGACAAGTGATCTGCCAACACATTTTCTGTTCCTTTCTTATCCCGAATCTCCAAGTCAAACTCCTGTAGTAGTAGAATCCATCTTATGATCCTAGGCTTCGTCTCCTTCTTCTCCATCAAATAACGAATCGCTGAGTGATCCGTATACACAATCGTCTTCATGCCAACCAAATACTGATGAAACTTATCGAATGCATACACAACAGCCAAAAACTCCTTTTCAGTCACCGTGTAATTCTTCTGTGCCGCATCGAAAGTCTTACTCGCGTAGTAAATGGCGCAGAACTTCTTCTCCCTTAGCTGCCCAAGCACCACACCCAACGCTACATCACTTGCATCACACATAAGTACAAACGGTTGCGTCCAGTCCGGTGTGATCAAGATAGGGGCAGTAATAAGCGCCTCCTTCAAAACTTGAAAAGCTGTTAAACACTCATCATTAAACACAAAAGGAATATCCTTTTCAAGTAAATGAGATAAGGGCTTAGAGTATTTTGAGAAGTCCTTAATGAATCTCCTGTAATAACCGGCGTGTCCAAGGAAGGACCGCACTCCTCTTTCATTGGTCGGTGGTGGAAGCTTCTCAATTGCCACCACTTTAGCACGGTCTACCTGTAATCCCTTGGCAGAAACATGATGCCCAAGAACAATCCCATCCTTCACCATGAAATGGCACTTCTCCCAATTCAAGACAAGATTAGTTTCTTGACACCTCTTCAAAACAACAGCAAGGTTAGACAAACACATATCAAAAGAAGAACCAAAGACTGAAAAATCGTCCATGAATACTTCCATGATCTTCTCTATCAAACCATCAAAAATCGCCATCATGCATCTCTGAAAAGTAGCAGGCGCATTACACAATCCAAACGGCATCTTCCTAAAAGCAAAGGTCCCGTAGGGGCAAGTAAAAGTGGTCTTTTCTTGATCCTCGGGAGCAATCATGATTTGATTATACCCCGAGTATCCATCCAAGAAACAATAAAACTCATACCCTGCAAGACGATCCAATATTTGATCCATAAAAGGAAGAGGGAAATGGTCCTTACACGTGTTCTCATTTAATTTCCTATAATCCACACATGTACGCCATCCCGTAGGAATTCTCGTGGCTATAGCTTCTCCATCCTCAGCTTTCACTACAGTCATGCCCCCCTTCTTAGCAACTACATGCAATGGACTCACATGGGGACTATCACTAATAGGATATATAATTCCAGCATCCAACCACGTAAGAATTTGCTTCCTTATCACCTCTTGAATTGCGGGATTCACCCTACGCTGATTCTGAACACTAGCCTTGGCTTCATCCAACAAACTAATCCGATGCATACAATACGAAGGACTAATACTTTTCAAATCATCAAGTGACCACCCTATTGCAGACTTGTACTTCCTCAAGACATCTAATAACTCCTCAAGTTGATCATCATTAAGGGAAGAAGATACAATTACAGGATATTGTGCATCATCACCAAGAAAAGCATACTTCAAGTGGTCCGGCAATGGTTTCAACTCCTCTTTTCTTTTCTCCACTGGAGTGTTTTCGTTATCCAAAGGCAAGTACTTCCTGGTCCATTTGACTTCTTCCACTCTATTTCTTTCCAATGCAAACCTGTCATCACCCAAAGCAAGTAAGTTTTCAAGAAATTCAAGACATACCTCGTTAGAAAGTCCGTCAAGCTCCGTAGTGGGATAACTAAGAGACTCCATCAAACATGTCTCAAGAGGATCCTTTGACAAGATCAGAGACATATCCTCCTTCACAATCTCCTCCACCACGTCAATACTATAACATTGGGACTCCATTGGCATCTTCATTGCTTTGTCCAAGTTGAAAAGTACTTCTTCTTTGTCCATTCTCAACTTCAGTTCTCCCTTCCGAACATCTATCATAGCTCCAGCTGTAGCAAGGAATGGCCTCCCCAAGATTAAAGGAACATTATCCTTGTCATCATCCATTTCTAATACAAGGAAATCCACAGGAAAGACTAGCTTCTCCACCTTTACTAGAACATCTTCAACTATACCTTTCGGAAACGTCATGGATCTATCTGCCAATTGGAGAACAATAGTTGTCGGGGTCATCTCCCCCAAACCAAGCTTCTGAAAGATGGACAACGGCATCAAATTGATGCTTGCCCCTAGATCGCACAAAGCTCGCCGTGCTGGCCCCTTCCCGATCTCACATTGAATAGTAAAGCTCCCCGGATCTTTCATCTTTGGTGGCAACTTCTTTTGAATAATTGAGCTACAATTCTCAGATAAGTTTACCGTTTCAACTCCGGTTAAGCTTCGCTTCTTCATCAATATGTCTTTAAGGAATCGAGAATAATATGGCATCTCCATGATTGCCTCTGAAAAAGGGATGTTCAAGCTTATCTTATTCATTATCTCTGAAAACTTCTTGAACTTTTCTTCCAACCCCTTCTTCACTAGCTTGTAGGGAAACGGTGGAGGTATCTTTGTTTTGGGAATCCCCCATTCATCACGATCAACCTTCTCCGCTTTCTCCTTTTCGGCTCTTAATCGCTTAGCTCTTTCCCATTTTTTCTCAGCTATTATGTCTGTACTTTGCTCATTCCGTACCACTGGAGTTGCATCAACATCAAAAGGAACAACAGGTGCATCAAACAAAACATCTCGGCGAGGTTCGACTGGGGTTTGACCAGGCTGAGAGGTCGAACCAGGACTGTATTGGTCGAACCTCTCTCCTGGAAGACTGATCTCATTCTGCTCCGGAGGTTCGACTTGGGTTCGACCAGCATTGGAGGTCGAACCACTGCCCCTTTGGTCGAACCGCTTCACTGTATAATCTCTATCCTTCGGTTCGACCTGGGTTCGACCTGAAGAGTTGGTCGAACCCTTTTGATCGTGGTCGAACCGTTCCTGCGTCAAAACAGAGTGCTCTGGCCGATGAGGTTCGACCTGGGTTCGACCTGAAAAGTTGGTCGAACCCTCTGTGTGTTGGTCGAACCGCTCCTGTGTCGAAACAGAGTGCTCTGGCCGATGAGGTTCGACCTGGGTTCGACCTGAAAAGTTGGTCGAACCCTCTGCGTGTTGGTCGAACTGCTCCTGTGTCGAAACAGAGTGCTCTGGCCGATGAGGTTCGACCTGGGTTCGACCTGAAAAGTTGGTCGAACCCTCTGCGTGTTGGTCGAACCGCTCCTGTGTCGAAACAGAGTGCTCTGGCCGATGAGGTTCGACTTGAGTGCGACCTGAAAAGTTGGTCGAACCCTCTGCGTGTTGGTCGAACTGAGGCTTACAAAATTCCAACTTTGATTCCGGCCTCATCGGTCCCTCGTACTGCGTTCCCGACCTCAGTGTGATGGCATTACATGACTTCGGATTCTCTATACTCTGAGACGGAAACTTCCCTTTTCCTACAGTTTGAGTCAATGTGTTCACATTCTCTGCAATTGTACCCATCAACAATGTGAGATCTTTCACTTGAGTGGACAAATCTCTGTGGTGATCATCAATCTTTTTCTCAAGCTTTGCCTCAAGGCGGTTCACTCTTTCATCATTCTTTACCATGTACCGGTTCACAGTATCCTCGAACCCAGGCTTCCCTTCTTCCACCTTTTCTCCCGGATCAACACCCATCGAAAGTTGTACTGCATTGTTCGTATTGCTCTATGAAAATTCAGGCCTCCTTGGTTGCTGTTGATAACTACCAGATGGACCACGATTATTAAAGTTCCCTCGATAGTTCCCTTGGTAGTTTCGGTTTCCTTGATTTGGGTACCTCGTTCCTTGAATACTTTGACCCATGGCATAATTTGCTTCCTCCAATTCGTCTTGGATGGTTCCATTATTCATCATCTCTTGCTGCATGATTGGCACTCGTTGGGATATCTCGCTGATCTGCTTCTGTTGAGACTCAAGTAGCTTGTTGATATTGGACAAGCTCGAAACGATCTCATCCTCTCTCTTAGTTTTCACCATTGCTTGTTCAACCTGAGCTACCTTTCCAAGAACATACGTACCTCTAACTCTATCAGTAGGCCAATCCCTCGAATTCATCGATATGTCTTCAAACAATCTCTCGGCCTCAACGGATGACTTTGTAAGCAATGCTCCATTAGAAGAAGCATCAAGTAGCACTCTTGATTCACAGTCCAATCCGTTATAGAATATACTGATATATTGGGCTTTAGATAACCCATGTTGAGGACACTTCCTGAGCATGTCCTTGAATCTATCCCACGCTTCATGAAATTTCTCACCTCCACTGATAGCAAATTGGTTAATATCTTGCTTTATCTTAAACACCTTCGAAGGTGGCATATACCTCTCCAAGAACCTTAACCTCAATTGCTCCCACGTGATGCACTCAGCTGCATTAATAGTATCGTACCAATCCCTCGCCTTTTCAGTAAGCGAGAATTTGAACAAAAGGATCTTCCTAGCATCTTCATTTTCTCCTACGTCTTTTTGAGTACTTGCATAGCCCAAGAACTTGTTCAGATGCTGCTGCGGATCCTCGAAAGACCCTCCTGAAAAGGAGTTTCTTTCTATCATGCTAATAAGAGCGGGATGAAGATCGAACGCTGTGTTAGTTGCCCTTGCTCCTAAAAGCTCATAATTTCCAGCCCCATTATTTCTGAAAACCTCACGGATGGCTAGATTATCCGGATTCGCTGCCATGTTGACTGTTTCTACTTCCAAATTAACTTCAGTTGTAGCCTCAATCACTTGCGAAATCTACTCGTCAATCTCAACTCCAAAATTCAGAGCTTCAGTTGAGTCTATTGTCTTTGCCTTGCTCTTCTTCTTCTTCTTCTTTCTTGATGATGCTCCAATCTCAGGATTATACGGTTCAAGATTACCTTTCTTTGATCTTGTGAGCATACACCTAAAACGAATAAGAAATAAAACAACAGAACAAGGTAAATAGTCCTAATAAACTAGAAATAATACAAAAAAGATAGTTTACGCCGTCCCCGGCAGCGGCGCCAAGAACTTGATAGGGGTTTTCTCAACACACAAATTAATCCTCAAGTATAAGGATATCAATTGTAGTCGCGAAGATGACCAAGTTACAATATCGAACCCACGGGACGGATAAATATCAATTTTGTTATCTTCTAGTATATTTTAGACTATGTTGGTAATTGTAAAGGTTTAATGGATAATAACTTCTAATCGAAATAACAAAAGAAATAGCAAGAGTAGAGAAAAGTGAGTTGTGATCAATAAGAATGATAGGTAGTTCGTCGGGTCATCCAGTTTCACTAGCAATTCGTATTTTCATGTGATGGTGTCCGACTCTGCCCTGTGGTTTGTGGACGCATCACTAGACCATGCAATTTACTCTATAGACACAAGTAAATATGCGTTTGACACGTGTGAATAACATCGGAGCAAGAGATATGCTTCACCCCCCTTTCTAGGTACTATCATAATCAATTATCTTCTACGTCTAGAATCTAACCCGATTTGATCTCCCTTTTTAGGTACTATAAAGTTATACTCTTTATCCTATTCATCAACCCGAATTCAATTCAATTCATGAATATTTATATAAGACAGTTCTAATAATACTTCGGAATCCTTCACTTAGAATTATAACAATAAACCCTGCTCAGTAGTGAACGCACTCAATCAATAACCATGTTATGTATTCAGACTCTACACAACGATCATTGATGCACAAAACGACTATGAGTATGTATTAAATATGCAATCTTATATAAAACAAACCACAGGTAGTGTTGTACGGAGTTTTACACACGAAACACGAATTACATCATGAAACTTTCATAACCCTAGAACTACCAAGGTGGTTCTAGCCCATGATTGATCTAGGAGCAATCATGGTTAGATTGATCATTCTTACTTGAACCTTCAGCGAACCTCTGTCACAGCCCTCCGGATGGATCACCACCTCTACTCTTGTCTCTCCTACGATTAACGATCAAAAGCTCTCTTTATTCTCTGTATGAGCCTTCTTTTATACTTGTAATCACGTCTCTAGGGCTTGGAATGGGCTTTCTAAGTGATCTTACGCGTTTCGGCCTCGAAAATCTGGATAAGGTAAGTTCTCGCACACAGGTTCGACCACGTCAAGCAGGTCAAACCCCGAGCCACAGGTCGAACCCCAGGTCGAACCTCTCTACTGGAAGAATTCTGCACAGGTTCGACCTTCTGAACAGGTCGAACCACTTAGGCCTTGGTCGAACCCCAGGTCGAACCTCAGCACTGGACAACTCTCGCTCCCGATTCGACCAACTGGCAAGTCGAACCCAAACGTCGTGGTCGAATCCTCCTTCTTACAAATTGGTTCGACCTGTTGGCATTCGATCATTTGGTTAACGTGACCCGTTAGGGTTCCATGAATTTCTAACAAGCAGCGGAAGCAAGTAAACATGAAACGCATTACCTTTCACCAAGGGTTGATGTAGAGGTTGAATTCTCGCTTGCAGTCTGCGCAGTCCCACGAGAATAGCCATAAGTTCCTCTTCTGATGTCGGAATTGAGTGATCTTTGTGCTCAGATGATCCTCTCTTCGAAGGCTTTCCATAGTATATAATACATCAAAATCGAAGAACTGTACGATTTTATATGAATTTTGGAACATGACGAAATGCAGCAGCAAACGGCCTTCCGGTCTTCTGCTGTATGTCCCAAGTCCGATCTCGACGTCGTGTGGGCGACGATCTACGAGACCTACTCAATCTGCTCTCAACCCTCATCACACATGAATAATGAATTAGATTAGGGTTCCAGATAAGCTGAGGTGACTTATATACATGGGCTACAGCAGGGACCAGGAGGAGAAATTGGGTTGGGCCTCCATTGGGCTTAAGTATCCAAGCTTAGCCCAAAGCTTATACTTAAGTCCAATAATAATAATATATTCCACTAAAATATTATTACTGCACTACCATACCAATCCCAAAATTACGTTTTGGGCTCCTTCTTATTATGAGCCCGTTAGTCTCCCCATGTTTAAGATATACAATGCCCATTAATTAATTTAAGTTACTGACAACTCAATTAATTAATATCTCATCCAAGAGTAGTACCACTCAACCTCATTATCATGCCGGAATAAATTCCACCTGCAGGGTTTACATGATAATCCTTATGAGCTCCTCAAGGGGACATCATCAACCTATGACGGACACGGATTCCTTCTACAATCAACAGCACACCATAGAGACAGCACTACTCCCCAACTCACCGAGTTTATTGATTTAATTATATGTAAATCTCACCCATTGATGAATCAAAGAAATACATACTTCCCTATGTGTCGAGGTTATTGTATAGGGATTAAGAGCACGAACATCCATAATAACTGAGATCAAGTTCTCCTATAAGTCAGTATAAATCGAACGATCTCAAGCGGTCCTGCTCAATACACACAAGTGCACTAATGTGATTCTATAGCCAAGACAAGCTAATACCAAACCACACTACAACCATCCCAATAGAGAGTCCCCGTCTATCTCGATTGTGAGCATCTGTTTATACTTTATAAGGAAACCGATAATATGATCTTCCGCGTGTTGTCACACAACATATTATCTACAGTATAAAGTAAGTGGACTATTGCATCGAACATATAAATAAATTATAAGATGCAATCATTTGATCATATGATTCTCATTTCAAATTAATTGTTATAACATTGTTCATACAAAAAGCTAGACTTTTAGTATACAATCCAACAATCTCCCACTTATACTAAAAGACTATGCTGTCATGTCTTCCGCCATACATCTGATTCCCACTCCCACTACACGACCATTAAAAGCTCTCTCCTTAATATCCTTGTAAATGGATTTACTAGGTCATCATCTGATGCAATCTAGGCGACAACAACCTTTCCCTCATCATACGATTTCTCGTAACAGGTGGTACTTGCACTCAATGTGTTTAATTGCCTTATGAGCTCGTGATTCCTTCAAGTTTGCAACTGCACCAATATCATCAATATAAATTGTGATATCCTTGGGCAAACTTTGAAACACTTCGAAGTCCATCTTGAAGTTTCTAGAGTCATACAGATACTTTGGCTGCCTCATAGGCTCCAATTTATCATCTTTCCATGATGGAGTCCGGAGTCTGAAATATATTTCTATATAACACTCCTCCACATTATGACTCAACTTCCTAAAATTAAACACATAACCTTGAGGTGGATTTACTGCCGTCCAATCTGACTAAAAAATCCGAATCTACGTAATCTACAAGAAGCAGTGAATTTGCCCAGTATGCTTATATATAATTTTCAGTCCTTCTCAGGCACTTCATATATGTCTTACCACAGTTCATCATTCTTGTTCCGGGTTATGTTGATACCCACTGTTCATGCGTTCAGCAAAATAGATATCCATTCTCGCGCATAGCATTCTTAAGATTAAGCTTCCTTATTCGCCGAAGCATAAGGAACCGCTTTCATCACCTTTATCTTCCTTTTGTGTCTCAAGACATATTTTCTTAGATAAAGTCACTTGCTAAAACAAGTAAGGATCGTATCAATTCATGAAGCTTGAGACAAGCATAATATCCTTTCTTGTGATCCGTATTACCGTGATCAAAAGGATATTTTTGCTCTTCTTAAGTCCTTCATTTTATACCGCTTTATTATCCATACACATACGCCCGACAATACTCTTTCATTTTCTCCAATGAGCAATATATCATCTACGATAGTACAAGAAATACCACCACGTTTCCATCACTCTTTTCAATACACAAGACCCATCCGATCATTGATTAGATCCATGTCACTGGATTACCTCATCAAAACGGATGTTTCATGATCTTGAAGCTTGTTTTAGTCCATTAATGGACACTTTTAAGCTCACTATCACAATTCTCTTAGCTCTTTGCAATGAATCACTCTGGTTGCTTCACATAGATGTTTCCCTTAAGACTTCCAATCAGGAAAGCTGTCTTGACATCTATTTGCTATCCCTCATATTTCATATGAGTAGCAACAGATAAAAGAGTCCGGATCAACATAAGCATAGCTACTGGCGAACAGGTTTTCTCATAATCGAACCTTTTCTTTCTGAGTATACCTTTTCCCAACAAGCTTTACTTCTAAGGTTTTCACCTTACCGTATGATCCTCTTTTATTTTGTATGACCACTTCCAATGGTTTTCACACCATCCGCGGTTCTACAATCATCCAGATCTTATTTAGAATCTATTGATTCTATTTCAACATTTATTGCAATTTGTTAAGATTTCGCATTTCTATCTTGTAGTTCTTCGTCGTATTCGTGGGTTAACTCCATGTTTACTAGGGACCAAGCCTCACGACTCTCCCAAAACATATATCTATCAGGATTTAGAACAACCCTCCCACTACGAGAAGACACTACACGCAATTGTGTATCAGATGTGACACGCGTCGCAGTTTACCTTGTGGTATATCCTCTTGTACACTTGGTACTAATACTTTGTGTTTTCCTCTCACTTCCTTTAGAACAACTTATACATGGGTATTTGATTTATTACATAGTCCTTTTTCCAAAAATCTAGTGTTTATGTTAACAATCACTCTTCGATCTTGTGGACTAAATAAATCATCCTTCATTTTTCTAGGATATCCCACAAATAGAAAAACATTCTTACAAATTACTGTTCCTAGGGCATATCCATAAAATGAATTTAGTAATTCTAAATAATTCATCATCTATCTAATCACTACCATAAGAGTGCTATTCCTTCTATTCGTCACACCATTAAGGTGGGAAATTCATTTCCGAAGGTACCTTTCTCCTACTAGATTAGAAGACTCATTATTAATTACTATTTGTCGCATCCAGGGCATAAACATGATTTAAGAGTGCACAAATTGTTCACCAACGTACCATAACAGATTACAACTCTATCATTCATTATAATGACCATGTCATTTAAATGAAATGGAGTATCCATCTATTAATGCATAGAAACCGAAATTAAATTCTTTCTATGAAAATGTACGTAAAGACAATTTCATAAAATCAAACGTTTATTCATATCGTAAGATAAATAAACAACTCCCACTGCAACAGCCACTACTCTCATAGTATTATCCATGTATAAAATAATCTTATCCTCACTTAGTAATAAACATTTAGTGATTCCGGTATCTACACAATGTATAAGTGATGAGTGATATTTTCACCTAGAATTTAGTGTCTTTTTATATGTGTTTTCGTATTATTTTATCCGTATTTTATGTGTTATTTGGTTGTGTTTTGTGTTTTCATGGAAATGTATGTGAATGAGCTTAAACCTATGATTTTCACTTTTTATTTGATGCTAAACATGATAAGGAAGATGTAGGAAAAAGCGGATCTCAATTTGGAGTTGAAACGAGGAAGAACGAGCCAAAACAGTGAAGGAATCAGGGCAGCAGCAACACGACTGGCCGTGTCGGTGGCACGAGCCGTGTCGCAGTGCACGACTCGTGTAGCTAACACGGGCCTGTCCAGAATGGTCGTGCGGCAAAATCTATTCATCCAACACGACCACCACTTGGCCGTGTTGCGGAGCTCGACTCGTGTTGCAGCACACGACCCGTGTAGCCAACACGGGCCTGTAAGCGATGGCCGTGCGGGAGCATCAGTTCACGCAACACGGGCACCTTATGGCCGTGTTGCGCCACACGACTCGTGTCGTGTCAGGGATCAGAAAAATTCAGAATCCTTCTAGAAGCTTGTCAAGGAGTATAAATACCCCTCCATTCAGATTTTATGAGAAAAAAAGATCTGATTTCCACCCATTCCAAACACACACCTCACACACCTTTTCCTCCATTTTTCACCTTCACCTTCATCCATTCTTCATCCTTTGGATCTACCTTCATCCAACCATCAAATCCTTCATCCAAGTAGTTAGAGAAGCAAGGAAGAGAGGTGAATTGCAAGGGAAAGAAGAAGATCACCATTGGAGACATCCAAGGGAGTTTTCATCTACACTTTGTATTGAAACCTATTGTTTATCATGTTTTGTAAGGAATTTAATGTCTATGTTAATTTTCTTATGGATATGAGAGGCTAATCTCCCTTGTGAGATTAGCAATATGAATTGTGTTGGATAATTTTTGGTATTTTGCAATTGAATGATTATGTTGATTGGGTTAATTGATTTTCTATCATTGATGCTTTAGATCTTGAGGTTTATGATGATTTGTGTGTTTAATTGTTTTAAGCATGTGATTAGATTGAGAAGTCAATTGCATATTTAGGATAATTAAGTGAATCATTTCATCAAACACTTCATGTGCATTATAGATTGTGAAGAGATTGAGAAGTCCTTCATAGTTTAGAACCCTTTGATAGAACATATCATTTATTAGATTGAGAAGTCAATAGATTATGTGAAGGGACTCTCATTTCAAGCTTAGTACCTAGTTGGAATTGTTTGAGTGAGAACCAATCCAATGAATGTCATTCCATATCCTATTCATTCCGAGAGGGAGTTTAGGTGATCTTAGTGTTGGCCCTTAGCCTTTTTCCCATGACACATATGAATTCATTGCATGATACCTAGATTTTTCATGCTTTAAGTATTGTTAATCTCATCTCTATCTACTTGGCTCATTCATCCATCTCCCATTCATCTATCTATTTATTTTATTGTCATTTCTTGATTATCTCCCCTTCTCGTTCATCTCTATAATACTATGACAAACACGAGATCGCTTAGACCCTAGTACCTTCCTCCCTGTGGTTCGATAATTTCTTTAATTGGTCATTCTCCACTATATTATGGCTAATCAAATGGCGCCGTTGCCGGGGAGGTAACGGTTGCTAGTGGTTTAACGAAGGAGTGTTTCGATTGGTATTAATAGAGATATTTTTTTGCTTTTTATTATTTATTTTGGAAAATTTTTTATCTCATTTTTTCGTTTTGATAGGTACGTGAAACTACCTTGAGAGAAGAGAAAGGGGGATCAAAGCCAAAAATAGTAAGTTTGAAGGAGAATTGTAGTAAGCCGTGAGAAGAGCATTTAAATGGATGGCTGGAACGAATTCACAAATGTCTTTGGGGATCAAAGTTATAGGGTTCCACCTCCACAATCAAGAGGCTACATGAATGAGAGCAACTATGGATACAACTTCCAAATGAATCAAGATAGCTCTCAATACTACAATCAAAGAAGAAATGGAGAATGGCAACAAGCTTACAATGGAAATACATTCCACCCGTATCAAGCATACACTTATTCTCCACAAAATCCCAACACCAACACTTCTCCTCCGTTCCAAAACTACGCTTTACTTGAATTACATAGAAGAAGTGCTCAAGGAAGTGATGAAGGTCAAGATTCTCAATCAAGTTTTCTTCAAAATGAATCCTCCAAGATAATTACCCAAGTTACTTTGGAAGTGACAAGACAAATAAGGATGATGAATCAAGGTGCTTATGGTCAAGTCTTGTCTAATTCAAGTTTGGGGGGTGCTCAAAATGTGCAAGGTGTGTCGATTCCTAGTCCTATGGAGCAAGAAGAGTGGAGGATGCCTACGCATCAAGTAGGAGATGTTTCTTTCATGGGAGTGGATGATTTCCAAGGAAATTTTCAACATAACTATGAAGGAAGTTTTCATGGGAATTATCCACCAATTCAAGAATGGAATTGTGACAACCAAGAGGGAGGAGACTTTCAACAAGTCGAAGAAGAAAAATCATCTTTAGAAGTATTTCTTGAAAAGTTGATTGCTTCCAACAAAACTCAAGATGAAGTTATTGAAAGAAGATTCAAGGCTATTGAAGAAAATAATGATCAAAGATTCAAAGCCTTGGAGCATCAAGTAAGCCAAATTGTAAGTGCTTTGACCAATTTTCAACAAGTTGAAGAATTGGAAGAGGAGAGCAAAGTTGAAGAAGAGTTGGAAGAAGAAAAGAATTTGGGAGATGAAGAATCAAATGAGGTATTTGAAGAGCCGATTGAGGCAAATGATGTTGAAGAGAAGGAACAAAGTCAAGAAGCAAATGATGATGACTTGAAGAGTGAAATGAGCATTTCTAAACCTTTAAACTCTTTAAGTTGCTTTGAACTTGATAATATTGTTTATATTGATTTTGTTTTACCCATTGATTTTTCTCATATCCTTAGAAACAAAAGAGAACTCGAAGAGATGTTGGAGATCTATTTGGTAAGGAGGAATAAGTGGTGTTCAAGAATGGAGAGGGCAATGGAGTGTAAGCTCAAGAGAGTCGAATTTTTGAAGCCATGCTCGAAGGATGCAACTGAGGTCGTCACTTGCCACAAATACCTAATAGAGGAAGAAGCACAACGGTTAAAATTCAATGGCAAGGATGAAAGATATCCGTGGCCATTCCGATGAGTTCTCCATATCCCGTCCGGGTTGAAGACGTTAAACTTAGCGCTAGATGGGAGGCAACCCATCATTATTTTTATTGCTTTATTTATTGCTTTCAATAAGGATGGTGGATTTGCTCGTTTTGCATTTTTGGTATGTATGTTGATTGTGCTTGTGAGGAGAATGCGTATTGGACAAACGATAAGTGCTTGATTTGAAGTGTGTAAGTTCCTCACACCACTTTTTGCAAACTTAATTCGAAACTCTTGTTTCAATCTAAGTTTGGGGGGATATGATTTGGTGTGACGTACTTTGTTTTGAAAGCATATACTTTTCATATTTTTGGGCTAATTTTAAAAATTTTCTCATGAGTTTGGTTGGATTTTGGTATGTTTGGTGGTTTGTTTTGGGATGTTGTGAGTCATTTTTGAACATGAGTGGTGATATGTTGTGGTAGTAAGTGATGACAAGTTATGATTAAGAATCTCTACACTTTCGAATTGTGACATGTTTTACTTAACTTGTTCAATTTTGAGATGGATGTGGTGTAATAAGTTTCTTAAGGTCCGAGCACAAGCTTGTGAGCGTTTGAGCCTCAACCGTGCATACATGGTATTTTTCTTCATGAGTGGATTGGTTGTGTTTGATAAGCTAGAATTTGCTCAAGGACTATAGGAACGAGCCCAATTTGTGGAGATTAGTGACATGATCTAAGGCCATCCTTGTTATTATAGTCATTACCTTATATTTTCCTACTATGAACATCATCCCTAGTTAACCATTTTGAGCCTTTAAGCCTTTTTATTGTGAATATAGCACATTACAAGCCATGATTACCCACTTAAGCCTTACATATATACCATTTGTGTGAGTGATTGAGGAGATGGTAACTAGAAAGGTTTGATAAGGAAGTAAAAGAAAAAAAGGAAATAGTAAACAAGCAAGAAAAAGGATGAAAAAGAGCACAAGAAAGAATGAACATGCAACCTCATAACAAGAAAAATGAGTAAAGCAACAACAAGATGCTCAAGGAAATAAAAATTCAAAGAAAGGAAGCATGCATCATAAGAAGCTCAATCCAAAGGAATGTTGATGATTAGTGCTTGTGATTACCAAAGTTGAGAAAGGAAGAAAGAAAAGTGGAGAAGTTGGAGAAATTGGCCATCTCTTCGATTACTTACACTTGCTTAGTCACTATTATCCATATCTTCCATACCCTACCAAAGAGTCTATCATTACATCCTTAATGAAAGACCTTTTTGATCATTAATGGAAACCTTGGCGGTTTGTGAATGTAGTCCACGAGCAAGCTTATAGCGAGTCGAGCCAATCGATTGATGAGTGTTGATTTACCTACTTTAAAGAGTGTTGAGTGAAACTATAACCTATGTGAGGCTTGGACTAAAAGGGACTATATTACACTTTTATTCTCTTTAGATTGAACTTGTTAATTCTTCATGTCATGAATCTAATGTTGTAGGATGACTTAGAATAAATTGTGATTCTTATTATTATTGATGTGTTGTTACTTATGTTCGTTTAGTCTTTTCCTAGGTGAAAATCACTCTCCTTGGTTTATCATTTTTGTTGTGCGGGGACGCACAACACTTTAAGTTTGGGGGTGTGATGAGTGATATTTTCACCTAGAATTTAGTGTCTTTTTATATGTGTTTTCGTATTATTTTATCCGTATTTTATGTGTTATTTGGTTGTGTTTTGTGTTTTCATGGAAATGTATGTGAATGAGCTTAAACCTACGATTTTCACTTTTTATTTGATGCTAAACATGATAAGGAAGATGTAGGAAAAAGCGGATCTCAATTTGGAGTTGAAACGAGGAAGAACGAGCCAAAACAGTGAAGGAATCAGGGCAGCAGCAACACGACTGGCCGTGTCGGTGGCACGAGCCGTGTCGCAGTGCACGACTCGTGTAGCTAACACGGGCCTGTCCAGAATGGTCGTGCGGCAAAATCTATTCATCCAACACGACCACCACTTGGCCGTGTTGCGGAGCTCGACTCGTGTTGCAGCACACGACCCGTGTAGCCAACACGGGCCTGTAAGCGATGGCCGTGCGGGAGCATCAGTTCACGCAACACGGGCACCTTATGGCCGTGTTGCGCCACACGACTCGTGTCGTGTCAGGGATCAGAAAAATTCAGAATCCTTCTAGAAGCTTGTCAAGGAGTATAAATACCCCTCCATTCAGATTTTATGAGAAAAAAAGATCCGATTTCCACCCCTTCCAAACACACACCTCACACACCTTTTCCTCCATTTTTCACGTTCACCTTCATCCATTCTTCATCCTTTGGATCTACCTTCATCCAACCATCAAATCCTTCATCCAAGTAGTTAGAGAAGCAAGGAAAAGAGGTGAATTGCAAGGGAAAGAAGAAGATCACCATTGGAGACATCCAAGGGAGTTTTCATCTACACTTTGTATTGAAACCTATTGTTTATCATGTTTTGTAAGGAATTTAATGTCTATGTTAATTTTCTTATGGATATGAGAGGCTAATCTCCCTTGTGAGATTAGCAATATGAATTGTGTTGGATAATTTTTGGTATTTTGCAATTGAATGATTATGTTGATTGAGTTAATTGATTTTCTATCATTGATGCTTTAGATCTTGAGGTTTATGATGATTTGTGTGTTTAATTGTTTTAAGCATGTGATTAGATTGAGAAGTCAATTGCATATTTAGGATAATTAAGTGAATCATTTCATCAAACACTTCATGTGCATTATAGATTGTGAAGAGATTGAGAAGTCCTTCATAGTTTAGAACCCTTTGATAGAACATATCATTTATTAGATTGAGAAGTCAATAGATTATGTGAAGGGACTCTCATTTCAAGCTTAGTACCTAGTTGGAATTGTTTGAGTGAGAACCAATCCAATGAATGTCATTCCATATCCTATTCATTCCGAGAGGGAGTTTAGGTGATCTTAGTGTTGGCCCTTAGCCTTTTTCCCATGGCACATATGAATTCATTGCATGATACCTAGATTTTTCATGCTTTAAGTATTGTTAATCTCATCTCTATCTACTTGGCTCATTCATCCATCTCCCATTCATCTATCCATTTATTTTATTGTCATTTCTTGATTATCTCCCCTTCTCGTTCATCTCTATAATACTATGACAAACACGAGATCGCTTAGACCCTAGTACCTTCCTCCCTGTGGTTCGATAATTTCTTTAATTGGTCATTCTCCACTATATTATGGCTAATCAATAAGTAGGTGCCATCACTAATCATGCTTCAACGACTAGCAAGTAAGATTCTATCCTTGTTCACTCCTTTTATGAAATTGGATTTTCTTTACCACATGTTTTGTCAGAAGTTTCCCACCATATACAACCTCTTGTAATTCAGGAGAAACTTACTCAAAACATCTAGGAAATTATGGAGAATAAAATTGACTTAGGTTTCCCCTTCAACTTCTATTCTATGTATCTAATTCATTCATCAACTTCAATCATGACCTACCGCCTTTTAACTTACTCAAATATCCGAAGAGTTACATGAGGCCATCATATTTCTATGAACTTCTCACCTATCCACTAGAGACTTTAATAGGCATCATGAACATCTTTAAGGGAGAACACATTTTTATTTTCTTAAGCAGTAAAATCAAAACCAAGATTCTTTTCTAATCATCTAATTTTGGACCAGTAAATATAATTTCTTTTAGTTAACAATAAGCGAGATAAAACCATTTGAAATTACAGAGAATCATAAATAAATATACCGATCAAATCTTCGAATTTTATCCTTTTATATTGATTCCCTCAAAACTATATAAAAATAAAATTCACCGACATCTCAAGCACCGTGAGTCTGTAAGCCACGTTAGTGTGGACGTTTACAAACCCAAACATTTACAAGAGAAGGTTTTACCCATTAATTTCATTTGTCAACCTAACTTTATGACAAAATAATTAATAGTCGGTTCCTCTTTAGCCATGCAAATAATAGCAGTGACTCCGTTGGAGAGGATACTAATTATTTACACCTAAGTGTACACCATTATTTGATCCCAAGTCCACTGCGCGAGCTTGTGTGCCTTACAGTTGGAGAAGTACACACGCGCTCGGATAGCTTCCTACAATCATCAATTATAAGTTTGTACCAGTGAGCCCCACATAAACTCATCCGTTAGGGAGGAAGGCCTATTGCCAACACGCAAGTTCATGTACCACATTACAAACAATAATTATGTAATGAAGTCTGTACCAGTGATCCGTGAATAAAATCATCCGTTAGGGAGAAGGCCTATTGCCAACACGCAAGTTTACTCACATCACTTACAAACCAATAATGGAGGCCGCGGGAATATTTACCAATCCCCTCTCCCACTTAGTAATTTAACACCGAGGGTTTTTACATGCATATGATATTCAGAATAAAATACGCAACGCTAGCATGCTTCTATTACGGCACATAAGGCAGTAAATCACAGAGAGTCATGCATACATATATAACAATAATCAATAATTAAATCAATCATTAACAGTTATATATCAGCGAATTCGATTGTTCGCCACCAGGCACGAATATCAGCAAAGACTTCCAGACTATCAAATTTTCAAAATTTCCAGATTGTCCAATTTTCAAAACCATCGATATCGACCGTCGATGTCGTCCAGATTATTAAAATCATCGATATCGACTAGATTATCAAATATTCGAAAAACATCAAGATTATCAAAATTTCAAAACTATCGATATCGATCGTCATATCGTCTAGATTATCAAAATCATCGATATCGACGAGCAACCATATATAACAATAATAGATAATTAAATCAATTATGTCAGTTATATATTAGGAATCAATTCAACATCCATATATAACAATAATAGACAATCAATTATAGCAGTTATATATTAGGAATTAATTCGACATTCATATATGACAATAATAGATTATTAAATCAATTATAGCAGTCATATATTAGGAATTAATTCGACATCCATATATAACAATAATATACAATCTATTATGGCAGTTATATATTAGGAATTAGTTTTCTTAAAATTGGATGTCTTATCCAACACTCTAGCAATACATGCATATAATATACCAAATATAATACGCAATCTAGCATGCTTCTATATAAGACAATAAATCATAGAGATCAGACATCCATATATATATATATATAATAATAATAGATAATTAAATCAATTATGACAGTTATATATATTAGGAATAAAAACTCCTCTAAATTTTAATGTCTTGTCCGACACTTCTGCTGTGGAATCGATGCCTTACGCAACAAGCAGGATTGCTTGTGCCCCAAGACGTCCATCGTCATATCCCACCGCCAATCATGTCAGGGAGCGCCCCAAGTGCCTTGACGAGCGCCCCTCGCCCGGACTGTCGCTCGTCCAAGGGCCTACTTGCATGGAACCAAGTTCAGCCCAACGCGCAACACCAAACTACACCAACTGTCGTTCGTAGTTCGAAATTGAAAGAACCTCAGAATCCAATCTTCACCGTCCAGAATCTACTACTATAAGTCCTAAACATTCTGTCCAAATTACAGATCGATCCAACGGTTATTTTGTGAGAAACAGCTCTTTTCTCTCGACTACGCAAAACAGAATCGCCCAAATATCTGCTTCTGTTTTCAGCGTACTCCCAGCAAGAAAACACTCCAAATTCGATCTCCACCGTTCAAAATGTACATCCACAAGGTCTGAACGTGTTGACCAAATTACAGCTCGATCCAACGATTAGTTTGTCAGAAACGGCACTTTTCCCTCGACTGCGCAAAACAGAATCGCCCAAATATCTGCTTCTGTTTTTAGCGTACTCCTAGCAAGAAAAGGCTCCAAATTCGATCTCCACCGTTCAGAATGTACATCCACAAGTTTTAAACGTGTAACCAAATTACAGATCAATCCGACCGTTGAAACTCTGGTTATTGCCTCTGCAATATCACTACGTTGGATTTTCTCTCAAAAGCGTGATTCTATTTTTGCCCTCTCTTTCTTCCTTGCATGTGAAATTGACGAAAAGTTTTCGTCGAATCCTCTCACACACAACCATGGACGAATAGATATGATATAGGGTATATATTACATAGGGATATTCATGGTTTGCGCAATAAAACCAAAACCCTAAACATGTGATCCTAATTCCAAAAAAATTAATCACATAAACCCTATCCTAACGTGTCACGCTTCACCACGAAACCAAAGCTCTGATACCAATTGTTGGCATTCGATCATTTGGTTAACGTGACCTGTTAGGGTTCCATGAATTTCTAACAAGCAGCGGAAGCAAGTAAACATGAAACGCATTACCTTTCACCAAGGGTTGATGTAGAGGTTGAATTCTCGCTGGTAGTCTGCGCAGTCCCACGAGAATAGCCATAAGTTCCTCTTCTGATGTCGGAATTGAGTGATCTTTGTGCTCAGATGATCCTCTCTTCGAAGGCTTTCCATCAGTATATAATACATCAAAATCGAAGAACTGTACGATTTTATATGAATTTTGGAACATGATGAAATGCAACAGCAAACGACCTTCCGGTCTTCTGCTGTATGTCCCAAGTCCGATCTCGACGTCGTGTGGGCGACGATCTACAAGACCTACTCAATCTGCTCTCAACCCTCATCACACGTGAATAATGAATTAGATTAGGGTTCCAGATAAGCTGAGGTGACTTATATACATGGGCTACAGCAGGGACCAGGAGGAGAAATTGGGTTGGGCCTCCATTGGGCTTAAGTATCCAAGCTTAGCCCAAAGCTTATACTTAAGTCCAATAATAATAATATATTCCACTAAAATATTATTACTGCACTACCATACCAATTCCAAAATTACGTTTTGGGCTCCTTCTTATTATGAGCCCGTTAGTCTCCCCATGTTTAAGATATACAATGTCCATTAATTAATTTAAGTTACTGACAACTCAATTAATTAATATCTCATCCAAGAGTAGTACCACTCAACCTCATTATCATGCCGGAATAAATTCCACCTGCAGGGTTTACATGATAATCCTTATGAGCTCCTCAAGGGGACATCATCAACCTATGACGGACACGGATTCCTTCTACAATCAACAGCACACCATAGAGACAGCACTACTTCCCAACTCACCGAGTTTATTGATTTAATTACATGCAAATCTCACCCATTGATGAATCAAAGAAATACATACTGCCCTATGTGTCGAGGTTATTGTATAGGGATTAAGAGCACGAACATCCATAATAACTGAGATCAAGTTCTCCTATAAGTCAGTATAAATCGAACGATCTCAAGCGGTCCTGCTCAATACACACAAGTGCACTAATGTGATTCTATAGCCAAGACAAGCTAATACCTAACCACACTACAACCATCCCGATAGAGAGTCCCCGTCTATCTCGATTGTGAGCATCTGTTTATACTTTATAAGGAAACCGATAATATGATCTTCCACGTGTTGTCGCACAACATATTATCTACAGTATAAAGTAAGTGGACTATTGCATCGAACATATAAATAAATTATAAGATGCAATCATTTGATCATATGATTCTCATTTCAAATTAATTGTTATAACATTGTTCATACAAAAAGCTAGACTTTTAGTATACAATCCAACACGACCATGGTTCGACCTGATGGCCAGGTCGAACCAACTGAGTCGTGGTCGAACCCATCTCTGTACGTTCAGCAACGTTGGTTCGACCTGCTGGAGAGGTCGAACCCTCCTCCAGCCAGGTCGAACCCACCTATTTCTTGGGCGGTTCGCGTGGCTTCGACTCCGTCTCTTCGATTATTGGCTCTTTCACTCCGTTTTTGCTAAGAAAACACTCAAATAGCTCCACTAACACTTGATTCATGCTATTTCACAATATATATAGGTTTTCCACCTATTTCCACATCAAAACTCTCCAAAAGTAGCACAAAACATAGCGCCAAACTTGTGAATTTACACACTCATCACTATTGCAGTGGGAGTTGTCTATTTATCTAATGATATGAGTAGACGTTTGATTATGAGAAATTGTTTTACGTACGTTTTCATAGAAAGAATTTGATTTCGGTTTCTATGCATTAATAGATGGATACTCCATTTCATTTAAATGACATGGTCATTATAATGAAGGATAGAGTTGTAATCTGTTATTGTACGTTGGTGAACAATTTGTATACTCTTAAATCATGTATATTCCACAGATGCAACAAATAGTAATTAATAATGAATCTTCTAATCTTAGTAAGAGAAAGATACCTTCGGATATGAACTAAACATATATTTGACATCTAAGACTAGAACATTTTACTTGAGTAGGATTTAAAAGTTGATAGCCGATAGACCCTTAGGTAACTATCTGACTTTCGAGTCTTGCTTGGGAGTAAAAATGACTAATTACTTTTTCAAGGCAAAGGGGTGCAGAACCAAAGATATATATGTTGGAATTAGTTCATTATGATTTATGTGGTCCTAAGATTGTCCGGATGAGAGGTGGATATGAATATTCGTCAATCGATGATTATTCTAGATACCGATATATTTATTTGATGCACTGCATGTCTAAGTGCTTTGATTAATTCAAGAATTACAAGGCTGGTACAGTGAAGCGTCATGGAAAATATATCAAGTAATAACGATTTAATCGTCATTACGAGTACCTCTTAGGATAGTTAGGAGCTATTAATCAGAGGTTGAGATTAAATCTCAAGTGGTCTACACCGGGCATGCCCCAGCTGAATGGTATGGTGGATAGAAGGAATAAGACTCTTATGGTAATGATTAGATAGATGATGAATTATTTGGAATTACTTAATTCATTTTATGGATTAGCCCTAGAAACAGTAATTCATTTGAATGTTTGTCTGTTTGTGGGATATGCTATAAAAATAAAGGTGATTTATTTAGTCTAAAAGATCGAAGGGTGATTGTTAACACAAACACTAGATTTTTGGAAAGAGACTATGTATTAAATCATAAACCCATGTATAAATTGTTCTAAAGGAAGTGAGAGGGAAAAACACAAAGTATAAGTACCAAGTGTACAAGAGGATATACCACAAGGTAAACTGCAACGCGTGTCACGTCTGATATACAATTGCATGTAGTACCTTGTCGTAGTGGGAGGGTTCTTCGACAACCTGTAAGATACATGTTTTGGGAAAGTCGTGAGACTTGGTCCCTAGCAAACATGAAATAGACCCATGGATACGACGAAGCACTACATGTTAGAAATGCCAAATCTTAGTAAGTGCAATGAATATTAAAATAGAATCGATGGATTTTAAATTAGGTCTGGATGCTTGTTGAACTGCTAAATGGCGTAAAAGCCAGTGGAAGCGGGCATGCAAGAATAAAAGAGGATCATAGAATAAGGTGAAAACCTTGGAAGCAAGCTTGTTGCGAAAAGGTATACTCAGAAAGAAAGGGTTCGATTATGAGAAAACCTATTCGCCGGTAGCTATGCCTAAGTTGATCCGGACTCTTTTATTTTTTGCTACTCATATGAAATATGAGGGATAGCAAATAGATGTCGAGACAGCTTTCCTGATTGGAAGTCTTAAGGGAAACATCTATGTGAAGCAACCAGAGTGATTCATTGCAAAGAGCTAAGTGCATTGTGATAGTGAGCTTAAAAGTGTCCATTCATGGACTAAAGCAAGCTTCAAGATCATGAAACATCCGTTTTGATGAGGTAATCCAGTGACATGGATCTAATCAATGATCGGATGGATCTTGTGTATTGAAAAGAGTGATGGAAACATGGTGGTATTTCTTGTACTATACGTAGATAGTATCTTGCTCATTGGAGACAGTGAAAGAGTATTGTCGGGCGTATGGGTATGGTTGATAAAGCGGTATGAGATGGAGGACTTAAGAAGAGCAAAAATATCCTTTTGATCACGGTAATACGGATCACAAGAAAGGATGTTATGCTTATCTCAAGTTTCATATAATGATACGATCCTTACTCGTTTAGCATGTAAATTTATTTGAGTGAATGTGTCTTGTGACACAAAAGTAGATAAAGAAGATGAAAGCGGTTCTTTATGCTTCGGCATATGAGGAAGCTTAATCTAAGGAATGCTATGCACGAGATTGGATATCTGTTTTGCCGATGGCATGAACAGTGGTATCAATGTAACGCGGAACAAGAATGATGAACTGTGGTAAGACATATACTTATGTACCTGAAAAGGACTAGAAACTATATGTGGGCTTACCGAACAGATTCACTGATTCTTATGGGTTACATAGATTCAGATTTTTCAAATCAGATAGGGACGACAGTAAATCCACCTCAAAGTTTATGCGTTTAATTTTAGGAAGTAGAGTCATAATATGGAGGAGTGTTATATAGAAATATATTTCAGACTCCGGATTCCATCATGGAAAGATGATAAATTGGACCCATGAGGCAGCCAAAGTATCTGTATGACTGTAGAAACTTCATGATGGACTTTGGTGTGATTCTAAGTTTGCCCAAGGTTATCACAATTTATATTGATGATATTGGTACAGTTGCAAACTTGAAGGAATCACAAGTCCATAAGGAAATTAAACACATGGAGCGCGAGTACCACCTGTTACGAGAAATCGTATGATGAGGGGAAGGTTGTTGTCACCTAGATTGCATCGGATGATAACATAGTAAATCCATTTACAAGGACCTTAAGGCGAGAGCTTTTGATGGTCGTGTAGTGGGAGTGGAAATCAGATGTATGGCAGAAGACATGACAGCATAGTCTTTTAGTATAAGTGGGAGATTGTTGGATTGTATACTAAAAGTCTAGCTTTTTGTATGAACAATGTTATAACAATTAATTTGAAATGAGAATCATATGAACAAATGATTGCATCTTATAATTTATTTATATGTTCGATGCAATAGTCCACTTACTTTATACTGTAGATAATATGTTGTGTGACAACACGCGGAAGATCATATTATCGGTTTCCTTATAAAGTATAAACAGATGCTCACAACCGAGATAGACGGGAACTCTCTATCGGGATGGTTGTAGGGTGGATTGGTATTAGCTTGTCCTGGCTATAGAATCACATTAGTGCTCTTGTGTGTATTGAGCAGGACCGCTTGAGATCGTTCGACTTATACTGACTTATAGGAGAACTTGATCTCAGTTATTATGGAAGTTCGTGCTCTTAATCCCTATACAATAACCTCGACACGTAGGGCAGTATGTATTTCTTTGATTCATCAATGGGTCAGATTTACATGTAATTAAATCAACAAACTCGATGAGTTGGGAAGTAGTGCTATCTCTATGGTGTGCTGTTGATTGTAGAAGGAATCCGTGTCCGTCATAGGTTGATGATGTCCCCTTGAGGAGCTCATAAGGATTATCATGTAAATCCTGCAGGTGGAATTTATTCCGGCATGATAATGAGGTTGAGTGGTACTACTCTTAGATGAGATATTAATTAATTGAGTTGTCAGTAACTTAAATTAATTAATGGATATTGTATATCTTAAACATGGGGAGACTAACGGGCTCATAATAAGAAGGAGCCCAAAACGTAATTTTGGGATTGGAAAGGCAGTGCAGTAATAATATTTTAGTGGAATATATTATTATTATTGGACTTAAGTATAAGCTTTGGGCTAAGCTTGGATACTTAAGCCCAATGGAGGCCCAACCCAATTTCTCCTCCTGGTCCCTACTGTAGCCCATGTATATAAGTCACCTCAACTTATCTGGAACCCTAATCTAATCTAATCTAATCTAATTTGATTGATTATTCACATGTGATGAGGGTTGAGAGCAGATTGAGGAGGTCTCGTAGATCGTCGCCCACACGACGTCGAGATCGGACTTGGGACATACGGCAGAAGATCAGAAGGTAGTTTGCTGCTACTGTCCACCGCCTTGTGAAATTTATATAAAATCGTAAAGTGCTCGGAATTTGATGATCAATATTTTGACGAAAACCTGTTGAAGAGAGGATCGTCTGAGCATAAAGATCATTCAATTCCGACATCAGACGAGGAAGTTATGGCCATTCTCGTGGGACTGTGCAGGCTGCCTGCGAGAATCAATCTTCATCAACTTACCCTGGTGAACGGTAATCGTTTCTATGATTTATTGCTTCCGCTGTGATAGAAACACATGGTATCCTAATGGGTCATGTTAACCAAACGATCCAAGCACCAACAGAGATGACTTTGTATTGTTTCACGTGGATTCGCAACCAGAAACCTAATATGTCCAAGGAGGAATTCGCGCGGGCCCTTACCAGTCAGTTTGATGCACATTTCAAGGATAGCCCCTATGAGCGTCTGTCATCGCTCAAGCAGACGGAGTAGGTGGAGGAGTATATATCAGTGTTAGTCCAATTAGCCAATCAAGTACTGGGCCTTAACGATGAGCACTATCTGGGGTACTTAATGCAGGGGTTAGCTAATGACGTTTGGAGTTCTCTACGTCTTCTGTGCCCAGCTGATTTACAGACAATGATGGATTTAGCCAGGGACATAGAGAAAAACCTTCAGATCACGGGGGCGGTCGCCCTCCAAGGCCATCTGGGGGGCGCTACATTTGGATGCTCGATAGCCTACATCCGCTCCTCGATGGGATCTAGTTTCTTCCCCTCTTCGAGATCGGCGGGTCAGCCCACGGTCTCATCGACTGGATCCTCTAGGCTTCTCGTGCTGAGGCTGCAGAACCGTGGCCAGTACTGGAGGACATTCACTACGGGGTAGCCCACCAGAATGTCGTATTTCGGGCGTATGTCACCCGAAGAGATGTCTGAATTGCGAGCTAAGGGGCTGTACTTCCGCTGCAAGTGGTAGTATATGCCAGGGCATCAGTGCCCCATGCGGCAGTTGGATATCTTGTTGGCGGAGGATGACGAAGCACTTGATTTGAGTTGATTCGAATGTAATGAGGGAAGCGATGGGGCTAAGGAGGGAGATTTGGTGGCAAGTTTGAACGAGGAGGATAAAGAGTTGCTGGTTCTACCTATCTACTCTGTGGCGGGTATCTCTGGCCCGCGCACCATGCGTTTCGGTGGGAAACTTCAAGGGAAAAACATAACCATCCTCATTGATAGTGGGGCCAGTCACAATTTTATTTCTAGCTCTTTGATGACTAAATTGAATTTGTTACCTGACAGGTCGAGATGTTTCGGAGTACAGCTGGGAGATGGTCGGCGACATGAGTCAAAGGGGTTTTGTCGAGGAGTAGAACTCTCAGTGGGTGACATAACCATAGAGGTGGATTATCATGTATTCGCTCTTAGTGGTGTGGATGTTATCTTGGGGGTGGCATGGCTATCTACTTTAGGTGATGTCAGAACTAACTGGGCCAAGATGACCATGTCCTTTATTTATCGGGGTAGAACGGTATATCTAAAAGGGGAATCAGCGTTGTGCCGAAGCCCCATTGAAATTCTGGAATTGATATAAATTCAGGACGCCGAGCTCTTGGTTATGGTGATGGAACGTGGACCGCCAGCAATGAGGGTGTCGACGGATGAAGGGGACATGGATGAGGAATTGGCTGCCATCTTGCGGCTGTTTGAGGCGGTGTTTGGAGAACCCAAAGGATTTCTGCCACCTAGAGGAACGGAGCACCAGATGGAAATATTTCCAGGATCTGGACCAGTGTCTGTCCATTCATACCGCTACAGTCATATACAAAAGGATGAAATTGAGCGACTTGTTGCGGATATCTTGTTGGCGCAGATAATTAAACCAAGCTCTAGTCCTTTATCCAGTCCGGTGCTACTCGTGAAGAAGAAGGATGGAAGTTGGAGGTTCTGTGTGGACTACCGGGAGTTGAATAAGGCGACAGTGTTGAATAAATACCCGATTCCGGTAATCTAGGAGATGTTGGATGAATTGGCAGGGGGTAGTATTGTTTCAAAGATTGATTTGAGTTCCGGCGATCATCAAATCCGAGTAGCCGAGGAGGATGTCCACAAGACAGCCTTCCAAACCCATAGCGGGCACTATGAGTTTCTGATAATGCCGTTCGGCTAGACCAATACGCCGGGAATATTTCAGTCAGCTATGAATGACTTGTTTTGCCCATATTTGAGAAAATTTGTATTAGTTTTCTTTGATGATATTCGTGTTTACAATCGTTCTTGGCAGCGGTATGTGGAGCATTTGAAGAAGGTCCTTCAGATCTTACAGGACAACCAATATAAGGCCAATCGGAAGAAGTGTTCATTTGGATGCTTAAAAGTAGAATATTTGGGTCATAATATCTCTGCAGCTGGAGTGGAGATGGATCCAGCAAAGATCCGAGCAGTGATGGATTGGCCCTGTCCCTGTAGTGTTCGAGAAGTGAGAGGATTTCTGGGTCTGACGGGGTATTATTGTCGGTTTGTACGTGAGTATGGGATGATTGCAAGACCGGTCATGGCCTTGCTTAAGGAAACAGCACCGAGCAAGTTTGAGTGGCCGGAGGGGGCGGATGCAGCATTTCAAAAGCTGAAGGAGGCATTGACGTCCACGCCGGTGCTTGCCATGCTAGACTTTGAAAGACGGTTTGTGATTGAATGTGATGCCTCCGACACTGGCGTGGGCACCGTGTTGATGTAAGATGTGCGGCCGATCGCTTACTTTAGTAAGTCATTTGTGGACAGAATGATTACTAAGTCGGCATTTGAGAGGGAGATGATGGGATTGGTCCTCGCGGTCCAACATTAGAGGCCGTACCTTGTGGGGTGCCAGTTTACAGTTTACACAGATCATAGCAGCTTGAAGTACTTGTTGTCTCAGAAAATTGTAACTCCTTCGCAACAAGTCTTGGTTGCCAAACTGCTAGGTTACAATTTCATAATACAATATAAAATGGGTGCGGCCAATACAGCCGCCGATGCGCTCTCACACCGTGAGGAGGGGGAGAGTCTGAGTCTATTAACACTCAGTAGTCCAGTTTGGGGTGAGATGGTGGATATATTATCCGAAGTCGACTGATGAGTTTATCCAGTGTGTGGTGAAGGATTTGCAAGCAGACCCGTTGAGCCGTGTAAGGTTCAGTTTGATTGGGGAAAAGCTATTTTACAAGGGGAGGATTGTGTTAGCAGCTAGTTCTGAGTGGATACCTAAGCTCCTTCAAGAATTCCACAACACTTCGTCAGGTGGGCACGCCGGGGCCTTGCACACTTATCAGTGCCTGACCGCCAGCTTGTACTGGCGAGGAATGTTTAGGGCTGTCAGGGAGTACGTTGCTCGATGCTTGGTGTGTCAAAAGGCCAAGTATGAGGTTATGTCTCCAGCAGGGTTGTTGCAATCGCTGCTAATTCCGGAGTTGGTATGGGAGGATCTTTCCATGGATTTCATCACGACGTTACCCAAGTCTCAAGGGTACACGACTGTGATGGTCGTGGTGGATCAGTTGTCAAAGTATGGTCATTTCATGGCGCTAAAGAGTGGGGTGATGGCCCGTGGCGTGGCTGAGGCTTTTATGCGTGATATTGTGAGACTGCATGGGATTCCGAACTCAATAGTAAGTGATCGAGACCCGCTATTTGTTAATTCTTTCTGGAAAGAACTTTTCAGGTTGTCGAGCACTCAGCTCAAATTTAGCTCTGCTTACCATCCGAAAACAGATGGGCAGACAGAGGTGCTGAATCGGGTGCTAGAGGCTTATCTTCGGTGTTGGGGGAGCAGCCCAAGAGCTGGGTTGGTTGGTTACCTTGGGCAGAATACTGGTATAATAGAGCATTTCAAACGGTAGCTCGAATTACCCCATTTGAGGTGGTGTATGGGTGACCACCTCCTTCCATCCAGCGGTTCTTGCCCGGAGAATGTAAAGTCACGGCAGTGGCGGTAGTGCTCGAAAGAAGAGCAGAGATGTTGACAATGTTGCGAGTGAATTTGGATCTTACAAGGGATCGGATGGTTCGTTTTGTGAACCGCCATCATCGCGACCTGAGCTATGAGGTTGGAGATAGAGTGTTTCTTATGGTGATGGCTAATCGACAGTTATCGTCGGCACGAAGCGCCCATCACAAACTATCCACTAAGTTCTACGGGTCATTTCCTGTCATGGCGAAGGTGGGACCCGCAGCTTACTGTCTTGATCTGCCTGAGGGGAGTAGCATCCATCCAGTATTTCACGTGTCGCAGCTCAAGTGGGTGGTGGGTGATCATTCGGTGTAAGCTGAGTTGCCAGCATCCTTGGAGCTGCCTGTGGCCCCTCTTTTTGAGCCTGAGAGTGTTTTAGCTCGGCATAGCGTGACAGAAAAGGGTGAAGCAGTTGAGCAACTGTTAGTCAAATGGAATGCTTTGCCGGAAGAGGAGGCCTAGTGGATATGTGAGGAGAAGTTTCGAAGGCAGTTTCCTTGGTTCAACCTTAGGGATAAGTGTTGGATTGTATACTAAAAGTCTAGCTTTTTGTATGAACAATATTGTAACAATTAATTTGAAATGAGAATCATATGATCAAATGATTGCATCTTATAATTTATTTATATGTTCGATGCAATAGTCCACTTACTTTATACTGTAGATAATATATTGTGCGACAACACACGGAAGATCATATTATCGGTTTCCTTATAAAGTATAAACTGATGCTCACAATCGAGATAGACGGGGACTCTCTATCGGGATGGTTGTAGTGTGGTTTGGTATTAGCTTGTCTTGGCTATAGAATCACATTAGTGCACTTTTGTGTATTGAGCAGGACCGCTTGAGATCGTTCGACTTATACTGACTTATAGGAGAACTTGATCTCAATTATTATGGAAGTTCGTGCTCTTAATCCCTATACAATAACCTCGACACGTAGGGCAGTATGTATTTCTTTGATTCATCAATGGGTGAGATTTACATGTAATTAAATCAACAAACTCGATGAGTTGGGAAGTAGTGCTGTCTCTATGGTGTGCTGTTGATTGTAGAAGGAATCCGTGTCCGTCATAGGTTGATGATGTCCCCTTGAGGAGCTCATAAGGATTATCATGTAAACCCTGTAGGTGGAATTTATTCCGGCTTGATAATGAGGTTGAGTGGTACTACTCTTGGATGAGATATTAATTAATTGGGTTGTCAGTAACTTAATTAATTAATGGACATTGTATATCTTAAACATGGGGAGACTAATGGACTCATAATAAGAAGGAGCCCAAAACGTAATTTTGGGATTGGTACGGTAGTGCAATAATAATATTTTAGTGAAATATATTATTATTATTGGACTTAAGTATAAGCTTTGGGCTAAGCTTGGATACTTAAGCCCAATGGAGGCCCAACCCAATTTCTCCTCCTGGTCCCTGCTGTAGCCCATGTATATAAGTAACCTCAACTTATCTGGAACCCTAATCTAATTGATTATTCACGTGTGATGAGGGTTGAGAGCAGATTGAGGAGTTCTCGTAGATCGTCGCCCACACGACGTCGAGATCGGACTTGGGACATACAGCAGAAGATCAGAAGGTAGTTTGCTGCTGCTGTCTGCAACCTTGCGAAATTTGTATAAATTAGTACAGTGCTCAAAATTTGATGATCAATATACTGACAAAAAGCCGTCGAAGAGAGGATTGTCTGAACGCAAAGATCACTCAATTCTGATATCAGACGAGGAAGTTATGTCCATTCTCGTGGGACTGCGCATGCTGCCTGCGAGAATTAATCTTCATCAACATACCCTGGTGAACGGTAATCGTTTCTATAATTTATTGCTTTCGCTGTGTTAGAAACACATGGTATGCTAACGGTTCACGTTAACCAAATGATCGAATGCCAACAATTGGTATCAGAGCTTCGGTTTCGTGGTAAAGCGTGACACGTTAGACTAGGGTTTATGTGGTTAATTTTTCGAAATTAGGATCGCATGTTTAGGGTTTTGATTTTACTGCGCAAACCATGAATATCCCTATGTAAAATATATCCTATATCATATCTGTTCGTTGATGGTTGTGTGTGAGAGGATTCGACGAAAACTGTTCGTCAATTTCACATGGAAGGAAGAAATTGAGAGAAAATCCAGCGCAGTGATATTGCAGAGGCAATAACCAGAGTTTCATCCGTCGGATCAGGCTGAATTTTGGTCAGCACGTTCAGATTTTGTGGATGTACATTCCGAACGGTGAAGATCGTATTTGGAGCTTTGTGTTGTCAGAAATACGCCGAAAATAGAAGCAGTTTTTTGGGCGATTCTGTTCTGCGCAGTCGAGGGAAAAGAGCTATTTCTCACAATCTAACCGTTGGATCGACCTGTTATTTGGACAGCATGTTCAAAACTCAGAGGCGTTGATTCTGGACGGTGGAGATTGGATTCCCAGGTTCCTACAGTTGCGAACCCTGAATGACAGTTGGTGTAGTTTGATGTTACGCGTTGGGCTGAACTTGGTTCCATGCAAGTAGGCCCTTGGACGAGCGGCAGTTCGAGTGGATTTGCATCAGGTTCAATTGGTCTGCATCAGGTTCGATCGATGCTGCACCAAGTTCGAGCGGGTCTGCATCAGGTTCGATTGGTCTGCATCAAGTTCGATCGATGCTGCACCAGGTTCGAATGGATTTGCATCAGGTTCGATCGATGCTGCACCAGGTTTGAGCGGGTCTGTATCAGGTTCGATTGGTCTGCATCAGGTTCGATCAATGCTGCACCAGGTTCGAGCGAATTCACATCAGGTTCGATTGGTCTGCATCAGGTTTGATTGACTCTGCACCAGGTTCGAGCGGGTTTGCATCAAGTTCGACTGGTCTGCATCAGGTTCCGCGTGAGTCTTCACAATATGATCGGGCAGGGTGCCAGAGTGGTGGAGCAGGCTGCTGGGAGGTCGATCCCCATCGCAGTTGTCTGCATTCGTGATTGGTGGCGAACAATCGAATTCGCTGTTATATAACTGTTATAATTGATTTATTAATTGATTATTGTTATATATGTATGCATGATTCTCTATGATTTATTGCCTTAAATAGAAGCATGCTAGATTGCGTATTATATTTGGTATATTATATGCATGTATGTTGGAGTGTTGATCAAGTCAACTTATTTTTGGCAATTTATTTCCTTATATATAACTGCTATAATTGTTTTATTGGTCAATTATTGTTATATATTTGGAAGTATGAGAATGCTAGGTTGCGTATTTTATTTTTAAATATTATATGCATGTAAAAACCCTCGGTGTTGAATAACTAAGTGGGAGAGGGGATTGGTAAAAATTCCCGCGGCCTCCATTATTGATTTGTTAGCAATGTGAATAATTTGCGCGTCGGCATTAGAGCCTTCCTCCCCATCGGATGAGTTTATTCATGGATTGCTGGGACAGACTTCTATAAATAATTATGTTTGTAATGTGATGCATATGAACTTGCGCGTTGGCATAGACCTTCCTCCCTATCGGATGAGTTCATGTGCGGATCACTGTATAAACTTATAATTGATGATTGTAGGAAGTTATCCGAGCGCGTGTGTACTTCTCCATCTGTAAGGCACATAAGCTTGGGCCGCGGACTTGGAGTCAAATAATGGTGTACACTTAGGTGTAAATAATAAGTATCCTCCCCATCGGAGTCACTGCTTTTATTTGCATGGCTAAAGAGGAACCGACTATTAATTATTTTGTCATAAAGTTAGGTTGACAAATGAAATTAATGGGAAAAACCTTCTCTTGTAAATGTTCGGGTTTGTAAACGTCCACACTATCGTGGCTTGCAGACTCACGGTGCTTGAGATGTCGGTGAATTTTATTTTTATATTGTTTTGAGGGAATCAATATAAAAGGATAAAATTCGAAGATTTGATCGGTATATTTATTTGTGATTCTCTGATTTTCAAATGGTTTTATCTCACTTATTATTAACTAAAAGAAATTATATTTACTTGTCCAAATTAGATGATTAGAAAAGAATTTTGGAATCGAATTTTACTGCTTAAGAAATACATGTGTGTTCTCACAAAAGACTTATCATGATGCATATTAAAGTCTCTAGTGAAGAGATAAGAGATTCATAGAAATATGATGGTCTCATGTAACTCTTCGGATACTTGAGTAAGTTAAAAGGTGGTAGGTCATGATTGAATTTGATGAATAAATTGGAAATACATGGAATAGAAGTTGAAGGGGAAACCTAAGTTAATTTTATTCTTCATATTGCCTAGATATTTTGAGTAAGTTTCTCCTTAATTACAAAAGGTTGTATATGGTGGGAAACTTCTGACAAAACATGTGGTAAAGGAAATCCAATTTCAGAAAAGGAGTGAACAAGGATAGAATCTTACTTGCTAGTTGTTTGAACATGATTAGTGATGACATCTACTGACACGAAGTGTGTAGATACTGAAATCACTGAATGTTCATTACTAAGTGAGGATAAGATTGTTATGACATGGGTAAAACTACAAGACTAGTGGCTATTGCAGTGGGAGTTGTTTATTTATCTTACGATATGAATAAACGTTTGATTTTGTGAAATTGTCTTTACGTACGTTTTTATAGAAAGAATTTGATTTCGATTTCTATGCATTAATAGATGGATACTCCATTTCATTTAAATGACGGTCATTATAATGAAGGATAGAGTTGTAATCTGTTATGGTACGTTGGTGAACAATTTGTATACTTTTAAATCATGTATATTCTACAGATGCAACAAATAGTAATTAATAATGCATCTTCTGATCTTAGTGAGAGACAGTAACATTCGGAGATGAACTAAACATGCATTTGGCGTCTAAGACTAGATCATTTTACTTGAGTAGGACTCAAAAGTTGATAGCAGATGGACCGTAAGGTTTATCTGAAGTGGAAACTATCGGAATTGCGAGTCTTACTTAGAAGTAAAAATGATTAATTACCTTTTCAAGGTAAAGGGGTGTAGAGCCAAAGATATATATGTTGGAATTGGTTCATTCTGATTCAAGCGGGCATAATATTATCTAGGCGAGAGGTGGTTATGAATAATCGAAGATTATTCTAGATACCGATATATTTATTTGATGCACTGCATGTCTAAATTCTTTGATTTATTCAAGAATTACAAGGTTGGTACAGTAAAGCATCATGGAAAATATATCAAGTAATGACGATTTAATCGTCATTACGAGTACCTCTTAGGATAATTAGGAACTATTAATCAGAGATTGAGATTAAATCTCAAGTGGTCTACACCGGGCATGCCCAGCTGAATGGTGTGGTGGATAGAAGGAATAAGACTCTTATGGTAATGATTAGATAGATGATGAATTATTTGGAATTACTTAATTCATTTTATGGATAAGCCATAGAAACAGTAATTCATTTGAATGTTTGTCTATTTGTGGGATATGCTATAAAAATGAAGGTGAATTATTTAGTCTAAAAGATCGAAGGGTGATTGTTAACACAAACACTAGATTTTTGGAAAGGAACTATGTAATAAATCACAAACCCATGTATGAGTTGTTCTAAAGGTAGTGAGAAGAAAACACAAAGTATAAGTACCAAGTGTACAAGAGGATATACCACAAGGTAAACTGCAACGCGTGTCACTTCTGATACACAATTGCGTGTAGTGTCTTGTCGTAGTGGGAGGGTTCTTCGACAACCTGTAAGATATATGTTTTGGGAAAGTCGTGAGACTTGGTCCCTAGCAAACATGAAATGGACCCACGGATACGACGAAGCACTACAAGTTAGAAATGCCAAATCTTAGCAAAGTGCAATGAATATTAAAATAGAATTGATGGATTTTAAATTAGGTCTGGATGCTTGTTGAACCGCTAAATGGCGTAAAAGCCATTGGAAGCGGGCATGCAAGAATAAAAGAGGATCATAGAATAAGGTGAAAACCTTGGAAGCAAGCTTGTTGCGAAAAGGTATACTCAGGAAGAAAGGGTTCGATTATGAGAAAACCTGTTCGCCGGTAGCTATGCCTAAGTTGATCCGGACTCTTTTATTTGTTGCTACTCATATGAAATATGAGGGATAGCAAATAGATATCGAGACAGCTTTCCTGATTGGAAGTCTTAAGGAAAACATCTATGTGAAGCAACCAGAGTGATTCATTGCAAAGAGCTAAGAACATTATGATAGTGAGCTTAAAAGTGTCCATTAATGGACTAAAACAAGCTTCAAGATCATGAAACATCCGTTTTGATGAGGTAATCCAGTGACATGGATCTAATCAATGATCGAATGGGTCTTGTGTATTGAAAAGAGTGATGGAAACGTGGTGGTATTTCTTGTACTATACGTAGATAGTATCTTGCTCATTGGAGACAGTGAAAGAGTATTGTCGGGCGTATGGGTATGGTTGATAAAGCGGTATGAGATGAAGGACTTAAGAAGAGCAAAAATATCCTTTTGATCACGGTAATACGGATCACAAGAAAGGATGCTATGCTTATCTCAAGTTTCATATAATGATACGATCCTTACTCGTTTAGCATGTAAATTTATCTGAGTGAATGTGTCTTGTGACACAAAAGTAGATAAAGAAGATGAAAGCGGTTCTTTATGCTTCGGCATATGAGGAAGCTTAATCTAAGGAATGCTATGCACGAGATTGGATATCTATTTTGCCGATGGCATGAACAGTGGGTATCAACGTAACCCGGAACAAGAATGATGAACTGTGGTAAGATATATACTTATGTACCTGAAAAGGACTAGAAACTATATGTGGGCTTACCGAACAGATTCACTGATTCTTATGGGTTACATAGATTCAGATTTTTCAAATCAGATAGGGACGACAGTAAATCTACCTCAAAGGTTATGCGTTTAATTTTAGGAAGTTGAGTCATAATGTGGAGGAGTGTTATATAGAAATATATTTCAGACTCCGGACTCCATCATGGAAAGATGATAAATTGGAGCCTATGAGGCAGCCAAAGTATCTGTATGACTCTAGAAACTTCAAGATGGACTTCGAAGTGTTTCTAAGTTTGCCCAAGGATATCACAATTTATATTGATGATATTGGTGCAGTTGCAAACTTGAAGGAATCACGAGCCCATAAGGCAATTAAACACATGGAGTGCAAGTACCACCTATTACGAGAAATCGTATGATGAGGGGAAGGTTGTTGTCGCCTAGATTGCATCGGATGATGACCTAGTAAATCCATTTACAAGGACCTTAAGGCGAGAGCTTTTGATTGTCGTGTAGTGGGAGTGGAAATCAGATGTATGGCAGAAGACATGACAGCATAGTCTTTTAGTATAAGTGGGAGATTGTTGGATTGTATACTAAAAGTCTAGCTTTTTGTATGAATAATATTGTAACAATTAATTTGAAATGAGAATCATATGATCAAATGATTGCATCTTATAATTTATTTATATGTTCGATGCAATAGTCCACTTACTTTATACTGTAGATAATATGTTGTGCGACAACACGCGGAAGATCATATTATCGGTTTCCTTATAAAGTATAAACTGATGCTCACAACCGAGATAGACGGGAACTCTCTATCGGGATAGTTGTAGTGTGGTTTGGTATTAGCTTGTCTTGGCTATAGAATCACATTAGTGCACTTGTGTGTATTGAGCAGGACCGCTTGAGATCGTTCGACTTATACTGACTTATAGGAGAACTTGATCTCAGTTATTATGGAAGTTCGTGCTCTTAATCCCTATACAATAACCTCGACACGTAGGGCAGTATGTATTTCTTTGATTCATCAATGGGTGAGATTTACATGTAATTAAATCAACAAACTCGATGAGTTGGGAAGTAGTGCTGTCTCTATGGTGTGCTGTTGATTGTAGAAGGAATCCGTGTCCGTCATAGGTTGATGATGTCCCCTTGAGGAGCTCATAAGGATTATCATGTAAACCCTGCAGGTGGAATTTATTCCGGCATGATAATGAGGTTGAGTGGTACTACTCTTGGATGAGATATTAATTAATTGGGTTGTCAGTAACTTAATTAATTAATGGACATTGTATATCCTAAACATGGAGAGACTAATGGACTCATAATAAGAAGGAGCCCAAAACGTAATTTTGGGATTGGTACGGTAGTGCAATAATAATATTTTAGTGGAATATATTATTATTATTGGACTTAAGTATAAGCTTTGGGCTAAGCTTGGATACTTAAGCCCAATGGAGGCCCAACTCAATTTCTCCTCCTGGTCCCTGCTGTAGCCCATGTATATAAGTTACCTCAACTTATCTGGAACCCTAATCTAATTGATTATTCACGTGTGATAAGGTTTGAGAGAAAATTGAGGAGGTCTCGTAGATCGTCGTCCACACGACGTCGAGATCGGACTTGGGACATACAGCAGAAGATCAGAAGGTAGTTTGCTGCTGCTGTCCGCGACCTTGCAAAATTTGTATAAATTCGTACATTACTCAGAATTTGATGATCAATATACTGACGAAAAGCCGTCGAAGAGAGAATCGTCTGAACACAAAGATCACTCAATTCTGATATCAGACGAGGAAGTTATGGCCATTCTCGTGGGACTGCACAGGCTGCCTGCGAGAATTAATCTTCATCAACATACCCTGGTGAACGGTAATCGTTTCTATGATTTATTGCTTCTGCTGTGTTAGAAACGCATGGTATGCTAACGGTTCACGTTAACCAAACGATCGAATGCCAACAATAAGGTTGTTTCCGAGGGAGAGGGAGTTGATGTGGAGCGACGTACTGACAAGTAGGAGCCACAGCCATTGCTCGTCTACCGACGTCCTGGCAAGGCTGGCATAGTTTAGTCTAGTCTAGTTTTATTATTATTCTGAGTATTTTTTCTAATTAGTAGTTGGGCCCATATTGTGGGCTTAGGGTTTGTTTTGCTATTTAATCTACGTGATGTACTATCGTTGAATCATCTTTTTGAATATTATTGAATTAGGAGCTTCGGCTATTGGGAAATGTATCTTTACGTTTGATTTCTGAGTGCTAACATGATGTGCATGTGACATTAGGATTAAAGTAAGCATCCTATTTATAAAAGATAGAGGATGTAATCGGATATCAACAAAGAATATATAGGGAAAACCAACAATGTGGTTATAATGGAGACGAAAATAATAGAGTATAATGGAGATCATGTGTAATAATAAGCGGAATTTATCTAAAATACTGCCTGAAATCAATTAGATAATAAGAAAATATTCCCCAACTAAGGTATGGAAAAATAAGTGTAGAAAAAAAGGGTATGAAGTGAAGGCATGGTTTTGTAGGAATATAGATAAAATGGAACAGAGAGCGTAAAATATAATTAGCATAATATGAACTGCATTCAAGAAATATCGTGCATGCTCCTTGGTATACCGTATCCGGCCCAATGTACGTGGCTATGTAAAAGCATACCATTATTAGTATAGCCATCTGAAATGATTAGCTCCACACTTATGTAGTTAAAAGCAACAAATAAAAACAAGAACTTAAGCTCAAGTTTGAAGAGAAAGATACAAAATTATAATGAATAAAGTGAAGGAGATAAAGGAATTAGTACCTCTAGGTGTTCCTTATATATTTGGTGCAGATGAGTTTTTCTATTAAGCATTGTCATAATCTGCTAATGTCAAAGTGCTTCATTTACCCAAAGCTGAAAATAGATCAGCAAGAGCACATGAATATTAGAACAAAACTTAATGGAACTTTTATCTATTATATAACAAAGATTCCTGAAATGGTCCATATATACAAATAATTTATACTTTAAGGAATAGATATGTAGAGTAATTTCCTCAAGCATACTGCATTAAGGAATGTAACATCATCAGCATGAAACATATATATTTGGACTTATACTTCATATATTTCAGACCTTAAGTATACACATAGTATATATATGCATTTGTGTATATATCTATATAAGCGAGGAAACATATTTTTTCCTTTCCCAGCAAAAAAGCAGGAGGGGAGATGTACCTTCCCATCATTCCAAAGTCATAGAAGCCTTCCACCATTAACATCATCAATAACTATATTTCCAGGGTGATGAAAAAGAAGATTAAGTTTTCAACAAGGAAAGAATTTTGATCATGGCAATACATGAAAACTCTTCTACGTATATAGGATTCTAGAAGACTGTTTGAAAATCTTTGAGAGAACATCTATACATAAAGCTCAGAGTATACTTACTGGATCAGCATGGAAAAAGCCATGAGATAATATCTGCTCAAGATAAGATTCTACAACATATCGTGCTAGCCTATTTAGAATTAATGAACACCAAAATCATAATTGTTACAGAAATGTGATAAAGAACAAAGAATTAATCAGAATTTAATTTATTTCACTTAAGAAAATACCTCTTTCGTTCAACACCCAATTGATCAAGAGCATTTATCCTGTTTATTTTTTTCCCCGGGAATATATTCCATCATTAGAATCTATAGAGCATTGGACGAGTGTGTACATATAAATTTGAAGTAGATTTGGAGTAAGTAACTGTCTCTGGCAAGACGAATGATGCACAACATCCATTTTCCTGGTGCAACGACACGAACTCTCAATTCTAATCCTTTGGAACAGATAGTAAAGAAACCAAATCATCACCTGTAGATTACTCTAAATATATCTAATGACAACCATACCTCATGGAAATCAAATTCTGGATCTTCAGCTTTTGAAAACCCATAAACATTAGTTGTTGGCAATGTATGAAATTTATCAAGTCCGTGAAAAAATCCTCTAAAAGCACCTGCATTCAAAATGAAAACATCCATCACAGCAGCATGCGCAGATAAATACTATGCCAAAGGCAAAGTTAAGAATGTAACATGCATAAATGAAGGGGTGGGAGGAGAAATAGTTATCTTGCACACCCAGGAACTCATATGCATTGTTTTGGTAAGTTCATGACTACTTGAGTGATGGGTCTAGCTTTCGGATTAGCAAAAACAGTTCCAATAAATCTCCTCCCATCCATGTTAAACACCTACAATTTGTTAAAATTACTAACAAGGTACCATATCCTTTGATGGTCTTAAAATAAATTCCATTTTCTTTCTCTTATAAATAAACTAGCTCTGCCCATAATTAAAAAGACTAGCAAGTAATACATAACAACAGATGCTATCTCAGACATTACTCCAACTTCAAAGCATATCAAATTAACAATAGAATGACTAACTACATAGCTTCAATTTAAGATAGTCTACGGTAAAAAATATTTCAACTTTTTTGTCATCTATTTTGTGAGGTGTTTGATTTTTGGAATATTTAAGAGTAGGAACATGGGAAGATATAAGTTTACGTACCTCAACTTTCCTCTCAAGTTTATTGAGGACGCAGTTCTTCTCAAGATACTCAACAGCACAGGGGTTCAGATCATTAGCATATACGCATTTGACTTTCTTCGTAGCAGAGATGGCGGGAGTCAACCCAGCTAAAACATCACCTGTATAAAGAGGAAAAGGAGAAAAATGCAGTATGATAAGACCGTTTAAACATAATTTCTGTATGACAAACATACTACGAGAAGCATCATCAGTAAGCCATAAATATAAGTACTACTCGTAATTTTAAATGGTCATACTACGCATAATATATGCAAGCCAAGGAATTAGGGAAAGGAAACTACTAACTTGTCACACCCTAATTTTCGTAGAAGGAAGATTTCATATTGTTTTGAAAACTAATATAATACATAGGGCGTGACTAAAATTTTCATTTAACGAATAAGAAATTTCTGCAGACAAGGAGGAGGTAGGAATGGGTCTAGTCCTATAAGATTCAACAACTTTATACAAATAATGCAAATAAGAGAAGTTAATTAAGGGGCTGGTCCCTTAAGTTTTCTGCAAGGGTAATTACAGAACTTTAAAAGTATGGACAACAAGTTTGTTTCAACAATTTATGAAACACCCAAACATGCAGGACCTGTTAAGAGTTTAATAAATAAGATCAAGCATGCAGGACATATACTTTCCAATAAAATAAAAGAACAAGTGACTAGCAAAGAAGAAGGGAGAAATTTATTATAGGTCAGCCCTGTAAGTTTGCAAAGGAGTTCCAAGGTTTTACCCACGAGGCAGTTTAAGGAAAACAATATAAACTTGAACACCCATATGCACAGCATAAGACCACCGACTTCACTCCACTATACACCCAATTGCTAATAACTTCCAAACCAAAAGAAATATTAATTATTTAACATGAGTGCCTGCACTTCAAGGTACAAGTCGTACATCAAACTAAACCACAACCTGAAGCATGTAGGTGACCATTTAAATATTATAAGAACATGCATAACTTCAAATCCAATCTATAAGTGGGACTTAGTAGTAAAATTTGACCACAATAATAACTTCGGCAATAAAAAAAAATTAACCAATCTTTAAAAGTCTCAAGATTTATTACTCTTTACCGACACAAAACACATACTGCAAGATCATAGAATTATTCAAATAGCAAGAAACAGGTAACCTGTTGCAAAAATTAACAACTAATACTAATTTCTCTATCACTTCAAATATTATCAGTGGACGAAAGAATTTCAAAACTCAAGACAGAACTGAATAATCAAATCCAACGTAGTGAATCGATTTTAATGTAAATATCCAAGTAAAAATATGAAAGTTTGTAGCACAAAATACGCTGCGTTAAAAATTGAAGTTTTCATTATTAAGTCTCCTCACACGTGTCCCCCGCTCGTACGCTTTCACCACGCTTAACCTGAGATAAAATAATTATCAGGATGAGCAACCACAAGCTCAGTGAAGTTTTAAACATTCTTACAATTAAATTTCACTTACAATACAATTCTGTCATGTCAATGTGGCACCTTGCGATCCATGTTCATGTAATGATACGACATCGTGATTCATTCAGTGTTAATAGTATGGAACCATTACAGTCCATACTCGTGTATTAGTAAGGCACGATTACAGTCCTTACCTGTATAATTTACAATTAGATAAAGTTCAAGTACGATCACAGACTCACAGTGTGATACCAATTTCCAATTTATTTCAGTTATCACATATGAAATCAATTAACACATATAAGAATGAGAAAATACCTACCTTATTACCGTGCGAAGTCTTGGTTTCAAATATCAAACATCACGATCAATGTCTCCTTCAAGACCTATTAAGACAGGACCGATCATTACTCACACATAACCATACAACTTATCGAAAAGAAACTAATCTACAGAATTTTGTAAACATTGCAGACTAAGAACATTAGGGTTAGGGCTGTAGTTTGAAGTAGAAAAGAAAGAAGGAAATAGGTTTTCTGGTTCCACGATAAACGCAGGAAGAAAAAAGAAAATGAAAAGGAAAGAAATGAAAAGAAAAAGAAGAAGGTGAGAATTTTACCTCTCTCTGTTTGCAGCCGTGAAGCGAGTTCAGTGTGTGTGTGTGTAGAATAAGGAAGATACATACGGCTGATTGAAATAATAGTGCATATCTCTTCATAGGACTAAACAAATTTCCCAAAGATAAAGGAGTTGATAAGAGTGAAGATGTCTTATTTTATGAAGATTACGGCCTAAGTTTCTTGGAACTTAAGATATTTCATATCTGCTTCTATTTGAATTTACGGCTGACAGAAGTAAAGAATGGGTTGGGCTTGAACATGGGCTTCAAGGAGTTGGAAATTCTGGGCTCTAAAGATTGGGCCATGCAAGAAATTAAACTTACGGAGTGTTACATCCTACCCTCCTAATACAAATTTCGTCCTCGAAATTTCATAATAATATAAATGTCTTACCCATAATGAAAAAGGGGTATCTTGCTTGAATTTCGTCTTCCCTTTCCCATGTAGCCTCATCTTTCGTGTGTCGACTTTATTGAACTTTAACGAGTGGCACATCATGATTTCGAATTCTTTGGATCTTTCGCTCTAAAATGGACACATGTTCTTCTTCATATGTCAGGTCCTTGCCAACCTTCAATGTCGAGAAGTTCACAACATGATTAAGATCATGAATGTATTTCCTCAACATCAAAAAGTGGAAAACATTATGCACGGAGGATAACTCGGATGGCAAAGCCAAACCATAGGCTAGATCTCCAATTCTTTCAAGAATTTGAAATGGACCAACAAAATAAGGTCTAAGCTTTTCTCTTCTTCTAAATCGTATGACACCCTTCGTGGGAGCCACCTTCAAAAAGACATGGTCTCCGACTTCAAAATGTAAATCTTTTCTTCTTTGATCAGCATATGATTTTTGTCTATCTTGAGCAGTCTTGATCCTTTCTCGAATGATTCTGATCTTGTCCACTGCTTCTTCTATTAGCTTGGGGCCTAGGACAACCTTCTCACCAACTTCATCCCAATATAATGGTGATCTACACTTCCTCCCATAGAGCGCCTCATAAGGAGCCATCTTGATAGTGGCTTGATAGTTGTTATTGTAAGCAAATTCGACTAGGGGTAGAAATTTTTCCCACGCTTCATTCATGTCAAGTGTACAAGCTCTTAACATGTCTTCCAAAATCTGTATTATTCTCTCTGATTGCCCATCAGTTTGTGGATGATAAGCTGTGCTAAAGTTTAGTCTAGTTCCTATGGCCCTGTGCAAACTTACCCAGAATCTTTAAGTGAAACGTGTATCTCTATCAGACACTATTGACATTGGCACGCCATGTAGCTTCACTATCTCTTGAATGTACAACTGTGCAAACTGCTCCATCTTGAATGTCATTTTTACGGGCAAGAAGTGAGCTGACTTGGTCAATCGATCAACGATGACCCATATAGCATGATTCCCTTTGAGGACCTTGGCAAACCCACGATGAAATCCATGGCAATTTGCTACCATTTTCACTCAGGAATCTCGAGTGGTTTGAGCTTTTTGGCTGGTCGCTGGTGTTCAATCTTAACTTGTTGGCAAGTTAAACATCTTTCAACAAAGTATCCAATATCTCGCTTCATAATTCTCCACCAAAATTTTTTTCAAATCATGTTACATCTTTGTTCCTCCCGGATGAGTGGTATATGGCGCACCATGCGCTTCACTTAAAATCTTTTCTTTCAATTCCTCAACCATCGGAACACATAACCTCCCATTCAATGTCAATACTCTCTCTTTGTCCACTTTGAAGCCATTGTACTCACCTCCTTGTGCCTTCTTCTTCATCCCTTACAGAAGAAATCTTGCTCTTGAGCTGCTTTTATTTCCATTTTAAAACTTGGCTGAATTTTCAATGCTGCAATGATCGCCCTCGTGCCAGAGGATGATGTCATATATTCAATTTACATCTTGGCAAATTCCTCGATCAACTCTTCTTGCGTGGTACACAAACTATTAAGCTCAATTTTCATTTTTCGACTCAAGGCATCGGCTACTACATTAGCCTTGCCTAGATGGTACTCAATCGTACAGTCATAATCTTTCACCAATTCTAACCATCTCCGTTGTCTCATGTTGAGATCCTTTTGCGTGAAAAGATACTTCAAGCTTTCATGATTCGTGAAGATTGTACATCTCCCTCCATAAAGGTAGTGTCGTCAAATCTTCAAAGCATGAACTACGGCCGCTAGCTCCAAGTCATGAGTAGGGTAGTTTACCTCATGTGGTCTCAACTGTCTGGAAGCATATGCAATAACTTTTCCATATTGCATCAATACACACCCAAGTCATTGCTTTGATGCATCACTGTATATTGTGAACTCTTCATTCGAATTAGGGATCATCAAGACTGGTGCTGAAGTCAAATCGTGCTTCAACCTTTGAAAACTTTCTTCACACTTCTCGGACCAAATGAACTTTTCTCCCTTACGAGTCAAACGTGTCATCGGACCGGCTATCTTTGAGAATCCTTTTATGAATCTTTGATAATAGCCAGCTAACCCCAAGAAACTAAGAACTTCTTGAACATTCATAGGCGTCTTCCATTGATTCACTGCTTCTATCTTGGATGGGTCTACCTTAATTCCTGGTGATGTCACCACATGCCCAAGGAATGTGACCTGATTCAACCAAAACTCACATATCTTAAACTTCGCGTACAACTTTTCCTTGTGAAGTGTTTAGAATACAATTCTCAAATGCTCCTCACGTTGTGCTTCATCTTTGGAGTACACTAAAATCATCGATGAAGACTATAACGAACTGATCAAGATACGGGTGAAAAACTCAGTTCATCAGATCCATGAACACTGCAGGCGCATTACTCAATCCAAAAGGCATGACGACAAACTCGTAGTGTCCATAGCGAGTTTTAAAAGCAGTTTTGGAAATGTCTGACTCCTTCACTCTCAATTGATGGTATCCGGATCTTAAATCAATATTGAAAAATACACTTGCCCCTTCCAATTGATCAAACAAGTCTTCAATTCGAGGCAAAGGATACCTGTTCTTTATCGTCAACCTATTAAGCTCTCGATAGTCAATACACATTCTCATCGATCCATCTTTCTTTGTAACAAAAAGAATCGGCGCTCCCCATGGTGATACGCTTGGGCGTATGGATCCCAAGTATAAGAGCTCTTGTAGCTGAACTTTCAATTCTTGTAGTTCCATGGGCGCCATTCTATATGGAGCTTTGGATACTGGAGCTGATCTAGGTAGCAAGTCTATCAAAAACTCCACTTGACGGTTTGGAGGTATCCCTGGCAAATCCTCCAGAAAGTCATCAAGATACTCACGCACAACAGGTATGTCGCTAGGTGATATCTCTGCAGTCTTGGTGTCCATAATGTTGACTAGGAATCCTTGGCAGGACTTCTTCCTAAGCATCGTCACAGCCTTTGTAGCAGACAATATTCTCGGTACAACAGCACGCTTGAGCTTGTGAATAACTTCTCTCTTGGATCTTGGCTCCTTTAAGATCACTTCGCGTTCCTTGCACTTGATATTGGCTTTGATGATAGGTAAGTCAATCAATTCCCAGAATCATGTCAAATCCGTGCATGTCCAAAACATATGGCTTGATGCTAAATTTAATTCCTTCAATGCATACGTCCACATTTTCCACTAAGGAATGTGAAATAATTCTCTCCCCCGAAGGTAAGCTAATCTCAAGAGGTTCATCGCACTTGACTCGTTTACAGTTAATCTTATTGTAATACTTTTCAGAAATAAATGAATGTGATGCACCAGTGTCAAATAAAGTGAAAGCTCTGGATTTACCCACTGCTAACGTACCTGTCATAACATAAGGTTCATTGTTCCCTTCAGCTTGGTTCATGGCAAAAACTATTCCTCTTCCTCCAGTGCCTTATCTTGCATTTTCTCCCGGAGGTGGCCCCCTATGATCAAGTTTAAAGTTGGATGGCTTTGGGCAATTTTGAGCTTGGTGATCATCTTCATAGCACCTATAGCATTTGTTCTGTCCTCTGAGGCATTCCACGTTATGATTCTTCCCGGACTGTGCGCAGAGAGGCTTTGATTTCTATGTATTGGCAGGCGGGTTGTTGTTTGTCCTTGCCTGCCTATTGTTGTTTCTGCCCTGAACTGAGTTCTTCCACTTCCTCTTGTTGTTTGGGTTCTCCATTTGCTTACTGTTTGCTCATCCTTTTTGGATGCATGCTTCAACTTTTTGAGCTCTCATAAATGTGTCGGCATAGCTCATATTAGGTAATACAAATATTTTCTCTTGTATGTCCTGGTGCAGTCCATCCAGAAATGTTTTGGCTCACTTCTCTTCAGTATTGGCCAGTTGTGGAGCTGATCGGCTTAGCTGATTGAACCACCGCTTGTACTCAATCACAGTCAAGTTTCCTTACTGGAGATTTTAGAATTCACTCTCCATCTTATTGCGGTAAACCTGGGGATAGTAATTTGCCATTAAAATATTCTTAAACTCTGCCCAAGTGATGGCCTCTCTATTCTCAGTTGGCCTCATCTCACAATAGCCATCCCACAGTGATCAGCATCCTCCGCCAATTGATAGGATGCACATATTACTCGATGTTCATCGTTGCATGTTAAAAGGAGGAAAATCCTCTCAAGTGCTCGTAGCCACTCCTACACATACTCAGGCCCTTCATTCCCGTTGAAGAATGGTGGGCGGTTTGAGCAAAATTCATGCGCTATCTTTGTATATGCTTCAGGGTCAGTATTTGGAGTGTTTGGTACGTTTGGAGCATTCGGAACATTATGAGCATTTTAAACATTATGAGGGTTTTGAACATCCCTTCTTGGAGGCATCCTTCAATTTTCACCATAATATAACTTTAGTATTGATAAGTCATAATTTTACATAATTATTTTGGATGAAATTCATTTCTTTATGCGTGAGTTGTGAATTATTTAGTGTAATTACGACTTATTTAAATTTTTCATAGTTGAACCTTAATTATTTTATTTCTTATTAAAACAGGCCAAAATTGAGATAAATTGTACAACCATCATAATTTATTTTGTGGGACAGTTACAATAATTTTAATTGCAGGAAAATAAAGAGTTGACCAAGTAATAATAAGGAGAGATTTGATTTGAAAAGAAAAAGGAAACTTACCAAAGGGAGAAAAGATACAATGAACTTAGACAACTAAAACAAGGAAAGGTGATCAAGGAATTTAATTAGAGGATTTAATTTATGATTTTGGGGAATATAACATCACGATCTGGGATCTCACATCCAAACACTCACATTGGGAAGGACAAGGCAGATTGGGAGAAGGCTCCATCATGAAGAACATATCGGTTTATCATTTTTATCTTTAGATTTAATTTTAATTATGTAATTTAGTTTCTAGTCCGAGGGTTGTGAACCTCTCTTGAATTGTTTATTTTATTGTTTTGAATTTTATATTGCAAACTTTTATATAAATTTATTCTATTACATGCTTTGACGTTCTTAATAGTACTTTGATAATTATTTTAGTCTAGCCATCTAATTTAATTATTTAATTGCTTAACGCTATTTCGTGATCCACAATCCGTAATTGTTGTGAGGAGTGAATTAAGTAGCAAATAGAGACAATTATCTCTAGGTGTAATAGGATCTAGGTTGTATGATTCCTAGCCAGTTTTCGTAGCCTAGTAATTCTATGTTTGGAGTTTTAATGCATTTGCGAGTTTAAATCCATAGGGTCACTTGTAAATAGTTCAATTTAGTGGTCGTACCCTAATTGATGATCTTAAGAACATTCGGGTTAATTTGGTCGTACCATTAGCCTAGAAATTTGAGTTTGTATAATTGTTTGCATGTTTAATTCTTTCGGTTTTATGAATTAGGATATCGAAGGGATGAAATTCTTAGACTATGTTGTTATTTTATTTGTTCTATTATTTAATTTTATGTTTGCAATTTTAATTATTTATTTTCATGTTAGTAGTTGTTAGAATCCTATCCATTCCCCCATTGTTACTTTAGAAACACGTTAAGTTCAATTGAAATTCAATTACTCCCTTGGGTTCGACCCCTACTCATTCTACTATATTTTAGTAGATTTATTCGGAAATTTTATAAATCTTATTTTTGAGCGCCGACGACAGCACATCAAATTTTGGCTCCATTTTCGGGGAGTAATTCTGAATTTTTGTTGAATTTTTTGTGTTTTATTTTATTTATTTTCGAATTTTGCCCAGCAGTGCACTGACACTGAACCCTTCAGTGTCAGGTCTGCCCTGTTTTTATTTTTCTATTTTTCGTGAATAATCACTTTCTCCCCTTGTAGGTTTACTTCTAATGGATCGATTTCATGGATTTTATAGTTAGAATATTCAACCATGTATAGTTTGTGCAACCACACTTCATTCATTACACTCATGATTGTCCATCCTTGATTGATAGATTAGCGGTGAGACGAAGAGATGAATATTGGAATGCTAATCAACAAAGGCATTAGAATGATAACCATATGTCAAAACTTACAATCAAGGGTGGCGTAATCCCCATAATTTCCAATATGTGGACCATTTTTATAATCAACCTTATGAATATCAAAGGCGAGGCTACTATGAGCAAAGATCTCAATCCTTCAATAATAGTGAATGCTATTATGAGGATGATGGGTATTATGGTGATGAACATAGTTCGAAGGCTTCATTAGAGTCCTTGTTGAAAAGGATGGAAATTAGTAATTTGATATTTCAACAAGGAACCCAATTGAGTCTTTGGAATTTGGAGCGACAATGTAGCAAATTAAGGACTGAGGTTGAACATTTCGTGGCACAACAAAGTGTAAACCAAGAGGAATGTATTGAGGAGTCCACCCATGATGAGAAATTCGAGTTTGAGGCAGAAATTGAAGAGGAAGAGTGTGCTGAAAATTCTACAAATTTTGTGCAGAAAATTCAGACTGCAGAAACTGACACTGAAGCCTTCAGTGTCAGTTCTGTTGAAAACAAAATCAGGTAAAATGATCCGAATCAGTTTCCATTCATTCTGATATTTTCCATATTCCTACAGGTTGTCAAAAGTTACTGATCCTCAAGTACAGGAGACAATTGAAGTGTTTCGGAGTGATGAGATTAAAGATCCTTTTCTTGAGGTAATCAAACAATCTTTCATGGATCTTTACAAGTTTAAACTGACCAAGAACTATACAATTTTGAAGAGAGAGAACACTTCTCGCAAACCAATAAGATTATTATATTGGTTTGAATATTTTACTCCTATTACCTGAAAGGGAAGTGAACGTCGAGCCAACGACGTTAAGAAAAGATGCTTGTTGGGAGGCAACCCAACTTAGCTTTGTTTTTATTTATATGAATTTTATTTTTTTAATAAATAATCTTGATATTTTGGTGTGTGTTAATTTTTAGGATGTGCTATGGAGTGAAGTGACAATGGTATTTGTAATATTTTTGGAGAAGAGAAAAAGCCCACATGTGGTCAATCACATGGAGCTTAATTCGGTGACTTCATTCCAACTCTTGCACTTGATTTTCCCTTGAATTTTATTGTGTTTTGTTTGCTTGAGGGCAAGCAAAAAGATTAGGTGTGGGTAGGTTAGTTGTATTGAGTGGTACTTGAAATTGCAATTTATTTATTTAATTACAAGTTCATAGTAATTCATTTGGAATCATATTTTTACACATGTGCACATGTGAAGTTGGTGTTGGATTTATGGTGAGATTGTGCTTTTGATTTGTGAAATTTTTGGCATGACAAGAGAGTTAAATTTGATATACCTATATTTGTGAGTTGTTGGATTTGTCTTGTTATTTTTGTGACAAATGTGGAATAATTTTTGTTTGAGAATTCATAGCAAAACTAACCTATTCTTGTGAGCTTTGAGCCTTAAAGAGCTATCATCTATACAAGCTCTATTATTTTTCTTGATTGAGTGCAAATTGGACTTGATATGCACATTCTAGAACTTGTTCCTTGAATGCATTTTGAGATCTTACATTTGAGCATGTGTAATTAAATGATAAAGGCACTTAGATAACCATATTTTGGCTTTCTTTTTACCTACCTAATCATATAAATCCTTTAGAAGAGCAAAGTTGAGCCTAATCTTTTCTTTGATGAATGAGCATATTAAAATAGTCATATTCCATTTCTTTCTTGAACTCTTCCATTTGAACCCCTACTATTTTGCATATTGTGAAATTCATTGAAATTATTATTGTGATTGGATTGAAGATGAAGGGGAATTGGTGGTTGTAGGAAAAGAAAAATTGTGGAGAAAGCAAAAAAAAGAATGGAGAAAGGAAAGAAAAGAAAAGGAAAAGAAAAGGAAGAATGGAAGATTAAAAAAAATAGTTGAAAAAAAGATAAGAGAAGAAAAAATCTGGAAGCGGAAAGAATGAGCAAAAATGAAGCTGAAATTTGTTGCTGAATTTTTCTGAAAGTGACACTGAACCCTTCATTGTTAAACTATTTTTTTCGAAAATATGAAAGAAACAGGTGTGGGTAGGAGATGTGTTGATGAAAGTCAGATTTTTTATTAAAAGAAATTGAAGAAGTGGATGTGGAAAAAATAAGAATAGTAAGATGTATCCCTTTGATGTACGCTTTAAATTATTAACATAATTTGCAAAGTGGTATATTTAGCCTTTCTAATCCTTTTTATCCCACCTTATCCCAAGCCCCATTACAACCATTTTAAAAGTCTTTTTTACATTTGCACAACGCTCATTGAACTTGGTGGATATTTGATTTGGGAGCAAGTTTATAGTAATATCTTGTCTTGTTTAATTTTGAGTGTTTTGTTACCCATTACATATACTTGAGAATTATTGAGTGAAACCGTTGTGATGCCATGAATTCTTAAATTCCTTTATCATACATAAGTTGCAAGATTTTTGTGAGGAATTCTACCACTCATTTGTATTTGGTGTACCATATTTAACATCTTTTGAAAGTGTCACTGTTTTACTATCACTTGCATATGATTGTCATTTTTCTTATACTTTATTTTTTGTCTTGTTTTGCATGAGCACAAGCAAAGGTTTAGGTGTGGGTAGTTTGATAAGTCGTAATTTTATATGATTATTTTGGATGAAATTCATTTCTTTACGCGTGAGCTGTGAATTATTTTGTGTAATTACGACTTATTTATATTTTTCATAGTTGAACCTTAATTATTTTATTTCTAATTAAAACAGGCCAAAATTGAGATAAATTGTACAATCATCATAATTTATTTTGTGGGACAGTTACAGTAATTTTAATTGCAGGAAAATAATGAGTTGACCAAGCAATAATAAGGAGAGATTTGATTTGAAGAGAAAAAGAAAACTTACCGAAGGGAGAAAAGATACAATGAACTTGGACAACTAAAAAAAGGGAAGGTGATCAAGGAATTTAATTAGAGGATTTAATTTATGATTTTGGGGAATATAACATCACGATCCGGGATCTCACATCCGAACACTCACGTTGGGAAGGACAAGACAGATTGGGAGAAGGCTCCATCATGAAGAACATATCGGCTTATCATTTTTATTTTTAGATTTAATTTTAATTATGTAATTTAGTTTCTAATCCAATGGTTGTGAACCTCCCATGAACTATTTATTTTATTGTTTTTAATTTTATATTGTAAACTTTTATATAAATTTATTCTATTACATGCTTTGATGTTCTTAATAGCACATTGATAATTATTTTAGTCTGGCCATCTAATTTAATTATTTAATTGCTTAACACTATTTCGTGATCCACAATCCGTAATTGTTGTGATGAGTGAATTAAGTAGCAAATAGAGATAATTCCCTCTAGGTGTAATAGGATCTAGGTTGTATGATTCCTAGCCAGTTTTCGTAGCCTAGTAATTCTATGTTTGGAGTCCTAATGCATTTGCAAGTTTGAATCCATAGGGTCACTTGTAAATAGTTCAATTTAGTGGTCGTACCTTAATTGATGATCAAAACAACATTCGGGTTAGTTTGGTCATACCATTAGCCTAGGAATTTAAGTTTGTATAATTAGTTGCATATTTAATTCTTGCGGTTTTATGAATTAGGATATGGGAGGGATCAAATCCTTAGACTAGGTTGTTATTTTATTTGTTCTATTATTCAATTTTATGTTTGCTATTTTAATTATTTATTTTCATGTTAATAGTTGTTAGAATCCTATCCATCTTTAGAAACACGTTAAGTTCAATTGAAATTCAATTACTCCCTTGGGTTCGACCCGTACTCATCCTACTATATTTTAGTAGATTTATTTGAAAATTTTATAAATCTTATTTTTAGGTGCCGGCGACAGCACATCAAGTATTTGTTCAAGTTAATCTATGAAGATAATAACGCATATCATAGTATTGCAGAAAAACAAGTACATGATAGAGGCACACACTTTAAAATAAATAAATTCATTGATCTCAACTAAATGGACCATTGTTTTAAACTTGCAAATTTAAATTAAAGGAAAGTCGAATGCTAAATAATGAAATAAAATTCACGTCCCTAACATACAAGATTTTATTTATAGTTTTCGAAAATAAATTCTTGAAACTACGTCTTGCATAATCTAGTCTCCATATACTCCCGAGACCTCGAACGGGTCTGTCTCGGAACTCTCATTAAGTATTCCTTCATCCATAGCTCTATTTGGCACATTATTGGGTTTCGGTGCTAGTTCCGATGCCGCTAGATAGTTCACCAACAAATTTGCTTGTTCGTCGTGCAATTCCCCCATATAATGTCCAGGAGGGGGGTTCGGTGGGTACTATCTTGCAACCCTAGCAAATAAAGCGGTGGTGAATCGTACATAGTTCACTGCGGGACTTGGAATTGGACCAAGTGATGTAGCCTTTCAGCAAACATGGGGTCCGCCACATCTCTCCAATCCCACAGCAAGGTACTAATGAGCTTTACTCCGGTCCAATAGTCTGTAATTCCCTCACCCACATCCTTAACTTGTCTCCACAACTGCAGCATGTGAGCAATATGGGTGGATAGGTCGTGTCGGACGTCTCGGTGATAATTCAGGTAAGCTTCCTGCCGCTCTAAATCCTTCATCTAATGCAACAATTTCTTTATCATATAGTTTCACATAAAAATCTTAAATCCATCACTCATCATAAAAATCATATAACTCATATAACATGAACTTTCATTTAATGTCTCGTGCATAATTAATTTATACAATTTATGCTTTCGTACCTAGGTTGAAGCGGGTGTCGTACTCGGTGGATACGTTGCAAGAGACTTTTATTTAAAATTTTTATTCATTTGTAAAATCATATCATGCAAACCATTAAGTCATTTATGCAGAATTTAAATAAAAAATTTTTTTAGCAAGTATACAGGACCGCATACCTGCTCTGATACCAATCTGTCACACCCCAATTTTCATAGAAGGAAAATTTCATATTGTTTTGAAAACTAATATAATAAATAGGGCGTGACTAAAAATTTTCATTTAACGAATAAGAAATTTCTGTAGACAAGGAGGTGGTAGGAATGGGTCTAGTCCTATAAGTTTCAGCAACTTTATACAAATAATGCAAATAAGAGAAGTTAATTAAGGGGCTGGTCCCTTAAGTTTTCTGCAAGGTTCATTGAAAGGATAATTGCAGAACTTTAAAAGTAAGGACAACAAGTTTGTTTCAACAATTTATGAAACACACAAACATGCAGGACCTGTTAAGAGTTTAATAAATAAGATCAAGCATGCTGGACATATACTTTCTAATAAAATAAAAGAACAAGTGACTAGCAAAGAAGAAGGGAGAAATTTATTATAGGTCAGCCCTGTAAGTTTGCAAAGGAGTTCCAAGGTTTTACCCATGTGGCAGTTTAAGGAAAACAATATAAACTTGAACACCCATATGCACAGCATAAGACCACCAACTTCACTCCACTATATACCCAATTGCTAATCACTTCCAAACTAAAAGAGGGATTAATTATTTAACATGAGTGCTTGTACTTCAAGGTACAAGTCGTACATCAAACTAAACCAGAACCTGAAGCATGTAGGTGACCATTTAAATATTCTTCCAACATGCATAACTTCAAATCTAATCTAGAAGCGGGACTTAGCAGCAAAATTTGACCACAATAATAACTTCGGCAATAAAAAGAAATTAACTAATCTTTAAAAGTCTCAAGATTTATTACTCTTTATCGACACAAAACACATACTGCAAGATCACAGAATTATTCAAATAGCAGGAAACGGGTAACCTGTGGCAAAAATTAACAACTAATATTTATTTCTCTATCACTTCAAATATTATCAGTGGACGAAAGAATTTCAGAACTCTAAACAGAACATAATAATCAAACGCAACGTAGTGAATTGATTTTAATGTAAATATCCAAATAAAAATAGGAAAGTTTGCAGCACAAAATACGCTACGTTAAAAATTAAAGTTTTCATTATTAAGTCTCCTCGCATGCACCCCCCGCTCGTACGATTTTGCCACGCTTAACCTAAGATAAAATAATTATTGGGGTGAGCAACCACAATCTCAGTGAAGTTTTAAACATGCTTATAATTAAATTCCACTTACAATACAATCCTGTCATGTCAATAAGGCACCTTGCGTTCTATATTCATGTAATGATACGACATTGCGATTCATTCCATGTTAATAGTATAGCACCATTACAGTCCATACTGGTGTATTATTAAGGCATGATTATAGTCCTTACCCGTGTAATTTACAATCCCATAAAGTTCAAGTACGATCACAGACTCACAGTGTGATAGCAATTTCCAATTTATTTCAATTATCACATATGAAATCAATTAACACATATAAGAATGAGAAAATCCCCACCTTTTTATCGTACGAAGTCTAGGTTTCAAATATTAAACGTCACGATCAATGTCTCCTTCAAGACCTATTAAGTGTTCTTAGTCGCATTTCTTATAAAAATGTGTGAGTGTAAGAGACTCTATCAACGAGTAAACGCGTGACCAAGTACAAAATTTATAATAATGTCTTTCCAAGGGAAAGCAAACTCATTCTTGTATCTAGATTTTTCATTGATTTATGCTTTGTAAGGATGATAGTTTGAAGGTTTTGTTATCTAAAACCATTACTTACGATTCTACTCGATTAACTAGAATTAAGACTAACAAATTAAATGATCAAACAACAAGTAAATGATAAATGGAATGGATGTAGAATTCACTTGAGAAGAGAGAAAGGCTAATCATACTCATGGTTAAGACCTGTGGACTAAAAGCAATCACGATTTTACCCCTAATCCCTATGGCCAAGGCAATTAGGTTCTCTACTCTTTTACAAGTCTAAGTCTCCTAGGATTGGTCTTAATCTCAATTCCATTAAGGTACTATGATCATAAGTTGGTTCTTTTCACTCAATTTCTTAAGTGTCCCTCTATGAATGTTCCAAGACTAAGGAGGGTATGGCTTACCTCCCCTTATACTAACATGCATACGCATTTCAATATATGATTCAATTAAACATCCACTCACAACATTGGAATGACCATCCCAATACTTTGAATAGAGAATTTAATCACACAAACATTGAAATGAAACATGATTGATATATCATAAAAGATAATCCACAAATCAATTCAAATCACTACTCAAGTTCTACATATCCAACTCTTCACCTCAACCATTCATATGATTAGCTCTACTATAGGACTAGCCACTAAACATGATGTCTAATTCAATACAAATTAAGCTTTGCTCTATTTGAGCCAAAATAAGAAGAAAATCAACAAATGAAAAATAGATTAGCTTCCCTTTCATGGAGAAACCTTCCTCCTCTTTAATTTATCAACTCCTCCACTCCTTGATGCTTCACTCTTCTCAAATGATGGATGGATGGATTAGATGATGGATTTATGGATTGAATATGGAGATCAAATGAAAATTCGATGGATCTAATGGATAGAGATGGAATATGGATCTAGTGTGTGAGGAAATGTGGTGTGGAGTGTGTGTAACTGCTATGAATCTTATCTCTCCTAAAAAATTCTCACAAGTCATCCTTTTATATCACTAATGGACCTTCTAGAAGCTTCCGAAATTTTTAAAAACTACACAGATTTTTAAACGTACACGGCCCGTGTAGCAGCGCATAGCCCGTGTAGGGCACACCTACTTCGGCGTGTTGGGCGTGCTTCCGGACACGGCTCGAGCTGCAGTACACGGCCTTGGTAAGGGCCGTGTAGCATTTTCTGATGTAAGTACATGGCTTCTTCTTACAGGGCCGTGTTCCGTGCAGCAACGCACGGCCCGTGCACTAGCGCACGACCATTATTCTGGATGAGCAGCAATTTCTGATGACAATACACGGCCACTTGTTACAGGGCCATGTTCCGCACACGGCCCGTGTACAAGCATGCCCTTTTCTTCCGTCTCCATTTCGCTCCCGACTTTGTTTTTATCCATTTCTTGACCTGTTTTACACATATTTAAGCTCATTTACATAATTCTATTAATTCATACCACAGTTCTCAAAACAACAATAACTCCACTAAAAATCTCACAAATACGGATAAAAATATCCAAAAATCCACAAATAAAGACATTGAAATCTATGTGAAAATGAATACGATCAACCCCCCAAACTTAAAGTATTGTTCGTCCTCGAACAATGAAAAATGATAAACAAGAGAATTAATTTTTACCAAGGAAAATACCTAATGAACATAAACCACAACACATCACAAGTAATAAGGACTACAAGATCACATTAAGTATCCCTACATCATCAAACTTATAACATGAAAGATTAACAAGTTCAATCTTAAGAATGACAAAAGAATAATCAAATCCCTTTCAATCCAAGCCTCTCATAGGATATCAAATTCACTCAACACTCTATAGAGTAAGGTTTTTAACATCACTCATCAACCAGTTAGAACCGACTCACCATAGGCTTGCTCATGGACTATGTTCACAAGCCACCCACCCTAGTTTCAATAAGTGATCAAAAAGGTCTTTATCTTAGGATGTAATGTTTAGGCTCTTTGGTAGGGTAGGAAACTTTGGATAATAGTGACTATTCAAGTGTAGATAATTGAAGAGATGATTCTTTTCTCCAACTTCTTCACTTTCAAACTTCTTACCTTTGTCAATAATTCAAAAGCACTAAATATCAACATACCATGGATTCCTTGAGCTTCTTTGGAATAACATACTTCTTTTCTTTTGACTTTTGTATTCCTTGAGCATATTTTATGATTTTACACCTTTTCCACTTTTGTTGAAGTTACACTTGCTTTTATCTTGAGCTCTTTTGTCTTTTTTTATTCACCCTTTCTTCCATTTACGTGCATATTTTTCCACATCTTCCCTTGTGAATCATCATCACCCTCAATTATATATATAATGCTCAAGTGGATTATCAAGGCTTGTATTGTGCTCAAATCACAAAGAAAAGGCTTATAGGCTCAAAGTAGTTCACTAGGGATAATGCTTTTGGTAAGGAATTTTATGGCTATGACTTCATTTAACAAGGATGGCCTAAGATCATATCACAAATTTCAACCATTCGGGCTTCGTTCCTATAGTCCATGAACAAACTCTAGTTTGTCTAAATTCAACCGGTCCTCTCACCAAGAATGAACCATGAAGGCACGATTGAGGCTCAAGTCTCACAAGCTTTTGCTTGGACCAAAAGGAACCTAATTACACTTCATAGTTCTCAAAATTGAACAAATTATGTAATACATGTCACTATTTCAATAAGTAGAAAATATTATTATGCATGCCATCACTCATCACAAACAATGCATCATAGCTCACATTCAGAAACACTCAACACCTTCCAAAAACATACCACCAAACCATTCCTACAAGAATAAAAATAACATGACAAACACCACACAATAATCAAAGAATAACCAAACAACACAACAAACATATAACATGCATGAACAAAATCATCCATCTCAAGATATCAAAACATACCAATATACATCCATAACAAATAAGCTCAACAAACATCTTATCCTTAATTGAAAATGAAATCCTAGATTACAAAAGTAAACCTCCCACAAACATAACACATGAAGTAGCATGCTAATCCAATACAATCCAAATCAATATTAATTCATGTCAAGCAATTAGAAGTGATAAGATGTAGAGTAAACTCCCTTAAACATTTGAGAATAGAAATGGTTGGCATGAGCTTCAACCTTGCATCCACAATGTTTTCTTGATTTGATCTTAGGGCTCAATTCATGCTTCCACTATACTCCATTTATACTTAACAACTCATCAAAAACCATTAGCTCAACAATTACAATAAAAATAAGGACTATCACGCACTTCAACACAACCAAACGAACCAAAATTATAACCAAACTCATGAGAAAATTTTAAAATTAACCCAATTTAACACAAGATAATCCCTCAATCAATCACTAATCAAGATCTATAGTACACTCAAGTGGTGAGTCACACCACACTCTCTCCCCCCAAACTTAAATCGAAACAAGAGTTGAGAATTAAGTTTGTAAAAAGTGGTGGGACTTACCCTTGTAGTTTCCAATGATTTTCATGAAGTTACCTTGTGATGACAAATGTGCACTTCCAATATTCAAGTATGGCCACCACACGCTCCCCCCAAACTTAAATTAACACAAGTATTAAATTTAAGTTTGAACAAACTGGTGTGACATACATCTCCATTCATTATGAAGCACACATCGTCTTCTTCATACATATCTTTCTTCATGAGCACAATCCACCTACATACCAAAAATACAAGAAAATAAAACTAAATAAGTAAACTTACTAAAATGGGTTGCCTCCCATCAAGCGCTCGATTTAACGTCATCGAGCTTGACGCATTTAAGCTCTTAACAATTGGAGAAATCCAAGACCCCATCGGTTCTCATCTTTACTTTAAACATCACTTTAACAACCTTCTTATCCACACTTCTTGCTCCTTTAATACTTGAACTCAATTCATTGCCTCTTTTCCTCATGCTTTTAAATCCTGGAGGTCCTTTATCAATCTTCCAATCAACACGTGGATTACCCTTGAACTTGTTTCCCCGTGAAGAAAATTTTCCTGCAAATTCAATTAAAAAGTTAGTTAAATCTTCATCTTTTAAAATTTCACTTACCACTCGATCTCGCTCATCCGGAGGCTTAATGGGTGGATTCAAATGAAGATCTCCCCTTTTAAATTCTTGCTTGAGAGCACCAATTCTTTTTCATTTTAATGGAGTGTGAGTTCCTTCTTATCATCGTCAAATTTTGCTCTTACGGTTGCCAAAAATAGCCTTGTGAAAATCAATGGGATCAAAGGATCCTCTTGCTTCTCAACTATCATAAAATCCACCGGAAAGACAAAATCCTCTATTTTCACAAGCATATCCTCCACAACTCCATGGGGCTTTATCATTGAAATATCCATTATTCCGATTTCCACATCAGTTTCCTTTAACCTCCCAATGCCAAATTTTTCAAAAAGTTCCAAAGGCATCACATTAATGCTTGAACCAAGATCACATATAGCATTAAAGTATTCCCCATTTCCAATTTTACAAGTAAGCACAAATTTACCGGGGTCGACCTTTAATGAAGCATCAACTTCAACTATTTCATGATCTTGTTCCAACAACAACTCTTTATCATACTTAATTTCATCAACACATGAAGACAAAAATTCATCAATAATCCTCTCATAATCAAAAGACAAATAATCATCTATGATAATTTCCTCATCCACGTTTGACACAACTTCACCACAAACTACTTCTTCAACCTTTGAAATAATGTTTGTTGCTTCCACCAACCACCATTTCTCCACCTTACTTTCCATATTACACATGGTAACATACAAACATTGCTCCTTAGGATCAGTTACGGTGGTGGAGGGAAACTTACCCTTACATTGTATTTCACCTTGCTCGGTTGCCATTTGACTTATTTGTGTTTCCAAAGCTTTGATTCTCTTATCATTCACTTCATCTCTTTGCCTTCTCTCTTCCTTATCTTCCTTCATAAATTCAAATATTTTAGCCACTTGATCTTCCATCGTAGGCTTTCTTTCACCATTTTGAGCTTTCTCTCCCGGATTAATGACCGGTGGAAGAGTGAGGGCATTCCCTTGATTTCCATATGATAAATTCTCATATCTACGAGGTTGATTGAAATTTCTTTGAAAGTTACCTTGCCTCCATCCTCCTTGCCTTTGTGGATATCCCCCTCCATGATTACCAAAGTTACCTCCATAATTTCCTTGAAAGTTCCTTCCTTGCATGAAGGCAACTTCCTCAAGTGACATCTCGGGTGGGCTCCAAGTATCTTGAATTCCAAAATTAGAGAACATACCTTGTTGAGGCATAGATGTAGGCATTTGACAACTTTGAGAAGATTGACCTATATTAGGCATAGTCATGCCTTGTTGAGGATTTGGAAACACTTGTTGATTTATCAAATGCAATGACATACCTTGTTGAGGACTTGCAAGCACTTGTTGATTCACCACCGGTGTTGAATTTGGAGACACTTGTATGTTAGCATTCATCCTCTTCAATATCTCCGCGTTCGCCTTGTCGGTCATATCTTCCTTAGGCATTTCCACCTTTTTCACTTGTTGCAAGCACACTTCTTCCATCTTAGCAATTCTCTCCCTTTCATACATTCTTGGTGCACGATCCATGTACCATTGACCCGTATTCAAAGCAATCCCTTCACATATAGCAATTGCTCTCTCCAGTGTTTGCCCCAATATAAAACCACACGATGAAGCATCAACAAACATTCGTTCACTCCCATTCAATTCGGCATAGAAAAATCCTACCTGTTGATCTTCGGGAAAACCATCTTGAGGACACCTCCTTAGCATCTCTTTGAATCGGTCCCATGCCTCACTAAATGTCTCAAGTGGCATTTGCTTGAATTGAAAGATTTTCCCTTTGAGATGCAACATCTTTGAAGGGGGAAAATACTTGCTCAAGAATCTTTGTGCCAATTCTCTCCATGTGGTGTAGGATCCCAGTGGTATAGTATGGTACCAAGCCTTAACTCTATCTCTAAATGAAAATAAGAAAAGCTTCATTTTAACAAATCCTCACTTACCCCATTTATCTTGATTGTGTTAGCTAATTCCGTAAATTGGGCTAAGTGAGCATTCGGATCCTTCATTGCACCTTCACCAAATTGATTTTCTTGCACCATGTTGATCAATCCCATCTTTATCTCAAAATTATTCACATTCAACATCGGGCCTATTCTATAATTTCGATATTGCGGTTGGAAGTGATCATGGATGTTCATTCCCGCTCCATTATTTCCATTACCACGGGGTTGATTTTACACCACCGGAGGGTTATCCCTTGCTTCTTGTTGTGCCATCAAGTGTTGAATGATTGCTTGCAATTGTTGATTATGCAAGTGAACTTATTGAGCATTAGCTTGTGGCACAAACTCCGGATTCACATATCCACCTCTAGCATTATCACCCCCTTGTTGAAAATTCCTCAAATAACCTCCTTCATCAACCATGTTTGCATTATCCCTTGCTTTTTCCATAATTTCCTCCTTAGGCTCTAATACTCCTCTTCTTTGTCTTCTTAAAGTAGCTTCCAATTCCAAGTTCAAAGGTTCAATAGATTGAGACCTTGAACGAGTTCATATGTACCTACAAGAATTTCCAAATTAGTTCTCCAAGTAACCAAGACAAGTAAACAAGTAAACAAATAAAAGAAATATCCTTATCCAAGCTAATCAACTTCAAACTCGTTACAACCAAAAGTTTAACATTTCCCCGGCAAGCGACACCATGTTCTTAGTCACATTTCTTGTAAAAATGTGTAAGAGTAAGATACTCTATCATAGAGTAAATGCGTGACCAAGTACAAAATTTATAATAATGTCGTCCCAAGAGAAAGTAAACTCATGCTTGTATCCTGATTTTTCATTGATTTATGCTTTGTAAGGATGATAGTTTGAAGGTTTTGTTATCTAAAACCATTACTTACGATTCTACTCGATTAACTAGAATTAAGACTAACAAAGTAAATGATCAAACAACAAGCAAATGATGAATGAAATGGATGTAGAATTCACTTGAGAAGAGAGAAACGCTAATCATAGTCATGGTTAAGACTTGAGCAACATATGCAAAACTCTTGATGACAATTTTCATTAACCTATGGACTAAAAGCAATCACGATTTTACCCCTAATTCTTATGGCCAATGCAATTAGGTTCTCGACTCTTTTACAAGTCTAAATCTCCTAGGATTGGTCTTAATCTCAATTCCCTAAGTTGGTTCTTTTCACTCAATTTCTTAAGTGTCCCTCTATGAATGTTCCAAGCCTAAGGAGGGTATGGCTTACCTCCCTTTATACTAACATGTATGCACATTTCAATATATGATTCAATTAAACATCCACTCACAACATTGGAATGGTCATCCTAATACTTTGAATAGAGAATTTAATCACACAAACATTGAAATGAAACATGATTGATATATCATAAAAGGAAATCCAAAAATCAATTCAAATCACTACTCAAGTTCTACATATCTAACTCTTCACCTCAACCATTCATATGATTAGCCCTACCATAGGACTAGCCACTAAACATGATGTTTAATTCAATACAAATCAAGCTTTGCCCCGTTTGAGCCAAAATAAGAAGAAAATCAACAAATAAAAAGTAGATTGGCTTCCCTTGCATGGAGAAACCTTCCTCCTCTTCAATTTATCAACTCCTCCACTCCTTGATGCTTCACTCTTCTCAAATTATGGATGGATGGATTAGATGATGGTTTTTTGGGTTGAATGTGGAGATCAAATGGAAATTGGATAGATCTAATGAATAGAGATGGAATATGGATCTAGTGTGTGAGGAAATGTGGTGTGGAGTGTGTGTAACTGCTATGAATCTAATCTCCCCTCAAAAATTTGCACAAGTCATCCTTTTATATCACTAATGGACCTTCTAGAAGCTTCCGAAACTTTTTCAATACTACACAGATTTTGCACCTACACGGCTAGTGTAGCAGGGCCCATGAAGGGCACACCTACTTCAGCGTGTTGCGCGTGCTTTCAGACACGGCTCGAGCTACAGTACACGGCCTTGGTAATGGTCGTGTAGTATTTTTTTACGTAAGTACACAACTTCTTCTTACAGGATCGTGTTCCGCACACGGGGCATGCAGCAATGCACGGCCAGTGCACTAGCGCACGGCCATCCTTCTTGGCGAGCAACTATTTATGATGACAATACACAGCCATTTGTTACAAGACTATGTTCCACACACGACTCGTGTATAAGCAGGCCCTTTTCTTCCGTCTCTGTTTCTCTCGACTCCGTTTTTGTCCATTTCTTGGCCTGTTTTACACGTATTTTAGCTCATTTACACAATTCTATCAATTCATACCACATTTCTCAAAACAACAATAACTCCACTAAAAATCACACAAATACGGATAAAAAATCCAAAAATCCACGAATAAAGACACTAAAATCTAGGTGAAAATGAATACGATCATTAAGACAGGACCGATCATTACTCACACACAACCATACAACTTATTGAAAGAAACTAATCTGTATAATTTTGTAAGCGTTGCAGACTAAGAACTTTAAGGCTAGGGTTGTAGTTTGAAGCAGAAAAGAAAGAAGGAAACAGGTTTTCTGGTTCCATGATAAATGCAAGAAGAAGAAAGAAAAGGAAAAGAAAAGAAAAGAAAAGAAAATAGAAAGAAGACGGTGAGAATTTTACCTCTCTCTGTTTACAGCCGTGAAGCGAGTTCAGTGTGTGTGTAGAATAAGGAAGATTCATACGGCTGATTGAAATAATAGCGCGTATCTCTTCATAGGGCTAAACATATTTTCTGAAGATAAAGGAGTTGATAAGAGTGAAGACGTCTTCTTTTATGAAGATTACGACTTAAGTTTCTTGGAACTTAAGATTTCTCATATCTGCTTTTATTTGAATTCACGAAAGACAGAAGTAAGGAATGGGCTGGGCTTGAACATGGGCTTCAAGGAGTTGAAAATTCTGGGCTCTAAAGATTGGGCCATGCGAGAAATTAAACTTACGGGGTGTTACATAACTACACTAACAATAACGCTCTCCTCACTATCTGTCTGCCCAATGTGCCCGTTGCACCCATGACCAGTATGCTCGTCGGCCTCACTAGTGTTCCTGGTGCCAAGTTCACCGCAGTTGGTGCCGCCTGAGCGTTACATGTTTATGCTGCCGCATTATCCCCGCCTAAGCATTACCGTATTGATTATCACCAGCAGTAAAATCAAATTAGGGATTTAAATTGAAATTGATAGCTAATTTACCGGAGTGTGGATAGATTTAACGAATTGGGAAATTTTCCTGAGAAAAATAAGCCGTAAGTCCATTTCAGAAAATGTGGAAAAACCTCAAGAAACCTTATGAAATAATTGGGGAGAAAAGTGACTAGCAACAAAGAAAGAGAGAATCGAATGCATACCGAGAGACAATCACGAGTTCAAGCTAGATAAACTACCGCGAGAGAATCGAGTCTTCAATTCGCCGGATGAACTGTAGAGAGAGAATCGCGCGCGTATTCACGGAATGGGCAACCTACCGGGAAAGATACGCTTCCTTTAATTAGGTAACTCTGATTCTTTTAATTTTTTTTTAAAAAATAAAAAAATCCAATAAAAATTAGGTAAAGATTTTAATGAAACCGTCTCACATGTCTTCTTACATGAGATGGATTATCTATTAAGTGCTCGTTTGCTTGCATGTATTAAGGGGGGATTGATACAATACCTCGTAATACCACGTTTGTTTTGATGTATTAATCATACTTGGTCAATGGTATTAAAATCCCCCCATATTAATAATACCGTTTCTTTGGTATCGTGTATCTCACCTCAATAGGTGGAATGCACAATACCACCATTTAATACCTAGGTATTAAATGTAATTTTACCATTATACCCTTATCCAATAATAATAATAATTATTATATTAATAATAATAATTAATATAATAATTAATTAATAATAATTGAAAATAAATAATATTAATATAATAATAATAATTAATAATTAAAAGTTTAATAAATTTTAATAATAATTATTATTAATAAATAATAATAATATTAAAAATAATAAGTAATAATATTATTATTAATAATACATAATAATTATAATAGTAATAATAATTATTATAAATAATAATTAATAATAATATTATTATTATTAAAAATACTAATAATAATTAATAATTATAATAAATAATATTAATAATAATAATTAATAATATATATTGATAATTAAAATTAATAATTAATAATAAAAATAATATTTTATAATAATAATAATAATAATAACAACAACAAAAACAATAAGGGTAAATATGTCATTTTACTTATTATCACATTTGTTAATACTCAATAACAAATATAAAATAACTAATACCTAGTTATCAACACTCTCATTTTTCCATCATACCAAACAATAATACAATTAATCACAAGTCAAACAAATCCCATTATACACAATACCTTTATATCCCATACCCACAAGCAAACGACCTCTAACTAAACAAATAATTTTAAAAAGGCTTGTTTGATTGTTAAGAAATTAAAAAATTGAAAAATATTTATCTTTATATATATAATAATAGCACAAGTTGGGACATTTCTGTCTTTTTCACTTTCCCGCCTAAAAATCAATTTCTATTTTAGGAATATTTTTAGATGAATCCACACCGTCAATTCTTTTTAATTAATCTCAACCTTTAGATAATAAAATATTTATTATTATTTTAATAAATGATGTCGAGTATTTCTGAATTTTCATCTAATGCAAATCATCTGAGTCACTGATTAACATTAGTTCTCTGCCATATGCTCCCAATCAATATCTTAAACCCTAAAATTAATATTCTCTTCTCTCTTGCTTCGACTCTGTGCAATATTCATTGAGACGGGAACTACAGTCACCCTTCCTTTTCAAATCTTACTTCTGCGACTATCGACGTAAACATCTATGTTTCATTCCCTTCTTCTTTCTATTTCGTTTCTCATTTCATTCTCGTTTTTTAGATTTTATTATTACTTTTCTCTATTTCTCCAATTTTGTATTAAGTATTTTTTATGTAAGATTTCGATTCAATGGATGTTTTAGGCCATTGAAACTAGTAATGGTGGAGTTGTATTCTATTTGCTCCATCACGTAGTTTCTAGCCAAACATCAATGATTATAATGGTTTAGCTTGTCGGATGAAAATACCCTCGGGTGGGTTGACGAAGATTATCTCTCTGACGCATATGTTTGTGATCAAGGATTTGGTGGGGGATATGACTAACTTTTATAGTCAGTCTAAGTCGATTTGGTCATTGCTGGAGGCGCTGAAGTAGGTTCTGTAATGTAAAGTAAGGATGATCTAAAGAAGCTTGATGGGATGTACAAGTTCATTTGTGTCTGTTGTAGTACATCCTGCTCCAACTATTGGTGAAATCTAGAATTGTATTTAGGTCTCGATGCACTTCTGTACACCTGTAACAATAATTTTGTATTTATAATAAAATAAATACAAATTGAGTACAAAGATAATTTCAGATGTATTTAATTTGGAGAATATGTAAACGGGTTACAATCTCAATAAATCCTCTGATACTTCTCTCGAATCAATTTGGCTTGACTTATGTGTGTTGACTTTGACTTCTGTGACTGGAATATATGCTGACTATGTTGACAGCGTGTATGTTGAGTTGGATCTTCAAATGAAACTTGTCCGAGCTCAGATGTGTAGCCTTGTAACGTCTATCTGGAGGTGTTGAACCTTTGTTTGGATTGAACATTGACTGGAGACATTTCCGTTAAGAACGCTTGATCTGGGGGACTTGAAGCTTTGATTCTGGATTGGTGGTCATTCTTGACTTGAAGCTTGCTTGAAGATGTTTGAAGCTTGAAGACTTGAAGATTGCTTGAAAATCCTCACTTGTTCTTCGCTTAAAGCTTGAAGATCTTGAGGAAGCGTTGCTCATGTTCTTGATTTCTTCAAGAGCGTCGACATTTTCGAGTGCTTGAATGTGTGTATCCAAATGAATGGAGGAGACCCCTTTATATAGGTGAGAAGAGAGGTCCATGCCTATTTGGGCCTTACTCTGTGGGCTTGGGGCTCTAACTTGATAGGACCATCATCGAGCCTATTTTACTTGGGCCTGATTTAATTTGTATGTGCTTATTTGACATATGTTAGGCCTCATTTGACTTGGGTTTACTTGCCTTGGGTCAGGCCTTATTTAATTTAAGCTCATTTAATTTGTTGGGCTCAAATTAATTATCAATTATTTATTAATTTATTTAAATTCCAAAATAAATTAAAATTGATGTTTAATTAAAATAATGCACATGTCGCCATTTGATTGGACTGTAAATTTTTAATTGCTTACAAATGCCCCCTTGTGATTTGTCACGAATGTCATGTCTTGATGTGAAGGAATCACAAAAAGTTCATTTTTTTTCAACATTTGTAATTTGAACTCTTACAATTGAGAAATTACTTTATCCAAGTTTTTTTTGCCCAACTTTTTATTTTCTCAAGTGGCCCAACTTTTTTTTAAGCCCAAATCAGCTCCTTCCTGCTTAATTTCAAGATTACGGGAGAAAAAAAATATGGAATAAAATTTATTGCTTATCAAACAATATGGAAATCTTATTCAAATCAATTAATTTTCCCATACGATTTTGCGAATCGAATTCAAATCTTTATAGTAACAAATCTCTTAAAATTTTGAGAGATTTCAATCATACAAATAATTTTCATAATTTGTTGCAGGCTCTTCATTACTCCCTCCGTCCCAAAATTGATTACACACTTTCGACATTTATTCATCCCAAAATAGATTGCACCTTTCCAAAAAAAAAATATCACATCAATACCTACCCCTAAAAGTTCATCTTAATTACAACTTTACCACACTCACCTAACACACATAACATACTTTATAATTTATTTATTACCTAAAAATGCCACAATATCCCTAAAAAGTCAATATTTCTTAAACTCCGTATCTACATTAACAGTGCAAATAATTTTGGGATGGAGGGAGTATATAATAAGAGGATTGGTGCATTTGATTTCTTCATCTATTGACGGTAAGAATTGAAATTATTATTTCATGCATCATGCATTCTCTCTGTCACTAAAGCTTTTCTTGGGAGATCGTCGTTGCAGAACACATGACACAACGAGCTCATCGCCTATTGTCAGCGTAAGCCCTCAATTTACTTTTCTTTATTCCGCTTCTGTATTCTTTTACACAAAAATCACCACAAAGCATGCTCTTTTTTTTTACCATGCCCCAAGTAGTGCCCGTTTATATATGTGTTATCTTGCACTTGTAAATTTAGATACGACTCAAAGTATGCTTGAATGTTCTTATCCTAAATTGTCACAAAAACCTTGAACTGTGCATAAAAGTGGGGATAAAATATTTTTTTCTCCATAAGTTTGGCCATGTACATTTTTTGTCCCAAAAAAGATAAGATGCATTTGTCCCATTAACTTTATAATTGCACCAATGTTGCCCCATTTTCGCCGGAATTCGATATTTTTGCCGGAATTGATCACGTGCATGTCACGTGATCATCGGATTTGCCATTTCCCGGCAGGATAAAATATTTTTTTACCCCGTAAGTTTTTTCATGTACAATTTTTGCCACAAAAAAGATAAGATTTGAGCATTTGTCCCAATATCTTTATAATTGTGCTAATGTTTCCCCATTTTCCTGGAATTTGACATTTTCATCAGAATCGACCACGTGCATGTCACGTGATTATCAGATTTGGTATTTTCGGTGAATTTACTGACATGGCGACACAGTGGCATCCACATCAACAACAATAATAATATTTTAATGATAATTTAATTAAAAAAATACCCTTCATCGATGCACTTAGTTCTCACGTGCCCTCAACGTGTTTCCACCATCTTCACAAACTTAATTTTCTTGTCAATTAGGGGATCCTCGTGTACCCTTCACGGAACGTGATATATCTCTTGAGGAAGAAAGTGGAGTTCCAGATCGATTCATAAGCCGATCTTTCCCATTAGTCTTGTTCCATGCCTTAGAAAGATCGATACTAGTTAAGATGGACTTTTGAGCCGAATCAACCCTAAAGCTAGGGATATTTAACTAGTTGTTTGGTCAAGGAGTCTTCAGATTTACTCACTATGCCCCGTTGAAGCCACTACACCAAAAATGCTGATAGACATCACTGAATAAACATCGGTTACTCATAAAATATGATGTCTTTTCGTTTAAAGCTGATGCCTTTTCCTAAATTGATGTATATCAGCTTGAAAATGCACTGAAAGACATCGATTTTTAATAACCGATGTCTTTTATGTGATGTTTATTCGCAACTCTAAAAATGATGCGCTGATAAACATCGGTTTTAACCGACCGATATCTTTTATGTGATGTCTATTCTCTGATAGACATCAAATAAACTTGAAGTGCGCTGATAAACATCGGTTTTTACAAACTGATGTTTTTTAAGCGATGTTAATCATAACTCTAAAATAACGCGCTAATAGACATCGGTTCTTGACACCGATGTCTTTTCCTGATATATATATACCTCTATTAAACATCGGTTTTTAATAATTTAATTTAATATAAATATAAAATACAAAAACGTTTCTACCCTTTAAAACTTAAATCGTCTTTTGAAATTGTAAAACAAATGAATCATTCATCCAACATTTCTTTAAGGAATAAAAATCCCTGCATATTGAAAACATAAACCTCCAAAAATTAAATTAAACTCCCTGATTATACACCCAGCGACTATGCAACCGAAGAACCTGCCACCGTAGCTCTCCCGGTGGCTTCACATCCTTTTCTAAATCCGAGAAATTCTCCACCTGCAGAAGCTCGTGGATCAGCGCCACTAACACAGACTGCAGCTCCGGCGCCACCGACGAGAAGTACACTACTTCTGGCTCCAGGAAATTGAGAGCCCTAAAAGAGAGAAGATGGAGTATATGCTTTTTCGCACCATTTCGAGCACCATCAACTGGTAAACCAGCAATTTGGGGAGGATTAAGTCGGTAAATCCCACGGGAAAACCCGTTGTTCTTCGTACGAGCTAGCTCACCGACATCGTGGGCATCCCCACAGCTAAATGCACCCAGAAGCAGGCTGCCGCCCTCGACATCTTCATCGATGGCACCGACGATGTGGACCCCAATCTCACCTTGTCAAGTGCTTAGGCGGCGTCCTCCTCCGTGAGAAGATGATCGAGGCCACCTCCGACGAGTTGGTGCTTGGGCTGGGCGGATCCAGAATGTTGATTCTCGTGGAGGTGGTACAGTTTTGCAAGAATTACAATCTAGTGAGAAGTGCAAAACTGCTAGAAAGCTAAAGTATTTGCTGACATTAATAGTTGGGAACCAACAAATAAAACACTTCGAGCAAAATATTCTCAAAGGTTGGTGTGTAAATTTCAACATGCATTTAAATTTTGCAAAATTTAAAGAAATTGATTTTTATCATGTTTTACATATAGTTCTTATTCTCTTAAAAGCTTGGTTCAAGTCTAAAACCCTCAGTGAATTATCTTTTGGTTGATAGTTGAATTGTCAATGTACTATCTTGTTTTGACAATATGCATATATGATAGAGTTGCTTATGGAGTGTGATGCTGCTTTTGCATACTTTTTGACTTGGTTATGCAAAATTAATTACATATGCAAGTTCTATTTTGATTTCTCAACTATTTACGTTAGTGTTGGAATTTCTGTCCTTACATGTGGACCATTTTCAAGATGCCTAACTCCCTAAGTACTGAATTTCCTCATCCAACCTCTCTTGGCAATGTAGTAATATTTCATTTTTCATTCAGTTTACTTTTCCAATTAGCTATATGAATTTTAAAGTTTGTTGATATGATTATTTGCTCATTTTACCTATGAAATATAAGCCACCATGGAGAGCAGCAGGGCAGATGAATACTTGAAGATATTAGGTTAGTCATAATTTTGAAAAGTGTTGTCTTGGCATCTTAGTATAGCTAGTTGCTCTTTTTTTTGGTAGTTGATGATGGATACTTCTATGACTTTGCAGAAATAAAATGAGGTGGAACTTCTGGAAAAAATTCATCCGTAAATGCATGCAAATGATCGTTGGAAAGAAATTGTTGCCCAAAATGAAGCTAAATCAGAAGAGAAGGTATCTCTTGGTCTTGCTTTTATGACTTATTCTATTTGTTGTAAATTGTATCTACTGTTGTATGATTCTGTAACAGGGGGCCATTTTGAAATCTATTCAAGACAGGGAGGACAAACATGATTCATTAGAGGCTTAGATTTCTGATATTGAAGTAGTGTTATTGATTAGAGGTAAAGAAAAATGGTAATCGTACTCTACTGATAAATTTCTAAACTGTCCTTTTATCTTTTAGTGCATGACTAATTATCTGACTATTTTTGCAGCAAATTGAGGTGGAAAGAAAAGCCAATCAGATGGCCTGTTGGGCTTTAAGATTTTGTTTTGTTTCAAGTGCATTATCACCTTTTTAATTTTTATTTATTTTAATCTAATCCAATTTAGTGCAATACATGGTCCCACTTCTCATAAAAAGTTTAGATTCAAAATTATTTTATTAATTGTTTGAGTTTGATGTGGCAAGGCGTAAATTTGTCGAATCCTAACTTCTTTCCTTGGACTAACAAGGTTTGCTCTTTTATGTGTTGTATATACGAACCAGTCTGTTGCATTTATTATTAGCACAGGTCTGTCATTTGTTGCATTACTCAACTTTTACTTTATTATTAAACATTGGCTTTGTGAAGTAGTACTTTCGTTTTATAAAACATTGGTAATACTAGTTGTCATTCAAACTGCTGTTAATGATAGAGAATTTAGCTGAGAGTGGTTCTAGTATGAATATACAATGTACTATTATTTTTTCTATTCAAGCATATTTGTGGTCAGGTCGATTTTGTCCAACATGGGATATACACCTCACATTTTCCTATGCTCCATTGAATTGAATGTTGATAAAATGTCACTTTTTTACCTAAACTTTTTAATAAAATTTGCTTCATTGATCATGCTCTAGAGTAGCCAGTCTGCTCTGCATATCAGGATGAATTCTGGTCATCTAATGTTATGATATCATGAACAATTCTGGTGTCTCTTCCATGTCTCTTTTGGCTTTAAGAAGTGCTCTGTTTTGAATTTGGGGGGTTTGAATGCTGTGAAATGTCTAGAAAAAAGTGGTTTGTGTGTAAAGTTGACTAGTTAATTTTGTTTATTTGCAATAAAAGTGTAATATTTAAGCCATCTTTCTCTTTTTTTTATTGGGATCACCTTTCATGCTGTTAAAGCTGGAGTTTTATTTGGGTTGAGCACTTGTGTTTTAAATTCCTAACTTCAATGATACCATGAGGCAAACTTTCCAAACTCTTAGTAGCCACACCTAAAACCTGGACCAAAACCATAAATCTGCCCTTTGCACACCACTTTTAGATTCAGCTATTGACTTATATTATACTTTTAGCAGATCCACCAAGTCTTGGATCTCATGCGAAGAGGAGAGGGCTTGAGAACTGAGGTTAGTTATTCTCCCTTTTTTGGTTTATCTTTCTTTTTTTTTTTCATATGAATTATTCTGGACTCAAGTCTCTAAAGGACATGCATCCTAAATTTATTTGGCCACTGGCTTATGCAAATTATTTTTGTGCTGCAAGGATGTTTACATGAGAAAGTGTTGTTTGTGTTGCTGAAGTGCATGTTGAGTATGACATTGCCAAATTGATTTCGGTAACTCAAATATCTCTTCAAACTAGTAAGAATACATTATGAGGTGTGCTTTGACAATGGCCAATTGTGTTTATCGATGTATTATGCAGAGATTATGAAAGAATAGTTGAGCCACTTGAAAGACCTCATCACCAAAGTATAAGGTACAATAAACTGATTTTAATCTAATCCACTGCTTGATTAATTAAGTATCAATGTATTAATCTTGTCTAGATTAAACTTTGAGGGGTTTTTCAAGAGGTTCTAAGTAATTATAAACAGATAGAAAATTTTTGATTGAATAACTTAAATTTAAAGTTAAAAGGGGGGGCAGGGGTGTTTCTAGCTGGTTTTATTTTTACTCCAATCAAATCTCACATATAATATATCTTATCAAACACTCTACACTTAAATTCTAGTTTATCTTCTAGTTTTTGGTTATATTCAACTTTGTTAGTTTATCCAACTTAGGCTTGAACGACCGTACACCAAGCAGGTATGCTCATTTTGCTAAATGTTGTAATTTATTTTATAATTTGCACCATTTATGTGATATTCATGACTGCATGGAAGATAAACAAACAAATAGAAAATTTAAATTTATTACCTTTTTAAGTAAATGAAGCATGTGTGGGTGATTGGAGAAGACTGCAGTTTTGTTGGCAATGTTTGCAAACATGTTGCAAGTTTTAAGAGAGAATTTGGAGTTTTGGAGTGAGAGAGATCTCTCTATTTGTCGAGTGATGATGGAAAGTAACTGAAAGTGGAGAAGCAAATTGTGCATATGAGCCTGTCCTGTGTTTTTTTAATGTTAATTAATTTGAGATTTTGAGGAATGTGGAATTCATGTAGTTGTTTTGTTTGCTTATCTCATGAATGTGACATTTTAGATGGGTTTGTTTGCTCAGAGTTTGTAAGGTATGAAAGATGTTGATTTTTCAATCCAAAGATTTATTTGCTCAAAAAGTGGGTTTTAATTAATGTTTGTTATACACCAAAGGGTCAATGATCCGTGGAGGATTCTACCTTAATATTATATGCATGGTACATGGTATTAGTGTTACTTATCATGAAATATCTTTTAGCATTGGTAGCTATGCATTTTTTAATATATTTAAAATATCTATGAATCATGATACTATATAATAATAAAAAATAATAATAATAAGGTTTAATTACTTTCTAGTACTAAGTATAAAGAGATATTACTATAGGATAAATGTATTCAAATTTATTATCATTAGATACAAAAAGATTGAATGATATACCTAATATAACCCTAATATTAATTAAATATTTAAAAATTAAAATTTTATTTATAACCAACTTCATCTCTCCTATTTACATGCCTAATTAATAGACACAACACCAATTTAATAACCCCTGCAACCATCATTCAGCAGAAAAGCCCATTCTCCATAAAATTTTCATCTGTGACCGCAGAAGTTTCTTTCCATCGAAGGCACCCACCGGAGTTTCCTTTCGACGACAGGCATTAAAGGTGGTGTAGCGGCAGAATCGAAATAATCAAAATTGATAGTGCTAGAGCAGATGAGGTCGTGTGTTGAGAACAATTCGTGATTCGATTAAGAAGAGCACGATAGGGAGCAATGAGGACACTCTAGTGGTCTTATATTAGGAGTAAGAATAAAAAGAAGAAAAAACAGCGGTCGGGCTTGACGACCAGCCCATGATCATATGCCTGCCAATTTGCTGGCAGCTGATAATTGACATAACATGCTTGTGAATTAATTGGAATTAAGGCACCTTCTTATTAACACCAAATTTATCAGATGTACAGTTTATCTATCACAAGGAGGAAGTCAAACGACAACAGTGTGTATCATAACAATAACCGAAAGTTGTTCATTCACAATGGCTGGACAAGCAACTGAGATTAATGTTCAAATTTAAATGGAACCTACACATCAATGCAAATGTTCCTTAGCCTCATTGATGCTCTCGTCTGTGGTAGGAACATCACAGCTGGAACCATGCTCCTTGCGATTTTGTGGTGCCGTCACAGGCTTATTACAGATGGAGTCAATAACTTGTGATTCTACAGTGGGATCATCATGAACATTGGTGTTTTTTATTTTCATTAAAATGAGTTAAATTATGTTCTGCAAAATTATTAACGGGTTGTGCAAAATTATTCACGTCATTGTTCACCAAAAAAATATATACACGAATTATTGTGCAAAATTATTCAAAAGTGTGCAAAATTATATATTAATTGTGCAGTATTATTCGCCGGAGACCTAAATTGGATAATCCCACTATTTAACGGATTGATGAAAGATAAAAAAATCCATATTTTTATGCTAATAAATTCCATATTTGGTGAAATGAATTTCTTAAATTCCATATTATTAACGGTGGTGAAATTCTTGTAATTATGGGCAGGTCACAAAAAGGGATAAGATAATATCTGTTGCAATTTTTATGGGTTGTGATAAGAATTAAATTGTAAGGGTATATTTGGGATTGTGCAATGTAATTTAGTATCTAATAATATTTATTTTAGGTTGACGTACCTAGAAGTAATAATGGGATATAATTTACACCTATAAGTAAGTATCCCTAATAATAAAAGGATCAATGAAAAATGAGTAATTAGATAAACACTATTTTAACATTTTTAACATGAGGATTTCCATTAATCTATAAAAAGTTTTGTTAAAGAATTAAGTTCATATTGAGGATTTGAATTACTTCATCTTTCACTGCACATGATGTCAAATTGCCTTAAATGTATTAAAAATTGCCTTAAATGTATTAAACTTTACTATTTGTTTGGCTCATATTTGTAATCTTCAGAAGGAGCATTTGTCATTGAGCTTCATGTGGTTCTTGAATAAATAGGCTATGCGCCATGTTACTATTTCACATCGTTCTGTCTATGGTATTTATTGAAAGTTTCACTTAATGCACCTAATTCTTTGCCTGTCTCAAATCTTCCATCTTATTGGTTTGATTAGTAATTAATTTTGAAATGCACGTGTAGCTCTCTTGTATGAAACATGATTCAAAATAGTCAGTGGCTTCGTGGTGCGATATGTCACTATGGATGCCTTACTTGAAGACCAGGACGAAGGCTCTCAATGTTTTATGCTCCTTCAAGAGGTTTTAACTTAGATTTTGGCTTTATTTATGTAAAATTAAAATTTGGATTTGATTAGTGATTGTCGTCATTTTCACCTAGGTTTTAGTGTCTTTATGTGTGTATTTTCGGATGTTTTTATCCGTATTTGTGTTAAGTTTGGTGGAGTTATTGTTATTTTGAGGAAAGTGGTACGAACTGATAGAATTGTGTAAATGAGCTTAAATATGTGTAAAACAGGTCATGGAACGGACAAAAACGGAGTCGGGAGCGAAAGGGAGACGAAGAATAGGCCATGCAGCTGCACGGGCCGTGCGCGGAACACGGCCCTGTAGCAGCTGGCCGTGTAATGTCATCAGAACACGCTGCTCGGCCAGAGATTCGGCCGTGCGCTGGTGCACGGGCCGTGCGCTGCTGCACGCCCCGTGTGCGGAGCTCGGCCCTGTAAGAAGAAGCCGTGTATTATCGTCAGAAAGTGCTGCACGGCCATGATCAAGGCCGTGTATTGCAGCTCGAGCCGTGTCCGGAAGCACGCACAAAAACGCCGAAGTAGGTGTGCCCTACACGGGCCGTGTACTGCAGCACGGGCCGTGTAGGTGCAAAATCCTGTGAAAATTTCAGAATGTTCCGGAAGCTTCTAGAAGGTCCCTAAGTGATATAAAACCATGATTGGTGCGAAATTGAAGGGGAGATTCACAAAAAAATCATTTTTGGAGCAGTTACACCACATTTTCACACACATTCATCTCAATCTTTTCCACCCTTCACTTCGTCCATCCAAACCACTTGATCTCCTCAAATCCATCCATTAATCCATCCATCCACCAATCTAAGAAGAGGAATTCATCAAGGAGTGAAGATTTGAGCATGTTGAAGGAGAAGAAGGCCTACATTGCAAGGGAAGCCAACTTACCTTTAATTTGTGATTTTCTTCATTATTTAGCTAGATTAGAGCATGCCTTGGATTGTAATGAATTTGTAATGCTATGTAGTGGCTAGTCCTCATGTGAGGCTAGCAATGTGATTGGTTAGGAATTATGTAGATTTTGCACACCACATGTTTGATGAAATGATTGTTATGAATATTTTCTATCATGAATGCTTATTCTCATTTGATGCATGATTTGTGTGGTTAAATTCTCTATGCATAGTGTTAGGATGGCCATTTCAATATTATGTATGGTAGTTTAATTGAATCATTGATTGTATGAGGTGACTTAGTTAGTATGAGGGGAGGAAAGTCATTCCCTCCAAGTGCTTAGAACCTCATGATAGGACATTAGTGATGAACTAGTGAGGGGAACCAAGTCAATTTTCACTTGACCTTAGAAAGGGAACACTAGGAAAACGTCCCTGCCCACTAGAGAAAATTCCTCGTGATAATATCTCTACACCGGTATATTAATATCCGTAAGTACCTATAGGAAGAGTTAAGATTGGAGACGCTCTTAGAGTGCCCTTAATATTATAACTTGAAAATCATCAATGCATGTGTGTGTGTGAGTCTATATAAGTCTTTTCCATGAGTGTTGCTTGCCTTGCATACTTCTTAGATTGATCTACCTTCATCCATCTTCCATGTCCATTATATCCATCTATCTTTAATTGCTTTCTTAGTGTTAGTTTTTAGTGTTAATCATCCAATTCTTATCGATTCGTCCTACTAGAGTAAAGCATTTCTCAAATACGGCTACCCACTTTCGCCCTTGGGTTCGATATCTTATAAATTTTGCACTTGGTCGCTTATGTGCTACACACGATAGAGTACACTTGCTCTAAATCAATTACCAAAATTGAAACCAAGTTCATGGCGCCGTTGCCGGGGAGAAAGCCTTTGGTGTAACGTGTTTGAATTTGTTAGCTCTACTTAGGACATTTTTTCTTATTTTTGCATTCTATATTTGCTTTGAAAAATTGTGTTCTTACTTGTTCTTCTTGATAGGTACATCAACCTTGAAAGAAGGGGAGAAGGAGCAAAAAAAAAAAAATAGCAAGTGACGAGATATTATAGAAGGTCCCTTGAAGAGATGATGAACATTGACCAATTCTACAATAATGGAGGAAATGGGGGATGGCAACGAGCTTATAATGAGAGTACAAGCCAACCATATCAAGGATACATTTACACTCCATCAAGTTCCTACAATAATTTCTTCTCTACAAACATTCAACCAAGTTTTTTAAGTTATGAGCCTCAAAATACATACTCCATGCCTACTTCCAACTTTAATGGGGGACAAGTGTGGAACATGCCCAATTACGAAATGGGAAATGGAACAAGTATGCAAAATGGGTATGTCCAAGGGAATCTCCAAGAAGAGTGTCCGCCAAATGGTGAAGGAAAGTCTACAATGGAAGATCAAATGGCTAAAGTGTTGGAATTCATTAAAGGGACTAAAGAAGGAATAGATGAAATGAAACATGAAATGAGACAACGAAATGAAGAAAGAAAGAGAAAAGTTGAGGAAGAGGAGAGGAGATTTGAAGCCATAGAACGTCAATTGACTCAAATGATAAGTGAACGGAACACTTTCTACAACATGGAGAATTTTGATGAAGAGAATGAAGAAAAGTTAGAGGTAGAAGAGTGTTCGGGGGATAATAAAGACTCGAGTGTTGAAGAGTTTTTAAAGGCTAAGGAAGAAAAGAAAGAGGTAAGTTTGGTTGAAGAAGAGTGTGTAGAAGGAAAGGATGTTGAGAACAAGTCAAAATGGAGAAGGAAGAAAGAAATAGTGCCAAAAGAAGCAAAGCGTGTAGAAAAGTTTGAATGTGACTATTGGGGCATTCCGATTACTCCTAATCCTATTCCTTTTCCTCAAAGATGTGTTAAAGAAGAAAAGAGAGAAGAGTTTGAGACTTACATTGCATTGAAAAAGAAGAAGATGGAGGAAAGTAAGGTGAAAGATGAAGAGGTCAAATCTATGCATGAAGAGTATTCCATGAAAGTGGAGGACCTTGGAAATGATGTAATGCCTTGTGAAATTGAAGGAAAAAGAACTCTTAATGCAAGGTGTGACTTGGAGAGGAGTGAAAATGTGATGCCTTATTCTACTTATAGAAGTCTTGATATGGGGGAACTCAAGCCTACTACAAGTTGTCTTAAGGGTAAAAATGGATCTTTTATTTTGCCTTTTGGAAAGGTTGAAGACGTTGTGGTTAAAGTGAATGAGATGGTTTTTTCGGTTGATTTTATGGTACTTGGTGTGGAAGCGGAGCCTCGAGTCCCGCTTACTCTTGGAAAAAATTTCTTTACAACCGAAAGATCTAGTGAAGATGAAGAAAAAGAGGAAGTCTCATTGAGCTCGGAGGACGAGAATGAATTACTATCATGCCATCAAGGAGGAAAGGATGAATCATATCTTAAGACCCCAAATGTGCCTCCGGATGAGTTTGAAAAGATTGAACAATCTTACTACATAGAAGCTTTGAATCCTATTGCGGAAAATTTTGTGAAGAATGGAAAGAAAGGGGATGAGGAAATAACGAGTATTGTTCAAGATGGTGAAAATGTTGAAGACTTGTTGGAAAGTGATGAGGAAAAGATAATTAGTGACTTCTTATCCTTGTTGGATGATGAAAGTTGTTGTGAAGAGGAGAAAGAGTTAGAACAAGATCATGAGGTAGAAAAAGGTGAAGCTTCGTTGAAGGCCAAGAACCCCGAAAAATTTGTACTTACATGTGAAATCAAGAATGGGAGAGACTTCAATGCTATAAGTGATCTTGGTTCAAGTGCAAATTTGATGCCTTTGGAAAATTTTGAAAAATTTGGCATTGAGCGGTTAAAGAAAACTCTTGTGGAATTTGAAAAGTTTAATTCTTCTCATGTTGAACTTGATAGGAATGAAGTTCCGGATATTGAATGGAAATTAAATAAAGAAGGATATTGTTGCTCTTGCAAAAAGAAAAAGCGTCCGTTGTATGATTCTCCCGGAATGTCAAGTATGGTTAGTAAGAAGGGGGATACGGTCATAACGGACAAGAAGAGAGCAAAAAGGAAGTTTAAAGTGAAGATGAAGGCCGATTGGCCAAAGGATTTTTGTGGAGTTTAAAAGTTGAATTATGCGTCCGGCTTGAAGACGTTAAACTTAGCGCTAGATGGGAGGCAACCCATCATTTATTTTAATGCTTTCATTTAATTACTTTGATTTAGTTTTCTTGCATTTTTTTTGTGTGTAGGTGGATTGTGCTCATGAAGGAAAACACATAAGGATGAGACGAGATGTGCTAGATTTTGAATGAAGATGTATGTCACACCACTTTGTTCAAACTTAAATTTAATACTTGTGTTAATTTAAGTTTGGGGGGAGAGTGTGTGGTGGCCATAATTGAATGTTGGCATGCACATACGTCATCACAAGGTACGTTTAAGATGATCAATGGTGGAAACTACAAGGGTAAGTCTCACCACTTTTTGCAAACTTAATTCTCAACTTGTTTCGATTTAAGTTTGGGGGGATAGTGCGTGGTGTGCCTTACCACTTGTGTATGCTTGATGTATCATGTTGATAGAGTGATTATCTTGATTGTCTTGTGAAAATTGGGTAAATTTTAAAATTTTTCTCATGAGTATTGGATTGATTTTGGTTAGTTTGGTTGAGTTGAAGTGCATGTTAGTTCATTATTTGATAATAATTGTGATTGTCGTCATTTTCACCTAGGTTTTAGTGTCTTTATGTGTGTATTTTCGGATGTTTTTATCCGTATTTGTGTTAATTTTGGTGGAGTTATTGTTGTTTTGAGGAAAGTGGTACGAACTGATAGAATTGTGTAAATGAGCTTAAATATGTGTAAAACAGGTCATGGAACGGACAAACACGGAGTCGGGAGCGAAAGGGAGACGAAGAATAGGCCATGCAGCTGCACGGGCCGTGCGCGGAACACGGCCCTGTAGCAGCTGGCCGTGTAATGTCATCAGAACACGCTGCTCGGCCAGAGATTCGGCCGTGCGCTGGTGCACGGGCCGTGCGCTGCTGCACGCCCCGTGTGCGGAGCTCGGCCCTGTAAGAAGAAGCCGTGTATTGTCGTCAGAACGTGCTACACGGCCATGATCAAGGCCGTGTATTGCAGCTCGAGCCGTGTCCGGAAGCACGCACAAAACGCCGAAGTAGGTGTGCCCTACACGGGCCGTGTACTGCAGCACGGGCCGTGTAGGTGCAAAATCCTGTGTAATTTTCATAATATTCCGGAAGCTTCTAGAAGGTCCATAAGTGATATAAAACCATGATTTGTGCGAAATTAGAGAAGGAGATACAGATTATATCAGATTGAGAGCAGTTACACACAATCCACACCACATTTCCTCACACACTAGATCTACAAGCCATCTACACCATCTAAATCCATCAATTCACCTTGATCTTCATAAATCCATCCATACATCCATTCATTCCATCATCTAAGAAGAGAAAATCAGATTTGTTTGAAGAATTTGGCATGATCAAGGAAGAAGGAGTCTACCTTCAAGGGGAAGCTCAATCTCTTTTATTTTGCTACTTTCTTCATTTTATTGCTCATATGGAGCTTGTATTGGATTGTAGCCAATTTGCAATGAATATTTGTGGCTAGTCCTCAAGTGAGACTAGCAATATGATTGGTTAGGAAATATGTAGATTTTTGCACTATTAAAGCTTGATGAATTGATTGTTATGATTACTTTCTATCATGAATGCTTATTCTCATTTGATGCATGATGTGTGTGGTTAAATTCTCTATGCATAGTGTTAGGATGGCCATTCCAATATTATGTGTGGTAGTTTAATTGAATCATTGATTGTATTAGGTGACTTGGTTAGTATGAGGGGAGGAAAGCCATTCCCTCCAAGTGCTTAGAACCTCATGATAGAACATTAGTGATGAACTAGTGAGGGGAACCAACTTATGATCATAGTACCCATGAGGGAATTGAGAGTAAGACAATCTTAGGAGATTTAAACTTGTAAAAGAGTTGAGAACCTAATCACCTTGGCCATAGGGGTTAGGGATACAATTGTGATTGCCCTTAGTTTCATAACTTGAAAGTCATCAATGCTTGAGTAAGTGTGAAGTCTACATAAGACCTTGGCCATGATGTTGCTAGCCTTGCTCTCTTTTTAGATACACTTCATCCATTCCATCTCATCTTGCTACTTGATTTGATTGATATTTGTTATAATTAGTTGTTTGTCTAGTTCATTAGTTAATTGATAGAGTAATCATAGTTCTTAAATCAAAACCTTATCTTGATCATTCTTACAAAACATAAATCAATGGAAAATCCGGATACAACTTGAGTTTACCTTTTCCCTTGGGACGACAATACTATAAATTTTGCACTTGGTCACGCGTATACAACAGCGATAGAGTACACTTACTCTTGACATTTCACTAGAAATGCGACTAAGTTCATGGCGCCGCTGCCGGGAAAATGTTAAACTTGTGGTTGTAACGAGTTTGAAGTTGATTAGTCTTGATAAGGATATTTCTTTCATTTGTATAGTTGTTTACTTGTCTTAGTTACTTGGAGAGCTAATTTTGGAATTCTTGTAGGTACATGCAAACTCGTTCAAGGTCTCAATCTATTGAACCTTTGAATTTGGAATTAGAAGCTACCTTAAGAAGACAAAGAAGAGGAGTGTTGGAACCAACGGAAGAAAATATGGAAGAAGTAAGGGATAATGCAAATATGGTTGATGAAGAAGGTAATTTGAGAAATTTTCAAGGTGGTGATAATGCTAGAGGAGGTTTTGGTAATCAAGAATATGTGCCACAAGTTTATGCTCAACAAATGCACTTGCAAAACCAACAATTGCAAGCTATTATTCAAAACTTGTTGGCACAACAAGAAGCAAGGAATGATCCTCCGATGGTGCAAAATCAACCTCGTAGAAATGGGAATAATGGAGTGGGAATGAACATCCGAGATCACTTCCAACCGCAATATGGAAACTATGTTGTGGGACCACCGGTGAATGTTAATCATTTTGAGATCAAGACGGGATTGATCAACATGGTGCAAGCAAACCAATTTGGTGGTGGTACTATGGAGGATCCAAATGCTCACTTAGCCCAATTTACGGAGTTAGCAAATACGGTCAAGATAAATGGGGTAAGTGAGGATATTATTAAATTGAAGCTCTTCTCGTTTTCATTACGAGATAGAGCTAAGGCTTGGTATCATACTTTACCACCGGGATCCTACAACACATGGAGAGAGTTGGCATAAAGATTCTTGAGCAAGTATTTCCCACCATCGAAGATGTTGCATCTCAAAGGTCAAATATTGCAGTTTAAGCAAATGCCTCTTGAAACTTTTAGTGAGGCTTGGGACCGATTCAAAGAAATGCTAAGGAAATGTCCACAACACGGATTCCCCGAAGATCAACAAGTAGGATTTTTCTATGCCGGTTTGAATGGAAGTGAAAGGATGCTTGTTGATGCTTCATCGGGAGGTTCGATTTTGGGGCAAACTCCGGAAAGAGCAATTGCCATATGTGAAGAAATAGCATTGAATACGGGACAATGGGCCATGGATAGAGTTGCGGGCTTATATGAAAAAGAGAAGATTGCTAAGATGGAAGAAGTGTGCTTACAACAAGTGAAAAAGGTGGAGGTGCCTAATGAAGATGTAACCGACAAGGCAATCACGGAGATACTAAAAAGGATGAATGCTAGTATGCAAGTGACTCCAACATCTACACCAATGGTGAATCAACAAATGCTAGCTAATCCTCCGCATGTGATGTCAATACCTTTGATGAATCAACAAGTGTTTCCTAATTTTTAACAAGGTGTATCTACACCAAGTATGGGTCAATCTTCTCAAAGTTGTCAAATGCCTACTTCTATACCTCAACAAGGTATGTCCCCTAATTCTTGGAGCCCATCGGAGATGACACTTGAGGAAGTTGCCTTCATGCAAGGAAGGAACTTCCAAGGAAATTACGGTGGGAATTTTGGGAATAATGGAGGAGGATATCCACAAAGGCAAGGAGGTTGGGGGCAAGGTAACTTTCAAGGGAATTTCAATCAACCTCGGAGATATGAAAATTTGTCGTATGGGAATCAAAGTAATGCACTCACATTGCCACCGGGCATTCATCCGGGGGAGAAGGCTCCAAATGAAGAAGGAAAGTCTACATTGTCTACATTGGAGGATAAAATGACTAAGATGTTTGAGTTTATGAAGCAAAGAGATGAGGTAAATGAGAATCGATTCAAAGCAATTGAGACTCACATTAGTCAAATTGCAAGTGAAAGGGGTAATGTTCATCACCAAGGGAAGTTTCCATCCACAACCATTACTAATCCGAAGGAGCAATGTAAGGTGATTGAACTTCGTAGTGGAACAAAATACGAAGGGCCTTCAATGCCAACGGAAGTAGAGGAGGTGGATTGTGAATTTGAGCCTATGGAAAGTTTGGGTGAAGAAGGGAAAGAGAAAGAAGTTGATATTGTTGAAAAAGGTGAAAGTACCCCTACACTTGAAGAAGAAAAAGTAAAGTCTCCAAAGAAATGGGAAAGATGTAGAGAAGCAAAACGGAAAGAGAGAGAGGAAAAGTTTGAAAGAGATGAATGGGGGATTCCTAAGTTGCCCATGGCAATCCCGTTTCCACAAAGATGCTTGAAAAAGGGATTAGAAGAGAAATTTGCCAAGTTTGTTGAAATGTTGAAGAAGATACATGTGAATATGCCTTTTGCGGAGGTCTTACTTCAAATGCCCAACTACGCCAAATTTTTGAAGGATATCTTGTCAAAGAAAAGAAGCTTGGGAGAGTTCGAAACGGTGAACCTTACGGAGGAATGTAGTGCAATCTTGCAAAAGAAACTTCCCCCTAAATTGAAAGATCCGGGGAGTTTCACTATTCCTTGTGAGATGGGAGAGCAAAGGAACTACAAAGCTTTATGTGATCTAGGGGCAAGCATTAACTTAATGCCCTTATCAATCTTCAAAAAGTTGGGTATTGGTGAGGTCAAACCGACGTCGGTTTCACTTCAATTAGCCGATCGGTCGTTGACACATCCCAAGGGAATAGTGGAAGATGTTTTGATCAAAGTTGGCAAGTTTGTGTTCCCCGTTGATTTTGTGGTACTAGATATGGCTGAAGATGATAGTGTCCCATTGATACTTGGACGTCCATTTCTTGCCACCGGGAAAGCATTGATAGATGTGGAGAAAGGGGAGCTAACTTTGAGGGTGAATGAGGATGAAGTCATATTTTCTTTAAGTGAGGCTATGAGGTATCCTAGGGAGGAATGTGGAAGAGTGGAGGTTATTGACGACATGGTTGAAGAGCATATGTATCACCTTCACTCCAAGGACCCTTTGGAAATCATCATAAGCCACTCTTATTTTCTTGAATCTATAAAAGCTAAATCTTCTTTTGGTGGAGAAAATGATAAAATAATTGATGAATTGCATGGTTTAAATGCTTGTAGGGCACTCACAAAAGAGGAAGCAAAGGAGGTAAAGGTAGAGAAACTTGATGAAAAGCCATTTTTGGAAGTGCAAGAGAAGAAGAAGGTAGAGTTGAAACCATTGCCGGATCACTTAAAGTATGCTTACTTGGATAAAGATGAAACGTATCCGGTAATTGTATCCTCTTCCCTTAATGATTTAGAAGTAGAAAAATTGCTACGAGTCTTAAGAGATCATAAGTCATCTATTGGTTGGAGCATTAAAGATTTGAAAGGTATTAGTCCATCTATGTGCATGCATAAGATCCATTTGATTGATGATGAAAAGTCTTGTGTGCAAAACCAACGTAGATTAAATCCTATAATGCAAGAAGTGGTAAGGAAAGAGGTGTTAAAATGGCTTGATGCGGGAATAATCTTTCCAATTAGTGATAGTCAATATGTAAGTCCTCTACATGTAGTGGCAAAGAAAGGTGGTATGACAATTGTTAGATCCGATACAAATGAAACAATTGCCACTAGAACTATCACGGGTTGGAGAGTATGTGTTGACTATCGTAAGTTGAATGAGAATACTCGTAAAGATCATTTTCCATTACCATTCATAGATCAAATGTTGGATCGTCTTGCGGGGCATGAGTACTATTGTTTTCTTGATGGTTATTCCGGGTACAATCAAATATTGATTGCACCGGAAGATCAAGAGAAGACAACGTTCACTTGTCCCTATGGTACATTTGCATTTAGAATGATGCCATTTGGTCTATGTAATGCCCCTGCCACTTTTCAGCGTTGTATGATGGCAATCTTTGATGGTTTAATTGAAAATATTATGGAGGTGTTTATGGACGATTTTTCCGTGTATGGATCTTCTTATGATATTTGTTTAACTAATCTCACGATTATGTTGCAGAGGTGTGAAGAGTCGAGTCTTGTGCTAAATTGGGAAAAATGCCACTTTATGGTGACCGATGGGATAGTCTTGGGACATCATATTTCAAAGCATGGGTTAAAAGTGGATAGAGCTAAAGTAATAGCCATAGAACGTCTACCCCCTCCTACTAGTGAGAAGGGGGTGAGATCGTTCTTAGGACATGCGGGCTTTTATAGACGCTTCATTAAGGATTTTTCCAAAATTGCTAAACCCCTTTGTAAATTGCTTGAAAAAGATTGTCCATTTAACTTTGATGATGAGTGTTGTGTGTCATTTCAGGTGCTTAAGGATGCTCTCACTTCATCTCCGATCCTCATTACCCCGGATTGGAGTTTACCATTTGAACTTCATTGTGATGCTAGCGATCAATCCATTGGAGTGGTGTTGGGGCAAATGAGAGAGAAGAAGTTTAGAGCAATCTATTACGCCTCAAAGACATTGAATTCGTGCCAAATTAACTACACCACAACGGAGAAGGAATTTTTAGTCGTAGTGTATGCTTTTGAGAAGTTTCGACCATACTTGGTTGGAACACAAACGATTGTCTACACGGATCACTCGGCTATAAAATACCTCATGAGTAAGAAAGATGCTAAACCTCGTTTAATTCGTTGGGTGTTGCTTTTGCAGGAATTTGATGTGGTCATCAAGAATAAAAAGGGCGTGGAGAATGTGATTGCGGACCATTTGTCTAGGTTAGAAAATGGAGGTGCAAATGAAGATTTGAAGCCCATTGGGGATGAGTTCCCGGATGAGGACATTTTACTACTAGAGGTCAAGCAAGTGAATACTCGCATGGTGAATGTGCCGCCTTGGTACACCGATTACGTCAATTTCTTTGTGTGTGGAATCAAGCCCATGTTGCTTAATGAGTACAAAGAAAAGAGGTTTCATGTTGAAATTAAGAAGTATTTTGGGATGAGCCGTATTTGTTTAAAATTTGCAATGATGGAGTAATAAGGAGATGTGTAGCTGAAGAAGAAGTTATGGGGATTCTTGAACTTTGTCACTCGTCTTTGTGTGGAGGTCACTTTGCTCATCAAAAGACGGGGGCTAAGGTTTTACAATCGGGCTTCTATTGGCCAACATTGTTTAAGGATGCAAAGAAGTTTGTTGCAAAGTGTGATAGATGCCAAAGGATAGGGGGAATTGGCAAGAGAGATGAAATGCCCATGACTTTAAGGATTGATGTAGAAATTTTTGATGTATGGGGGATTGATTTTATGGGACCATTTCCCTCGTCTAAAGGATATGTGTACATCTTGCTAGCTGTGGATTATGTGTCCAAGTGGGTGGAGGCAATTCCCACGAAGACGAATGATGCTTTGATTGTGCAAAGGTTTTTGAAAAAGAACATTTTTGCTAGGTTTGGAGTTCCACGAGCTTTAGTGAATGATGGAGGATCACACTTTGTAAACAAGTTGATGGAGAGTTTGTTGAAAAGATATGGAGTGAAACATCGAGTGGCTACACCTTACCACCCTCAAGCAAATGGTTTGGCGGAGGTCTCAAACCGCCAAATCAAGTTAGTTTTGGAGAAGACCATCAATGGAGGGAGGAAGGATTGGTCGGACAAGCTTGACGACGCTTTATGGGCTTATCAGACGGCTTTTAAGACCATTCTTGGTGTCTCACCGTATCAATTGGTCTATGGTAAAGCTTGTCATCTCCCCGTGGAGCTTGAACACCGTGCATTATGGGCTATCAAACGTCTTAATATGGACGAGGGGGAAAGTGGTCAAGCAAGGTTGTTGAAGTTAGTTGAGTTGGAGGAGTTTAGAGGAAGAGCATTTGAAAACTCAATTATCCATAAGGAAAATATGAAGAGATGGCATGATGCTAAGGTCAAGGAGAAGACGTTTGCTCTCGGGGATAAAGTGCTTGTATTCAATTCGAGGCTCAAGTTGTTTCCCGGAAAGCTTAAATCAAAATGGATGGGACCTTATGAAGTGCTTGAAGTGTTGAATGGACATACATTGAGGTTAAAGGGCCCAAATAATGAATTTGTGGTAAATGGTCATAGAGTGAAGCATTACCTATCTCCTTCTCAAAAGGAGACGGTGTATGTGGTTACTCTCTCTTCTTAAACTTCTTTTGAGTAGTGGTTTAGTGTAGATTTTTTTTTTTTTTTTTTTTTTAGTTTTCTTGTAGATTTGGTATGAAGGTGGTTAAGTTCATGAGAAACGCATAAGAGAAAAGACACGGATGCTAAAGGTGGAATGATGATTGTATGCCTCACCACTCTTTACAAACTTAAATTTTAACACTTGTGTTAATTTAAGTTTGGGGGGAGGTTGCGTGGTGGTCACACTTGATCAATTGGAGCTTAAAGTAGGCATAAGAGGTGGAGAAGCATGAAGAGCATTGAGAAAACGAATAAGGTATGTCTCACCACTTTTGCAAACTTAATTCGTAACTTGTTTCGATTTAAGTTTGGGGGGAGAGTGCGTGGTGTGATCTATACTTTGTTCAATTGATTGTGTTATTTTGTGTATATATATCATCATTGCAATTTTGTGTATATATATCATCATTGCAAATTGGTCATTTTTGAAAAATTTTGAATATGTTTCTCATGAGTTAGGATAGTTTTGGTGTGTTTGGTGGTGTTTTGAGTACATTCTAATCCATTCTTGGTTATGAGTGTAGCATGGATAACATTGAGTAGTGTTTAAGCATGAATAGGGTATGTGAAGAGTGAAAAACAGGGCAAGGATGGAGTGAAGCAAGAAAAATGAAGAACAGGGCAAACTGCTACACGGGCCGTGCGCCGTGCACGGCCCTGTAGCAGTTGGCCGTGTAGCGGGATCAGAACATGCTACACGGCCAGGATGATGGCCGAGTTACGCAGCTCGAGCCGTGCAGGAGAAACGGTACACGGGCCGTGTTCCGCACACGGCCCTGTCACAGGTGGCCGTGTAAGGGGATCAGAACACGCTGCACGGCCTCACTTGAGGCCGTGCTGCGTAACACGGGCCGTGCAGGGCTTCGACCAGGTTTTTAAAAGGGCTTTTCCGTAAGCATTCTACACACTCCCTTTCATCCGTACACATCCAATTCACTCCTCCAAGTACACAAATCTTCCACCAGGTTAGTTTTTTTTAAGGATTGTGAGTAAAGTTTGTCAAGTTTGCACACCAAATCACTTCTCCACATCCAATTGTTGAAAGGTATGACTTCTTGAACCAAAACTTTTGAATTTTGATATGAATTTCGTAAATTGATATATGGGCTTTGTTCTAATGTGAATTTTATGCTTAATTGATGATGTTCATACATGTTTTGAATAGAATTTTTGAATAAAGTGAATTAGGGTTCATGAGAAATTTGGGGATTTGTGTGAGAATGTTGAATTTGAATAATTGTGTTGTGCCAATTGATGAATTACATGAGTATGATGTTTATTTGTAAGAGATTAACTTTAGATATTGAGGATTTGGGCATGAGGATATGCAAATTTTATGTTGAGAGGATGTTTAAATTTTGTGCATGCCAAGTGTTCGATGAAATGTCTAAGAGAGGAATTCGTTGGAAATTGATGGTCAAATGTGAATAGCATTTTAAGATGATTGAAGTGAGGATTCATATGTGTGATCATGAGTAGAAATTGGTTATAATTGTTGATAGTTGAGATGAATGGTGATAAGTTGTTAAGTGTGAATATATTTGATAAGTTGTATATTGCTTGTATATTGTAGATGGCTGAGAGGAGAGTTCGCCCAAGGACCGAGGATTTCATTGTGATAACCGACCCTGAGGAGTTATCTAACTTGGATGCCCAGTTGTTTATTGAAGGAATTCATCCACAAGAATTTGGAGTTGAGTTCGAGGATTATTGGGGAAAGTATGTGATTCGCTGGCAAGTGCTAGCCCCGAAGGTCAAGGCTACTCGTTTTCAAGATACGGAAACGATGAGGGGATTAGGTATAGAGGAAGATCTGAGGAAGTTATTTCGCTTCTCTCAGATGGAAGCTTTCTTCGATAAGAGGCCGCCAACCTACTATCATCTCACTGCGGAATTCATGAGTACTTTACAAGTGAAGAAAGATAGGAATGGGTATCCACTGTAGGTGACTTTTCAGCTAGATAATGTGTTGAGGGAAAAGGTTCCATTGGCATTTTTGAATGAGTGTTTTGGGTGCCCGCCATGCGAATTCCATCGGAGCTTTTATGCCGGAGGAACTTTCAATCAACAGGAATGGTGGTCAAGCCTTGTGAATGATGGAACTGAGAGAGCAGGGTACGTCCCTAGTGCCTCAAAGGGAACAGCCATCTGGAATCCGGTAATGAGGTATTTGGAGAAGATCGTCTCCAACACTATACTGGGAAGGTTTGAAGGAGGCTCAGTTGGAGAAAAGCAGCTCTACATCATGTATTGTATGTATAAAGAGCTACCACTTAATGTTGCAGCACACTTTGTGCAACATGCGGAGAGAGTTGCAAAGAGGCAGAGTTCTCAAGGGTTGATGCTAGGAGGGATGATTACAATGATAGCTCAAGGAATGGGAGTTAACTTCGCAGGAATGGAGAATCGTATGGTTAGTGAAGGGTTGAATTACTCACAGCTGATGAGGATGGAATTTTTGACCATGGTAGGAAATCAATACTGTTTAAGGCAGGAGAAGGGAGCTCCATTTCCGTTGCCAATGCCGGAGCTCACTACAGTTTATACAAGGAGAAGGCTTGCAAATTTGGCTATGGGAAGCGTGAACCATTCCAGAGTTGTTAAGGCATTTTATAGAAGAAACAGAGATGAAATGGAACAGGTTCTGAGGCAGGTTAGAGTTGAAGAAAATGAAGAGCTAGCCAATTTGAGGGCCGAGCAAGTGCCCATGGAGGGTGATGAGCAAGGAGAGCAACCGGAGCAGATTGAGTTTGAGGAGCAAGGCCCTGATCCACCACTGTTTGAGGAAGAAGGAGCACCGCCACCAGTCGCACCGGGCCAAGGAGATGAAAGGTGGAACTATATGATGGATGAGGTACGTGACATGAGGCATGTGCAGCAGACATATGGGACTCAGATCAGGGAGATTCGCGAAGTCCAGCAAGAGCATGGAAGACATATTGAAGAGTTAAGAGCTGGACAACGAAGGAGGGAGTACTATGAAGAACAATCAAGGGCGCACTCCAACAACATGGAGGAGATGTTGACCATGATGTTCAACTTCCAGTTTCCTGCGAACCCTCGAGCCTACATCCCATGGAACACCTATCGTCCACCTCCTCCGCCTCCGGAACAATGAGGGAGTATTTTGAGTGCTTGGCACTTTTGTCCATTCATCTAGCTATTATTTAGAATTTTGGAAGTATTATTGCTTAGACATTTGATTTGATTTGTTAGAATTTGATTGGATTGTACTTAAATTGTTGGTTTTTGGGAGGTTTTACTTTGGGATTTTATTTTCAGTTTTTTTTTGCTATTTTCAGTTTTTTTTTGTTGTTTGGATGCGATGGGAGATTGATCTTTATCGTTATGGGTTTGAGTTGATGTGCTTTATTTTCTTTTGATGGATGATTTGATTTATGCATGTTATATGTTTGTATTGTTTGTTGGTCCCTTGCTTAGTAGGTGATGTTTGTTGTTATTTTAATTCTTGTATAGGTGTGGTTTTGGTGGTATGTTTTGGGAAGGAGTTGAGTAATGTTTTTGAGTATGAGCTATGATGCATTGTTTGTGATAGGTGATGGCAAGCAAGTTAATGGTTTCTACTTGTTAAAATTGTGACATGGATTACATAATTTGTTCAATTTTGAGAAGTATGAAGGTTAATTGAGTTTCTTTTGGTCCAAGCAAAAGCTTGTGAGAGTTGAGCCTCAACCGTGCCACCATGGTTAGTTATTGAAGAGAGGACCGGTTGAACTTAGACAAACTAGAACTTGCTCTTGGACTATAGGAACGAAGCCCGAATGGTTGAAATTTGTGAAATGATCTTAGGCCATCCTTGTTGAGAAAGTCATGGCCATAAAATTTCCTTACCAAAAACATTATCCCTAGTAAGCCACTTTGAACCTTTAAGCCTATTTCTTGTGATATAAGCACATTACAAGCCTTGAAAACCCATTTAAACCTTATATATATAACCTATGTGTGGGTAATTGAGGATGATGATGGTTTACAAGGGAATATGTGGAAATATGTGCAAAGAAACGTATATGGAAAGAAAGGTTGAGTCAAGAAAAAGGATGAAAGAGCTTAAGAAAAGCAAGTGCAACTTCAACAAAAGTGAAAAAGGAGCAAAATAGAAAAATATGCTCAAGGAACACAAAAGTTAAAGAAAAGAAGTATGCCATTCAAAAAGAAGCTCAAGAAATCCAAGGAATAATGATGCTTAGTGTTTGTGATTAAAGTAGAAAAGAAAGGAAGCATGAAAGTGAGGATGTTGAAGAAAGGAATCATCTCTTCGATCAACCACATTTGAAAAGTCACTATGATCCAAAGTTTCCTACCTTACCAAAGAGCCTAAACATTACATCCAAAGATAAAGACCTTTTTGATCACTTATTGAAACTAGGGTGGCTTGTGAACATAGTCCATGAGCAAGCCTATGGTGAGTCGGTTACAACCGGTTGATGAATGTTGTTCAAAACCTTACTTCAAAGAGTGTTGAGCGAATTTGATATCCTATGAAAGGCTTGGATTGAAAGGGATTTGATTACTCTTTTGTCATGCTTGAGATTGAACTCGTTAATCTTTCATGTTACAAGTTTGATTATGTAGGGATACTTAACTTGATTTTGAAGTCCTTATTACTTGTGATGTATTGTGGTTTATGTTCGTTAGATGTTCTCTAGGTGAAAATTTCTCCTCTTGTTTATCATTTTTAGTTGTTCGAGGACGAACAACACTTTAAGTTTGGGGGGTTGATTGTCGTCATTTTCACCTAGGTTTTAGTGTCTTTATGTGTGTATTTTCGGATGTTTTTATACGTATTTGTGTTAATTTTGGTGGAGTTATTGTTGTTTTGAGGAAAGTGGTACGAACTGATAGAATTGTGTAAATGAGCTTAAATATGTGTAAAACAGGTCATGGAACGGACAAACACGGAGTCGGGAGCGAAAGGGAGACGAAGAATAGGCCATGCAGCTGCACGGGCCGTGCGCGGAACACGGCCCTGTAGCAGCTGGCCGTGTAATGTCATCAGAACACGCTGCTCGGCCAGAGATTCGGACGTGCGCTGGTGCACGGGCCGTGCGCTGCTGCACGCCCCGTGTGCGGAGCTCGGCCCTGTAAGAAGAAGCCATGTATTGTCGTCAGAACGTGCTACACGGCCATGATCAAGGCCGTGTATTGCAGCTCGAGCCGTGTCTGGAAGCACGCACAAAACGCCGAAGTAGGTGTGCCATACACGGGCCGTGTAGGTGCAAAATCCTGTGTAATTTTCAGAATGTTCCGGAAGCTTCTAGAAGGTCCATAAGTGATATAAAACCATGATTTGTGCGAAATTAGAGAAGGAGATACAGATTATATCAGATTGAGAGCAGTTACACACAATCCACACCACATTTCCTCACACACTAGATCTACAAGCCATCTACACCATCTAAATCCATCAATTCACCTTGATCTTCATAAATCCATCCATACATCCATTCATTCCATCATCTAAGAAGAGAAAATCAGATTTGTTTGAAGAATTTGGCATGATCAAGGAAGAAGGAGTCTACCTTCAAGGGGAAGCTCAATCTCTTTTAGTTTGCTACTTTCTTCATTTTATTGCTCATATGGAGCTTGTATTGGATTGTAGCCAATTTGCAATGAATATTTGTGGCTAGTCCTCAAGTGAGGCTAGCAATATGATTGGTTAGGAAATATGTAGATTTTTGCACTATTAAAGCTTGATGAATTGATTGTTATGATTACTTTCTATCATGAATGCTTATTCTCATTTGATGCATGATGTGTGTGGTTAAATTCTCTATGCATAGTGTTAGGATGGCCATTCCAATATTATGTGTGGTAGTTTAATTGAATCATTGATTGTATTAGGTGACTTGGTTAGTATGAGGGGAGGAAAGCCATTCCCTCCAAGTGCTTAGAACCTCATGATAGAACATTAGTGATGAACTAGTGAGGGGAACCAACTTATGATCATAGTACCCATGAGGGAATTGAGAGTAAGACAATCTTAGGAGATTTAAACTTGTAAAAGAGTTGAGAACCTAATCACCTTGGCCATAGGGGTTAGGGGTACAATTGTGATTGCCCTTAGTTTCATAACTTGAAAGTCATCAATGCTTGAGTAAGTGTGAAGTCTACATAAGACCTTGACCATGATGTTGCTAGCCTTGCTCTCTTTTTAGATACACTTCATCCATTCCATCTCATCTTGCTACTTGATTTGATTGATATTTGTTATAATTAGTTGTTTGTCTAGTTCATTAGTTAATTGATAGAGTAATCATAGTTCTTAAATCAAAACCTTATCTTGATCATCCTTACAAAACATAAATCAATGGAAAATCCGGATACAACTTGAGTTTACCTTTTCCCTTGGGACGACAATACTATAAATTTTGCACTTGGTCACGCGTATACAACAACGATAGAGTACACTTACTCTTGACATTTCACTAGAAATGCGACTAAGTTCAAATTGTTGTGCTAATGGTTTTGATGAGTTGTTGAGCATAAATGAAGTATAGTGGAAGCATGAAGTGAGCCCGAAAATCAATGTCGAGATTCGTGATGCATGCAATCCGAAAGCTCGTGCCAACCATTTCCATTACTAAATGCCTTTTTAGGGAGTTCACTTTACTACTCATCATTTTCCATTTTCTTAGCATTTGGATTGTTTGGATTAATATGCAACTTCTTGTGTTATGTACTTGGGAGGTTTACTTGCTTTATTTTTATTTTTGAATAAGGTGGCAAATCTTGAGCTTACATATTATTGGAGGATTGAGGATATGTGCTTTATTTCTTTTGATGGATGGAATTTTGATTATTGCATGATTATGTGTTTTTGTGTTGTTGTTTGCTTGGTGAGTCTTTGCTCATGCGTTTTGTTTGTAATTTTTATTCTTGTATAGGGTTGCTTGGTGGTATGTTTTGGGAAGGAGTTGAGTAATGTTTTTGAGTATGAGCTATGATGCATTGTTTGTGATAGGTGATGGCAAGCATGTTAATGGTTTCTACTTGTTGAAATTGTGACATGGATTACATAATTTGTTCAATTTTGAGAAGTATGAAGGTTAATTAGGTTTCTTTTAGTCCAAGCAAAAGCTTGTGAGAGTTGAGCTTCAACCGTGCCTCCATGGTTAATTCTTGATGAGAGGACTGGTTGAACTTAGACAAACTAGAACTTGCTCTTGGACTATAGGAACGAAGCCCGAATGGTGAAATTTGTGACATGATCTTAGGCCATCCTTGTTGAATAAAGTCATAGCCATAAAATGTCCTTACCAAAAACATTATCCCTAGTAAGCCACTTTGAGCCTTTAAGCCTATTTCTTGTGATATAAGCACCTTACAAGCCTTGAAAACCCATTTAAACCTTATATATATAACCTATGTGTGGGTAATTGAGGATGATGATGATTTACAAGGGAAGATGTGGAAAAATATGCAAATGTATATGGAACGACATGTTGAGTCAAGAAAAGGATGAAAGAGCTCCAAATAAAAGCAAGTGCAACTTCAACAAAAGTGATTAAGGAGCAAAATAAAAAATTATGCTCAAGGAACACAAAAGTCAAAGAAAAGAAGTATGCCATTCAAAAAGAAGCTCAAGAAATCCAAGGAATGATGATGCTTAGTGCTTGTGATTAAAGTAGAAAAGAAAGGAAGCATGAAAGTGAGGACGTTGAAGAAAGGAATCATCTCTTCGATCAACCACACTTGAAAAGTCACTATTATCCAAAGTTTCCTACCTTACCAAAGAGCCTAAACATTACATCCAAAGATAAAGACCTTTTTGATCACTTATTGAAACTAAGGTGGCTTGTGAACATAGTCCATGAGCAAGCCTATGGTGAGTCGATTTTAACCGGTTGATGAGTGTTGATCAAAACCTTACTTCAAAGAGTGTTGAGTGAATTTGATATCCTATGAAAGGCTTGGATTGAAAGGGATTTGATTACTTTTTTGTCATGCTTGAGATTGAACTCGTTAATCTTTCATGTTATAAGTTTGATTATGTAGGGATACTTAACTTGATTTTGAAGTCCTTATTACTTGTGATATATTGTGGTTTATGTTCGTTAGATGTTCTCTAGGTGAAAATTTCTCCTCTTGTTTATCATTTTTTTAGTTGTTCGAGGATGAACAACACTTTAAGTTTGGGGGGTTGATTGTCGTCATTTTCACCTAGGTTTTAGTGTCTTTATGTGTGTATTTTCGGATGTTTTTATCCGTATTTGTGTTAAGTTTGGTGGAGTTATTGTTATTTTGAGGAAAGTGGTACGAACTGATAGAATTGTGTAAATGAGCTTAAATATGTGTAAAACAGGTCATGGAACGGACAAAAACGGAGTCGGGAGCGAAAGGGAGACGAAGAATAGGCCATGCAGCTGCACGGGCCGTGCGCGGAACACGGCCCTGTAGCAGCTGGCCGTGTAATGTCATCAGAACACGCTGCTCGGCCAGAGATTCGGCCGTGCGCTGGTGCATGGGCCGTGCGCTGCTGCACGCCCCGTGTGCGGAGCTCGGCCCTGTAAGAAGAAGCCGTGTATTATCGTCAGAAAGTGCTGCACGGCCATGATCAAGGCCGTGTATTGCAGCTCGAGCCGTGTCCGGAAGCACGCACAAAAACGCCGAAGTAGGTGTGCCCTACACGGGCCGTGTACTGCAGCACGGGCCGTGTAGGTGCAAAATCCTGTGAAAATTTCAGAATGTTCCGGAAGCTTCTAGAAGGTCCCTAAGTGATATAAAACCATGATTGGTGCAAAATTGAAGGGGAGATTCACAAAAAAATCATTTTTGGAGCAGTTACACCACATTTTCACACACATTCATCTCAATCTTTTCCACCCTTCACTTCATCCATCCAAACCACTTGATCTCCTCAAATCCATCCATTAATCCATCCATCCACCAATCTAAGAAGAGGAATTCATCAAAGAGTGAAGATTTGAGCATGTTGAAGGAGAAGAAGGCCTACATTGCAAGGGAAGCCAACTTACCTTTAATTTGTGATTTTCTTCATTATTTAGCTAGATTAGAGCATGCCTTGGATTGTAATGAATTTGTAATGCTATGTAGTGGCTAGTCCTCATGTGAGGCTAGCAATGTGATTGGTTAGGAATTATGTAGATTTTGCACACCACATGTTTGATGAAATGATTGTTATGAATATTTTCTATCATGAATGCTTATTCTCATTTGATGCATGATTTGTGTGGTTAAATTCTCTATGCATAGTGTTAGGATGGCCATTCCAATATTATGTATGGTAGTTTAATTGAATCATTGATTGTATGAGGTGACTTAGTTAGTATGAGGGGAGGAAAGCCATTCCCTCCAAGTGCTTAGAACATCATGATAGGACATTAGTGATGAACTAGTGAGGGGAACCAAGTCAATTTTCACTTGACCTTAGAAAGGGAACACTAGGAAAACGTCCCTGCCCACTAGAGAAAATTCCTCGTGATAATATCTCTACACGGGTATATTAATATCCGTAAGTACCTATAGGAAGAGTTAAGATTGGAGACGCTCTTAGAGTGCCCTTAATATTATAACTTGAAAATCATCAATGCATGTGTGTGTGTGAGTCTATATAAGTCTTTTCCATGAGTGTTGCTTGCCTTGCATACTTCTTAGATTGCTCTACCTTCATCCATCTTCCATGTCCATTATATCCATCTATCTTTAATTGCTTTCTTAGTGTTAGTTTTTAGTGTTAATCATCCCATTCTTATCGATTCGTCCTACTAGAGTAAAGCATTTCTCAAATACGGCTACCCACTTTCGCCCTTGGGTTCGATATCTTATAAATTTTGCACTTGGTCGCTTATGTGCTACACACGATAGAGTACACTTGCTCTAAATCAATTACCAAAATTGAAACCAAGTTCAATTAGTTAGGACATTCTTGTACTTTTAGATTTAAAGGAGGATTTTTTGTGTATTAAAAATTATATATTTGAAATTCATGTATAAATTTTGTAAATTTTGAGTTATATAATGTGATTTCATTTAATCTTTATTTTATAATAATATAAATTTTTGTATAAAATTAAATAAAATTAAAAATATGAAGGACATCATGTAATAACCGATGTTTATTGGTGTAAAACTGATGTTTATTCTAAGAAAGACATTGGTGGAAAAATGATATGTATTGGTGCGAAATTGATGTCTTTTCTTAATAGACATCGGTGGAAAATTGATGTCTTTTGGTCCCAACTGATTTCTTATCTTCCATAAACATCGGTTTATAAATGATGTGTTTTGTTAAAACCGATGTCTTTTCTTGGAAAGACATCGGTTGATAAATGATGTCTTTAGGTTGAAACTGATGTCTTTTCCTAAAAAGACATTGGTTAATTAACAATGTCTTATGGGTGCAAACGATGTCTTTCCATTGAAAGGCATCGGTGGATAACCGATGTCAAATGGTGCAATGTCTATACAAGAGAAAAGACATTGGTTAAAAATCGATGCCTATCAGTGCCTACTTTCAACATCAGGGGCTTCAACATCGGCTGGCTGGTGAAATAGACATCAGTTTTATCCGATGTCTATCAGCGTTTTTGGTGTAGTGGCGCTCTCACCACCATGGGCGGCTGTCGTCGAATCTTCCACTCCCGTCGCCAAGCTCCCCCCCTCATCATCTACTTACACGATGAAGGATTTGTGTTCTTGAGCGCCACCGCTGCGTTCTTCCTTGAGTCATGCAACCGTATGGTTGCTCATGTTCCTTCCCTCATCTCTTCCATCGAGTAACACCTAACACGAGAGAATCATCTTTCGGAGATGTATAGCGACCTCATGGATGCAATGCAGTGGGCAAAACCCAAGCACTCGCCGGCCACGATGCCAACCCTTGGATCGAAAGAATTCACCGACTTCTCTACGATTTTCATAATGGAAAGCAGCACCGGCGGCATCATGGTCTACCACATTGGGATGCACACACTGGATATAGATCTCCAGCTAATTAGAATTGCAAGACTGATAATGATCTAGTCGTTCTTCGGTGGGGTGCAAAGGATTGAATCGGAGCTAAAAACGCCAACGACTCTATCCTCCCTCTGTATGGCTCTGATATCATGTGATTGCTCGCATTTCCGGAGGGTGCAGATTGAGGCAATGTACACTGTGATCTGTTTGTTGGGGGTAGGCCCCCGGATAGGAAGATCTAACAGCTGCCGTCCATGATGGTGAAAGAGTACACGGAGGATCCCCTGATTGATAAGAAGACAGAGTTTACTAAAATGGTGGAAGCACGTGGAGGGCACGTGAGAATTGAGTTTATCGATTGAGGGTATTTTTTAATTAAATTATCAATAAAATATTATTATTATTGTTGACGAGAATGCCATTGTGTCGTCAGATCAGCAAATTCACTGGAAAATGTCAAATCCGATGATAACGTGACATGTACGTGATCGATTCCGATGAAAAATGTCAAATTCCTGGAAAAATATGACAAAATTAGCGCAATTATAAAGATATTGGGATAAATGCCCAAATCTTATCTTTTTTGGGTAAAAAATTGTACATGGCAAAACTTATGGAGCAAAAAAATATTTTATCCCATCGGGAAATGCCAAATCCGATGATCGCGTGACATGCACGTGATCAATTTCGGAAAAAATGTCGAATTCCGGCGAAAACGGGGCAACATTGGTGCAATTATAAAGTTAATGGAACAAATGCCCAAATCTTATTTTTTTGGGGTAAAAATTATATAGGGCCAAACTTTAGGGGGAAAATTTTTTTTATCCCCATAAAAGTGTATGTATAGCAATTACTCCCCTGTGTGATTCCGTCATGTTGGGCTGATGGCGTAACCGGCGCGCGAAACGGCAACCCGTGTGATGGGTTTCTACAACTTGACAGCTATTGACAAAGGAAGCAAAGAACCCGGGTGATGGGTTCAAAGAGAGCAACGAACCCCCGAGTGATGGGTTCAAGGAGAGCATCGAACCGAACCCGGGTGATGGGTTTGAAGAGAGCAGCGAACCCGGGTGATGGGTTTCGACCACTTGTCAACGCTTGAAGAAGGAACCAAAGAAACCGGGTGATGGGTTCGAAGAGATGTGGCCGGTACTGACTGGGTGATGAAAGAGGGACGACACAACGACTGCGGCGTGACTATGGAGTGTTGCGACAGATCGAATGGACAGTGGCGGCACTCGGCTTTCAATGGCAACGTCATTTCCGGCCATGTGGTGGTTCACAGCAGCGAGCGGCGAGGGGCAGCGAACTAATGGCGACGAAGATGGGTGAGATGTGGGCAAACGGCAGCTATTGGTGGTGCTACGGCAACGGGCGGTTCACACATGGGTTCACGTCTCCGGCTGCTTTGGTGGTGAGAGTGCGGCAGATCCGGTCGAAGCTTCCAGCAATGAGAAGTGGTGGTACTTGCGATTTCCGGCGGCGAGGCAGTGGTTCTTCTCCAGCAACATTTGGCGGCAAGAGTGGAGATGCAGAGTCGCTGGTGGTACGTCGCGGTGGCGCCGGTGTTGGCTGATGGCGGTCGGAGATGGGGCGATTTCCGTCAAGAGAGTGGCGGCCATGGAAGATCTGACATGAGTAGCGACGGGCTTCCAATTTCAACGACGGCCAGTAGAGCGTGCGACGGCGCAGCGATCGTTGGCAACGAGCAGCGTAGTGGCGGCTGGACTCGCGACTTCCGGCGGCGGCACGATCTTCGACAGCGAAGTGGTGCCGGTGTGCTCTCCGGTGGGTGTGCTCGGCGGCTGTGTGGGTGGTGAACAGCAGCAAGAGGCATGGCCATGGTGGTGGCCTCGCGTTTTGGCAGCGAGGTGGTGGCTGACGGGCGATCGTTGGCCTTTGCATTTCCGGCAATGCTGGCTGACGGGTTACAACGGCTCGCAAGTAATGCGGCGTTGCGACGAGCAGATCTGGAGGCAGTGCTTTCTGATGGTGCGACGAACGGAGACGAGCAAGTGGCTGTTTCCAGCGAAGGAGGCTTCCCGTGGTGGAAACAAACTCATTCTTAAGAAGGAAGAAGAGTTCCCCTCAAAAAGCAGTTCACGTGATTTCCAATTTTTTGGATAGAAATTTCCCTTCTTCTTTCTAGATTGGGTGAGCCAACTCTAAATTTCAATTTTGAATTAATTGAATCAGTTGATTTACTTTGGGCCAACTTTCCAAATCAACTGATTTGCTTGGAAATAAAATGTGATATTAATGAGATGATTTGGGCCATTCATAATTATTTTACAAACTGATCATGTGGGCTGCTGCTCAATGATACCTCAATTCTTCTCAACCACTCCATTCAACATGGCCTCATATTTTATTTGCAAATGTCTAAGCCATTGGTACATAATTCCAATAAACTTAAGCATGTACTAATTTAATTGTCCCCATTTTGGACTTTATCAATCTTGGGTTCAATTTATAATTTTCAATTTAATAATTAATTCACCTTATAAATTTATTTTAGATTTTTTAATTAATTAAATCCATAAATTTAAATTTACTTGAACCCCATGACCGCTTGCAACATATGATGTGACAACATGGATCACTTTCATCCATTCATTACTGCGAGAATTTAGATTATTCAACATCACAAGAATTTGAACTTCCTTTACCACTTAAATAACTTGACTTACTCCACTCAAATTTTCGTTCCACCGCCATCCTCTCCTTGTCCATTTTTTTTGCTTCTGTTTCAACTTTTTGCTTGCCTATCAAATTTGACGTAAATAGCCCAAATTTTGACTGAACTTAGCAGAGTGCTAAGCTACCTGCGTACCTCTTTGCAGAGGATCAAGTCGCAACGTAGTTCAAAAGAATATGATTTGATTTTGGTAGAGGGTGTCGTACACAGTTTATACTTATGCGGGCCAGGAGTGACTATTCTTTTACCACTTTAGACAAAGTAGGGTATTTAATGATTTGACCACTTAAAATACCTGAGTGGGGTGAATTAATAGTTTAGCCACGTATAATTTCTTTTGGTGGGTATTGTACACAGTTTATACTTGTGCGAAACAAGAGTTTGTTGTACACAATTTATACTCATACGCACCAGAAGTAACCTGCAGTTTAGGCTAGTGCGTCAAAGAGCGCTGTACTTGAATTGTTGACAGTTTATACTCATGTACATGAGTCTTCAGTTTAAACTTGTAGACAGTTTATACTCCTGTTAATGAGTCTTGAATTTGAACTTGTAGACAGTTTATACTCATGTTAAGGAGCCTCGTGTGGATATTTTTCGCTCGTGTCAAGGAGCATTATGTGGACAGTTTTCTCTCGTGTCGAGAAGGATTGTGTGGTCATTTTTTACTCATGTTGAGGAGTATTGTGCGGACAATTTTCTCTCGTCGAGGAGTATAATCTGTAGAGAATTTAGTCTCTTCTTGAGGAGATTGGATTTGATGTGTAGAGAGTTTATACTCGTATCAAGGAGTATCATGTGGACAGTTTCGCTCGTGTTGAGGAGCTTCGCTTGAAGGAATTTCTGATAATTTTAGCTCATATCAAGGAGCGTACGTAATGCAGATAGTTTATGCTCAATCTTGGGATGCACTATTTTCTCTTGTTTGCACTTCATTTCTATGAATCTTTATGAAAACTGCAATCTTTGTTTGCGGTTCATCTTCCACGAGCTCATCAGAAGACATGTCCTCAAACTCGTAAGAGTCTTGGATAGATGGCTATTAGATATCATTTGATGTCAAGCTCAACTCCATGTCGTGAGCTCTTGTAGCCAACTCTTCAAAAGTTTTAGGCTGAATTCCTTGAAGTATGTAGCGAAGATTCCACTGCATCCCTTGAATGCGCATTTCAATAGCTGAAGTTTCTGACAATTTTTCTTTGCAATTGAGGTTTAGGCTCCTCCATCTGTTGATGTAGTCGATTACATATTCTTCATCACCTTGAAGAATATTTGTTAACTCCATCATGCTAACAGTTCTTCGTCTGCTATAGAAGCGATTGAGGAATACTTTTTTCATCTGCCCCAAGCTGTCAATAGAGTTAGCTTCCAAGTCAATGTACCAATCGAAGACATTTTCTTTTAGAGATCGGACAAATTATCTCACCATGTGATCTCCGTAGGTCCCAACATCATTGCATGTCTCGATGAAGTGTGCCACATGCTGTCTTGGGTTGCCTTTGCCTCTGAATTATTGGAACCTGGGAGATTGGTAGTCAGCTGGCATCTTCAAGTTGTCAATTCTCTTTGTACAAGGCTTTTTGTAGGCAACAAAAGATTTGAAAATCCCTTCAAACTTATCTTTCATCGTCTCTATCATGATATTTTTCAGTTGGTTGATAGGAAGCATCTTGTCAGCTGAGACTTGTATTTCTTCTTCAACTTGATTTGTTTTAGATGGATGTTGTTTCGCGGAGTCCTCCTCCTCGTGTTCATTATCAACTTGTTTCCCCTTTGCATGACTTGTCTCCGCATTCTCCATTTTCTTCATAAGTACGGAGATCTTTATGTCTTGAGCTTTCATGTGCTTGTTGAGTCCCTCAATGGCTCTCATCATACTTGCGAGTTGTTCCTTGATGGTTATATCATTTTTTGTCATCACTACAGCTATAGTTGAGGCAAATGGCGAGCTTGGCGTTGAACGAGAAATTGAGCAATTGGAGTTATCTTCACAATCCTTGTCACAATGCAGTGGATTATTGTGAGCAACTCCAATTGAAGGACTTGTTTTCAGAAATGCTTCACTTTTTGTAATGATTCCAATATCTTCAGTTTGCAACTCTGAAGGCTTTGAGGTAAAAGGCCTTTGTATCACAATCTTGAGTGGAGTTATCTTTTGAATCTCTTCAATTTGCATCTCCTAAGTCTTCAAGGTAGGTCTTCTTATTGCAATCCTGAGAGGAGTCATGCTTTATATCTTCGAACTTGTAGAGAGAAGAGATGAGAGGTTGAGATTGTCCCACAAGGCATGCCAAAATTTGTAACAACAAATTTTGTACTTATAATAAAATAAATACAAATTGAATATAAAGATAATTTCAGATGGATTTAATTCGGAGAATATGTAAACGGGTTACAATCTCAATCAATTATCTGATTCTTCTCTCGAACCAATTTGGCTTGACTTTTATGTTGACTTTGACTTCTTTAACTAGAGTGTATGCTGACTGTGTTGGCAGCGTGTATGTTGAGTCGGATCTTCAAATGAAGCTTGTTTGAGCTCAGATATATAGCCTTGTAACGTCGATCTGGAGGCGTTGAACCTTTGTTCGGATTGAACGTTGATTGGAGAGCTTTCAGCGAAGAACGCTTGATCTGGGGACTTGAAGCTTTGATCCCGGATTGGTGGTCGTTCTTGACTTGAAGCTTGCTTGAAGATGTTTGAAGTTTGAAGACTTAAAGATTGCTTGAAGATCCTCGCTTGTTATTCACTTGAAGCTTGAAGATCTTGAGGGAGCGTTGCTCGTGTTCTCAATTTCTTCAAGAGCATCGTCGTCTTCGAGTGCTTGAATGTGTGTGTTCAAATGAATGGAAGAGACCTCTTTATATAGGTGAGAGATGAGGTCCAGGCCTATTTGAGCCTTACTCTGCGGGCTTGGGCCTCCAACTTGATTGGACTATCATCGAGCCTATTTTACTTGGGCCTGATTTAATTTGTATGGGCTTGTTTGACTTAAGTTAGGCCTCATTTGACTTAGGTTTTCTTGGCTTGGGTCAGACCTTATTTAATTTAAGTCCATTTAATTTATTGGGCTCAAATTAATTATCAATTATTTATTAATCTATATTAGGAATTAATTTATTTAAATTCTAAAATAAATTAAAAATAATATTTAATTAAGAAAAATCCACACGTCGCCAATTGATTGGACCATAAAATTTTAATTGCTTACAACGCTAACAGGTAACGTTGATTTCTTTTTCAATTTTGTATTTTGTTAATATAAATCTCGTGTATTACACGGTTTTTAAAGTTATAATTTTAAAAAATATAATTTAAGTTTAATATAACTATTTATTCAACAGTTTAAAAAATATAATTTAAATTTAATATAACTACTAATTAAATTATAATCTAATATAAGTTTATACTGAAGAGTAAAATTCAATTCATATAGTACACTCAAATGTGAATTTATTTTCACGCAAAAGTTTAGTTTCATTTTTAAATTGATTTGAAAAAAATTTAAAAAAATTGAATTGATACGATTATTGTTGCAAAAATACAAAAATTTTAAATATGTTAATTTAATCATTGAAGAAAAAAAATTTATAATAAAATTAATTAATAAAAATATTGATTAAATATATATTAATAAGATGAAATAAAAAAATTAACAAATTAATTTAAAAAATTATAATATTAATCAAGAAAAAATTAATAACGTAAACAAATCATAAGGTTAAAATATAATATTTTTTAAAAATTAATTAAAAGAAAATTTAAAAAATATATAAAAAATCAACATGAAATTAATTAATTAAATTTTAAAAATAATAATAATAAAACAATGAATAACTTTCTTCAGAACTTGAATAGAACTTGAAAAAAATCTTTTGTTTATAGGTGGAGAGTAGATTATTTACACAAAAATACACATGAAAATCCCCAAAAATTAAAAAAATAATAAAAAATAAAAACAAAAAAGTTTAAATAAAAATGAAAAAATAATCTAAAGACAATTTTAAAAAAATAAAAGAAACAACAAAAATTATTCAATATAAAAAAGGAAAACTTATTTTTAAAAAGTGAAGATAGCTTTTGTTCGTAATGATGAGTAATTTATGTGAACAAATAAATAAAGAGTCTTATTATATAGGTAGAAAGGGATCAATTTTTTTATATATTTTTTTATGTTTCTAAATAAGATTTGATTTGATTTTTATTTGATCTAATCTAATCATATAAATATTTGAATATTGTAAAAAATGTATAAGAAATTTTATGTATTTATCACTAAATATTACTCCCTCCGTCCCGGGAAGTATTTCACGTATTGGTGTGCGCGGAGTTTAAGAAAATTTTGTATTTTTATGTATAAAGTAAGAAAGAGAATATATATTTTAGTTGATTTAATGAAAAAGGTGTGTAAAGTTATTGAGAGATGTGAAAAAAGTGTGTAAAGTTTTTGGGAGATGTGAAAAAGCAAGTATTATATTGGGATATGTGTAAAAAGTGAGTATTAGTATAATGTATTTTTACCAAATTTAGTAAAAGTAAAGTGTGAAATACTTTGAGGGACGGATGAAAAAGGAAAGTGTGAAATACTTTGGGGGACGGAGGGAGTAATTAATAATTATCAAAATTAAAATTAATTCAGGTGACGACACATCATTAAAATTTACAATTTTTAATAAATTTAGCCATTAAAAAAATTAATAACATAAAAAAATTAAAAGATTAAAAACCAATAATTAAAAACATAAAATAATAAAATAATAAAATAATAAATAGAAAAACTAATTTAAAGAGAAATCATAAAAATTTTAATTAAAAAATTAATAAAAGTAACCATGAAAAAAATTATTAATGTAAAAATAAAAGATTAAAAATTACATACTAATAAAAAATTAAAAAAATGAAAACAAAAAAATTAATAAAAATAAAATTTAATCAAAGAGAAAAGTTAAATAATATAAAAGAAAGAGCAAAAATTTTAAAAATAAAAAAATATCACATCCATATTCGATCATAAAAAAATAGTTATGTATCATTAAGTTTTAATGTTGGTGAAAATATATTTAAAAAAATTAAAACAAATTAAATTAAAAGAAAAATAACGAAAAAGTTATAATTGTTTTAAAAAAATTTAAAAGAAAAATGGGTCACTTACTATTGGATACATAAAATAATGCATAATTGTTATAAACTACATTACTCAAAGTATTATTACTCATAACTACACAATTATGATTGTTATACCTTAAATACACATATATGTTTGCACAATTTGGTTCGCATATTTTTTTGCGGTAGTCGGCAACGGAGGTCAGGCGGCGCTCCGCCGGAGGCCCGACGACCGGCTTGATTTTTGCACAATTTATTTTGCATATTTTTTTATTAAATTGTGCAAAATTAGTTTTTGCACATTTCTTAACCTAAGTCGTTTTTTACATATATACCGACTCCACATAGAAAATTGTGAAAAATTAATTTTTGTATAATGATTTTGCACAATTCTTAACCTAATTCTTTTTTATACTTATCCTGATTCCACATAAAATATTATGAAAAATTGATTAAATTGTGCAAAATTAATTTTTGCACAAATATTTTGCACATTTCTTAACCTAAGTAGTCTTACACATATTCCAACTCCATATAGAAAATTGTGTAAAATTCATAACGTTTTTGCACATTTCTACCACAAATTACTTTTTGCACATTTGTTTACACATATTCCAATTACCTGTCATGGGTGTATGCAAATCTCTCCTTTTACTCTCTAAAGTTCTCATACAAAATTACCAATTAGGAGTAATCACTTATTTTTAGAGTGTAGTCATTAATTATTGTGCAGACATGTTCCAATTGAATGATAATTTTTTTATAATACAAAAAATTGAACAACTGCAGGAATCTCAACTTAAAAACCATCATGATGTCTTCCAAAAGAAGAACAATAATAAGAAGGATCCTGATCCAATAATTTTCCAAATTTAAAACAAAAATAAAATGAAGCATACTAACAATAACTCAAGCACTATAACAGCTATCCATTAAGCCCAAGTCTTTCTACTCTTCATCTACTTAGCACGATCGAGCTCCTTCGCTCCCCCTTTGATATTACCAACAACACTAGGCACATTCTCCTCAATGTTGTATATTTTCTCACACAGTTCCTCAACCATCACTGCCATATCAAGAAACACTTGATGCAATTCAACCAAGCTTTTCCGAATCTCCTTCAAGGCCTCATTCCATTATTCAGTTTCCTCCACAACTTCTCCCCCCTTCCCCTCATCTACTCCCATCATCTTACCTTCTGATATCATCTTTTCGATTATTTCATCTCGATTATTTCATCGCTTGGTTGTTCCCCGGTAGCATTGTGGGTGTGCATCTATGAAAGAGTGGGTATGGATCATGCGGTACCACATTCGACAAACAGAATGAACGTGATTTTAAATGTCTTGAGCCGGGAGACGGATAAGAATTTCGAACAACAGCTCCCGTGGAAGAGAGTGATTCATGAATTCACTTTTTCCCCAATCATCTGCATATTAGGATTAGGCAAAGCTTTTATCACTACTTAAGCTCAAAGATATCTATAATCTATGACTTATCTAAACCAACTAATCATCATTTTGTGTTCTTTGACAACAATAATTCCATTTAACTCCAATATATAGTGAACATTGATCATCAAAACCATTATTATAGACGAGCCTACCTCCACAAAATATCAATCAAGAACAGAATGAAGGTTAGAGAAAACATAACATACATGTTCTATCAAGCTTCCAAGTGAACCTACATAATATAATGGTTATGCAGAGAAACATAGTATTCGCTGAGGATGATAAAAGAGAAAGGGATATAAAATTTAATTACTGACATATAATGGAGTAATTACTTTCAATAGTCTTACACAAGAACTAATTTATAAAAACAAGGTTAATGGTGTTGGATTGTATACTAAAAGTCTAGCTTTAGTATGAACAATGTTACAACAATATTTGAAATGAGAATCATATGATCAAATGATTGCATCTTATAATTTATTTATATTAGGGGTGGCAATTCCCGACACGACACGATAGTACGACACGAGCACGACACGATAATTGCGGGTTAGTGTTTGATCTTATTGGGTTCGTGTCATTATCGTGTCAACCCAATAAGGACACGAAAATTTCGTGTCGTGTTCGTGTCGGGTTCGTGTCAACCCGTTAAACACGATTAATATTAACAGATGACCCATTAACCCGTTAACAACCTAATAACCTGTTAACAACCCAATATAAATATAAAATTATAAAAATATATAATAAAAATATTTAATAATAATTTTAAAATATATTAATTTAAAATTTTATTTATTTTAATTAATATTTTTTTATTTATTATTTATTTTTTATTTTCTTATCGTGTTGTTATCGTGTCGTGTCGTGTCAACCCGTTATTTTTCATGTTCGTGTCGTGTTGGAACGAATCCTTATCGTGTCGTGTTCGGGTTTGCCCTTATCGTGTCGTGTTCGGGTTTGCCCTTATCGTGTCGTGTCACTATCGTGTCGACACGAAACCCAACCCGTTAACACGAATTGCCACCCCTAATTTATATGCATGATGCAATAGTCCACTTACTTTATACTGCAGATAATATGTTGTGCGACAACACGCGGAAGATCATATTATCGGTTTCCTTATAAAGTATAAACAGATGCTCACAACTGAGATAGACGGGGACTCTCTATCGGAATGATTGTAGTGTAGTTTGGTATTAGCTTGTCTTGGCTATAGAATCACATTAGTGCACTTGTGTGTATTGAGCAAGACTGCCTGAGATCGTTCTTCTTATACTGACTATATAGTAGAACTTGATCTCTGTTATTATGGAAGTTCGTGCTCTTAATCCCTATACAATAACCTCGACACGTAGGGCAGTATCTATTTCTTTGATTCATCAATGGGTGAGATTTATATGTATTAAATCAACAAACTCGGTGAGTTGGGAAGTAGTGCTGTATCTATGGTGTGCTGTTGATTGTAGAAGGAATCCATGTCCGTCATAGGTTGATGATGTCCCCTTGAGGAGCTCATAAGGTTTATCATGTAAATCTTGCAAGTGGATTAATTTCCGGCATGATAATAAGGTTGAGTGGTACTACTCTCGGATGAGATATTAATTAATTTGAGTTGTCAGTAACTTAATTAATTAATGGATATTGTATATCTTAAACATGGGGAGACTATCGGGCTTATAATAAGAAGGAGCCCAGAACATAATTTTTGGATTGGACGGGTAGTGCAGTAATAATATTTTAGTGGACTATATTATTATTATTGGATTTAATTAAAAGCTTTGGGCTAAGCTTGGTTAATTAAATTCAATTGAGGCCCAGCCCAATTTCTCCTCCTGGTCCCTGCTGTAGCCCAACTATATAAGTCATCTCAGCTCCTGTTAACCCTAAGTCAGTGCCTCATTTGACAGTTAGAAAGAACAGGAGCAGATTGAGAGAATCCTGCGGATTGTTGCTCACACAACAGCAGGATTCGACTTGGGACATACAGCAGAAGATTGAGAGGTGGTTCTCTGCAACGGTTCATTCTCTACATCAATCCAGAAGTACGGTAAACAAGTTTATTTTCGCTTCCACTGATTTGTTTGCCTGTTATCCTAATGATCACGGTTGATCCACATGATCCAGTTGTCAACAATTGGTATCAGAGCGATGGTTTTGTGGTGAAACGTGAGACGTAAGATTGGGTTTTTGTGATTATATGATTATTTGATATGATCTGGATAAATTCACATGTTTTTGCCAAGTCAGTGATTCAATTATCGTATGATTGATAGCATGTTATTAGGGTTTATATATATATTTTTTATTTATTAATGAAACCCTACATGTATAATTTGCTATATATCATCGCTGTTGATTTATCACACTGGGCATCCACACACACGCTGCGTGAAAGCGAGATTGGTAGTTTGAACATGGCTGCTGGATAAGAAAGAAAGGCAGTAGCAATGCTCTATCTCGACGGCACAACTTGGCGGTTCTTGGACTAACGGAGGCTGGGGTGATGGCGTGCGCAGCACTGCTGTTGTCGCTCTACTCCTTGGTGACACGGTTGGCGTGAAATGCTGGAAGAAGTCCTGAACAATATGGCTGAAGCCGTGACTTCAGTCGGAGATGTTGGACGGCGAGTTAAAAACTGGCGGCTGCGCTGTTGGCGTCGCATCACGCTGGAAATTGATGCTGCGGGCTGGCTGATAACGACGGCAAGGCTTGATGTGGATTCGGCTGACGGATGAGATATTAAGATCGCAGGCTGCTTTTCTGGTCGAATCAACAGCCAGTTCTGGGAGTCTTCGAACATGGACGGTGAGCCTCAAGGCGGGTGGTCAAGAGTCAGCTGCTGGGTCTGGCGATCGAATCAGTCACGGCTTGATTCCGTCAGCAGCATCGAATCAGTCACGGCGCTGGTTGGTGGCTTGATTCTGGAACGCTGTGAGTCACGATCATGGACTGAGGGCAGCAGGCGATTGAGACGACCACTGCCGGCTGGTGGACGAGTGTTGGCACCGCTGCCCGGCGATCGCACACAGTGAACGATGGTAGCACATGGTGTCGTTCTTGGCGGTGATTGTGGGTGGCTGAAGGCTACACGGCAGCTCGCGAGTCGCATCATCATGTGTCTTGGCGAGGAAGGAGCAGGCGGCTGATATTTTGGCAAGAAAATAGGGCAGGGTTCTTGGGGCCTTGTTGCCTAGTTTGGGCCAAGATATCTTTGGGCTGCTGGGCCTAGTTCAATTCTGTGTATGGGCCCAAATTTGATAAGGGATTTGTTTTGGGCCTTGTTTTTCCATATGGGTTGCCTCAGTTGGGCCTTTATTTTAATTAAATGGTTTTGGGCTGTGGTTATGGGCCCAATTTTAATTAGATGGTATTGGGCTACTGGGCCAATCCTGGTTTTAATTAATTGTGGATAATGGGCCAAGCATGATAAATTATTTATTTATTTAAGGGCTAATTTTGTGCTAGTGGGCTTGGTGGATTTAATTTAATTTCGGGCTGAGTTAATGGGTCATGGATAATGGACTTGATTAATTATTTAGTCTGCTGCTCATTTTGTACTTATTTGTTGCTCTAGGGCCCAATTAATTGATCCACTATTTATGCAATTAATTATGATATATAACTGAATTAATTGTTTTAACTTGACAATTAATTGTTATATATGAAAGGCATGTTCTATGTGATTTATTTATTTAAATTGCTGTTAATAGAAGCATGTCTAAGTTGTATATTTTATTCTGAAATATTATATGTATGTTAAAACCCTCGGTGTTAAATAACTAAGTGGGAGAGGGGATTGGTTATAAATTCCCGCAGCCTCCATTATTGGTTTGTTAGTAATGTGAATAGACTTGCGCGTCGGCATTAGAGCCTTCCTCCCCATCGGATGAGTTTATTCATGGATTGCTGGAACAGACTTCATTAAATAATTATGTTTGTAATGTGATGCATATGAACTTGCGCGTTGGCTTAGACCTTCCTCCCTATCGGATGAGTTTATATGCGGTTCACTGGTACAAACTTGTAATTGATGACTGTAGGAAGTTATCCGAGCGCGTGTGTACTTCTCTATCTGTAAGGCACATAAGCTTGGGCCGCGGACTTGGGGTCAAATAATGGTGTACACTTAGATGCAAATAATAAGTATCCTCCCCATCGGAGTCACTGCTTTTATTTACATGGCTAAAGAGGAACCGACTATTAATTATTTTGTCATAAAGTTCGGTTGACAAATGAAATTAATGGGTAAAACCTTCTCTTGTAAATGTTCGGGTTTGTAAACGTCCACACTATCGTGGCTTGCAGACTCACGGTGCTTGAGATGTCGGTGAATTTTATTTTATATTATTTTGAGGGAATCAATATAAAAGAATAAAATTCGAAGATTTGATCGGTAAATTTATTTGTGATTCTCTGAATTTCGAATGGTTTTATTTCACTAATTGTTAACTAAAAGACATTATATTTACTTGTCCAAATTAGATGATTAGAAAAGAATCTTGGTTTTGAAAATTACTGCTTAAGAAAATACATGTGTATTCTCACAAAGGACGTCTCATGATGCCTATTAAAGTCTCTAGTGAAGAGATGAGAGGTTCATAGAAATATGATGGTCTCATGTAACTCTTCGGATACTTGAGTAATTTAAAAAGGCGCAAGATCATGGTTGAATTGATGAATGAATTGGAAAAGCATGGAATAGAAATTGAAAGGAAAACCTAAATCAATTTATTCTTCACAATTTTCCTGGATGTTTTGAGCAAGTTCTACCTGAAATACGAGAGGTTATATATGGTGGGAAACTTCTAACAAAACATGTGGCAAAAGAAAGCCATTTTTCATCATGATGTGAACAAGTTTAATATCTTATTTACTAATGGTTTAAACATGATTAGTGATGGCATCTACTGACACGAAGTATGTAGATACTGGAATCACTAAATGTTTATCACTGAGTAAGGATAAGATTGTTAATAACATGGGTAAAACTACAAAGGTAGTGGCTATTGCAGTGGGAGTTGTTTATTTATCTCATGATAAGAATAAACGATAGATTATGAGAAATTGTCTTTACGTACATTTCATAGAAAGAATTTAATTTTGGTTTCTATGCATTAACGGATGGATACTTCATTTCATTTAAATGACATGGTCATAGTAATGAGGAATGAGGCTATAATCCGTTAAAGTACGTTGATGGACAAAAAGTATACTCTTGAATCATGAACATCCCACAGATGCAATGAATAGTAATTAAATAATGCATCTTCTAATATTAGTAAGAGAAAGGAACCTTCGGAAATGAACTAAACATACATTTGGCGTCTATGACTAATTCATTTTACTTGAGTAGGATTCAAAAGTTGATAGCCGATAGACCATAAGGTTTATCTGAAGTGGAAACTATCGGACTTGCGAGTCTTGCTTGGAAGTAAAAATGATTAACTGCCTTTTCAAGGCTGTGGGGTGTAGAGCTAAAGATATATATGTTGGAATTAGTTCATTTTGATTCAAGCAAACATAATATTATCCAGGCGAGAGGTGGTTATGAATATTCGAAGATTATTCTGGAAACCAATATATTTATATGATGCACTGCATGTCTAAGTTCTTTGATTAATTCAAGAATTGTAAGGCTGGTACAGTGAAGCGTCATGGAAAATATATTAAGTCATTACGATTTAATCATGATGGCAAATACTTCTTGGGATAGTTAGGAGCAATTGATCAGAAGTTGAGATTAAATCTCAAGTTAGCTACACCGGGTATGCCCCAAACTGAATGGTGTGGTGGATAGAAGGAATAAGGCTCTTATGGTTATGATTAGATAGATGATGAATTATTTGGAATAATTAAAATTCATTTTATGGATATGCCCTAGAAACAGTAATTCGTAAAACATTGTCTGTTTGTGGGACATCCTGGAAAAATGAAGGTTGATTTATTTAGTCCAAAAGATCGAAGGGTGACTGTTAATACAAACACCAAATTTTTGGAAAAGGACTATGTAATAAATCACAAGCCCATGTATAAGTTGTTCTAAAGGAAGTGAGAGGAAAACACAAAGTTAAAGTACCAATTGTACAAGAGGATATGCCACAAGGTAAACTGCAACGCGTGTCACGTCTGATACACAATTACATGTAGTGCCTTGTCGTAGTGGGAGGGTTGTATGACAACTCATAAATATATGTTTTGGGAGAGTCGTGAGACTTGATCCCTAGTGAACATGGTATTATCCCACGGATACGACGTAGCACTACAAGATGAAAATGCGGAATCTTAAGTTGCAATGAATGTTGAAATAGAATCTACAGATTCTATATTAAGTCTGGGAACTTGTATGACCACTAAATGGTGTAAAAGCCATAGCAAGTGGTCAAAGAAAATAAAAGAGGATCATATGGAAAGGTGAAAACCTTGGAAGCAAAGTTTGTTGCGAAAAAGTGTACTCAGAAAGAAATGGTTCAATTATGAGGAAACATGTTCGCTGGTAGCTATGCTTATGTTGATCCAGATTCTTTTATTGCTGCTATGAGGAACAGCAAATAGATGTCAAAGACAACTTTCCTGATTGAAAGTCTTGAGGAAAACATCTATGTGAAGCAACCAGAGTGATTCATTGCAAAGTACTAATAGCATTTTGATAGTAAGTTTAAAAGTGTCCAGCGATGGACTAAAGCAAGCTTTAATATCGTGAAGCATCTGTTTTGATTAGGTAATCCAGTGGCATGGATTTAAATCAATGAGCGGATGAGTCTTGTGTGTTGTAAAGAGTGACGGAAACGTGGTGGTATTTCTTGTACTATACGTAGATAGTATCTTGCTCATTGGAGACAATGAAAGAGTATTATCGGGCGTATGGGTACGGTTAATAAAGCGGTAGAGATGAAGGACTTAAGAAAGGCAAAATATATCCTTTTGATCACGGTAATACGGATCACAAGAAAGGATATTATGCTTATCTCAAGTTTCATAAAATGATACAGTCCATAATCGTTTAGCATGTAAATTTATCTAAGTGTATGTATCTTTGAGACACAAGAAGAAGATAAAGAGGATGAAAGCGGTTCCTTATGCTTCGGCGAATAAGGAAGCTTAATCTTAGGAATGCTATGAACGAAGTTGGATATCTGTTTTGCTGGATGCATGAACAGTGGGTATCAACATAACCCGGAACAAGAATGATGAACTGTGGTAAGACATATATGAAGTGCCTGAGAAGGACTGGAAATCATATGTAGACTTACTGAGCAGATTCACTGCTTCTTGTGGATTACGTATATTCAGATTTTTTAGTCAGATTGGACGGCAGTAAATTCACCTCAAAGGTTGTGTGTTTAATCTTAGGAAGTAGAGTCATAATGTGGAGGAGTGTTATATAGAAATATATTTCAAACTCCGGACTCCATCATGGAAAGATGATAAATTGGAGCCTATGAGTCAGCCAAAGTATCTATATGACTCTAGAGACTTCATGATGGACTTTGAAGTGTTTCTAAGTTTGCCCAAGGTAATCACAATTTACATTGATGATATTGGTGCAGTTGTAAACTTGAAGGAATCACGAGTCCATAAGGCTATTAAACACATGGAGCGCGAGTACCACCTGTTACGAGAAATCGTATGATGAGGGGAAGGTTGTTGTCGCCTAGATTGCATCGGATGATGACCTAGTAAACCATTTACAAGGACCTTAAGGCCAGAGCTTTTAATGGCCGTGTAAGTGGGAGTAGGAATCAGATGTATGGCAGAAGACATGACAGCATAGTCTTTTAGTATAAGTGGGAGATTGTTGGATTGTATACTAAAAGTCTAGCTTTAGTATGAACAATGTTACAACAATATTTGAAATGAGAATCATATGATCAAATGATTGCATTTTATAATTTATTTATATGCATGATGCAATAGTCCACTTACTTTATACTACAGATAATATGTTGTGCGACAACACGCGGAAGATCATATTGTCGGTTTCCTTATAAAGTATAAATAGATGCTCACAACTGAGATAGACGGAGACTCTCTATCGGTATGGTTGTAGTGTGGTTTGGTATTAGCTTGTCTTGGCTATAGAATCACATTAGTGCACTTGTGTGTATTGAGCAGGACCGCCTGAGATCGTTCTTCTTATACTGACTATATAGTAGAACTTGATCTCTGTTATTATGGAAGTTCATGCTCTTAATCCCTATACAATAACCTCGACACGTAGGATAGTATCTATTTCTTTGATTCATCAATGGGTGAGATTTATATGTATTAAATCAACAAACTCGGTGAGTTTGGAAGTAGTGTTGTATCTATGGTGTGCTGTTGATTGTAGAAGGAATCCATGTCCGTCATAGGTTGATGATGTCCCCTTGAGGAGCTCATAAGGTTTATCATGTAAATCTTGCAAGTGGATTAATTTCCGGCATGATAATAAGGTTGAGTGGTACTACTCTCGGATGAGATATTAATTAATTTGAGTTGTCAGTAACTTAATTAATTAATGGATATTGTATATCTTAAACATGGGGAGACTATCGGGCTTATAATAAGAAGGAGCCCAGAACATAATTTTTGGATCGGACGGGTAGTGCAGTAATAATATTTTAGTAGACTATATTATAATTATTGGATTTAATTAAAAGCTTTGGGCTAAGCTTGGTTAATTAAATTCAATTGAGGCCCAGCCCAATTTCTCCTCCTGGTCCCTGCTGTAGCCCAACTATATAAGTCATCTCAGCTCCTGTTAACCCTAAGTCAGTGCCTCATTTGACAGTTAGAAAGAACAGGAGCAGATTGAGAGAATCCTACGGATTGTTGCCCACACAACAGCAGGATTCGACTTGGGACATACAGCAGAAGATTGAGAGGTGGTTCTCTGCAACGGTTCATCCTCTACATCAATCCAGAAGTACGGTAAACAAGTTTATTTTCGCTTCCACTGATTTGTTTGCCTGTTATCCTAACGATCACTGTTGATCCACACGATCCAGTTGCCAACAAATGGAACCAAAAGCTTAATTATTGGAGGAAGCTTACCAGAGTAGTGTTTCTATAACACCATATCTACCCTCATTCGCCGTTCGCCGCTAAGTAGATCTCGCCGGCAGATATGTCTTCATTGGCGTCTTTGAATACGACGGCTGCCGACGCTGCTTTCTTGTCCAGGGGTTTCTATCGCCGCCGCCGCTGATCTGTAATTTCAGATCCCGTCGTCGCTGAACTATTATTTCCGGGAAGGATTCTTCTTGTCCTGCTTCGGTTAAGGGGATACTCCTCCGCCGTCCAGCTTTTGCCTCCCTTCCTGATGATTTACGATGGTCTTTCAGGTTCCCCTTTTTTCTCAATGGCCGTTGATGTCGTTCCCAGCCACCACCAGCTCCAATAGTCGCCTTCGTCTAACGTTAATCACTCAAGCCCTGCGTGCTCCACGCCCGATTCTGTGCAGGGCTGAAATTATGATTTATGCAAATTGCTCAAGTTGAGTTTCGATGAGACGGCGGCGAGATCTTCCATCTCGCTTGAGCGATTGGAAAGTGGGATTCCTGTGTAGAGAGAAGACTAATTTAGTCTCACGGCAACTAATTTTTGTAGCTAACGAGAATTTTTTTTCCTTTATATTTTAGAATAATCATGCTCTAAATTGTGTATCTAAGAGTAATAAACCCAAGAAAAATTATAATAAAGTTAATATATAGTATTACAAATAAAAAAAATTATTATAGATAAATTCGAAGAAATAAGAAAAGAATAGGAGTCATAACAAAATTAATTAAATAAATTTGAAAAAACAAGAAAAAAAATTTATAACGTATAAAAAAATTAAAAAATTACATACTAATAATTTAAAATAAAAACAGAATTAAAACCAAAAAATAAATAAAATAAAATAACCAAATGTAAAGATATAACAAAATTAATTTTAAAAAATTTGTAAAATTAACAATGAAATAAGAGTGAGGCTTGCGTGCGCCCTGGCGCACGGGAACACATTCTGTGCGCCTTTAAAAATTTAGTATTATGGGTAAGGGTACATTACTTTGGTCTAAAGGGTATACACTTTAATTAATAAAAGGTACACCATTTTGTTCTAAAGGGTATACACTTTTCATTAACATTTTTTTTTAGAAAATAAAGGGTACACATTTTTATACTAAAAGGTATACAATTTAACACAAAATTCTAAAGGCGCACGGAGTGTTGTTCATGCACCCAGATACACACAATAATTTTCTTTAGAAAATAAAGGGCACATATCAGTATACTAAAGGGTATACAATTTAACATAAAATTCTAAAGGCGCACGGAATGTGGTCCGTGTACCCGGATGCGTAGGAGTTTTTGCCATGAAATAAATGTTAATACGTAAAAAAAATTAAAAGACTAAAAATATTACTTACTAACAATTTTTAAGAAGAAAACTAAAACAAAAAATTAAATAAAAACAAAAAATAATCAAAAATTTGTAAAATTAACCATGAAAGAAAAATTAATGACGTAAAAAAACTTTAAAAATTATAAAATTACACACTATCAATTTAAAAAAACAAATAAATTAATAAATATAAACGAACAATAAAAATTAATTAGTAATAATAATTAAAAATGGATACCTTTCTTTAAAATTTGAAGAAAGCTTTTGTTCGTCAAGACTCATGATGAATAAATTATGTGTGTAAAGAGTTTAATTAATAGGCTAGTAGATGGTGTATTAAAAGAGTTTTATTTATAAGTGGAGAAGGGATAAATTTACTAAATCTTAAAATAAATGTATGTATTTATTTATATTAATTTTTAATTAATAATAATTAATTTTGATTTGATATTATCATATTCAAATCTAAAAATAATATATGTATTTATCCATATTAAAATTTAATTAATAATTAAAGTAATTGAGATTTTTAATTTTAATTAAAATTAAAATAATTGAGATTAATTTTGGTGACGACACCTCATCAAAATTAAACTCTCCTTTAGTATATTATATATATATATATATATATATATATATATAAGTATACTATATCAAAAAAAATTCTTGCAGGCGTGTCGTCTCAGAGCGCTCTAATGAAATAATTTCATGACGTGTATATATATCCCTCATTTTCCATCTAATTCTTTTTCTCAACAATTTCATCACTTATTTCTGCAGTATTCTTATTTCAGTATTAATGTTTTGAATTGAAATTGATATTTTTGTCTTATATGATCTGCCCTTATTCATGAAGATGCCAATTACCTTTGCATGTTTATGATTATTGTTTTTGTTATAAAGTAATTATATTTGTCTATCTGCTATGGGTAAAGTGGACTTAACCATATAACCTTTATTCATTAGAATAATTGATATTGGACGCTTAATATGTTTACTAATTACCAGATTTGGTTTCTTAGAATGTTAAGTAGGAATTGAAGTTTATTTCTCAAGTACCTAGAGGAGAGTATGAATTATTCTTCTACATCTGAGGGTTTGAACCACATTTATGTGTTAAGTTTACTTTACCAAAGGGATTTAACATAATTGTGTGATGCTTTCATAAAATCTGCAGGAATACTAACCGATTATCTAGTGATATGATTTGATCAATTTAATTGGATTACCTAGTGCTATCTATCTTCTCTTTTGAACACATCCATATTTATTTTATTTGCTATTTTATTAATTTTTGTACTTACTTTGTGCATCTTAAGTTTAATTAATTCACTTAAATACCCAGATTTGTCTTATATTATAATAGTCTTAAATTGGTTTGAATAGTAAGTCTAAAATTATTCTTTGGTTTTGATAATAGACTTGGTCACACGCTTATCTGCAACAGATTCTCTGCACTTGGGGACACGCAAAAAGGTGAACAAGCAGTATCAGAGATCACTTTTTGTACTTTTACAAATGTATCCCTTTTGTGCTTCTTAGACATATCCAGAGCCATAGTTTGTATCATTTTTTGATTTTCATAGCAGGGATTACCTTTTGTACCTTTTACATATATCAAGAACCATATTTTGTGTCATTTGAGAAAAGAGTGAGCTACTTAATCCAAAAGAGTAATATCCTAATAATTTGAATGAGTAGCTTAAATTTACCTTCAGATCGCATGCAATTAAAACCACTATTCATTATCAACAGTTGGTTTAAATAAACAGTAGTTGAAATAAAAAATAATTCAGTATAATATTACAATACAAAATACTAATCCAATTATATATAAAATTAGATAGATGTTTAATGGATCACTTTTCATATCTTAATAAAACTATGCAACATCTGGTGATTTAATAAATGTAAATTAATTGTGTCATATCACATAACAACACCTGTTAGAATCAGTTATTACAATATAAGCTATCAAACAAGTTATCAATATCTGCAACAATATATAATAATCCAAATGAGAAAATATTTTAATTTCACATAAATCAAACATGAATTTCAAAATACAAAGACTAATTTTATTAAATCAAAGATCAAACAGCAATTCTATAATTCACAAATCAGTGAATCAAAAATGAGATTACTTCTTGTAGAATTTCTTTGTTTCAATAATGACAAAATCCCTCAACTCATTAAATTTGATATTACTATACTTGCAGGATAGAATAATCAAAATGACCAATCACTTGAGATGCAATTATCAAAATGCAATAATCGAAGATGGAATATGCAATTATCAAGGCCCATTATATGTATAGGTTATTAAAATGTCCACATCTTTGTCAAATGAAAATAGGACAACGTCGTGCAAAACATTAAGAAAGAAACATAAACCAACAAAGTTAAAGAATTCAAATAAAGTGCAGCATATTATTAAAGAGTGACCTAAGTTTTTAAAAAGAGTAATCCAGTTAAATATAAAAGAGTAACCTAAACTAGTTTCTGGTCAACAGTTTTAACAAGCCATTTATGTTGTTTCTATATTGGAACAAAACTTATTATAACAAATTATTTAATAATTAGTAAGTATTAAAACCTTCATATACATTGAAAGTACTCATAAATAATGAAGGGAACTATATACTGAAAAAATATACCTTGTTCATGTTGGCGGTCGATCGTTTGGTCCGTTAGGGTTCCATAGAATTCCATATCAGCAAAAGCAAGAACGTAAAATCATATTATGTTTCATCAGGGTATGTTGAAAAAGAGAATGAATTCTCGCTAGCAGCATGTGTTGTCTCACGACTTTTGGCATAACTTCCTCATCCGATCTCCAAATTGAGTAATCTATGCGCCAAAACAATCCTCTCTTCCATGACTTTCCAATGGTATATCACACAAATATTTTGGAGATCCACACGATTTTAGTAAAATTATGGAAGTTGATGAATAACAACAGCAAACAACCTCTTGATCTTCTGCTGTATTCCCAAGTCCAATCTTGATGTCGTGTGGGCGACAATCCTTAAGATCCTCTCAGTATGCTATTCTCCATATTTTTGTCGTGTGTCAGGCACATATTATTAGGGTTTCGGATAGCTGAGATGACTTATATACGGTCTACAGTAGGGACCAGGACGAGAAATTAGAGTCGGGCCACCATTGGGCTTAAGTATTCAAGTTTAGCCAAAAACTTATACGTAAGTCCAATAATAATGATATATTTCACTAAAATATTATACTGCACTGCCGCTCTAATCTCATAATTACGTTATGGGCTCCTTCTTATTATGAGCCCGTTAGTCTCCCCGTGTTTAAAATATATAATGCCCATTAATTAATTAAGTTACTGACAACTCCATTAATTAATATCTCATCCGAGAGTAGTACCACTCAACCTCATTATCATGTTGGAATAAATCCACCTGCAGAGTTTACATGATAATCCTTATGAGCTCCTCAAGGGGACATCATCAACCTATTTAATAGGACCTGGATTCCTTCTACAATCAACAACACACCATAGAGACAATACTATTTCCCAACTCACCGAGTTTATTGATTTAATATTTAAATCTTACCCATTGATGAATCAAAGAGATATATACTATCTTACGTGTCGAGGTTATTGTATAGGGATTAAGAGCAGGAACATCCATAATAACAGAGATCAAGTTCTTCTATATAGTCAGCATAAGTCGAACGATCTCAAGCGGTCCTACTCAATACACACAACGTGCACTAATGTGATTCTATAGTCAAGACAAACTAATATCAACCATCTCGATAGAGAGTCCCCGTCTATCTCGGTTGTGAGCATCTGTTTATACTTTATAAGGAAATCGATAATATGATCTTCTGCGTGTTGTCGCACAACATATTATCTACAGTATAAAGTAAGTGGTCTATTGCATCGGAAATATAAATAAATTATAAGATGCAATCATTTGATCAATGATTCTCATTTCAAATATTTTTAAGACATTGTTCATACTAAAGCTAGGCTTTTAGTATACAATCTAACCGTTCAACCCGGGTCTCTATAAGGATATCCATCAAAATACTTGATATGATGCATGGCATAAATACCACAATCATTATCTACCCTTGATGTAGTCCATTTAAAAGTGAATGACTCATCCACATAGTTAACCATTTCAGGAGCTTATAGATGATTTATTTCAGCCAAATACCGCATCATCATTTGGACCTAAAAAAATAAAAGAAATAAAAATAAAAAACTTTAAAATGTTAAATTTAATGAAATAAAAAAGATCAATTTTATGTTACCAGGAAACGCGCTAATTCATAATAGTATTATTTTCGGGATCACACCACTTCTTATTGTCCAAGTATTGGATCTTGGAATCCACCAAATTGATGACTACAACATTGAAGTGGTTCTCCAAACACATTGGCATAAAAATCTATTTAAAAATAACATTGAAAATTGTTAAGCAATTTTACTAAATAAAGATTGTAAAACTACAACAAATATAAAGAGTAATCCTATTAATAATAGAAAACCATAAGTTCTGTTGTGAAATGAGTAACCAAATTAACTCTAAAGAGTAACCACATGATTATTTAAAGAGTAACCGTAATAACCAAAAATAATATCAGATATTTAAAATAAGAATATATCATACCAATTCAGCACTTAATAACATGCCTTTGAAAGACTGCAGCCATAAATCCCATTATATTTTAAAACTCTTGTAATTGTTTTAGGAACATCTGATTCAATTCTTTCTTGAAGCAAATGCTACAAAAAAATTAAGAATATATAAATAAACTGCATTAGATTTATTTAAAAAAGTTTAAATAATTAAAAAAATAAAAGAAATACTTACACTATGATCAATGTTAAAAACAAATCTACGTTTGTGCCCATCATGACCTGAATCATCATTCACCTCCAGAATTTAAGCGGAAAGGATCATATCATATATTTTGCAATTGCGTTTCATCGAAAGAATGTGATCTTGTTTGATAAAATTGAAAAACCCATTCGATAATAACGCTTCCTGATTAAATTGTAAAACATAAAAAATATTAATAAATAGACAAAATTATATTTAGAAAAAGATATTTATAATGAAAAAGCGCACTTACTGATCCCCTGAAACTTCAGCATCATAGAAAATATAGTCTAAAACCTCCTTAAACTCCTGCATGCTCTCAAAAATCTTTTTGTGTTGGGTAATGAATTTCGAAACATAACCAACATCTTCAACCATGTCCAGATTGTTAATTAAATATCTCTGAGATTTTCTTATCTGAACAGAATCTCTTGCTTCACTTAATTCTTGAGGAGACACATCCTCAACATCATGATCTTCATCCAATTCAACATCTTCAGAGTTAAAATGTTATTTTCCAGCCTCAAAATAGTTTCCTCTGGATCAAAAGGGATGGGTGGAGATGGGGTAAACTTATGACTAGGCATTTCTACAGCTAGATTTTTAGTTGCTTTGCAGTGCTTGACAATATCATCAATATATTTCAACACCTTTTCATCATTAAAGAACTTCGGGAATCAAATTCCTCAGGAGTGGAACTCTGATTATCCTTAATCTTTTAAGCAAGTTCGAAAAGTTTAACAAGCTTTGATTGATATTTCTTCAAGAAACAATCTGCATCACGCTTAAGGCTATGCAAAAAACTGCCTATTTCCTAAAAAACAAAATCAACAGATTAATTCTATATTCCCATAAAATTAAGTTTAAATTTTATATAGTAACCCAAGACATATAAAGAGTAATCGTATTGATATATAAGAGTACTATATGTAAAACTATTTAAAGAAATGCATTATATAATACCTTGGTCTGTGCGTCATCTATAACAGCATCTGAACTGGTAAGGTCGACTGATTTGACAACTCCATTTGCAGATAGAGGATATTTATCACTCAATTTTCTCAGACCAAATTTGCCAGCTTCCAGTTCTTCCTTCTTCCTTGAAGTCAGTTTAATATCTGTCCATGCAGTATAAGAGGCATGGATACGGGTTTTGGTATTCCCCTCCAGATCATACGATGAAAATATATGATTTGCAATAAAAGAATACATCCCCCAATGCGTGTACTAGATCTTTGCTTAAACTTGGAAATAGCAGAGCACAACTCATCCAAAATAAACTTGCAGCAATTGAGTTTGGGAATCATACTCATATTTCCAATGATTTAGCAAGCCGACTCTTCACAGACCTATTCACATCAGGTGCAAGAAAAGAACTTACAACATATAACACAAATATCCTTTTAAATCCACACCTCCATCCTCAAACTTGTCCAAAAGAAGACCACCCAAACAACCACAATGCATTTTGGCCTTTTTCTCATATTCCTCTTTAATGAAATTGAGAAACTCTGACCCTTCAAGATTTGTAAACATTGTCACATCCATACCCTCATTTCTTGGCAACATAAAAACATCATAGACATTATCCGGAGTAACACAAAAACTCTGATAATTATCCACAGTTAACATTCTACTCCCACTATTGAAGTTATGAACCAACCATGCCATGAGATCTAAATTAACGCATTTATCAATTTTTAACTCCAAAAAGGTACCAAACCCAAGCTCCTTGATATCAGACTTTGCTTTTAATTGAATTTCCACACAACAGTGTTAAGGCCATTAAGCCTACAATGGCCTAATAACCCGCTGGACAAAAAATAAAAAAAATATAACTATAATATATCAATTGACAAAACACAAAAATCAGAGAATGAAATAAAAAAGTATAATTACTTTTCCCTAAGTCTATAGTCAACTCGCTTTGCTTGTTTCTTATCACTGCAATAAATATAACTGTAATGATTAAAAGTGTTCATAGTAACTAGTATAAATAGTCAACTATGAATAGAAATGTAATTCCTCTTATAGTTGCCTATATAAGTCGATACTCCCTTTTTAGATCTCTTAGTAATAGGCTTGGTTGGTTTAGATTTTCTAATAGGAATTTCTCTACAATATAAATAAAAATAAACATAAAAAAACAAACAAAAACAATATTACAAGAAAAGAAAATTGGTTACAATGTATTGAAATTTAAATACCTCAAGGGGATCTCATCTGAAACAAAACCGTCATCATCATCATCAACAAGACTGCAAGCAATAATACAAAATAATTTAAATAAAGGAATTTCACATCAGAAAATGAATAAAAAATACTTAGTAACCTAAATCATTGAACAGAGTAACCTCATATAGGAAAGAGTAACCTTCGAAACTAAGAACATAGAAACATTACCTCCTATTTCTGATATTAGGAGTTGATTTTTTGCTTTTCTCCGCCCCCCATCAGGCTTGGATATTTTAGATTTCCTAATAACAAGCTTGGATGGTCTTGTAATAGGAATTTCGCAGCAATATAAATATAACTAAACTTAATAAGATATCAAACAAATTGGCCATACAAATAAAAAAGACTACAATGTATTTAAAATTTACATACCTTAAAGGGATCTCATCATCAACAAGATTGCAAGCAATGAAAAAAAATAAATATAAAAACAAAGAATATCACATTAAACAAATTTAATTTACTTCAGGTTTAATATAAAATAATTTCAATTCCATCTACTTCTTTCCATGGCCAAAATAAGAGACAAGTGAAAACTAGAAGTTGATAACCATACATCACAAAGTATGGAAAAAATGAAAACAAATAAAAATTATGAACAGTAAAGTAAAAATCTGGTTCATAGTAACCCAATTCAACAAAAAGTAACCCATTAAACAGTAAATAGTAAATAGGATCAAATTTTATATCATAAAAATGAATCAAAATATACAGAGTAACCTAAATTATTACACAGAGTAACCTCATATATAGGAAAGAGTAACATTCGAAGCAAGAAACACAAAAACGATATGTCATATCTCTGAGATTAGGAGTTGTTGTTTTTTTGCTTTACTCTGCCATCCCAGCAGGCTTGTTTTTTGGATATATTACTACAATTTCAAAAACAACAAATAAGAGCACAGCAACACAAATACATCTAAAGAAAAAACAGTCCAACGAATCAAACCTTTATCTATCATTCCTTAACTTTGACATCCTCTCATGAATAATAGGGATTACAGTTTCAGTGTCTCCAATTTCAATACAAATTTAACAAGAACAAAAAATAAATATAAGAGTATATCAACATAATAGAGTATAATCAATCAAACCTTTGATTCCTATCATTCCTTAACTTTGACCTCCTCTTATCACTATCGGGGATTATAGTTTTAGTGTGTCCAATTTCACTATAATTTCAAAAAGAACAAAAAATAAATATAAGAGTATAACAACATAAGAGAGTCTAATCAATCAAACCTTAGATTCATATCATTCCTTAACTTTGGACTCCTCATCACTGTCCAGGTTTCAGTATGCCCAATTTCACTACAATTCCAAAAAGAACAAAAAATAAATATAAGAATATAACAATATAAGAGAGTCTAATAAATCAAACCTTTGATTCATATCATTCCTTAACTTTGACATCTCCTCATCAGTATTGAGGATTACAGTTTCAGTGTGTCAAATTTCACTACAATTTCAAAAGGAACAAAAAATAAATATAAGATTATAACAACACAAGAGAGTCTATTCAATCAAACCTTTGATTCCTATCATTCCTTAACTTTGAACTCCTCTCATCACTATCAGGAATGACCATCTCAGTCTGACCAATTTCACTACGATATAAGAGTACAACATAAAAGAAACAAATTAAAACAATAAAATAATAACAATGTATCTCATTTAATGAACAAACATGTACCTGTCCTCATTTAATCTAATAGGGCTTCTTTGTCTTTTCATTCTTCTTGCACAAAATCTTGGTGAAGTTTCAGCACCAGAATCCATTGATTTCTATGTAGGTTTATCATTATACAAGACAAGAGAATTACAGCCATGATTCGTTCCTTTTTTTCTATTTATTACCCACTCTGTTTTGATTTTTCTCCATCAACTTCTCTTGTTAAATTTTAAAAGTTTTAGAATGAGTTTGAATTATACGTCTATGTTTTCAACAAAACATAGGACCTTGCCCAAGAAGAACACACTGTTTTCTACCCATTATAAAATTATACATCTACAACTGCTAAAAAGAATAATTGAGATTATTTAAACAAAAAAATTATATGAACACAAGATATCTAAAAACAAAATTCTAGTACATATGAAAACACGATGACATCAAAAATGTTGGCTAAAAAGTACATTTACCGTCAAAATTCTAGAACTGAAATTAATAATTTTTAGCAGCGATTCCCAAAAATTAAGGATGGAAAACTATAGAATAAGTTTAAAATAGAAACAAAAATTAGTAGAAAATACATTAACAAAAATAAAAACTCCTACGACGATTAACAAAAATGAAAAAATACCAGAGGTGTCGGACGACTGAAGGCACAGACACGAGAACCACCATTGAAAAAGGTGCTGCAAACGGAGAACACGAGAAGAGATTTCGTGAACCGACGTTGGAAGAGGTGCGCAACCCGAGAAGGAAGATAACCCGAATAGGAACCCCTCTCACATTTTTTATCTTTTAAAATATGAAACGGTAATGTGAAATGGGCTGGTCCACTTGATCGGAAAAATAAAAATGGGCTAAAAGGGATCCGGTTGTACTATTTTTAAGAAAAAGACTGGCCCATTTAAGTCTTTGTCAATTAATCATTTCAATATAAATGTTAAATATTATTTGAAATTCCTTTAAGATTATAATGTAAAATCATACGAATATATATTATTGAAATATGAAAATAATAAAGAATTATAAATCTACACTTCATATATTGTTATTTAATATTTTAAAATAAATCACTAATATTCATTATATATTTTTTAAATAAATATAAATGTAATAGAGTTAGTGATGGGCGTTTTCTCAACACACAATTAATCCCCAAGTATGAAGGATGTTATTGTAGCTTAAATAAGCAATCAAGTTAAATATCGAACCCAAAGGACGGAGTATTATCAATTTAATTATTTACTAAATTAATTAAGACAAGTGACAATAAAGATTGAGGATTTTAATCTAATAACTAATATGCTGAAAATTAATAATAATTAAAATAAAATAACACTGGAAGAATACGAAAGTGTCTCAAAAATGGAGAATAGGTAGCTCTAGGGTAATCCAGTTTTACTACTTAACTTTCCTTTCAAGTGCAGGCCGACTCTGCCTTGTGGACTATGGACGCATCACTAAACCATGCAAATATACTCTTTAGACAAAAGTAAATATACGTGTAGCACGTGTGAATTACCTCGGAGCAAGAGATATAACTTCACCCCCTTTCTAGGTACTATCAATATCTTATTTCCCTGGCCAATTGGTACTCTAACCCGATATGATCTCCCTTTATAGGTACTATAAAGTTAATCTCTTTATCCTACTTATCAACTAGAATTCAATTCAATTAATAAGTAGTATCTATATATGATAGTTCTAATGAAGCCTCAGAGTCCCCTCACTTAGAATCATAACATGCAATCATGTTCAGCGATGAGCGTACTCAATCTACAACTAAGATATATATTTAGACTCTATATACCAATTGAAGATGCACAAAACGACCGTGTATATGGATTAAGAAAGCACAATCATATATAAAATCAATCCACAAGTAGTGTTGTACGGAGGACACACAAAAGAGTTTAATTCATAAAACCTTCAAAACCCTAGATCTACCAAAACAGTTCTTGCCCATGATGTTGCGAAGAACAATCATGGGGGTTGGATAGATCTTACCCACATGTCCAGAAAATATAAGATAAATTAGAAAGTGATTAAAACTCTAGATGCGGGAGTTGTCGCGTCCTTCTCCATCTTGAATCCTCCTCTTGGTTCTCCTCTTGATGCGGGAGTCTCACCGTTTCGTGCATCACTTCCACATCCAAACTTCGATTTGAGTGATTCTTGCACTTACGCGATACTCTCTTCCTTGCTTTCTATCCATATAAATAACTCACAAAAACTCCAACATTTGAAGGTGTAACAAGCCATGAAAAATAGCACAGCTATTCTATTCAGCACAGCTTGCGCGATGTCACAATTTTTATCATAACTTTTCTCGTTTGGACTCTAATTGAAGTGTTCCTTTTGCCAAAACGATCTTCTCTTCCGTGTCTTTCCAACATTATATCACACTTCAAGTTCAGAGCTCTACACAAATACATAAAAATTACATAAGTTGGACGTGTATTTTTCAATATTCTTGCACAAGTTGCACCTTTTCGCTAACTTTGCACTTTTAATCCTTTTTCCATCTAAAACACAATAAAGCACCTCAAACGCACCTTTTGCTCACATATATCAAATATAAGGCACTTGTGCTAATATATAACAACAATTCTCATAAAAAAAGTGTTAAATTGGACACTAAAACACGCTTATTTTCACTCTCATCAAACCCCCAAACTTACCCGTTGCACGTCCCGAGACAACAAAATAAAAATAAGTAGAGAGTAGGAGTAAAATTAGCGGGGAAACAAGGACTATGATCAATACCCCATTCGAAATGCAATTATACTCAACTTAGGTCATACAACTCTCATTACGTGTAATAATCAATTCATAGCATATAAGATAAGACAATCACCACCAATTCAAATGCTCCATTGACATGTTCTCACGGGAAGTATATATCACTCGCACTCAAGTGTAAAAGATGTACACTTATGGATTAAGGTGTTTGCGCTCAAATTCAATTCAAGAGCATGTGTAACCATAAGCTTGCCTATTGTCTCAACTCTCCTTTTACTTGTAGCTAGCAAATCATGAATCAAAAAGGTCTTTTTATTTGGTTATAAAATTGGCTCTTTGGAAAAGGTAGGAAATTTATGGTTAAGTGACTCAAAACTTGGATCAATCAAGCTGCAGTCTCTCTCGATCTTTCATTTTTCCTCAACACTTCAATTAAGCACAAGATCCTTCTCAACTCTTTCACTTTTCTTTTTCTTTCTAGCACAACAGTTTTTTTCTTCCTTCTTCTTGTTCTTTTTTTTTCTCTCTTGAGGTACCAGTCTTGGGCACTACCTCTAGCATCCTCCATAAGGTACTACATTTAAGTACTACCCTAGGGTGTTTGATTCAGTGAATTACTAGATTTGAGCACTACTCCATGCTTTTCCTTATGTGCATTTCCAAACTCAATCACTGTTCAACTCCAATTTCATTCCTTCCCAAACAGTTATAAACTCTATCAACACACTTTGAAAAGCCATTAATTATCGTCATGATAGAATCAAGGCTCAAAAAATTCAGAAGCTCAAAGTGGCTTTTTCTCATAGGCTGCCAAATAATGAGGTTTTTAGACTCAACAGGGCTAACTAGGGATAAACATCGTTCGGTAGGGAATTATTTTGTTAAGTGACTCATAAATTCAAGGATGGCCTAAAATCATCTCCCATCATCTAACACACATGTAATTTCAAGTAAGACAAGAGGCAAGTTCTAGAATACACACACAAGAACGATACTCACCAGAAAAGAAATATCATATGATTATGTACATGAATAAAGCTCAAAATCTCACATGGGTTTTTAACAAGTAATAGAGCACTCTTCATGGTAAGTAATATCTCACAAGTACACATAGAACTTCATACCACAATATAACTCAAGTACACTTCCTTCATCAATTTCAAGAGTATATGAATTTTAACACAATTTAAAAATATAAGCTTACATGGATCACCAAAATCAATATTTCAATCCTTCCACTCCTACTAATTAAATGCACACATATAAAATAGAATAAGGAAAATAAGCACTTGATTTTTCTTCAACGTATGCACGAGCTCCTCGAGTTGCCTCAGCATAGAACTCGTCTTGCCCATTTTTCTATCATCAAAACTCAAACATACTCATTATCACAGATTCATCAATAATAAAATAGGAGATACCAAAATAAATCAAAAAGACAAAAAATTAAAAACTCGACCACTAACATTAGGAACACACCAACACAACACACAAAACATTAGGTAAGTTGCAAAAAATCAACATACCAACACTAATTAAAATATTGATATGCCGCAAAAAATCAACCCCCTAAAAAACAAACAACCAACGAAAGGAAAGATTATACCCTTAGTGCTCATAAGATGAGGTAAGTACATTACACCCCCAAACTTAGTAAAAATCGAAACTAAGTTTGAAAAGAGATGTAATTGTCGAAGCGTGAGCACTTCAAATATAATAACTCCTCACTCACACAAAAGAAATAATAAAGTAATAAAATGGAAGGGACAAGCCCCCAACAAGCGCTCATGTTTAATGTCGAAAATTCACGATGGTATGCCACTTTTTAAACTACTGGATCATAGGACAGTCTTCTCGCATCCTCACCCTCAAGTACTTTTTTCCCTCTTCTTGTCTACACTTAGCATCTCACCTTTCTTGATCACAAAATATGACCTTGGAATTACCTTCCACCCATGGCTGTTTAGAGACCTCGTCATTCTTCCACTCAAATTCACAGTCATATGTCCTATTAAAATCAAGATTAAACAAGTTAGAAATCACATCTATGCTCTTGCATGATTAAGTCTCCATGAGCATTTTTATTGCTTTATCAAGAGAGAAAGCCACATCTTCATTATCTATCCGTAGTCTAAACTCTGTATTATGATACTTTGATGGTACTGGAGTGCTTTGAATAAAAGGTATAGTATTTGGTACAGAAATGGGGATCGATTACCGCAGCTCGACCGTAGCTCGACCAAAATGGTCTGGTCTAACATGGTGAGTTGGTCGAACTGGGTGTTGAAAATGGGATTAGTCTGTCCAGTTCAGAGAGTGTTGGCTCGACCGTAGTTCGACTAGAGAGGTATGGGCGAACTCCAGAATTTTGATCAAACTGAGGCTATGTAAACTGAACTTGATTTTTCAGCACAACAGGTGCTGGTTCGAGTGTAGTTCGACCAGAGAGGTCAAGTTGAATTGAAATGTTTTGGTCGAACTGTGAGCTAGAAAATAGAGTATCGTTTCTCTATTCTTCCCCATGTTATTCGACCATGGTTCGACCAAGTTGTTTAGTCAAACTATGATTGAATTGGCTCGTTGTCTCTTTATTTTTTCCCACTGGCTTCATCAGACCTTCATACTGCATTCTGGACCTTAATGTGATGGCTTTACACTCTTTTAGGTTCATTATACCTTGAGGCGGGAACATTCCTTTCTCTAACATTTGTGCCAATTGATTCACATTCCCAACCATTTGCCCCATCACAAAAGTAAGGTCCTTCAACTTCTTAGATAATTCTACATGATTAGAGTTCATAACAGCCTCAAGACGATCAACCCTTGCATCATTCTTAGCCATGTCTCGATTGAAGGTATCTTCAACACTCTTCACTTCGTGCTGCTTCATACTAGGCCCCCTTTGTGTCAACTCTGTAACTTCTTCTACTGAGACTCTAGTAGCTTGTTGATGTTAGCTAGACTAGAGACGATATCATCATCCCTATTCGGCTTCACCACTTGATATTCAACCTGCGCCACCTTACCAAGTACATAAGATCCTCTAATTTTTTTCGTAGGCCAGTCACGTGAATTCATAGAGATGTCTTCAAACAACTTTTCTGCTTCAAGTGTTGTCTTTGATAACAACACTCCTCCTGATGACGCATCAATAAGAATACGCGACTCAAAATCCAATCTATAATAGAAGATGCTTATGTACTGAGCCTTAGACATCCCATGCTATGGGCACCACCTGAGTATGTCTTTAAACCGGTCCCATGCCTCATAAAATTTCTCACCCTGATTCATAACAAATTGGGTGATCTCTTGCTTCATTCTAAAGTCCTTAGAGGATGGCATGTTGTTGGATTGTATACTAAAAGTCTAGCTTTTTGTATGAACAATGTTTAGATAATATTTGAAATGAGAATCATTTGATCAAAGTTTTGCAATTAAGTTTTTGCAAAAGTCCATTTACTTTATACTGTAGATAATGTGGTGTGCGGCGTCACACGAAGATCATATTATCGGCTCCTTATAAAGTATAAACATGTATTCACAACCGAAATAGAACGGGACTATCTATCGGCATGGTTATAGTGTGATTTGGCGTTAGTCGGAGCTGACTATAAAATTGCACTATTGTGCTTTGTGTATTGAATAGGACCGTTGATGAGATTGTTCGGTTTATACACACTATATAATAGAACTTGATCTCTGTTATTATAGAAGTTCGTACTCCTAATCCCTATATGATAACCTCAACATGTAAGTTAATATTTATTTCTTTAATTCATCAATGGGTGAGATTTAATAGTTAAATCAATATCCTCGGTGAGTTGGGAAATGATGTTGTCTCGATGGTGTGCTGTTAATTGTAGAAGGAATCCGTGTCCTAACGGAATTGGTTGATGATGTCCCCTAGAGGTGCTCATAAGGATTATTATGTAAACCCTGCAGGTAGATTTATTCCGGCATGATGATAAGGTAGAGTGGTACTACTCTCGGTAAATATATTAATTAATGGAGGAGTTGTCAGTAACTTAATTAATTAATGGGCATTGAATCTTAAACACGGGGAGACTAACGGGCTCATAATAAGAAAGAGCCCATAAACATAATTTGGGGTTAGGGCGGCAGTGCAATAATATTTCTTTTGTGGAATAATTTATTATTATTGGACTTAAGTATAAGTTTTGGGCTATATTTGGATGCTTAAGCCCAATGGGAGGCCCAAACCCTAATTTCTCCTCTTGGTCCCTGTTGTAGCCTATATAATAGTCAATCTCATCAATTCGGATATCTGAATCACACGTGAAAGGTAGATTAGGGTTGTAGACTTAGATCGTCTTGTAGATCGTTGCCCACACCAACGTCAAGACATGGCTTAGGAATACAACAGAAGACTGGAAGGTCATTTACTATTTCAGGCCGTTCACTTCCACGAATTTTATAAACTTGTGTAGAAGTCAAAATTGTATGTGTGATATAATAGTAGAAAGCCATGGAAGAGAGGATCGTTTTGGCACATAGATCACTCCAATCGAAGATCAGACAAGGGAGTCATGGCCAAAACAATGAGACTACACAGGCTGCAGGCGAGAATCCTTCTCCTTCAACATACCCTAGTGAAAGCTAATGCGTTTCTTGTTTTCTTACTTCTGCTGTAGAAACGTATGAAACTCTAATGGTTCACATTAACCAAAAGATCCAAACGCCAACAATTGGTATTAGAGCGTAGGTTCTAAGGCTAAACGTGACACGTTAGGCTAGGGTTTTGAGTGGATAATGTGGTGCTAGAATTGGTTTATTTTTGAACTTGTTGGAACCCTAATTGCATATCACACACATTACACCCTGGGTTTCACGATGGGTCATGGCTGCTGTCTGGTGAAAGTCGACAGACAGTGGCGTGTAGAAACGCTGATGTTGGGATGGGGCTGGAGGCACATGGCGGTGTAGGGTTGTCATCGCTGCTGTGTGTTTGAGAACCCTACAGGCTGAGAGTGGGCATCGATGAACATTGATAATTTGCAGAACCTGTTCGCTAGTGAAAGGGAGTGTGGCGGTGTATTGTTCTTCCTCGGTGAAAGTGTGCTTGTTGTCATGGTGATGACTTCCAACGAGCCAATAAGTAGGACCCGACGGCTGGAGGATTTAGCGTTGTTTATACACGGCGGCAGATGGCTCGAATTTATGGATGACAAACAAGTGCTGGTGTAGATCGCTGGGCAAGTCACCGATAATGTACTTAGCTACTGGCACATTCTGCTAGTTCATGAACTTCAAGTGTTGGTAGCGGCATTAGTGTTTGTAATTGGTGGCTAATGCTCATGTGATGCTGGTTGGGCTTAATCGAGATGACGGACGCGGATGGCGGAGGTTCTGGCTGAGGCATGCTTCGATGGCTGGATGACCAGTTTTGATTGACCTGGCCTGTTTCGATTGAGTTGCTGTAGGTTTCCAGGTGGGTCTTCAAAGGCTTCCGGACTGGCCTGCAGTGAATGACAGATCGAGCTTACCAAGTTTCCGAGCGGATGATAGTTTTCTTCTAGTCTAGTCTGAAGTGAGTTTCGAGCGAGCCCAGTGATACCTCTGATTGGCACTGCTCGTTATAAGGGTCAATCCACTAATCCCTAGGTCTATCGTGGTTGGGCTGGGTTATTGGTCGTAATATAGTCGGGATGACCAATTAAAAAATTTATTGAACCACAAGAAGGAAGGCACTAGAGTTTAAGCGATCTCAAGTTTATCGTGATTTTATAAGGATGATGGAATAGGAGGATATATGCAAATAAATGCAATTAAACTAATGCAAGAAATAAAGATAAAATGAATGTAAGACAATGGGTTCCAAATGATGCAAGGATGAGATTAACAATAATCATGACATAGATAATAAAGTAATCATGCAATTAATTCTAATCTCTCATAGACATGGCATAGAAGCGATCACTAATTCCACCTAAACTCTCTCTCGAGATGGATAGGATGTAGGCCTTCAATAAGGCTCCCAAAAGTACATAAGATCGTGACCAAAGCAAACACCTCCCACTAGGTAATAATTACTCTACGAGTTCCCAAATGAGGTACTAAATCATAGGCAATATTCCTTTTTAAGGTACTATGAATTCACTAATAGTTTTGGTCTCCTCACCTAATCAACAAATCTCTAGATTAAGCTAATCAAATGTTCCATCAAAGAGTTCTAAATCTAGAAGGATATCTCTATCTCATTCTAAATTAATGCACATGAAGTGTATGATGAAATGATTCAATGAACTATCCTAAACACATAATTGATTTCTCAATCTAATCACATGCCCATGACAATTAATCACACATATCATACATATACATCAAGCAATCAACATTAAATTATAGAAATACACAAAGCTCATTCACGATTAAATCAAATTGTATAAAAACTAAATTATCCAACACCAATCATGGAGCTAATCTCACAAAGGAGATTAGCCTATCATAGTCTTAGAGAAATCAACATAGATAGTTGAATCTACAAATTCCATGATCAAACTATAAAGAAGTTCACAAAAATTAGAATTAGATTCCCCCTTTAAAGTCCTTCAATAGAGATCTCCTTCTTCTTCTTTCAATCTTCACACTCCCTTGCTTCCTTGATCACTTGGATGGCGGATTTGATTGAGGAGATTAAGTGTGGATGGATGGATGAAGAATGGATGAAGACGATGGTGTAAAATGGAGGAAATGTTGTGTGATCTAGGTGTAGGAGTGAAACCTTTGAAAAATCTGATCAAATATTGAAGTATTGAGTATTTATAACCCTTAGAAAGCTTCTAGAAGGATTCTGATTTTTTACTAGTTTTTACGTAACACAAGTCATGTGCTGCAACACGGCCACAGGGTGGCCATGTTGGGTGAATTGATGCTGCCGCACGGCCTCTCCTTACAGACCCGTGTTGACTACATGGGCCGTGTGCTGCGACACAACTCGTCCACCCGACACGGCCAGTCGTGTTACTGCTGCCCTGTTTCCTTCACTGTTTTAGCTCGTTCTCCCTCATTTCAATTCCGAATTGAGATCTTCTTTTTCCTATGTTTAAGCTCATTTACACACATTTTAATAAAAACACAAAACACAATCAAATAATACACAAATATGGATGAAATAATATGAAAATGGATATAAAAAGTCACTAAAATCTAGGTGATCACACCCCCAAAATTAAAGTGTTGTGCGTCCCCACACAATAAAAATGATAAACCAAAGAGTGATTTTTTCATCTAGGAAAAGGCTAAACGAACATAAGTAATAACACATCGATAGCAATAAGAATTATAATTTATGCTAAGTCATCCTACAACATTAAACTCATGACATGAAAAATTAATAAGTTCAATCACAAGAAAATAATAGTCTAATATATTTTCTTTTAGTCCAAGCCTCACATAGGTTATAAATGTCACTCAACACTCTTTAAAGTATGGTAAATCATCACTCATTAACCGATTGGCTCGACTCGCTATAAGCTTGTTCGTGGACTACATTCACAAACCACCAAAGTTTCCATTAGTGATAAAAAAGGTCTTTAATTAGGATGTAATGATAGGCTCTTTGGTATGGTAGGGAGAATTTGGGTAAGAGTGACTCATTAAGTGTAAGTAATCGAAGAGGTAGCTACTTTCTTCCATTCCTTAACAATTTCTTTCTTCCTTTCTTTTCTTTAATGATCACAAGCACTAATCATCAACTTTCCTTGAATTGAACTTCTTTTAATGCATGCTTCCTTCTTTATTTAAGTACTTGAGCATATTGTTGTTGCTTTACTCATTTTCTTGTTTTGAGGTTGCATGTCCATTCTTGGTTTTGCTCTTTTCATCCTTTTTCTTACTTGCTTACCATTTCCTTTCTTCTTTTTGCTTTCTCATCTAACCTTTCTAATTACCATCTCCTCAATCACTCATATAAAAGGGTGAATATATAAGGCTCACGTGGGTAATCAAGGCTTGTAATGTGCTTATATCACAATAAATAGGCTTAAAGGCACAAAGTGGTTGACTAGGGATGATGTTCATGGTATGGAAATATTTGGCAATGACTATTAACAACAAGGATGGCCTTAGATCATTTCACTAATCTCCACTAATCGGGCTCGTTCCTATAGTCCTTGAGAAAGTTCTAGTTTATCAAACACAACCAATCTACTCATGAAAAAAATACCATGTATGCACGGTTGAGGCTCAAACGCTCACAAGCTTGTGCTCGGACCTTAAGGACTTATTACACCACATCCATCTTAAAATTGAACAAGTTAAATAAAACATGTCACAATTCGAAAGTGTAGAGATTCTTAATCATAACTTGTCATCACTTATCACAACAACATGTCATCACTCATATTTAAAAATGACTCACGACATCTCAAAAACAAACCACCAAACATACCAAGACAAAAATAAGAAAACACACAAAACATAAAATAAAGACTCAATAAACAAGAAACAAAACAAAAACACATAACATGCAAAAACAAAAATCACCTCATAAAAAAATGAAGCACACATTCCTATCATCCATAATCAATTAAGCTCACAAGCATCCCCATCTTGATTGAAAAAAAAATATAAATTAGGAAAATAAACTTCCCAAAATATAACAAATGAAGTAACATGCTAATCACATCAATCCAAATCAAAATATGTCAAACAACTAGAAGTGATAAGGTGTAGAGTACTCCCTCAGTAGGCATTTGGTAAGGAAAGCGTAACTCCAAGCTCCATTCATGCTTCCAATACCATTCATTCATGCTCAAAAACTCACCAAACACCATTAGCTCAACAATTTCATTAAAAATATGGACTCACATGCACTTCAACACAACCAATCATAACAAAATCCAACCAAACTCATGAGAAAAATTTTAAAATTGACACAAAAATACAAAAAGTATATGCTTTCAAAACAAAGTATGCCACACCACGCCATAATTCCCCAAATTTAAATTGAAACTAGAGTTTCGATTTAAGTTTGCCAAAAGTGGTGTGACGTACCTACACACTTTAAATCAAGCCCCCTTCGTATCTTCAATACGCATTTTTCTCACGAGCACAATCTACCTTCATGCCAAAAATTGCAAAACAATATCAAATCCACAATCCTTATTTAAAGCACTAAATAAAACAATGAAGATAATGATGGGTTGCCTCCCATCGAGCGCTAAGTTTAATGTCTTCAAGCCGGACGATAGTCTTTAGCTCATGGTGGTCAAGAATAGTCCTTAGGCACTGTTATAAGTTTCTTCTTGAAGTAGTGCCTAGTGCTCTCCCGTTCAACCACAAGAACGTTTCCCTTCTTGTTAAATAGCTCAAGCAATTGTTCTCCGAAGGCGCTCTTCACAAGGAATGGACCTTTCCACTTGTTTTACTTTTTCCATGGGACTTTATATGAATTTTGAACTTCCACCACATCCCCCGGTAAGAATTCGGGCATCGACAAGTATTGGTTAACTCTCACAACCTTTTTCCTACAATCGTCAAACAAATTTTTATCAATAAAATCATGAAAGTTCTTAAGAGAATTTGAAATTTCAATAGAATGAGAAGGTTTTGGCTTGTGGGGAGTAGAATCCATGATCTTAGTTTCTGGAGGCTTCTTTTCTTCCATAAGGGCATGAATCTCTTTTTAATTTTGAATCTTGACTTTCTCTACCATCTCTTCAAGAGACTCGACAAAACTATCGAATTCCCCCTTCAACTATTCTTTCAACTCTTTAGCTTACACCCACTTTGGAACTCTTTCTTTCTTCTCCTTCATAACCTCATCAACCCCCAAACTATCCTCTTTCCTATCCTTAATGGCCATGCATAGATTCATTCCGGAGGTAGAAGGCTTGTTTTTCTCTTCTTGAAGTCCTTCCTCGGTGGACATAACTTGATTTACTTGGTGCTCAATGGAATCCAATCTAGCACCGAATGCTACGATTGCACTTGTCACTATTTCACACCAATTTCCCATTCGATCCATCCACGCTTCATTATACTTCCTCTCCTTCTCCATGCGCTCTATAATTTTTTTAATTAACTCATCTCTAAGCTTCTCTTGGTAGTCACGTTGGGCGAAATAAGAGGTGTTGGAGTCTTGAAAATTTCCCCATAGTTGTGGTTGATTTCCTTTTTGATTTCTAGAAAAATTTCCTTGAAAAACATCTTCCACACCTTGAGGGTATAATTGTTGGTGCATTTGATGAGGAACTCCAAAATTTTCATAACCTTGTTGTTGGAATTGCATATCTTGTACTCCATAATCCGGTTGCAAATTAGGCTCACAATATAGCATTTGAAATCCTTGAAAATTTCTTTGTGTTCTCATAGCAGAATGAGCTTTTCAATTCACCAAATCACGAAGAATATCCATGGAGCTCATATTTTTGGGCTTGTTCTCCTCCTTCTTCCTTCTCAAGGTATGCACCTATAAAAGAAAGAAAATTTTGGACAAATTTTCTAAAGCAAATAAGATGTAAAAATAAAAAAATATCATTTTTAAGACCACTCTAAACAATCCTTCATCAAACTTCTAGCGACCGTTACCTCCCCGACAACGACGCCATTTGATTGGTCGTAATATAGTCGGGATGACCAATTAAAGAATTTATCGAACTACAGGGAGGAAGGCACTAGAGTTTAAGCGATCTCAAGTTTATCGTGATTTTATAAGGATGACGGAATAGGAGGATAGATGCAAATAAATGCAATTAAACTAATGCAAGAAATAAAGATAAAATGAATGCAAGAAAATGGTTTCCAAATGTTGCAAGGATGAGATTAATAACAATCATGGAATAGATAATAAAGTAATCATGCAATTAATTCTAATCTCTCATGGACATGGAATAGAAGCGATCACTAATTCCACCTAAACTCTCTCTCGAGATGGATAGGATGTAGGCCCTCAATAAGGCTCCCAAAAGCACATATGATCGTGACCAAAGCAAACACCTCCCACTAGGTACTAATTACTCTACGAGTTACCTAATGAGGTACTAAATCATAGGCAATATTCCCTTTTAAGGTATTATGAATTCACTAATGGTTTTGGTCTCCTCACCTAATCAACCAATCTCTCGATTAAGCTAATCAAATGTTCCATCAAAGGGTTCTAAATCTAGAAGGATATCTCTATCTCATTCTAAATTAATGTACATGAAGTGTATGATGAAATGATTCAATGAACTATCCTAAACACATAATTGATTTCTCAATCTAATCACATGCCCATGACAATTAATCACACATATCATACAAATACATCAAGCAATCAACATTCAATGATAGAAATACACAAAGCCCATTCAAGATTAAAATGAAATTGCATAAAAACTAAATTTTCCAACACCAATCATGGAGCTAATCTCACAAAGGAGATTAACCTATCATAGTCTTAGAGAAATCAACATAGACAGTTGAATCTACAAATTCCATGATCAAACTATAAAGAAGTTCACAAAAATTAGAATTAGATTCCCCCTTTGAAGTCCTTTAATGGAGATCTCCTTCTTCTTCTTGCAATCTTCACTCTCCCTTGCTTCCTTGATCACTTGGATGGTGGATTTGATGGAGGAGATCAAGTGTGGATGGATGTATGAAGAATGGATAAAGATGATGGTATAAAATGGAGGAAATGGTGTGTGATCTAGGTGTAGGAGTGAAACCCTTTGAAAAATCTGATCAAATATTGAAGTATTGGGTATTTATACCCCTTTAGAAGCTTCTAGAAGGATTCTGATTTTTTACAGGTTTTTACACAGCACGAGTCATGTGCTGCAACATGGCCACAGAATGGCCGTGTTGGGTGAATTGATGCTGCGCACGACATCTCCTTACAGGCCCGTGTTGGCTACACGAGCTGTGTACTGTGACATGACTCGTGCACCCGACACGGCCAGTCGTGTTGCTACAGCCCTGTTTCCTTCATTGTTTTAGCTTGTTCTACCTCGTTTCAACTCCAAATTGAGATCTGTTTTTTTCTATGTTTAAGCTCAATCACACACATTTTAATAAAAATACAAAACACAATCAAATAATACACAAATGTAGATAAAATAATATAAAAACGAATATAAAAAGTCACTAAAATCTAGGTGAAAATATCACTCATCTTTGGGTTCGACATGTGGTTTCGAGTTTTATCTCCCGTTGGTGACATATATTCCCATGGAGTGGAGTTATATAGCAGTAATGGATTATAGTCGGCGAATGTGATGCGGGTCTAGAGATTTGCAGCTGTTTAAAGAATGGCCGACTGGTAGCTGCTGTCGGTGTGGAAGCTGGCAGCCGACGGCAGCGGCAAGGTCTGTCAAGGCTAGAATAAGTAGGAAGGGGCAAGCCGAGTCACGTGGGTGCTCTGAACAAGCCATGCCTTGCTTCACAATGACGATGGTTGCCATCTTCTCAAAGCACCAGAGTGGGGCGCGATGGACGACGTGTGGCAATTGCATAAGATGGCACCGATCGAACAACCGGAGTCATGACTTTGCTGCCCTATCACACGGCTAGCAAAAAATAGTTTTTCTATGGACAGTGTCGCCGCTGGATGCTTTGTGGCTATGCAACTTGGTTCCTGCAACACGATTTTCTTCCCGGCTGACGATTGCAAGTGATGATGAGGCTGGGCAGTTATGACGCCGATGCATGAGTAGTTACTCTGTGCAGCGAATTGGTGTGTGGGCTGTTTGGATTAGGGCCCAAGCTCAACTTGATGTACAAAATAGGTGTGTGGGTTGTTTGGATTAGGGCCCAAGTTCAACTTGCTTTACAAGCCTAATGCTTTTTTTCCTTATATATAATTGATATAATTATTTTATTTGTCAATTATAATTATATATTTGGATGCATGTGCTATTTGATTTACTGCCTTATTTGCCATTATAATAGCATGTTTATCTGCATAATTATATCTGTTATATTGTATGCATGCAAAAACTCTCTTGTTAAATAACAAGTGGGAGAGGGATTGGTCATGATCCCGAGGCCTCCATTGTTGATTTATTAAGTGATGCAAGTAAGCTTATGAGTTGGCTATAGTGCCTTCCTCCCCAACGGATGAGTTTTATTAAGGGATCGCTGGAATAAATTTCATGAAATAATTATTATTTGTAATGTGATGCAAGTAAGCTTATGAGTCGATTATAGTGTCTTCCTCCCGAACGGATGAGTTTTATTTGTGAATCACTAGTACAAATTAATAATTGATGGTTGTAGGAAATTATTTAATGTCGTGTGGACTTCTCCAACTATAAGACACACAAACTTGGGTAACGTACTTAATATCAAATAATGGTATACACTTAGGTGCAATTAATAAGTATCCTCACCAACGGAGTCACTGCTATTAAATTGTTTGGCTAAAGAACAATTGACTATTAATCATTGAGTCATAAGGTTAATTATGACATATGGAATTAATGGGTAAAACCTTCTCTTGCGAATGTTAGGGTTTGTATACGTCCACACTAACGTGGCATGCAAATTCACGGTGCTTGAGATGTCGGTGAATTTATTTTATATTGTTTATTGAGGGAATTAATATAAAATTTAAATTCGAAGTGTTTGATCATCGTATTTATTTATTTGATTCTCTAAATTTTTGAATAGTTTATTTCGCTTATTGTTAACTGAAAGAAAACATATTTACTGGTCCATAATAAATGATTAGAAAAGAATCTTGGTTTTAATTCTTACTGCTTAAGGAAATTAAAATTTGTTCTCACTTAGGATGCCTTCTGATGCCTGTTTAACTCTTTAGCGAAGAGGTGAGAGGTTCATAGAAATATGATGGTCTCATGAGGCTCTTATAATACTTGAGAAAGTTAGAGAGGAAAGAGGTCATGATTAACTTGATGAATGAATTGAAAATACTTGGAGTCGAAATTGAAGAGAAAACCTAGCTCAATTTATTCTTCATGATTTGTCTAGTTGTTTTGAGCAAGTTTTACCTGATATACAAGAAGTTGTATATGGTGGAAAACTTCTGACAGAACATGTGGCGAAAGAAAACCAATTTCATCAAGATGTGAACAAGGATAGTATCTTATTCACTAGTTGTTGAAGCGTGATTAGTGATGGAGTTTACTGACGCGTTGTGTGTAAATACCGGAATCACTAGCCTGCATCTAAGTGATGATGAGATTATAGAGTACATGGTCAAGCTACGAGAGTAGTGACTATTGCAGTGGGAGTTGTTTATGATATGAATAAACGTTTGATTAAGAGAAATTGACTTTATGTACATTTTCATAGAAATAATTTCATTTCGGTTTCTATGCACTTACGGATAGATACTCTATTTCATTTAAAAGACATGGTCATTATAATGAAGGATGGAGCTATAGTTTGTTATGGTATGAAAGTGACAATTTGTACACTCTTAAATCATGTTAATCCCACGGATGCAACAAATAGTAATTAATAATGCATCTTTTAATCTTAGTAAGAGAAAGGAACCTTCGTGTCATGCCCCGACCCCAGATAGAACGCGACAACCGCCATGTTAATCATAAATTTTGCGGAATGGGTGCACTCAACTCCACAAAATTTATAGAAAACGTAAGGCTTACTATCAAGTACCTGTAGAACTGAACAACTGATAACAACGGGTACAACCCGAGGGCATCATCTGATAAAGTATCAACAAGGATTTACAAAGGTACAAAATACAATGATGTAACTTAGTTTAAAGAAAATATACATGAATAATATAACATTGCGAGAGTACAAAAATAACATCAAGGGGGTCACCAAATATAAACTATACAATCTCGCCAATGAATTCCTCAATTTACATAAAAGAGAAAGTACCCAAAACACTGATTGGATGACGAGCAAACGATAGGCAAACCTCCAACCAAAACGATATCAACAGCCTGAAAAGGAAAGAATGATGGGGGTGAGCAAAACCACTAGCTCAGTGAGGTGATAAGCCGGTCACCCCGACCCTTATACGAAACATGTATTCCCACTCGCGGTTAATAACAAAAAATCTAACATTTCGTCCCACAGTAACTATTTCTCACCCAGTATACATATTAATGAAAATAAAAACCTTAGTGTACATTTACGAATAACACAATTAGTTCAAACAACATGTTATCACATAAAAGACGCGTGGGTAGTCAATATCCTCCTCGAACAGAGCTCTCCGTCGAGAGACAGTCCAAGCCCGTCACCGTTACTCTAGATAAAATGCACATTAATATTCTTTCTCAACACGCCAAGTGCTAAAGTTTACAATTCAATATCGACGTGAATACTTGAAATGATCAAACATATAAACATATATGACATGCATGTCCCACACCGGTGACGTTGACTGAGCCTATAATAGACTGATCCATCTAACGATCACCCTCCAGAGTATCAGTATTTAGCAAATGGACAGGTGTCCCATTAGATCTAAATCACCCGGGTTTGCTAAGCACGGGCAACTTGGTTGTCACTCTAACTTTAAGAGAAAAAAAATCTAGTTAGGCTAAGATAAGGCTGGCCTTTTGGGCCATAAAAATAAATAAATAGGTTTTGGACTTTCTAAAAAAAATCTAGTTGGGCTAAGATAGGGCTGGCCTTTGGGCCATAAAAATAAATAAATAGGTTTTGGGCTTTCTAAAAAAAATCTAATTGGGCTAAGATATTATAAAGTATCCCCTCCTCTAAAAAGTTTCGTCCTCGAAACATAAACCTACCTAGAGATGAAAAGAGATTTGGATGTTGTTGACGCATGACTGACTCTGGTTCCCATGTTTCTTCTTCAATTTGATCACTTCTCCATAAAACTCTCACCATAGGAATGGATTTGTTACGAAGCATTTTCTCTCGGCGATCTACAATTTGAACAGGTTGTACTTCGTGCGATAGATTTTCCTTTAATATAACTAGGGGATATTTGAGCACGTGCGAAGGATCTAGTTCATATTTTCTAAGCATAGAGACATGGAAGACATCGTGAATCTTCGACAATTCCGATGGTAGCTCAAGTCGATACGCGATACGACCAATCCTTTGAACGATCGTAAATGGGCCAATATACCTTGGACTCAACTTTCCTCGATGGCGGAATCGCAACACGCCCTTCCATAGAGAAACTTTTAGAAAAACTTTGTCTCCTTCATTAAACTCCAAATCGCGCCTCCTATTATCTGCGTAGCTTTTCTGTCGATCTTGCACTGTTTTAAATCTGTCTCGAATAAGTTGTATTTTTGCCTTTGCATCTTCGATAAGCTCTACTTGTTCGATTTGTCTCTCACCAATCTCATCCCAAAAGAGCAGTGTTCGACACTTTCGGCCATACAGAGCTTCGTACGGGGACATTCCAATGCTTGAATGATAACTGTTGTTATAAGCAAACTCCACCAAAGTCACGTACTTATCCCAGCTACCTCCCAAATTCAACACTACTACACGTAGCATGTCTTCTAGTGTCTGTATGGTTCTCTCTGAGTGTCCATCAGTCTGTGGATGAAACGAGGTACTGAATAGTAATTTTGTACCTAGCGCTTTCTGCAGACTAGGCCAAAAACAGGAAGTGAATCTTGGATCACGATCAGATATGATTGACACTGGTACTCCGTGCAATCTCACTATCTCATTGACATATAACTTGGCAAGTTTCTCTAAAGATTCGTTGGTATGCACTGGAAGAAAATATGCCGATTTCGTCAGACGATCGACAATGACCCAAATTGAGTCATGACCCTTTTAGGTTCGTGGTAAACCAGAAACAAAATCCATTGTGACATTTTCCCATTTCCACTCAGGAATAGGTAGTGGTTGAAGCATGCCGACTGGTTTTTGGTGTTCCGCTTTAATCTATTGGCATGATAAGCACTTTGATACAAATTCAGCAATGTCCCGTTTCATACCTGGCCACCAATAATGCTCCCGAAGTGTTCTGTACATTTTGGTACTACCAGGATGCATAGCATAGGCTGAAGAATGGGCTTCCTCAAGAATAGCTCTACGAACATCAAGTTCTGATGGAACACAAACACGATTTTTAAAAGTAAGAAGTCCATCATCCCGAATTTGAAATTTTTTTTCTTTTCCTTGATTTAGCTTCACCATCTTCTGTTGTAAATGAACATCGTGTGATTGTCTTTCTCGAATTTGCTCAAACAAGGTAGGTCTAACCTCGAATTTGGCGATTAAGGCAGAATCATTAGACTTTTCACAATCGAGCGAAATGTGTAAAGATTTAAATTGCTCCAACATAGCAAGATAAAAAGATTGAATCAAAGCAAGTGAGGTAGAAGACTTTCTACTCAGAGCATCTGCAACAACGTTCGCCTTGCCAGGATGATAATCGATGACTAAGTCATAGTCACTAATCAACTCCATCCATTGCCTTTGCCTGAGGTTGAGCTCCTTTTGCGTGGTGATATACTTTAAGCTCTTGTGATCAATGAAAACCTGACAAGTTGTACCATACAGATAGTGCCTCCAGATCTTCAATGCAAAGACGATTGCAGCCAACTCTAAATCATGTGTAGGATAATTTTCTTCGTTCTTCTTCAATTGCCTTGAAGCGTAGGCAATAACCTTTCCTTCTTGCATGAGAAGGCATCCTAATTCTTGTCTCGAGGCGTCGCTATAAATGGTAAATTCTCCAATCGCTGGGTCTGGCAAAGCAAGAATAGGAGCTGAAACGAGTCGTCTTTTCAATTCTTGAAATGCTTCCTCACATTCTTCACTCCATTCAAATTTTACCCCTTTTCAAGTCAATTTAGTCAAAGATGAAGCCAATAACGAAAAGTCTTTGACAAACCGTCGATAATATCCAGCTAATCCTAGAAAACTACGAATCTGTGTCATGTTCTTTGGACGCTCCCAATCTAGTATAGCTTGAATCTTCACTGGATCGACGTAGATTCCTTCTTTAGAAATGTGATGACCCAAAAAGCTTACCTCACGAAGCCAAAATTCACACTTCGAGAATTTAGCATAAAGCTGATTTTCTCTGAGAATGTTCAGAGCAATTCTTAGATGATGAGAATGCTCGTGTCTGATTTAGAATAAATAAGAATATCATCAATGAAGATGATGACAAACTTATCTAAGTACGGCCGAAAGACCCGATTCATAAGATCTATAAAAGCTGCAGGAGCATTTGTGAGTCCAAAAGGCATAACACAGAATTCAAAATGACCGTATCTGGTTCGAAAAGCAGACTTAGGGATATCAGATTCCCTAATCTTGAGTTGGTGATAACCAGATCGTAAACCAATTTTTGAGAACACAGTTGCTCCTTGCAATTGATCAAACAGATCATCGATTCTTGGAAGAGGATATTAGTTCTTGATTGTCACCTTGTTCAATTGACGGTAGTCGACACACAGGCGAAGTGATCCATCTTTCTTCTTGACAAAAAGAACTGGAGCACCCCACGGAGATGTGCTAGATCGTATGAACCCCTTCTCCAATAATTCCCCAAGTTGTGTTTGGAGTTCCTTGAGCTCAGCAGGCGACATTCGATATGGAGTAATCGATATAGGTGTGATTCCATGAAGTACGTCAATGGAAAAATCAATCTCTCAATTCAGAGGTTGTCCTGGTAAGTCTTCGGGAAAGACATCAGGAAATTCATTTACGATCGGAATGTCATCTAGTTTAGTTTCAGAAAGAGAAGTATCGATGACAAATGCCAAGAATGCCTCACAACCCTTACGCATTAATTTATGAACAGTCAACATTGAAATAAAAGAGAGGGATCTCGTTTGAAGTTTACCTTCAAAAATAAATTCTGAGAATCCTGGTCTACGAAAAATAACAAGCTTCTCGTGGCAGTCGAGAATTGCATGATGAGAAGAAAGTCAATCCATGCCAAAAATAACATCAAGATCAATCAAAGGCAATGGTATCAATTCAGCCTCTAGAATGACATCTTTGATCTTCAATGGACAACCAAGGAATACCGAATCACGAATTAGACGCTCTCCAAGAGGGGTATGAACGATGATTCCAGGTGATAAATGAGAGATAGGATAATCTAAGATCATAGTAAGATCATCCCGGATATAAGACCTATCAGAACCTGGGTCAAATAAAGCGTAGACCTAATGGTCTCCCACAAACACATGGCCTAAAGAAGCAATATTAGGTGAGATTGTGAGTTAAAAAATTCAGAAAGATAGAATTTCTTATGAACGTTTTATTCGTAATCAAGTGGCATAACCAGGCGGGGTTAGATCTAGCATGTGAAAATACTCAGATTATAAATTACCTATCACAACCTTCGGATCTGAACGAGCCTCTTTTCCTGGGAAATATGAAATACTCTAGTTTGCTTCCTTCCTTGCATAGGTGATTGAGTACTAGGGCCGCTTGAGGCATCGGGCACTCTGGTAACTACAGATCGAGTATCTCTGGGTGTAGAATATGTTAGTTTACCACGAAGCTAACCAGAACGCTGACTGCTCGCTCCCATAAGCAGAGGATAAGAACTTCGCATATGCCCCGGCTGTCGACACTGAAAACATACTTGAGGAGCCTTACAGGGGCCATCGTGATATTTTAAGCAATTCTAGCACTTGCGATTTTCATCAACCGATCTTGAGACATTGCTCCCGCCTCTACTAAACTGCTCCCGAGGTTGAGGAAAACTAATAGATACCGAACTTGGTGCACCACGCGAAGATCCCACACCCCTATACACCTTCGATGCATTTTCTATAAATGCGCTCCCTTGTCTTTTCTTTTGAGATCGTTCTGCAAGCTTATGTCTCGCCTAAACTAAACTTTCTACCCTCAAGGCTTCTTCTACGAGATCGTCAAGACTCTTGTACTTGTCTCCGGACTTGATGCGATCTCGAATATTTAAGTTAAGATATCTTCAAATCTCTTGCATAAGTCTCTCATCGTATATGACTCAGGAGTGAATTCTCGTAATTCCAGAAATTTGCTTTCGTACTCCACGACCGACATAATGCCTTGAAAGAGGTTGAAGAACTCTTTTCTCTTCTGATCCTTGATATACCGAGAGAAGTATCGATCTTTGAATCGTTCCACAAAGATAGCCCACGTAATAGTAACCGAAGATGTCTCTTTTAGATTCTGCCACCATCGTCATGCATCTGGGCCTAACAGCTTGGTCACAATGACCACACGATAACATTCTTCAATCATCAAGGTGTCAAAGGTCTCTGTAATCTCCTTTAACCATGCCCCCACTTTAGAAGCATCTCTTGCACCGTCAAAATTTGAAGTCCCCATGTTTTCAACTGTTTTCACCAAATCAGGTATAAAAAGTGCACCTCGAGAAGTAAAACCTCCTAAAGCCATTTCTGGAGTAAAAACTGGTACATTAGTTGTAGGTCGAATCGGTTCATTAGCACGAAGAACCTCTTCAGTGACAGTCGTAGTTGTATGAGCCATTATAGGTGGTGGAACACCATGTATTCGAATATGATCATAATACAATTGGTACTGCTCCGGTGTCATCATGTGCTCAACCCGTAATTGGGCCCGTGGTTGCTCTACCTGGGAAACCAGCACCCTATGATCATAATTGATAGGGTCCGTAACCGTCAGAGGAATGGCATGATCAGAAGAAACATGTCCTCGAGGTCTACGAGGAATAAAAGAGAGTAGAGGACTCGAAGGATCACGAGGAGCGTGTCCTCGACGACGAACTGGAGGTGCCATAATGACTGAAAGGAAGAAAGGAAAGAAAATGCAAGGTCAACATCAAGGCAATACGATACATTAGGATGACATAGAAACAAAGTTGGACCCATTGGCTCGACTCAAAAAGAATGAGAATCATAAAACCAGGCTCTGATACCAAGAAAGTTGTGACGCCCCGACCCCAGATAGAACGCGACAACCGCCACGTTAACCATAAATTTCACGGAATGGGTGCACTCCACTCCACAAAGTTTATAGAAAACGTAAGGCTTGCTATCAAGTACCTGTAGAACTAAACAACTGATAATAATGGGTACAACACAAGGACATCATCTCATAAAGTATCAACAAGGATTTACAAAGGTACAAAATACAACGATGTAACTTAGTTTAAAGAAAATATAATGAATGATATAACATCGCGAGAGTACAAAAATAACATCAAGGGGGTCACCAAATATAAACTATACAATCTCGCCAATGAATCCGTCAATTTACATAAAAGAGAAAGTACCCAAAACACTGATTGGATGACGAGCAAACGATAGGCAAACCTCCAACCAAAACGATATCAACAGCCTGAAAAGGAAAGAATGATGGGGGTGAGCAAAACCACTAGCTCAGTGAGGTGATAAGCCGGTCACCCCAACCCTTATACGAAACATGTATTCCCACTCGCGGTTAATAACAAAAAATCTAACATTTCGTCCCACAGTAACTATTTCTCACCCAGTATACATATTAATGAAAATAAAAACCTTAGTGTACATTTACGAATAACACAATTAGTTCAAACAACATGTTATCACATAAAAGACGCGTGGGTAGTCAATATCCTCCTCGAACTGAGCTCTCCGTCGAGAGACAGTCCAAGCCCGTCACCGTTACTCTAGATAAAATGCACATTAATATTCTTTCTCAACACGTCAAGTGCTAAAGTTTACAATTCAATATCGACGTGAATACTTGAAATGATCAAACATATAAACATATATGACATGCATGTCCCACACCGGTGACGTTGACTGAGCCTATAATAGACTGATCCATCTAACGATCACCCTCCAGAGTATCAGTATTTAGCAAATGGATAGGTGTCCCATTAGATCTAAATCACCCGGGTTTGCTAAGCACGGGCAACTTGGTTGTCACTCTAACTCACCCGAACCGCAACAATTCAGGCTACTTAACCAATGTCGCTCCAACTCACCCGAACCGTAACCAATTCGGGCTACTTAACCTTGGTACCAGGCATACATATGCATATGCATCATAAGATGAATAACGACTCAAGTTAGAGTCTTAATTTGCACATAAGAATAACCAGAAATCAATTCTCAAATAATTCACAATAAATGCTATCAGATATCGAGCCGGCAAGGCTCTTCAACATAAGTTAAAATCAATAATACTCATAAAATGGCTAACAGGACTCTAACCAGAGCAATCGAGCCAATCAGGCTCTTTACCACATAACACAATACCAAATAATTTTCTTATCAATTAACTAAAACTAAAATAAATGCACATTTATCGAGGGTCCACACTTCCCACAAGAGAAGGCGTTCTCGAATTATCAACTCACAAGGAAATGATTAACTCTCTCCGGAATCTGAAGTCGGTCCCTTGCCCCTCGTCGATGGTTCTTTACCTAGAAAGGAGATGAGCAATTAAAGACAAATCAAATATAACTAACTATTAGTTGTAACCTCACCTTTCATTGCTAAAAACAAATTCTAATCGAGTTCGAACGAGTTAATATTAAATAAAAATAACATGTAACTCCTTAACATCAGTTTCCAATCCCACATAACTCATTTCAATACATTAACTAAACGAAACGATAGAAAATAAATTTGAATTCGACATAAAAATTCTGAAATTTTCCAGCTAGCGGCAGTTTACGAGAAAAATCATAACTAATTGTAGAATAATCGGATTGAGGCGTTTCAAGTGGCTACGGAAAGCTAACGAGTTCAGCTACGTACAGAAATTAAGTTTGCAAACTTTTGAGGGCAATAACTATGTCAAAATCAGTTCGAACAGTCTACGAATTACCCATATACCAAAAAGAAAACCCCACAAAATTACAAAACCATGGAAGAAGGAAGCTTAATTCACACATCACTTACCTCAAAATAACTTAGAAACCACCTAGGATGAGGATTGTAAGGGAGAATTTGATCAACAAGGGTTTCTCCTCTTCACTCTCTTCTTTCCCCTCTTTTGTTTTTCTTCTCCCGTTCTTCTTTCTTTTCTTTTTTTTTTAACTTTAGCCTTGCTAATTATATATCAGGACATTTAAGTGGGCTGAAACTTTGGGCCACAAAATAAATAAATAAATAAGTTTGGGCTTTCTAAAAAAAAATCTAGTTGGGCTAAGATAGAGCTGGCCTTTTGGGCCATAAAAATAAATAAATAGGTTTTGGACTTTCTAAAAAAAATCTAGTTGGGCTAAGATAGGGTTGGCCTTTGGGCCATAAAAATAAATAAATAGGTTTTGGTCTTTCTAAAAAAATCTAGTTGGGCTAAGATATTATACTTCGAAGATGAACTAAACATACTTTTGGCATCCAAGACAAAATCATTTCACTTAAGTACGATTCGAAAGTTGATAGCCGATGAACCCTGAGGTTTGTTGGAAGTGAAAACTATCGAACTGGAGAGTCTTAGTTGGAAGTGAATATGATAAATTGCCTCTACAAGGCAAAGGAGAGTAGAGTCATGTAAAGATATGTTGGAAATAGTTCATTCTGATTTGAGCGATCCTAAGATTATCCTGTTGAGAGATGGTTATGAATATTCAATGATTATTCTAGAAACAATATATATTTATTTGATGTACTGCAAGTCTGAGTACTATGATTAATTCAAGGAGTGCAAGGCTGATGCAGTGAGGCATCATGGAAGATATATCAAGTCACAACGTTTTAATCATGGTGGCGAGTACCTCTTAAGATAGTTTAGGAGCCATTAAATCGGAGGTTGGGATTGAATCCTAAGTTCTCAACACCGGGCATACCCCAGCTGTGTGGTGTGACGAAAAGAAGGAATAGGACTCTTATGGAAATAATTAGATAGATGATGAATTATTTGGAATTACTAAACTCATTTTATGGGTAAGCCCTAGAAACATCATGTCAAATATTTGTCTGTTTGTGGAATATCCTAGAAAAATGAAGGGTGGTTTATTTAGATAGTCCAAAAGATCGGAAAGTGATTGTTAACATGAACACTGGATTTTTTTGGAAAGGACTATGTAATAAATCACAAAGCCATGTATATAATGTTCTAAAAGATGTGAAAAGGGAAACACAAATTATAGTACCAATAGTACAAGAGGATATACCACAAGTAAACTGCATCGCATATCACATCTAATACACAATTGCATGTAGTTCCTTGTCATAGTGGGAGAGTTGTTTTACAACTCGATAAATTTATATTTTGGGAGAGTCGTGAGACTTGGTCCCTAGTAAATATGAAATCGGCCCATGAAAATGACAAAGCACTACAAGATTGAAATGCAGAATCTTAGTAAGTTGCAATGAATTTTGAAATAAAATCTATTGATTCAAAATCATCTCTGGGAGCTTGTAGAACCATCAAATGGTGTAAAAGCCATTAGTATGTAAGTGGCTCTACGATGAAGCAACCAAAGTGATTCATTGAGCTAAGAGCATTTTGAGTGTAATCTTAAAAGAGTTCATCGATGGACCAAAGAAAGCATTTAGATCACGAAACATCCATTTTGATAAGAAAACCCAATCGTACAGATTTAATCAATGCTCGGATGAGTCTTTGTATATTGAAAGAATGACGAAAATATGGTGGTATTTTTTATTTGTACGTAGATGGTATCTTACTCATTGGAAATAATGAAAGAGTATTGTCGGGCGTATGTGTATGATTAATAAAGCGGTATGAAATGAAGGACTTAAGAGAAGCAAAATATATCCTTGCGATCATGGTAATAATGATCACAAGATAGGATGTTGTGCTTATCTCAAGCTTCACAAATGATACAATCCTTACTCATTTTAGCATGTGACTTTATCTAAGGATTTGTGTCTTAAGACACAAAAGAAGATAAAATAGATAAAGGCGGTTCCCTATGCTTCGACAATAAGGAAGCTTAATCTATGAAATGCTATGCACGAGATTGGATATCTGTTTTTCCAATGGCATAATCAGTGGGTATCAAGGTAAACTGGAACGAGAATATTGAATTGTGGTAAATCATATTTGAAGTGCCTGAGAAGGACTGGAAGTAATATGTAGGCTTACTGGACATATTCATTACTTCTTGATGGTTATTTAGATTCAAAATTTTCAAATCATGGGGACGGCAGTAAATCCACGTCAAGGTTATGTGTTTAATTTGGGAAGTAGATCCATAATATGGAGGAGTGATTATATAGAAATATATCTCGGACTCCACCATGAAAAGATGATAAATTGGAGCCTTGTGGCAGCCAAAGTATCTGTATGGCTATAGAAACTTCGTAATGGACTTAGATGTGATTCTGAGTTTGCCTAAGGTTATCACAATTTATTGTGATAATAATGGTGCAGTTGCAAACTTGAAGGAATCACGAGCCCATAAGGAAGTTAAACACATTGATAGCTAGTACTGCCTGATACGAGAAATCGTATGCTGAGGGGAAGGTTGTTATTGCCTAGATTGCATCGGATAATAACCTAGTAAATCCTTTTACAAGGACCTTAAGGCGAAAACTTTTTGATGGTCATGTAGTGGGAGTGGTAATCAGATGTATGACAGCGAATATGGCAGCATAGTCTTTTAGTATAAGTGGGAGATTGTTGGATTGTATACTAAAAATCTAGCTTTTTGTATGAACAATATTTAGATAATATTTGAAATGAGAATCATGTGATCAAACGTTTGCAATTAAGTTATTGCAAAAGTCCATTTACTTTATACTGTAGATAATGTGGTGTGTGGCGTCACATGGAAGATCATATTATCGGCTCCTTATAAAGTATAAACTGATATTCACAACCGAGATAGAAGGGGACTATCTATCGGTATGGTTGTAGCATGATTTGACATTAGTTGGTCTTGACTATAAAATTGCACTAGTGCGCTTTGTGTATTGAATAGGACCGCTAATGAGATCGTTCGGTTTATATTGACTATATATTAGAACTTGATCTCTGTTATTATGGAAGTTCATACTCCTAATCCCTATACAACAACCTCAACACGTAAGACAATATTTATTTCTTTAATTCATCGATGGGTGAGATTTAATAGTTAAATCAATATGCTAGGTGAGTTGGGAAATGATGCTGTCTCTATGGTGTGCTGTTGATTGTAGAAGGAATCTGTGTCCTAATGGAATTAGTTGATGATGTCCCCTTGAGGAGCTCATAAGGATTATTATGTAAACCCTACATGTGAATTTATTCCGACATGATAATAAGGTTGAGTGATACTACTCTCGGTAAATATATTAATTAATGGAATTGTCAGTAACTTAATTAATTAATGGGCATTGAATCTTAAACACAATGAGACTAATGGGCTCATAATAAGAAGAAGCTCATAAACGTAATTTGGGATTAGGGTGGCAGTGCAATAATATTTCTTTAGTGGAATAATTTATTATTATTGGACTTAAGTATAAGTCTTGGGCTAAACTTGAATGCTTAAGCCCAATAGGAGACCCAAACCCTAATTTCTCCTCCTGGTCCATGTTGTAGCCTACATAATAGCCAATCTCATCAATCCGGATATCTGAATCACACGCATAAAACACGTGAAAGGAAGATTAGGGTTGTAGACTGAAATCGTCTTGTAGATCGTTTTCCACACCAACGTCAAGACGTGGCTTAGGAATACAATAGAAGACCCGAAGGTCGTTTGCTGTTTCAGGCCGTCCACTTCCATGAATTTTATAAAATCGTGTAGATGTCCAAACTGGTCGTGTGATATACTGGTGGAAAGCCACACAATAGAGGATTATTTTGGCGCATAGATCACTCCAATCGAAGATCAGATGAGGGAGTTATGGGCAAAACGGTGAGACTGCGCATACTGCCGGCGAGATCCTTCTCTTTCAACATAACCTGGTGAAAGGTAATGGGTTTCTTATTTTCTTGCTTCCGCTGTAGAAACGTATGGAATCCTAACAGTTCACGTTAACCAAAAGATCCAAACGCCAACACATGTATCTCTCCAGGAACTTCTGCTGCAGTTGGTTCCATGTAGTGCAATCTTTGGCATCAAGAGTCTTATACCAAGCTTCTGCCTTATCAATCAAAGAAAACTTGAATAAGGTAATCCGTCTAGAATTATCATTAGCCCTAGCACCCTTCTGGAAAACTTGAATATGGAATTTCAAACGCCAAGAAGCTATGGGAAAAGCTTGAGGAACTGTACCAGGCAAAGGGTATCTCAAATCGATTGAACTTGAAAGAACAATTTCACATGCTTCGAATGGAAGAAGGTACACAAATCTCTGATCATCTAAGTACTCTTAATGGCATCATCTCTGAACTAGAGGCAATTGGAGTGAAGATTGAAGATGAGGATAAGGCATTGAGGCTTATCTTGTCTCTGACATGTTCCTTTGAGCACATGAAGCTAATTTTGATGTATGGTAAGGAAACTTTAAAGTTTGCTGAAGTTACAGGTAAACTTCTTTCTAAGGAAAGGAGGCTGATGAGCGAAGGACGCACTACTGAAAAGTCAGTAATGTTGGCAAGTGGCAATGGAGGAAGGAAGAAGGACTCCAAGAATGTGGTTTGTTAGAAGTGCGGAGAATCTGGGCATACAAATCGGTTTTGTCCATGTGGAGGTGGAATTGGTCGAGGTGGAGTTAGTACGGCAGATAACTCCGAGTCTAATATTGTGGAGGATTTCCTCTGAGGAGAAAATGAACACTCTTATGACATACCCAGTTGTCATGGAAAAGGGGTGTAGTACCGTTAGTTGGGCCACAAGTTTGCACACATTGACTTGGTATGAATGTGTGTGGTGGAAAGGTATATCGATGGCTGATGGATTTCCAGGGAGGCCAACAACTGGAAGTTGCACCATAAAGTATCAGCAGGTATTTTTCTATATGTTGCCGCAAGAAAATTCTTAGAATGGTTGATTCTAAGTGGTCTACTCATATGGTGGAGTAGGATTCTCGAGATAGAGAATGGATTGTCGGTGAAGACAATTAATCTTCTTTTATTTTGACAAGGTGGAGATTGTTGTTTTTTTGTCAAAAAAGGGTGTTTGTTTTTGTCCCACATCGGGTAGGAGAGAAATGGGGAGGGACTCCTTATGCTATTTAAGAAGGTCCCTAGTCTTAATTCAAGTGCATCAATCAAATATACTTTAATCTTTGTATTTGATTCTAGTTAAATTCCTTTCTTTAGTTCTCGGTTGTGAGAATAGGAAGAAAGGTGAGTATTAGTCAAAGATTTGTAAGAGGTAGGAATTGGAGCCGGGAGAGAGAAATTCTGTGTGATTGTAAAATATTTCACATAGTGGTATTTTTTCTCAGGTCTGTGGTTTTTTTCCGGTTTGGAGTTTCCACTTAAAAATCCTTGTGTTGTTTTTATTCTTTTCTTTTCTCGTGAATATTTTGTCCTTTTTCCCTTTAAGGGTGAATATTTTTTTCCCAACAACTCTTTTGCTGATTGTAGAAGACGTTTGAATACCCTTTCGAATCGTAATTAATTTCATGAGGGTAGTTTGTGTAAGAGCAATTCACTCCTTCATAATTAATTTCATGAGGGGAAGTAGATCTCTCTCTCATCTGAGTAGATAAGAGATCTGTTGGTGTTTTAGCCATGCCTATGGTTGCTTCCGCAGATTACTTTCTCAATCTTCACGGTGATGTCCTCATTAATCGCCTTTATCATGATGACATCGGGTTAGTATGCTCTTTTGATTTTCTTTATCTTTGTATTTTCGGTTGCTTGTGTTTCTACAATATTATTTTGATATTGAATTTACTAGTTCTGCAGTGCACAAATTGAATCTGCTCAATATCGAGTTATAAAATTATCATTATTCATTAAAAAAATTGTTGTTCTTCAGCTACTGGGGAATATAATTCTATATGTTTAGATAAATGTAGAAGGGATGTTACTGAAAGCTAAGTTGTAGTGGTTGTGTCATTACATATTGAATAAAAAGATTTGGGTTTTTTAAACAAAGTAATAAAGTAAGAAATATCATTTGATATATCGGATTTGGAGTTAAAAGGCTTCTTCTGTTGTTGGATTACATAATTTAGAACATTATCATGGTTCTTTGTTTTCATAAAAGAAGCAGCAATAGATCTTAAAATATAATGAACATTATAACTTTGACCTGCTACTTATTATCAATTTTTTTATTTCTTAGATAAGCCCCCTCCATTTAGGTAGGCTACTCGTTTTCTTAGCACTCAAGAGCATCAGCTTATACTTTATTCCACATAGGATAATTTTAACTAAGGAACTAATATAGAAGTAATAAACAAGGGTCATGAATTTATTTATGCGTATTTGAAGAATCAACACACAGTACACACCATTTTGGAGTTACGATTTTACCTTTCAAGCTTTATGCCAATTGTTTTGACTTTCATTCCTTCAAATGACTAAAAGCTTCTACACGGAATGGTTAACTTGATTACGGCAATTCAATCTTGATGTTATTTTAAAATGCAAAGTCTGCAAATTCTGTTATATCATTTGAAATAGAAGTCGTTGATATGCTCTCTTATTCATTTATAGGTATGGACTAGATAACTAGATATATCTAGATACTGTGTCAAAGATAATATCTATGTAACTTAAGAAGCATTATAACCGGTTCAATTCTTTTGCCACTTATAACTTCGGGGGATTCTTCACTTGGTCAACATAACACAAGGTGGGCAAACTTCAATTTTGACATGGATAAAATAAAATAAAAGCTTAAGCATCTATCCATTTTTGCAGTACATTCACTCCCAACTTTTTATATTTTCTATGATACATTCAACACATGAACAAAACAATATAAAGTTTAAAATATCAAACTCATTTATATAAATTAAAATATCATACTCTACCTAGAATTCATCATGTTTTGAGTGTAATATAATCTTAGTTATTTATTTGCAAACCTTGGCTATTAGGTTTTAAATTATTATGTTGCAGTTCAGAAAGTTCAGCATTTGTGATAGACATGGAAGAGCAAATGCTACCACATCAGCTAGCAAGTAAGTGTTTCTTGTCTTTTGACATTAAATCATCTTTGACATTTCTTAAAACTCTGTTTAATCTTTGTGCCATAAGATGTCCTGTTGGACTTATTTGATCAAGTGTCAGCTTAATTGGAGCATCTGTAGCTAAGTACAAAACATTATTCCTTCAAATTTTATGTTTTTCGTGAATTATTCAAAAAAATTTTACCATCCATTACGTAATTCTTACTCTATTTTTGGTTACTCCCTAGAAATGCATGCATACTTTGCTATGGAGGAGTAATGTTAACTTATGATTAATTATAAACATTAACATACGATACTACAGGGGGATATAACTATGTGTGTTGAGTAGAGTGACCACTAACACAACTTATAAAATCTCAAACTAGATGAGAAACCATACATATGCTAGACGATGTGGCTTAATATTGTCTTATTCTACTTTTAATTACTCTAGCGTGTTTTTTTGTTATCCCTCTAGAGTGACTTGCATCAAGCTTGAAGAATACCATAATGCAATGATAGCCTTGAAAACTTGTGCTTCTTTGGCTCCTAAATAATCAAGGTTTACCAACTTGATCAAAGAATGTGACGAAAGCATAGCAGGTAATTTGATCAACTGCTTGTATTTAGGATATATCTCTTCAATAAACTTTTTTTTGTCTATGATATTTGTAAGCTATGATTGGTCGTTTACGGGGAAAAGATTCATAGCTTTACTAAATTTATTAAACACTCTTATGGAAATGGTGATAAAGTATTTTGTAATTGATTGGCTTGATCTATTTGATTTGTTTCTTTTTTAATGTGAATTCATTGGATCTGATATTCAGCATGGAGTTAACTATGGAAGTGATTTTTGGTTTACTAGATTCTATAGATTGACATTTCTTACATTGCAATGAGTGCTAAGGTGTAGATAGCAATCCTTACAGTAGTCTTATGGCCTTTCTTAGGATGGGTATCATTTAAAACTATGAAAAAAATTTGGGTATTTTCAATCGCCATAATTGTCTATCTTTCTTGACAATAGTTTATGATCCAATTGATCGGTGTCATTTTTACCTAAATTTTAGTATCTTTTATTATGTATTTTATTGTATTTTTAGTCATTTTGTATATCATTTGGTGGCGTTACATGAAGATATGTAGATGTGTGCTTTGAAATGATAAATGTGTGATTTTCATGATAAAATGCCTTAAATTGTGCTATATTTTTGAATGTTTAGAGAATTGGTAAATTGGTGTAATTTATGTGATTTTCAGGTAATAATGGATTCCAGACACGATAAGGAAGAAGTGGGAAAAAATGAAGCTCAATTCGGAGTTGAAACGGGGGAGAATGAACCAAAGCAAAATGTTGAAAAACACACGTTCAACTTGTGTAATTTTCTGTATTCATGTGGAGCTCAACATTAGATGTGTGATATACGGTTGGAAAGCCACAGAAGAGAGGGTCTCGTGAGCACAAGAATCACTCAAATTGGAGATCGGATGTGAAAGTTATGCGTAAAACGGTGAGACTGCGCAACACGCGATGCTCCTACATGCCCCGTGTACCGAATACACCCCTGTTAGAGATGGCTATGTACTGTTATCCGAAAATGCTACACGCCCACCCCTATGACTGTGTTCCGCACACGATCCATGTTCTGACAAAAGCCAGTTTTATGATTTTTAAGTGTTCTAGAAGCTTCCATGGGGGTATAAATACATGTTTTAACCATAAAATTTTTGAGGAATCACTTTGGATCAATTTCCACACATACTAGACACCTAAATCACACACATTCATCTCCATCTCTTCCATCCTTTACTTCATCCATCCTACCCACTTGATCTCTTCAAATCCATCCATAAATCCATCCGTCCACCAATCTAATAAGAGAAATTCATTGTTGGTTGAAGATTTTAGATTGATCAAAGGGGAGGAAATTCACCATCAAAGGGGAGCCAACTTACCTTTATTTTGTTATTTTCTTCATTATTTGACTCAATTGGAGCATGCTATAGATTGTATTGATTTTACTATGATATGTAGTGGCTAGTCCTCATGTGAGGCTGGCAATATGATTGGCTAGGTATTATGTATATTTTTCACACCACATGTTTGATGAAATGATTGTTATGAATATTTTCTATCATGAATGCTTATTCTCATTTTATATATGATTTGTGTGATTAAATTATGTATTCTTAGTGTTAGGATGGCCATTCCAATATTATGCTTAGTGGTTTAATTGAATCATTGTTTGCATGAGATGACTTAGTTAGTATAAGGAGAGGTAAGCCATACCCTTCAGGTGCTTCGAACCTCATGATAGGACACTAGTGATGAACTAGTGAGGGGAACCAAATTTATGATCATAGTACCTTAAGGGAATTGAGAGTAAGAATAATCATAGGAGATTTAAACTTGTAAAACAGTTGAGAACCTAGTCACCATGGCCATAGGGATTAGGGGTACAAACGTGATTGCCCTTAATATCATAACATGAAAATCATCAATGCATGTGTGTGTGTGAGTCTATATATACCTTGTCCATGTATGTTGCTTGCCTTTCATACTTCTTAGATTGTTCACCTTCATCCATTTTCCATCACATTTATGCATGTTCTATCTTTAATTGCTTTCTTAGTTGTTAGTTTGTAGTATAAGCAATCCTCTCCTCCTTTGATTCGTCCTACTAGAGTAAAACATTTCTCAAATACGACTACCCACTTTTGCCCTTGGGTTCGATATTATATAAATTTTGCACTTGGTCGCTTACGTGCTACACAAGATAGAGTACACTTGCTCTAAATCAATTTAAACCAAAATTGAAACCAAGTTCACCAATCTGTATAATTTTCTCAGAAAGTATACATATGAATGTTGATGATCAGTTCAATAAGAGTAGACCCATGTTTTAATGTTGTTCAAACAGAAATGTTTCAATTACTAGTACACAGTTATACTATTTCATCTCCCTTCAGTTTTTGATTGGGGCATTTTATTAATCAATGTACATTTTATAAAAATTTCATATTCTTGGTTCATTAGCTTTTCTAATTTCTTCATCAATGTTGATATTCTTAAGTTGTCTATAAATCATTTATGATTTTATAATTGTTCTGATGCTTTATGCATTTAAGTGAGATTAAATTATTGACTTGGCTCTCAAAATATTTTTTTTTGCTTTATATGGTATAATAGAGTGGGCAATGCTGCAATTGAGCTAACAAGGCCAGGCATGGCAAGCTCTTATTGTATGACTATGACAAATTGGAATTAGCTAATATGAATAGTCATTTTTTCCGTCCTATACAGGTGTTTTACTATTTTTGAATCTTTATTATTTTTAAATATTTGTATCAAGAATGGAGCAATTTTAGCTTTTCCTTCTATAATATTAGGGTGAGAAGAGAAAAAAGTGGTGTTTCCCTTTTATTAGCGTAATGCATGGGTAATGTATTAGCTTATCACGATGTATGTTTGGTACTTCATTTATCTAAATTCCACTAAATTTGTTCTTAAGGGTACTCAATTTTTCTTTCATAGGTCGAGGCCATTGATCTTTAATGCTTCTTTCCTTGATGTAGTTGTCTAAGTGAATATTTAATTGTGTTATTTGCAATTATAGATAGTTGCATAATATATTTTTTTCTCATTAGTGACATGAGTTCTTCCATTGATTTCTAATATACTCTTTTATTTTTGGTAATTTTGCTAATATACTTGATTTCTATACTAATGTTTATCATTCTGCTGGGTGGTTCTGTTGAAATTTCTGATGCTAGTTAATACTGCAATATTGCTAGATATATATGACAAATTAACTCTAGGTTTGCTTTACTGACGTGTATCATTTTGTTGTATTTTTGCAGTGTTCAATGCTTGTTGGTTTCTACGGCTGAATTTGGGGTTCTATTTTTCTTGTGCCCTGGTTTTCTTGTTCAAGATTTGAAGTTGCAGTTAGCTAGTTTTGTATTTTTTTTCTAATTGTAATCACACAACCTGCTAGATAGATGATCTAACGATTGGTTGCTTGTTTTAGAAAAAATTAATCTTATCTTCTTAGGAGTTGGCCTTTAACAATCTACTATTGTGCTTTCGATGTATTGTACACTATGCCTCTATTTTCCAATATAATTTGCTATTTTCAGAATAATAATAATAATATAATTTATTATTTAATAATTAATATAAATAAAATAATTTAATAAAATTATTATTATTATTATTAAATATTGAATGAAAACCTAAAATGTTAACATAAGTGTTATATAATGGTTTTACAAAAAGTGTTACATGTATTCTTTCAAGTGATACAATTAATATATAATTAATATCACATTATATTTAAAAGTGTTATAAAAATAATGTAGTTAGTGTTACATTACATTTAAAAGTGTTAGCAAAACTATGTAGATAGTGTTACATTATATCTAGAAGTGTTAAAAAAATATTGTATATAATGTTACATTTACATTCAAAAGTGATAACAAAATAATGTTATATTAGGATAATAAAATATTACCTTAACAATATATGTAACATTTTTTAAAGATTTACAATAAAATATTAAAATTTATATGAGGTGTTATCATAAATAAAAAAAGTGTAACATTAGATTTTAGATAACAGGGGCAACAACGACACCGTAAAAAGTGTTATTTATGACCTATAATAATATTTTTTAATCTTAAGTAATATATTTTGGGTGTTATGTAATAACACTCATGTTGTAGTGGTGTTTTCTCAACCCATAATTAATGCCCATGTATGAAGGATGTTATTATAGCTTAGATAAGCAACCATGTTAAATATCGAACCCAAAGGACATCGTATTATACGTTTAATTATTTACTAAATTAATTAAAACAAGTGACAAAAAAGATTGAGGATTTTAATCTAATAACTAATACGTTGAAAATTAAATAATAATTAAAATAAAATAACACTGGAAGAATACGAAAGTGTCTCAAGAATGGAGAATAGGTAGCTCTAGGGTAATCCAGTTTTATTACTTAACTTCCCTCTCAAGTGCAGGCCGACTCTGCCTTGTGGACTATGAACGCATCACTAAATCATGAAAATATACTCTATAAACACAAGTAAATATGGGTCTAACACATGTGAATAACCTTGGAGCAAGAGATATAATTTCACCCCCTTTGTAGGTACTATCAGTATCTTATTTTTCTGGCCAATTGGTACTCAAATCCGATATGATCTCCCTTTATAGGTACTATAAAGTTAACCTCTTTATCCTACTTATCAACCCGAATTCAATTCAATTAATAAGTATTTACATATGATAGTTCTAATGAAACCTCTGAGTTCCCTCACTTAGAATCATAACATGGAATCCTGTTCAATGGTGAATGCACTCAATCTACAACCAAGATATATATTCAGACTCTATATACCAATTGAAGATGCAAAAATGACTGTGAATATTAATTAAGAAAGCACAATCATATATAAAATCAATCCACAAGTAGTGTTGTATGGAGGACACACAAAAGAGTTTAATTAATACATAAAACATTCAAAACCCTAGGTCTACCAAAACGGTTCTAGCCCATGATGTTGCAAAGAACAATCAAGGAGTTTGGATATATTTTACCCATATGTCAGGAAAATATAAGATAAATTAGAAAACGAATAAAACCCTAGATGTGAGAGTCGTGGCATCCTTCTCCATCTTGAATCCTCCTCTTGGTTCTCCTCTTGATTCCACAAATGAATCTTTAAAGTGATGGATGGAGGAACGGATGTGGATGATAGTTGGGGGGTGATCCCCCCTTGTGGGGTGTAGGATGATTATGTTGTTGTCCCCTTCTTAATGTGATCTGCATCCCCTTTTATATTTGTAAGCTCTCCTAATGGACCTTGGATGGGTTTTTTCTTGGAAAATATAAAATACACGCACTGGGGGTGAAAAGCCCGATAGAAACAAATTTTCGTGTCCTAGTTCGACCAAGGTGGTTTTGGTCAAACTGGAAGGCCTTGGTCGAACTACTGGTCGAGCTGCATGTGCAGTTTCACCGTTTCGTGCATCACTTCTACATCCAAATTTTGATTTGAGTGATTCTTACGTTAACGCGATCCTCTCTTCCTTGGATTTCTATCTATACAAATAACTCACAAAAACTCGAACAATTGAAGGTGTAACAAGCCGTGAAAGTTGCACAGCTGTTCTATTCGGCACAGCTTGCGCGACGTCACAATTTTGATCATAGCTTTCTCGTTTGGACTCCGATTGAAGTGTTTCTTATGCGAAAACGATCCTCTCTTCTGTGTCATTCCAACCATGTATCACAATTCTAGTTTAGAGCTCCACACAAACACAGAAAAATTGTACAAGTTGGATGTGCATTTTTCAGCATTCTTGCATAAGTTGCACCTTTTCGCCAACTTTGTACTTTTAATCATTTTTCCACCTAAAACACAATAAAACACCTCAAACACACCTTTTTCTCACATATATCAAATATAAGACACTTGTGGTAATATATAGCAACAGTTCTCACAAAAAAGATGTCAATTTGGACACTAAAACACGCTTATTTTCACTCTCATCAATTATTATAATAGTATTAAAATAAATAAACATTCAAAATAGAAAATTATTATTACAAATTAAGTGAGCCACTATTTACTAGCGTGGGAGAATCTCTTAAATAAGGTGGCATCTTATGCATCAGTGTGGTCAAAGAAAGATTGTTAGAATGACCTTCTTCTTGAAGGATCATCTAGAAAGCAATTTATTTTGTTTGTATTCAAACAAAAAGATGATATTACTCAATTGAATTACTATGATTTAGTAGGGTAGCAATTCATGTTATTGGGTTGGTTTCATGTCAACATGATAGTGACACGATAAGATAAAGATAAATCCTAACACGACACAATGAGAATTCGTTCCGACACGATACGAACATGAAAGATATAGATTTGATACGATACGATAACAACTCCATAACAAAATTAAAAGTAATATTTTAATGTGTATATATATATATAAATTAAAATTATTAATGAGTATTTTTATTAGGGTATGTCTTGCATGAGACCGTCTCACGTGAGACCATTTTTCACTTTTTAAAATAGTTATCACTTTCGCTATAAAAGTTATCACTTTCGCTATAAAATGTTATCACTTTTTATTTATACTATAAATTGTTCATGAAATATCATTATCACTTTTCATTAATTTATTATCACTTTCCTTTTATAAAGTTATCACTTTCTGACAATCTCACGTAAGCCCTTACATAAGACTGTCTCACACAAGTCTTTGCCTTTTTATTATATATTTACCAAATTTTATATTTATATCGGGTTGTTAACATGCTAATTGGTCATCTGTTAATTTTCGTGTTTAACAGTTTAGCACGAACACGACACGAAATAATTTTGAATAAACATTAATAATTTTTTGTATAAATTAATTTTTTTAAGAATAGATATTATAATATAATTTTAGTCAATTAAGTTATTTTTAAAATACATAAACTGATGTTGAAATATTTTCATTTTATTAATATTTGACATTGAAAGTTTATTGAATGAGAATAAAAATTAAAACTGAACATAAAAGTTTAAACTTAAAGAAAAATTCATAAAATTTATACCAAAATAAATTTAAAAGTACATATAGTAGATATATTTATTAATGAGGAAAAGAAAGTGCACAACACATGGATTATATTTAATGAAATAAGATAATAAAATCTTTAATCTACACAAGAGTTTCATCAGGCTGAGTTGGCAAATTCTTATACATTTGCATCTTTCTACTAGCTGAGGTGGCAGATTCTTATGTATTTGCGGATAAATTATCACAAATGGTCCATTAAGTATGACTAAACCCACCAATGGTCCTTTAACTTTTAATAATTTTAAATTTATTCCATTTGAATCCAATTTTAATCCAATCAATCTAATTTTATTCCAATTCCTAAATTAATTCAAAAACATACCGGAGGCTGACCAGTTTCTGGCAGTACCTATTTTTCAATATCCACGTGGCATTTTTTTAATTTCATTAGCAACAAAATCAATAACAGAGATGAAGGTCATAGTTTCACCCCGGCACTTTAACTTTGACAGCACTAATGAGTGTGTAAATTCAAGTGTTTTGAGCTCTAATTCGTGTGATAATAACGTATGATTTGATCTTAAGTCAAGATAAATTGAGATGTGTAGTGGAAAGTCATGAATCAGGTGCGTGTAAGGCCGTCTGAGCGGATTCGTATTTTTAAACATTCAGTATGTGTTTTTGCTCAAAAAACCCATCCTAGGTCCTTAAAGAGAGCTCACAAGTATAAAAGGAAGACACTACGTAGGGAAAAAGAGAGCCATTCACCACCTTCATTCTACACAACATGTGAAACCCTACCATCATCCACGGAGCTGTGGAGAGCGATTTGTCTATCGAATCAAGTGAGAGCCAAGTGAAGATTCAAGGTGGATAGAGACGCGACAACATTTAAACTTCAGACTGTATACTCCGTACAACACTACTTGTCGTATAAAAAGATTATGTTTTTTAATTCATACTCAGAGATGTTTTGTGCATCATTAATTGTTATATAAAGTCTGAATACATATCTTGATTATTGATTGAGTGCGCTCACTGTTGAGCAGGATTCTATGTTATGATTCTAAGTGAGGGGACACTGAAGTCTCATTAGAACTATCTTATATAAATACTTGTTAATTGAATATTATTCGGTTTAATAAGTAGGACAAAGAGAATAACTTCATAGTACCAATAAAGAGAGATCATATCGGATTAGAGTACTAAGTGCATGGGAAATAATTGATACTGATAGTACCTAGAAAGGGGGTAAATTATATCTCTTGCTCCAACGATATTCACACGTGTCACACACATATTTACTTGTGTCTATAGAGTAGATTTGCATGTTAATTGATGCATCCATACTCCACAAGGCAGAGTCGAACATTGATACACGGAAGGGAAGTTTATGAGTAAAACTTGATGGCCCGAAGAACTACTTATCTTCTCACTTATTCACTTTCGTTTTATCTCTACTGCTTGTTTATTTTAATTGTTCTTTTAATTATTTGTTTCTTGGTTACTTAATCATCAAAACTATATTGCCAACTAGTCTTAATAAGTTAGATTATAATTAAATTGATTTTAATACATCCTTTGGGCTCGATAAACACTTGGTTGCTTATCTAAGCTACAATAGCACCCTTCACACTTGGGGATTAATATTGTGTGTTGAGAAAATGCTCATCAAGTTCTTGGTGCCGTTGCTGGGGATGACATTAATTATTATTTTACTATTTCTAGTTTAATTGAGACTATTTTATTTCTCGTCTGTATTTTTTAACGCTTATTTTTCATAGGTATATGCATACTACATCAAGGGCAGGAGAGTTAGCACCTTTTAATCCTGAGATCGGTGCATCGTCGAGGAAAAAGAAGAAGAAGAACAAGAACAAGAACGTAGAACCGACTTAAGCTCTTAATCTAGGAGTTTAAATTGAAGTGTTGAACTCGTAAATGATTGCAGCTACAACCGGAAACAACTTGGAAGTAGAAGCAGTCAACATGGCGGCGAATCTGGATAATCTTGCCATCCGTGAAGTCTTTAAGAACAATAGAGGAGGCAATGCGGGGCTGTTAAGAGCAAGAGGGGCCGGAGTTGATTTTGATCTTCACCCTACTCTGATCAGCATGATTGAAAGGAGTCCCTTCTCTAGGGGAACCTTTGAAAATCCTCAGAAACATCTGAATAAGTTCCTTGGTTATGCAAGTACACAAAATGATGTAGGAATTCATGAAGATGCGAGAAGAATCATCTTGTTTAAGTTCTCACTTATTGAAAGGGCGAGAGATTGGTACGATACTCTTGATGCTACTGAATGCACTACCTGGGAGTAATTGAAATTGAAGTTCTTGGAGCGATACATGCAACCTTCGAAGGTGTTTAAGATGAAACAAGAAATCAATCAATTTGTTATCAATGGTAATGAGAAATTTCATGAGGCTTAGGACAAATTTAAGGACATGCTCAGAAAGTGTCCACAACATGGGCTATCTAAAGCTCAATACATCAGTATTTTCTACAACGGATTGGACAGTGATTCTAGAGTTTTACTAGATGCTTCGTGGAATGGAGCACTACTTACAAAGTTATCCGTTGAGGCCGAAAAACTCTAAGCATATTTCGATGAATTTAATAGATTGGCCAACTGATTGAGTGAGAGGCACTTATGTTCTTGAAAAAGTAGTGCAGGTTGAGCACACGATGGTTAAGTCAAGTAGAGAGGATGAGATCATCTCTAGTTTGGCTTGTATCAACAAGTTACTTGAGTCTCAGCAAAAGAAGACTACTGATATAACACAGCGAGTACCAATGATGCAGCTGATGAAAGTAAAAATAAGCGTGTTTGAGTGTCCAATTTAACATCTTTTGATGGTAATTGTTGTTATATATTAGCACAAGTGTCTTATATTAAATATATTTGAGAAAAAGGTGCATTTGAGGTGTTTTATTGTGTTTTAGGTGGAAAAATGATCAAAAGTACAAAGTTGGAGAAAATGTGCAACTTGTGTAAGAATGCTGAAAAACGCACGTCCAACTTGTGTAATTTTTTTATGTTTGTGCGGAGCTCAAAACTAAAATTGTGATACATTGTTGGAAATTCACAGAAGAGAGGGTCTTTTTGGAGTAAGAAACACCTCAATTAGATTCCAAACGAGAATGTTATGATTAGAATGGTGACGCCACACAAGTTGTTCCTACTCAGCACAGTTGTGTCACTTTGCATGACTTGCTATTCATTAAACTGTTAAATTTTTTGTGATTTCTTTATATTGATAGAAAACCAAGGAAGATAGGATCACGTGAACGTAAGAATCACTCAAATAGGAGCTTGTATAAGGAAGTTATACGTGAAACGGTGAGACCGCGCAAGCTGATTCGACCACGACAAGAGTGGTTCGACCACGACAAGAATGGTTCGACCAAGCCATCGTGGTCGAACCAGAAGCCTGTAAGTGCGAAAAATTGCCAATTTTGATTCAAACATGGTTCAACCAAGCCCATAGGTCGAACCAAATTCCTGGATAGTGCAAAATCAATATTTTTACACTCCTAGTGCGTGTTTCTGCGTGTTTTCATCTTAAAAGCCCATCCAAGGTCCATAAGAGGAGTTTAAAAGTATAAAAGGGGATGAGTGTCACATCATTATTGAATTGGATAGGAGAGACTACAACACAATCATCCTACACCCCCATCATCCACATCCTTTCCTCCATCCATTCAACACTTTGAAGATTCGTCTGGGGAATCAAGAGGAAAACCAAGAGGAGAATTCAAGATGGAGAAGGATGCGACGATGCCCACATCTAGGGTTTCCTTTATTTCCTAATTTAACTTGTATATTTTGGACATATGGGTAAGATCTATCCAACCCCCATGATTGTTCTTCGCAGCATCATGGGCTAGAATCATTTTGGTGGATCTATGGTTTTGAAAGTTTTTATGAATTAATTGAACTTCCGTGTGTATACTCCGTACAACACTACTTGTGGATTTATTTTATATAAGACTATGCTTAATTAATTCATACTCAGAGTTGTTTTGTGCATCATTAACTGTTATGTAGAGTCTGAATACAAATCTTGGTTATTGATTGAGGATTTTATGTTATGATTCTAAGTGAGGGGACTCAGAAGCTTCATTAGAACTATCTTATATAAATAATTATTAATTGAATTGAATTTGGGTTAATAAGTACGATAAAGAGCATAATTGCGTAGTACCTATAAAGGGAGATCATATTGAGTTAGAGTACCAATTCTCGGGGGAAATAATTGATACTGATAGTACCTAGAAAGGGGGTGAAATTATATTTTTTGCTCCAAGGTTATACGCATGTTTGCTTGTATCTATAGAGTAAATATGAATAGCTTAGTGAAGCATCCATATTCCACAAGGCAGAGTCGGACATTGATACACGAAAGAAAATTAATTAGTGAAACTACCCTAGAGCTACCTATTCTCCTACTTGAGTCACATTCGTATTCTTCTAGTGTTTATTTTATTTAATTATTATTTAATTAATTTGCTTAGCAGTTTAATAATTCAATCCTCAAACGTTATTTCGTTCTGTCTTAATTAATTTAGTAAATAATTAAATTGAAAATACGCCGTCCTTTGGGTTCTATATTTCACTTGGTCGCTTGCTTAAACTGCAATTGATATCCTTAATACTTGGCGATTAATTTTGAGTGCAAAGTAAATGCGCATCAAAGTTTTTGGCACTGTTGCCGGGGACGGCTGTTATTATTGATTTTATTATTTCTAGTTGATTAAGACTTTTACCGTCGTGACTCTCTGACGTTAAACATGAGCGCCTGTTGGGGGCTTGCCCTTAATTTTTATTGCTTTATTTCTTTCGTGTGAGTGAGGATTTATTATATTTGAGGTGCTCACATTTTGGCAATTACATCTCTATTCAAACTTAGTTTTGACTTATGTTTTTACTAAGTTTGGGGGGTGTGATGTACTTACCTCATCTTATGAGCACCGAGGGTATAATTTTTCTTTTCGTTGGTTGTTTGTTTGTTAGGAGGTTGATTTTTTGCGGCATATTGATACTTTAACAAGTGTTTTTATGTCGATTTTTTCAACTTACCTAATGTTTAGTGTGTTGTGTTGGTGTTTCTAGTGTGTGGAGTCCATTAGATAGTCAATTGAGTCTTTCTTATCATTCTCCTATTTTATTATTGATGAATTCTGTGATGATGAGTGTAATTGAGTTTTGATGATAGAAAAAGGTAACTAGGTGGCAAGATGAGTTCTACACTGAGGCTTTGACCTAACCGAGTTGAACAAATTGAGGAGCTCGTGCATAATTTGAAGGAGAAATCAGGTGCCCTCATTTTCTTTTTCTATCATCAAAACTCAAGCACACTCATCATCACAGAGTTCATCAATAATAAAATAGGAGAACTATAAGAAAGACTCAATTGACTATCTAATCGACTCCACACAACAGAAACACCAACAAAACACACTAAACATTAGGTAAGTTGCAAAATATCAACATAACAACACTGGTTAAAGTATCAATATGCCGTAAAAAATAACCTCCTAACAAGCAAACAGCCAACGAAAGGAAAATTATATGTTCTTTTAACTATCAGGAGTGGAAAGATTGAGGTCTTGTTTTGGAGATCCATATGAGCTTCTTTTTTAAATTATGCCTGAAATTCTTATGCTTTTGAAATTGATGAAGGAAGTGTACTTGAGTTATATTATGGTATGAAGTTCTATGTGTACTTGTGGGATATTACTTACAATGAAAAGTGCTCTGTTACTTGTTAAAAACCTATGTGAGATTTTGAACCTCTTTGATCATGTACATAATAACATGATATTTCTTTTCTAGTGAGTATCGTTCTTGTGTGTGTATTTTAGAACTTGCCTCTTATCTTACTTGAAACTACATGTGTGTTAGATGATGTGAGATGATATTAGGCCATCTTTGAATTTATAAGTCACTTAGCCAAATAATTCCCTATCGAATGATGTTTATCCGTAGTTAGCCCCAATGATGGCCTAAAACCTCATTCTTTGGCATCTTACAAGAAATAACCACTTTGCGCATCTAAATTTTTTTAGCCTTGATTGTCCTTCATGACGAGAATTAATGGCTTTTCAAAGTGTGTTCATGGAGTTTGATAACAGCTTGGGAAGGAATGAAATTGGTGTTGAGACAGTGATTGAGCGTGAAAATGCATCAAAGGAAAATCATGGAGTAGTTCTTAAATCTAGTACTCTATTGAATCGAACACCCTAGGGTAGTGCTTAAATCTAGTATCCTATGGAGGATGTGTGAGGTAGTACCCGAAACTGGTACCTCGAGAGAAAAAAAAGAGAAGAAGGTAAAAATGTTGTGCTTGAAAGAAGAAAAGTGAAAGAGTTGAGGAGGATGTTGTGCTTAATTAAAGTGACTGAGAAGAATGAAAGATCATGAGAGAGACTGTAGGCTTGATTGAATCCAAATATTGAGTCAATTATCCATATATTTCCTACCTTAACCAAAGAGCCAACATTACATCCAAAAGAAAAGTCCTTTTTGATCCCATTGTTAAATCATACTTTTAGTGGTAGAGAGTTTGAGACATTTGTCAAGCTTATGGTTACGTATGCACTTGAATAAACTCTGAGCGTAAACAACATAACCCATAAGTGTACATATTTTACACTTGAGTGATAGTCATATATACTTCCCGTGAGAACATGTAAATGGAGCATCTGGATTGGTGGCAATGGTCTTATCTTGTATGCTATGAATTGATTATTACATGTAATGAGAGTTACATGACCAAAGTTTAAGACAATTGTATTTTGAATGGGGTATTTATAATAGTCCTTGTTTTCCTGCTAATTTTCTTACTTTCTTTCTCTTTATTTTTATTTTGTTGCCTCGGGACGAGCAACGGGTAAGTTTGGGGGATTGATGAGAGTGAAAATAAGCGTGTTTTGAGTGTCCAAATTAACATATTTTGATGGGAATTGTTGTTATATATTAGCACAAATATCTTATATTAAATATATTTGAGAAAAGGGTGCATTTGAGGTGTTTTATTGTGTTTTAGATGGAAAAAGGATCAAAAGTGCAAAGTTGGAGAAAAAGGTGGAACTTGTGCAAGAATGCTGAAAAATAAATGTCCAACTTGTGTAATTATTCTATGTTCGTGTGAAGCTCAAAAATAAAAGTGTGATATATTTTTGGAATGACACGGAAGAGAGGGGCATTTTGGCATAAGAAACACCTCAATTGGATTCCAAACGAGAAAGTTATGATCAAAATGGTGACGCCGCGCAAGCTGTTCCTACTCAACACGACTATGTCACCTTGCATTACTTATTATACATAGTAATTTTGGGCTTTTTGTGAGTTATTTGTATGTGAAAGTTATACGCAAAACGATAAGACCACGCAATCTGATTCGACCACGACAAGAATGGTTCGACCAAGCCATCGTGGTTGAACCAGAAGCCTGTAAGTGCAAAAAATCATCGATTTTGATTCGACCATAGTTCGACCAAGCCCATAGGTTGAACCAAATGCCTGGACATCATCAAATCTATATTTTTACAATATTAATGCATGTTTCTACGTGTTTTCGTCTTAAAAAGCCTATCCAAGGTCCATAAGTAGAGCTTACAAGTATAAAAGGGGATGAGTATGACCTCATTATTTATGATAGGAAAGACCACAACACAATCATTCTAGACCCCACAAGGATGGGGGGATCACCCCCCAACCATCATCCACATCCTTTCCTCCATCCATCCATCACTTTGAAGATTCGTCTGTGGAATGAAGAGGAGAACCAAGAGAAGGATTCAAGACAGAGAAGGACGCGATGACGCCCACATAGGGTTTTCTTTATTTCCTAATTTATCTTTTATTTCCGGACATATGAGTAAGATCTATCCAACCCCCATGATTGTTTTTTACAACATCATGGGCTAGAACCGTTTTGATAGACCTAGGGTTTTGGAAGTTTTCATGAATTAATTGAACTTCCGTGTGTATACTCCATACAAAACTACTTGTAGATTTATTTTATATAAGACTATGCTTTATTAATTCATACTCAGAGTTGTTTTGTGCATCATTAACTGTTATGTAGAGTCTGAATACATATCTTGGTTATTGATTGAGTGCGTTCACTGCTGAGCAGGATTTTATGTTATGATTCTAAGTGAGGGGACTCTGAAGCTTCATTAGAACTTTCTTATATACAAACTTATTAATTAAATTGAATTCGGGTTAATAAGTAGGATAAAGATAATAATTGCAAAGTACCTATAAAGGGAGATCATATCAGGTTAGAGTACCAATTCTAGGGGAAAATAATTGATATTGATGGTACCTTGAAAGGGGGGTGAAATTATATCTTTCTCCAAGGTTATTCACACGTGTTATACGCATGTTTGCTTGTGTCTATAGAGTAAATATGCATAGCTCAATGATGCGTCCATATTCCACAAGGCAGAGTCAGACATTGATAGACGAAAGGAAATTAATGAGTGAAACTGGATTACCCTAGAGCTACCTATTCTCCTATTTAAGTCACATTCGTATTTTTCTAGTTTTTATTTTTTTTAATTGTTATTTAATTAATTTGCTTATTAGTTTAATAATTCAATCCTCAAACGTTATTGCCTTCCATCTTAATTAATTCAGTAAATAATTAAATTGATAATATGCCATCATTTGGGTTCGATATTTCACTTTGTCGCTTGTTTAAGCTGTAATTGAATCCTTAATACTTTGAGATTAATTTTGCGTACAAAGAAAATACGCATCAACATCAGGATGTTTATAATGAGGGAGCTAGCCAAGAGGAATTGGAAGAGATGAACTACGCCATGGGTCAAAGTATTCAAGGAATGAGGTTCCAAAATCAAGGAAATCGGAATTATCAGGGAAACTACAATACTCGTGGTCCCTGGGTAATTATCAACAACCAAGGAGGCCAGAGTTTTCATGGAGTAATCCTAATACAATAGTACAATCTCCTATTGGTGTTGATCCAAGTGCTAAGGTCGAAGAAGGAAAACTTGGTTTTGAGGAAACGGTGAATAGGTACATGGCGATGAATGATGCAAGAGTGGATTGCCTAGAGACTAAGCTAGAGGTGAAAATTGATGCAAATCATGAGGATATATCTAAGCCGATGAAGGACTTGACGTTGTTGATGGGGCAGATGGCCCGAAATATGAATCAATTGACGCAAACTGTAGAGAAGGAGAAGTTCCCATCTCAGAGTATAATAAACCCGAAGCAGTGCAATGCCTTCACGTTAAGGTCTAAAATGCAGTATGAGGGATCGATGATGCCAAAAATGAATTCTGAAGCTCCAGAACCTCGATAAGACCAAGCCATCAGGTCAAACGGCAATGTGGAGGTCGAACCAGGCATCTGGACAACCTCTGGAGATCCCAGCCAAGCAGTTCGACCAATCCTATTGGTCAAACCATGGTCGAACCACCCTATCCAGAGCACTTTATTTTCTCTTAAGCACGGTTCGACCATGATAACTATTGTTCGACCAACCCTGATGGTTAAACCATGGTTGAACTAACTGTCCAGTAGAGAATGCACTTTTGAAGCATAGTTCGACCACTACTCGCCTGGTTCGACCAGTACTCATGGTCGAACCATGGTCGAACTGCCTTGTTCGCAATATTTTCAACGCCAAATGCTTTACTTGATATTGATGCTACTCCAGTACGATCCAAAGAGCAGAATACTAAGCTTATAATGGAGAAGAAATGGGGAAGAGCAAAGATATTGAGAGCCGAGATAAAGCGAAGAAGGTTGAACGTGATGAATGGGGGATTCCCAAGACTAAGATACCTCCTCCGTTTCCTTTCAAGTTAGTCAAGAAGGGATTGGAAGAAAAGTTTAAGAAGTTTTTAGATATCATAAATAAGATAAGATTGAGCATTCCTTTCTCTGAAGCACTCTTAGAGATGCCATATTATGCCCTCTTTCTAAAAAATATACTGTTGAAGAAGAGAAGCTTGAATGGAATTGAAACAATTAATTTGTCCGAGAACTACAGCTTGATCATTCAGAGGAAGCTGCCAACTAAGTTAAAGGATCCTGAAAGCTTCATTATTCTATGTGAGATTAGAAAGGGGCCAGCACAATGAGCCTTGTGCGATCTTGGGGCAAGCATCAATTTGATTCTATTGTTAAAAGCTTGGTGTGGGGGAGTTAACTCCTACAACAGTTGTTCTACAATTAGTGGATAGGTCTATGACTTTTCCGAAGGGTGTCATTGAAGATGTGCTTGTAAAAGTAGAGAAACTAGTCTTTCCTGTGGACTTTCTTGTACTTGAGATGGAAGATGATAAGGATAATGCCCCCCTTATCTTAGGGAGACCATTCCTTTTCATGGCTGGAGCTATGATTGATGTTCAAAAGGGTAAGCTAAGGCTGCGGATGGATAAAGAAGAGGTTCTATTCAACCTAGATAAAGCAATGAAGATGTCGACGGAGACGCAGTATCACAGCATTGATGTGGTGGAGGAGATCGTGAAGGAAGATATGTCCTTGATCCTTTCGAAGGATCCCCTAGAGACATGCTTAGCGGAGTCTCTTACTTTACCCACCACTGAGTTAGATGAGCTCTCTAATGAGGTATGTATATTTTATCTTGAAAATCTACTTGCTTTGGGTGATGACAGGTATGAATAAAAAAGGACCAAGTTTGAAGAGGTGAAGTGGACTAGGAAGTACTTGCCATTGGATCGAGAAAGCACAGCAAAAGAAGAGAAGAAAGAGGAGTTGAAACCGTTACCGGAACACTTGAAGTATGCCTATCCAGGTGACAATGAAAAATATACAGTAATTTTATCTTCTTCTGTAATTGATGATCAACTTGAAGAGTTATTGCATGTCTTTAGGAAGTATAAGTCTGCGATAGGTTGGTCTCTTGATGATTTGAAAGGCTTTAATGCATTATATTGGATGCATAAGATAAGATTGTTAGATGAAGCCAAGAGTAGCATTCAGAATCAGCGGAGGGTGAATCCCGCTATTCAAGAAGTGATTAGGAAGCAAATCCTAACATGGCTAGATGCAAGAATTATATATCCAATTAGTGATAGTCCCCATGTGAGTCCACTGCATGTTGTAGCTAAGAAAGGGGCATGACTATTGTGAAAGCTGATAATGGTGAGACTCTAGCCACTAGGATTCCTACAGGATGGCGTGTGTGTACTGATTACAGGAAACTGAATGAAAATACATGCAAAGACCATTTCCCTCTTCCTTTCATGGATCAAATGCTTGATCGTCTTGCAGAGTTTGATTTTTATTGTTTCTTGGATTGGTACTGGGGGTATAATCAAATCATGATTATACCCGAGGACCAGGAAAAAACCACTTCTACTTACCCTTATGGAACCTTTGCTTTTAGAAAGATGCCTTTTGGATTGTGTAATGTGCCTGCTACATTTCAGCGCTGCATGATGGCGATATTTGATGGCTTGATTGATGGATTATGGAGGTGTTTATGGATGATTTTTCTATTTATGGTTCCTCCTTTGATATCTGTTTGACTAACTTATCTACTATTTTGATGAGATGTATTGATACTAACCTAGTTTTGAATTGGGAGAAGTGTCACTTCATGGTAAGAGATGGTATTGTATTAGGGCATCATATTTCTGCCAAAAGATTGCAGGTGGATAGAACAAAGGTGGTGGCGATTGAAAATCTTCCACCACCTACTAATGAGAAGGGAGTGCGGTCCTTCCTTGGACACGCAGGATTTTATAGGAGATTTATCAAAGACTTCTCAAAATACTCCAAACCGTTGTCTCACTTAGTTGGAAAGGATGATCCTTTTATTTTTGATGAAGAATGTCTAACTGCTTTTCAAGTTTTAAAGGAGGCACTTATTATAGAACCTATCTTGATCACATCAGATTGGACTCAACCGTTTGTACTTATGTGTGATGCAAGTGATTTACCGCTTGGAGTGGTGTTTGGGCACATGAGAGAGAAGAAGTTCTGCGCCATCTACTATGCGAGTAAGACTTTCGATGCAGCACAAAAGAACAACACTGTCACTGAAAAGGAGTTTCTATCTATTGTGTATGCATTCAATAAGTTTCGACAGATGTGGTTGGCATGAAGACCATTGTGTACACGGATCATTCTGCGATACGGTACTTGATGGAGAAGAAGGAAGCAAAGCCAAGGATCATTAGATGGGTCCTTCTTCTACAAGAGTTTGATATGGAGATCCGAGATAAGAAAGGTACGAAGAACGTGTTGGCGGATCACCTATCAAGGTTGGAGATAAGAGAGCATTGTGATGATTCTTTTGAATACATAGAGGAGTTGTTCCTTGATGAGAAGATTATGGCGTTGTTTTCTAAAGGAGCGGATAGAGCTTGTGTAGTCGCTGCTCAAGGAATGGATCCATGGTACGTGGATTATGTTAATTACATTACCGTACGAGAAATTCCAAGAGATCTCAACAGGTATTAACTTCCAAAGTTTAAGAGGGATGTTAAGATGTTTATATGGTATGATCCATTCGTCTACAAGATTTGTACGGATACTATTGTCCGTAGGTGTGTGCCCAAGATGGAGACGGAGAGTGTTCTTAATTTTTTCCATGCACAGCCTAATGGGGGGCACTTCGGAGCTCAAAAGATGGTAGCTAAGGTACTTTAATATGCTTTTTATTGGCCTACGTTGCTTAAAGACTGTGAATCCGATGTGGCAACATGCGATAAATGTCAAAGGATGAGAAACATAAGTAGAAAGACGAGATGTCACTTCAGCCGAGCATTGTTGTTGAAATCTTTGATGTATGGGGAATCAATTTTATGGGACTGTTTCCCCCATCTAATGGATTTCTCTACATTCTTTTAGCAGTTGATTATGTTTCTAAGTGGGTGGAGGTCACTCCTACTCGCATGAATGATTCAAAGACTGTGTTGTCTTTCTTGAAGAAACATATCTTTGCCCGCTATGGAGTTCCTAGAGAATTTGTAAGTGATGGAGGTTCCCACTTCGTCAACAAGCTTCTTGAAAGAGTGCTCAAGGATTATAGTTTTAAGCATAGGGTCACTACACCCTATCATCCTCAAGCTAATGGGCAAGCTGAGGTCTCCAACCAACAAGTGAAACAATTTTGGAGAGAGTAGTCGAAACTAATAGGAAGGATTGAGCTATGAAGCTCGATGATGTATTGTGGGGGTTCCGAACTACATACAAGACTGTGCTTGACATGTCCCCTTATCAAATTATCTATGGAAAACCGTGTCGCTTACACATAGAGATTCAGCATAAGACTTTTTAGGCATTGAGAAGTTCGAATTTGTGTCTTAAGGATCAAAAGGAGTTGATGTTGACTCAAATCAATCATCTAGACGAGTTCAAAAATCAAGCCCATAAGAATTCGGTGATCTACAAGGAAAGAATGAAGAAATGGCATGATTCGTAGATCAGTTACAAGGAGGAATTCAAGCAAGGTGATGAGGTATTACTCTTAACTCTGGTTTGAAGCTCTTTGCTGGAAAATTGAAATCAAAATGGACGGGACCATTCATTATCCATAGAGCCTGTGGAGGGGGGAGTTTTGAGATCATGGACGAAGATGGAGACATCATACCGGTGAATGGGCATCGATTGAAGCACAATAGGTCACTAGATGATGATTGGGTCATCTTTGAAGATACCTTGCATTGATATGGTACTATCATGACTCTCCGATGTTAAACAAGAGTGTCTATTAGGGGCTTTCCCTCCTGTTTTATTACTTTATTTCATTAGTGTGAATAAGAAATTTTTATATTTGACGTACTTACTTATCGAAAATTACATCTCTTTGCAAACTTAGTTTCGACTATAGTTTTTACTAAATTTTGGGGGGTGTGATGTACTTACCTCATTGTAGCACCAAGAGTATAATCTTTTCTTTGTAATATTTGTTAAGGGAGTTGATTTTTTGCGGCTTACTAAAACTTAATCGGTTTTGATGTGTCAATTTTTTTGAAATTTACTTAATATTTAGTGATGATTTATTTATTGAGTCATATGCAGAGTATATACGATTATTATTAAGTCTTAATGTGGTTCTCTAGTTTTAGATTTGCTCTGTTTTAGTACCTAATGATCATTTTTTAGTTTGAAGTTTGTAGGGGACAAAGAAAAATGGACATTGATGGATCAAGGGCTCAGTTCGACCAAGGATGCTGGTCGAACCAAGGATCAGAGAAATTGTTACATTTTGATTTGGCCAGAAGGGCCTTGGTTTGACCTGTGGCGTTCAGAGAAATTGTTACGGGCTGGTTCGATCTCGAAGCCCTAGTTCGACCAATAGTTCAAGTCGAACCACAGTGCTGAACGTGTCCAGAAGTTGGGTTTGACCACAATGAGGTGGTTCGACCACCTGGTTCGGGTCGAACTGCACATGTTAGTGGCATTTTATATTAAATTTTCGCCCCCATTTCGTACATTCTTCACACCACTCGCACTCGAATCCTCTCTGAACCAAAAAACTCTCTTCCAAACTTCGATTTTACTTCATTCTACTCCGATTAAACCACTTTCCATCCTTCCCATACTTGAATTCTCACAGATTTGAAGTGTTTTAGTGCAAAATTAAGGTTTTCCATCCAATTTAGGGAATTTCATACATCGTTCATTCTAAGCCATGGATGGATTGAAAGGTACGTTCTCTTGACTCTATTATCCAAGGATTGAAGTTTTATTGCTTTAATTTAAGTAAGTAAGTTGATTGAACTCTTTTTTTTATAGATTCATGGTTTAATTTGAATTTTTTTTGTGAAATCTTATATGAACAAGTGATGGTTCCGATTTTAATTATTAATTTCTTGTTAGACCTTGATGTTTAAGTGAAATTATTGAGTAATTTGAGTTGTTAAGTGAAGCATGTAGAATTTTGAGTTGAATTTGATAAAGAGAGCTCATCCTAGGTCCATAAGGAGAGCTCATAAGTATAAAAGGAAGACCCTACGCAGGGGAAAAGAGAGCCATTCACCACCTTCATTCTACACAATATCTGAAACCCTACTATCATCGACGGAGCTATGAAGAGCAATTCATCTGTCAAACCAAGTGAAGATTCAAGATGGAGAGAGACGCTACGGCTCCCGCATCTAAGGTTTACTTCGCATCTTAATTTATCTTGTAATTTTCAAGATTATGAGTAAGATCTATCCAGACACCATGATTGTTCTTCGATCAATCATGGGCTAGAACCGCTTCTGTAGTTCTAGGGTTTATGAAGGTTTGATAAGTTAATTGAACTTCCATGTGTATACTCCATACAACACTACTTGTGATTTATTTTATATAAGATTATGCATTTTTAATTCATACTCAGAGTTATTTTGTGCATCATTAATTGTTATGTAGAGTCTGAATACATATCTTGATTATTGATTGAGTGCATTCACTACTGAGTAAGATTTTGTGTTATGATTCTAAGTGAGGGGACTTCGAAGTCTCATTAGAACTATCTTACATAAATACTTGTTAATTGAAGTAGGACAACGAGAATAACTTCATAGTACCTATAAAGGGAGACCATATCGAGTTAGAGTACTAAGTGCACGGGAAATAATTGATACTGACCTAGAAAAGGGATGAATTATATCTCTTGCTCCAAGAATATTCACACGTGTCACACACTTATTTACTTGTATCTATAGAGTAGATTTGCATGATTTAGTAATGCGTCTATACTCCATAAGGCAGAGTCGGACATTGATACACGGAAGGGAAGTTTATGAGTAAAACTGGATGGCCCGAAGAACTACCTATCTTCTCACTAATTCACTTTCGTTTTATCTCTACTGCTTGTTTATTTTGATTGTTCTTTAATTATTTGTTTATTTGATACTTAATCATTAAAACTATATTGCCATAATAGTCTTAATAAGTTAGATTATAATTAAATTGATAGATAGTAATACGTCCTTGAGATTCAATAAACACTTGGTCGCTTATCTAAGCTACAATATCATCCTTCACAGTTGGGGATTAATATTGTGTGTTGAGAAAATGCTCATCAAGCACCACCACTCTTCCCTACATCACCGCCCCCTCCTCTCCCAAACGCTTCGCCAAGTGTTTCTACAGCGCCCCCACTCGCGGCGGCTTCTCCACTGTCCCAAGGAACACAATTTCAAAACTTACCTGAGGTGGCTCAATTTTTGTTGATTTCTGGCAGTGCAACATCCCTAGCGGGCATCTCATATATTAATATTCCAGCTTACCATTCAACCACTGGAAACAGAACAACCCAAATGAATCATCGTGTCAAATTTTAGAAATTGTGAATTTGTGTTAATATGGTGGGAGCGATACAACACCAATGTTCTGTTATCATATATATATATATATATATATATATATATATATATATATATATATATATTATATATATATATATATACACATATATATATGCCATTGGTATTCGAAAAAGTCCATATTCTTGGCCTTTTCGGGGAGAAGGCTCTATAATTAGTGCCTTGGACTCTTGGTGAACTTGGTTTCAATTTTGGTTTAAATTGATTTAGAGCAAGTGTACTCTATCGTGTGTAGCCATGTTTGAGAAGTGTTTTACTCTAGTAGAACGAATCAATAAAAGAGGGTTGATTATACAACAAACTAACAACTAGAAAAACAATTAAAGATAGAACATGTACAAATGAGATGGATGATGAGTAAAGGCGAACAATCTAAGAAGTATGTAAGGCAAGCAACATTTATGGACAATGTATATTTAGACTAACACACACACATCCATTGATGGTTTTGATGTTAGATATTAAGGGCTATCACGTTTATACCCCTAACCCCTATGGCCAAGGTGATTAGGTTCTCAACTCTTTTACAAGTTTAAATCTTCTAGGATTGTTCTTACTCTCAATTCTCATGAAGGTACTATGATCATAAGTTGGGTTTCCCTCACTAGTTCATCACTAATGTTCTATCATGAGGTTCTAAGCACTTGAAGGGTATGACTTACCTCTCCTCATACTAACTAAGTCATCTCATATAATCAATGATTCAATTAAACAATTAAGTATAATATTGGAATGGCCATACTTACACTATGAATAGAAAATTTAATCACACAAATCATACATAAAATGAGAATAAACATTCATGATAGAAAATATTCATAACAATCATTTCATCAAACATGTGGTGTGCGAAATCTACATAATACCTAACCAATCATATTGCTAGCCTCACATGAGGACTAGACTCTACATATCATCGTAAAATCAATACAATCCATAGCATTCTCCAATTGAGCCAAATAATGAAGATAATAACCAAATAAAGGTAAGTTGGCTCCCCTTTGATGGTGAACTTCCTCCTCCTTGATCATGCTAAAATCTTCAACCAATGATGAATTCCTCTTCTTAGATTGGTGTATGGATGGATTTATGGATGGATTTGAGAAGATCAAGTGGATTGGATGGGTGAAGTGAAGTGTGGAAGAGATGGAGATGAATGTGTGTGATTTAGGTGTTTAGTGTGTGTGGAAACTGATCCCAAAGATTCCTCCCGGATTTTGTGGTCAAAACATGTATTTATATACCCATGAAAGCTTCTAGAACAAGTGAATATCATAAAACTGCCTTTTGCACCTACACGGGCCGTGTAGCAAGACACGGGCCGTGTAGGTCATCGCGTGCAGCGCAGTCTCACCGTTTCGTGCATAACTTTCACATCCAATCTCCGATTCTAATGATTCTTGTGCTCATGCGATTCTCTTTTTCTGTGACTTTCCAATTATATATCACAAGTCTTGTTTTGAGCTCTACAAGAATACAAAAAAATTACACAAGTTAGACTTGCATTTTTCAGCATTTTGCTTCGGCTCGTTCTTCCTCATTTCAACTCCGAATTGAGCTCCTTTTTTTCCACATCTTTTTTATCGTGTCTAGAATCTATTTTCACCTGAAAATTACACAAATTACACCAATTTAATAATTATCTAAATATTAACAAATATAGCACAATTTATAGCACTTAATTATGAAAATCACACATTTATCATTTCAAAGCACACATCTCCATATCTTCATATAACACCACCGAATGACATACCAAATGAATAAAAACACACAAAAATACATAATAAAACACACTAAAATCTAGGTGAAAATGACACTTGTCAACCCCTAAACTTAAAGTGTTGTTAGTCCTCGAGCAACAAAAATGAGAAAACGAGAGGGAGAATTTTCACCTAGAGAAAGACCTAAAGAACATAAGCGACAACACATCATAAGTAACAAGGACTACAAACCATATCAAGCAATAATACAACATAAAAATCATGACAAGAAAAATTAACAAGTTCAACTCTAAGAAAAATCATTTTTCAGCATTTTATTTCACTCAACACTCTATGAGGTAAGGTATCTCAACACTCATGAACCGGTTAAACCCGACGCACCTTATGCTTGCTCACGGATTCACAAGCCACCATAGCTTCAATTAGTGATCAAAAAGTTCTTTATCTTTGGATATAATATTAGGCTCTTTGGTAAGGGTAGGGAGATTATGGATAAGAGTGACTCATCGAGTGTAAGTAATCGAAGAGATTATCAGCTTCTTCAACTTCTTCGCATTTCTATCTTCCTTTCTTTTCTTTTCTCATCACAAGCACAAATCATTATGATTCCTTTGATTTCTTGAGCTTCTTTTGATTTCATGCTACCTTCCTTTGACTTGGCATTTACTTGAGTATATTTTTATTGTTTTTGCTCCTTTTTCTTATGTTGAGGTTGCATGTGTATTTGCTTGAGCTCTTTTCATCTTTTTCTTACTTGTTTACCATATCCTTTCTTCTCTAGCACAATTCTAACATCAAACCTTGTAAACCATCATCTCCTCAATCATCCACACAAAGGTTATATATATAAGGCTTAAGTGGGTAATCATGGCTTGTAATGTGCTTATATCACAAAAATAGGCTTTAAGACTCAAAGTGGTTAACTAGGGATAATGTATTAGGTAAGGAAATATATGGCAATGACTTTAAAATAACAAGAATGGCCTAAGATCATATCACTAACCTACACCAATCGGGCTCATTCCCGTAGTCCATGAGCAAGTTCTAGTTTATCAAGGCTCAATCGATCCACTCATTAAGAAATTTAACCATGGATGCACAGTTGAGGCTCAAATGCTCACAAGTTTTTGCTCGGACCTTAAGGAACCTATTACACCTCAATTCATCTCAAAATTGAACAAGTTAAATTGACCATGTCATAATTTTAAAGAGTAGAGATTCTTAACATAATTCGCCATCACTTTATCACAAACAACATGCTTACTCACATAAAAAAATGACTCACAACAATCCAAAACATACCACCAAGCAAACCTATACAAGAATAAAAATAAAAATGAAACACATGAGCAAAGACACACCAAACAAGGAACAAGACAACAACACAAAATATGCAAAAATGATAATTCACCCATCAAAAGAAAATCAAGCACATATCCTCATCATCCAATATCATTTAAGTTCAAGATTTTGCCGCCTTATTCAAAAATAAGAAAAACTAATAAAGCAAGTAAACCTCCCAAGTACATAACACATGAAGTTTCATACTAATCCAAACAATCCAAATCAAATCAAATTGTCTATGCTAAGTAAATGGAAATAATGAGTAGTAAAGTGAACTCCCTGAAAAATCATCTGGAGGTAGAAATGGCTAGCACGGAAAAACGGGCTGCATACAAGATGAACTAGAACCTTGGGATGCGTACGGAGTGAATGGGTCCGCTTGAAACTGCTTGCGAACTCGGGTTTTTTAAACTACCTTCAGAGACTACACGGGTCATGCTTTTCTCAGTTTTTCTAATTTTTACACTTCACGCCTCATCTTGCCCTGTTTTTGCACTCCTAATACACCCTATTCATGCTCAAAATCTCATAAAAACCATCAGCATAACAATTACTATCAATAAAGAACTAGCATGCACTTGAACACAACCAAACTAACCAAAATCAAACTAATACTCATGAGAAAACTTTAAAATTTACCTAATTTTACAAGAAGACCTCTCTCTCAATCATCATAATAAGCACACTCAAGTGGTGAGTCACACCACGTATTCTCCCCCAAACTTAAATCAAAACAAGTTGAGAATTAAGTTTGCAAAAAGTGGTGGGACTTACCCTTGTAGTTTCCAACAATGAGGTTCTTGTAGAGAAGTATATGCATCACAACAATTCAAGGTATGTCCACCATGCATTATCCCCCCAAACTTTAAGTGAAACAATAGTTGAACTTTAAGTTTGCAAGAAGTGGTGAGACGTACCTTCACACTTCAAATCAAGCACTTCTCGTATCTCCAATACATATTCTCCTCACTAGCACAATCAACCTACACACCAAAATACAAAAACGAAATCAAAACATTTAAATGAAAGCAATTAAACAAACAATGGGTTGCCTTCCATCCAGCGCTAAGTTTAACGTCTTCAAGCCAGACAGAATATGGAGAACCCATCGGAATGGCCAAGGATATCGTTGATTCTTGCCATCAAATTTTAATCTTTGTGCTTCTTCCTTTAATAGGCATATGTGGCAAGTAACGACCTCGGTATCATCCTTCGAGATTGACTTTAAAAATTCTACTCTTTTGAGCTTGCATTCTATTAATCGCTCTTTTCGTGACCACCACTTATTCCTTTTTATCAAGTAAGTGCCCAACACTTGTTCAAGTTCTCTTTTTTACCTAAGACATTGAGAAGAATCAATAGGTTAGACAAAGTCAACATAAATAATATTTTGAAATTCAATGCAACTTGGAAAGTTAAAAGGTGTAGAAATGCTCATTTCACTTCCGAACTCCTCATCAAGTGCTTCTAGACCTTGTTCCACTTCATCAAATTCATACTCATCTCTTGATTCTTCATCTTCACTTAACTTTTCCTTATCAACAAGAGACAAGAAATCATAGATATTCTCTTCCTCCTTTAAGCTTTCTTCTACCTTAGGCTCTTTACTCATCTCACTTGAATTTTCATCCGCCAACTTTTCTTCTTCCTTGTCTTCCTTATCCTCACTAGGTTCAACATCTCTTGAGTCTTTACTATCCCTCGAACACTCTTCTACCTCCAAATTTTCTTCAATCTTTTCATCAAAATTCTCCATTTCACGAAGAGTGTTCCGTTCTTGTATCATTTGACTCATTCGATGTTCTAGGGCTTCAAGTCTCCTATCATTTTCTTCTTCTCCTTCTTCAAGCATTTTCATCATTTGACTTAATTGATCTTGCAAGGAAGGTCTCCCATCATCATATGGTGGACACTCTTCTTGGAAATTATCTTGAACATACCCATTTTGCATACATGTTTCCTTCCCCATTTGGTAATTGGGCATGTTCCACATTTGTCCCCCATTAAAGTTGGAAGTAGGCATTAAGTAGGCATTTTGAGGCTCATAGCTTGAAATACTTGGTTGAAAACTTTGCCTTGTATCACTTCCGTAAGCATATCTTTTAAGCATTTCCATCAAGGCATTATTTTCGAATAGAGGAGTAACCATAGGAACTGATTGTTGTAAGAACTTGGTACGGAATAAATGTTTCCTTGATATAGTTAGAATGTATCGACATTGTAAGCTCCTTGCCATTCCCCATATATTCCATTGTTGTAGGTTTGAGAGCTTGCTTGACTCATTTGACTACTATACCCATAGTTGCTCTCATCCTTGTAGCCATTAGATTGTTGTGGTGGAACCAAACCAAGTGAATTTCCATAATTTCCTCCCAAGTATTGGTTCCAACCATCCATGTTCATACTTCTTGTTTTCAAGGCTCAATACAACTTTCTTCACTTACTATTTTTGGTTGCTCTTGCTCCCCTTCTCTCAAGGTTGTCGTACCTATCAAGAAGAACAAGTTTGAACAAGATTTTTCAAAACAAATAAAAGATGCAAAAATAAGAAAAATGTCCTAAGTAGAACTAACAAATTCAAACACGTTACACCGAAGGCTTTCGCCACGGCAACGGCACCATGAACTTGGTTTTAATTTTAGTTTAAATTGATTTAGGGCAACTTTACTCTATCGTGTGTAGCACGTAAGCGACCAAGTGCAAAATTTATAAGATATCGAACCCAAGGGCGAAAGTGGGTAGCCGTATTTGAGAAATGCTTCACTCTAATAGGACGAATCAATAAAAGAGGGGTTGATTATACTACAAACTAACAACTAGGAAAGCAATTAAAGATAGAACATGTATAAATGAGATGGATGATGAGTGAAGGTGAACAATCTAAGAAGTATGTAAGGCAAGCAACATTTATGGACAAGGTATATATAGACTCACACACACATGCATTGATGGTTTACATGTTATGATATTAATGTCAATAACGTTTGTACCCCTAACCCCTACAGCCAAGGTGATTAAGTTCTCAACTCTTTTACAAGTTTAAATCTCCAAGGATTGTTTTACTCTCAATTCCCATAAAGGTACTATGATCATAAGTTGGGTTCCCCTCACTAGTTCATCACTAATGTTCTCTCATGAGGTTCTAAGCACTTGAAGGGTATGGTTTACCTCTCCTCATACTAACTAAGTCATCTCATACAATCAATGATTCAATTAAACTACTAAGCATAATATTAGAATGACCGTCCTAACACTATGAATAGAGAATTTAATCACACAAATCATACATAAAATGAGAATAAGCATTCATGATAGAAAATATTCATAACAATCATTTCATCAAATATGTGGTGTGCAAAATCTACATAATACCTAACCAATCATATTGCTAGCCTCACATGAGGACTAACCACTACATATCATCGTAAAATCAATACAATCCATAGCATGCTCCAATTGAGCCAAATAACGAAGAAAATAATAAAATAAAGGTAAGTTGGCTCCCCTTTGATGGTGAACTTCCTCCTCCTTGATCATGCTAAAACTTCAACCAATGATGAATTCGTCTTCTTAGATTGGTGTATGGATGGATTTGAGAAGATCAAGTGGATTGGATGGATGAAGTGAAGGGTGGAAGAGATGGAGATGAATGTGTGTGATTTAGGTGTTTAGTGTGTGTGGAACTGATCCCAAATGATTCCTCCCGGATTTTATGGTCAAAATATGTATTTATACCCCCATGGAAGCTTCTAGAATAAGTGGATATCATAAAACTGCCTTTTGCACCCACACGGGCCGTGTAGCAGCACACGGGCCGTGTAGGGTCATCGCGTGCAGTGCAGTCTCACTGTTTCGCGCATAACTTTCACTTCAGATCTCCGATTCGAATGATTCTTGCGTCCACGCGATCTTCTCTTCTGTGGCTTTCTAACCATATATCACAAGTCTAGTTTTGAGCTCCACTAGAATACAGGAAAATTACACAAGTTAGACTTGCATTTTTCAGCATTTTGCTTTGGCTCGTTCTTCCTCATTTCAACTCCGAATTGAGCTCCATTTTTTTCACATCTTCTTTATCTTGTCTAGAATATATTTTCACCTGAAAATTACACAAATTACACCAATTTACCAATTCTATAAATATTAACAAATATAGCACAATTTAAGGCACTTAATTATGAAAATCACATATTTATCATTTCAAAGAACACATCTCCATATCTTCATATAACATCACCAAATGACATACAAAATGAATAAAAACACAAAAAATACATAATAAAACACACTAAAATCTAGTTAAAAACGACATTGATCACTTGGACAATTGATTCGATTTCAAGAAAAAGGCTTCTTTGACCAATCTCTACGGCGATTGATTTCATTTCAGGGAAAGCCTGTTGTCACACCGAAACCTCGACGGCAGGTTCAGTGGCTTGAGCTTCCCATTGGTGTTGCCGTAGTAGCGGTGCTGATTTGGGATTTAGGGATTCTGGGTTTGTGTTCCTAGGGATGGCAGAAAAGCCACTGTGGGTGGGGGAGCTCTAGAAAAAAATGCCACATGGATATTGCCAAAATAGGTGTTGCCGAAAACTGGTCAGCCTCCGGTATGTTTTTTAATTATTTTAGAAATTTGACTAAAATTGGATTGATTGGATTAAAATTGGACTCAAAAGGATGGACCATTTGTGATAATTTCTCTGTATTTGCGTCTAACGTGTCATGCCCTCCTTTTTCACTATTTTTTACTTATCAGTATTTTCTAACGCAAGCACAACAATGTTCAGTATTTACACGCTTACTGTTTCTGCGGTACTCACTTCAATTCAATTCAATATTCTCCTTCTGTTATACGTTGGGAAATTTTCGTATCTCATTATCAGGATCCATTTCAAGTGGATCCATGGGCAACAGCGCCACATAGGATTAAGGTACAATTTTCCTTATAACGATTTGGATGTAAAATTGTCGATCTACTCTTGACGGGTTTTTAATAATTGTTGCTGCTACTCATTCCTGCGATGTTTTTCTCCCTCACCCTATGATCTGTTCAAGGCCTGACAATAATTTTTGACTTCCTCCTTTTTTGTTTGACGATTAATTTATTATGGATTGATTCAATTTTAGTGTTATAATGCTAGAATTTTGTGGTGGATTTGATAATTCTTCAATTTTGCATTGTAATTAGTTCATTATTCATTATCATCAACAAGTCATTTCTAATTTTTGGTATTCAGGATTAATCGTGATTTGTTGTTTTACACTATCATAATGTTGAACTTGTGGGTGACTCTAAGGCATTTGGATGACTTCTATCTCACGGTGAAACTGAATCTGGAGGTCATAATAGCTAATAATCATATCTCAATGATGTTGTCATCTTGCTACCCAATTAATTTCTTTGGGTTATCATATCGCCGATCGCCCTTTATCTGCCCGATGAGTGAGATTCTCCGTTTACTTTAATTATTGGATTTCTCTCTTTAATATATGTCTTTTAAAATTTAAGCATGTGTGACAATGTCCATACTCTGAAAAATTTTCCTTTACCTCTAGGCATTTTGCAATGATTAGTTTATTTTCACATAAGTTGCAAAATATTTGCAAACTTTTATCTGTGAATATAGTGTAAGAAGCCAAAAGTTATTTTAGTTGTAGTGAGATCTGTGATGCAATGAGATCACACCAGTATTGTGGTGTAATATGTGCAAAATAATTGAATTTCAATCTATGCAGGTGGTGAAAAGTAACGCATTTATCATCATGAATATGATATCAGAATTTATAGAGGTATGTTTCATACCATTAAAACTATCAAGTGTGGAGGAAGGTATTCTTGCCTAGTGAAAATGGTTATTGCCCCGAATTTATGAGGATCCCTCTTGGTCAAGCAATCCTTTGGGGTGTGGCCTATTAGAGCGGGCTCAAGTAGTTGAAGCCATTGATGAAAATCTTCTTACAAGATTGCAACTCATTAGTTTGGCTTTCCATTTCGAAGTAGAGCAGCATGTTAATGGGCATTTCAAAAAATTATTTGGGTTTAATGGGACCACCGGCGTATGAAGGATAAAGACATTAGAAGAATCTGGTGGATGGATGGAGAGAATGACCATCGAGGACATGGACAATGCTGTCTGAGCCCATCTCCATGAATGGAAATTTATCTTCCTCAATGACGTCGAGGTATATATTTCATTGTAGCTAGTGTGATGATTTAATTGCTCGTCCTGCATTCTTTCGTTTGTTGTTGCCTATACTGATCATGTTATTATAGGCAAAACTTTCAGTGCCAATGTGTGTTTCCAGAGTCCTATGAAGCCTACAGGAAGCAATAAAATAGATGCCACTCTGGGCCAGCGCAGTTGTTTCATCTTTGTTTGCCAGCTATTGTAAAATTGAAGGTACGTGTATGATGTTACATTGAAATGTTTGAATTACAGGCCATTGTTAATCAATGCTGATGCACGTTTTAAACTCTGTCAATGCAGATTAGCATTTGGAAGAAAGCTAACATGATCTTTCTCTTCTTCTTGCTGAGGAAAACTCATACTCCAATTTTACTCATTCACCCTTTTCTGCATCATTCTTCCAATGACAATGTTCATCCCGTAGGCAATGCTCCCGCTCCCGTCTTAGGTTGTTCGCTACATCCCGATAACCATAATATTTCTCTACATCCTACAAGCACCTAATTCATTCCCATTCATAGTACCCTACTTGCTATTTTATTACCAAGTTCAATCCCATGATCACAGGTCTGTTCTAGCTGGGCAGTGCGTACAAGTGGGTTGTCATGAAGAAGTAAGGGCATCCCTCCGAGGGCGACCTAACGTCCCTGGTGGAGAAACCAGTGATGACACACCAAAGGGGCAGCTCGGAGCCTAATCTAGAGGAGATCAAACAACAGATGGAGAAGGATTCATGGAAAAAGAAACACAACCGAAACTACAGTTTCAGGCGAGCACCGACGCCGTTTAATGACTGGGCAGGACTCTGAATCCCATCTAATCTTGCAATGAAGGAAATCACGCAAAGTTGGTTTTGTAATTTCTTGGTTCTCTTTTAGTTTATTCTTTGGATTTTTTTGTACATTCTTTTATAAGATGATGAATACTATGGAATGAATACAAATTGAATTGAGGGTAGAGTTGTATATTTGAATAATGTGGCTTTGGGATTGTGTGCATTTTTTTTAGGAGAATTCTATTTCTAAATAACCTATATAGCGGTTCATACATTATTCAAATTACCAGTTTTGTTTCAAGTGGGTTGAGTTCTCCATATTTAATTTGATATATTATTGAAACAAATTTTAGTTGTCTGGGTTTATTTTTCAAATTTAAAGAATATCTATCCTGAATTTGGTTCCCTCCATATTTTATATCGTTCTATCTGTTACATCTCGAGAAAAGTTAACAATTTTTAGTTTAATTTATATTATGTGTATGATGATGTTATTTTATCTCTTACATTTCTCGGCAAGTTTTAGTCGATTAAACAACGAATGAATCATAATTTTGAAGCAAATGATTTCTTAATGTTGGAAAGTGTACCCAGGCGTTACTGCATGTTGTTATCTTCTCATGTTTCCATGAAGATAACAGAACAAATCCTTTTAACATCTATTAGTATTATTCTCAACAAGTAGAAGTACTCACTCTTTCACAGGCGCATTATACATCCAAAAGCATTTATTTACCTTGAAGTTACAATCTAGAAACTTGAATCAGTATTTTGTAGCTTTTTCCAGATTTTATTTACAGGTGTATGGTGTCACATATAATATCTTTATATTATCTCATGTTATTGTTTGGCTTTTACCTATACTTAATTATAGTTTCTAGTGAATAATCTCATATATCGGTTGAAAAGAAGGAACATTATAACGAATATTTTTTTAGTTTTATTTAGGTAAAATTATGGAAATTTTACATAATAATAAATAAAACGGTGTACGAGATGTATAAGGGTATACAATTTTGTTCTAAAGAGTATACACTTTATTAATAAGGTATAATTTTTCCATCAAAAAGTTTAGCTGAAATATGAATAGTAAAATTTTTTTATTAAAAAGTATACTATAATTTAACACTAAAAAGTATATAACTTTCAAAAAATATACTAGAATTTAGGGACATAGTGTCCCGTGCATGTTTTATTTCTTAAATATCTTAAATAGATCAAAATCCTTTCCCATATTTGAGGTGAATTTCCTCTCGCTACTCACGAAATCACAGTTCTCGTGAATATTGAGTAGAAATGAACTCAAGAGAATCCATTTTCATCTCAAATGTACATACGAGAATTCCTTTTTTGAGGCAATGGCAAGGAAGTAATTAGGTTTATATATATATATATATATATAGGGAAAGACTTGTGTGAGACCGTCTCACGTAAGGGCTTACGTGAGACGGTTAGAAAGTGATAACTTTTATACTGAAATGTGATACTAAATTAAGAAAAGGATAATGTTATTTCATGAACAATTTATAATATATAATGAAAAGTTATAGTATTTTATAGCAAAAGTAATAACATTTTATAGCGAAAGTGATAACTTTAAAAAAAATATAAAATGGTCTCACGTGAGACGGTCTCACGTCATACGGGTTATTGGTTTAGGGTTCGAAAATAGGAGTGCCTTTGACCCTAATGGGAGTTATAGTATAAAGAGTGATAGCCTCTTCGTGAGGACCCAAGTAACATGTGATGATTACAACAAAAAAGTGCTCATAAATGATTTGAGGAAAAGATTTTTGAGTTACGAGTTTAAAGGAGATAATTGTGTGAAGGTTGCGATGATTTTACTTCTCTACTACTTTTTGCTCGGACAAGATCCGTTGAAGACGCACGTGGATCCCTGGATTTGGTATTTGGTTGAGGACAACAGAGCTTGGGATGCATTCCCATGGGGACGACTATCTTTCCTCCATCTGATCCATTACTTGGGTTATCTATTGGTAAAATTAGAGGATAGTGTGAAACCAACTAGATATCAGTATTTCTATGGTTGTACATTTGCTCTGATTGTAAGATATATTTGACATTATTAACATTCGTAATATGGACTGTGTGGATTAATTGAAATTCTTAACTTGTGTACATATACGTGTATATGTAATAGGTATGGACCTACGAACGATTCCCTTTATTTGCTGCACAATGTACACTAGAGGCAGCTAAAGAGACGATAAGAACTATTTTTATTCGTTGGAAGTTTAGAGTTGTTAAAACTGATACCAACAAGATTTTTGAGTTGGTAAGTATCTACTACACACACCTTTTATTTAACTTATATAGTGTGATTCATTTTAATTGCTACAATTAAATTTACCGTACCTTTTATATTTCAGAATCACCCTATTTGTGTATGCCTCCATTGGTGGCCGCTGAGTATATAGCTTTTTACTGGCGTGGTCATGACATCGATCTGGATGAAGGGTTTCTGGTGCGTTTCGCTAAGGGTTCTAGGGTAAGTGGACGGAAGAAGAAAAAGAGTAGTAGGCGAAAGGCATCATCAGAGTCAGAATAGGAGGAAAGTGATGCTCGATCTGACCCAGCGGCCGTAGAGCTCCCTGTAAATGTAACCTATGATGCTACATTCCAGGCCCCATGCTTTAGACGATACATGTGTCCAGGGTGGATTTATTCCTGGTGTGGCATAGTCTGATTTTATTGGAGGTTCCTATTGGAAGAGTGGATCCTACTTTTTGTTGCCCGTGATGTAGAAGTGCAGTAGCCGTTACCAGTGGTGGCACACACTTCTCCAGTGCCAACATCTGATGGACATTGACCTGGCACTTGGTTCAAACAACTTCCAACAGTCACATCACTCCCAACAGTCCCACCACTCCCATCACCCATAACAATCTCACCACTCCCAGCAGTCCACCAACAATCTCACCACTCCCAGCAGTCCCACCAATCACAGCACTCCCATCACTCCCACTACTCCCACCAATCTCGCCATCCCATCACCCCAGATGTCGCACCATTCCAACCAGTCCCACCACTCCCAGTACTCGCAGCACCCCAGTGGTCTCACCACTCCCGATAGCAGATCCTTTGTATTCACAGCCTGGAGTATTTACTCAGCAATCTACACATCATGATAATGTCGGAGAGAGATGCCTACCGAGATAGGAGGTTCAATCATTGGGAGGACAAATTCGAGACATGGGATAAGAATTTTGGGTCTATCATTGGACATCAGCAAGCGCATGAAAAAGATTCGTGGACTGCTAGCGCGTGGGTATCTTCTACCTTCGTTGAACTACAAAAATATAAAGGAGATGTTGATTTGTATGTTTGTTGGAAAGAAAAATATCACGCTTCTAGAGCCAAAACCTTTGGTGCCACCAGTTTTGCCTCCGTATATAGAAGGTTCACCCCCCTTCGGCCATCAAGATCAAGAGACACCACCACCACCACTTGGATCTAGAGGCAGTTGTGGCTTGTTCATCAGGGTTCCGTAACTGAAGCGACCCCCGTGGCTCAGACTCCAGTCACACCTGTGGAAGACGAAATTGATGAGAGCCCCTCTAGTCCAGGAAAGCAATATTCTGCCCCTCATCGCCCGATTCGGGAAAGGAAGCCAACCAGATTTGTATGTTCTCCTTTCACGACGCATGAAGTTAGCACGTTAATGATAAGGTACAATGCGTTCAAAACTTCAAAATCACAGTAAGTAAAATTCCTCTTATGATACAATTACTCATATGTCGTTTCATATTTAGTTCATGTTGGAAACACACATCCCTCAACATGCACAGAGAGGAAATCTCTTACCTCTCACCGTAGGATTGTGTTGCAGCGGAAGAAACACGAACCTGTTGGTACTCACGTTGACACGCTGTGATCTCTGGATCAATCGTTCAACACAGGGTTGAAAGATATGTTTTCACGAATGTGTATTAATCTGCAGTATATGATGACTGGATTTTCGATGTGATTTCGGGAGAGAAAATTAGAGAGCAACTGCACTCTCGCGTTCTGTCGCACGCATGAACGTTTTAGCGTTCTGCGTTCTGTAACGCAGTGTTCTGTGACGCGTGTCTCCCTCAGACAACTGCATGGCGCAGTATATTAAATCCAAGGAGACAGGAGTTAGTAACGGAATGATAACTCCCTCTCTCTCTTATCCACTTCCTATGTGGAAATAAATAATAATAAATAATTATTATTTACATCTCCCACTCACATATGAAGTCCAAAAGTCGCCTGACTCATATTCTTCATGAATCATATTCTCGCACAGATTAATACATCGTGTGACCCACGAGATATGAGTTTTAATCGCCATACACTTATTAGAGATATATAGCAACTCAACCAGTTTATCAATGAAACTCAACAAGCTCGCTATACCCCAGAACTCTTGAACATTTAACATATGTTGACATATCTCTTTTCAATCCCTGAATTTGTCAGAGCATATTCAACCTTTTTGCAAATTACTATGTATTCATAATCAAGACCCTGCTTGATTGACTAGTCAATGAATCACAATAGTATATGTTAAATTAAGACGATCTTCCCATCTCGCTAAATATCTACAGTCTCCCACTATAGCTGCTTTCCTAGACATGTACCGCATCGCCGTTATTAACCATAGCTCTTTTGGTAGCATGCTAAAGTAGCAACACCAAAGTGAAGACTTAGAATATAGTAGAAAGTCATAAGGGTAACCAATAGATAAGGACTCATACTTTTGAGAAAATAGGGATTATTTTCTCAATCCTGTTGGGGTCAACTTGGCACATGTCGTTTTCCTAAAACACATGTCACAATGTCTTTTAGCTTCCTTCCAAGAAAGCGTATGTCGTATTTCATTTAATTTAGACATCGTGTAAATCAAAGTTTAAGTGTGTTCCATACACTTAACCCAGATATCCTCCCTCCAACGTATAGGATCTCCGTCGATTTAGCTTTATAACAAGTTGGATTAGATTCGTGGCGAAATCTATCCCGATTACATTAACTATCGTAATCTCATCTCTGCGCTCCCACTGAGCCAGAGGCGATTGCTCGTATGAGAGAGACAATCATAACTTGCCGACATACTATTATATGTGAACCATCACATATAATTTATAAAACATATATGTATAGTTAAGCCATTAACTATTTCATTAACATACATTAACATATTCAATATATCGTTTTAAATCCTTCGCAAACTCAAACGAGTAGAAATGTTACTAAGAATCACTTTCTTCTTGTCTACAATATCTCTAACAAAGTTGAACTTCATGTCAATGTGTTTGGTCTTTCCATGATATTTGGGTCTTTTGTGTAAGCAATAACCATCTGATTATCACAATTAATTGAAACAGCTCCCACTGGAATGTTTGAGAACTCCAAATGTTTCATGAATCTTCTCAACCAAATAGTCTCTTGAACTGCAGATGAAGTCTGTTTCTTATTACACCATGAGATTGCTCCATCATTGAGCAAGAAACATAACCGAGAGTTGATTTACATTTATCTAAATCACCACTCCAGTCAACGTCTGTATACCCATTCAGTGATAACAGAAAAAATAATCTGCAGTCAATCACAATGGCATATGGTACTCTGGTCATTTTATTCTTCTCATCTAGAGCCTTGGGACACATTTGCTGACTCAATGATTCGTCTTTCACAATAGGAGTATCTATAGGTTTGCAGGTGTCCATCTTGAATCGTTCTAAAAGATTCTTGATGTAAGTATCTTGAGACAAACCCAATAACTTCTTTGAACGATCCCTATGGATCTTCACATCAAGTATGTACTCTGCATTACCCATATCTTTCATTTCGAAATTCGAAAGCAACCATCCTTTAATGGTTTCAAGATACTCTTTGCTATTTCAAGCTAGAAATATGTCATCCACATACAAGGATAGAATCACAAAACAACTATTGGATCGTTTAATGTAAACACAGTAGTCTTATGAGATGACCGTAGTTTGAAATCTCAAATACCACTGTCTGGAGGATTGTTTGAGTCTATAGAACGACTTCTATAATCTATAAATTTTATCCTCTCGACCTCAAAGAATAAATCCTACAGGCTGTTGCATGTAGATCTCTTCTTCTAATTCTCCATTGAGAAATGCGGTCTTAACATCCATTTGTTGTAATTCTAAATCCATACTAGCCACTATAGCCAACAGTAGACAAATCAAGGCAATCCTCACTATAAGTGAAAAGGTTTCTACGTACTCTATACCCTTGTTGAGTATAACCTTTTGCCACCAAGCGAGCTTTCTACCTCTCTATTGAGCCATCAACAGTTCTTTTGATTTTGAGAATCCATGATTTTGAGAATCCATTTATTCCCAATTTCCTTTTGTCCCTCTGGAAGATCTACAAGTCCCCAGACTTGATTTCACTTCATAGACTCCATCTCCCCTTGCATCAATTTCTTCTTTTTCAGACAAGTTAAAGCTTCTTTAACGTTTCTGGGCTCTTCCTCATCAGTAGGAAAAATATCTCAACTTTCTGGTGAAACCAAGAAGGCATGTCCTTCAATGTCATAATGCCTTTGGTGCACATATTTCCTAGAACTTTTCAAGATGAGATAACTTATGATGGTCTTCTGTAGACAAAATGCTCTCATTGAGAATCACCTGATTCTCAATCGGCAAATATCTATCAAGATCCACACCATCAACTATCAAGATCCACATCATCAGCTTATTACTCCCACTTGGATCTTGTAGGTATTGGTTTTCTACCATCTCGAAAACAGGTCCGGCATCCCTGATGCCCTTTCTACTAGGAAATTCAGTTTCCAGAAAATGAGCATTACGCGATTCTGTCTCAGTTAAGCTCTCATCCTCATCTCCTATGAACACGTAACCCTTAGAATGTTTGCCTCTAGGACCCAGCTTTTCATACTGACTCGATGAATCATGTACTAAGCTGCTGATCCCCAAGCTCTAAGGTTACTCAAGTCAGGTTTCTACCCGTCCAAAATTCATATAGAGTCGAAGCAACTGACTTTGAAGGCACACGATTAAGCACATAAGCTGCCGTAAGCAATGATCTCGTTAGATTAGCTTGTGCCATCATGGATCTAACCATTTCCAACAAAATCCTATTCCTTCTTCCAGTAACACCATTTTGTTGAGGTGTATAAGGAACAGTTGATTGTCGGATTATACCCTTTTCATTACAAAATTCCTTGAATTATTCTGATAGATATTTATGTCTTCTACTTCACTCAAGTATCGTCTAAAACAATCCAATGCTTCAGACATGTGAGATATCGTATAGACTGAATAATCATCAATGAACGTAATGAAATAGTGAGCTCCATGTCGTGCTCTCACATTTACAGAACCACATATATCAGAATGGATTACTACTTATGGAGATTAAGACACAATGGCTTTAACAAAAGATTTTTAAGTCATTTTGCCAGCAAGATAATGTTCTCATTTGGATAATTCGACTTTAGAAGAAAGACTCAACAATACTTCTTTCACAAGTCTATTCATCCTATCTTGCCCCATATGACCTAATCTAGCATGCCAAACATCATTCATATTTGCATTACTAGAAGAACGAGCATTTAGCGAATATGAATAGTCATCATAATAACTAAACGTCATTCTTATACAATTTAAAACCATAAAGCCATCAGTTATATGTCCAGATGCATAACAAGTATCATTAATGCTAATTACCACAGTAAATAATACATCATAACCCAATTAAGTAGAACTGTAACAGAAATTAGATTTCGCGTGGTCTCCGGAGCATATAGAACATCATGTAGGATAAAGGTCTGACTATTGTCAAGATCCAATTTGCAAGTCTCAAGTCCTCTGACTTCGACTCGTACATTGTTTCCTACATATATCCACCTAGTCCCCATCGAAATACGACGGAAATGTACAAAAAACTCCCACTGTCTCTTGTCACATGGTCTGTTGCTCTTGAGTCTATAATCCTCAAAGGATAAGAATCAGGAAGCAAGATAGTACTCGAGACATTAATTTCACACAAAATAGAATAAGATCAATACACCTTGTCCCTCCTGGGCTCAGGGAATTCATGAGCATAATAACCAAGCTTACTATTATTGTAATATGGCATCTTGCTTTTATCTCTCTTATTCTTTTTGTCATGCTTCTTTTCCTTTTTCCGTTCATCAGTTTTAGTTGTTGGATTATCCCCAGGCTTACCACCATTACCGTTAGATCATCTTTTCTTCTTTCCCTTCTTCCAATTCCTTTTCCTTTTGAAGCTTGAAGCTCCTTTAGAAGTAGAACTGGCATAAAAGTTCCCAGAAGAAAGCTTTGAGGCTCCGAGCCTCTCATCTTCTAACTCAACATGACAAGAAGCATCGTTGAAAGTTCAATTCTTTTATAATGCATCAAGTTGACTTTGAGACGTTTCCAACGATCAGGTAAAGAGCGGAACAAGGCTTAGATTTACTGTTCATCAGAGAGTATATGACCGGTAGTCTTAAGTTCGATTATCATATAAGACATCTCCCTGAGATTTTGTCTAATGTTATGATCAGGTTTCTTTTTGAAGTATCGAACATAATAGTCAACTGCCTAAGCCTTGTAATCGATGTGCCACCATACTTCTTACGCAGATACACCCAGATATCATGTTTGGTGGGCTGTTGCTCACATTCATGGATCATTGCATCGATTACTGAGCTTACAAGAATACCTCGTGCAATGGAATTTTCCGTTTCCATGCATGGTACGCTCCTTGTTCACACCTCCTTTGGTTTCCAATACCCACGCCTGGATCAACCATCACTTGGTTTATAGCATCCAATCCATCTTGTTTATACAATATGTGCCAAATTTTATGACGTCTGTGTCATAATTGTCACTATTGAGTTTCTCACCTTTGTGCAACTCAACGACAATAGATTTCTATGTTCATTTATTTGATAGAGATTATAGTGATTCAGTATGTTATTAATGTTTTATTAAGTTTTACGTTATGCCAAACATAGACATCTCAATAAATAACACAAGACTTGATCTCGAAAAATAGCTCGGAGACTACTAATCATCAATCTCATCAAGTGTCACAATACTAGATTCTTGCTTCAAAACATAAAACACATTGTTCAAGTAATCAACAATAATATTGAACAACCACTCATAAATTTAACTTTAAACAACCATCCACAATAGCGAAAACACCAAGTCTGACAAGTCATGAACATAAAATTCTAATGAACTCCCTGAGTTTCTAATTAGAAATACAATGGAAATGAATTAAGGAAATCTACGGATTAATCTCCCTAATTTATCATTACTAGATTTCCATCGATGCTCATAATCAAATTTCTTAGTCCCCACACTATAAATAGCTTGCCCTAAAGGATCTATGTGAGGATTCTTTATCTGACGCTTCTCTCGACCACTTAGTCTTAAAGAATCAGAACGTCGAATCCTTCCCATCCTTAAGCAGGCGGATCTTAGTGCCTGTGTCTTATCTTCTGCTTCAGAAGCATCAGCCAAATCTTGCATAATTTGACGACCATTAGGTTTCACTTTATAAGTCTCCCACTGAACCCAAAAATCCTTTTGTAGGTAAGGAGGCAAAGTGTTCGCCCAGGTCTCAGGACAGGAAACTTCAAAATACTTATCACGTGGAATCGCATTGCTATGAATCAAAGGCAATAATCGGTTGTAGAGTTCAATCAAATCAATTGCGTGGTCCCTTATGTTGTGTGTAGGCTTCATTTTATAATTCAAGAATTCATGGAGGATTTCATTTTTAGTGCTAATATCTTCCTCTGAAATTGTTCCCGGTCCTGACATGCCTCTGAGAAAACGAGCAACCAAAAACAAACATACCAGTGTTAGTCAAACTATATCACATGAATTTCCTCTCCATTTAATGCATATGGAAACAACTTTCCAAGATGCAATAGGTATATTCACAAGTGAATCAGTCCAACTCACTTTGGCTCCCACTTTCATAGGCTACAGGAGTTTGAACAATTCAAACATCACCAAAACACCATGAATATAGTATTAAATGACATATAAAGGTGCATATTCTTCAAAAATTGCAACCAAATAGCCACCCCGTAGGTTCGTATTCAATAAATATGTCATTAAATGAAGCAAAAACACACATACACACTAAAGATGACGTCAAACAATCTCGGAAACATCACCATCGGACTCAACGCATTGAAAACAGGTCAGAATACTCCGGACAGGCGTCGGAAAACACCGCAACGCGCCTCCACGTGCTGCCACGGACCTGCTCGACATTCCACGCGCCTCCACGCGCTCTCACGCGCCGTCACGCGCGGCTACGGTAAGCTGAACTCCGGCGCGTGTATCACACGCGCCACTGCCGGAAAAATCACTGATGTCGCGTAAGTTACACGCGCCGGTGCGCGTGGTATTAACGCGCCTCCGCTGATGCTGCCGTACCGGAGCGTGAGGTCAACGCGCCTCCGCTGGCCACCTTTCCGCCGGTTGTTCGGGTCACTGGCTGACCCGCTTGCCCGCCCCGATTCCGTCGGGCCTGACCCGGAACACCTTTCTGACCCGGTCCGCGTTCAGTTTTTTTAAATTGCAAATTAGTCCCTCAACTGTTTCTAATTTTCAAAAAAAAACCCCTGAAGTTTCTGAAAATTTTCAAATTAGCCCCAAATTCGAAAACAACTTCAAAAAATCATAACTTCAGTTTTAGAAGGCCAAAAATTGCACAAAAAATACTGACGGACTCCTCTCGACGAGCACTATCCAGTGTTATAATGAAAACATGCTTTTGCTTGCACGAAAAAATGACGAAAAAATCACACTTTCAAGTTTCATGGTGGATCACAACGTCATTAACACATATACACTGGAAACGAAGTTAATCTGCCTCATACTCACATAAATAACTCATCAAAGTCACACAATTCACCAATCATATAACTTCAAACAAAACAATGTGAGAATGTTTCAAAAATTAAAAGCAGAAAACTATAACGCAAGAAATCCAGAGAAGGAAAACGAAGTACCAATCATTGGCTTTGATACCAATGTTGGAAACACACATCCCTCAACATGCACAGAGAGGAAATCTCTTACCTCTCACCGTAGGATTGTGTTGCAGCGGAAGAAACACGAACCTGTTGGTACTCACGTTGACACGCTGTGATCTCTGGATCAATCGTTCAACACAGGGTTGAAAGATATGTTTTCACGAATGTGTATTAATCTGCAGTATATGATGACTGGATTTTCGATGTGATTTTGGGAGAGAAAATTAGAGAGCAACTGCACTCTCGCGTTCTGTCGCACGCATGAACGTTTTAGCGTTCTGCGTTCTGTAACGCAGTGTTCTGTGACGCGTGTCTCCCTCAGACAACTGCATGGCGCAGTATATTAAATCCAAGGAGACAGGAGTTAGTAACGGAATGATAACTCCCTCTCTCTCTTATCCACTTCCTATGTGGAAATAAATAATAATAAATAATTATTATTTACAGTTCAGTTATGCAAATCATTGAGGTATGTATTTATGCAGGATGGATGTCGGCTTGTGTGTACCTGTGGGTGGCAACTTCTTTGAAACGATGGATACACCAAGAGCATGGTTTGAGTCAGATGTCAGTTTTACTATATTATTAACCTTATTCTATAATATGGTGGTCTCAATTGTTAATATTAATATTATCTCATTCAACAGCACATCGATGCATCTTTGCGAGTACTTGTAGAGTTACCAGCCCAACTCAATTTGTGGCCTTTGAAGAGTTTCAGCACCTACATCGTCATGCCTATGGAGTTCATTGTAAGTTTACTGTCTTTAACAAACTCAACCGTCTTTCATTTTTTATGAATCTTAACCGTATTTATTGTGTGTATGACTTAGAAGGCAATTACGCTATCATGGAACGAATTCCTCAAGCAACAACTAGATGATGATACCAAAGGGTGCAAAATATCAAAAGATACTTTGTCGGAGCTGGATGGTTATGAAAATGGAAAATTATATCCATGGAATCCGACTGAGTGGACTCTCGCTACGATGGAGCGGGTCCATTCTGAACGGGTATGCTACTACCCATATAGGCTTTACATTTATATATATAAAGGCATGCCTGTTATTTGTTTACTTGTATCTGCAGATCTTTTTTATTAATTGGAATAGAAGCCACTTCTACGCTTGTTGTGTGCACGTCCGCTGTATGAGATTTACAGTGTACGACTCCATTCACCATAGGTGGATTGTGGAGCCAGACTTGGAGCGGCGGAGGAAGGATGAAACTCTCTCTTTCTGGTGTGTTATCCCTTTACTGTTGAAGAGGAACAATTGCATATGGGATCAACCGGCAAAAAAGAATAGGCCAACATTAAAGTGGACACTAGTTGAATCATATCATTGTTAAAAGCAAGAAGACGGATGGTGCTGTGAGTAGGCATCGGTCAGAACAATCCATAGTTTTCTCGATAGTGACATGAGCTAGAATTTTGAACCACTTTTGATGGACTACAGACAGCATCTTGTGAGGTAATTTTTTTTGTGGAACCATGGGGGAAGAGCTCATACACAAGTTGGCTAGGGAGGAACTAGCTTTGTACTGATTTTAGTTTCAGAAATACTTAATTAATTTTCTCTTTATTTATATTTACAATTCTGATATTATAACGTGGTGATCGTCTTAATTCAAATTTTGATGATAGCTTTGTACTGATTTCATTTATATTATAGATTGTTCATGTAATAGTTCACAATAACATTATTACTTTTCATCAATTAAGTATCACATTTTATAAATTTATAATATTTAAATAAAAAATTAAATAAACAACAAATTTTCTTATTATATTATTTAAATAAAAATATAATTTAAAAAAATTATTAAATTTTTAATTTTCTAATTTAACTACAACCAAACAGGCCCTAAAAATATAATTATTGGGTTAATGGGTGATGAACCCAATTGCGTTGATTGGTCTCTGATTTGGAATTTGCTTATTCGGTCTCTGATTTGGCAATTGATTATCCAGTCTTTTAGATGACCATTAATTGGTTATTGGGGTCAATTGAAAGACCGAATAATGTATTGTGTGTAATTGAATTCAATTAGCTTGCAAAGACCGATTACACAATGAATTGTATATTGAAAGATCGATTAACGCATACATATGAAATTGTAAGACCGATTACACTATGAATTGTACATTGGAAGTCCAATGAATTGTCAAAGCCCCTTATATCGTACATATGAAATTTCATAGACCGATTATTGCATATGGAAAAGCTAAAGCCCTATAAGTCCTATACTTGCAAAATCAAAGCCCGATTATTGATTATTGAAAATTTCTAAGACCGATATATCAAAGCCCGATTATTAGTTAGTTCTATTTGGGCTTTGACCTCAACTAAGTTTTATAATCGGGCTTTGATATCCCGTGCCTAATCAGGCTTCAATTCAGTCTTTCTAAAGCATTCCTTACCAATTTCACTTTAATTCCAACCCTATTCGGGCTGTCCAATGACTGACTTCCAAAAAGGTACAATTAAATTCAACTACCAACACAAATTACTCATTCAATGTGAAATTGAATTCTGTCACCAACCTTCTGCAATTTACCACAATATCATAATTTAGTTTTTTCACACACACAGTTGAGCACAACCTCTTGTTTCAAAACAAACACTGCCACTGAAGCCCCACTTGCTTTGATTTGGAGAACTTTGAATAGGTCCTTGGTCATGTGAACACCAAGGTACGTAGAACAAATCGAATATACTTGTTACATTTACTACATTGCTTTATTATTCAAATAGATTTGTTAAATCCAAAAGAAAAAAATTGGAAACTTACTGTGTAATCGGTCATTAAAGTTATTATTATTTTTGTATACTTAGATGATGTAATTATAAATTTAATTCTTGTTAATATGAGTTAAAGAAGTAGAGCATTTTTGCTGTGTTTTGTAAAGTAATTTTCATTGACATATCCACAATGTCAACTTTAAACATTCAATGGGTCAAGGAGATGTGTTGAGGAGTCGTTATTTTCTTTCATTTCATCCGGTCTTCTGAATTAGAGTAAACTGACACAAATTCGAGATTTTGAAATACATTACAATCGGTTAGTAAGTATATTATCTCAAATCGATGACTTCTCAATTATTTGAAAATTGAAATTCATTTTCTATTCGGTCTTGCATTTAGGTTGGGTCTAGTGTGTTCTATTCATTTTTTCTATTCCCAATTTCTATTCGGTCATTACCCTTAACAGTTGGCTAATTGTACATGTTATTCAATTTGGATGAGGGGTGATTAACTTGTATTACTGTATGAACTTTAATTTAATTGTTATCAATAAATGAAATTGTGCACTAATTAATTGAGTGATATTAATAATAAATATTTGTAATAATTAAATCAATATTTTTGTATGTATTTTCAGTAGATGACCTCAAGAAACATCTTCGTCTCGTGGGGTGGGACATGGGAAGGCTTAGAATACATAGGAGGAAACCACACAATTATCCAACTACAAGCATCAAATCTGACGCTTGAGGCACTTTTAAATGAAATTCATTCGTATGCAAGTGTTGACCTATCATTGTGGCGATATGTTATTCATACATCGTGGACATCCAAGGTCGCGTGGAAGAAAGAAGATAAATAGTGATGTTCAAGTTCAACAACCATATAGGAACCCTGACGCACCACTCCTATATGTCACTTTAAAGACAACAAACCTGGGTGGAACAAATTCTGGTGTTCATACAACACCATTGAGTACCGTCGATCTATATGAACTGTACATGTCAATGCTAACCCAAGAGGAAGAACCAATTCAAACATTGAGTTCACAAGAAGAAGATTGGGATAGCAGTGTGGAGGACACAACTGAGGATGAATATATGGCATCTGATAAAGAAATTGACCAGCAAAACAACAATAAAGGTTGGGTAGACAAGGATGACCTATTCAAAGGCCTATGTGACTATATGCGAGAGAACGACAACTTAAGCTTTCTAGAACCTGAAGTACGTGACGTCTCAATATTCACAAATGATCATGCGGGCCAGTGTAGCACCCAACCTCCAGCACGTCATTGGACCATATCAGGTACTAGACATTAACTTATTTATAGCTAACAATATTTATGCATAATAATTCAGTAAAATTTTACTTTAGTAAGCGTTGTAGGTTTCCCTGCCAAAACTCCAAGCAATGATATTTCAACCTTCTCTTCATCAAACACATCAACTCAACTAAGTCTCCACAGCTTCTATAAAAACAAGGAGGCATTGCAGACGGTCGTCGAATTTACGAGTTGCAAAAATAGGTCAAAACAAGAGTTCACAAATCAGATAAGAATTAGTACAATCTGGTTTGCAAGTACACATCAAGACACGGTTGTCCTTTTTTAATGCATGCAAGTGGCAAAATGGGGGTGTGGGAAGTTAAAAAGTTCATGGAAATCACACGTGTAGGCAGGACCCAGACACAAAGGCCCCTCGTTGTATATCCTCCAAGGTCATAGGAAAGTACTTTGCTTCAAAGTACAGGGATAAGATGGTTGAAAAAATACAGAGTGGGATGATTGAAGAGATCCAAAAGGAGTTTGGCTTCATAATTGGTTATGACGTAGCCCTGAGGGGCAAGCATCGAACAATTGGCCATACCTATGCGGACCACGACACTTTATTTAGCAATCTCCCATCGTATTTATACCAACTTCAGCTAGCTAACACAGGAACCCACGTCAAAATATGCGTTGGACCTGATGACCATTTCATGTAATTTTTTTCTTATTGGGGAATAATTTTATCAAAATTCGTACATCATTGTAAATCTCATCGTATTAAAAGGTGTTTGGTGTGTATAATCTATAAGTATACCTTTTATGCACTTGCGGCTTCACGTCAGGGATTTCTATAGTATGGTCTCCTGGTCATAGTCGTGGATGGAACCCTTATGAAAGGAAAATACAAAGGAATTTATTTGTTGTTGTGATGCAAGATGGAAATCATAACATTTTTCCATTAGCCATTGGAATTGGAGACACAAAGAACAACAACTCGTGGACTTGGTTCATGGAGAGAATCCACGAGTCATACAGATGTCCTGATGATCTCTTGATTGTACCTGACAGACACAAAAGCATTGCCTATGCTATTAAAACTATTTTCCCAAACACACAACATGGCTTATGCTTGTTTTATCTGTAAAAGAGGACTGCACGCTTAGGGGATGCAATATTGTACCAATTTGAGAGGTACGTGAAACTTCTATTCAACCTAAATATCACTTGTATAATCAAAGCATGTATATCAACACATTAATCTCCACCCACATTCTTTTGTAACAGTTCAATGAATAACCTGCGTCTAAGGGACACCGGTGGCTTGATGACTATAATTGATGGTTTAGGTATCGATAGATGGGCCAGAATCCACTGTCCTGTTAAACATTATGAGTTTATGTCATAAAATGCAGCTGAGTGTTATAACTCAGCAACTCTATGGGCTCGAAAGTTACCAATTTGCGTGTTGTTGGAGGTTGTTCGGACAACAACAGAGAAGTGGGTTTGTGAAAGAAGGTCAGAAGTTGAGAAAGTCAACACAATCTTATGCAAGAAAATGCATAAACAATTGGCTAATCTATTACGTGTGGCAAGGACATATTCCATATCGGGCCTTATAGCACACAACTACAAAGTACACCAAAATAGATTGAGTTTGATTGTTGACCTTGCTGAAAAAATATGTTGTTGCGGAGAATTTCAGCTTGAGCTCGTTTCTTGTGTCCATGCACTCAAAGCTATTGAGTGAGTACCTAATACGCTCATTTAAAGTTTCATATTAAACATAGTGTAATTGGTGTATGTATGTGTCTATCGTTGCTATTGAATTGTAGTTGTGAATCACAGTACCGAAGGTTTGGCTAGCAGTTCTTTTGTCACACCATATTACTATAATGAGAACATCTTTGGCGTGTGGTCTGCTATTGTCATGCCAGTTCCCCACCCAGATCACTGGATCACACCAAACGACATTAGTACTTTGTGTCATAAAACCACTGCCACATTCACAAGCAGGGAGACCTGGGAATTCCAAAATACGTTCGGCTATTGAGAGGTCAACAAAGAAGGTAACGAAATGCTCGATTTGCAATGGTAAAGGTCACAACCGTAAAGCATGCCCTAATGTACGAGCTGGTACCACTTAGGATAACTAATTGATGAATGTTTACTTGAATTTATTTTTTAGTTATTTAGATATCTATGTTTTGGACAAATATGGATTATTGTAATTTCTCTTACACTAATGATCACTGTTAGAATGTTTAAATGCATAATTTTAGTTATATTACTTTAATTGAATTTAGGTTGATTATTTATTAGTAATAAAATTAGGTTACATTGCATTAGCTTATATTACAATGGGTTAAATTCTAAAATTTATTCAAATTATTTTAAGTACAATTAAACCATATTCTAAAATTCTAAGTATTATTCTGCATAAATGTATAGTCCCCTATCTTAATTTATTGAAATTACATATTCTACACCTATTCGGTCACTCTTAAAAAATTAAAAATCCAAATTTTGGGTATTCGGTCAATTCTATTCGTCCATTATAACATTTGAAAAAAATTAAAATTACGCCAAACATTTCTATTTTGTCCATTATATTAAAAAACTATTTACATTTGGAATTTTAAAAGACTATAAAAATATTCAATTGGTCAATGTGATTGGACTTATAAAATATAGAATTTAAACACTTCAATTCGGAATTCAAGTCTATTCTAGTCTGTCAATTCGGAATTAGATTTCCCCTATGAAATTTATTCCAATTCGGTCAATTGCTTCAATGGCCCCATTGTCAATTTCATTTAATTTCTATTCTGTCAATGCATTTGTATAATTCGGTCACTGATATGTTACCCCTTATGAAATTTATGCCCATCGGTCAATGGCTTCAATTGCCCTATTATCAATTTACTTTAATTTCTATTCTGTCAATGATTTTGTTCAATTCGGTCACTGATATATTACCCCCTATCAAATTTATGCCCATCAGTCAATGGCTTCAATTGATAGAATATAATTAAAATTAATTTAATTTGATACAAATTAGAGGAAACACCCTTAAGGTACAATGCCCATCGGTCAATGACTTCAATTGACAGAATATAATTAAAATTAATTTAATTTGATACAAATTGAAGGAATACACCCTTAAGGTACAATGCCCATCGGTCATTGACTTCAATTGACAGAATATAATTCAAATTAATTTAATTTGATACAACTTATTATTGCCCCCTTAAGGTACAATGATCCTCTGTCCAATTCTAAAAATTTAATTTAGTTAGGTAGTCAATAAATACATAGGGGTATTACGATCATTAAAGTATGGAGTGGACACTTTTGCATTTTAAAAGTCAAATCGGGCTCTTCTGTATTTTTAAATGCTACAGATGGCATTTTCTCTAAAAGTTATCACTTTTTGGCAGTCTCATGTAAGCCATTAAGTGAGACGGTCTCACACAAGTCTTTGCCATAAATTTTAACTAATAAAAATTGCATAATATTTATTATTTTATTTTAGCTTAATTTAATGATAAATAGTGTAAATTAAGGGTATTGATTTTTATGCAAAGGACTTGCCAAAATGTAAGAAATAAATTAAAAGTTGAACTCTCTCACTCCATAAAAGTTTTTATATTCTCCATTTTGATTCATTCAACGAAGGTTTTCACATTAAAAAAAGTAGAAAAATCTATTAATTTTCGATTAAAATCAATTTAACCGAAGAAAGTACGATTTCTCTTAAATACCATATTTATAACTGTAAAAAGTTAGATGAAATGGAGAGAATAAAAATTTTAATATAAAAATTAATAACTCAACCACCCCGCGTAACACGCAGGTTACATACTAGTATTTGATTAAAATACATCATACATAGATAGTGGGCTACCTGTAACTTGGGCTGACCTGGGTCATGTGTGAGCTTGGGTGTAAATGGGGTAATGGAATCAAAAAATAATATCACTAACTTGCAATACTAATAGTGTAAATGGGGTAATGGAATCAAAAAGTTCGATACTATTAGTAATATCAGAAATATTTTGATACAAAAAAAGATTAGAGCGAAAACAAATTGGGGTAAATCTTAAGAAAATTCATGTTTACTATTCGCATCAAAAGATAATGATACTCAAAGTTAGGAGTGTTGGCATTTGGATCTTTACAGTCAAGACAGACTATTGTCAAATCACACTACAACCATACCGATAGATAGTACCCTTCTATCTCTGTTGTGAATATCTGTTTATACTTTATAAGAAGCTAATAATATGATCTTCTGTGTGACGCCGCACACTACATTATCTATAGTATAAAGTTAATGGACTTTTGAAACAATTCATAAATAATTATGTAAAACGTTTGATCATATGATTCTCATTTCAAATAAATTATTTAAAACATTGTTCATACAAAAAAACAAGACTTTTAGTAAACAATCTAACAATCTCCCACTTATACTAAAAGACTATGTTGTCATATATGCTGACATGCATCTAATCCCCATTCCTTCAACATGCCCCTCAAAAGCTTTCGCCGGAAGGCCCATAGTGAAAGGATCAGCTAGGTTATCCTCCGATGCAATCTTAGCGACAATGACCTCCCTCTCTTTTCATAATGTCTCGTATCAGTTGGTACTTTCTCTCAATGTGTTTACTCACTTTATGGGCTCGTGGTTCCTTCGAGTTTTCAACAGCACCGCTATTATCACAATAAATTATGATAGACTTGGGCAAACCAGGAATCACATCTAAGTCCATTAAGAAGTTCCTGAGCCATACAACTTCCTTAGCAACCTCAGAGGCTGCTACATATTCAGCTTCCACGGTGGAGTCAGAAACGCATTTCTGCTTAATATTCTTCCAAACTATGGCTCCTCCTCCAAGAGTAAACACATAACCCGAGATAGATTTACTGCTGTCCTTATCCGATTAGAAATCCGAATCCATGTAACCCACAGGTAGAAAAGAATCTGCCCGATAAACCAACATATAATTTTTAGTCCTTCTCATGTACTTCAAAATATGTTTTACCGCAGTCCAATATCCCTCTTCGGGATTACTTTGATACCTACTGACTATGCCCATGGCAAAATATATATCCGGCCTCGTACATAGCATAGCATACATGAGGCTCCCTATTGCCAAAGTGTTAGGAACCGCCTTCATGTCATCTATCTCCTTTTGTGTCTTTGGACACATTTCCTTCGATAGATGTATTCCATGCCTAAAAGGTAGAAAACCTTTCTTGGAATCTTGCATATGAAAACGAGTAAGGATACTATCATGTATGAAGTTAGGATAAGCACAACATTCTTTTCTTGCGATTACTTATCACTTTGATTCCTATAATGTGCTCAGCTTCTCCTAAGTCTTTCATTTCAAACTGCTTAGATAGCCATACCCTTACGCCAAACAACACCTTTACATTGTTTTCAATGAGCAGGATATCATCCATTTAAAGTACAAGAAATACCACCACATTTCTGTCATATTTTTTGTACACACAAGACTCATCTGGACATTGAATGAATCCATATGATTGGATTACTTCATCAAATCGGATGTTCCATGATCTTGAAGCTTGTTTAAGTCTATAAACGGACCTATTAAGCTTGCACAAAAGGTGCTCTTTGCATTTTTCAATGAATCCTTCTGGTTGTTTCATATGGATGATTTTCTCAAGACTTCCATTTAGGAAATCTATCTTGACATCCATTTGCCATACCTCATAATTCATATGAGCAGCAATAGACAAGAGAATCTGTATCGACTTAAGCATGGCCACAGGTGAAAAGGTTTCCTTATACTCGATTTCCTCTTTCTGAGTATAACCTTTCGCAACAAGCCTTGCTTTAAAGGTTTCCACCTTACCTTCAGATCCTCTTTTTCTTTTATAGACCCACTTGCATCCAATGGCTTATACACCATTTGGTGGTTCTACAAGCTCCCAGACTTGGTTAGAATACATGGATTCTATTTCTGAATTCATTACTTTTTGCTAAGAATCTGTATCTTTATTTAGTAATGCTTCTTCGTAACTCCATGGGTCAATTTCATGTTCACCAGAGACAAAGTCTGATGACTATCCAAAAAACATGAATCTATCTGGTTGTCTCACAATCCTCCCACTGTGACGAGGTACCACATGTACTTGTGTATCAGATGTGACATGCGTTGCAGTTTCTTGTGGTATTTCCTCTTGTACATTTGGTATTAAATTAGGTGTTTCCCCTCTAACATCTTCTAGAACACTTTTACTCATGGGTTTGTGATTCATTATATATTCCTCTTCCAAAAATCTAGCATCCGTGCTAACGATCACTCTTTGACTCTTAGGATCATAAAATAAATCACCCTTCGTTCCTATATGATATCTTATAAATGGACAAATATTAGTATGCGATTCTAAGTTATCAGCATCTCCCTTCAACACATGTGCCGGAGCACCCCAAATGCGAATGTGCTTAAGACTAGGCTTTCGCCCAGTCAATAATTCTGAGGGTGTAGAGGATACGAATTTAGAAGGTACTAAATTTAGAATGTAAGCCGCTGTTTCCATGGAATATCCCCAAAATAAATTTGGCAATTCAGAATAACACATCATTGATATAACCATTTCCATAAGAGTCTTATTCCTTTGTTCCGCTACACCATTCTGCTGGGGTGTGCCTGGTACAGACAATTGGAATTTAATCCATTCCCCTGATAAATAGTGTCTATATTCTTATAAGAGGCATTCCCCACCATGATTAGATCGTAGTGTTTTGATACATTTATTATGATGCTTCTCCACATCAGCCTTGTACTCTTTGAATTTATCGAAGCCCTTGGACTTGCGGCGCATCAAATAAATATATCCATATCTTGAATAGTCATCAATGAATGTGACGAAATATTCAAAACCACCTCTTGCTTGGATAGACATAGGACCACACAAATCAGAAAGAACCAATTCCAACATATCTTCGGCTCTATACCCCTTTACCTGAAAAGGTCTTTTAGTCATTTTTCCTTCCAAGAATGATTCGCAAGTTAGAAAGTTCTCGAGTTTGAATGAACCTAAAGGTCCATTCTCGATCAACTTTTGAATCCCACTTAAGTAAATATGATCAAGTCTTAGATGCCAAAGATACATATGATTCATTTTCGAAGGTTCTATTCACTTATTAAGATTAGTAGATGCATTATTAATTTCCATTTGTTGCATTGCAGGAGATATAGGATTTAAAGTATACGTATTATCAACCAATATACCACAACAGATAATAATTCTATTCTTCTTAATAATAACCTTGTCATTAAAAGAAACATAATATCCATCCATAAGTAATTTAGACACCGAAATTAAATTCTTTCTAAAAGAAGGTACGTAAAGACAATCTCTCAAGATTAGAGTTTTATTCCTATCAAATGATAAATAAAAATCTCCCACTGCAACAGCCGCCACTTTCGTAGCATCTCCCATGAATATGGCAATCTCTCCATCACTTAGCTGTCGGGTTGGCTGGAACCACCCCTGCAATGAATTACAGACATGATCAGTGGCTCCCGTATCTACACACCAAGTGTCACCAGATACAACCGCTAAACATAATTCAACAACAAGTAAATAAGACATACCTTGCCTATTCCCCTTTAGTAAAGTGCAGTCAGCCTTGTAATTGTTGGCACTTGGATCGTTTGGTTAACATGACCCGTTAGGGATACATGCGTTTCTATCACAGCGGAAGCAATAAATCATAGAAACGATTACCGTTCACCAGGGTATGTTGAAGACGAAGGATTCTCGCTTGCAGCCTATGCAGTCTCACGAGAATGGCCATAACTTCCTCGTCTGATGTCGGAATTGAGTAATATTTGCGCTCAGACGATTCTCTCTTCGACAGCTTTCCGTCAGTATATTGATCATCAAATTTTGAGTACTGTACGATTTTATATAAATTTCGCAACATGACAAACTGCAACAGCAAACGACCTTCCGGTCTTCTGCTGTATGTCCCAAGTCGATCTCGACGTCGTGTGGGCGACGATCTATGAGATCTCCTTATTCTGCTCTCAACCCTCATCACACGTGAATAATCAATTAGATTAGGGTTCCAGATAAGTTGAGGTGACTTATATACTTGGGCTACAGCAGGGACCAGGAGGAGAAATTGAGTTGGGCCTCCATTGGGCTTAAGTATCCAAGCTTAGCCCAAAGCTTATACTTAAGTCCAATAATAATAATATATTCCACTAAAATATTATTACTGCACTACCATACCAATCCCAAAATTACGTTTTGGGCTTCTTCTTATTATGAGCCCGTTAGTCTCCCCATGTTTAAGATATACAATGTCCATTAATTAATTATGTTACTGACAGCTCAATTAATTAATATATTATCCAAGAGTAGTACCACTCAACCTCATTATCATGCCGGAATAAATTCCACCTGCAGGGTTTACATGATAATCCTTATGAGCTCCTCAAGGGGACATCATCAACCTATGACGGACATGGATTCCTTCTACAATCAACAGCACACCATAGAAATAGCACTACTTCCCAACTCACCAAGTTTATTGATTTAATTACATGTAAATCTCACCCATTGATGAATCAAAGAAATACATACTGCCCTATGTGTCGAGGTTATTGTATAGGGATTAAGAGCACGAACATACATAATAACTGAGATCAAGTTCTCCTATAAGTCAGTATAAATCGAACGATCTCAAGCGGTCCTGCTCAATACACACAAGTGCACTAATGTGATTCTATAGCCAAGACAAGCTAATACCAAACCACACTATAATCATCCCAATAGAAAGTCCCCGTCTATCTCGATTGTGAGCATCTGTTTATACTTTATAAGGAAACCGATAATATGATCTTCCGCGTGTTGTCGCACAATATATTATCTACAGTATAAAGTAAGTGGACTATTGCATCGAACATATAAATAAATTATAAGATGTAATCATTTGATCATATGATTCTCATTTCAAATTAATTGTTATAACATTGTTCATACAAAAAGCTAGACTTTTAGTATACAATCCTACAATCTCCCACTTATACTAAAAGACTATGCTGTCATGTGTTCTGCCATACATCTGATTCCCACTCCCACTACACGACCATTAAAAGCTCTCGCCTTAGGGTCCTTGTAAATGGATTTACTAGGTTATCATCTGATGCAATCTAGGCGACAACAACATTCTCCTCATCATACGATTTCTCGTAACAGGTGGTACTCGCGCTCCATGTGTTTAATTGCCTTATGAACTTGTGATTCCTTCAAGTTTGCAACTGCACTAATATCATCAATATAAATTGTGATAACATTGGGAAAACTTAGAAACACTTCAAAGTCCATCTTGAAGTTTCTAGAGTCATACAGATACTTTGGCTGTCTCATAGGCTCCAATTTATCATCTTACCATATGGAGTCCGGAGTCTGAAATATATTTCTATATAACACTCCTCCACATAATGACTCAACTTCCTAAAATTAAACACATAACCTTGAGGTGGATTTACTGCCGTCCTTATCTGATTTGAAAAATCTGAATCTTTGTAACCCATAAGAAGCAGTGAATCTGTCCGGTAAGCCCACATATAATTTTCAGTCCTTCACAGGCACTTCATATATGTCTTACCACAGTTCATCATTCTTGTTCCGGGTTACGTTGATACCCACTGTTTATGCGTTCAGCAAAACAGATATCCAATCTCATTCATAGCATTCCTTATATTAAGCTTCCTTATCCGCCGAAGCATAAGGAACCACTTTCATCTTCTTTGTCTTCTTTGTGTCTCACGACACATTTTTTTAGATAAAGTCACATGCTAAAACAAAGTAAGGATCATATCATTTCATGAAGCTTGAGATAAGCATAACATCCTTTCTTGTGACCCGTATTACCGTGATCAAAAGGATATTTTTGCTTCTCTTAAGTCCTTCATCTTATACCGCTTTATTAACCATACCCATACGCCCGAAAATACTCTTTCATTGTCTCCAATGAACAAGATACTATCTACGTATAGTACAAGGAATACCACCACGTTTTCGTCACTCTTTTCAATACACAAAACCCATCCGATCATTGATTAGATCCATGTCACTGGATTACCTCATCAAAACGGATATTTCATGATCTTGAAGCTTGCTTTATTCCATGAATGGACACTTTTAAGCTTACTATCACAATGCTCTTAGCTCTTTGCAATGAATCACTCTGGTTGCTTCACATAGATGTTTTCCTCAAGACTTCCAATCAGGAAAGCTATCTTGACATCTATTTGCTATTCCTCATAATTAATATGATTAACAATAAATAAAAGAATTCGGATCAACATAAGCATAGTTACCAGCGAATATGTTTCCTCATAATCGAACCATTTCTTTCTGAGTACACCTTTTCGCAACAAGCTTTGCTTCAAAGGTTTTCACCTTACCGTATGATCCTCTTTTATTTTCTATCACCACTTCCAATGGCTTTTACACCATTTAGTGGTCTTACAAGCTTCCAGATATTATTTAGAATCCATAGATCCTACTTAAACATTCATTGCATCTTACTAAGATTCTGCATTTCTATCTTGTAGTGCTTCGTCGTTTCCGTGGGTCTATTCCATGTTTACTAGGGACCAAGTTTCACGACACTCCCAAAACACGTATCTTATAGGTTGTCGAACAACCAACCACTACGACAAGACACTACAAGCAATTGTGTATCAGACGTGACAAGCGTTGCAGTTTACCTTGTGGTATATTCTCTTGTACACTTGGCACTAATACTTTGTGTTTTCCTCTCACTTTCTTTAGAACAACTTATACATGGGTATTTGATTTATTACATAGTCCTTTTTCCAAAAATCTAGTGTTTGTGTTAACAATCACCCTTCGATCTTTTGGACTAAATAAATCACCCTTCATTTTTCTAGGATATCCCACAAACAAACAAACATTCATACGAATTACTGTTTCTAGGGAATTCCCATAAAATGAATTTAGTAATTCCAAATAATTCATCATCCATCTAATCATTTCCATAAGAGTGCTACACCTTCTATCCGCCACACCATTCAGCTGGGGTATGCCCGGTGTAAATAATTTGAGATTTAATCTCAACCTCTGATTAATAGCTCCTAATTATCCTAAGAGGTTCTCGCCATACGATTAATCCGTAATGACTTAACATATTTTCTATGACGCTTCACTGTACCAGCCTTGTAATTCTTGAATTAATCAAAGAACTTAGACATGCAGTGCATCAAATAAATATATTGGTATCTAGAATATTCTTCGAATATTCATAACCACCTCTCGCCCGGATAATCTTAGGTCTACTTGAATCAGAATGAACTAATTCCAACAAATATATCTTTGGCTCTACATCCCTTTACCTGGAAAAGGTAATTAATCATTTTTACTTTCAAGCAAGACTCGCAAGTCAGATAGATTCCACTTCAGATAAACCTTACGGTCAATCAGCCATCCACTTTTGAATCCTACTCAAGTAAAATGATCTAGTCTTAGATGCCAAATATATGTATAGTTCATATCCGAAGGTTCCTATCTCTTACTAATATTAGGTGATGCATTATTAATTACTATTTGTTGCATCTGTGAAATATACATGATTTAAGAGTATACAAATTGTCCATCAACGTACCATAACAGATTACAACTCTATCCTTCATTATAATGACCATGTCATTTAAATGAAATGGAGTATCCATCTATTAATGCATAGAAACCGAAAACAAATTCTTTCTATGAAAATGTACGTAAAGATAATTTCACAAAATCAAACGTTTATTCATATCGTAAGATAATAAACAACTCCCACTGCAATAGCCACTATGATTAGCCATAGTTTAGTGGGCATGACCAATTAAAGAAATTATCGAACCACAGGGAGGAAGGTACTAGGGTCTAAGCGATCTCGTGTTTGTCATAGTATTATAGAGATGAACGAGAAGGGGAGATAATCAAGAAATGACAATAAAATAAATGGATAGATGAATGGGAGATGGATGAATGAGCCAAGTAGATAGAGATGAGATTAACAATACTTAAAGCATGGAAAATCTAGGTATCATGCAATGAATTCATATGTGTCATGGGAAAAAGGCTAAGGGCCAACACTAAGATCACCTAAACTCCCTCTCGGAATGAATAGGATATGGAATGAGATTCATTGGATTGGTTCTCACTCAAACAATTCCAACTAGGTACTAAGCTTGAAATGAGAGTCCCTTCACATAATCTATTGACTTCTCAATCTAATAAATGATATGTTCTATCAAAGGGTTCTAAACTATGAAGGACTTCTCAATCTCTTCACAATCTATAATGCACATGAAGTGTTTGATGAAATGATTCACTTAATTATCCTAAATATGCAATTGACTTCTCAATCTAATCACATGCTTAAAACAATTAAACACACAAATCATCATAAACCTCAAGATCTAAAGCATCAATGACAGAAAATCAATTAACCCAATCAACATGATCATTCAATTGCAAAATACCAAAAATTATCCAACACAATTCATATTGCTAATCTCACAAGGGAGATTAGCCTCTCATATCCATAAGAAAATTAACATAGATATTAAATTTTTTACAAAACATGATAAACAATAGGTTTCAATACAAAGTGTAGATGAAAACTCCCTTGGATGTCTCCAATGGTGATCTTCTTCTCCCCCTTGCAAATCAACCTCTCTTCCTTGCTTCTCTACTACTTGGATGGAGGATGTGATGGTTGGATCAAGGTAGATCCAAAGGATGAAGAATGAATGAAGGTGAAGGTGAAAAATGGAGAGAATTGTGTGTGATGTGTGTGTGGAAGGGGTGGAAATCGGATCTTCTTTTCACATATTGAAGTATTGGGTATTTATACCCCTTGGGAGGCTTCTAGAAGGATTCTGATGTGTTTCTGATGCTGCAGCAACACGACTCGTGTGCTGCAACACGACCACAGGGTGGCCGTGTAGGCGTTTCTGATGTCAGAAAACGGCCAGGGCTTACAGGGCCGTGTTGCGTAACACGGGTCGTGTTGCGTAACACGGGCTGCGCAGTCTCACCGTTTCGCGCATAACTTCCACATCCGATCTCTGATTTGAGTAATTCTTGCGCTCATGTGATCCTCTTTTCTTTGGCTTTCTATCCATATAAAGATCTGACAAAACTTCCAATATTTGAGGGTGTAACAAGTCATGCAAAATAGCACAACCGTGCTGAGTAGGAACAGCTTGCGCGACGTCACCATTTTAATCATAACTTTCTCGTTTCGGCTCCAATTGAAGTGTTTCTCATACCAAAATAATCCTCTTTTCTATGGCTTTCCAACCATGTATTACACTTCTAATTTTGAGCTCCACAAGAGTACAGAAAAATTACACAAGTTGGACGTGCGTTTTTTCAGCATTTTTCTTGATTTGACTCATTCTCCCTCGTTTCAACTCCGAATTGAGATCCGCTTTTTCCTACATCTTCCTTATCACGTCTAGGATCCATTTTTACCTAAAAATCATACGTTTAAGCTCATTCACACACATTTCAATAAAAACACAAAATACAACCAAATAACACATAAAATACGGATAAAATCATACGAAAACTCACATAAAAAGATACTAAAATCTAGGTGAAAATATCACTCATCACACTACTCTCGTAGTATTACCCATGTCATAACAATCTTATCCTCACTTAATAATGAACATTCAGTGATTCCAGTATCTACACACTTCGTGTCAATAGATGCCATCACTAATCATGTTTAAACACTAGTGAATAAGATATAAAACTTGTTCACATCATGATGAAAATGGCTTTCCTTTTCCACATGTTTTGTCAGAAGTTTCCCACCATATACATCCTCTCGTAATTCAGGAGAAACTTACTCAAAACATCTAGGCAATTATGAAGAATAAAATTGACTTAGGTTTCCCCTTCAACTTCTATTCCATGTAGTTCCAATTCATTCATCAAATCCAATCATGACCTACTGCCTTTTAACTTACTCAAGTATCCGAAGAGTTACAAGAGACCATCATATTTCTATGAAGCTCTCATCTCTTCATTAGAGACTTTAATAGGCATCATGAGACGTCCTTTGCGAGAGCACACATGTATTTTCTTAAGCAGTAAAATTCGAAACTAAGATTCTTTTTTAATCATCTAAATTGGACAAGTAAATATAATTTCTTTTAGTTAATAATAAGTGAGATAAAACTATTTGAAATTCAGAGAATCACAAATAAATATTCCGATCAAATCTTCGAATTTTATCCTTTTATATTGATTCCCTCAAAACAATATAAAAATAAAATTCACCAACATCTCAAGCACCGAGATTTTGCAAGCCACGTTAGTGTGGACGTTTACAAACCCGAACATTTACAAGAGAAGGTTTTACCCATTAATTTCATTTGTCAACCTAACTTTATGACAAAATAATTAATAGTCAGTTCCTCTTTAGCAATGCAAATAATAGCAGTGACTCCGTTGAGGAGGATACTAATTATTTACACCTAAGTGTACACCATTATTTGATCCCAAGTCCACTGTGCGAGCTTGTGTGCCTTACAGTTGGAGAAGTACACACGCGCTCGGATAGCTTCCTACAATAATCAATTATAAGTTTGTACTAGTGAACCACACACAAACTCATCCGTTATGGAGGAAGGCCAATGCCAACACGCAAGTTTGTGTGCCACATTACAAACAATAATTATTAATGAAGTCTGTACCAGTGATCTATGAATAAACTCATCCGTTATGGAGGAAGGCCTATTGCCAACACGCAAGTTTACTCACATCACTTACAAACCAATAATGGAGGCCGCGAGAATTAATTATACTAATCCCCTCTCCCACTTAGTTATTTAACACCGAGGGTTTTTAACATGCATATAATATTCCAGAATAAAATATACAACCCTAGCATGCTCCTATCACGGCACATAAGGCAGTAAATCACAGAGAGTCATGCATACATATATAACAATAATCAATAATTAAATCAATTATTAACAGTTATATATCAACGAATTCGATTGTTCGCCACCAAGCACGAATACCAGCAAAGACTTCCCGACTATCAAATTTTCAAAATTTCCAGATTGTCCAATTTTCGAAACCATCGATATCGACCGTCGATGTCGTCCAGATTATCAAAATCATCGATATCGACTAGATTATCAAATATTCGAAAAACATCAAGATTATCAAAATTCCGAAACTATCAATATCGATCGTCGATATCGTCTAGACTATCAAAATCATCGATATCGACGAGCAACCATATATAACAATAATAGATAATTAAATCAATTATGTCAGTTATATATTGGGAATTAATTCAACATCCATATATAACAATAATAGACAATTAATTATAGCAGTTATATATTTAGGAATTAATTCGACATCTATATATGACAATAATAGATTATTAAATCAATTATAGCAGTCATATATTAGGAATTAATTCGACATCCATATATAACAATAATATACAATCTATTATGGCAGTTATATATTAGGAATTAATTTTCCTAAAATTGGATGTCTTATCCAACAGTCTAGCAATACATGCATATAATATACCAAATATAATATGCAATCTAGCATGCTTCTATTTAAGGCAATAAATCATAGAGATCAAGCATCCATATATATAACAATAATAGACAATTAAATCAATTATGAAAGTTATATATAAGGAATAAAATCGCCTCTAAATTTGAATGTCTTGTCTGACACTCCAACTGTGGAATCGAAGCCTTACGCAACAAGCACGATTGCTTGTGCCCCAAGACGTCCATCATCATAGCCCGCCATCAATCGTGCCAGGGAGCGCTCCAAGTGCCTTGACGAGCGCCCCTCGCCCAGACTGTCGCTCGACCAAGAGCCTACTTGCATGGAACCAAGTTCAGCCCAACGCGCAACACCAAACTACACCAACTGTCGTTCGTAGTTTGAAATTGCAAGTACCTCAGAACCCAATCTTCACCGTCCAGAATCTACTACTTTAAGTCCTGAACATGCTGTCCAAATTACATGTCGATCCAACGGTTATTTTGTGAGAAACAGCTCTTTTCCCTCGACTGCGCAAAACAGAATCGCCCAAAAATCTGCTTCTGTTTTCAGCGTAATCCCAGCACGAAAAAGCTCCAAAATCGATCTCCACCGTTCAGAATGTACATCCACAAGGTCTGAACATGCCGAATAAAATTCAGATCTATCCGACCGTTGAAACTCCGGTTATTGCCACGGCAATATCACTGCGCTGGATTTTCTCTCAATTTCTTCCTTCCATGTGAAATTTACGAACAGTTTTCGTCGAATCCTCTCACACACAGCCATCGATGAACAGATATGATATAGGGTATATTTCACATAGGGATATTCATGGTTTGCGCAGTAAAACCAAAACCCTAAACATGCGATCCTAATTTCGAAAAAATTAATCACATAAACCCTAGCCTAACGTGTCACGCTTCACCACGAAACCGAAGCTCTGATACCAATTGTTGGTACTTGGATCGTTTGGTTAACATGACCCGTTAGGGATACATGCATTTCTATCATAGCGGAAGCAATAAATCATAGAAACGATTACCGTTCACCAGGGTATGTTGAAGACGAAGGATTCTCGCTTGCAGCCTGTGCAGTCCCACGAGAATGGCCATAACTTCCTCGTCTGATGTTGGAATTGAGTAATATTTACGCTCAGTCGATCCTCTCTTCGACAGCTTTCCATCAGTATATTGATCATCAAATCGAAGTACTGTACGATTTTATATAAATTTCGCAACATGACAAACTGCAACAGCAAACGACCTTCCGGTCTTCTGCTGTATGTCCCAAGTCGATCTCGACGTCGTGTGGGTGACGATCTATGAGATCTCCTCATTCTGCTCTCAACCCTCATCACACGTGAATAATCAATTAGATTAGGGTTCCAGATAAGTTGAGGTGACTTATATACTTGGGCTACAGCAGGGACCAGGAGGAGAAATTGGGTTGGGCCTCCATTGGGCTTAAGTATCCAAGCTTAGCCCAAAGCTTATACTTAAGTCCAATAATAATAATATATTCCACTAAAATATTATTACTGCACTACCATACCAATCCCAAAATTACGTTTTGGGCTCCTTCTTATTATGAGCCCATTAGTCTCCCCATGTTTAAGATATACAATGTCCATTAATTAATTATGTTACTGACAACTCAATTAATTAATATCTTATCCAAGAGTAGTACCACTCAACCTCATTATCATGCCGGAATAAATTCCACCTGCAGGGTTTACATGATAATCCTTATGAGCTCCTCAAGGGGACATCATCAACCTATGACGGACATGGATTCCTTCTACAATCAACAGCACACCATAGAAATAGCACTACTTCCCAACTCACCGAGTTTATTGATTTAATTACATGTAAATCTCACCCATTGATGAATCAAAGAAATACATACTGCCCTATGTGTCGAGGTTATTGTATAGGGATTAAGAGCACGAACATCCATAATAACTGAGATCAAGTTCTCCTATAAGTCAGTATAAATCGAACGATCTCAAGCGGTCCTGCTCAATACACACAAGTGCACTAATGTGATTCTATAGCCAAGACAAGCTAATACCAAACCACACTACAACCATCCCGATAGAGAGTCCCCGTCTATCTCGATTGTGAGCATCTGTTTATACTTTATAAGGAAACCGATAATATGATCTTCCGCGTGTTGTCACACAATATATTATCTACAGTATAAAGTAAGTGGACTATTGCATCGAACATATAAATAAATTATAAGATGCAATCATTTGATCATATGATTCTCATTTCAAATTAATTGTTATAACATTGTTCATACAAAAAGCTAGACTTTTAGTATACAATCCAACAGTAATGACCTGGCTGCTTACATTTGAAGCACTTGCCTTTAGGCTTCTTGACCACACCACCTTGTGCTCCTCCTCCCGTGTTAGCTGCTGGCTTTCCTTGCTGCTTCTTCTTCCTACCATCTTTCGGCTTAGGACGAGCAACATTTTCAGCAACGTGCACTTGAGGATGCTGGCAAATAAGCCCTTCCACCACCACAAGTTCTATCAGAAGTTCCGCCAATGAATATACCTTCGATTCATGTTGTAGTTCAAGCGAAACTGCTCAAAACTCCTAGGAAAGCTTTGAGTATGAAATCAACTTGGGTTCCCATCAATTTCGGCTCCAAGGACTCTCAACTCGTTGAGTTGGCCTATTATTTTGAGAACGTGATCCCTCACTGAAGCACCCTCAGCCATTTTGGTATTCATCAACGTAACCATGACCTATTACCTAGCAGCCCTACTTTGATGACCGAAAAGTTCTTGGAGATTTAGCATCATGGCCTGAGCAGTCGCCATGGCATGATGCTGATGTTGTCGTACATTTGACATATAAGACAAAATTTAACACCGCGCCATCTCATCAGCCTTGGCCCACCTCGCATGAGCAGCAATCTCCGCTTCAGTCGATTCAGCAGTAGGGGCTTGAGGACATGGAACATTGAGCACAAACTTATATTCCTCAGCAGTAAGAACAATATCCAAGTTTCTTTCCCAATCAATATAGTTAGGACCAGTAAGTTTGTTATCTTTAAGTATCACAGCAAGTGGATTAAAAGCCATTTGAAAATCCTGAGAATCAAATAAACGAATATAAATGATCAAACACTTCGAATTAAAAATTTATATTGATTCCCTCTATAAACAATATAAAATAAATTCACCGACATCTCAAGCACCGTGAATTTACATGACAGATTAGTGTGGACGTATACAAACCTAACATTCGCAAGAGAAGGTTTTACCCATTAATTCCATTTATCAAATTAACCTTATCACCCAATGATTAATAGTCGATTATGCTTTGGCCATGCAATTTAATAGCAGTGACTCCATTGGGGAGGATATATATTAATTGCATCTAAGCGTATACCATTATTTGATACAAAGTAATTTATCTAAATTTGTGTCTTACAGTTAGAGAAGTCCACACGAACTCAAATAATTTCCTATAATCATCAATTATTAATTTGTACCAGTGATTCGCAAATAAAATAATCCGATGGGGAGGAAGGCGCTATAGCCGACTCATAAGCTTATATGCATTACATTACAAATAATAATTATTTAATAAAATTTATTCCAGTGATCCACAAATAAAACTCATCCATTGGGGAGGAAGACACTATAGCGGATTCATTAGTTTACTTGCATCATACAATAATCAATAATGGAGGCCGTGAGATTTATAAACTAATATCTCTCCCACTTAGTTATTTAACGAGAGAGTTTTTACATACATACAATAAAACATATATAATTATGTAAATTTAGCATGCCACTATTTAAAACAATAAATCAAATAGCACATGAAATCCAAATATATAATAATAATTGACAAATAAAACAATTATATATAAGAAAATAAAAATAATTGCCAAATAAAAATTTGACTTAGTCAACCAACCAATTAAACATGTGGCTTGCACAACAAGTTGGAGATAACTAAGGCCTCAATACAAAAAACACTGACGCGTGAATACACGCTTCCAGGTTCCATAACAAACAGGAGAGCTGCTGATGAACCGGGCACTGGAACCTTGCCACATCATCACAAAACTCACGTTAACAACCGAAAGAAAAAATTCTCACGCACCAGGCCAATAACTGCCCATTACCATATTATCACCCCCAAAATAAATCATCCGCCGGAAACTGTCATCGCCGGAGATCCATTGCCCAGAAACTAATAATCCACACACTTCGCCATCCGCTACCGGATATCACACCGACAGGAGCTACCAGCGGTCGAACGATTCGCCAGAGAGCAGTCGAGAATCAACAAAGACATAATGTAATGCCACGATCGCCTGCCACAACACACCGGCTGTGGAGAGCCGCTGATGATCTGGTGTAGGACAGGCTCACCCAAAAAGTTGAAGACCCGCCCAAATTCTAGAGTGACTCGGCCGCAATTCTATGCAGACCCGTTCAGAATTGCATAAGACTCCTCCAGAATCATACACAAAGTGCCTCGATAACCACCTGTGCCGCCATCGCGGGCCAACGAGGAACCAGTGATTATTTGGTCGCGTCATTTCCGGCACTAGGTAGCAGTAGTCACAGCAACACTCGTGCTCCGCCATACCCAGATGCCTGCGCCACTAGAGCCCGTCTGATAGTTGCTTCACACGCTAGTGTTTGCCAGCCATCCTTCCAGGCCTTCATTTATCGATGTATCGTAAGCCTCTTCTTGCCGTGCGCTGCTGTCCAGCCATGGTGTTTAGACCCCAACGTCCGACTTTCCTGCCCACTGCCGGATCATCAGCGAATAGCCTTGTGCTCTTTCCAGCGATGGAGAAAAGATCATCAGCGCTATCAAGAACGACGAAACAATCTCCATGTCTTTCAACGTTGCTGATCAATGTCATCAGCGTTCACCATCTGTCACTCTCGTTCATCACAGTTCCAAGATCATTGTCCATTAGTGAACACCACAAGCAACAATAGTCTTCACTCCACCTTGCGACCAGCAGAAGGCATAATCTGCCATCACGCTTTCACCAGCGATGTTATCTCTCACTGCCGCGTCGCCGTGTCACACGATCGCCGTCATTCTCCAGGCATTGATAGTCCACCAACGATCAATGGACGTTGAACAGGCGCCGTGAGTGAACGTGTGTGAGCGTGTTGGTAGGGTGCAACATCCGCGATAAAAGAGATAGGGTTTAGGCCTCCCATTAGGCTTAAACATCCAAGTTTAGCCCAAACTTATACTTAAGTCCAACAATAATAAATCAGTCAACTAAAGAAATGTTATTGAACTGTCACCCTAATCCCAAATTACGTTATGGGCTCCTTCTTATTATGAGCTCGTTAATCTCGCATGTGTTTAAGATTCAATGCCCATTAATTAATTAAATTACTGACAACTCCATTAATTAATATATTTACCGAGAGTAGTACCACTCAACCTTATTATCATGCCGGAATAAATCCACCTGCAGGGTTTACATGATAATCATTATTAGCTCCTCAATGGGACATCATCAACCGATTCCGTTAGGACGCATATTCATTCTATAATCAACAACACACTATATGGATAACACCATTTCCCAACTCACCAAGCATATTAATTTAATAATTAAATCTCACCTATTGATGAATTAAGGAAATAAATATTGGCTTGCATGTCGAGATTATTGTATATGGATTAAGAGTACGAACATCCATAATAACAGAGATCAAGTTCTATTATATTATCAGTATAAACCGAACGATCTCAACGGCGGTCCTATTCTATACACAGAAAGTGCACTAATGCAATTTTATAGTCAAGACAGACTAATGCCAAATCACACTATAACCATACCGATAGATAATCCCCTTCTATCTCAGTTGTGAATATATGTTAATACTTTATACGGAGTCGATAATATGATCTTCCGTGTGATGCCGCACACCACATTATCTACAGTATAAAGTAAATGGAATTTGTAATAATTTATTAATAATTATGCAAAACGTTTGATCACATGATTCTAATTTCAAATAAATTATTTAAAACATTTTTCATACAAAAACTAAGACTTTTAGTATACAATCTAACAAGGAGATGTATCAGTTAAAAATGTATTGATACTAAATTAAATTTTTATCATAAAAAAGTTGATACTAAAAATAATTTTTTTTTAATTAAATTACTCTCATAAACTTTATATCCAAACTAATGACATTGATACGGAAAATTATCTTTAGTATCACATGTTTTACTGATACTAAATTTATTGATTGTAAAAATCACTTTTTTTAGTAGTGTCTGTTCGGTTGCAACAACCGAACATTCTGTTTGGTTGTTAAAAGCGAACAGATATAAGTTTTATAAGGATAATTATGTCTTATTAATTAATGATGATTTAATTTAAATATTTTTTAGGTACGTTTAATCATTTCGGGTTACAAATAGTCGGCATCTAATTAAAATCTCTAATCTTTATTAGAAATAATTGAGTGTTAAAGACTGAAAAAATTGGAAGCATAGCAAACTTCGCTGCAACTGCAAGTAGCTGAAATCAAGTACGGTTCAGAGCCACTATTCCATATCGTATTCCGCTCTAATTATTGCAAAATATTCCCTCCATCCTCTTAATAAGTGTCCGTTTACTTTTTTGCACGTAGATTAAGAAGTGGTATAATATTTTAAAGTGCAATGAGGAGAAAGAAATAACATTTTGATTTGGAATGGGTAGTTGTATTAGTGTTAAGTGTGGGCCTCTTGTGTAGTGGGTTGAGTGTAATAATATTATTGTGTGTATCACATCAAATAAAAAAGGAAATTGATACTTTGAATTGGGACAGACCAAAATGACAAAATGGACACTTATAGGGGACGGAGGGAGGGAGTATGTCTTAAAGGTTGGAAGACATGCACTTAAGAGTACAAAACTACAATGCAAATTAAAGTTGGCCGCTAAAAAAAAATCAATACACTAAAGAGAAGGCATGGTAAAATGGAAGTTTTCAATAAGGCTACAATAATGAAGGCCAACTATGCATTGAAGGACTATAACATCCTAAAATTCTTAACTATTAATTTTTATTATTGTTTAAGAAAAATGAAATAAAAGAGGTAATTATGTTTAATTAATGTGACCTGCAATTTAAGAAAAGAAAGGTTAATTAATATTGTATAAGTATATTAAAGAACAACGTTTATTAGAAGATGGGCTGCTAATCTTTTTGGGTAGGTCTTATGTGAGACCGTCTCACGTAAGCTCTTACGTGAGATGGATAAAAAGTGATAAGATCGTTAACAAAAAGTGATACTCAATTGATGAAAAATGATAATGATATAGTGAAATATTTTATGAGCAATTTATACTATAAATAAAAAGAGATAAGATTTTATAGCGAAAGTAATAATATTTTATAACGAAAATGATAATAATGTTATCACTTTTTATATGTCTCATGTAAGCCCTTATGTACGCTGTCTCACAAATCTTTGCCAACTTTATTTATCCCCACATTAAAAAGTTTTATCATTATTTTTTTTTAAGAAAACAAAATCATGCAAATAAAGCAAGAAAGAGTATCTCACACCAATTGAATTCCTCTGATACCCCAAATTGCCATACTATGACTGTTGATGCTCGTTTTTATCGTGAGAACTTAAATAAGATCAAACATGAGATACTATATGGAAGATGAAGAAGAAAGAGTAATTTTGTTAAATTAGGCTAAATTGCTTTTGTATTTTATATTCAATGTCGATTAAGTAGAAAAAGATACATTTAGTTTGTATTTTCTCCTATTTATATTATCTTTTGTCCTTCTTGATGTGTGTAAGTGCTTTTTCCCTTCTAGATCTTTCTTGCTACTAATAGATTGATATGTGTCATTTTCTAAAATCTTTCCATAACAGATTTGATGCTCTTAAGACTTCCTCTCTCTGATTGGTAGAGAAGGAATCTAGTATAACCACTGCTGAGGACTCACTTGCAGATGGGAATGTTCCTTCCACTATCAATAATTTAATCCTTTTCCTCCGAGGATATAAGTGTAACCCCCAATGATTGTTTTATTCTATTTGCTTTGGATTCGCCTCTGGCTTTATCTTGGGTTTATTACTCGCCTTTATTGAGTATAATTCTAGATAGTTACTCTGGTCCTTTGGGCCCTCATTAATCTTTCCTCGATTTGGGCCTTCCTTATTGGGCCTCCCTTGTGTGATTTGGGCTAGATATTTTATCCCATAACATTAGCCCCTCGAGCTCGGAGAATCACGCGTAGTAAGAATATTCAAGGTCGATCCCCTGAGTATTTTTGGAGTCATTTTTAATTTTTTTTCTTTTCTCTTGGGCCTTTCACTCTAGTAGCCTAAGATAACACGTTTTTGTATTTCTCTCTTCCTCTTCTTTTTCAATTTACATTTGTTCAATTCCTTTCTTCTACGATATCTAGGGTTTCTTCTCCAACTATTGCAAATTTTATGCGGACTCCCGATTTGTGTCTTCTCTCCAGTCTTCTACTCATATTTTTAGGTAATTCTTTGTCGTCACATCTAATTAGTTCTGATAGTGACTACATAGCTTTTCATTCTTCTCTAGATTCTATGGCCACTTCTTCAAATACTTCCACTGAAACTGCTAGTGATAATAGTGAAGTTCCTTTCGGTTTTGCCCCCAATTTAGATATGATTACTTGTGCAGATGGTTCTGATTATGCTGCCTACCTTTGTCCTTCAAGTTTGTCTCTAAAAAAATTAAATTTACACCAATTATACTGTCCTCCATCAGTTACTCTGCATAAACCTGATTCTCAGGGTCATATGTGTTGGCCTCCTCGTGGTTGCGTCGGTGCCTATGAGTTAATGTTTCATAATAGAGTTCATTTCCCCCTTCCTAAAGTTGTGTCTCGTTTCCTTATTCACTAGAGAATATCTCCTACTCAACTTGCTCCCAATGGATGTTCTGTTTTGTATTGCTTTCTCATTCTTTTTCGTAAGTCAGACTATTCGTTTCTTTTCCCTTTACAAATAGATTTCCTTTATTCTTTAAACACTGAGAATAATGCCCTTACTTCCTATTTCGTCGTAGTCACCCTGGTCTTATATCGGCATCCCCAACTCTAATAAGGGCTGGAAGAATAATTGGTGTTGGGTTTATGGACCTTGGGGTGGCGATACTCCCATATGTTTTGATAGTGATTCCTATGCTTCTCTAGTAGAAGCTATTCCCAACTATTTTCAAGACTCTCCCCCTCGTAAGTGTAGTTTTGTATATCCCATATACTAGTAGTATACTGCCATTCTCAGTGTTGTCCTGACTTTATAATGTTGTATCCTTTTCAGCCCAGGGTGTTCCATCTCCTGAACGTCTTTCCCGTGAGTTTAAAGAACATCCTGAATCCGTTTTTGCTTGGCCCTTGCCTGAACGTCACGTGAAGAATTTGACAGATAAAAATCTTCATTCTTATGAACTATCTTATGTTATTGCCCCCATGACAACTGCTACTGGTAACTTTTTGACCTCTCCTTTGCTTTTCTTATTTTAACCCTTTTATCATTATGGTTCTTCTTTTATTATTCAAACATTCCCATTTGGTTCTAGCTAATGATCGCCTTGCTTCTTCTTCTGCTCCTCTTGTCCTGAAAAAGCCTATCATCCTTCCTCTAGATGATATTCCAGTGTCTAAGAAACCCCGTGTCAGCCCCTCTTATTTATATTCCTGACGATCTACTTCAAAAATTTTAGGATGCCTCTCTTTCGTCCATGAAAATGTCTTCTAAATCTCGAAGTAAGTCTTCTAAACCTACCCTTCAAAAAAATTCCAGCAAGTCTTCTGAGGGTCCTTCTAAATCAGTTACTAGGGTTACCCCCGTTGAGGGTCATTCTACCCCCTTCAGAGCTGTTAAACCCAAAGGAATGCTGTCCTTTACAAGTCAGAGTTTACTTTAGATGAAGCGGGCGCAACTTACTTTTGCTCTTTACAAACTTAAATCTCCACCAATTTTACCTCATATCTCAAGACTACCATGAATTATCCCTCTCGATCCTGGCCAGAGGTAAATGCTACTGCTATTTCCCAAATGAGCCCCCAAGCTCTGGCTATGTGCACTGTTGGCCACTTGGGTAAGGCTTCCTGTTTCTATGCTAATCTTTATGAGGATATTGATCATTTGTCTCGTGATCACCAAGCTTATTTCCAAGAATTGGATTATTTAAAAGTTAAACTCTCTTCTTTCAAGCAAGAGAAAATAGACTTAATCAAATCCCGAGATCACTTTTTTCACTAGTATGAAGCTGAAAAAGATCATCGGCGATGCTCAGAAAAGTAGATGGGTAATTTTTCTCATGAATATGATCGATGCCGGGATAGCCTTATGAATTTTGAAAATGAGTTTCAGGCCTTACGCCTTCAATCTTCCACTTAAAAAGACCAACTAACAACTCAAGCAAAGACTATTACTGATGAACACCAGTTTTACTATACAGAGTACTTGAAGACTTTCAATGAGGTGGTTCGTATGCATGAACGTGCTCTTCCCCATAGTAGGATCTTCAATTATTGCTCTGCTTATATAACATTGGCTAAAAATTTTCTAGGAGGCTATCCTTTGAAGATTTAGCTGAGATTCGGGATGATCTCAAGAAATGTCTGATTGAAGTACCTATGCCTCCAGTAGAGACTTTAAAGGACGATCTTAGCTTCGGCATTCTTAGTTCCTATTCGGATTTCATCATAGACACTCCCTTAGAAAAAGATGTCAATTCTGATGACTTTATTTCCTCTGCTTATCTCGAAGAGAATCTTCCCAGAATTAATGTGATTTCTAACCCGACGATATCTTCTGATGATGCTTTCTTTTTTGAGGTTCAGAAAGAAATTACTAATGCCAGTCTTCCTAGGGATGATCTTACTCCTCGGTCTGAGTCTGATCTAGCTCCTGTTAGTCCCGCAAATGTTGTTGATCCCCTTGATGATCCTGCTTCCAGGATTCTTCCTAACGATTAGAGATCTATGAATACTTTGTAATTTGTTTTGAATTCTTCTGTACTTCAACCTATCTGATATTAATGGAAAATATTCCCAATATTTCTGGGTTATATACCCTTATACTCCATTTGTTTTACTGAATTATCCCACTTTTTTTATTTCACTATGTGGGTCATCCCACGCTGCATGATTATACAGGCTATTTTTTGAATTTGAAATATTACGACATGATTAAAATAGACATATGGCTTCACAACTGTCCCTTCATCATCTTCTTCTTCTCTCTAAAACGTTTGTCCTCTTTACGCCTTCTTTTTTCATTTCTTTTCCTCCCCTTTTCTTTTCTCTTTGCTTTCGCTTACTCAGTTAACTATGGCTCACAGTAGTTCATCTTCTTCTCAACAACTTACTATGTCTGGGCATTATTCCGATGGTAGAAATGTTGGTTCTCGCAGTCGACGGGGTCATGTGGAGGTTTGTCTTCTCACGCTCCAACCACTGGCCGATCCCGTCAAGCCCTTGAGCCTCTTGTAATTCCTATCATTCCCGATCCTTATGCCGCTGGTGATGCCTACTCTTGGCCTAGTATGGTTACCCAAGAGGAATTGAACATGTTTTGGTTGACCTATGGGTATACTCGTGTGCAGTTTCTTCCCCCTGTTCCTTCTGATAGGATCAATGTTCCTCATTCTGGTGTCATACCCTTTAATGGCGTTTTGTTTACTGTTGGTTTAAGGTTTCCCCTGGTCCCCATTCTGATGTGTCTCTGTCTTCATTGGGGTATAACCCCTATACAAATCCTTCTTTCTTCCTAGGTTAATTTACTTGTTGTGTTTTGTCTGTTTCGAGTTAGGGTCAGCATCTAAAAGACCCTAACGAAATTGATTTCTATTTTTACCTACTCTCATTGCTATGCTGGATATTATTATTTAATGCCCCAGGGTACCAAGTTGATTGGTGGTAGTGATCTTGTTGGCCATGGATGGGAATCCTCATAGTTTTGGTTTTAGGGGGATTTCAAGCCCCTGCTAATTTTGATGTCTCTCCTTTTACTTCTATATTATTCCGTCCTCTTCCTCTTAGTTATTCATTCTCTTTAATCTTAGAATTCTCCTTTAAACTCCTGTTTACTCTCATGCTTTTTTGGTACTGACGTTGTTTTCTATTTTCAAATAAGCCCCGAATTCCTTGATTTCTCCAGCCTCAGCCGGAGTTTTCAACATGCATACAACAGGTTAATGAATCTTACTTACACTTTTCAAGCTACTCCTTTAATTACTGATGAAATGTTGGTGACCACTAATCTTTCTCGGCATGGACGTTCCATCCCCGAGGTATTGTTTTCTCCTTTCTCTCTCTCTTCTTTTTTTTATTTTATGGCCTTGTTCCTTGACCTTTTTATTTTCGCTTACCATATAACTTTATTTTGTAGATCAACTTCATTTGTCTCTTCATCCCTATGAAGATTCTATCAAAGGCTTTTCTCTTAGCCAAAAATGAAAACATTGTGCAGATGGATCACTTGACCCAAAACTTGCTGCTGTTGTTTTTTATTTCATGAATAAAGAACTCTCTGATGAATATGATGCACCTCTGACATAGCCCAATAGTATCAGTTTGGTTCTTCCTCTGATAAGGATTCAGAGAAAACTCGACGAAAGAAAATTTCTCAGGGAAAATGCCCCATGACGCAAAAAAAGCCCCAAACTTCCAAGCAACTTTCTCGGCGTTAGACCCTATCTCTGGTAATATAATTGACCACAATTTAAGTTCAGATGCAGGGTTAATTCTCTCCAATCTCACCTCCATGGCTCGAGAGATCACCAAGTGCCAGAGATTATTTAAGCCTGAGATTCTAAACCTTGTCAATCAAGTATCACTGGAGGAAGAAAATGCTCGCTTATCTTCACAAGTGTCTACCCTGGAGGCCCAGAATGCTGCATTAACTGATACCCTGAGGGTTGAGGCTGATCCTCTAAGAGTGGTTAGTGCCAGAGCCGAAGCTGGCGAGGCTAAATTGAAGGCCTACCGTGATCTTAGTTTCTCCTGAACTCCTGTGAAGTTTTTTCTGTTCTTCTATAATGACTTTTGATCATGGGTTGTATGATGTTGAATTCTTGTTCTCTCTCCCCCTTTCTTTATCTACTTATTATGTTCGGGATTTTTGTTATTAACTACGCAATATCTAAACACCATGCATGATGATGAAATAACACTGATTTTGATAATGGCTCATGATTTTACTAAGATGAGTACTCTTTCTTACTTACATCATGATTTTTATTACATAGAAAAGGTCTGCATAACTTTAACTTTTTAACTACATAGTCATCCTTCTTTGTTTACTAATAAAATTTCTTGAGATGCTGGGCATTCCATGGATGTGGTTCTTCCGTTTGTTTTTCATTAAGCAGCCTATATGCTCCCCCCCTTCAATCTTTGGCCAATGGTAAATGGGCCTTCCCATTCATTTCCAAATGTTCCTGGTGATGCTTACAAGATCCTTCTTAGAACTAGATCTCCTTGTTTAGATTCCCTTAGCTTCATCTTTGAATTATAGAATTTCTCAGACCTCCTTTTGTATATTTCATTAAACATCCCTACTATAAGCCTTTTTCTCCTCCAGTAGGTCTAACTCTATCTTTAAAGCCTCCTTGTTTCCTTCTTTTGACTGATGTAAAACCTGGAAGTTATGTTCTCCAATTTCAATCGGAATAACTGCCTCTGCCCTATATGCCATAGAGAATGGATTTTCGACTGTAGGGTTTCTTTTTGTTGTTTTGTAAACCCATAAGACTCCCGGCAATGCCACTGGCCAACTCCCATCTAATCATTCCAATCGGGCCTTCAATGTATGCTTTATGATCTTGTTTATTGCTTCCACCTGATAATTAGCTTGTGGATGATATGGAGTAGAGTATAGCTTCTTGATCTTTAGATTTTCACAGAACTTCTTGATCCTGGTGTTGTTAAATTGTTTTCCATTGTCAGTGACTATTGATGAGCGTTTTCCCAAAACACAAAATTAATCCTCAAGTATAAGGATATCAATTGTAGTTTCGAAAGTTGACCAAGTATATATCGAATCCAAGGGATGGATAATTATCAATTTCATTATGTTCTAGTAGACTAAGACTATGTACATAAATTCAATGATGGTGATATTGAGATTAAGTAACAACTATTAATTAAAATATCAAGTAAAAATAACAAGAAGAAGAGGTTAGTGAGTTGTGATCAAGTAAGATTGTAGGTAGTTCTTCGGGTAATTCAGTTCCACTTATTAATTCATCTTCCGTGTGACGGTGTCCGACTCTACCTTGTGGTTTATGGACGCATCACTAAATCATGCAAATTCACTTTATAGACATAAGTAAATATGCATATGACACGTGTGAATATTCTTAGAGCAAGAGATATAATTCACCCCCTTTCTAGGTACTATCAGTATCAATTATTTCCCGTGCACTTAGTACTCTAATCCGATATGATCTCGCTTTATAGGTACTATGAAATTATACTCTTTATCCTACTTAGATTCAATTAACAAGTATTCATATAAGATAGTTCTAATAAGACTTTGGAATCCCTTCTCTTAGAATTATGACATAAAACCCTGCTCAGCAGTGAATGCACTCAACCAATAACCAAGTTATGTATTCAGACTCTACACAACAATTATTAATGCACAAAACAACTGTAAGTATGGATTAAAAATGCACAATCTTATATAAAATAAACCACAAGTAGTGTTGTACGGATTTTACACATGTAAGACAAATTAACTCATGAAACCTTCATAACCCTAGAACTACTGAAGCGGCTCTAGCCCATGATTGATCTAAGAACAATCATGGTTAGTTGGACATATCTTACTTGAATCTCCAGCGGAACCTCTCTTGCAGCCCCTCCGGAAGATGGACGATCTCTCTAGGGTTGGTACCTCTTCTCTTGATTGATTCTCCTCAATGTCTTCCAACAACATCGTCCATACTGCTGCATAAGCTTTCTTTTATACTTGTAATCACACCTCCCGGGCCTGAAATGGGCTTTTTAAGTGATCACACACATTGAGGGTGTAAAATACGGATATGGTAAGTTTCTGAGGCTCAATTCGACCAACACAATAGGTCAAATTCTCCCCTCCAAGTCGAATTAGAGGTCGAATTGGCCTACTGTAAGTCTCAGATGCTCAATTCGACTAGAGGCCCTAGTCGAATTGACATGATGTGGTCGAAATAGCTTCACCACCGATCAATTCAACTCGGATTCGACCTGATGCTCAGGTCAAATTCCCCTGTCGTGGTCGAATCCTCTTTCTGTTCGTGTCCTGCATCCAATTCAACTAGTAGGCCTGGTCGAATTCTTCTCCAACAGGTCGAATTGACTTTCTGCTTCACCCAAATGGATGGGTATGACTTCCTTTCTCCAGTTTTCAACACTTTCACTCCGATTTCCTTCGAAAAACCACCTAAATGGCTTCAACAACACCTGATCTGTGAATTTTCACAATATATATCAGTTTACAGCTGATTACAACCTTCAAACACTTCATAATAGCACAAATACAAGTGCAAGATTCATGAATTTACACACTTATCAACTATGTCATTTAGGATACCAAATCGACATACAATGTTTTTTCAGAGGAAGTCTTTCATCTTTTCTTTTGTGATAGTAGCTAAAGGATCAGCCTCTGCCCATTTTGTGAAATAGTCCACTGCTACCACCATAAACTTCACTCTATATTTTCCGGTTGGCAGTGGACCAGTTATGCTACACCCCATTTGACAAACGGCAAGGGGCTATAGACTGACAATAACTCCTCTGGTGGTGATCTTGCTATAGGAGGAAACCTCTGGCAATTTTTATGCATTGCCTCTTTCTTCAATGTCGGCAAAAAGTATTCTTGTCTCATAACCTTATGTTCCAAGGCTTTTCCTCCTATATGATTTCCGCATATCCCTTCATGGACATCATTCAAGATATACTCCACTTTTGTGGGGGCTAAGCACTTAAGTAATGGGGTTGAGTATCCCCTTTTATACAAGACTCCCTCCAGCATGGTATACCTAGCAGACCCTAATCTCAATTGTCTAGATTTAATGGCATCCTTTGGTTGATCCCCTATAATCTAGAACTTGACAATTGGTGTCATCCACGTTTCATCATTCTGGGAATCTTGATTTATTGTCAGGATCAAACTGTCAGTAGGTTTCTCTTGCCTAGTAATATTGATATTTTTTTAACTCATAAGCATTTATTGATGTTGTCAATCTGGCCAAAGCATTTGCTTCTGGGTTTTTGCTAATTTGTTTTAAGAAAGATTTATTTGAATTTTGTCATAGCCTCCACTATCAAATTTTTATATTTTTCCATTTGACCATCCTTTACATCATAGTCTCCTCTAATTAGATTTACCACCAACTTAGAATCACTATAGACTATCAAGCATTCTGCTTCCACTGATATGGCCATCCTTAGCCCATTTAGCAAGGCCTCATACTCGGCTTTATTATGGTTGGTAGAAAACCAAATTTTACTGCTGACGAAAATTTTCTTGACGATTGAGTCTCTAACACAATTCCAGCCCCTGAAGTTGTAGTTGTAACTGAACCATCCACATAAAGTTCCCATGGTTCCCCTACTTTATCCTCTAGAGGGAGAGGTAAAATTAATTCCACCAAAAAATCAGTTTATGTCTGCGCTTTAATAGTTGGTCTTGGGGCGTATATGATATCGTATTGCCCCAATTCCACTGACTAAATTAAAAGTTGCCCTACGACATCTGGTCTTTGTAGTACCTGGCGCAATGGCAATGTAGTTAACACCTTAATCGTGTGCTCTAGGAAATATTGCCTGAGTTTTCTCGTACTCATGACCAAAGCTAATGCCATCTTCTCTAACACTAGATATCGAAGCTCAGCTTCCTTTAACCCCTGGCTCACATAATATACTGGGTGCATTCCTTACCCTCAGTCTTCACTAAAGCAGCACTCACTGCTATTTCTGAAGCTCCTATGTACAATTGCAACTTTTCTCCTTGTGATGGTTTCGATAGTATCTTTGGATTTGATAATTATTTTTTAATGTTGTCGAATGCTTCCTGGCTTTCCTTTGTCCATTCAAACGTCTTTTTCCTTAGGATATCAAAGAAAGGCCCACACTTATCAGATGCTCTTTATATGAACCAACTCTGACCATTCTTCTATTAAATTTGGAAGTAGAGTTGTGAACCATGTATTGGCCTTTTCAGCCAAGGTTAGTGGAAACATCCGACACTGAGTTGCCCAAGAACTTCCTTGGGCCCCTATTCACAATAGATATGTATTGATATGTGAATACGGATCTGATTCATAATTAAACAGAGCATCATTTGGTACCTTGATTTTTAGCTATCTTGGTGCTGAACGAATATCGTCTGTGAATGTAGTTTTTCCTAGATCCGATTGGGATTGCCCATCTTCTCCCACTCGCTGCTTCTTTTCCAGATCTTCTACTCGTTTAGGAAATTGTCCAACCACTGACATATCACCACACTCCTTTCTCCGCTCACCCCGAGGAGGTGTTACATAATTATCATCCTTGGTAGGCATTGGAGTTGTGCTATGTGCCTTCCGAGTTCGTATAGCCTTTCGTTTCTTAGAGGCTTCTCGTGGGTCTCTCCCATGGTGGACCTTTCTTGATCCTTCCACAAGAGGATGATGCCTTGATCCCTCGAATCCTTCCTCTGGGTACATTGTTTATACTTTGCTCCGGAGGGCTATGCCTAGCTCTTGCCTCATTAATGATGCGTCGGGCATCATTAGGTGGTGGATCTATTCGTCGCTGCTATGAGATTTCTCTTCTTCAATTTAGATCCATGCGAAGGTCTATCACCGAGGCTCGAGATACTCCATCGAAGTTCAACCTAGTGGGTGGACCTGATGAGTAGCATATTCTTTGAACAGGGACTGAATTTTTTCCTGCATCTCCTTGGTTTTTTTTGGATCCATCAGAGTTGGTATTTTCAGTAAGGTCTGGGTGTGAACATGGCAGGTCTAGAGCTGGATCCTCTGGTGGATATGTAAGCTGAACGTGCACACCACCGCCACTCCTGGTCACCCACTGAAAATGACGAGTTCCTCCCGGTGATAGAAATGATTCTTCACCCTCCATGATTACCAAAAATTTATTTCTAATATAGCGTTTCCCACAGATGATGCCAAATGTTGATGCTCGTTTTTGTTGTGAGGGCTTGAACAAGATCCATGAGATAATCTATGCAAGATGAAGAAGAAAGAGTAATTTTGTTTAATTAGGTTGAATTGCCAATGTATTTTGTATTCAATGTCAAGTAAGTAGAAAAAGGTACATTTAGTTTGTATTTTCTCCTATTTATATTTTCTTCTCTCCTTCTTTATGTGTTTGGGTGATATTTCCCTTCTAGATCCTTCTTGCCACTAATAGATTGACATGTGTTCTTTTCTAAAATCTTTCCATAACAGATTTGATGGTCTTGAGACTTCATCCCTTTGATTGGTAGAGAATGAATCCGGTATAACCATTGTTGAGGTCTCACTTGTGGATGGGAATGTTCCTTCCAACGCCAATAATTTATTCCTTTTCCCCCGAGGATAAGAGTGTAACCCTAGGGCTTGGTTTATTCTGTTTGCTTTGGATTCGCCTTTGGCTTTATCCTGTATTTATTACTCCCCTTTACTGGGTATAATTCAAGATAGTTACTCTAATCCTTTGGGCCCTCATTAATCTTCCCTCGATTTGGGCCTTCCTTACTAGGCTTCCCTTGTGTGATTTGGGTTGGGAATTTTAGCTCATAACAACGACCACGCATAATTAAATAATGGCAAAGACTTGGGTAAGACTGTCTCATGGATTCTCTTATGAGAGACGGATCATCCAATAGCCCATTATACATATTTTAAATGGCACTTTTTAGTCGTAATCAAATTAGAAAATTGAAAAATAAATTATCAAAGTAAATTAATTAGGTCTTTTATATATATTTTTAATTAATATTTTTTATTATTTAAAAATTTATTAATTTAAAATTTGTTATTTATTTATTTTATTTTAAAATTAAATATTATAAATTTATGAAAATATGATACTCAATCTATGAAAAGTGATAACATCACTATGAACAATTTCATGAACAATTTATAATATAAATGAAAAGTGATAAAATCTTTAATAAAAACTGATAGCTAATTAAAAATTTATATTTCATGAAAATTTTACTGAAATAATAATTAGCGTTTTCTCAACACACAATATTAATCCTCAAGTTTGAAGGATGTTATTGTAGCTTTGATTAGCGATCAAGTAATTATCAAACCCATATGACGTATTATTATCAATTTTATTATATTCTAACTTATTAAGACCAGGTTGGCAATTTAGTTGTGGTGATCAAGCAACCAATAAAAAAATAATTAAAATAACAATTAAAATAAACAAGCAGTAGAGATTGAATAAAAGTGAATAAGTGAGAGATTAGGTAGTCCTTCGGGCTATCCAGTTTTACTTATTAATTTCCCTTCCTTCTATCAATGTCCGACTTTGCAATGTGGAGTATGGACGCATCACTAAACCATGTAAATCTACTCTATAGACACAAGTAAATAAGCGTGTGACACGTGTGAGTATCCTTGGAGCAAGAGATATAATTCACCCCCCTTTTTAGGTACTATCAGTATCAATTATTTCCCTTGCACTAAGTACTCTAACCCGATATGATCTCCCTTTATAGGTACTATGAAGTTATTCTCTTTGTCCTACTTATTACCCCGAATAAGATTTAATTAACAAGTATTTATATAAAATAGTTCTAATGAGACTTCGGTGTCCCCTCACTTAGAATCATAACATGCAATCCTACTCAGCAGTGAACATACTCAATCAATAACCAAGATATGTATTCAAAGTCGACATAATAATTAATGATGCACAAAATGACTCTTAGTATGAATTAAAAATGCATAGTCTTATACAAAATAAACCACAAGTAGTGTTGTACGGAGTATACACACGGAAGTTCGATTAACTCATAAAATCTTCATAAACCCTAGAACTACCAAGGCTGTTCTAGCTCATGATTGATCAAAGAACAATCATGGTGGTTGGATAGATCTTACTCATGGTCTTGAAATTTACAATATAAATTAAGATGCAAAGTAAACCCTAGATACGGGCATCGTCGCATCTCTCTCTGTCTTGAATCTTCACTTGGTTCTCACTTGATTCGACAAACGAATCTCTCTCCACAGCTCTGTGGATGATGGTAGGGTTTCAGATGTTATGTAGAATGAAGGTGGTGAATTGTCTCTTTCTCAGATGCATAGGGTCTTTCTTTTATAAATTTAGCTCTCCTTATGGACCTTGGATTAGCTTTTTGAGCGAAAACACGTACTGATGGTGTAAAATATGAATTCGGAAGTTTCTTGCATATTGGTTCGACCAGCACCCTTGGTCAAACCACACATGGCCTGGTCGAACAGGCCTGTAATGAACTAACAGGTGGCCGGTTCGACTTGAATAGCTGGTCGAACTAGAAGCTTCGTGGTCGAACCACAACTGCTTCTCTTTAGGCTTTTGGTTCAACCACAGATCTACCACACTTCAGCCAGCACCTCTGATTGAACCACATCATCATGGTCGAATCGCTCTTCTGTTGAATTCCGGTGCCTAGTTCGACCTGAACCAGTGGTCGAACCACCTCCCATTTGGTTGAACCAGGTGCTAACTTCCTCCTCTTCCTATTCTGAGCACTTCTATCCCATTTTCTTTGAAAATCTGCTCAAATGGCCTCACACGCACATGATTCGTGACTTTTCACTACATATCTCGATTTATCTTGACTTAAGATCAAATCATATATCTTTATCACAAGATTCAAGGCTTAAATTACATGAATTTACACTTTCATCAAGCCCCTAAACTTACATGTTGCTCGTCCCGAGGCAACGAAGTTAAAACCATAAGAGTAGTTTAAAATTCACAAGCCCATCTAGTCAAGTACAATAAATACTTACACATGCAATTCTATTAATTTAAAACAAGCAACACTTGCATCATACATTTCATTCATGCAAAAACTTCACTCAATTATAATACACTTCGGAGTACTAAGTCATCTAGCTCACAAGATAAGTGTTTACTCTCGCTCTCAAGTGTAAAAGATGTACATTTAAACAGGTTAGTATATACGCTCATACTCAATTCATTTTTTCGCGTAACCATAAGCTTGGAAAAGGTCTCAAAAATCAACTTATAATCATTTCATTACTATGATCAAAAAGGACTTATTTTTGGGTTGTAATGTTGGCTCTTTGTTTAAGGTAGGAAATTATAGACAAGTGACTAATTCCCTAGTAGAGAATTACATTGGAGTTTTGATTTTCATCAAACAACTTCTTCTTCTCCATCTTTTTCTCATGATCTTTGTGATTCGTCATTTTTTCTTCTTTACGTTGGCATCAAAATCTTTATTTCTCCTTTCTTCAAGGTGCATGGGTGCCAATTTTAGGTACTACCCTTCTAAGAAATTGGGATACTAGTCTCAGGCACTACCCCTAAACAAGATTTAACCATATTTTTTTCTTTTCTTCATATCGCTCAATCAAAATTTTCTTCCTTTTCTTTTCACATTCAGGCTTGCATATATTCACCTTAACTCTCTACTAATGAATAAGATATTCAACAAGGCTCAAGTAAAGGATAAATAAAGGATTTTTATCAATTGTCAAAGAAAAAGCTTTTAAAGGCTCAATAGGGCTTCCAATGGTTTATACAGTATATGGGAAGGTAAAATTTAGCTAATTGACTCAAATAAACAATAATGGCCTAAGCTTTTGCATAAGAAAATGAAACAGCATGAAGTGATCTTACCTCTCCTTTATCCCTTGTACAATAATGGCTGTGGCGAATTAGAGTGACGAGGAGAAAGAATGATAGGGTGATATTTAAGCGCAGATACAGTAGCACATTGATAATGGAGATTTAATGTGATACCTCGCTTTCATGGGTAATTGATTAAGGGAAGATTTGAGACTGCAGGGTAGTGATGATTCCATAACAGCGAGAGGTAATTGATGAGAGAGTTATTCTCTCATTGAACATTGCAGAATTTGAATAGTTAGGGTATTTTGTAAGGTTATGGGCTTTAGAAGATTTTCAGTCTGTGGCCACGCTGTTGGGCTTTAACGATTTGGCCCAACTTACTAATGTATGACCTGACGAACTTTTGGGCGTTACAAGATCTAATACAAAAAGTAGTTATTTAAATTATCTTAATCGAAAATACTAAATGCCTAACAACGTAGAATTGTCACACATAATTAAAACTTGAAGAATAAGTTTTCACAATTGACACTGATGATTAGACTTGAAAGAGGAGGAAGAGGCACTGCAAAGTTTTAAACATAAACAAAGGAGAAGCAATTTAGGGATTGCAGCGTGAAGAAGACATTTTAAATTAGATGGTTGTATTTGAATTGAGTCGTTTGGAATTCATTGAATTTGAAAATGGATGGATTTTGAATTCCATGAATTTTAAATCAACTCATTTGAATAACATTTATTAATTGTTTGGATATATTGTAGATTTTTGAAAGGATTTTGAAATCCATAATTCAATTATTATTTTTTATTTTTAAAATTAAAATTTTCTTTATGATAAATAAATAAGGATGAGTCTTGTGTGACACCGTCTTGTGGATCTCATTTTGTGAGACGAATTTTCGATTTATCCATTAAAATATTTAAATCTATATAATTTACATGTTTAAATTTTTTAAAATCCATCCCCCTACAACGCACGGGTAAAATTTTCTTGTTAAAAATAAAAATCGCTCAGCCACTAATGACACCTAATTAAAAGCACTGATGGCCCATTCCATAGTTTTTCGTTTCCATCTTTTGTTTTCTTTTTCTAATGTTTAAAATAGATTATTTATAAATTATTATAAATGTATTTATATTTTATTTATTAAAAATAATACTACGACTTTTTTATATAAATGTTGTTACTTTTAATTTATCTTACAAATTGTTCGCAGAATAATATTATTTTCACCATTTAACAAATTGTTACGAATTCATGGGAAGATTATAATTTTTTACTGATCGGGTGTCACTTTTTTAATAAAATTGTTATTATTTTTTATTTGTCATAGTATAAAATAGTTCAATTGAACTGTTATTACTTTTCTTTTATTAGATATTACTTTTAATTAAATTGTTATAACTTCCATTATAAAAGTTATCACTTTTTTATATATCTTATTAATTGTTCATGAAATATTTTAATTGGACAAATATCTCTTTTCTTTAATTATATATAATCATGAAAAATATTATCACTTTTTATTAATTTAATAAATTAATCACAAAATATTACAATCAAAGAAAATACTTCTACTTCTATAAAATAAAATTGATACATAAAAAATAAAAAGTGATACGTATAGAACAAAAAGTGATTGTTCATTTTTTTTGTATCACTATTAATTTTTAATAATCGCTATCCAACTTAATATTACTACACTTTTAAAATTAATAAGGAGTAACACTTTTTATTTTTTAACTTCACATAATAATCTTTATCATTCTCAATATTTCCATGAATAATTCGTAAAACTAACAAAATGCAATAATTTTTAATAAAAAATAATACATACTCAAAGAAAAGTGCTACAAATCATGAGAAAATATCAAAATTGGTCTTGTAAGTATGACATATTTCAACTTTAGTCCTTTTTCATTTGCAATTCTCAATTTCGGTCCTTTTTTGTCCATTTTAAGTCATTTTTGTCTAAATTTAGTCATTTTCTAAAATTTAGTTATTTCTTTGTCCAAATTTAGTCATTTATGTTCAAAAGATATTCAAAATTAGCCCAAAATTGTATAAATTTTGGACCAAAAGTGGACAATAAAGGACCAAATTTTGGAAGAAGGACTAAAATTGGACAAAGAGGACTAATAGTGGACAAAAAATGACCAAAATTGAGAATTACAGGAAAAAAGGACTAAAGCTGGAATCGATCATACTTACCGGACTAATTTTGATATTTACCAAGAAACTATTTTATGAGACGATTTTACAATTTCTTTATCCATGCTCATCTTGCAAAAGCTTATGTGATGAGATGAAAACTTATAGTGCAAATATATAAAAATAACCAATCTTGAACTTCAAAATCAATACCAATAAGGGAATGCAATTCATATCAATTTTGAGAAACTTTCACTTTTGGGCAAAAATACCCTTAATGAAATACTGGCTGAGTGGTGATCGGTTATTCAATTGCTAGAGGTTCTCTCCCAAATCTGGTGATTGGTGATTCACGATGACTGATCGTTGTCATTTTCACCTAGATTTTAGTGTCTTTTATTATGTAATGTTGTGTGTTTTTATTCATTTTGTATATCATTTGGTGGTGTTATGTGAAGATATGGAGATATGTGCTTTGAATTGATAAATGTGTAGAAATAAGTTTAAATGTATTTTTAACAGGTGCAAATGAAGTAGAAACGAAAACAACAAGAAACGGGCTAAAAAATACCCAACTCGAGTTGCAAGGTCTAACTCGACTTGCAACTCGAGTGAGTTGATGCTCGAGTGAGGTCAGATTGTGTCTAGTAGCTCAACTCGAGTTGCAAGGTCCAACATGACTTGCAACTCGACTCGAGTTGAGTGCTGATAAAAGTCCAGTTTCTGATGGAGCCAACACGACTAGATAGGCGAGAGCTCAAGTTACCAACTCGAGTCGAGCTGGGGTCAGGCCAAGTCGAATAACAAGTCGTGCGGGGAAGAGTAGCATTCAAAAAATCATCCAGTGAGCCAACTCTAGTTGCAAGGTGTAACTCGACTTGCAACTCGAGTCGAGCCAGGTTTAGAGAATTGTCCAGTTCCAGAGTCATACAACACGACTTGACAGGCGAGAGCTCGAGTTGCAACTCGACTAGAGTTGGATTAAGAGCAAGAAAATTTCAGAAACATTATGGAAGCTTCTAGAAGGTCCCCAAGGGGTATAAATGCTCAATAGGTGCGAAAATTAAGGAGGAGAGCCTCATTGGAACAGTTATTGAAGATCAAAACACACACTATCTTACCATATCTTCACACACTCATTCTAGATCATCCATTTCCACACATTTCATCCATTCAATCCATTTGCTCTTCCAAAATTCATCCATCACTCCATCATTTCATCACCTTAAGAAGAGAAGATCATCATAGATTGAAGAATTTAGCATGTTGGAAGGAAGGAAGACCATCTTCATAAAAGGAAAGTCGATCTACTTTTCAATTATTATTTTTCTTTATATTTTGGCTCAAATGGAGCAAGTCAATGAATGTATTGATTTGAACATGATGTATAGTGGCTAGTCCTATAGTAGGACTAATCATATGATTGGTTGAGAAGAATGCTAGATATGTAGGATTTGAGATGTTGAATTGAGTTAATTTTGGCCTTCCTTTTATGATTAATGATTCATGTTTAATTTCATTATTTGTGTGATTGAATTCTCTTTTCATAATGTTAGGATGGTCATTCTAATATTATGATTAGTGGTTTAATGAACATGCATGTTAGTGTGAGGGGAGATAAGACATACCCTTCTTACGCTTAGAACACTTATAAAGGGACACTTAAGAAATTGAGTAAAAAGAACCAAACTTATGATCATAGTACCTTAAGGGAATTGAGAGTAAGAACAATCTTAGGAGACTTAGACTTGTAAAAGAGTCGAGAACCTAGTCGCCTTGGCCATAGGGATTAGGGGTAAAAATGTGATTGCTTTTAATCCATGATTAATGAAGTTCAATGTTAAAAGTCATGCATATCTAGCGAGTTTTTTAAAAATGAGTACGGTTAGCCTTGCTCTCTTTTTAAGTACATTCTATCCATTCCATTCCACTTGTTACGTGATTGAAATTTGATACTAATAGTTGTTCATTGATTTCTTTAGTTAATTGATTAGAATAATCATTAGCATAAAACCAAACTTTCAACCTATTCAATCTTACAAAGCACAATCGATGATGAATTCGGATACAACCTTGAGTTTACTTTCGCTTAAGACAACATACTTATAAATTTTGTTACTTGGTCACACGTGTACAACAATGATAGAGTCTCTTACTCTAATTCATTTTACCTAAAATGGGACTAAGAACATGGCACCGCTGCCGGAGAAATGTTAAACTTTTGGTTGTAACGTGTTTGAACTTGATTAGTTTTGATAAGAGTATTTCTTTTATTTGTTTACTTGTTTACTTGTCTTCGTTATTTGGTGATCTAATTTGGAAATTTTAGTAGGTACATGAAAACTCGTTCAAGGTCTCAATCCATTGAATCTTTGAACTTGGAATTGGAATCCAGACAAAGAAGAGGAGTGTTAGATCCTACGGAGGAAGTTATGGAAAACGGAATGAATAATACCAATATGGTTGATGAATAAGTTAATATGAGGGATTTTCAACAAGGGGGTGATAATGTTCGAGGAGGATATGTTAATCCAGAGTTTGTGCCACAAGCTAATATTCAACAAGTTCACTTGCAAAATCAACAATTGCAAGTGATTATTCAACATTTGATGGCACAACAAGAAGCAAGGAATAATCCTCCGATAGTGCAAAATCAACCTCAGGGCCATGGATATAATGAAGTGGGGATGAATATTCAAGATCATTTCCAACCTCAATTTGGGAATTATGCTATGGGGCCGCCATTGAATGTCAATAATTTTGAGATCAAGACGGGGTTGATTAATATGGTGCAAGCGAATCAATTTGGAGGTGGAGCAATGGAAGATCAAAATGCTCACCCATCTCAATTCACGGAGTTAGCTAACACCATCAAAATTAATGGAATGAGTGAAGATATTGTCAAAATGAAGCTATTTTCCTTTTCACTAAGGGATCGAGCTAAGACTCGGTATTATACTATACGTTCGGGATCTTATACCACATGGAGAGAGTTGGCACAAAGGTTCCTAAGCAAGTATTTCCCCCCATCAAAGATGTTGCATCTCAAAGGTCAAATCTTCTAATTCAAACAAATGACGCTTGAGACATTTAGTGAAGCTTGGGATCGTTTCAAAGAAATGCTAAGGAGGTGTCCACAACATGGATTCCCCAAAGATCAACAAGTAGGATTTTTCTATGCCAGATTGAATGGGAGTGAAAGAATGCTTGTTGATGCTTCGGCGGGAGGTTCTATATTGGGGCAAACTCTGGAAAGAGTTATTGCTATATGTGAAGAGATTGCTTTGAATACAGATCAATGGCCTATGGATAGAGTTGCGGGAATGTATGATAGGGAAAGAATTGCTAAGATCGAAGAAGTGTGCTTGCAACAAGTGAAAAGATAGAGGCGCCTAAGGAGGACGTAACCGATAAGGAAATCACGGAGATACTTAAGAGGATGAATGCTAATTTGCAAGTGTCTTCGGATTCTTTGTCTAAGTCTATGGTGAACCAACAAGTGCTTGTGAATCCTCAACAAGGTATGTCATTATCTTTGTTGAATCAACAAGTGTTTCCTAATCCTCAACAAGGCATGTCTATGCTTAATATGAGTCAATCGTCTCAAAGTTGTCAAATGCCTACATCTATGTATCAACAAGGTATGTCTCCTAATTTTTGATATCAAGATACTTGGTACTAACAGGAAATGTCACTTGAGGAAGTTGCCTTCATGCAAGGAAGGAACTTTCAATAAAATTATGGTGGTGATTTTGGTAACCATGGAGGGGGATATCAACAAACGCAATGAGGATGGGTGCAAGGTAATTTTCAAGGAAATTTTAACCAAACTCGTAGGTATGAGAATTTGTTATATGGAAATCAAGGGAATGCCCTTACTCTTCCACCGGGCACTAATCTGGGGAGAAAGTTCCAAATGGTGAAGGAAAGTCTACAATGGAGGATCAAATGGCCAAGTTGTTTGACTTTATGAAGCAAGAAAAAGAGGTGAATGATAAGAGGTTTAAAGCATTGGAATCACAAATGAGCCAAATGGCAAGTGAAAAATGGGATGTCCATCGTCAAGGAAAATTTTAATCTACAACCATTACTAATCCTAAGGAGCAATGCAAGGCTATTGAACTCTATAGTGGAATAAAATATGAAGGGCCTTCTATGCCGACGGAAGTAGAGGTAGTAGATTGTGAACTTGAGCATATGGAAAGAATGGAAGAAGTAGGGAAAGAGAAAGAAGTTGAAATTGTTGAAAAAAATAAAAGTTCCCCTACACTTGAAGAGGAAAAAGTGAAGTCTCCAAAGAAGTGGGAAAGATGTAGAGAAGCAAAACATAAAGAGAGGGAAGAGAACTTTGAAAGAGATGAATGGGGAATACCTTAGTTGCCCATACCAATTCCGTTCCCACAAAGATGCTTGAAAAAGGGATTAGAGAAAAATTTTGCTAAGTTTGTTGAGATGTTGAAGAAGATTCACATAAATATTCCTTTTGTGGATGCTTTGCTTCAAATGCCCAACTACTCCAAGTTTTTGAAGGATATCTTGTCAAAGAAAAGAAGCCTGAGTGAGTTCGAATTGGTTAATCTTATGGAGGAATGTAATGCTATTCTAAAAAGGAAACTCCCTCCTAAATTGAAAGATTTGGGGGGTTTCACTATTCCATTTGAGATGGGAGAGCATGAGAATTACAAAGTTTTATGTGATTTGGGTGCTAGTATTAACTTGATGCCCTTGTCAATTTTTAAGAAGTTGGGCATTGGTGAGGTCAAACCGACGTCGATCACACTTCAATTAGCCAATCGGTCGTTGAAACATCCAAAAGGAATTGTAGAAGATGTTTTGATCAAAGTTGGCAAGTTTGTTTTTCCGTTGATTTTGTGGTACTAGATATGGATGAAGATGCTAATATCCCGCTGATACTTGGTCGTCCATCATCCATTTCTTGCCACAGGGAAAACATTGATAAATGTGGAGAAAGTAGAGCTAACTTTAAGGGTGAATGAGGAAGTGGTATTATTTTCATTAAGAGAGGCTATGAGGTATCCTAGGAACAAGGAGGAATGTAGAAGATTGGAGGTTTTGGACAACATTGTTGAAGAGCATATGTATCATCTTCACTCCAAGGATCCATTGGAAATTATCATAAGCCATTCTTACTCTATTGACTCTTTAAAATCTAACTATTTTTGTTGTTTAGAAAGTGATGAAATAATTGATGAATTACATTATTTGAATGCTTGTAGGGAACTCACAAGTGTGGAAGCAAAGGAAGCAAAAGCGAAGAAACTTGATGAAGAACCTAAAGAAGAAGTGTGAGAGAAGAAGGTAGAGTTGAAACCATTACTGGAGCATTTGAAGTATGCTTACTTGGAAGAGAATGAGACTTATCCGGTAATTGTATCTTCTTTCCTTAATGATTTAGAATTGGAAAAGTGGTTTAGACTTTTGAGGGAGCATAAATCTTCTATTGGTTTGACTATAAAAGACTTGAAAAGTATAAGTCCATCTTGTGTATGCATAAGGTTCACTTGATTGATGATGAGAAGTTATGTGTGCAAAATCAACGTAGATTAAATCCTATAATGCAAAAAGTGGTAAGAAAAGAGGTGTTAAAATGGCTTGATGCAGGAATTATCTTTCCAATAAATGATAGTCCATACGTGAGTCCTTTACACGTAGTGGCAAAAAAGGATGGCATGACAATTGTTCGATTCGTTACGAATGAAATAATTGCCACCCGAACTATCACGGGTTAGAGAGTGTGTGTCGATCATTGTAAATTGAATGAGAATACCCGTAAAGATTATTTCCCATTCCCATTCATAGACCAAATGTTGGATATACTTGCGAGGAATAAGTACTATTATTTTCTTGATGGATATTTCGGGTATTATCAAATTTTGATTGCCCGGGAAGACCAAGAGAAGACAACATTCACATGTTCTTATGGTATGTTTGCATTTAGAATGATGCCTTTTGGTCTATGTAATGCCCCTGCCACTTTTCAGCATTGTATGATGTCTATCTTTAATGGTCTAACTGAAAATGTTATGGAAGTGTTTATGGATGATTTCTCTGTGTATGGTTCATCTTATGATATTTGCTTGACTAATCTTACTATTGTGTTGCAGATGTGTGAAGAATCGAATCTTATGATAAATTGGGAAAAATGTCATTTTATGGTGACCAATGGGATAGTCTTGGGACATCATATTTCAAAGCATGGTTTAAAAGTGGATAGGACCAAAGTGGTAGCCATAGAACGTCTTCCCCCTCCTACTAGTCTAAAGGGGGTGAGATCGTTCTTAGGTCATGCAGGCTTTTATAGATGCTTCATTAAAGATTTTTCAAAATTTGCTAAACCACTTTGTAAATTACTTGAAAATATATCCGTTTAACTTCAATGATGAATCTCGTGTCTCATTTCAGGTGCCCAAGGATGCTCTCACTTCCTCTCCAATATTCATTACCCCGGATTGGAGCCTACAATTTGAATTGCATTGTGATGCTAGCGATTCGTAGGACTGGTGTTGGGGCAATTGAGGGAAAAAACTTTAGAGCAATCTACTACGCCTCAAAGACATTGAATTCATGCCTAGTTAATTACACTACAACGGAGAAGGAATTTTTGACCGTGGTGTATGCTTTTGAAAAGTTTTGACCGTACTTGATTGGAACGCAAACTATTGTCTACAAGGATCATGCGGCCATAAAATACTTAATGAGTAAGAAAGATGCTAACTCACGTTTAATCCGTTGGGTGTTACTTTTTCATGAATTTGATGTGGTGATCAAGGATATAAAAGATGTGGAGAATGTAATCACGGATCATTTGTCTAGATTGGAAAATGGAGAAGAGAATGAGGACATGAAGCCAATTGGGGATGAGTTCCCGGATGAGGAAATTCTTCATTGTGAAGTTGAGCAAGTCTGTATTCTTATGGTGAATGCACCGCCTTGGTATGCCGATTATATCAACTTTCTTGTTTGTGGAATCGAGCCGACGTTGCTAAATGAGTATAAGGTAAAAAGATTTTTATGTTGAAGTAAAGAAATATTTGTGGGATGAGCCCTCTTTGTTTAAGATTTACAATGATGGAGTTATAAGAAGGTGTGTGGCTAATGAAGAAGTTGTGGGGATTTTTGAGCTATGTCATTCGTCTTTATGTGGAGGCCACTTTGTTAATCAAAAGACGGGGGCTAAGGTTTTATAATCGGGCTTCTATTGGCCCACGTTGTTTAAAGATGCAAAGAAGTTTGTGGCTAAATGTGATAGATGCCAAAGAGTAGGGGGAATAGGTTAGCAAGATGAGATGCCCATGAGTTTAAGAATTAATGTAGAGATTTTTGATGTATGAGGCATTGATTTTATATGATAGTTTCCCTCATCTAAAGGATACATGTGCATCTTGCTAGCCGTGGATTATGTGTTGAATTGGGTGGAAGCAATCTCCACTAAGACAAATGATGCTTTGATTGTTCAAAATTTTTTGAAGAATATTCTCTCTAGGTTTGGAGTTCCATGTGCATTGGTGAGTGCTGGAGGATCCCATTTTGTGAATAAATTGATGGAGGAATTGTTGAAGAGATATGGAGTGAAGCATCGAGTTACTACACCCTACCACTCTCAAGCAAACGGATTGGCGGAGGTCTCAAACCATCAAATTAAGTTAGTTTTGGAGAAGATAATCAATGGGGGGAGGAAGAATTGGTTGGAAAAGCTTGACGATGCTTTATGGGCATATCGAACGTCTTTTAAGACCATCCTTGGTGTGTCACCATATTAATTAGTTTATGGAAAGACTTCCCATCTTCCCGTAGAATTGGAGCACCGGGCATTGTGGGCTATTAAACGCCTTAATATGGATGAAGGAGAGAGTGACAAAGCAAGGTTATTGAAGTTGGTTGAGCTTGAGGAGTTTAGAGAAAGAGCATTTGATTGAAGAATTTAGCATGTCGGAAGGAAGGAAGGAAGGCCATTTTCAAAAAAACGGAAGCAGATCTATTTTTCAATTGTTATTTTTTTATATTTTGGCTCAAATGGAGCAAGCCAATGAATGTGTAGATTTGAACATGATGTATAGTGGCTAGTCCTATAGTAGGGCTAATCATATGATTGGTTGAGAAGAATGCTAGATATGCAGGATTTGAGATGTTGAATTGAGTTAATTTTGGACTTCCTTTTATGATTAATGATTCATGTTTCATTTCATTATTTGTGTGATTGAATTCTCTTTTCATAGTGTTAGGATGATCATTCCAATATTATGATTGGTAGTTTAATTGAATCATGTATTAAGATGAACGTGCATGTTAGTGTAAGGGGAGGTAAGACATACCCTTCTTATGCTTAGAACACTTATAAAGGACACTTAAGAAATTGAGTGAAAATGACCAAAACTTATGATCATAGTACCTTAAGTGAATTGAGAGTGAGAACAATCTTAGGAGACTTAGACTTGTTAAAGAGTCGAAAACCTAGTCACCTTGGGCATAGGGATTAGGGATAAAAATGTGGTTGCTTTTAGTCCATGATTAATGAAGTTCAATGTTAAAAGTCATGCATATCTACCTAGTTTCTTAACCATGAGTATGGTTAGCCTTGCTCTCTTATATAGTCAGTATAAATCGAACGATCTCTAGCGGTCCTGCTCAATACACACAAAGTGTACTAATGTAATTTTATAGTCAAGACAAACTAATACCAAATCACACTACAACCATCCCGATAGGTTATCCCTATCTATCTCGGTTATGAGCATCTGTTTATACTTTATAAGGAGCCGATAATATGATCTTCCGTGTGACGATGCACACCATATTATCTACAGTATAAAGTAAATGGACATTTACAATATCATAAAAACAAATTATAATATGCAAAATATTTGATCATATAATTCTTATTTCATATTAATTGTCAAAACATTGTTCATACAAAAAGCTAGACTTTTAGTGTACAATCCAACAATCTCCCACTTATACTAAAAGACTATGCTGCCATATCTACTGACACGCATCTAATCCCCATTCCTTCTACATGACCATCGAACGCTTTTGCTGGAAGGCCCTTAGTAAATGGATCAGCTAGATTATCCTCTGATGTAATCCTAGCAACAACATCCTCCTCTCTTTTAACGATATCTCATATAAGGTGGTACTTGCGCTCAATGTGTTTACTCGCCTTATGAGATCGTGGTTTCTTTGAGTTTGCTACTGCACCACTGTTATAAAAAAATTATGATAGCTTTGGGCAAACTTTGAATCACATCCAAGTCAATTAAGAAGTTTCTTAGCAATACTGCTTCTTTAGCTATCTCAAAGGCTGCTACATATTCAGCTTCCATGGTGGAGTCCGCAACGCATTTCTGCTTAACACTCCTCCATATTATGGCTCCTCCTACAAGAGTAAACATATAACTCGAGGTGGATATACTAGCATCCCTATCTGTTTAAAAATCCAAATTAGTGTAGCCCACAAGTAGAAAAGTATCAGCCCGGTAAACCAACATATAATTTCTAGTCCTTCGCAGGTACTTCAAAATATGTTTTACCGCAGTCCAATGCCTTTGTCCAGGGTTACTTTAATAACTACTAACCATGCCCACAGAAAAATAAATATTCGGCCTCGTACATAGCATTGCATACATGAGGCTTCCTACTGTCGAAGCATAAGGAACCTCCTTCATTTCCTCTATTTCCTTTTGTCTTAGGACACATTTCCTTAGATAGAGGCACTCAATGTCTAAAAGGTAGAAAATATTTCTTAGAGTCTTGCATGCTAAAACGAGTAAGGACTATTAATGTATGAAGCTTGAGATAAGCACAACATTCTGTTCTTACGATCCCTTATTACTTTGATCCTTATAATGTGTCCGGCTTCCCCTAAGTCTTTCATCTCAAACTACTTAGATAACCATACCCTTACGCCTGATAATTTCTTTACATTATTTCCAATGAGTAAGATATCATCTACGTAAAGTATAAAAATACCACCACGTTTCTATCACTCTTCTTATACACACAAGATTCATTTGGACATTGAATAAATCCATATGATTGGATTACTTCATCAAAATGGATGTTCCATGATCTCGAAGCTTACTTCAATTCATAAATGGACCTTTTAAGCTTACACATAAGATGCTCTTTGACCTTCGCAATAAATCCTTCTGGTTGCTTCATATAGATGTTTTCCTCAAGACTTCCATTTAGGAAAGTTGTCTTGACATCCATTTGCCATACCTCATAATCCATATTAGCAGCAACATAAAAGAATCTGAATTGACTTAAGCATGGCCACAGGCGAAAAGGTTTCCTCATAATCGATCCCTTATTTCTGAGTATACCCTTTCGCAACAAACCATGCTTTAAAGATTTCCACCTTACTGTCTGATCCTGTTTTTCTTTTGTAGACCCACTTGCACCCAATGGCTTTCACACCATTAGGTGGTTTTACAAGCTCCCAGACTTGATTAGAATACATAGATTCTATTTCATATTTCATTGCTCTTTGCTAAGATTGAGCATCCTTATCTTGTAGTGCTTCATCGTAATTCCATGGGTCAATTTCATGTTTGCCAGGGACCAAGTCTGATGGCTCTCCCAAAAACATGAATCTATCTGGTTGTCTCACAACCCTCCCACTACGACGAGGCACCACAGGCAATTGTGTATCAGATGTGACATGCAGTGCAGTGTCTTGTGGTATATCCTCTTGTATAGTTGGTATTAAATTTGGAGGTTTCCCCTCTTACTTCCTCAAGAATAATTTTACTCATGGGTTTGTGGTTCGTAACATAATCATTTTTAAAAAATCTGGCATTCATGCTAACGATTACCTTTTGATCTTTTAGATTATAAAATATACCACCTTTCATTCTTCTAGGGTATCCTACAAACAGATAAACTTCAGTACGCGATTCTAACTTATCAGTATTTGCCTTTAACACTTGTGCCGAAGCACCCTAAATTCGAATGTGTTTTAGATTAGGCTTGCGCCTGGTCCACAGTTTTGTGGGTGTAGAGGCTACTAATTTAGAAGGTACTAAATTTAGAATGTAAGTATTTATTTCTAGGGCATATCCCCAAAATGAATAAGGTAATTCTAAATAACTCATCATAGATCTTACCATTTCCAAGAGTCATATTCCTTCTTTTCGCCATACCGTTCTACTGGGATGTGCCGGGTGCAGACAATTAGGATTCTATCCCAACTTCTGATAAATAATTCCTAAACTCTCCTAAGAGGAACTCGCCACCATGATCAGAATGTAGTGTCTAGATACATTTTCTAAGTTGCTTCTCGACATCAGCCTTATACGCTTTGAATTTATCAAAACATTCAGACTTACAGTGCATCAGATAAATGTATCCGTATCTAGAATAATCGTCAATGAAAGTGACGAAATATTCATAACCACCTCTTGCCTGGATTGTCATATGACCAGATAAATCAGAATGAACCAATTTCAAAACATCTTTGGCTCTATACCCCTTTGGCTTAAAAGGCCATTTGGTCATTTTCCCATCTAAGCAGGATTTACAAGTTGGATAATTTTCCAATACTAATGAACTTAGATGTCCATCAGCTATCAACCTTTGAATCCAACTCAAGTTAATAAGATCTAGTCTTAGATACAAAAGATATGATTTATTCATTTTTGAATGTTCTTTTCTCTTATTAGTAGATGTATTATTCGATTCAATTTGTTGCACTATAGGAGAAATTAGATTAAGAGTATACGAATTGTCTATCAACGTACCAACACAGATAATAATTCCATTTTTTCCTAAAATAACCTTTTCATTAAAAGAAATAGAATATCCATCCATAAATAATTTAGAAACCGAAATTAAATTCTTTCTAAAAGAAGGTATGTAAAGATAATTCTCAAAACAAGATTTTTATTCTTATTAAAAGATAAATAAACGTCTCCCACTGTAACATCCGCTACTCTCGTAGAATCGGCCCATCACTAAGCTGTCGGGTTTGGTGGAACCCCTGCAAAGAATTACAGACATGGTTAGTGGCTCCCGTATCTACACACCAAGTGTCAGCAGATACAGCTGCTAAACAAGATTCAACAACTAGTATATAAGACTTACCATTTCTGTTCCCCTTCAGAAGAGGGCATTCTTCCTTGTAATGTCTTGGCTGCTTGCATTTGAAGCACTTGCCTTTAGGCTTCTTGACCACACCACCCTTTGCTTTCACTACGTTCGTAGGTGCTGAATTTACTTGTTTCCTCTTATTCCTTCCGCCACTCGGCCTAGAATGAGCAACATTTTCGGCAACATGAACTTGAGGTGGTCGATGAAATAGTAGCCTTCCATTGCCACAAGTTCTGTCAGAAGTTCCGCCAACGTGTATAATCTTTTTTTCATACCGTAGTTCGGGTGAAACTGCTCAAAACTTTTAGGCAAGCTTTAGAGTATGATATCGACTTGGGTTTCCCCATCGATTTCAGCTCTAAGGACCTCCAACTCATTAAATTGGCCTATCATTCTAAGGGCATGATCCCTTACGGGAGTGCCCTCAGATATTTTAGGGTTCATCAGCACAGCCATGCCCTCCGACCTAGCAGGTCGACTCTGGTGTCCGAAGAGTTCTTTAAGATTTTTCATCATATCATAAGCAATGTTCATGGCTTGATGTTGATGCTGACATAGAAGCCAAAATGTAGTACTTCGCCATCTTATCAGCCTTAACCCACATACTATGAACATCTTTTTCCTCTTCACTAGAATCATCAGTAGGTTAGACGGGACATTCTTCAGTGAGTACAAACATATAATCCTCAGCAGTTAGAACAATGTCCATGTTACATTTCCAGTCAACATAATGTGTGCTACTAAGTTTGTGTTCTTTAAGTATAACAACAAGTGGATTAAAAGCCATTTGAAAATCCTGAGAATCACATAAAAAATACACATATCAAATACTTCGATTTTATCAATTTATATTGGTTCCCTCAAAATAATATAAAATAAAATTCATCGACATCTCAAGCACCGTGAATTTGCGTGCCACGATAGTGTGGACGTATACAAATCCTAACATTGATAAGAGAAGATTTTACCCATTAATTTCATTCGTCAATCTAACTTTATGACAAAATAATTAATAGTCGGGTCCTCTTTAGCCATGAAAATAATAGCAGTGACTCCGATGGGAAGGATACATATTATTTGTACCTAAGTGTGCACCATTATCTGATTCCAAGTCCATTGCCCAAGCTTGTGTCTCTTTAGATGGAGAAGGTCACACGCGCTCAAGTTATTTTTAAAAATCATCAGAAAGAAGTTTTTACTAGTGATCCGTAAATAAACTCATCCGATGGGGATGAAGGCACTATAGCCAACACGCTTGTTTATTCACATAACTTACAAATCAATAATGGAGGCCATGGGAATATTTAAATAAACTCTCTCCCACTTAGTTATTTAAACTGAGGGTTTTTACATGCATATAATATTCCAAATAAAATGTACAACTTAGCATGCTCCTATTACAGAAATTTAAAGCAATAAATCACATAGAACATGCAAAACATATATAACAATAATCAGATAATTAAATCAATTATGTCAATTTTATATCACGAAAATAATTGCGAGTTCATCGCACACTGAACAAAAAATCCTGCCTAGCCACACTACACGCCGTTAAGACTTGTGCCATCCACTTGCACGAGTCGTACCGCTCCCATGCAGCCGCCAGCACACCTTTCATATGCCACAACTTCGCCGGTCGTGCCATCCGCCGACATGACCCGTTCCCTCCTCTGCCCGCCGGTGGTGCCACCCATGCCTGCCGCGCTGGAAGCCACTCCCAATCATGCCAGTCGTCGGCACGACTCATGCCGCTTGGCATTGCTGGTTGTGCCTATTGACATTTGGATCTTATGATCTACGTGATTCATTCGGGTTCCATGTAATTCCATTGCAGCAAAAACGAATAAAATAATTTTCTTTTTACGGTGGATTGTTTGAGAAGTAATCAAACAGCAGCAAGAAATGACCTCTCCAATCTTCTGTTGTATTCCGAAGCTTAGACTTGACGTCGTGTGGGCAAGGATCTTCAGGACCCTCTCAATCTGTAATCCTCTTTATTCTCTCTACGGTATTAGGTGTAGGAATTAGTTTTTTGGATTAATAAGGTAGATTATTTATGGGCTACAACAGAGACCAGGAGGAGAAACTATTGTCGGGCCTCCCATTGGGCTTAAGTAACCAAGTTTAGTCCAAAAATTATACTTAAGTCCAATAATAATAATACAGTCTACTAAAGTATTATTATTGCACTGCGACTCTAGTCCCAAATTACGTTTTGGGCTCCTTCTTATTATGAGCCCGTTAATCTCCTAGTGTTTAAAATATACAATGTTCATTAATTAATTAAGTTAATGATAACTCCATTAATTAATCTCTTATCCAAGAGTAGTACAACTCAACCTCATTATCATGCCGGAATAAATCAACCTGCATGGTTTATATGATTATACTTATGAGCTCCTCAAGGAGACATCATCAGTCTATTTAATAGGACACATATTCCTTCTACAATCAACATCACACCATAGAGACAATAATACTTTCCAACTCACCGAATATATTGATTTAATGAAAAATCTCACAATTTGATGAATCAAAGAAACAAATACTAACTTACATGTCGAGATTATTGTATATGGATTAAGAGCACGAACATCCATAATAACTGAGATATAGTTCTCCTATATAATCAGTATAAATCGAATAATCTCTAGCAGTCCTGCTCAATACACACAAAATGCACTGATGTGATTTTATAGTCAAGAAAATCTAATACCAATTACACTACAACCGTCCTGATAGATTCACTCTATTTATCTCGATTATGAGCATCTGTTTATACTTTATAAGGAGCCGATAATATGATCTTTCTTGCGACGCCGCACACCATATTATCTAAAATATAAAGTAAGTGGACTTTTGAATGACATATAAATTAAATTATAATATGCAAAAAATTTGATCATATGATCCTCATTTCAAATTAATTGTTAAAACATTCTTCATACAAAAAGCTAAACTTTTAGTATCTAACAATCTCCCACTTATACTAAAACACTATGCTGCCATATTTGCTGCCATAATGATTCCCTTTCCTTCTGCATGACCATCAAAAGCTTTTGTCTTAAGGGTCTAGTAAAAGTATTTACTAGGTTATCATCCGGTGCAATCTAGGCGACAACAACCTTCCCCTCATTATACGATTTCTCGTATCAGGTAGTACTCGCTCTCAATGTGTTTAATTGTCTTATGGGCTCGTGATTCCTTCAAGTTTGCAACTGCACCATTATTATCACAATAAATTATTATAATCTTGGGCGAACTCAGAATCACATCTAAGTCCATTATGAAGTTTCTAGAGTCATAAAGATACTTTGGCTGCCTCAAAAGCTCCAATTTATCATCTTTCCATGGTAGAGTCCGAAATATATTTCTATATAATCACTCCTCCATATTATGGCTCAACTTCCCAAAATAAACACATAACCTTGAGGTGGATTTACTGTCGTTCCTATCTGATTATAAAATCTAAATCTATGTAACATACAAGAAGTAATGAATCTGTCCGGTAAGCCCACATATTATTTCTAGTCCTTTTCATGTACATAAATATATGTCTTACCACAGTTCAACATTTTTATTCCGGGTTACCTTGATACCCACTGTCCATGCATTCAAAAAAAATAGATATCCATTCTCGTACATAGCATTTTTTAGATTAAGCTTCCTTATTCGCCGAAGCATAAGGAGCCGCCTTCATCACCATTATCTTCTTTTTTATCATAAGACACATTTCCTTAGATAAAATCACATTGCTAAAGTGAGTAAGGATTGTATTAATTAATGAAGCTTGAGATAAGTACAAAATCCTATCTTGTGACCCTTATCACCATGATCGCAAGAACATGTTTTGCTTGTCTTAAGTCCTTCATTTCAAATTGCTTTATAAACCATACCCATACACCCGATAATACTATTTCATTGTCTCCAATGAGAAAGATACCACCTACGTACATACTGTTGGCTTTTGATCGTTTGGTTAATATGAGCCATTAAAGTTCCATATGATTTTATATCAGCGGAAGCAAGAACATAAAATCATAATTACCTCTCGCCAGCAGTATGCGCAACCTCACAATTTTTGGCATAACTTTCTCATCAGATCTCCGAATTAAGTGATTTTTACGCCAAAATGATCTTCCCTTCCATGACTTTCCAACAATGTATCACATAAACAGTTTTGAGCTATACACAATTTTAGAAAAATCATGGAAGTTGACAAACAGCAGCAGCGAACGACCTCTTGATCTTCTGTTGTATTCCTAATTACAATCTTGATGTCGCGTGGGCGGCGATCCTCAAGATCCTTTCAATCTGCTATTCTCTCTCCCTACTCACGACTAGACATGCGTCAATAGGGTTTCCGAATAGCTGAGATGACTTATATATGGCTACAACAGGGACCGGAGGAGAAACTAGAGTTGGGCCTCCATTGGGCTTAAGTATCCAAGTTTAGCCCAAAACTTAAATTAAGTCCAATAATAATAATATATTCCACTAAAATATCATTACTGCATTGCTGCTCTAATCCCATAATTACGTTACTGACTCCTTCTTATTATGAGCCCATTAGTCTCCCCGTGTTTAAGATATACAATGCCCATTAATTAATTAAGTTACTAACAACTCCATTAATTAATATCTCATTCGAGAGTAGTACCACTCAACCTCATCATCATGCTGGAATAAATCCACCAGCTAGGTTTACATGATAATCCTTATGAGCTCCTTAAGGGGACATTATCAATCTATTTTATCGGACACGAATTCCTTCTACAATCAACAGCACACCATAGAGATAACACTATTTCCCAACTCACCGAATTTATTGATTTAACTACATTTAAATATCACCCATTGATGAATTAAAGAAATATATGCTGCGTTACGTGTCGAGGTTATTGTATAGGGATTAAGAGCACAAACATCCATAATCACTGAGATCAAGTTCTCCTATATAGTCAGTATAAATCGAACGATCTCAAGCGGTCCTGCTCAATACACACAAAGTGCACTAATGTGATTCTATAGTCAAGACAAACTAATACCAAATCACACTACAACCATCCCGACAGAGAGTCCCCATCTATCTCGGTTGTGAGTATCAGTTTATACTATAAGGAAACCGATAATATGATCTTATGCGTGTTGTCGCCAATATATTATCTGCAGTATAAAGTAAATGGACTATTGCATCGGACATATAAATAAATTAGAAGACGCAATCATTTGATCAATGATTCTCATTTCAAATATTGTTAAAACATTGTTCATACAAAAGCTAGGCTTTTAGTATACAATCCAACAATCTCCCACTTATACTAAAAGACTATGTTGCCATGTTCACTGCCATATATCTGATTACCACTCCCACTACATGACCATTAAAAGCTTTCGCCTTAAGGTCCTTGTAAAAGGATTTACTAGTTATCATCCGATGTAATCTAGGCGACAACAACCTTCCCCTCATCATACGATTACTCAAAACAGGTAGTACTTGCTCTCCATGTGTTTTATTATTTATGGGCTCGTGATTCCTTCAAGTTTAAAACTGCACCATTATTATCAAAATAAATTGTGATACCCTTGGGCAAACTTAGAAACCACATCCAAGTCCATCACGAAATTTCTAGAGTCATACAGATACTTTGGCTGCCTCAGATGCTCCTATTTAGCATCTTTCCATAGCGGAGTTCAAAATATATTTCTATATGACACTCCTCCATATTATAGCTCTACTTTCTAAAATTAAACACGTAACCTTGACTTGAATTTATTGCCATCCTACCTGACTTGAAACATCTGAATCTACGTAATACACAAGAAGCAGTGAATATGTCCAGTAAGCCTACATATAATTCCTTTCCTTCTTAGGCACTTCAAATACGTCTTATCACAATTCATCATTCTTGTTCTGGGTTACGTTGATACCCACTGTACATGCCTTTGGCAAAACAGACATCCATTCTAGTGCATAGATTCCTTAGATTAAGCTTTCGTATTCGCCGAAGCATAGGGGACCACTTTCATCTCCTTTATCTTCTTTTGTGTCTTAAGACACATATCCTTAGATAAAGTCACATGCTAAAACGAGTAAGGATTGTATCATTTCATGAAGCTTGAGATGAGCCCAACATCCTTTCTTGTGATATGTATCACCATGATCATAAGAATATGTTTTGCTTCTTCTTAAGTTCTTCATTTCATACTACTTTATGAATCATACCCATACGCCTGCCAATACTCTTTCATTATCTCCAATGAGCATGATACTATCTACGTATAATAAAAGAAATACCACCACATTTCTGTCACTCTTCCCAATACACAAGACCCATTCGAGCATTGATTAAATCCATGCCACTGGATTACCTCATCAAAACAGATATACTTTGAGATTAAAGCTTGCTTTGGTCTATCGATATACACTTTTAAACATACACTCAAAATGCTCTTAGCCCTTTACAATGAATCACTCTGGTTACTTCATATAGATGTTTCCTCAAGACTTCCTTTCACGAAAGCTGTCTTGACATCTATTTGCTATACCTTATAATTCAATATAAGAAGCAATAAGTAAAAGAATCTGGATCGACTTAAACATAGCTACTGGCAAAAAAGGTTTCCTAATACTCAAACTCACCCTTCTTTTGAGTGTACCTTTACGCAACAAACCTTGTTTCAAAGTATCACCTTACCGTCCGATCCCTTTTATTTCATAGAGCCACATTCAATGACTTTCACAGCATTTTACAGTTATACAAGCACCCAGATATAATTTAGAATCCAAAGATTCTAATTCAGAAATTATTGTACTTTGCTAAGATTCTGCATTTCTATCTTGTAGTGCTTCGTCATACCCATGGGCTGATTTTATGTTAACTAGGAACCAAGTCTCACGACTCACTCAAATCATTAATCTTTTAGGTTGTAGAATAACCCTTCCACTATGACAAAGCACTACACGCAATTGTGTATCAGACGTATCAAGCATTGCAGTTACCTTGTGGTATATCCTCTTGTACAATTGGTACTATACTTTGTGTTTTTCCTCTTACATCCTTTAGAACAATTTACACATGGCTTTGTGATTTATTTCATAGCCCTTTTCCAAAAATCTAGTGTTTGTATTGACAAACACTCTCTTGATCTTTTGGACTAAATAAACCACCCTTAATTTTTCTAGGATATCCCACAAACAGACAAACATCCTTACGACATACTGTTTCTAGGAATACCCATAAAATGAATTTAGTAATTCCAAATAACTCATCATCTATCTAACCATTTCCATAAGAGTTCTATACCTTCTTTTCGCCACACCAATCAGCTGGGGTTTGCCAGTGATGACAACTTGGGATTGAATCCCAACCTCTGATAAATAGCTCCTAAACTATCCTAAGAAGTACTCGATATATTTTTGATGACCCTTCACCACATGAGCTATACACTTTTGAATTAATCATAGTACTAAGACTTGTGGTGCATCAAAGTATATCTAACCAACTATTGCCTGGATAGTCTTAGGACCGCACAAATCAGAATGCACCAATTCTAAAATATCTTTAGCTCTACACTCCTTTGCCTTGAAAAGGCAATCATGGCCTAGTCTCAGATGCCAAAGGTATGTTTGGTTCATATCCAAAGGTTCCTCTCTCTTATTAGATTAGAAGGTGAGTTATCATTTATTATTTGTTGTATCCGTGGGATAATCATGATTTAATAGTGTCCAAATTGTTTTTAACGTACCATAACAGATTATAGCTCCATTCTTCATTACTATGACCATGTCACTTAAATGAAATGGAGTATCCATCCATAAATGAATAGAAACCTATGAAAGTGTAAGTAAAGACAATTTCTTAAATCAACCATTTATTCCTATCATAAAATAAATAAACAACTCCCACTACAACAGACACTACTTTAGTAGCTTACTCATGTACTCAATTATCTTATCATCACACTTTTAGTAATTTCGGTATCTAAACACAATGTGTCAGTAGATCCCATCACTAATCATGCTTCAACAACTAGTGAATAAGATAATAACCTTGTTCACATCTTGATGAAAATTGACTTCCTTCACCACCTGTTTTGTCAGAGGTTTCCCACCGAATACAGCCTCTTGTAATTTAGGTGAAACTTGCTCAAAACATCTAGACAAATTTTGGAGAATAAATTGACATAGGTTACCCTTTCAATTTCTATCCATGTCTTTTAATTCATTCATCAAGTCAACGATGACCTCTTACCTTTTTAACTTACTCAAGTATCCGAAGAGTCGCATGAGAATGAATATCATATTTCTATAAAAATCTCATCTCTTCACTGGAGTCTTAAATAGACACTAGAGAACATCTTTAGTGAGAACACATGTTTTCCTAAGCAGTAAGATTCGAAACCAAGATTCTTTTCTAATCATCTAATATTGGACTAGTAAATATAATTTTTTTTAATAAACAATAAGCGAGATAAAATCATTTGAAAATAAAAAGAATCACGTAAATTAAAACACCAATCAAATCTTCGAATTTATCCATATATATTGATTCCCTCAAAATAATATAAAATAAAATTCACCGACATCTCAAGCATAGTGAGTCTGCATGCCACATTAGTATGGGCGTATGCAAATCGAACAATTACAAGAGAAGGTTTTACCCATTAATTTCATTCGTTAACCTAACTTCATGATAAAATAATTAATAGTCGGTTTCTTTTCAGCCATGAAAATAATAGCAGTGACTCTGTTGGTGAGTATACTTATTATTTACACCTAAGTGTATACCATTATTTGATCCCAAGTCCGCGGCCCAAGCTTGTGTGCCTTACAGTTGGAGAAGTACACACGCGCTCGGATAACTTCCTACAATCATCATAAAGAAGTTCGTTCTAGTGATCCGTGAATAAACTCATTCGTTGTGGAGGAAGGCCTATTACCAACACACAAGTTTACTCACATCATTTATAAACCAATAATGGAGGCCCTGGGAATTATTTACCAATCTCCTCTCCCACTTAGTTATTTAACACCGAGGGTTTTTTATGCATATCATATTCAAGAATAAAATATACAATTTAGCATGCTCCTATTACACCAAATAAGGTATTAAATCACAGAGAATCATGCATACATATATAAAAATAATCAGATAATTAAATTAGAATTATGACAGTTATATATCAGCGAATTCGATTATTTGCCTCCAAGCACGAATGTTGGCAAAGACTTTCAGATTATCAAAATTTTGAAATTTTCAAATTATCAAATTTTCAAAATCATCGATATCGTCCAGATTATCAAAATCATCGATATCGAACAGATTATCAAATTAAAAATAAACATTTCCAGATTATCAAATTTTTAAAACTATCGATATCTACCATCGATATCATCTAAATTATCGAAATCATGAAAATCAATCAAATTATCAAAATTCTCGATATCGTCCATATCATCAAAATCATCGATATCAACCTGCAACCATATATAACAATAATAGATAATTAAATCAATTATGGCAGTTATATATCATGAATTAAAATGCTACTTAAATAAGGAAGTATTTTTCGACATTCCAGTTGTTGAACCGATTTCATACGCAACAAGCAAGATTACTTGCACCCTAAGTAATTCAACATCACAGGCTGCCTTGACTTGGAACACGTTCGATTGCCATCAGTAGTTGTGCTGACAGACCCTACCGATCATGTCGTCCGCAGTGCCACACCCCACACTGTCGTTGGTACAAGTTGTGCCATTCACCTGCATGGGTCGTGTCGTTGCGATGCTCCTTCCACGATGCTTGCACGCCGCGCATTTGTTGGTTGTGCCAACCGTCGTCATGACTCGTGCCACCCCCTGCCTGCCGCTCGTGTCGTCTTTTGTTTGTCACACTGGAAATCACTCGTAGTGTAGAGCTTCCACCTTCCCTACGCTAAATCTAAGGCTACTACAACTCCGTGGGCTGTTCATCTACTCTATCTCTAAAGGGGCGTAAGCACTTCACTCGCTAGGGGATGGGATTCATTCACTTGCATTCTTGTGGGCAGTTCCTCTTTGATCTAGAATCGCACGCGCTGCTTTTGGGAAAGTCTTGACTGCGCTCAATCTTTTTTTCCAGCGTCACTTGTTTGAAGAGGATATTGAGGAAAATGGGGAGGTTATCCCCGCCCTCGATGGAAGAGGCCAAGCGCGCCGTAGCATTAAGATTATCGTACCAATCCCTCGCCTTTTCATAAAGCGAGAACTTAAACAAGATGATCCTCCTCGCATTTTCATAAGCTCCTGCATCATTTTGTGAACTTGCATAACCAAGGAACTTATTCAAATGTTGCTGAGGATCTTCAAAGGTTCTCCCAGAAGAGGGACTCCTTTTAATCTTGCTGATCAGAGCAGGGTGAAGATCAAAATCAGCTCCGGCCCCTCTTTCTCCTAATAGCCCACATTGCTTCCTCCGTTGTTCTTAAAGACTTCATGGATGGCAAGATTATCCGGATTCACTGTCATGTTGACTACTTCTGCTTTCAAGTTAATGTCAGTTGCAGCTTTAGTCGCTTGTGAGTTCAGCTCGTCAACTTCAACTCCTAAATTAAGAGCCTCAGTTGGTTCAACGTCCTTATTCTTGTTCTTCTTCTTTTTCTTCCTCGACGATGCTCCAATCTCCGGATTATAAGGCTGTAAATCTCCTACCTTTGATCTAGTGAGCATACACCTAAGAAAAATAAGTGTTAGAAAATTAAGATAAGAATAATATAGTCTCAATTAAACTAGAAATAATAAACTAATAATTAATGCCATCCGCGAAAATGGCGCCAAGAACTTTATGAGTGTTTTCTCAACACACAATAATAATCCCTAAGTGTGAAGGATGGTATTGTAGCTTTGATAAGCGACCAAGTGATTATCGAACCCTAAGGACGTATTATTATCAATTTAATTATATTCTAACTTATTAAGACTATTATGGAAAATAGTTTTGGTGATTAAGTAACTAATATCTAAATAATTAAAAGAATAATTAAAATAAATAAATAGTTGAGATTGAATGAAAGTGAATAAGTGAGAAGATAGGTAATCCTTCGGGCCATCCAGTTTTACTTATTAATTTTCCTTCCATGTATCAATGTCTGACTCTACCTTATGAAATATGGACACATCACTAAGCCATGCAAATCTACTCTATAGACACAAGTAAATAAGCGTGTGGCACATGTGAATATCCTTGGAGCAAGAGATATAATTCACCCTCCTCTCTAGGTATAATATCAATATCAATTATTTCTCGTGCACTAAGTACTCTAACCTGATATTATCTCCCTTTATATGTACTATGAAGTTATACTATTTGTCCTACTTGTTAACCCGAATCATATTCAATTAACAAGTATTTATATAATATAGTTCTAATGAGACTCGGAGTCCCCTCACTTAGAATCATAACATGTAATCCTGCTCAGCAGTGAACGCACTCAATCACTAATCAAGATATGTATTCAGACTCTACATAACAATAAATGATGCACAAAACAACTTTGAGTATGAATTAAAAATGCATAGTCTTATATAAAATAAACCATAAATAGTGTTGTACATAGTATACACACGGAAGTTCTATTAACTCATAAAACCTTCATAAACGCTAGAACTACCGAAGCGATTCTAGCCCATGATTGATCGAAGAACAATCATGGTGGTTGGATAGATCTTACCCATAGTATTGAAAATTACAAGATAAATTAAGATGCGAAGTAAACCCTAGATGCGGGCGCCGTTGTGTCTCTCTCCATCTTGAATCTTTACTTGGTTCTCACTTGATTCGATAGATGAACCTCTCTCCACAGCTCCGTGGATGGCGGTAGGGTTTTGGATATTGTGTAGAATAAAGGTGGTGGTGAACTCCTCTTTCCCTTGTGTATGGTCTTCCTTTTATACTTGGGAGCTCTCCTTATGGACCTAAGATGGCCTTTTTGGGAAAAAAACATGCACTGAAGGTGTAAAAATACAGATCTGGACGTGTCCAGCACATCGGTTCGACCAAGACCTTTGGTCGAACGACACATTCCCTGATCAAATCGGCCTGTAAATCACTGGCAAGTCCATGGTTCAGGTCAAACGCCAGGTCGAATCAGAAGCATCGTGGTCGAACTGCATCTGCAAAAACTTACGTTTTTGGTTCGACCACAGTTCAACCAACACGCCTGGTCGAACCGCACTGTCGTGGTCGAACCATACTTCTGATAGCTTCCACCGCCTGGTTCGACCATGGGTTATGGTAGAACCACTCTCCTGCTGGTCGAACCGGGTCCCTCCAACACCCTTTCTCCATTTCTAATCACTTCTATCATGTTTTCCTTCGAAAATCTACTCAAACAGACTTAAACGCCCCTGATTCATGACTTTCTACTGTACAACTTGATTTATCTTGACTTAAGATCAAATCAAACGTCATTATCACACGAATCAGAACTTAAAACACGCGAATTTACACACTCATCACTATCATCACTAATACCCAACATATTTGTTTACTATTTTAAAGTATCACATTATTTTTCAAAAATAAGTAAAATTATTTAAAAATTAATTTTTCTTAAAATTCATTATTTAAAATAATAATGTAATTTAATTTGGGACAGAAGTATATAATTGAATTTTCACATTTATTGAGATCGAATTAATATTTTTTCCATTTATGTAGAGATTGATTAATTTGATATTTCATTTTTTATTAATTTAAAGATTAATTATTAGAATTGTATTATTTTAATATATATTATTTAATATACGCAAATCAGTTAGCACACATGATATAATGCTATTCATTAATTAATTAAACTATTTTTATTGTTGGTACAACATAAATAAAAAAAATATAGTAATATTTTTATTAAAATATGATACATTAAAAAAAAGATTTAAAATAAAAAAATCTCATTTTCATTCTTTAATTGAAAATTTAGTGAAAAAAATTCAAAATATTTAAAAAATATACTATATAATGTTTGAAATATAATGTAAAAATTGAAAATGTATAACTACAATTTTAGAGTAATTTGTTTTCTACAATCAATCTCACTATGACAGTAGCAAAAAGTGGCAAAATATATTACATGAGTAAAATGCACTTTTGGTCCCATACAAAATGTCCAGTTTCATTTTTGATCCCTAACATTTTTTTTGGTCCCATAAGTTGCACTTTTTGTCCCGGCTGTTAGTTTTTTGGATGGAAAATGTTATAGTATTAAAAAAATAAAAGAAAATAATAATAATTACTATTATTATTATTTTGAACACCAATCTCCACTCATCTTGATCAACCACAAACAAACATTAGATGCAAAAAAATTATGGAAAAATTGTCAGATGCGGTTTCAGAACAATCCAACTGTCGATGTAGGCAGCGGCGGCGAGCAACGCGATGACTGCGGCGACGTCCCAAATAGCGTAAGAGAAGGAGCACCATGGATTTTTGACCCAGCAATGCAGATGAATTGTCGCCGGGATATCAGCAATCCGGAAGGGCGACGGTGCAGCTGGGTTGAATTTATCCGTCGCACATTTTTTGATCCCTTTGTACTGATGGTGGCCGTCATTAGTTTGTCCAGAATCTCCGCTCTTTGAGAGGCTGACACTGGAATAAACGGCCATTGTTGCCAGATGGATTCAGAGAGAAGGGTATCGGAGTTGTAGCAATGGAGATTATGAGTGCATATATATAGAAGAGAGAGGAGGAATAACATATGTGTTTGTATAAAATAATATATATATAGAGAGAAAGTGTAAGTATATGAGTTTTCCAGATTTGTGTCATGATAGCACATCAGATGTCCGAAAGGGGCAGTGGTGGTGGGTTGTGACAAATTTCTCCGACGTGGGCAAGATTTGGCAACCGAAAGTGGGAGATAGCAGAGGGAAATGGTGGCACTCTGCTTCCCGACAGCATGCGGTGGTGAGCGGCGCAGTTCTGGCAGCAGGATCAGATCTGCAGTGGCGGTGTATGGTTGCGGCGCAAAATGGTGAGCGATCTGCGATGGTTGATTGGCAACGATCTTCGATGAGGAAAGGGCAGATGTGTGGTGGTGGTGGAGACGAATTGCAGATTTGTGGTAGTGGATGGTGATGGAGGCAGGGAGATATTGGTGGAGGTGATGGAGGCGGTTCAGATGGTAGGGGAGGAGGCGGTGGTGGTGGAGGCTGTGGAAGAGGCGGGGAGATGGTGGAGTGTTGGATTGTATACTAAAAGTCTAGCTTTTTGTATGAACAATGTTATAACAATTAATTTGAAATGAGAATCATATGATCAAATGATTGCATCTTATAATTTATTTATATGTTCGATGCAATAGTCCACTTACTTTATACTGTAGATAATATGTTGTGCGACAACACGCGGAAGATCATATTATCGGTTTTCTTATAAAGTATAAACAGATGCTCACAACCGAGATAGACGGGGACTCTTTATCGGGATGGTTGTAGTGTGTTTTGGTATTAGCTTGTCTTGGCTATAGAATCACACTAGTGCACTTGCGTGTATTGAGCAGGACCGCTTGAGATCGTTTGACTTATACTGACTTATAGGAGAACTTGATCTCATTTATTATGGAACCGTCGGATCAGGCTGATTTTTGGTCAGCACGTTCAGATTTTGTAGATGTACATTCTGAACGGTTAAGATCGTATTTCGAGCTTTGTGTTGTCGGAAATACGCTGAAAACAGAAGCAGTTTTTTGGGCAATTCTGTTCTGCGCAGTCGAGGGAAAAGAGCTATTTCTCACAATTTAACCGTTGGATCGACCTATAATGTGGACAGCATGTTCAGGATTCACAGGCGTAGATTCTGGACGGTGGAGATTGGATTCCCAGGTTCCTACGGTTGCGAACCCTGAACGACAGTTGGTGTAGTTTGATGTTGCGCGTTGGGCTGAACTTGATTCCGTGCAAGTAGGCCCTTGGACGAGCGACAATTCGAGCGGATTTGTATCAGGTTCGATTGGTCTGGATCAGGTTTGATTGATGCTACACCAGGTTCGAGCAGATTTGCATCAGGTTCGGTTGGTCTACATCAGGTTCGATTGATGCTACACCAGGTTCGAGCGGATTTGCATCAGGTTCGGTTGGTCTACATCAGGTTCGATCGATGCTACACCAGGTTCAAGCAGATTTGCATCAGGTTCGATTGGTCTACATCAGGTTCGATCGATGCTGTACCAGGTTCGAGCAGATTTGTATCAGGTTCGATTGGTCTGTATCAGGTTCGATTGATGCTACACCAGGTTCGAGCGGATTTGCATCAGGTTTGGTTTGTCTGCATCAGGTTCGATCAATGATGCACCAGGTTCGACCAGATTCACATCAGGTTCGATTGGTCTGCATCAGGTTCGATCGACTCTGCACTAGGTTCGAGCGGGTTTGCATCAAGTTCGACTGGTCTGCATCAGGTTCCGCGTGAGCCTTCACAATATGATCGGGTAGGGTGCCAGAGTGGTGCAGCAGGCTACAGGGAGGTCGATCCCCATCGCAGTTGTCCGCATTCGTGATTGGTGGCGAACAATCGAATTCGCTGTTATATAACTGTTATAATTGATTTATTAATTGATTATTGTTATATATGTATGCATGATTCTCTATGATTTATTGCCTTAAATAGAAGCATGCTAGATTGCGTATTATATTTGGTATATTATATGCATGTATGTTGGAGTGTTGATCAAGTCAACTTATTTTTGGCAATTTATTTCCTTATATATAACTACTATAATTGTTTTATTGGTCAATTATTGTTATATATTTGGAAGTATGAGCATGCTAGGTTGCATATTTTATTCTGAAATATTATATGCATGTAAAAACCCTCGGTCTTAAATAACTAAGTGGGAGAGGGGATTGGTAAAAATTCCCGCTGCCTCCATTATTGGTTTGTAAGTGATGTGAGTAAACTTGCGTGTTGGCAATAGGCCTTTCTCCCTAACGGATGAGTTTATTCATGGATCACTGGTACAGACTTCATTACATAATTATTGTTTGTAATGTGGCACGTGAACTTGCGTGTTGGCAATAGGCCTTCCTCCCTAACGGATGAGTTTATGTGGGGCTCACTGGTACAAACTTATAATTGATGATTGTAGGAAGCTATCCGAGCGCGTGTGTACTTCTCCAACTGTAAGGCACACAAGCTCGCGCAGTGGACTTGGAATCAAATAATGGTGTACACTTAGGTGTAAATAATTAGTATCCTCCCCAACGGAGTCACTGCTATTATTTGCATGGCTAAAGAGAAACCGACAATTAATTATTTTGTCATAAAGTTAGGTTGACAAATGAAATTAATGGGTAAAACCTTCTCTTGTAAATGTTCGGGTTTGTAAACGTCCACACTAACGTGGCTTACAGACTCACGGTGCTTGAGATGTCGGTGAATTTTATTTTATATTATTTTGAGGGAATCAATATAAAAGGATAAAATTCGAAGTTTTGATCGGTAAATTAATTTATAATTCTCTGATTTTCAAATGGTTTTATCTCACATATTATTAACTAAAAGAAATTATATTTACTTGTCCAAATTAGATGATTAGAAAAGAATCTTGGTTTTGAATTTTACTGCTTAAGAAAATACATGTGTGTTCTCACAAGGGACGTCTCATGATGCCTATTAAAGTCTCTAGTGAAGAGATGAGAGGTTCATAGAAATATGATGGTCTCATGTAACTCTTCGGATACTTGAGTAAGTTAAAAGGCAGAAGATCATGATTTAATTTGATGAATGAATTGGGAAAGCATGGAGTATAAATTGAAGGGAAACCTAGATCAATTTAATTCTTCGTGAATTGCCTAGATGTTTTTGAGTAAGTTCCACCTGAATTACAATAGGATATATATGGTGGAAAACTTCTGGCAAAACATGTGGCAAAGGAAAGCCATTTTCATCATAATGTGAACAAGTTTTATATCTTATTCACTAGTTGTTTAAAACATGATTAGCGATGGCATTTACTGACACGAAGTGTGTAGATACTGGAATCACTAAATGTTTATTACTAAGTGAGGATAAGATTGTTATGACATGGGTAAAACTACAAGAGTAGTGGCTATTGCAGTGGGAGTTGTCTATTTATCTAATGATATGAGTAGACGTTTGATTATGAGAAATTGTTTTACGTACGTTTTCATAGAAAGAATTTAATTTCGGTTTCTATGCATTAATAGATGGATACTCCATTTCATTTAAATGACATGGTCATTATAATGAAGGATAGAGTTGTAATCTGTTATTGTACGTTGGTGAACAATTTGTATACTCTTAAATCATGTATATTCCACAGATGCAACAAATAGTAATTAATAATGAATCTTCTAATCTTAGTAAGAGAAAGATACCTTCGGATATGAACTAAACATATATTTGGCATCTAAGACTAGATCATTTTACTTGAGTAGGATTCAAAAGTTGATAGCCGATAGACCCTTAGGTTTATTTGAAGTGAAAACTATCTGACTTTCGAGTCTTGCTTGGGAGTAAAAATGACTAATTGCTTTTTCAAGGCAAAGGGGGAGCAGAACCAAAGATATATATGTTGGAATTAGTTCATTATGATTTATGTGGTCCTAAGATTGTCCGGCTGAGAGATGGATATGAATATTCGTCAATCGATGATTATTCTAGATACCGATATATTTATTTGATGCATTGTATGTCTAAGTTCTTTGATTAATCCAAGAATTGCAAGGCTGGTACAGTGAAGCGTCATGGAAAATATATCAAGTAATGACGATTTAATCGTCATTACGAGTACCTCTTAGGATAGTTAGGAGCTATTAATCAGAGGTTGAGATTAAATCTCAAATTGTTTACACCGAGCATACCCCAGCTGAATGGTGTGGCGGATAGAAGGTGTAGCACTCTTATGGAAATGATTAGATGGATGATGAATTATTTGGAATTACTAAATTCATTTTATGGGTATGCCCTAGAAACAGTAATTCGTATGAATGTTTGTCTGTTTGTGGCATATCCTAGAAAAATGAAGGGTGATTTATTTAGTCCAAAAGATCGAAGGGTGATTGTTAACACAAACACTAGATTTTTGGAAAAAGACTATGTATTAAATCATAAACCCATGTATAAATTGTTCTAAAGGAAGTGAGAGGGAAAAACACAAAGTATAAGTACCAATTGTACAAGAGGATATACCACAAGGTAAACTGCAACGCGTGTCACGTCTGATACACAATTGCGTGTAGTGCCTTGTCGTAGTGGGAGGATTCTTCGACAACCTGTAAGATACATGTTTTGGAAAAGTCGTGAGACTTGGTCCCTCGCAAACATGAAATGGACCCACGGATACGACAAAGCACTACAAGTTAGAAATGCCAAATCCTAGCAAAGTGCAATGAATATTAAAATAGAATCGATGGATTTTAAATTAGGTCTGAATGCTTGTTGAACCGCTAAATGGCGTAAAAGCCATTGGAAACGGGCATGCAAAAATAAAAGAGGATCATAGAATAAGGTGAAAACCTTGAAAGCAAGCTTGTTGCGAAAAGGTATACTCAGAAAGAAAGAGTTCGATTATGAGAAAACCTGTTCGCCGGTAGTTATGCCTAAGTTGATCCGGACTCTTTTATTTGTTGCTACTCATATGAAATATGAGGGATAGCAAATAGATGTCGATACAGCTTTCCTGATTGGAAGTCTTAAGGGAAACATCTATGTGAAGCAACCAGAGTGATTCATTGCAAAATGCTAAGAGCATTGTGATAATAAGCTTAAAAGTGTCCATTCATGGACTAAAGCAAGCTTCAAGATCATGAAACATCCGTTTTGATGAGGTAATCCAGTGACATGGATCTAATCAATGATCAGATGGGTCTTGTGTATTGAAAAGAGTGATGGAAACGTGATGGTATTTCTTGTACTATACGTAGATAGTATCTTGCTCATTGGAGACGATGAAAGAGTATTGTCGGGCGTATGGGTATGGTTGATAAAGCGGTATGAGATGAAGGACTTAAGAAGAGCAAAAATATCCTTTTGATCACGGTAATACGGATCACAAGAAAGGATGTTATGCTTATCTCAAGTTTCATATAATGATACGATCCTTACTCATTTAGCATGTGAATTTATCTAAGTGAATGTGTCTTGTGACACAAAAGTAGATAAAGAAGATGAAAGCGGTTCCTTATGCTTCGGCAAATGAGGAAGCTTAATCTAAGGAATGCTATGCACGAGATTAGATATCTGTTTTGCCGATGGCATGAACAGTGGGAATCAAGGTAACCCAAAATAAGAATGTTGAACTGTGGTAAGACATATACTTATGTACCTGAAAAGGACTAGAAACTATATGTGGGCTTACCGAACAAATTCACTGATTCTTATGGGTTACATAGATTCAGATTTTTCAAATCAGATAGGGACGATAGTAAATTCACCTCAAAGGTTATGTGTTTAATTTTAGGAAGTAGAGTTATAATATGGAGGAGTGTTATATAGATATATATTTCGGACTCCAGACTCCATCATGGAAAGATGATAAACTGGAACCTATAAGGCAGCCAAAGTATCTATATGACTCTAGAAACTTCATGATGGACTTTGAAGTATTTCTAAGTTTGCCCAAAATTATCACAATTTAAATTGATGATATTGATGCAGTTGCAAACTTGAAGGAATCACAAGTTCATAAGGAAATTAAATACATGGAGCGCGAGTACCACCTGTTACGAGAAATCGTATGATGAGGGGAAGGTTGTTGTCACCCAGATTGCATCGGATGATAACCTAGTAAATCCATTTACAAGAACCTTAAGGCGAGGGCTTTTGATGGTCGTGTAGTGGGAGTGGAAATCAGATGTATGGCAGAAGACATAACAGCATAGTCTTTTAGTATAAGTGGGAGATTGTTAGATTGTATACTAAAAGTCTAGCTTTTTGTATGAACAATGTTATAACAATTAATTTGAAATGAGAATCATATGATCAAATGATTGCATCTTATAATTTATTTATTTGTTCGATGCAATAGTCCACTTACTTTATACTGTAGATAATATGTTGTGCGACAACACGCGGAAGATCATATTATCGATTTTCTTATAAAGTATAAACAGATGCTCACAACCGAGATAGACGGGGACTCTCTATCGGGATGGTTGTAGTGTGTTTTGGTATTAGCTTGTCTTGGCTATAGAATCACACTAGTGCACTTGTGTGTATTGAGCAGGACCGCTTGAGATCGTTTGACTTATACTGACTTATAGGAGAACTTGATCTCAGTTATTATGGAAGTTCGTGCTCTTAATCCCTATACAATAATCTCGACACGTAGGGCAGTATGTATTTCTTTGATTCATCAATGGGTGAGATTTACATGTAATTAAATCAACAAACTCGATGAGTTGGGAAGTAGTGCTGTCTCTATGGTGTGCTGTTGATTGTAGAAGGAATCCGTGTCCATCATAGGTTGATGATGTCCCCTTGAGGAGCTCATAAGGATTATCATGTAAAACCTGCAGGTGGAATTTATTCCGGCATGATAATGAGGTTGAGTGGATAAGATATTAATTAATTGAGTTGTCAGTAACATAATTAATTAATGGACATTGAATATCTTAAACATGGGGAGACTAACGGGCTCATAATAAGAAGGAGCCCAAAACGTAATTTTGGGATTGGTATGGTAGTGCAGTAATAATATTTTAGTGGAATATATTATTATTATTGGACTTAAGTATAATCTTTGGGCTAAGCTTGGATACTTAAGCCCAATGGAGGCCCAACCCAATTTCTCCTCCTGGTCCTTGCTGTAGCCCATGTATATAAGTCACCTCAGCTTATCTGGAACCCTAATCTAATCTAATCTAATTCATTATTCACGTGTGATGAGGGTTGAGAGCAGATTAAGGAGGTCTCGTAGATCGTCGCCCACACGACGTCGAGATCGGACTTGGGACATACAGCAGAAGATCAGAAGGTAGTTTGCTGCTGCTGTCCGCGCCTTGCAAAATTTATATAAAATCGTAAATTAATCAGAATTTGATGATCAATATACTGACGGAAAGCCGTCGAAGAGAGGATCGTCTGAACGTAAATATCACTCAATTCCGACATCAGACGAGGAAGTTATGGCCATTCTCGTGGGACTGCACAGGCTACCTGCGAGAATCAATCTTCATCAACATACCTTGGTGAACGGTAATCGTTTCTATGATTTATTGCTTCCACTGTGATAGAAACGCATGGTATGAATCCTTAACGGTTCACGTTAACCAAACGATCCAAGCACCAACATGGAGGAGGTGGTGGAGATGGAGGCCGTGGTGGTGGAGGCAGTGGGGGAGGCGGTTGATAGCGGAGGAGGAAGAGACGAAAGTGGTGGTGATGGCGGTGGAGGAGATGGCGGTGGTAGGGGAGGGGCGGAGGGGGAGATGGAGGTGTTGAGATTATGGAGAAGGCTGGGGAGACGATGGTGGATGTGACGGCAGTGGAGGAGATGGCGGTAGATGTTTTGGGGTTGATGTAGCAGTTGTGAAGTTTTAGGGTTAAAGAGGGTATTTCAAGTTTTAACGATCTAATCTTAATATGTATGAATCACTATGGTGGACTGGCATGATAACAAGTGAGAATCTGTATATTTATGTTACATTTCATTATATGTATCTTTCATTGAAACAACACCATGTACCCACTTCAGCACATTTAGAAAAATAAAAATGTGAACTTATTATGCTGGAGCTAATCCAAAGAGATTGGTTTATACAGATTTTCTGTTTTATAACCATTTTCTTGCATAGTGGAGGTTATTCATCCTGAAAATGTCAACTACATTAGATTAGTCTTGCATTCCACATCTATGAGACATACCCCGGTGATGGAATGATTCTATCATAACACCTATGCAACTTGGATTGATCAAATTAAATTGTCTTTATGGACTTGATTTCTATTTTGTAGAATGACCAATAAATGTGGCAAAAAATCTGCAGTGTGATATCAATAGTGGATCAAGCTGTGAATTAACTTCTTCTTCAACTCATTTTTATGTGGACATATTTAAGAAGTATCAAAATAACCATGTTGAATTTCTTTAATTTCTTTTTACTATTATGGATACCGAAATATTTTTTGGTGATCTAGGGTAGAGAGAAGACAAACCATTGTAGAAGATGACTCTCTGAACTTTCCCATATAAACTAAGACTATTTTCTTTCAATGTATAATATATGTGTGAGAAAACTGACAATTTTATATTAACTGACAAGGGAAAGGAAGTCTTGAACATCAAAAATATAATGCATGATATCATGAACAAGATGATTTGTATGTGTATTGTTTCCATTTTAGTATTTCAAATTTGATGCTCTCCAGTCGGCTATTTCATTTAGATTATGTTGGGAGTAAATGTTATCCTTTGTTAAGTGATAGCTATGTTATTTGCCTTAATAATAATTTTTAGTTCTTTGAATAGTTATTCAATGCAATGTTTATCCCTATGAAATAAGATCTTGAAAGCAATATGTAGAGCCATAATTTGCTTCTGTGGCTAAGGCATTCACACGTCTTCAACATCCTTCTTTGACATTTTTCAAAATTTAATTTGACAGTATAATTTATCTTTTGGTTTCTGTAGAAAATTCCCACACTAAATCCAGTTTATCTCATGCTAGAAGCATCTTTTGGTTCAGCTACAAAAGGTACTGGGCTGAAGGCTCTTGAATTTGCTCTTTCCATGTGTGACACTTTTGATATGTATGGATTTACAGTCAATCTTGGTTACAAAGAATGGTATGTATGCTAGAAGAGAATGCAAGGTGAATCTTATTTTGTAATGATTATATAGTTTGGTGGGAAGTATACCTCCTGTAACTGCCCTCTAAAGGATTCTGCCTTTAAGTTTCGTCCGATTGTCATGCATTTTGATTGCATTCTTTTAAGTCATATGATTTTGTCTCTGAAGTGCCGCGATTTTAATATGCTTAAACAGAAGAACTGGAGCTGTATCTTCGGACCCACTTGCTGCATGTTCCATCATCTGAAAGTAACTTAGAGGGGAACGAGTATTTGGCTGATGAAAAGTTGTTGTTCAACTTTAAAAGTACTTACCAAGTGCCACAATGTATACACTGGAACACCATCCAAGGCATGGCCTACTCTGCACGGTTCCACCCAGATAAAGCTTGCATTAGACAATATAGCCATCTTTTTCCTGATTTATCACAAAAAAATTATGTGATCCTTTATATCCTCATAGTTAAGAACTTCAATAGGGTTGAATCTCTAAGGCCTGAGGGATTTTAGAGAATATTAGGTAAAGAGAGAGAGAGAGAAATTTATCAGTGTAAAAACTTCATTAGTTTAACACATCAAGAGCATATTGTTTTGTTGATTATTAGACCATTTTGGTTATCTTCTTGGCTTGATTGCAACAAGCTAAAGTTTTGTAAATACTAGATGTACTTGCAGATGGTAGCTTCTTTTTTTTCTCTTCAGGATTAAAACTCTGTTTTTTAAGATTTATTATAATCTTTTCCTGACAAATTTGTATCAAATTAATTTCACTTAAGCTAACTCTTGAAAGATTATATTTATCACATCCTCTTGCCAATCTAAGGTATATTACATTTACACTAAAAGAGAGTGCACACTTTTTCGGGGAGAGGTGTTCTATTCTTATTTTTTACTATTTTAAATTTTCAGTGCATTTTTGCTATTTAAATGTAGAGTTTGTGAGCAATCTGATTGCTATTTTAAACTAAAATATTCTTAAAACATAAATATCCGCCCCTCTTTATTACACATCAACTCCCCTCTTTCTATTCGATACATTCCCAATGTCGTGGGGATTGGGGGGGGTTTTGATGAAACTAATGAGGTCTAATTTTGGCAATGGGGTTCCAGATGGCGCAGTTGTAGGCTCTGGCTAAAGGACACATCATCATTCCGTTAGCATGATGACAAAAACAGTCGTTAGAAATATTTCCATTAATTTTTCCATCATACAGATTTTGGGGTTGATTCACCCCTCTGTAAAACCTTCTTTTAGTAGTATAAAGATGACAAATTTTATAGTCATTATATTTAAAACTTTTAGTAACAATTTTATTACGGTTAATAATAATATTTATTATGACAAAAATAAATTGTCATCAATTTTATTATACATTAATGACATGATACATTTTGTCATTATATCTTACTTTTTAGAGATAAATTATATTGTCATTATATTTTTAAAATCTATGACGTTATATTTCACCACTATTACTTATTTTTATTGACAATATATTTTAAAAAAGACAAATCGTTAATTAATATAATGGTGACAATAAAAAATGACATGAATAATTGACAAGATTGATAATATAAGGAAAATCGTCACAAAAAATTAATATTGTAGTGACAATAAATATAAATGTCACATATTATTGAACTTTTAGTGACGAAACAATATATTTAGTGACGAAATTTGGAGGGCAAATGTGACACCTAAATTGTCACAATAGACAATATCATACAATGACGATGAATATTTTCGTCATCAAAAGATAAATTATGGTGACGAATTCAAATAGCACACATATATCTAATACGACGCACATATAGTAATGATCTTTATGACGCTAAAATTTTATCACTTTATATTTTTTGTGACGAAAAATGACATTTTCATGACGATTTTAATCGTCACCATTTGTCAAATTTCTTGTAGTGCTTATTGTTTTAATTACATGTAAACCTCACCCATTGATAAATTAAAGAAATACATATTATCTTACGTGTCGAGATTATTGTATAGGGATTAAGAGCATGAACATCCATAATAACTGAGATCAAGTTCTCCTATATAGTCAGTATAAATTGAACAATCTCAAGAGGTCCTGCTCAATTCGCACAAAGTGCACTAATGTGATTCTATAGTCAAGACAAACTCATACCAAATCATACTACAACTATCCCGATATAGAGTCCCCATCTATCTCGGCTGTGAGCATCTGTTTATACTTTATAAGAAGACCGATAATATGATCTTCCCCGTGTTGTCGCACAACATATTATCTACAGTATAAAGTAAATAGACTTTTGCATCGGACATATAAATAAATTATAAGACGCAATCATTTGATCAATTATTCTCATTTCAAATATTGTTCATATAAAAGCTAGGCTTTTAGTATACAATCCAACACATACAAGAAATACCACCACGTTTTCATCATTCTTTTCAATACACTAGGCCCATCCAAACATTGATTAAATCTATATGGCTGGATATACTCATCAAAACGGATGCTCCATGATCTTGAAGCTTGCTTTAGTCCATCGATGTACAATTAAAAGCTTACACTCAAAATGCTCTTATCCCTTTGCAATGAATCACTCTGGTTGCTTCACATAGATGTTTTCTTCAAGACTTCCAATCAACAAAGCTGTCTTGACATCTATTTTCTATACCTCATAATTAATATAACCAACAATAAATTAAAGAATTCAAATCGACTTAAACATAGCCACCGGCGAAAAGATTTCCTCATAATCGAATCCTTCTTTCTGAGTGTACCTTTACTCAACAAGCCTTGTTTCAAAGGTTTCCACATTACCGTCTGCTTCTCTTTTGTTTTATAAAGCCACTTCCAATGGCTTTAATACCATTTTGCTGTTCAACAAGCACCCAGATCTAATTTAAAATCCATGAATTATATTTCAGAAATTATTACAACTTGCTAAGATATCACATTTTTATCTTGTAGTTCTTCGTCGTATCTGTGGGTCAATTTAATATTTACTAAGAACCAAGTCTCACAACTCTCCCAAAACAAAAATGCATCTGGTTGTACAACAACCCTCCCACTATGACAAGGCACTACATGTAATTGTGTATCAGATATGACATGCGATTCAGTTTACTTGTGATATATCATCTTGTACGTTGATACTATACTTTGTGTTTTCCCTCTCACTTCCTTTAGAACAACTTATACATAGGTTGTGTTATTACATTGTCCTTTTCCAAAAATCTAGTGTTTGTATTAACAATCACCCTTCGATCTTTTGGACTAATAAATATACCACCCATCATTTTTTTAAGATTTCCAAAATGAATTTTGTAATTCTAAATAACTCATCATCTATCTAACCATTACCATTCCTTCTTTCCGCCACACCATTCTGCTGGGGTATGCCCGGTGTAGACAACTTGGAATTTAATCCCAACCCTTATAATAGCTCCTAAACTATCCTAATATGTGCTCGCCACCATGATTAAATCATAATGACTTGATATATTTTTCATGACACTTCACTGCATTAGTCATGTTTCCCTTGAATTAATCAAAGTACCTAGACATACAGTGCATCAAATAAATATATCGATATCTAGAACAATAGTAAATTTAAGTGACGAATATTCATAACCACCTCTCTCAGGGATAATCTTAGGACCGCTTAAATCAAAATGAACCAATTCCAACATATCATTGGCTCTACACCCCTTTACCTTAAAAAGCCTTTGATCATTTTTACTTCCAAGTAAGATTCACGAGTCAGATAGTTTCTACTTTCAATAAACCCATCACTTGATCGGCTATCATCCTTTGAATCCTACTCAAGTAAATTGATCTAGTCCTAGATGCCAAAGGTATGTTTAGTTCATTTTCGAAGGTTCCTTTCTCTTACTAAGTTTAGAAGACGTATTACTATACATTGCATACGTGGGATAAACATGATTTAAGAGTGTACAAATTGTCACCAACATACAACAACAGATTATAGCTCCATCCTTCAGTATAATGACAATGTCATTTAAAAGAAATTGAGTATCGATCCATTAATGTATAGAAACTGAAATCAAATTCTTTCTATGAACAGGTACGTAAAGACAATTTCTCAAAATCAAACATTTATTCATATCATAAGATATATAAATAACTCCCACTGCAACAGCCACTACTCTTGTAGCATTACCCATGTTCACAGTAATCTCATCATCACTCAGTTGCAGATATTTAGTGATTTTGGTATCTACACAAATGTCTCAGTAGAAGTCATCACTAATCATGCTTCAACAACTAGTAAATGAGACACTAACCTTGTTCACGCCTTGATGAAAATGGCTTTCCTTCGCCACATGTTTTGTTAGAAGATCCCCACCGTATATAGCCTTTTGTATTTCAGGTGGAACTTGCTCAAAATATCTAGGCAAATTATGGAGAATAAAATTGACATAGGTTTCCCTTTCAATTTATATCCATGTTTTTCCAATTCATTCATCAAGTCAACCATGACCTTTTCCCTTTCTTACTTACTCAAGTATCTGAAGAGTCACTGAGATTGACCATCATATTTCTATGAAGCTCTCACCTCTCCACTTAAGACTTTAATAGGAATCAGAGGGCATCCTTAGTGAGAACACAAGTATATTTTCCTAAGCAGTAAGAATTAAAACCAAGATTCTTATCAATCATCTAATTATGGACCAGTCAATATGTTTTTTTAGTTAAAAATAAGTGAAATAAACCATTCAAAATACTGAGAATCATGTAAATAAATACACCGATCAAATCCTTCGAATTTAATATTTATATTGATTCCTTCAAAAAAACATAAAATAAATTCACTGACATCTCAAGTACCGTGAATTTATATGCCATGATAGTGTGGACGTATACAAACCCTAACATTTATAATAGAAGGTTTTACCCATTAATTCCTTTTGTCAATTTAACCTTATGACAAACAATTAATAGTCGGTTCCTCTTTACCCATGCAAATAATAGCAGTGACTCTGATGGGGAGGATACATATTACTTACACCTAAGTGTATACCATTATTTGATACCAAGTCCATTGCCCAAGCTTGTGTCCCTTCAGATGGAGAAGATCTTACGTGCCCAAGTAATTTTCTACAATTATCAATTATAAGTTTGTACAGGTGATTTGCAAATAAACTCATCCGATGGGGAGGAAGGCACTATAGCCAATACGCAAGTTTATGTGCATCACATTACAAATCAATAATTATTTAATGAAGTCTATACCAATGATTTGCAAAATACCCATCCGATGAGGAGGAAGGCACTATAGCCAACAAGCAAGTATACTTGCATCACATTAGAAACCAATAATGGTGGCCTTAGGAATTATTAACTAATCCCCTCTCCCACTTAGTTTTTTAACATTAGGGTTTTTATATGCATATAATATTCATAAATAAAATACGCAACCTAACATGCTCCTATTACAGAACATTAGGTATTAAATCACATAGAACATGCATACATATATAACAATAATTGGAGATTTCATCAATTATAAACAGTTATATATCAGTGAATTCGATTGTTCACCACCAAGCACGAATATGGACAATACACACAGGGATCGACCTCCTCGGTGAGGTCACAGGGATAGACCTGACTCGACAGGTCGCTGGGGATGGGGCAGCACCTCGAAACCAAAATAGACCTGCATGCTATCTGCCACTATAGAGCTAAACTCGACTCGAGTGACAATTCATCACTGAACTCGAGTCGAGAAGCATCTGTACCCGCATGTTATCTGCCGCGACCACCATCCATGTCAGAACTTGATTCGAGCATCTCCGGCTATAAGCTCGATTCGACTGCAGGCCATCAAACGTGTGCCCTAACTTGCACGCCAAGGAACCCTGTCGTGCCCACCTGAACCATCACCAGCCAGGGAGCGTGCCTGCTCAATACCCTCACGCCAAGCTCATCAACGTGCGCGACACCGGGCACCCCTGCCCTCCTCCATGTGATCTCTGCCCATCACACAATAGCCACCGTATGGCCTTGCTGAGCATCCATGTGCCAAACACTTGGAACTGTTCACCTTGCTCGCCATTCTGCCCTATTCTGTGCACCATCGCATAACAACGAATAAGCCTCTATGCGCAGAAAATTACCTTCGTGCGACACAACACACCATCGAATGTGCCCCCATAAGACGCATACGCCTCCTTGCTCGATATCGCTCATCCTTTGCTTGGTTTGCACTCGCCTACAGGCGTAATGCACATGACTTCGAGTGTCCATCCAACATCTATCGTGCACATGTGTACGCCAAGCAACCTATTATCGTGCGTGCTCATCACGCCAAAACACTCCTTCGAGCTCTCACACCTGGCTCCTTTCGATAAGTTGTACGCCGATGAGTGCCATCTGCCCGCCATGGGGCAACCCACGTGCTAACCTACCTGCCACCATATGTGGTTCACCCTGTAGTCCACACAGCATGCCGCACGCCAGCACTTGTCACGAGTGGTGTGCCCGGCCTCTCGTCGTCTTCTCTAAGAGGAACTCACTAACAGGTTTTTCACTGCCGCCATCCACTATCGTGGTGCAATCCCGTCATGTAGCCACCATACAATTAAGGTTTATGTGAATAATACAATAATATAGTAAACCCTAATCCATGTATAACACATAAACCCTAGCTAAAATGTTTCACGTGCGACCAAGAAACTGTTAGCTCTTATACCAATTGTTGGCGTTCGGATCTTATGGTCCACGTGATTCATTCGTGTTCCATGTAATTCTATTGCAGTGGAAATGAATAGAATAATTTACCTTTCACCATAGATTGCTTGAGAAGTAATCGAACAGTAGCAACAAATGACCTCTCTGATCTTCTGCTGTATTTGACATCATGTGGGCGACGATCTTCAAGACCCTCTCAATCTGTAATCCTCCTTATTCTCTCTCGGTATTAGGCACAGGAATTAGGTTCCTGGATTAATGAGGTGGCTTATTTATGGACTATAACAGGGACCAGAAGGAGAAATTAGAGTTGGGCCTCCCATTTGGCTTAAGTATCTAAGTTTTGCCAAATCTTATACTTAAGTCTAATAATAGTAATACAGTCCACTAAAGTATTATTACTGCACTGCCACCCTATATAATCCCGACTTACATTATGGGCTTCTTCTTACTATGAGCCTGTTAATCTCCTCATGCTTAAAATATACAATACTCATTAATTAATTAAGTTACTGAAAACTCCATTAATTAATCTCTTATCCAAGAGTAGTACCACTCAATCTTGTTATCATGCCGGAATAAATCCAGCTGTAGGGTTTACATATAATCCTTATGAGGTCCTCAAGGGGACATCATCAGCCTATTTAATAGGACATGGATTCCTTCTACAATCAACAGCTCACCATAGAGATAGCAATACTTCCTAACTCACCGAGCTTATCGATTTAATGAATAAATCTCACCCATTTATGAATCAAAGAAACAAATACTGACTTATATGTCGAGGTTATTATATAGAGATTAAGAGCACAAATATCCATAATAACTGAGATCTAGTTCTCCTATATAGTCAGTATAAATCGAACGATCTCAAGCGGTCCTGCTCAATACACACAAAGTGCATTAATGTAATTTTATAATTAAGACAAACTAAAACCAAACCACATTACAACCATCCCGATAGATTATCCCCGTCAATCTCGATTGTGAGCATATGTTTATACTTTATAAGGAGCCGACAATATGATCTTCTGTACGACGCCGCATACCATATTATCTACAGTATAAAGTAAATGGAATTTTGCAATATCATATAAACATATTATAATATGTAAAACATTTGATCATATGATTCTCATTTCAAATTTATTGTCAAAATATTATTCATACAAAAAGCTAGGCTTCAGTATTCAATCCAACAGCTACTAGGTTGTGCTACTCCTTTTGAACTGGTATAAGAATCCGCAAGGTTTGTATCATTTTCATCTTGTGGTAATTTTTCTGATATGGTTATTCTGTCCCTTACAAGTTCTTATATTAATAGTATGAAATTTCACTAATTAATATTTTGTTTTGCCTTAGTAAAGGCATGTTTCGTTGTTGTTATATCAAGGTTATAAATCTAAGGAATGTTGTCTCTTCATCCATTGTCGAATGACATAACAATTGGCAAGTCAATAGAATTTTAAATAAAATACTTTAAAGATGACACCATCAACAAGAACGAGAAAGAGAATCATGAGATTGAAGGAAGAGAATGAGGATAATGAGAAAGATGAAGAAAAATATACAAGGTATGAAATGGAACACCTTGTTTCAAATTTTATTCCATTATTTAATGATTAGCTTATGGAATAAATCTTAATTTAGAACTAATTTGAACCTTATCCCATTTTAATTTTATATCCTTTGCAGGGTGAGTGATAAGAGTGACAATAAACATGTTGTAGTGTCTAATTTAACACCTTTTTGATGGGAATTATTATTATATATTAGCACAAGTGTCTTATATTCAATATATGTGAGAAAAAGGTGCGTTTGAGCTATTTTATTGTGTTTTAGGTGGAAAAAGAATCAAAAGTGCAAAGTTGGAGAAAAGGTGTAACTTGTGCCAGAATGCTAAAAAACGCACGTCCAACTTGTGTAATTTTTATGTGTTCATGTGGAGATTAAAATTAGAAGTGCGATACATGGTTAGAAAGCCACAAAAAAAGGATCGTTTTGTCATAAGAAACACCTCCATCGGAGTCTAAACGAGAGAGTTATTATCAAAATGGTGACATTGTACAAGTTGTTCCTGCTCAGCATGATTGTGCCACTTTGCATGACTTGTTATATCTTCAAATGTTGATTTTTGTTATTTTCTTTACATGGATAAAAGCTAACGAATAGAGTTCATATGAGAACAAGAATCACTCAAATCGGAGTTCGGATGTGGAAGTTATGCGCGAAATGGTGAGACTACGCATGCAGCTCAATAGTAGCTTGACCATGCCATTTTGGTCGAGCTACATCAGGCAAGTTTAGCTAGACGAGAAGATGAAGTTTCAATTTACCGACACGCAGCTCGACTGTAGCTCGACCAAACCACTTTAGTCGAGCTAGGACACGCGAATCCAGATCTGTGCGGTTTTTACACCCCTAGTGCGTGTATCTACATGTTTTCATCTAAAAAAGCCCATCCAAGATCCGTTAGGAGAGTCTTATAAAAGAACATCATTATTCATGTGAGAAGGCAACACATCTATTCTACATCACCCCACAATGGGGTTCACCCCCCACACCATCACATCCATTCCTTCCGCCATCCATCCATCACTGTGAAGATTCATTTATGGAATCAAGAGGAGAACCAAGAGGACGATTCAAGACAGAGAAGGACGGACGACTCCCACATCTAGGGTTTTATTATTTCCTAATTTATCTTGTATTTTCCCAACATATGGGTAAGATCTATCCAACACCCATGATTGTTCTTCGTAACATCATGTACTAGAACCTTTTTGGTAGATCTAGGGTTTTGAAGGTTTTATGAATTAATTGAACTTTGGTATGTATACTTCGCACAACACTACTTGTGGTTTACTTTATTTATGACTATGCGTTTTAATCCATATTCAGAGTCATTTTGTGCATCTTCAACTTTGATATAGAGTCTGAATATATATCTTGGTTGTTGATTGAGTGCGTTCACTACTGAACAGGATTCCATATTATTATTCTAAGTGAGGGGACTCCGAAACTTCATTAGAACTATCATATATAGATATCTATTAATTGAATTGAATTCGAGTTAATAAGTAATATAAAGAGGTTAACTTTATAGTACCTATAAAGGAGATCATATCGTGTTAGATTCCAGACATGGAAAATAATGGATACTGAAAGTACCTAGATTGGGGGGTGAAATTATATCTCTTACTCTAAGATTATTCACACATCTTACACGCATATTTACTTGTGTCTATAGAGTAGATTTGGATGGCTTAGTGATGCGTCCAAATTCCACAAGACAGAGTCGGACATTGATGCACGAAAGGAAAATTAATGAGTATAACTGAATTACCCTAGGGCTACCTATTCTCCATTCTTGAGTCACATTCATATTCTTCTAAGTACTTTTATTTTAATTTTTATTTAATATTTTTGTTAGTAGTTGATACCACAACTCTTATTATCACTTGTCTTAATTAATTTAGTTAATAATTAAATTGATAATACGTCATCCTTTGGGTTCGATATTTAACTTGGTCGCTTACTTAAGATGCAATTGATATCCTCAATACTTGGGGATTAATTCTGCATGCAAAGAAAATGCTCAACAAGTTTTTTGCGCCGTTACCGAGACTACTGTTATTATTAATTTTATTATTTCTAGTTGATTAAGACTTTTATTTGTGATTATTTATTTCTATCTAACCTCAGATTTTTATAAGATACTTGTGCAGTACGAAAAGGAAAAGAAGGAAATGAACAAATAACACACTGAGCTGAACATGACCGGAGCAAGGCAGGATCCGGATAATGTTGCCATATGTGAAATTTTCACGAACAATGGAATTGGTAACATGGAGTTGATAGGAGCAAGGGGGGAAGATGATGATTTTGGGATACATCCCGCTCTTATTAAAATGGTAGAGAAGAATCCATTTTCTGGAGGTGCCTTTGAAGATCCATATCTGCATCTCAAAAGATTTCTTGGATATGCAAACACTCAAAAGGGTGCTAGAGCTAATGATAATGCTAGGTGGATCGCCCTATTTAAATTTTCTTTGATTGATAGGGCAGAAGCTTGGTATGAGACTCTTGATGCCATGGACTGCGCTACATGGGACCAACTGCAGTAGAAGTTTTTGGAGAGGTACATGCCACCCTCAAGGATTTTAAGAATGAAGCAAGGCATCACCCAATTTGTTATGAATCAGGGTGAGAAATTTCATGAGGCATTGGATAGGTTCAAACACATGCTCAGTAGGTGCCCACAGCATGGGATGTCTAATGCGCAGTACATAAGTATCTTCTACTATGGATTGGATTGTAAGTTGCGTATTCTTATTGATGCATCATCATGTGGAGCACTATTATCTAAAACAACACTTGAAGCAGAAAAGTTGTTTGAAGATATCTTTATGAATTCACGTGACTGGCTTACGAAAAGAGTAAGAGGAACTTATGTAGTGGGTAAGGTGGCACAGGTTGAACATCAAGTGGTAAAGCTGAATGGGGATGATGAGATCGTCTCTAATCTAGCTAACATCAAGAAGCTACTAGAGTCCCAGCAGAAGCAGATTAAAGAGTTGACACAAAGGGGGCCTAAGATGTAGTAGGAAGAAGAAAAGAGTGTCGAAGATACCTTCACTCGATACACAGCAAGGAATGATGCAAAGGCTGACCGCATTGAATCTAGTGTGAATGCTAATCCCGCAGATTTATCTAAGAAAATAAATGGCCTTACCTTGACAATGGATCAAATAGCTGCAAGTGTGAATTAGCTGACGCAAACATTGGAGAAAAAAATGTTCCCATTTCAAGGCATAACGAACCCAAAAGAGTACAAAGCCATCATATTGAGATCAGGAATGCAGTATGAAGGTCCGATAATGTCGGTGGCCAAAAACGAAGGCAGTACATCCCAACTCGACCACAGCTCAACCAACACTTCTCAAAAAAGAGAAAGGATGCTCTATTTTTTGACTCATAGCTCGACCAGCATTTTCCATCTTGACCAGACATCACTGGTCGAGCTACGATCGAGCTGCCTACTATTGATCTGAAAAGACGTGTTCAATTTATAGAACCCCAGCTCGACCAACACACTCCAGCTTGACCAGAAACACTCTGGTCGAGTTACGATCTAGCCATCACTTTCTGAAATAGATAGAGAGATTCCATTTTTAGGGACTCAGCTCGACCAGACCACTCTGGGCGAGGTATGGTCGAGCAACACCTTTGTTCTCCTGTTTCCATAAAGAACTCTACACCTATTGTTCTAAACACTCTAGTACCAGTACAAGAGCAGAATATTGAGCTTATAGTTGAGAAGAAGTAGGAAAGAGTAAACAGATTGAGAGTCGAGAAGGATAAGCTTAAGGAGGTTGAACATGATGAGTGGGGAATTCTAAAGACCAAGGTACCTCCTTCATTTCCTTTGAGGTTAGTGAAGAAGGAATTGGAAGAAAATTTCATGAGGTTTCCAGATATCATGAACAAGATAAGTTTGAACATTTCTTTCTCTGAAGCAATCACGGAGATGCCATACAATGCCCGATTCCTCAAAGATATTATATCGAAGAAGAGAAAATTGAACGAAGTGGAGATGGTGAATCTGTCATAGAATTGCAACTCGATTATTCAGAGAAAGCTGCATGCAAAGTTGAAGGATCTGGGGAGCTTAACTATTCTTTGTGACATTGGAAAAAGGGCCGGCACATAAAACCTTGAGTGATTTGGGGGCAAGCATAAACTTGATACCTTTGTCCATATTTAAAAGGCTTGGTTTGGGGGAGTTGGCACCCACAAATATTACTCTTCAGTTGGCTGATAGGTCCATGACTTTTTCAAAGGGTTTAATTGAAGATGTTTTTAGTGAAAGTGGATAAGTTGGTCTTACCCGTGGATTTTCTTGTACTTGAGATGGAAGAAGACAAGGATGACATGCCCCTTATTTTAGGGCGACCGTTCCTTGCCACTGCTAGAGCCATGATAGATGTTCAGGAAGGAAACCTTAGACTGCAGATGGAAAAAGAAGATGTGGTTTTCTCTATTGATAAAGCAATGAAGATTCCCATGGAGACTCAATCATGCAAGAGCATATATATGGTTTCTAACTTGTTTAATCTTGAATTTAATAGGACAGATGACTCTGAAATTGAGTGGAAGATTGACAATGAGGCGTCAAGATAGGTATGAGAGAAAGAATATTCTGAGGATCAAAATTTTATTACCAATAAAGGTGAAGTGCTGAGTGTAGACAAGAAGAGGGAAAGAAAGTATTTGATGGTGAGGATGGAAGAAGACCGTCCTCTGATCCATTAGTTCAAAAGGTTACATCCGTCGTGAGTCTCCGACGTTAAATATGAGCTCCTGTTGGGGGTTTACCCTTTCATTTTATTACTTTATTATTTCTTTTGTGTGAGTGAGGAGTTATTATATTTGAAGTGCTCACGCTTCGGCAATTACATCTCTTTTCAAATTTAGTTTTGACTTACATGTTTACAAAGTGTGGGGGGTGTGACGTACTTACCTCGTCTTATGAGCACCGAGGGTATAATTTTTTTTCGTTGGTTGTTTGTTTGTTAGGGAATTGATTTTTTGCGGCATAATAATATTTTAACCAGTTTTGGTATATCAATTTTTTGCAACTTACCTAATGTTAAGTGTATTGTCTTTGTGTGTTCCCTAGTGTTAGTGATCGAATCTTTAATTTTCATCTTGTAGATTTTTCTAGTGTCTCCTATTTTATTATTGATGAATCTGTGATGATGAAGTGTGTTTAAGTTTTAATGATAGAAAAAGGTAACTAAGTGGTAAGACGAGTACTACACTGAGGCTTTGACATGACCGAGTTGAACTACTCGATGAGCTTGATGTGCATTTTCTCTGTACACAAAAATAATCCCCAAGTATTAAGGATATCAATTGCAGCTTAAGCAAGTGACCAAGTTAAATATCAAACCCAAAGGATGGTGTATTATCAATTTAATTATATACTAAATTAATTAAGACAAGGCAATAAGGTTGATGTATAGAAGTATTGACTACTAAACAATTAATTAAAATAACAAATAAAATAAATTAAGCACTAGAAGAATACAAATGTGACTCAAGAATAGAGAATAGGTAGCTCTAGGGTAATCCGGTTTCACTCATTAATTTTTCTTTCGTGTATCAATGTAATACTCTGCATTGTGGATATGGAAGAATCACTAAGCCATGCAAATCTACTCTTTGATTCCAGTGGGGACAGCTATAATCATGGTAGCTACAGTGAAGTAGGCACGAGTATCAACTTTTAAGCCCCAGTAAACATATGATGAGCCCAAACAAGAAATCCAAGGATGTCTATACTGATCATGGCATAAACCATGCCTAGATACCCAAAAACTGATTTTCCCAAAAAAGTGGAAACGATATGATTTATGATACCGGATCCAGGCAGAATGAGGATGTAAACTTCAGGGTGCTTCTCTCTTTTACTAATAGTTGCAGATGAATAGAAGAAAGGTGAAATATATCATCAACTTATTCCATTTGTCTAGGAAAGTAGCCATGCTTTATGGTGAATACTGTTAGGTTTAAATGCTTTGAGATCGTAAAGACTGTAATATTCCTCAATAAGGAAGAATTGTCATGATTTAAGACTTCGTACAATATTTGATTTAAAGTAATCTAGCATCATGATAACATCTTTTCGACTTTGTATAGACCATTGATAGTAACCATTTTGACTACTATCAAAGTAGACTTTCTCCAAATACTACCTTATAAGACTACATCTAGTAGAAGTTTATTAGTTACTCGAATACTTAGTTGAGGTAGTCCAGGCTTCATATCTATTGTAATAGTACCATCAGCATCGAAGAATCCTACAAACCAATTTGATTGAGCATCTAGTGGAATAGGTAGAATTACGGGGATTTTCAGTACTTGACAGACACGATGTAGTTGAAGTAGTCATGCTGAATGTCGAATATGACCATTTATACAATTCATGAGTGTAATCATACCAAGGTTATTATGTAGTCGATAACGAGTTGCTTTAGGACCTGCTCGCATTTTAATACTTCCACCAAGCATATGTTGGATATATCTTAGTAGTGGTAGATCTTCTAGTCCCATAGTAATTTCAAGAGAAGTATATCCTTTTTTACTAACTTGAATACTTCCATCACCATTGATAATTCCAACTAGCCACTAACAGAAGGATTTAAGATGAGTTGTTGCACGTGTAGTCTCTGAGGTTCTTACTATACTGCTTTTATGTCGTTGGTTACCTGCTGATTGTGTCTTATATACCCCAATTTTACTAGATCAGGGTAGAAAACCACGCACGAACATAGTAGGAGTACCATTAAGCAGATAGTCCCAGCATATAGCGCAATGTGTAAACAGATTTGAATCTGAAAAGGCCATTTAAAACCGAAGAACCGAAAGAGATGCTGATATAATATTGGGTCTCCCCTTCCAACAGGATAAAAAAAGGTTGTATTAACATTTCGATCCATTAATAACATTTTAATATCCCCTGCCAATACTGGAAGTGATAATAAAAGTGGGAATCCTATCACTAGAACGGCCAAATAAATAGGTGTGATCTATGCATAGTCATTCCAGGTAAACGCATGTTGGAGATAGTTGTAAAATTGATAGAACCTAAAATGGATGAAACACCAGATAGAGGAAGACTAGAAATTGCTAAATCAACTGCTCCTCCAGAATGGCTGGTAATACCACTTAAGGATAGATAGACTGTCCACCCAGTTCCGCTACCCACTTCTACTAAGGCTGAGCTTAATAGGAGCAACAGACTTGGTGGCAACAACCAGAATGAAATATTATTTAATCGTGGAAATACCACGTCAGGCGCACCTATCAGAATAAGAACAGATCAATTTCCAGATCCACCTATCATCCCCGGCATAACCATAAAAAAGATCATTAAAAAGGCGTGAGCCATTATTAAAACATTATAAAGTTGATGATTCCCACCAAGAATTTGATCGTCGGGTTGTGCTAATTCCATACGAATCAGTACTGAAAAACATGTGCCCATCACTCCAGAAATCACATCGAAGATGAAATAGAGAGTCCCTATATCCTTGTGGTTAGTGGAAAACAACCATCAAACTAGATTTGTTATACATGATTGACTTTTGAGTAAAAAGGTTCTGCTCTTCCTCAAAAAATAAAGAGAGACTTGTATTTGAGTACGATTGAGGTTGGTTTTTTCCATGAATCCAGTTTGGGATGAAGCTTATGTCGAGTCTTCTATGGCTACTGTCAATAAGAATTATCCCTCACTATACACATTCTTTTTCAAAAAAGACCAGAGTCTGACACTTGATAATGAAAGAACAGAGAGAAGTCGAACGAGAGAGGAGGCTCCATAAAGACCTCTTCCTTTGTTGCTGGCATAGACAATGGGAAGGTTCACTTGGTGATTGAGTTTCGAATTCCCTTCCTCTGCTCTGGAAAGTGACTCTTCCAAAAATTCCTTGGATGGGATTGATTTAATTACTCGCATTAGACTTGCCTTGATATTGAGACAATCTTTCTTTCTATTACGTTATTTCAAAGCTTCTATCATTGGCTCCCTTTCCTATGAGACTTTCTTTAATCTAAATTCCTCTGGCCCAAATTTAATAAGGAATTGAGAAGCAGCAAGATATTTAGTTGATGGGTCACTTTACAGTCCTATTTTAACAGAGTCCAAGACTTGACAACAACAATGAGAATTGAGCGTCAGATGCCTTAAGTTGGAAGGAAGTAGCTACCTATGATTTCAGAATGGAGTTAATAGCACATGAGTTAGAGTAACCTGGATCTAGCTGCGACTGCCTTTATTATAGTTTGAAAGTTGCTAGCTCTTCTTCGCCTTCCTTTGTATCATAGCCGTCATTATCATTCCTCAGATCATTAGCCACAACTAGGAGAATTAGGAAAGCTCATAATGGAGTGGAATTGGCATCGTGCCTACTATTTATAATGACATTCTTAATTAGATGTCGTCATTAGTAGAGTAGGCATAGATGGGTCACTCTAAATATACGAGTTCGATGCATTAAATTATGATCTATCTATTACGATGAAGTTCATTGCATTTCCTATACCCTTCCTTTTTGCTACACGAGCTACTTCATTCCTTGCTTTAGAATGACGAAGAGAAAAGTGTGAGAGCAATGCTACCTTCCCTCTATTCTTTTAGTTGTTAGCTGCTTCTTTATCTGGTATTGAGTTCATAGACCACAATCTAAATGTGATTCTGACACCTAACGAAGACCTTCAACATGCTGCTAATATAAGGTAGTAGTTAGTAGCCCGTTATGGAAAGCTAGCTAAACTCTCTTCTATGTCTTATGTAGATAAGAAGGAATAGGACTGATGTAGCGAGTAGAGGCAGGAAGATTACGAGGTTTACTCCGAGAATTCCCAATCCGTCATTCTTCTTCTTAGTCTTTCTTGGCGAATTAACTAGCTCATCCTTTTCAATTAGCTGCATTCCAGACTCGCAAAGAGGGCTTCTTGGATAATGCGATGGAGGTTAGCTACCTTCGTCACTCATCAGTTAAGGCATCGTTCGTTTTGAATCAAAGTGATGCATCTAAATCCAAGCAAGACCTAAGAAGTGGATTCAACTATTCGCAATATCGGTAAGGTGGGACTTCAGGATAAGGTAGTTTGTGATGGTCCTTGCTTTCCGCTTAAGAGGGATAAGAAGGTTGTTTGGTCATATCCCTTCATTCTTAACGGAATCTAGATTATGGGTATTCTATCATATTGAGATCCCTCTTTCAGTTGTTCAGCTTAGTAGGAAGGGGAATCCTAATGAGCATAGTCTTTGATTGATTTGTGAATAACAGGTATGAAGTGCTCGACTGTTAAGGAGAGGTATGAGTCATATTCCTTATATGCATTCATGCTAACAATTCATCATATAGGGTTCCAAACCTCTGCTAAACCATCAGGTTAATAAAGAATAGATGTTGTGGCTAAATGGATTCCCTTATAAGGAGCTAACGGGTAATTCTTTGTAGATAGTAGTTAACTTGGCCTAAGGCTGCCCGGATTGATGCAGATTATCATTTTTATAGAACAATGCGAGATTAATTTCTTTCTTTCCTTGCTTAGCAGCTCTTTGGATTTGATGCAAGCACATAGAAAGAGAAAGATTTTGAGTTCCCATTTGAAGATTAAGATGATGTGAAAGAGTTAAGAACACGAACAGGAAGGATTCAGATTGAACTCTTTCTTTTTCGGCACGGAGATGAGATAAAGAAGAGATGGGTGATCCGCTCTCTTATATACTGAATAAAGGGATTGAGAATGACCTTGCGGGCCTTACTTAATTGAATATACAAAATAAAGTGCCCAAGAGGGATGAATATATAGCAAAATAAGAGTTGATTGCCCAACGATGCGAAAGAGAAAGAGGAGCAGATAGTTGCCCTTTCTTCCTTTGAATTTAGCTCTTTTCCCTGGTTCTATCAAACCAGCTTTACAACTCCTGGTGGAAATGAAACTACTACAAACTCTGTCTTAACAGATGATTCTTTAGACTCGGATGGAGATGTTTTTTTGGCTTTATTTAGTTGTATGTCATGAAGCGTAGGGTCTACTATTCAACAACTAGAGCGATTCTCTCGGAAGGATGTTGACCCCATCACCGATGCTCTTGGCTTTCACGTGTCACTGATTTAGCTTCTGATTGGGCCAGTGTGAAGCATTGGCTTTCTATATTAAGCTCGCCTGTGACTGTCCTACTCTATCAAGAGAGTTTTGAATATGGATGACCTACTGTTTTGACTAGGTTATAGCTGGATCGGTTAATTTTGGGGTGATTTATGCCTTCCATACATCATCATTCTATAAGTACAGCTTTTGTTGTGTGTGTTCTTTCCAACTGGAAAGACTTGGCTGGTTATCCCTTTTTTCCAACTAATCGAGACTGCTAAAAAGTCATTTGACTTGCCCCAACTTGACGTCTCCTTTGATTTGCTTACAAAGTCCTTGCTTACTATAAAGTAAATTGATTTTGTATTATGGTCTTCTGGGGTTGTTATGTTAAGTCGAGCGTTCGAAACGAGGATGGGTTTTGCCCTGTGGGCAAGGGCATTGAGCAACAAATATCTTCACCATGATGCCAGCATTGATCGTTTGCAGCCTAAATAGTCTATAGACACAAGTAAATAATGCGTGTAATACGTGTGAATAATCTTGAAGTAATAGATATAATTTCACCCTCTTTCTAGGTACTATCAATGTCAATTATTTCTCCCTAGGATTGATACTCTAACCCGATATTATCTCCCTTTATAAGTTCTATAAAATTAACCTCTTTATCTAGCTAATTAACTCGAATTCAATTCAATTAATAAACATTCATATATGACAGTTCTAATGAAGCTTCAGAGTCCCCTCACTTAGAATCATAACATGGAATCCTGTTTAGCAGTGAACGCATTCAATCAACAACCAAGATATATATTCAGATTCTATATAACAGTTGAAGATGCACAAAATGATTGTGAATATAAATTAAAAATGCACAATTATATATAAAATAAATCCACAAGTAGTGTTGTATGAAGTATACACACGAAAGTTCAATTAATTCATAAAAACCTTCAAAACCCAAGATCTATCAAAAAGGCTCTAGCCATGATGTTGCGAAGAAAAATGATGGGGGTTGGATAGACCTTACCCATATATCTGGAAAATATAAGATAAATAGAACTCAAGCACCGTGAGTCTGCAAGCCACGATAGTGTGGACGTTTACAAACCCGAACATTTACAAGAGAAGGTTTTACCCATTAATTTCATTTGTCAACCTCACTTTATGACAAAATAATTAATAGTCGGTTCCTCTTTAGCCATGCAAATAAAAGCAGTGACTCCGATGGGGAGGATACTTATTATTTACATCTAAGTGTACACCATTATTTGACCCCAAGTCCGCGGCCCAAGCTTGTGTGCCTTACAGATGGAGAAGTACACACGCGCTCGGATAACTTCCTACAGTCATCAATTACAAGTTTGTACCAGTGAACCGCATATAAACTCATCCGATAGGGAGAAAGGTCTAAGCCAACGCGCAAGTTCATATGCATCACATTACAAACGTAATTATTTAATGAAGTCTGTTCCAGCAATCCATGAATAAACTCATCCGATGGGGAGGAAGGCTCTAATGCCGACGCTCAAGTCTATTCATATTGCTAACAAACCAATAATGGAGGCCGCGAGAATTAATTACCAATCCCCTCTCCCACTTAGTTATTTAATTACCGAGGGTTTTTAACATGTATATAATATTCCAGAATAAAATATACAACTTAGACATGCTTCTATTAACAGCAATTTAAATAAATAAATCACATAGAACATGCCTTTCATATATAATAATTAATTGTCAACTTAAAACAATTAAATCAGTTATATATCATAATTAATTGCATAAATGGTGGATCAATTAATTGGGCCCTAGAGCAACAAATAAGCACAAAATGAGCAGCAGATTAAATAATTAATCAAGCTCATTATCCATGGCCTATAATCTTAACCCAAAATTAAATTAAGTCCACCAAGCCCACTAGCACAAAATTAGTCCATTAATAAAATTATTTTTTTTTATGCTTGGCCCATTACTCACAATTAATTAAATTAATTAGTCCAGCAGCCCATATCCATTTTAATTAAATTTGGGCCAACAGCCCAAAACCAAATTAAAATTGAGCAGCCTGGAATCTACAGCCCAATACCATTTTAATTAAATATGAGCCCAACAACCCATAATCAATTAATTAAAATTTGGGCCTATAATCCAATCCCCATGCTGGTCCAAATAACATCAAATAAAGCCCAAAACCCAGCAGCAAAAGCATGAGAGCCCATGACCACAAATCAAGCCCAACATCAAATTAGGATGAATGTGCAGCCCACTATGAATAAAAAGGAGCCCATAAAGCAGCCCAAAAATAATTGCTGCCCTATCTCCTTCTCACAGCCGCTTCCATTCTCAAACACGGCAGTAGACACGCGAACCACTCGGCGCCGCTGCTCTCGGCAGTCGAGCCGTCAGCCCGCCGGAGACGCGCTGTCATCCGCCGGAGTCGCACCGTCGCAAGCTCCGCACTACGACTTCCTAGCATCACCAACCCGCCACGAATTCACCGGCTGCTCTCCAGGAATCCACCAGCGAAGTTACGTCAGCTTCCATTCTCTCCGGCCGCCGCTGCTATACCATCGCCGGAACTTCCAGCAGCACCGCCATCGAGCCTTCAACACGCCATCAGTCCCGATCGCCTGGAATGACTCGGACCTGATCGGACAGGGTGGTTACTCGCCCTTACAGCGACTCAGAGCCGCCTGCTCCAGCGGTAGGCGTTGCCAGGATGCTTGTCGTCTACAGCTTGCCGGCCGATCGAGGCAATTGCCATCGTCTCGTCATAGACCAGCAGTCATACACGCAAGTCGTCTCGGTCTTATACAAGCCCTCCGTGCACCCACCAGTCTGATTCGGCCTTCGTTTGGTTCTTTCTTCCATTGTTCAGCCACAGCAGCGCCACTTTCTTTCACCCAGCGGCCATCAGGCCCGTGTGTGTAAGTGTGTGAGGGAACAAGGTGTTCGTACAGCATGTATACACACCATGTACAACAACGAAAAATTTGATGAACTAAACATAGGATTCCATGGAAAATCTTAGACATACCAAATCCAAATAACATGCTTCTTACACCGATAAAAAAAAACACGAGAAGCACTAAATGAGCATGCGATTACAACTAGATAAAATCACATAATCATATAAACAATCAATCACGTTTTCACCACGAAACCTGGCTCTGATACCAATTGTTGGCAATTGGATCGTGCGGTTCAACGTGATCGTTAGGAAAAACAGGTAAACAAATCAGCGGAAGCATAATTAAACCGTTTACCATACTTCTGGGTTGGTGTAGAGGATGAACAGCAGAGAAGAACACCTCTGATCTTCTACCGTATGTCCCAAAGTCAACTCTGGTGTTGGGTGGTCAACAATCCCCAGAGTTCTCTCAATCTGCTCTCTGTTCTCTCCCGTATGTCAAATGAGACACTGACTTAGGGTTAACAGGAACTGAGATGACTTATATACTTGGGCTACAGCAGGGACCAGGAGGAGAAATTGGGCTGGGCCTCAATTGAATTTAATTAACCAAGCTTAGCCCAAAGCTTTTAATTAAATCCAATAATAATAATATAGTCCACTAAAATATTATTACTGCACTACCCGTCCAATCCCAAAATTATGTTCTGGGCTCCTTCTTATTATGAGCCCGACAGTCTCCCCATGTTTAAGATATACAATGCCCATTAATTAATTAAGTTACTGACAACTCAAATTAATTAATATCTCATCCGAGAGTAGTACCACTCAACCTTATTATCATGCCGGAAATTAATCCACTTGCAAGATTTACATGATAAACCTTATGAGCTCCTCAAGGGGACATCATCAACCTATGTCGGACATGGATTCCTTCTACAATCAACAGCACACCATAGATACAGCACTACTTCCCAACTCACCGAGTTTGTTGATTTAATACTTATAAATCTCACCCATTGATGAATCAAAGAAATACATACTGCCCTACGTGTCGAGGTTATTGTATAGGGATTAAGAGCACGAACTTCCATAATAACAGAGATCAAGTTCTACTATATAGTCAGTATAAGAAGAACGACCTCAGGCGGTCCTGCTTAATACACACAAGTGCACTAATGTGATTCTATAGCCAAGACAAGCTAATACCAAACCACACTACAACCATACCGATAGAGAGTCCCCGTCTATCTCAGTTGTGAGCATCTGTTTATACTTTATAAGGAAACCGATAATATGATCTTCCGCGTGTTGTCGCACAACATATTATCTGCAGTATAAAGTAAATGGACTATTGCATCATGCATATAAAATAAATTATAAGATGCAATCATTTGATCAATGATTCTCATTTCAAATATTGTTATGACATTGTTCATACTAAAGCTAGACTTTTAGTATACAATCCAACAATCTCCCACTTATACTAATAGACTATGCTGTCATGTCTTCTGCCATACATCTGATTCCTACTCCCACTACACGACCATTAAAAGCTCTCGCCTTAAGGTCCTTGTAAATGGTTTACTAGGTCATCATCCGATGCAATCTAGGTGACAACAACCTACCCCTCATCATACGATTTCTCGTAACAGGTGGTACTCGCGCTCCATGTGTTTAATTGCCTTATGGACCTGTGATTTCTTCAAGTTTGCAACTGCACCAATATCATCAATGTAAATTGTGATTACCTTGGGCAAACTTAGAAACACTTCAAAGTCCATCATGAAGTCTCTAGAGTCATATAGATACTTTGGCTGCCTCATAGGCTCCAATTCATCATCTTTCCACGATGGAGTCCGGAGTCTGAAATATATTTCTATATAACACTCCTCCACATTATGACTCTACTTCCTAAGATTAAACACATAACCTTTGAGGAGAATTTACTGCCGTCCAATCTGACTAAAAAATCTGAATCTACGTAATCCACAAGAAGCAGTGAATCTGTTTAGTAAATCCACATATAATTTCCAGTCCTTCTCAGGCACTTTATATATGTCTTACTACAGTTCATCATTCTTGTTCCGGGTTATGTTGATACCTTCTGTTCATGCGTTCAGCAACACAGATATCCAACTTCGTTCATAGCATTCTTTAGATTAAGCTTCCTTATTCGCCGAAGCATAAGGAACCACTTTCATCTACTTTATCTTCTTCTTGTGTCTCAAAGACACATTCACTTAGATAAATTTACATGCTAAACGAGTATGGACTGTATCATTTTATGAAACTTGAGATAAGCATAACATCCTTTCTTGTGATCCGTATTACCGTGATCAAAAGGATGTATTTTGCCTTTCTTAAGTCCTTCATCTTTACCGCTTTATAAACCGTACCCATACGCTCGATAATACTCTTTCATTGTCTCCAATGAGCAAGATACTATCTACGTATAGCACAAGAAACACCACCACGTTTTTGTCACTCTATACAACACACAAGACTCATCCGCTCATTGATTTAAATCCATGCCACTGGATTACCTAATCAAAACAGATGCTTCACGATCTTAAAGCTTGCTTTAGTCCATCGCTGGACAATTTTAAGCTTACTATCAAAATGCTATTAGTACTTTGCAATGAATTACTCTGGTTGCTTCACATAGATGTTTTCCTCAAGACTTCCAATCAGGAAAGCTGTCTTGACATCTATTTGCTGTTTTTCATAATTCAATATGAGCAGCAATAAATAAAAGAATCCGGATCAATTTAAACATAGCTACCAGCGAATATGTTTCCTCATAATCGAATCATTTCTTTCTGAGTACACTTTTTCGCAACAAGCTTTGCTTCCAAGATTTTCACCTTTCTGTATGATCCTCTTTTATTTCCTTTGACCACTTGCAATGGCTTTTACACCATTTTAGTGATCCTTCAAGCTCCAGACTTAATTTAGAATCCGTAGATTCTATTTCAACATACATTACAACTTACTAAGATTCCGCATTTTAATCTTGTAGTGCTACGTCGTATTCGTGGGACAATACCATGTTTACTAGGGATCAAGTCTCACGACTCTCCCAAAACATATATTTATGGGTTGTTATACAACCCTCCCACTACGATAAGGCACTACATGTAATTATGTATCAGACGTGACACGCGTTGCAGTTTACCTTGTGGTATATCCTCTTGTACACTTGGTATTTATACTTAGTGTTTTCCTCTCACTTCCTTTAGAACAACTTATACATGGGTTTGTGATTTATTACATAGTCCTTTTCCAAAAATCTAGTTATTGAGTTAACAATTATCCTTCGATCTTTTGGACTAAATAAATCACCCTCCATTTTTCTAGGATATCCCATATACAGACAAACGTTTCACGAATTACTGTATCTAGGGCATATCCATAAAATGAATTTAATTATTCCAAATAATTCATCATCTATCTAATCATAACCATAAGAGCCTAATACCTTCTACCCACCACACCATTCAGCTGGGGCATGCCCGGTGTAGTCAACTTGAGATTTAATCTCAACTTCGGATTATAAGTTCCTAACTATCCTAAGAGGTTTTCATCATCACGATTGAATTGTAATGATATTATATATTTTCCATGACGCTTCACTGTACCAGCCTTACAATTCTTGAATTAATCCAAGAACTTAGACATGCAGTGCATCAAATAAATATATCGGTTTCCAGAATAATCTTCGAATATTCATAACCACCTCTCGCCTGGATAATATTAGGTTTGCTTGAATCAGAATGAACTAATTCCAACATATATATCTTTGGCTCTACACCCCACAGCCTTGAAAAGGCAGTTAATCAATTTTACTTCCAAGCAAGATTCGCAAGTCCGATAGTTTTCACTTCAGATAAACCTTACGGTCTATCGGCTAGCAACTTTTGAATCCTACTCAAGTAAAATGAATTAGTCATAGACGCCAAATGTATGTTTAGTTCATTTCCGAAGGTTCCTTTCTCTTACTTATATTAGAAGATGCATTATTTAATTACTATTTATTGCATCTGTGGGATGTACATGATTCAAGAGTATACTTTTTATCCACCAACATATTTTAATGGATTATAGCCTCATTCCTCATTACTATGACCATGTCATTTAAATGAAATGAAGTATCCATCCGTTAATGCATAGAAACCGAAATTAAATTCTTTCTATGAAACGTACGTAAAGACAATTTCTCATAATCCATCGTTTATTCTTATCATGAGATAAATAAATAACTCTCACTGCAATAGCCACTACCTTCGTAGTTTTACCCATGTTATTAACAATCTTATCCTTACTCAGTGATAAACATTTAGTGATTCCAGTATCTACATACTTCGTGTCAGTAGATGCCATCACTAATCATGTTTAAACCATTAGTAAATAAGATATTAACCTTGTTCAGATCATGATGAAAAATTGGCTTTCTTTTGCCATATGTTTTGTTAGAAGTTTCCCACCATATACAATCTCTCGTATTTCAGGTAGAACTTGCTCAAAACATCCAGGCAAATTGTGAAGAATAAATTGATTTAGGTTTCCCTTTCAATTTCTATTCCAAGCTTTTCCAATTCATTCATCAATTGAACCATGATCTTCTGCCTTTTAATTTACTCAAGTATCCGAAGAGTTACATGAGACCATCATATTTCTATGAACCTCTCATCTCTTCACTAGAGACTTTAATAGGCATCATGAGACGTCCTTGGTGAGAATACACATGTATTTTCTTAAGCAGTAATTTTCAAAACCAAGATTCTTTTCTAATCATCTAATTTGGACAAGTAAATATAATGTCTTTTAGTTAACAATTAGTGAAATAAAACCATTCAAAATTCAGAGAATCACAAATAAATTTACCGATCAAATCTTCGAATTTTATTCTTTTATATCGATTCCCTCAAAACAATATAAAATAAAATTCACCGACATCTCAAGCACCGTGAGTCTGCAAGCCACGATAGTGTGGACGTTTACAAACCCGAACATTTACAAGAGAAGGTTTTACCCATTAATTTCATTTGTCAACCTCACTTTATGACAAAATAATTAATAGTCGGTTCCTCTTTAGCCATGCAAATAAAAGCAGTGACTCCGATGGGGAGGATACTTATTATTTACATCTAAGTGTACACCATTATTTGACCCCAAGTCCGCGGCCCAAGCTTGTGTGCCTTACAGATGGAGAAGTACACACGCGCTCGGATAACTTCCTACAGTCATCAATTACAAGTTTGTACCAGTGAACCGCATATAAACTCATCCGATAGGGAGGAAGGTCTAAGCCAACGCCCAAGTTCATATGCATCACATTACAAACATAATTATTTAATGAAGTCTGTTCCAGCAATCCATGAATAAACTCATCCAATGGGGAGGAAGGCTCTAATGCCGACGCGCAAGTCTATTCATATTGCTAACAAACCAATAATGGAGGCCGTGGGAATTAATTACCAATCCCCTCTCCCACTTAGTTATTTAATTACCGAGGGTTTTTAACATGTATATAATATTCCAGAATAAAATATACAACTTAGACATGCTTCTATTAACAGCAATTTAAATAAATAAATCACATAGAACATGCCTTTCATATATAATAATTAATTGTCAAGTTAAAACAATTAAATCAGTTATATATCATAATTAATTGCATAAATGGTGGATCAATTAATTGGGCCCTAGAGCAACAAATAAGTACAAAATGAGCAGCAGATTAAATAATTAATCAAGCTCATTATCCATGGCCTATAATCTTAACCCAAATTAAGTCCACCAAGCCCACTAGCACAAAATTAGTCCATTAATAAAATTATTTTTTTTTATGCTTGGCCCATTACTCACAATTAATTAAATTAATTAGTCCAGCAGCCCATATCCATTTTAATTAAATTTGGGCCAACAGCCCAAAACCAAATTAAAATTGAGCAGCCTGGAATCTACAGCCCAATACCATTTTAATTAAATATGAGCCCAACAACCCATAATCAATTAATTAAAATTTGGGCCTATAATCCAATCCCCATGCTGGTCCAAATAACATCAAATAAAGCCCAAAACCCAGCAGCAAAAGCATGAGAGCCCATGACCACAAATCAAGCCCAACATCAAATTAGGATGAATGTGCAGCCCACTATGAATAAAAAGGAGCCCATAAAGCAGCCCAAAAATAATTGTTGCCCTATCTCCTTCTCACAGCCGCTTCCATTCTCAAACACGGCAGTAGACACGTGAACCACTCGGCGCCGCTGCTCTCGGCAGTCGAGCCGTCAGCCCGCCGGAGACGCACTGTCGTCCGCCGGAGTCGCACCGTCGCAAGCTCCGCACTACGACTTCCTAGCATCACCAACCCGCCACGAATTCACCGGCTGCTCTCCAGGAATCCACCAGCGAAGTTACGTCAGCTTCCATTCTCTCCGGCTGCCGCTGCTATACCATCGCCGGAACTTCCAGCAGCACCGCCGTCGAGCCTTCAACACGCCATCAGTCCCGATCGCCTGGAATGACTCGGACCTGATCGGACAGGGTGGTTACTCGCCCTTACAGCGACTCAGAGCCGCCTGCTCCAGCGGTAGGCGTTGCCAGGATGCTTGTCGTCTACAGCTTGCCGGCCGATCGAGGTAATTGCCATCGTCTCGTCACAGACCAGCAGTCATACACGCAAGTCGTCTCGGTCTTATACGAGCCCTCCGTGCACCCACCAGTCTGATTCGGCCTTCGTTTGGTTCTTTCTTCCATTGTTCAGCCACAGCAGCGCCACTTTCTTTCACCCAGCGGCCATCAGGCCCGTGTGTGTAAGTGTGTGAGGGAACAAGGTGTTCATACAGCATGTATACACACCATGTACAACAATGAAAAATTTGATGAACTAAACATAGGATTCCATGGAAAATCTTAGACATACCAAATCCAAATAACATGCTTCTTACACCGATAAAAAAAAACACGAGAAGCACTAAATGAGCATGCGATTACAACTAGATAAAATCACATAATCATATAAATAATCAATCACATTTTCACCACGAAACCTGGCTCTGATACCAATTGTTGGCAATTGGATCGTGCGGTTCAACGTGATCGTTAGGAAAACAGGTAAACAAATCAGCGGAAGCATAATTAAACCGTTTACCGTACTTCTGGGTTGGTGTAGAGGATGAACAGCAGAGAAGAACACCTCTGATCTTCTACCGTATGTCCCAAAGTCAACTCTGGTGTTGGGTGGTCAACAATCCCCAGAGTTCTCTCAATCTGCTCTCTGTTCTCTCCCGTATGTCAAATGAGGCACTGACTTAGGGTTAACAGGAACTGAGATGACTTGTATACTTGGGCTACAGCAGGGACCAGGAGGAGAAATTGGGCTGGGCCTCAATTGAATTTAATTAACCAAGCTTAGCCCAAAGCTTTTAATTAAATCCAATAATAATAATATAGTCCACTAAAATATTATTACTGCACTACCCGTCCAATCCCAAAATTATGTTCTGGGCTCCTTCTTATTATGAGCCCGACAGTCTCCCCATGTTTAAGATATACAATGCCCATTAATTAATTAAGTTACTGACAACTCAAATTAATTAATATCTCATCCGAGAGTAGTACCACTCAACCTTATTATCATGCCGGAAATTAATCCACTTGCAAGATTTACATGATAAACCTTATGAGCTCCTCAAGGGGACATCATCAACCTATGTCGGACATGAATTCCTTCTACAATCAACAGCACACCATAGATACAGCACTACTTCCCAACTCACCGAGTTTGTTGATTTAATACTTATAAATCTCACCCATTGATGAATCAAAGAAATACATACTGCCCTACGTGTCGAGGTTATTGTATAGGGATTAAGAGCACGAACTTCCATAATAACAGAGATCAAGTTCTACTATATAGTCAGTATAAGAAGAACGACCTCAGGCGGTCCTGCTCAATACACACAAGTGCACTAATGTGATTCTATAGCCAAGACAAGCTAATACCAAACCACACTACAACCATACCGATAGAGAGTCCCCGTCTATCTCAGTTGTGAGCATCTGTTTATACTTTATAAGGAAACCGATAATATGATCTTCCGCGTGTTGTCGCACAACATATTATCTACAGTATAAAGTAAATGGACTATTGCATCATGCATATAAAATAAATTATAAGATGCAATCATTTGATCAATGATTCTCATTTCAAATATTGTTATGACATTGTTCATACTAAAGCTAGACTTTTAGTATACAATCCAACACATGCAATCCTCTCTTCCTTGGCTTTCTATCAATATAAAGAACTCCCAAAAAATCCATGACATCACCATTTTGATCATAACTTTTTCGTTTGGACTTTGATAGAAGTGTTTCTTATGCCAAAACGATCCTCTCTTTTGTGGTTTTCCAACCATGTATCGCACTTCCAGTTCAAAGATCCACAAAAATAGAGAAAAATTATACAAGTTGGACGTGCGTGTTTCATCATTCCTACACAAGTTGCACATTTTCTTCCAACTTTGCACTTTTGATCCTTTTTCTACCTAAAACACAATAAAACACTTCAAATGAACATTTTTCTCTCATTTATAAAATATAAGACACTTGTGCTAATATATAACAACAATTCTTATCAAAAAGGTGTTAAATTGGATACTAAAATACGCTTATTTTCACTCTCATCAATCCCCCAAATTTACCCGTTGCTCGTTCCGAGGTAACAAAATAAAAATAAAGAGAAAGAGGGTAAGAAAATTAGTAGGAATATAAGGACTATGACCAATACCCCCTTCACAATGCAATTGGTTTTCTACTTAGGTCATTCAACTCTCATTACATTTAATAATCAATTCATAGCATACAAGTTAAGACAATCACCACCAATTCAAATGCTACATTGACATGTTCTCACGGGAAGTATATATGATCACTTGCACTCAAGTGAAAAAGATGTCCACTTATGGGTTAAGGTGTTTACACTCATATTCAATTCAAGTGCATGCATAACCAAATGCTTGCCCATTGTCTCAACTCTCCACCACTAAAAGTATGATTCAACAATGGGATCAAAAAGCACTTTTCTTTTGGATGTAATGTTGACTCTTTGGTTAAGGTAGAAAATATATGGATAAGTGACTCAAAACTCGGATCAATCAAGTTTTGCATTGCATCACGATCTTTCATTCTTCCTATTCACTTCAATTAACCACACATCCTCCTCAACTCCTTCACTTTTCTTTTTTTTCCTAGCACAACATTTTTTTCCTTTTATTTTTCCTTCTCCATTTTTTCTTGAGGTACCAATTTTGGGCACTATCTCGCGCATCCTCCATAGGGTACTAGATTTAAGTACTACCCTAGGGTATTTGATTTCATGGAGTACTAGATTTAAGCACTATTCCATAATTTTCCTTAGATGCATTTTCAAGCTCAATCACTATTTCAACACCAATTTCATTCCTTCCCAAGAAGTTATCAAACTCCATCAACACACTTTGAAAAGCCATTAATTCTCGTCATGATAGAATCAAGACTCAAAAAATTCAGAAGCTCAAAGTGGTTATTTCTCGTAAGCTGCCAAAAAATGAGATTTTTAGGCTCAACGGAGCTAACTACGGATAAACATCATTTGGTAGGGAATTATTTGGCTAAGTGACTTATAAATTCAAAGATGGCCTAAAATCATCTCCCATCATCTAACACACATGTAGTTTCAAGTAAGACAAGAGAAAGATTCTAGAATACACACACAAGAACGACACTCATCATAAAAGAAATATCATGTGATTATGTACATGATCAAGGATGCTCAAAATCTCACATGGTTTTTTACAATTAATAGAGCACTTTTCATAGTAAGCAATATCTCACAAGTACACATAGAACTTCATACCACAATATAACTCAAGTACACTTCCTTAATCAATTTCAAGAGCATATGAATTTCAAGCATAATTTAAAAATATAAGCTAATATGGATCACCAAAACCAAGATCTCAATCCTTCCTCTCCTAATAATTAAAAGCACACATAAAAATTAGAATAAGGAAACGAGGGCACCTAATTTCTTTTCAACGTATGCACGAGCTCCTCAAGTTATTCAACTCGGTCAGGTCAAGCCTCTGCGTAGAACTCGTCATGCCACTTTTGTACCTTTTCTATCATCAAAGCTCAAACACACTCATCATCACAAGATTCATCAATAATAAAATAAGAGATACCAGAAAAATCAATAAGATGAAAATTAAAAATTCAACCACTAACACTAGGAAACACACAAAAACAACACACAAAATATTAGGTAAGTTGCAAAAATTCGACATACCAACACCGATTAAAATATTAATATGCCGCAAAAAATCAACTTCCTAACAAAAATCAACCAACAAAAGGAAAAATTATATCCTTAGTGCTCATAAGATGAGGTAAGTACATCACACCCCCCAAACTTAGTAAAAACGTAAGTCGAAACTAAGTTAAAAAGATATAATTGCCGAAACGTGAGCACCTAAAATATAATAAATCCTCACTCACACGAAAGAAATAAAGCAACAAAATGGAAGGGAAAGCCCCCAACAGGCACTCATATTTAACGTCGGAGAGTCACGAGGGTATACTGCTTTTAAGATTATTGGATCAGAGGACGGTCTTCTCGCATCCTCACCTTCAAATACTTTCTTTCCCTCTTCTTGTCTACACTCAACACCTCACCTTTCTTGGTTAAAAAAATATGATTCTCAGAATTCCCTTCCTCCCATGGTTGTCTATACTCCTCCTTGTCAATCTTCAACTCAAATTTAGAATCATTTGTCCTATTAAAATCAAGATTAAACAAGTTAGAAACCACATCTATGCTCTTGCATGACTGAGTCTCCATGGGCATCTTCATTGCTTTATCAAGAGAGAAAATCACATCTTCATTATCCATTTATAGTCTAAACTTCTCGGCTCTCAACCTCTTTACTCTTTCCCACTTCTTCTCAACTATAAGCTCAGTATTCTGCTCATGTGATGGTACTGGAGTACTATGAACATCATGTGTAGCATTCGGTGCAGAATTTGAGTTCGACTAATGTAGCTCGACCTTAGTTCGACCAGGATGGTCTTGTCGAATGGGATGAGTTTGGAACAACTACGTGCCTGAAAACGGGATCAGTCTGTCCAGTTCAGAGATTGCTAGTTCCATCGTAGTTCGACCAGAGAGGTCTGGTGGAACTGCAAAGTTTTGGTCGAACTGGGGCTCTGTAAACTGAACTTGATCTTTTGATTCAACAGGTGTTGTTTCCACCATAGTTCAACAAAAGAAGTCTGGTCAAACTGGAGTGCTTTGGTCGAACTGCGAGCTAGAAAACAGAGTATTATTTCTCTATTTTTTCCCATGTTGTTCGACCATTGTTCGACCAAAATGTCTGGTCGAACTGCGGTCTTACTGTCTTGTGGTCTCTTTATTTTTGGCCACCGACTTTATCGGACCTTTGTATTGCTCTCTTGACCTCAATGTGATGGCTTTGCACTCTTTCGGGTTCATTATGCCTTGAGATGAGAACTTTTCCTTCTCCAACGACTGTGTCAGCTGATTCACACTCGTGACCTTCAGACCTATTATCAAGGTAAGGTCCTTCAACTGCTTAGTTAAATTTGCATGATCAACATTCATTCTTGCTTCAATGCGGTCAACCCTTGTATTATTTTCAGCCATGTATCGATAAAAGGAATCTTTGACACTCTTTACTTCTTGCTGTTATATACTATGCCCCCTTTGTGTCAACTCTGTAATCTACTTCTACTTGGACTCTGATCGTCGCTTTTTCAGCGCGCAATTTCAATCCCCAAGATTAAGGATATCGATTGTAGTCGCGAAAGGTGACCAAGTGAATATCGAATCCAAGGACGGCGTAACTATCAATTTGATTATGTTCTAGCAAACCAAGACTATCATGGAGAGTATGATGGTTGTGAATTGTAGATTGAATAACAAGGATAAAGAAATAATAATTAAATAAAATAGCAGCAACGATAATAAAGTTGTGATCAAGCAAGAAAGTAGGTAGTTCTAAGATAATCCGGTTCCACTCATTAATTCATCATTCGTGTGCAAAAGTCGACTCTGCCTTGTGATTTATGAACGCATCACTAAGCCATGCATTTCTACTCTATAGACACAAGTAGATATGCGTGTGCATCGTGTGAATATTCTTGGAGCGAGATATATAACTCACCTCCCTTTCTAGGTACTATCGATATCAATTATTTCCCCCTAGGATTGGTACTTTAACCCGATATGATCTCCCTTTATAGGTACTATGAAATTATATTCTTTGTCCTACTTATTAACCCGAATACGTTGTGATTCAATTAATAAGTATTTATATAAGACAGTTCTAATAAGACTTCGGAATCCCTTCACTTAGAATTATAACGACAAACCCTGCTCAGCAGTGAACGCACTCAATCGATAACCATGTTATGTATTCAGACTCTACACAACGATTAACGATGCACAAAACGACTGTGAGTATGGATTAAAAACGTGCAATCTTATATAAACTAAATCACAAGTAGTGTTGTACGGAGTTTTACACACGAAAGATAAATGAATTCATGAAACTTTCATAATCTAAGAACTACCAAAGAGGCTCTACTCCATGATTGATTGAAGATCAACCATGGTGAAGTGAAATGATCTTACTTGAGCAAACAAGAATTTTCAGCAAGATCAAGTTGAGTTGATCACACTTGAATCTCCATGTTGAGCTCTTCTTCCTCTCCTCCTTTGGTTGCTTCCAACCACAAAACGTTGCTGCTCTTGCTGCTGCAAGTGCAGCAAGCTGCACTTGCAGCTCACTCCCCCTCTTGTGTGTGTTGTGTTGTGTGAATTCAATGTGTTGTCATGGAGTGTATGTTGCTGCCCTTTATATAGTGCTTCCATGGATGCCTTGTTGGTGGCTTGAATGATGAAGAAGGCATCTTCCATGCATAAACAAATGAATTGGCAGGTGGTGGTGAGTCATTGAAAGCATCTTCCATGCATAAGACAAGTGATCTTGTACGTAGAGTTGTTTTCACATCACTTTCATCTTCATTTTTAATGAAAGTAGATGGTTGTTTGATGCTTCTTCAAGAATCACAAGGAATCAAATGCTGTTGAGTGTTGTTTCTTGGCTGTATTGAAGTGTGATTGAAGTGGAAATGTCGGAAATTGAGCAATGGAAGTCGAAACCGAACGAAATCAGACGTTTAAGCTGTCCAGCAGCTCAATTCGACGTCAATGAAGGTCGAACAGATTTGCGCGGTCTCACCGTTTCGCGTATAACTTCCACATCCGAGTTCTGAATTTAATAATTTTTATGCTCACGCAATCCTCTCTTCCTTGGCTTTCTATCCATATAAATAACTCCAAAAAATTCCGAGATTTGAATGTGCAAAAAGCCATAGAAAGTAACAAAACAGTTCTGTTCGGCACAGCTCGCGCGACGTTACCATTTTGCTCATAACTTCTTCGTTTGGAACTCGATTGTAGTGTTCTTTACGCCAAAACGATCCTCTTTTCAGTGGCTTTCCAACCATGTATCACACCATCAGTTTTGATCTCCACATTAAACAATGAAAAATTATGAAAGTTGGACGTGTGTTTTTCATCATCCTTGCACAAATTGCACCTTTTTTCCAACCTTGCATTTTTTTATCCTTTTTCCACCTAAAATACAATAAAACACCTTAAATGCACCTTTTTCTCACATATATAAAATATAAGGCATTTGTGCTAATATATTACAACAATATCAATCAAATAGGTGTTTAATTGGACACTAAAACACGCTAATTTTCACTCTCATCAACCCCCCAAACTTACCTGTTGCCTGTCCCGAGGCAACAAAATAAAAATAAAGATCGAGAGAGTAAGAAAATTAGCGGGAAAACAAGGATAATGACCAACATCCCATTCAAAATACAATTGTTATCAACTTAAGACATGCAACTCTTATTACATGCAATAATTAATTCATAGAATACAAGTTAAGACAATCACTACCAATTCAAATGCTCTATTAACATGTTCTCACTGGGTGTATATATCACTCGCATTCAAGTGTAAAGATGCACACTTATAGGTTAAGGTTTTTGCGCTCAGATTCAATTCAATTGCATGTGTAACCATAAGCTTGCCTATTTTCTCAACTCTCCTTTTACTTGTAGCTAGTAGATCATGGATCAAAAAGGTCTTTTATAGGTTGTAAGATATGTTCTTTGGAATATGTGGATAAGTGACTCAAAATTTGGATCAATAAAGCTGCAGTCTCTCTCGATCTTTCATTCTTCCTCATCACTTCAATCAAGCACAACATATTTTTACAACTTTTTCTAATTCTTCAACTCCATTATTTTCCTTTTCTTCACCTTTTTCTTTTTTCTTTGGAGGTACCAGTTTCGGGCACTACCTCTCACATCCTCCATAGGGTACTAGATTTAAGCACTACCCTAGGGTATTTGATTCCATGAAGTACTAGATTTAAGCACTACTTCATGAATTTTCTTCTTTAAGATCATCCTTATCATCCCTCAAATCACCACTCTCATCAAAAGAATGGATTTAAAAAGGCTCAAACGGGCTGACTAGGGATTTAATGATTTCAGGTAAAGTATATGGAAAAATATGGGTTAAATATCAAAGATGGCCTAATATCATTTCCATAATCCACTAAACTAAACTCGAATATTCAAGGAGACTCAAGGCAAGTTCTAGAATACACGCACAAGAATGATACTCTCCAGAAAAGAAATATCATGTGATTATGTAACATGATCAACAAGGCTCAAAATCTCACATGAGTTTTTAACAAGTAACAGAGCACCTTTCATGGTAAGTAATATCCCACAAGTATACATAGAACTTCATATCGCAATATAACTCAAGTACAATTCCTTCATCAATTTCAAGAGCATATGAATTTCCAAGACAATTTTAACAATATCAGCTCATTTTGATCACCACAATAAACACAACTTTTTACTCTTACAAGCACATAGGAATATTAGAAAAAGGAAACGAGGGCACCTGATTTTTCTTCAACGTATACACGAGCTCCGCAGCGTAGAACTCTTTTTGCCACTCTTTTACTTTTTTCTATCATTAAAGGTCAAGCACTCCTCAATGTCAAAGGATTCATCAATCGAAAGAATCAATCCTAAAACTTATCAATCATGAGTAACTCCGCAATCACTCAAAACAAAACTCAAACAAAAAAAAACTAAACATTAGGCAAGTTATAAAAATTTGTAACTCCCCTAACAAACGTTACAAAGAAAAAATTATACGATCGGTGCTTATCAAGGTAAGTACATCACACCCCCCCAAACTTAGTAGAAACTATATAGTTGAAACTAAGTTTGCAAAGAGATGTAATTGTCGATAAGTAAGCACTTTAAATATAAAGATTTCTTACTCACACAAATGAAATAAAGCAATAAAACGGAAGGGAAAGCCCCCAACAAGCGCTTATGTTTAACGTCGGAAAGTCAAGACGGATGTAACCTTTGTAGGTTACTTGATCGGAGGACGGTCTTCTCGCATCCTCACCTTTAAATACTTTCTTTTCCTCTTCCTGTCTATTCTTAACACCTCACCTTTCTTGGTCACAAAGATATGATCGTTGGAACTTCCTTCCTCCCATGTCTGTATGGACACCTCTTTGTTAATCTTCCATTTAAATTCAGAATCATCTGTCTTAGAAAAATCAAGATTAAACAAGTTAGAAATCACATATATGCTTTTGTATGATTGAATCTCCATGGGCATCTTCATTTCATGATCAAGAGAGAAAGCCACATCGTCATTATCCATCTGCAGTTTAAGCTTCTCTGCTCCTAACTCTTTTGCTCTTTCCCACTTCTTCTCCATTGTAAGCTCAGTATTCTGCTCATGTAATGGTACTAGAGTAATGATCACATCTTTAGGAGTGCTCGGTGAAGACACAGGTGATGAATGTGTCAATTCATCATCAATTCGACCAATTGTTCTAGTCAGAACAGGTACGTAATGGTCGAATTGGGCAAGTAGTTCATTCTCATCCTGTATGTTTGATTCAACCTCAATTTGACCTGAAGATCTAGTCGAAATAGGCACATGGTGGTCGAAATGATCTTCGAGCTGTATTTGACCTAAGGGCCAGGTTGAGTTACCTAGATGTTGGTCGAATCGATTAGCTGGCTCTTCCAAATCATCAGTGGTCTCATTCAACCTTCCCTCGTATTGTGTGATGGCATTATCTTCACATTTCTGTATAAGTTGATTCATGTTATCGTTCATCTGCCTCATCATCAATTTAAGGTCCTCCAACTGCTTGGATAAATCTGTATGATCAACATTCCTTCTAGCATCGATGTGGTCAATACATACATCATTAGATAAATCTTCAAATTCTTCATTAGACAGGGTGAAGTTCCACATATCATAAAAATGTGATTCCATAGGTAGGATAGAGGAAAGAAAGTGGATTATGGTTGGAGGTTTGATCCTCCTTTGTGGATGATAGTCTTAATAAAGCTAGAAATAATCAAAAGATAATATATGCCGTCCCCGGCAACGGCGCCAAGAACTTGATCGTCGCTTTTTCAGCGCGCAATTTCAATCCCCAAGATTAAGGATATCGATTGTAGTCGCGAAAGGTGACCAAGTGAATATCGAATCCAAGGACGGCGTAACTATCAATTTGATTATGTTCTAGCAAACCAAGACTATCATGGAGAGTATGATGGTTGTGAATTGTAGATTGAATAACAAGGATAAAGAAATAATAATTAAATAAAATAGCAGCAACGATAATAAAGTTGTGATCAAGCAAGAAAGTAGGTAGTTCTAAGATAATCCGGTTCCACTCATTAATTCATCATTCGTGTGCAAAAGTCGACTCTGCCTTGTGATTTATGAACGCATCACTAAGCCATGCATTTCTACTCTATAGACACAAGTAGATATGCGTGTGCATCGTGTGAATATTCTTGGAGCGAGATATATAACTCACCTCCCTTTCTAGGTACTATCGATATCAATTATTTCCCCCTAGGATTGGTACTTTAACCCGATATGATCTCCCTTTATAGGTACTATGAAATTATATTCTTTGTCCTACTTATTAACCCGAATACGTTGTGATTCAATTAATAAGTATTTATATAAGACAGTTCTAATAAGACTTCGGAATCCCTTCACTTAGAATTATAACGACAAACCCTGCTCAGCAGTGAACGCACTCAATCGATAACCATGTTATGTATTCAGACTCTACACAACGATTAACGATGCACAAAACGACTGTGAGTATGGATTAAAAACGTGCAATCTTATATAAACTAAATCACAAGTAGTGTTGTACGGAGTTTTACACACGAAAGATAAATGAATTCATGAAACTTTCATAATCTAAGAACTACCAAAGAGGCTCTACTCCATGATTGATTGAAGATCAACCATGGTGAAGTGAAATGATCTTACTTGAGCAAACAAGAATTTTCAGCAAGATCAAGTTGAGTTGATCACACTTGAATCTCCATGTTGAGCTCTTCTTCCTCTCCTCCTTTGGTTGCTTCCAACCACAAAACGTTGCTGCTCTTGCTGCTGCAAGTGCAGCAAGCTGCACTTGCAGCTCACTCCCCCTCTTGTGTGTGTTGTGTTGTGTGAATTCAATGTGTTGTCATGGAGTGTATGTTGCTGCCCTTTATATAGTGCTTCCATGGATGCCTTGTTGGTGGCTTGAATGATGAAGAAGGCATCTTCCATGCATAAACAAATGAATTGGCAGGTGGTGGTGAGTCATTGAAAGCATCTTCCATGCATAAGACAAGTGATCTTGTAGGTAGAGTTGTTTTCACATCACTTTCATCTTCATTTTTAATGAAAGTAGATGGTTGTTTGATGCTTCTTCAAGAATCACAAGGAATCAAATGCTGTTGAGTGTTGTTTCTTGGCTGTATTGAAGTGTGATTGAAGTGGAAATGTCGGAAATTGAGCAATGGAAGTCGAAACCGAACGAAATCAGACGTTTAAGCTGTCCAGCAGCTCAATTCGACGTCAATGAAGGTCGAACAGATTTGCGCGGTCTCACCGTTTCGCGTATAACTTCCACATCCGAGTTCCGAATTTAATAATTTTTATGCTCACGCAATCCTCTCTTCCTTGGCTTTCTATCCATATAAATAAATCCAAAAAATTCCGAGATTAGTATGTGCAAAAAGCCATAGAAAGTAACAAAACAGTTCTGTTCGGCACAGCTCGCGCGACGTTACCATTTTGCTCATAACTTCTTCGTTTGGAACTCGATTGTAGTGTTCTTTACGCCAAAACGATCCTCTTTTCAGTGGCTTTCCAACCATGTATCACACCATCAGTTTTGATCTCCACATTCAACACAGAAAAATTATGAAAGTTGGACGTGTGTTTTTCATCATCCTTGCACAAATTGCACCTTTTTTCCAACCTTGCATTTTTTTATCCTTTTTCCACCTAAAATACAATAAAACACCTTAAATGCACCTTTTTCTCACATATATAAAATATAAGGCATTTGTGCTAATATATTACAACAATATCAATCAAATAGGTGTTTAATTGGACACTAAAACACGCTAATTTTCACTCTCATCAGACTCTAGTAGCTTGTTGATGCTAGCTACACTAGAGACGTTCTCATCATCCCTATTTGGCTAGCTTCATCACTTGATGTTCAACATGAGCCACTTTACCAAGTACATAAGATCCTCTTACTCTTTTTGTAGGCCAATAAAGGGAATTCACAGAGATGTCTTCAAATAACTTTTCTGCTTCAAGTACTCTCTTAGATAACAGTGCTCCTCCTGATAATGCATCATTAAGAATATGCGACTCACATAAGGAAATTCCCAAGAGCATTGGTGACAGGGTCAACATCCTTTCGAGATAACTGCTCTGCCAAACTGGATTCTTGGAAAAACCAAGGTCAATCCCATCTTCCTTCATTGGGAGAGAAAGTCTCTCTTCATTTATAGAGGAAGAGCGGAACCCCTAAGAATATTAGTACGCAAGATAACACTGAAACATGCTAAAAATCATGATTATAAACAAGTTTAATATAATCAATCCATAATAGAATATTGTTTATGTACTGAACTTTAGACATTCCATATTGTGGGCACCGCCTGAGCATATCTTTAAACTTGTCTCACACATCTTGAAATTTCTCACCCTGATTCATAACAAATTGAGTGATGCCTAGCTTCATTCTAAACACCTTAGAGGGTGGCATATATCTCTCCAAAAACTTTTGCTGCAGTTGGTTCCATGTAGAGCAGTCTACTGCATCAAGAGTCTCAAACCAATCTTCTGCCCTATCAATCAAAGAGAACTTGAATAGGGCAATCCGCCTAGCATTGTCATGATCTCCAGCACCCTTTTGAGTATTTGCATAGCCAAGGAATCTTTTGAGAAGCTGATAAGGTTTTTCAAAATAACCTCTAGAAAAGGGATTATTCTCTACCATGTTAATAAGAGTGGGATGTATCTCAAAATCATCATGTTCCCCCTTGCTCCTAGCAACTCCATATTGCCAATCCCATTGTACGTGAAAATTTCATGTATGGCAACATTTTCTGGATTCTTCGTTGCTCCGGCCATGTTTAGCACTGTGAGTTATTCGTTCATTTTCTTCCTCTCCTTTTCTAGTGCACAAGTACCTAAAAAAATTCAAGGTTAGATAGAATTAAATATTCACAAATAAAAGTCTTATTCAAACTAGAAATAATAAAATCAATAATAACAGTCATCCCCGGCAATGGCGCCAAAAACTTGATGCGCATTTTCTTTGCACGCAAAATTAATCCCCAAGTATTAAGGATATCAATTGCAGCTTAAGCAAGTGACCAAGTTAAATATCAAACCAAAAGGATGGCGTATTATCAATTTAATTATTTATTAATATAATTAAGACAAGGCAATAAGGTTTATGTATAGAATTATTAACTATTAAACAATTAATTAAAATAACAAATAAAATAAAGTAAGCATTAGAAGAATACGAATGTGACTCAAGAATGGAGAATAGTTAGCTCTAGGGTAATTCAGTTTCACTCATTAATTTTCTTTTTGTGTATCAATGTCCGACTTTACCTTGTGAAATATGGAAGCATCACTAAGTCATGCAAATCAACTCTATAGACACAAGTAAATAATGCATGTGACACGTGTGAATAATCTATGAGCAAGATATAATTTTACCCCCCTTTCTAGGTACTATCAGTATCAATTATTTCCCCATATGATTGGTACTCTAACCCGATATGATCTCCCTTTATAGGTACTATAAAATTAAGCTCTTTATCCTGCTTATTAACCCAAATTCAATTCAATTAATAAACATTCATATATGACAGTTCTAATGAAGCTTTGGAGTCCCATCACTTAGAATCATAACATGAAATCATGTTCAGCAGTGAACGCGTTCAATCAACAACCAAGATATATCTTCAAACTCTATATAACAGTTGAAGATACATAAAATAACCATGAATATGAATTAAAAACGCACAATCATATATAAAATAAATCCACAAGTAGTGTTGTATGGAATATAAACACGAAAGATCAATTAATTCATAAAAATCTTCAAAACCCTAGATCTACCAAAAAGGCTCTAGCCCATGATGCTGCGAAGAACAATCATGTGGGTCGGATAGATCTTAGCCATTTGTCTGGAAAATACAAGATAAATTAAGAAATGATAAGAACCCTAGTTTTGGGCATCGTGATGTACTTCTCCATCTTGAATCCTCCTCTTGGTTCTCCTCTTGATTCACCAGACGAATCTTTAAAGTGATGGATGGACAGAGGAAAGGATGTGGATGGTGGTTGGGGCTGGGGTTATTCTCCCTTGTACGGTGTAGGATGATAGTGTTTCGGTTCTACTGTATGATCTACATCCCCTTTTATACTTGTAAGCTCTCCTTTATGGATATTGGATGGGCTTTTTCTTGAAAAACATAAAAATACACGCACTGGAGGTGTAAAATCTGTCGAAAACAGATCTGTGTGTCCCAGTTCGACCAAAGTGGTTTTGGTCGAACTGGAAGGTCGTGGTCGAACTTGTTGTCTGTAAGTTTAAATTTCTAGTTAGACTTGATTGTTGTAGTTTGACCAAAATGGCTAGGTGTAACTACGGTCGAACTGCATGCGCAGTGTCACCGTTTCACATATAACTTCCACATCTAAACTCTGATTTGAGTGATTCTTGCACTCATGCGATTCTCTCTTCCTTGGATTTTTATTCATATAAAGATCTCCCAAAAACTCCAACATTTGAAGGTGTAACAAGTCATGAAAATTAGCATAGCCGTTCTATTCGTCACATCTTGCACGACGTCACCATTTTGATCATAACTTTTTCTTTTGGACTCTGATTGAAGTGTTTCTTATGCCAAAACGATCCTCTTTTCTGTGTCTTTCCAACCATGTATTATACTTCTAGTTCAGAGCTCCACAAGAATACAAAAAAATTACACAAGTTGGACGTGCGTGTTTTAGAATTTCTACACAAGTTGCACCTTTCTTCCAACTTTGTACTTTGATCCCTTTTCCACCTAAAATACAATAAAACACCTCAAATGTACCTTTTTCTCATCTTTATAAAATATAAGACACTTGTGCTAATATATAACAATAATTCCTATTAAAAAGGTGATAAATTGGACACTAAAATACGTTTTTTTCACTTTCATCAGAGCTCGTGCATACGTTGAAGAAAAATCAAGTGCCCTCATTTTCTTATTCTAATTTTTATGTGCTTTTAATTCATAGAAGTTGAAGAATTGAGTTTATGGTTGTGGTCCATGTGAGCTTATAGTTTTAAAATTGTGCCTGAAATTCATATGCTTTTGAAATTGATGAAGGATGTGTACTTGAGTTATATTGTAGTATGATATTTTATGTATACTTGTGGGATATTACTTACCATGAAAGGTGCTCTGTTATTGTTAAAAACTCATGTGAGATTTTGAGCCTTGTTGATCATGATACATAAACACATGATATTTTCTTTTCTGAAAAGTATCGTTCTTGTGCATGTATTATAGAACTTGCCTTGAGTCTCCTTAAATATTCAAGACTAGTCTAGCGGATTACAAAAATGATATTAGGCCATCTTTGATTTATAGCTCATCTTTTCCCATATACTTTACCTGAATTCATTAAATCCCTAGTCAGCCCGTTGTTCCTTTTTAAATCTATTCTTTTGATAGCCAATAAAGCTTAATTGAAGAGAGTGGTGATTTGAGAGATGATAAGAATGATGAAAGAAGAGTCTTAAGGATGAAAAGAAAATTCCTAGAGTAGTGCTCAAATCTAGTACTCCATGGAAACAAACACCCTAGGGTGGTGCTAAAATCTAGGACCCTATGGAGGATGCGAGAGGTAGTACTCGAAACTGGTACCTCAAAAGAAAAAAAGAAAAAAACTGAAGAAAAGGAGAATGATGGGGTTAAAGAGCTATAAAAATTATGGAAAGAAAATGTTGTGCTTGAAGGAGAAAGATGGGAGAGTTTGATGAGAATGTTGTGCTTGAATAGAAAGTGATGTGGAAAAATAAATATTGAGAGAGACGGGCGCTTGATCGGTCTGAGTTTTGAGTCACTTATCCATATATTTTCTACCTTTTCCAAAGAGCCTACACTCTAACCAAATAAAAGACTTTTTTGATCCTTGATTTGCTAGCTACAAGTAAAAGGAGAGTTGAGACAATGGACAAGCTTATGGTTATGCATGCACTTGAATTGAATCTAAGAGTAAACACCTTAACCCATAAGTGTACATCTTTTACACTTGAGTGAGAGTGATATATACTTCCCATGAGAAGATGTGAATGGAGTATTTGAATTGATGGTGATTGTCGTATTTTGTATGCTATGAATTGATTATTATATGTAATGAAAGTTGCATGACCTAAGTTGAGGACAATTGTATTTGACTGGGATATTAGTCATAGTCCTTGTTTTCCCGCTAATTTTCTTAATCTCTCTCTCTCTATTTTTATTTTGTTGCCTCGGGATGAGCAACAGATAAGTTTAGGGGTTTGATGAGAGTGAAAATAAGCATGTTTTAGTGTTCATTTTAACACCTTTTTTATGTGAATTTTAGTTATATTAGCAAAAGTGTGTTATATTCAATATATGTGAGAAAAAGGGGCGTTTGAGGTGTTTTATTGTGTTTTACGTGGAAAAAGGATCAAAATTGTAAAGTTGGAGAAAAAGTGTAACTTGTGCAAGAATGTTGAAAAATGCACGTCCAACTTGTGTAATTTTTTGTATTCATATGGAGTTTAAAACTGGAAGTGCAATACATGGTTGGAAAGCCACAGAAGACAGGATTGTTTAGGCGTAAGAAACACCTCAATCGGAGTCCAAACGAGAGAGTTATGATCAAAATGGTAATGTCACGCATGTTGTTCCTGCTCAGCACAATTGTGCCACTTTTCATGACTTGTAACACTTTCAAAAGTAGGATTTTTTGTAATTTATTTATATGGATAGAAAGCTAATGAAGAGAGGTTCGCGTGAGCATAAGAATTACTAAAATTGGAGTTTGGATTTGGAAGTTATGCACGAGACGGTGAGACTGCGCATACAGCTCGATCGTAGCTCGACTATAGCTCGATCAAGCCATTTTGGTCGAGCTATAGAGGGCAAGTCTAGCTAGACGAAAAGACAAAGTTCATTTTAGGGACACGCAGCTCGATCATAGCTCGACCAAAATCACTTTGGTCGAGCTAGGACACGCGAATCCAGATATGTATGGTTTTTACACCCCAGTGCATGTATCTGCATGTTTTCATCTAAAAAGGCCATTCAAGATCCGTTAGGAGAGTCTAAAAGTATAAAATGGCATCATTATTCATGTGAGAAGGCAACACATCCATTCTACACCACCCCACAAGGGGGATCACCCCCCACACCATCACATCCATTCCTTCCGCCGTCCATTCATCACTGTGATGATTCGTTTGTGGAATCAAGAGGAGAATCAAGAGGTAGATTAAAGATGGAGAAGGAAGAGCGATACCCAAATCTAGGGTTTTTATCGTTTCCTAATTTTTCTTGTATTTTCCCGACGTATGGGTAAGATCTATCCAACACCCATGATTGTTCTTCGTAACATCATGGGCTAGAATCTTTTTGTTAGATTTAGGGTTTTGAAGGTTTTATGAATTAATTGAACTTTCGTGTTTATACCACGTACAACACTACTTGTGGTTTATTTTATATATGACTATGCATTTTTAATCCATATTCAGAGTCATTTTGTGCATCTTCAATTATTATATAGAGTCTGAATATATATCTTGGTTGTTGATTGCGCACGTTCACTACTGAACAGGATTCCATATTATGATTCTAAGTGAGGGAACTCCGAAGCTTCATTAGAACTATCATATATAGATACTTATTAATTGATTTGAACTCGGGTTAATAAGTACGATAAATAGGTTAACTTTATAGTACCTATAAAGGGAGATCATATCGGGTTAGATTCCAGACGTGGGAAGTAAATATTGATATTACCTAGAAAGGGGGTGAAATTATATCTCTTGATCCAAGGTTATTCACACGTGTTACACGCATATTTACTTGTGTCTATAGAGTAGATTTGCATGGCTTAGTGATGTGTCCATATTCCACAGGGCAGAGTCGGATATTGATGCACGAAAGGAAAATTAAAGAGTAAAACCGAATTACCCTAAGGCTACCTATATTAATGAGTAAAACTGAATTACGCTAGAGCTACATATTCTCCATTCTTGAGTCACATTCGTATTCTTCTAAGTACATTTATTTTAATTGTTATTTAATATTTTTTTTAGTAGTTGATAATTAATTCCACAACTCTTATTGTCACTTGTCTTAATTAATTTAGTTAATAATTCAATTGATAATACGCCGTCCTTTGAGTTCGATATTTAACTTGGTCGCTTGCTTAAGCTGCTATTGATATCCTTAATACTTGGGAATTAATTTTGCATGCAAAGAAAACGCTCATCAGTGAGGTTGTGGTTCGAGATTGTGGACAAGTGTCTTACGAGGGTGAGTGTTATTGTGGTGAAGAAAGCTTATGATTTCTGCAGGAGTAACATTTGAAGAAGAAAGCTTATGATATGTTATCTAGGTTGTATTGAGTTTTTGTCTATTTAAACTTCCTAAGTAAGTTTAATAATTGAATTGCGAAATGAATCACTTCTTCAAATTATACTTTGCTTCCTAGTGAGTCTACTTATAACTTTATTATAAGGAAATGTGGCCTCTGGAAAGTCCTTTTGGCATATTCTTTATATGGGTTATTTTGGATGGATTATAAGGATAAGTAAAGCAGTGATTTCAAGTTTTACCCTGGATGCTATGAGCTGGGAAATGACCATTTGCCTTTAACAAATATACTAGTGCTTTTGATGAGTTATTTAGGCATCTGTTTAGTTGGGAAATGGCTTAAAGCGGCAGAACTCTCAATCAGTTACCAGAGGTAAAAATTACAGGTTATTTTCTATTCGTGGGCAGAATAAAGCTTATTTGCTTTCCTATCCAAGGTACTTTCGCTTGTTGGCTATGTTTAATTGAAATTCCAAAGGCAGTGGAAGGGAATTTGTCTATACTATTTTTTGCAATTATAAATGAATATATTACTCGTCCAATTTTCTACTATTTTTATGTAGATTATCTATATTTTGTAAACCAAACTAGGCCACTTATTAAAAGGAATATAATTCTTAAGATGTCCATTATTTTTCCAACTCATACTGGTTGGGATTTCCATTTGCAGTGCTATATGAGAATAGAATGTAATGATGATGAATTAACCTAATAGCAATTGTCAACATCTTGTATTCTTAACACACTAAGATAATGACCGGCTCAATTGAAAGTTATATGTTGTCAAAAGCATCAAAGATTCAAAAAGTAGGGTTTAGTAGAAAAAGTGTCGTGCATATTGATTTATTTCATTTTAAAATAGAGTAGTGAGTCCCACTTGATAACCCATGATTGATTCAACTGGCATTCCACCACAGAAGTTGTCACCTTAAACAGTGAATAGATACAACATGTTAATAAGAGTTAAATGCACTTACAGTCCCATAATATTTAACAAATTTTGTTTTCATCCCAAATTACTTAAAATTTTCGGTTTAGCCCCATAAACTATCTAATGATTTTAGATTTCGTCTTGGAACTAATTTTTCGTCGCAAATCATCCCTTAACTCATGAAAATTTTTCAAAATCATCCCAAATTAACTCCTGTAAATTTTTCAAAACCGTCCCACATCCCGTGTCACTCAGGAGTTATATGACGATATGCAATGAAAATTTAATTTTGGGACGAAATCTAAAATTTTTAGATAGCTACGGGACTAAGCCAAAAATTGTACGTAATTTGGGAAAAAACTAGAATTTGACAAAAGTTATAAGACTGAAGGTGCATTTGACTTTGTTAATAACATTTCAATGTTGGCATTCCTCTTTTCTCTCTCTTTTTTTTCTTTTTTTCATTTTTTTTAATGATTTTCAATCCGTGAAAGAGAGGGAGAAATTGAAGGAAGAAGAAAGAGATGAGTGTATTAATTTTAATTGAGTTTGTATATCTACTTCGAGATAAATTTAAATCGATCAGTTTTTTCTTTATAAATAATTAAAATTAATATATGGCAAAAACTAGAATGGAACAGTATTTTTTTTGTTTTTGTGGAACCGGATCCTATTTGGATCCAATTAAACTAGCGGGCTTCCCCTAAACCTTATCTTCCTTCCTTCTCTTTCCATACAACCATTCTCTCTCTTATTTTTCTTTCCTTACACAGCTGTCTCTTTCTCCCTCCCCATACGCACTACATTCTTCCTTTTTTCTCTATCCTCACTTGTTAGATAATGATTAGAAAGTAAGTAGAAATATGTGGCTGATAATTATTACGATGAGGACTTTCTTGCCGCCGTCTGAGAGTTGGTCCGGCGCCGTCCTTCTCTTATTGCTGGTGATTGGGCTTTTACTCCGACAAATGGTAGGCAGGATTCTTGTAGCAGAAGCAGTAAGAGCTATGACATGCCCAACCATGGAAACCTGCAACAACTCCTCCTCGTACGCCATTCTCTCCATATCCTCCATTCTCTTCTTCTTCTTCACGTTCACAAGCATCGTGAACAGCAGCAAACCCAATAGAAAAGCCCCTAATGCCACTCCGATGGAGCTCCCCACCGCGATCTTCCACTTACTGATCTTCCTCCTCAGCGGCATCAACGACGACTCCACCACCAGCCTGAAATGCCCATGCCTTGTCGCCACGCACACGTTTCGACTGGGTCACTTTTCTATCTTAGTCGAAGCTAGCACACAGTGGGATGATCCCTGAAGATGTGTTGAGCAGTGTGGTGTCGCTGAAGTCGATCATGATCGGCTTCTTTCCTGACTGAATCTTGAGCTCGGACTGGACATTAGTGCTTATGTTTGTGTTGCCAACATTTTAATCTAAAAGGCATAACACTGGGGAGATGAGTTGATATCTTGACAGCTCGTAGTTGTCGTAGTACAGGGATGACCAATTATATCCTAAATTTTGTCGAACAAGCATAACTCTCCTGGTGCATGGATGAACAAATATGCCAGCATTGATGAGGAACTCTTTGATTTTGGCTCCGTAGCGATGAAAATTTCCACAACGGAGCCTAACAGTGTCGACATTAATGCCAGAGAGATTGGTTGGCAGAAGAATCTTGTGTAGCTTGCCTGTTCTTAAATTCTTGTTGCATGATATTAATGTGTTATCCCTGATTACAAGGTCAAGAAGCCCAGCATATTTGATCTCTTGGGATGAACCTTTCACTTCATAGAAAGTTGATATTGACAGAAGAATGATGCAAAAGAGACAACAGAGGAACCATTTCATATATTAATCTTCTTTTAATTTTAAATAAGTTAGTCTACTAATTTGGTTACTCTTTAATTTGAGATTTTAATTTCAGATAATAAATTCATGTATTCAGAAGAATTTATTAGGTCTACAATTTTTTTTAATTAGGTTAATTTTTATAATAATTTGGGTTATTCTTTAATTTGATATTATAATTTCAGATAATAAAATTATGTATTCTGAAAAATCTATTTGGTCTACATTTTTTTTTAATTATGTCACTCTTTATAATAATTTAGGTTACTCTTTACGAAAATTTGGGTTACTCTTTAATTTGATATTCTAATTTCAGATAATAAGAATCTATTTGGTCTACAATTTTTTTAAAATTAGGTTACTCTTTTACATTGTTGCCCTAACCTGCTAGCTTTTGTTTAGGCTTTTCTTTTGTTCTCTTTGGACAGACTTTTCTTACCTACTAAAATAAAAATATTGTTATATTTAGTTAACATATTTTAGGTTACTCTTTTTTATTAATTGAGTTACTCTTTTAAATAATTTGGGTTACTCTTTAATTTCATATTCGAATTTCGGAAAATAAAATATTGTTATATTTAGTTAACATATTTTAGGTTACACTTTTCTATTAATTAGGTTACTATTTTTAATAATTTGGATTAATCTTTAATTTCATATTCAGATTTTAGAAAATAAAATATTATTTTTTTTGGTTAACATCTTTTAGGTTACTCTTATTTATTAATTGGGTTACTTTTTATAATAATTTGGGTTACTCTTTAATTTGAAATTTTAATTTTCTGAAAATTAAGGTTCTTTTTCTGAAACATCGAAACAAAAATATACTAAATATTAAACAGGCAACTTTGCTGAAATATTCATGTAATCGATCTTACTGTTGCCTCTAAAAAATAATTATAATTTTTTGTAATTAGTTGAATCACTATTTTCAAATAAACTATAAAGAGCAATTAATTATTATCTTTATCTCTATCAACTACTCCCTCCGTCCCAAATTCAAGTTCACATTTACTGTAGATACGGAGTTTAAAAAAAGTCACTTTTTGACTTACTTTTGAGGGTAGTATGGTATTTTTGGGTAATAAATAAATGATAAAGTATGTTATGTGTGTTAAAAAGGTGATGGCAAATTTGAAATTAAAGTATATTAGAGGGATATTAGTTTGTTGCTTTTTCCTTTTATGAAAGTGTGAAGTTAAATTTGGGACGGACCAAAACGAAAAGTGTGAAGTTAAAGTTAGGACGGAGGGAGTACAAATCTATTGCTCATTCCAATTAGTCAAAAAGTGTTTTTTTATCTTTTCACTACTATATCATTTGTCAGTGTAGCAACTAGACATGTACAAAAAAACCGGAACCGGCGGTTCGAACCGGGGAACCGCCGATTTTAACCGGAACCGGAACCGGCGGTTCCGGAACCGGCAAAAAAAAAACCGAAACCGGCTAAGGAAGGTTCGGTTCCGGTTCCTCATATTTGGAAAAAAACCGGCGGTTCCGGTTCCGGTTCGAACCGCCGATTTTTTATTTTTTTTTTATTTTTTACGCTTAAAATTCAAAAAAAAATAAAATAAAATAAAACCAGAACCGGTGGTTCCTAACCGGAACCGTCGGTTCCGGAACCGAACCCTTCGTACCCCGGTTCGGTTCCGGTTCCCCCTATCTTGGAACCGGAACCGTCGGTTCGGAACCGGAACCGGCGGTTTCGAAGCGGGGTGCATGTCTAGTAGCAACTATCAATTGTCATTCTCAATATTAATTTATCTTCCCAATCACCGATTTTTGCAATTGTCCAGCCTCACAGACAAACCCAAATCCCTTTTTTACCCAAATAAAAAATAACTTTCTTCCTCATAAAAAAAAAATTCGATCCATTGAAAATCATTGTGAATCCCCAGCTCCATATCCGCTCGCAACCTGACCCAGTGATGTGGTCCACTAGCATCGACATCAGGAAGCCGAACATAAACTGCACGATCTGGAAGTTATAATGAGAAAAAAATTGTTATTTTTGTGCGAATATGTTGTATTTGTTCCTCGTATCCTTCTTCTTGATCGCTAGTGTAGGATTAAATGACTAGATCGGTTAGATGATCGGTTATTGGCTCCCTTGTCTATCGATTATCAACCGGTCATCCCAAAAACATAGTTAATTGGTGTTTTTTGTGCGAATCTGTTGTATTTGTCCCTCATTTTCTGCTTCTTGGTTGCTCGAGTATGATTAAATTTTGATAATGTAATTTTTTATTTTTTCAAATTTAAATTCTTTTGCAATAGTTATTTTTTTCATCCTTCTTTCATTTTAAGGTTTTTATAATTCAAGTTTTAATTTTTCAATTTTAATTTTTTTTATCATGTAAATTTTTTACTTTTTTTTCTAAGAAAATAAAAACTTGTAGGACTTCACAAGTCCTATAATGAAGTTTTTTATAGCAAAATAACTAAAATTTAAAAAAGAAATAAGGATTAAAATTAGCACAAATAAAATTGAAAAAAATTGACTAAGTCAACGGAACAAAATATTTATTAACAAAGATTAAATGATTGAAATTTATATTTTCTCGAAATTTCCATTTCATTTTTTACTTTTTAAATAATTTTTAATACTCTCTCAGAATTTTCAAAATATTATATATTATAGCTATGCATAATTATTTATTATAAATTTTACGAAGATTTGTTTTCATATGAGCACTAATCTTTAATTTTAATAAGAATAATTTTATAAGTAAAAAATTATTCAAAGTACAGAAAAATATTATTTTTAGCCCTTTAATTTGGTCTAATCCAACTTTTGTCCTATAACTTTAATGTTTCAATTTTAGTTACTAGTATCCATTTTAATTCTATAACTTCTTAGTTATTCAATTGTATGCCTATTGTAAAATATTTTTTACAAAACTTATAAAATTGCAAGAAGTTATATGACTTTCCATTAAGATTTTAAAATTTTCTTTTAGAAAGATCAAAACTGAAATAATAAAATGTTATAGGATTTAAATTAACTCAAAGGGTTAAAATTGGTAACCTAAAAAATTATAAGGCTAAAATTCATTTCTATACAAAATACGTGCTGAAAATTAATTTTAGCAATTTTGATATAAACAAATTTTAGCCTTATAATTTTTTGGTTTTCCAATTTTAATGATATGAGTTAGTTTAAATCCTGTTACATTTTATTATTTTAGTTTTTGTCTTTCTGAAAAAAAAAGATATTTAATTAAAATATTACAGGAAAGTCATACAATTTCTTGCAATCTAATAAGTTTTCTAAAATATATTTTGCAAAAGGTATACAATTGAATATTTTAAAAGTCGAAGGACTAAAATTGATATTAAAAATGATATTTTTCTTATTCATACCATAAATAATTTTTAACTTATAAAATTTTTCTTATTAAAATGAAATATTAGTGCCCCTATAAAAACAAATCTTCGAAAATTTTATAATAAGTAACTGTACATAGTTATAATATAATTTAAATATCAAAAATTCGGAAAGATTATTAAAATATATTTAAAAAGTAAAAAATGAGATATATTTTTTAGAAAATACCCCCTCCGTCCACTATCAATTTATCAATTTTACCATTTTGGGCCGTCTATCCTTAATGTATCCATTTCCCTTTTTGAATTATGGAACTCACACCCTCCACTAATACAAATAGTATGAAATTCATACCCTACACTAATACAATTACCTACTACACATAAAATAATAATACTCCTTAATTCATGTGCAAAAAGTAAATGGATACATTGAGGATGGACGGAGGGAGTATAAATTTCAATCATGCAACCTTTGTTAAATAAAAAATTGTTTCGTAACTTAGTCAACTTTTTTTCAATTTTATTTGTGTTAATTTTAATCCTGTTAACTTTTTTTTTCCGAATTTCAATTTTTCAACTTTTTCCACTTTTTTTTAATCTGTCATTTTGCTATCAAAATTTTTTTTATAGGACTTGTAAAGTCATGCAAGTTCTATTTTTTCCACTTTTTTTTAATCTGTCATTTTGCTTTCAAAATTTTTTTTATAGGACTTGTAAAGTCATGCAAGTTCTATTTTTTCTTGTAAAGTAAAATGGTACAAGATAAAAAAATATTTAAAAAAAATTAAAATTCAAAAAAATTAAATTATAAAAACCTTAAAATGAAAGAGGATGAAAAAATAACTATACCAAAAGATTTTAAATTTTAAAAAAATTACATTATCAAAATGTAAACCTAACGACCAAGAAAATGAAAACAAGGGACAAATACAACACATTCACACAAAAATAGATCAATTACTAAGTTTGTGGGGTGATCGGTTGGTGATCGGTAGGTCGATAGACAAGGGAGCCATGAATTGACCACTTAACCGATCGCCCGACCAATCTAGTCATTTAGTCTAGCGACCAAGAAACAACATACAAAGGATAAATACAATAAATTCACACACAAAAGACCAACTATTAAGTTTTTGGGTGATTGGTAGGTCGGTGGAGAAGTGAGTCACAAACCGACCACTTAACCGATCACCAAACCGACCTAGTCATTTAATACTACTCTATCTACAAAGAAACTGCAAACAAGGAACAAATACAACCCATTCGCACCAAAAAATATCAATTATTATGTTTTTTTGGTGATCGATTGATGATTGGTAGGTTGGTAGACAAGGGAGCCATGAACCGACCACCCAACCAACCTAGTAATTTAATCCTACCCTATCGACCAAGAAAAAGCAAACGAGAAAATGAGAAAATGTGTTGTATTTGTCACTCGTTTGATTTTTTGATCGCTAGAGTAGGATAAATAACTAGGTCGGTAGGGTGATCGGTTAGGTGGTTGGTTCTTGGCTCCATAGTCTACCAACTTACCGATAATCAATCGATCGCCCAAAAAACTTAAAAAGTGGTCTTTTTGTGCAAATGTGTTGTATTTTCCCTCGTTTGTTGTTTCTTGGTCGCTAGAGTATGATTAATTGTCTACATCGGTTGGGTGATTGGTTAGTTGGTCGATTCGTGGTTCCCTAATCTACCAACCTACCGATAATCAATTGATCGCCCCAAAAACTTAATAATTGGTATTTTTTATGTAAATGTGTTGTATTTTTCCCTCATTTGTTGTTTCTTGGAGTGATCGTTAGGTTAATGGAGAAGGAAGCCACGAACGACCACTTAACCGATCACCAAACTGATCAGGTCATTTAATCCTACTCTAACGACAAAAAATTGCAAACGAGGAACAAATACAACCCATTTGCACAATAAAATATCAATTATTAAGTTTTTTTGTGGTCAATTGATGATTGGTAGGTCCGACAACCAGCCACGAACTGACCACCCAACCAACCAAATCATTTAATCCTACCCTAGAGACCAAGAAAAAGCAAACGAGGACAAATACAATACATTCGCACAAAAAATTGTCCCTCGTTTGCTCTTTCTTGGTTCCTGAAGTATGATTAAATAACTAGGTCGGTTGTGTGGTCGGTTCGTGGCTCCCTTGTCTCTCGACCTACAGATCAACAACACATCACCCCAGAAACTTTATAATTGGTCTTTTTTGTGTGAATGTGTTATATTCATCCTTTTTTTGTTGTTTTTGTCACTAGAGTAGGATTAAACGACTAGGTTGCTAGAGTGATCGATTAGGTGGTTGGTTCGTGGCTCCCTTATCTACCGACCTTCTGATTATCAACTGATCACCCCAAAAACTTAATGATTGATTTTTTTTGTGCGAATATGTTGTATTTTTCCTTCATTTGATGTTTCTATTCTTGGCCACTAGAGTAGGATTAAATGACTTGTTTGGTCAAGTGATCGATTAGGTGGTCGATTCGTGGTTCCCTTTTGCAAAAGGTATACAATTGAAAATTTTAAAAGTTATATGACTAAAATTGATACTAAAAATGATATTTTTCATATTCATACCTTGAATAATTTTTAACATATAAAATCATTCTTATTAAAATGAAGATTAGTGCCCGTATAAAAACAAATCTTCGAATAAATTAAAATAAATAACTGTATATAGCAATAATATAATTTAAAATATTGAAAATTCTAAAAGAGTATTAAAAAATATTTAAAAAGTAATAAATGAAAAAGAAATTTTGAGAAAGTATAAATTTCAATCATGTAACCTTTCTTAATAAAAATTTAATTTGTTCCATATTTTAGTAAAAAATGATTCAGTTTTATTTTTGTTAATTTAATCCTGTTAATTTTTTTTTAATCTTAGTCATTTTGCTATCGAAAACTTTATTATAGGACTTGTTAGGTTTTGCACGTTCTGATTTTTATTGAAAAAAAAAAGTTACAAGAGAAAAAAAAGGAAAAATTACTCATAGGTTCATACTTAATACTAGGAGATACAATGAGTTCAAATAATTACTCTCACATACAAAATATTAAAATAAAATACCAAATATAACCTTAATTCATTATAATCTCATACACTTTTAAACCACAAACCCTAAACCCCTCACTCATCCACTGTCGGGCTGCCACCAGATCTCTGTCGGACCGCCGCTAGGCCGTCACTGCCGGTCGGCCACTGGAGAGTAGGAGTATATAATTTTTTTGCTGCACATGGCACTTACGATTCACAGTTTTTTTGTTGTGTTTTGTTGCACACACTTTATTAACTGCACATAATTTTTGTTGTACACACTTTTTTTACTATACATAATTTTTGCTGCACACAAATATTTATATGTAGCATATTGTAAAGGTGATATTGGAATATCACTATATATTCATGTAGTTAGTAGTAATATTTTTGTATGTTTGTATCTAATAGTAATTAAGGAGATTCCAATATACCTAACAATAAGTATACAAAAAAAACTAAAATTGAAAAAAAAATTGAATTATAAAAATCATAAAATGTAAGGAGTATGAGAAAAAAATATTGCAAAAGAACTTAAAATTTGTGGAAAAAAATTACATTATCAATTAGCAACCAAGAAAAAATAAACGAGGGACAAATACAACACATTCGCACAAAAATGGATCAATTATTAAGTTTTTGGGTGATCGGTTGATGATGAGTAGGTCGGTAGACAAGAGAGCCACGAACCAACCACCTAACCGATCACCCGATCAACCTAATAATTTAATCCTACTCTAGCAACCAAAAAATAGCTAACGAAGGGAAAATACAACAAATTCACAGTAAAACAAACAGTTATTAAGTTTTGGGGGTGATCAGTAGGTCGATAGAGAAGGGAGCCACGTACCGACTACTTAATCGATCACCCAACCGACCTAGTCATTTAAACCTACCCTAGCAACAAAGAACAACAAACGAGGAACAAACACAATGCGTTCACATAAAAAATATCACTTATTAAGTTTATTGGGTGATCGGTTGATGATGGATAGGTTGGTAGACAAGGGAGCCATGAGCCAATCATCGATCACCCGACCAACCTAGAAATTTAATCCTACTTTAGCGACCAAAAAATAGCAAACAAAGGATAAATACAATAAATTCACACTAAAAAGAATAATTATTAAATTTAGGAGTGATCGGTTGATGATCGATAGGTCGGTAGATAAGGGAGCCACGAAGCGACCACCTAACAGATCACCTTACTGTCCTAGTCAATTAATCTTACTCTAGTGAACAAGAAATAGAAAATGAGGGATAAATACAATACATTCGCATAAAAAAGAACAATTATTATGTTTTTGGAGTGATAAGTTGATGATCGGTAGGTCGGTAGATAAGGGAGCCACAAACCAATCACCTAATCGATCACCCAACCAACCTAGTCATTTAATCTTACTTTAGCGACCAAAAAACAGCAAACGGGGGACAAATATAACAAATTCGCACAAAAAGACAATGAAGTTTTTTTTGGATCAGTTAATGATCGATTAGTTGGTTAACACGTGAGCCACGAACCGATCAACTAACCGATCACTCGACCGATCTTGTCATTTAATCTTTAATCTAGCGACCAAAAAAGAACAAACGAGGGACAAATCTTATTTGTGTGAATGTGTTGTATTTGTTGTATTTTTTGTCGCTAGAGTAGGATTAAATGACTGGGTCGGTCTGGTGATCAGTTACATGGTTGGTTCGTAGCTCCCTAGTCTACCAACCTACCGATAATCAATCGATCGACCCAAAACTTAGTAATTGATCTTTTTTGTGCAAATGTGTTGTATTTTTCCCTTATTTGATGTTTCTTGGTTGCTACAGTAGGATTAAATGTCTACATCAGTTAGGTGGTTAGTTAGGTGGTCGTTTCATTGCTCCCTATCAACCTACTGATAATCAATCGATCGCCCTAAAAACTTAATAATTAGTATATTTTTGTGCGAATATGTTGTATTTTCCCTCATTTGTTGTTTCTTGATCGCTAGAGTAGGATCAAATGACTATGTCGGTTCGGCGATCAGTTAGGTGGTCGGTTGGTGGCTCACTTCTCTACCGACCTACTGATCATCATCCGATCACATTAAAAAGTTAATAATTGGTCTTTCATTGTGCGAATTAGTTGTATTTGTCCTTCATTTACTGTTTCTTGGTAACTAAAGTATGACTAAATGACTAGGCCAGTTGGGTGAACGGTTATGTGGTAGTTAGTGGTCTTTTTTGTACAAATTTTTTTTATTTGTCCTTCGTTTTTTGTGCGAATTTTTTATGCGAATCGGTCTTTTTTGTGCGAATCCATCTAACAACTTAACAATTGGTCTTTTTGTGCAATTTTTTTTATTTGTCCTTCGTTTGCTATTTCTTGGTTATTAGAGTATGATTAAATGACTTGGTTGGTCGGGTGATCGGTTAGGTGGTCGGTCCGTAGCTCCCTTGTCTACCAACCTATCGATCATCAATTGATCACCATAAAAACTTAATAAAATGTGTTGTATTTTTCTCTCATTTTACGTTTCTTGGTCGCTAGACTAAGATTAAATGATTAGGTCGGTTTGGTGATCAATTAGGTGGTCGATCATGGCTTTCTTGTCTACCGACCTATCGATCATCAACCGATCACCCAAAAACTTGGTAAATTGATCTTTTTTGTGCCAATGTGTTGTATTTGTCACCCTTTTTTTGTTTCTTGGTTGCTAGAGTAGAATTAAATTTTAATAATGTAATTTTTTGTTTTTTCAAATTTAAGTTCTTTATCAATGGTTATTTTCTCACCCTCCTTTCATTTCAAGTGTTTTATAAATCAAATTTTTATTTTTCAATTTTAGTTTTTTATTAACATTTAACTTTTAATTTTTTTTTATGAAAAATCAAAACTAACAGGACTTTTCAAGTCCTAAAATAAAGTTTTTGATAGCAAAATGACTAAGATTAAAAAAAATTAGGATTAAAATTAACACGAATAAATGAAAAAATTTGACTAAATTAATGAAAAAATATATATACTCTCTCTGTCCCATCTAATAGTTACGCTTTCTTTGTAATTTACAAAGTAAGTGTAACTATTAGGACCGGACAATAGGAGTATATTAAAAAATGTCACATGATTGGAATTTATATTTTCTCAAAATTTCTTTTCATTTTTTTTTTACTTTTTAGATATTTTTGAGGAAGTCTTGTGTGAGATCGTCTTACATAAGCTCTTATGTGAGATGGATAAAAATTGATATTCAATCGATGAAAAGTGATAATGGAACTATTTCATGACCAACTTAAAGTATTAAATAAAAACTGATAACATTTTATAGTAAAAGTGATAATATTTTATAACGAAAGTTATAATAATGTTATCACTTTTTATCCGTCTTATGTAAGGGCTTACATGAGACAGTCTCACACAAGTCTTTGCTAAAATTTTTTAATACCCTTTTAGAATTTTTAATATTTTAAATTATATTATAGCTATGTACAATTATTTATTATAAAATTTTCAAATATTTGTTTTTATATGGGTACTGATCTTTCATTTTAATAAGAATAATTTTATAAGTAAAAAATTATTCAAGGTATGAATTGGAAAATATTATTTTTAGCTCTTTAATTTGGTTTAATCCAACTTTCGTCATATAACTTTAATTTTTCAATTTTTGTCTATTACTATCAATTTTAGTAATATAACTTCTTATTTTGTCAATTGTATATATTTTTTTGCAAAATATTTTTTACAAAACTTATAAGATTTGCAATAAGTTATAAGGCTAAAATTAGTTTTTATCAAAATTACGTGACAAAAATTGATATGATTTTACATGAATATGACCAAAATTAGTATTGTTATCCCCTTACAGTGAATTGGGTCGGCTAGTAGGTCGGTTAAGGAATCGGTGGAGCACTTTGAGTAGAATTGATCGATTATAATGCCTCATAAAATTAATATAAAAGTCTAGAATTTAAAATAAACAAATTTAATTATAAACACCTTAAAATTATTTAAAATTTAAAAAATAATGTTTATATTTTAAGAAAATGGTTATGGATGTCATGCATCAAATGCAAAGTACAGAAGCAAATTGTACGGGGTGTCGATATAATTAAATTATAAACACATTTAACTTTCTTATTTTTCCATTTAAGTCCACTGTATTTTTAGTCTTGTAACATTTCACATTTCAGTTTAGGTACTTTTGTGATAAGTCACAAAAAAGCCATAATTTGATGTTATATTTTTCCATGTTTAGATGTCAATTAATCCTTAAATATTTGTTTTGATCAAAATTTATATTTTGTAGGTATGAAAAGGATTTAATTGATTCTATGGCTAATTGGACTAATTATGGAAGATGATAAAGTGGAGCTACAAAGAGAGGACCAGACTGTGCGTTAGGCGTGACCACGCCTTAATTGCTGGCAGAATTACTGAAGTGGAGAAAAATATACAGAATGAAAATTGCTGATAAGGCCTAGGCACCTGGACGGGAATTATTAATTTGAGGGGCCAAATCTCAAGTATTGCATATCATATCCCATTTCCTCCTATAATTTAGGAATCTCTTATTCCCTGCATTGATTTTAGTTATTTTAGGAAGAGATTAAGGAGGAGATCAATCCCGTAAAAGACTTCCATCACACGATCTTCTTTCCATATCCTTATTTTTATTTTACGTTAAATATGGGGAAGACTCCAAGGGGAAGGACATACTTCTATTTTATCGCTGTATTTTTATTCTCACGTTGTAAGACTCTCATGGAGATTTCACTATGTTTTTATTTACATTTTCTTATAGATTGCTAAATTCTTCGTCTAGTTGAATAATCGGAGGCGTGGTTCAACATTATCATGTGAGATCTAACTAGTTTTTATTCTTTTTTACGTTGCATCATTTGTATAATCTCTGTGCTCGATTATATTATTTGGCGGATTGATTAACTTGATCACTTATTTTATTCAAGAAAATAATATGTGCCAATTAGAACGTTAAATGCGTAATTATTTAATTATTTCTAATATTTGTGACAAGTAGCATAATCGTCCACATCTCACTTTCAATTATTGCTATAGGGAAAATGAAAGCTAGTTTAAATGAACCTACATGTGCGTTTGTTGGCTAGAATTGGGTCTTTCTATATTGAATGCGGTCATTAAATTAAATCCTACGATGGTATCTAGGGTTATTTATTTGGCTAGAGAAGTAATTAGAGGTGGTACCCTAATTATCGACTAAGTATGGAAAGATTAGGTTGTTAGGTGGTACCAACAACTATAACCAATTTGATGTTAATGTGAAAAAATTATCTTTGCATCCGTGATCGTGTTTGTTGAACCATTTCGAAGATTGTCTAGGCTAGATCTTTTATTTCATCATTTTACTTCATTTTATAATTCTGCAAATTTTAGTTTAAATCAAACTCAATCCCCCCCCCCCCCAAATCTTTGTTTATTTAATTTTGTTGAATAAATCTGTTTTGCCAATCTCCGTGGATACGACCCTGCTTATTGCTATCTATTGTAGTAATTTTAGTAGGTTTATTATTTGTTAGATACCCACCAAAGTTTTAGAGCCACTGCCGTAAATTGGTTTCAAAAAAGGCTTGTTTTTAGTTGTTTATTTAGTTTATTTTTATTTTTATTCCTCGTTATTTTCATATAGGTGAACTTCACTTTGATTCAGAAATTGAAAAAATCGCTCATCGACTAAGGAAAGAAGCAAAATTAAAAAATAAAGCATCTAATTCATCTCCTGAATTACTCGCGCTTCTTGATTTAAAAGATATACCTAGTGAGTCTAATTGTGAAGAAGGAGTAGAGATGGAACAAAGGGAAAGAACTTTGAAGGAGCTGACAGCATCGGATCTTGATCAACAACCATTGCTTTGCATTCAATAACCCGATATGGATGTAGATTTTGAGTTGAAAGCCTGGCTGATTCATTTGTTACCTAGGTTCCATGGCCTCGAAATGAGGATCCACACAAGCACTTGAAGGAGTTCATGTTGTTTTCTCTAGCCTTAAGCCACAGGGAGTGACCAAAGAGAAGGTTAAATTGCATGCTTTCCCATTATCAATAGAGGGTCGAGCAAAGGATTTATTGTTCTATTTACCTCCGGGCTCGGTCACTACGTGGACAGGTATGGTAAGATTGTTCCTTGATAAGTATTTCCCTGCGTTTAAAGCTGCAACCATAAGACGGGAAATATATGGAATAAAGCAAATGGATTTGAATCGCTTCATAAGTATTGGGAGAGATTCAAGCAATTGTTCTCAAGCTGCCCACAATATGGAATATTCGATCAGTTGCTCATTCAATATTTCTATGAAGGATTACTTTCCATGGAAAGAAGGATGATGGACGCTACAAGTGGAAGTGCAATAGTGAACAAAACCCCTTGCGAGGCAAGAGATTTAATCACTACTATGGCAGCAAATTCCCATCAATTTGGAAGCAAACAAGACACATCCAACAAAAGAGTGAATGAGGTAAAAATTTTATTTCTTGAGGATCGCATTACTAACTAGTCTTCTCTTGTTCAAAATATGGCTGCAAGAAACATACAATAAGTTAAGGCATGTGGAATTTGTGCCTAGGTGGGACATCCAACCAACATGTGTTCAATGCTTCAAGAAGATGTGGAGCAAGCTAATGCAGTAGGAAGATTTCTGGGGCCACCTCAAAGAAGTATGATCCCAACTCAAACACTTATAATCAAGGTTGGAGGGATCATCCAACCTTTCGATGGGGAGGACCTCAACACCAAAATCCTCAAGCTCAACCTCAGCCACATTTTGTCCAAAAGCAACAAAATAATTACTCTTCGAGCTTAGGTATGTCACTTGAAGATGTTTTTAAAGCACTTGCATTTAATACTAAAAAATTTCAGCAGGAGACACAGATGAACATCAAGAGGATAGAAAATCAAGTGGGCCAATTGGCATCTTCCGTGAGTAGATTGGAATCTCAAGGAAAATTGCCATCGCAAATGGTTGTCAATCCGAAAAAAAATGTGAATTCAATTACCTTGAGAAGTGGTAAGGTGTTGAAGAAGCCAAAGGTACGTGATCAAGAAGAAGAGAATGAAATCAAGGTTTCTCAAACCGATTAAGCTGTGGATGACAAGAAAGACAAGGATGATTCATCAAATGAGGTGCCGCTTCATACTCCTTTTCCTACATGGTTTCATCAATCTAAGAAAGAGGATGAAGAAAAGGAAATTCTTGAAACTTTTCGCAAAGTTGAGGTAAATATTCCTTTACTTGATGCAATTAAGCAAGTACCTCGTTACGCTAAATTTTTGAAGGAGCTTTGCACCAACAAAAGGAAGCTTAAAGGTAATGAATTTGTTAGTATGGGAGAAAATGTTTCAGTCATGCTTCAAAAGAAATTACCACCTAAGTGTGCTGATCCAGGTATGTTTACTATCCCTTGCAAAATTGGTATCACAAAGGTTGAGAAAGCAATGTTGGATCTAGGAGCTTCAATTAATGTCATGCCACTTTCCATCTATTCATCTTTGAATATTGGTCCTTTGAAAAAAAACTGGTGTGATTATTCAACAAACAGATAGGTCCAACGTTTATCCCGAAGGTGTTTTGGAGGATATTTTTTTAATGCAAGTAAATGGTTTAATTTTTCCAGCAGATTTCTATGTGATCAACATGGAGGATAGTAATTCATCTCATTCATTGATTTTGTTAGGAAGGCCTTTCTTGAAAACATCTAGGACAAAAATTATTGTACATACGGGTATATTTACAATGGAGTTTGATGGTGAAATTATAAATTTTAATATTTATGATGCCATGAAATACCCCATTGATGTGTCTTCTATTTTTGCCTTGCATGTTATTGAGCCTATTGTTGAAAATATCTTTGAATTAGATAATGATGATATGTTAAAGGTTGCATTAAATGAAAGTCTCACTCTTAAAAATTCTGCAGAAATTTTGGAGTTAGATTATGTTTAGAAAGATACAATTCAAGAGTTAGAAACATTGCCACCTCTAAAGCATAATATTTTTTACATTGAATTACCACCACCTTACACTAAATTACTTCCTTCAATTATGCAGGCACCAAGGTTGGAGTTGAAAACTCTTCCAAGCCATTTGAAATACATGTTTTTGGGAGAACATGAAACTCTTCCTGTCATAATTTCAAACAAACTCTCCACTGTTGAAGAAGAAAAACTCATTCGAGTTTTAAGAGAGTACAAGGAAGCTATTGGATGGACTATTGCTGACATAAAAGGAATAAGCCCCCATATTTGTACGCATAAGATTCTTTTGGAGGAAGGAAGTAAGCCTTCTTGACAAGCTCAACGCCAATTGAATCCTCCTATGATAGAAGTGGTGAATGCAGAAATTTTAAAGCTTCTTGCTCATGGTATGAATTTTCCAATCTCTGATAGCAAGTGGGTAAGTCCGACTTAGGTAGTTCCAAAGAAAATAGGTATAACAGTTGTAGAGAATACCGATGGTGAGTTGGTACCTTCACGTGTTCAAAATGGTTGGCATGTTTGTATAGATTAACGAGCTTTGAATGCATTAACTAGGAAAGATCATTTCCCACTTCCTTTTATTGATCAAATGCTTGAGCGTTTAGCTAGTCGATCTCACTATTGTTGTCTTGATGGCTATTCAGGTTTCCATCAAATTCTTGTTGCACCTGAAGATCAATAAAAAATGACATTCACATGTCCGTTTGGTACTTTCGCCTACTACTGACTGCCGTTTGGCCTTTGCAATGCACCCGCGACATTTCAGCGATGTATGGTTAGCATATTTTAGATTATGTAGAGAACCTCGTTGAGGTATTCATGGATGACTTTATAGTTTATGGTGATTCTTTTGATTCATGTTTAGCTAACCTCTCAAAAATCTTGAAACGTTGCATAGAAACGAACCTTGTCTTGAACTATGAAAAATGACATTTTATGGTTGATCATGGTATCATTTTGGGTCATGTTGTATCTTCACATGGAATTGAAGTTGATAAAGCTAAGATTGACTCGATTAAATATTTACCTTATCCAAAAAGTGTTAAGGATGTTCGTTTTTTCTTAGGCCATGCAGGTTTTTATCGATGCTTTATAAAGAATTTTTCGAAGATCACTCATTCTTTATGTAGTCTTCTACAAAAAGATCTAGTGTTCAAGTTTGATGCAGCTTGCAAGGAAATGTTTGATAAGTTAAAGAACATGCTAACTACTGTACCGATTATTCAATCACACAATTAGGACCTTCCATTTGTGATTATGTGTGATGCAAGTAATTTTGCAGTGGGTGCTGTTCTTGGGCAGCAAAATGGCAGAACTCATCATGTCATCTACTATGCTTCAAGAACCTTGGCAGTGTTCAGATGAATTATTCCACCATTGAAAAAGAGCTTTTAGCCATTATTTTTGCCTTAGAAAAATTCCAAACATATTTACTTTGTGCTAAAGTGATTGTTTATTCTGAACATGCAACTCTAAAGTACTTGATGTCGAAGAAGAAGGCAAAGCCATGACTCATCCGTTGTATTCTCTTAATTCAAGAATTTGATCTCGAAATTCGAGATAAGAAAAGTTCTGAAAATTTTGTTGCAGATCATCTTAGTCGTCTAGCCACTTCGAAAGAGCCTTCACCTTTGAAAGATGAGTTTCCAGATGAGTGTCTCTTTTCTATTCAAAAGAATCCTTGGTACGCTGATATTGCCAATTTCTTACTTACTAAGACTTTGCCAAAAGATTTGTCTAGATCTCAAAAGGATAAGTTGAAAAGAGACACAAAATATTATGTATTGGATGATCCTTATCTATAGAAATATTGCTCTGATTGTGTTTCTGAAAATGAGGTTCACTCTATACTTAAGTTTTGCAATTCATATGCATGTGGTGGTCTTGTATTGCTGTTTGAGGGATATCCTAGAAAAATAAAGGGTGATTTATTTAAATAGTCCAAAAGATCAAAAGGTGATTGTTGACACGAACACTAGATTTTTGGAAAGGGACTATGTAATAAATCACAAAGCCATGTTTAAATGTTTTAAAAAGATGTGAGGAGTGAAACACAAATTTTAGTACCAATTGTACAAGAGGATATACCACAAGTAAACTGCATCGCATGTCACATCTGATACACAATTGCATGTAGTGCCTTGTCGTAGTGGGAGAGTTGTTCTAAAATACGATATATTTATGTTTTGGGAAAGTCGTAAAACATGGTCCCTAGTAAACATGAAATCATCCCATGAAAATACGACAAAGCACTACAAGATCGAAATGCGGAATCTTAGTAAGTTGCTATGAATTTTGAAATAAAATCTATGGATTCTAAATCAAATCTAGGAGCTTGTACGACCACTAAATGGTGTAAAAGCTGTTGGAAGTGGTCATATAAAATAAAAGATAATCATATGGTAAGGTGAAAATCTTGGATGCCTAAGTCGATCCAGATTCTTTATCTGTTGCTACTCATATCAAATATGAGGTATAGCAAATAGATGTCAAGACAACATTCCTGATTGGAAGTCTTGAGGAAAACATCTATGTGAAGAAACCAGAGTGATTCATTGCAAAGGGCTAAGGGCATTTTGAGTGTAAGCTGAAAAGTGTCCATCGATGGACTAAAGAAAGCTTCAAGATCATAGAACATCCATTTTAATTAGAAAATCCAGTCATATGAATTTAATCAATGCTCGGATGAGTCTTGTGTATTGAAAAGAATGACAAAAACGTGGTGGTATTTCTTGTATGTACGTAGATGGTATCTTGCTCATTGGATATAATGAAAAAGTATTGTTGGGCATATGGGTATGGTTAATAAAGTAGTATGGGCGTATGGGTATGGTTAATAAAGTAATATGAAATGAAGAACTTAAGAGAAGTAAAATATATTCTTGCGATTATGGTTACAATAATCACAAGAAAGGATGTTGTGCTTATCTCAAGCTTCATGAAATGATACAATCCTTACTCATTTTAGCATGTGACTTTATCTAAGGATTTGTGTCTTAAGACACAAGAGAAGATAAAATAGATAAAGGCGGTTCCCTATGCTTCGATAATAAGGAAGCTTAATATATGAAATGCTATGCATGAGTTGGATATCTATTTTGCCAATGGCATAATCAGTGGGTATCAAGGTAACCCGGAATAGGAATGTTGAACTGAAGTAAGACGTATTTGAAGTTCCTGAGAAGGAAGGACTGGAAATTATACATAGGCTTGCCGATCAGATTCATTACTTCTTGACGATTACTTAGATTCAATTTTTCAAATCATGTGGACGGCAGTAAATCCACCTCAAGGTTATGTGTTTAAATATGGAAGTAGATCCATAATATGGAGGAGTATTATATAGAAATATATTTTGGACTCCACCATGGATAAATGATAATATTGGAGCCTTATGGCAGCTAAAGTATCTGTGTGGTTCTAGAAATTTTGTAATGGACTTAGATGTGATTTTGTGTTTGCCCAAGATTATCACAATTTATTATGATAATAATGAAGCAGTTGCAAACTTGAAGAAATCACGAGCCCATAAGGTACTTAAACACATTGAGAGCCAATACTACCTGATACGAGAAATCGTATGATGAGAGGAAGGTTGTTGTCGCCTAGATTGTATCAAATGATGACTTAGTAAATCCTTTTACAGGGACCTTAAGGCAAAAACTTTTGTTGGTCAAGTAGTGGGGGTGGGAATCAGATGTATGGCAGCGAATATGGCAGCATAGTCTTTTAGTATAAGTGGTAGATTGTTGGATTGTATACTAAAAGTCTAGCTTTTTGTATGAACAATGTTTTTAGCAATATTTGAAATGAGAATCATATGATCAAACGTTTTGCATTATTAAAAGTCCATTTACTTTATACTGTAGATAATGTGGTGTGCGGCGTCACACGGAAGATCATATTATCGGCTCCTTATAAAATATAAACAGATGTTCACAACCGAAATAGACGGGGACAATCTATCGGTATGGTTGTAGTATGATTTTGCAATAGTATTTCTTGACTATCAAATTACACTAGTGCATTTGTGTGTATTGACCAGGACCTCCATGAGATCATTCGATTTTTGCTGACTATATAATAGAACTTGATCTCTACTATTATGGATGTTCGTACTCTTAATTCCTATATAATAACCTCGACACGTAAGCCAGTATTTATTTCCTTGATTCATCAGTGGGTGAGATTTAATTATTATATCAATATGCTTGGTGAGTTAGGAGATGGTGCTGTCTCTATGGTGTGTTGTTGACTGTAGAAAGAATCTATGTCCTAACGGAATTGATTGATGATGTCCCCTTGAGGAGCTCATAATGATTATCATGAAAACTCTGCATGTGAATTTATTCCGGCATGATAATAAGGTTGAGTGGTACTACTCTCAGTAAATATATTAATTAATGGAGTTGTTAGTAACTTAATTAATTAATGGGCATTAAATCTTAAACACGGGAAGATTAACGGGCTCAAAATAAGAAGGAGCCCATAACATAATTTGGGATTAGGGTGGCAGTGCAACAATATTTCTTTAGTGGACTGATTTATTATTATTATTGGACTTAAGTATAAGTTTTAGGCTAAATTTGGATGCTTAAGCCCGATGGGAAGCCCAAATCCTAATTTCTCCTGCTAGTCTCTATTATAGCCTATATATAGCCAATCTCAATAGTCCATATATCTATGAAACACACCTGAACACGTGAATAAAAAGGATTTACTGAAGATTGAGTTCATCTTGTAGATCGTTGCCCACACAACGTCAAGACGTGGCTTAGGAATACAACAGAAGATCGGAAGATTGTTTGCTGCTGCTGTTTGTCAACTTCCACGATTTTTATAAAATTATGTAAAACTCTAAACTGGATGTGTGATACACCTTTGGAAAGCCACTGAAGAGAGGATCGTTTTGTCATAAAGATCATTCAAATCGGAGATTAGATTATGAAGTTATGCCCAAAATGGTGTGGCTACGTTTGCTGCCAGCTAGAATTTTTTCGAAAATTCTGTCTTCTTCAACATACCCTGGTGAAAGGTAATGCATATTTATATTCTTGCTTCCACTTATATAGAATTGCATGGAACCCTAATGGTTCACGTTTACCAAATGATCGAACGTCAACAATCGCTTGGTCTTTGGAAAACCATGTCATATCCCAGTTGAACTAGAGCCAAAGACTGGGGCAGTTAAGGACCAGGGGGGCATTGCCCCCCTCCCCCGGCATTTCAAAAGCCACTATTATATATATGTTCAAAATAATTTAATATAGAATGCATAGTATAGTGGTTAGGTTCGTGTTTTACTTCTTGGAGGTCGAGGGTTCAACCCTTGAACGCATCATAGTTATTTATTTATTTTTTCTTTTTACATTGTTTTAGTTAATCTTTATTTTAAGTTTTATTTATATTAACTTTTTTCTCTTTTGAAATTTCTTTCAATTTGATCCTGCATAAATTTTATCTTTTTATTTTTTCTTTGACATTATTTTGTGTTAAATTTTATTTCATACTTTATATATTAGTTATAATATATATATTCCATTAATTGATCCTAAATCAAGATGAGATCTGAATACACTTTATGGATCAATATTTTTACATTGTTTTAGTTAATCTTTATTTTAAGTTTTATTTATACTAATTTTTTTCTCTTTAGAAATTTCTTTCGATTTGATCCTGCATAAATTTTATCTTTTTATTTTTCTTTGACATTGTTTTGTGTTAAATTTTATTTCATACTTTATATATTAGTTATAATATATATATATATATATATATATATATAAATATATTCCATTAATTGATTCTAAATCAAGACGAGATCTAAATACACTTTATGGATCAATATTAAATTACGTGTATTTTATTAAATATCAATTAAAAATATTAAAATTATATTCTAATTTTAAAATTATCATCATTTATAACATACATAGTATACTTCTTTATTATTAAAAAAATCAAATTATTCATACACGTTATGGATCAATGTTAAATTACGTTATTTTATTAAATATCAATTAAAAATATTAAAATTATATTCTAATTTTAAAATTATCATCATTTATAACATACATAGTATACTTCTTTATTATTAAAAAAATCAAATTATTCACAAAAAAGATTGATAAAGTTGTTAAAAAATAGTAATAAAAAATGCATGTAATTTTACCAGATGAATCAAGTATTTACTTTACAATACTATTTTGGCCCCCCCTAAATTAAATTTTTGGCTCCGTCACTGACTAGAGCATAAGGCTTATTGGGCTATCAAGCGTTGCAACATGAACATGGATGAGGCCGGTGAAATGAGAAAGTTACAACTACAAGAGCTTGAAGAAATTATGAATGATGCATACGAGAGCTCAAGGATTTATAAAGATAAGACGAAAGCTTACCATGATCGGGTGATTTCCAAGAAAGAATTTAAAGTTGGTCAAAAAGTTATTCTTTTCCATTCGAAACTTAAAATATTTTCTGGAAAGTTACGTTCTAGATGGCTAGGTCTTTTTATTATTGCTAATGTATTTCCTCATGATGCTGTAGATATTCAAAATACGGAGTCAGGTAAGGTCTTTAAGGTAAACGGGCATCGCTTGAAACCTTTCTATAAAGGATTTCAAGTGAGTAGTGTTGACAATCTTATCTTAGGTTGTCCGGATTATCATGAATGAAAGGAGCGGAATGTCTAGTCAAAGACGATAAAGAAAGGCACTTGCGGGAGGCAACCCGATATTTAGTTTATATTTTTCTTTTATATTTTAGTGCTTATTTTCGTCTTTGTGTGTTTTGGTGCAGAAGTGGAAATTTTTAATAAAGCGTGGGCACGGCTAACAACAGGAAAATCTTCTATATCTTTGCTAAAAGTTCCTGTTGCTTAGATGTGGCCACTCCTAAAAAGACTTTCGCTCAATGTATCTTTTGTCCATCTTTCTTAATTCCAGTTTTATATCCCCTTTTTATTACTCCTATTATTATTTTATTTTATTTTTTAATAAAATCCCCTTTTCCTCATTTGACAGCCGTCAAGCCCATTTCACCTCCCATTACAACACCTCTTCATTCCACTTCATCTTTCCTAAATATTTCTCTACCCAAATTTCGATTTTCTTGGGATTTAGGGGAGGAAAAATCAAAATCCCTATTTTACTTTTTCAAATAACTCGTTGAAGTCTTCACTTTGATTTCTTATTTTTGAGTTCCTTTCTCTATTGATTTTTCTACCCATTGAAATTCACCGAAGGTTACCATTTCTTTTTATTTCAGATGGGTCGAACGAAATCGGGCTCTCAACCCAAGGAATTGCAGAAGAAATCCAAAGCACCAATGATTTTCACCCCTTTTTTGTCGGATCGACTAGAATCAGAATCCCCTACTGCTCGTAGATGTCCATCATTTTCAAGGAAGTTTCTTACTTTCTTTGTGTTGTATATTTTCATGGTTTGTTGAGAGTTTTGTTTTGCTTTGTTCTTGAAATTACTTGATTTGAAATTTGTTGTCTCTTTTCACTTGAGAACTTGATTCATTCAAAGCTCATCCTATAAAGATTGATGGTTTTTATGCATGTGTAAAAATGTTTTTGAATTCTCATCCGTTGATTCTTGGCTAGTTGTCATTGATGGTTGATTAAATGAGAAATGCTTGGATCTTCACACAATTGGACCTTATTGTTTTGTGAGCTTTGAGCCTAAGAGCTATCATCATTTCTAGCTCTAATTTCTTCTTTATGTGTTGTCATTCATGGTTGATTTTTCTAGAATTTGTATTGTTATACATGTCTACGTTAATCCTCATCGATGAATTGGATGTGAAAATCATTAAGGACATTACGTTGAACCTTATTTTTCCATTTCTATCCATTTCTTAAGCGTACCTAATACCTTTACCCCTAGTGAGCCAAATTTGAGCCTTTAGCCTTTTTCTTCGAATTACAAGCGTTAACACCCATTCTTTCAAACCATCTTTGAACCTTTAGATCGAAGAGTCATTTTGCTATTAAAAAAGTTTTCCAAGTAAAGCTCAACATGATTTGTTGTAGTAGGAAAGCCACTGTGAATAATGTTCATTTTTGGTTGAAGAAAAAAAATTCAAAAAATGCAGAAAAAATAGGAAAAAGAAAGAAAGGAAGAAAAAAGATGATGTGGCCTTGCATGTTCGGAATAAAGAAAGGAAGAAAAAAGATGATGTGGCCTTGCATGTTCAGAATTATTGTAGTCATGTGGAACTTTGAAACCACTTGTTGAGCATTACATGAAAGTGAAATGATCTCTTTGACTCTCTTTTAGTCCAAAAACCTCATATCTTCTTTCTCACTTAGCCACTTTAACTATACCTTACACTACATACTCTTCTTTGAGTCCTTTTAGTTCTTGCATCTTGGTTCATTCATTGGGGAGAGGATGTGATATATTTGCAAGCTTATGGTAAAAGTCTTCTATGTTTTGACTTGAGATATTCACTATATTCATTATGAGCCTAAACACTTTGAGCGTATGAGTAAATCCCTTGTAAGGTGTTTAGATTTAATATAATTTAAGTTTGATTCAATTGTTGATGCGGCTTGCTTGATTATTGGTGGATGAGAATTCCCGTTTAAAAGGTTTTCATTGCATGAGAAAATATTTTGATGAGCATAGAAAGATGAGAGTTGGAAAATGAATTTGAGGCAAAAGATTTATACTTAAGCATGCTTGAGGACAAGCAATGTCTAAGTGTGGGCGAATTTGATAAGTCACAAAAATGTCATACTTTGATGTCATATCAATTAATCCTTAAATATTAGTTTTGATCAAGATTTTTGTAGGTGTGAAAAGAATTTAATTGATTCTATGGGCTAATTGGACTAATTTTGGAAGATGATAAAGTGGAGCTATAAAGAGAGGAGCAGATTGTGCGTAAGGCATGACCACGCTTTAATTGCTGGCAGAATTGTTGAAGTAGAGAAAAATATACAGAATGAAAATTGCTGATAAGGCGTGGGGACGCTTAGGTGTTGGACTGTATACTAAAAGTCTAGCCTTTCGTATGAACAATGTTTAACAATGAATTTGAAATGAGAATCATATGATCAAATATTTTGCATATTATAATTTAATTGTAAAAGTCCACTTACTTTATATTGTAAATAATATGTTGTGCGACAACACGCGGAAGATCATATTATAGGTTTGCTTATAAAGTATAAACAGATGCTCACAACCGAGATAGACGGGGACTCTCACATGTAATTAAATCAATAAACTCAGTGAGTTGGGAAATAGTGTTGTCTCTACGGTGTGTTGTTGATTGTAGAAAGAATTTGTGTCCTATTAAATAGGTTGATGATGTCCCCTTGAGGAGCTCATAAGGATTATAATGTAAATCCTGCATGTGAATTTATTTCAGCATGATAACAAGGTTGAGTGGTACTACTTTTGGATGAGATATTAATTAATGGAGTTGTCAGTAACTTAATTAATTAATGGGCATTGTATATATCTTAGGCATGAGGAGACTAACAGACTCATAATAAGGAGCCCATAACGTAATTGTGGGATTAGAGCGGCAGTGCAGTAATAATATTTTAGTGGAATATATTATTATTATTAGATTTAAGTACTCCCTCCGTCTGGATTCAAGAGTCCCATTTGCTTTTGGGCACGAAGATTAAGGAGTATTGTTATTTAATGTGTAATGGGTAGGTAATGTGTTAATTTTACTTTTTTACACCTCCACTTTATTTATCTCTAATCTGACAATTTAATACCAAAAGCAGGAGAGAGAAAAAAATTAAATTCATTGTCATACACAGTACAATTTCCACTGTTCTTGCTGAATTGGAGTACACTAGAGGAAAGGCTTTCTAAAATAATAAACGAAAATGAGATTCCCTCCAAATAAAAAAGAATTTCCCTCCAATCACTAATTTCCTCCTAAATTTATCACTAATTCCCCCCTAAATTTTCATGATATATACTCCTACATTAATTCCACACCCACCAACAACAAAAGAGAGGCAAAAACATAAATGACCAGAAATGAGAAAAAAAATCTGAGCACTCGGGAATTAAATTTCATTGCTCATTTCTTGTTGGAGGGCTCTTCAAATGGCAACATTGCACATGGTAGAATCAATGAAGATGCTTCCAAATTCTGTGTGAGCAGAAAAGACATTAGAAAGATATGGTCAAGAGCAAAAGAACAGATGTTAGCAGGCATTCCAATCTTTTTATTGAATAGAAAAAAAGGTACTGCACAATTTCCTCTCAAATTTGATAAAGATAAGTTGTAACTTATTGAGTTCAGTAAGAGGGGAACAATTAGAAGTATTGCAACTGAGTTGAAGGTAGGCAAAAGTACAGTTGGAGAATGGGTAAAGAGGGGACTGATCAGATCTCATTCTAATGCAATTAAACCAGCATTGACCTATGAGCATAAGATTAGTAGGATGAAGCACAGTCTATTAGCATTGGAGGTTAATGTATATCTTAAAGTTATCAAATTCAAGAGCATGCAACACATAATTCACATAGATGAGAAGTGATTTTATATTACAAGAACTACGAAAAGATATTACTTGGTACCAGAAGAAACAGAACCACATAGACAATGCCAAAGTAAAAATTCCATCACTAAGGTCATGTTTATCTATGTAGTGGCATGACCTTATATGGTTCAAGTGGGGAATGCTTATTTGATGGGAAAATAGGCTTTTTCCCTTTATTGAACAAGTAGCAGCAAAGAGAAAATCGAAAAATAGAGAAGCTGGTACACTAGAGACCAAAGCAATGCAATCAATCATAAAAGAGGTGACTAAAGACGTCCTGATCAATAAGGTAAACTCTCCTTACTCTATCTAAAGCACCATTATCTGTGTAATTTCAGAATACTTGCAGCATTGAATTATGAAACATAACATACAACTCACATATAAATTGCTATCATTTGGTGTATTTTAGCTTATACCAGCCATTAAAGCTAAGTGGCCTACTGGAGCAAGTAAAGACATACTTATTCAACAAGAAAATGCCCCGCCTCACATTGATGATAGTGATCCAGAGTGGAGAAAGGCAGCAAGTTCAAATGGATTTAACATACACTTAGTATTTCAAACTCCTAAAAGTCCAGATACTAATGTGAATGATAAATGATGGTTTAGGGCTATGAATCATTGCAAGTGAAAACTTTTTATCTAGCACAGTTGATGAACTATTGGCAGCAGTACACAATTCATTTGAAGAATTGTGTCACAAGAAAATCAATTCAGTTTTTATAAGCCTGCAAGGATGTTTGAAGGAAATTTTGGTATGTAGAGGATCAAATAAATACAATATCCCTCACATGGGCAATAATGCATTACTAAAGGAAGGGACTCTTCCTATAGATTTGGAGGTGGAACTTGAGCTAGTTCAATCAAGTGTTGACTATCTAATTGAAGAAAATACAGAAGATGGCTTGGATGAACTCATAGAGAGTGTGAAAGGGATGGTTTGAGACATAGAATGGTGTTTTGGAGGGACATAAATTAGAGTATATATTTTGCATGTTGGAAGTAGCCTACATATTTTGACTTTCCAACCTTCGGAAAGATACTAAGGGTAGCTATTTTGCAAGATAGGAGGGCTTTTGCGTATATAGATATTGGAAGGGATAGTGGTGTGACCATAGATAGTTTTATGCATGAAAAAATGATTGTTTACAGCTGTAAAACAAGCCTAAATAGGGTTTATTTTAAGCAGTAAACAGTCTACTCCATGATATAAATATGATGGGATTAATGTGATGGCACTCTCTATTGCAAGTAATAGTCAATTAATGCAACACAACACTTGCAAGCAATAGTCACTTAATTCAACACATAACTATTAATCATCTTACTTCCATAAATGCATGCATTCATATCAAAGAAGTGAACCAACAATGTTTCCTAAGCACACAGGCTTCATTTCAACCAATAACAGACTGCAATTCATTGAAATGAAGTACACAGGCTTTATTTCATATAATCATTCAACACTTAGCCTACATACACAGCAACAAACATCATAAGATAATAGAAAGTACACACTATCACAGTACCAAACTTATTATTTCTTCACCCTCAGAACAAGTTCATCATAGGGTGATTAGTTCCTCCGAGCAATTCAATGAAATGAAGCACACATGCTTCATTTCAAACAACCATTCAACACTTAACCAACATACACAACAACAAACATCCTAAGATAACAGCAAGTACACACTATCACATCACCAAACCTTATTAATTCTTCACTCTCAGAACAAGTTCATCATAGGGTGATTAATTCCTTCCAACAATTCACTGAAATGAAGCACACAGGCTTTATTTCAAACAACCATTTAACACTTAGTCAACATACACAGCAACAAACATCATAAGATAATAGAAAGTACACACTATCACATCACCAAACCTTATTAATTCTTCACCCTCAGAACAAGTTCATCATAGGGTGATTAATTCCTCCTATCAATTCACTGAAATGAAGCACATAGGCTTCATTTCAAACAACCATTCAACACTTAGCCAACATACACAGCAGCAAACATCATAAGATAACAGCAAGTACACATTATCACAGCACCAAACATCATAATAGAACATGCTGCAATTCATTTTGGCTCTTTTCACCCTCAGAGCATTCTCATCACAGGGTATGTGACTCCTAATGCACAACCGTGACATGGATAAGAAATCCAGTCTCCACAAATCATGCATGGCGACATTATTTCATCCCTTTCCTCGTCTTCTGATTATAACCATCAAATATTTTAAAAAAACCCTAAAACCCAAATGCATATTGAGGAAGGAAGGATCAGCTATTGTACCTCATCAGAATACTCAGGTAAGGTTGTGATTGCAAGGCAAAGGAGCTTTAAAAATCCAATCACGAAGGGATAGAGCCATCGGCCGCCACATCCTCTGAATTCAGCACCACTAACCCTTCTAATACGTTAATCAATTCGTGATCCACTGATCCAAAGGGATTTTCTTCATCTTCGAAGTCCGGCACCACAAGCTCTTCGTATACGTCAATCAATTCGGGATCCACAGATCCGAAGGGATCTGCTTCATCTTTGGAGCCTGGCACCACAAGCCCTTCGTATACATCAATCAACTCAGGAACCACCGATCCAAATGGATCTAAAGATTCAGCCAAAGAATCATTCATAAAATTGAAAAAAAGGGACAAAACCCTAATTGAAATCGCCTGGAATCGCATCTAATGGTGAATCGGCCTTCACCATCACCATGTTTATAGACTCGTCAATGGGATTTAGGTTTATAAGAAGGTTCGGGTTTCAGGCGACTGATATGGGTCGATCGGTGCCGAAAATTAATGAGGGGAATAGGGTTTCAAGAACAAAAGGGTTTGGATCATAGGATGTGGTGTGAGATTGTTGACTGATTTTGTGAGATGGCTAATGTTTTTTTTATTTCATTTGTGTCCACACAAATTAATTTTGGATTAGTAATTTCAATTTGAATTATTTAGTGTATTAATAAAAGGTGGGCAAATGGGTAATTTTATTTAAGGTTAGCGGGAGTATTATTAGTGGGTCCCTCATGTACAAAAATGGAAATGAAACCCTTGGGTATGGATGCCGTAAATGGTAAAATAGAACCCTTGAAAGTGGACGGAAGGAGTAAGAGTTTTGTGCTAAACTTGGATACTTAAGCCAAATGGAGGCCCGACTCTAATTTCTCCTCCTGGTCCCTACTGTAGCCCATATATAAGTCATCTTAGTGATTTAAAAACCCTAATTCCTATGTGTAACACACATGAGTTTGAGGTAGGATTACAGATTGAGAGGATCTTGAGGATCGTCGCCCACACGACGTCATGATTAGACTTGGGAATACAGCAGAAGATCACGAGGTCGTTTACTTCTATTGTTCGTCAACTTCAACAATTTTTCTAAAATCATGTGTAACTTCAATCTGTTCATGTAATACACAGATAGAATGCCATGGAAGAGAGAATTATTTTGGCTCAAAAATCACTCAAATCGGAGATTAGATGAGGAAGTTATGCCCAAAATCGTGAGATTGTGCATGCTGCATGTGAGAATTTTTCTCTTCTTCAACATACCCTGGTGAAAGGTAATATAATTTTTATATTCTTACTTCCGCTGATATAGAATCGTATGGAACCCTAACAATTTACATTAACCAAATGATCAAACCCCAACAGTTGGTATCAGAGCTTCGGTTTCGTGGTGAAGCGTGAAACGTTAGGCTAGGGTTTATGTGTCAAACTTGGATTAGAGTTTAGAAATTATTGTTTCTTGTTGAATACTCGATACATTTGACGTCACTCTACGACGATTTGATAATCTGGATATTTTTAAAATTTTGATAATCTAGAAATTTTAAAATTTTGATAATCTGGAAGTTTTTGAAAATTTGATAATCTGGAAATTTCAAAAATTTGATAATGGGGATATATTCAAAATTTTGATAATCTAGATATTTTCGTAAATTTTATAATCTGGAAATTTTTGAAAATTTGATAATCTCAAATTTTCAAATATTTGATAATCTGGATATTTTCAAATTTTTATAATCTGAAAGTTTTCAAAATTTTGATAATTTGGAAGTTTTTGAAATTTTGATAATCTAGAAATTATGAAAATATGATAATCTGGAGATTTTCGAAAATTTGATAATCTGGAAGTTTTAAAATTTTGATAATCTGGAAATTTTTAAAAATTTGATAATATGGTCGATATCGATGATTTCGATAATCTGAATGATATCAATGGTCGATATCGATAGTTTTGAAAATTTTATAATCTAGAAGTTTTTCAAAAATTTGATAGTTTGGTCGATATCGATGATTTTGATAATCTGGATGATATCGACGGTCGATATCGATAGTTTTGAAATTTTGATAATCTAGAAATTTTCAAAAATTTGATAATCTTGAGGTCTTTGCCCATATTTGTGCTTGGAGGCGAACAATCGAATTCGCTGATATATAACTATTTATAATTGATTTAATTATCTTATTATTGTTTTATATGTATGCATGATTCTCTATGATTTATTGTCTTATGTGTTGTAATAGGAGAATGCTAGGTTGCGTATTTTATTTTGAATATTATATGAATGTAAAAACCCTCGGTGTTAAATAACTAAGTGGGAGAGGGGATTGGTTAATAAATTCCCGCGGTCTCCATTATTGGTTTGTTGTGATGTAAACTTGTGCATTGGCAATAGGCCTTCCACCCCATTGGATGAGTTTATTCACAGATCACTAGTACTAACTTCTTTATGATGATTGTAGGAAGTTATCCAAGCGCATGGTACTTCTCCATCTGTAAGGCACACAAGCTTGGGCTACGGACTTGGGATCAAATAATGGTGTACACTTAGATGTAAATAACAAGTATCCTCCCCATCGGAGTCACTGCTTTTATTTGCATGGCTATAGAAGAATGACTATTAATTATTTTATCATGAGGTTAGGTTGACAAATGAAATTAATGGTAAAACCTTCTCTTGTAAATATTCGGGTTTGTATACGTCCACACTATCGTGGCATGCAGACTCATGGTGCTTGAGATGTTGGTGAATTTTATTTAATATTATTTTGAGGGAATCAATATAAATGGATAAATTCGAAGATTTGTTCGGTGTATTTATTTATGTGATTCTCTGTATTTTTGAATGATTTATTTCACTTATTGTTGACTAAAAGAATTTATATTTACTGGTCCAAAATTAGATGATTAGAAAAGAATCTTGGCTTTAATTCTTACTGCTTAAAAAATAAAAATGTGTTCTCACTAAAGATGTTCTCTGATGCCTATTTAAGTCTCTAGTGTAAAGGTGAGAGGTTCATAGAAATATGATGGTCTCATGCGACTCTTCAGATACTTGAATAAGTTAGAAAGGCAAGAGGTCATGTTTAACTTGATGAATGAATTAGAAATACTTGGAGTAGAAATTGAAGGGAAAACCTAGGTCAATTTTATTCTCCATAATTTGCCAAGATGTTTTGAGCAATTTTATTCTCTACCTGAATTACAAGAGGCTGTATTCGGTAGGAAACTTCTGCAAAACATGTGGCGAAGGAAAACAATGTTCATCAAGATGTGAATAAGGTTAATATCTCACTCACAAGTTGTTGAAACATGATTAGTGATGGCATCTACTGACATGTTGTGTGAAGATACCGGAATCACTAAAAGCATGTAACTAAGTGATGATGAAATTATTGAGTACATGGATTATCTACAAAACTAGTGGTCGTTGCAGTGGGAATTGTTTATCTATATTCTAATAGGAATAAACCTTTGATTATGAGAAATTATCTTTACGTACATTTTCATAGAAAGAATTTAATTTCAGTTTCTATGCATTTACGGATGGATACTCCATTTCATTTAAATAACATGGTCATAACGATGAGGGATGGAGCTATAATCTGTTATGGTACATTGATAACAATTTGTATACTTTTAAATCATGTTTATCCGACGGATGTAATAAATAGTAATGTAAGACGTCTTCTAATCCTAATAAGAGAGAGGAACCTTCGGATATGAGCTAAACATACCTTTTGGCATCTGAGACTAGGTCATGATTGTCTTTTCAAGGTAAAGGGGTGTAGAGCCAAAGATATGTTGGAATTGGTTCATTCTAATTTATGCGGTCTTAAAACTATCTAGGCGAGAGGTGGTTAGATATAATTTTTGATGCACCGCAAGTCTAAGTACTATGATTAATTCAAAAGTGCATGACACATGTAGTGAAGGGTCATCGAAAATATATCAAGTCATTACGATTTAATCGCAGTGGTGAGTACATCTTAGGATAGTTTAGGAGCTATTTATCAGAGGTTGGGATTGAATGCCAAGTTGTAAACACCGGGCTAACCCCAGCCGACTGATGTGGCGAAAAGAAGGTATAGAATTCTTATGGAAATGGGTAGATAGATGATGGCTTATTTGGATTTACTAAATTCATTTTATGGGTATTCCTAGAAACATCATGTTGTAAGGATGTTTGTCTGTTTGTGGGATATCCTAGAAAAATGAAGGGTGTCTTATTTGATAGTCCAAAAGATCAAAGGGTGATTGTTAACACGAACACTAGATTTTTGGAAAAGGACAATGTAATAAATCCCAAAGCCATGTATAAATTGTTCTAAAGGATGTGAGAGGGAAAAACACAAAGTATAGTACCAATTGTACAAGAAGATATACCACAAAAAAACTGCATCTCGTGATACGTCTGATACACAATTGCGTGTAGCGCTTTATCATAGTGGGAGGTTTATTCTACGACCTAATAGATTTACGTTTTGGGAGAATCGTGAGACTTGGTCCCTAGTAAACATGAAATCGACTCATGGGTATGACGAAGCACTGCAAGATAGAAATGCAGAATCTTAGCAAACATGTAATTTTTTCTGAATTAGAATCTATAGATTCTAAATTAGATCTGGGAGCCTGTAGAACCACTAAGTGGTGTGAAAGCCATTCGAGGTGGCTCTACTAAATAAAAGAGGATCAGACGGTAAGGTGATACTTTGTAACAAGGCTTGTTGAATAAAGGTACACTCAGAAAGAAGGGTGAGTTCGAGTATGAGGAAACCTTTTTTGCCGGTAGCTAAGTTTAAGTAGATCCGTATTCTTTTATTTTGTTGCTACTCATATTGAATTATGAGGTATAACAAATAGATGTGAAGACAGCTTCCGTGATTAGAAGTCTTGAGAAAACATCTGTGTGAAGCAACCAGAGTGATTCATTGAAAAAACTAAGAGCATTTTGTGTGTCATCTTAAAATTGTCAATCGATGGACAAAAGCAAGCTTTAAACTCAAAGTACATCTGTTTTGATGAGGTAATCCAGTGGCATGGATTTAATGAATGCGCGGATGTGTCTTGTGTATTAAAAAAGAGTGACGAAAATATTGTGGTATTTCATGTACTATAAGGAGATAGTATCTTACTCATTAGAGGTAATAAAAGAGTATTGTCGGGCGTATGGGTATGGTTCATAGAGTAGTATAAAATGAAGGACTTAATAAGAAGAAAAATATATTCTTATGATCATTGTGATACAGATCAAAAGAAAGGATGTTGTGCTCATCTCAAGCTTCATGAAATGATACAATCCTTACTCGTTTTAGCATGTAACTTTATCTAAGGAAGTGTGTCTTAGGACACAAAAGAAGATAGAGTTGATGAAGGCGGTTCCTTATGCTTCGGTGAATAAGGAAGCTTAATCTAAGGTATGTTATGCACGAGAATGGATATCTGTTTTGCCAATGGCATGGATATCAAGGTAACCCGAAATAAGAATTTTGAACTACGGTAAGATATATATTTATGTGCCTGAAAAGGACTAGAAATAATATGTGGGCTCACCGGACAGATTCATTGCTTCTTGTGGGTTACATAGATTCGGATTTTTCAAATCAGATAGGGACGGCAGTAAATCCACCTCAAGGTTATGTGTTTAATTTTAGGAAGTAGAGTCATATTGTATAGGAGTGTCATACAGAAATATATTTCGAACTCCGCCATGGAAAGATGATAAATTGGAGCCTCTGAGGCAGCCAAAGTATCTGTATGACTCTAAAGACTTCATGATGGACTTGGAAGTGTTTTCTGAGTTTGTCCAAGGTTATCACAATTTTTCATTGTGATAATAATGATGTAGTTGAAAACTTGAAGGGATCACAAGTCCATAATGCAATTAAACACATAAAGAGCAAGTACCACCTTATACGAGAAATCGTATGATGAGGGGAAGATTGTTGTCGCCAAGATTGAATCGGATGATAATCTAGTAAATCCTTTTACAAGGACTTTAAAGCGAAAGCTTTTGATGGTCGTGTAGTGGGAGTGGGAATCAGATGTATGTCTGAAGACATGGCAGCATAGTCTTTTAGTATAAGTGGGAGATTATTGGATTATATACTAAAAGTCTAGCTTTTTGTATGAATAATGTTATAACAATTTATTTGAAATAAAAATCATATGATCAAATGATTGCGTCTTATAATTTATTTATATGTCTAATGCAATAGTCCACTTACTTTATATTGTAGATAATATGTTGTGCAACAACATGCGGAAGAACATATTATCGGTTTTCTTATAAAGTATAAACAGATGCTCACAATCGAGATAGACGGGGACAATCTATCGGGATGTTTGTAGTGTGATTTGATATTAGTTTGTCTTGACTATAGAATCACATTAGTGCACTTTATATGTATTGAGCAGGACCGCTCAAGATTGTTTGATTTATACTGACTATATAGGAGAACTTGATCTCAATTATTATGGATGTTCGTGCTCTTAATCCCAAAATAATAACCTCGACATGTAAGGTAGTATGTATTTCTTTGATTCATCAATGGATGAGATTTACATGTAATTAAATCAACAAACTCGATGAGTTGGGAAATAGTGTTGTCTCTATGGTCTGTTGTTGATTATAGAAGGAATATGTGTCCCATTATATAGGTTGATGATGTCCCTTTGAGGAGCTCATAAGGATTATCATGTAAACCCTGCAGGTGGATTTATTCTGGCATGATAATGAGGTTGAGTGGTACTACTCTCGGATTATATATTAATTAATGGAGTTGCCAGTAACTTAATTAATTAATGGGCATTGTATATCTTAAACGCTGGGAGACTAACGGGCTCATAATAAGAAGGAGTCCATAACGCAATTTGGGATTAGAGGGGCAGTGCAGTAATAATATTTTAGTTGAATATATTATTATTATTGGACTTAAGTATAAGTTTTGGGCTAAACTTGGATACTTAAGCCCAAAGGAGGCCCGACTCTAATTTCTCCTCCTGGTCCATGTTGTAGCCCATATATAAGTCATCTTAGTGATCCAAATATTCTAATTCCTGCACGTAACACACGTGATTTTGAAGGAGGATTACAGATTGAGAGGATCTTGAAGATCGTCGTCCACATGATGTCAAGATTGGACTTGGGAATACAGCAGAAGATCACGTGGTTGTTTGCTGCTACTATTTATCAACTTCTATGATTTTTATAAAATCTTATGTAACTCCAAACTGTTCTCGTGATACTCCATTAGAAAGCCACGGAAGAGAAGATCGTTTTGGCGCAAACATCACTCAAATTGGAGATCAAATGAGAAAGTTATTCCCAAAATCGTGAGGTTGTGCATGTTGTTGGCGAGAATTTATCTCTTCTTCAACGTACTCTGGTGAAAGGTAATATGATTTTATATTCTCGCTTCCACTGAAATAGAATCGTATGGAACCCTAACAGTTCATATTAACCAAACAATCGAATGCCAACATTATGTTTCTTGTTGAACACTCTAATTGTACAGACACATGTACACTGCACGATGGCTTGACGGGACTGGGTGACGGCGGCGTTGAGCGGCGGTGGCACCGTGGAGATGGACATCATGACAATTGCTGGTTCCACTGGTAAAACACGACGTGCTGGCTATGCAAGTCCAGCAGAAGGCTGCTCGCAATCGTGATGACGGCACGAGTCCAATGATTGTGCCTAGGTTGCGTCGGCAGCTGAGGAAGGGACTAGATGATAAAAGCGTGGAGTTCAACCGGCGTACCCAGGCATGGCGCGCTGGAGGCACATTGATGGCCTGAAAGCAACATAATTGACGAGTTGCTGGGGTTCACTTTCCGACGTAGCTTTGCGCAAGAGACACCTAGGAGGTAGTACACTGATGTGGCTTGGTTGTAGCACGGTAGATTAGCAAGTTGCTGGCGGCACGGATATCAGTGGTTGGCATGAGCGGTGTGTCAGATTGGCGACACGAGGATGTCTGACCAGCGTTATGGGCGAGTCGGTGGGCTGTTCTTGGCGAGTCTGGGCAAGGGTCCCAGGCGAGTCTGGGTAATGACGCAGGTGGGTCCAGATGCTGGCTGGTCGAGTTTGCATGGCTAGGGCGTGGCACTGCGTGGAAAGCCGTGTGATGGTGCTGCGCGATGATAGGCACTGGGCACACGGAGTGCGGCACGCTGCACGCACGATGCTGGCAAGGCTTCACGTGTGGGAGCACCTTGGCGTGCAAGGATATGCCACATGGTGAACGTCATGTGAGGGCATAGCACGCATGAAGCTTATTGTCGGGCATGCAGGGGAATGGACTAGCACGTCAATGTGCGTACAAGCCAGGCCTCATGATTGGAGGACCTATCTGCACGATATGCATGTGAAGTGCTGACACGTATCATGCAGGGGCAAAACTAGGTGTGGCTAGCATCGGAAGGCAAGCAATGGCGACATCAAATGGCATGACTCATGCTAAAGCATTGCACGAGTCGTGTGGGAGTGTTTCGAGAGCCAGGTGGTTAATTTTTGTTCGGCATGCGGGAGCTACTCATTGCTTGGCACGATTCGAACCCCATCTGTGTTGCCCGCATTCGTTCTTGGTGGCGAAAAATCTAATTCGCTGATATATAAGTATTTATAATTGATTTAGTTATCTGATTATTGTTATATATTATGCATGATTTTCTATGATTTACTGTCTATTTGGTGTAATAGGAGCATGCTAGGTTGCGTATTTTATTCTTGAATGTTATATGCATGTAAAAACCCTTGGTGTTAAATAACTAAGTGGGAGAGGGGATTGATAATTAATTCCCGCGGCCTCCATTATTGGTTTGTAAGTGATATGAATAGACTTGTGCATCGGCTATAGTGTCTTCCTTCCCAACGGATGAGTTTATTCACGGTTCATTGGTACAACTTTTTTATGATGATTGTAGGAAGTTATCCGAGCACGTGTGTACTTCTCCAATAGTAAGGCACATAAGTTTAGGCAATGGACTTGGGATCAAATAATGGTGTACACTTAGGTATAAATAATAAGTATCCTCCCCAATGGAATCACTTCTATTATTTACATGGATAAAGAGGAACCGACTATTAATTATTTTATCATAAAATTAGGTTGACAAATGAAATTAATTGGTAAAACCTTCTCTTGTAAATGTTCGGGTTTGTATACGTCCACACTAACGTGGCATGCAGACTCACGGTACTTGAAATATCGGTGAATTTTATTTTTATATTATTTAGAGGAAATTAATATAAATGGATAAATTCGAAGTATTTGATCAGTGTATTTATTTATGATTCTCAGGATTTTCAAATAGTTTTATTTCACTTATTGTTGACTAAAAAAAATTGTATTTACTGGTCCAAAATTAGATGATTAGAAAAGAATCTTGTTTTTAATTCTTACTGCTTAGGAAAACATATGTGTTCTCACTAAGAATTTTCTGTGATGCCTATTAATTAAAGTCTCTAGTAGAGAGGTGAGAGGTTCATAGAAATATGATGGTCTCATGCGACTCTTTAGATACTTGAGTAAGTTAGAAAGGCAAGAGGTCATGGTTTACTTGATGAATGAATTGAAAAACTTGGAGTAGAAATTGAAATGGAAACCTAGATCAATTTATTCTTCATAATTTGTCTGGATGTTTTGAGAAAGTTCTACTTAAAATACGAGAGGTAGTATATGGTGGAGAACTTCTGACAAAACATGTGGCGAAGGAAATATCAATTTCATCAAGATGTGAACAAGGTTAGTATCTCATTCACAAGTTGTTGAAGCATTATTAGTGATGGCATCTACTGACACGTTATGTGTAGATACCGGAGTCACTAAAAGCATGCAACTAAGTGATGATGAGATTATTAAGTACATGGGTAAGCTACAGAAGTAGCGGCTGTTGCAGTGACAGTTGTTTATTTTCTTCTGATAGGAATAAACATTTGATTATGACAAATTGTCTTTACGTATATTTTCATAGAAAGATTTCATTTCAATTTCTATGCATCTATGGATGAATACTCTATTTCATTTGAATGACATAGTCATGATAATGAAGGGTGGGGCTATAATATGTTGTAGTACATTTGTGGACAATTTGTACGCTCTTAAATCATATTTATCCCACGGATGAAACAAATTATAATGATAATGCGTCTTCTAATCTAATAAGAGAAAGGAACCTTCGGATATGAATCAAACATACTTTTGGCATTTGAAACTAGGTCATGATTGTCTTTTCAAAGAAAAGGGGTGTAAAGCAGAAGATATGTTGGAAATGATTCATTCTGATTTATGCTGTCCTAAGATTATCCTTAAGAGAGGTGGTTAGATATAATTTTTGATGCACCGCAAGTCTAAGTACAATTTAATCGTGGTGGCGAGTACCTCTTAGGATAGTTTAGGAGATGTTTATCAGATGTTGGGATTGAATCCCAAGTTATCAACACCGGGCAAACCCCAGCTGACTGGTGTGGTGAAAAGAAGGTATAGGACTCTTATGGAAATGGTTAGATAGATGATGAGTTATTTAGAATTACAAAATTCATTTTATGGGTATGTCCTATAAACAGCGTGTTGTAAGGATGTTTGTCTGGTTGTGGGATATCCTAGAAAAATGAAGGTGGTTTATTTAATAGTCCAAAAGATCAAAGGGTGATTGTTAATATAAACACTAAATTTTTAAAAAAGGACTATGTAATAAATCACAAACCCATGTATAAATTGTTCTAAAGGACATGAGAAGAAAAACACAAAGTATAGTACCAATTGTACAAGAGGATATACAACAAGGAAACTGCATCGCGTGATATGTCTGATAAACAATTGCGTGTAGCACTTTATCGTAGTGAGAGGGTTGTTTTACAACCTGAAAGATTTATATTTTGGGAGAGTCGTAAAACTTGGTCCTTAGTGAACATGAAATCAGCCCATGGGTATGACGAAGCACTACAAGATACAAATGCGGAATCTTAATTATTTTGAAATAGAATCTAAGGATTCTAAATTAGATCTGGGTGCTTGTAGAATCACAAAATTGTGTGAAAGCCATTGGAAGTGGTTCTACAAAATAAAAGAGGATGAGACGATAAGGTGATACTTTGAAACAAGGCTTGTTGCACAAAGGTACATTCAGAAAGAAGGGTGAGTTCGAGTATAAGAAAACCTTTTTCGCCGGTAACTAAGTTTAAGTCGATCCATTTTCTTTTATTTTGTTGCTGCCCATATTGAATAGTGAGGTATAGCAAATAGATGTCAAGACAACTTTCGTGATTGGAAGTCTTGAGGAAACGTATATGTGAAGTAACCAGAGTGATTCATTACAAAGGGCTAAGAGCATTTTGAGTGTAAGCTTAAAAGTGTCCATAGATGGACCAAAGCAAGCTTTAAACTCAAAGTACATCTGTTTTGTTGAGGTAATCCAGTGATATAGATTTATTCAACGTGCGGATGTGTCTTGTGTATTGAAAAGAATGACGGAAATATGGTGGTATTTCTTGTACTATACATAGATGGTATCTTGCTCATTGGAGACAATGAAAGAGTATTGTCGGGCATATGGGTATGGCTCATAAAGCAGTATGAAATGAAGGACTTAAAAGAAGCAAAATATATTCTTGTAATCATGGTGATTCAGATCACAAGAAAGAATGTAGTGATTATCTCAAGCTTCATGAAATAATACAATCCTTACTCGTTTTAGCATGTGACTTTATTTAAGGAAGTGTGTCTTAGGACACAAAAGAAGATAAAACTGATGAAGGCGGTTCCTTATGCTTCGGCGAATAAGGAAGCTTAATCTAAGGAATATTGTGCACGAGAATGAATATCTGTTTTGTTGAACGCATGGACAGTGGGTATCGAGGTAACCAAGAACAAGAATGTTGAACTGTGGTAACACATATTTTGAAGTACCTGAAAAGGATTAGAAATTATATGTGGGTCTTACCGGACAGATTCATTGCATCTTGTTTGTTACATAGATTCGGATTTTTCAAATCACATTAGTACACTTTGTGTGTATTGAGCAGGACCGCTTGAGATCGTTCAATTTATACTGACTATATAAGAGAACTTGATCTTAGTTATTATAGATGTTCGTGCTCTTAATCCCTATACAATAACCTCGACACGTAAGGCATTATGTATTTTTTTAATTCATCAATGGGTGAGATTTACATGTAATTAAATCAATAAACTCGATGAGTTGGGAAATAGTGTTGCCTCTATGGTGTGTTGTTGATTGTAGAAGGAATCTGTGTCCTATTAAATAGGTTGATGATGTCCCCTTGATGAGCTCATAAGGATTATCATGTAAACCCTGCAGGTGGATTTATTCCGACATGATGACAAGGTTGAGTGGTACTACTCTCAGATGAGATATTAATTAATGGAGTTGTTAGTAACTTAATTAATTAATGGGCATTGTATATCTTATACATAGGGAGACTAACGAACTCATAATAAGAAGGAACCCATAAGTAATTGTGGGATTAGAGCGGCAGTGCAATAATAATATTTTAGTGGAATATATTATTATTATTATTGGTCTTAAGTATAAGTTTTGGGCTAAACTTGGATACTTAAGCCCAACGGAGGTCCGACTCTAATTTCTCCTCCTAGTCCCTGTTGTAGCCCATATATAAGTCATCTTAGCTTTTATGGAACCCTAGTAATTAATGCCTAATACATGTTTGAGATAGGGTGGAGAGCAGATTGAGAAGATCTTGAAGATCGTCGCCCACACGACGTCAAGATTGGACTTGGGAATACAGCAGAAGATCAAAAGGTTATTTTCTGCAACTGTTCTTCCTCAACATACCCTGGTGAAAGGTAATACGTTTCTAACTTCTTGCTTCCGCTGATTTAGAAATGCATGAAACCCTTACGGTTCACGTTAACCAAACGATCGAACGCCAACACTAAGGGCCTGGACGGGAATTATTAATTTGAGTGGTCAAATCTCAAGTATCGCATATCATATCTTATTTTCTCCTATAATTTAGGAATCTCTTATTCCCTGCACTGATTTTAGTTATTTTAGGAAGAGATTAAGGAGGAGATCAATCCTTCGTCTAGCTAGATAATCGGAGGCGTGGTTCAATATTATCATGTGAGATCTAACTAATTTTTATTCTTTTTTACGTTGCATCATTTGTATAATCTATGTGCTCGATTATATTGTTTGGCGGATTGATTATTAACTTGATCACTTATTTGATTCGTGAAAATGATATGTGCCAATTAGAACGTTAAATACGTAATTGTTTAATTATTTCTAATATTTGTGGCAAGTAGCATAATCGTCCGCATCTCACTTTCAATTATTGTTATAGGTGATATGCAACCTAGTCTAAATGAAACTACATGTGCGTCTGTTGGTTAGAATTTGGTCTTTCTAGATTGAATGCGATTTGTAAATTAAATCCTACGATCGTATCTAGGGTTGTTTATTTGGCTATAGAAGTAATTAGAGGTGGTACCATAATTATCGACTAAGTATGGAAAGATTAGGTTGTTAGGTGGTACCAACAACTATAACCAATTTGGTGTTAATGTGAAAAAGTTATCTTTGTATCCGTGATCGTGTTTGTTGAACCATTTCGAAGATTGTCTAGGCTAGATCTTTTATTTCATCACTTTACTTCATTTTATAATTTTGCAAATTTTAGTTTAAATCAAACTCAAATCCCTCCCCCCAATATTTGTTTATTTAATTTTGTTGAATAAATATGTTTTACCAATCTATGTGGATACGACCCTTCTTATCGTTATCTATTGTAGTAATTTTAGTAAGTTTATTATTTATTGGCTTCGACACCCACCATTTTGCAAACGAAAGAAAAAATTAAAACTTACAGGACTTGCAAAATCTTTTAAGTATTTAAAAATCATGTTAGTTTTGTAAAAAAAAAATGCAAAATGACTAAAATTGATATTCTAGTTGAAAGTCAGCGAGAGGATCGATGGAGTGATCCTGGTTGGGCAGACCAATTTTTTGGTGCACATCGGGTTGCTCGGGACTAGAATAGGTGCCTTGTGGGCCCAAAGTGCTATTGAATAGGTAGATAAACTTAACACAGGAAACTTAAAACTGATATATTTTTTGTTGTATATTTCAATTAAATATGATATAGGTGGAAGTATGGAAGGAAATGCAGTTGGTGCAGTTAGTCCTCCAAAGCTCCTCCAATGGCATTATAACTAAAGAAACAAAGCAGACATTTTTATTAGTTGCTAAAACCTTTTATTACGGGGCCTATATTCAACTCAACAATTGAAAATCACATTTCCAAAGTTTTATTTGAGCAAGTCAAATAATTGAAAACTCTAGTCCAATAATATACTGCACTCTTCCTAACCCATTGTAGACTTCCCAGATGAACATCAATTCAAACATATTTCAATATTATTTGATGGGTGAATTTGCAATGTCATCATATATTATTACATCATAATCCTGTGTGGATTGGAGTGGCCCTAAAGGGAAGAGGACTACGCAATGACAGCCCAAATAGTTGTCCCTCATGCTTCTCATAAGCCTCCCCTGCTTCAAGTTTCCAATCAAATTTATGTATTAAAGTTGTTACCATGGTGTGTAGCATCGGATTTGCGAGAGCCAGAGTGCTAAAATAATACTACATAACTACACAGTCTAGAGCAAGTTAAGACTTAGAAGATGCCTGCTCTACAAAATACCATACACATAATAGAAATGTAAGAATCTATTGCTAAGAACATTAACATCATACAAACTAGGATGATAATTTAACTTATCTTCCAAAAAGATTAGATATTTTGTAAAGTTGAGATATTGAAACACAACTTTGGTTTGTGTAGTAACTTGGCTTCCTCGTACACAAAATTAATCTTCCATGAACTCCATCCGCTCCTGTGTTTCGGCCATTCAGGCATATAGACGTTGATGCATTGCATGCTGTGTAATTTAGTTTGTTGAAACATATTGGCAAGCTATGAATTAGTGGGTGCCACTAGTGTATTTATTTAAGTGTGAAATGTTCTCCTAGAGTAAAGAAGATTGTTGTTGGAATTCAACCAAGAGTATTTATTGTAATTCATATCACCCTTTCTCTATCAGTAACACATACTTAAATGGACTTACAGAGAAAACAAGAGTTCATTGTCTAAAAGGACACTAGGAGCAGCATATTGGCTTCGTAAAAACTCACATGCTTGATGCTCGAAAAACTTCATTTTCAGCCTTCCCATCGTAGATTTGCTGTAGCTTCCAGCAAGAATATCAGTTATTACAGTAGCAAGCTGTGACATTAATGTTAATGGCTCAATACAAGATCCCATGATGTCTCTCAGTATTCTCACAGTGTTGATTGTGTCAGCTGATAATGCTGAATCAAGTAGATCAACCAACTTATCATTTGATACAAGTCCAACCTAAACATGAATGGTGTTAAACAAGCATATCATGAAGCATAAATAGCTTGAATAAACGGAAGACGACTACATACCAGATCCTGCACCAGAGACAGATATCTTTTAGCCTAGTAAGCTCAATTGTTCCAAAATTCTCTCAGCATTCCTTAAAGATCCATTTGAGCTCGATGCAATAAGCTTGAGAGTATCCTTGGAAGAAATCAACTAAATTGTTTCTCGTCAACCATAAAAAAACTTGTACATAAAATCCATCCAAGTTGATTAAAGGTAAGAGAGAATTACTCAAAATACTAGATACGGCAATGAAGACGTTGCTGCAGATTTAGTTCATTTCCTCTATCTTGCTTCCCTCAGCATCAGCTTCAGTTTTCTCCAAAGCTGGCATGTCCACATCAGCATAACCTAGGCGAACTGGTTGCCCCATGGTTACTCGGCGTCGGTTTCGACCATATCGGATACGGATCTGTACTCGCCTAAGTTTTGAGTGTTGAGCAGAACCAAGGGCGATTGAAGTAACAATTCGGTATATAGGACCGCACAAATAAATCATGCTTCAATCAATAGCACAGACGCTCTCGTTCATGATACATAATTCATGATACGATATCCTGAAACCTGTAAAGGGACCACCAAGATTATGGCATAAAAAAAAATGCAGTCACCTGACTCATCGATAAAAAATAGATACCGATTGAAATTAAAATAAAACATAAATGTATAAGTACAACATAGATGTAGGTGCTAATTAAAGTTTCTGCAAAAGGCACAACCAATGGCTGCAAATTTAGGCGAAATGGATGGCCATGCTTTCAAGTTGAAGGTGTGATTCCCAGCCATACTTTCATCTAGAATGTAATTTTCCTATAATTGGTGTTTAAATCTAACACATTTGAAATCCTAGAGAAACCAAAATCTGATGTAGGTAAAATCGTGAGAAGGAAAAGATAATTATCATAAAGGAACTGGAATGTCGGTTCTCAAATTCTCAATACAGATTCTAGCCAGAAATGCAGATTTAATCCAGTCATAAAGTACTTGAGAGCAACCACCACATTTTTTAAAGATAATTATCATATAAAACTTTACAGCTAATACAATCGAGCAAAAACAAATTACAGAGAAGTAGAACCACAAGTTTTCACTCAAGCATCAAACCACGAGCAATTCTCTCAACTTTTTAGTTCTTCGAGATGGAAATTCGGTAGTAAAAAAACAAATAGAGGGATTTTTTTTTTCTTTTTTTGTTCGTGTATTTCACGAATAATAATAATCGCAGTTACCTGGGGCTTGACGGAGGGTGTCGAGGTCGCCGGACTCGGCGGCGGAGACGGGAGGCGGATGTGGAGCGGGATATCGAAGTGTTCGATGTCATCTTCATCGGCAAATTCCATACCTTCTTCCTCGAACCGAGCGGTGATGTCTCATCCTACCCTCGTCGACCATCAGCAACAGCAATCTCTTAGTGATCTCAGCGCCTACGTCAAACAAAAGTTAAAACCCCAGCCATTATCGTCGCCGGCGGATCTCAATTTAACCAATGAGGATCTAGGGCTAGTAAAAGAACTTCATCGAAACTCATTGACTTTCTTTAGCGATTGAATTTACCCACCAAGCGATTCCGGTAAATTGAATGAAATCCTAAATAAGATCCAATTTCCGGTGAAGATTTTAACTTGACCGCCGTCGATGGGGTGAGGAGGGGATGAAATCAGATTCGATTGGTTACGGTGAGCATCGAGGTGAAACCGGGGTAGGAGGTTGGAAATAGGGACGTAACCAACGTTCGCAAAATTATTTCGTGTCTTGGTTTGATAAAATGTTCGTTTGAACTCGTTCGTTAACCTTAATAAGGCAAACTAAACTTGAATTTTGTGTTCGAATAGTCTATCAAACCAAACTCAAGCCTAAGTGTATTCGACTCAAAAGCTCGCGAACATATTTGTTTATGTGTTCGTTATTGTCTAGCAAACGCGTTCGTAAATTTCATAATTATTCAGAATTATATATTACTCCCTCCGTCCCACCCAAAGGTCACCATTTTAATATATTAGGCGTCTCATCCAAATGTCCTCATTTCTCACTTTTAGTAAAAAGGTACAATGTTTGGTCCATCACTCACTACTAATACAACTATCCACTACTCATAAAATAATAATACTCTTTAATCTATGAACAAAAAGCAACTGGTGACATTTGGGTGGAATGGAAGGAGTATTATTTATTTATTAATATTCAATATTTAAATATTTTATATTAAACCACACAAATATAATAATAACTTAAGTGATTGTTTAGATATTTGAATATTTTTTTACCGTTTATTATTATATTTTGTTAGTTTGTTTATTTAATATTATAAATAATATTAAATGTTTATAAATGAAATATTCTTTTAATATGCACACACAAAACTATTTAAATGTTCATGAAAATATATTCATGAACAAGTTACTTTATGTGTTCATGAATACGTTCGCGAGTCTTAACAAATAGTTTGAGTTCGAGCTCGAGTTCGATTTTTTTTCTTGCAAGTTCGAGTTTGGACTCGAGTTCGATAATTCCTTAACAAACGATCCTCAAATCTAGTTGTGTTCGATTCGAATCGATTCGAATACATCCCTAGTTGGAAATCTTAATGAAGGGAATTTTGGTCTGTTCACCCAAAATCTGTCCAAAAAGATTAGAAATGCATTGAGATTTTAGTATTTGATTTGTGAATTGGGGATTTGGATATTTTTAATTTTTTCCCAAACTTATATAAATTAAGGTAGGTCTTGCGTGACACCGTCTCACGCGAGAGCTTTTTTTTTTTTTTAAATAGTTACTATTTTCGCTATAAATTGTTATCACTTTCGCTATAAAATGTTATCACTTTTTATTTATATTATAAATTGTTCATGAAAGAGCATTATCACTTTTCATTAATTTATTATCACTTTTCTTCATAAAAGTTATCACTTTCTGGCCGTCTCACGTAAGCTCTTACGTGAGACGCTCTCACATAAGTCTTTGCCATAAATTAAGGGCAAAAACTTGGGTGAGACCGTTCACGAATCTTCTTATATGAGACGTATCATTCATTAACCCATTAATCATATTTTAAAGAGCCTTGTTTGGTTGTAGTTAAATTAAAAATTTAAAAAATTAATCATAAATGTAAATTAATTAGATCTTTTATGTATATTTCTATGGGTAGGTCTTTCGTGAGACCGTCTCGCATGAGACCATTTATAACTTTTTAAAATAATTATCACTTTTGCTATAAAATATCATCACATTAGCTATAAAATATTATCACTTTTATTTATATTATAAATTGTTCATGAAATAGTACTGTCACTTTTTATTAATTTATTATCACTTTTCTTTATAAAAGTTATCACTTTCTGATCGTTTCACGTAAGGGCCTACGTGAGATGGTCTCACACAAGTCTTTGTCTATTTCTATAATATTTTTTTGAGGCAAAGACTTGTGTGAGACCTTCTCACCTAAGGGCTTATGTGAGACGGTCAGAAAGTAATAACTTTTATAATAAAAAATGATACTCCCTCCATCCGCTTCTAAGATATCCATTTCACTATTTCTAGCGTCCGCTTCAAAGGTATCAATTTTCTCTATTTAGTAAAAAAATACACAATATGTCCCACCACTTCCCTCTAATACAACTACCCACTTTACCTATAGTAATAATACTCCTTAATCCACGTGCAAAAAGCAAATAAGGACATTAGAATTGTTCGCGTGCAAAAAGTAAATTGATACCTTAGAACCGTATTGAGGGAGTAATAAATTAATAAAAAGTGACAATGTTATTTCATTAACAATTTATAGTATAAATGAAAAGTGATAGTATTTTATAGCGAAAGTGATATTGTTTTATCGCGAAAGGGATAACGATTTTAAAAGGTATAAAATGGTCTCTCGTGAGACAGTCTCACGCAAGACCTACCATTTTTTAATATATTTTTATTATTTAATATTTTATTAATTTAAAATTTTTAAGGAAAAGACTTGTGTGAGACCGTCTCACGTAAGAGCTTAAGTGAGACGGCCAGAAAGTGATAACTGTTATAAAAGAAAGTGACAATAAATTAGGGTTAATTGCAAAAAAAATCATGAACTTTACTCCTATTATAAATTAATCCTCACTTTTGAGAAATTGCAAAAAAAATCACAACCCTTAAATATTGTTGGAAAAAAATTCCAAAAAAAATCTACTATTAGTCACAAATTGAATTTTTTTTGCAACAATATTTAAAGGTTGTGGTTTTTTTGCAACTTCTCAAAAGTGGAGATTAATTTGCAAAAGAAGCAAAGTTCGTGGTTTTTTTGCAATTAACCCATAAATTAATGAAAAGTGATAATGTTATTTCATGAACAATTTATATTATAAATAAAAAGTGATAACATTTTATACCAAAAGTGATAATGTTTTATAGCGAAAGTGATAACTATTTTAAAAAGTAAAAAAAGTCTCACATGAGACAGTCTCACACCAGACCTACCAAATTTTTTATTCATTTAATTTATTTTTTAATTTAAATATTATTAATTTATAAAATATGATACACAATTAATAAAAAGTGATAATAGTACTGCAAACTATTTTATGAATATAAATAAAAGTAATAACATTTTAATATAAAAATGATAATATTTTTAATAAAAAGTGATAACTAATTAAAAAAATATATATCACGAAAAATTTACTGAAATATTAAAAAGTGATAATATTTTTAATGAAAAGTGATTCCTAATCAAAGAAAGTGATATTCCTTTAATTTAATTATTTTACGAAAAATTCATTAGAATAGAAGTAATAATATTTTTAATAAAAAGTGATACATGATAAAGAAAAAGTGATAATCGTCTAATTTAATTATTTTATGAACAATATGTATGATTAATAAAAAGTGATAATATTTTTAATATAAAGTGATACATGATTAAAATAAAGTGAAAATAAAATAATTATAATTTTTTTAATATAAAGTGATAATAAAATAATTAAACTATTTAATAAATTATTGAAAAAGTGATAATCATCTAATTTAATTATTTTATGAACAATATGTATGATTAATAAAAAGTGATAATATTTTTAATGTAAAGTGATACATGGAGTAATATTTAATATTGTTTATTTGAAATTAAAAAAAATTATATTAAGGCGAATTCAAACATGAAGCGCTGCTAGTTATTATACATGTGCCGAAATTTATTTATGGTAAAAGGGATAACCTTAATTAGTAGAGCCAAACAGGGCTACTTTTATTTAATTATTATGTTTTAATTGAATTTAAAATATACTTTTTTTTTTATTTATGGATGATCCGTCTTACATAAGAGGATCCGTGAGACGGTCTCACCCAAGACTTACTCTAAGCTAATAATATAAAGTAAAAAACTAATAAAAAAGTTAAAAAAAGTAAAACAATCTGAAACATTTTCAAGACTTGTTCATCATATAAATTTGCACACTTCAATTTCTTCTGGTAAAGACGTGTGTGAGACCGTCTCACGTAAGCCCTTATGTGAGACGGCCAGAAAGTGATAACTATTATGAAGGAAAGTGATAATAAATTAATGAAAAGTGATAATGCTTTTTCGTGAACAATTTATAGTATAAATAAAAAGTGATAACATTTTATAGCGAAAGTGATAACTATTTTAAAAAGTGAAAAATGGTCTCACGTGAGACGGTCTCACGCAAGACCTACCAATTTCTTCTTTCTCATTTTAGTATTATAAAAGGAAAATAAAGGAATATGCATGAAATTCTATATAAATAACTATACATATTCTTCGATCGATATAGAGAAATAATTTTTTTAAGCAAAAACTTATATGGAGCCCTTACAAGGATAATGTAGCACCCCGAACCCAATTTTTTTTAAATCGAAGTACTACTAATGAATCGAAATATTATCATAAATTTACTTAATAATTTAATACAATATTTTTTTAGAGGAAAATATACTCCCTCCATCCCAAATTCAAGTTCACGTTTACTGTAGATACGAAATTTAAGAAAAATCACTTTTTGACTTACTTTTGAGGGTAGTATGGTATTTTTGAGTAATAAATAAATGATAAAGTATGTTATGTGTGTTAAAAAGGTGATAGCAAATTTGAAATTAAAGTATGTTAGAGGGATATTAGTTTGTTGCTTTTTCCTTTTATGGAAGTGTGAAGTTGAATTTGGGACGGATCAAAACGGAAAGTGTGAAGTTGAAGCTGGGACGGAGGGAGTAATTTATAACTTTTGAAAATAATTTTATAATAGCCAAATAATATAATGCTAACAATAAAATTTAATGTATACGTACATACATATATTAAAAATTACATTAAGAAACCATTATTTGAAAATTCAGTCTTCGCATTTTATAAATATATATGTAGAATTATAGTGAGAACAACGGAGAATGTCATGTCTTATCGCAGTCCAAATGTCTCAATCATTAATCTGAAAATTTGTTGTTTGAAAATGTGAGATTAAAATCCAGTGGGTAATTTTGACAGAATGTTAATCAGTAAATACATAATGATATGATTGTTCTTTTTCATGACAACCCGAGAGTTAGTCACTACCATGTTTCATATCCCGTCGACTATTACCATTGTCACTGTTGGATTGTATACTAAAAGTCTAGCTTTAGTATGAACAATCTTATAACAATATTTGAAATGAGAATCATATGATCAAATGATTGCATCTTATAATTTATTTTATATGCATGATGCAATAGTCCATTTACTTTATACTGTAGATAATATGTTGTGCGACAACACGCAGAAGATCATATTATCGGTTTTCTTATAAAGTATAAACAGATGCTTACAACCGAGATAGACGGGGACTCTCTATCGGTATGGTTGTAGTGTGATTTGGTATTAGCTTGTCTTGGCTATAGAATCACATTAGTGCACTTGTGTGTATTGAGTAGGACAGCTTGAGATCGTTCGACTTATACTGATTTATAGAAGAACTTGATCTCTGTTATTATGGAAGTTCGTGCTCTTAATCCCTATACAATAACCTCGACACGTAGGGCAGTATGTATTTCTTTGATTCATCAATGGGTGAGATTTATATGTATTAAATCAATATACTAGGTGAGTTGGGAAGTAGTGCTGTCTCTATGGCGTGCTGTTGATTGTAGAAGGAATCCATGTCCGTCATAGGTTGATGATGTCCCCTTGAGGAGCTCATAAGATTTATCATGTAAATCTTGCAAGTGGATTAATTTCTGGCATGATAATAAGGTTGAGTGGTACTACTCTCGGATGAGATATTAATTAATTTGAGTTGTCAGTAACTTAATTAATTAATGGACATTGTATATCTTAAACATGGGGAGACCATCGGGCTTATAATAAGAAGGAGCCCAGAACATAATTTGGGATTGGATGGGTAGTGCAACAATAATATTTTAGTGGACTATATTATTATTATTGGATTTAATTAAAAGTTTTGGGCTAAGCTTGGTTAATTAAATTCAATTGAGGCCCAGTTCAATTTCTCCTCCTGGTCCCTGCTGTAGCCCAACTATATAAGTCATCTCAGCTCCTGTTAACCCTAAGTAAGTGCCTCATTTGACAGAGAAAAAGAACAGGAGCAGATTGAGAGAATCCTGCGGATTGTTGCCCACACAACAGCAGGATTCGACTTGGGACATACAGCAGAAAATTGAGAGGTGGTTCACTGCTGTTCATCCTCTACATCGACCCAGAAGTACGGTAAACACGTTTAATTGCTTCCGCTGATTGTTTGCCTGAATTCTTAATCAGATCACGTTTGAACCACACGATCCAATTGGCAACAATTGGTATCAGAGCGTTGGTTTCGTGGTGAAACGTGAGACATTAGGTACTGTTTACGTGCTATACGTGGATTTCTAATTGTATAGATAACATGTGAATTAGGATTTGAATAATTATGTATTATTTATGTAAGATCATATGACAATAATCATTGATTTTAAGCATGAAGAAAGGGTTTTTATATGAGTGAATTATCCATATATTATATGTGCTTTTATCGATGGTTTTGGCGTGTAATTCTTATGGTTCAACTCGCTAGAAATCACACTCACACGAGCCTCATGCGTTGCACGATGAGCAACGGCCTGATGGCTGAACCAGAATCAAAAAGATAGAGGCGTGTGTTTATCGATGATTAAACACGCTGCACATATGAAAATACCCATAAGGCTGCTCTCTGATCGAAGAAGGCATCACTACGGCACCTGGAGTGAGAGCTCTCATTGCTGTTCGCGCTATGGATTGTCGTCAATCATTGTCGTTGGCGTGAACTGTTGTGAAGAGTCGAGACGTTGGCCAAAAACTTGGTTGTCGATCAAAGACAGTCAAGTGGTGTGACTGTTCAGTCGATGGCTGGAGATTTTACAGACTACGCCGGGGGCGACTGGACTTTGTCGGATCTGCTGATTGGCGTGGCTGGCTGATGACGACGGCGAGGCTTGATACGGATACAGCTGACGGATGAGATCGAAGGCTGCAACGAGAAGGTAGAGTTCAGCGCCGGCAGTTGGAGTTGACGGCGATGGGATGGTGTCGACTGGCGTGTGGCTTGGTTGTCGGCGGCTATCGATTGGTAGCGTGTGCGTCGCTGGAATCCATGACGGCTGGTGGCTGGCGGCCGGAGGTCTGACGGCTTGTCTCCAGGCGAGTCAACTGATGATCGGTGACAGCAAGGCATCGACGGGAAGCGGCTCTCGGTGCTGATCGACAACCAGTTCTGGGCAGCAAACGAAGGCGCTGCAGAATGGAGGGCAGTCAACTGATGCTGTTACCGGCGTTCTTCACGGACAATGGGCTGACAGGCACGACTCCGGTGAGCTGACAGTTCGTCCGCCGATAGCAGCCGTCACCAAGTCGTGCCGATGCCGGTGTGAACTCCCTGTGTGTACTGCGGCTGTTGGGATGAAATAGGGCAGCAAGATGGGTCTTGGGCTGGTAGGTGTATATTGGGCCTTATTCCTTTTAATTTGGTTATGGGCTGTTGGGCCCATATTTGATTAAATTGCTAAGGGGCTGTCTCAGTTGGGCCTTTTATTTTAATTAAATGGTTTTGGGTTGTGGTTAAGGACCCAATTTTAATTATATGGTAATGGGCTGCTGGGCTAATTTTTTTTAATTGTGGGTATTATGTTGGGCCTGGTTTTAATAAATGGGCTGGATTTATCATGCAAAAATAGGCAGGGTAAATGGGCTTAATTTATTTATTAATGGGCTGCTCATTTTATGCTTATAATGTTTGGGTCAGTTGGGCCTATTTAATTGATCCAACATTTTATGCAATTAATTAATGTTATATAACTGATTAATTGATTTAATTGTCAATTATTGTTGTATATGTGAAAGGCATGTTCTATGTGATTTATTAATTTAAATTGCTGTTCATAGAAGCATGCTATTATGTATATTTTATTTCTAAATATTATATGCATGTTAAAAAACCCTCCGTATTAAATAACTAAGTGGGAGAGGGGATTGATAATTAATTCCCGCGGCCTCCATTATTGGTTTGTAAGTGATGTGAGTAAACTTGCGCGTTGGCAATAGTGCCTTCCTCCCTAACGGATGAGTTTATTCACGGATCATTGGTACAAACTTCTCTAAATAATTATTGTTTGTAATGTGATGCTTATGAACTTGCGTGTTGGCTATAGTGCCTTCCTCCCTAACGGATGAGCTTATATGCGGCTCACTAGTACAAACTTATATAATTGATGGTTGTAGAAAGTTATCTGAGCGCGTGTGTACTTCTCCAACAGTAAGGCACATAAGCTTGGGCAGCGGACTTGGGATCAAATAATGGTGTACACTTAGATGTGAATAATTAGTATCCTCCCCAACGGAGTCACTGCTATTATTTACATGGCTAAAGAGGAACCGACTATTAATTATTTTGTCATAAAGTTAGATTGACAAATAAAATTAATGGGTAAAACCTTCTCTTGTAAATGTTCGGGTTTGTAAACGTCCACCCTAACGTGGCTTGCAGACTCACGGTGCTTGAGATGTCGGTGAATTTTAATTATATTGTTTTGAGGGAATCAATATAAAAGGATAAAATTCGAAGATTTGATCGGAATATTTAATTGTGATTCTGAATTTCGAATGGTTTTATTTCACTAATTGTTAACTAAAAGACATTATATTTACTTGTCCAAATTAGATGATTAGAAAAGAATCTTAGTTTTCAAAATTACTGCTTAAGAAAATAAAAATGTGTTCTCACATAGGACGTCTCATGATGCCTGTTAATATTTCTAGTGAAGAGATGAGAGGTTCATAGAAATATGATGGTCTCATGTAACTCTTCGGATACTCGAGTAATTTAAAATGCGGTTGGTCATGATAGAATTTGATGAATGAATTGAAAAAACACGGAATAGAAGTTGAAAGGGGAAACCTAAGTCAATTTTATTCTCCATAATTGCCTAAATGTTTTGAGTAAGTTCCACTTGAATTACAAGAGGATGTAAATGGTGGGAAACTTCTGACAAAACATGTGGCAAAGGAAAGCCATTTTCATCATAATGTGAACAAGTTTAATATCTTATTCACTAGTTGTTTAAACATGATTAGTGATGGCATCTACTGACACGAAGTATGTAGATACTGGAATCACTAAATGTTTATCACTGAGTAAGGATAAGATTGTTAATAACATGGGTAAAACTACAAAGGTAGTGGATATTGCAGTGGGAGTTGTTTATCTATCTCATGATAAGAATAAACGATTGATTATGAGAAATTGTCTTTACGTACGTTTCATAGAAAGAATTTGATTTCGGTTTCTATGCATTAACGGATGGATACTTCATTTCATTTAAATGACATGGTCATAGTAATGAGGAATGAGGCTATAATCCGTTAAAGTACATTGATGGATAATATGTAAACTCTTGAATCATGTACATCCCACAGATGCAATAAATAATAATTAATAATACATCTTCTAATATTAGTAAGAGAAAGGAACCTTTTGAAATGAACTAAACATACATTTGGCGTCTAAGACTAGTTCATTTTACTTGAGTAGGATTCAAAAGTTAATAGCCGATGGACCATAAGGTTTATCTGAAGTGGAAACTATCAAACTTGCGAGTCTTGCTTGAAAGTAAAAATGATTAACTGCCATTTCAAGGCTGTGGGGTGTAGAGCCAAAGATATGTATGTTTGAATTAGTTCATTCTGATTCAAGCGAACTCCAAGAGGTGGTTATGAATATTCGAAAATTATTCTAGATACCAATATATTTTTTTGATGCACTGCATGTCTAAGTTCTTTGATTAATTCAAGAATTGTAAGGCTGGTACAGTGAAGCGTCATGGAAAATATATTAAGTCATTACGATTTAATCATGATGGCGAATACCTCTTGGGATAGTTAGGAGCTATTGATCAGAAGTTGAGATTAAATCTCAAGTTGATTACACCGGGCATGCCCCAACTGAATGGTGTGGTGGAAAGAAGGAATAAGTCTCTTATGGTAATGATTAGATAGATGATGAATTATTTGGAATAATTAAAATTCATTTTATGGATATGCCCTAGAAACAGTAATTCGTAAAACATTTGTCTGTTTGTGGGACATCCTCGAAAAATGAAGGTTGATTTATTTAGTCCAAAAGATCGAAGGGTGACTGTTAACACAAACACCAGATTTTTGGAAAAGGACTATGTAATAAATCACAAGCCCATGTATAAGTTGTTCTAAAGGTAGTGAGAGGAAAACATAAAGTATTAGTACCAAGTGTACAAGAGGATATACCACAAGGTAAACTGCAACGGATGTCACGTCTGATACACAATTACATGTAATGCCTTGTCGTAGTGGGAGGGTGGGTTGTTCAACTACCCGTAAGATATATATTTTGGGAGAGTCATGAGATTTGGTCCTTAGTAAACATGGTATTATCCCACGGATACGACGTAGCACTATAAGATTAAAATACGGAATCTTAGTAAGTTGCAATGTATGTTGAAATAGAATCTACGGATTCTAAATTAAGTCTGGAGCTTGAAAGATCACTAAAATGGTGTAAAAACCATTGCAAGTGGTCATAGGAAATAAAAGAGGATCATACGGAAAGGTGAAAACCTTGGAAGCAAAGCTTGTTGCGAAAAAGTGTACTCAGAAAGAAATGGTTCGATTATGAGGAAACATGTTCCCTGGTAGCTATGCTTATGTTGATCCGGATTCTTTTATTTATTGCTGCTATGAGGAACAGCAAATAGATGTCAAAGACAGCTTTCCTGATTGGAAGTCTTGAGGAAAATATCTATATGAAGCGACCAGAGTGATTCATTGCAAAGTACTAATAGCATTTTGATAGTAAGCTTAAAAATTGTCCAGCGATGGACTAAAGCAAGCTTTAAGATCGTGAAGCATCTGTTTTGATTAGGTAATCCAGTGGCATTGATTTAAATCAATGAGCGGATGAGTCTTGTGTGTTGTAAAGAGTGACAGAAACGTGGTGGTGTTTCCTGTACTATACGTAGATAATATCTTGCTCATTGGAGACAATGAAAGAGTATTATCGGGCGTATGGGTACGATTAATAAAGCGGTAGAGATGAAGGACTTAAGAAAGGCAAAATATATCCTTTTGATCACGGTAATACGGATCACAGAAAGGACATTATGCTTATCTCAAGTTTCATAAATGATACAGTCCATACTCGTTTAGCATGTGAATTTATCTAAGTGAATGTGTCTTTGAGACACAAGAAGAAGATAAAGAGGATGAAAGCGATTCCTTATACTTCGGCGAATAAGGAAGCTTAATCAAAGGAATGCTATGAACGATGTTGGATATCTGTTTTGCTGGATGCATGAACAGTGGGTATCAACGTAACCCAGAACAAGAATGATGAACTGTGGTAAGACATATATGAAGTGCCTGAGAAGGACTGGAATATGTAGACTTACTGAGCAGATTCACTGCTTTTTGTGGATTACGTAGATTTGGATTTTTAGTCAGATTGGACTGTAGTAAATTCTCCTCAAAGGTTATGTGTTTAATCTTAGGAAGTAGAGTCATAATGTGGAGGAGTGTTATATAGAAATATATTTCAGACTCCAGACTCCATCATGGAAAGATGATGAATTGGAGCCTATGAGGCAGCCAAAGTATCTATATGACTCTAGAGACTTCATGATGGACTTTGAAGTGTTTCTAAGTTTGCCCAAGGTAATCACAATTTACATTGATGATATTGGTGCAGTTGCAAACTTAAAGAAATCGCGAGTCCATAAGGCAATTAAACACATGGAGCGCGAGTACCACCTGTTACGAGAAATCGTATGATGAGGGGAAGGTTGTTGTCACCTAGATTACATCAGATGATGACTTAGTAAACCATTTACAAGGACCTTAAGGCGAGAGCTTTTAATGGTCGTGTAGTGGGAGTAGGAATCAGATGTATGGCAGAAGACATGACAGCATAGTCTTTTAGTATAAGTGGGAGATTGTTGGATTGTATACTAAAAGTCTAGCTTTAGTATGAACAATCTTATAACAATATTTGAAATGAGAATCATATGATCAAATGATTGCATCTTATAATTTATTTTATATGCATGATGCAATAGTCCATTTACTTTATACTGTAGATAATATGTTGTGCGACAACACGCAGAAGATCATATTATCGGTTTTCTTATAAAGTATAAACAGATGCTTACAACCGAGATAGGCGGAGACTCTCAATCGGTATGGTTGTAGTGTGGTTTGGTATTAACTTGTCTTGGCTATAGAATCACATTAGTGCACTTGTGTGTATTGAGCAGGACCGCTTGAGATCGTTCGACTTATACTGATTTATAGAAGAACTTGATCTCTGTTATTATGGAAGTTCATGCTCTTAATCCCTATACAATAACCTCGACACGTAGGGCAGTATGTATTTCTTTGATTCATCAATGGGTGAGATTTATATGTATTAAATCAATATACTCGGTGAGTTGGGAAGTAGTGCTGTCTTTATGGTGTGCTGTTGATTGTAGAAGGAATCCATGTCCGTCATAGGTTGATGATGTCCCCTTGAGGAGCTCATAAGGTTTATCATGTAAATCTTGCAAGTGGATTAATTTCCGGCATGATAATAAGGTTGAGTGGTACTACTCTCAGATGAGATATTAATTAATTTGAGTTGTCAGTAACTTAATTAATTAATGGACATTGTATATCTTAAACATGGGGAGACCATCGGGCTTATAATAAGAAGGAGCCCAGAACATAATTTGGGATTGGATGGGTAGTGCAATAATAATATTTTAGTGGACTATATTATTATTATTGGATTTAATTAAAAGCTTTGGGCTAAGCTTGGTTAATTAAATTCAATTGAGGCCCAGTTCAATTTCTCCTCCTGGTCCCTGCTGTAGCCCTACTATATAAGTCATCTCAGCTCCTGTTAACCCTAAGTAAGTGCCTCATTTGACAGAGAGAAAGAACAGGAGCAGATTGAGAGAATCCTGCGGATTGTTGCCCACACAACAGCAGGATTCGACTTGGGACATACAGCAGAAAATTGAGAGGTGGTTCACTGCTGTTCATCCTCTACATCGACCCAGAAGTACGGTAAACACGTTTAATTGCTTCCGCTGATTGTTTGCCTGAATTCTTAATCAGATCACGTTTGAACCACACGATCCAATTGGCAACAATTGGTATCAGAGCGTTGGTTTCGTGGTGAAACGTGAGACATTAGGTACTGTTTACGTGCTATACGTGGATTTCTAATTGTATAGATAACATGTGAATTAGGATTTGAATAATTATGTATTATTTATGTAAGATCATATGACAATAATCATTGATATTAAGCATGAAGAAAGGGTTTTTATATGAGTGAATTATCCATATATTATATGTGCTTTTATCGATGGTTTTGGCGTGTAATTCTTATGGTTCAACTCGCTAGAAATCACACTCACACGAGCCTCATGGGTTGCACGATGAGCAATAGCCTGATGGCTGAACCAGAATAAAAAAGATAGAGGCGTGTGTTTATCGATGATTAAACACGCTGCACATATGAAAATACCCATTAGGCTGCTCTCTGATCGAAGAAGGCATCACTACGGCACCTGGAGTGAGAGCTCTCATTGCTGTTCGCGCTATGGATTGTCGTCAATCATTGTCGTTGGCGTGAACTGCTGTGAAGAGTCGAGACGTTGGCCAGAAACTTGGCTGTCGATCAAAGACAGTCAAGTGGTGTGACTATTCAGTCGATGGCTGGAGATTTTACAGACTACGCCGGGGGCGACTGGACTTTGTCGGATCTGCTGATTGGCGTGGCTGGCTGATGACGACGGCGAGGCTTGATACGGATACAGCTGACGGATGAGATCGAAGGCTGCAACGAGAAGGTAGAGTTCAGCGCCGGCAGTTGGAGTTGATGGCGATGGGATGGTGTCGACTGGCGTGTGGCTTGGTTGTCGGCGGCTATCGATTGGTAGCGTGTGCGTCGCTGGAATCCATGACGGCTGGTGGCTGGCGGCCGGAGGTCTGACAGCTTGTCTCCAGGCGAGTCAGCTGATGATCGGTGACAGCAAGGCATCGACGGGAAGCGGCTCTCGGTGCTGATCGACAACCAGTTCTGGGCAGCAAACGAAGGCGCTGCAGAATGGAGGGCAGTCAACTGATGCTGTTACCGGCGTTCTTCACGGACAATGGGCTGACAGGCACGACTCCGGTGAGCTGACAGTTCGTCCGCCGATAGCAGCCGTCACCAAGTCGTGCCGATGCCGGTGTGAACTCCCTGTGTGTACTGCGGCTGTTGGGATGAAATAGGACAGCAAGATGGGTCTTGGGCTGGTAGGTGTATATTGGGCCTTATTCCTTTTAATTTGGTTATGGGCTGTTGGGCCCATATTTGATTAAATTGCTAAGGGGCTGTCACAGTTGGGCCTTTTATTTTAATTAAATGGTTTTGGGTTGTGGTTAAGGACCCAATTTTAATTATATGGTAATGGGCTGCTGGGCTAATTTTTTTTAATTGTGGGTATTATGTTGGGCCTGGTTTTAATAAATGGGCTGGATTTATCATGCAAAAATAGGCAGGGTAAATGGGCTTAATTAATTTATTAATGGGCTGCTCATTTTATGCTTATAATGTTTGGGTCAGCTGGGCCTATTTAATTGATCCAACATTTTATGCAATTAATTAATGTTATATAACTGATTAATTGATTTAATTGTCAATTATTGTTGTATATGTGAAAGGCATGTTCTATGTGATTTATTAATTTAAATTGTTGTTAATAGAAGCATGCTATTATGTATATTTTATTTCTAAATATTATATGCATGTTAAAAAACCCTCGGTATTAAATAACTAAGTGGGAGAGGGGATTGATAATTAATTCCCGCGGCCTCCATTATTGGTTTGTAAGTGATGTGAGTAAACTTGCGCGTTGGCAATAGTGCCTTCCTCCCTAACAGATGAGTTTATTCACGGATCACTGGTACAAACTTCTCTAAATAATTATTGTTTGTAATGTGATGCATATGAACTTGCGTGTTGGCTATAGTGCCTTCCTCCCTAACGGATGAGCTTATATGCGGCTCACTAGTACAAACTTATATAATTGATGGTTGTAGAAAGTTATCTGAGTGCGTGTGTACTTCTCCAACAGTAAGGCACATAAGCTTGGGCAGCGGACTTGGGATCAAATAATGGTGTACACTTAGATATGATTAATTAGTATCCTCCCGAACGGAGTCACTGCTATTATTTACATGGCTAAAGAGGAACCGACTATTAATTATTTTGTCATAAAGTTTGATTGACAAATAAAATTAATGGGTAAAATCTTCTCTTGTAAATGTTCGGGTTTGTAAACGTCCACCCTAACGTGGCTTGCAGACTCACGGTGCTTGAGATGTCGGTGAATTTTAATTATATTGTTTTGAGGGAATCAATATAAAAGGATAAAATTCGAAGATTTGATCGGAATATTTAATTGTGATTCTCTGAATTTCGAATGGTTTTATTTCACTAATTGTTAACTAAAAGACATTATATTTACTTGTCCAAATTAGATGATTAGAAAAGAATCTTAGTTTTCAAAATTACTGCTTAAGAAAATAAAAATGTGTTCTCACATAGGACGTCTCATGATGCCTGTTAATATTTCTAGTGAAGAGATGAGAGGTTCATAGAAATATGATGGTCTCATGTAACTCTTCGGATACTCGAGTAATTTAAAATGCGGTTGGTCATGATAGAATTTGATGAATGAATTGAAAAAACACGGAATAGAAGTTGAAAGGGGAAACCTAAGTCAATTTTATTCTCCATAATTGCCTAAATGTTTTGAGTAAGTTCCACTTGAATTACAAGAGGATGTAAATGGTGGGAAACTTCTGACAAAACATGTGGCAAAGGAAAGCCATTTTCATCATAATGTGAACAAGTTTAATATCTTATTCACTAGTTGTTTAAACATGATTAGTGATGGCATCTACTGACACGAAGTATGTAGATACTGGAATCACTAAATGTTTATCACTGAGTAAGGATAAGATTGTTAATAACATGGGTAAAACTACAAAGGTAGTGGATATTGCAGTGGGAGTTGTTTATCTATCTCATGATAAGAATAAACGATTGATTATGAGAAATTGTCTTTACGTACGTTTCATAGAAAGAATTTGATTTCGGTTTCTATGCATTAACGGATGGATACTTCATTTCATTTAAATGACATGGTCATAGTAATGAGGAATGAGGCTATAATCCGTTAAAGTACATTGATGGATAATATGTAAACTCTTGAATCATGTACATCCCACAGATGCAATAAATAATAATTAATAATACATCTTCTAATATTAGTAAGAGAAAGGAACCTTTTGAAATGAACTAAACATACATTTGGCGTCTAAGACTAGTTCATTTTACTTGAGTAGGATTCAAAAGTTAATAGCCGATGGACCATAAGGTTTATCTGAAGTGGAAACTATCAAACTTGCGAGTCTTGCTTGAAAGTAAAAATGATTAACTGCCATTTCAAGGCTGTGGGGTGTAGAGCCAAAGATATGTATGTTTGAATTAGTTCATTCTGATTCAAGCGAACTCCAAGAGGTGGTTATGAATATTCGAAAATTATTCTAGATACCAATATATTTTTTTGATGCACTGCATGTCTAAGTTCTTTGATTAATTCAAGAATTGTAAGGCTGGTACAGTGAAGCGTCATGGAAAATATATTAAGTCATTACGATTTAATCATGATGGCGAATACCTCTTGGGATAGTTAGGAGCTATTGATCAGAAGTTGAGATTAAATCTCAAGTTGATTACACCGGGCATGCCCCAACTGAATGGTGTGGTGGAAAGAAGGAATAAGTCTCTTATGGTAATGATTAGATAGATGATGAATTATTTGGAATAATTAAAATTCATTTTATGGATATGTCCTAGAAACAGTAATTCGTAAAACATTTGTCTGTTTGTGGGACATCCTCGAAAAATGAAGGTTGATTTATTTAGTCCAAAAGATCGAAGGGTGACTGTTAACACAAACACCAGATTTTTGGAAAAGGACTATGTAATAAATCACAAGCCCATGTATAAGTTGTTCTAAAGGTAGTGAGAGGAAAACATAAAGTATTAGTACCAAGTGTACAAGAGGATATACCACAAGGTAAACTGCAACGGATGTCACGTCTGATACACAATTACATGTAATGCCTTGTCGTAGTGGGAGGGTGGGTTGTTCAACTACCCGTAAGATATATATTTTGGGAGAGTCATGAGATTTGGTCCTTAGTAAACATGGTATTATCCCACGGATACGACGTAGCACTATAAGATTAAAATACGGAATCTTAGTAAGTTGCAATGTATGTTGAAATAGAATCTACGGATTCTAAATTAAGTCTGGAGCTTGAAAGATCACTAAAATGGTGTAAAAACCATTGCAAGTGGTCATAGGAAATAAAAGAGGATCATACGGAAAGGTGAAAACCTTGGAAGCAAAGCTTGTTGCGAAAAAGTGTACTCAGAAAGAAATGGTTCGATTATGAGGAAACATGTTCCCTGGTAGCTATGCTTATGTTGATCCGGATTCTTTTATTTATTGCTGCTATGAGGAACAGCAAATAGATGTCAAAGACAGCTTTCCTGATTGGAAGTCTTGAGGAAAATATCTATATGAAGCGACCAGAGTGATTCATTGCAAAGTACTAATAGCATTTTGATAGTAAGCTTAAAAATTGTCCAGCGATGGACTAAAGCAAGCTTTAAGATCGTGAAGCATCTGTTTTGATTAGGTAATCCAGTGGCATTGATTTAAATCAATGAGCGGATGAGTCTTGTGTGTTGTAAAGAGTGACAGAAACGTGGTGGTGTTTCCTGTACTATACGTAGATAATATCTTGCTCATTGGAGACAATGAAAGAGTATTATCGGGCGTATGGGTACGATTAATAAAGCGGTAGAGATGAAGGACTTAAGAAAGGCAAAATATATCCTTTTGATCACGGTAATACGGATCACAGAAAGGACATTATGCTTATCTCAAGTTTCATAAATGATACAGTCCATACTCGTTTAGCATGTGAATTTATCTAAGTGAATGTGTCTTTGAGACACAAGAAGAAGATAAAGAGGATGAAAGCGATTCCTTATACTTCGGCGAATAAGGAAGCTTAATCAAAGGAATGCTATGAACGATGTTGGATATCTGTTTTGCTGGATGCATGAACAGTGGGTATCAATGTAACCCAGAACAAGAATGATGAACTGTGGTAAGATATATATGAAGTGCCTGAGAAGGACTGGAATATGTAGACTTACTGAGCAGATTCACTGCTTTTTTTGGATTACGTAGATTTGGATTTTTAGTCAGATTGGACTGTAGTAAATTCTTCTCAAAGGTTATGTATTTAATCTTAGGAAGTAGAGTCATAATGTGGAGGAGTGTTATATAGAAATATATTTCAGACTCCAGACTCCATCATGGAAAGATGATGAATTGGAGCCTATGAGGCAGCCAAAGTATCTATATGACTCTAGAGACTTCATGATGGACTTTGAAGTGTTTCTAAGTTTGCCCAAGGTAATCACAATTTACATTGATGATATTGGTGCAGTTGCAAACTTAAAGAAATCGCGAGTCCATAAGGCAATTAAACACATGGAGCGCGAGTACCACCTGTTACGAGAAATCGTATGATGAGGGGAAGGTTGTTGTCACCTAGATTACATCAGATGATGACTTAGTAAACCATTTACAAGGACCTTAAGGCGAGAGCTTTTAATGGTCGTGTAGTGGGAGTAGGAATCAGATGTATGGCAGAAGACATGACAGCATAGTCTTTTAGTATAAGTGGGAGATTGTTGGATTGTATACTAAAAGTCTAGCTTTAGTATGAACAATCTTATAACAATATTTGAAATGAGAATCATATGATCAAATGATTGCATCTTATAATTTATTTTATATGCATGATGCAATAGTCCATTTACTTTATACTGTAGATAATATGTTGTGCGACAACACGCAGAAGATCATATTATCGGTTTTCTTATAAAGTATAAACAGATGCTTACAACCGAGATAGGCGGAGACTCTCAATCGGTATGGTTGTAGTGTGGTTTGGTATTAACTTGTCTTGGCTATAGAATCACATTAGTGCACTTGTGTGTATTGAGCAGGACCGCTTGAGATCGTTCGACTTATACTGATTTATAGAAGAACTTGATCTCTGTTATTATGGAAGTTCATGCTCTTAATCCCTATACAATAACCTCGACACGTAGGGCAGTATGTATTTCTTTGATTCATCAATGGGTGAGATTTATATGTATTAAATCAATATACTCGGTGAGTTGGGAAGTAGTGCTGTCTTTATGGTGTGCTGTTGATTGTAGAAGGAATCCATGTCCGTCATAGGTTGATGATGTCCCCTTGAGGAGCTCATAAGGTTTATCATGTAAATCTTGCAAGTGGATTAATTTCCGGCATGATAATAAGGTTGAGTGGTACTACTCTCGGATGAGATATTAATTAATTTGAGTTGTCAGTAACTTAATTAATTAATGGACATTGTATATCTTAAACATGGGGAGACCATCGGGCTTATAATAAGAAGGAGCCCAGAACATAATTTGGGATTGGATGGGTAGTGCAATAATAATATTTTAGTGGACTATATTATTATTATTGGATTTAATTAAAAGCTTTGGGCTAAGCTTGGTTAATTAAATTCAATTGAGGCCCAGTTCAATTTCTCCTCCTGGTCCCTGCTGTAGCCCTACTATATAAGTCATCTCAGCTCCTGTTAACCCTAAGTAAGTGCCTCATTTGACAGAGAGAAAGAACAGGAGCAGATTGAGAGAATCCTGCGGATTGTTGCCACACAACAGCAGGATTCGACTTGGGACATACAGCAGAAAATTGAGAGGTGGTTCACTGCTGTTCATCCTCTACATCGACCCAGAAGTACGGTAAACACGTTTAATTGCTTCCGCTGATTGTTTGCCTGAATTCTTAATCAGATCACGTTTGAACCACACGATCCAATTGGCAACAATTGGTATCAGAGCGTTGGTTTCGTGGTGAAACGTGAGACATTAGGTACTGTTTACGTGCTATACGTGGATTTCTAATTGTATAGATAACATGTGAATTAGGATTTGAATAATTATGTATTATTTATGTAAGATCATATGACAATAATCATTGATATTAAGCATGAAGAAAGGGTTTTTATATGAGTGAATTATCCATATATTATATGTGCTTTTATCGATGGTTTTGGCGTGTAATTCTTATGGTTCAACTCGCTAGAAATCACACTCACACGAGCCTCATGGGTTGCACGATGAGCAATAGCCTGATGGCTGAACCAGAATTAAAAAGATAGAGGCGTGTGTTTATCGATGATTAAACATGCTGCACATATGAAAATACCCATTAGGCTGCTCTCTGATCGAAGAAGGCATCACTACGGCACCTGGAGTGAGAGCTCTCATTGCTGTTCGCGCTATGGATTGTCGTCAATCATTATCGTTGGCGTGAACTGCTGTGAAGAGTCGAGACGTTGGCCAGAAACTTGGCTGTCGATCAAAGACAGTCAAGTGGTGTGACTATTCAGTCGATGGCTGGAGATTTTACAGACTACGCCGGGGGCGACTGGACTTTGTCGGATCTGCTGATTGGCGTGGCTGGCTGATGACGACGGCGAGGCTTGATACGGATACAGCTGACGGATGAGATCGAAGGCTGCAACGAGAAGGTAGAGTTCAGCGCCGGCAGTTGGAGTTGATGGCGATGGGATGGTGTCGACTGGCGTGTGGCTTGGTTGTCGGCGGCTATCGATTGGTAGCGTGTGCGTCGCTGGAATCCATGACGGCTGGTGGCTGGCGGCCGGAGGTCTGACAGCTTGTCTCCAGGCGAGTCAGCTGATGATCGGTGACAGCAAGGCATCGACGGGAAGCGGCTCTCGGTGCTGATCGACAACCAGTTCTGGGCAGCAAACGAAGGCGCTGCAGAATGGAGGGCAGTCAACTGATGCTGTTACCGGCGTTCTTCACGGACAATGGGCTGACAGGCACGACTCCGGTGAGCTGACAGTTCGTCCGCCGATAGCAGCCGTCACCAAGTCGTGCCGATGCCGGTGTGAACTCCCTGTGTGTACTGCGGCTGTTGGGATGAAATAGGACAGCAAGATGGGTCTTGGGCTGGTAGGTGTATATTGGGCCTTATTCCTTTTAATTTGGTTATGGGCTGTTGGGCCCATATTTGATTAAATTGCTAAGGGGCTGTCACAGTTGGGCCTTTTATTTTAATTAAATGGTTTTGGGTTGTGGTTAAGGACCCAATTTTAATTATATGGTAATGGGCTGCTGGGCTAATTTTTTTTAATTGTGGGTATTATGTTGGGCCTGGTTTTAATAAATGGGCTGGATTTATCATGCAAAAATAGGCAGGGTAAATGGGCTTAATTAATTTATTAATGGGCTGCTCATTTTATGCTTATAATGTTTGGGTCAGCTGGGCCTATTTAATTGATCCAACATTTTATGCAATTAATTAATGTTATATAACTGATTAATTGATTTAATTGTCAATTATTGTTGTATATGTGAAAGGCATGTTCTATGTGATTTATTAATTTAAATTGTTGTTAATAGAAGCATGCTATTATGTATATTTTATTTCTAAATATTATATGCATGTTAAAAAACCCTCGGTATTAAATAACTAAGTGGGAGAGGGGATTGATAATTAATTCCCGCGGCCTCCATTATTGGTTTGTAAGTGATGTGAGTAAACTTGCGCGTTGGCAATAGTGCCTTCCTCCCTAACAGATGAGTTTATTCACGGATCACTGGTACAAACTTCTCTAAATAATTATTGTTTGTAATGTGATGCATATGAACTTGCGTGTTGGCTATAGTGCCTTCCTCCCTAACGGATGAGCTTATATGCGGCTCACTAGTACAAACTTATATAATTGATGGTTGTAGAAAGTTATCTGAGCGCGTGTGTACTTCTCCAACAGTAAGGCACATAAGCTTGGGCAGCGGACTTGGGATCAAATAATGGTGTACACTTAGATATGATTAATTAGTATCCTCCCGAACGGAGTCACTGCTATTATTTACATGGCTAAAGAGGAACCGACTATTAATTATTTTGTCATAAAGTTTGATTGACAAATAAAATTAATGGGTAAAATCTTCTCTTGTAAATGTTCGGGTTTGTAAACGTCCACCCTAACGTGGCTTGCAGACTCACGGTGCTTGAGATGTCGGTGAATTTTAATTATATTGTTTTGAGGGAATCAATATAAAAGGATAAAATTCGAAGATTTGATCGGAATATTTAATTGTGATTCTCTGAATTTCGAATGGTTTTATTTCACTAATTGTTAACTAAAAGACATTATATTTACTTGTCCAAATTAGATGATTAGAAAAGAATCTTAGTTTTCAAAATTACTGCTTAAGAAAATAAAAATGTGTTCTCACATAGGACGTCTCATGATGCCTGTTAATATTTCTAGTGAAGAGATGAGAGGTTCATAGAAATATGATGGTCTCATGTAACTCTTCGGATACTCGAGTAATTTAAAATGCGGTTGGTCATGATAGAATTTGATGAATGAATTGAAAAAACACGGAATAGAAGTTGAAAGGGGAAACCTAAGTCAATTTTATTCTCCATAATTGCCTAAATGTTTTGAGTAAGTTCCACTTGAATTACAAGAGGATGTAAATGGTGGGAAACTTCTGACAAAACATGTGGCAAAGGAAAGCCATTTTCATCATAATGTGAACAAGTTTAATATCTTATTCACTAGTTGTTTAAACATGATTAGTGATGGCATCTACTGACACGAAGTATGTAGATACTGGAATCACTAAATGTTTATCACTGAGTAAGGATAAGATTGTTAATAACATGGGTAAAACTACAAAGGTAGTGGATATTGCAGTGGGAGTTGTTTATCTATCTCATGATAAGAATAAACGATTGATTATGAGAAATTGTCTTTACGTACGTTTCATAGAAAGAATTTGATTTCGGTTTCTATGCATTAACGGATGGATACTTCATTTCATTTAAATGACATGGTCATAGTAATGAGGAATGAGGCTATAATCCGTTAAAGTACATTGATGGATAATATGTAAACTCTTGAATCATGTACATCCCACAGATGCAATAAATAATAATTAATAATACATCTTCTAATATTAGTAAGAGAAAGGAACCTTTTGAAATGAACTAAACATACATTTGGCGTCTAAGACTAGTTCATTTTACTTGAGTAGGATTCAAAAGTTAATAGCCGATGGACCATAAGGTTTATCTGAAGTGGAAACTATCAAACTTGCGAGTCTTGCTTGAAAGTAAAAATGATTAACTGCCATTTCAAGGCTGTGGGGTGTAGAGCCAAAGATATATATGTTTGAATTAGTTCATTCTGATTCAAGCGAACTCCAAGAGGTGGTTATGAATATTCGAAAATTATTCTAGATACCAATATATTTTTTTTATGCACTGCATGTCTAAGTTCTTTGATTAATTCAAGAATTGTAAGGCTGGTACAGTGAAGCGTCATGGAAAATATATTAAGTCATTACGATTTAATCATGATGGCGAATACCTCTTGGGATAGTTAGGAGCTATTGATCAGAAGTTGAGATTAAATCTCAAGTTGATTACACCGGGCATGCCCCAACTGAATGGTGTGGTGGAAAGAAGGAATAAGTCTCTTATGGTAATGATTAGATAGATGATGAATTATTTGGAATAATTAAAATTCATTTTATGGATATGCCCTAGAAACAGTAATTCGTAAAACATTTGTCTGTTTGTGGGACATCCTCGAAAAATGAAGGTTGATTTATTTAGTCCAAAAGATCGAAGGGTGACTGTTAACACAAACACCAGATTTTTGGAAAAGGACTATGTAATAAATCACAAGCCCATGTATAAGTTGTTCTAAAGGTAGTGAGAGGAAAACATAAAGTATTAGTACCAAGTGTACAAGAGGATATACCACAAGGTAAACTGCAACGGATGTCACGTCTGATACACAATTACATGTAATGCCTTGTCGTAGTGGGAGGGTGGGTTGTTCAACTACCCGTAAGATATATATTTTGGGAGAGTCATGAGATTTGGTCCTTAGTAAACATGGTATTATCCCACGGATACGACGTAGCACTATAAGATTAAAATACGGAATCTTAGTAAGTTGCAATGTATGTTGAAATAGAATCTACGGATTCTAAATTAAGTCTGGAGCTTGAAAGATCACTAAAATGGTGTAAAAACCATTGCAAGTGGTCATAGGAAATAAAAGAGGATCATACGGAAAGGTGAAAACCTTGGAAGCAAAGCTTGTTGCGAAAAAGTGTACTCAGAAAGAAATGGTTCGATTATGAGGAAACATGTTCCCTGGTAGCTATGCTTATGTTGATCCGGATTCTTTTATTTATTGCTGCTATGAGGAACAGCAAATAGATGTCAAAGACAGCTTTCCTGATTGGAAGTCTTGAGGAAAATATCTATATGAAGCGACCAGAGTGATTCATTGCAAAGTACTAATAGCATTTTGATAGTAAGCTTAAAAATTGTCCAGCGATGGACTAAAGCAAGCTTTAAGATCGTGAAGCATCTGTTTTGATTAGGTAATCCAGTGGCATTGATTTAAATCAATGAGCGGATGAGTCTTGTGTGTTGTAAAGAGTGACAGAAACGTGGTGGTGTTTCCTGTACTATACGTAGATAATATCTTGCTCATTGGAGACAATGAAAGAGTATTATCGGGCGTATGGGTACGATTAATAAAGCGGTAGAGATGAAGGACTTAAGAAAGGCAAAATATATCCTTTTGATCACGGTAATACGGATCACAGAAAGGACATTATGCTTATCTCAAGTTTCATAAATGATACAGTCCATACTCGTTTAGCATGTGAATTTATCTAAGTGAATGTGTCTTTGAGACACAAGAAGAAGATAAAGAGGATGAAAGCGATTCCTTATACTTCGGAGAATAAGGAAGCTTAATCAAAGGAATGCTATGAACGATGTTGGATATCTGTTTTGCTGGATGCATGAACAGTGGGTATCAATGTAACCCAGAACAAGAATGATGAACTGTGGTAAGATATATATGAAGTGCCTGAGAAGGACTGGAATATGTAGACTTACTGAGCAGATTCACTGCTTTTTTTGGATTACGTAGATTTGGATTTTTAGTCAGATTGGACTGTAGTAAATTCTCCTCAAAGGTTATGTATTTAATCTTAGGAAGTAGAGTCATAATGTGGAGGAGTGTAATATAGAAATATATTTCAGACTCCAGACTCCATCATGGAAAGATGATGAATTGGAGCCTATGAGGCAGCCAAAGTATCTATATGACTCTAGAGACTTCATGATGGACTTTGAAGTGTTTCTAAGTTTGCCCAAGGTAATCACAATTTACATTGATGATATTGGTGCAGTTGCAAACTTAAAGAAATCGCGAGTCCATAAGGCAATTAAACACATGGAGCGCGAGTACCACCTGTTACGAGAAATCGTATGATGAGGGGAAGGTTGTTGTCACCTAGATTACATCAGATGATGACTTAGTAAACCATTTACAAGGACCTTAAGGCGAGAGCTTTTAATGGTCGTGTAGTGGGAGTAGGAATCAGATGTATGGCAGAAGACATGACAGCATAGTCTTTTCGTATAAGTGGGAGATTGTTGGATTGTATACTAAAAGTCTAGCTTTAGTATGAACAATCTTATAACAATATTTGAAATGAGAATCATATGATCAAATGATTGCATCTTATAATTTATTTTATATGCATGATGCAATAGTCCATTTACTTTATACTGTAGATAATATGTTGTGCGACAACACGCAGAAGATCATATTATCGGTTTTCTTATAAAGTATAAACAGATGCTTACAACCGAGATAGACGGAGACTCTCTATCGGTATGGTTGTAGTGTGGTTTGGTATTAACTTGTCTTGGCTATAGAATCACATTAGTGCACTTGTGTGTATTGAGCAGGACCGCTTGAGATCGTTCGACTTATACTGATTTATAGAAGAACTTGATCTCTGTTATTATGGAAGTTCATGCTCTTAATCCCTATACAATAACCTCGACACGTAGGGCAGTATGTATTTCTTTGATTCATCAATGGGTGAGATTTATATGTATTAAATCAATATACTCGGTGAGTTGGGAAGTAGTGCTGTCTCTATGGTGTGCTGTTGATTGTAGAAGGAATCCATGTCCGTCATAGGTTGATGATGTCCCCTTGAGGAGCTCATAAGGTTTATCATGTAAATCTTGCAAGTGGATTAATTTCCGGCATGATAATAAGGTTGAGTGGTACTACTCTCGGATGAGATATTAATTAATTTGAGTTGTCAGTAACTTAATTAATTAATGGACATTGTATATCTTAAACATGGGGAGACCATCGGGCTTATAATAAGAAGGAGCCCAGAACATAATTTGGGATTGGATGGGTAGTGCAATAATAATATTTTAGTGGACTATATTATTATTATTGGATTTAATTAAAAGCTTTGGGCTAAGCTTGGTTAATTAAATTCAATTGAGGCTCAGTTCAATTTCTCCTCCTGGTTCCTGCTGTAGCCCAACTATATAAGTCATTTCAGCTCCTGTTAACCCTAAGTAAGTGCCTCATTTGACAGAGAGAAAGAACAGGAGCAGATTGAGAGAATCCTGCGGATTGTTGCCCACACAACAACATGATTCGACTTGGGACATACAGCAGAAGATTGAGAGGTGGTTCACTGCTGTTCATCCTCTACATCGACCCAGAAGTACGGTAAATACGTTTAATTGCTTCCACTGATTGTTTGCCTGAATTTCTAATCGGATCACGTTTGAACCACATGATCCAATTGCCAACCGTCACGACTCGTCAAATGCAACCATAAAATTCATGACACATACGGTCACTACCATAAGAGAAGAAATAAGCATACTTCATATGCAAACCAACAATAACATCCAACAATTTTCAAACATTTTACCCACCTTTGATTCTCTTAAAATATCGTGTTATAATTTGAGTGGAAGAGTGATCCGATGTCCTGTTCACCAGCACTTCACCTAGCACAAATTGTTCATTTTAAAAACTTTCACCCATATATTTGTATATATATGTAGGAAAGAAAAAATTATAATTTTATGATAAGATCATAGGCTCGGCCTTCCTTTTATATCATAAAATGATAATAATAATAGTAGTAGTATAATAGTAATAGTAATTATAATAAAAATTTGTATTTATCATTTTATTATAATTAGGTCAGAGGCTTGACCTTCCTTTAAAATCATAAAATGATAACTATAATAATAGTATGATAAAAATAATACAAAGGTAATAATAATATTAGTATAAATTTGTATTATCATTTTATGATTAAGTCAGAGGCTTGGCCTTCCTTTTAAATTATAAAATGATAACACATCGCAACATAATAATTATATTTATGATGTTAACCTTAATAATAATAATAATAATAATAAAGTATTAGTAATAACATAATAGTAATAAGTAGTAGTAGTATTCCTATACATATATCTAATTTTGGGGTGAATGAATTAAAGTGAATTTACTGCTATTTATAGACTCACTTTCACATAGAGTGAATGTAGTATGTGAAGAACTAGAATTGAAAAAATAGGCATGCCCTATTCATATTTATCACTATTATTATTTTTTTTAAAAACAAAAATCAAGAACCATTTTGGGCCAGTCCTTCGCATATTTACTACTATTATTATATTATATATGTATATATTATATTATTTATTTATTTATTATTATTATTATTATCATTATTATTTAATATTATCACAAATGGTTAGTAAATAATATTTTTCGTATTTTATTATTCTACATTTAAGTACAATATAGTATTCTTTTTATTTTATTGATGCTAGGAGTGCGGTCGAACTTGAATGTCTTCGTTACTTCTTCTTGTAAATTTTAGATGTAAAAAAAATTATATTTGTAGTATTATGAAAGTAGTGTAAAACAAATAATAATAATTATAAATGTTTTGGTGTATTACAAATAAAATTGACAAATTATGATATTAAGAGAAAGTGTATAGTTTTGGATCTTGGATGAACTATTATATTTTTGTGTTACATCTCCTGTTACACTGATGAGAGTGAAAATAAGCGTGTTTGAGTGTCCAATTTAACACCTTTTTATAGGAATTGTTGTTATATATTAGCACAAGTGTCTTATATTCAATATATTTGAGAAAAATATGCATTTGAGGTGTTTCATTGTGTTTTAGGTGGAAAAATGATCAAAAGTGCAAAGTTAGAGGAATGCAGAAAAATACACATTCAACTTCTATAATTTTTCTGTGTTCGTGTGGAGCTCATAACTGATGGTGTGATACATGATTGGAAAGCCACAGAAGAGAGGATTATTTTGGCGTAAGAATCACTCAAATAAAAGTTTGGACAAGGAAGTTATGCTCATAATCGTGAGGTTGCGCAGCTGCCGGTGAGAATTTCTGAAAATTACCTATTTCTTGGAGCACAATTAATCTCCTTATCATATAATCTTTCATGATTCACCAATATATTTTATTTTCTTTTTCAATTCCCTTCTCACACCTATATATTTTACATCATTATTCATGTGAGAAGAACCGCAGCACTACACCACACAAGGGGGATCACCCCCAATCATCATCCTTTCCTCCATCTATCCATCACTGTGAAGATTCGTCTGCTGAATCAAGAGGAGAACCAAGAGGAGGATTCAAGATGGAGTAGGACGCGACGACTCCCGCATCTACTCTTTATTCACAACATCATGGGCTAGAACCGTTTTATAGATCTAGGGTTTTAAAGGTTTTATGAATAAATTAAACTCTCTTGTGTGTCCTCCGTACAACACTACTTGTGGATTGATTTTCTATATGATTGTACTTTTTTAATCCATATTCATGGTCGTTTGTGCATCTTTAATTGGTATATAGAGTTTGAATATATATCTTGGTTGTAGATTGAGTGTGTTCACCGCTGAACAGGATTCCATGTTATGATTATAAGTGATGGGACTCCGAAGCTTCATTAGAACTACCATATATGAATACATATTAATTGAATTGAATTCGGGTTAGTAAGCAAGATAAAAAGGGTAATTTTATAGTACCTATAAAGGGAGATCATATCGGGTTAGATTCCAGACGTGAGAAATAATTGATGCTGATAGTACTTAGAAAGGGGGTGAAATTATATCTCTTGCTCCAAGGTTATTCACATGTGTTTCACCGATATTTACTTGTATCTATAGAGTAGATTTGCATGGTTTAGTGATGCGTCCATTGTCCACAAGGCAGAGGAAAGTTAAGTAGTAAAACTGGATTACCCTAGAGCTACCTATTCTCCATTCTTGAGACACTTTCGGATTCTTCTAAGTGCTTTTATTTTAATTGTTATTTTAATTAATTGTTTAGTGGTTGATAATTAAAATCCCAACTTTATTACCATAATTCATCTTAATTAATTTAGTAAATAATTAAATTGATAATACACCGTCATTTTGGTTCGATATTTAACTTGGTCGCTTGCTTAAACTGCAACTGATATCCTTAATACTTGGGATTAATTTTGCGTGCAAAGAAAATGCGCATAAGTTATTGGAAACATTGCCAGGGATAGTTGTTATTATTGAATTTATTATTTCTAGTTGATTAAGACTTTTATTAGTGATTATTTATTTCGATCTAATCTTGAATTTTTCTGAGGTACTTGTGCACTAGGAAAAAAAGAGGAAGGAAATGAAGGAATAACACATTAAGCTAAACATGGCCGGAGCAAGGCAGAATCCGAATGATGTTGCCAAACGTGAAATTTTCACGAACTATGGGATTGGTAACATGGGGTTGATTGGAGTGAGGGGGAAGATAATTATTTTGAGATACATCCCACTCTTATCAACATGGTGGAAAAGAATCCCTTTTCTGGAGGTTGTTTTGAAGATCCATATCAGCACTTCAAAAGATTCCTTTGTTATGCAAACACTTAAAAGGGTGCTGGAGCTAATGATAATGCTAGACGGATTGCCCTATTCAAGTTCTCATTAATTGATAGGGCGGAAGCTTGGTATGAGACTCTTGATGCCACAGATTGCACTACATGGGACCAACTGCAGCAGAAGTTCTTGGAGAGATATATGCCACCCTCTAAGGTGTTTAGAATGAGACAAGAGATAACCAAATTTGTTATGAATCAGGTGATGAGAGTGAAGATTAGTGTGTTTGAGTGTCCAATTTAACACCTTTTGATGAAAATTCTTGTTATATATCAGCACAAGTGTTTTATATTCAATAATGTGAGAATAAGGTGCACTTGAGGTGTTTTGTTATGTTTTAGGTGGAAAAGGGATGAAAAGTGCAAAGTTGGAAAAAATGTGCAATTTGTGCAAGAAGGCTGAAAATGCACATCCAACTTTCGTAATTTTTCTGTGTTGTACTTGGTGATCTCGTGAATTATACACGACTCCTTGGTTTAATGGCGTTGCTTCAGGATAAACAACATGTAAGTTTGGGAGTTTGATGAGTGTGATAATTCACGAATATTACGCCTGGATTTGTGCTATTATGGAGTGTTTGAAGGTTGAAATCTATTTAAAATCGATATATATTGTGAAAAGGCACGAATCAGGTGTTGTTGGAGCTACTTGAGTGGTTTGTTGAAGGAAATCGGAGTGGAAGTGTTGAATACTAAAGAAAGGAAGTCGAGGTCATCCATTTGGGAGAAGCAGGAGATCAATTCGACCTGAAGAAGGTCAATTCGACCAGCCCTTCAGGTTGAATTAGCAACACAACATGTACAGAAGGTGGATTCGACCACGACAGGGGAATTCGACCTGGGCATCAGGTTGAATCGAGGTCGAATTGATTTACGAAATTACTGATTCGACCTCGTCACGTTGATTCGACCAGGACAGTTGGTCGAATCGAGCGCCTGGGACTTACAGTAGGCTGATTCGACTTGTGGTGTTCAATTCGACCTGTTGTTGAGGTTGAATCGATGCTCGAGAACTTATCATATCCGTATTTTTACACCGTCAATGCGTGTGATCACTTAAAAAGCCCATTCCAGGCCCGGGAGGCGCAATTACAAGTATAAAAGAAGGCTTATTCAGCAGTAGAGACATCATCTATTATACAAGAGAGCCATAAGAGAGGCCACAACCATACTACACCCCACAAGGGGGGATCACCCCCCAACCATCATCCTTTCCTCCATCCATCCATCACTTTGAAGATTCGTTTGTGGAATCAAGGGAAGAACTAAGAGGAGAATTCAAAAGCGAGAAGGACGCGATGGCGCCACATCTAGGGTTTATTTGTTTTCTAATTTATCTTATATTTTCCGGACATCTGGGTAAGATCTATCCAACACCCTGAGTGTTCTTCGCAATATCATGGGCTAGAGCCTTTTTGGTAGAACTAGGGTTGTGAAGGTTTTATCTAGTTAATTGAACTTTCGTGTGTAAACTCTGTACAACACTACTTGTAGATTTATTTTATATATAATTTTTCTTTCTTAATCCATACTCACGGTCATTTTGTGCATCATTAACTATTATGTAGAGTCTGAATACATATCTTGGTTATTGATAGAGTGCGTTCACTGCTGAGCAGGATTCCATGTTATGATTCTAAGTGAGGGGACTCCGAAACTTCATTAGAACTATCTTATATGAATACTTATTAATTGAATTGAATTAGGGTTAATAAGTAGGATAAAAAGGATAATTTTATAGTACCTATAAAGGGAGATCATATTGGGTTAGAGTACCAATCCTATGGGAAAATAATTGATACTGATAGTACCTAGAAAGGGGCGTGAAATTATATCTCTTGCTCCGAGGATATTCACACGTGTTACACACATGTTTACTTATGTCTAGAGAGTAGATATGCATGGTTTAGTGATGCATCCATATTCCACAAGGCAGAGTCAGACATCAATACACGGAAGAAAAATTAATGAGTGAAACTGGATTATCCTATATCTACCTATTCTCCCAATTGATCCACTTTCGTATTTTTCAAGTGACTTTATTTTATTTGTTATTTTAATTACTTGTTTAGTAGTTGATAATTTCATACCTCAACTTTATTGTCATCTTGTCTTAATTAATTTAGTTAATAATTAAATTAATAATACACCGTTCCTTGGGTTCGATATTCACTTGGTCACCTTTCGAGACTACAATTGATATCCTTCATACTTGGGGATTATTTGTATGTTGAGAAAACACTCATCAAGCTCTTGGCGCCGCTGCCGGGGACGGCTGTTATTATTGATTTTATTATTTCTAGTTTTATTAAGATTTTTTCTTTTAATTGTGATTATTTATTTCTATCTAACCTTAAATTTTTCTGAGGTACTTGTGCACTAGGAAAAGGAAAGGAAAGAATAACACATTGAGCTAAACATAGCCGGAGCAAGGCAGAATCCAGATAATGTTGCCATACGTGAAATTTTCCTGAATTTTGGGAATGGTAACATGGGGTTGATAGGAGCAAGGGGGAAGATGATGATTTTGAGATACATCCCACTTTTATTAACATGGTAGAGAAGAATATCTTTTCTGAAGATTGCTTTGAAGATCTGTATCAGCATCTCTGAAGATTTATTGGTTATGCAAATACTCAGAAAGGTGCTAGAGCTAATGATCATGCTAGACAGATCGCCCTATTCAAATTTTCATTAATTGATGGAGCAGAGGCTTGATATGAGACTCTTGATGCAACGGATTGCACTACATGGGACCAACTGTAGCAGAAGTTCTTGGAGAGATACATGCCACCCTCAAGGATCTTAAGAATGAAGCAAGAGATCACCCGATTTGTTATGAATCAGGATGAGAAATTTTATGAGGCGTGGGACAGGTTTAAAGAAATGCTCAGGCGGTGTCCACCGCATGGAATGTCTAAGGCTCAGTACATAAGTATCTTCTACTATGGATTGGATTGTGAGTCGCATATTTTTATTGATGCATCATCAAAAGAAGCGTTGTTATCTATTACAGCACTTGAAGCTGGAAAATTATTTGAAGACATCTCTATGAATTTACGTGACTGGCCTGTAGAAAGAGATAGAGGATCATATGTACTTAGCAAGGTGGCACAGGTTGAATATCAAGTGGAGAAGCCGAATAGGGATGATGAGATCATCTCTAGTCTAGCAAACATCAACAAACTATTAGAATCCCAGCAAAGGTAGATCACAGATTTGACACAAAGGGTGCATAGTATGAAGCAGCAAGAAGTGAAGAGTGTTGAAGATACCTTCAATCGATACATGGCTGAGAATGATGCAAGGATTGATCGTCTTGAGGATACCATGAATGTTGATTATGCAGATTTATCTAATCAGTTGAAGGACTTTACTTTGATTATGGGGCAGATGGCCGTGAATGTGAATCAATTGACACAAAAATTAGAAGATAAAGCCATCACGTTAAGGTCTGGAACACAGTACGAGGGACAGATGAGGCCGGAATCGAAGTTGGAGATGTCGATAGCTTAATTCGACCCTGATTCAACCACACTACAGGTCAAATCCAATAGGGGAGGTTGAATTGGCCCACTGGACGTGATTTGGAAGCACCAACACCTCGATTCGACCAACATCTAGTCGATTCGACCTGGCTCTCAGGTCGAATCCAGGTTGAATCCACCCATCTGGAGCACTCTGTTCTATCAGAGCCTTGATTTGACCAAGGAGAGTTCAATTCGACTAAAGCACCTTGTCGATTCCAGGTCGAATCCACCTGTCCAGAGCACTCTATTTCGTCAGAAGCCCGATTCGACCAACACCATGTCGATTCGACCAGACCTTCAGGTCGAATCATGGTCGAATCGAAGGGCATAAATCTTACAGAGAGTCGATTTGACCTGGGAGACTTCAATTCGACCAGACCTTCAGGTCGAATCTAGGTTAAATCGGAGATACAGAGGGAGAATCGTGTTCCAAAAGATCAATTTGACCACTATGTACCCAATTCGACCAGGAGCTTTAGTCGAATTGAGATCGAATCGCACCAACCTGCATAAATTTCTATGCTGAATGCTCCACATGATTTTGATGTTACTCCAGTACCATTACATAAGCAGAATACTAAGCTTACAATGGAGAAGAAGTGGGAAAGAGTAAAGAAGTTGAGAGCCGAGAAGCTTAGACTACAAATGGATAATGAAGATGTGGTTTTCTCTCTTGATCATGCAATGAAGATGCCCATGGAGACTCAAACTTGCAAGAGCATTGATGTGGTTTCTAACTTGTTTAATCTTGATTTTTCTAAGGCAGATGATTCTGAATTTAAGTGGAAGATTGACAAGGAGGTGTCTAGAAAGCCATGGGAGGAAGGAAATTCCAATGATTTTATTTTTGTGACCAAGAAAGGTGAGGTGTTGAGTGTAGACAAGAAGAGGGAAAGAAAGTATTTGAAGGTGAGGATGCGAGAAGACCGTCCTGCGATCAAGTAGCCTACAAAGGTTGCATCCGTCGTGACTCTCCGACGTTAAACTTGAGCGCCTTTTGGGGGCTTTCCCTTCCATTTTATTGCTTTATTTCTTTCGTGTGAGTAAGAAATTTTTATATTTAAGGTGCTTACTAATCAACAATTACATCTCTTTGCAAACTTAGTTTCAACTTACGTTTTTACTAAGTTTGGGGTGTGATGTTCTTACCTCATTGAAGCACCAAAAGTATAATCTTTTCTTTGTAATGCTTGCTAGGTCAGTTTATTTTTTTGTGGTATGTTGAAATTTTAATAGGTTTTGATGTGTCGATTTTTTGCAATTTGCCTAGTGTGCAGTGGTGTTTTTAGTGTGTGGAGTTAATTAGATAGTCAATTGAGTCTTTCATTTAGTTCTCCTATTTTATTATTGATGAATCTGTGATGATGAGTTTATTTGAGCTTTGATGATAGAAAAAGGTAAAAGAGTGGCAAGACGAGTTCTACATTAGGGCTTTGATTCGAGGAGCTCGTGCATATGTTGAAGAAAAATCAGGTGCCCTCGTTTCCTTTTTCTAATTTTTATATATGCTTTTAATTCATGGAGTGAAGGGTTGAGTTTATGGTGGTGATCCATGTGAGCTTATATTTTTGAAGTGTGCTAAAATTCATATGCTCTTGAAATTGATGAAGGAAGTGTGCTTGAGTTATATTGTGATATGAAGTTCTATATGTACTTGTGGGATATTGCTTACCATGAAAAGTGCTCTGTTACTTGTCAAAACCCCATGTGAGATTTTGAGCCTTGTTGATCATGTTACATAATCACATGATACTTCTTTCTGGTGAATATCATTCTTGTGCGTGTATTCTAGAACTTGCCTCTTATCTTACTTGAAATTACATGTGTGTTAGATGATAGGAAATGATCTAAGGAAATCCTTGAATTTATGAGTCACTTAGCCAAATAATTTCTTACCAAATGCTGTTTATCCGTAGTTAGCCCTTTTGAGCCTGAAATCCTTATTTCTTTGGCAACCTACGAAGATAGTCACTTTAATATCCTATTTGAGCCTTAAATTTCTATATTTAGTGGAAAATTAAATGATGTCAAAGTATGTGAATTGATTTTCATGAAGTTTAGAAAGAATAAAATATTTGGAGTTGTACAAGTGATTATGAGTTGAAAAATATGAGCTTTTAGAGGTAGTGCCCGAAACTGGTACCCTGAGATGTTAGAGGTAGTGCCCGAAACTGGTACCTCGAGAAAAAAAGAAGAAAAGAAAAAGTATGTTGAGCTTGAAGGAAAGGAGAGAAAAGAAAATTAGAAGAGCATGAAGCTAGCCGTGAAGTGTAAGAATCTACAGTACAAAAGATCTCCGATTTTAATTATCTACTAATTGAGTCACTTTATCCATATGTTTCCTACCCTTACTAAAGAGCCAACATTACATCTAAAAGAAAAGTCCTTTTTTGATCCCATTGTCGAATCATATTTTTAGTGGTAAGAGTTTGAGATGTTTAGCAAGCTTATGGTTATGCATGCACTTGAATTGAATCTGGGCGTAAACACCTTAACTCATAAGTGTACATCTTTTACACTTGAGTGTGAGTGATATATACTTCCCGTGAGAACATGTGAATGGAGCATTTGAATAGGTGGTGATTGTCTTATCTTGTATGTTATAAATTGATTATTACATCTAATGAGAGTTGCATGACCTTAATTGAGGACAATTGTATTTTGAATGGGGTATTTGTCATAATCCTTGTTTTCCCGTTAATTTTCTTACTATCTCTCTCTCTTTATTTTTATTTTGTTACCTCGGGACGAGCAATGAGTAAGTTTGGGGGATTGATGAGAGTGAAGATTACCGTGTTTGAGTGTCCAATTTAACACCTTTTGACAGAAATTCTTATTATATATCAGCACAAGTGTCTTATATTCATTATATGTGAGAATAAGGTGCACTTGAGCTGTTTTGTTGTGTTTTAGGTGAAAAAAGGATGAAAAGTGCAAAGTTGGATAAAAGGTGCAATTTGTGCAAGAAGGCTGAAAACACACATCCAACTTTCGTAATTTTTCTATGTTGTACTTGGTGATCTCCTGAATTATACACGACTCCTTGGTTTGATTGTGTTGCCTCGGGACGAGCAACATGTAAGTTTGGGGTTTGATGAGTGTGATAATTTACGAATATTGTGCCTGGATTTGTGCTATTATGGAGTTTTTGAAGGTTGAAATCGGTTGAAAACAGATATATATTGTGAAAAGGCACGAATCAGGTGTTGTTGGAGCTATTTGAGTGGTTTGTCGAAGAAAATTGGAGTGGAAGTGTTGAATACTAAAGAAAGGAAGTCGAAGTCATCCATTTGGGCAAAGCAGGAGATCAATTTGACCTGAAGAAGGTCACTTCGACCAGCCCTTCAGGTCGAATTAGCAAAATAATATTTATGGAAGGTGGATTCGACCACGACAGGGGGATTTGACCTGGGCATCAGGTCGAATCGAGATCGAATCGATTGACAGAATTGTCGATTTGATCTCGTCACATCGATTTGACCAGGGCAGTTGGTCGAATCGAGTGCCTGGGACTTACAGTAGGCTGATTCGACTTCTAATTTTACTTGTGGTGTTCAATTCGACCTGTTATTGAGGTCGAATCGATGCTCGAGAACTTACCATATCCGTATTTTTACACCGTCAATGCATGTGATTACTTAAAAAGCCCATTCCAGGCCAGGGAGGCACAATTACAAGTATAAAAGAAGGCTTATGCAGCAGTAGAGACATCATCTGTTATACAAGAAAGCCATAAGAGAGGCCACAACCATACTACACCCCACAAGGGAGGATCACCCACCAACCATCATCCTTTCCTCCATCCATACATCACTTTGAAGATTCATTTGTGGGATTAAGGGGATAATTAAGAGGAGAATTCAAGAGCGAGAAGGACGTGATGACACCACATCTAGGTTTTATTCGTTTCTTAATTTATCTTATATTTTCCAGACATCCGGGTAAGATTTATCCAACACCCATGATTGTTCTTTGCAACATTATGGGCTAGAGCCTTTTTGATAGAACTAGGGTTGTGAATGTTTTATCTAGTTAATTTAACTTTCATGTGTAAACTCCGTACAACACTACTTGTGGATTTATTTTATATATGATTGTGCTTTCTTAATACATACTTACAGTCGTTTTGTGCATCATTAACTATTATGTAGAGTTTGAATACATATCTTGGTTATTGATTGAATGCGTTCACTGCTGAGCAGGATTTTATGTTATGATTCTAAGTAAGGGGATTCCGAAGCTTCATTAGAACTATCATATATGGATACTTATTAATTGAATTGAATTCGAGTTAATAAGTAGGATAAAGAGATTAATTTTATAGTTTGTATAAAGGGAGATCATATCGGGTTAGAGTACCAATCCTAGAGGGAAATAATTGATACTGATAGTACCTAGAAAGGGGGTTGAAATTATATCTCTTGCTCCGAGGATATTCACACGTGTTACACGCATGTTTACTTGTGTCTAGAGAGTAGATATGCATGGTTTAGTGATGCGTCCATATTCCACAAGACAGAGTCTGACATTAACACACGGAAGGGAAATTAATGAGTGAAACTGGATTATCCTAGATCTACCTATTCTCCTACTTGATCCACTTTCGTATTCTTCAAGTGACTTTATTTTATTTATTATTTTAATTACTTGTTTAGTAGTTGATAATTTCATACCTCAACTTTATTGTCATCTTGTCTTAATTAATTTAGTTAAAATTAAATTAATAATACGCAGTTCCTTGGGTTCGATATTCACTTGGTCACTTTTCGAGACTATAATTGATATCTTTCATACTTGGGGATTAATTAATTGTGTGTTGAGAAAATGCTCATCATCAGGGTGAGAAATTTCATGAGGCGTGGGATAGGTTTAAAGATATGCTCAGGAAGTGCCCACAACATGGGATGTCTAAGGCTCAATACATAAGCATCTTCTACTATGGATTGGATTGTGAGTCGCATGTTCTTATTGATGCATCCCTAGGAGGAGCGCTGTTATCTAAGACAACACTTGATGCAGAAAATTTGTTTGAAGACATCTCTAAGAATACATGTGACTGGCCTATGGAAAGAGTAAGAGGATCTTATGTACTTGGTAAAGTGGCTCAAGTTGAACATCAAGTGGTGAAGCCAAATAGGGATGATGAGTTCGTCTCTAGTCTAGCTAATATCAACAAACTACTAGAGTCCCAGTAGAAGCAGATTACAAAGTTGACATAAAGGGGGCCCAGTATGCAACATCAAGAAGTGAAGAGTGTTGAAGATACCTCCAATAGATACATGGCTAAGAATGATGCAAGAGTTGATCGTCTTAAGGCTACTATGAATGCTAATCATGCAGATTTATCTAAGAAGTTGAAGGACCTTACTTTGATTATGGGGCAGATGGCAGGGAACGTGAATCCACTGGCACAACCTTTGAAAAAGGAATATTCCCATCTCAAGGCATAACGAACACGAAAAGCCATCACGTTAAGGTCTAGAATGCAGTATGAGGGACCGATGATGCCAGAAATGGATTCTAGAGCTTCAGGAGGCCGGTTCAACCATGGTTCGACCAAGGCACTTGGTCGAACCACCCCAATTAAGTCGAACCAGGCACCTGGGTACCCTCCAAAGCTTGCTGATGGTTAGTTCGATCATTATAGACCTGGTTCGACCAATCCTTTAGGTCGAACTATGGTCGAACCAGCTCTTAAAGGGGTGGAATGGAAAGCCATAGAAAAGAGGATCATTTTCGCGTGAGACTGTGAAACTGCGTAGTCGTGCCCAGGAGGTCTGTTTGACCAGCCGTTCGAGTTGAACGATCATGCAATGAAGATACCCATGAAGACTCAATCACGCAAGAGCATAGATGTGGTTTCTAAATTGTTTTATCTTTATTTTAATTGGACATATGATTCTGAATTTGAGTGGAAGATTGACAAGGAAGAGTCTAGACAACCATGGAAGGAAGGAAATTTCAAGGATCATATTCTAGTGACCAAGAAAGGTAAGGTGTTGAGTGTAGATAGGAAGAGGGAAATGAAGTATTTGAAGGTGAGGATGCGAGAAGACCGCCCTCTGATCAAGCAGTCTACAGAGACTGCATACCGTCGTGACTCTCAGACGTTAAACATGAGTGTTGGCTAGGAACTTGCCCTTCTATTTTATTGTTTTATTTCTTTTGTGTGAGTGAGGATTTATTATACTTGAGGTGCTCATGTTTCGGCGATTACATTTCTTTTCAAACTTAGTTTCGACTTATGTTTTTATTAAGTTTGGGGGGGTATGATGTACTTACCTCGTCTTATGAGCACTAAGGGTATAATTTTTCCTTTCGTTGGTTGTTTGTTTGTTAGGGGGTTGATTTTTTGTGGCATATTAATATTTTAACCTGTGTTGCTATGTCAATTTTTTGCAACTTACCTAATATTTTGTGTGTTGTTGTGTGTTCCCTAGTGTTAGTGATCGAGTTTTTAATTTTTCGTCTTTTCAATTTTTTTAGTCTCCTATATTATTATTGATGAATCACGTGATGATGAAGTGTGTTTGACTTTTCACGATAGAAAAAGATAATAGGTGGTAAGACGAGTTCTACATTGAGGTTTTGACCTGATCGAGTTGAACAACTCGAGGAGCTCGTGCATAAGTCGAAGAAAAATCAGGTGTCCTCATTTTCTTATTTTAAATTTTATGCGTGCTTTTAATTTATAAGTGTAGAAGGATTGAGATCTTGGTTTTGGATATATGTGAGCTTATATTTTTTAATTGTGCCTGAATATTGTGATATGAAGTTCTATGTGTACTTGTGGGATATTATTATCATGAAAAGTGATCTGTTACTTGTTAAAAACCCATTTGAGATTTTGAACCTTATTGATTATGTTACATAATCACATGATAAATTTTTTTCTGGTGAGTATTGTTCTTGTGCGTGTATTCTAGAACTAGCCTTGAGTCTTCTTGAATATTCAAAATTAGTCTAGCGAATTATGAAAATGATATTAGGTCATCTTTGCTATTTAGCCCATCTTGGTAGTGCCTAAAACTGGTACCCCGAGAAAAGAAAAAAAGAAAAAAGGAAAAAAAGTGTAGATTGATAGGAGAATGATGGAGTTGAAGAGCTAGAAAAAGTTAGAAAAAAATATATGTTGTGCTTGAAGGAGAAATATGGGAGAGTTTGATGAGAATGTTGTGCTTGAATAGAATGTTGTGCTTGAATAGAAGGTGATGAGAAGGTGTTGAGTTTGATGAGAGACTGCAACTTGATAGATCCGAGTTTTGAGTCATTTATCCATATATTTCTCACCTTTTCCAAAGAGACTATATTACAACTAAATAAAAAGACCTTTTTGATTCATGATTTGCTAGCTACAAATAAAAGGAGAGTTGAGACAATAGGTAAGCTTATGATTACGCATACACTTGAATTGAATTTGAGCGTATATACATTAACCCATAAGTGTATATCTTTTACCCTTGAGTATGAGTGATTTATACTTCTCGTGAGAACATGTGAATTGAGCATTTGAATTGGTGGTGATTGTCTTATCTTGTATGCTATGAATTGATTATTACATGTAATGAGAGTTACATGACATAAGTTAATGACAATTGTATTTGAATGGATATTTATTGTAGTCCTTGTTTCCCCGTTAATTTTCTTACTCTCTCATTCTCTTTATTTTTATTTTGTTACCTTGGGACAAGCAACTGACAAGTTTGGGGGATTGATAAAAGTGAAAATAAGCGTGTTTGAGTGTTCAATTTAATAATTTTTTATAGGAATTGTTGTTATATATTAGCACAAGTGTTTTATATTCAATATATTTGAGAAAAATGTGCAGTTGAGGTGTTTGTGTATTAGGTGGAAAAATGATCAAAAGTGCAAAGTTAGAGGAATGTTGAAAAATGCACGTTCAATTTTCTTAAATTTTCTGTGTTCCTGTGGAGCTCATAACTGATGGTGTGAAACATGGTTTGAAAGCCATGGAAGAGAGGATTGTTTTGGCGTAAGAATCACTCAAATCAGAGTTCGGACGAGGAATTTATGCTCAGAATTGTGAGGTCGCACAGCTGCAGGCGATAATTTCCGAGAATTTCCGAAAATTTTCGAAAATTACCTATTTATTGGAGCACAATTAATCTCCTTATCACATAATCTTCTATGATTCACCCATATCTTTTATTTCCTTATTCAATTCCCTTCTCACACCAATATATATTTTACATCATTATTTATGTGAGAAGAACCGCAACACTACACCCCACAAGAGGGATCACCCCAACCATCATCCACATCCTTTCCTCCGTCTATCCATCACTGTGAAAATTCATCTGCTGAATCAAGAGGAGAACCAAGAGGAGGATTCAAGACGGAGAAGGACGCGATGACTCCCGGATCTAGGGTTTTATCAGTTTCCTAATTTATCTTGTATTTTCAAGACATATGGGTAAGATTTATCCAACCCCCATGATTGTTCTTCGCAACATCATGGGCTAGAACCGTTTTGGTAGATCCAAGGTTTTGAAGGTTTTATGAATAAATTAAACTCTCTTGTGTATCCTCCGTACAACACTGCTTGTGGATTGATTTTCTATATGATTGTACTTTATTAATCCATATTCACGGTCATTTTGTGCATCTTCAATTGTTATACAGAGTCTGACTATATATTATGTTGTTGATTGAGTACGTTCACCGCTGAACAAGATTCCATGTTAGGATTCTAAGTGAGGGGACTCCGAAGCTCTATTAGAACTATCATATATGAATGCTTATTAATTGAATTGAATTCGGGTTAGTAAGCAGGATAAAGAAGGTAATTTTATAGTACCTATAAAGGGAGATCATATCGGGTTAGATTCCAGATGTGGGAAATAATTGATACTGATAGTACCTAAAAAAGGGGGGGTGAAATTATATCTCTTACTCCAAGGTTATTCATATGTAAAACACACATATTTACTTGTATCTATAGAGTAGATTTGCATGGTTTAGTGATGCGTCCATAGTCCACAAGGCAGAGTCGGCCTGCACTTGAGAGGAAAGTTAAGTAGTAAAATTGGATTACTCTAGAGTTACCTATTCTCCATTCATAAGACACTTTCTAATTCTTCTAAGTGCTTTTATTTTAATTGTTATTTTAATTAATTATTTAGACAATTCCAACTTTATTGTCACAATTCGTCTTAATTAATTTAGTAAATAATTAAATTGATAATACGCCGTCCTTTGGGTTCGATATTTCACTTGGTCGCTTGTTTAAGCTGCAACTGATATCCTTAATACTTGGGGATTAATTTTGCGTGCAAAGAAAATGCGCATTATACACGCATTTGATGAGTGACACATATGCGGAGAGAAAAATCTCAACCTTTCCCCTTAGGGTTAATTGTTAGGGTATAGCATAGTTTATCCTACATGTCAATCATCCAATGGTTTGTAACAGGGGATGTAACACCAAAATGTAACAGGAGATCCGAACCGTTTTTTTGTATAATAATCTACAATACACACTAAAGAAATTGTACACATATGAGTTAGGAGGGTATGATTGTCTTCTTGATGCACAAAGGGTGATACCCCTCCATAAATGTGAATGTAGTAAAGAAAGTGAAGTTCATCCTGCATGTAAACCTAATATAACACTCTATCTACACTAGTTTCCCAAAACTAAACCCATCTTTCACAAGAAACTTGGGCTAAATTCATGTTAGTAGCTCTTTCATTTACACTCTTTTCTGTGATCGTCTCTTTACCACCTTGACTAAACATCTTCGGAGAAATCTGGCTCGTCCGGCTTCAAGATCTTCGGCATCTTCAAGCTCGAAGACGATGCATCAACAGCTGTAGGAGCCTTCTGCGCCATTCCTTTCTTCGTGTTTGCAGCGAATTTGGAAGCCAAGATCGTGGCTCCAATATGTTGGGACTGACCATCAACTGATGATTTATCTTCAGTCTGATCTTGGCCTGAATTCAAGCTGTAGTATAAGTTCTCGTGTAAGGCCAACTCCTTAGCCAGCTTCTTCTTCTTGTGTCTCCTCCATGCAGTTTGTAAGAAACAAGCACCCCATGCTCTCCATTGGTGGGAGTAGTATCTAAAAGCGTGTTGCAGTTTCATGCTGTGTAGTCGCTTAAACTGCATGGCGACGAATTTAAGGTCCTCTGCTCGAAGTGCAAAAGCTTCTACTTCGGTGAGAGTTTTGACAGTTCGAGTAGAGGAGGGTAGGTTTAGAGATGAGTTTGGTACTAAAGCCCAAGTCAGCAGTTCCTCCCCACAGAAGTCTCCTGATCTGAGAGTGGTGGAGTTGAAGAACCCTGATCGTCCGCCATTTGTTGTCGAGCTCTCCATCTGTCCCCTGATGATGAACAGCATCTCGTCCACCGGATCACCTTCTCGTACAATGTAGCTCCCTTGCGTGCTCAACGAAGACACAAGGCGCTCACAAATAGCATCCAGAAGCTGGTCATCCATTTGTGCGAAGAATGGAACCTATATTACAACAAACTAATTTCTTATTCCCTTATTCTTGTGTGTATTTTAATCGAGGTGCACAAGTATGAAAGACATACTCGGCGAACAAGGTTGAGACATAGATGCCTTCGGATCTCACGACGGAGGTCTTGAGGCAACGAGTTGAGAATAGATTCCTCGTTGACACCTCTTGTGGTGAGCCATTGATACTGCTGGAATCTACGAACACGTTCTTGTAAATCAGGAGGCAACTGTCGATGCCTCATCCATTCTTCAGTATCTCTTCTCTTGATTCTCCACTCTTCAAGTCTCACAGTCATTGATGACAAGTAAGTCTGCACACAAGAAAACAGAGGGTCAGCTATCATTGCATAAATAACGTGTATAGATGATTCGATACCACGATTGTAATACCTGCATATTTCCAATCAGTTGTGCAAACAGAACCAGACCAAAAATACACAATACAATGCAGAACGTTGTCTCACCAAGATAAGTACTAGTGTCCAAGTTCTGTCCGTAAGAACTACAAACAAAAATTAGGCATTAAAAGCAACATAGAACATGAATTGGTGAGTTAAGCTATAAAAAGTAGAGTATTAACCAAACCTCAAATTCCTTAAGCCCCACCAGAGACAGTAAAGGTTCTTCTCAATGAAGCGAGCTGAAGCAACATGACTCTTAAAAGCATCAGAAAACATTCCAAACTTGAAGTCAAGATCATCATTCTTGGCATCACAACGAGAGAGCACCGAAGTCATGTTCAACCAGTACAACCTTTCAAGATCTCCATGTTTCGAATTCGTACAATCAAGAAATTTCATTTGACAAGGTGGGACATTATCGGATTCATCTATACACCTATCTTGCCAACAAGAATGTTGCCTGCCTATAGATGCAAGATACCATGATGCTCCTATTACCTATACGAACACGCAGCATTCAATACATATACAAACAACAAATAGGTAAATTCAACGATAAAAGAAACGAGGCGATCCTCACATGACTAGCCAGCATGAACAGAAGCAAATTATAAGCAGCACCTGCCCAAGCAGTCTTAGCAATGAAACCTGTGGTTTTTATTATTCTTTGATTCAATGGGAAGATGACAAATAATCTTGGAATGTATTGGAACAGGACCATGAGAGCAAGAGTGTTGTTAGAATGACCACTCCCTTCCGTTTTTGTAGCTGGAATTACATACCAGATGACAATCTGCAGGTTCATTTAAGAGAGTCAAAACATCAAACACATTGTGTGCAAGTTCATATAGATTTGTCATGAACTAGTTTACCTGAGGTAAGGGAAGAGTGGCGGTGAGATCAATGATAAAATCAGATTTAAGATACCTCATTGTGATCTGATGAGGATCCATAACAAGCTCGCCACGGCCGAAGACACGCGAACTGGGGGCAACAAACGCCATTCGAAACTTCATCAACATGTGAAGAAGATAGAAGAAATCGGCAATTGTTCGAAAATAGGTGATCAAGACAGAGGCTTCGTTATCAGTTGACATACAAGCTGAATCATCGACGACGTAGGGGAGATAGAAATAGAGGGGATCGATGAAAAGGGAAATCAAACAAGTGATCAAGAATATGTGGTTCCAAAAATTGACGATGTCGCTGTTGGGATCGAGGATCTGGTAATGCCATAGTATGGTAAGGGAATTAGGCTCGTCGGAGGCGACGACGACGGCGCTGTCGTGGTGTTGTGTTAATTTTCGAAGATGGGATGCCGGCCTGGAGAATATTCTATTCATCTTCCATGGCGGAGCCCGATTTTCCGGAATCCTCCGCTTGATCTTCTATCTTATATTTCAAGGATTGTAGTGGTGATTATCCATAATAAATCTCAAAATGGTTATACCTGCGAGAATCAATGAAGAAATTCAAGATCAATGCATTGGAGCATGAAAGGAGTTCAGTGCGGTGGAGAGAGATGGATAGTGGGCAGTTAGGTGATCGTTAATAGCAGTTAAGATTATATTGGTAGTATTATTACCAAACGCGGGAAACTCGGGGATGGATTTCATAAAATAATACGCCTATAAAAGGAAAGTTCCGTAAAATTTCACTTTCCATAAATAGTATTATTAAAATAAATAATAAAAAAGAAACATGGCATGTATTTATAGGTGAGTGCAATACACTCTCCAAAAAAAATGAGTGAGCATTGAGTATTAGCACTTCTAAAACTAACCATTTTAAAGATTTCTTTATCTTTTTCATAATTTCAAAATTATTAATCATCTTTTCAATCTTCATTTTAACATCCATATTACAAATATAATATAATAATACTTAAATTTAATAATAATTACTATTTTTTAAATGATTTTTAGTTAAATTTATTATTAAATTAAATATTTATAAAAGAATAAAAAATGTTTAAATTAAAATCCAAATTGATTTTTTTTGTCACTAAAAATTTGAAGATTTATTAATTAAATATTATAAAATAATTAATGATTTTAGTTTAGCATAAATTATTTGTCAATTTTTTTTGAAAATATTATACTCCCTCCATCTGATAAGGTATTCATTTTAACATTTTGATCGTCCACTCTTAAGATATTCATTTTTCCTTTAAAGTATATGGGCCCCACATGTACCAACCACTCATTACTATTACAACTACCTACTTTATATAAAATAATAATATTCTTAATACACGTGCAAAAAGTAAAATTGATACCTTAAGGACGGACGGAGAGAGTATTATACTTAGATGATTAAGGATATTTTCCATGAATAAATAATTATAAATAATATAAATAAGAGTATGATTTGGGTGGAACCAATCCCATTAAAATTTCGTGTAATCGGATCCAAATCACCTTCCTTAATGTTTAATGGGTTCCTAATGCACTTCTTCCTCGCAACCAAACCACTATCAACGATAAACTTCTTCCTCCTCATTACTATAAGAATTCATTTTAAAATATTACTTTCACATCTGATAACTAATACTCCCAAAAATTAATCAAAAAGAGGAGAAATTCACCTGTAGATGGCTGAAAGGCATCGGCGGTGGAAGATTTATGGTGGTGCAGAAAAAGCAAAGAGACTTAAAAAGGTTCAACAGAAAAGTTGGAGCAGCGGCAGGCGGTGGCGGGAGAAGATCTTAAATCCAATTTTTTCACAAGCTCAATCCCGATCCCAAACTACAATCGCTCTCACCCATCTCTCTCAATCTCTTCTTTTTCCTAAAAGCAAAGCAAAAAAGACAAGGGGTAATTGGCTCCCAGATTATCTCTAAACTCTGATATTCTCCTCTACTGCCCACTCCGTTGTTCTTCTTTCATCAGAGCTTACTGCCACCTAAATTGAGCAATCTTGTTGAATATTTGTGCCTAGTGTCGGACGGTGGCGCCGTTGATTTTTCCACTTATTGACAGAGCCAGAAATTAAATTTAGTTGGGCCAAAATTCTATTTGAGTTTTTTTAAATTATAATTATGTTAAGTTTAAAATTAAAATATACTTTTGATATTTATAACTGATATTTGTTGAAATATACTCCCTCCCAAATCGAATAGAATATATAAATGTTGGGTTCAGGAGATCCGACCAGACTACGGCTGCAGCTCCTCGTGAGAGACAAGGATCTCTTGGTTCGTCAACGTCTGAACAACGGGGTCGAAAGCCTCTGTGAAATATTCCCTTGTCTCTGTGAAAGGATCTTTCAACTCTTAAGATCTTTGAGTTGGATGTAATCATTCTTTTTCTTCTCCTATGATACCAGAGTAATAGTTACGTTTACTTTTTGCACGTGGATTAAGAAATATAATATATTAATGAATAGTAAAGTGAGAGAAATAATACTTTAATGTAAAGTGAATATGTGTATTAATGTGATGTGTGGGCCTATATGGATAGAAGAAATTAATTTATGTGAGTCACTTTTACTAAAAAGTCAAATATAATTATTAAAGTGGGATGCCCAAATTGAAAATATATAACTATTATTGTAGGACGGAGGGAGTATGTAATTTAATCTTGATCCATGAGGTGTTGTGATTTAATCCATGGGGTATATTTAGATCTTACGCGGATATAGAGTTAATTGAAATACTATTATAACTTTATATATTAAAACTAATAATAACGCATGAAATAAAAATCAACTAAAACTAAAAGGAAAAAGTAATTAATTTGTGTATGTCCCTTTACCAAAAAGAAAAACGTAACTATTGAAATGAGACGCCCAAAATGAAAATATATAACTATTATTGTATGTGGGACGGAGAAAGTGTGTGATTTAATCTTGATCCATAAGGTGTATTTAGTTTTTACGATGATTTAGAATTAATTGAAATACTATTATAATTATATAATGAGTGGGCTTCCTGTGCACCCGGGCGCACGGAATACATTCCGTGCGCTTTGCAATTTTCATACCCCTTTGCAATTTGAACCCCTAGCAATACATATGTTTAAATAGAATTGGAGGGGGAGTGTTGTATTCACATGGGACACAGAGTATCCCTCCGTGTCTCCGAGGGAACAATAACTTTTGCCTTATATAATAACGTATGAAATAAAAATTAAATAAAACAAAAAGGAAAAATAACTTGTAATATAAATAAAACTAATATATAAAAATAAATAAAATAAAAATTAAATAAAATGGTATCGAACTCTCTACCTTTGGAAGGTGAAAGAGCTCCTTCACCAATATGGTATACTTTATAATAATTTTATCATATATATATGTATATATATATTAGTGATTTTTTAAATGTCAGGGGGCCGGTGCCCCCTATCCCTTGACTCCGTCCGTCGTTGTCTCAACTGTCATACCCAATCCTCTGTCTTCTTTCGTTCTTTTGATTATAACCTCCACGCCATGTTATGTCTCTCATATAAAAATATGAGTTAATCTTTATTTATGGTGTGATTTATTTTGAATAGGTGGGATATGTGTAAGATAATTATGGCCTAGTGCCATTAATAATAAATATATATAAGATATTTATTATGATCAAATATCTTAAATAATGATATGGTTTAAATAAATAATATATATGAGATAAATAAGGTCATATATATTTATGGATAACAATCACATTGATAGAATGTGATTTGATAAAGATTTAATATCCCGATCTGGTCCTCTCTCCACCTATAAAAGAGACAATTTTATTAATTCTCTATCACATTAAGTCTTACGTACTGTGCCATAAAGAAAGGGGTGAGGAAAGAGAAAGTAGTTCCCGGCATAATTGACAGGAAAGTATCGTTGGAGGACCGCCATTAGTGGCGTCTCAAGGTAAGTCTTCTAATCGTGTTTATGTGGTGTGAAAATCATGAAGATCTAAGATCCATGTCAATTAATAAATTAATTGTTTATGAAATTATGCTTACATGTGGTATCAGAGCCAGGTTTTGGATCTCATGATTTTTCATCGAATAATTAACATTAAATTTGGATGTAGTAAATTCACGTATTACGTTCTTGATTGGATGTGAGATGTATTCTATAACCAAATTATCTCAATTTTAATTTACACTTTATTATCAATATATTATGATGTGTGAATATTATGTTTTATGTATCATGTATTAAAGTGATGTGAAAAAGTAATTATAATGAGTTGATTCACGTTAAAAATTTACATGATTATTAAATTGATATATTGAAATCTTATGACTCATGCGAAATTATAGTGATATGATTTCCATATTAAGAAAATGTCAACTGCCCTATTTAGTTTTTGGGACTGAACAATTAAAGATTGATTATGGAAGTTAATTATGTCAGCATAAGATATGAATGTTAATTATGTCATGAGATTTTAATATAAAATTACATGACTCCCTTTAATTTTGGGGAGTATAATGACTGATTAAGAATAATAACAACTAATTACAGTCAATAAATCAACATGCCTTATTCATAAAATGGCTTGAATATCACACTTTAATGCCAGTTATTAACATAATTATAATAATAAAGTGACTCATGTATTCCTCAAACTTTCCAATTAAAGTGATTTAATAATGTTAATGAAATCGATCCATCACTAACGTTTATGACTTATATTATTATTGATAATAATTAAAGATTATGTTATTATTGATACTAATTTATTGGAATTAAAATATCTCACTTATGTTATGTATGTTTGACTGCTCATGGCATTTATAATGTTAAGATGCCAAATTTATTATAATATGAATACAAATTATACATGATATCTTTATTAATGTGATATATATGGATATATTATGTATATATATGATGACAGTCTTAAGATTTTAATTAATGATATTGACTGTGATTTATGAATATTTATGAAATAATGATTTGATTATTACTCACTTTCCTATTGAGTATAATCTAAGAGTCTTTGATAAGATTAATAATGATTTGATTATTACTCACTTTCCTATTGAGTATAATCTATTATGATAATCTTTGATAAGATTATAATGAATGATTTTATGATTTAAATTTATTCAATGTTGGTCTGTTAATCACCAAAGTGGTCTGATCTGAAAGAATAATAAAATTAAATCGTATAGTTAAATTTTAATTTCCCATATTTAAGTGATGCTTGAATAAAGAGAATTATTATATGGGTTATTAAAAATTTCACAATTATAAGACTTTAAATTCACCCAAAGGTGATTGCTAGTCTTTATAATTCATGAATATGAAGATAAATTGATAATTAATATATTATGACAAACTGTTTTGTATGTCCAAAGATGACAAAATAGTTTTAATGAAAATATTTAATTATCAAATTATGTTATATTTGAAAGCATCATTATGATTATGATTGTATATTGTTGTATCACCCAAAGGAGAACTTCAATATACATTTATTGCTTTCGATCCTGAATCTATTATTAAATTACTCAAGTTATTTATAGGAATAAATTATATTATTCTTATTCTTAAAATTACTTATATTATTTAGTCTCTATTCGCATGATGCATCTGTTCCATTACAAAATGGATTAAAGTAATTTAAATAGTGTGGATAAATCTAATTTCACCAAAGTGTTTTGGATTTTATTTATCACTTCAAGATAAATTGCTCATTTGCTTTGTAATAGCAATAAAGCTAAGTAATCTGACTATAATGCTCGGGTTAGATCAAACAGACTGGGCATAATGTTTATGCGAATGAATGAGACTAATAAATTAAGTCTAACATACCTAAATTACTAATAAATCTCTTGATGAGATGCTAATGACTACTTTAACTACCATAAAGTTTGATGGTTCTCATGGCACATATGAACTTATCATTAAAGATAATAAATATTGCAACAAGATTAAAGCCTTCCATAATGAACGTAGTTTACAAATTCATTACCTTCTAAGTATGACATATTCCTAATAAACTATAACACCATGAAAGACAAATGGAATGTGAATTAAATTCACGTAATTTAATGATGGTTCAAAAGGAAAGAAGGTTTAAGAAACAATTTAAAATTTAAACATTATGTTCGTTTAAAAGTAATGAAGTTTGAACTAAACGTGGCTTTAATGTTTGGGGAAACTTTCCAAAAGAATTATTCCAAAAAGATTAATTAAGAATAAAGCCTTTCATGAGATAGACTTTTACTGATCTTGATATTTGTGTGAATTGCATTAAAGAAAAGCAAATAAAATACATAAAGAATAGAGTCACGATAACTACACAACTTCTTATAATAGTTTACACCGCTAAATGTGAATCTTATGATAATACCCTTCTTAAAGGAATAATAATATTCCATCATTTTTAATTTTAATTTTAATTTTTCACATTATGATTATATTTATCTGGCAAGAAATTCTCATTCTATAAATGCTCGATAAGCATTTATTAATGATGTTAAGAAAATTAGATAGAAAAGTGAAAATTACAAAGATTGGAAGAAGTGATGAATTTTATGGAAAGTGTGATGGATTATCATGCACAATCACTTAATTACAGGAAAAACTGACATTTATACTAAATGTTGCACACCATAATAAATTGGTGTAGCAGAATGACATAATCGTACTTTATTAAATATGGTTATAAGTATGTTGAATGATTAATTTATACCCATATTTTATGGATTTATACATTTAAAGCTGCCACTTACGTGATGATCGAGTTTTTAGTAAAACAGTTTTCAAAACACCTTATGAACTTGTAGAAAAACTCGATCTTAGGCAGTTGAATGTTTTAAATTGCCCGGCGGGGATTATGATTTATATCCACATATAAAGAATTTGGATATAAGAAACTAAAGTGATTTCTTTATAAATTATCCTTGAAGTCTAAAGGGTATGAATTTTATGGTCTTAACCATAGTACAAGAATTTTAAAACTAGAATGTCAAATTCATTAAGAATTGTAAAATCAGTGGGAGTATGAAACCATGAAATGTGGTTATTGAAGAAGTTGGGTGGAGAATTTGAAAATACATTTATCTAAATTTCTTCTAAAGTTATTATATAGTTGTCGAATAGTCAAACAACTTTTAAGGACAACATATAAGTTATTATACTCTCTTAATGAATCTGATTTTACTAAATCAATTATCAATGAGCTTTCATTTGATATATCACATCAAATAGCATTAAGAATATCTGAAGGATAATATATCCGCTATTTCTAACGATTGCATATGTGGTATAATAAAATGAGCTAAATTTGACATTATAATAAAAGCTAAAATTTCAGTTTTGGAATAAGTCATGGAAGTACTAATTCTATTAAATGAGTAAATTCAATGAAAGGCGAGTTGAAATCAATGGCTCATAATGAAATTTAATATCTTGTTAGAATTGCCAAAGAGTTATAAAAGAATTTGAAACGGATGTATCTTTATGATGGCGATTTCCAAAGATATAAAATTAGAGTTGTTGCTAAAGATTTTACTCAAAAAGATGACATAATTATAAGGAGATATAACAAATTATTTCTTTACAAGACTCTATTAGAATTATCATGGCTTTGGTAACTCATTATGACTTAGAGTTGCACCAAATAAATGCTATGCCTGCTTTTCTTAAAGGTGATTTGGTGGAAGATCAAGTTAAATAGATCAACTCAAGTTTTTTTTTCCATTAAAGGAAAATATCACATGGCGTGTAAACTTAAAGAATTAACATACAAACTTAAGCATGCTTTCCTATAAAGATATCTTTTGGATTTAAGAAAAACATCATAAACGGTGTACATATATATCTGAAAGTTAGTGGGAGCACATTAATTCTATACTTGATGATAAACTTGCTTGCAACTGATGATCTTGGTTTATTATGTGAAACCAATAAATTTCTCTCAAAGAACTTTAGAATAAAACATATGATGAGACAATTAAAGATGTCTCTGTAAGTATATGTTAATAAAGTTCAATAGAGGTTATGGATGGAAAAGTATTTGTAGAGAACGTTCCAATCCGGAAGGGAGATAAGTTTAATCTTATGCAATTTCCAATAATGAATTGGAACGTACTACAATATTCCTTATATGTATATTATTGGTAGCTTAAGATATACAAGATTGTATAAATATCAAATATCAGTCTTACTGTTAGAATGCTTGGTCATTATTGAAGTGATTCATAAATGAATGACCAGAATGTTACATAAGGAAATATTATAAGATATTCTAATGAACTAAAGCACTCGTGCTTACTTATCGAAAATTTAATTACTTAGATGTAATTAAATATAGATTCAGATTAAGATGATTATATGATGCAAAAAAGTTCACTTTGACTTTTACGTTTCTTAGTCAGGGATATTGTGTCATGCAAAATTGTGAAGAAGTTTCTAAAAACTACATTCACTATTAAGGTTAACTTGTGGCATGATTTGAAGCTACAATTTAAGGACATTAAATGTGGAGTTTAATTTCAGGACTTGAAATAAGTTGACAATAATATCAAGTCGCTGAAAACTTATTATGATTATTCCGCTGCATTGTTCTTCTTTAAAACGATGGATATTCCAAAGTTGCTAAAACATATGGAATGAAAGTATTTATCGTTAAGAAGAACTTTAGAAACAAAGATGTCAATTGAGCATAATGGAATCAATCTTATGATTTCGGATCCGTTACACAAATGATCTTCTCTAAAACATTCATTGAACGTTACATGAATATGAGATCATTGAAAGGCTCTAACAAGCTTATGATGAACAATTGACATTAAGAGCTCATTATGTTTTGTTTCTAATTGATATATCTTATTTTGTCATTTTAGTATACATGAATGTTGACATTAATTAAACAAGATTTTATCTCGAATTGAGATACTTATGTGGACCATTATTGATCCTTACGTTTACGAGTTACGTTGAGTAGAAAGCTAATATCATAGTACATGGAAGGAACTATGTCGAGTAAATGATATAGAACCGCTATGACTTGTGTTAGTCTATACTCAATATTGACTTTATGAGTTGACCAGTTAATTTATCTTATGTCGCGCATATTATGTAAATTATTTAAACCCTTACGTTTAAAGTTTAATTCTGTCACTCGGCCAAGTGGGAGAATGTAAGATAATTATGGCCTAGTGCCATTAATAATAAATATATATAAGATATTTATTATGATCAAATATCTTAAATAATGATATGGTTTAAATAAATAATATATATGAGATAAATAAGGTCATATATATTTATGGATAACAATCACATTGATAGAATGTGATTTGATAAAGATTTAATATCCCGATCTGATCCTCTCTCCACCTATAAAAGAGACACAATTTTATTAATTCTCTATCACATTAAGTCTTACGACTGTGCCATAAAGAAAGGGGTGAGGAGAGAGAAACTAGTTCCCGGCGTAATTGACAGGAACGTATCATTGGAGGACCGCCATTAGTGGCGTCTCAAAGTAAGTCTTCTAATCGTGTTTATGTGGTGTGAAAATTATGAAGATCTAAGATCCATGTCAATTAATAAATTAATTGTTTATGAAATTATGCTTACAATATGGACATAAAAACAAAAAATCCAAACATGAAAAAAGCATATGACAATTTTTTTGATTGCTTCTTGAATCGCCACCTAATTTAGGTGCATATTTTTATTTATTAAAAATAATAATCAAATAATTATATTAACTTATTAATTAGATTTTGTGTGGATATTTGGCAGTGCAGAACGTATTCTCTGTTGCAAGTGGAGGGATGGAGGAGAAACTGGAAAATATTAACAAATGGAGGAGATGAGATATAACCTAATTATTTTTATAGATTAATCTAATTGTGTGATAGTACATGATTTATATTTTCAGAAACTAGAGTCTCAATCAAAGAGTAATCCCATTTATTACGAAGAGTGCTCTAATTATTATATAGAGTAGTGATCTGTCTACTTACAAATTGCATACAATTTAATTTTTTACAGTACATTATCTTTTTAAGAAAATAAAAATCTTAAATCAAAGAGTAACCCAATGTATTATAAAGAGTAATTCATTTAATAAAAATAAAAAAAATAATCTTCTTACAGAATATAAACATATTAATAGTAACCAAATTCATTATAAAGAGTAGTTTACTTAATATAAAAGAATAACCTAGAAGAAATTGACCAAACAGAAGAATATATAAATAAATCAACATAAAAGAGTAATCCAAAGGTTTGTTAATAGTAACTCAAATCATTTTAAAGATTAATCCAATTAATATAAAAGAGTAACTAGAAGATGTTAATCAAACATAATAATATATAAAAAAATCAACATAAAGAGTAATAAAAAAAGCTTGTTTATAGTATCTCAATTCATTATAAAGAGTAACTCAATTAATAGAATAGAGTAATCTTGTAAATCAAAAACAAATTTTCAATACAAGACTAAACTAATACAATAAATTAATCTAATTATTTTTATTTAATGATTTATAGATTCGAATAGAGTCATCGATTGGAATAGAGAAAACCCATTTTCTCCCCTATAAAGTCACTAAATCAGAAACAAATCAGTAGGTGCGCCTCTAAAATTATTAGTATTGATTGTCATACAGAACCTATCATTTGATTTTGTATGTTGATAGATAAGATATTTTACTTTATAATTAAATTAACTTGTCACTTATATAATTAATTACTTCGACAGCAAACAACTGGCTGAAGAAAGCAAAATTTGTAAGATTGTAAAAAAAAAGAAAAACTTTTCCTACTCCCAATTCAGTCCAGCTTTCTTTTCTTTACTTTTAAAAATAAAAATGAATTTCATATTTAGTTTCATCCCATTATTTTCATTAACAACAAACAATACCAAGTTTTCTTTTCTTTTTAAAATGGAATCCAAGCGAATTTACCATGTGTTTGTGAGATGTAGTAACACGAAATTCTCATCTCAAAACTGTGCTACGGTGAAAGATGAAGAGGACTTCCCATTTTTGAAATATGGGGAACTCCATGGGAATACACTCACATGTAGAAGATAATCAAAGTATACTAATAATTAGCTTGAATTTACATGTTACAAAGTGTATGTTATATACACACAAAAGAAACTAATCTGCCTAATAAAGTGTTGAACCTATTACGCTAAGAAGCTACTTTTATGGAAACAAATATTCATCTTATCTTTGCAGCATTATCTTCAACATCTCCCCACAAGATGGAGGGTCGAACGACAAGATCAATCTTGGCAATATTCAAAGCAAACATGTCACGAGAAAGGGGTTTAGTAAGAACATTTGCAAGTTGTTCTTTGTTTGAGATATAAGACACCTTCAATTTTCCACTTTGCATATTTTCCCGAACAAAATGATAGTCAGGGCCTAGATATTTCATCTTGGATGGAACTTTGGGTTAGTAGCCAAGTAAGTTGCACCCATATTATCACAAAAAATATTGGGTATGTGTAAAGATTTGAGACCAAATTCAGTTAACAAGTTGATCACCCATAGAACTTTAGTAGTGGTACATGCAAGAGCTGGATAATCTGCTTCAGTCGAAGAACGAGCAAGTGTTCGTCGCTTATTTGAGCTCCAAAAAATTTGATTTTTGCCAAGATTTACTACGTAGCCAATAATAGAGACATAGTCATCTCGATTGCCCACGCAATCCGCATCCGTATAGGCATGCAAGTTTTAAGGGTGAGTTGTGATGCAGGAGTATACCTTTGTATAGTGAGCCAACAAGATATCGAAGTAGGCGCTTCAAGGCATTGAAATGCTCATTTGTTGGCTTATGCATATACTGAGAAAGACGATTCACACAAAAGGCCACATCAGGTCTTGTAAGAGACAAGTATTGTAAAATACCAAGTAGAGCCTTATACTCTGTTGGATTGGATAGAGGAATTTCCAAATGCAAGCTCAAAAGAGTAGTTGACATAGGAGTTGGAGATGGTTTAGCTTAATCCATATTTGCCTTTTTAAGAACATCAGGTATATATTTTTGCTGACTAAGAAAAAAGCCATAAATTCAGGTTTCCCAAATGAGGAGTAACTTCGACGCCTAATAAATATGACAAGTTTCCCAAATCTTTCAATGAGAATCGAGCAGCAAGTGAGGAAATAAATTTAGCCACCTCAACATTATCTGATCCTGTCGCAATTATATCATCAACATGTACTAATAGATAAACAATGTGCTCATGTAATTTGAGAATGAAAGGTGAAGAGTCTGATACTGTAATGAAGCCAATACTCAACAAATATTCTCGAAGCTCATTATACCAGGCCCTCGGTGCTTGTTTTAGGCCATAGATAGCTTTTTAAAGATTGCAAATGTGAGTTGGCCAATTTTTGTCAATAAACCTAGGTGGCTGCATCACATAAACATCCTCTTTCAATGTACCTTGGAGAAAAGGATTATTTATATCAAATTGATGAAGAGACCACCCTCGAGTGATTGCAAGAGTGAGGATAATACGAATTGTAGGGGCTTTGACTACTGAGCTAAAAGTTTCAGTATAGTCCAGCCCGGGGCCTTGATGAAATCTCTTTACAACAAGATGAGCTTTTAATCTTTCAATAGAGCCATCAGTTTTGTACTTTATTCTATGTTAAATGACCACCTCATCTAAAAGTTTAAGCTGGTAGAGAGGCAAATCATTTAATATTTAATCAAGTCACCTCTAACACGCCCTTTCACGTGCAGACGAGATTAATTTTTTCCTCAAGCCTTGCATGTGAAATTTTCTCATAAATGGGTGGCGGTGAGGTTTGAACCTTAGACCTCTGTTAGGCCAGGGCTCTGATACCATGTTAAATAACTATCTCATCTAAATATTACGAAGCCATTCCATAATTTTCTTAGTATGCCCTTTAGAGGGATTAGCATAAGCGTGAGCAAGCAGTTGCTAAGCTTCACGAGGCAAAGCGCATCGTGAGATAAGAGTAACCAAGGGGGCTGTATGAGTGCCTGTTAAATCCCCATAGACAAGTTTGTCTTGCCTGAGCCAAGTGGTATATGAGGGATTTGGAGCAGTAGCGGTATCAGTGGTTATAGTCTTTTCAGGAACAACTAGAGTTCCATCAATGTATTGAGAAAGACCATAACCAATAAGAGTAGCCTCTAACTGTGTTTTCTAGGAAATATAATTAGAGGAAGAGAGCTTAATCATATGGTTATGCGAAATAATAACAAATGGTTGGGTGGGTTGTTCAACATTTGGAATTATGGATTGAGTTCCAATCGCCAATGGAAGAAAAAAAAAGAAAAAAATAGCGATAGCGGAAATATGAGAATAAAAAAATATTGTATCTTCAATGGTCTGATACCATGTAGAATATTAATTAAAATATATTGATTAGCTTGAATTTACATGTTACAAAGTATATGTTATATACACAAAAGAAACTAATATGCCTAATAAAGTGTTGAACTTGTTATGCTAAGAAGCTACTTTTAAGCAAACAAATATTCATCTTATCTTGGCAGCATTATATTCAACATAACTGGTTGGAGTAGAAATCCCGTGTATCTAGGGCCTTTTTATATCATGGTTTTGTATAAATATATTTCGATTTCATGGTTTAGTGCCTTGAATTGCGTGATATTTGTAAATATTTGGAGAATTGATACTTTGGTAGAATTTGTGTAATTTCAGGTAAAAATAGTACCTAGACACGAAAAAGGAAGATGTAGGAAAAATAGAGCTCAATTCAAAGTTGAAACGAGAGAAAACAAGCTGAAATAAGATTGCTGAAATTCTGTAATAACTCAACCCCGGCGAGATGTCTAGTTCCGCACTCGACTCGAGTCCGGTTACCGAGTTCGACCAGTATACCAAATTAGACTCGAGTTCGGACAAAAATTGGGAAAATTGCTGAAATTCTAGAATCTTCCCCAATTTTGATATTTAACTCCCTTAAACTGTTTAGAAAATAAGTTTTCCCCTTCCAAATCGAAAACACACACTTTTCACCTCCATTTTCACACACTTCCTCCTCCATTGTATTCCTTCATCCATTTAATCAATTTCTTTCATAAACTTCCACCAAATCCACTAAAATCTTCCATCACCATCACAAATCTAAGGAGGATCAATCAACTTGAAGAGGATTTGGGCATGAGAGAGGGAGATTCTTCTCAAGTGACAAGGGAAGCCATCAACCTTTTGAATTGTTCATTTTTTAATTTTGTAACAACAATATTTTGTAATCAAATTCGTAATGATCGTATGATGATTTTGTAAGTCTAGTCTCATTTGTGAGGCTAACAATATGATTGGTTAAGGATATATACTGTAGATTTTGCACAACACTTGTTTGATGAAATGAATATTTTCTTTCATGAATTCATACTCTCATTTTATGTTATTACTTATGTGGTTATTTGATCATGGCATGTGAAATATAGGTAACACTTGTTTGTATGTTATGGTTGAATAATTGAATCAATTTATGGCATGAGATGACTATATAAAGTGTGAATTGAGATTAAAATACATTCAATGCATGCTTATAATCTCATGATAGGACATTAGTAAAGATTACTTGTGAAAGTTGTTTGAACTAATGAGGGAAACCAAACCAAATATTCACTTGACCTTAGAAAGGGAAGTTTGGCAAACGTCCTTGTCCAATAAAGAAAATTCTTTGTGATAATAACTCTACGCATGTATATTATTCCTCGAGTACCTATAGGAATGGTGAGGATTGGCGACACTCTTGAGAGCTTTTTAATGACTATACTAGGAGCATATATAGTCTACATCCTAAGTATCTTAGGTGGAATTAATGAGTGCCCTTAATATTATAACATGTTGTTCATCAATGTACATGAGGAATAATATATATGCCTTTCTATGATATTGCTAGTCTTGCATGCTCCTTAGTTTGATCTACCTTCATCCATCCCAATTGTGTCTTGCTTGATTATTTGTTATTGCTCTCTGTTGGGCATTTTCTTAACACACAATTATTCCCCAAGTACGAAGGATGTGATTATAGCTTAAGCAAGCAACCAAGTTATATTATCAAACCCAAAAGATAGTTGGTAATCAATTTATTACTATCTAAATTAACTAAAACTATTGTTTGGCAATTTATTGGGAGAATATTATTAAACTAACATAGAGAATGATTAAATAACGAATAAAATAGAGGCCGTAGAAAATAAATGAGAGTTGATAAAGTGAGAAGATAGGTACATCTTTGGACCATCCAGTTTCACTAATTAATCTTCCTTCCGTATATCAATGTCCGACACTGCCTTGTGGAATATGAACGCATCACTAAGCCATGCAAATCTACTCTATAGACACAAGTAGACAAGCTTGTAACACGTGTGAATTACCTCGGAGTAAGAACACAATTACACCCTAGGTACTATCTGTATCAATTATTTCCCATGCACTAAATATTCTAACCCAATATGGTCTCCCTTTATAGGTACTATGTAATTATCCCCTTTATCATACTTACTAACCCGAATTCAATTTAATTAACAAATATTATATAAGATAGTTCTAATGAAGTTTCAAAGTCCCCTCACTTAGAATCATAACATGAAATCATGTTCAGCAGTGAACTCGCTCAATCAATAACCCAGATGAACATTCAGACTCTATTCAACAGTTAATGATGCAAAAAAAACTCAGAATATGAATTAAAAATGCATTGTCTTATATATAATAAATAACAAGTAGTGTTGTACGGAGTATACATACGGAAGTTCAATTAACTCGTAAAACCTTCATAAACCCTAGAACTACCAAAGGGGTTGTAGCCCATGATGCTTCAAAGAACGTTCATGGTGTTTCGATAGGTCTTACCTATAGTCTTGAATATTACAAGAAAGATTAAGTTGCGAAATAAACTCTAGATGTGGGCACCGTCGCTTCTCTCTCCATCTTGAATATTCACTTAGTTCTCACTTGATTCGCTGCACGAATCACTCTCTATAGCTCCATAGTTTGGAGTTAGGGTGGTTTGGATGTGGTGTAGGATGGATGTGGAATCTAACTCTCTTTTTGATGTGATCTGCATCACTTTTTATACTTGTAATCTCTTCTTATGGACCTTTTACTGGGCTTTTTCATGGAAAACACACACATGCACACACTGGAGGTGAAATCCCAATTTTTCGATGCTGACGTGTCCCAGCTCGACCAAATAGAGCTGTTAGATTGTATACTTAAAGTCTAGCTTTTTGTATGAATAATGTTTTAATAATTTATTTGAAATGAGAATAATATGATCAAATGTTTTGCATATTATAATGTATTTATATGTTATTCCAAAAGTCCACTTACTTTATATTGTAAATGATAGATGTGCGGCGTCGCACGAAAGATCATATTGTCGGCTCCTTATGAAGTATAAACAGATGCTCACAATTGAGATATATTGGGACAATCTATCAGCATGATTGTGATGTGATTTGGTATTAGTTTGTCTTGACTATAAAATCACAATAGTGCACTTTGTGTGTATTGAGCAAGACCGCTTGAGAATGTTTGACTTATACTGACTATATAGGAGAATATGATCACAGTTATTATGGATGTTCGTGCATTAAATCCCTATACAATAACCTCAACAAGTAAGCCAATATGTATCTCTTTGATTCATCAATGGGTAAAATTTAAATATTAAATCAACAAACTTTGTGAGTTGGGAAATATTGCTTTCTCTATGGTGTACTATTGATTGTAGAAGCAATCTGTGTCCTATTAAATAGGTTGGTAGTGTCCCTTTGAGGAGCTCATAAGGATTATCATGTAAATCCTGCAGGTGGATTTATTCTTGCATGATAACAAGGTTGAGTGGTACTACTCTCGTATGAGATATTAATTAATGGAGTTGTCAGTAACTTAATTAATTAATGGGCATTGTATATCTTTAACATGGGGAGACTGTCGGGCTCATAATAAGAAGAAGTCCATAACGTAATTTGGGATTAGAATGGTTTTTTAGTAATAATACTTTAGTGGACTGTATTATTATTATTGGACTTAGCCTTAGCCTCACCCCATTGCTTGATGAGATGTAGTACAATTTGCTTTGTCCTTTCTTTGCTCTTAAGCATGCGTCAAAGGTAAACTGGATCTCAATGGATGGGAGAAGTGCAAGTCAAGCCCAATTCTCTTTGCCTAGACTAGATCTATAGGTAATCGAATGAGCTATAAAGAAAAAAGGCAGAAATAAAGCCTATAAGTGGTTCGTTCCTTGATTCAGTTATCCTTTATTTACCGAAGTCTCTAGAAGGCTCATTCTTATTAATCAGTCATAGCCTTAACTGAGGCATTAGGGAAAGTACGCATGATAATTTTTAGTATGAAGAAGGTGCGCATTCGGATTTGGTATGCCCCTACTATTGGGTTTACCCTCGTATAGCGACTTTGCAGTTGAACTTCTGAAGCGAACCTTAGCTACGAAGTAGTATCGGAAAAGAAAAGATCTTGAATAGTCCTCTCTTTGATGGATTGAAAATACGACTCTTTTCTCTTTCTTTCTATTTTTATATAAGGATCTTCATGCTACTGATAAGTAACGAAGCGATCCTAGGCAGGAGCGAGTAAGCACATTTTTAAGCTTGACTTGATGTGCGAAGTCGGTTTTTCTGGCCTTCCTGACTTTTATAACTAGTCATTAATATCCTTCATAACCTTATGCTTTCAGGTTTCGATGCTAAGAACAAACTCTATCCCTTCAAGCTTCAAACTTTATTACTAAGCTTTCAGTAAGGACTCTTCCCACATTGAACCTTGTTTGCAAGAAGCTTAAAGACGAAACATGTATTGCCTTAACGCGATAGAGGGCAGTTGCTTAGGTATTAGTGGATCGTAGGTGGTATGCACACCTTCATAGACAACTTGGCTAATATGTATATTAAAATCATATCCGGCATAAGATAACTAGATTAACTCAAAATAATGTTGAGAAAGACCAAGTTTAAGGAGAGCGGTAAATAGGCTTCCTGTGATCGAGTTATGCTACCACCTAATGTACGACAAACTGGATAGAGCAGCGGATTCTACCAATCGGGCGGGAGAAATTCAAAGAGAGAAGATGGGGCCTCTTCCACACAAAAGTAGGCGGGAATGAAGAACCTCCACATACAAGAAAGAAAGAAGATGAAGAACCAATTTGAGTTGAGGGAAATATAGGTTGAGTTAGTATGTATGGATTGTTGGATTGTATACTAAAAGTCTAGCTTTAGTATGAACAATGTTTTAACAATTTATTTGAAATGAGAATCAATGATCAAATGATTGCATCTTATAATTTATTTATATGTCCGATGCAATAGTCCACTTACTTTATACTGTAGATAATATGTTGTGCGACAACACGCTGAAGATCATATTATCGATTTTCTTATTATGTATAAACAAATGCTCACGACCGAGATAGACGAGGACTCTATATCAGGATGGTTGTAGTGTGATTTGGTATTTTTTTTTACAGAAATTGTGATTTGGTATTAGTTTGTCTTAACTATAAAATTAAATTAGTGCACTTCGTGTGTATTGAGCAGGACCGCTTGAGATCGTTCGATTTATACTGACTATATAGGAGAACTTGATCTCTGTTATTATTGATGTTCATGCTCTTAATCCCTATACAATAACCTCGACACGTAAGGCAGTATGTATTTCTTTGATTCATCAATGGGTGAGATTTACATGTAATTAAATCAATAAACTCAGTGAGTTGGGAAATAGTGTTGTCTCTATGGTGTGCTATTGATTGTAGAAGGAATCCTTGTCCGTTATAGGTTGATGATGTCCCCTTGAGGAGCTCATAAGGATTATCATGTAAACCCTGTAGATAGATTTATTCTGGCATGATAATGAGGTTGAGTGGTACTACTATCGGATGATATATTAATTAATGAAGTTGTCAGTAACTTAATTAACTAATCGACATTGTATATCTTAAACATGGGGATACTAACGGGCTCATAATAAGAAGGATCCCATAACATAATTATGGGATTAGAACGGTAGTGCAATAATAATATTTTAGTGGTATATATTATTATTGGGCTTAAGTATAAGTTTTGGGCTAAACTTGGATACTTAAGCCAAATGGAGGCCCAACTCTAATTTCTGCTCCTTGTTGTAGCCCATATATAAGTCATCTCAGCATTCTGGAAAATCCTAATGACAATCTAATCATGCCTAAAACTATGAGGAGGGTGAGGGAACAACAGATTGAGAAGATCTCGAAGATCGTCACCCACACGACGCCGAGATTGGACTTGGGAATACAGCAGAAGATCGGAAGGTTATTTGTTGCTGCTATTCATTAACTTCCATGATTTTTCTAAAATCGTATGGAACTCTAAACTGTATGTGTGATACGCCATTGGAAAGCCACTGAATAGAGGATCATTTTGGTGCATAGATCACTCAAATTAGAGATTAGATGAGTGAGTTATGTTAAAACGGTGAGGCTGCGCAGGCTGTCGGTAAGAATTCAATATACCCTGGTAAAAGGTAATACGTTTCTATGTTTTCTTACTTCCGCTGATTATAGAATTGTATGGAAACCCAACGGTTCACGTTAACCAAATGATCGAATGACATCAATTGGTAACCAGCCGCATGGGTTATTACCGTGATGCAAACAATCGCATGGTGTTGGGTTTTGATAGGTATGTCGTCGGCGCTAGGGTTGGCAGAGGACAGTGGTCGGTGTCTACGAAGACAGACGTGGAATCCCAGAGTCTCGCTATGCATTTCTGATGGAGTTTAGCAGTGTTTCAGGGCTGCGCCAGGTAGTGTCTGATCGGGTCTGAGGGTGGTTCCAAGCGGGTGTCATCCTATTTCTTGGCTAGTCAATTGGATTCCCGGTCGAGTCTTGCAAATTTTGTGAGTTCTGAGTAATTCCGAGTGAGATAGTGACGACTGGTGGTTGGAGGGTATTTACGCGACGGTGACAACAGGGATCAGACAATGGTCCTAAACACATTGGGAGCGAGTCTTCAGGTTGCTTTTGGGTGAATCTGAGAAGTTCCGAGCGAGTCTTCAGGTTTCTTCCGGGTGAGTCATTAGTTTTTTGAGCAGCCCTGAGATTGCTTCCGGGCGAGTCTCCTGGCTCGCTAGGTCGAGTCTGCTGAAGGCTGGCATTGGGTGCTGCTGGGCTTTCGGCGAGATTGCAGGCATTGGCGGCGTGAATAAACTTGATGAGGCTGCATGGCGTTGTGTGTTGAAGCTCGGCGAGCATCCTACGGGTGAGTTGTCGTGTGTGCTGGAGCATGAAGCTTGGTGCTTGGCATGCGAGAGATAAGCCCCACGGTGGCTGTCGTGTGAGCGCATGGCACGCATGGAAGCTTGCTGCCGGGTATGCACTGGAACGAAGGGTACATCACGTGGAAGTTTGCATGGTGGAAAGCTTGGATGCACAATATCGAGTGTGAGCAACGTAAATGTGGCGAGCGAATACTGGGATTATCGCATAGCTTGGAGCATAGAGCATGGAGCATGCAAGTCGCCGGGCGAATTGCCGTGAGGAGAAGTCCATGGGCGAGCATCAACCGGGGCATGGGAGCCCTGTGGCATGTGGAAGTCGAGCAGGGTGCCGGTGTGGTGGAACAAGTTGTCTAGAAAGAAATTGGAGGAATATTCGTTATAAGATTCTTCCAGAATTTCATTTCGATCCCTGTCTGCGTTGCCCGCATTCATGCTTGGAGGTGAACAATCGAATTCGCTGATATATAACTATTTATAATTTATTTAATTATCTAATTATTGTTATATGTGTATGCATGTTCTCTGTGATTTACTACCTTATGTGCCGTAATAGTAGCATGCTAGGTTGCGTATTTTATTTTGAATATTATATGCATGTAAAAACCCTCAGTGTTAAATAACTAAGTGGGAGAGGGGATTGGTAAATAATTCTCGCGGCCTCCATTATTGGTTTGTAAGTGATGTGAATAAACTTGTGCATCGGCTATAGTGCCTTCCTCCCTAACGGATGAGTTTATTCACGGATCACTGGTACAGACTTCTTTAAATAATTATTCTTTTAAATGTGATGCATATGAACTTGCGCGTTGGCTATAGTGCTTTCCTTCCTAACGGATGAGATTATATGCGGTTCACTGGAACAAACTTATAATTGATGATTGTAGGAAGTTATCCGAGCGCGTGTGTATTTCTCCAACAGTAAGGCACACAAGCTTGGGCCGCGAACTTGGGATCAAATAATGGTGTATACTTAGATGTAAATAATAAGTATCCTTCCCAACGAAGTCACTGCTATTATTTGCATGGCTAAAGCAGAACCAACTATTAATTATTTTGTCGTGAGATTAGGTTGACGAATGAAATTAATGGGTAAAACCTTCTCTTGTAAATGTTTGGGTTTGTATACGTCCCCACTCACGTGGAATGCAGACTCACGGTGCTTGAGATGTTGGTGAATTTTATTTTATATTATTTTGAGGGAATCAATATAAAAGAATAAATTCGAAGATTTGGTTGGTGTATTTATTTATGATTATCTGAATTTTCAAAATTCTTTTATCTCGCTTATTGTTTACTTAAAGAAACATATTTACTGGTCTAAAATTAGTTGATTAGAAAAGAATCTTGGTTTCAAATTTTACTGCTTAGAAAAATATATATGTGTTCTCACTAAGAATGTCATATGCTGCCTATTAAAGTCTCTAGTGGAGGGGTGAGAGGTTCATAGAAATATGATGGTCTCATGTAACTCTTCGGATACCTGAGTAAGGTTAAAAGGCAAGATGTCTGGTTGACTTGATGAATGAATTGGAAAAACATGGAGTAGAAATTGAAGGGGAAACCTAGATAAATTTTATTCTCCATAGCTTGCCTAGATGTCTTGAACAAGTTCTGCCTGAAATACAAGGGATTGTATATGGTGGGGAAACTTCTGACAAAATAAGTGGTGAAGAAAATCAATTTTCATCAAGATGTGAACAAGGTTAGTATCTTATTCACTAGTCGTTGAACATGATTAGTGATGGCATCTACTGACACGTTGTGTGTAGATACTGGAATCACTAAAAGCCTACAACTTAGTGATGATGAGATTATTGAGTACATGGGTAAGCTACGAAAGTAGTGATTGTTGCAGTGGGAGTTGTTTATTTATCTTATAATATGAATAAACGTTTGATTTTGAGAAATTATCTTTACGTATGTTTTCATATAAATAATTTCATTTCGTTTTCTATGCATTTACGGATGGATACTTTATTTCATTTAAAGACATGGTCATAGTAATGAAGGATGGAGCTATAATCTGTTATGGTACGTTGGTGACAATTTGTACACTCTTAATTTTTTTATCCCACGGATGCAACAAGTAGTAATTAATAACGCGTCTTCTAGTCCTAATAAGAGAAAAACTCTTATGGAAATGATTAGATTGATGATGAATTATTTGAGATTATTGAATTCATTTTATAGATATGCCCTAGAAACAGTAATTCATATGAATATTTGTCTGTTTGTTGGATATCCTAGAAAAATGAAGGTTGATTTATTTAGTCCAAAAGATCAAAGGTTGATTATTAACACAAAAAACTATATTTTTTGAAAAGGACTATGTAATAAATCACAAACCTATGTATAGTTGTTCTAAAGAAAGTGAGAAGAAAAACACAGAGAATAGTACCAATTGTACAAGAGGATATACTACAAGGTAAACTGCATCGCGTGTCATATCTAATATACAATTGCATGTAGTGCCTTGTCATAGTGGGAGGGTTGTTTTAAAACCCTAAAGATTTATGTTCTGGGAGAGTCGTGAGACTTGGTCCCTAGTGAACATGAAATTGACCCACCGATACGACAAAGAACTACAAGATAAAAATGTGATATCTTAGTAAGTTGCAATGAATTTTGAAATAGAATCTATGGATTTTAAATCAAATTGGGGAGCTTGTAGGATCACTAAATGGTGTAAAAGCCATTGGAAGGGGTCATACAAGATAAAAGAGGATCATACGGTAAGGTGAAAACCTTGGAAGCAAAGCTTGTTGCGAAAAGGTATATCAGAAAGAAAGGATTATATTATAAGGGAACCTGTTTGCTGGTAGCTATGCCTAAGTCGATCCGGACTTTTTTATTTGTTGTTGTTCATATTGAATATGAGGTACATCAAATAGATGTCAAGGCAGCTTTTCTGATTGGAAGTCTTGAAGAAAACGTCTATGTGAACCAACCAGAGTGATTCATTGCAAAGGACTAAGAGCATTTTGATTGTAAGCTTAAAGGTGTTTATCGATGGACTAAAGCAAGTTTCAAGATCACGAAACATCTGTTTTGATGAGGAAATCCAGGCATATGGATTTATTCAATGCGCGGATGTGTCTTGTGTATAGAAAAGAGTGATAGAAACGTGGTTTTATTTCTTGTACTATACGTAGATGATATATTGCTCATTGGAGACAATGAAAGAGTATTGTCGGGCGTATGGGTATGGTTGATAAAGTAGTATGAAATGAAAGACTTAAGAGAAGAAAAATATATCCTTGCAATCATGGTGATCACAAGATAGGATGTTGTGCTTATCTCAAGTTTCATGAAATGATACAATCCTTACTCGTTTTAGAATATGACTTTATCTAAGAAAATGCATCTTGACACAAAAGAAGATAAAGGAGATGAATACGGTTCCTTATGCTTTGGCAAATGAGGAAGCTTAATCTAAGGAATGCTATGCACGAGATCAGATATTTATTTTCCCGAAGGCATGTTCAGTGGGTATCAAGGTAACCCAAAATAAGAATGTTGAACTGTGGTAAGACATATATTCATGTACCTGAAAAGGACAAAAAATTATATGTGGACTTACCGGACAGATTCACTGCTTCTTGTGGGCTACAAAGATTCGGATTTTTAAATCAGATAGGGACGACAATAAATTCACCTCAAAGATTATGTGTTTAATTTTAGGAAGTAGAGTCATAAGATGGAAGAGTGTTATATAGAAATATATTTCAGACTCCACCATGGAAAGATGATAAATTGGAGCCTCTGAGGCAGCCAAAGTATATATATGAATTTAGAAACTTTATGATGGACTTCGAAGTGTTTCTAAGTTTGCCCAAGGTTATCACAATTTATTGGGATAATAATGGTGCAATTGTAAACTTGAAGGAATCACGAGCCCATAAGCAATTAAACACATGGAGCACGATTACAACCTGTTACGAGAAATCGTATGATGAGGGGAAGGTTATTATCGCCAAGATTGCATCGGATGATGACCTAGTAAATTCATTTAAAAGGACCTTAAGGAGAGAGTTTTTGATGGTAGTGTAGTGGGAGTGGGAATAACATGTAAGGCAGAAGACATGGCAGCATAGTCGTTTAGTATAAGTGGGAGATTGTTGGATTGTATACTAACAGTTTAGCTTTAGTATGAACAAAGTTTTAACAATTTATTTTAAATGAGAATTAATGATCAAATGATTGCGTCTTAAAATTTATTTATATGTCCGATGCAATAGTCCACCTGCTTTATACTATAGATAATCCGTTGTGTGACATCACGCGGAAGATCATATTATCGGTTTCCTTATAAAGTATAAACAGATGTTTACAACTGAGATAGATGGGGACTCTCTATCGGGATAGTTGTAATGTGATTTTGTATTAGTTTGTCTTGACTATAGAATTACATTAGTGCACTTCGTGTGTATTGAGCAGGACCGCTTGAGATCGTTCGATTTATACTGATTATATAGGAGAACTTGATCTCTTTTATTATGGATGTTAGTACTCTTAATCCCTATACAATAGCCTCAACACGTAAGGTAGTATGTATTTCTTTGATTCATCAATGAGTGAGATTTAAATATAATTAAATCAATAAACTCGATGAGTTGGAAAATAGTGATGTCTCTATGGTGTACTGTTGATTGTAGCATGAATCCGTGTCCGTTATAGGTTGATGATGCCTGATGAGTGTGTAAATTCACAAGTTTGGCATCATGTTTTGTGCTAGTTTTGGAGAGTTTTTGAGGTGGAAATAGGTGAAAAACCTATATATATTGTGAATTAGCATGAATTAGGTGTTAGTGGAGCTATTTAAGTGGTTTTCATAGCAAAATCGGAGTGGAAGTGCCAAGAATCGAAGAGACGAAGTCGAGACCACGTGAACTGCCAAGGAGAGAGGTGGGTTCGACCTGTTGGAGGAGGGTTCGACCTCTCCAGCAGGTCGAACCAGCGTTGAAAGAGTGCAGGAGGTGGGTTCGACCACGACTCAAGGGGTTCGACCTGTTCATCAGGTCGAACCATGGTCAAACCAGTTCGCGAAAAGATGGGTTTGACCACAACGTTGGGGGTTCGACCTGATGTTGGTCGAATCGAGAGCAGAAATTGTCCAGTAGCGTGGTTCGACCTGTGGTTTGACCAAGACTCGAGTGGTTCGACCTGTACAAAAAGTCAAACCAAGTGCAGAATACTTCCAGTAGCGTGGTTTGACCTGTGGTTCGACCTGCGGCCAGTGGTTGGACCTATTTGCTGAGGTCGAACCATCATGCGGAAACTTACCTTATCCAGATTTTCGATGCCAAAACACATGTGAACACTTGAAAAGCCCATCCCAAGCCCTAGAGACATGATTACCAAGTATAAAAGGTGGCTTATGCAGTCAAGGAAGATGTCCAATCATCACAAACAACACAATACAAGAGAGTTTAGAGAGCGTAAGATCGTGATGCGCAAGAGGAGATTAGGAGAGCTGTGACAGAGGTTCAGCTGGAGATTAAAGTAAGATTGGTCCATTAAACCATGATTATTCCTAGATCAATCATGGGCTAGAGCCACTTCGGTAGTTCTAGGGTTATGAAGGTTTCATGAGTTGATTTGTATTTCGTGTGTATACTCCGTACAACACTACTTGTGGTTTATTTTATATAAGATTTTGTGTTTTTAATCCATACTCATAGTCGTTTTGTGCATCAATAATCTTTGTGTAGAGTCTGAATGCATAACATGGTTATTGATTGAGTGCGTTCACTAATGAGCAGGGTTTATTGTTATAATTCTAAGTGAAGGGATTTCAAGGTTTTATAGAACCGTCTTATATGAATATTTATTAATTGAATTGAATTCGGGTTAACAAGTAGGATTAAGAGTATAACTTTATAGTACCTAAAATGGGAGATAAATCGGGTTAGAGTACTAAGTGCACGGGAAATAATTGATTATGATAGTACCTAGAAAGGGAGGTAAAGTATACGTCTTGCTCTGAGGAAACTCACATGTGTCAAAAGCTTATCTATTTGTGTCTATAGAATAGATTTGCATGGTCTAGCGATGCGTCCATAAACCACAAGGCAGAGTCGGACATCGACACACGAAAGTATGAATTAACGAATGAAACTGGATGGCCTGGCGAACTACCTATCATCATATTTGATCACAACTACTCTTCTCTTGTTCTTGTTATTTATTTACTATTTTAATTGTTACATAGTTTACAAACCAACAATTACAATTCTCAACATAGTCATAATTGCTAGAAAATAACTAAAGTAATATTTATCCATTCCGTGAATTCGATATTTAACTTGGTCACCTTCGAAAATACAATTGATATCCTTCATACTTGGGGATTAAAATTGTGTGTTGAGAAAATACCCATCAAGTTTTTGGCGCCGCTGCCGGGGACGGCTTAAAATATCTTTTTGTTATTTCTAGTTTATTAGGGCTATTTATCTTGTTTTGCTGTTTTAATTCTAGTTCTTTTTAGGTGTATGCTTACGAGATCAAAAAAAGGTGAACTTGAACCCTATAATCCTGAGATCGGAGTATCGTTAAGAAAGAAGAAGAAGAAGAAGAAGAGCAAGGCAAATACTATTGATCCAACTGAAGCTCTGAATTTTGGAGTTGAAGTTGACGAGCAGATTTTGCTAAAGCTACAACTGAAGTTAATTCGGGAGTAGAGACAGTCATCATGGCAGCGAATCCAGATAATCTAGCCATCTGAGAGGTTTTCAGAAATAATGGGGCTGGAAATTTTGGGCTTCTAGGAGCGAGGGGAACTAATGCTGCTTTCGATCTTCATCCCGCTCTTATTAGCATGATAGAAAGGAACTCCTTTTCAGGAGGGTCTTTCGAGGATCCGCAGCAGCATTTGAACAAATTCTTGGGCTATGCAAGTACTCAAAAGATATAGGAGAACATGAAGATGCTAGGAAGATCCTTTTGTTCAAATTCTCGCTTACTGAAAAGGCGAGAGATTGGTACGACACTATCAACGCAGCTGAGTGCACCACTTGGGAGCAACTGCAGTTAAGGTTCTTGGAGAGGTACATGCCACCTTCAAAGGTGTTTAAGATAAAGCAAGACATTAACCAATTTGCTATCGATGGAGGTGAGAAATTTCATGAAGCATGGGATAGATTCAAGGACATGCTAAGGAAGTGTCCTCAACATGGGCTATCTAAAGCTCAATATATCAGTATATTCTACAATGGATTGGACTGTGATTCACGAGTGTTATTGGATGCTTCTTCTAATGGAGCATTGCTTACAAAGTCATCCGTAGAGGCCGAGAAGTTGTTTGAAGATATTTCGATGAATTAGAGGGATTGGCCAACGGATAGAGTTAGAGGTACTTATGTCCTTGGGAAGGTAGCTCAGGTTAAACAAGCAATGGTGAAAACAAGTAGAGAGGATGAGATCGTCTCTAGCTTGTCCAATATCAACAAGCTACTTGAATCCCAACAGAAGCGAATCAGTGAATTATCTCAGCGCGTACCAATCAAGCAGCAGGAGTTGAAGAATGATGGACCAATCTAAGAGGAGTTGGAAGAGGCACAATATGCCATGGGTCAAAGTATTCAAGGGACTAGGTATCTAGATCAAGGAAACCGGAACTACCAAGGGAACTATCGAGGAAACTTTAATAATCGTGGTCCCCCGGGTGGTTATCAACAGCCTAGGAGGCCGGAGTTCTCATGGAATAATCCGAATAATGCGATTCAATCTCCGATGGGTGTTGATCCAGGTGCTAAGGTGGAAGAAGGAAAATTGGGTTTTGAGGATACTATGAACCGGTATATAGCCAAGAACGATGAAAGAGTGAACCGCCTTGAGGCCAAACTTGAAAAGAAAATCGATGCAAACCATGAGGTTATATCTAAGCAGGTGAAGGACCTTACATTGCTGATGGGGGAGATGGCAGGAAGTGTTAATAAGCTTACTCAAACTCTTGAGAAGGGAAAGTTCCCGTCTCAAAGCATTGAGAATCCAAGGTCCTGCAACGCCATCACATTGAGGTCAGGAACACAGTACGAGGGACCTATGAGGCTGGAATCAAATTTGGACATGTCTAGGGCAAGATTCGACTAGGGTTCGACCAACATTGAAGGTCGAACCATACAGGGAAAGTCAAACCAACGCACTGGACACGATCAAGAGGCATCGCAGCATCAGTTCGACCAAACTACAGATGGTTCGACCTGGCATACAGGTCGAACCATGGTCGAACCTGATAATTCGGAGCACTCTATTTTTCCAGAATATCGGTTCGACCAAATTAATGATGGTTCAACCTATCCAACAGGTCGAACCCAGGTCGAACCACATAACTTGGAACACTCTGTTTTGTCACAGCAACGGTTCGACCACGACGGACATGGTTTGACCTATTCAACAGGTCGAACATTGGTCGAACCGGAGGGCGGAAGGAGTACAGTAGGTCGGTTCGACCTAGGTGGCCGTGGTTCGACCTACTCAATAGGTCAAACCCAGGTCGAACCTCAAATTTAAAAAGAGAGCCGTTGTCCAGAAGAGCGGTTCGACTTTTACGTGCCTGGTTCGACCTGTTCCACAGGTCGAACCCTGGTCGAACCCATCCAGAAGTTGCTTGTTGCTACTCCGAACACTCTCGATGATGTTAATGCTACTCCAGTAGTTTGGAATGAGCAAAGTACAGAGATAACAGCTGAGAAAAAGTGGGAGAGAGCCAAGCGATTGCGAGCCGAAAAGGAGAAAGTGGAGAAGATTGATCGTGATGAATGGGGGATTCCCAAAACAAAGATACCTCCGCTGTTTCCTTACAAGCTTGTGAAGAAGGGATTGGAAGAGAAGTTCAAGAAGTTTTCAGAGATAATGAACAAGATAAGCTTGAGCATTCCTTTCTCAGAGGCAATCATGGAGATGCCGTACTATGCCCGATTTCTTAAAGACATATTGTTGAAGAAGCAGAGCTTAACCGGAATTGAAACGGTGAATTTATTTGAGAATTGCAGCTCAATCATTCAAAGGAAGCTGCCGCAAAAGATGAAGGATCCGGGGAGCTTCACTATTCTATGTGAGATCGGAAAGGGGCCGGCACGACGAGCTTTGTGCGATCTAGGGGCAAGCATCAATTTGATGCCGTTGTCCATCTTTCAGAGGCTTGGTTTGGGGGAGTTGACCCCTACAACAGTGGTTCTCCAATTGGCGGATAGGTCGATGATATTTTCAAAAGGTATAATCGAAGACGTTCTCGTCAAAGTGGAGAAGCTAGTCTTTCCTGTGGACTTTCTTGTGCTAGAGATGGAAGAAGACAAGGATAATATCCCTCTAATCTTGGGGAGACCTTTCCTTGCTACTGCTGGAGCTATGATTGATGTTCAAAAAGGAGAGCTTAGATTGCAGATGGACAAAGAAGAAGTTCTTTTCAAATTGGACAAAGCAATGAAGATGCCCATGGAGTCGAAGTGTTATAGTATTGACTCGGTGGAGGAGATTGTGAAGGAGGATATATCTGTGATCCTGTCAAAGGATCCTCTTGAGACATGTTTGATGGAGTCTCTTACTTATCCCACTACGGAGCTTGATGGACTCTCCAACGAGGTATGTATTGAATATCTTGAGAACTTACTTACTTTGAGTGATGCTAGGTATGCATTGGAGAAAGCTAAGGCTGAAGAAGCAAAAGGGTCTAGGAAGTACTTGCCGTTGGAGAGAGAGAGCACTCCGATGGAAGAAAAGAAAGAGGAGCTGAAACCGTTACCAGAACACTTGATGTATGCTTATCTTGGTGACAATGAAAAAGATCCATCAGGTGATTCGGAATTCAAGAGGAAGATTGACCCGAAGGAGTCTACACGGCCATGGGATGAAGGTAATTCTAATGATCATATTTTTGTGAGCGAGAAAGGTGCAGTGCTGACTGTAGACAAAGGAAGAGAAGATGATGCCTACTTGAAGCCTCCTAACTTACCACCGGATACCAACAAATTTGAAAGTCCTTACTCTCGTTCTATCCTGATTTTGATCTTGATGGAGATAGGAGTTATTCCAAAAATTGAGTGGAAGATTGACAGGAATGAGAAGAGAAAGTTTGAAAAAGGAGATTCTACTGATCGTATGGTGCATAAGAATGGTAAGGTGGTAAGTGTGGAAGATAAGAGGGGGAGAAAGTATTGGAAGGTGAGAATGCGACATGATCATCCTCTGATCAAGTAGTCTTCTGAGCGGTAATCCATCGCGACTCTCCGACGTTAAACATGAGTGCCTGTTGGGGGCTTTCCCTCCCATTTTATTATTTTATTTCATTCGTGTGTGTAAGAAATTTTTATATTTGAAGTGCTTACTTATCGGCAATTACATCTCTTTGCAAACTTAGTTTCGACAATAGTTTCTACTAAGTTTGGGGGGGTGTGATGACTTACCTCAATAAGCACCGATAGTATAATCTTTTCTTTGTTATGTTTGTTAGGGGAGTTGGTTTTTGCGCCATATTTAAAATTTTAATCGATTTTGATGTGATGATTTTTTACAACTTGCCTAATGTTTAGTGGGTTTTGGTTGTGTTTTCTTTTATGGAGTTACTCATGAATAATATTTGTGGAACAATTTTTGATGAAGTTGTGCTCTAGTTGGTACCTAATGATTCGTATTGAAGTTTGAAGTGTGTAGGGATTGAAGAACACTCAGTTTTGAAGCTTAGAAGGGTGGTTCGACCAAAGCCAGGGTAGGTTCGACCAGTGCTAGGAGGTCGAACCTAGCTGAAGGAGGTCGAACCAGTGATAGCAGAATTCCAGAAGTGCGGTTCGACCATGACGTTCTTAGTTTGACCTGTTCAACAAGTCGAATCGAGGTCGAACCGGTGATCAAAAACTTACAGAAGGGTGGTTCGACTTAAGCCGATATGGTTTGACCTGGTCAGCAGGTCAAACCCAAGCCGAATCGAAGGAGAAGGTGTTCAGAATGTTGATTCGACCACGATGAAGTTGATTCGACCTCTTCCATAGGTCGAATCAAGGTCGAACCAAGCCAGGAAAGTGTGTTCATAATTCCGTCCTTCTATGATGCATGAGTTGGGCTGTAGAGAAGCTTGTATGATTTGATTCAGTTTATGGGCTGTTGATTTTGTGCATTCATATGTTCATGTGTTAATTTCTATTGATGAAAAGCATGTATAATTTGATAAGTATGTAGAGTTCTTGTGGAATTGATCTTAATTATGTGCTATGAGGAGTACTTAGGATTCTATTTACCTATGTGAGGATTTGAGCCTTGTTAATCATGCTTGATCATAATTGTTTTATTCTTGAGAGGATCATTCATATGAACGTATTCTAGAACTTGGGTTGGAGTCTTTTGTGAGACTTATGATTGATAAATTGCTAGGACATGATCTTAAGCCATTATTTTGTGATTAAGCTATTTAGCTAAAATTTGTCCTTCCTAATGATCGTATTAACCTTTGGATGCCCCATTGAGCCGTTAAAAACCTTTTCTTTGGTAGCCGAAGTAAATAACCTTATAAACCTTTACTTTACTTGAGCCTTGATTAACCTATTCATTGGTAGAGAGAGTTGAAGTGAGTAAGTGTTGTAAGAAGAAAAAGGAAGATAGAATATGGTTGGATGAAAAGAATAAAAGTATGGTTAAATCTTGTTTAGGGGTAGCGCCTGAAACTGGTACCTCGATTGATTATAACATGAAGCTTTAAGCTTAAGAGCAGCTGATGGCCTATACAAGAGAAGAAGGGTAGTGCCTAAAACCGGTACCCAAATTGTCTAAAGAGATGATGTTGATGCACGGAAAAAGAAGGAAAATCCATGAGAAGAAGAGGAGAAGTTGAAGGAGATATTGCGGTAAGAAGAAGAAATCGAAAACCTCCAACGTAACTCTCTACTAGTGTCTTAAGTCACTAAGTCCAAATTTTCCTACCTTTTTCCAAAGAGCCAACATTACAACCCAAAAACAGATACTTTGTGATCCTAGTGAAGAGTTGATTATAAGTTGATTTTTGAGACCTTTGCCAAGCTTATGGTTACGCGTGAATATGGATTGATATGAGTGTTTATATTAACCTATATAGTGCCTCACGCACTTGAGTGAAAGAGAATAAATACTTATCTTGTGAGCTAGATTACTTAGTACTCCGAATGGTGTGTGATTGGATTGGTTTTGCATGTGTGATATGTGTTGTACTTGATCTTGGTGAATTATACACGACTTCTGTGGTTTGATTTGGTTGCCTCGGGACGAGCAACATGTAAGTTTGGGGGTTTGATGAGTGTGTAAATTCACAAGTTTGGCATCATATTTTGTGCTAGTTTTGGAGAATTTTGAGGTGGAAATAGGTGGAAAACCTATATATATTGTGAATTAGCATGAATCAGGTGTTAGTGGAGCTATTTAAGTGGTTTTCATAGCAAAATCGGAGTGGAAGTGCCAAGAATCGAAGAGACGAAGTCGAGACCACGTGAACCGCCAAGGAGAGAGGTGGGTTCGACCTCTCATGCAGGTCGAACCAGCGTTGAAAGAGTGCAAGAGGTGGGTTCGACCACGACTCAAGGGGTTCGACCTGTTCATTAGGTCGAACCATGGTCGAACCAGTTCGCAAGAAGATGGGTTCGACCACGACGTTGGGGGTTTGACCTGACGGTTGGTCGAATCGAGAGCAGAAATTGTACAGTAGCATGGTTCGACCTGTGGTTCGACCAAGACTCGAGTGGTTTGACCTGTACAAGAAGTCGAACCAAGTGCAGAATACTTCTAGTAGCATGGTTCGACCTGTGGTTCGACCTGCAGCTAGTGGTTCGACCTGTTTGCTGAGGTCGAACCATCGTGCGGAAACTTACCTTATCCAGATTTTCGAGGGCAAAACGCGTGTGATCACTTGAAAAGCCCATTCCAAGCCCTAGAGACGTGATTAACAAGTATAAAAGAAGGCTCATACAGTCAAGAAAGACGTCCAATCATCACCAACAACACAATACAAGAGAGTTTAGAGAGCGTAAGATCGTGACGCGCAAGAGGAGATTAGGAGAGCTGTGACAGAGGTTCAGCTGGAGATTAAAGTAAGATTGGTCCATTAAACCATGATTGTTCCTAGATCAATCATGGGCTAGAGCCACTTCGGTAGTTCTAGGGTTATGAAGGTTTCATGAGTTGATTTGTATTTCGTGTGTATACTCCGTACAAGACTACTTGTGGTTTATTTTATATAAGATTGTGCATTTTTAATCCATACTCATAGTCGTTTTGTGCATCAATAATCGTTGTGTAGAGTCTGAATGCATAACATGGTTATTGATTGAGTGCGTTCACTAATGAGCAGGGTTTATTGTTATAATTCTAAGTGAAGGGATTCTGAGGTTTTATTAGAACCGTCTTATATGAATGTTTGTTAATTGAATTGAATTCGGGTTAACAAGTAGGATTAAGAGTATAACTTTATAGTACCTAAAAAGGAAGATCAAATCGGGTTAGAGTACTAAGTGCACGGGAAATAATTGATTATGATAGTACCTAGAAATGGAGGTAAAGTATACGTCTTGCTCTGAGGAAACTCACACGTGTCAAAAGCTTATCTATTTGTGTCTATAGAAAAGATTTGCATGGTCTAGCGATGCGTCCATAAACCACAAGGCAGAGTCGGACATCGACACACGAAAGTATGAATTAACGAATGAAACTGGATTGGCCTGACGAACTACCTATCATCTTATTTGATCACAACTACTCTTCTCTTGTTCTTGTTATTTATTTGCTATTTTAATTGTTACTTAGTTTACAAACCAACAATTACAATTCTCAACATAGTCATAATTGCTAGAAAATAACTAAAGTAATATTTATCCATCCCGTGGATTCGATATTTAACTTGGTCACCTTCGAAACTACAATTGATATCATTCATACTTGGGGATTAAAATTGTGTGTTGAGAAAACACCCATCAATGTCCCCTTGAGGAGCTCGTAAGGATTATCATGTAAACCCTGTAGGTGGATTTATTTGGGCATGATAATGAGGTTGAGTGGTACTATTCTTGGATGAGATATTAATTAATGGAGTTGTCAGTAACTTAATTAATTAATGAACATTCTATATCTTAAAAATAGAGAGACTAATGGACTCATAATAAGAAGGAGCCCATAACGTAATTATGGGATTAGAACAGTAGTGCAATAATAATATTTTAGTGGTATATATTATTATTATTAGATTTAAGTATAAGTTTTGGGCTAAACTTGGATATTTAAGCCCAATGGAGGCCCAACTCTAATTTCTCCTCCTGGTCCCTGTTGTAGCCCATATATAAGTAATCTCAACTGTCTGGAAACCCTAATGATAATCTAATCATGCCTAACACTGTGAGGAGGGTGAGGGAATAGCAGATTGAGAAGATCTTGAAGATCGTTGCCCACACGACGTTGAGATTGGACTTGGGAATACAACAGAAGATCGGAAGTCGGAAGGTTGTTTCCTGTTGCTATTCGTCAACTTACATAATTTTTCTAAAATTGTGTCAAAATCCAAACTGTACGTGTGATACACCGTTGGAAAGCCACTGAAGAGAGGATTATTTTGGTGCGTAGATCACTCAAATCATAGATCAGATGAGTGAGTTATGACAAAAACGGTGAGACTGCATAGGCTGCCGACGATAATTCATCTTCTTCAATATACCCTGGTGAAAGGTAAATGTTTCTATGTTTCCTTACTTCCGCTGATTATAGAATCGTATGGAACCCTAACAGTTCACATTAACTAAATGATCGAATGCCAACAAATCCTATTTAGAACACATGCTCTAACGCCCCTGCCCCATCTTTGAGCTAAACATTGGCAGATTTTGTTCCTACAGGCATTGGAGAAGATTGAAAAGCCAAGTAAGAAGAGAAGAGCGGATGATGCTTTCTCGGGAAAGAAGGACCTTCATGAGAAAGTTGCAAACTTCAGAGGGAAAGCCCCAATCAGGACCTTGAAGACTGAAGCTATGCCCTTTTCCTATTCGAAGACTGAAGCTTAAAGCTATAACTTTAGAGTTGAAATCCCACTATTATGTATGAAGATTAGGAGCGAAGTGCTTGTATTCCTTTTACTACTTCAGGTTTACCTCTTTTTGCAATCGCAAATGGCATAGATTGGGATAAGAGAAGTTGTAGAAGCTGGAACCAACCTCGTTATGACCTTGGGTGAAGGCTTCTAATCTTTCTTAGTACTTTTGTTCAGATGCAGTAGGTTGGGGAAGGGGATCTAGCCGATTTCTTTAGTGCCAACTTCTATGCCCACGTAATTCCCTCTTTTTGGACTGAGCCTACTGTCCTCAAGATTTTCATTGTGGCTATAGTCAAAAGGATGCCCCAGAATCTATGTCCACAGTCTCTTATGGCATAGGGCATGGGACTTTTTACCCCGGGTCGGCAGAACCTTTGCTTGCTAGCCTAGGATGCGCGTTATTGACAAAGCCCCTTTGGTCTCGGGCAGACTTCATCTTCCTAGGAGGGCATACTCAAAGTATAGGCACCTCGGTCGGGAACTCAAGTAATGAAGGATTTTCCTTCGCTCTCCTATACTTCCCATCCCTTCATTAGAGGCATTGATCCCTACCCTAAACCATCTTTATTTCCTTGAAAGAAGTAGATAAATAAAACAGCTTAGTGAGTGGAGAGTAAGGACTCGAATTATGCTGGTGCCTTGGGACCTTCGGTTTACTTTATAATAAGGAAAATTCATGTTATGCCATGGTTCTTGTTTGCGTATCCGCGGTTGATGGTCTTGTTGCAATAGATGGTGTTACATAATCTGCTAGTATAGAATCCACTTTGAAAGAATAGGCTGCATGCTAATCCGCCTCTTTAAGAGGGTAGCATCCAATTTTATTTCTAACTACGAGTAGGAACTCACTTAGAAGGATGTAATCGTTGTTCTTGTTTAGCTAACTGTTCAATCATCCTCTGGATCAAATGCCATGGTTTATGTTACAATTACATATTTTATAATTGTTCAATCAGAGTCTTTTATCCTAAGAATGACAGGTATTGATTCACGACCCATTTCTCATTTGAACCTGATACATGTAGTAGATTCAATTACATATATACTCTTTCTTATTTACTGGGAATAGTCCTTCTATTCATTGTCTTTACTTCCGAGGACATCCATTCTGGTAAGAAATAGTTAGATTCGAGAATTTACGCCTACTCGCTTACCAAAAGTAGGATATTAAATAGCCAAAATAAGACCCCTTCTTAGCATAGTTCATATTCTTTCCCAGTGTAAGACATAAATTTTGGCCATCTTCTTTAGCTTTTTCGCTTTTTATCTTTCATCCAGTGAGGTAAAGAAAGAGGGACCGAAGCCTCCTTGAAGAGGACCATTGTGATTGAGCTAAAGGCCAAAATGACACAAGCAGAGGAGAAGGGACTTACATCCCGGCATTCTCTTTGGTTATCAATTATGAACCTCTTTGCAAACTCACAATAGCCTGAGTGAGATACAATGGATTTAGATCTATTTATAATAGCCTATATATCCTTCATCAGGACTTCATACTCTTTAGCTAATTTAGGATCGGTGATAACAATATCGTCACCTAAAATAGCATATTCTTCAAAGACTACTCTCTTGCCATACACCTTCTCTGCAGCCATCCAAACCACCACATGGTGGTTTAGAGAGAATGCAGGCTAGGATGAGAAGAATCCTAAGGGTTGGCCACTAGTGAAGATCAAAGAATCGACATAAGGGCGACCCTTGACTCATCTCCTTCTGAAGAGACAGAAAGGGCTTTTCAGACCCTATATGATCAATCACGGGTTCTCGTTCAAAATGGCATCCAAAGATGCAGTGGGTGCAAGGGCTTCGGTTAACGCTCAAAAGGGAAGTCATCAGATGAGATTTTATGGAAGCAACAGCTATAGGGTTCTCAATGGTTTGATTATAGCCTTATTATATTTATATCCTGGTGAAATTAAAAAATATTTATCACCGAGGCTCTAAAGACTGGGCTAGGGTTTCAATAAAAAATCTTTCTCAACCGCCCTTTTCACTTGTTTCTGAAATTCCTTATGTCTATCTTAGGCCAACTGCAAGTCTCTGATATTATCTCTCAACCTCCGACATTAATCTTCCACCCTCCCATATTCATCTTTCAAAGCTTTTTTAGACTCTTATTGAGAGCGAACTTTCCTTTTCCTTTCTTCTCTAATGTTGCCTGGGAAAAGCGGCTCCATTCCTCTTTGCTTTGATTCGATAGTTGGAACTTTTTGTCAATTGGTTATGCCTATGGTAAGACCCTTAGGAGACCATGAGGACAAGCACTTGCCCTTTTTCTTTATGATAGGATGCACGGAAGATAAATGCAAATATGTTGACCTGCTTTTCATGATGTAAAGAGAAAAAACCAAATACCCTTCGTCAGCCTTTCCATCGATAGAGACATCGCTCAACCAAAGACAATGTCCCAAAATGATATAGTCAGCTTGTAGGAAACTGCTATAGATTACATGCCTACCATGACCAGTTCAAGAGAAAGGTCACAGTAAGGGGAGAGAACACCAGGATTGTCTACTCTTATGTGTGTGGCCATGGGCTTTCCCTTTATATCATTGTCGTCTCATACTTTTCTCATTCTATGTCATGAATCACTAGCCCAACCGAGAAGATGCTTGGCCTCATACTTTTACGACATCAACTCAAGGCATATAGTTAATCTGACTTTCACAGGTCTTTTCACCTATAATATATGAGACAGAGTTTTTGGTGATTACCTAAGATTACGATATAGGATCTGAATGCTAAGAATCGAGTGAAAAGCATAATTAGATTGATGAGCTGGAGGGTACTAAGTCCTCGGCATTTGAGAGGACTCATGTAGTACGACAAGACTTTACGAAATGAGAAAAAGAAGTTTTGACATCACTTTGAGTTCTACGCTACCTCACTGACTCAGAAGTAGTGGTAGCCAGACGCTCACACTCCCAGAAAGTGAAGCCTCCCGTTCTCCTGGCTGACGTATCTTTGCCCTGAGCTCTATATTCTTTCTTCTTTCATGGGATTTTGAGGAGAGATAGAATAATACATCGGTAGACACTTAGTCCATTGGTCTTGCGTTCGAAGATCCAAATAAAGAATAAAATTCGAGATCCCATTAATTCCTACTTCCTCTTCTCTGCCAACTAGGGCAAACTAAGAAGCCTAAAGTCCAGATACCAGAAAAAAGCTTGGCATTAACACTCACTTACCTACCCAGTACTACCTGCGGGGTCGAAGTCTTTGCACACAGAGTCAGAGCACCAAATCCCTTACCAAAAGACCGATTGGGGCAAGTAAAAAGAGTGACTTCTATACTGTTAATGAAGCCATATCTATTTATATAGAGAGTGAACCAAAACCTTTTGTTTGGCTATCGATTGACTGTGTTCCATTCCCTAGAATCATAGCAAGCTTGTCGTAGAAGCGAAGCAGTGAAATCCTCTGATAGGGATGAGGAGAGCCCTGGTTAGTAAGCTGTCAGAGTTCGAAACAGAAAGAATGAATGAAAGAATTATGTCTTTATTTACTAGTCATCTCGTATCTTAGCTGAACAGTTATTGGCTTTGCGAGATCGTTCCTAAGATAGGAGATTCGAATTGGAATCTCCTGTCTTATGAATGGGTCTCTTGCTCGCACCAGAGGAATAGACGAGATTATCAGCCATCAGAGAGACTGAAAATAAGTCTCAATTCAGTTGAATGAAATCAAAGCATTTCAGCATCTCTATGCTCCCTCCTGGCCACTTTCATCTCATTCTAACCTCTTGCTTTCCTGATCTCCATGCACTTTCAGTTGAAAAGAGAAATCGTCTACACGGATAGATTGGCTAGGTGTAGGTAGGTGCAAAGAAAAGATCAAATGGTTAAAGATATAGCAGGCTTATACTTAGTCTACAAAAGACAAGAGGGCACATGAAGATGGACAGGGGGTTGCGCTGGTTTGAGCAAAAGCTATCTTAGGCCTCCTGGTGCATCAGCCGCATCTTCTTTCTCATGGCGAGGCCTAATGTAAAAGGTAGATTCATTCAGTACCGCTTTGTTCCGCTATCGCGCCATAGAGCTTTTCCTAAACGGACTTAAGATAGTCAGAAGAGGCTCGAGAGCTTCGATCATTGTTGCTAGGATGGTTTAACTTGAAGTGCCTCAATCAAAAGTTCACTTTCTTTGGCTTTTTCCCTGGAACTTTTCTACCTAGGCAAAAGAATGAATTAGGAAAGTCAGAGACTTGACACCATCCGATCTTTTTTTCTATGGCCCACATCCTTAATCTTTCTACTCTTACCTATCTAATATATATTCTCTATTTTCTTTCCTTCACCTTCAGAAAAACCAAATGTCCTAGCATGAAAGAACATTAATAAATAGGTCGTTGCGACTTCCCTTCGAGGGGCTAATATAATGAAATGCAGAGGTTGCAAAGACACATTTTTAGTAGTAGCCCAAGATATATTGAGTTAGAGAGGAGCTTCCCTATAGATAGGTTTTAAACGAAAGGTCTAAGAGAGACGTAGCTTCCAAATAGGCACTTTTTCGCTGCTTTAGTCGAGAACTATAGGTTGGTCAGTGACGTGAAAGAAAGAATCAATCCAAGAGGAGCAATTCGAAGAGGACATATTCGTAGGTTGAAGGAAGATGGTAAGATCAACACTTCAGCCAAAGCAAAGGCTAATCCTACTTCGGCATGAACGTGAGAAAGCTAAAAGAGCTGGTGATCCCTAGCTTGAGTGATAAGTCATATTTTAGCACAATTATTTGGTTGAAATTCATGTTTATTTGATTGACTTATGTGCTAATTGAGTGCTAATATTGACTTATTTTATCTTTAAGAGATAATTACTTTAATTATATGAATTGATGTGGAAACAGGCTAAATTAGGAAACAAATCGGCCAGCATATTTTCCACATAATTAAAGGCCCATATATGTGGAAGACACAGTAAAAAAAGAAGAGATCCTGGAGATATTTTTGGAAGAGAGAAATAAGGAAAGAGATCAAATAGGATTACTTAAGGATCAAGAAAGCAAATAAGGAAGATATTTTATTTATTCTTGGGGGCGATCACAAGAAGAGGACACATTAGTTTTGGGCAGCAGAACACAAATTAGGGGAGCAGAATTCACGTGAAGAAGGAGCGGTCCCTTCTCTCCAAGGCAGAAAATTGGCGTAAGTGCAAGAACAATCGGACATCATCGATTCTTTAATTTTATTTTATATTTTGTTGTGAACATGCGGGACTAATCCCCTTTTCTAGTTTAGGATTTCGTGAACCTCTCGTTGAACCTTAAATTAATTATTAAGGATTTTTCATTGAATCTTGTGTGCAAGTTTATTCTATTACATGCTTTGATATTCTTTATAGCAGTTTGATAATTATTTTAGACTGGCCATCTAGTTTAATTGTTTAATTGCTTACTGCTATTTCATGATCTACAATCCGTAATTATTGTAGGAATTGGATTAAGTAGCAAATAGAGATTATTCCCTCTAGGTGTAATAGGATCTAGGTTGTATTATTCCTAGTCGAATTTCGTAGCCTAGTAATTCTATGTTTAGAGTTTTAATGCATTTATGAGTTCGAATCCATATGGTCACTCATAAATAGTTCAATTTAGTGGTCATACTCTAGTTGATAAACGTAAGAACATTCAGGTTGATTGGTCGTACCGTCAATCAAGGGATTTGAGTTTGCACAATAGGCTAGATGTTTAATTCCTATAATTAGTTGATGTAGTAAATGGGAGGGGATCGCCATCCTAAACTAAGTTTTACGCACTTGGTTGATTAAATAATTAATTTTCGTCTACTTGGTTATTTAAAAATTAAGTTGATTTATTATTAGTGTTAATTTCAATTGTCACCAATTCAAAACCCCCCTTATTTATTTTATATGTTTGTAACACTTAGATTTAATTAAAAATTCATAATACTCTCTTGGGTTCGACCCGTACTCATTACTATACTAAGTATAAGTGTGAGTCAGAATTAAATTATATTTTGGTAGGCAGACGACAGCTTATCATTGAGACTCTACAATTGGTTCTCTGCTTCTCTTACCAACTCATCACTTCACTACTCTTCTTTCGTCCCAGGGAGAATCTGCTTAAGAGATTGAAGCTTGGCCGGAGTCAATTCCTTCTATGATCAACTATCCAACCCACGTTCTGGTGAAAGCCCAAGCTTACCCTTCTTTTAAACAGTATGCCATGTAGGCTGGAGCTCAATATGCTGTCGAAGTCAAGAACTAAAACTCAAGTGCTGACTTCCTCGCTAGTGCACAGGTTCTACGGGTTGGTTTCCGATTTGCTTCATCACCTATAGGAAAGGTGAAAATGCAAGGACTGAGTTCACAAGCATTATAGTACTTCCTTTTCAGTATTACAAGAGTTCACTTTCTGTTATTGGAAGAGCTATTTATCGTATCGCACATTAGACTCAGACAGCGGACTGGTTTTGCATTGGGTTTTCCAACGAAAAGCAGTGTGTAGAAAGAGAAAGATGTAGAAAATTCATACTTTCTTTCTTGGGATTGGGATCTTTGTGGAATGGCAGGCTATCATGATTGAATGATAGAGTAGAGTGGGTCGCTTACTTAGTGTACCCACAGCGGGCTGTGGCCAATCTCTCCTTTTGTGTAAGCACTGAGATAGTTATCTGATAACCCAAGTATGGGAATAGGACCCAAGCCCTTCTAAATCAATTCCAACCTTTCGCCCGGTCTCTAACCTATCTTTTTTAGTCCATAAAAAGAAGAGTCGATCCTTCTCCCCCATCTTGGTGATGTCCAACATAGACGGTTTTAAACTGCTTCATATACTCCTGAACCGAGCCTTTTGAGACACATTATACTCTGACGGGCAAGGCAAGGTACTCTACGTTCTTGGGAAGGAACTGAAGCTTTCACCCTTCCCTCCCTAGTCTTGATAGTGCAACGTCCCGCCTCTATGTCTTTGTCGTCGCATATCATCGCATCATCCGTGAGTACATGATGCCTGTACTAAATTTATATTCTTTAACCAGATTTCTTGTCCATTTATTTTTTACCTCATGTTGAGATAACATGGTAGGGTGGGTTAACTATTCACGGGTTGACCATTGGCCTACTCTACCTACCCAATCTATCGGTATATCCAAGATCAGGTGGAAAAGCAACCCCTTTCCTAGCTGTTTTTGTGTGAAAAAGTTGTTTTGAGAACAGTAAGAAGAATTTTGAGTAATTAAAGGAAAAAAGAAAATGGATAGGAAGAGTCCGACTTACTAGGTTTAGGAAGCATACCCTAGTTCGCATTGTCTCATCTTAAAAGATAGATCCAGTTAGATCCTCCGTGGCAACCTGCAATTCCCACTGAGAATTGTATTAACTATCATTCATTCCATCTATGCTCTCCTATAAAGACTCTTTCAGAGCTTGCTTTTGCCTTAGAATTTCTGTTAGGTAAGAAATGTTGGAACGCGTTACACTTAGAGTTGGACTTTTCAGTTCTCTTAGAGACCTACCCATTATAAGCTACATAGATTACTGGCTTCAATCCCAAATTTGCTTCATTACGCAGTTCGAGAAGGGTCCACTCCCTTCTCTATTAGCTTTTAAGCTTCACTTCATCCTATAGATTTTTAAAGACTATACATGAAAACCCCTCCTAAATGAGAGAAGGTAGGTCGTCGATCACGATGACGGGATTATCTCCAAGATCTTTTTTAGAGCCCCAATGGAATGGTATGGCAGGCAGCCTTTCCGATCACTAGCTCATCGAAGCAGACCAGAGATCATAGACATAGTCAAGGAACAAGCCTGGAGAGCTACTGCCCTAACTCACTAAATTTGAAAACAACAACTCTCTTTCTAGAGCTAAATTCAACCTTTCTAAATGCACACGCTTTACTGTGCGGATGGAAATCCCTTGATTAAATGCCATGGCTAGAATAAGACAGTGTCAAAGACAAGCTATGGCAAACCCTACTTATTGTGTTTACAGCAAAATATCTATCTAAGTGTTGATCTCAAATTCCCTCTTTCAAGCTTCCTTACAGGTGCAAAGGAAAGGATTTCGCTTAGGGCGAAAGGCGAAAACCTATGACATACTCACTTCTAATCTACGACTAGTAGGTCAATCAAGATGTTCACCTTCGTCCTACTCTACCTACCCTATCCCAGTGGATCCAGAAGAAAGAGTGTACTTCTCGTTCTTCGACTCGATTCGTTAAGGCGGCCAGTTCCCCGATCTCTTTCCATTCCCCAGGATCAACTGCATGGACACTTGCTCGATGAGCTTCATTACTTAGGACTTTCTCTGCAGATGTTTACTATTGATCTCAGGATTCTAAACCTTTCATAGCTTGCACAACTCCTTTTCTTTCTTGTTAACTAGGGAAATCTCAGGACGACCAATCAAGCACTTCTGCTTGATCGACCAAGGGTATGACATCTAAAGTTTTGAGGGTATGGAATCGAACATTTCAATAGATCTTCAATGCTTGGTATCATGTGGTTAGGTTTCAGGATTAGCCTCATTCTATTAAAGAGCCAAGGCGAGGCTATTACCCGTGCAACTTGACGAGAGTGAAAATAAGCGTGTTTGAGTGTCCAATTTAATATCTTTTGATGAGAATTGTTGTTATATATTAGGACAAGTGTCTTATATTTGATATATGTGAGAAAATGTGCGTTGAGGTGTTTTATTATATTTTAGGTGGAAAAATGATCAAAAGTGCAAAGTAGGAGAAAAGGTGCAATTTGTGTAAGAATGCTGAAAAATGCACGTCCAACTTGTGTAATTTTTCTTTGTTTGTGTGGAGCTCAAAACTAGAAGTGTGATACATGGTTGGAAATCCACAGAAGAGAGGGTCATTTTTGCGTAAGAAACACCTCAATTCAAATCCAAACGAGAAAGTTATGATCAAAATGGTTACGCCGCACAAGCTGTTCCTTCTCAGCACGGTTGTACCACTTTTCATGACTTGTTATAAATTCAAATGTTAGATTTTTTTATTTCTTTTATTGGATAGAAATCCAAGGAAGATAGGATCGTGTGAGCGCAAGAATCACTCAAATTGTAGTTTTGATGTGGAAGTTATATGCGAAACAGTGAGACTGCACAAGATGGTTCGACCTCACTGATCTGGTTCGACCTTTGGTTCAGGTCGAACTAGAAACCTGAAAACTTGTTACAGAGTGGTTTAACTTCCCTGATCTGGTTCAACCTCCCTGATCTGGTTCGACCAAGCCCAATGGTCGAACTAAATGCCTGGGACAGCTTCAGATTAGCATTTTTACATCCCAGTACGTGTATTTTTGTGTTTTCCAAGAAAAAGCCCATCCAAGGTCCATAAGGAGAGCTTACAAGTATAAAAGGAAACATAGATCACACCAAGAAGGGACCGCAACACAATCATCCTACACTCCACATGGGGGGATCACCCCCAACCATCCATCACTTTGAAGATTCGTCTGCTGAATCAAGAGGAGAACCAAGAGGAGGATTCAAGACAGAGAAGGACGTGACGATGCCCACATCTAGGGTTTATTTCATTTCCTAATTTATCTTTTGATTTTCCATACGTATGGGTAAGATCTATCCAACCCTCATGATTATTCTTCGTAACATTATGGGCTAGAAAAGTTTTGGTAGATCTAGGGTGTTGAAGATTTTTATGAATTAATTGAACTTTCGTGTGTATACTCTGTACAACACTACTTGTGGATTTATTTTATATAAGACTATACATTTTTAATTCATACTCAGAGTTGTTTTGTGCATCATTAAGTGTTATATAGAGTCTGAATATATATCTTGGTTATTGATTGAGTGTGTTCACTGCTGAGCAGAATTCCATGTTATGATTCTAAGTGAGGGGACTCCGAAGCTTCATTAGAACTTTCATATGAATGTTTATTAATTAAATTCAATTCGGGTTAATAAACAAGATAAAGAGGTTAATTTTATAGTACCTATAAAGGGAGATCATATCGGGTTAGAGTACCAATCCTAGGGGAAAATAATTGATACTGATAGTACCTAGAAAGGGGAAGGGGTGAAATTATATCTCTTGCTCCAAAATTATTCACATGTGTTACACGCATATTTACTTGTGTCCATAGAGTAGATTTGCATGACTTAGTGATGCGTCCATATTCCACAAGGCAGAGTCGGACATTGATACACAAAAGGGAGATTAATGAGTAAAATTGGATTATCCTTCTTGAGTCACTTTTTAATTCTTCTAGTGCTATTTTATTTTATTTATTATTTAATTTTCATCATATTAGTTATTAGATAATCAACCTTAAAATCTTATTGCCTTGTCTCAACTAATTTAGTAAATAATTAAATTGATAATACGCCGTCCTTTGGGTTCGATATTTAACTTGGTCGCTTATCTAAGATACAATAACATCCTTCATACTTGGGGATTAATTGTGTTGAGAAAACGCTCATCAAGTTTTTGGTACCATTGTCGGAGACGGCTGTTATTATTAGTTTATTATTTCTAGTTTAATTAAGACTTCTATTTGTGATTATTTATTTCTATCTAAACTTAAATTTTTCTAAGGTACTTGTGCACTAGGAAAAGGAGAGGAAGAAAAGATAACACATTGAGCCAAACATGGCCGGAGCAAGGCAGAATCCATATAATATTGCCATACGTGAAATTTTTACGAACTATGGGATTGGCAACATGGGGTTGATAGGAGAAAGGGAGAAGATGATGATTTGAGATACATACCGCTCTTATTAACATGGTAGAGAAGAATCCTTTTTCTGGAGGTTGCTTTGAAGATCCATATTAGCATCTTCGAAGATTTCTTGGTTATGAAAACACTTAAAAGGGTGCTGGAACTCATGATAAGACTAGATGGATCACCCTATTCAAGTTCTCTTTAATTGATAGAGCAGAAGATTGGTATGAGATTTTTGATGCCATGGATTGCACTACATGGGACCAACTGTAGCAAAAGTTCTTAGAGAGATACATGCCACCCTCGAGGATCTTAAGAATGAAGCAAGACATCATCCAATTTGTTATGAATCAGGGATAGAAATTCAATGAGGTGTGGGATAGGTTTAAAGACATGCTCATGAGGTGTCCACAACATAGGATGTCTAAGGTTCAGTACATAAGTATCTTCTACTATAGATTGCATCGTGAGTTGCGTGTTCTTATAGATGCATCATCAGGAGGAGTACTGTTATCCAAGACAACACTTGAAGTAGAAAAGTTATTTGAAGACATCTCTATGAATTCAAGTGACTGGCCTATGAAAAGGGTAAGAGGATCTTATGTACTTGGCAAGGTGGCGCAGGTTGAATATCAAGTGGTTAAGCCGAATAGGGATTATGAGATCGTCTCTAGTTTAGCTAACATCAACAAGCTACTAGAATCCTAGCAGAGGCAGATTACAGAGTTGACACAAAGGGGCCTAGTATGAAGCAGCACGAATTGAGGAGTGTTGAAGATACCTTCAATCGATACATGGCAAAGAATGATGCAAGGGTTGATTGTCTTGAGGCTACTATGAACTCTAATCATGCAGATTTATCTAAGCAGTTGAAGGACCTTTCTTTGATGATGGGGCAAAAGGCCGGGAATGTGAATCAATTGACGCAAACATTGGAGAAAGGAATATTCCCCGTCTCAAGGCATAACAAACCCAAAAGAGTATAAAGCCATCACGTTAAGGTCTGGAACAGAGTATAAGGGATCGATGATGCAAAAATGGATTATGAAGTTTCAGGAGCTCGATTCGACCATGGTTCGACCAGAATAATAGGTCAAACTAGTTCGATTAAGTTGAATTAAGCACCTGGGCATTCTCTAGAGCTTTTTGATACACGGTTTAACCCCGACATACATGGTTCGACCAAACCCCTTGGTCGAACCATTGTCGAATCAGCCTGTTTGCGAGACTCTGAACTTTCTGATGATGGGTTCGACCAACACAGCTCTGGTTCGATCAACCCTAAAGGTCAAACCAAGATCGAACTGACCTATACAATGGATGTTGAACTTTCTGATGTCCGATTCGACCATTATATACCTGGTTTGACCAGTACTCAAGGTCAAACCAAGGTCAAACCATGCTATACAACACCATTTTTCATGCAGAATGCCTTTCCAGATGTTAATGATACTCTAGTGCCATCCAAAGGTCAGAATACTGATCTTGTAGTGGAAAAGAAATGGGAAAGAGCAAAAAGGTTGAGAGCCGCGAAGCTTAGACTGCGGATGGAGAATGAAGATGTGGTTTTCTCTCTGGATAAAGCAATGAAGATGCCGATGGAGACTCAATCATGCAAGGTCATAGATATAGTTTCTAACTTGTTTAATCTTGATATTGATAGGATAGATAATTCTGAATTTAAGTGGAAGATTGAAGAGAAGGTGTCTAGACAGCCATGGGAGGAAGGTAATTCCAAGGATCATATTTTTGTGACCAAAACGGTGAGGTGCTAAATGTAGACAAGAAGAGGGAAAGAAAGTATTTGAAGGTGAGGATGCGAGAAGGCCGCCCTCTAATCCAGTAGTTCAAAAGGTTACATCCATCGTGACTCTCCGACGTTAAACATGAGCGCATGTTGGGGCTTGCCCTTCTATTTTTATTGCTTTATTATTTCTTAAGTGTGAGTGAGAATTTATTATATTTCAGGTGCTCACATTTCGACAATTTAATCTCCTTTCAAACTTTGTTTCAACTTATGTTTTTTCTAAGTTTGGGGGTGTGATGTACTTACCTAGTCTTTTGAGCACCAAGGGTATAATTTTTCCTTTCGTTGGTTGTTTGTTTGTTAGGGGGTTTATTTTTTGCAGCATATTAATATTTTAACCGGTGTTGGTATGTTGATTTTTTGCAACTTACGTAATGTTTCGTGTGTTGTTTTTGTGTGTTTCCTAGTGTTAGTGGTCAAGTTTTTAATTTTTCATCTTTTTATTTTTCTTGTGTCTCCTATTTCATTAATTAATCATGTGATGATGAGGTGTGTTTGAGTTTTGATGAAAGAAAAGGTAAGAGAGTTGCAATATGAGTTCTATGCTGAGGCTTGACCTGATCAAGTTAAATACCTAGAGGAGCTCGTTGATAAGTTGAAGAAAAATTTAGGTGATCTCGTTTTCTTATTCTAATTTTTATATGTGCTTTTAATTCATGGAATAGAAGGATTGAATGTATGGTTGTGATCCATGTGAGCTTATATTTTTAAATTGTGCCTGAAATTCATATGCTTTTGAAATTGATGAAGGAAGTGTACTAGAGTTATATTGTGATATGTGTTGGCATTCGATCATTTGGTTAATGTGAACTGTTAGGGTTCCATACGATTCTATATTCAACAGAAGCAAGAAAACAAAGAAATGTATTACCTTTCTCCAGGGTATGTTGAAGAAGAAAGATTCTTCCCGGCAGCCTATGTAGCCTCATTGTTTTAGGCATAACTCTCTCATCTGATCTCCAATTTGAGTGATCTATGTGCCAAAACGATTCTCTCTTCAATGGATTTCCAGTGGTGTATAACACATCTAGTTTAGAGTTCCACACAATTTTAGAAAAATTGTGAAAGTTGACGAGCAACAGCAGCAAACAACCTTCCGATCTTCTGCTGTATTCCCAAGTCCAATCTCGACGTTGTGTGTGTGATGATCTTTGAGATCTTCTCAATCTGCTGTTACCTTACCCTCCTCACAATGTTAGACGTGAATAATTAGGGTTTTCGGACAGTTCAGATGACTTATATATGGGCTACTGCAGGGATCAGGAGGAAAAATTAGAGTTAGGTCTCCATTGGGCTTAAGTATCCAAGCTTAGCCCAAAGCTTATACTTAAGTCCACTAATAATAATATATATCACAAAAATATTATTACTGTACTACTGTTTTAATCTTATAATTATATTATGGGCTCCTTCTTATTTTGAGCCCGTTAGTCTCCCTATATTCAAGATATACAATTAATTAATTAAGTTACTGATAATACCATTAATTAATATCTCATCCGAGAGTAAGTGGACTATTGCATCAGACATATAAATAAATTAGAAGACGTAATCATTTGATCATTGATTCTTATTTTAAATAAATTATTAAAACATTGTTCATACTAAAGCCAGACATTTAGTATACAATCCAACAATCTCCCACTTATACTAAAAGACTATGCTGTGATATCTTCTGCCATACATCTAATTCATATTCCCACTACACGACCATCAAAAGCTCTCGTCTTGAGGTCCTTGTAAATGGATTTACTAGGTCATCATCCGATGCAATCTTGGCGACAACAGCCTTCCCCTCATCATATGATTTCTCGTAACAGGTGGTACTCGCGCTCCATGTGTTTAATTGCTTATGGGCTCGAGATTACTTTAAGTTTGAAACTGCACCATTATTATCACAATAAATTGTGATAACCTAGGGCAAACTTAGAAACACTTCGAAGTCCATCATGAAGTTTCTAGAGTTACATAAATACTTTATCTTCCTCAGATGCTCCAATTTATCTCTTTTCATGGTGGAGTACGAAATATATTTCTATATAACACTCCTCCTTCTTATGACTACTTCCTAAAATTAAACAAATAACATTTGAGGTGGATTTACTGCCGTCCCTATCTGATTTGAAAAATTTGAATCTATGTAACCCATAAGAAGCAGTGAATCTGTTCGGTAAGTCCACATGTAATTTCTGGTCCTTTTTAGGTACATGAATATATGTCTTACCACAGTTCAACATTCTTATTTTGGGTTATCTTGATACCCACTGACCATGTCTTCGGCAAAACAGATATCTGATCTCGTGCATAGCATTCCTTAGATTAAGCTTCCTTATTTGTCGAAGCATAAGTAACCGCTTTCATCCCCTTTATCTTCTTTTGTGCCAAGACACATTTCCTTAGATAAAGTCACATGCTAAAACGAGCAAGGATTGTATCATTTCATGAAACTTGAGATAAGCACAACATCATATCTTGTGATCATCATTATCGCAAGGATATATTTTGCTTCTCTTAAGTCCTTCATTTCATACTACTTTATCAACCATGCCCATATGCCCGACAATACTCTTTCATTATCTCCAATGAACAATATATCATCTACGTACAGTACAAGAAATACCACAACGTTTCCGTCACTCTTTTTCAATACACAAGACACATCCACAAATTGAATAAATCAATATGCCTGGATTTCCTCATCAAACGATCTTGAAGCTTGCTTTAGTCCATCGATGAACACCTTTAAGCTTACAATCAAAATGCTCTTAGCCTTTTACAATGAATCACTCTGGTTGCTTCACATAGACATTTTCTTCTAGACTTCCAATCAGGAAGGCTATCTTGACATCTATTTGTTGTACCTCATATTCAATATGAACAACAACAAATAAAAGAGTCTGTATCGACTTAGGCATAGCTACCGGTGAATATGTTTTCTCATAATCGAACATTTTCTTTCTGAGTATACCTTTTCGCAACAAGCTTTACTTCCAAAGTTTTCACCTTTACCGTCAGATCCTCTTTTTCTTTGTATGACCACTTCCAACAACTTTTACATCATTTAGTGGTCCTACAATTCCAAATTTAATTTAGAATACATCAATTCTATTTCAGAAATCATTACAACTTGCTAAGATATCGCATTTACATCTTGTAGTGCTTCATCGTATCCGTGGGTCAATTTCATGTTCATTAGGTACCAAGTCTCACGACTTTCCTGAAACATAAATTTATCCAGTTGTTAAACAACCCTCCCACTACGACAAGGCGCTACATGCAATTGTGTATCAGATATGACACACGATGCAGTATACCTTGTGGTATATCCTGTTGTACAATTGGTACTAATACTTTGTGTTTTTCCTCTCACTTCCTTTAGAACAACTTATACATGGGTATGTGATTTATTACATAGTCCTTTTCCAAAAATCTAGTGTTTGTGTTAACAATCACCCTTCGATCTTTTGGAATAAATAAATCATCACCCTTTATTTTTCTAGGATATTCCACAAACAGACAAACGTTATACGACATGCTCTTTCTAGGGCATACCCATAAAATAAATTTAGTAATTCCAAATAATTCGTCATCTATCTAATAATTTCCATAAGAGTCTTTCTCTTGTTAGGATTAGAAGACGCGTTATTAATTACTATTTGTTGCATTTGTGGGATAAAGAAGATTTGTAGTGTACAATTAGTCACCAACGTACCGTAACAGATTATAGCTACATCCTTCATTACTATGACCATGTCATTTAAATGAAATGAAGTATCCATCCGTAAATGCATAGAAAAATAAAACAAAATTCTTTCTATGAAAACGTAAGTAAAGATAATTTCTCAAAATCAAACGTTTATTCATATCCTAAGATAAATAAACAACTCCCAATGCAACAACCACTACTTTCGTAGCTTATCCATGTACTCAATAATCTCATCATCACTTAGTTGCAGGCTTTTAGTTATTCTAGTATCTAAACACAATGTGTCAATAGATGCCATCACTAATCATGCTTCAAAGACTAGTGAATGAGATACTAACCTTGTTCACATCTTGATGAAAATTTATTTCCTTCGCCGCTTGTTTTGTCAGAAGTTTCCCACTGAATACAACCTCTTGTATTTCAGGCAGAACTTGCTCAAAACATCTAGATGAGTAATGAAGAATAAAATTGACTTGTGTTTCCCCTTCAATTTCTACTCCAATGATTTCTAATTCTTTCTTCAAGTCAACCATGACCTCTTGCCTTTTAACCTTACTCAAGTATTCGAAGAGTTACATGAGGCCATCATATTTCTATGAATCTCTCACCTCTCCACTGTAGACTTTAATAGACATCATAGGACATCCTTAGCGAGAACACATATGTTTTCCTAAGCAGTAAAAATCGAAACCAAGATTCTTTTATAAACATCTAATTTTGAACCAGTAAATATGATTTCTTTTAGTAAACAATAAGCGAGATAAAACCAATTGAAAATACAGAGAATCACAAATAAATACACCGACCAAATCATCGAATTTATCCATTTATATTGGTTCCCTCATAATAATATAAAATAAAATTCACCGACACTCAAGCACCATGAGTTTGCATGCCACGTTAGTGTGGACGTATAAAAACCCGAACATTTACAAGAGAAGGCTTTACCCATTAATATCATTCGTCAACCTAACCTCATGATAAAATAATTAATAGTCGGTTCCTCTTTAGCCATGCAAATAATAGCAGTGACTCCGTTGAGGAGGATACTTTTTATTTACACCTAAGTGTACACCATTATTTGATCCCAAGTCCGTGGCCCAAGCTTGTGTGCCTTACAGTTGTAGAAGTACACACGCGCTCGAATAACTTCCTATAATTATCAGTTATAAGTTTGTACCAATGAACCGCACATAAACTCATCCTCTAGGGAGGAAGGTCTATGTCAACACCCAAGTTCATGTCCATCACATTACAAACAATAATTATTCAAAGAAGTCTGTACCAGTGATCCATGAATAAACTCATCCGTTATGGAGGAAGGACTATTGCCAACACTGAAGTTTACTCACATCACTTACAAACCAATAATGGAGGCCGCGAGAATTATTTACCTATCCCCTTTCCCACTTAATAATTTAACACCGAGGGTTTTTACATGCATATAATATTCAATAGTAAAATAGCAACCTAACATGCTACTATTATGACACATAAGGCAGTAAATCACAGAGAACATGCATAGTATATATAACAATAATCAGATAATTAAATCAATTATAAAGAGTTATATATATCGGCGATTTCGATTGTTGGCCACCAAGCACGAATATGGGCAATGCAGATAGGGATCGACCTCCTCGGTCTTCAAGAATTTTCCTCCAGATTGCTTGTCCGGCACTCCTCCCGCTAAGCCACTACCTTGTGCCACAAGAAGAAAGTCTTGCATGCATGGCACCTGCCATTCATGATTGTACCGACAGCCATAGCCATGCATCGCCTCAAGATTTGCACGCAAGTTGTACCGATACTTATTCTGCCCATGATTTCCACTGACCCTGCTCATTCTGGTTGCTGCTGCCACCCATGAAATTCACCGACGCCACATGTTAGTCTAGTCTTGTGGATGCCTGAAATCGCTTCTCGTCAAGCCTGCTCCGTGAATCAAAACCAATTGGGTTCAACCATAGCAGCAACCACCAGTAGCTGTCATGACATCGTCCATGTTCATCTACCTCTATCGGTCAACCTCCACTATAAGCGGCAACCGTAGTGCTAAACCACCAGGCGCCACTCACTATCAAGTATAGCCACAATCAGCACCAATGTTCATTTCCTTTCTGACGTGATCAAGGGCACATCATGATGATATTGCCACCGATCGTCCATGCCTCTAGTGACTTAGGCCATACGAAGACTCCCTCAGAAAAACATGCAGACCCGACTGATAACCTTGATGGGCTCACCCGGAACATCCTTTGGACTCACCCAGAACCACTAGTTACTCACCCAGAACCACTAGGGACTCGCCCAGAACTCACGTGCAACCCGATCAGAAAGCTTTCAGACTCGCTTGAAAAACTCCTTCATCGTAACACGATGCTGCCAGCAGCTTGATCGATGCACGATGCCACCAGCTATCACACCGCCGCACAAAGCCAATTTTCTTGCGCCATTTCTGAAATTGCCGCGAACAGGTCCATCCCCGATGCGCTGAGTGCCCGCCGCTGTGTGTGATTCACTTAAACCCATCACCCACCCCACTGGTTAGAGTGCCGGCCGTGAGCGATGGTAAGGTTGTACGCCTATCATGGCACACTCAGCGATTTCGCCGATTTGTCAGACATTCGGCGATCACCAGCATTTTCACCATTTCCTTTGAAAACAACTGCCCATTGCAACTCTGCCTTCGAACAAGCCTATCCGCCACTGTCGTTCATCAACTTTTCTTTCACCAGCCGTGATCCATTGCTCAATCTCCACTGTGCCATCGCTTAGTCCCGTCAAGCCATCGTGCAGTATACATTGTATGTCGTGTACAGTAAGGGTATCTATGAAGAAAAAAATTCTAAAACCTTAACATCATGTACTCACATAAATCCTAGCCTAGCATGTCATATTTTATTATGAAATCAAAGCTCAGATACCAATTGTTAGTATTTGATCATTTGGTTTAACATGAATTGTAAGGGTTCCATATGATTCTATATTCAGCGGAAGTAAGAAAACATAGAAACGTATTACCTTTCACTAGGGTATATTGAAGAAGAAAGATTCTCGCCGGCAGCCTGGGCAGCCTTACCATTTTAGGCATAACTTCTCATCTGATCCCGATTTGATGATCTACGAGCCAAAACAATCCTCTCTTCAATGGGTTTCCAACGGTGTATCACACGTCTAGTTTGGAGTTCCACACGATTATAGAAAAATCGTGGAAGTTTACAAACTGCAGTAGCAAACAACCTTCTGATCTTCTGTTGTATTCTCAAGTCCAATCACTATGTCGTGTGGGCGACGATCTTTGAGATCTTCTCAATCTGCTATTCCCTCACCCTCCTCACAATGTAAGGTGTGAATAATTAGGGTTTCCGGATAGCTGAGATGACTTATATATGGGCTACAGCAGGGATCAGGAGGAGAAATTAGAGTTGGGCCTCCATTGGGCTTAAGTATCCAAGTTTAGCCCAAAGCTTATACTTAAGTCCAATAATAATAATATATACCACTAAAATATTATTACTGCACCACCATTCTAATCCCATAATTACGTTATGGGCTCCTTATTATGAGCCTGTTAGTCTCCTCATGTTTAAGATATACAATGCCCATTAATTAATTAAGTTACTAACAACTCCATTAATAAATGTCTCATCCGAGAGTAGTACCACTCAACCTCATTATCATGCCGGAATAAATTCACCTGCAGGGTTTACATGATAATCCTTATGAGCTCCTCAAGGGGACATCATCAACCTATTTAATAGGACACGAATTCCTTCTACAATCAATAACACACCATAGAGATAGCATTATTTTCCAACACACTGAGTTTGTTGATTTAATTACATGTAAATCTCATCCATTAATAAATCAAAGAAATACATACTGCCTTACGTGTCGAGATTATTGTATAGGGATTAAGAGCACGAACATCCACAATAACAGAGATTAAGTTCTCCTATATAGTCAGTATAAATCGAACGAACTCAAGCGGTCCTGCTCAATACACATGAGGTGCACTAATGTGATTCTATAATCAAGATAAACTAAAACCAAATCATACTACAACCATCTCGATAGAGAATCCCCATCTATCTTGGTTGTGAGCATCTGTTTATACTTCATAAGGAAACCGATAATATGATCTTCCGCGTATTGTCGTACAATATATTATCTACAGTATAAAGTAAGTAGACTATTGCATCGGACATATAAATAAATTATAAGACGCAATCATTTGACCATTGATTCTCATTTTAAATAAATTGTTAAAACATTGTTCATACTAAAGCTAGACTTTTAGTATATAATCCAACAATATGAAGTTCTATGTGTACTTGTGGGATATTGCTTACCATGAAGAGTGCTCTGTTACTTGTTAAAAACCCATGTGAGATTTTGAGCCTTATGATCATGTACATAATCACATGATGTTTCTTTTCTGGTGAGTATCATTCTTGTGTGTATTCTAGAACTTTCCTTTTGTCTTACGTGAAACTACATGTGTGTTAGATGATGGGAGATGATTTTAGGCCATCCTTGAATTTATAAGTCACTTAGCTAAATAATTCCCTATCGAATGATGTTTATTCGTAGTTAGCCCCGTTGAGCCTAAAATATCATTCTTTGGCAATCTACGATAAATAACCACTTTGAGTATCTGAATTTTTTAGCCTTAATTGTCCTTCTAGAAGAGAATTAATGACTTTTCAAAGTGTGTTGATAGAGTTTGATAACAACTTGGGAAGGAATGAAATTGGTGTTGAAATAGTGATTGAGCTTGAAAATGCATCTAACGAAAATCATAGAGTAGTGCTTAAATCTAGTATGATTTGATCCATTATCAAGACAAATTCGGATGTTTATGGAAAATCAACGAATAAAATACTACTGAGGTTTTTTGAGCATATTTGTACAGGAAAACAGGTCTTAAGTGCTCGGAATCAGAAGACATGATTTATCGCGGTGTTGTTCGACCTGGAGAGGCTGTTCCACCAGTATCAGCTAAGTCAAATAGAGGAAATGAGTCAAACGGGAGGCATATCAACTTACAGAGTGGTCATTCGACCAGGGAAGCTCATTCGACCAGAAAAAGTTAAGTTGAGCTGAGAAAGTCAAGTCAAACAGAAAGTAAAGACAAAGTCAGTTTATAGACACGTCGTTCGACCTCAGTTCGACCAAGTGGTCCTTTTTGACCACGTCAAGTCTGGTCAAACAGTGATATATCAGCTCTGAAACATCAGGATTTCACATCTAGTGCGTGCATATGCATGTTTTCTATGAAAAAGCCCAATAAGAGTCCATAAGGAGAAGTAACAAGTATAAAAGGGGTTCCGATCATGCCAGAAAGAGAGTTAGATTATACATTCATCTTGCACCACATTCAAACTCTAACTCCATCCGTAGGAGAGTAGAGAGAGATTCGTTCAGCGAATCAAGTGAGAACCAAGTGAAGATTCAAGACAGAGCAAGAAGAAACGGCGCCCATCTCTAGGGTTTACTTCGCAACTTAATCTTTCTTATAATTTTCAAGACTATGGGTAAGATCTATCCAATCACCGTGAACGTTCTTTGAAGCATCATAAGCTAGAACGGCTTTAGTAGTTCTAGGGTTATGAAGGTTTTTATCTAGTTAATTGAATTTTCATGTGTATATTCTGTACAACACTACTTGTGGATTTATTTTGTATTCATAATTAGAGTTATTTTGTGCATCATTAACTGTTATATAGAGTTTGAATACATATCTTCGTTATTGATTGAGTGTGTTCACTTCTGAGCAGAATTATATGTTATGATTCTAAGAGAGGGGACTCCGAAGCTTCATTAGAACTATCTTATATGAATACTTATTAATTGAATTGAATTCGGGTTAGTAAGTAGGATAAAAAAGATAATTATATAGTACCTATATAGGGAGATCATATCGGGTTATAGTACTTAGTGCACGGGAAATAATTGATACTGATAGTACCTAGAAAGGGGTGTAATTATATCTCTTGCTCCAAGGCAATTCACACGTGTTACACGTTTATTTGCTTATGTCTATAGAGTAGATTTGAATGGTTTAGTGATGCATCCATAATCCACAAGGCAGAGTCAGACATTGACATACGGAAGGGAGATTAATTACTGAAACTGGATTTCTTGAAGAGCTACCTATCTTCTCACTTGTCATCTCTTGTTTATCTCTACTGTCTTTATTTTATTATTTGTTCATTAGTTTAATAATTATTCTCAACATAAATTGCAAACAATAGTTTCTCTTAGATTAGATAATAATTTGTTGATAACCAACTGTCCTTTGGGTTCGATAAATATAACTTGGTTGCTTATCTAAGCTACAATCGCATCTTTCATACTTGGGGATTAAAATTGTGTGTTGAGAAAATGCCCATCAGTACTCCATGGAAACAAACACCCTAGGGTAGTGCTTAAATCTAGTACCCTATGGAGGATGCACGAGGTAGTGCCCGAAACTAGTACCTCGAGAGAAAAAAGAGAGGAATATAGAAGAAGAAGAAGAAAAAAAAAATATGGTGCTTGAAGGTGAAGAAGGAATGAAAATCGTCTGCATTGAAAAGAAGAGAGGATGGAAGTTGAAGTGATCAATCAGCTTTAGTTCTCCACTATTTTAGTCAAATTATCCATATATTTCCTACCTTAACCAAAGAGCCAACATTACAACCAAAAGAAAAGTCCTTTTGATCCTATTGTCAAATCATACTTTTAGTGGTGGAGTGTTTGAGACTTTTTAGCAAGCTTATGGTTACGCATGCACTTGAATTGAATCTGATCGTAAACACCTTAACCCATAAGTGTACATCTTTTATACTTGAGTGCGAGTGATATATACTTTCCGTGAAAACATGTGAATGGAGCATTTAAATTGGAGGTGATTGTCTTATCTTGTATGCTATGAATTGATTATAACATGTAATGAGAGTTGCATGACCTAAGTTGAGGACGATTGTATTTTGAATGGGGCATTTGTCATAGTCCTTGTTTCCCCATTAATTTTCTTACTCTTCCTCTCTTTATTTTTATTTTTTGCCTCGGGACGAGTAACGGGTAAGTTTGAGGGGATCGATGAGAGTGAAAATAAGCGGGTTTAAGTGTCCAGTTTAACATCTTTTGATGGGAATTGTTGTTATATATTAGCACAAGTGTCTTATATTTGATATATGTGAGAAAAAGGTGCGTTTGAGGTGTTTTATTGTATTTTAGATGAAAAAAGGATCAAAAGTGCAAAGTTGGAAAAATGGTGCAACTTGTGTAAGAATGCTGGAAAACGCACGTCCAACTTGTGTAATTTTTCTATGTTCATGTGGAAACAATTCTGCTGAATTAGACGAATCTAGAAAAAGAGCAGAAATTAGGGATCTACCAGAAATGAATCAGTGACATGTGGCTTCTGATTGCTTACGAGAAGAGTGTTGGACGAACTACCATGTCACAAGATATCATTGAAAGTGGTGCCGGGCAGTGCCGACATGTGGACCGGGGACCCACCCAAAATAGATGGGAATTCGGAGATGGCAGAGGTTGATCGCACCAGATCTGTGGAGTAGATGGCAGATCCATCACGATTCAAGGTGGGTGAACCATCAAAAGAAGTCTGATTGATGGTAGATGGTAGAGGCACTGAAATCTTAGTCTTCATAATATCGTCCTCGTTGAGCAGCGACAGAGAAGACTCATTTAGTTGGTCTAAAATAGCCCTAACCGAGGGAGTAGGGCAGTGATATAGTAAATAATCACAAATCCATGGATATTCCAAGAAAATCTTTGCATAATCTAGACATATTTGATCCGAAATAGAGCCAAAATTGTCCATAAGATTGCCGGTGAAAGTAAAGTAGTAGAGAGAATGAATAGAGAATTTACTAGTGAGAGAAACATCTTTCCTTTCCTATCTACGAGTTAAGTATGATTATACAACATACAATGTATAATATATTCGACGTTTAAAGACTCATTATCTCGTCTTCGATTGTGACAATGAATAAAGAACTCATTTTATTATGAGTTAAGTAAGATTATACAACATATATTGCGCGATAGATTCGACATTTAAAGACTTATTATATCGTCTTTGATTGAAACATTGAATAAACAATTCATTTTCTTATACGTTACGTAAGATTATACAATATATAAAGCGTAATATATTCGACGTTTAAAGATTCATTATCTCATCTTTGATTAAAACATTAAATAAAGAACTTGTTTACTTTTGAGTTAAGTAAGATTATACAACATATATTCCATGATAGATTTGATGTTTAAAGACTCATTATCTCGTATTTGATTGAATTCTTGAATAAATAACTAGTTTCCTTATGAGTTAATTAAGATTATACAACATATAATGCATGATATATTCGACATTTAAAGACTTATTATCTTGTCTTTGATTGAAACATAGAATAAAGAACTCATTTCCTTATGAGCTAAGTAATATTATACAACATATATTGCGCGATAGATTCGACGTTTAAAGACTCATTATCTCGTCTTTGATTGAAATATTGAATTAGTTATTTATTCAAGGATTCAATCAAATACGAGATAATGACTCTTTGAACGTCGAATCTATCGCGCAATATATGTTGTATAATTCTACCGTATTTCTTGAGACTTCTTTTGAACAACTTATTTGACCTTGGCACAGTTCTTCTAGTTGTTCTTCAAAGGTATAATTGCCTCGAGCTAATACCTTTTTCCATGCTCTTTGATAACTATTCTGAAACCTATTATTGACTTCATCTTTTTTTCTGCAATTTGTCTATACAGGATATTGCAGTATTGCTGTATAGGGCTGTTTTTTTATCATAATAGAGTGGCCAGAAGGTTCTGTTACTCCAATTTTAAATAAGACTAACAGTATTGTCATGAAATCTAATAAGAGTTGGCTTTTGAAAATTGGATTTGGTATAAATGTTGGCATCAAACTCTTGTATTGCAGGTAGTTTGTTAAAAGCTTTATTTTTCTCAAAGGGTTTGGTATAGCAAGGTTTTGAGTGTAAACATTTGGGAATCTTTGAACTAGATATCTAATCAAACTGAGAAAATGAAGGGATTGATAAATTTGGGAATTCAGAAAGGGCTTGAAATTGGTTAAGGTTAACAAAGGGACTTTGAATAATTCTGAGAAGTTTGAGGTCTGAGTTTACTCATGGCTTTCTGCAGGATTTTGAAGAAATTTTTTGGTTTGGAAATCAGGTAATGAATTATTATCTCTTTTGATATATTCAATATTAAAATCAAAACAAGAAAGTATAGCTTGCCATCTGGCAAAAATCTATTTTGAAACAATATCTTTGACATATTTTTGTAAAACTTCTTTTGCTGACTTGCAATCTATTCTAAGAAGAAATTTTTTATTAAAAATATCATCTTAAAATTTTGTAATGCATAAAACAATTTAAAGTATTTCTTTTTTAATAGTAGAATAATTATTTTGAGAATCACTCCAAATGCCAGAATGAAAATGAACAAGTTGTTCAATGAATGCATGAGATGCATGATCGTTTTGAATTCTTTGTTCAAGGATACCTCCATAACCAATATCAGAGGCATCAGTCTCAATAATCATGAATGCCTCAGGTTTAGGTATTCCTAAACAAGGAAGTGACTTAACCTGAACTTTAATCTGTTGAACAATATTAGTATGAATATCTGACCAAGGGTCAGGACTCTTTTTTAATCTTTGAAAAAGAGGTTGCCAAATAATTCTAAGCTTAGGAAAGAAATCAGACACATAATTTAAACAACCTAAAAATCTTTATAATTGATTTTGTCTTTAATCTCATTAGGAAATTTATCAGCAAATTCTATTGCTCTTGAAATCGGTTTTATAGTACCTTTTGAAATATCATAACCCAAAAATCTAACCTTTATTTGAAAAAGCTTTATCTTTGGAGCAGAAATAACTAAACCATTCTTTTTGCAAATATAAAGAAAAATTTTGAGATGTTTGAAATGCTATTCTATATTTTGAGAAAATATAAAAAAACCATCAATATGCACAAATAGAGAAATCAGAATAGTCATTGAAAATATCATTCATAATATTTTAAAATTCAGAAGGTGCATTTTTTAGACCAAAGGGCATTACGTTCCATTCGTAATGTCCAAAAGGAACTGTAAAAGCATTTTTGTATTTGTCTTCTTCTCTGACCTTTTCTGCCAAAAACCAGACTTGAGGTCGAATTTTGAAAAATTGCATGCTTTATGCAATCTTTTGATTAAATCTCTTTATTAGGAATAGGATATCTAATCCATTCCAGAACATCATTGAGTGGTTTGTAATTAATGATGAGTCTTGGAACTCCTCATTCTTTTTCTGTTTGATTATTGACATAGAAAGCAGGACAACTCCAGGGGGACTTGGATTGTCTTATGAGCTTTTTTGAGAGAAGGGATTTGATCTCTTCTTTACAGATGTTAAGAAGATCATGATTCATTTGAATATGTCTTTCTTTTGTTATTATAGATTTTTCATTGAAACCAGTAATACAAGGTAAAGAAACAATATGCTTCTTTCTTTCCCAGAAAACATTGGGAAGGTCAGAGCATACTTCTTTTTCCAAGACATTTTCAAAATCTAAAATTTTATTTTTAATATCCTTTTTGAGTAAATTTTTTTCAATACGAAAATAGGAAACTTCTTCTTTAAGGAAATTTAAATGAGATTTTTTGGATTCAATAGCATTTATTTGAGAAATGTAATAATTTTGAAGAAGGGAGACTTCTCTATCTTTGATAGGATGAAGAAATTTGAAATTAATATCTTTTCCCATGATATTGGTAGTGATACCAGTACCATCAACTTTGAAAGGATAAATTGTAGTTAAAAAAAGATTTCCTAAAATAATATCTTGACTCAAATTTTTGACAAGAATGAAAGGGGTTTTGAAACAATAACCATTATTGAAAATAAAAGCTTTTGAAAGTTTGTACTTAATATGAAGAGGAGTAGCATTAGCTGCTACAAGCCTTTCATTAGTTTTTTTCATAATACTGAGTAGGAATAAGACTTTCTTTTATGCAATTTTGATAAGCTCCACTGTCTATAAGACAGGAAACATTGACCTTAAAATTGCTTACAACTAAAGTAATGGTTGAATACCATTTTTTAAAAGCTATATGTTCGATACTCTGGATAGCTTCATTGTCTGAAACATCTAGAGTGGTATCGATCATTTGATTTTTTGAAGAACTTTCAGGAATATTTTTTTTCAGAAATATTTTTGAAAATAGATATCTAGTTTCTAAATCTAAATCATTGAAATGAATATTATCAATCTCTTTATAGAGATTTTGTATTTCAGCTTTTAGAGTATTAATCTCTCGCTGAAGATCATTAATATTAATATCTATTTTGATTAAGGCGGAGGAAGGAGCTTTGTTGAAACGCTTTAAAATACTGAATGGTTCAATAATAATAGTATTTTTGTCTTTATTAGGAACATTATTATTAAGAACAATATCCCTAATCTAAAGAGATATTTAAGTTTTTCTTTTTGATCAGGAACTTTGTCAATGAGATCGAACAAGAGTTCTTGTTCAGTCTTCTCTTTTGAAATTACATTTATGTTTAATGGACAGAATCCTTGATAAGTGGACATGTCTATTTCAGATTCTGAGCTTGTGAAAACTTAATCTAAATCAGAACTTGAATCAGTGGAATATTCATTTTGAGAATTTTCTTTAGAAATTAAAAGAGAGGAAATATGTCCCTTAAAACTTCATCATCATGAAAAATTTGATTAATTTTCTTTTTTTAATGGACAGACATCAGCTTTATGGCCTTTTCTGTGACATTTGAAACAAGTAATTTGAAAATTGTCAAAATTCTTTTTAGAGAACTTTCTTTTTGAAAATTTAGGCTTTTTATAAAATTTTTCTTTGAAATCATTTTTATAGTATTTTTTAGGAAAATGCTTTGCTTTGTTATTAAATTTGGATGAAGGAGCTTGAATTTTTTGTAATCCAAAAGCTTCGCAGAATGTACCAATCTCCTTACGGTATCTATTCTTTTCAGATCCGTACTTAGATTGTATTTTTAATTCTGAACACAAAGCTAGTCCTTCTTTTTTAATGAAAGCAGATAATTGACCATATGTAATAGTTTCAAAAGGAATGTCACTTTGACCAGTAGCTTCCTTAAGCTTTTGATGAATTCTTTCACCGAAAAGTTTAGGAAGTCCAGCTTTGAATCTTTCTCTTCAAAAAGAAGCATTGCAATCATTTCTTTTTAAAATATGAGTGAGGAAAACATCTTTGTACCATCTATAATTAGATAAAGTAGGACATCTGATATTAGATAATACAACTTGTGTTGAATCAAGTTCTTCTTTAGGATTACCAATGAAATACATGCCAATAGTGAGTATCAACATGTCACAAGCATAAGTTTTTGATATAATAGTACCATCAAGTTCTTCAACCTCAATGGTATGTTGAAGAATATTTTGTTTATCGGTAAGAGTAAAGGAGTTATCCCACCAGTTTTTTAACTGGCCAGTGAATCCAGTAACAATGAGAGCGGCGGTGCTCTCTTTCTTTTGATTTTGGGCTTTATAAGCAACTCGAGCCATGCCCATTTCTTGAAGAGTATTAAGGATTTCGTATTCTGATTTACCATCGATGTTCCATTCATGGATGGATTGGACATCGTATTTGGAACCATTTTTTAAATGAGCCCTTTCTTCGAATAGAATATCCAGAAGGGAGTATCTATTGTTGTAAAAGGCTTTTGTTCCAGATTGGAATCGAATTTTATTAATCTCATTATCAGGTTCTGATTCGGATGAGATTTTTAATGAAATCTTTTTGGCTTTGTCTAAACAATTAATGTTTGAAACATGAGAAGATGAATCTTCATTGTTGGACCTTTTTTAGATAGAAGATGAGGCTTTATTGATATTTGAAACCTGCGTAGAAGAGGTTTCTTTGAGCTTTTTTGAGATTTTGTTAATAAGACTAGAACTTGTAGGGAGCTGCAAATTTTTCTCAATATTTGTAGGGAGGCTTCTTAGAATGAAATGGGAGTGGAAGTGCTATTTGGAAATTTGGAATTAGAGGTTTTTGAATCTATTTTGACTGATAGGTTATCCACCTGTTCTGCTATAGTATGAAGAATTTGGTTTGAAATTTTATTTTGCTCAATAACTTTTCTGACATCCTTAGCTAAAACTCCCTCCCCGACTCTAAAAGGAGTGGTTAGGATTGTTGGCATTCGATCGTTTGGTTAAAGTGACCCGTTAGAATATCATGCGTTTCTATCATAGCGGAAGCAATAAATCATAGAAACAATTACCGTTCATTGATTCTTGTAGGCAGCCTGCGCAGTCCCACGAGAATGGCCATAACTTCCTCGTCTGATGTCGGAATTGAATGATCTTTATGCTCAGACGATTATCTCTTCAACGGCTTTCCGTCAATACATTGATCATCAAATTCTGAGTACTGTACAAATTTATACAAATTTCGTAAGGTCGCGGACAGCAACAGCAAACTACCTTCTGATCTTCTGCTGTATGTCCCAAGTCCGATCTCGACGTCGTGTGGGCGACGATCTACGAGAACTCCTCAATCTGCTCTCAACCCTCATCACACGTGAATAATGAATTAGATTAGATTAGGGTTCCAGATAAGCTGAGGTTACTTATATACATGGGCTACAAAAGGGAGCAGGAGGAGAAATTAGGTTGGGCCTCCATTGGGCTTAAGTATCCAAGCTTAGCCCAAAGCTTATACTTAAGTCTAATAATAATAATATATTCCACTAAAATATTATTACTGCACTGCCTTTCCAATCCCAAAATTACGTTTTGGGCTCCTTCTTATTATGAGCCCGTTAGTCTCCCCATGTTTAAGATATACAATGTCCATTAATTAATTTAAGTTACTGACAACTCAATTAATTAATATCTCATCCAAGAGTAGTACCACTCAACCTTATTATCATGCCGGAATAAATTCCACCTGCAGGATTTACATGATAATCCTTATGAGCTCCTCAAGGGGACATCATCAACCTATGACGGACATGGATTCCTTCTACAATCAACAGCACACCATAGAGACAACACTACTTCCCAACTCATCGAGTTTGTTGATTTAATTACATGTAAATCTCACCCATTGATGAATCAAAGAAATACATACTGCCCTACGTGTCGAGGTTATTTTATAGGGATTAAGAGCACGAACTTTCATAATAACTGAGATCAAGTTCTCCTATAAGTCAGTATAAGTCGAACGATCTCAAGCGGTCCTGCTCAATACACACAAGTGCACTAATGTGATTCTATAGCAAAGACAAGCTAATACTAAACCACACTACAACCATCCCGATAGAGAGTCCCCGTCTATCTCGGTTGTGAGCATCTGTTTATACTTTATAAGGAAACCGATAATATGATCTTCCGCGTGTTGTCGCACAACATATTATCTACAGTATAAAGTAAGTGGACTATTGCATCGAACATATAAATAAATTATAAGATGCAATCATTTGATCATATGATTCTCATTTCAAATTAATTATTATAACATTGTTCATACAAAAAGCTAAACTTTTAGTATACAATCCAACAATCTCCCACTTATACTAAAAGACTATGCTGTCATGTCTTCTGCCATACATCTGATTTCCACTCCCACTGCATGACCATCAAAAGCTCTCGCCTTAAGGTCCTTGTAAATGGATTTACTAGGTTATCATCCGATGCAATCTAGGTGACAACAACCTTCCCCTCATCATACGATTTCTCGTAACAGGTGGTACTCGCGCTCCATGTGCTTAATTTCCTTATGGACTTGTGATTCCTTCAAGTTTGCAACTGCACCAATATCATCAATATAAATTGTGATAACCTTGGGCAAACTTAGAATCACACCAAAGTTCATCATGAAGTTTCTAGAGTCATACAGATACTTTGGCTGCCTCATGGGTCCAATTTATCATCTTTCCATGATGAAATCCAGAGTCTGAAATATATTTCTATATAACACTCCTCCATATTATGACTCTACTTCCTAAAATTAAACGCATAACCTTTGAGGTCCACATTTACTGTCGTCCCTATCTGATTTGAAAAATCTGAATCTATGTAACCCATAAGAATCAGTGAATCTGTTCGGTAAGCCCACATATAGTTTCTAGTCCTTTTCAGGTACATAAGTATATGTCTTACCACAGTTCATCATTCTTGTTGCGGGTTACGTTGATACCCACTGTTCATGCCATCGGCAAAATAGATATCCAATCTCGTGCATAGTATTCCTTAGATTAAGCTTCCTCATTTGCCGAAGCATAAGGAACTGCTTTCATCTTCTTTATCTACTTTTGTGTCACAAGACACATTCACTTAGATAAATTCACATGCTAAACGAGTAAGGATCGTATCATTATATAAAACTTGAGATAAGCATAACATCCTTTCTTGTGATCCGTATTACCGTGATCAAAAGGATATTTTTGCTCTTCTTAAGTCCTTCATCTCATACCGCTTTATCAACCATACTCATACGCCCGACAATACTCTTTCATTGTCTCCAATGAGCAAGATACTATCTACGTATAGTACAAGAAATACCACCACGTTTCCATCACTCTTTTCAATACACAAGACCCATCCGATCATTGATTAGATCCATATCACTGGATTACCTCATCAAAACGGATGTTTCATGTGTTTTAGTCCATGAATGGACACTTTTAAGCTCACTATCACAATGCTCTTAGCTCTTTGCAATGAATCACTCTGGTTGCTTCACATAGATGTTTCCCTTAAGACTTCCAATCAGAAAAGCTGTCTCGACATCTATTTACTATCCCTCATATTTCATATGAGTAGCAACAAATAAAAGAGTCCGGATCAACTTAGGCATTACTACCGGCGAACATGTTTTCTCATAATCAAACCCTTTTTTTCTGAGTATACCTTTTCGCAACAAGCTTGCTTCCAAGGTTTTCACCTTATTCTATGATCCTCTTTTATTCTTGCATGCCCACTTCCAATGGCTTTTACGCCATTTAGCGATTCAACAAGCATCCAGACCTAATTTATAATCTATCGATTCTATTTTAATATTCATTGCACTTACTAAGATTTCGCATTTTAATTTTGTAGTGCAACGTCGTATCCCTGGGATAATACCATGTTTACTAGGGATCAAGTCTTACGACTTTCCCAAAACATGTATCTCACGGGTTGTCGAATAACCCTCCCACTACGACAAGGCACTACATGTAATTGTGTATCAGACGTGACACGCGTTGCAGTTTACCTTGTGGTATATCCTCTTGTACACTTGGTACTTATACTTTGTGTTTTCTTCTCACTACCTTTAGAACAACTCATACATGGGTTTGTGATTTATTACATAGTCCCTTTCCAAAAATCTAGTGTTTGTGTTAACAATCACCCTTCGATCTTTTAGACTAAATAAATCACCTTCATTTTTATAGCATATCCCACAAACAGACAAACATTCAAATGAATTACTGTTTCTAGGGCTTATCCATAAAATGAATTAAGTAATTCCAAATAATTCATCATCTATCTAATCATTACCATAAGAGTCTCATTCCTTCTATCCACCACACCATTTAGCTGGAGCATGCCCGGTGTAGACCACTTGAGATTTAATCTCAACCTCTGATTAATAGCTCCTAATTATCCTAAGAGGTACTCGTAATGACGATTAAATTATCATTACTTGATATATTTTCCATGATGCTTTACTGTACCAACCTTGCAATTCTTGAATAAATCAAAGAACTTAGACATGCAGTGCATCAAATAAATATATCGGTATTTAGAATAATCTTCGATTATTCATTACCACCTCTCGCTTGGATAATATTAGGTCCGCTTGAATCAGAATGAACCAATTCCAACATATATATCTATGGCTCTACACCCCTTTACCTTGAAAAGGTAATTAATTATTTTTACTTCCAAGTAAGACTCGCAAGTCCGATAGTTTCCACTTCAGAAAAACCTTACGGTCCATATGCTATCAACTTTTGAGTCCTACTCAAGTAAAATGATCTAGTCTTAGACGCTAAATTCATGTTTAGTTCATCTCCGAAGGTTACTTTCTCTTACTAAGATCAGAAGATGCATTATTAATTACTATTTGTTGCATCTGTGGAATATACATGATTTAAGAGTATACAAATTGTCCATCAACGTACCATAACAGATTACAACTCTATCCTTCATTATAATGACCATGACATTTAAATGAAATGGAGTATCCATCTATTAATGCATAGAAACCGAAATCAAATTCTTTCTATGAAAACGTACGTAAAGATAATTTTACAAAATCAAACGTTTATTCATATCGTAAGATAAATAAACAACTCCCACCGCAATAGCCACTAGTCTTGTAGTTTTACCCATGTCATAACAATCTTATCCTCACTTAGTAATGAACATTCAGTGATTCCAGTATCTACACACTTCGTGTCAGTAGATGACATCACTAATCATGTTTAAACAACTAGCAAGTAAGGTTCTATCCTTGTTCACTCCTTTTATGAAATTGGATTTCCTTTACCACATGTTTTGTCAGAAGTTTCCCACCATATTCAACCTCTTGTAATTCATGAGAAACTTACTCAAAACATCTAGACAATTATGAAGAATAAAATTGACTTAGGTTTCCCCTTCAACTTCTATTCCATGTATTTCCAATTCATTCATCAAATTCAATCATGACCTACCGCCTTTTAAATTACTCAAGTATCCGAAGAGTTACATGAGACCATCATATTTCTATGAACCTCTCATCTCTTCACTAGAGACTTTAATAGGCATCATGAGACGTCCTTTGTGAGAACACACATGTATTTTCTTAAGCAGTAAAATTCAAAACCAAGATTCTTTTCTAATCATCTAATTTGGACAAGTAAATATAATTTCTTTTAGTTAATAATAAGTGAGATAAAATCATTTGAAAATCAGAGAATCACAAATAAATATACCGATCAAATCTTCGAATTTTATCCTTTTATATTGATTCCCTCAAAACAATATAAAAATAAAATTCACCGACATCTCAAGCACCGTGAGTCTGCAAGCCACGATAGTGTGGACGTTTACAAACCTGAACATTTACAAGAGAAGGTTTTACCCATTAATTTCATTTGTCAACCTAACTTTATGACAAAAAAATTAATAGTCGGTTCCTCTTTAGCAATGCAAATGAAAGCAGTGACTCCGATGGGGAGGATACTTATTATTTACACCTAAGTGTACACCTTTATTTGACCCCAAGTCCGCGGCCCAAGCTTATGTGCCTTACAGATGGAGAAGTACACACGCGCTCGGATAACTTCCTACAGTCATCAATTATAAGTTTGTACAGTGATCCGCACATGAACTCATCCGATAGGGAGGAAGGTCTATGCCAACACGCAAGTTCATGTGCATCACATTATAAACATAATCTTAAAGAAGCCTGTTCCAGCAATATCCATGAATAAACTCATCCGATGGGGAGGAAGGCTCTAATGCCGACGCGAAAGTTTATTCACATTGCTAACAAACCAATAATGGAGGCCGCGGGAATTAATTACCAATCCCCTCTCCCACTTAGTTATTTAAAACCAAGGGTTTTTACATGCATATAATATTCAGAATAATATACGCAACCTAGCATGCTCATACTTCCAAATATATAACAATAATTTACCAATAAAACAATTATAGCAGTTATACATAAGGAAATATATTGTCAAAAATAAGTTGACTTGATCAACACTCCAACATACATGCATATAATATACCAAATATAATACGCAATCTAGCATGCTTAATTTAAGGCAATAAATCATAGAGAATCATGCATACATATATAACAATAATTAATTAATAAATCAATTATAACAGTTATATAACAGCGAATTCGATTGTTCGCCACCAATCATGAATGCGGACAACTGCGATGGGGATAGACCTCCCCGCAGCCTGCTCCACCACTCTGGCACCCTGCCCAATCATATTGTGAAGACTCACGCGGAACCTGATGCAGACCAGTCGAACTTGATGCAAACCCGCTCGAACCTGGTGTAGAGTCAATCGAACCTGATGTAGATCAATCGAACCTGATGTGAATCCGCTCGAACCTGGTGCAGCATTGATCGAACCTGATGCAGACCAATCGAACCTGATGCAGATCCACTCGAACCTGGTGCAGCATAGATTGAACCTGATGCAGACCAATCGAACCTGATGCAAATCCGCTCGAACCTGGTGCAGCATCGCTCGAACCTGATGCAGACTAATCGAACTTGATACAAATCCGCTCGAACTTGGTGCAGAGTCGATCGAACCTGATGCAGACCAATCGAACCTGATGCAGACCCGCTCGAACTTGGTGCAGCATAGATCGAACCTGATGCAGACCAATCGAACCTGATGCAAATTCGCTCAAACCTGGTGCAGCATCGATCGAACCTGATGCAGACCAATCGAACCTGATACAAATCCGCTCGAACCTGGTGCAGAGTCGATCGAACCTGATGCAGACTAATCGAACCTGATGCAAATCCGCTCGAACCTGGTGTAGCATCAATCGAACCTGATGCAGATCCGCTCGAACCTGGTGTAGCATCGATCGAACCTGATGCAGACCAATCGAACCTGATGCAAATCTACTCGAACCTGATGCAGTATCGATCGAACCTGATGTAGACCAATCGAACCTGATACAAATCCGCTCGAACCTGGTGCAGAGTCGATCGAACCTGATGCAGACCAATCGAACCTGATGCAAATCCGCTCGAACCTGGTGTAGCATCAATCGAACCTGATGCAGATCCGCTCGAACCTGGTGTAGCATCGATCGAACCTGATGCAGACCAATCGAACCTGATGCAAATCTACTCGAACCTGATGCAGCATCAATCGAACCTGATGTAGACCAATCGAACCTAATACAAATCCGCTCGAACCTGGTGCAGAGTTGATCGAACCTGATGCAGACCAATCGAACCTGATGCAAATCCGCTCGAACCTGGTGTAGCATCAATCGAACTTGATGCAGATCCGCTCGAACCTGGTGCAGCATCGATCGAACCTGATGCAGACCAATCGAACCTGATGCAGATTCGCTCGTCCAAGGGCCTACTTGCACGAAACCAAGTTCAGCCCAGCGCGCAACATCAAACTACATCAACTGTCATTCAGGGTTCGCAACTTTAGAAACCTGGGAATCCAATCTCCACCGTCCAGAATCTATTTATGTGAGTTTTAAATATGCTGTCCAAATTACAGGTTGATCCAACGGTTATTTTCTGAGAAACGGCTCTATTCCCTCGACTGCGCACAACAGAATCGCCCAAAACTGCTTCTGTTTTCGGCGTATTCCCGACAACACAAAGCTACAAATACGATCTTTACCGTTCAAAATGTACATCCACAAAATCTGAACGTGCTGACCAAAATTCAGCCTGATCCGACGGTTGAAACTCCGGTTATTGCCTCTGCAATATCACTACGCTGGATTTTCTCTCAATTTCTTCCTTCCATGTGAAATTGACGAACAGTTTTCGTCGAATCCTCTCACACACAACCATCAACGAACAGATATGATATAGAGTATATTTCACATAGGGATATTCATGGTTTGTGTAGTAAAACCAAAACCCTAAACATGCGATCCTAATTTCGAAAAATTAACCACATAAACCCTAGTCTAACGTGTCACGCTTCACCACGAAACCGAAGCTCTGATACCAATTGTTGGCATTCGATCATTTGGTTAAAGTGACCTGTTAGAATATCATGCGTTTCTATCATAGCGGAAGCAATAAATCATAGAAACGATTACCGTTCACCAGGGTATGTTGATGAAGATTGATTCTCGCAGGCAGCCTGCGCAGTCCCACGAGAATGGCCATAACTTCCTTGTCTGATGTCGGAATTGAATGACCTTTGTGCTCAGACGATCATCTCTTCAATGGCTTTCCGTCAGTATATTGATCATCAAATTCTAAGTACTGTACAAATTTATACAAATTTCGTAAGTTCGCGGACAGCAGCAGCAAACTACCTTCTGATCTTCTGCTGTATGTCCCAAGTCCGATCTCGTCGTTGTGTGGGCGACGATCTACGAGACCTCCTCAATCTGCTCTCAACCTCATCACACGTGAATAATGAATTAGATTAGATTAGGGTTCCAGATAAGCTGAGGTATCTTATATACATGGGCTACAGTAGGGACCAGGAGGAGAAATTGGGTTGGGCCTCCATTGGGCTTAAGTATCCAAGCTTAGCCCAAAGCTTATACTTAAGTCCAATAATAATAATATATTCCACAAAAATATTATTACTGCACTGCCTTTCCAATCCCAAAATTACGTTTTGGGCTCCTTCCTATTATGAGCCTGTTAGTCTCCCCATGTTTAAGATATGCAATGTCCATTAATTAATTTAAGTTACTGACAACTCAATTAATTAATATCTCATCCAAGAGTAGTACCACTCAACCTCATTATCATGCCGGAATAAATTCCACCTGCAGGATTTACATGATAATCCTTATGAGCTCCTCAAGGGGACATCATCAACCTATGATGGACACGGATTCCTTCTACAATCAACGGCACACCATAGAGACAACACTACTTCCCAACTCATCGAGTTTGTTGATTTAATTACATGTAAATCTCACCCATTGATGAATCAAAGAAATACATACTGCCCTACGTGTCGAGATTATTGTATAGGGATTAAGAGCACGAACTTCCATAATAACTGAGATCAAGTTCTCCTATAAGTCAGTATAAGTCGAACGATCTCAAGTGGTCCTGCTCAATACACACAAGTGCACTAATGTGATTCTATAGCCAAGACAAGCTAATACCAAACCACACTACTACCATCCCGATATAGAGTCCCCGTCTATCTCGGTTGTGAGCATCTGTTTATACTTTATAAGGAAACCGATAATATGATCTTTCGCGTGTTGTCGCACAACATATTATCTACAGTATAAAGTAAGTGGACTATTGCATCGAACATATAAATAAATTATAAGATGCAATCATTTGATCATATGATTCTCATTTCAAATTAATTGTTATAACATTGTTCATACAAAAAGCTAGACTTTTAGTATACAATCCAACAAGGATTTCATTTTTTTCAAAAGGAATTTTTATATTTTGTAAAGATTTTTTTGAACATTTATTCGATTTGAAGAAAAAACATCGTTTGAAATATTATAAATCTTGCAATAAGCATCAAACCAGTTTAAAATCATAATATTTGATTTATATTTGTTGTAAAGATCATTTCGCCAGTAGATATTCAATCTTCTGCGAACTTCATCATCAAGTTTTAAATACCAATCTTTCCTGATTTTTCATCAGGGTCATTGAAGCAGTAATCAAGGTATTTAAAATTTGGATAAAAGTTTTCAGAAGAAATCATTGAAATACAATTTTCCATTTGAGAAGCAGTAGGAGAACCTAGGTTAGTAGATTCTTGGTATAAGGGAATAGGAGTTTGGAAGTTGACTTTGTAGTTTTGATAACCTTGGTTATCAGAAAAGGAAGAACGAGAATTGATTTCTTGAATCGTGATATTGGGAACATTATTCTGTCTCATAGAGTTGAATCTGAGAAGTATTTTTCCAATAAAAATCTTTCTCTATTTTGGAAACTTCGTGTCTTTCTATTCCTGAATGGTTATTTCATTCCACTTGAGTCTTTTAGGAACAAAGAAATTTGACTCATATAATGAATCTTTAAATGTCAAATATATTACGCATTATATGTTTTATAATCATATTTAACTCATAAGGAAACAAGTTATTTATTCATTGTTGTTTGCCTATTTTTAGCACTCACGAGCAAGAATACTCGATCGTTGTAGTAGTATATCCCAAGAAAAATTATCAATCCACAAAGGAGTTATGTTCGGACTAGCAAATACGTGAGCTCATGTTCATGTCGTTTTTGTAAAGATGATCGGGGGATTTGAGATTGGTTAACAACTAAAGCAAGGAGCAAGTAAATAAGAATAACAAATAAGAGAAATGACAAGTAATGAAAATGGGTGCTAAAGTTCAAGTATGGGAAAACATGGGATTAGAAACATCCAAGCACACTCGATTCATATTATCATGCAAACGGAATTCAACTCAATTGATGTAGACTAAGGGTGATCACGATTGTATCCTAAGCTCCCTTTTGGGTTACAAAGGTTGTTGATCCATTTCAGACTCCCAAAAGCACTTAAGATCAAAGCCCAACATTAACCCCTTCCATCTAGGTACTAGTTAGATTAAACTCTCCCTTTTTGTGTACTAAGGCCAACGAATGGATTGGTTCCCCTCATTGAATTCAAATATCCTTTCGGTCAAACCCAAACTCAATGTCTATTCATGCCTTCCTAATACTATAGAGGGTCGTTTCCGTCTCACTCCAAGCAATACATACATGAACATCATGATAACATTTAATTACCACAAATAATCCATTGATCAACAATCCATTAAACCAATAAACATTCATGAATAACAAACCATGCCATCACAACATCAAGACAATTAAACTCCATGAATAGAAATCAACATCAATTAAATCAAAAACTAATTTAATCCACATGATAATATAAATCTAATATGCTCTTCATATTCCTAATTCCACTAGAGGGATTAGCCTAACATGATAAAAGTAATAAAACAAATAAATGATTCATTACAAATACCCATAGTCTTAGATCTAAAGAAATACAAAATGAATGGATTCTTCCCTATCAATTTCTTGAAGAGAATCTTCTATTCTTCTTGATCTCCACCTCTAGCTCTTGATTCCTTGAGATCTCTCACACCCAATGGAAGGGATGAAGTTTTGATGGAGAAATAATGGAGATGATGAAGATGGATCAAAATGGATGAAAGTGGATGAAGATGATGGTGGAAAATGGAAGAAATGGTGTGTGATGTGTGTGTAGATGATGGGATTTTCGGATCTCCTCCCAATTGTTGAATAAAGGGGTATTTATACCCCTTTGGAGGCTTCTAGAAGGATCTGGAAATTTCTGTAGGAAAATACACAGCACGAGTCGTGCTCTGCAACACGGCCACGAGGTGGCCGTGTTGTGTCTTCTGATGCTGCCGTACGGCCTCGCCTTACAGGGCCGTGTTGATGACACGGCTCGTGCTGCCAACACAAGTCGTGTGTTGTAACACGGGCACAGGGTGGTCGTGTTGGCTCTTCTGATGTCGCCACACGGCCACTTCTTACAGGGCCGTGTTGGCGACACGGCTCGTGCTCCCGACTCGACTCGTGCAACTGGACATGACCTGAAGTTGCCCGTGTTGAATGACTAGATGTCGCCACACGGCCAACTCTTACAGGGCCATGTTGGCTGCACGGCTCGTGTGCTGGCTCCTGCATTTCTTCACTGTTTTGGCTCGTTCTCCCTCGTTTCAACTCCGAATTGAGATTCGCTTTTTCCTACATCTTCCTTATCATGTTTAGCATCCAATAAAAAGTGAAAATCTTAAGTTTAAGCTCATTCACACACATTTCAATAAAAATACAAAACACAACCAAATAACATATAAAATACAGATAAAATAATACGAAAACACATATAAAAAGACACTAAAATCTAGGTGAAAATAGCTCTAATCAACCCCCCAAACTTAAGGTGTTGCTCGTCCCCGAGCAACGAAAATGACAAATCAAAAGGAGAAATTTTCACCTAGAAAAGACTAAACGAATATAAGCAATAACACATCGTTAGCAATAATAACAACAAACTATGCTAAGTCATCCTACAACATTAAAATTATGACATGAGAAATTAACAAGTTCAATCAAAAGAGAATAAAGTGTAATATAGTTCCTTTTAAGTCCAAGCCTCACAATGGATATTGATGTCTCTCAACACTCTTTTGAACTCGGATAAAACACACTCATTAATCGATTGGCTCGACTCGCTATAAGCTTGCTCGCGGACTATATTCACAAACCACCAAAGTTTTAATTAATGATCAAAAAGGTCTTTAATTAGGATGTAATGATAGGCTCTTTGGTAGGGTAGGAAGTATATGGATAAGAGTGACTCAACAAGTGTAAGTAATCAAAGAGATGGCCAATTTCCTCAACTTCTCCACTTTTCTTTCTTCCTTTCTTATCTTTACAATCTAAAGCACTATTCATTAACTTTCCTTAGATTGAGCTTCTTTTGATGCATGCTTCCTATCTTTAAATTTTGTTTACTTGAGCATTTTGATGTTGTTTTACTCTTTCTCTTGCTTTGAGGTTGCATGTCCATTTCTTACTTTTGCTCTTTTCATCTTTTTTCTTGCTTGTTTACCATGTCCTTTTTCTTCTTTTGCTAATCAATCAATCCTTTCTAGCTACCATCTCCTCAATCACCCACACAAAGGTATATATAAGCTTGAATGGGTAATTAAGGCTTGTAATGTGATAAATTCACAAGAAATAGGCTTATAGGCTCAAAATGGTTAACTAAGGATGATGTTCATGGTAGGGAACATATATGGCAATGACTATAATAACAAGGATGGCCTTAGATCATTTCACCAATCTCCACTAATCGGGCTCGTTCCTATAGTCCTTGAGCAAGTTCTAACTTATCAAACACAACCGTTCCACTCATGAAGAAATACCATGTATGCATGGTTGAGGCTCAAATGCTCACAAGCTTGTGCTCGGACCTTAAGGAACTTATTACACCACATTCATCTCAAAATTGAACAAGTTAAGTAAAACATGTCACAATTTGAAATGTAGAGATTCTTAATCATAATTTGTCATCACTTATCACCACAACCTATCATCACTCACATTCAAAAATGACTCACGACATCCCTAAACAAACCACCAAACATCCCAAGACAAGAATGAAAATACACACCAAACATAAAAATAAAGACTCAACAAACAAGACACAACAAAAATACAAAACATGCAAAAACATAAAATACCATCATCCATAAGAAAATTAAGCACACAATCATCCCAACCTTTATTTAAAAGGAAATCCTAATATACGAAAGTAAACCTCCCACAAACATAACAAATTAAGTATCATGCTAGTCACAACAATCCAAATCAAAATCAATTCATTTCAAGTAATAAAATGATAAGGTGTAGAGTACTCCCTCAATAGGCATTTGGTAAGGAAAGCGTTAGCTCCAAGCTCCATCTTGCTTCCAATACCTCTCATTCATGCTCAAACACTCAACAAACACCATTATTTCAACAATTTCATTATAAATATGGACTATCATGCACTTCAACACCACCAATCATGCCAAAATCAACCCAAACTCATGAGAAAAATTTTAAAATTTTAAAATTGACCCAATTTTACAAGAATCATACTCAAGTGGTGAGTCACACCACACACTCTCCCCCCAAACTTAAATCGAAACAAGAGTTGAGACTTAAGTTTGCAAAAAGTGGTGAGACTTGCCCTTGTAGTTTCCATTGATGATCTTCTTGTTGAGAAATAACCGCATCCACACGACTCAAGCTATGTCCACCATGCACTAGCACCCCCAAAACTTAACTCAAGACAAGAGTCACAAATTAAGTTTGCAACAAATGGTGGAACATGTCAACTTGAATCCATGAAGCATTTCTCTTTTCTTCAATGTGCATTTTTCTCCATGAGCACAATCAACCTACAAGGCCAAAACAAACAAACAACAAAAACAAAGCAATAAAGATAGTGATGGGGTGCCTCCCATCGAGCGCTAAGTTTAACGTCTTCAAGCTAGACGAATTTTTAGCTCATCTTTCACATAAAGTATCCACAAAGAGGGTCTCTCTTTGTGATGGATCCACATAGTGCTTCACACGATGACCATTGACCAAGAACTCTCCCCCGTTCTCATCCATAACCTTTAGAGCTCCCCCATCAAGTACTTCCTTTACCACATAAGGTCCTCTCCATTTGGACTTCAACTTGCCCGGGAAAAGTCTTAGTCGAGAATTGAATACCAACACCTTTTCACCCTTTTCAAAGCTCTTCTTCCTCAAACGAGCATCATGCCACCTCTTGGTTTTCTCCTTAAAAATCCTTTAGTTTTCATAAGCATTTTCTCTAAATTCCTCAAGCTCATTCAATTGTAAGAATCTTACCTTCTTCGAAGCTTTCATGTCAAAATTCAACTTCTTAATGGCCCAATAAGCTTTATGCTCTAACTCCACAGGAAGATGGCAAGACTTGCCATAGACAATTTGAAAAGGAGACATACCAAGAGTGGTCTTGAATGCGGTTCGAAAGGCCCACAATGCATCATCAAGTTTATTTGACCAATCCTTTCTACTCACACTCACTGTTTTCTCCAAGACTTGTTTGATTTGTCGATTAGAAATTTCAGCTTGACCATTCGTTTGAGGGTGATACGGAGTAGACACTCGATGCTTCACTCCATAAGTCTTGAGAATGTTCTCCATTAGCTTATTTATGAAGTGACTACCCCCATCACTTACCAACACTCTAGGTACTCCAAATCTTGTGAAGATGTGCTTCTTTAAAAACCCCATGACAACTCTAGCATCACTTGTTCTTGAAGGTATGGCCTCAACCCATTTCGATACATAGTCGACCGCCAATAGGATGTATAGGAATCCATTAGATTGAGGAAATGGTCCCATGAAATCGATGCCCCACACATCAAATATCTCCACTTCTTGAAAGCTCTTAAGGGGCATCTCATCCCACTTGGAGATTCCTCCTATCCTTTGACATCGATCACAACCCTCTACAAATTTCTTACAACTCTTGAACAAAAATGGCCAATACAACCCCGATTGTAAGACTTTTGCAGCGGTCTTTTGAGCTCCAAAATGGCCTCCACTAGGTGAAGAGTGACAAAACTCCAACACACTATTCCATTCTTCCTCGGGCACACATCTTCGCACAAGAGAATCATTACACATCTTGTATAAGAATGGATCATCCCACAAGTAACTTTTAACATCATGAAAGAACTTCTTGGATTGATACTTATTAAGCTCATAAGGCCTCTTTCCACTAGCCAAGTAATTCACATAGTCCGCATACCACGGGCTTTCTTCTTGTTCCACTAAAGCCTCAATTTGATAGCAATCACACTCCAAGATTTCTTCATCGGGAAAAACCTCTTTGATTAACTCATAAGTACCTTCACAATGCTCCCTCGACTCTAACCTTGAAAGATGGTCGGCTATCACATTCTCCGTGCCCTTCTTATCTCTCACTTCAATATCAAATTCTTGAAGAAGTAGTACCCATCTTATCACCCTTGGCTTTGCATCCTTCTTTACCATGAGATACTTGATAGCGGCATGGTCGGTGTATACAATAGTTTTCGTTCCTACCAAATAAGGACAAAACTTATCAAATGCGTATACTACCGTCAAGAACTCTTTTTCGGTAGTAGTGTAGTTCCTTTGAGCCGCATCAAATGTCTTGCTTGCATAGTAAATGGCTCGGAATTTTTTCTCTCTTAGTTGCCCCAAAACCACTCCAAGAGCTACGTCACTTGCATCACACATCAATATAAATGGCTCCTTCCAATCGGGGGTGATCAAGATGGGTGATGAAATCAAAGCTTCCTTTAGTACCTGAAAAGCATTTAAACAATTATCATTAAACTTAAATGGCACATCTTTTTCAAGGAGATGAGATAGAGGTTTAGAAAATGAAGAAAAATCCTTGATAAATCTACGATAGAACCCGGCATGACCAAGGAACGATCGTACTCCCTTCTCATTTGTTGGCGGTGGAAGCTTCTCTATAGCAATAACTTTGGCTCGGTCAACTTGCAATCCCTTTGAAGAGATGTGATGTCCAAGTACAATGCCATCATTTACCATGAAATGGCACTTCTCCCAATTCAACACTAAATTAGTGTCTTGACATCGCTTCAAAACAATAGCAAGGTTAGACAAACAATTATCAAAAGAAGAACCAAACACCAAAAAGTCATCCATGAACACTTCCATTATATTCTCAATTAATCCTTCAAAGATTGCCATCATACACCTTTGAAAGGTGGCCGGTGCATTGCAAAGTCCAAATGGCAATCTTCGAAAAGCAAATATTCCATAGGGACAAGTGAAAGCGGTCTTTTCTTGGTCTTCGGGTGCTATGAGAATTTGGTTATACCCGGAATACCCATCAAGAAAGCAATAAAACTCATACCCGGCCAACCTATCCAACATTTGATCCAAGAAAGGTAAGGGAAAGTGATCTTTACGTGTGTTTTCATTAAGCTTCCTATAATCAACACACACACGCCATCCCGTCACCGTCCTAGTGGCTATGGTCTCATCTTTCTCGGTCTTCACTATAGTCATACCCCCTTTTTTAGATACTACATGCAACGGGCTCACATAAGGGCTATCACTAATAGGAAAGATCATATCCGAATCTAACCACTTAAGAACCTCTTTTTTTACCACTTCTTGCATGATAGGATTAAGTCTTCTTCGGTTTTGAACACAAGCTTTCCCTTCATCCTCAAGTCTTATCTTATGCATGCAAATTGTTGGACTAATTCCCTTCAAATCATCAATACACCAACCAATAGCCGACTTATGCTCTTTAAGGACATTAAGCAATTTATCAAGTTGACTAGAAGTTAGAGATGATGATACAATTACCGGATATGTCTCATTTTCACCAAGGTAGGCATAAGTAAGATGATCGGGTAGAGGCTTCAACTCCACCTTCTTTTCTTTTTTCTCTTCTTGCTCGAGTGGATCTCTAAGTGGTAAGAACTTGTCATTTCCCCTTGAGATGGCGGCTGCAACCTCTTGAGCTTCACTACAATCACCTAGATCAAGCAAACAATTAATCAATTCTTCATTTAAATCAAGAGAAGTAGTAGAAATATTAGAAAGAGATAGAGAATTGCTCAAGCAAAGTTCAAGTGGATCCTTGGTTACAATGGAAGGCCAACTCTCCTCGACACTTCCCTTTACAACATCCACACTTTTACATTCTTCATCATTCATTGGATATTGCATGGCCTTGTGTAGAGAGAATACCACTTCCTCATCATTAACCCTCAACTTCAATTCTCCTTTGTAAAATCAATAAGAGCTCTCCCGGTAGCAAGAAATGGTCTCCCAAAAATCAATGGCACATTTTCATCCTCCTCCATATCTAGAACAACAAAATCGACCGGAAAGACGAACTTATCAACTTTTACCAACACATCTTCAACTACTCCTTTTGGATGTGTCATAGATCGATCCGCCAATTGAAGTGTGATGGAAGTTGGCTTTACTTCACCTAATCCAAGCTTCTTGAATATGGAGAGAGGCATTAGATTAATGCTTGCACCGAGGTCACAAAGAGTCTTGTTCTTCTTGTTCTTTCCAATTTCACATGGTATAATGAAACTACCTGGATCCTTCAATTTTTGTGGAAGTTTCCATTGTAGAATGGCACTACACTCTTCGGTTAGATTAACCGTTTCATTGTCCACAAGACTTCTTTTCTTTCCCATGATGTCCTTCAAGAAACGAGCATAATGAGGCATTCGATCCAAAGCATCGGCGAAAGGGATATTGATTTGAATCTTCTTGAAGATTTCAAGAAACTTTTTGAACCTCTCATCCAAACCCTTCTTCAAGAACCTTTGAGGAAAAGGAACCGGTACTTGAGTCTTGGGTATTCCCCAACTATCTCTTTCAACTTCAACTTCCTTTTCCCTTAACTCTTTTGCCTTCTTCCACTTTGGAATTCTCTCTATCTTTTCTTCATCTTTCTTTTGCTCAACAATTTCTTTTTTCTTGCTTACTTCCTCCATTTCAATCTCCTCTTGCACCAACCCTTCTTCAACCTTACTTTCCACTTCCCTTTCAATGACAATACTATCTTCTTTAGGCATAGGAGGTTCCTCATACTCTTTTCCACTTCTAAGAGTGATAGCTTTGCAATCTTCTTTAGGATTAGTTATCGTGGTAGATGGAAACTTTCCTTGTTGGTGTTGAGATCCCACGGAAGAAGCAATTTGACCCATTTGATACTCAAAAGCTCTCATCCTATTGTCGGATTTCTTCTCATTTTCCTCCATTCTAGCCTCCATCTTTGCATCTCTTTTTTCCATGTAAGCCCTTGTGTCTTTCATGAATGCCATTAATGTCTCTTCCAATGATGCTTTCCCTTCTCCATTTGGCGGCTTAGCACTCGGATCGAATCCCGGAGGATATGACACGGCGGCTTGAGGATTAGAGTAAGAAAGATTCTCATGCTTCCTCGGAGCTTGATAATTTCCACTTGATTGATTGAAATTGCTTCCCCGAGCTTGTCCTTGATATCCTCCTTGGTAATTACCTTGATTAGAAGGATAATTACCTTGGAAATTCCCTTGATGATGGAAATTCCCTTGGTAATTTCTCCTATCTAAATAGGCAACATCTTCTACACTTTGCATAACCTTGCTCTCATCATTCACCATAGAACTTGTGCTTCCCCCTTGGCTTACTCCTTGAGTGATCAAATTCAATTGCTTTGTTAAAGCTTGAATGCTCTCATTGAATTCTTTCATTCCTTCATTTTGAAACACATCACTCTTCACTTTGTTCACACTCTCCACTTGAGCTACTTTTCCAAAGGCATAACCTCCCATTACTCGCTCGGAAGGCCATTGATAAGCATTCATCGCAATGTCTTCAAAAATATCCATGGCTTTCATAGCATCCACTCCAAATATAGACCCTCCGGATGAGGCATCTACATGAATCCGATGTTGTCCACTCAACCCTTGATAAAAGAAAGCCACTTGTTGATTCTCATGAAAATCATGTTGAGGACACTTTCGGAGCATCTCTTTGTAGCGTTCCCATGCTTCATAAAAATTTTCATCCGGAAGTTGCCTAAATTGAGTGATAAGGCTTTTCAATTGGAGCGTCTTTGAAGGAGGAAAGTACTTGTTTAGGAACCTTTGCTCAAGATCTTCCCATGTATTACAACTTCCCAAAGGAATTGTATTGTACCATGCTTTAGCTTTGTCTCTTAAAGAAAAAGAGAACAACCTCATTCGAATAGCATCCTCCGACACTCCCTTCATCTTAACGGTATTCACAACCTCCAAGAAAGTAGATAGATGAGTGTTCGGGTCTTCAAGAGGACCTCCCCCAAACTGATTTGCTTTGACCATGTTGATCAATCCGGTCTTGATTTCATAATCATTGGCTTGAACCGATGGAACCATATTGTGCACGGCTCTCGGTTGGAAGTAATCCCGAATTGCTCTAGGCCTTGGCAACTCTTGTTGTTGAAATATCCTTTGAGCTTCTTGATTGGCAAGCAATTGCATATACTCTTGATTTTGAGCAAAGACATTCCTCATTATCTCCACTTGATTCTCTTGCACTCCTTCTTGTACCCCCCTTTGATCTTGTAAAGGATCTTGGGGTGGGTTATAATTAGCATTCTCTCCACGTTGATTCTCCATTTTTGTTCCTTTTCTAGCTTTACGCCTCTCTCGCTTCCTTTGTCGTGCGGTCCTTTCAATCTCCAAATTCAAAGGAATGATCGATTGATTTTTCTTTGATCTTGTGATCATAAAACACCTACGAAAAAGCAAAGAGTGAGACCACAAACACAAATAATAAATAAAAGAAAATAAAAAGAATCCTTATCAAGAACAACTAAAACAATAACACAGTACTCGACTAGTCCGTCAAACTCCCCTTTGGCAATGGCGCCATTTTCTTGTTTGCCTATTTTTAGCACTCACGAGCAAGAATACTCGATCGTTGTAGTAGTATATCCCAAGAAAAATTATCAATCCACAAAGGAGTTATGTTCAGACTAGCAAATACGTGAGCTCATGTTCATGTCGTTTTTGTAAAGATGATCAGGGGATTTGAGATTGGTTAACAACTAAAGCAAGGAGCAAGTAAATAAGAATAACAAATAAGAGAAATGACAAGTAATGAAAATGGGTGCTAAAGTTCAAGTATGGGAAAACATGGGATTAGAAACATCCAAGCACACTCGATTCATATTATCATGCAAACGGAATTCAACTCAATTGATGTAGACTAAGGGTGATCACGATTGTATCCTAAGCTCCCTTTCGGGTTACAAAGGTTGTTGATCCATTTTAGACTCCCAAAAGCACTTAAGATCAAAGCCCAACATTAACCCCTTCCATCTAGGTACTAGTTAGATTAAACTCTCCCTTTTTGTGTACTAAGGCCAACGAATGGATTGGTTCCCCTCATTGAATTCAAATATCCTTTCGGTCAAACCCAAACTCAATGTCTATTCATGCCTTCCTAATACTATAGAGGGTCGTTTCCGTCTCACTCCAAGCAATACATACATGAACATCATGATAGCATTTAATTACCACAAATAATCCATTGAACAACAATCCATTAAACCAATAAACATTCATGAATAACAAACCATGCCATCACAATATCAAGACAATTAAACTCCATGAATAGAAATCAACATCAATTAAATCAAAAACCAATTTAATCCACATGATAATATAAATCTAATATGCTCTTCATATTCCTAATCCCACTAGAGGGATTAGCCTAACATGATAAAAGTAATAAAATAAATAAATGACTCATTACAAATACCCATAGTCTTAGATCTAAAGAAATACAAAATGAATGGATTCTTCCCTATCAATTTCTTGAAGAGAATCTTCTATTCTTCTTGATCTCCACCTCTAGCTCTTGATTCCTTGAGATCTCTCACACCCAATGGAAGGGATGAAGTTTTGATGGAGAATTAATGGAGATGATGAAGATGGATCAAAATGGATGAAAGTGGATGAAGATGATGGTGGAAAATAGAAGAAATGGTGTGTGATGTGTGTGTAGATGATGGGATTTTCGGATCTCCTCCCAATTGTTGAATAAATGGGTATTTATACCCCTTTGGAGGCTTCTAGAAGGATCTGAAAATTTCTGCAGGAAAATACACAGCACGAGTCGTGCTCTGCAACACGGCCACGAGGTGGCCGTGTTGTGTCTTCTGATGCTGCCGCACGGCCTCGCCTTACAGGGCCGTGTTGATGACACGACTCGTGCTGCCAACACGAGTCGTGTGTTGTAACACGGGCACAGGGTGGTCGTGTTGGCTCTTCTGATGTCGCCACACGGCCACTTCTTACAGGGCCGTGTTGGCGACACGGCTCGTGCTCCCGACTCGACTCGTGTAACTGGACACGACCTGAAGTTGCCCGTGTTGAATGACTAGATGTCGCCACAAGGCCAACTCTTACAGGGCCGTGTTGGCTGCACGGCTCGTGTGCTGGCTCCTGCATTTCTTCACTGTTTTGGCTCGTTCTCCCTCGTTTCAACTCCGAATTGAGATCCGCTTTTTCCTAAATCTTCTTATCATGTTTAGCATCCAATAAAAAGTGAAAATCTTAAGTTTAAGCTCATTCACACACATTTCAATAAAAATACAAAACACAACCAAATAACATATAAAATACGGATAAAATAATATGAAAACACATATAAAAAGACACTAAAATCTAGGTGAAAATAGCTCTAATCAATTGTTTCAATCAAAGTCGAGATAATGAGTATTTGAGCGTCTAATATATCATGCATTATAAGTTGTATAATCTTACTTTATTCATAAGGAAACTAGTTATTTATTCAAGGATTCAATCAAATACGAGATAATGACTCTTTAAATGTCGAATCTATCACGCAATATATGTTGCATAATCTTACTTAACTCATAAGGAAACAATATCTTTATTGTTTTAATCAATGATAAGATAATGAATCTTTAAATGTCGAATATATTACACATTATATGTCGTATAATCTTGCTTAACTCATAATGAAATGAATTATTTATTCAACGTTTCAATTAAAGACGAGATAATGATTTTTTAAACGTCAAATCCATCATGCAATAAATGTTGTATAATCTTACTTAAATCATATGGAAACAAGTTCTTTATTCAATGTCTCAATCGAAGATGAGATAATGAGTCTTTAAACGTTGAATACATTGTGCATTATATGTTGAATAATCATACTTAACTCATAAGAAAACGAGTTATTTATTCAATGTTTCAATCAAATATGTGATAATAAGTCTTTTAAACATCGAATCTATCTCGCAATATATGTGCTATAATATTACTTAACTCATAATGAAATGAGTTTTTTATTCAATATTTCAATCAAAGAAAAAATAATAAGTCTTTAAATGTCGAATATATCACGCATTATATGTTGTATAATCATACAGAACTCATAAGGAAATGAATTATCTATTCAAGGTTTTAATCAAAGACTAGATAATGAGTTTTAAATGTCGAATCTATCGTGCGATATATGTTGTATAATGTTACTTAACTCATAAGGGAGCGAGTTCTTTATTCAATGTTTCAATCGAAGATGAGATAATGAGTCTTTAAAAGTGAAATATATTACGCATTATATGTTGTATAATCATACTTAACTCATTATGAAACTAGCTATTTATTCACAATTTCAATCAAAGACGAGATAATGAGTCTTTAAATGCTGATTCTATCGTGCAATATATGTCATATCATCTTACTTAACTCATAAGAAAATGTGTTCTTTATTCAATGTTTAAATCAAAGACGAGATAATGAGTCTTTAAACGTCAAATCTATCGCGCAATATATGATGTATAGTCTTACTTAACATAAAAGAAAATGAGTTCTTTATTCGATGATTTAATCAAAGACAAGATAATGAGTCTTAAAACGTCGATTCTACTGAGCAATATATGTTGTATTATCTTACTTAACTCATAGGGAAACAAGTTCTTTATTCAATATTTCAATAAAAGACGAGATAATGAGTTTTGAAACGTCGAAACTGTCGCACAATATATATTGTATAATATTACTTAACTCATTAGGAAATGAGTTATTTATTCAATGTTTCAATTAAAGACGAGATAATGAGTATTTGAACGTCGAATAAATCATGCATTATATGTTGTATAATCTTACTTTACTCATAAGGAAACTAGTTATTTATTCAAGGATTCAATCAAATACGAGATAATGACTCTTTAAACGTCAAATCTATCAAGCAATATATGTTGCATAATCTTACTTAACTCATAAGGAAACGAGTTCTTTATTATTTTAATCCAAGACGAGATAATGAATCTTTAAACGTCGAATATATTACATATTATATGTCGTATAATCTTACTTAACTCATAGGGAAATGAATTATTTATTTAACGTTTCAATCAAAGGCGAGATAATGAGTCTTTAAACGTCGAATCTATCATGCAATAAATGTTGTATAATCTTACTTAACTCATACGAAAATGAGTTCTTTATTCAATGTCTCAATCGAAGACGAGATAATGAGTTTTTAAACATCGAATATATTGTGCATTATATGTTAAATAATCATACTTAACTCATAAGGAAACGAGTTATTTATTCAATGTTTCAATCAAAGACAAAATAATAAGTCTTTAAATGTCGAATATATCACGAATTATATGTTGTATAATCTTACAGAACTCATAAGGAAATGAGTTATCTATTCAATGTTTTAATCAATGATGAGATAATGAATTTTAAACGTCGAATCTATCGCGCAACATATGTTGTACAATCTTACTTAACTCATAAGGGATCGAGTTCTTTATTCAATGTTTCAAAAGAAGATGAGATAATGAGTCTTTAAACGTCAAATATAATACGCATTATATGTTGTATAATCATACTTAACTCATAAGGAAAAAAGTTATTTATTCACTGTTTCAATCAAAGACGAGATAATGAGTCTTTAAACGTTGATTCTATCGCGTAATATATGTTTTATAATATTACATAACTCATAATAAAACGAGTTTTTTATTCAATGTTTCAATCACAGATAAAATAATAACTCTTTAAATGTTGAATATATCATGCATTATATATTGTATAATCATACAGAACACAAATGAATTATCTATTCAATGTTTTAATAAAAGGCTAGATAATGAGTTTTAAATGTCGAATCTATTGCGCAATATATGTTGTATAATCTTACTTAACTCATAAGGGAGTGAGTTCTTTATTCAATGTTTCAATCGAAGATGAGATAATGAGTCTTTAAACGTTAAATATATTACGCATTATATGATGTATAATCATACTTAACTCATAAGGAAATGAGTTATTTATTCACAATTTCAATCAAAAACGAGATAATGAGTCTTTAAATGCCGATTTTATTGCGCAATATATTTGTATCATCTTACTTAACTCATAAGAAAACATGTTCTTTATTCAATGTTTAAATCAAAGACGAGATAATGAGTCTTTAAACGTCGAATCTATCGCGCAATATATGTTGTATAATAATATTTAACTTATAAGGAAACGAGTTCTTTATTCGATGTTTTAATCAAAGACAAGATAATGAGTCTTTTAATGTCGATTCTACTGAGCAATTTGTATTATCTTACTTATCTCATAAGGAAATGAGTTCTTTATTCAATGTTTCAATTAAAGACGAGATAATGAATCATTAAACGTCATAATATATTACGCATTATATATTTTATAATGATATTTAACTCATAAGGAAACAAGTTATTTATTCACTGTTTCAATCGAAGTCGAGATAATGAGTATTTGAACGTCGAATATATCATGCATTATATGTTGTATAATCTTACTTTACACATAAGGAAACTAGTTATTTATTCAAGGATTCAGTCAAATACGAGATAATGACTCTTTAAACGTTGAATCTATCAAGCAATATATGTTGCATAATCTTACTTAACTCATAAGGAAACGAGTTCTTTATTATTTTAATCCAAGACGAGATAATGAATCTTTAAACGTCGAATATATTACATATTATATGTCGTACAATCTTACTTAACTCATAGGGAAATGAATTATTTATTTAACATTTCAATCAAAGGCGAGATAATGAGTCTTTAAATGTCGAATCTATCATGCAATAAATATTGTATAATCTTACTTAACTCATACAAAAATGAGTTCTTTATTCAATGTCTCAATCGAAGACGAGATAATGAATTTTTAAACGTCGAATATATTGCGCATTATATGTTAAATAATCATACTTAACTCATAAGGAAACGAGTTATTTATTCAATGTTTCAATCAAAGACAAAATAATAAATCTTTAAATGTCGAATATATCACGAATTATATGTTGTATAATCTTACAGAACTCATAAGGAAATGAGTTATCTATTCAATGTTTTAATCAATGATGAGATAATGAATTTTAAACGTCGAATCTATCGCGCAACATATGTTGTACAATCTTACTTAACTCATAAGGGATCGAGTTCTTTATTCAATGTTTCAAAAGAAGATGAGATAATGAGTCTTTAAACATCAAATATAATATGCATTATATGTTGTATAATCATACTTAACTCATAAGGAAAAAAGTTATTTATTCACTTTTCAATCAAAGATGAGATAATGAGTCTTTAAACGTTGATTCCATCGCGTAATATATGTTGTATAATATTACATAACTCATAATGAAACGAGTTTTTTATTCAATGTTTCAATCACATATAAAATAATAACTCTTTAAATGTCGAATATATCATGCATTATATATTGTATAATCATACAGAACTCAAAAGTAAATGAATTATCTATTCAATGCTTTAATCAAAGACTAGATAATGAGTTTTAAATATCGAACCTATTGCGCAATATATGTTGTATAATCTTACTTAACTCATAAGGGAGCGAGTTATTTATTCAATGTTTCAATCGAAGATGAGATAATGAGTCTTTAAACGTTAAATATATTACGCATTATATGATGTATAATCATACTTAACTTATAAGGAAATGAGTTATTTATTCATAATTTCAATCAAAAATGAGATAATGAGTCTTTAAATGCCGATTTTATTGCGCAATATATTTGTATCATCTTACTTAACTCATAAGAAAACATGTTCTTTATTCAATGTTTAAATCAAAGACGAGATAATGAGTTTTTAAACATCGAATCTATCGCGCAATATATGTTGTATAATAATATTTAACTTATAAGGAAACGAGTTCTTTATTCGATGTTTTAATCAAAGACAAGATAATGAGTCTTTAAATGTCGATTCTACTGAGCAATTTGTATTATCTTACTTATCTCATAAGGAAATGAGTTCTTTATTCAGTGTTTCAATTAAAGACGAGATAATGAATCTTTAAACGTCATAATATATTACGCATTATATATTTTATAATGATATTTAACTCATAAGGAAACAAGTTATTTATTCACTGTTTCAATCAAAGTCGAGATAATGAGTATTTGAACGTCGAATATATCATGCATTATATGTTGTATAATCTTACTTTACACATAAGGAAACTAGATATTTATTCAAGGATTCAATCAAATACGAGATAATGACTCTTTAAACGTTGAATCTATCAAGCAATATATGTTGCATAATCTTACTTAACTCATAAGGAAACGAGTTCTTTATTATTTTAATCCAAGACGAGATAATGAATCTTTAAACGTCGAATATATTACATATTATATGTCGTACAATCTTACTTAACTCATAGGGAAATGAATTATTTATTTAACGTTTCAATCAAAGGCGAGATAATGAGTCTTTAAATGTCGAATCTATCATGCAATAAATATTGTATAATCTTACTTAACTCATACAAAAATGAGTTCTTTATTCAATGTCTCAATCGAAGACGAGATAATGAATTTTTAAACGTCGAATATATTGCGCATTATATGTTAAATAATCATACTTAACTCATAAGGAAACGAGTTATTTATTCAATGTTTCAATCAAAGACAAAATAATAAATCTTTAAATGTCGAATATATCACGAATTATATGTTGTATAATCTTACAGAACTCATAAGGAAATGAGTTATCTATTCAATGTTTTAATCAATGATGAGATAATGAATTTTAAACGTCGAATCTATCGCGCAACATATGTTGTACAATCGTACTTAACTCATAAGGGATCGAGTTCTTTATTCAATGTTTCAAAAGAAGATGAGATAATGAGTCTTTAAACATCAAATATAATATGCATTATATGTTGTATAATCATACTTAACTCATAAGGAAAAAAGTTATTTATTCACTGTTTCAATCAAAGACGAGATAATGAGTCTTTAAACGTTGATTCTATCGCGTAATATATGTTGTATAATATTACATAACTCATAATGAAACGAGTTTTTTATTCAATGTTTCAATCACATATAAAATAATAACTCTTTAAATGTCGAATATATCATGCATTATATATTGTATAATCATACAGAACTCAAAAGTAAATGAATTATCTATTCAATGTTTTAATCAAAGACTAGATAATGAGTTTTAAATATCGAACCTATTGCGCAATATATGTTGTATAATCTTACTTAACTCATAAGGGAGCGAATTCTTTATTCAATGTTTCAATCGAAGATGAGATAATGAGTCTTTAAACGTTAAATATATTACGCATTATATGATGTATAATCATACTTAACTCATAAGGAAATGAGTTATTTATTCACAATTTCAATCAAAAACGAGATAATGAGTCTTTAAATGCCGATTTTATCACGCAATATATTTGTATCATCTTACTTAACTCATAAGAAAACATGTTCTTTATTCAATGTTTAAATCAAAGACGAGATAATGAGTCTTTAAACGTCGAATCTATCGCGCAATATATATTGTATAATCATATTTAACTTATAAGGAAACGATTTTTTTATTCGATGTTTTAATCAAAGACAAGATAATGAGTCTTTAAACGTCGATTCTACTGAGCAATTTGTATTATCTTACTTATCTCATAAGGAAATGAGTTCTTTATTCAATGTTTCAATTAAAGACGAGATAATGAATCTTTAAACGTCAAATATATTACGCATTATATGTTTTATAATCATATTTAACTCATAAGGAAACAAGTTATTTATTCACTGTTTCAATCAAAGTCGAGATAATGAGTATTTGAACGTTGAATATATCATGCATTATATGTTGTATAATCTTACTTTACACATAAGGAAACTAGTTATTTATTCAAGGATTCAATCAAATATGAGATAATGACTCTTTAAACGTCGAATCTATCACGTAATATATGTTGCATAATCTTACTTAACTCTTAAGGAAACAAGTTCTTTATTGTTTTAATCAAAGATGAGATAATGAATCTTTAAACGTCGAATCTATCATGCTATAAATGTTGTATAATCTTACTTAACTCATATGGAAATGAGTTCTTTATTCAATGTCTCAATCGAAAATGAGATAATGAGTCTTTAAACATCAAATATATTGCGCATTATATGTTGAATAATCATATTTAATTCATAAGGAAACGAGTTATTTATTCAATGTTTCAATCAACGATGAGATAATGAGTCTTTAAACGTCAAATCTATCGCGCAATATATGTTGTATAATATTAATTAACTCATAATGAAATGAGTTTTTTATTCAATGTTTCAATCAAAGAAAAAATAATAAGTCTTTAAATGTCGAATATATCATGCATTATATGTTGTATAATCATACAGAACTCATAAGGAAATGAATTATCTATTCAATGTTTTAATCAAAGATGAGATAATGAGTTTTAAATGTCGAATCTATCATGTAATATATGTTGTATAATCTTACTTAATTCATAAGGGAGTGAGTTCTTTATTTAATGTTTCATTCTAAGATGAGATAATGAGTCTTTAAAAGTCAAATATATTACGCATTATATGTTGTATAATCATATTAAACTCATAAGGAAACGAGTTATTTATTCACAATTTCAATCAAAGACGAGATAATGAGTCGCGTCTTTAAACGTTTATTCTATCGTGCAGTATATGTTGTATCATCTTACTTAACTCATAAGAAAATGTGTTCTTTATTCAATGTTTAAATCAAAGACGAGATAATGAGTCTTTAGACGTCGAATCTATCGCACAATATAAGTTGTATAATCTTACTTAACTTAAAAGAAAAAGAGTTCTTTATTTGATGTTTTAATCAAAGACAAGATAATCAGTCTTTAAACGTTGATTCTACTGAGCAATATATGTTGTATTATCTTACTTAACTAATAAGGAAACGAGTTCTTTATTCAATATTTCAATAAAAGACGAGATAATGAGTTTTTAAACGTCGAAACTATCGCGCAATATATATTGTATAATATTGCTTAACTCATAAGGAAATGAGTTATTTATTCAATGATTCAATTAAAGACGAGATAATGAATCTTTAAACGCCAAATATATTATGCATTATAGGTTTTATAATCATATTTAACTCATAAGAAAAAACGTTATTTATTCACTGTTTTAATCAAACTCGAGATAATGAGAATTTGAATATCGAATATATCATGCATTATATGTTGTATAATCTTACTTTACTCATAAGGAACTAGTTATTTATTCAAGGATTCAATCAAATACGAGATAATGATTCTTTAAATGTTGAATCTATCAAGCAATATATGTTGCATAATCTTACTTAACTCATAAGGAAGCGAGTTCTTTATTATTTTAATCAAAGACGAGATAATAAATCTTTAAACGTCAAATATATTACACATTATATGTCGTATAATCTTACTTAACTCATAGGAAAATGAATTATTTATTCAACATTTTAATCAAAGGCAAGATAATGAGTCTTTAAACGTCGAATCTATCATGCAATAAATGTTGTATACTCTTACTTAACTCATACGGAAATGAGTTCTTTATTCAATGCCTCAATCGAAGACGGGATAATGAATCTTTAAACGTCGAATATATTGCGCATTATATGTTGAATAATCATACTTAATTCATAAGAAAACGAATTATTTATTCAATGTTTCAATCAAAGATGAGATAATGAGTCTTTAAACGTCGAATCTATTGTGTAATATATATGTTCTACAGTATTACTTAACTCATAAGGAAATGAGTTTTTTATTCTATATTTCAATCAAAGACAAAATAACAAGTCTTTAAATGTCGAATATATCATGAATTATATGTTGTATAATCTTACAGAACTCATAAGGAAATGAGTTATGTATTCAATTTTTTAATCAATGATGAGATAATGAGTTTTAAACGTCAAATCTATCGCGCAATATATGTTGTATAATCTTACTTAACTCATAAGGGAGCGAGTTCTTTATTCAATGTTTCAAAAGAAGATGAGATAATGAGTCTTTAAACGTCAAATATAATACGCATTATATGATGTATAATCATACTTAACTCATAAGGAAACAAGTTATTTATTCACTATTTCAATCAAAGACGAGATAATGTGTCTTTAAACGTTGATTCTATCGCACAATATATGTTGTATAATATTACTTAACTTATAATGAAACAAGTTTTTTATTCAATGTTTCAGTCAAAGATAAAATAATAACTCTTTAAATGTCGAATATATCAAGCATTATATATTGTATAATCATACGGAACTCAAAAGGAAATGAATTATCTGTTCAATGTTTTAATCAAAGACTAAATAATTGCGCAATATATGTTGTATAATCTTACTTAAATCATAATGGAGCGAGTTCTTTATTTAATGTTTCAATAGAAGATGAGATAATGAGTCTTTAAACGTAAAATATATTACGCATTATATGTTGTATAACCATACTTAACTCATAAGGAAATGCGTTATTTATTAACAATTTCAATCAAAAATGAGATAACGAGTCTTTATACGCCGATTCTATCGCGCAATATATGTTGTATCATCTTACTTAACTCATAAGAAAACATGTTCTTTATTCAATGTTTAAATCAAAGACGAGATAATGAGTCTTTAAACGTCAAATCTATCGCGCAATATATGTTGTATAATCTTATTTAACTTATAAGAAAATGAGTTCTTTATTCGATGTTTTAATCAAAGACAAGATAAGGAGTCTTTAAACGTCGATTCTACTGAGCAATATATTTTGTATTATCTTACTTAACTCATAAGGAAATGAATTTTTAATTAAATATTTCAATCGAAGACAACATAATGAGTTTTTAAATGTCAAATCTATCAGAAATATATATTGTATAATATTACTTAACTCATAAGGAAATGAGTTATTTAATCAATGTTTCAATTAAAGACGAGATAATGAATCTTTAATCGTCAAATATATTACGCATTATATGTTTTATAATCATATTTAGCTAATAAGGAAACAAGTTATTTATTAACTGTTTCAATCAAAGTCGAGATAATAAGTATTTGAACGTCGATTATATCATGCATTATATGTTGTATAATCTTACTTTACTCATAAGGAAACTGGTTATTTATTCAAGGATTCAATTAAATATGAGATAATGACTCTTTAAACGTCGAAGCTATCACGCAATATATGTTGCATAATCTTATTTAACTCTTAAGGAAATGAGTTCTTTATTATTTTAATCAATGACGAGATAATGAATCTTTAAACATCGAATATATTACACATTATATATTGTATAATCTTGCTTAACTCGTAATGAAATGAATTATTTATTCAACATTTCAATCAAAAGATGAGATAATGATTCTTTAAACGTCGAATCTATCATGCAATAAATGATGTATAATCTTACTTAACTCATATGGGAATGGGTTCTTTATTCAATGTCTCAATCAAAGATGAGATAATGAGTCTTTAAACTTCGAATATTATGCGCATTATATGTTGAATAATCATACTTAACTCATAAGAAAACGAGTTATTTATTCAATATTTCAATCAAAGATGAGATAATGAGTCATTAAACGTCGAATCTATCGTGCAATATATGTTGTATAATATTAATTAACTCATAATGAAATGAGTTTTTATTCAATGTTTCAATCAAAGAAAAAATAATAAGTCTTTAAATGTCGAATATATCACGCATTATATGTTCTATAATCATACAGAACTCATAAGGAAATGAATTATCTATTCAATATTTTAATCAAAAACGAGATAATGAGTTTTAAATATCGAATCTATCGTGCAATATATGTTGTATAATCTTACTTAACTAATAAGGGAGCGAGTTCTTTATTCAATGTTTCAATCGAAGATGAGATAATGAGTCTTTAAACGTCAAATATATTACGCATTATATGCTTTATAATTATACTTAACTCATAAAGAAATGAGTTATTTATTCACAATTTCAATCATAGATGAGATAAAGAGTCTGTAAACACCGATTCTATCGCGCAATATATGTTGTATCATCTTACTTAACTCATAAGAAAATGTGTTCTTTATTCAATGTTTAAATCAAAGATGAGATAATGAGTCTTTAAATGTCGAATCTATCTTGGAATATATGTTGTGTAATCTTACTTAACTTATAAGGAAATGAGTTCTTTATTCGATGTTTTAATCAAAGACAAGATAATTAGTCTTTAAACGTCTATTCTACTGAGCAATATATGTTGTATTATCTTACTTAACTCATAAGGAAACTAGTTCTTGATTTAATATTTCAATCAAAGACGAGATAATGAGTTTTTAAACGTCGAATTTATCACGCAATATATCTTGTATAATATTACTTAACTCATAAGGAAATGAGTTACTTATTCAATGTTTCAATCAAAGACGAGATAATGAATCTTGAAACATCAAATATATTACGCATTATATGTTTTATAATCATATTTAACTCATAAGGAAATAAGTTATTTATTCACTGTTTCTATCAAAGTCGAGATAATGAGTCTTTAAACGTCGAATATATTCATGCATTATATGTTGTATAATCTTACTTTACTCATAAGGAAACTAGTTATTTATTCAAGGATTCATTCAAATACGAGATAATGACTCTTTAAACGTTGAATCTATCAAGCAATATATGGTGCATAATCTTACTTAACTCATAAGAAAATGATTTCTTTATTGTTTTAATCAAAGACGAGATAATGAATCTTTAAACGTCGAATATATTAACAGTATATGTCGTATAATCTTACTTAACTCATAAGAAAATGAATTATTTATTCAATGTTTCAATCAAAGACGAGATAATGAGTCTTTTAACATCGAATCTATCGCGCAATAAATGTTGTATAATCTTACTTAACTCATAAATAAACGAGTTCTTTATTCAATATCTCAATCGAAGATGAGATATTGTGTCTTCAAATGCCGAATATATTACGCATTATATGTTGAATAATCAAACTTAACTCATAAGGAAACAAGTTATTTATTCAATGTTTCAATCAAAGAAGAGATAATGAGTATTTAAACGTCAAATCTATCACGCATTATATGTTGTATAATATTACTTAACTAATAAGAAAATGAGTTTTTTATTCAATGTTCAATCAAAGACAAAATAATAAGTCTTTAAATGTCAAATATATCACGAATTATATGTTGTATAATCTTACAAGACTCATAAGGAAATGAGTTATCTATTCAATGATTTAATCAATGATGAGATAATGAGTTTTAAACGTCGAATCTATCGCGCAATATATGTTGTATAATCTTACTTAACTCATCGCTTTTTATTCAATGTTTCAATCAAAGATGAGATAATGAGTCTTTAAACGTCAAATATAATACGCATTATATGTTGTATAATCATACTTAACTCATAAGGAAACAAGTTATTTATTCACTGCTTCAATCAAACACGAGATGATGAGTCTTTAAACGTCAATTATATCGCGCAATATATGTTATATCATCTTACTTAACTCATAAGAAAACGTGTTCTTTATTCAATGTTTAAATCAAAGACGAGATAATGAGTCTTTAAACATTGAATCTATCGCGCAATATATGTTGTATAATCTTACTTAACTTATAAGGAAATGAGTTCTTTATTCGATGTTTTAATCAAAGATAAGATAATGAGTCTTTAAACGTCAATTCTATTGAGCAATATATGTTGTATTATCTTACTTAACTCAAAGGAAATGAGTTCTTTATTCAATGTTTCAATCAAAGATGAGATATTGAGTTTTTAAACATCGAATCTATCGCGCAATCTGTTATATAATATTACTTAACTCATAAGGAAATGAGTTATTTATTCAATGTTTCAATCAAATACGAGATAATAAGTCTTTAAACGTAAAATATATTACATATTATATGTTTTATAATCATATTTTACTCATAAGGAAACAAGTTATTTATTCACTATTTCAATCAAAGTCGAGATAATGAGTCTTTGAACGCCAAATATGTCATGTATTATATGTTGTATAATCTTACTTAATACATAAGAAATCTAGTTATTTATTTATGGATTCAATCAAATACGAGATAATGACTCTTTAATCGTCAAATCTATTGCGCAATATATGTTGTATAATCTTACACAACTCATAAGAAAACGAGTTTTTATTGTTTTAATCAAAGATGAGAGAATGAATCTTTAAATGTCGAATATATTACACATTAAATGTCGAATAATCTTACTTAACAAATAAGGAATTGAATTATTTATTCAATGTTTCAATCAAAGACGAGATAATTAGTCTTTAAACGTCGAATCTATCACGAAATATTTGTTGTATAATATTACATAACTCATAAGGATACGAGTTTTTTATTCAATGCTTCAATCAAAGATAAAATAATAAGTTTTTAAATGTCGAATATATCACGCATTAAATGTTATATGATCTTACAGAACTCATAAGGAATTAAGTTATCTATTCAATGTTTTAATGAAAGACGAGATAATGAGTTTTAAACGTCGAATCTATCGTGCAATATGTGTTGTATAAACTTACTTAACTCATAAGGAAGCGAGTTCTTTATTCAATGTTTTAATCAGAGAAAAGATAATGAGTCTTAAAACGTCAATTCTATCGCGCAATATATGTTGTATCATCTTACTTAAATCATAAGGGAACATGTTCTTTATTCAATGTTTAAATCAAACATGAGATTATGAGTCTTTAAACGTTGAATCTATCACGCAATATATGTTGTATAATCTTACTTAACTTATAAGGAAACGAGTTCTTTATTCGATACTTTAATTAAAGACAAGATAATGAGTCTTTAAACGTCGATTCTACTAAGCAATATATGTTGTATTATCTTACTTAACTCACAAGGAAATGAGTTCTTTATTCAATGTTTAAATCAAAGATGAGATAATGAGTTTTTCAACGTCGAATCGATCGCGCAATATATATTATATAATATTACTTAACTCATAAGGAAATGAGTTATTTATTCAATGTTTCAATCAAAGACGAGATAATGAGTCTTTAAACATCAAATATATTACGCATTATATATTTTATAATCATATTTAAACAAGTTATTTATTCACTGTTTCAGTCAAAGTCAAGATAATGAGTCTTTGAACGTCGAATATATCATGCATTATATGTTGTAATCTTACTTAACTCATAAGGAAACTAGTTATTTATTCAAGGATTCAATAAAATATGAGATAATGACTCTTTAAATGTCAAATCTATCAAGCAATATATGTTATATAATTTTACTTATCTCATAAGGAAATAAGTTCTTTATTGTTTTAATCAAAGACGAGATAATGAATCTTTAAACATCGAATATATTACACATTATATGTCGAATAATCTTACTTAACTCATAGGGAAATGAATTATTTATTCAATGTTTCAATCGAAGATAAGATAATGAGTCTTTAAACGTCAAATCTATCGCGCAATAAATGTTGTATAATCATACTTAACTCATAAGAAAATGAGTTCTTTATTCAATGTCTCAATCGAAGATGAGATAATAAGTCTTTAAACGTCAAATATATTACGCATTATATGTTGTATAATCTTACTAACTCATAAAGAAGCGAGTTATCTATTCAATATTTCAATCAAAGATGAGATAATGAGTCTTTAAACGTCGATTCTATCGTGCAATATATGTTGTATAATATTACTTAACTCATAAGGAAACGAGTTTTTAATCAATGTTTCATTCAAAGACAAAATAATAAGTTTTTAAATGTCAAATATATCACGCATTATATGTTGTATAATCTTATAGAACTCATAAGGATCAACATTTCCTTCATTTTGGTGCTCATTCACTCATTACGATCAACATTTCCTTTATTTAGATGCATATTCCTTCATTTTGATGCTCGTTCACTCATTACGATCTACGTTTCCTTCATTTCGATGCATATTTTTTCATTTTGATGCTCATTCTCTCATTACGATCAACATTTCTTTCATTTAGATGCATATTCCTTCATTTTGACGCTCATTCACTCATTACGGTCAACATTTCCTTCATTTTGATGCTCATTCACTCATTAGGATCAACATTTCCTTCATTTCGGTGCATATTCCTTAATTTTGATGCTCAATCACTCATTATGATCAACATTTCCTTCATTTTGGTGCTCATTCTCTCATTACGATCAACATTTCCTTTGATTGAAATATTGAATAAAGAGCTCATTTCCTTATGAGTTAAGTAAGATTATACAAAATATATTGCACGATAGATTTGACGTTTAAAACCTCATTATCTCGTCTATGATTGAAACATTGAATAAATAACTCGTTTCCTTATGATATAAGTACGATTATACATCAAATAATGTGTAATATATTTGATATTTATAGACTCATTATCTCGTCTTCGATTGAAACATTGAATAAAGAATTCGTTTCCTTATGAGTTAAGTAAGATTATACAACATATATTGTGAGGTATATTTGACGTTTAAAAACTCATTATCTCATCTTTGATTGAAACATTGAATAGATAACTCAGTTCCTTATGAGTTTTGTAAGATTATACAACATATAATGTGTGATATATTCGACATTTAAAGACTCATTATCTCATCTTCGATTGAAACATTGAATAAATAACTCATTTCCTTATGAGTTAAGTATGATTATACAACATATAATGCGTAATGTATTCGACATTTGAAGACTCATTATCTCGTCTTCAATTGAGACAACATATATGACGCGATAGATTCGTCGTTTAAGGACTCATTATCTCGTCTTTGTTTGAAACATTGAATAAAAAATTAATTTTCTTATGAGTTACGTAAGTTTATACAACATATAATGTGTAATATATTCGACTTTTAAAGATTCATTATCTCGTCTTTGATGAAAACATTGAATAAAGAACTCATTTCCTTATGAGTTAAGTAATGTTATACAACATATATTGCATGATAGATTCGACGTTTAAAGACTAATTATCTCGTATTTGATTGAATCCTTTAATAAATAACTAGTTTCCTTATGAATTAAGTAAGATTGTGCAACATATAATGCATGATATATTCGACGTTTAAAAACTCATTATCTTGTCTTTGATCGAAACATAGAATAAAGAACTCATTTCCTTATGAGTTAAGTAATATTATACAACATTTATTTCGTGATAAATTCGATGTTCAAAGACTCAATATCTCGTCTTTGACTAAAACATTGAATAAAAAACTCATTTCCATTTGAGTTAAGTAAGATAAAACAACATATATTGCGCAATATAATCAATGTTTAAAGACTCATTATCTCATCTTTGATTGAAACATTGAATAAATAACTTGTTTCCTTATGAGTTATGTAATATTATACAACATATATTGCGCGTTAAATTCGACGTTTAAAAACTCGTTATCTCATCTTTGATTGAAATATTTGAAAATAGAACTCGTTTCCTTATGAGATAAATAAGATTATACAACATATAATGTGCGATAGATTCGACGTTTAAAGACTCATTATCTCGTCTTTGATTGAAATAATGAATAAATAACTCATTTCCTTATGAGTTAAGTAATATTATACAACATACAACGCGTAATATATTCGACATTTAAAGACTGGTTATCTAGTCTTTGATTAAAACAGTGAATAAAGAACTCATTTCTTTATGAGTTAAATATGATTGTATAACATATATTGCGCGATACATTCGACGTTTAAAGACTCATTATCTCGCCTTCAATTGAAACATTGAATAAAGAAATCATTTTCTTTTGAGTTAAGTAAGATTTTACAACATATATTGCGCGATAGATTCGACGTTTAAAGACTCATTATCTCGTATTTGATTGAATCCTTTAATAATTAACTAGTTTCCTTATGAATTAAGACTATACAACATATAATGCATGATATATTCGACGTTTAAAGACTTATTATCATATCTTTGATCAAAACATAGAATAAATAACTCATTTTCTTATGAGTTAAGTAATATTATACAATATATATTGCACGATAGATTCGATGTTTAAAGACTCATTATATCGTCTTTTGATTGAAACATTGAATAAATAACTCATTTTCTTATGAGTTAAGTAATATTATACAACATATATTGCGCGTTAAATTCGACGTTTAAAAACTCATTATCTTGTCTTTGTTTTAAACCTTTGAAAAAAGAACTCGTTTACTTATGAGTTAAGTAAGATTATACAATATATAATGTACGATAGATTCGACGTTTAAAAACTCATTGTCTCGTCTTTGATTGAAATAATGAATAAATAACTCATTTCCTTATGAGTTAAGTAATATTATACAACATAAAATGCGTAATATATTCAACATTTAAAGACTTATTATCTCGTCTTTGATTAAAACAATGAATAAAGAACTCGTTTCTTTATGAGTTAAGTATGATTATACAACATATATTCACGATAGATTCTACGTTTTAAGACTTATTATCTCGTCTTTGATTGAAACATTGAATAATGAATTCATATTGCGCGATAGATTCGACATTTAAAAACTCATTATCTCGTCTTTGAATAAAACATTGAATAGATAATTCATTTCCTTATGAGTTATGTAAGATTATATAACATATAATGCGTGACATATTCGACATTTAAAGACTTATTATCTTATCTTTGATTGAATCATTGAATAAAGAACTCATTTTCTTATGACTTAAATAATATTATACAACATATATTGCAGGATAAATTCAATGTTTAAAAACTCATTATCTCGTTATTGATTGAAACATTGAATAAATAACTCGTTTCCTTTGAGTTAAGTATGATTATACAACATATAATGCATAATATATTCAACGTTTAAGTAATCATTATCTCGTCTTTGATTGAGACAATGAATAAAGGACTCATTTCCTTATGAGTTAAGTAAGATTATACAACATATATTGCGCGATAGATTTGATGTTTAAGGACTCATTATCTCGACTTTGGTTGAAACATTGAAAAAAATAATTCATTTACTTATGAGTTACGTAAGATCATACAACATATAATGTGTAATATATTCGACGTTTAAAGATTCATTATCTCATCTTTGACTAAAACCTTGAATAAAGAACTTGTTTCCTTATGAGTTAAGTAATATTATACAACATATATTGCACGATAGATTCGGCATTTAAAGATTAATTATCTCATATTTGATTGAATCCTTTAATAAATAACTAGTTTCCTTATGAGTTAAGTAAGATTATACAACATATAATACATGATATATTTGGCGTTTAAAGACTTATTATCCTGTCTTTGATTGAAACATAGAATAAAGAACTCATTTCCTTATAAGTTAAGTAATATTGAAAGATTCGACGTTAAAGACTTAGTATCTCGTCTTTTTATTAAAATATTGAATAAATAACTTGTTTCCTTATGAGTTAAGTAATATTATACAGCATATATTGCGCATTAAATTTGGCGTTTAAAAACTCATTATCTCGTCTTTGGTTGAATTATTTGAAAAAAGATCTAAATTCCTTATGAGTTAAGTAAGATTATACAACATATATTACGCGATAGATTCGACGTTTAAAGACTCATTATCTCGTCTTTGATTGAAATAATGAATAAATAACTTGTTTCCTTATGAGTTGAGTAATATTATACAACATACAATGCGTAATATATTCGACATTTAAAGACTTGTTATCACGTCTTTGATTAAAACAATAAATAAAGAACTCATTTCTTTATGAGTTAAGTATGATTATACAATACATATTGCGCGATAGATTCGACATTTAAAGACGCATTATCTCATCTTCGATTGAAACATTGAATAAAGAATTCATTTCCTTATGAGCTAAGTAATATTATACAACATATATTTTGCAATATATTCGACTTTTAAAGATTAATTATTTCTTATTTGATTGAATCCTTTAATAAATAACATTTAAAGACTTATTATCTCGTCTTTGATTGAAACAGTGAATAAATAACTCGTTTTCTTATGAGTTAAGTATGATAAAACAAATATAAAATGCGTAATATATTTGACGTTTGAAGACTCACTATCTCGTCTTCAATTGAGACAAAGAACTTGTTTCCTTATGAGTTAAGTAATATTATACAACATATATTGCGCGATAGATTCGGCATTTAAAGATTAATTATCTCGTATTTGATTAAATCCTTTAATAAATAACTAGCTTCCTTATGAGTTAAGTAAGATTATACAACATATAATGCATGATATATTAGGCATTTAAAGACTTATTATCTTGTCTTTGATTGAAACATAGAATAAAGAACTCATTTCCTTATAAGTTAAGTAATATTATACAACACATATTGCGTGATAGATTCGACATTAAAGACTTATTATCTCATTTTTTTATTAAAATATTGAATAAATAACTTGTTTCCTTATGAGTTAAGTAATATTATACAACATATATTGCGCATGAAATTCGGCATTTAAAAACTCATTATCTCGTCTTTGATTGAAACATTTGAAAAAAGATCTAATTTCCTTAAGAGTTAAGTAAGATTATACAATATATATTACATGATAGATTCGACGTTTAAAGACTCATTATCTCGTCTTTGATTGAAATAATGAATAAATAACTCAGTTTCTTATGAGTTAAGTAGTATTATACAACATACAATGCGTAATATATTCAATATTTAAAGACTCGTTATCTCTTCTTTGATTAAAACAATGAGTAAAGAACTCATTTCATTATGAGTTAAGTATGATTATACAACATATATTACATGATAGATACGACATTTAAGGACTCATTATCTCGTCTTTGATTGAAATAATGAATAAATAACTAGTTTCCTTATGAGTTGAGTAATATTATACAACATGCAATGCGTAATATGTTCGACATTTAAAGACTTGTTATCTCGTCTTTGATTAAAATAATAAATAAAGAACTTGTTTCTTTATGAGTTAAGTATGATTATACAACATATATTGCGTGATATATTCGACATTTAAAGACTCATTATTTCGTCTTCGATTAAAACATTGAATAAAGAACTCGTTTCCTTGTGAGCTAAGTAATATTATACAACATATATTGCGCGATAGATTCGACGTTTAAAGATTAATTATTTCTTATTTGATTGAATCCTTTAATAAATAACGTTTAAAACTTATTATCTTGTCTTTGATTGAAACATAGAATAAAGAACTCATTTCCTTATGAGTTACGTAATATTATACAACATATATTGCGCGATAGATTCGACATTTAAAGACTCGGTATCTCATCTTTTTATTGAAACATTGTATAAATAAATTGTTTCCTTATGAGTTAAGAAATATTATACAACATATATTGCGCGTTAAATTCTACGTTTAAAAAGTCATTATCTCGTCTTTGATTGAAACATTAGAAAAAAGAACTTGTTTCCTTATGAGTTAAGTAAGATTATACAACATATATTACGCGATAGATTCGACATTTTAGGACTCATTATCTTGTCTTAGATTGAAATAATGAATAAATAACTCATTTTCTTATGAGTTAAGTAATATTGTACAACATACAATGCGTAATATATTCGACATTTAAAGGCTCGTTATCTCTTCTTTGATTAAAACAATGAGTAAAGAACTCGTTTCTTTATGAGTTATTTATGATTATACAACATATATTGCGCTATAGATTCGATGTTTAAGGACTCATTATCTCGTCTTTGATAGAAATAATGAATAAGTAACTCATTTTCTTATGAGTTGAGTAATATTATACAACATACAATGTGTAATATATTCGACATTTAAAGACTTGCAATCTCGTCTTTGATTAAAACAAAAAATAAAAAACTCGTTTCTTTATGAGTTAAGTAATATTATACAACATATATCGCGGGATAGATTCAACATTTAAAGACGCATTATCTCGTCTTCGATTGAAACATTGAATAAAGAACTTGTTTTCTTATGAGCTAAGTAATATTATACAACATATATTGCGCGATAGATTAGACGTTTAAAGATTAATTATCTCTTATTTGATTGAATCATATAATAAATAACATTTAAAGACTTATTATCTTGTCTTTGATTGAAACATAGAATAAAGAACTCATTTCCTTATGAGTTAAGTAATATTATACAACATATATTGTGCGATAGATTCGACGTTCAAAGACTCATTATCTAGTCTTTTTATTGAAACATTGAATAAATAACTTATTTCCTTATGAGTTAAGTAATATTATACAACATATATTGCACGTTAAATTCGACGTTTTAAAACTCATTGTCTGGTCTTTGATTGAAACATTTGAAAAAAGTACTCGTTTCCTTATGAGTTAAGTAAGATTATACAATATATATTGCGCAATAGATTCGACGTTTAAAGATTCATTATCTCATCTTTGATTGAAATAATGAATAAATAATTCGTTTCCTTATGAGTTAAGTAATACTATACAATATACAATGCGTAATATATTCGACATTTAAAGATTCGTTATCTCTTCTTTGATTAAAACAATGAGTAAAGAACTCGTTTCTTTATGAGTTAAGTATGATTATACAACATATATTGCGCGATAGATTCTACGTTTAAGGACTCATTATCTCGTCTTTGATAGAAATAATGAATAAAAAATTTGTTTCCTTATGAGTTGAGTAATATTATACAACATACAATGCTTAATATATTCGACATTTAAAGACTTGTTATCTCGTCTTTGATTAAAACAATGAATAATGAACTCATTTCTTTATGAGTTAAGTATGATTATACAACATATATTGTGCGATAGATTCGACGTTTAAAGACTCATTATCTCGTCTTCGATTGAAATATTGAATAAAGAACTTGCACTACAACATAAGTGACATTAAGTAACATTCAAAAAATGTTACTTAATAGTAAAAAAAATGATATCATAGGTCTTAAGTAATATTTTTTTCGGTGTCGCCATTGCCCCTGTAACCTTATATCTAATGTTATACATTTCTAACTTTTGATAACACTTCAAATAGGAATATATCAATTGTAACATATCGTTGTAACACTTATTAAAATGTTACATATACTTTTAATGTAACACTTAATTTTTCTAATGTAATATTTTTTTGTTTACACTTTTAATTATAACGTAACACTAATTATATTATTTTGTTAACACTTTTTAATATATCGTAACATTAATTACATTATTTTGGTAATATTTTTTAAATATAAATGTAACATTAATTACATAATAATTGTATCACTTTTCAAATGTAATGTAACACTTTTGTAAAACAATTACGTAACATATATGGTTATATTTTTATTATTTATGAAATATTTAATAATTATATTATTATTAATAATAAATAAATAATAAGAATTATTATTATTATTATTGTTATTATTATTATTACTTATCCATGATATACCTGTAAAATAAAAATAGATGATAAACTTAATTTAATATATATCAACAAATATCCAAAGTAAATATTATATCATCAATTGTCCAAAACATGGTAAATATTTAATGTTATTTAAACTTCATATACTATGAAGAATTATGTATTGATGTCAATAATATATAAAATAAATTCTATTCATCTTGTAATTCTCTTGTTCCAAAATCAATCATAACCACACTTAAGTTCATCTTCCGTGTTTGCTTCATCATCGTTGTCTTCATTACTCCCAATGAAGAACATAAACATTATGAAGAAAGTTCAGTCAAAGTCATCAAATATATTTTGACATAGAAGAAGAAAAACACAACCAAACATAGCCTTTACATACTTAAGCCTGAGAAATGCAAACCAGAATATTCTTACTGTTCAATGACAAAATTCAGGGCTCACAATATCAAATCTACTTCAGTACTTTGGCTACAAAAGAATCCTAAAAATTGTATACTATATGTTAAGGGAGTTCCCTGGTTAAGAGAAACATAAGGTTCACGGGAAGTGCAGGGGGAGAATGCTTTACTAAGATAAGAAATATTCTCAATAATTCCAAGGGTAAAACTTTTTAAAGAAGTCCATTCCTTAGTTTCAATTTAACAGCGTTATTTAGATTCCAGTAAAACATACAAAAAGTCCTGTAAGTTAAGAAGCAGCACAATATAAATCAAGAAACTGCACGTGAAATGCAGAAGCACATGATATGGAGCAGTTAAATTACAAAATTTGTACCCAATAACTAAAAACAACCAATGAAAATTAGATACTCCCTATAAATAGATAACTTTGTAGAATTATTATTCAGTTATATGAGTAACACTTTATATTGGGATATCTAGGTTAAGACAGAGAATAATAAGTATTATATAGATAAAAATTAAGATAACAAAACAGAAAGAGAATAAATAAAAATATTTATGATAGGAGCAATACTCACATAGCTAAAATGTATAAAAAGCACACATCATTTTCAAATGATGCATTAAGTACATATTACCATCCACACATCATGCAACTCTATTTCAATTCCATATAATTCTGCCCTCAAAACACACAACAAAATTGCAGTTGTGAGTCTTGACTAATATATCAATTTTGAGTATCAATCCACATCAGGAAAATGCCAATGAAGGCTCCACGGCCTGCAAAATGGAAATGTCAATACTAAATATTGACACCATGCTTCGAAATATTCAAGTGATGGTGAAAAAAAAAAGCATAACACATAGGTTGATGCCAATTTAACTTTATAAAATGCCAAGTCCTTTATTTAACTTCAAGATTCTAAACCTTTGATTTCCTTTCATAAGAAAATAAAAGTAGTAGCCATACTAATGCCAATAACTACCAATTAAAGATCAAAGATAATGGAAATAGAGCATTACAATATTTTGCTTCTAGATTCTAAACCTCTGGCTCGTTGTTTAAATATTTTATTATAAAGTTTCATTTTTTAATCTTGTCTCCTTCACAGCAGTACCATCCTTTCATGTAAATCACAACTTTCCACCATATTCTAGGACACTATCTACTCTCAATACCCAAACCAGTAATAAGTAAACACTACTGTACAATCATTGTCTACTCTGAAAACCCAAACCAAGAATATGAGTGTATGCTACTCTCAATACCCCAACCACTAAATAATTAAACAGTTGAAACAATAAATAGGGTAGGTATTCATGTGCCAAATGAAATATAAAAAGTAACAATTAACAAAATGTAACTGATTACTTGACATGGCTTAAAATGATTAATGTTTTAATAGAAATTCCATTGAGTGAAAAGTTGGACGGATCCTCAAGGGATGGGGCGACACGTGCAAGAATGTCAGAGGGAAGAACTTCTTGCAAGACTTTCATAACTCCAATGATAGTATCTTTAATGACATTAGATTTATATGGCTGTAGAAACTCATTTGAAATTAACACACTTGAGGGTTTTGATGCTCCCTTTGGTCTCTTGATATACCTGCCTGTAAGTCGACCACGTCTTTCGAGCAGCTCCTCGATCTAATCTCGATAAAATTCATCATAATATTATGTCGTATGATTAAAATCAATAATATAAAACACTTGTGCTTATATTGTCATGCTGAATCAGTTCATTAGTTTTGTATTTTCTGTCAACTTTCCTTTTATGAGTTTCTTTGTACAATGCTACTTCTGATGGTGAGGTCTTTTCACTTAGTTCCTATCACAAAATATCCACAAATCATGTTGGAAAAAATAGGTAAAATAGATTATAATTGAACATACTTAAGCACATGTATGTTGATGTAGATCTAAGCTAGATGAAGCACTATAAACCATCCTCATAACATCTTTATATAATATTATAGACATTTGTAATATAGATAAGAGTGAATATTGGTCTAACTTAGATCAAAGCTCAAAGTCAAAGTTGGACTTAATATAATATTCACTCACAAATTCATTATTTTCATTGATAAGGAATTCAATGTAAGAGTCAGCACAGAAAATATTTACAATAATGGTATAGCCTCAAGGCATGAGATGGATCCTAATATATCAAGAAGAGACTGAGCTAGATGTAACTAATAGATTTAATGTTAATGAAATTAGGTAATAGTGCTCATATGGTATAAGAATCATATATAATTCATAATTACCAGCTCAAGATGCTTTCTCGCAAAAGAAATAGGACATGCAGTGTGTCTGTCCTTTTGAGTTTCTCTAATTTTCTTTTTCTTGTCACTAAGATCCTGCATGTCATTCTAGTAAATAATTTTTTTCAAAACATGTCAATTTTACACGAAGAACTCGAAGAAGTGGACGGGCAACACAAAGGAAACATATATTTATTACATTACCTAAAACTTCTACAACAACTGCTTACTTATTACACTAGTTTTATTCATGATCAAATATATTTATTACTTATTTTATTAGAATTAATTAAAGATCCACATATTCAACTTTTAAACTCTTGTCAGTGATAATTTATTTCTGTCATTCAATCCAAGGATAAGATAATAATTAATTAATTACGGCATAAAAAGCAATCTCAATTACATTTTATACATATGGGGTCCGTGTAATAAACTGCATGTGAGATTACTTATCCTATTGTAAATATATGTCAGTAAAAAATATCTCGCAACACTTACCTTAATCACTTTTAAGTTCCAATACTTGATTAATCCTCAAAATGGTCATCTGGAATCGAATCTGGGCAATTAGCCCATCTATCGGCCTGATTTATATACGCCTTGTAGTTATGCTTTTTAATTCAACACTTATATTTACGCTAAAGATCTGCAACTATTTTTAGAACATAGCTTTTTCCTTCTTCTGCAATTATAAATGTGGCCTGCAAGATATTAATCATGACATTAGAGAATGCACGTATTCTTGATATGTATCTACATCTTTAATAAATAAAGCTAATATGATTTGTTAAAAAGTACAGCAAGTTTAAAGGATTTTGATCAGGCCGCATACTCAAGAAACACTCAACTACATAGGAAATTAATGTAAAATAACAACAAATGAATATATACTACTGTGTTAATTTAAAATGCTAATACCTTTACATAATTCCAAATCTCATCCTTGTTAGGAACCTGGTGCAAGTTGATCATATTTAGAGGTGCAAGACCGGATTCACGAGCTAGTGATCCTAAGAAACTGCTTAATTCATCTAAAGTTCCTTTATTCAAACTAATTGCTTGACTGATTAGTCATTATGATAGGAGCAATACTCACATAGCTAAAATGTATAAAAAGCACACATCATTTTCAAATGATGCATTAAGTACATATTACCATCCACACATCATGCAACTCTATTTCAATTCCATATAATTCTGCCCTCAAAACACATAACAAAATTGCAGTTGTGAGTCTTGACTAATATATCAATTTTGAGTATCAATCCACATCAGGAAAATGCCAATGAAGGCTGCACGGCCCGCAAAACGGAAACTTCAATACTAAATATTGACACCATGCTTCGAAATATTCAAGTGATGGTGAAAAAAAAAGCATAACACATAGGCTGATGCCAATTTCACTTTATAAAATGCCAAGTCCTTTATTTAACTTTAAGATTCTAAATCTTTGACTTCCTTTCATAAGAAAATAAAAGTAGTAGCCATACTAATGCCAATAACTACCAATTAAAGATCAAAGATAATGGAAATAGAGCATTACAATATTTTGCTTCTAGATTCTAAACCTCTGGCTCGTTGTTTAAATATTTTATTATAAAGTTTCATTTTTTAATCTTGTCTCCTTCACAGCAGTACCATCCTTTCATGTAAATCACAACTTTCCACCATATTCTAGGACACTATCTACTCTCAATACCCAAACCAGTAATAAGTAAACACTACTGTACAATCATTGTCTACTCTGAAAACCCAAACCAAGAATATGAGTGTATGCTACTCTCAATACCCCAACCACTAAATAATTAAACAGTTGAAACAATAAATAGGGTGGGTATTCATGTGCCAAATGAAATATAAAAAGTAACAATTAACAAAATGTAACTGATTACCTGACATGGCTTAAAATGATTAATGTTTTTAATAGAAATTCCATTGAGTGAAAAGTTAGATGGATCCTCAAGGGATGGGGCGACACGTGCAAGAATGTCAGAGGGAAGAACTTCTTGCAAGACTTTCATAACTCCAATGACAGTATCTTTAATGGCATTAGATTTATATGGCTGTAGAAACTCATTTGAAATTAACACACTTGAGGATTTTGATGCTCCCTTTGGTCTCTTGATACCTACCTGTAAGTTGACCATGTCTTTCGAGCAGCTCCTCCATCTAATTTCGATAAAATTCATCATAATATTATGTCATATGATTAAAATCAATAATATAAAACACTTGTGCTTATATTGTCATGCTGAATCAGTTCATTAGTTTTGTATTTTCTGACAACTTTCCTTTTATAAGTTTCTTTGTACAATGCTACTTCTGATGGTGAGGTCTTTTCACTTAGTTCCTATCACAAAATATCCACAAATCATGTTGGAAAAAATAGGTAAAATAGATTATAATTGAACATACTCAAGCACATGTAGTTGATGTAGATCTAAGCTAGATAAAGCACTATAAACCATCCTCATAACATCTTTATATAATATTATAGACATTTATAATATAGATAAGAGTGAATATTGGTCTAACTTAGATCAAAGCACAAAGTCAAAGTTGGACTTAATATAATATTAACTCACAAATTCATTATTTTCATTGATAAGGAATTCAATGTAAGACTCAGCACAGAAAATATTTTTAATAATGGTATAGCCTCAAGGCATGAGATGGATCCTAATATATCAAGAAGAGACTGAGCTAGATGTAACTAATAGATTTAATGTTAATGAAATTAGGTAATAGTGCTCATATGGTATAAGAATCATATATAATTCATAATTACCAGCTCAAGATGCTTTCTCGCAAAAGAAATAGGACATGCAGTGTGTCTGTCCTTTTGAGTTTCTCTAATTTTCTTTTTCTTGTCACTAAGATCCTGCATGTCATTCTAGTAAATAATTTTTTTCAAAACATGTCAATTCTACACGAAGAACTCGAAGAAGAGGACGGGCAACACAAAGGGGAACATATATTTATTACATTACCTAAAACTTCTCCAACAACTGCTTACTTATTACACTAGTTTTATTCATGATCAAATATATTTATTACTTATTTTATTAGAATTAATTAAAGATCCACATATTCAACTTTTAAACTCTTGTCAGTGATAATTTATTTCTGTCATTCAATCCAAGGATAAGATAATAATTAATTAATTACTACTTAAAAAGCAATCTCAATTACATTTTATACATATGGGGTCCGTGTAAGAAACTGCATGTGAGATTACTTATCCTATTGTAAATATATGTCAGTAAACAATATCTCGCAACACTTACCTTAATCACTTTTAAGTTCCAATACTTGATTAATCCTCAAAATGGTCATCTGGAATTGAATCTGGGCAATTAGCCCATCTATCGGCCTGATTTATATACGCCTTGTAGTTATGCTTTTTAATTCTACACTTATAATTACGCTAAAGATCTGCAACTGTTTTTAGAACATAGCTTTTTCCTTCTTCTGCAATTATAAACGTGGCCTGCAAGATATTAATCATGACATTAGAGAATGCACGTATTCTTGATATGTATCTACATCTTTAATAAATAAAGCTAATATGATTTGTTAAAAATTACAGCAAGTTTAAAGGATTTTGATCAGGCAGCATACTCAAGAAACACTCAACTACATAGGAAATTAGTGTAAAATAACAACAAATGAATATATACTACTGTGTTAATTTAAAATGCTAATACCTTTACATAATTCCAAATCTCATCCTTGTTAGGAACCTGGTGCAAGTTGATCATATTTAGAGGTGCAAGACCGGATTCACGAGCTAGTGATCCTAAGAAACTGCTTAATTCATCTAAAGTTCCTTTATTCGAACTAATTGGCTGACTGATTAGTCATTTTGTAATAGGGATGACCAATTAAAACAATTTATCGAACCACAGAGAGGTCGGCGCTAGATCTTAAGCGATATCACGTTTATTGTAATTTTATAGAGATGAATCATCAAAGGGATTGATTGTAAACAAATAAATAATAATAACCAAAGCAAGCAAGCAAGCAAGCAAGCAAGCAAACAAGATAGATGGATGAAAAGTGGTTTTCCAAATTAAGTAAAAGTGAGATCAAGAACAATTAAGAAGTGGAAATTCTAGGATACATGCATCAAATTCATATGAATCATGGGTATAAGACTAAGGGCCAACACTAAATTCACCTAAGCTCCCTCTCGAGGTGGATAGGATATGAATCTCAATTAGCTCAACGGATTGGTTCTCATTCAAACAATTCCAACTAGGTACAAAGCTTGAAATGAGAGTCCCTTTACACAATTAATCAACCTCTCGATCAAACAAATCACATATTCTATCAAAGGGTTCTAAATTCTAAAGCATTTCTCAATCTCTTTACAATTTATAATGCACATGATGTGTTTGATGAAATGAGTCACTCAATTATCCTAAACACATAATTGATTTCTCAATCTAATCACATATTTAGAACAACTAAACACACAAATCATCAATACAAATCAAGCAATTAATAATCAATGATAGAAAACCATAGATCCAATCAACATAAGAATTCAAATATACAAATCCCAAAATTATCCAATAACTCTCATGTTGCTAATCTCACAAGGGAGATTAGCCTACCATATTCATAAAGAAATTAACATAGACAATTAAATCCTTACAAATCATGATAAAACTATGAGGTTTAATACAAAGATTGAATGGAAACTCCCTTGATCTATCTTCAATGGTGATATCCTTTCCTTCTTTGCACTTTTCTCTCTTCCTTGATGGTGGGATGATTGTAGATCCAAATGATGAAGAATGGATAAAGATGATGGTGTGGAATGGAAGAAATGGTGTGTGAGGTGTGTGTAGGGCTGTGAATTTCAGATCTCCTCAAAAATATTGAAGTATTGGGTATTTATACCCCTTGGGAAGCTTCTAGAAGGATTTTAATTTTTTTACAAAATTTCACACAACACGGCCATAAGGATGGCCGTGTTGGGTGAATTGATGCTGCCGCACGGCCTCACCTTACAGGGCCGTGTTACGCAACATGGCTCGTGTGCTATAACACGAGCACAGGATTGTTGTGTTGGATGAATTGATGTTTGCACATGGCCACTTCTTTCAGGGCCGTGTTCCGTACACGGCCCGTGCTGGTGCATGCCCCTATTTTTTACTTTTTTTTCGACTTGTTCTCCTTCGTTTCAACTCTGAATTGAGATCCACTTTTTCCTACATCTTTCTTATCATATCTAGCATCTAATAAAAATAAAAATAATACATAACACAACCAAATAACACATAAATACAGATAAAATAATACGAAAATGGATATAAAAAGGCACTAAAATATAGGTGAAAATATCACTCATCACTGACCTAGTCTATTCAAAATGATAAGTCTATGATTCTTAATTGACCTTCCATGTACCTATTGTTGGATTGTATACTAAAAGTCTAGCTTTTTGTATGAACAATGTTATAACAATTAATTTGAAATGAGAATCATATGATCAAATGATTGCATCTTATAATTTATTTATATGTTCGATCCAATAGTCCACTTACTTTATACTGTAGATAATATGTTGTGCGACAACACGCGGAAGATCATATTATCGGTTTCCTTATAAAGTATAAACAGATGCTCACAACCGAGATAGACGGGGACTCTCTATCGGGATGGTTGTAGTGTGGTTTGGTATTAGCTTGTCTTGGCTATAGAATCACATTAGTGCACTTGTGTGTATTGAGCAGGACCGCTTGAGATCGTTCGACTTATACTGACTTATAGGAGAACTTGATCTCAGTTATTATGGAAGTTCGTGCTCTTAATCCCTATACAATAACCTCGACACGTAGGGCAGTATGTATTTCTTTGATTCATCAATGGGTGAGATTTACATGTTATTAAATCAACAAACTCGATGAGTTGGGAAGTAGTGCTGTCTCTATGGTGTGCTGTTGACTGTAGAAGGAATCCGTGTCCGTCATAGGTTGATGATGTCCCCTTGAGGAGCTCATAAGGATTATCATGTAAATCCTGCAGGTGGAATTTATTCCGGCATGATAATGATGTTGAGTGGTACTACTCTTGGATGAGATATTAATTAATTGAGTTGTCAGTAACTTAAATTAATTAATGGACATTGTATATCTTAAACATGGGGAGACTAACGGGCTCATAATAAGAAGGAGCCAAAAATGTAATTTTGGGATTGGTACGGTAGTACAATAATAATATTTTAGTGGAATATATTATTATTATTGGACTTAAGTATAAGCTTTGGGCTAAGCTAGGATACTTAAGCCCAATGGAGGCCCAACCCAATTTCTCCTCCTGGTCCCTGCTGTAGCCCATGTATATAAGTCACCTCAACTTATCTGGAACCCTAATCTAATCTAATCTAACTGATTATTCACGTTTGATGAGGGTTGAGAGCAGATTGAGGAGGTCTCGTAGATCGTTGCCCACACGACGTCGAGATCGGACTTGGGACATACAGCAGAAGATCAGAAGGTAGTTTGCTGCTGCTGTCTGCCACCTTGCGAAATTTATATAAAATCGTAAAGTGCTCAGAATTTGATGATCAATATACTGACAGAAAGCCGTCGAAGATAGGATCGTCTGAATGCAAAGATCACTCAATTCCGACATCAGACGAGGAAGTTATGGCTATTCTCGTAGAACTGCGTAGGCTGCCTGCGAGAATCAATCTTCATCAACATACCTTGGTGAACGGTAATTGTTTCTATGATTTATTTCTTCCGCTGTGATAGAAACGTATGAATCCCTAACGGGTCACGTTAACCAAATGGTCCAAGCGCCAACAATTGGTATCAGAGCTTCGGTTTCGTGGTGAAGCGTGACGCGTTAGGCTAGGGTTTATGTAATTAATTTTTCAAAATTAGGATCGCATGTTTAGGGTTTTGGTTTTACTGCGCAAACCATGAATATCCCTATGTGAAATATACCCTATATCATATCTGTTCGTTGATGGTTGTGTGTGAGAGGATTCGACAAAAACTGTTCGTCAATTTCACATGGAAGGAAGAAATTGGGAGAAAATCCAGCGCAATAATATTACAGAGGCAATAACCGGAGTTTCAACCGTCGGATCAGGCTGTTTTTTGGTCAACACATTCAGATTTTGTGGATGTACATTCTGAACGGTGAAGATCGTATTTGGAGTTTTGTGTTGTCGGGAATACGCCGAAAACAGAAGTAGTTTTTTGGGCGATTCTGTTCTGCGCAGTCGAGGGAAAAGAGCTATTTCTCACAATCTAACCGTTTGATCGACCTGTAATTTGGACAGCATGTTCAAAACTCACAGGTGTAGATTCTGAACGGTGAAGATTGGATTCCCAGTTTCCTACGGTTGCGAACCCTGAACGACAGTTGGTGTAGTTTGATGTTGCGCGTTAGGCTGAACTTGATTCCGTGCAAGTAGGCCCTTGGACGAGCGACAGTTCGAGTGGATTTGTATCAGGTTCGATTGGTCTGCATCAGGTTCGATTGATGCTACACCAGGTTCGAGCGGATTTACATCAGGTTCGGTTGGTCTACATCAGGTTCGATCGATGCTGCACCAGGTTCAAGCAGATTTGCATCAGGTTCGATTGGTCTACATCAGGTTTGATCGATGTTGTACCAGGTTCGAGAGTATTTGTATTAGGTTCGATTGGTCTGCATCAGGTTCGATTGATGCTACACCAGGTTTGAGAGGATTTGCATCAGGTTCGGTTGGTCTGCATCAGGTTCGATCAATGATGCACCAGGTTCGAGCAGATTCACATCAGGTTCGATTGGTCTGCATCAGGTTCGATCGACTCTGCACTAGGTTCGAGCGGGTTTGCATCAAGTTCGACTGGTCTGCATCAGGTTCCGCGTGAGTCTTCACAATATGATCGGGCAGGGTGCCAGAGTGGTGCAGCAGGCTGCAGGGAGGTCGATCCCCATCGCAGTTGTCCACATTCGTGATTGGTGGCGAACAATCAAATTCGCTGTTATATAACTGTTATAATTGATTTATTAATTGATTATTGTTATATATGTATGCATGATTCTCTGTGATTTATTGCCTTAAATAGAAGCATGCTAGATTGCGTATTATATTTGGTATATTATATGCATGTATGTTGGAGTGTTGATCAAGTCAACTTATTTTTGGCAATTTATTTCCTTATATATAACTGCTATAATTGTTTTATTGGTCAATTATTGTTATATATTTGGAAGTATGAGCATGCTAGGTTGCATATTTTATTCTGAAATATTATATGCATGTAAAAACCCTCGGTCTTAAATAACTAAGTGGGAGAGGGGATTGGTAAAAAATCCCGCTGCCTCCATTATTGGTTTGTAAGTGATGTGAGTAAACTTGCATGTTGGCAATAGGCCTTCCTCCCTAACGGATGAGTTTATTCACGGATCACTGGTACAGACTTCATTACATAATTATTGTTTGTAATGTGGCACATGAACTTGCGTGTTGGCAATAGGCCTTCCTCCCTAACGGATGAGTTTATGTGGGGCTCACTGGTACAAACTTATAATTGATGATTGTAGGAAGTTATCCGAGCGCGTGTGTACTTCTCCAACTGTAAGGCACACAAGCTCGCGCAGTGGACTTGGGATCAAATAATGGTGTACACTTAGGTGTAAATAATTAGTATCCTCCCCAACGGAGTCACTGCTATTATTTGCATGGCTAAAGAGGAACCGACTATTAATTATTTTGTCATAAAGTTAGGTTGACAAATGAAATTAATGGGTAAAACCTTCTCTTGTAAATGTTCGGGTTTGTAAACGTCCACACTAACGTGTCTTGCAGACTCACGGTGCTTGAGATGTCGGTGAATTTTATTTTTATATTGTTTTGAGGGAATCAATATAAAAGGATAAAATTCAAAGTTTTGATCGGTAAATTAATTTATGATTCTCTAATTTTCAAATGATTTTATCTCACATATTATTAACTAAAAGAAATTATATTTACTTGTCCAAATTAGATGATTAGAAAAGAATCTTGGTTTTGAATTTTACTGCTTAAGAAAATACATGTGTGTTCTCACAAGGGACATCTCATAATGCCTATTAAAGTCTCTAGTGAAGAGATGAGAGGTTCATAGAAATATGATGGTCTCATGTAACTCTTCGGATACTTGAGTAAGTTAAAAGGCAGAAGATCATGATTTAATTTGATGAATGAATTGGTAAAGCATGGAGTATAAATTGAAGGAAAACCTAGATCAATTTAATTCTTCGTGAATTGCCGAGATGTTTTTGAGTAAGTTCCACCTGAATTACAATAGGATGTATATGGTGGAAAACTTCTGGCAAAACATGTGGCAAAGGAAAGCCATTTTCATCATAATGTGAACAAGTTTTATATCTTATTCAATAGTTGTTTAAAACATGATTAGTGATGGCATTTACTGACACGAAGTGTGTAGATACTGGAATCACTAAATGTTTATTACTAAGTGAGGATAAAATTATTATGACATGGGTAAAACTACAAGAGTAGTGGCTATTGCAGTGGGAGTTATGTATTTATCTAATGATATGAGTAGACGTTTGATTATGAGAAATTGTTTTACGTACGTTTTCATAGAAAGAATTTGATTTCGATTTCTATGCATTAATAGATGGATACTCCATTTCATTTAAATGACATGGTCATTATAATGAAGGATAGAGTTGTAATCTGTTATTGTACGTTGGTGAACAATTTGTATACTCTTAAATCATGTATATTCCACAGATGCAACAAATAGTAATTAATAATGAATCTTCTAATCTTAGTAAGAGAAGATACCTTCGGATATGAACTAAACATATATTTGGCATCTAAGACTAGATCATTTTACTTGAGTAGGATTCAAAAGTTGATAGCCGATAGACCCTTAGGTTTATCTGAAGTGAAAACTATCTGACTTTAAAGTCTTGATTGGGAGTAAAAATGACTAATTGCTTTTTCAAGGCAAAGGGGTGCAGAACCAAAGATATATATGTTGGAATTAGTTCATTATGATTATGTGGTCCTAAGATTGTCCGGATGAGAGATGGATATGAATATTCGTCAATCGATGATTATTCTAGATACCGATATATTTATTTGATGCACTGCATGTCTAAGTTCTTTGATTAATTCAAGAATTGCAAGGCTGGTACAGTGAAGCGTCATGGAAAATATATCAAGTAATGACGATTTAATCGTCATTACGAGTACCTCTTAGGATAGTTAGGAGCTATTAATCAAAGGTTGAGATTAAATCTCAAGTGGTCTACACCGGGCATGCCCCAGCTGAATGGTGTGGTGGATAGAAGGAATAAGACTCTTATGGTAATGATTAGATAGATGATGAATTATTTGGAATTACTTAATTCATTTTATGGATAAGCCCTAGAAACAGTAAATCATTTGAATGTTTGTCTGTTTGTGGGATATGCTATAAAAATGAAGGTGATTTATTTAGTCTAAAAGATCGAAGGGTGATTGTTAACACAAACACTAGATTTTTGGAAAGAGACTATGTATTAAATCATAAACCCATGTATAAATTGTTCTAAAGGAAGTGAGAGGAAAAAACACAAAGTATAAGTACCAAGTGTACAAGAGGATATACCACAAGGTAAACTGCAACGCGTGTCACGTCTGATACACAATTGCATGCAGTGCCTTGTCGTAGTGGGAGGGTTCTTCGACAACTTGTAAGATACATGTTTTGGGAAAGTCGTGAGACTTGGTCCCTCGCAAACATGAAATGGACCCACGGATACGACGAAGCACTACAAGTTAGAAATGTCAAATCCTAGCAAAGTGCAATGAATATTAAAATAGAATCGATGGATTTTAAATTAGGTCTGGATGCTTTTTGAACCGCTAAATGGCGTAAAAGCCATTGAAAGCGGGCATGCAAGAATAAAAGAGGATCATAGAATAAGGTGAAAACCTTGGAAGCAAGCTTGTTGCGAAAAGGTATACTCAGAAAGAAAGAGTTCGATTATGAGAAAACCTGTTCACCAGTAGTTATGCCTAAGTTGATCCGGACTCTTTTATTTGTTGCTACTCATATGAAATATGAGGGATAGCAAATAGATGTCGAGACAGCTTTCCTGATTGGAAGTCTTAAGGGAAACATCTATGTGAAGCAACCAGAGTGATTCATTGCAAAAAGCTAAGAGCATTGTGATAGTAAGCTTAAAAGTGCCCATTCATGGACTAAAGCAAGCTTTAAGATCATGAAACATCCGTTTTGATGAGGTAATCCAGTGACATGGATCTAATCAATGATCGGATGGGTCTTGTGTATTGAAAAGAGTGATAAAAACGTGATGGTATTTCTTGTACTATACATAGATAGTATCTTGCTCATTGGAGACAATGAAAGAGTATTGTCGGGCGTATGGGTATGGTTGATAAAGCGGTATGAGATGAAGGACTTAAGAAGAACAAAAATATCCTTTTGATCACGGTAATACGGATCACAAGAAAGGATGTTATGCTTATCTCAAGTTTCATATAATGATACGATCCTTACTCGTTTAGCATGTGAATTTATCTAAGTGAATGTGTCTTGTGACACAAAAGTAGATAAAGAAGATGAAAGCGGTTCCTTATGCTTCGGCAAATGAGGAAGCTTAATCTAAGGAATGTTATGCACGAGATTGGATATCTATTTTGCCGATGGCATGAACAGTGGGTATCAAGGTAACCCAAAATAAGAATGTTGAATTGTGGTAAGACATATACTTATGTACCTGAAAAGGACTAGAAATTATATGTAGGCTTACCGGACAGATTCGCTGCTTCTTATGAGTTACGTAGATTCGGATTTTTCAAATCAGATGGGGATGGCAGTAAATCCACCTCAAAGGTTATGCGTTTAATTTTAGGAAGTAGAGTCATAATGTGGAGGAGTGTTATATAGAAATATATTTCAGACTCCGGATTCCATCATGGAAAGATGATAAATTGGACCCATGAGGCAGCCAAAGTATCTGTATGACTCTAGAAACTTCATGATGGACTTTGGTGTGATTCTAGGTTTGCCCAAGGTTATCACAATTTATATTGATGATATTGGTGCAGTTGCAAACTTGAAGGAATCACAAGTCCATAAGGGAATTAAACACATGGAGCGCGAGTACCACCTATTATGAGAAATCGTATGATGAAGGGAAGGTTGTTGTCACCTAGATTGCATCGGATGATAACCTAGTAAATCTATTTACAAGGACCTTAAGGCGAGAGCTTTTGATGTATGACAGAAGACATGACAGCATAGTCTTTTAGTATAAGTGGGAGATTGTTGGATTGTATACTAAAAGTCTAGCTTTTTGTATGAACAATGTTATAACAATTAATTTGAAATGAGAATCATATGATCAAATGATTGCATCTTATAATTTATTTATATGTTCAATGCAATAGTCCACTTACTTTATACTGTAGATAATATGTTGTGCGAGAACACGCAGAAGATCATATTATCGGTTTCCTTATAAAGTATAAACAGATGCTCACAACCGAGATAGACGGGGACTCTCTATCGGGATGGTTGTAGTGTGGTTTGGTATTAGCTTGTCTTGGCTATAGAATCACATTAGTGCACTTGTGTGTATTGAGCAGGACCGCTTGAGATCGTTCGACTTATACTGACTTATAGGAGAACTTGATCTCAGTTATTATGGAAGTTCGTGCTCTTAATCCCTATACAATAACCTCGACACGTAGGGCAGTATGTATTTCTTTGATTCATCAATGGGTGAGATTTACATGTTATTAAATCAACAAACTCGATGAGTTGGGAAGTAGTGCTGTCTCTATGTGTGCTGTTGATTGTAGAAGGAATCCGTGTCCGTCATAGGTTGATGATGTCCCCTTGAGGAGCTCATAAGGATTATCATGTAAATCCTGCAGGTGGAATTTATTCCGGCATGATAATGAGGTTGAGTGATACTACTCTTGGATGAGATATTAATTAATTGAGTTGTCAGTAACTTAAATTAATTAATGGACATTGTATATCTTTAACATGGGGAGACTAACGGGCTCATAATAAGAAGGAGCCCAGAACGTAATTTTGGGATTGGTACGGTAGTACAATAATAATATTTTAGTGGAATATATTATTATTATTGGACTTAAGTATAAGCTTTGGGCTAAGCTTGGATACTTAAGCCCAATGGAGGTCCAACCCAATTTCTCCTCCTGGTCCCTGCTGTAGCCCATGTATATAAGTCACCTCAACTTATCTGGAACCCTAATCTAATCTAATCTAACTGATTATTCACGTGTGATGAGGGTTGAGAGCAGATTGAGGAGGTCTCGTAGATCGTCGCCCACACGACGTCGAGATCGGACTTGGGACATACAGCAGAAGATCAGAAGGTAGTTTGCTGCTGCTGTCTGCCGCCTTGCGAAATTTATATAAAATCGTAAAGTGCTCAGAATTTGATGATCAATATACTGACGGAAAGCTGTCGAAGAGAGGATCGTCTGAATGCAAAGATCACTCAATTCCGACATCAGACGAGGAAGTTATGGCCATTCTCGAGGAACTGCGCAGGCTGCCTGCGAGAATCAATCTTCATCAACATACCTTGGTGAACGGTAATCGTTTCTATGATTTATTGCTTCCGCTGTGATAGAAAGGTATGAATCCCTAACGGGTCACGTTAACCAAATGATCGAGTGCCAACACCTATTTGCAAAGACTTGGCCCTCCTTTTTTTTCTTCTGCATCACTTCTCCATTTCGCGTTGAATCCTCTATCTGACCAACTGAGGCAGGAGTCTGATTTTTTTGATGCCCTTTTTCTTTCCTATACTGTTGTTGCTTTTCACAGTCTTGAGAATGCATATGTATCATAGTTGACATTGATATGGAGGAGGATTGAGGTTTGTTAACAGAATTACCTGCTTAATTTTCCGTTACCTGAAACATAAGTAATGACTATTAATTAAATATCAAGTTAGTATACTAATTTACTAATTCACAAGGTATATGCACATAACCTTCTTAGCTGCATGTGAAAACACTTCTTCATTTCATGTTGAATCCTCTATCTGACCAACTAAGGTTGGAGTTTGATTTTTTTGTGCCATTTTCCTTTCCCCTGCTACTATTTCTTTTCACATTCTTGAGAGTGCATTTTTACCATAGTTGACATTGAGATTTAGGAGGACTGAGGTTTGTCAACTTAACAACTTACTTGGTCTGCCATTACCTGAAACATGATTAATGATTATTAATTAAATATCTAATTTCTATACTAATTTAGTAATTCATAAGGTATATGCACATAACCTTCTTTGGACGACATGAGCTCAAACTTCTAGTTATTCTTACAATCTCATTGTTATCCTGATCATCATTTGACTTCTGTATTGGACCTTCTTCTTCAGGAAGGTACTCAACATCCTTTGATAGATCTTTTTTATTTTATTGACCTTTTGTCTCTTGGGAGCCATTAATTGTGCCGCTGCATAAGCAATGAGCTTAATCCGTAACTCTTCCATCTTTCTTATGTTTTCTTCGATCATTTTCAACCTCTGACCCTCATATTCCTCCATCTCGATTACGATATTCTTAAAGTTAGCACCAACAAGTTTGTAGACTTAGTTCCTGCATCATATTAACAAATCAATGCTCCACGTAGTAAAAAGTGAGTTTATAGACTAAGAATGAAAAAAAATTCCAAAATCAATGTTGTAGCTAAATATGAATGAACTAAAACTACCATATAACTGTAACTACTCATCCTTTGCAGTTAGAAATTTACTGATACAATCCATGGTTTAATTGGTGAAATGCTCCAGCAAATTGAGATGCATAGCCTCAAATTATACTATGCCAACTAGCTATCTATTTTAGACACAAATAAAGGCTTATAACATGCTACAATATTTCTCAGTCATCGTAAATATAAAATCATAATATTAATGGACAATACGATAATTTAGAGAGCTTCTATACACATGAAAATATCAAAGACAGTAAAGCAGTTTTATTAATGATTCTCATCCAAATTAAGGTCATCATTTAAAGATTTGAATAAATCAATGGACTAAAACCAGTTGACAGATTAAAGGTATTTCAAATTAAAGTGCTCCATTAATCAAACCAAAGACAACTCACATCCACTTGAATGATTGGTTAAATAATGACATAGCAATGCTCCATTCTTAACAAGGACTAAATGGAACATAAGCAAAGATTCCTGATAAAGTCACTACTCATGTGTTATAAATGTGGCTAAATGTATTGATTGGATTCTCAAAATCACAATTAATTATCAAACTAGTCCAAATGCTATATATATATAAAATTAATTATCTCTTATTTGATTGAATCATATAATAAATAACATTTAAAGACTTATTATCTTGTCTTTGATTGAAACATAGAATAAAGAACTCATTTCCTTATGAGTTAAGTAATATTATACAACATATATTGTGCGATAGATTCGACGTTCAAAGACTCATTATCTAGTCTTTTTATTGAAACATTGAATAAATAACTTATTTCCTTATGAGTTAAGTAATATTATACAACATATATTGCACGTTAAATTCGACGTTTTAAAACTCATTGTCTGGTCTTTGATTGAAACATTTGAAAAAAGTACTCGTTTCCTTATGAGTTAAGTAAGATTATACAATATATATTGCGCAATAGATTCGACGTTTAAAGATTCATTATCTCATCTTTGATTGAAATAATGAATAAATAATTCGTTTCCTTATGAGTTAAGTAATACTATACAACATACAATGCGTAATATATTCGACATTTAAAGATTCGTTATCTCTTCTTTGATTAAAACAATGAGTAAAGAACTCGTTTCTTTATGAGTTAAGTATGATTATACAACATATATTGCGCGATAGATTCTACGTTTAAGGACTCATTATCTCGTCTTTGATAGAAATAATGAATAAAAAATTTGTTTCCTTATGAGTTGAGTAATATTATACAACATACAATGCTTAATATATTCGACATTTAAAGACTTGTTATCTCGTCTTTGATTAAAACAATGAATAATGAACTCATTTCTTTATGAGTTAAGTATGATTATACAACATATATTGTGCGATAGATTCGACGTTTAAAGACTCATTATCTCGTCTTCGATTGAAATATTGAATAAAGAACTTGCACTACAACATAAGTGACATTAAGTAACATTCAAAAAATGTTACTTAATAGTAAAAAAAATGATATCATAGGTCTTAAGTAATATTTTTTTCGGTGTCGCCATTGCCCCTGTAACCTTATATCTAATGTTATACATTTCTAACTTTTGATAACACTTCAAATAGGAATATATCAATTGTAACATATCGTTGTAACACTTATTAAAATGTTACATATACTTTTAATGTAACACTTAATTTTTCTAATGTAATATTTTTTTGTTTACACTTTTAATTATAACGTAACACTAATTATATTATTTTGTTAACACTTTTTAATATATCGTAACATTAATTACATTATTTTGGTAATATTTTTTAAATATAAATGTAACATTAATTACATAATAATTGTATCACTTTTCAAATGTAATGTAACACTTTTGTAAAACAATTACGTAACATATATGGTTATATTTTTATTATTTATGAAATATTTAATAATTATATTATTATTAATAATAAATAAATAATAAAAATTATTATTATTATTATTGTTATTATTATTATTACTTATCCATGATATACCTGTAAAATAAAAATAGATGATAAACTTAATTTAATATATATCAACAAATATCCAAAGTAAATATTATATCATCAATTGTCCAAAACATGGTAAATATTTAATGTTATTTAAACTTCATATACTATGAAGAATTATGTATTGATGTCAATAATATATAAAATAAATTCTATTCATCTTGTAATTCTCTTGTTCCAAAATCAATCATAACCACACTTAAGTTCATCTTCCGTGTTTGCTTCATCATCGTTGTCTTCATTACTCCCAATGAAGAACATAAACATTATGAAGAAAGTTCAGTCAAAGTCATCAAATATATTTTGACATAGAAGAAGAAAAACACAACCAAACATAGCCTTTACATACTTAAGCCTGAGAAATGCAAACCAGAATATTCTTACTGTTCAATGACAAAATTCAGGGCTCACAATATCAAATCTACTTCAGTACTTTGGCTACAAAAGAATCCTAAAAATTGTATACTATATGTTAAGGGAGTTCCCTGGTTAAGAGAAACATAAGGTTCACGGGAAGTGCAGGGGGAGAATGCTTTACTAAGATAAGAAATATTCTCAATAATTCCAAGGGTAAAACTTTTTAAAGAAGTCCATTCCTTAGTTTCAATTTAACAGCGTTATTTAGATTCCAGTAAAACATACAAAAAGTCCTGTAAGTTAAGAAGCAGCACAATATAAATCAAGAAACTGCACGTGAAATGCAGAAGCACATGATATGGAGCAGTTAAATTACAAAATTTGTACCCAATAACTAAAAACAACCAATGAAAATTAGATACTCCCTATAAATAGATAACTTTGTAGAATTATTATTCAGTTATATGAGTAACACTTTATATTGGGATATCTAGGTTAAGACAGAGAATAATAAGTATTATATAGATAAAAATTAAGATAACAAAACAGAAAGAGAATAAATTAAAATATTTATGATAGGAGCAATACTCACATAGCTAAAATGTATAAAAAGCACACATCATTTTCAAATGATGCATTAAGTACATATTACCATCCACACATCATGCAACTCTATTTCAATTCCATATAATTCTGCCCTCAAAACACACAACAAAATTGCAGTTGTGAGTCTTGACTAATATATCAATTTTGAGTATCAATCCACATCAGGAAAATGCCAATGAAGGCTCCACGACCTGCAAAATGGAAATGTCAATACTAAATATTGACACCATGCTTCGAAATATTCAAGTGATGGTGAAAAAAAAAAGCATAACACATAGGTTGATGCCAATTTAACTTTATAAAATGCCAAGTCCTTTATTTAACTTCAAGATTCTAAACCTTTGATTTCCTTTCATAAGAAAATAAAAGTAGTAGCCATACTAATGCCAATAACTACCAATTAAAGATCAAAGATAATGGAAATAGAGCATTACAATATTTTGCTTCTAGATTCTAAACCTCTGGCTCGTTGTTTAAATATTTTATTATAAAGTTTCATTTTTTAATCTTGTCTCCTTCACAGCAGTACCATCCTTTCATGTAAATCACAACTTTCCACCATATTCTAGGACACTATCTACTCTCAATACCCAAACCAGTAATAAGTAAACACTACTGTACAATCATTGTCTACTCTGAAAACCCAAACCAAGAATATGAGTGTATGCTACTCTCAATACCCCAACCACTAAATAATTAAACAGTTGAAACAATAAATAGGGTAGGTATTCATGTGCCAAATGAAATATAAAAAGTAACAATTAACAAAATGTAACTGATTACTTGACATGGCTTAAAATGATTAATGTTTTAATAGAAATTCCATTGAGTGAAAAGTTGGACGGATCCTCAAGGGATGGGGCGACACGTGCAAGAATGTCAGAGGGAAGAACTTCTTGCAAGACTTTCATAACTCCAATGATAGTATCTTTAATGACATTAGATTTATATGGCTGTAGAAACTCATTTGAAATTAACACACTTGAGGGTTTTGATGCTCCCTTTGGTCTCTTGATATACCTGCCTGTAAGTCGACCACGTCTTTCGAGCAGCTCCTCGATCTAATCTCGATAAAATTCATCATAATATTATGTCGTATGATTAAAATCAATAATATAAAACACTTGTGCTTATATTGTCATGCTGAATCAGTTCATTAGTTTTGTATTTTCTGTCAACTTTCCTTTTATGAGTTTCTTTGTACAATGCTACTTCTGATGGTGAGGTCTTTTCACTTAGTTCCTATCACAAAATATCCACAAATCATGTTGGAAAAAATAGGTAAAATAGATTATAATTGAACATACTTAAGCACATGTATGTTGATGTAGATCTAAGCTAGATGAAGCACTATAAACCATCCTCATAACATCTTTATATAATATTATAGACATTTGTAATATAGATAAGAGTGAATATTGGTCTAACTTAGATCAAAGCTCAAAGTCAAAGTTGGACTTAATATAATATTCACTCACAAATTCATTATTTTCATTGATAAGGAATTCAATGTAAGAGTCAGCACAGAAAATATTTACAATAATGGTATAGCCTCAAGGCATGAGATGGATCCTAATATATCAAGAAGAGACTGAGCTAGATGTAACTAATAGATTTAATGTTAATGAAATTAGGTAATAGTGCTCATATGGTATAAGAATCATATATAATTCATAATTACCAGCTCAAGATGCTTTCTCGCAAAAGAAATAGGACATGCAGTGTGTCTGTCCTTTTGAGTTTCTCTAATTTTCTTTTTCTTGTCACTAAGATCCTGCATGTCATTCTAGTAAATAATTTTTTTCAAAACATGTCAATTTTACACGAAGAACTCGAAGAAGTGGACGGGCAACACAAAGGAAACATATATTTATTACATTACCTAAAACTTCTACAACAACTGCTTACTTATTACACTAGTTTTATTCATGATCAAATATATTTATTACTTATTTTATTAGAATTAATTAAAGATCCACATATTCAACTTTTAAACTCTTGTCAGTGATAATTTATTTCTGTCATTCAATCCAAGGATAAGATAATAATTAATTAATTACGGCATAAAAAGCAATCTCAATTACATTTTATACATATGGGGTCCGTGTAATAAACTGCATGTGAGATTACTTATCCTATTGTAAATATATGTCAGTAAAAAATATCTCGCAACACTTACCTTAATCACTTTTAAGTTCCAATACTTGATTAATCCTCAAAATGGTCATCTGGAATCGAATCTGGGCAATTAGCCCATCTATCGGCCTGATTTATATACGCCTTGTAGTTATGCTTTTTAATTCAACACTTATATTTACGCTAAAGATCTGCAACTATTTTTAGAACATAGCTTTTTCCTTCTTCTGCAATTATAAATGTGGCCTGCAAGATATTAATCATGACATTAGAGAATGCACGTATTCTTGATATGTATCTACATCTTTAATAAATAAAGCTAATATGATTTGTTAAAAAGTACAGCAAGTTTAAAGGATTTTGATCAGGCCGCATACTCAAGAAACACTCAACTACATAGGAAATTAATGTAAAATAACAACAAATGAATATATACTACTGTGTTAATTTAAAATGCTAATACCTTTACATAATTCCAAATCTCATCCTTGTTAGGAACCTGGTGCAAGTTGATCATATTTAGAGGTGCAAGACCGGATTCACGAGCTAGTGATCCTAAGAAACTGCTTAATTCATCTAAAGTTCCTTTATTCAAACTAATTGCTTGACTGATTAGTCATTATGATAGGAGCAATACTCACATAGCTAAAATGTATAAAAAGCACACATCATTTTCAAATGATGCATTAAGTACATATTACCATCCACACATCATGCAACTCTATTTCAATTCCATATAATTCTGCCCTCAAAACACATAACAAAATTGCAGTTGTGAGTCTTGACTAATATATCAATTTTGAGTATCAATCCACATCAGGAAAATGCCAATGAAGGCTGCACGGCCCGCAAAACGGAAACTTCAATACTAAATATTGACACCATGCTTCGAAATATTCAAGTGATGGTGAAAAAAAAAGCATAACACATAGGCTGATGCCAATTTCACTTTATAAAATGCCAAGTCCTTTATTTAACTTTAAGATTCTAAACCTTTGACTTCCTTTCATAAGAAAATAAAAGTAGTAGCCATACTAATGCCAATAACTACCAATTAAAGATCAAAGATAATGGAAATAGAGCATTACAATATTTTGCTTCTAGATTCTAAACCTCTGGCTCGTTGTTTAAATATTTTATTATAAAGTTTCATTTTTTAATCTTGTCTCCTTCACAGCAGTACCATCCTTTCATGTAAATCACAACTTTCCACCATATTCTAGGACACTATCTACTCTCAATACCCAAACCAGTAATAAGTAAACACTACTGTACAATCATTGTCTACTCTGAAAACCCAAACCAAGAATATGAGTGTATGCTACTCTCAATACCCCAACCACTAAATAATTAAACAGTTGAAACAATAAATAGGGTGGGTATTCATGTGCCAAATGAAATATAAAAAGTAACAATTAACAAAATGTAACTGATTACCTGACATGGCTTAAAATGATTAATGTTTTTAATAGAAATTCCATTGAGTGAAAAGTTAGATGGATCCTCAAGGGATGGGGCGACACGTGCAAGAATGTCAGAGGGAAGAACTTCTTGCAAGACTTTCATAACTCCAATGACAGTATCTTTAATGGCATTAGATTTATATGGCTGTAGAAACTCATTTGAAATTAACACACTTGAGGATTTTGATGCTCCCTTTGGTCTCTTGATACCTACCTGTAAGTTGACCATGTCTTTCGAGCAGCTCCTCCATCTAATTTCGATAAAATTCATCATAATATTATGTCATATGATTAAAATCAATAATATAAAACACTTGTGCTTATATTGTCATGCTGAATCAGTTCATTAGTTTTGTATTTTCTGACAACTTTCCTTTTATAAGTTTCTTTGTACAATGCTACTTCTGATGGTGAGGTCTTTTCACTTAGTTCCTATCACAAAATATCCACAAATCATGTTGGAAAAAATAGGTAAAATAGATTATAATTGAACATACTCAAGCACATGTAGTTGATGTAGATCTAAGCTAGATAAAGCACTATAAACCATCCTCATAACATCTTTATATAATATTATAGACATTTATAATATAGATAAGAGTGAATATTGGTCTAACTTAGATCAAAGCACAAAGTCAAAGTTGGACTTAATATAATATTAACTCACAAATTCATTATTTTCATTGATAAGGAATTCAATGTAAGACTCAGCACAGAAAATATTTTTAATAATGGTATAGCCTCAAGGCATGAGATGGATCCTAATATATCAAGAAGAGACTGAGCTAGATGTAACTAATAGATTTAATGTTAATGAAATTAGGTAATAGTGCTCATATGGTATAAGAATCATATATAATTCATAATTACCAGCTCAAGATGCTTTCTCGCAAAAGAAATAGGACATGCAGTGTGTCTGTCCTTTTGAGTTTCTCTAATTTTCTTTTTCTTGTCACTAAGATCCTGCATGTCATTCTAGTAAATAATTTTTTTCAAAACATGTCAATTCTACACGAAGAACTCGAAGAAGAGGACGGGCAACACAAAGGGGAACATATATTTATTACATTACCTAAAACTTCTCCAACAACTGCTTACTTATTACACTAGTTTTATTCATGATCAAATATATTTATTACTTATTTTATTAGAATTAATTAAAGATCCACATATTCAACTTTTAAACTCTTGTCAGTGATAATTTATTTCTGTCATTCAATCCAAGGATAAGATAATAATTAATTAATTACTACTTAAAAAGCAATCTCAATTACATTTTATACATATGGGGTCCGTGTAAGAAACTGCATGTGAGATTACTTATCCTATTGTAAATATATGTCAGTAAACAATATCTCGCAACACTTACCTTAATCACTTTTAAGTTCCAATACTTGATTAATCCTCAAAATGGTCATCTGGAATTGAATCTGGGCAATTAGCCCATCTATCGGCCTGATTTATATACGCCTTGTAGTTATGCTTTTTAATTCTACACTTATAATTACGCTAAAGATCTGCAACTGTTTTTAGAACATAGCTTTTTCCTTCTTCTGCAATTATAAACGTGGCCTGCAAGATATTAATCATGACATTAGAGAATGCACGTATTCTTGATATGTATCTACATCTTTAATAAATAAAGCTAATATGATTTGTTAAAAATTACAGCAAGTTTAAAGGATTTTGATCAGGCAGCATACTCAAGAAACACTCAACTACATAGGAAATTAGTGTAAAATAACAACAAATGAATATATACTACTGTGTTAATTTAAAATGCTAATACCTTTACATAATTCCAAATCTCATCCTTGTTAGGAACCTGGTGCAAGTTGATCATATTTAGAGGTGCAAGACCGGATTCACGAGCTAGTGATCCTAAGAAACTGCTTAATTCATCTAAAGTTCCTTTATTCGAACTAATTGGCTGACTGATTAGTCATTTTGTAATAGGGATGACCAATTAAAACAATTTATCGAACCACAGAGAGGTCGGCGCTAGATCTTAAGCGATATCACGTTTATTGTAATTTTATAGAGATGAATCATCAAAGGGATTGATTGTAAACAAATAAATAATAATAACCAAAGCAAGCAAGCAAGCAAACAAGATAGATGGATGAAAAGTGGTTTTCCAAATTAAGTAAAAGTGGGATCAAGAACAATTAAGAAGTGGAAATTCTAGGATACATGCATCAAATTCATATGAATCATGGGTATAAGACTAAGGGCCAACACTAAATTCACCTAAGCTCCCTCTCGAGGTGGATAGGATATGAATCTCAATTAGCTCAACGGATTGGTTCTCATTCAAACAATTCCAACTAGGTACAAAGCTTGAAATGAGAGTCCCTTTACACAATTAATCAACCTCTCGATCAAACAAATCACATATTCTATCAAAGGGTTCTAAATTCTAAAGCATTTCTCAATCTCTTTACAATTTATAATGCACATGATGTGTTTGATGAAATGAGTCACTCAATTATCCTAAACACATAATTGATTTCTCAATCTAATCACATATTTAGAACAACTAAACACACAAATCATCAATACAAATCAAGCAATTAATAATCAATGATAGAAAACCATAGATCCAATCAACATAAGAATTCAAATATACAAATCCCAAAATTATCCAATAACTCTCATGTTGCTAATCTCACAAGGGAGATTAGCCTACCATATTCATAAAGAAATTAACATAGACAATTAAATCCTTACAAATCATGATAAAACTATGAGGTTTAATACAAAGATTGAATGGAAACTCCCTTGATCTATCTTCAATGGTGATATCCTTTCCTTCTTTGCACTTTTCTCTCTTCCTTGATGGTGGGATGATTGTAGATCCAAATGATGAAGAATGGATAAAGATGATGGTGTGGAATGGAAGAAATGGTGTGTGAGGTGTGTGTAGGGCTGTGAATTTCAGATCTCCTCAAAAATATTGAAGTATTGGGTATTTATACCCCTTGGGAAGCTTCTAGAAGGATTTTAATTTTTTTACAAAATTTCACACAACACGGCCATAAGGATGGCCGTGTTGGGTGAATTGATGCTGCCGCACGGCCTCACCTTACAGGGCCGTGTTACGCAACATGGCTCGTGTGCTATAACACGAGCACAGGATTGTTGTGTTGGATGAATTGATGTTTGCACATGGCCACTTCTTTCAGGGCCGTGTTCCGTACACGGCCCGTGCTGGTGCATGCCCCTATTTTTTACTTTTTTTTCGACTTGTTCTCCTTCGTTTCAACTCTGAATTGAGATCCACTTTTTCCTACATCTTTCTTATCATATCTAGCATCTAATAAAAATAAAAATAATACATAACACAACCAAATAACACATAAATACAGATAAAATAATACGAAAATGGATATAAAAAGGCACTAAAATATAGGTGAAAATATCACTCATCACTGACCTAGTCTATTCAAAATGATAAGTCTATGATTCTTAATTGACCTTCCATGTACCTATTGTTGGATTGTATACTAAAAGTCTAGCTTTTTGTATGAACAATGTTATAACAATTAATTTGAAATGAGAATCATATGATCAAATGATTGCATCTTATAATTTATTTATATGTTCGATCCAATAGTCCACTTACTTTATACTGTAGATAATATGTTGTGCGACAACACGCGGAAGATCATATTATCGGTTTCCTTATAAAGTATAAACAGATGCTCACAACCGAGATAGACGGGGACTCTCTATCGGGATGGTTGTAGTGTGGTTTGGTATTAGCTTGTCTTGGCTATAGAATCACATTAGTGCACTTGTGTGTATTGAGCAGGACCGCTTGAGATCGTTCGACTTATATTGACTTATAGGAGAACTTGATCTCAGTTATTATGGAAGTTCGTGCTCTTAATCCCTATACAATAACCTCGACACGTAGGGCAGTATGTATTTCTTTGATTCATCAATGGGTGAGATTTACATGTTATTAAATCAACAAACTCGATGAGTTGGGAAGTAGTGCTGTCTCTATGGTGTGCTGTTGACTGTAGAAGGAATCCGTGTCCGTCATAGGTTGATGATGTCCCCTTGAGGAGCTCATAAGGATTATCATGTAAATCCTGCAGGTGGAATTTATTCCGGCATGATAATGATGTTGAGTGGTACTACTCTTGGATGAGATATTAATTAATTGAGTTGTCAGTAACTTAAATTAATTAATGGACATTGTATATCTTAAACATGGGGAGACTAACGGGCTCATAATAAGGAGCCAAAAATGTAATTTTGGGATTGGTACGGTAGTACAATAATAATATTTTAGTGGAATATATTATTATTATTGGACTTAAGTATAAGCTTTGGGCTAAGCTAGGATACTTAAGCCCAATGGAGGCCCAACCCAATTTCTCCTCCTGGTCCCTGCTGTAGCCCATGTATATAAGTCACCTCAACTTATCTGGAACCCTAATCTAATCTAATCTAACTGATTATTCACGTTTGATGAGGGTTGAGAGCAGATTGAGGAGGTCTCGTAGATCGTTGCCCACACGACGTCGAGATCGGACTTGGGACATACAGCAGAAGATCAGAAGGTAGTTTGCTGCTGCTGTCTGCCGCCTTGCGAAATTTATATAAAATCGTAAAGTGCTCAGAATTTGATGATCAATATACTGACGGAAAGCCGTCGAAGATAGGATCGTCTGAATGCAAAGATCACTCAATTCCGACATCAGACGAGGAAGTTATGGCTATTCTCGTAGAACTGCGTAGGCTGCCTGCGAGAATCAATCTTCGTCAACATACCTTGGTGAACGGTAATTGTTTCTATGATTTATTTCTTCCGCTGTGATAGAAACGTATGAATCCCTAACGGGTCACGTTAACCAAATGGTCCAAGCGCCAACAATTGGTATCAGAGCTTCGGTTTCGTGGTGAAGCGTGACGCGTTAGGCTAGGGTTTATGTGATTAATTTTTCAAAATTAGGATCGCATGTTTAGGGTTTTGGTTTTACTGCGCAAACCATGAATATCCCTATGTGAAATATACCCTATATCATATCTGTTCGTTGATGGTTGTGTGTGAGAGGATTCGACAAAAACTGTTCGTCAATTTCACATGGAAGGAAGAAATTGGGAGAAAATCCAGCGCAGTAATATTACAGAGGCAATAACCGGAGTTTCAACCGTCGGATCAGGCTGTTTTTTGGTCAGCACATTCAGATTTTGTGGATGTACATTCTGAACGGTGAAGATCGTATTTGGAGTTTTTTGTTGTCGGGAATACGCCGAAAACAGAAGTAGTTTTTTGGGCGATTCTGTTCTGCGCAGTCGAGGGAAAAGAGCTATTTCTCACAATCTAACCGTTTGATCGACCTGTAATTTGGACAGCATGTTCAAAACTCACAGGTGTAGATTCTGAACGGTGAAGATTGGATTCCCAGGTTCCTACGGTTGCGAACCCTGAACGACAGTTGGTGTAGTTTGATGTTGCGCGTTAGGCTGAACTTGATTCCGTGCAAGTAGGCCCTTGGACGAGCGACAGTTCGAGTGGATTTGTATCAGGTTCGATTGGTCTGCATCAGGTTCGATTGATGCTACACCAGGTTCGAGCGGATTTACATCAGGTTCGGTTGGTCTACATCAGGTTCGATCGATGCTGCACCAGGTTCAAGCAGATTTGCATCAGGTTCGATTGGTCTACATCAGGTTCGATCGATGTTGTACCAGGTTCGAGAGTATTTGTATTAGGTTCGATTGGTCTGCATCAGGTTCGATTGATGCTACACCAGGTTCGAGAGGATTTGCATCAGGTTCGGTTGGTCTGCATCAGGTTCGATCAATGATGCACCAGGTTCGAGCAGATTCACATCAGGTTCGATTGGTCTGCATCAGGTTCGATCGACTCTGCACTAGGTTCGAGCGGGTTTGCATCAAGTTCGACTGGTCTGCATCAGGTTCCGCGTGAGTCTTCACAATATGATCGGGCAGGGTGCCAGAGTGGTGCAGCAGGCTGCAGGGAGGTCGATCCCCATCGCAGTTGTCCACATTCGTGATTGGTGGCGAACAATCAAATTCGCTGTTATATAACTGTTATAATTGATTTATTAATTGATTATTGTTATATATGTATGCATGATTCTCTGTGATTTATTGCCTTAAATAGAAGCATGCTAGATTGCGTATTATATTTGGTATATTATATGCATGTATGTTGGAGTGTTGATCAAGTCAACTTATTTTTGGCAATTTATTTCCTTATATATAACTGCTATAATTGTTTTATTGGTCAATTATTGTTATATATTTGGAAGTATGAGCATGCTAGGTTGCATATTTTATTCTGAAATATTATATGCATGTAAAAACCCTCGGTCTTAAATAACTAAGTGGGAGAGGGGATTGGTAAAAAATCCCGCTGCCTCCATTATTGGTTTGTAAGTGATGTGAGTAAACTTGCATGTTGGCAATAGGCCTTCCTCCCTAACGGATGAGTTTATTCACGGATCACTGGTACAGACTTCATTACATAATTATTGTTTGTAATGTGGCACATGAACTTGCGTGTTGGCAATAGGCCTTCCTCCCTAACGGATGAGTTTATGTGGGGCTCACTGGTACAAACTTATAATTGATGATTGTAGGAAGTTATCCGAGCGCGTGTGTACTTCTCCAACTGTAAGGCACACAAGCTCGCGCAGTGGACTTGGGATCAAATAATGGTGTACACTTAGGTGTAAATAATTAGTATCCTCCCCAACGGAGTCACTGCTATTATTTGCATGGCTAAAGAGGAACCGACTATTAATTATTTTGTCATAAAGTTAGGTTGACAAATGAAATTAATGGGTAAAACCTTCTCTTGTAAATGTTCGGGTTTGTAAACGTCCACACTAACGTGTCTTGCAGACTCACGGTGCTTGAGATGTCGGTGAATTTTATTTTTATATTGTTTTGAGGGAATCAATATAAAAGGATAAAATTCAAAGTTTTGATCGGTAAATTAATTTATGATTCTCTAATTTTCAAATGATTTTATCTCACATATTATTAACTAAAAGAAATTATATTTACTTGTCCAAATTAGATGATTAGAAAAGAATCTTGGTTTTGAATTTTACTGCTTAAGAAAATACATGTGTGTTCTCACAAGGGACATCTCATAATGCCTATTAAAGTCTCTAGTGAAGAGATGAGAGGTTCATAGAAATATGATGGTCTCATGTAACTCTTCGGATACTTGAGTAAGTTAAAAGGCAGAAGATCATGATTTAATTTGATGAATGAATTGGTAAAGCATGGAGTATAAATTGAAGGAAAACCTAGATCAATTTAATTCTTCGTGAATTGCCGAGATGTTTTTGAGTAAGTTCCACCTGAATTACAATAGGATGTATATGGTGGAAAACTTCTGGCAAAACATGTGGCAAAGGAAAGCCATTTTCATCATAATGTGAACAAGTTTTATATCTTATTCAATAGTTGTTTAAAACATGATTAGTGATGGCATTTACTGACACGAAGTGTGTAGATACTGGAATCACTAAATGTTTATTACTAAGTGAGGATAAAATTATTATGACATGGGTAAAACTACAAGAGTAGTGGCTATTGCAGTGGGAGTTATGTATTTATCTAATGATATGAGTAGACGTTTGATTATGAGAAATTGTTTTACGTACGTTTTCATAGAAAGAATTTGATTTCGATTTCTATGCATTAATAGATGGATACTCCATTTCATTTAAATGACATGGTCATTATAATGAAGGATAGAGTTGTAATCTGTTATTGTACGTTGGTGAACAATTTGTATACTCTTAAATCATGTATATTCCACAGATGCAACAAATAGTAATTAATAATGAATCTTCTAATCTTAGTAAGAGAAGATACCTTCGGATATGAACTAAACATATATTTGGCATCTAAGACTAGATCATTTTACTTGAGTAGGATTCAAAAGTTGATAGCCGATAGACCCTTAGGTTTATCTGAAGTGAAAACTATCTGACTTTCAAGTCTTGATTGGGAGTAAAAATGACTAATTGCTTTTTCAAGGCAAAGGGGTGCAGAACCAAAGATATATATGTTGGAATTAGTTCATTATGATTATGTGGTCTTAAGATTGTCCGGATGAGAGATGGATATGAATATTCGTCAATCGATGATTATTCTAGATACCGATATATTTATTTGATGCACTGCATGTCTAAGTTCTTTGATTAATTCAAGAATTGCAAGGCTGGTACAGTGAAGCGTCATGGAAAATATATCAAGTAATGACGATTTAATCGTCATTACGAGTACCTCTTAGGATAGTTAGGAGCTATTAATCAAAGGTTGAGATTAAATCTCAAGTGGTCTACACCGGGCATGCCCCAGCTGAATGGTGTGGTGGATAGAAGGAATAAGACTCTTATGGTAATGATTAGATAGATGATGAATTATTTGGAATTACTTAATTCATTTTATGGATAAGCCCTAGAAACAGTAATTCATTTGAATGTTTGTCTGTTTGTGGGATATGCTATAAAAATGAAGGTGATTTATTTAGTCTAAAAGATCGAAGGGTGATTGTTAACACAAACACTAGATTTTTGGAAAGAGACTATGTATTAAATCATAAACCCATGTATAAATTGTTCTAAAGGAAGTGAGAGGAAAAAACACAAAGTATAAGTACCAAGTGTACAAGAGGATATACCACAAGGTAAACTGCAACGCGTGTCACGTCTGATACACAATTGCATGCAGTGCCTTGTCGTAGTGGGAGGGTTCTTCGACAACTTGTAAGATACATGTTTTGGGAAAGTCGTGAGACTTGGTCCCTCGCAAACATGAAATGGACCCACGGATACGACGAAGCACTACAAGTTAGAAATGTCAAATCCTAGCAAAGTGCAATGAATATTAAAATAGAATCGATGGATTTTAAATTAGGTCTGGAGGCTTTTTGAACCGCTAAATGGCGTAAAAGCCATTGAAAGCGGGCATGCAAGAATAAAAGAGGATCATAGAATAAGGTGAAAACCTTGGAAGCAAGCTTGTTGCGAAAAGGTATACTCAGAAAGAAAGAGTTCGATTATGAGAAAACCTGTTCACCGGTAGTTATGCCTAAGTTGATCCGGACTCTTTTATTTGTTGCTACTCATATGAAATATGAGGGATAGCAAATAGATGTCGAGACAGCTTTCCTGATTGGAAGTCTTAAGGGAAACATCTATGTGAAGCAACCAGAGTGATTCATTGCAAAAAGCTAAGAGCATTGTGATAGTAAGCTTAAAAGTGCCCATTCATGGACTAAAGCAAGCTTTAAGATCATGAAACATCCGTTTTGATGAGGTAATCCAGTGACATGGATCTAATCAATGATCGGATGGGTCTTGTGTATTGAAAAGAGTGATGAAAACGTGATGGTATTTCTTGTACTATACATAGATAGTATCTTGCTCATTGGAGACAATGAAAGAGTATTGTCGGGCGTATGGGTATGGTTGATAAAGCGGTATGAGATGAAGGACTTAAGAAGAGCAAAAATATCCTTTTGATCACGGTAATACGGATCACAAGAAAGGATGTTATGCTTATCTCAAGTTTCATATAATGATACGATCCTTACTCGTTTAGCATGTGAATTTATCTAAGTGAATGTGTCTTGTGACACAAAAGTAGATAAAGAAGATGAAAGCGGTTCCTTATGCTTCGGCAAATGAGGAAGCTTAATCTAAGGAATGTTATGCACGAGATTGGATATCTATTTTGCCGATGGCATGAACAGTGGGTATCAAGGTAACCCAAAATAAGAATGTTGAATTGTGGTAAGACATATACTTATGTACCTGAAAAGGACTAGAAATTATATGTAGGCTTACCGGACAGATTCGCTGCTTCTTATGAGTTACGTAGATTCGGATTTTTCAAATCAGATGGGGATGGCAGTAAATCCACCTCAAAGGTTATGCGTTTAATTTTAGGAAGTAGAGTCATAATGTGGAGGAGTGTTATATAGAAATATATTTCAGACTCCGGATTCCATCATGGAAAGATGATAAATTGGACCCATGAGGCAGCCAAAGTATCTGTATGACTCTAGAAACTTCATGATGGACTTTGGTGTGATTCTAGGTTTGCCCAAGGTTATCACAATTTATATTGATGATATTGGTGCAGTTGCAAACTTGAAGGAATCACAAGTCCATAAGGGAATTAAACACATGGAGCGCGAGTATCACCTATTATGAGAAATCGTATGATGAAGGGAAGGTTGTTGTCACCTAGATTGCATCGGATGATAACCTAGTAAATCTATTTACAAGGACCTTAAGGCGAGAGCTTTTGATGTATGACAGAAGACATGACAGCATAGTCTTTTAGTATAAGTGGGAGATTGTTGGATTGTATACTAAAAGTCTAGCTTTTTGTATGAACAATGTTATAACAATTAATTTGAAATGAGAATCATATGATCAAATGATTGCATCTTATAATTTATTTATATGTTCAATGCAATAGTCCACTTACTTTATACTGTAGATAATATGTTGTGCGAGAACACGCAGAAGATCATATTATCGGTTTCCTTATAAAGTATAAACAGATGCTCACAACCGAGATAGACGGGGACTCTCTATCGGGATGGTTGTAGTGTGGTTTGGTATTAGCTTGTCTTGGCTATAGAATCACATTAGTGCACTTGTGTGTATTGAGCAGGACCGCTTGAGATCGTTCGACTTATACTGACTTATAGGAGAACTTGATCTCAGTTATTATGGAAGTTCGTGCTCTTAATCCCTATACAATAACCTCGACACGTAGGGCAGTATGTATTTCTTTGATTCATCAATGGGTGAGATTTACATGTTATTAAATCAACAAACTCGATGAGTTGGGAAGTAGTGCTGTCTCTATGTGTGCTGTTGATTGTAGAAGGAATCCGTGTCCGTCATAGGTTGATGATGTCCCCTTGAGGAGCTCATAAGGATTATCATGTAAATCCTGCAGGTGGAATTTATTCCGGCATGATAATGAGGTTGAGTGATACTACTCTTGGATGAGATATTAATTAATTGAGTTGTCAGTAACTTAAATTAATTAATGGACATTGTATATCTTAAACATGGGGAGACTAACGGGCTCATAATAAGAAGGAGCCCAGAACGTAATTTTGGGATTGGTACGGTAGTACAATAATAATATTTTAGTGGAATATATTATTATTATTGGACTTAAGTATAAGCTTTGGGCTAAGCTTGGATACTTAAGCCCAATGGAGGTCCAACCCAATTTCTCCTCCTGGTCCCTGCTGTAGCCCATGTATATAAGTCACCTCAACTTATCTGGAACCCTAATCTAATCTAATCTAACTGATTATTCACGTGTGATGAGGGTTGAGAGCAGATTGAGGAGGTCTCGTAGATCGTCGCCCACACGACGTCGAGATCGGACTTGGGACATACAGCAGAAGATCAGAAGGTAGTTTGCTGCTGCTGTCTGCCGCCTTGCGAAATTTATATAAAATCGTAAAGTGCTCAGAATTTGATGATCAATATACTGACGGAAAGCTGTCGAAGAGAGGATCGTCTGAATGCAAAGATCACTCAATTCCGACATCAGACGAGGAAGTTATGGCCATTCTCGAGGAACTGCGCAGGCTGCCTGCGAGAATCAATCTTCATCAACATACCTTGGTGAACGGTAATCGTTTCTATGATTTATTGCTTCCGCTGTGATAGAAAGGTATGAATCCCTAACGGGTCACGTTAACCAAATGATCGAGTGCCAACACCTATTTGCAAAGACTTGGCCCTCCTTTTTTTTCTTCTGCATCACTTCTCCATTTCGCGTTGAATCCTCTATCTGACCAACTGAGGCAGGAGTCTGATTTTTTTGATGCCCTTTTTCTTTCCTATACTGTTGTTGCTTTTCACAGTCTTGAGAATGCATATGTATCATAGTTGACATTGATATGGAGGAGGATTGAGGTTTGTTAACAGAATTACCTGCTTAATTTTCCGTTACCTGAAACATAAGTAATGACTATTAATTAAATATCAAGTTAGTATACTAATTTACTAATTCACAAGGTATATGCACATAACCTTCTTAGCTGCATGTGAAAACACTTCTTCATTTCATGTTGAATCCTCTATCTGACCAACTAAGGTTGGAGTTTGATTTTTTTGTGCCATTTTCCTTTCCCCTGCTACTATTTCTTTTCACATTCTTGAGAGTGCATTTTTACCATAGTTGACATTGAGATTTAGGAGGACTGAGGTTTGTCAACTTAACAACTTACTTGGTCTGCCATTACCTGAAACATGATTAATGATTATTAATTAAATATCTAATTTCTATACTAATTTAGTAATTCATAAGGTATATGCACATAACCTTCTTTGGACGACATGAGCTCAAACTTCTAGTTATTCTTACAATCTCATTGTTATCCTGATCATCATTTGACTTCTGTATTGGACCTTCTTCTTCAGGAAGGTACTCAACATCCTTTGATAGATCTTTTTTATTTTATTGACCTTTTGTCTCTTGGGAGCCATTAATTGTGCCGCTGCATAAGCAATGAGCTTAATCCGTAACTCTTCCATCTTTCTTATGTTTTCTTCGATCATTTTCAACCTCTGACCCTCATATTCCTCCATCTCGATTACGATATTCTTAAAGTTAGCACCAACAAGTTTGTAGACTTAGTTCCTGCATCATATTAACAAATCAATGCTCCACGTAGTAAAAAGTGAGTTTATAGACTAAGAATGAAAAAAAATTCCAAAATCAATGTTGTAGCTAAATATGAATGAACTAAAACTACCATATAACTGTAACTACTCATCCTTTGCAGTTAGAAATTTACTGATACAATCCATGGTTTAATTGGTGAAATGCTCCAGCAAATTGAGATGCATAGCCTCAAATTATACTATGCCAACTAGCTATCTATTTTAGACACAAATAAAGGCTTATAACATGCTACAATATTTCTCAGTCATCGTAAATATAAAATCATAATATTAATGGACAATACGATAATTTAGAGAGCTTCTATACACATGAAAATATCAAAGACAGTAAAGCAGTTTTATTAATGATTCTCATCCAAATTAAGGTCATCATTTAAAGATTTGAATAAATCAATGGACTAAAACCAGTTGACAGATTAAAGGTATTTCAAATTAAAGTGCTCCATTAATCAAACCAAAGACAACTCACATCCACTTGAATGATTGGTTAAATAATGACATAGCAATGCTCCATTCTTAACAAGGACTAAATGGAACATAAGCAAAGATTCCTGATAAAGTCACTACTCATGTGTTATAAATGTGGCTAAATGTATTGATTGGATTCTCAAAATCACAATTAATTATCAAACTAGTCCAAATGCTATATATATATAAAATTAATTATCTCTTATTTGATTGAATCATATAATAAATAACATTTAAAGACTTATTATCTTGTCTTTGATTGAAACATAGAATAAAGAACTCATTTCCTTATGAGTTAAGTAATATTATACAACATATATTGTGCGATAGATTCGACGTTCAAAGACTCATTATCTAGTCTTTTTATTGAAACATTGAATAAATAACTTATTTCCTTATGAGTTAAGTAATATTATACAACATATATTGCACGTTAAATTCGACGTTTTAAAACTCATTGTCTGGTCTTTGATTGAAACATTTGAAAAAAGTACTCGTTTCCTTATGAGTTAAGTAAGATTATACAATATATATTGCGCAATAGATTCGACGTTTAAAGATTCATTATCTCATCTTTGATTGAAATAATGAATAAATAATTCGTTTCCTTATGAGTTAAGTAATACTATACAACATACAATGCGTAATATATTCGACATTTAAAGATTCGTTATCTCTTCTTTGATTAAAACAATGAGTAAAGAACTCGTTTCTTTATGAGTTAAGTATGATTATACAACATATATTGCGCGATAGATTCTACGTTTAAGGACTCATTATCTCGTCTTTGATAGAAATAATGAATAAAAAATTTGTTTCCTTATGAGTTGAGTAATATTATACAACATACAATGCTTAATATATTCGACATTTAAAGACTTGTTATCTCGTCTTTGATTAAAACAATGAATAATGAACTCATTTCTTTATGAGTTAAGTATGATTATACAACATATATTGTGCGATAGATTCGACGTTTAAAGACTCATTATCTCGTCTTCGATTGAAATATTGAATAAAGAACTTGCACTACAACATAAGTGACATTAAGTAACATTCAAAAAATGTTACTTAATAGTAAAAAAAATGATATCATAGGTCTTAAGTAATATTTTTTTCGGTGTCGCCATTGCCCCTGTAACCTTATATCTAATGTTATACATTTCTAACTTTTGATAACACTTCAAATAGGAATATATCAATTGTAACATATCGTTGTAACACTTATTAAAATGTTACATATACTTTTAATGTAACACTTAATTTTTCTAATGTAATATTTTTTTGTTTACACTTTTAATTATAACGTAACACTAATTATATTATTTTGTTAACACTTTTTAATATATCGTAACATTAATTACATTATTTTGGTAATATTTTTTAAATATAAATGTAACATTAATTACATAATAATTGTATCACTTTTCAAATGTAATGTAACACTTTTGTAAAACAATTACGTAACATATATGGTTATATTTTTATTATTTATGAAATATTTAATAATTATATTATTATTAATAATAAATAAATAATAAGAATTATTATTATTATTATTGTTATTATTATTATTACTTATCCATGATATACCTGTAAAATAAAAATAGATGATAAACTTAATTTAATATATATCAACAAATATCCAAAGTAAATATTATATCATCAATTGTCCAAAACATGGTAAATATTTAATGTTATTTAAACTTCATATACTATGAAGAATTATGTATTGATGTCAATAATATATAAAATAAATTCTATTCATCTTGTAATTCTCTTGTTCCAAAATCAATCATAACCACACTTAAGTTCATCTTCCGTGTTTGCTTCATCATCGTTGTCTTCATTACTCCCAATGAAGAACATAAACATTATGAAGAAAGTTCAGTCAAAGTCATCAAATATATTTTGACATAGAAGAAGAAAAACACAACCAAACATAGCCTTTACATACTTAAGCCTGAGAAATGCAAACCAGAATATTCTTACTGTTCAATGACAAAATTCAGGGCTCACAATATCAAATCTACTTCAGTACTTTGGCTACAAAAGAATCCTAAAAATTGTATACTATATGTTAAGGGAGTTCCCTGGTTAAGAGAAACATAAGGTTCACGGGAAGTGCAGGGGGAGAATGCTTTACTAAGATAAGAAATATTCTCAATAATTCCAAGGGTAAAACTTTTTAAAGAAGTCCATTCCTTAGTTTCAATTTAACAGCGTTATTTAGATTCCAGTAAAACATACAAAAAGTCCTGTAAGTTAAGAAGCAGCACAATATAAATCAAGAAACTGCACGTGAAATGCAGAAGCACATGATATGGAGCAGTTAAATTACAAAATTTGTACCCAATAACTAAAAACAACCAATGAAAATTAGATACTCCCTATAAATAGATAACTTTGTAGAATTATTATTCAGTTATATGAGTAACACTTTATATTGGGATATCTAGGTTAAGACAGAGAATAATAAGTATTATATAGATAAAAATTAAGATAACAAAACAGAAAGAGAATAAATAAAAATATTTATGATAGGAGCAATACTCACATAGCTAAAATGTATAAAAAGCACACATCATTTTCAAATGATGCATTAAGTACATATTACCATCCACACATCATGCAACTCTATTTCAATTCCATATAATTCTGCCCTCAAAACACACAACAAAATTGCAGTTGTGAGTCTTGACTAATATATCAATTTTGAGTATCAATCCACATCAGGAAAATGCCAATGAAGGCTCCACGGCCTGCAAAATGGAAATGTCAATACTAAATATTGACACCATGCTTCGAAATATTCAAGTGATGGTGAAAAAAAAAAGCATAACACATAGGTTGATGCCAATTTAACTTTATAAAATGCCAAGTCCTTTATTTAACTTCAAGATTCTAAACCTTTGATTTCCTTTCATAAGAAAATAAAAGTAGTAGCCATACTAATGCCAATAACTACCAATTAAAGATCAAAGATAATGGAAATAGAGCATTACAATATTTTGCTTCTAGATTCTAAACCTCTGGCTCGTTGTTTAAATATTTTATTATAAAGTTTCATTTTTTAATCTTGTCTCCTTCACAGCAGTACCATCCTTTCATGTAAATCACAACTTTCCACCATATTCTAGGACACTATCTACTCTCAATACCCAAACCAGTAATAAGTAAACACTACTGTACAATCATTGTCTACTCTGAAAACCCAAACCAAGAATATGAGTGTATGCTACTCTCAATACCCCAACCACTAAATAATTAAACAGTTGAAACAATAAATAGGGTAGGTATTCATGTGCCAAATGAAATATAAAAAGTAACAATTAACAAAATGTAACTGATTACTTGACATGGCTTAAAATGATTAATGTTTTAATAGAAATTCCATTGAGTGAAAAGTTGGACGGATCCTCAAGGGATGGGGCGACACGTGCAAGAATGTCAGAGGGAAGAACTTCTTGCAAGACTTTCATAACTCCAATGATAGTATCTTTAATGACATTAGATTTATATGGCTGTAGAAACTCATTTGAAATTAACACACTTGAGGGTTTTGATGCTCCCTTTGGTCTCTTGATATACCTGCCTGTAAGTCGACCACGTCTTTCGAGCAGCTCCTCGATCTAATCTCGATAAAATTCATCATAATATTATGTCGTATGATTAAAATCAATAATATAAAACACTTGTGCTTATATTGTCATGCTGAATCAGTTCATTAGTTTTGTATTTTCTGTCAACTTTCCTTTTATGAGTTTCTTTGTACAATGCTACTTCTGATGGTGAGGTCTTTTCACTTAGTTCCTATCACAAAATATCCACAAATCATGTTGGAAAAAATAGGTAAAATAGATTATAATTGAACATACTTAAGCACATGTATGTTGATGTAGATCTAAGCTAGATGAAGCACTATAAACCATCCTCATAACATCTTTATATAATATTATAGACATTTGTAATATAGATAAGAGTGAATATTGGTCTAACTTAGATCAAAGCTCAAAGTCAAAGTTGGACTTAATATAATATTCACTCACAAATTCATTATTTTCATTGATAAGGAATTCAATGTAAGAGTCAGCACAGAAAATATTTACAATAATGGTATAGCCTCAAGGCATGAGATGGATCCTAATATATCAAGAAGAGACTGAGCTAGATGTAACTAATAGATTTAATGTTAATGAAATTAGGTAATAGTGCTCATATGGTATAAGAATCATATATAATTCATAATTACCAGCTCAAGATGCTTTCTCGCAAAAGAAATAGGACATGCAGTGTGTCTGTCCTTTTGAGTTTCTCTAATTTTCTTTTTCTTGTCACTAAGATCCTGCATGTCATTCTAGTAAATAATTTTTTTCAAAACATGTCAATTTTACACGAAGAACTCGAAGAAGTGGACGGGCAACACAAAGGAAACATATATTTATTACATTACCTAAAACTTCTACAACAACTGCTTACTTATTACACTAGTTTTATTCATGATCAAATATATTTATTACTTATTTTATTAGAATTAATTAAAGATCCACATATTCAACTTTTAAACTCTTGTCAGTGATAATTTATTTCTGTCATTCAATCCAAGGATAAGATAATAATTAATTAATTACGGCATAAAAAGCAATCTCAATTACATTTTATACATATGGGGTCCGTGTAATAAACTGCATGTGAGATTACTTATCCTATTGTAAATATATGTCAGTAAAAAATATCTCGCAACACTTACCTTAATCACTTTTAAGTTCCAATACTTGATTAATCCTCAAAATGGTCATCTGGAATCGAATCTGGGCAATTAGCCCATCTATCGGCCTGATTTATATACGCCTTGTAGTTATGCTTTTTAATTCAACACTTATATTTACGCTAAAGATCTGCAACTATTTTTAGAACATAGCTTTTTCCTTCTTCTGCAATTATAAATGTGGCCTGCAAGATATTAATCATGACATTAGAGAATGCACGTATTCTTGATATGTATCTACATCTTTAATAAATAAAGCTAATATGATTTGTTAAAAAGTACAGCAAGTTTAAAGGATTTTGATCAGGCCGCATACTCAAGAAACACTCAACTACATAGGAAATTAATGTAAAATAACAACAAATGAATATATACTACTGTGTTAATTTAAAATGCTAATACCTTTACATAATTCCAAATCTCATCCTTGTTAGGAACCTGGTGCAAGTTGATCATATTTAGAGGTGCAAGACCGGATTCACGAGCTAGTGATCCTAAGAAACTGCTTAATTCATCTAAAGTTCCTTTATTCAAACTAATTGCTTGACTGATTAGTCATTATGATAGGAGCAATACTCACATAGCTAAAATGTATAAAAAGCACACATCATTTTCAAATGATGCATTAAGTACATATTACCATCCACACATCATGCAACTCTATTTCAATTCCATATAATTCTGCCCTCAAAACACATAACAAAATTGCAGTTGTGAGTCTTGACTAATATATCAATTTTGAGTATCAATCCACATCAGGAAAATGCCAATGAAGGCTGCACGGCCCACAAAACGGAAACTTCAATACTAAATATTGACACCATGCTTCGAAATATTCAAGTGATGGTGAAAAAAAAAGCATAACACATAGGCTGATGCCAATTTCACTTTATAAAATGCCAAGTCCTTTATTTAACTTTAAGATTCTAAACCTTTGACTTCCTTTCATAAGAAAATAAAAGTAGTAGCCATACTAATGCCAATAACTACCAATTAAAGATCAAAGATAATGGAAATAGAGCATTACAATATTTTGCTTCTAGATTCTAAACCTCTGGCTCGTTGTTTAAATATTTTATTATAAAGTTTCATTTTTTAATCTTGTGTCCTTCACAGCAGTACCATCCTTTCATGTAAATCACAACTTTCCACCATATTCTAGGACACTATCTACTCTCAATACCCAAACCAGTAATAAGTAAACACTACTGTACAATCATTGTCTACTCTGAAAACCCAAACCAAGAATATGAGTGTATGCTACTCTCAATACCCCAACCACTAAATAATTAAACAGTTGAAACAATAAATAGGGTGGGTATTCATGTGCCAAATGAAATATAAAAAGTAACAATTAACAAAATGTAACTGATTACCTGACATGGCTTAAAATGATTAATGTTTTTAATAGAAATTCCATTGAGTGAAAAGTTAGATGGATCCTCAAGGGATGGGGCGACACGTGCAAGAATGTCAGAGGGAAGAACTTCTTGCAAGACTTTCATAACTCCAATGACAGTATCTTTAATGGCATTAGATTTATATGGCTGTAGAAACTCATTTGAAATTAACACACTTGAGGATTTTGATGCTCCCTTTGGTCTCTTGATACCTACCTGTAAGTTGACCATGTCTTTCGAGCAGCTCCTCCATCTAATTTCGATAAAATTCATCATAATATTATGTCATATGATTAAAATCAATAATATAAAACACTTGTGCTTATATTGTCATGCTGAATCAGTTCATTAGTTTTGTATTTTCTGACAACTTTCCTTTTATAAGTTTCTTTGTACAATGCTACTTCTGATGGTGAGGTCTTTTCACTTAGTTCCTATCACAAAATATCCACAAATCATGTTGGAAAAAATAGGTAAAATAGATTATAATTGAACATACTCAAGCACATGTAGTTGATGTAGATCTAAGCTAGATAAAGCACTATAAACCATCCTCATAACATCTTTATATAATATTATAGACATTTATAATATAGATAAGAGTGAATATTGGTCTAACTTAGATCAAAGCACAAAGTCAAAGTTGGACTTAATATAATATTAACTCACAAATTCATTATTTTCATTGATAAGGAATTCAATGTAAGACTCAGCACAGAAAATATTTTTAATAATGGTATAGCCTCAAGGCATGAGATGGATCCTAATATATCAAGAAGAGACTGAGCTAGATGTAACTAATAGATTTAATGTTAATGAAATTAGGTAATAGTGCTCATATGGTATAAGAATCATATATAATTCATAATTACCAGCTCAAGATGCTTTCTCGCAAAAGAAATAGGACATGCAGTGTGTCTGTCCTTTTGAGTTTCTCTAATTTTCTTTTTCTTGTCACTAAGATCCTGCATGTCATTCTAGTAAATAATTTTTTTCAAAACATGTCAATTCTACACGAAGAACTCGAAGAAGAGGACGGGCAACACAAAGGGGAACATATATTTATTACATTACCTAAAACTTCTCCAACAACTGCTTACTTATTACACTAGTTTTATTCATGATCAAATATATTTATTACTTATTTTATTAGAATTAATTAAAGATCCACATATTCAACTTTTAAACTCTTGTCAGTGATAATTTATTTCTGTCATTCAATCCAAGGATAAGATAATAATTAATTAATTACTACTTAAAAAGCAATCTCAATTACATTTTATACATATGGGGTCCGTGTAAGAAACTGCATGTGAGATTACTTATCCTATTGTAAATATATGTCAGTAAACAATATCTCGCAACACTTACCTTAATCACTTTTAAGTTCCAATACTTGATTAATCCTCAAAATGGTCATCTGGAATTGAATCTGGGCAATTAGCCCATCTATCGGCCTGATTTATATACGCCTTGTAGTTATGCTTTTTAATTCTACACTTATAATTACGCTAAAGATCTGCAACTGTTTTTAGAACATAGCTTTTTCCTTCTTCTGCAATTATAAACGTGGCCTGCAAGATATTAATCATGACATTAGAGAATGCACGTATTCTTGATATGTATCTACATCTTTAATAAATAAAGCTAATATGATTTGTTAAAAATTACAGCAAGTTTAAAGGATTTTGATCAGGCAGCATACTCAAGAAACACTCAACTACATAGGAAATTAGTGTAAAATAACAACAAATGAATATATACTACTGTGTTAATTTAAAATGCTAATACCTTTACATAATTCCAAATCTCATCCTTGTTAGGAACCTGGTGCAAGTTGATCATATTTAGAGGTGCAAGACCGGATTCACGAGCTAGTGATCCTAAGAAACTGCTTAATTCATCTAAAGTTCCTTTATTCGAACTAATTGGCTGACTGATTAGTCATTTTGTAATAGGGATGACCAATTAAAACAATTTATCGAACCACAGAGAGGTCGGCGCTAGATCTTAAGCGATATCACGTTTATTGTAATTTTATAGAGATGAATCATCAAAGGGATTGATTGTAAACAAATAAATAATAATAACCAAAGCAAGCAAGCAAGCAAGCAAGCAAACAAGATAGATGGATGAAAAGTGGTTTTCCAAATTAAGTAAAAGTGAGATCAAGAACAATTAAGAAGTGGAAATTCTAGGATACATGCATCAAATTCATATGAATCATGGGTATAAGACTAAGGGCCAACACTAAATTCACCTAAGCTCCCTCTCGAGGTGGATAGGATATGAATCTCAATTAGCTCAACGGATTGGTTCTCATTCAAACAATTCCAACTAGGTACAAAGCTTGAAATGAGAGTCCCTTTACACAATTAATCAACCTCTCGATCAAACAAATCACATATTCTATCAAAGGGTTCTAAATTCTAAAGCATTTCTCAATCTCTTTACAATTTATAATGCACATGATGTGTTTGATGAAATGAGTCACTCAATTATCCTAAACACATAATTGATTTCTCAATCTAATCACATATTTAGAACAACTAAACACACAAATCATCAATACAAATCAAGCAATTAATAATCAATGATAGAAAACCATAGATCCAATCAACATAAGAATTCAAATATACAAATCCCAAAATTATCCAATAACTCTCATGTTGCTAATCTCACAAGGGAGATTAGCCTACCATATTCATAAAGAAATTAACATAGACAATTAAATCCTTACAAATCATGATAAAACTATGAGGTTTAATACAAAGATTGAATGGAAACTCCCTTGATCTATCTTCAATGGTGATATCCTTTCCTTCTTTGCACTTTTCTCTCTTCCTTGATGGTGGGATGATTGTAGATCCAAATGATGAAGAATGGATAAAGATGATGGTGTGGAATGGAAGAAATGGTGTGTGAGGTGTGTGTAGGGCTGTGAATTTCAGATCTCCTCAAAAATATTGAAGTATTGGGTATTTATACCCCTTGGGAAGCTTCTAGAAGGATTTTAATTTTTTTACAAAATTTCACACAACACGGCCATAAGGATGGCCGTGTTGGGTGAATTGATGCTGCCGCACGGCCTCACCTTACAGGGCCGTGTTACGCAACATGGCTCGTGTGCTATAACACGAGCACAGGATTGTTGTGTTGGATGAATTGATGTTTGCACATGGCCACTTCTTTCAGGGCCGTGTTCCGTACACGGCCCGTGCTGGTGCATGCCCCTATTTTTTACTTTTTTTTCGACTTGTTCTCCTTCGTTTCAACTCTGAATTGAGATCCACTTTTTCCTACATCTTTCTTATCATATCTAGCATCTAATAAAAATAAAAATAATACATAACACAACCAAATAACACATAAATACAGATAAAATAATACGAAAATGGATATAAAAAGGCACTAAAATATAGGTGAAAATATCACTCATCACTGACCTAGTCTATTCAAAATGATAAGTCTATGATTCTTAATTGACCTTCCATGTACCTATTGTTGGATTGTATACTAAAAGTCTAGCTTTTTGTATGAACAATGTTATAACAATTAATTTGAAATGAGAATCATATGATCAAATGATTGCATCTTATAATTTATTTATATGTTCGATCCAATAGTCCACTTACTTTATACTGTAGATAATATGTTGTGCGACAACACGCGGAAGATCATATTATCGGTTTCCTTATAAAGTATAAACAGATGCTCACAACCGAGATAGACGGGGACTCTCTATCGGGATGGTTGTAGTGTGGTTTGGTATTAGCTTGTCTTGGCTATAGAATCACATTAGTGCACTTGTGTGTATTGAGCAGGACCGCTTGAGATCGTTCGACTTATACTGACTTATAGGAGAACTTGATCTCAGTTATTATGGAAGTTCGTGCTCTTAATCCCTATACAATAACCTCGACACGTAGGGCAGTATGTATTTCTTTGATTCATCAATGGGTGAGATTTACATGTTATTAAATCAACAAACTCGATGAGTTGGGAAGTAGTGCTGTCTCTATGGTGTGCTGTTGACTGTAGAAGGAATCCGTGTCCGTCATAGGTTGATGATGTCCCCTTGAGGAGCTCATAAGGATTATCATGTAAATCCTGCAGGTGGAATTTATTCCGGCATGATAATGATGTTGAGTGGTACTACTCTTGGATGAGATATTAATTAATTGAGTTGTCAGTAACTTAAATTAATTAATGGACATTGTATATCTTAAACATGGGGAGACTAACGGGCTCATAATAAGAAGGAGCCAAAAATGTAATTTTGGGATTGGTACGGTAGTACAATAATAATATTTTAGTGGAATATATTATTATTATTGGACTTAAGTATAAGCTTTGGGCTAAGCTAGGATACTTAAGTCCAATGGAGGCCCAACCCAATTTCTCCTCCTGGTCCCTGCTGTAGCCCATGTATATAAGTCACCTCAACTTATCTGGAACCCTAATCTAATCTAATCTAACTGATTATTCACGTTTGATGAGGGTTGAGAGCAGATTGAGGAGGTCTCGTAGATCGTTGCCCACACGACGTCGAGATCGGACTTGGGACATACAGCAGAAGATCAGAAGGTAGTTTGCTGCTGCTGTCTGCCGCCTTGCGAAATTTATATAAAATCGTAAAGTGCTCAGAATTTGATGATCAATATACTGACGGAAAGCCGTCGAAGATAGGATCGTCTGAATGCAAAGATCACTCAATTCCGACATCAGACGAGGAAGTTATGGCTATTCTCGTAGAACTGCGTAGGCTGCCTGCGAGAATCAATCTTCATCAACATACCTTGGTGAACGGTAATTGTTTCTATGATTTATTTCTTCCGCTGTGATAGAAACGTATGAATCTCTAACGGGTCACGTTAACCAAATGGTCCAAGCGCCAACAATTGGTATCAGAGCTTCGGTTTCGTGGTGAAGCGTGACGCGTTAGGCTAGGGTTTATGTGATTAATTTTTCAAAATTAGGATCGCATGTTTAGGGTTTTGGTTTTACTGCGCAAACCATGAATATCCCTATGTGAAATATACCCTATATCATATCTGTTCGTTGATGGTTGTGTGTGAGAGGATTCGACAAAAACTGTTCGTCAATTTCACATGGAAGGAAGAAATTGGGAGAAAATCCAGCGCAGTAATATTACAGAGGCAATAACCGGAGTTTCAACCGTCGGATCAGGCTGTTTTTTGGTCAGCACATTCAGATTTTGTGGATGTACATTCTGAACGGTGAAGATCGTATTTGGAGTTTTGTGTTGTCAGGAATACGCCGAAAACAGAAGTAGTTTTTTGGGCGATTCTGTTCTGCGCAGTCGAGGGAAAAGAGCTATTTCTCACAATCTAACCGTTTGATCGACCTGTAATTTGGACAGCATGTTCAAAACTCACAGGTGTAGATTCTGAACGGTGAAGATTGGATTCCCAGGTTCCTACGGTTGCGAACCCTGAACGACAGTTGGTGTAGTTTGATGTTGCGCGTTAGGCTGAACTTGATTCCGTGCAAGTAGGCCCTTGGACGAGCGACAGTTCGAGTGGATTTGTATCAGGTTCGATTGGTCTGCATCAGGTTCGATTGATGCTACACCAGGTTCGAGCGGATTTACATCAGGTTCGGTTGGTCTACATCAGGTTCGATCGATGCTGCACCAGGTTCAAGCAGATTTGCATCAGGTTCGATTGGTCTACATCAGGTTCGATCGATGTTGTACCAGGTTCGAGAGTATTTGTATTAGGTTCGATTGGTCTGCATCAGGTTCGATTGATGCTACACCAGGTTCGAGAGGATTTGCATCAGGTTCGGTTGGTCTGCATCAGGTTCGATCAATGATGCACCAGGTTCGAGCAGATTCACATCAGGTTCGATTGGTCTGCATCAGGTTCGATCGACTCTGCACTAGGTTCGAGCGGGTTTGCATCAAGTTCGACTGGTCTGCATCAGGTTCCGCGTGAGTCTTCACAATATGATCGGGCAGGGTGCCAGAGTGGTGCAGCAGGCTGCAGGGAGGTCGATCCCCATCGCAGTTGTCCACATTCGTGATTGGTGGCGAACAATCAAATTCGCTGTTATATAACTGTTATAATTGATTTATTAATTGATTATTGTTATATATGTATGCATGATTCTCTGTGATTTATTGCCTTAAATAGAAGCATGCTAGATTGCGTATTATATTTGGTATATTATATGCATGTATGTTGGAGTGTTGATCAAGTCAACTTATTTTTGGCAATTTATTTCCTTATATATAACTGCTATAATTGTTTTATTGGTCAATTATTGTTATATATTTGGAAGTATGAGCATGCTAGGTTGCATATTTTATTCTGAAATATTATATGCATGTAAAAACCCTCGGTCTTAAATAACTAAGTGGGAGAGGGGATTGGTAAAAAATCCCGCTGCCTCCATTATTGGTTTGTAAGTGATGTGAGTAAACTTGCATGTTGGCAATAGGCCTTCCTCCCTAACGGATGAGTTTATTCACGGATCACTGGTACAGACTTCATTACATAATTATTGTTTGTAATGTGGCACATGAACTTGCGTGTTGGCAATAGGCCTTCCTCCCTAACGGATGAGTTTATGTGGGGCTCACTGGTACAAACTTATAATTGATGATTGTAGGAAGTTATCCGAGCGCGTGTGTACTTCTCCAATTGTAAGGCACACAAGCTCGCGCAGTGGACTTGGGATCAAATAATGGTGTACACTTAGGTGTAAATAATTAGTATCCTCCCCAACGGAGTCACTGCTATTATTTGCATGGCTAAAGAGGAACCGACTATTAATTATTTTGTCATAAAGTTAGGTTGACAAATGAAATTAATGGGTAAAACCTTCTCTTGTAAATGTTCGGGTTTGTAAACGTCCACACTAACGTGTCTTGCAGACTCACGGTGCTTGAAATGTCGGTGAATTTTATTTTTATATTGTTTTGAGGGAATCAATATAAAAGGATAAAATTCAAAGTTTTGATCGGTAAATTAATTTATGATTCTCTAATTTTCAAATGATTTTATCTCACATATTATTAACTAAAAGAAATTATATTTACTTGTCCAAATTAGATGATTAGAAAAGAATCTTGGTTTTGAATTTTACTGCTTAAGAAAATACATGTGTGTTCTCACAAGGGACATCTCATAATGCCTATTAAAGTCTCTAGTGAAGAGATGAGAGGTTCATAGAAATATGATGGTCTCATGTAACTCTTCGGATACTTGAGTAAGTTAAAAGGCAGAAGATCATGATTTAATTTGATGAATGAATTGGTAAAGCATGGAGTATAAATTGAAGGAAAACCTAGATCAATTTAATTCTTCGTGAATTGCCGAGATGTTTTTGAGTAAGTTCCACCTGAATTACAATAGGATGTATATGGTGGAAAACTTCTGGCAAAACATGTGGCAAAGGAAAGCCATTTTCATCATAATGTGAACAAGTTTTATATCTTATTCAATAGTTGTTTAAAACATGATTAGTGATGGCATTTACTGACACGAAGTGTGTAGATACTGGAATCACTAAATGTTTATTACTAAGTGAGGATAAAATTATTATGACATGGGTAAAACTACAAGAGTAGTGGCTATTGCAGTGGGAGTTATGTATTTATCTAATGATATGAGTAGACGTTTGATTATGAGAAATTGTTTTACGTACGTTTTCATAGAAAGAATTTGATTTCGATTTCTATGCATTAATAGATGGATACTCCATTTCATTTAAATGACATGGTCATTATAATGAAGGATAGAGTTGTAATCTGTTATTGTACGTTGGTGAACAATTTGTATACTCTTAAATCATGTATATTCCACAGATGCAACAAATAGTAATTAATAATGAATCTTCTAATCTTAGTAAGAGAAGATACCTTCGGATATGAACTAAACATATATTTGGCATCTAAGACTAGATCATTTTACTTGAGTAGGATTCAAAAGTTGATAGCCGATAGACCCTTAGGTTTATCTGAAGTGAAAACTATCTGACTTTCAAGTCTTGATTGGGAGTAAAAATGACTAATTGCTTTTTCAAGGCAAAGGGGTGCAGAACCAAAGATATATATGTTGGAATTAGTTCATTATGATTATGTGGTCCTAAGATTGTCCGGATGAGAGATGGATATGAATATTCGTCAATCGATGATTATTCTAGATACCGATATATTTATTTGATGCACTGCATGTCTAAGTTCTTTGATTAATTCAAGAATTGCAAGGCTGGTACAGTGAAGCGTCATGGAAAATATATCAAGTAATGACGATTTAATCGTCATTACGAGTACCTCTTAGGATAGTTAGGAGCTATTACTCAAAGGTTGAGATTAAATCTCAAGTGGTCTACACCGGGCATGCCCCAGCTGAATGGTGTGGTGGATAGAAGGAATAAGACTCTTATGGTAATGATTAGATAGATGATGAATTATTTGGAATTACTTAATTCATTTTATGGATAAGCCCTAGAAACAGTAATTCATTTGAATGTTTGTCTGTTTGTGGGATATGCTATAAAAATGAAGGTGATTTATTTAGTCTAAAAGATCGAAGGGTGATTGTTAACACAAACACTAGATTTTTGGAAAGAGACTATGTATTAAATCATAAACCCATGTATAAATTGTTCTAAAGGAAGTGAGAGGAAAAAACACAAAGTATAAGTACCAAGTGTACAAGAGGATATACCACAAGGTAAACTGCAACGCGTGTCACGTCTGATACACAATTGCATGCAGTGCCTTGTCGTAGTGGGAGGGTTCTTCGACAACTTGTAAGATACATGTTTTGGGAAAGTCGTGAGACTTGGTCCCTCGCAAACATGAAATGGACCCACGGATACGACGAAGCACTACAAGTTAGAAATGTCAAATCCTAGCAAAGTGCAATGAATATTAAAATAGAATCGATGGATTTTAAATTAGGTCTGGATGCTTTTTGAACCGCTAAATGGCGTAAAAGCCATTGAAAGCGGGCATGCAAGAATAAAAGAGGATCATAGAATAAGGTGAAAACCTTGGAAGCAAGCTTGTTGCGAAAAGGTATACTCAGAAAGAAAGAGTTCGATTATGAGAAAACCTGTTCACCGGTAGTTATGCCTAAGTTGATCCGGACTCTTTTATTTGTTGCTACTCATATGAAATATGAGGGATAGCAAATAGATGTCGAGACAGCTTTCCTGATTGGAAGTCTTAAGGGAAACATCTATGTGAAGCAACCAGAGTGATTCATTGCAAAAAGCTAAGAGCATTGTGATAGTAAGCTTAAAAGTGCCCATTCATGGACTAAAGCAAGCTTTAAGATCATGAAACATCCGTTTTGATGAGGTAATCCAGTGACATGGATCTAATCAATGATCGGATGGGTCTTGTGTATTGAAAAGAGTGATGAAAACGTGATGGTATTTCTTGTACTATACATAGATAGTATCTTGCTCATTGGAGACAATGAAAGAGTATTGTCGGGCGTATGGGTATGGTTGATAAAGCGGTATGAGATGAAGGACTTAAGAAGAGCAAAAATATCCTTTTGATCACGGTAATACGGATCACAAGAAAGGATGTTATGCTTATCTCAAGTTTCATATAATGATACGATCCTTACTCGTTTAGCATGTGAATTTATCTAAGTGAATGTGTCTTGTGACACAAAAGTAGATAAAGAAGATGAAAGCGGTTCCTTATGCTTCGGCAAATGAGGAAGCTTAATCTAAGGAATGTTATGCACGAGATTGGATATCTATTTTGCCGATGGCATGAACAGTGGGTATCAAGGTAACCCAAAATAAGAATGTTGAATTGTGGTAAGACATATACTTATGTACCTGAAAAGGACTAGAAATTATATGTAGGCTTACCGGACAGATTCGCTGCTTCTTATGAGTTACGTAGATTCGGATTTTTCAAATCAGATGGGGATGGCAGTAAATCCACCTCAAAGGTTATGCGTTTAATTTTAGGAAGTAGAGTCATAATGTGGAGGAGTGTTATATAGAAATATATTTCAGACTCCGGATTCCATCATGGAAAGATGATAAATTGGACCCATGAGGCAGCCAAAGTATCTGTATGACTCTAGAAACTTCATGATGGACTTTGGTGTGATTCTAGGTTTGCCCAAGGTTATCACAATTTATATTGATGATATTGGTGCAGTTGCAAACTTGAAGGAATCACAAGTCCATAAGGGAATTAAACACATGGAGCGCGAGTACCACCTATTATGAGAAATCGTATGATGAAGGGAAGGTTGTTGTCACCTAGATTGCATCGGATGATAACCTAGTAAATCTATTTACAAGGACCTTAAGGCGAGAGCTTTTGATGTATGACAGAAGACATGACAGCATAGTCTTTTAGTATAAGTGGGAGATTGTTGGATTGTATACTAAAAGTCTAGCTTTTTGTATGAACAATGTTATAACAATTAATTTGAAATGAGAATCATATGATCAAATGATTGCATCTTATAATTTATTTATATGTTCAATGCAATAGTCCACTTACTTTATACTGTAGATAATATGTTGTGCGAGAACACGCAGAAGATCATATTATCGGTTTCCTTATAAAGTATAAACAGATGCTCACAACCGAGATAGACGGGGACTCTCTATCGGGATGGTTGTAGTGTGGTTTGGTATTAGCTTGTCTTGGCTATAGAATCACATTAGTGCACTTGTGTGTATTGAGCAGGACCGCTTGAGATCGTTCGACTTATACTGACTTATAGGAGAACTTGATCTCAGTTATTATGGAAGTTCGTGCTCTTAATCCCTATACAATAACCTCGACACGTAGGGCAGTATGTATTTCTTTGATTCATCAATGGGTGAGATTTACATGTTATTAAATCAACAAACTCGATGAGTTGGGAAGTAGTGCTGTCTCTATGTGTGCTGTTGATTGTAGAAGGAATCCGTGTCCGTCATAGGTTGATGATGTCCCCTTGAGGAGCTCATAAGGATTATCATGTAAATCCTGCAGGTGGAATTTATTCCGGCATGATAATGAGGTTGAGTGATACTACTCTTGGATGAGATATTAATTAATTGAGTTGTCAGTAACTTAAATTAATTAATGGACATTGTATATCTTAAACATGGGGAGACTAACGGGCTCATAATAAGAAGGAGCCCAGAACGTAATTTTGGGATTGGTACGGTAGTACAATAATAATATTTTAGTGGAATATATTATTATTATTGGACTTAAGTATAAGCTTTGGGCTAAGCTTGGATACTTAAGCCCAATGGAGGTCCAACCCAATTTCTCCTCCTGGTCCCTGCTGTAGCCCATGTATATAAGTCACCTCAACTTATCTGGAACCCTAATCTAATCTAATCTAACTGATTATTCACGTGTGATGAGGGTTGAGAGCAGATTGAGGAGGTCTCGTAGATCGTCGCCCACACGACGTCGAGATCGGACTTGGGACATACAGCAGAAGATCAGAAGGTAGTTTGCTGCTGCTGTCTGCCGCCTTGCGAAATTTATATAAAATCGTAAAGTGCTCAGAATTTGATGATCAATATACTGACGGAAAGCTGTCGAAGAGAGGATCGTCTGAATGCAAAGATCACTCAATTCCGACATCAGACGAGGAAGTTATGGCCATTCTCGAGGAACTGCGCAGGCTGCCTGCGAGAATCAATCTTCATCAACATACCTTGGTGAACGGTAATCGTTTCTATGATTTATTGCTTCCGCTGTGATAGAAAGGTATGAATCCCTAACGGGTCACGTTAACCAAATGATCGAGTGCCAACACCTATTTGCAAAGACTTGGCCCTCCTTTTTTTTCTTCTGCATCACTTCTCCATTTCGCGTTGAATCCTCTATCTGACCAACTGAGGCAGGAGTCTGATTTTTTTGATGCCCTTTTTCTTTCCTATACTGTTGTTGCTTTTCACAGTCTTGAGAATGCATATGTATCATAGTTGACATTGATATGGAGGAGGATTGAGGTTTGTTAACAGAATTACCTGCTTAATTTTCCGTTACCTGAAACATAAGTAATGACTATTAATTAAATATCAAGTTAGTATACTAATTTACTAATTCACAAGGTATATGCACATAACCTTCTTAGCTGCATGTGAAAACACTTCTTCATTTCATGTTGAATCCTCTATCTGACCAACTAAGGTTGGAGTTTGATTTTTTTGTGCCATTTTCCTTTCCCCTGCTACTATTTCTTTTCACATTCTTGAGAGTGCATTTTTACCATAGTTGACATTGAGATTTAGGAGGACTGAGGTTTGTCAACTTAACAACTTACTTGGTCTGCCATTACCTGAAACATGATTAATGATTATTAATTAAATATCTAATTTCTATACTAATTTAGTAATTCATAAGGTATATGCACATAACCTTCTTTGGACGACATGAGCTCAAACTTCTAGTTATTCTTACAATCTCATTGTTATCCTGATCATCATTTGACTTCTGTATTGGACCTTCTTCTTCAGGAAGGTACTCAACATCCTTTGATAGATCTTTTTTATTTTATTGACCTTTTGTCTCTTGGGAGCCATTAATTGTGCCGCTGCATAAGCAATGAGCTTAATCCGTAACTCTTCCATCTTTCTTATGTTTTCTTCGATCATTTTCAACCTCTGACCCTCATATTCCTCCATCTCGATTACGATATTCTTAAAGTTAGCACCAACAAGTTTGTAGACTTAGTTCCTGCATCATATTAACAAATCAATGCTCCACGTAGTAAAAAGTGAGTTTATAGACTAAGAATGAAAAAAAATTCCAAAATCAATGTTGTAGCTAAATATGAATGAACTAAAACTACCATATAACTGTAACTACTCATCCTTTGCAGTTAGAAATTTACTGATACAATCCATGGTTTAATTGGTGAAATGCTCCAGCAAATTGAGATGCATAGCCTCAAATTATACTATGCCAACTAGCTATCTATTTTAGACACAAATAAAGGCTTATAACATGCTACAATATTTCTCAGTCATCGTAAATATAAAATCATAATATTAATGGACAATACGATAATTTAGAGAGCTTCTATACACATGAAAATATCAAAGACAGTAAAGCAGTTTTATTAATGATTCTCATCCAAATTAAGGTCATCATTTAAAGATTTGAATAAATCAATGGACTAAAACCAGTTGACAGATTAAAGGTATTTCAAATTAAAGTGCTCCATTAATCAAACCAAAGACAACTCACATCCACTTGAATGATTGGTTAAATAATGACATAGCAATGCTCCATTCTTAACAAGGACTAAATGGAACATAAGCAAAGATTCCTGATAAAGTCACTACTCATGTGTTATAAATGTGGCTAAATGTATTGATTGGATTCTCAAAATCACAATTAATTATCAAACTAGTCCAAATGCTATATATATATATATATATATATATATATATATATATATATATATATATATATATATATATATATATATATATATATATAATTGGTTACGAATATGAATTGCTCATAATTCTCCATCAAGTTTCTATTTCTTTACATGATTTCATATATCATTGAATAGAACCAACTACCTAGTTTTTAGTTAAAAATTTACAAATTCGATTATATAATATAGGAATTAAAGGACTCAGAGTGGAGAATACACTTTAAGCTAAGAAATCTTGAGTTCCAATACATGGAATCATTCTTACAGTAATCAAAATGGTGAACACTTACAGCAACACAAGTATCAAAGAAAGTGCAACTAATCCCTTTATGAAAAATTTTATACCCCTAACTCATACTGTAAGGTCACCAACAAGTTTAGAATATCGATATGTGCATCTCACAAATTGAATCATTGAAACTAAGACACTAATCCCACAATATTTGAATAATCAAAATCGTTAACCAAAAATCTAAAGTAACTCGGAAGTAATGAAACATAGACAAATCATGGATTTCATATCCTTAACTCTTAAAGAGTTGCAGCACACACGAAGTTAATCAAATAGGAGAAGAACTTTTAGTATGACAGAAAGAAAAGGACATGTGAATGAAGATTGATTAAATACAGTAAAATTGAAAACCTAGGTGGGATCGGTCTGATCCCATTGGTTACGCAGGCAATTGATGCACACAGAATTAAAAACACAAATGATAAAAATTGAAAGCTTCATACCTAATTGGCTAGACGTAAACAATACTTGAGGCTTTCTTATAAATCAACCTCTGCAGATTCTTGGGTTTTCTTTCTCGAATTTGTCTAGGCTTCTTCAAATTCCATTCACAATAGAATTCTGAAATTTCCCCCTCTCAGAAAACCTACAGATTCATGGTTACCTTCTTTGAATTTGTTTCACATTTTGGCAAAATATTGTTTACACGCTCAGATACCACGCTCTTTTCTCATCACAGAATGCTCCCTCTTTTTGTGTATATCTGTGTATGTATTCATCTATATTTTTGTTTTAATTTTGACTTAATTTCTTATTATCAACCTCTCTTTGATGGTTTGATTACCATAGATTGTAGCTCTTAGTTTTTCGATAATGTTTGTATTTATTTCATATCTCTCACTTTGATTAATTCTTTTTTTTTTATTTTTTTATGGTAATGGTAATTAGGATTAAGATGAATAATTTGTTAGAATAAACTATTCTCACCACTTATGGAGGCCATTTAATAGTGATAATCGTGGTGAATTTTATTTATTATTATACTCCCTCCATCCCGGGTATTTTCACCCATTTGTACGGGCACGAAGATTAAGACGTGTTATTTTTTTAATATATAATGTTAGAAGAGTAGGGATAAATTAGTATTTTAAAAAGAAAAAGTAAATAAAGCTGTTGGGAATGATTTATAAAATATAAAAAATAATTAAAGTTGTTGGGATTGTAATAAGATGAATTATGTATTTATACCATTAATGGAATGGGTAAAAATACGTGGGACAACCCAAAATAGAAAGTGAATAAAAATACGTGGGATGGAGGGAATATTTGTTGATTCTTCGTAGTACTCCACCTCATATCGTATTTTATTAGTATTTCGCATCATCACCAATTAATTAATTAAGTAATAATACTAGTAATATGTGGAGTGATAATAATGACACTCTCAGTAGAAGTATATTACTTCCTCTGTCCCATAATACACTTCACGTTTACTGTTCCACATTGTTTAAAAAAGTTGCACTTTTTAATCAACTTTATTGACTTTAGAGAGTATTGTAGTATTTTTAGGTAATAAAAGTATAAAGTTATGGCATGTGTGTGAAAAAAGAGTGACAAATTTGAAATTAAAGTAACTTTTGAGGTTATTGGATAAAATTATTTTTCCATTTTTGGGGTGTGAAGGATATTGTGGGACAAACAAATGAGAAAACTGTGAAGAGTTTTGTGGGAGAGGGAGTATTTCATAATACAAAATGTTATTTAATTATAGTTAGATTAGACCAACTCTATTACCAAGTGTCAAATCATAATAGTATTTTGGAATTGAAAAATAATATCTATGGAGTATTATATAAGTATTTTTCAAAGCACATCCAATTTATTTTTAAAAAATGTCATTTTCAGTTACAAATTAATTGCGTTTTGCAACAATGCTAAAACGTGATGTTATTTTTTTAAATTTCTCAAAAGTAAGGATTAATTTATAATAAAAGCAATGTTCATGATTATTTTTCAAATTAACTCTAAAAATTAATACTCCCTCCGGCCACTTAGAATGTAATCGTTTGCTTTTTACGCGTAGATTAAGGAATATTATTTTTATATGTGTAGTGGGTAGTTGTATTAGAGTGAAGTGATGGGCCATATGGTGTACCTTTTTACTAACTAAGGAATATGGATATCTTTGAAATTCACGCCCAAAATGGTAAAATTGATACATCTAAGAATAGCTAGGATTTCCAGAAGAAGATGTCATTCGTTTGATGAGAAATAAAAAGGAATATCGAAAATTCGAGTGGCTGAAGCTGAAGCAGCTACTTTCGAAGTAACAGAAAGAAAAGCAACGACTGGAGTGGGAGAGTCAGAGTCCAAAAGAGGATTCCTCACTTCTTTCTCTCATTCAAAACCGTGCATGAGACTTTCATCTCACACGGCTCCTAAGTGATAAAAGAAAGAAGAACTCATCTTCTTTCTTTTTTGATTACCTTCCTCGCGTATGTATAAGACCGAATCTAGTAAATGGACAAGGGAAGTAGTATAAGATATAAATATTAATAAAATATATTAGCTGTCCCGCAATAATAGGTACATTTGCAATAACATATTAGCCTATATTAATAAAAAAAAGAGCTAAAAGCACAGTTTGTTGTTGTAATATACATCAATGCATACAATCTAATCTAATTTAATCTAATAAAGTAATATAATAGCAAAGTGAAAAAGTCAAAATTGAGCCAATTTTTAATTTACACCCTTGTATTTGATTACTATAAGCCATTTCGAATCTCATCCATTCATCACATTATTGAATCTCATCCATTCATTACAATTATGAGATTAAATCTTGGCCTTTGATTTGATACCTTATTTAAAATATATCTTATTTAATTTTTGAATATGTATAACTATCAAATCGAGACCTAAATTTAGGCCCTCAATTGATAAAATAGGAGATCATATTGGATAAATTCAGGCCATGCATTGATAGTTTTACATATTTCGGGCCCGAATTGATAGAAAAAATAATTCAGGCCCCGAATTGAAAGTTTACTCATTTTTTTCAGGCCTTGAATTGATATAATTCCCATTATAACTATTTTAAACTATTTTGATTGTATATATTTTTATATAAACTGTTATGGTTACTTGGTTGTGCATACAATCGGTGTAATTTTTGGCTTTAAAAGAGAATTTTGTTATAAAGAAAGAAAATAAAAAAGGCTAATAATTTACTCCAAGAATAAGCCCAATTTCTGTGAGGAATATAAATTATCAACCAAAAATACAATAACATATATGAAAAAATATAGGAGAAATTTTTGCTTTAAATGAAAACGAATTACAAAGGCAAAATAAGTTATAAATTACGCACTAAGGTAAAATAAATCAAGGACCAGAAAAGATTAAAAGATTTTTTTTAACAATCATTACATATTTAAAATTAATATTCATAAATTTTGTATAAGGAAAATGTTCACAAAATTTACGCTATTGTTTGATTTGATTATTATGGATTGTACGATTATTTGGTATAATAAAATTTTTTGGTATATCGTGCCCCTACCTCTAATCATTATATAATTCCAATATAATAATATATATAGTTAAATATCATTATTGAGTTCATTTATGACATGAAAATAGTTTTATTGATCATGAAAAATAATTTCATTGCTATTAATTTGAAAAAAATTTATTTATATATATGAAATTTAAATTTCGATTTTTTTAATTATTTATGCACTATTTATAATTAATAAAAAACAAGGTATATTTAATGAAAGAAAGAGAGAAAATATGACAACTTACTTAATTTTCATTGTTCAATATAGTTACCTCCATTTCCATTTCCATTTCCATTTTGGCAGAATTATTAAAAATGAAACAAACACCCACTCGGCATTTACTTTTCTCTTTTCATTTCCAAGAATCAGTTTCTCTGTCTTTACTTTCCTTTTCAAATTGAAGTGAAGTCCATTCTCTCCGCCAAAGTCACAGAAATTGAAGTTGCCTTAAACATAATTCATATTGGATTCAAGAATTTCGAAGCATCTGATGAATACTTATTTATCGTATAGATGTCGTATCGCCAGAAGCATCTGATGAAGAATTCCGAAGAGCTTATCACCAATGGGCTCAATTTTACCATCCTGATAAATACCAATATCCTAAGTACACATCCTGGCTTCCTCAATCTATTTTTTTCGACCTAGTCCTGATTCTGATTTGTTGATTTTATGCTCTTTCGACTCTATTTTCTTTTTCCCTGAGTTTCGATATTCACTTGTTTAGTTGTCTTAAGTGTGTCCATAAATATATATATATATATTCAGGGACTTGAGTGTTGAGATTTAAAATTGGTTTCATATTTCTTTGTTCAATATTTATTAGGTTGCTGTATTTTTCTTTAAGTTTTTCTTATTGTGGCTAATTTTGTCGTATGTGATATATATTGATATGAACATTTGACAAGTGTTTTTTAAAGTCAGAGTTGACTTTGTTCTTTTGTTTGTTTCAAATTAAGAAACTATAGATGCTAAGTCCAGGGGTATAACAATTACGATGCCAAGATGTTGAAGAGGTAGCACAGGTTAGGTATGCTGCTTTGAAACATAATTCATGGATTTATTGTTCATTGTAGTCATGTCATGGCCATTGGGATAGTGGGATGATGGTGTAATACTGGGCGGAAGAGACATTAAGGGTGGCGGAACCTGGTTGGGTTGCAATAGGTATGGGAAGTTTGAGGAACGTTACCAATGTGACAAAAAGTGCAGCAAGAGTGAAAAGCAAAAGCAGGTGAGATCTTTCTTTTCCCTTCTTGAAGGTACTAACTATTCTTTTGTTTTTGCTTTTAGTCCTACTTTTTTAGTTGGTCACATGAACGGACTTTATTATCAATGTGATTAATCTTAAAAATATTGAAATATATACTATTTCATTATATTGCATTTCTTTTTGTCCTTAACAGGAACTGCTTTAGTATTATAAGTTTCATGGGTAAATCAAAGTTAAATTGTCGGTTTTTAGCATAAAGAGGGAAATTTCTATACATCATGAAGGTGCAACCTGAAATGGGGAAGCTTCCAGCCTGCATAAAAAGAGCAACGAAGTCCCAAAGCATCGGTAGTTTCAGTCCCAAAGCAACAGAACAGGGATAAAGAAGAAAGATTGGGTGGGGAAGATGTAGGGAAGGATGAGAAGAAGGATGCAGCAGGAGTAAAAGTGATTCAGGTTTATTACAGGAGGTTTAAAACCTCTCCTTCCAAGCTGTAAGAGAAGGAGACATAGTTAAGAGCGGATGCAGAGGCAGCTGTAGAGATGAGCCCGTCCGAGTTGAAAATCAAAAGGCCTCCTGCAAATTAAGAGGCCACCTTGAGACGAGGTTGCTTGAAGGTCTTGGTGTTTGATGCATCAATGGCTCCAAAGTAATCATATTCAACATCAATTGTTGCTGGCCATTGGTTTGTTATATGATTAATTATATGTTATCAACTTTTACAGGGAAGGTGTAATATCCCGCAAGTTACCCACGTATTTTCTATCATGGCCCAACCCTTAAAGCCCACAATTTCCAACTTTTTGAAGCCCGTTCCTTACTTCAATTCACCGTGAGATGAAATAGAAGCAGAATATGATTTCTTACTCTTCAAGAAATCAAATTGTAATCTTCGGTTGAGAAAATATCTTCTCTCTTATCAACTCCCCTATTTTAGGGAATTTTGTTTAAAACTTATGAGATGATACGCACTGTCATGTGATCAGTGTATCAATATAAGTCTAATCTCGTTATCTTTCTTCTTATTTTCTACGCACGCTGAACTCACTGCAACCGAAGAGAGGTAAACTTTTCCTTCCTTTCTTTTTTTTCCTTTCTTTTTTTTTTTTTTTCCTTTCTGTCTTCTTCCTTCGATCATCAAGGAGAACCGGAAGACTTGTTTCCTTCTTCCTTTACTGCTTCCAACCTAAAAAAACCTAACCCTAATATTCTCAGTTTACAACCCATACGTATATATATATGCAGATTAGTTGCACAATATTTTATCAAAGATATAGTGGTAATGGTCGATCATGATTTTGTAGGCGACGAAGGAGACCCTGATATTGTCGTTAGTAGTTGAACGTAAGACATCACTCGGTTAAAAGGTGGGGATTTTCTCATCTTATGTGTGTTAACTTATCCCATATGTGATTGTTAGAATTAAATGAAGGATTATCATCACCTTGTGATCATACTTGAAGTATATGAAATTGTAAATTATACGGGTAAGGACCTTAATGGTGCCTTACTAATACACGGGTATGGACTGTAATGGTGCCATACTATTATCACGGAACGAATCGATGTCGTATCATTACACGAATATAGACCGTAAGGTGCTATATTAACATGATAGGATTGTATTGTAAGTGGAATTTCATTCTCGCATATGGACTGTTTGACTATGTAGGCATGATTAATTCCTCACTGAGCGTGTGGTTGCTCACCCCGATAACTTATCTTATCGCAGGTTGAGCGTGGCGAAAGCGTACGAGCGGGGATTGTGGGCGATGAGACTTAATAAATGAACTTCTTAATAAATTTCAGTTTGTATAATTCATGGAACCAAGTTCTGTTTATTTCGCATGTTATATTTTGAAACCTGAAGTATGATAATCCGTGTGTTGTGCCTCTGTTTAATTGAAAATTATAGGCTGTGTGCCTAAAATTTAATTTTTGGAAGTTTTTAAATGAGCATGATGAATGATGACTTATTGTTTAAACTTCTAGGAGAGCACTGGAACATTTGCAGTAAGGACGTTTGTTTAGCTTTAAATTTGGGGTTGATCAGTGGTATGTTTTATTTTTGGATAGATTAATATTTAACAGGTGGGTCCTCGCATGCATGAAGGTAGTGGATTTGTTTGTGACCTGTACCTAATTGTGCCAAAGAATATGTATTTACTAAGTGATTTCATTATTTGATAGAGTAATAGGACAAGCAGGCATGTTAAGTGAGTAGGTATGTTTAGAATTATGCAGGCTGCATGGCTTGAGAATCTGTGGGTTCGGAAATTGCATGGTTTCATCCGGATGGTATAACTCAAGCTATACATAATTAATTGAGAATTTTTAGTTTGTGTGGGGTACACAGTAGTTTATTAGTATAACTAGATAAAACAAGTGTTTCCATTTTTGAAAGGTAAAAATTCGATTGGTTCCAGTTTGTAAGTTTTCTAAGTCCTGCAGGCTAAAAGTTTAGGATTTAGCTTCAAAAATTTTGATGTCCTTATCTTTAAATTTCTGCAGAAATCCATTCAAAGAACTTAGCAGAAAACTAAAAGGGCCAGCTCCTCATTTAACTTCTCAAATTTGTATTGTTGCATGCACTTGCTAAAACTTATTGGACTAAGCCCCCTTTTCTGTATCCCACATGTCCATAAAATTTTCTGGTTGCATAAAGGTAAATATTAGTCACGCCCTATTATTAGACTTCGGATTTGTAAGTGAATTTTTTTTTATATTAAAATTGGGGTGTGACAGATTGGTATCAGAGCAGGTTTGCGATTCTGTATACTTGCATAAAAATTTTAAATTTTAATTCCGCCTATAAGTGATTTACGTGGCTTGCATGATATAATTTACAATTGAATCAAAATTTTAAAAGTCTCTCGCTACGCATCCACCGAGTACGACGCCCGCTTCAACCAAGGTACGAAAGTATGAATTTCATAAATTGATTACGTGCGAGATATTAAATGAAAATTTATGCTACATGACTTATGTGAATTTTTATGATGAATTAAGAATTTTATTGAGAAACTATATGATTAGTAAGGATATTATCGCATTAGATGGATGACCTGGCAAGACGACAAGCTTACATAAACTATCATCGAGACGTTCGGCATGACCTGCCCACCCACATCGCTCACATGCTACAGATGTGGAGACAAGTTAGGAACATAGGAGAGGGAATTACTGAATATTGGGCTGGAGTAAAGCTCATCAGTACCTTGCCGTGGGATTGGAGAGATGTGGCAGATCCCATGTTTGCTGAAAGACTATACCACTCAGCTCAATTCCAAGTTCCGCAAGTGGACTATGTGCATTTCACCACCGCCTTGTTTGATAGAGTTGCAAGGTGGTATCCACCGGACCCCCCTCCTGGTCATTACATGGGGGAATTGCATGACGAGCAAGCAGGGTTGCTAGTGAACTACCTTGCAGAGCCGGCACCGGCACCAGAACCCAATAACGAGCCAAATGGAGCCATGGATGAAGGGGTACAAGATGAGGATTCGGAGGAAGACCCGTCCGAGGACTCGGGAGTATATGGAGATTAGATTATGCAAGCTACTGTTTCAAGGATTCTTTTTAACATAAATTATCCCGTATGTTAGGGACATGGATTTTTTTTTATTTCATTATTTGACATATGACCTTCCTTCTATTTAAATTGCAAGTTTGAAACAGTTGTTCATTTAGTTGATCAATGAATTATATTATTTTGAAAATGTGCCTCTATCATGTATTTGTTATTCTGCAATGCTATGATATGCGTTATTATATATATATATATTTTTTCTCCATTCATTAACTCGAATAAATGCTAAAATTATTTTTATGGTGGAATTGAAGGATGCCTCCAAGAAGGAATGTTCAGAACCCTCAAAACGTTCCGAATGCTCAGAATGTCCCCAACGCTCCAAATGTTCCAAATGCACCGAATGCTCCTAATGCTGATGCTGATGCTCATACAAAGATAGTACATGAGTTTCGCCAAAACCATCCACCCTTCTTCAAGGGGAGTGAAGGGCCCGAGTACGTAGAAGAGTGGCTACGAGCACTTGAGAGAATTTTTCGTCTTTTAAGGTGCAATGATGAGCAGCGTGTAATTTGTGCGTCCTACCAATTTACTGAAGATGCCGACCACTGGTGGGACGGATACTGGGAGATGAGACCTAATGAGAACAGGGAAGCTATTACTTGGGCAGAGTTTAAGGATATAGTAATGGCAAACTACTATCCTCAGGTTTACCGCAATAATATGGAGCATGAATTTTATAATCTCCAGCAAGGGAATATGACCGTAATTGAGTATGAGCGGCGGTTCAATCAGCTGCGCCGATCAGCTCCACAACTGGTCAATACCGAAGAGAAGCGAGCCAAGAAATTCCTGGATGGGCTGCACCAAGACATACAAGAGAGAATGTCTTCACTGCCCGATATGAGCTATGCCGACACGTTTATGAGGGCCCAGAAAGTTGAAGCTTGCTTACTGAAAGGGCGAGTGAACAGAAAGCCAGTGGAGAACCCAAACAAACGGAAATGGGAGAACTCAGGCCAGGGCAGGAACAACAACCGGCAGGCAAGATCAAACAACAACTCGTCTGCCAATGCACAAAACCCAAAGCCTCTCTGCTCGCAGTGCGGAAAGAATCACCACGGAGAATGTCTTAGAGGACAAAACAAGTGCTACCGATGTTATGAAGTTGGGCACCGAGCTCAGGACTGCCCGAAGCCATCCAACTATAAGCCTGATCGAAGGGGACAACCTCCGGGGGGAAACGCAAGACAAGGCACTGGAGGAAAAGGGAGAGTTTTCGCCATGAACCAAGCTGAAGGGGACAATGAACCTAATGTTATGACAGGTACGTTAGCAGTGGGTAAATCCCGAGCTTTCACTTTGTTTGACACTGGCGCATCACATTCTTTTATTTCTGCTAAGTATTGTAATAAGATTAATTGTAAACGAGTCAAGAGTGATGAACCTCTTGAGATTAGTCTACCTTCGGGGGAGAGAATTGTTGTGCATACCTTAGTAGAAAGTATAAGTGTACGCATTGAGGGAGTAGATTTCAGAGTCAAGCCGTATGTTATGGACATGCATGGATTTGATTTGATTCTAGGAATGGATTGGCTTACCTATCATCAAGCCAATATAAAGTGCAAGGAACGAGTAGTGATATTAAGGGAACCAAGATCCGAGAAAGAAGTGGTACACAAGCTCAAGAGTGGTGTGGTACCGAGAATGTTATCTGCTGCGAAAGCTGCCAAGATGCTTAGAAAGAAGTCCTGCCACGGATTCCTAGTCAACATTGTAGACACCAAGACCACAGAGGTATCACCTAGTGACATACCTATTGTCCGAGAGTATCTTGATGTCTTTCCGGAAGATTTACCAGGCATACCCCCAAATCGTCAAGTGGAGTTTTCGATAGACTTGCTACCAGGATCAGCTCCAGTATCCAAAGCTCCATATCGAATGGCGCCCATGGAACTACAAGAGTTGAAAGTTCAACTACAAGAGCTCTTGCACTTGGGATTCATCCGCCCAAGCGTGTCTCCATGGGGAGCGCCAGTCCTGTTTGTTAAGAAGAAAGATGGATCCATGAGGATGTGTATTGACTACCGAGAGCTTAACAAGTTGACGATAAAGAACAAGTATCCCCTACCTCGAATTGAAGACTTGTTTGATCAATTAGAAGGGGCGAGTGTGTTTTCCAAGATTGATTTGAGATCCGGGTACCATCAATTAAGAGTGAAGGAGTCAGACATTTCTAAGACTGCCTTTAGGACGCGTTATGGGCACTATGAATTCGTCGTCATGCCTTTTGGGTTGAGTAATGCGCCCGCAGTGTTCATGGATCTAATGAATCGAGTTTTTCACCCGTATCTCGATCAGTTCGTTATAGTCTTCATCGATGACATTTTGGTATACTCCAAAGATGAAGCACAACACGAGGAGCACTTGAGAGTGGTGTTTGAGACACTTCGCAAGGAGAAGTTGTACGCGAAATTTAAGAAATGTGAGTTTTGGTTGAATCAAGTCACATTCCTTGGACACGTGGTGACTTCACAAGGGATTGAAGTAGATCCATCTAAAATAGAAGCAGTAAATCAGTGGAAGACACCTACGAATGTTCAAGAAGTTCGTAGTTTCTTGGGATTAGCTGGCTATTATCGAAGGTTCATAGAAGGATTCTCCAAGATAGCCGGACCGATGACACGTTTGACTCGCAAGGGAGAAAAGTTCATTTGGTCCGAGAAGTGTGAAGAAAGTTTTCAAAGGTTGAAGCACAATTTGACTTCAGCACCCGTGTTGACAATTCCTAATCCGAATGAAGAGTTCACGATCTACAGTGATGCATCAAAGCAAGGACTTGGATGTGTATTGATGCAATATGGAAAGGTTATTGCATATGCTTCTAGACAGTTAAGACCGCACGAAGTAAACTATCCTACTCATGACTTGGAGTTAGCGGCTGTAGTTCATGCTTTGAAGATCTGGCGACACTACCTTTATGGTGGAAGATGTACAATCTTCACGGATCACAAAAGTTTGAAGTATCTGTTCACACAAAAGGAGCTCAACATGAGGCAATGGAGATGGTTGGAATTGGTGAAAGATTATGACTGCACCATTGAGTACCATCCAGGCAAGGCTAATGTAGTGGCCGACGCTTTGAGTCGAAAAACCAAAGTGGAGCTAAATAGTCTATATACCAAGCAAGAAGAGCTGGTTAAAGAGTTCGCCAAGTTGCAAATTGAATTTGTGGTATCACCCTCCGGCACGAAGGCGAACATTGCGGCATTAGAAATTCAGCCGAGTCTGAAAATGGAGTTAAAAGAAGCTCAAGAACAAGATCATTTCTTGCAAGGGATGAAGAAGAAGGCACTAGCTGGAGGCGAGTACAATGGCTTCAAAGTGAATGAAGAGGGAGTCTTGACTTTAAATGGAAGATTGTGTGTTCCAATGGTCGAGGAATTGAGAGAAAAGATTCTAAGTGAAGCGCATGGAGCGCCATACACCGCACATCCGGGAGGAACAAAAATGTACCATGACTTGAAGGAAAGATTCTGGTGGAGGAGCATGAAGAGAGATATTGGATATTTTGTAGAGAGGTGTTTAACCTGCCAACAAGTTAAAATTGAACATCAGCGACCAGTTGGAAAGCTTAAACCACTCGAGATCCCCGAGTGGAAATGGGAGCAAATTGCCATGGATTTTGTCGTGGGACTACCAAGGTCTTCAAAGGGAAATCATGCCATATGGGTCATCATCGATCGATTGACTAAGTCAGCTCACTTCTTGCCTGTGAAGATGACATTCAAGATGGAGCAGTTTGCACAATTGTACATTCAAGAGATAGTGAGGTTACACGGCGTACCAATGTCGATAGTATCTGATAGAGATACACGTTTCACTTCGAGATTTTGGGTAAGTCTACACAAGGCGATGGGAACTAAACTGAATTTCAGCACAGCTTATCACCCACAAACCGATGGACAGTCCGAGAGAACAATCCAGATTTTGGAAGACATGTTAAGAGCCTGCACACTTGACATGGGTGAAACATGGGAGAAGTTCCTACCTCTTGTCGAGTTTGCCTACAATAATAGCTATCAAGCAACTATCAAAATGGCACCTTACGAGGCTCTCTATGGAAGGAAGTGTAGATCACCATTATATTGGGATGATGTTGGTGAGAAGGCTATTCTAGGCCCCAAGCTAATAGAAGAAGCAGTGGACAAAGTCAAAATTATTCGAGAAAGGATCAAGACTGCACAAGATCGACAAAAGTCGTATGCTGATCAAAGAAGAAGAGAATTATATTTTGAAGTTGGAGATCACGTCTTTTTGAAAGTGGCTCCCACGAAGGGTGTCATACGATTTGGAAGAAGAGAAAAGCTTAGACCTCGTTTTGTTGGTCCATTTCAAATTCTTGGTAGAGTTGGAGATCTAGCCTATCGTTTGGCTTTGCCAACTAAGTTATCCTCTGTGCACAATGTGTTCCACATTTCGATGTTGAGGAAATATGTTCATGATCCTAATCATGTTGTGAATTTCTCGGCATTGGAGATTGGCAAAGACCTGACATATGAAGAAGAACCTGTGTCCATTTTGGATCGAAAGATCCAAAGGATTCGAAATCACGATGTGCCGCTCATCAAAGTTCAATGGAGTCGACACACGAAGGATGAAGCTACGTGGGAAAGAGAGGAAGAAATTCAAGCAAGATACCCCTCTTTCATTACGGGTAAGATATTTATATCATTATGGAATTTCGAGGACGAAATTTTTATTAGAAGGGTAGGATGTAATATCCCGCAAGTTACCCACGTATTTTCTATCATGGCCCAACCCTTAAAGCCCACAATTTCCAACTTTTTGAAGCCCGTTCCTTACTTCAATTCACCGTGAGATGAAATAGAAGCAGAATATGATTTCTTACTCTTCAAGAAATCAAATTGTAATCTTCGGTTGAGAAAATATCTTCTCTCTTATCAACTCCCCTATTTTAGGGAATTTTGTTTAAAACTTATGAGATGATACGCACTGTCATATGATCAGTGTATCAATATAAGTCTAATCTCGTTATCTTTCTTCTTATTTTCTACGCACGCTGAACTCACTGCAACCGAAGAGAGGTAAACTTTTCCTTCCTTTCTTTTTTTTCCTTTCTTTTTTTTTTTTCCTTTCTGTCTTCTTCCTTCGATCATCAAGGAGAACCGGAAGACTTGTTTCCTTCTTCCTTTACTGCTTCCAACCTAAAAAACCCTAATTCTAATATTCTCAGTTTACAACCCATACGTATATATATATATGCAGATTAGTTGCACAATATTTTATCAAAGATATAGTGGTAATGGTCGATCATGATTTTGTAGGCGACGAAGGAGACCCTGATATTGTCGTTAGTAGTTGAACGTAAGACATCACTCGGTTAAAAGGTGGGGATTTTCTCATCTTATGTGTGTTAACTTATCCCATATGTGATTGTTAGAATTAAATGAAGGATTATCATCACCTTGTGATCATACTTGAAGTATATGAAATTGTAAATTATACGGGTAAGGACCTTAATGGTGCCTTACTAATACACGGGTATGGACTGTAATGGTGCCATACTATTATCACGGAACGAATCGATGTCGTATCATTACACGAATATAGACCGTAAGGTGCTATATTAACATGACAGGATTGTATTGTAAGTGGAATTTCATTCTCGCATATGGACTGTTTGACTATGTAGGCATGATTAATTCCTCACTGAGCGTGTGGTTGCTCACCCCCATAACTTATCTTATCGCAGGTTGAGCGTGGCGAAAGCGTACGAGCGGGGATTGTGGGCGATGGGACTTAATAAATGAACTTCTTAATAAATTTCAGTTTGTATAATTCATGGAACCAAGTTCTGTTTATTTCGCATGTTATATTTTGAAACCTGAAGTATGATAATCCGTGTGTTGTGCCTCTGTTTAATTGAAAATTATAGGCTGTGTGCCTAAAATTTAATTTTTGGAAGTTTTTAAATGAACATGATGAATGATGACTTATTGTTTAAACTTCTAGGAGAGCACTGGAACATTTGCAGTAAGGACGTTTGTTTAGCTTTAAATTTGGGGTTGATCAGTGGTATGTTTTATTTTTGGATAGATTAATATTTAACAGGTGGGTCCTCGCATGCATGAAGGTAGTGGATTTGTTTGTGACCTGTACCTAATTGTGCCAAAGAATATGTATTTACTAAGTGATTTCATTATTTGATAGAGTAATAGGACAAGCAGGCATGTTAAGTGAGTAGGTATGTTTAGAATTATGCAGGCTGCATGGCTTGAGAATCTGTGGGTTCGGAAATTGCATGGTTTCATCCGGATGGTATAACTCAAGCTATACATAATTGATTGAGAATTTTTAGTTTGTGTGGGGTACACAGTAGTTTATTAGTATAACTAGATAAAACAAGTGTTTCCATTTTTGAAAGGTAAAAATTCGATTGGTTCCAGTTTGTAAGTTTTCTAAGTCCTGCAGGCTAAAAGTTTAGGATTTAGCTTCAAAAATTTTGATGTCCTTATCTTTAAATTTCTGCAGAAATCCATTCAAAGAACTTAGCAGAAAACTAAAAGGGCCAGCTCCTCATTTAACTTCTCAAATTTGTATTGTTGCATGCACTTGCTAAAACTTATTGGACTAAGCCCCCTTTTCTGTATCCCACATGTCCATAAAATTTTCTGGTTGCATAAAGGTAAATATTAGTCACGCCCTATTATTAGACTTCGGATTTGTAAGTGAATTTTTTTTTATATTAAAATTGGGGTGTGACAGAAGGCAACAACTTAAATCTCAACTTGAAGGAGTTATTTGAGGAACTGGTATGATAGAAGGTACACAGGTAAATTCGCACTTTCTTTAATATGATTCACTTATAATATGATTATTTAATCCCACATACTTTTGGTTGTTGGTTTAGGTGATCGCTCAAAGTGAGAATTATAACTTGGACAAAGGAAACAGCCTGCACGACGTTCTCAATGCATGTCAAGATAGAGGGCTGGCCTTGTTCCACTCCAGATAATCAAGCAGAATTTATAAGGAATGGTTATCTCTTAAAGTAAACAAACTAAACCAGGTATGATTTTCCCTGTTCATGGCTACATTTTAAATTGTTATACAGAAATTTGATGACTATATTTGTTTTGTTGTCTTAAGTTGTTGTGACTAAGTTGATCATATATTGTTTATTCACTGCATTAATATGAGCAATTTACATGATTTATCTTTACATAATAAATGATATGTTCATTGTTGTGCCTTTTATTTTTTTTGCCACGGAACGTGTAATTACCTATAAGGAGGGTAGTTTAAAGTGCGAGCAAAAATACAGAAATTGTCCTTAAAAATATATATAAATATAAAACAAAACTCCAAACTTCTCATACAACTTGATATAAAACAAAATATGATCCTGAAATTGACCAAATCGACATTTGCAGATACTAATACCAACAAGAGAACTAATTACTAGCTCCCAACTCACGATCCTGAAATAAGACTCTACTAAACATAAATAATACCTACAGAAAGCTTAAAGAAAACATTTAACTATCTCAAGACTCCATCATGTCCATATCAGTGTCATCCAAATATGAATTGTATTCATGGTTTCTTGTTTCATTATTCACCTTGTCTTCTACATTCTCAAGTACAGTTTTGGGATTGATTGCTTTTATTTGAACTAATTACTAGCTCCCAACTCACGATCCTGAAATAAGACTCTACTAAACATAAATAATACCTACAGAAAGCTTAAAGAAAACATTTAACTATCTCAAGACTACATCATGTCCATATCAGTGTCATCCAAATATGAATTGTATTCATGGTTTCTTGTTTCATTATTCACCTTGTCTTCTACATTCTCAAGTACAGTTTTGGGATTGATTGCTTTTATTTCTTGGTCCATCAGTTTCCATCCTCAAGTTTACTTGAACTTCTGAATGAAAAGGTTTCACTTTTCGATTTAATTTTATTGAATTTTTCTTGTTTTATCCTATGTATTTTTTGAATTGCTATCATTATGATTTACGTTCTTGTTTTGATCATTCGGGAAGTGTGGTGGGGTTGAATTTTGATTTTTTGCTGCTAAATCTGACGAAGCATTCATCGTATCTCATCTACAATTGTGCCCTCTTCTTTAGCTCAACTATGCAGAAGCAGTATCGAGAGAAATTTGGTCTTCATGAGGTTATAATTCCTTCCTTTGGATGATTAGTTGTGATTAAGAAGAAAATTTACATGGGTTTTTTCTTATATTAATTGTGTTTTAAGAACTGAGGTTTATTTGTTGTTGTTGTTTGCAAATGATACTTGTTGCTGCTAATGATGTGGCAGTCTCAACTCATGTTGTTTTATTGACTGCTTTTACCTTGTTTCAGTGTTTGATACTTTCTTGGGTTTGTATTTCAGTATTTTAATCTTGAAATAATAGTAAGTTATTAATAAATAGCTTGTTTAAAAGTTGGGAGAATTTTTTGTTGCAGTGTTTCTTCTTTCTGTACAAAAGATGAATTTGAATTGCCTTACATGAGATAGCATAGGAGTAAACTAATTAATTGTGCTCTTTCAGGCCCCACTCTCTCACTCATCCCCCGCTCCTTTCTCTCTCTCATAATTACTTGATTGACATTGTAAACTTTGTTTTCATGTTACAAAATGCATTTCAGTTGACCTTCTTTGCCTGGAGTTGGGTTTGTTTCACTCTTTTTTTCTTAACTGCACACTTTTTTTTCTCTACCCCATGCTTGTGTTCACATACAAAAATAAAATGTCACTCAACACTGCATATCATCCATTTTAATTTCAAAATTTTCATAAACTTTTAATACATATAATTTACTTTATTGTAATCTATTTAAAACCAACGCTTACATGTAATAGTGTCATATGCATATATTAAGTTATGAATTACTTTCTAGATAGACTATCTCTTCTAAATGAATACTGTGATTAGAAATCAACCCTTTGGTTATAGCTCGTATAGGAGTACCATGGTTTTTGCTGACGTGAAGTAGAATTTAACCCCATAATATGCTATAACTTAGAACCAAGCCCTAGATGTAGCAATAGTACATGATAATTCATCTGGTATCTTGATTTATTGGTTCTTCAATATAAAAAAATGAGTTAATTGGATATCGCTAGGGTAGAGCATGCTCTTGCTGTATTGTATCTAAACAAAGCCGAATCAAAGGACAAGACCTGCAGGGCAATACAATATGGAGTATAAAAATAAACCATAATTACACAAGAAAGACAATTTTTGGGTATATACATAATGATGTTTAGTATAGATACATAATTTACTCTTTTATCTGCCTCTTTAACACATTGCCTTGAACTCTGAATGCAGTTTGAATTCAAGCACGGGTGGATTGTTTTCGCCCCCGGCCCTTGGACCCATTGGACCATCGTCTGGAAGTTCGAGGAAGTTCACACATTTTGATGCGACACTTATGTTGATTTCTTCACTATGTTTGCTCATTATTATGCAGAAGAAATTGTAGCATGATTGTGATTGTGATTTTTGACCATTTTCTGAGAGATTTGTGGATTGTTTGATTTTAGGCAATGTACTGTGTAACATAATAGTTCTAGTTATATGTACACAAAAGAATTTGATATGTATTTTTTTTCCAGTAGGGACTAAGAAATTTATTGATAATATGTGTAATAGTTCTTTTTGGTACTTACTATTATATATTATTTTTAGTAGTAGTATTGTTGGTTACATTTTATAAATTAGGAAAGAAAATCAAGAGGTAATAAACGATGAATTCATTAAAGATATGATAATGACATGATTACAATTAATTAGGAAAGAGCATAAAAAATAACGTTATTTTACTTAAAAAATGGTTGGACTTCGTATTTTAAGAAAAAAATCAATAAATAATAAAGGGAAAAAAGTCCTTTCTTTTTTTTGTGGGGTTTTTCATGACCCAACAAGTGGCTTTAATGAAATTGAAAAATGTCTTTCTTGTGTAATTATGGTTTATTCATATATATACTCCATAATTTTGCAATCTAAATCAATACGTGGTCTTGTAAAATTGTATATACTGAACAAAATGCATCATATTTAACGTATATACTTATTTTTAAATACAATATAAAATTTATTTCAAATAAATTTTTTTTTTTACAAATTTCATGGAGTATAAAAATATTTTCATTTTACACATATTATTTATGAAATACTCTCTTCATTCCAAATTTATCTTCACGTTTACCGTAGATATGAAGTTTAAAAAAATTACTTTTTGACTTACTTTTAAGGGTAGTATGATATTTTAGGGTAATAAATAAATAATAAAGTATGTTATGTGTGTTAAAAAGGTGATCGCAAATTTGAAATTAAAGTAGGTTAGAGGGATATTAGTTAATTGCTTTTTCTTTTTATAGAAGTGTGAAGTTGAATTTGGGATAGATAAAATCGGGAAGTGTGGAGTTGAAGTTGGGATGGAGGGATGGAGTATAATATAGCACACTAATTAAAATTTATTTATATAGATATTTATTTATATGCAACACTTATGTACCTATAATATATCCTTTTAATATAAAACTATATTAAAGTGTAGCATATATAAATATTTCACTTGTGTGAAAAGATTAATAGTGTTATATAAAATTATTACCTATATAAAAATGTTACATAATTGTGTTACTTATGCATGTGTTATATGTAATTTATTTAAAAGTGTTATATGCATGTGTTACATATTAAAAAAGTGTTACTCGTCTATGTTACCAATGTAAAAAGTATTACAAATGTGTTACATATTATGGTAACTTTAAAAGTGTTACCGATTTGTGTTAATTAAAATAAAAGTGTTACTCTAAATTGTTACTTAATGTCTCTTATGTTGTAGTGTTGTTTTCTTATGAGTTAAGTAAAATTATACAACATATATTGCGCGATAGATTCGACGTTTAAAAACTCATTATCTCATCTTTGATTAAAACATTGAATAGATAACTCAGTTCCTTATGAGTTATGTAAGATTATACAACATATAATGCATGATATATTCGACATTTAAAGACTTATTATCTTATCTTTGATTGAAACATTAAATAAAGAACTCGTTTCTTTATGAGTTAAGTATGATTTGAGTAGGAACCAATCCATTGAGGTATTTTGGGATTCTTAAACGGATATACATCCTATCCATCTCGAGAGGGAGTGTAGGTGGAATTCATGTTGGCCCTTAATCATTTATCCATGATGCATATGAATTTGATACATAATTCTTATAGTTACCACTTCTTAATTATTGTTAATCTCACTTTTGTTTAACTAGGAAAACCAATCACCTTTATTTTAATTTCGTTTGCTTGATCATTGCTTGTTTACTTGTATTGGTTGATTTTAAGTACTCATTTGACAAACAAAACATTGATGATTCATCTCTATAAAATTACAAGAAACGTGATATCGCTTAAACACTAGTGTCTAGCTCCCTGTGGTTCGATAAATTCTTGAATTGGTCAACCCAATTACAAGTAATGGCTAATCAAATGGCGCCGTTGACGGAGAGACAATGGTTGCTAGTTGCTTGCAGAAGGATCGTTTTAAGTGATCTTGATAGAGACTTTTTTATTTTAGTTATTTGTATTTGCTTTTGAAAACTTTGTTCAAACTTCTTTTACTCTTGAAGGTGAATGAAAACAAGGTAAAAAAGGGAAACAAGTTGAACCTATTGATTTAGAGATTGAACACACTTATCGGAGAAGGAGAAAATAGAACAAAACTTGAAACATTGAATAAAGAACTCATTTCCATATGAGCTAAGCAATATTATACAACATATATTGCATGATAGATTCGACGATTAAAGATTAATTATCTGGTATTTGATTGAATCCTTTAATAAATAACATTTAAAGACTTATTATCTTGTCTTTGATTGAAACATAGGATAAAAAACTCATTTCTTTATAAGTTAGGTAATATTATACAACATATATTGCGCAATAGATTCGACATTTAAAGACTCATTATCTCGTCTTTTTATTAAACATTGAATTAATAACTCGTTTACTTATGAGTTATGTAATATTATACAACATATATTGCGTGTTAAATTTGACGTTTAAAAACTCACTATCTCGTCTTTGTTTAAAATATTTGAAAAAAGAACTCATTTCCTTATGAGTTAAGTAAGATTATACAACATATATTGCATGATAGATTCGACGTTTAAAGACTCATTATCTCGTCTTTGATTGAAATAATGAATAAATAACTCATTTCCATATGAGTTAAGTAATATTATACAACGTACAATGCGTAATATATTTGACATTTAAAAACTCTTTATCTCTTCTTTGATTAAAACAATGAGTAAAGAACTCGTTTCTTTATGAGTTAAGTATGATTATACAACATATATTGCATGATAGATTCGACATTTAAAGACTCATTATCTCGTCTTTGATTGAAACATTGAATAAAGAACACATTTCCTTATGAGTTAAATAAGATTATACAACATATATTGCGCGATAGATTCAACGTTTAAAAACTCATTATCTCGTCTTTGATTAAAACATTGAATAGATAACTCATTTCCTTATGAGTTATGTAAGATTATACAACATATAATGCATGATATATTAGATATTTAAAAACTTATTATCTTATCTTTGATTGAAACATTTAATAAAGAACTCATTTTCTTATAACTTAAGTAATATTATACAACATATATTGCTAGATAGATTGGACGTTTAAAGACTCATTATCTCATATTTGATTGAAACATTGAATAAATAACTTGTTTCCTTATGAGTTAAGTATGATTATACAACATATAATGCATAATATATTCAACGTTTAAGGACTCATTATCTCGTCTTCGATTGAGACAATGAATAAAGAACTCATTTCCTTATGACTTAAGTAAGATTATACAACATATATTGCGCGATAGATTCAACGTTTAAGGACTCATTATCTCGTCTTCGATTGAAACATTAAATAAATAATTTATTTCCTTATGAGTTACAAAAGATTATTCAACATATAATGTGTAATATATTCAACGTTTAAAGATTCATTATCTCATCTTTGATTAAAATATTGAATAAAGAAATCGTTTCCTTATGAGTTAAGTAATATTATACAACATATATTGCATGATAGATTCGACGTTTAAAGATTAATTATCTCATATTTGATTGAATCCTTTAATAAATAACTAGTTTTCTTATTAGTTAAGTAAGATTATACAACATATAATGCATGATATATTCGACTATTAAAGACTTATTATCTTGTCTTCGATTAAAACATAGAATAAAGAACCTAATTCCTTATGAGTTAAGTAATATTATACAACATATATTGCGACATAGATTCGACGTTAATGACTTATTATCTCGTCATTTTATTATAACATTGAATAAATAACTCATTTCCTTATGAGTTAAGTAATAGTATACAACATATATTGCGCGTTAAATTCGACGTTTAAAAACTCATTATCTCGTCTTTGATTGAAACATTTGAAAAAAGATCTCATTTCCTTATGAGTTAAGTAAGATTATACAATATATATTGCGCGATAGATTCGACGTTTAATGAATCATTATCTCGTCTTTGATTGAAACAATGAATAAATAACTCATTTCGTTAAGTAATATTATACAACATACAATGTGTAATATATTCAACATTTAAAGACTCGTTATCTCTTCTTTGATTAAAACAATGAGTAAAGAACTCGTTTCTTTATTAGTTAAGTATGATTATACAACATATATTGCACGATAGATTCGACATTTAAGGACTCATGATCTCGTCTTTTATTGAAATAATGAATAAATAACTCGTTTCCTTATGAGTTGAGTAATATTATACAACATACAATGCATAATACATTAGACATTTAAAGACTTGTTATCTCGTCTTTGATTAAAATAATGAATAAAGAACTAGTTTCTTTATGAGTTAAGTATGATTATACAACTTATATTACGTAATAGATTCGACATTTGAAGACTCATTATCTCGTCTTCGATTGAAACATTCTATAAAGAAATTGTTTCCTTATGAGCTATTATACAACATATATTGCATGACAGATTCGACGTTTAAAGATTAATTATCTCGTATTTGATTGAATCCTTTAATAAATAACGTATAAAGACTTATTATCTTGTCTTTGATAGAAACATAGAATAAAGAACTTATTTCCTTATGAGTTAAGTAATATTATACGACATATATTGCGCCTTAAATTCGACGTTTAAAACTAATTATCTCGTCTTTTATTGAAATAATTGAAAAAAGAACTCGTTTTCTTATGAGTTAAGTAAGATTATACAACATATATTGTACAATAGATTCGACGTTTAAAGACTTATTATCTCGTCTTTGATTGAAATAATGAATAAATAACTCATTTTCTTATGAGTTAAATAATATTATACAACATACACTGCGTAATATATTTGACGTTTAAAGACTCGTTATCTCTTCTTTGATTAAAACAATGAGTAAAGAACTCATTTCTTTATGAGTTAAGTATGATTGTACAATATATATTGCGTGATAGATTCAACGTTTAAGGACTCATTATCTAGTCTTTGATAGAAATAATGAATAAATAACTTATTTCCTTATTAGTTGAGTAGTATTATACAACATACAATGCTAATATATTCGACATTTTAAGACTTGTTATCTCGTCTTTGATTAAAACAATGAATAAAGTACTCTTTTCTTTATGAGTTAAGTATGATTATACAACATATATTGCGCGATAGATTCGACGTTTAAAGATTCATTATCTCGTCTTCGATTGAAACATTGAATAAAGAACTCATTTCTTTATGAGTTAAGTAAGATTATACAACATATATTGCGTGATAGATTCGACGTTTAAAAACTTATTATCTCGTCTTTGATTAAAACATTGAATAGATAACTCATCTCCTAACCTCTAAAAAGTCTTTCCTTCTCTCTCTAAACCTATTCTCTCCTCCTTCTCTCTACTTTTCTAGCGAGGGGGTGGATGCATGGCATCGCCATTCCTTCACCCGCCCCCCTCGCATCTTTATCTTTGTTTTCCTCGTCTTCTTTTACAAACTCATTTTTTTACCCAGTGCTGTTCTCTTTCTCCATATCCAGTTTAGGCAGTTGTCGTCGTTCTTTTGGCCTCTCTTAGCTGACATTACTTATATCTTGATCTCGTTTTACTACTGTTTTATTTGGTGCTGTGTGCCGGCAAGTCAACTGGTCGGAGCTTTTCACAAGGAGCAGCTTTCTTTGCTGGAATTCATGGCTTGAAGTCCCCGCTGCTGTTGTTGTCTTTACAGTCCATGTTTCTGGCAGGCTGTGACTCCTATCTTCTCATTCTCTTCATCCAGATTCATCAGATTCAATGGTTGCCTCAGGTGGCCTTCTTCGTCGTTTTTGCCTCCTGTCGTTGGTTTCTTTCTTTTCGAAAATCTTGTTTCTCAGTTTTTTCAAGCTATTCCAACAGCATTTATGGTGGATTTCTGACAATTCTGTGACATCTCCAGCAGTTGTTTTGGTTGACGGACTGTCGGGCTTCTCCTGCCACTTTCGCTGACCACTCTTCTCCTCGAATCTCCAGCTCTGCACGGCAGGTAGCTTGCTGGGGCCTCATAGCCATTCGGCTGCTGCTCTTTCTCTGGCAAGATTTGCATATCTTCTGTATTTCTGGTGACGTACCTGGTGACTACACTGTAGGCTTCTTCTAAAGCAGGTACAGTTGGTGGATGTGTAGTCTTGGGCCACAAACCTTCTGCTCTTTTGGAGTTTTGCCTTACTTTACCTGGTTTGCATTTAATGCTTATGCTTTTCCTAGTATTCTCCTTTCCCTTGGCTGCATCCTCATCTTCTGAGCCCCACAATTCTTTCCTTACTTTGTGGGCAGCTGATCTTTTGCTTTCAACAGCACCGTAAACTTGCTCTTATCTTATTAGTAGTCGATTATCTTTATTGGCTCCCTTATGCCCACATCAGCCATCTAATCTGTAGGGGAGCTGATTATCTCTTTAGAATGCATTTGGGCCTCCTTGTTCCATCCGAAACCCATGCATCTCCATATTCTTAATCCAAACCTATTGATTTCATGTCAACCTTCTGTGGGGTTGACGCCTAGGTACTTTCCCGACTAGGGCCTTATCTTGGTTTGTTTGAGATTAGTCTTGTGTCTGATTGGTATAGTGGTAATTGTCTTAACCATTGGTTCTAAGTACTATTCTATCATAGACTCTTATCCTTTGACCTCAAACCATCTTTTATTGTAATCTACTTTTGGATTTTTCTCGTCTTAGAGCTTCTTCCGCTTACTCAAAGCTAAGGAGTTGGTTTCAATTTATAAGTCGACCACGATTTATATGGTGTTAATGCAGATCGATAACAAAGGAGGAGTAGGGCTATTCACTCCGGCGCGGCATCCCTTTTCGTCATACTAAGCCCGTTGCTGATCATAAAGCCTGTGATCAGCCCTGCTATTTTTACTCAATGCCACGACCTATTGTTAGTTATGGTCGATCCTCAAGCCATTGCTCTTGGCAATTCTCATGATTATAGTCAGTTCTATTGTAAAAGCCAAATTTTGGCTCCCTTGATGTATTATTTAATCATGTTTTCATTCTCGTTTAATTCTCAGAGCCACCTGTTTAGGCTCATTTTGCAAGCTATTTGTTTTGGCTTTCTGTCTTTTGTTTGTCCGCCTTATCCCTTATCTTTGTCCCCCTTCTTATTTTTGTTTACCTTTTTAATATTATTGCCGAGGTTGAATAGATAACTCATTTCCTTATTAGTAATGTAAGATTATACAACATATAATGCGTGATATATTTGACATTTAAAGACTTATTATCTTATCTTTGATCGAAATATTGAATAAAGAACGTGTTTCCTTATGAGTTAAGTAATATTATACAACATATATTGCTGGATATATTAGATGTTTAAAGACACATTATCTCATCTTCGATTGAGACAATGAATAAAGAATTCATTTCCTTATGAGTTAAGTAAGATTATACAACATATATTGTGCGATAGATTCGACGTTTAAGGACTCATTTTCTCGTGTTTGGTTGAAACATTGAATAAATAATTCATTTCGTTATGAGTTACGTAAGAATATACAACATATAATGTTTAATATATTCGACGTTTAAAGATTCATTATCTCGTCTTTGATTAAAATATTGAATAAAGAACTCATTTTCTTATGAGTTAAGAAATATTATGACATATATTGCGCGATAAATTCGACGTTTAAAGATTAATTATCTCGTATTTGATTGATTTCTTTAATAAATAAATAGTTTCCTTATGAGTTAAGTAAGATTATACAACATATAATGCATGATATATTCGACGTTTAAAGACTTATTATCTTGTCTTTGATTGAAACATAGAATAAAGAACTCATTTCCTTATGAGTTAAGTAATATTATACAACATATATTGCGTGATAGATTCAACGTTTAAAGACTCAATATCTCATCTTCAATTGAAACATTGAATAAAAAACTCGTTTCCTTATGAATTAAGTAATATTATACAACATATATTGCGCGATAGATTCGACATTTAAAGATTAATTATCTCGTATTTGATTGAATCCTTTCATAAATAACATTTAAAGACTTATTATCTTATCTTTGATTGAAATATAGAATAAAGAACTCATTTCCTTATGAGTTCAGTAATATTATACAACATATATTGCACGATATATTCGACATTTGAAGACTCATTATCTCGTCTTTCTATTGAAACATTGAATACATAACTCATTTCCTTATTAGTTAAATAATATTATACAACATATATTGCGCGTTAAATTTGAGGTTTAAAAACTCATTATCTCGTCTTTGATTGAAACATTTGAAAAAAGAACTCGTTTTCTTATGAGTTAAGTAAGATTTTACAACATATATTGCGCGATAGATTCGACGTTGAAAGACTCATTATCTCGTCTTTGATTGAAATAATGAATAAATAACTCGTTTCCTTATGAGTTAAATAATATTATACAACATACAATGCATAATATATTCGACATTTAAAGACTCATTATCTCTTCTTTGATTAAAACAATGAGTAAAGAACTCGTTTCTTTATGAGTTAAGTATGATTATACAATGTATATTGCGCGATAGATTCGACGTTTAATGACTCATTATCTCGTCTTTGATTGGAATAATAAATAAATAACTCGTTTCCTTATGACTTGTGTAATATTATGCAACGTACAATGCGTAATATATTCAACGTTTAAAGACTTGTTATCTCGTCTTTGATTAAAATAATGAATAAAGAACTCGTTTCTTTATGAGTTAAGTATGATTATACAATATATATTGCGCGATAGATTCGATGTTTAAAGACTCATTACGATCAACATTTCCTCCATTTTGATGCATATTTACTTCGTTTTGATGCATATTTACTTTGTTTTGATGCATTTTCCTTTGTTTCGATACATATTTACTTCATTCTAATGCATATTTACTTCATTACGATCAATATTTCCATCATTTCGATGCATATTTACTTTATTTTGATCAACATTTCCTTAGTTTTGATGCATATGTACTTCATTACGATCAACATTTCCTTCGTTTCGATGCATATTTACATCATTTTAATGCATATTTTGATGGATATTTACTTTGTTTCGATGCATATTTCCTTCGTTTCGATGCACATTTACTTCATTTTGATGCATATTTACTTTATTTTGATGCATATTTTCTTCGTTTTGATGCATATTTACTTCATTTCGATGCATATTTACTTCATTACATTCAATATTTCCATCGTTTTGATGCATATTTACTTCATTTTGATGCATATTTATTTCATTACGATCAACATTTCCTTTGTTTCGATGCCTATTTTGATGCATATTTACTTTTTTCGATCCATATTTTCTTCGTTTCAATGCACATTTACTTCATTTTGATGCATATTTACTTTATTACAAATCAACATTTCCTTCATTTCGATGCATATTTACTTCATTTTGATGCATATTTACTTCATTACGATCAACATCGATGGATTCAACCCATACAAATCCCAGCAACACCTGCCTCTATTTGGATTCGCATTTTTGAATTCCCATTTGAACTTTGGACGGAAAGGTTTTGCTTTCCATTGCTTTTGCCGTTGGACTATCTATCTGTATTGATGAAAGAGCATTGAATGACTCTCTTGGTCGATTTGCCCGTGTGTTGGTTGATGTAGATATGCTTGATTTTAACTCTCCATTATCGATACATTTAACTGCAGCAACTTATTCATTTGAAGTTTCTATTGGTTACGAAAACAACCCTTTATTTTGTTCTGCTTGCTATGTTTTGGGACATTCGAAAATGGATTGCAAGAAAAGAAAAGGCTTGTGAAGCCCTCTTTCGCCTTATCACCTATTGTCGTAGCTGTCCAAATGGATCATACGGGGGCTCATCATGACTCTGACCCTGGTAATAAGGACTTTTCTATCTTGCAGCCTCTCCGCAAGACTTAAATACTGCCTTGCAAATTCTGGTTGATACTTAGTCTGATGCACTCTTGGCTGAGCCTTGCGGCTAGTCCCAAGGTTTTACTCTACCCACTAATTCTAAGGTGAGACTCATCCAAGCTGATAAGCCTGCCCCTGCCATGGTTGCTGCTCAACCTAAGATTTCGGTTATACCTCATGAAGCTGGTTTTGCTCATCCGGATGGGATGGTTGATATTGATAAGGTAACTTCGGATGCTTCATATGCTCACTCTCTTCCAGTTATCCCTCTTTCGTATAAGTTTAGTATGCTGACTTTAGACTTTCCTTTGGATGTGAACATGGATCCTTCTATGGATCATTCCAAAGATATGGTTGTGTCCCCACAGAATAGTAATATCCAATTGGTCTTGGCTGATTTAGCTATGTCCTCGATGAGTTTCGAAGCGACCATGAGAGCGCTAGCTGCACACCTCTTTGAAGCTGAGAACTCTCAGCTTCGTGCTGATTTCCCCTGTGATGATCAGGTTCATGCCTGCTCACATCAAGCTGCTCCGTCTCGTGCTGATGCTGATCAGGTTTGCTTTAGTCATGATCAGGAAAATTATGCGAAAGAAAATCCCTTTGATCAATTTCCAACCTTGGAAAATAGTGCATTGATTTTGAGAGGGGGTAGGAAGAAGGACAATGTTCAAACAGACTATAAACCAATTACTAGCAGCCTTACTGCAAAGCAAGTATAAACAGATGATTGTGAGACTGTACACGGCTATATGAGTTCTTATTCATGACAACCTTATAAAAATTCTACTAAGAGCCGTTGAGTCACCGGGGAAGGTGGAATACTCGTAGAGGTCTATTTCGCAGGAACTAATATTAGGATGTCCTCTTTTCTGTTTTCACTTTTAATACAAATTTTCTTAGTTTATTATCTTTTTAATCTGCTTGTTTGGCTTACTTTCAGGCTCTTTTGCCTTTCGCACAACATCTTTATTCTCTGTACTCCACGTTATTTTTTCTTTTCTCTTATATTGCTTAATAAACTTCATTACGATCAATATTTCCTTTGTTTCGATGTATATTTACTTCATTTTGACGCATATTTACTTCAATACGATCAATATTTCCTTCTTTTTAATGCATATTTATTTCATTTTGATGCATATTTTCTTCGTTTTGATGCATATTTTCTTCATTGCAATGCACATTTACTTCATTTTGATACATATTTACTTCATTACGATCAATATTTCCTTCGTTTCGATGCATATTTATTTCATTTTGATGCATATTTACTTCATTACGATCTACATTTCCTTTGTTTCGATGCACATTTACTTCATTTCGATGCATATTTATTTTATTACGATCAATATTTTCTTCGTTTCGTTGCATATTTACTTCATTTTGATGGATATTTACTTCATTACGATCAAAAATCATAAAAGAATGAGATGTTACTTTCTCACTCTAGATTTTTGCTTTCTCCTCTCTCTAGGAATTGACCTACCCACCTATGGCCTCTTCTAGTTCACATGATTTAGCAGATAAATCTGCTACGATTGATAATCGGCCACAAAAATCCTCGACTGCCATTGATTCCCATTCTAATTCGGCGCCCCCCACATCGGCGTCGTCTACTTTGTATAAAATATCCTCTCTGCTGCTACACATCCTCATGCCTCTAGGCGTCGAGCCCAAGCTGAGATATTATTGGACTCTATTCGTGACCAATCTGATCCTTCATCTACGTTCCTATCAGCTGAGTAGGTGATTTTGTTTCGATCTACATTGATGAATCTTACTATGACGGCAGAGTCAGTGCTTGTTCCTCGCTTCTCACACTTCGGGTTTTGCTGGATCATGGTCAAAAGCCCCTTTCACAAGATGATCTTGCAATCCACCTTAAAGCTCTATGGTCTATCCCTGATTTGCTTGTTATTCCGCTTGGCAGAGGATATTTCAACTTGTTGCTTCTTGATGAAAATCACCGACGATCAATTTTGAAGGAACGTGTTTTTGATTTGGAATAGGGGAAGGTCAGAATTCAGAGACGGGTGCCTTGCTTCAATCCATACAAGATGAAATCGACTGTAAGCTCGATCTGGTAAGATTTTTTGAACTTCCTTATTAACTGTGAATTGAACATACTCAATCTACAATCAAGATATATGTTCAGACTCTATATACCAATTGAAGATGCGCAAAACAACCATGAATATGGATTAAGAAAACATAATCATATATAAAATAAATTCATAAGTAGTGTTGTAGTGTTGTACGGAGGACAAACAAGAGAGTTTAATTAATTCATAAAACCTTTAAAAACCCTAGATCTACCAAAACAATTTTAGCCCATGATGTTGCGAAGAACAATCATGGGGCTTGGATAGATCTTACCCATATGTCTGGAAAATACAAGATAAATTAGGAAACGAATAAAACCCTAGATGTGGGAGTCGTTGCGTCCTTCTCCGTCTTGAATCCTCCTCTTGGTTCTCTTCTTGATTCCACAAACGAATCTTCAAAGTGATGGATGGGTGGAGGAAAGGATGAGGATGATGGTTAGGGGGTGATCCCCCTTATGGGGTGTAGGATGATTGTGTTGTAGTTCTATGAATAATGATGTGATCCACATCCCTAGGGATGTAAACGAACCAAGCCGCTCGTAAACTATTCGAGACTCGATTCGAAAAAAAATTTGTTCGAGTTCGTTCGGGGAAAAAATGAGTCGAGCCAAGCTCGATTATTTTTTCGAGCCGAACTCGAGCCCGAGGGTGTTTGGCTCGAAACCTCGCAAGCATGTTCGTTTACTGGCTCGCGAACGTGTTTGCAAACATGTTCATATAAAAGCTCGCGAACATGTTCGTTTATAGGCTCACGAACATGTTCGTTTATAAAGCTTGCGAATGTGTTCGATTATAGGCTCGTGAACGTGTTCGATAATAGGCTCGAATAATGGTCAATAAGCTCATTCTTCATATTATTATTCCATTATTATTATTATTATTATTGTTATTGTTATTATTTATTATAACATATTAATATGGTAATTTTAGAGTTTATAAAATTTTACATAAATAAATGAACTTATATATATATATATATATATATATATATATATATATATATATATATATAAGTATATATATATATATATATATATATATATATAAGTATATATATATATATATATATATATATATATATATATATACTTATATATATATATATATATATATATATATATATATATATATATATATATATATATATATATATATATATATATACTTTTATCAATATAATTTATAAGGGATATATATAAATTTATAATTTTAAAACTATAGTATACTTTAAATTAAAGAAAACTTTTAAAGTATGACAATGAAAATAATAAAATTATTAAAACGTAATTAATAAAAATAAAATTAAAAAGAGAACGCATGTTATTAATTCTAAATAATGAATTGAAAGTCAAATTTATACTGGGTTTAAAGATCTAAAATTTTTATTTTCTATTTCTATATAAGATTTAATTTTGATTTATTTATACTTAAATTTTGAATAAATATATGTATTTATATACATTAAATTTAATTAATAGTAATTAATAAAATTGTAAGTATTTTAAAGTCGACACCTTATTAATATATATATATATATATATATATATATATATATATATATATATATATATATATATATATATAATTATATGTAAAAAAAATTAATTTAATATAATTATTTATTTATATTTTAATAGTATAATTTTATTTGAAGGAGAAATTTTGAATTTATATATACTCGTATTTGCCTTTTATTATTATTATTATTATTATTATTATTATTATTATTATTATTATTATAGTTAATGGGATAACATAAGGATACATTCAAATTTTAGGAAAATACTTGTGTGACATCATCTTACGTAAGGTCTTACGTGAGTCGAATAAAAAGTTTATAAAATGTTATCACTTTCGCTATATTCCATATAAAATGTTAGTTTGTGTTTATATTATTAATTGTTTATAAAATAGTTCACTACACTATTATTACTTTTTATCAATTGAATATCACTTTTAATTAATAATATTATCACTTTTTATTCGTCTCATGTAAAGAATTACGTGAGACGATTTCACACAACACCTACCCCAAAATTTAAATTAAATACATACTCCATATACTTATAAATGTTGATTAAAAAAATCTTTTGTTATATTATTAATATATATTTTAATTAATAATTAATACTTCTAATAATTAATAAAATTTTATAATAGCTCTAGATACCACTTTTTATACAAAAAAATTATTAATAAAATTTTATTATTCATGGGGCGGTCTCACTCAAGCCTTTACGTATTAAAAAACTAAAAATTAAATATTTTCAGCTTAACGAGCTCGAGATCGAACTAACGACTAGTTTTTATCGAGTCGAATTCGAGCTCGAGCTCGAGTTTAATTTTTTATTCAGTAAAAATATTTTGAGCCGTGCTCGCGAACTATTTGCGAGCTCTATATTTTATACACGAGCCGAGCTCGAGCCTAAAAAATAAAATTTGAATCGAGCTCAAGTCGAGCTCGAGCCCCTTAAAAAAATTCAAGCCGAGCTTCGAGCTCGGAGATGTTCGGCTCGACTCGATTACATCCCTACACATCCCCTTTATGTTTGTAAGCTCTCCTTATGTACCTTGAATGTGTTTTTTCTTAGAAAATATGAAAATACACGTACTGGGGTGTAAAAATACGAATCTGGCGCTGTTCAGGCTTTTGTTTCGACCTATCAGGCTTCTGGTTCGACCACGACACAGTGGTCGAACCACTCGTGTCGTGCCGAACCACACTATGGCAGCTTGCGCAGTCTCACTGTTTCACGTATAACTTCCACATCCGAGCTTCAATTTAAGTGATTCATGTGCTCTCGCGATCCTCTCTTCCTTCGCTTTGTATACTTATAAAGAACTCATAAAAACTCCAACAATTGATTGTGTAACAAGTCATGCAAAGTGACGCAATAGTTCTGTTCGGCACAGCTTGCGCGAAGTCACAATTTTGATCATAACATTCTCATTTGGATTCCGATTGAAGTGTTCCTTATGCCAAAACGATCATCTCTTCTGTGGCTTTCCAACCATATATCGCACTTCCATTTTTGAGCTCTATAAGAATACAGAAAAATTACACAAGTTGGACGTGCGTTTTTTAGCATTCCTGCACAAGTTGCACCTTTTCTCCAACTTTGCAATTTTGATCATTTTTCCACCTAAAATACAATAAAACACCTCAAGTGCACATTTTTCTCGCATATATTGAATATAAGATACTTGTGCTAATATATAACAACAATTTTCATAAAAATGTGTTAGACTGGACATTAAAACACGCTTATTTTCACTCTCATCAGTTCCCTAATGAGAAGAAATGGTTGGAGAGAGGGATTACAAAAGGTATGGAGGGGCTGGGGGCAGGAAACCCACATTTGTGCCACTGGTGCTTGAGTGGGAATTTGATACACCAAATAAATTACGTGATGGTATTTGCCCAGTTGGTTATGAAGGGAACCCGTACCTACTAGAAGGGTGCATAGTCATTGATGAATGCAACAATTATACAATATTGAATATCTGCTCAGTATTCAGAATGTGATATAGTCATATAAATGTGTGAATGTGATATAGGTTTTGAAGATAAAATTAATCGGGTAGTATTCTTCAGTATTCAGAATGGCCTGGTTATTTCCTTTGTGGCATGGATGTGGGCCAGATTTAACAAAAAATAAATCAAGGCGAAAGGGAGACGCAAGTTTTTTAAGGGAAATGAAGGGTTATAATTGGAGCAGCACTTGTCTGCAACTGAAAATGGCCTTGAAGTGACCATGAATTGCAATGGCCTTGTCTACAAAAGCATTTATCTTTATATATGAATTATATTCCTAGAAAAAACAAAGAGCCCATGAAGTTGATGAATGAAATAGAAGTAAGCATTTATATTGAGATACTCCTACTAGAGTTTTAATTGCTCCTGCTCTTTATTGTAAATGTCTATAGCTTATTAATTTGTCTTGGTGTCATTTCAATCAACATAATTTTATCTTAATTCTTTTGTTTTCTATTATCTTTTTTATTTCTATAATTTCAATGAAAGATCCTAAAATTAAGATTATGTATCTAATGGAGAGTGTATAACGTGTTAATCAAATTTATGTTTTATTAGATTTATATAAGTGGTGTGTACTTAATGAATTAAGAGCAATTTAGATTTTTTTAAAATATATATTTTAATTACATATTAGCAAGTCTTGCGTGAGACCATTTTACACTTTTTAAAATAATTATCACTTTCGCTATAAAATTTTATTATATTTTATTTATACTATGAATTATTCATGGAATAGCATTATAGAGTGTGTAAATAAAAAAATTTATATTTATATAAAGAGTCCCTTAAAAGAAATTAAAAAGAACTTGTTTAATTATTTTAATTAGTTATAATAAATAATAAGGACTTAGATTAATGAAAAGGGTTGCGTTGCTGCTAGCCCAAAAAAATTATTAAAACTTTTTTATTTCTTCGTATTTTTAATAGATTATTTTATTAATTATTAAAAAAAATTATATTTTATAATTTTTTTAGGCAAAAACTCCTGGGCGCACGGATCACATTCCGTGCCCCTTTAGAATTTTGTGTTAAATTGTATACCCTTTAATATACAGATGTGTACCCTTCATTTTCTAAAGAAAATTATTGTGTGTATCTGGGCAGATGAACAACACTCCGTGCGCCTTTAGAATTTTGTGTTAAATTGTATACCCTTTAGTATAAAAATGTGTATCCTTTATTTTCTAAAGGAAAAAAAATATTAATGAAAAGTGTGTATACCCTTTAGAATAAAATGGTGTATCTTTTATTAATTAAAGTGTATACCATTTAGATCAAAGTAATGTAACTTTATTCATAATACTAAATTTCTAAAGGCGCACGGAATGTGTTCCCGTACGCTCGGGCACGCAAGCCTCACTCTTTTTTTTTTAATTCATCTTAGAATTGTTTATAAAATAATATATTTGAGTGATTATTACTTTTTATTGATAAGATATTATTTTTCTATTTAAATTGTTATCACTTTGTATTTATCTCACGGAATAATTTATAAAATTAAGCAGATTGATGGTTATCACTTATTATTGATTACATATCACTTTTATTTAAAATATTATCATTTTTTTATTCATCCTTCTAATTATTCATACAATAGCTCAATTGGTCGGCTATTACTTTTGAGTGAGGCTTGCGTGCGCCTGGGCACACTGAAACACATTTTGTGCGCTTTTAGAAATTTAGTATTACGGGTAAGGGTATATTACTTTGGTTTAAAGGGTATACACTTTAATTAATAAAAGGTACACAATTTTTTTCTAAAGGGTATACACTTTTTAATATTATTTTTTTTCTTTAGAAAATAAAGGGTATATATTTTTATACTAAAGGGTATACAATTTAACACAAAATTATAAGGGCGCACGGAGTGCTGTCCATGCCCTAGATACACACAATAATTTTCTTTAGAAAATAAAGAGTACACATTTGTATACTAAATGATATACAATTTAACACAAAATTCTAAAGGCTGACGGAATGTGGTTCGAGCGCCGGGTGCACAAGAGTTTTTACCATTACTTTTTATCTTAAAAATATTATCACTTTTTATTCATCCGGATATATGTGTATATATAATTACGTCTATTATAATTCTTATTATTATTTAGTTACTTATCTATTCATTAGTTAAGTCTGTGGATAAGGTGTAATTAACTACGCAATTACTCGAATTAATTGAGTATTAATCCGGGTATACGTTACAGCTCGAATTAACTTAGGTAATTCATGAAATCTTCTCAAGAACTTCAGCAAGCTCGACCCAAGGCTTAAAGGAAAAAAGGTGCATAGGTGTATAGTTCGAGAAAATGAGCAACTTATGCACAAATGCTAAATAAACGCACGCTCAACTTTTTTAATTTTTCTGTCTTCATGTGGGATTCCAAACTGGTGATATCATATATGGTTAGAAAGTCACGGAATAGAGGATCGTTTTGGCGCAAAAATCACTCAAATCAGAGTTCGAATGTGAAAGTTATGCTCAAAACGGTGGGACTGCGCAAGGCTGTTCGACTAAGAGACCTTCCGTTCATTCTATGGTCCAGCTCAGTCAGCTCAGCCTAGCTGACCTAGCACGGCTAGTTCAGCCCATCTTGCTCAACACAATCGACCTCAACTCAGGTGGTCCAACTCAGCTAGTTTAGCTCCACTTGGTCAACTCAATCAACCTCAGCTCAAGTAGCCTAGCCAGGCTGGTTCAGCTTAGCTGGCCTAGCTCAAGTAGATCAACCTTGCTAGCTCAATTTAATCGACCTCAGCTCAGATGGTTCAGCTCGACTTGACCAGCTAAGGTGGCTCACCTCGGCTGAATCATGCAAACTACACTGAACACCATCGCGCCACGTGTCCAGGTTTAGGTGGCAGCTGGCTGGTTTGGCAACACTAGAGGGTGGTGACTCATGAAGGCTAGGGGTCTACAACTATAGACATAATGATTACACCCCCTAGGCTTTTTTGCCTATAAATAGCCCCCACATTGTGTACATGGAAGGGGAATTGGAAAAATTTGACAAGTAGTGGACACCATGCCAACTCTCTGACTTGATTTACGTGCAACTAGCTAGCTACGCTATTCCTCATTCTATCTAATTAACAACTCGACTAATCATTTCGAATATCCTTTGTGTTTAATCAGTCTCGATTATCACCTAAGCTAAGGTTAAGAACTGATTATCAACATTTGGCGCTAGAAGGAGTGCCCTACAGCTTAGACTTGACAAAGTTTGAGAGTGAACCTTTAAGGAACTTATTCGGAATGGCTGATCAGCATGAACACGTGAATGCTGGGAAAGATCAGTTCGACCCACAAATATCTAGGGTAGCTGAGCGAGATACCCTTCCCAACCTTGATACGACAGACTTACCTCATAATCCTGAGGTCCTCAGAAAGATGATGGATGTGTTAGCTTTGCATCTTTCTAAGGTTGAGCAAACAACTAAACTAAGGCCCGAGGTTGAAGAAAGAGCCCCTACCACGGCAAAAGCAAAGAATAGAATAGAGCTTGTTGATGTTCAAAGCGAGACAGTAGAGTCAGCAGTACCAATTAGGAAGTCAGCCTTGGCAAGATTAGGAAGGAAAATAATGAAAGATGCTCGTTAAGTGATTGACGAGCGTAGAGAGAGATCTCGGACAACTCAGTTCATCCCGGATCGAGCAGATGAAGAAAAGTCAGTGATGAAAGGAAAGAAAAATAAGGGTATTGATGACCCAAACATAGCTCATAGCGTGAACAATATTCCGGTGCAAGCTCTACTTCAATCTCAAGAGGTAAGAAGGGAGATGGAAGAGTTCCACCTCTTAAAGAAAAGAATGGAAGAAATTGAGGAATGCCAACGACGTGAGTTCGGTTTGCCTACCTTGGTGCCGGGACAATCACCTTTTGCCTCTAACATATTACTTGAGCCGGTACAACAAAAGCTGAAAATCCCTCAGATTCCAGTATACAATGGTGATTCAGACCCTTATGTGCATTTAAACAAGTATGTGTCCTGGATGAATGGCTCAGGGTAGCTCTAAAGCCACACAGTGCAAAAACTTTCCACTCACACTAGGTGATAGAGCGCATCAATGGTTTTATTCTCTGAGTCCAAGCTCGATCACTAGTTGGGCGGAGCTTGCACACTTGTTCTTGTCACAATTCTCTGGATCCAGTGTTCGTAAGACACCTAAACAGCGCTTGGCTAATATCAAACAAGGAGCTGAAGAATCAACTAAGGCCTATGTTGACCGCTTCAACCATGTCCTCCTTGATGGTGAAAAAATAGGAGACGAAGCCGCAGTCCTTCTTGTAACTGCGGGGCTACGAGTGGGCACCCGGTTATGGAAGTCTATAAGCAAGAATTATTCTAAGACGTTTGCTGAATTCATGCAGCGAGCTGAGCAAGCTAGTGCAATTGATGAAGCATTAAAGCAAAACGGTGAAGGACGAAAGAAGGGTGATAAGGTTGATAAGCAAGGGAAGAATGATAAGAAAGGTGAGCGCAAATCAAATAAAAAACCAGCTGGAGACCGAGAGAACAAAGCCCCGACAGCATTCAAGCCCTTTCCGGATACAGAACAGGTGCAAGAGATGCACGAGGTATTAAACCTGACCCCTGAACAGATCTATTACCAAATTAAGGATAGAAACATTTTAAGGGCACCGCGCAAGATGATAGCAGAAGAAGGTAAGCTCAATAAGCGACGCTATTGCCGATACCATCAATCAATCGGGCATGATACAGATCAGTGTCGCGATCTAATTGCGGAGTTATGGAAGTTATATGAAGATGGAAAGTTGGAGGATCTAGTTCAGGGTCCAAAAAGGAAGTATGACAATATTGCTAAGGCTAAAGATGTTGACCGAGAAGAAAATAAGCGTCAAGCAGTGAACAATCCAGCACTACCAGCGTCACTCGTCCCAGAACAGCGAGGAAAAGAGATTTTGATGATGAGCTCATTTGATACCGACACTTCCATTGGTGGAGCTCAATCATTTTCCCGATTATCCAAGAAGAAAAGAAAGGAAGAGATGCGCACTTTTGACAATAAATACCAAATGTGTGATATAGCGTCAATAAGTGGAACGCAAAGTGTGCTCTCCTTCAGCGAGGAAGACAGAGCAGAAATCTTGTACCCTCAGAATGACGCGTTAGTCATCAATGCTATTATAATGGGAGTCAAGGTGCATCGTATCATGGTGGATACTGGGTCTTATACAAATGTTATATTCGCTACTACTTTGGAGAAGCTCGGAGACTATGAAAAGTATATCTGTCCATGCCATGACAATATTATTGGATTCGGCGATGCTATCACCACACCACTAGGTCAGATTGATCTAGCAGTAGAGCTGGAGAGCACAGATGGACAACATAGACGCGTCGAAGTGCTTACTTTCAAAGTGGTTAGCCGGATTTCAACTTATAATTGCATCTTTGGATGGACATTTTTAAACACCTTCAAAGCAGCTGCATCCACCTATCAGTACTGCATGAAATTTCTGTGTGCAGACGGAGAATGTGCTACTCTCAAAGGAGATCAGAGAAAGGCTAGAGAATGTGCACATATGCTACGTTCTTCATCCATAAACATGATGGAGATTGATGAGAACCTAGTAATGGAACTACTAGCTGATGCTCAAGATCCTGGACTACATCCGATGGATATAGATGGAAGGAACCCACCTCATGTCTTACCACCTCAAGACCCTGATCCAAGGATCGCCTTCGAACCTATGGAGGAGGATATAGGACCTAAGGGAGAAGTTGACCCAAGATGGAAATAAAAAAAGCGACATGCTACACCTGTTGAGAAGATCGAAACTATCAGGATGGATCCAAATTCCCCTGAGCTCGAGTTACAAATTGGGTCTAAGTTACATGAGCCCTACAAATCTGCTTTGATTGAATTTTTGAAGCAAAACTTAGATGTCTTTGCATGGACTCCGGCAGATATGACTGGAATTGACCCGCGACATGCTTGCCACCACTTGAATGTGGATCCTAGCTTGGAACCAGTTCATCAGAAGCGCCGCAAGTTCAGTCCCAAAAAATATGATGTCTTGGAGTCGGAAGTCAAGAAGTTACTTGGGAGCAATTTAGTTCGGGAGTCTTATTATCCAATTTGGGTAGCCAACCCCGTGCTTGTGCAAAAGCCAAATGGCAGCTGGAGGCTGTGTATAGACTTCACTGATCTCAACAAGGCATGTCCAAAGGATAGTTTTCCACTACCACACATCGACCACCTTGTTGATGCGACTGCAGGACATGAGCTAATGACCTTCATGGATGCATATTCTGGTTATCATCAGATTCCTATACATCTAGATGATCAAGAAGATACTACCTTCATGACTGAGAGAGGTTTGTATTGCTACCTTCGCTTGCCGTTTGGATTAAAGAATGCAGGTGCTACTTATCAACTCCTAGTAAATAAGATGTTTGCCAGTCAGCTAGGTAAGACCATGGAAGTATATGTGGATGACATGCTCGTGAAGAGCCGGGAGAGGTCAGATCATGTTGGGCATCTCAATGAGGCATTTAGCATTTTGAGATATTACAACATGAAGTTGAACCCCAAAAAGTGTTCTTTTGGAGTTAGCTCAGGCAAGTTCTTAGGCTACATGGTTAGCCAACGAGGAATTGACAATCCTCAAAAAATCCAGGCAATCATGGATATGCAACCTCCATGACATAAGAGAGAAGTTCAAAAACTTACGGGCAGAGTTGCATCACTTAATCGCTTCATCTCCCGAGCCACAGATAAATGCAAGTCTTTCTTTGATACAATAAAAAGAGCTAAGTTTGAGTAGACTGAAGCTTGCCAAAGTGCTTTCGAGCACCTTAAAGAATATCTTTCTAATGTTCAAAGCTTGTCAAAACCGAGCCCTGGTGAAAAGCTGAACCTTTATTTGGCAGTTTCTGAAGTAGCAATGAGTGCAGTACTCGTGCGTAGTGAAGGTAAAGTGCAACAACCGATTTACTTCGTAAGCCAAGCATTTCGTGACGCTGAGTACCGATATCCTATCATGGAAAAACTAGCTTTGACTCTAGTAATGTGTGTAAGGAAGCTTCGCTCTTACTTTTTTTAGCATCAAATTGAAGTCTTAACAACATTTCCACTCAAGCATATCCTACAACGACCAGACTCAGCAGGTCGACTTTTAAAGTGGGCAGTGGAGCTCGGTCAATTTGACATCACCTACGCACCTAGGACTGCTATAAAGGGTCAAGCTTTGGCTGACTTCATTGTGGAGCTTACTTTCCCAGAAATTGTTCATCAAGCACCAAGTAAGCCATGGTATATGTACGTAGATGGTTCATCTACCAACACTATAGCAGGAGCAGGAATAGTCCTTGCAAGTCCTACGTTGCAGTTGTTCTGCTCAGCAATGCAATTTCATTTCTCTGCAACAAACAATGAAGCAGAGTATGAGGCATTAATCCAGGGGCTAAAAATGGCACTTACAATGGGTATTACCGAGCTGAGAATATTCAGTGATTCACAACTTATTGTGAATCAGGTAAGTGGTGAGTATGAAGCAAAAGACGAGTAGATGAGCAGGTACCGGCGTCTAGTAGCTGTGTATCTTAGCAAATTTCATCAAGTGTATCTCGAGCAGATACCGCGATCAAGGAACATGTTAGAAGATGCTCTAGCTCGGCTGGCAACATCTGAGGGAGCGGAATTACTCAATTCTATCAACATCACCAAGATGGAAAGCTCTGCGCTAGACTTTGAAGAAGTGCGCCAGGTGGATCCTCCACCTACCTCATGGATGACGGAGATCATCGACTTTTTGAAAGATGGGCAAGAACCATCAAACAAGGTTCAAGCTCGTCAGCTTAGAATTCGGGCAGCTAGATACACTCTTCTTGATGGTCGTTTGTACAAAAAAGGGTATTCGTTACCTCTATTGAAATGCTTGACAGAAGAAGAAGCCCAATATGTCTTAGCTGAGATACATGAAGGAATTTGTGGAAATCACACCGGCGGTCAGGCATTGGCATTCAAAGTAATTCGACAAGGTTACTTTTGGCCAACGCTTAAGAAGGATGCCATCAAGTATGAAAGGCATGTCCAAGATGTCAACGGTTTGCAGTCATCCACCGTAGCCCGCCAGAAGAATTGATTTCAGTAATCAGCCCTTGGCCGTTTGCTAAGTGGGGCATGGATATCATTGGGCCCTTTCCACCAGGTAAGGGTGGAGTTAAATTTGCAATAGTAGCCGTTGATTACTTCACTAAGTGGGCAGAAGCGGAAGCACTTGCTACCATAACGGAAAAAAGGATGTCTGACTTTGTCTGGAAGAACATTATATGCAGATTTGGTATCCCTCATGCACTTGTGACAGATAATGGTAAACAGTTTGATAACCTAAGCTTCAAACAATTTTGTTCCGACCTCGGGATAAAAAAACAGTTCTCCACACCATATTATTCGCAATCCAATGGTCAGGTAGAGGCGGTAAACAAGGTTATCAAACACACCCTTAAAGCAAGACTAGAAGGGTTAAAAGGAAATTGGTCATATGAGCTACCTGGAGTACTATGGTCTTATCGAACGACAGCAAGGTCGGCCACCGGAGAAACTCCATTCTCTTTAGCTTTTGGTACCAAAGCGATGGTACCAGTAGAAATTGGAGAGCCTAGTCATCGTATTATTTCACACGAAGAGGAACACAATGAAGAGGCAATACGAGCTGAGCTTGATATGCTAGAAGAGAAAAGGCTCAACGCTAATTTGAGAAATGCAAACTTCAAGCAGCGAGCTGAGAAGTACTACAACTCGCAGGTCAAGCTGCGTAAGTTTCAAGTAGGGGACTTGGTCCTCCGACGAGTTCTTCAGCCTGGAGTAGGTGTTTTTAGGCAAAATTGGGAAGGCCCATATCAAGTTTCACGTAGGCTTGAAAATGGGGCGTATGAACTACAAGGTTTAGATGGAAAAAGAGAGAAGTATCCGTGGAATGCGTAAAACTTGAAGCTCTACTACCAGTAAAATAGGTCAGTCTGACTATGTACATATAAGCTAGTTTTGTCTGTACATATTGTTGGATTGTATACTAAAAGTCTAGCTTTTTGTATGAACAATGTTATAACAATTAATTTGAAATGAGAATCATATGATCAAATGATTGCATCTTATAATTTATTTATATGTTCGATGCAATAGTCCACTTACTTTATACTGTAGATAATATGTTGTGCGACAACACGCGGAAGATCATATTATCGATTTTCTTATAAAGTATAAACAGATGCTCACAACCGAGATAGACGGGGACTCTCTATCGGGATGGTTGTAGTGTGGTTTGATATTAGCTTGTCTTGGCTATAGAATCACACTAGTGCACTTGTGTGTATTGAGCAGGACCGCTTGAGATCGTTTGACTTATACTGACTTATAGGAGAACTTGATCTCAGTTATTATGGAAGGTTGTGCTCTTAATCCCTATACAATAACCTCGACACGTAGGGCAGTATGTATTTCTTTGATTCATCAATGGGTGAGATTTACATGTAATTAAATCAACAAACTCGATGAGTTGGGAAGTAGTGCTGTCTCTATGGTGTGCTGTTGATTGTAGAAGGAATACGTGTCCGTCATAGGTTGATGATGTCCCCTTGAGGAGCTCATAAGGATTATCATGTAAACCCTGTAGGTGAAATTTATTCCGGCATGATAATGAGGTTGAGTGGTACTACTCTTGGATGAGATATTAATTAATTGAGTTGTCAGTAACTTAAATTAATTAATGGACATTGTATATCTTAAACATGGGGAGACTAACGGGCTCATAATAAGAAGGAGCCCAAAACGTAATTTTAGGATTAGAAAGGCAGTGCAGTAATAATATTTTAGTGGAATATATTATTATTATTGGACTTAAGTATAAGCTTTGGGATAAGCTTGGATACTTAAGCCCAATGGAGGCCCAACCCAATTTCTCCTCGTGGTCCCTGCTGTAGCCCATGTATATAAGTCACCTCAGCTTATCTGGAACCCTAATCTAATTGATTATTCACGTGTGATGAGGGTTGAGAGCATATTGAGGAGGTCTCGTAGATCGTCGCCCACACGTCGTCGAGATCGGACTTGGGACATACAGAAGAGAAGATCAGAAGGTAGTTTGCTGCTGCTGTCCGCGACCTTGCGAAATTTTTATAAATTCGTACAGTACTCATAATTTGATGATCAATATACTGACAGAAAGCTATTGAAGAGAGGATCGTCTGAGAATAAAGATCATTCAATTCCGACATCAGACGAGGAAGTTATGGCCATTCTCGTGGGACTGCGCAGGCTGCCTGCGAGAATCAATCTTCATCAACATACCCTGGTGAACGGTAATTGTTTCTATGATTTATTGCTTCCGCTATGATAGAAACGCATGATATTCTAATGGGTCACGTTAACCAAAAGAATGCCAACAATTGGTATCAGAGCTTCGGTTTCGTGGTGAAGCGTGACACGTTAGGCTAGGGTTTATGTGATTAATTTTTCGAAATTAGGATCGCATGTTTAGGGTTTTGGTTTTGCTGCGCAAACCATGAATATCCCTATGTGAAATATACCCTATATCATATCTGTTCATCATCGATGGTTGTGTGTGAGAGAATTCGACGAAAACTGTCCGTCAATTTCACATGGAAGGAAGAAATTGAGAGAAAATCCAGCGCAGTGATATTACAGAGGCAGTAACCGGAGTTTCAACCGTCGGATCAGGCTGAATTTTGGTCAGCATGTTCGGATTTTGTGGATGTACATTCTGAACGGTGAAGATCGTATTTGAAGCTTTTTGTTGTCGGGAATACGCCGAAAATAGAAGCAGTTTTTGGGCGATTCTGTTCTGCGCAGTCGAGGGAATAGAGCCGTTTTTCAGAAACTAACCATTGGATCGACCTGTAATTTATACAGCATGTTCAAAACTCACAGACGTAGATTCTGGACGGTGGAGATTGGATTCCCAAGTTCCTAAAGTTGCGAAACCTGAACGACAGTTGGTGTAGTTTGATGTTGCGCGTTGGGCTGAACTTGGTTCCGTGCAAGTAGGCCCTTGGACGAGCGGACCTGCACCAGGTTCGAGCAGATTTGCATCAGGTTTGATTGGTCTGCATCAGGTTCGATCGATGCTGCACCAGGTTCGAGCGGATTTGCATCAGGTTCGATTGGTCTGCATCAGGTTCGATCGATGCTGCACCAGGTTCGAGCGGATTTGCATCAGGTTCGATTGGTCTGCATCAGGTTCGATCGATGCTGCACCAGGTTCGAGCAGATTTGCATCAGGTTCGATTGGTCTGCATCAGGTTCGATCGATGCTGCACCAGATTCGAGCGGGTTTGCATCAAGTTCGAGTGGTCTGCATCAGATTCCGTGTGAGTCTTCATAATATGATCGGGCAGGGTACCGGAGTGGTGGAGCAGGCTGCGGGGAGGTCGATCCCCATCCCAGTTGTCCGTATTCGTGATTGGTGGTGAATAATCGAATTCGCTGTTATATAATTGTTATAATTGATTTATTAATTGATTATTGTTATATATGTATGCATGATTATCTATGATTTATTGGCTTAAATAGAAGCATGCTAGATTGCGTATTATATTTGGTATATTATATGCATGTATGTTGGAGTGTTGATCAAGTCAACTTATTTTTGGCAATTTATTTTCTTATATATAACTGCTGTAATTGTTTTATTGGTCAATTATTGTTATATATTTGGAAGTATGAGCATGCTAGGTTGCGTATATTATTCTGAATATTATATGCATGTAAAAACCCTTGGTTTTAAATAACTAAGTGGGAGAGGGAATTTGTAAAAATTCCCGCGGCCTCCATTATTGGTTTGTAAGTGATGCAAGTATACTTGCGTGTTGGCATAGACCTTCCTCCCCATCGGATGAGTATATTTGTGGATCACTGGTACAGACTTCATTAAATAATTATTATTTGTAATGTGATGCACATGAACTTGCGTGTTGGCATAGACCTTCCTCCCCATCGGATGAGTTCATTTGCGGATCACTGTACAAACTTATATTTGATGACTGTAGGAAGTTATCCGAGCGCGTGTGTACCTCTCCATCTGTAAGGCATATAAGCTTGGGCCGCGGACTTGGGGTCAAATAATGGTGTACACTTAGGTGTAAATAATAAGTATCCTCCCCATCGGAGTCACTGCTTTTATTTGCATGGCTAAAGAGGAACCGACTATTAATTATTTTGTCATAAAGTTAGATTGACAAATGAAATTAATGGGTAAAACCTTCTCTTGTAAATGTTCGGGTTTGTAAACGTCCACACTATCGTGGCTTGCAGACTCACGGTGCTTGAGATATCGGTGAATTTTATTTTTATATTGTTTTGAGGGAATCAATATAAAAGGAAAAAATTCGAAGATTTGATCGGTATATTTATTTGTGATTCTCTGATTTTCAAATGATTTTATCTCACTTATTATTAACTAAAAGAAATTATATTTACTTGTCCAAATTAGATGATTAGAAAAGAATCTTGGTTTTGAATTGTACTACTTAAGAAAATAAATGTGTGTTCTCACAAAGGACATCTCATGATGCCTATTAAAGTCTCTAGTGAAGAGATGAGAGGTTCATAGAAATATGATGGTCTCATGTAACTCTTTGGATACTTGAGTAATTTAAAAGGCGGTAGGTCATGATTGAATTTGATGAATGAATTGGAAATACATGGAATAGAAGTTGAAGGGGAAACCTAAGTCAATTTTATTCTTCATAGTTGCCTAGATGTTTTGAGTAAGTTTCTCATGAATTACAAGAGGTTGTATATGGTGGGAAACTTCTGACAAAACATGTGGTAAAGGAAATCCAATTTCATAAAAGGAGTGAACAAGGATAGAATCTTACTTGCTAGTTGTTTAAACATGATTAGTGATGGCATCTACTGACACGAAGTGTGTAGATACTGGAATCATTGAATGTTCATTACTAAGTGAGGATAAGATTGTTATGACATGGGTTAAACTACAAGACTAGTGGCTATTGCAGTGGGAGTTGTTTATTTATCTTACGATATGAATAAACGTTTGATTTTGTAAAATTGTCTTTACGTATGCTTTCATAGAAAGAATTTGATTTCGGTTTCTATGCATTAATAGATGAATACTCCATTTCATTTAAATGACATGGTCATTATAATGAAGGATAGAGTTGTAATCTGTTATGGTACGTTGATGGACAATTTGTATACTCTTAAATCATGTATATTCCACAGATGCAACAAATAGTAATTAATAATGCATCTTCTGATCTTAGTAAGAGAAAGTTACCTTCGGAGATGAACTAAACATGCATTTGGCGTCTAAGACTAGATCATTTTACTTGAGTAGGACTCAAAAGTTGATAGCAGATGGACCGTAAGGTTTATCTGAAGTGGAAACTATCGGACTTGCGAGTCTTACTTGGAAGTAAAAATGATTAATTACCTTTTCAAGGTAAAGGGGTGTAGAGCCAAAGATATATATGTTGGAATTGGTTCATTCTGATTCAAGCGGGCCTAATATTATCTAGGCGAGAGGTGGTTATGAATAATCGAAGATTATTCTAGATACCGATATATTTATTTGATGCACTGCATGTCTAAGTTCTTTGATTTATTCAAGAGTTGCAAGGTTGGTACAGTAAAGCATCATGGAAAATATATCAAGTAATGACAATTTAATCGTCATTACGAGTACCTCTTAGGATAATTAGAAGCTATTAATCAGAGGTTGAGATTAAATCTCAAGTGGTCTGCACCGGGCATGCCCCAGCTAAATGGTGTGGTGGATAGAAGGAATAAGACTCTTATGGTAATGATTAGATAGATGATGAATTATTTGGAATTACTTAATTCATTTTATAGATAAGCCCTAGAAACAGTAATTCATTTGAATGTTTGTCTGTTTGTGGGATATGCTATAAAAATGAAGGTGATTTATTTAGTCTAAAAGATCAAAGGGTGATTGTTAACACAAACACTAGATTTTTGGAAAGAGACTATGTATTAAATCATAAACCCATGTATGAATTGTTCTAAAGGAAGTGAGAGGGAAAAACACAAAGTATAAGTACCAAGTGTACAAGAGGATATACCACAAGGTAAACTGCAACGCGTGTCACGTCTGATACACAATTGCGTGTAGTGCCTTGTCGTAGTGGGAGGGTTCTTCGACAACCTGTAAGATACATGTTTTGGAAAAGTCGTGAGACTTGGTCCCTAGCAAACATGAAATGGACCCACGGATACGACGAAGCACTACAAGTTAGAAATGCCAAATCCTAGCAAAGTGCAATGAATATTAAAATAGAATCGATGGATTTTAAATTAGGTCTGGATGCTTGTTAAACCGCTAAATGGCGTAAAAGTCGTTGGAAGCGGGCATGCAAGAATAAAAGAGGATCATAGAATAAGGTGAAAACCTTGGAAGCAAGCTTGTTGCGAAAAGGTATACTCAGAAAGAAAGGGTTCGATTATGAGAAAACCTGTTCGCACGTAGTTATGCCTAAGTTGATCTGAACTCTTTTATTTGTTGCTACTCATATGAAATATGAGGGATAACAAATAGATGTCGAGATATCTTTCCTGATTGGAAGTCTTAAGGGAAACATCTATGTGAAGCAACCAGAGTGATTCATTGCAAAAAGCTAAGAGCATTGTGATAGTAAGCTTAAAAGTGTCCATTCATGGACTAAAGCAAGCTTCAAGATCATGAAACATCCGTTTTGATGAGGTAATCCAATGACATGGATCTAATCAATGATCGGATGGGTCTTGTGTATTGAAAAGAGTGATGGAAATGTGGTGGTATTTTTTGTACTATACGTAGATAGTATCTTGCTCATTGGAGACAATGAAAGAGTATTGTCAGGCGTATGGGTATGGTTGATAATGCGGTATGAGATGAAGGACTTAAGAAGAGCAAAAATATCCTTTTGATCACGGTAATACGGATCACAAGAAAGGATGTTATGCTTATCTCAAGTTTCATATAATGATACAATCCTTACTCGTTTAGCATGTGAATTTATCTAAGTGAATGTGTCTTGTGACACAAAAGTAGATAAAGAAGATGAAAGCGGTTCCTTATGCTTCGGCAAATGAGGAAGCTTAATCTAAGGAATGCTATGCACGAGATTGGATATCTGTTTTGACGATGGCATGAACTGTGGGTATCAAGGTAACCCAAAATAAGAATGTTGAACTGTGGTAGACATATACATATGTACCTGAAAAGGATTAGAAACTATATGTAGGCTTACCGAACAGATTCACTGATTCTTATGGGTTACATAGATTCAAAATTTTCAAATCAGATAGGGACGGCAGTAAATCCACCTCAAAGGTTATGCGTTTAATTTTAGGAAGTAGAGTCATAATGTGGAGGAGTGTTATATAGAAATATATTTCAGACTCCGGATTCCATCATGGAAAGATGATAAATTGGACCCATGATGCAGCCAAAATATCTGTATGACTCTAGAAACTTCATGATGGACTTTGGTGTGATTCTAAGTTTGCCCAAGGTTATCACAATTTATATTGATGATATTGGTGCAGTTGCAAACTTGAAGGAATCACAAGTCCATAAGGCAATTAAACACATGGAGCGCGAGTACCACCTATTACGAGAAATCATATGATGAGGGGTAGGTTGTTGTCACCTAGATTGCATCGGATGATAACCTAGTAAATCCATTTACAAGGACCTTAAGGCGAGAGCTTTTGATGGTCGTGTAGTGGGAGTGGAAATCAGATGTATGGCAGAAGACATGACAACATAGTCTTTTAGTATAAGTGGGAGATTGTTGGATTGTATACTAAAAGTCTAGCTTTTTGTATGAACAATGTTATAACAATTAATTTGAAATGAGAATCATATGATCAAACGATTGCATCTTATAATTTATTTATATGTTCGATGCAATAGTCCACTTACTTTATACTGTAGATAATATGTTGTGCGACAACACGCGGAAGATCATATTATCGGTTTTCTTATAAAGTATAAACAGATGCTCACAACCGAGATAGACGGGGACTCTCTATCGGGATGGTTGTAGTGTGGTTTGGTATTAGCTTGTCTTGGCTATAGAATCACACTAGTGCACTTGTGTGTATTGAGCAGGACCGCTTGAGATCGTTTGACTTATACTGACTTATAGGAGAACTTGATCTCAGTTATTATGGAAGGTCGTGCTCTTAATCCCTATACAATAACCTTGACACGTAGGGCAGTATGTATTTCTTTAATTCATCAATGGGTGAGATTTACATGTAATTAAATCAACAAGCTCGATGAGTTGGGAAGTAGTGCTATCTCTATGGTGTGCTGTTGATTGTAGAAGGAATCCGTGTCCGTCATAGGTTGATGATGTCCCCTTGAGGAGCTTATAAGGATTATCATGTAAACCCTGCAGGCGGAATTTATTCCGGCATGATAATGAGGTTGAGTGGTACTACTCTTGGATGAGATATTAATTAATTGAGTTGTCAGTAACTTAAATTAATTAATGGACATTGTATATCTTAAACATGGGGAGACTAACGGACTCATAATAAGAAGGAGCCCAAAACGTAATTTTGGGATTGGAAAGACAGTGCAGTAATAATATTTTAGTGGAATATATTATTATTATTTGACTTAAGTATAAGCTTTGGGCTAAGCTTGGACACTTAAGCCCAATGGAGGCCCAACCCAATTTCTCCTCCTGGTCTCTGCTGTAGCCCATGTATATAAGTCACCTCACCTTATCTGGAACCCTAATCTAATTGATTATTCACGTGTGATGAGGGTTGAGAGCATATTGAGGAGGTCTCGTAGATCGTCGCCCACACGACGTCGAGATCGGACTTGGGACATACAGCAGAAGATCAGATGGTAGTTTGCTGCTGCTGTCCGCGACCTTGCGAAATTTGTATAAATTCGTAAAGTACTTAGAATTTGATGATCAATATACTGACGGAAATCTATTGAAGAGAGGATCGTCTGAGAATAAAGATCATTCAATTCCGACATCAGACGAGAAAGTTATGGCCATTCTCATGGGACTACGCAGGCTGCCTGCGAGAATCAATCTTCATCAACATACCCTGGTGAACGGTAATCGGTTCTATGATTTATTGCTTCCGCTATGATAGAAACGCATGATATTTTAATGGGTCACGTTAACCAAATGATCGAACGCCAACACATATATGCCAGTCAGCCTACCTAGTCAGTCTGATTATGTACATACACGTTGTAAATATGGGAATAAAAAAGACTTGTACGAAGAAATTGTTCGAGATCATTATTTCTAGGCTGGCTCCTGATCAAGTCATCAGCTCAGCTCGTCATTTAACAAGTAAGTTGGTTCCTCTTCAAAGTTATCAACTCAGCTCAACGTTTTCATTTTCAACAGCTGAGCTGGTACCTTACCAAACTTATCAGCTCAGCATGACCCTCACCAATTTCAGCAGCTGAGCTAGTACCTCACCACATTTACTAGCTCAGCTTGACTTTCACCAGTTTCAACAGCTGAGCTGGTACCTTACCAAACTTATCAGCTCAGCTTGACCTTCACTGATTTCAGCTGCTGAGCTAGTACCTCACCACATTTACTAGCTCAGCTAGACTTTCACCAGTTTCAACAGCTGAGCTGGTACCTTACCAAACTTATCAGCTCAGTATGACCTTCACAGATTTCAGCAGCTGAGCTAGTACCTTACCACATTTACTAGCTCAGCTAGACTTTCACCAGTTTCAACAGCTGAGCTGGTACCTTACCAAACTTATCAGCTCAGCATGACCGTCACCGATTTTAGCAGTTGAGCTAGTACCTCACCACATTTACTAGCTCAGCTAGACTTTCACCAGTATCCACAGCTGAGCTGGTACCTTACCAAACTTATCAGCGCAGCATGACCTTCACCGATTTCAGCAGCTGAGCTAGTACCTCACCACATTTACTAGCTCAGCTAGACTTTCACCAGTTTCAACAGTTGAGCTGGTACCTTACCAAACTTATCAGCTCAGCATGACCTTCACAGATTTCAGCAGCTGAGCTAGTACCTCACCACATTTACTAGCTCAGCTAGACTTTCACCAGTTTCAACAGCTGAGCTGGTACCTTACCAAACTTATCAACTCAGCATGACCTTCACAGATTTCAGCAGCTGAGCTAGTACCTCACCACATTTACTAGCTCAGCTAGACTTTCACCAGTTTCAACAGCTGAGCTGGTACCTTGCCAAACTTATCAGCTCAGCATGACCTTCACCGATTTCAGCAGCTGAGCTAGTACCTCACCACATTTACTAGCTCAGCTAGACTTTCACCAGTTTCAACAGCTGAGCTGGTACCTTACCAAACTTATCAGCTCAGCATGACCTTCACAGATTTCAGCAGCTGAGCTAGTACCTCACCACATTTACTAGCTCAGCTAGACTTTCACCAGTTTCAACAGCTGAGCTGGTACCTTGCCAAACTTATCAGCTCAGCATGACCTTCACCGATTTCAGCAGCAGCTAGTACCTCACCACATTTACTAGCTCAGCTAGACTTTCACCAGTTTCAACAGTTGAGTTGTTACCTTACCAAACTTATCAGCTCAGCATGGCCTTCACATATTTCAGCAGTTGAGCTAGTACCTCACCACATTTACTAGGTCAGCTAGACTTTCACCAGTTTCAACAGCTGAGCTGGTACCTTACCAAACTAATCAGCTCGGCATGACCTTCATAGATTTCAGCAGTTGAGCTAGTACCTCACCACATTTACTAGCTCAGCTAGACAGATTCCGGAAGAGGAGCAGCACAACGCACCTCAGCATGAGTCAGCACCGCGTCAGCAGCGGGCTATCCCGAATGATACACGGGAGCAGCTCCGTCTTATTCAGGAGCAGCTGGTCGCAATTATTACTAGCCAGCAGGAGACAAACCGACAGCTCGCACTCACCAACGCCAAATATACTACGTTGAATGAGAAAGTTGGTAGGTTGGGTGATCGAGTTGATTACTTGGATAGACACATCGGTGATCTACACTGGATTGTGGAGCGGAGGCTTGATGATGAGGATGATGATGCTCCGGAGGAGTAGTTTTTCAGGTTTTCTTTGGTTTTCTCCGATTCATCTTGATTCCATTATTTTTTTCATTTTATCTTTAGGATAGGGTGTGATTCATGCGTGAGTGGAATGTATAAGTGATATCTTGTATGATTGATTGGATATAAGCTTATTGATTTTGTGCATTCATATATTCATGTGTTAATTTCTATTGATGAAAAGCATGTTTAGTTGATAAGTATGTAGAGTTCATGTGAAAGGGATCTTAATTATGTGCTATGAGGAGTACTAGGATTACCTATGTGAGGATTTGAGCTTTTTAATCATGCTTGATCATGATTATTTTATTCTTGAGAAGATCATTCATATGAACGTATTCTAGAACTTGGCTTGGAGTCTTGTGTAAGACTTATGATTGATAAAATGCTAGGACATGATCTTAGGCCATTATTTTGTGATAAAGCTACTTAGCCAAATTTATCTTTCCTAATGATCTTATTAACCTTTGGATGCCCCGTTGAGCCATTAAAGCTTTTTCTTTGGTAGCCGAAGTAAATAACCTTATAAGCCTTTACTTGAGCCTTGATTAACCTATTCATTGGTAGAGAGAGTGGAGGTGAGTAAGTTTTGCAAGAAGAAAAGGAAGATAGAATATGGTTGGATGAAAAGAATATGGTTAAATCTTGTTTAGGGGTAGTGCCCGAAACTGGTACCCCGATAGTTTTTATACATGGTGTATGAAGCTTAGTAGCTGACGGCCTATACATGAGAAGAAGGGTAGTGCCTAAAACCGGTACCCGAGTTGTTTAAAGAAAAGATGATGTTGATGCCATGAAAAGAAGGAAAATTCAGGAATTTTACAAGTTCAAGAGACGACATTGGAGGAGAACTTGCTGTAAGCAGAAGAAATCGAGAACCTCCAAGGTAATTCTCTACTAGTGTCTTAAGTCACTAAGTCCAAATTTTCCTACCTTTTCCAAAGAGCCAACATTACAACCCAAAAATAAGTCCTTTGTGATCCTAGTGAAGAGTTGATTATAAGTTGATTTTTGAGACCTTTGCCAAGCTTATGGTTACGCATGAATATGGATTGATATGAGTGTTTATATTAACCTATATAGTGCCTCACGCACTTGAGTGAAAGAGAATAAATACTTATATAGTGAGCGAAACTACTTAGTACTCCGAATGGTGTGTGATTGGATTGGTTTTGCATGAGTGATATATTTGAAGCAATTAATACTTGTTTGATTTAATGAAGTTGCATGTGTGATATGTGTTGTACTTGATCTTGGTGAATTATACACGACTCATGTGGTTTGATTTGGTTGCCTCAGGACGAGCAACATGTAAGTTTGGGGGTTTAATGAGTGTGTAAATTCACAAGTTTAGCACCATGTTTTGTGCTAGTTTTGGAGAGTTTTGAGGTGGAAATAGATGGAAAACCTATATATATTGTGAATTAGCATGAATCAGGTGTTAGTGGAGCTTTTTAAGTGGTTTTCATAGCAAAAACCGAGTGGAAGTACCAAGAATCGAAGAGACGAAGTCGAGTCCACGTGAACCGCCAAGGAAAGAGTAGGGTTCGACCTAATGGAGGAGGGTTCGACCTCTCCTACAGGTCGAACTAGCATTGCGGAACAGCAGAAGATGGGTTCGACCACGACTCAAGGGGTTCGACCTGTTTGATCAGGTCGAACCATGGTCGAACCAGTTCGCGAGAAGATGGGTTCGACCACGACGTTGGGGGTTTGACCTGATAGTTGGTCAAACCAGGAGCGGAAATTGTCCAGTAGCGTGGTTCGACCTGGGGTTCGACCAAGACCCGAGTGGTTCGACCTGTACAAGAGGTCAAACCAGTGCAGAATGTGTCCAGTAGCAGGGTTCGACCTGGCGTTCGACTTGTTGGCCAGTGGTTCGACCTATTGACGAGGTCAAACCAAAACGTGGAAACTTACATTATTAGAATTTTCGAGGCCAAAACACGTGGGATCACTTGAAAAGCCCATTTCAAGCCCTAAAGACGTGATTATAAGTATAAAAGAAGGCTCATGCAGTCGAGAACACACTCAGACATCGTGATACAAGAGAGGAGTGAAGAGAAGAGATTAGTGATCCATCCGGAGGGCTGTGACAGAGGTTCAGCTGAAGATTCAAGTAAGATTGGTCCATCTAACCATGATTGTTCTTAGATCAATCATGGGCTAGAGCCACTTCGGTAGTTCTAGGGTTATGAAGGTTTCATGAGTTAAATTTATATTTCGTGTGTATACTCCGTATAACACTACTTGTGGTTTAGTTTATATAAGATTGCACATTTTTAATCCATACTCATAGTTGTTTTGTGCATCATTAATCATTGTGTAGAGTCTGATACATAACACGGTTATTGATTGAGTGCATTCACTGTTGAGTAGGGTTTATTGTTATAATTCTAAGTGAAGGGATTCCGAAGTCTTATTAGAATTGTCTTATATGAATGTTTGTTAATTGAATTGAATTCGGGTTGACAAGTAGGATAAAGAGTATGACTTTATAGTACCTAAAAAGGGAGAACAAATCGGGTTAGAGTACTAAGTGCACGGGAAATAATTTATTATGATAGTACCTAGAAAGGGAGGTGGAGTATACGTCTTGCTCTGAGGATACTCACACGTGTCAAAAGCTTATCTATTTGTGTCTATAGAATAGATTCGCAGGGTCTAGCGATGCGTCCATAAACCACAAGGTAGATTCGGACATCGATACACGAAAGTACGATTTAACGAAGGAAACTGGATGGCCTGATGAACTACCTACTATCTTACTTGATCACAACTCACTTATCTTTTATTATTTCTTGTTCTTTCAATTATTAGTTATTACTTAACACCAAAACTATTATATTTCCAAAATAGTCATAATCTACTAGAACGTAATTAAATTGATATTTAACCGTCCCGTGGATTCGATATTTAACTTGGTCACCTTCGAAACTACAATTGATATCCTTCATACTTGGGGATTAATTGTGTATTGAGAAAACGCTCATCATATCTTCAAGTGGTGTTCTTATTACAATATCTTCACCAAACATGATGCTAAGTGTTGCTCCTCCATGAATGTTTAAATTTCTATCTACCAACAATCCCTTTTTTGTGGTAAATACTAGTTTTCTTTTTATAGAAAATGGACCTGATGAGAGAAGCATCCCAAGGAAACATTGTTTCCGTTCAAGAAGATATGCCTTATAGTGGATTGACAACTTTTGGAATTGCATTTTCATCAAAATTTGAGTGTTCTCAAATGCCACATCCTGTCTGGACAAACTTTTTTTTTATTCATCATTAAAACCAAAGGAAAGATATTTAATATTCCATCTAGTAAATTGATTGTTTCAAATGCTAAAAGATGCTAGAGCATATTACATTTGTGGGCAGACCTAGAGTTTTATATTGGGGAAAACAATAAACATAGAGAAGTTATGATTTTATTGGTGTCACATCTTGGTTCCGCAAAGTTTGATATGATTTTGTGTCTATTTGATTCTCACAAACTTGATGTAAGTGATGAATTTAAAAGATTCATTGGATCGTTACAAGGTGATAATAATAAAATACGTGCGACTCTGAACAATGCTGATCATGTTGATACAAAAATGAGGCTAGACTCTTGTTGTTAGTTCATTCAGCCACATATATAGTTGAATAGTTGAATCTGTTAGTAGATACTCTTATAATTTCTTACATTTTTTGTGTATTGTTGTTTAATGTGTAGTGCTATGAATTTTGCAGGTTTATTTGCTTAGTATTTGCTGATTTATAGCTTGCTCTGGGTGCTCTATTGGCGTGTTATTGTATGGTACCTGGTTTAGTATAATGTCTGCTAAATTCTTGGTGCTTGTTGTAAAATTGATGTAATTTACTTGTTTATCTACAGAGAATTTGCTGAGTAAAGAGTGATCTACTTTTTGCTCTGAGAATTTGTCTAATTCATGGGTTAGGTAGCACTCCTTCCCACCGAATTAGTCCATATATGGTGCATATGCTTTTGGCATCCGAAGTTGTCTTAGTAGTTTGGTTTATGATACCTTAACATGTATTATGTAGTGTAGTTGGGAAGGTAGCTGCCATGGTATATATATATATATATATATATATATATATATATATATATATATATATATATATATATATATATATATATATATATATATATATATATATTGCTATACGCTAGATTTTTAATTACTATTTTGGTAGATGCTATACACTTCATAATTAAAAGGCAAAGACTTGCATTGAAGTCGTGGGTACCTCTCGTTGTACAAATCTTGGTTTTTATTGTTTTGGCTATATCATGGGTGGAGAAAACAGGTTAATGGAGAAAGCTAGGTTGAGGAAAGGTGGGAACATTTTATAATATTTTATTCTATTGAGTTTAGACTTTGTTTTTTGGGCAAAAGATCCAATAAGCCCCCCACTTTATCCTCCAAGATCAAATAAGCCCTCCACCTTTTTTATAGTCACTCAAACCTTTTAGATATCTAAAGTTATCAATTGAACCCTTCATCTTCTTAAATCCAAACACTGATCCCCGTCTGTTTAAAAATCAATCTAATGATGTTTAGGACTAAATTACAATCTAACATTGATACCCGTCGTCGTCAACCTCTCTCAAATCCACTGGGCATCTCTCAGCACCGGCGCCGCCATCGCCATAACGGTCAGCCTCTCCCAACAAAAATCTATAGGAAAAGCTCCATGGGTCACACAGTTCTTCCATGGATGCGACGAATAATGGCCATAGCTTTCCGATTAAGTCAAACCCATACCTCCACGAAAGATGCTCCCCACATATCATCCATGTCGACATCATTTGGAGGTAGTTTATTTGGTTTTTGCAAAACAGCAAGAGGTTAAGTTCTCATGGAAGTTGCTTTGATGGTTTTTAAAAATATTCACAAATTGTTGCTGCAATCTTTTTTTAATTTTTTAGGAGAACTTGATGTAGATTCAAGATTTGATACATGTTATATTCATTGGTTATTAGTGATCATATTGCGATGTTAAATCCTTGGGATAGAACCTTACAAGTTCAATTCGGTATATTTTGAGATTAAACTGTGATTTCAGATCTGAAAAAATAGGGGGTTTTCTTCGATGGTAATTCCTTGCGATTCGAACAAAGTGGGCAAGGGACTGACTGCAACAGCGACGTCGGTGCTAAGAGATGCCCGGTGGGTGGTGGAAATGGTGGATCCGCAGCTACACAGGGGAGATAGATATGGCAGAGGAGATAGCTATGGCGGCGCGTCAGCAAAATGCCTTTCCGATTGCCCTGATGTTAGGCCTTTGCCAAAAAAAAAGGTGCTGGCTCTAATCGAATTCACGGTGTTCACTTAGCCACCATCACCGAAAGACGAAGATGCATTGTCAAACAAGTGAATTTCCAGAACCTCCATTGAAGGAATCTAAATACTAGAACCGCGTGTGAAAGAGAGAAGCATATCTGAGGAGCCGCTCAAGCAAGCGACGGCACAAGCGGCGGAGGAGGTCCTGGAGGCGGATAAAGTATCGTTGATCATATTCGATTCCATTAACAAAGTGAAGATATGCAACTCGGCTCACAGGGAGATGGTGAGGTAGCATGAAGGCTGCTGTCTGGAGTGCGCTGGGTGTGGAGGCGGGAAGAGAATCGATGGCGAGATCTTGGTGCAGTTTGTGGATTCTATGGTGCAATTGTCAATGGTAGCGTTCAGTTGCTTGGTGAGATCAATTGGGTGAGAGAAGGGAAGAAGATGAGCGTGGATGCATCTTGCAGTGGAGTGAATTGGAAAGTGACTTAGTTTATTCAACCAAATCTCCACCCAACAAAAACTATTCTCGTTGACTCATTTCCAACATTCTTGATGGCATTAGATTAGTTTTTCAACAGAAGGGCCCTGGTGTTTTATTTAATAGAATGAAGGGCTCAAATTATCTAAATTAAATATAAAATGGCTTGAATGACCAAAAAAAAAGGTAGAGGGTCAATTTGATCCTGAAAGATAAGATGAGGGGCTTATCTGACCTTTTGCCCTTATTTTTTTATCCCCATAATGCTTCATGTTGGCGATTTCAAATGTTCAAATGATAATGTATAAGTTTGACTTTTGCCTATCATGATGAGAAGTACACGTGAATCTAACTCCAAAGAATGAAGTTAGTTCATGTCTTGGGTGTTTTAGGTCATTTAAAATAATTGACTCACTTATATTAATAGTACACTTATAAGTCATTTCAAGACATTCTAATTTTTATTTTTAATTAACAAATTATAATATGATTTTTGAGGATTATTTACATTAAACGTCCTATTATACATATAATGTTAGAGTAAAAAGGACACTTAATAAAAGTGTTTATATTTTTCTAAGAAAAGTGGTATATGTAATATTATGTACCTTATATACATATTATTTATTTATATATTTTTAATAGAATATAATAAATAAATTTTATTTATGTTGACATTTATATACATGCAATATAGATATAATTAATATTTAGACTATAAATGTATACTTATAAAAAAACTACACTAAAGTGTGACATAAATATTTTACTTGTGTATAAAAGTGTTAATTAAAAATGTTACTTATATTAAATTGTTATATAATGATGTTACTTATAAAAGAGTGTTACATGAGAAGTGTAATATATGTAAAAATGTTATATGCAAGTGTTACATATTAGAAAAGTGTTACTCATGTATGTTACTTATATAAAAGGTGTTACAATTGTGTTAAATATTTTAATAATTTAGAAAGTGTTACAAATTTAAGTTAAATAAATTAAATTGTTACTAAGATGGTATTATGTAATGTCACTTATGTTACTTGTGCACTAGAAAAAGGAGAGGAAGGAAAGGAAGGAATAACACACAATGCTAAATATGACCAAAGCAAGGCAGAATCTGGATAATGTTGTCATACGTGAAATTTTCACGCACAATGGGATTTGCAACATTGGGTTGATAGGAGCAAGGGGGAAGATGATAATTTTGAGATACATTCCACTCTTATTAACATGGTAGAGAAGAATCTCTTTTCTGGATGTTGCTTTGAAGATCCATATCAGCATCTCCGAAGATTTCTTGGTTATGCAAATACTGAGAAAGGTGATGGAGCTAATGATAATGCTAGGCGGATCGCCCTATTCAAGTTCTCTTTTATTGATAGGGCAGAAGCTTGGTATGAGACTCTCGATGCCACAGATTGCACTACATGGGACCAACTGCAGCAAAAGTTCTTGGAGAGACAAGGATATTAAGAATGAAGCAATATATCACCCAATTTGTTATGAATCAGGGTGAGAAATTTCATGAGACGTGGGATAGGTTTAACGACATGCTCAGGAGGTGCCCACAGCATGGAATGTCTAAAGCTCAGTACATACGCATCTTCTACTATGGATTGGATTGTGAGTCATGAATTCTTATAGATGCATCATCAAGAGGAGCGTTGTTATCTAAGACAGTAGAAAAATTATTTGAAGACATCTCTATAAATTAACGTGACTGGCGTATAGACAAAGTAAGAGGATCATATGTACTTGATAAAGTGGCGCAGGTTGAACATCAAGTTGTGAAGCCTCATAGGGATGATGAGATCGTCTCTAATTTAGCTAACATCAACAAGCTACTAGAATCCCAGCAGAGGCAGATTACACAGTTGACATAAAGGGGGCCTAGTGTGAAGCAACACGAAGTGAAGAGTGTTGAAGATACCTTCAATCGATACATGGCTGGGAATGATGCAAGGGTGGACCGCATCGAAGTGAGAATGAATGTTGATCATGCCGATTTATCTAAGTAGTTGAAGTACCTTATCTTTAGAATGGGGAAGATGGCCGGGAACGTGAATCAATTGACAAAAGCGTTGGAGAAAAGAATGTTTGTTAGATTGTATACTAAAAGTCTAGCTTTTTGTATGAACAATGTTTTACCAAAACTTGAAATGAGAATCATTGATCAAATGATTGCGTCTTATAATTTATTTATATGCCGATGCAATAGTTCACTTACTTTATACTGTAGATAATATGTTGTGCGACAACATGCGAAAGATTATATTATCGGTTTCCTTATAAAGTATAAACAAATGCTCACAACCGAGATAGACAGGACTCTCTATCAGGATGGTTGTAGTGTGATTTGTTATTAGTTTGTCTTAACTATAGAATCACATTAGTGCATCTTGTGTGTATTGAGCAGGACTGTTTGAGATCGTTCGACTTATACAGACCATATAAGAGAACTTGATCTCTGTTATTATGGAAGTTCGTGCTCTTAATCCCTATATAATAACCTCAACATGTAAGCTAGTATATATCCTTTAATTCATCAATGTGTGAGATTTAAATATTAAATCAATAAACTCGGTGAGTTGGGAAATAGTGATGTCTCTATGGTGTGCTATTGATTGTAGAAGGAATCTGTATCCACTATAGGTTGATGATGTCCCCTTGAGAAGCTCATAAGGATTATCATGTAAACTCTGCAAGTGTATTTATTCCGACATGATAATGAGGTTGAGTGGTACTACTCTCAGATGAGATATTAATTAACGGAGTTGTCAGTAACTTAATTAATTAATAGGCATTGCATATCTTAAACATTGGGAGACTAACGGGCTCATAATAGGAAGGAGCCCATAGCGTAATTATGGGATTGGAGTGGCAGTGCAGTAATGATATTTTAGTAGACTATATTATTATTATTGGACTAAGTATAAGTTTTGAGCTAAACTTGGATACTTAAGCCCAATGGAGGCCCCCTACTGTAGCCCACATATATAAGTCATCTCAGCTGTTCTAACCCTAACTGATACGCGTCTGACACTATGAGGAGGGTGAGGGAACAACAGATAAAGATTGGACTTGGGAATACAACAGAAGATCGGAAGGTTGTTTGCTGCTGCTATTCATCAACTTCCATGATTTTTATAAAATTATGTGGAGCTCAGATCTATTCGTGTGATATACTGATGGAAAGCCACGGAAGAGAGGATCATTTTAGTGCGTAGATCACTCAATTCGGAGATCAGATGAGGCGAGAATTCATATTCTTCTTTAACATACTCTGGTAAAAGGTAATACATTTCTATGTTTCTTGCTTCTGCTGATTTAGAAACGCGTGGAACCCTAACAGTTCACATTAACCAAACAATCAAATGCCAACAATTGGTATCAGAGCTGCGGTTTCATGGTGAAGGGTGACATGTTAGGCTAGGCTATGATTCTACACACAAAATCTTCGGGCTCCAACACACAAAATTAATCCTCAAGTATAAGGATATCAAATATAGTCTCGATAGGCAACCTAGTGATTATCGAACCCTAGGGACGGATTATTATTAATTCAATTATATTTTAGTCAACGAAGATTATGTTGGCAATTTTGATTTCGTTACGCTATGAAACTAAATAACATATAATTAAAATAGCAAGATAAATAAATAAACAACAGCGGAAATTTGGTTGTGATCAAGTAAGTAATGGAGTAGTTCTTTTGGTAATCCAGATTTATTCGTTAATTTTCTTTCCACGTGTTGATGTCCGACTCTGCCTTGTAATTTTTGGATGTATTACTAAACCATGCAAGCATACTCTATAGACACAAGTAAGCAAGCGTATGACATGTGTGAATACCCTTGGAGCAAGACATATACTTCACCCCCTTTCTAGGTACTATCATAATCAATTATTTCCCATGCACTTAGTACTCTAACCCGATTTGATCTCCCTTTTTAGGTACTATAAAGTAATACTCTTTATCCTACTTATTAACCCGAATATGATTCAATTAACAAGTATCTATATAAGATAGTTCAAATAAGACTTCGGAATCCCTTCACTTAGAATTATAACATATGATTCTGCTCAACAGTGAACGCACTTAATCAATAACCAAGAGATGTATCCAGACTCTACATAACAGTTAATGATGTAGAATTAAAAAAAGCACAATTTTATATAAAATAAACCATGACTGATCTAGGAACAATCATGACTACTTGGTATGATCTTACTTGACTCGCCAGAAGAACCTCTCTCAAGACCCCTTCGGATGATGGTAGGGTTTGATGTATGAAAGAAGATGTGTATTGTCTTGTGTTGTGTGTTTTTTTCTTCTGCGAAAGCTCTTCTTTTATACTCATAGGACCTCCTTATGGGCTTAGGATGGGCCTTTACTTGAAGCACACGTCAAATTTGGTAAAAGACATCCAAAATTACCATAAATAGCATCAGCGACACTCCGTTCGACCAAGGTATACTATTCGAACAAGGAGTTACTAGTAGAGCAGCTCTCTGGATGATTTTGCCATTCTGTTCGACCAAACTGCTCTTGCTCGACCACATTGATGCTTGGTCGAGCAACACCTCCAAGTCGAGATACTACTCTTGGCCTCATCTAACAATCTTATTCAATGCATGCAATATGAAGGACTAATACCTTTCAAATCGTCAATAGACCAACCAATCGAAGACTTATACTTCCTAAGCACATCCAACAATTCCTCAAGTTGATCATCATCAAGAGAAGAGGATACAATTACCGGATATTTTCCATTGTCACCAAGATAAGCATACTTCAAGTGCTCTGGTAGCGGTTTCAACTCCTCTTTCTTCGCTTCTTGAGGTGCACTCTCTCTGTCCAAAGGCAAGTACTTCCTTGTCCACTTCACTTCTTCAACCTTTGTCTTTTGTGATTCATACCTAATATTACCCAAAGCAAGTAAGTTTTCAAGAAATTCGATACATACCTCATTGGCGAGTTCATCTAGCTCCGTAGTGGGAAAAGTAAGAGACTCCATCAAGCATGTCTAAAGAGGATCCTTAGAAAGAATCAGAGACATGTCTTCATTAACGATCTCCTCCACCAAATCAATATTGTGGCACTTCATCTCCATCAGCATCTTCATTGCTTTATCCAAGTTAAACAGGGCTTCTTCTCTATCAATCCTCATCCATAGCTCACCCTATTACACATCTATCATAGCTCCAACAGTCGCAAGGAATGGTCTCCCTAAGATTAAGGGAGCATTATCATTGTCGTCTTCCATCTCTAGCACAAGAAAATCCACAGGAAAGACAAGCTTTTCAACTTTGACTAGAACGTCTTCGATCACGCCTTTCAGAAACATCATAGATCTATCCACTAGCTGTAGAGCCACCGATGTAGGAGTTAACTCCCCAAAACCAAGCCTTTTAAAAGTGGACAATGGCATCAAATTGATTCTTGCCCCTAGATCACACAAGGCTCGATGTGCCGGCTCCTTTCCAATTTCACGTAAGATAGTGAAGCTTTCTGAATCCTTTAGCTTAGCTGGCATGCTTCTTTATATAATCAAGCTGCAATTCTCAGACAAACTCACCATTTCGATTCCATTCAAGCTTCTCTACTTTAAAAGAATATCCTTAAGAAAGCGGGCATAATACGACATCTCTAGTATTGCTTCAGAGAGAGGAATGTTCAAGCTTATTTTGTTTATTATCTCAGAAAACTTCTTGAACTCTTCCTCTAGTCCCTTCTTAACTAGCTTGAGAGGAAAGGGCGGAGGTATCTTTGTTTTGGAATCCCCCATTCATCGCGTTCAACCTTCTCCGCTTTATCTTTCTCGACTCTCAACCTCTTCGCTCTTTTACACTTCTTTTCAACCACTTTAAGCTCGGTATTTCACTCTTGAGATGTATTTGGAGTGTTCCGATCAACAGGTGTCGCATTCGCTATCGAATCGGGCTCTGAACTATTCTGCTCGACCTCCGTTTGACCAGGGTGGTTTGGTCGATCAACTTGCTTTTGGTCGAGCAGCCCGTCTGATCGCATACTCTGGTCCAGAACATATTGCTCGACCTCCGTTCGACCAATGTGGTTTGGTCGAACAGATTGGTTCTGGTTGAATAAGTTCCCAAATCGCGAGCTCTAAGCGAGCTCTAAGCGCACTGCTTCAGTTTGACCTCCATTTGACAAAGATGGTCAGGTCGAATGGTATGGTGTTGATCGAACGATTGGTCAAAAAACAAAGTATCGTAATTATGTTTTTCCTGAGGTTGTTCAACCTCTGCTCGACTAGATAGTCTGGTCTAGCAACTCCAGTCAGGTCGAGCAACTTCTCTATTTCCTTCGGTTTGACTATCAGGCATCATCGGACCTTCATACTGTGTTCTCGACCTCAATGTGATGGCATGGCAAGACTTTGGATTCTCAATATTTTGAGATGGAAGCTTCCCCTTCTCAATAGTTTGAGTCAATTTGTTTACATTCCCAGCCATCTCCCCCATCAACAATGTGAGGTATTTTACTTGCGTAGATAAATCCTTATGATTATCATCAATCTTCTTCTCTAACTTTACCTAGATACGGTCTACTCTCGCATCATTCCTCGCCATGTACCTGTTCACCATATCCTCAAAACCAGACTTTTCTTCTTCCACTATAGCTCCTGGATCAACACCAATAGGAGGCTACATCGCATTGTTCGGATTGCTCCATAAAAACTCCGGCCTCCTAGGTTGTTAGTAATTACCTAGGGTACCATGGTTGTTGTAATTCCACTGATAATTCCGATTTCCTTGATTCGGGTACCTAGTTCCTTGAATACTTTGACCCATGGCATAATTTGCCTTCTTGATCTCATCTTGGCTTGCTCCTTCATAGCCACCATCATGCTGCACTATTGGTACTCTCTGGGATAAATCAGTGATCTGATTTTGTTGAGACTCTAGTAGCTTACTAATGTTAGCCAAGCTAGAGATGATCTCATCATCTCTCCCCAACTTCACCATAGTGTGCTCAACCTGTGTGACTTTCCCATGGACATAAGTGTCTCTCACTCTATCAGTCGGCCAATCCCTTGAGTTCATCAAAATATTCTCGAAAAGCTTCTCGGCCTCGATGGGTAACTTCGTAAGCAATGCTCCATTAGAAGAAGCATCAAGTAATACTCGAGAGTCGCAGTCCAACCCATTATAGAATATACTGATGTACTGAGCGTTAGATAGCCCATGTTGAGGACACTTACGAAGCATGTCCTTGAACCTGTCCCAAGCTTCATGAAACTTCTCATTGTCATGGATAGAGAATTGATTGATTTCTTGCTTCATCTTGAACACCTTGGAAGGTGGCATGTATCGCTCTAAGAATTTCACTTTCAACTTCTCCCATGTATCACATTCAGCAACCTTAAGATTATCATACCAATCTCTCGCCTTTTTATTCAACGAAAATTTCAACATTATGATCTTCCTCGCTTCCTCATGATCTCCTGCATCTTTTATATACTAGCATAACCAAGAAACTTATTAAAATGTTGCTGAGGATCTTCGAATGTTCCCCAGAGAATGGACTCCTTTCAATCATGGTGATAAGAGCAGGGTGTAAATCGAAATCGGCTCCGGTCCCTCTAACTCCTAACAACCCAGCATTGCCCCCTCCGTTGTTCTTAAAGACTTCACGGATGGCAAGTGTATCAGGATTCGCTACCATGTTGACGGTTTCTACTTCCAAATTATCTTTGGTTGCAACTTCAATCATTTGCGAATTTAGTACATCAACTTCAACTCCTAAATTAAGAGCTTCAGTTGGGTCTAAGTTCTTGTTCTTACTCTTCTTCATCTTTTTATTCCTCGACGATGCTCCGATCTCTGGATTATATGGTTCTAATTCACCTTTCTTTGATCTTGTGAGCATGCACCTAAGAAGAATAAGTGTTAGATATAAAAAACAAGAATAACATAATCTTTATTAAACTAGATATAATAATAGGATATTTAATTCCGTCCCTGGCAACGGTGCCAAGAACTTGATGAGAGTTTTCTCAACACACAAAATTAATCCTCAAGTATAAGGATATCAATTGTAGTCTCGATAGGCGACCAAGTGATTATCGAACCCTAGTGATGGATTATTATCAATTCAAATATATTCTATTCAATGAAGATTATTTTGGCAATTTTGATTTGGTTTTGCTATGAAACTAAATAACATATAATTAAAATAGCAAGAGAAATAAATAAACAACAGCGGAAATTCAGTTGCGATCAAGTAAATAATGGAGCAGTTCTTCAGGTAATCCAGTTATATTTGTTTATGGACGCATCACTAAACCATGCAAGCATACTCTATAGACACAAGTAAGCAAGCGTATGACACGTGTGAATACCCTTGGAGCAAGACGTATACTTTACCCCCTTTCTAGGTACTATCATAATCAATTATTTTATGTGCACTTAGTACTCTAACCTAATTTGATATCCCTTTTTAGGTACTATAAAGTAATACTCTTTATCATACTTACTAACCCGAATATTATTCAATTAACAAGTTTCTATATATGATAGTTCAAATACGACTACGGAATCCCTTCACTTAGAATTATAACATATGATTTTGCTCAGCAGTGAATGCACTCAATCAATAATCAAGAGATGTATTCAGACTCTACATAACAGTTAATAAGTCATAAAACGACAGTGAGTATAATTGATAAAGCAGAATCTTATATAAAATAAACCACAAGTAGTGTTGTATGGTGTTTACACATGAAAATTTGATTAACACATAAAACTTTCATAACCCTAGAACTACCAGGGTGGTTCTAGCCCATGATTGATCTAGGAACAATCATGGCTAGTTGGTATGATCTTACTTTACTCGCCAAACACTGCTCATCTACCCGATGCTCGACCTCGGTCTGCTGTGGCCACTGTAATGGCTGGTGCGGTGGTGGATGGTACTCTCCCTGTTCAACAATTTGTTGTAGCTCCGCCAACCTACCTTCGACACACAACCTAGCCACGGCTCTCCAATCCCCATTGGTCTTCACAGTCACAGACAGAGCAGTGTGTCCTAGGGAGTTCATCAACAAGTTCCTCTCCTCCCGAATAGTGGTCATGTTGTTCATGTTAAAGGGAAACATAAAATCAAATGGCTTTGGTCCTCTCGTGAAGAACCAATCACCATCTCTAAAGTGTGCAAATCCTCCCTTTACACATGTGAGCATCACCAAGTCGGGCTCTCCTCTAGCAGGTGTAATGTCGGTGAAGTCCATGTTGTAGTGCTCATCTACAATCATCAGCAACTCTCTAATGTTCACCTTCTGAAATCTAATGGTCCTGAATCGATGCAGCTGCGCAATGAAATACGCTCCCACATTGAACTTCACCCCATTCATCATACACCATAGGACATAAAGCTCTCCTCTAGACACACAGCCACCCTCCAAACGAGCAAACAGTGTGTTTCCGAGCACTCGATCCATATATTTCAACACTGGATTCTTGATCGAGGTCGCATGAGCCTGCCTAATCTTATAGTCTCTGATCTCCCCAGTTATCTCCCTCCAAAACCTATTAGCGTTGAAGTGTCCATTCTCTAATTGAGAAATCTCTAGAGGTGTCTGAAAAAGCTTATTAAAATCCTCAGTCGTCCATCTCCTTCGGACTCCTCCTAACTGAAATGAGCACTGATACGGGTAGCCAAGTGGGTCCTTATCCATCTCAAATGAGCAAACTACCTCCGCTGTAACGTGGAAGTAAGTCGACTTCTTCAACTCCATAAATCTGCGGATCCCCACTCGATCGAACAACATCGTCATATCATCCCTAATGCTCATAAGTCTCATGGCCTCATCATCTTGGTATCTTATCCGAGCCATCTTGTCTGAGACTTCTTCCCACTTTTCTTTAATCTCATCCCAGTTTTGCATTTGAATTTTAAAGTTTTTGGGTAAATGATCTTGTAACCTCAGTTTCCTCGTCACTGTGTCCACATTCGAAGGCCTGTCATGCCTCTTCTTCGATCTTGCTTCATCCACCTTACCTTTCCCTTTACTTGATCCTTGTCCCTTTCCTGAAAACAACTATTTCAACACAACCAACAAGACAAAAACACAAGTATATGACTAGCATATCATATACTCTACTCAAGACTTCAAGCATCCATGCTTAATCAACTCAACTATCATCTCAACACCACTTGCTCATTCATCATGCTCAAAACATCATCAACCACACTCTCTTCAATCTTCAAATCATCAACAGCAAGCATGCATCAACCAATTCAAGCCATTCAACATAAATTTCAACAATTGAACTTCATGAACAACTCAAACTATCAACAATTCAAACCTAATTAACATACTCATTCCTCTAGATGCATCATATCCTTGATCAATCCACATAAAAACTCAAGTTCTATCCATAATCAAGCAATCTCAAACCAATAAACATGAATTCATATGGATCAACTCAAAAATATCAATTATCACCATGAATTTCAACCAAAATCAATATCAATCAACTTACCCACAATAATTTTCTTGCAATAAACTTCAATCCTAAGGTAATTGAGTTGAAAGAACGTACCTTTCGTCTTGCCCATGGTTAAAAATCGATAATTTGCACACAACACTCAAAAACGCGACTGAAGCCCTAATTCGCGATGAAAATCGCCCAAATCCACGCCCAATTCAAGAATTAAAAGTGTAATGTTGTGTAATCGGTGCAAAATCAAGTGTAATTGACGAATTTGTGCAAAGGTGTTAAGGTTCGGGAAAAGTTCGAGGTTTGGTGAACAAAAAATATGATCGAACCCTTCTAAAAACTAAACTTAAAATGCTTACCTGATGGGGTTCGACCTCGGGTTCGATCTACAGAACAGGTCGAACCTCGAGTGACGAGGTCGAACCTACCTTCTGGACAACTTTTCTTTTGGGTTCGACCTAGGTTCGACCTTCTGAACAGGTCGAACCATGAATGTCGTGGTCGAACCTAAAAACCTGAAAATAGAGTGCTCTGAACGGACTAGTTCGACCTTAGGTTTGACCTTTTGAACAGGTCGAACCATAACGGCTCAGGTCGAACCACCCTACTATAAGATTTAAGTCCCGGGTTCGACCTTGGTTCGACCTATTAGACAGGTCGAACCTAGAATGATCAGGTCGAACCTCCTCACTTGATGATTTTCTGCATTGGTTCGACTTCCTCTGCTTGGTTCGACCTCCTGGCACTGGTCGAACCTCTCACGGCTTTTGTCGAACCACCCTTCAAAGCTTCCAAACTGAGTATTCTTTAATCCCTACACACTTCAAACTTCAATACGAATCATTATGTACCAGCTAGAGCACAACTTCATCAAAAATTGTTCCTCAAAATATTATTCATGAGTAACTCCATAAAAGAAAACACAACCAAAACCCACTAATATTAAGCAAGTTGTAAAAATCGTCACATCAAAATCGATTAAAATTTTAATATGACGCAAAAACCAACTCCCCTAACAAACATCACAAAGAAAAGATTATCCTATCGGTGCTTATCAAGGTAAGTACATCACACCCCCCCAAACTTAGTAAAAACTATAGTTGAAACTAAGTTTGCAAAGAGATGTAATTGCCGATAAGTAAGCACTCCAAACATAAAAATTTCTTACTCACACAAATGAAATAAAGCATTAAAACGGGAGGGAAAACCCCCAACAGACGCTCATGTTTAACGTCGGAGAGTCACGACGGTACCAAATCAGATCAAGGTATCCACAAAGATGACACCAACATCATCCGGCGACCTATAATGCTTCAAGCGATGTCCATTCGCCGTAAAAATGTCTTCATCCTTGTCAATGAGTTCAAAACTCCCCCCTCCTAAGACTCGATGAATCATGAACGGTCCCGTCCACTTTGATTTCAACTTGCCTGCAAAAAACTTTAAACGAGAGTTAAAGAGTAACACCTCGTCTCCTTGCTTGAACTCCTTATACGAGATCTTCGAATCATGCCACCTTTTAATCCTTTCCTTATAGATCTCTGAATTCTTGTATGCACGACTCCGAAACTCATCCAAAAGATTGATGCGAGCAATCCTCAACTCCTTCACATCCTTGAGAGTCAAATTCAAGCTTCGCCAAGCCCAAAACGCTTTGTGTTGAATCTCTACAGGTAAGTGGCACGGCTTCCCATAGACAATCTGATACGGTGACATATCTAACACCGTCTTGTATGCGGTTCGGAACCCCCACACGACATCATCGAGCTTCAAGGCCCAATCCTTTCTATTGGTTCCGTCCACCTTCTCCAAAATCTGTTTGACTTGATGGTTAGAGACCTCCGCTTGCCCATTCTCTTGAGGATGATAGGATGTAGTGACCCTATGCTTAACACCATACCCTTTAAGCACCTTCTCAAGAAATTTATTTACGAAATGCGTACCTCCATCACTAACAAGTGCTCTAGGGACTCCAAAACGGGCAAAGATATGCTTCTTCAAGAAAGATATAATAGTTTTCGAATCATTCAAGCGAGTAGGAATCGCTTCCACCCACTTAGAAACATAATCCACCACAAGTAGAATATAGAGAAATCCATTAGATGGGGGAAAAGGCCCCATAAAATTGATACCCCACACATAAAAAATCTCGATCACTATGCTTGACTGAAGCGGCATCTCGTCTCTCCTACCGATGTTCCCCATGCGTTGACATCTATCGCAAGACGCCACATAGGTCTCACAATCCTTGAACAAGGTAGGCCAATAAAGAGCGGACTGAAGTACCTTGGCTGCTGTCTTTTAAGTACCGAAGTGCCCCCGTTCGGTTGTGCATGGCAAAACTCGAGAACACTCTCCATCTTTATCTCGGGCACACACCTACGGATGATAGAATCCATGCAAATTTTGTACACAAACGGATCATACCATATAAAAGTCTTAACATCCCTTTTGAATTTAGCAAGTTGATATCGGTTGAGATCCCTTGGAATTTCTCCCACAGCAATATAATTAACACAATCCGCATACCATGGATCAATTTCCTGTGCAGCAACCACACACGCTCGCTCAGCCCCTTCAATAAACACGGCCATGATCTTTTCATCCGGGAACATTTCCTCAATATACTCGAAAGAATTATCACAATGTTCCCTAGTCTCCAACCTCGAAAGATGATCTGCTAGCACATTATCAGAACCTTTCTTATCCCGGATCTCCATGTCAAAATTTTGAAGTAGAAGAATCCACCTTATGATCCTAGGCTTCTTCTCCTTCTTCTCCATCAAGTATCGAATCGCTGAATGATCCGTGTACACAATAGTCTTCATGCCAGCCAAATACTGACGAAACTTATCGAATGCATACACAACCGCCAAAAACTCCTTTTCAGTCACCGTGTAATTCTTTTGTGCTGCATCGAAAGTCTTACTTGCGTAGTAAATGGTGCAAAACTTCTTTTCCTTCAGCTGCCCAAGCACCACTCCAAGTGCTACGTCACTTGCATCACACATTAGTACAAATGGTTGAGTCCAGTCCGGTGTGATTAAGATAGGTGCAGTGATAAGCGCCTCCTTCAAAACTTGAAAAGCTGTTAAACATTCATCATCAAACACAAAAGGAACATCCTTTTCAAGTAAGTGAGATAAGGGCTTAGAGTATTTTGAGAAGTCTTTTATGAATCTTCTGTAAAAACCGGCATGTCCAAGGAAGGACCGCACTTCTCTTTCATTGGTCGGTGGTGGAAGCTTCTCAATCGCCACCACTTTTGCCCGATCTACCTACAATCCTTTGGCAGAAACATGATGCCCAAGAACAATGCCATCCTTCACCATGAAGTGACACTTCTCCCAATTCAAGACAAGATTAGTCACTTGGCATCTCTTCAAAACAGTAGCTAGGTTAGACAAACAAATATCAAAGGAGGAACCAAAAACAGAAAAATCATCCATGAACACCTCCATGATCTTCTCTATCAACCCATCGAATATTTCCATCATGCATCTCTGAAAAGTAGCAGGCGCATTACATAACCCAAATGGCATTTTCCGAAAAGCAAAGGTCCCGTAGGGGCAAGTAAAAGTGGTCTTTTCTTGATCCTCGGGGGCAATCATAATTTGGTTGTACCCCGAGTATCCATCCAAGAAACAATAAAATTCATACCCTGCAAGACGATCTAACATTTGATCCATGAAAGGAAGAGGAAAATGATCCTTACATGTGTTCTCATTCAACTTACTATAATCAACACATGTACGCCATCCCGTAGGAATCCTTGTGGCTATCGCTTCTCCATCTTCAGCTTTTACTATAGTCATACCCCCCTTTTTAGCAACTACATGCAATGGACTCACTTGGGGACTATCACTAATAGGATATATTATTCCAGCATCCAACCACGTAAGGATTTGCTTCCTAATCACCTCTTGAATCGCGGGATTAACCCTCCGCTGATTCTGAACACTTGCCTTCGCCTCGTCTAACAATCTTATCCTATGCATACAATATGAAGGACTAATTCCTTTCAAATCCTCAAGAGATCAACCAATCGCAGATTTATACTTCCTAAGAACATTCAATAACTCCTCAAGTTGATTATCATCAAGAGAAGAAGATATAATTACCGGATATTTTTCATTGTCGCCAAGAAAGGCATACTTCAAGTGTTCCGGCAAAAGTTTCAACTCCTCTTTTCTCACCTCCATCGAAGAGCTCTCGTTATCCAACGGCAAGTACTTCCTAGTCCACTTGACTTCTTCCACCTTAGCTCTTTCCGATTTAAACCTGTCATCACCCAAAGCAAGTAAGTTTTCAAGAAATTCAATACATACCTCGTTTGAGAGTCCGTCAAGCTCCATAGTGGGATAAGTAAGAGACTCCATCAAACATGTTTCGAGAGAATCCATTGACAGGATCAGATACATATCCTCTTTCACAATCTCCTCCACCACGTCAATACTATAACACTGCGACTCCATGGGCATCTTCATTACTTTGTCCAAGTTGAAAAGAACTTCTTCTTTGTCCATCCGCAATCTAAGCTCTCCTTTCTGAACATCAATCATAGCTCCAGCAGTCGCAAGGAAAGGTCTCCCCAAGATTAAAGGGATAGTATCCTTGTCTTCTTCCATCTCTAGCACAAGAAAGTCCACAGGAAAGACTAGCTTCTGCACTTTGACGAGAACGTCTTTAATTATTCCTTTAGGAAAAGTCATCGACCTGTCTGCCAATTGGAGAACCACTGTTGTAGAAGTAAGCTCCCCCAAATCAAGCCTCTGAAAGATGGACAAAGGCATCAAATTGTTGCTTGCCCCTAGATCGCACAAAGCTCGCCGTGCTGGCCCCTTTCCTATCTCACATAGAATAGTGAAGCTCCCCGGATCCTTCATCTTTTGCGGCAGCTTCTTTTGAATGATTGAGTTACAATTCTAAGATAAATTCACCATTTCAATTCCGGTTAAGCTCCGCTTCTTCATCAATATGTCTTTTAGAAATCGGGCATAGTACGACATCTCCATTATTGCTTCCGAGAAAGGAATGCTCAAGCTTATTTTGTTCATTATCTCTGAAAACTTCTTGAACTTTTCTTCCAATCCCTTCTTCACAAGTTTGTAAGGAAACGGCGGAGGTATCTTTGTTTTGGGAATCCCCCATTCATCACGATCAACCTTCTCCGCTTTCTCCTTTTCAGCTCTCAAATGCTTGGCTCTCTCCCACTTTTCTCAGCTATTATCTCAGTACTTTGTTCATTCCGAACCACTGGAATAGCATCAACATCATCGAGAGTGTTCGGAGTAGCAACAGGTAATTTCTGGAGGGGTTCGACCAAGGTTCGACCTGTGGAACAGGTCGAACCATGTACGTACTGGTCGAACCTTACTTCTAGACAATGGCTCTCTTTTTGAATTTGGGGTTCGACCTGGGCTCGACCTGTGGAACAGGTCAAACCATGGGTACCTAGGTCGAACGGCCCTACTGTACTTCTTTCGCCATCCGGTTCGAACAGGGTTCGACCTGTTTGATAGGTCGAACCATGAACGTCATGGTCGAACCGTTGCTGCGACAAAATAGAGTGCTCCAAGTTGTCGGGTTTGACCAAGGTTCGACCTGTAGGCCAAGTCGAATTATCTGCAGTTTGGTTGAACCTATGCCGCAATCTCTCCTGATCGTGTCCAGTGTGTTGGCTCGACCTCCCCTGTATGGTTCGACCTTCAATGTTGGTCGAACTAGGGTCGAACCTGGCCCTAGACATATCCAAATTTGATTCCGGCCTCATAGGTCCCTCGTATTGCGTAACTGATTGTGATTGTCGTTATTTTCACCTAGATTTTAGTGCCTTTTTGTGTGTATTTTTCGTATTGTTTTATCTGTATTTTCGTGTATTTTGGTGGTGTTATGTGTTTTCATGGGAATGTGTGAGAATGATCTTAAACATATGTATAACAGGTGAAAATGGAGTAAAAAATGAAGACGGGAGATCAAACAAGGAAGAAGGAACAAAAGTACAAGAACATGGTTGGCCGTGCTCGCAATATGGTTCGTGTTGCAGCACACGGCCCGTGTACCAGACACGGGCTTGTAAGCGACGGCCATGCGGAGCCATCCGTTCATCCAACATGGCCACCCTTTGGCCATGCGACACAGCTCGACTCGTGTTGCAGCACACGGTCCATGTACCAGACACGGGCCTGTAAGCGATGGCCGTGCGGGAGCATCCGTTCATGCAACACGGGCACCTTACGACTCGTGTTGTGTCAGGGATCAAAAAAAGTCAGAATTCTTCTAGAAGATCTCCATGGGGTATAATTACCAATCCATTCAACATTTTGAGAGGAGATCCGAAATCCACTCTTCCACACACACATCACACACAATTCTCTCCATTTTTCACCTTCACCTTCATCCATTCTTCATCCTTTGGATCTACCTTCATCCAACCATCAAATCCTTCATCCAAGTAGCTAGAGAAGCAAGGAAGAGAGGTGAATTGCAAGGGGTAGAAGAAGATCACCATTGGAGACATCCAAGGGAGTTTTCATCTAAACTTTGTATTGAAACCTATTGTTTATCATGTTTTGTAAGGAATTTAATATCTATGTTAATTTTCTTATGGATATGAGAGGCTAATCTCCCTTGTGAGATTAGCAATATGAATTGTGTTGGATAATTTTTGGTATTTTTCAATTGAATGATTATGTTGATTGAGTTAATTGATTTTCTATCATTGATGCTTTAGATCTTGAGGTTTATGATGATTTGTGTGTTTAATTGTTTTAAGCATGTGATTAGATTGAGAAGTCAATTGCATATTTAGGATAATTAAGTGAATCATTTCATAAAACACTTCATGTGCATTATAGATTGTGAAGAGATTGAGAAGTCCTTCATAGTTTATAACCCTTTGATAGAACATATCATTTATTAGATTGAGAAGTCAATAGATTATGTGAAGGGACTCTCATTTCAAGCTTAATACCTAGTTGGAATTGTTTGAGTGAGAACCAATCCAATGAATGTCATTCCATATCCTATTCATTCCGAGAGGGAGTTTAGGTGATCTTAGTGTTGACCCTTAGCCTTTTTCCCATGACACATATGAATTCATTGCATGATACCTAGATTTTCCATGCTTTAAGTATTGTTAATCTCATCTCTATCTACTTGGCTCATTCATCCATCTCCCTTTCCATCTATCCATTTATTTTATTGTCATTTCTTTATTATCTCCCCTTCTTGATCATCTCTATAATACTATGGTGAACACGAGATCGCTTAGACCCTAGTACGTTCCTTCCTGTGGTTCGATAATTTCTTGAATTGGTCATTCCCCACTATATTATGGCTAACCAAATGGCGCCGTTGCCGGGGAGGTAACGGTTGCTAGTGGCTTAAAGAAGGAACATTTAGAGCGATCTTACTAGAGACATTTTTTTCTTGTATTTATTATTTGTATTTTGCTTTGAAAATCTTATTCTAACTTCTTTTATCTTGAAGGTGTATGCAAACAAGATCAAAAGGGGAACAAGTTGAACCTATTGACTTAGAAATTGAACACACTTTTCGAAGAAGAAGAAAGGAGAACAATACCAAAAAGAGTGATCAAATGGAAAACAATCAAGATGAACGTGGCAATGTTAGGAAGGATGGAGGCGGAATGCAAAATTTGCAAGATCAAGCCAATGCCAATCTTCCTCAACAAGCTTATCAACAATTTGGGGAGTTTAATAATCAAGCTTTAATTCAACAAATGGTGCAACAAGCTATGATTCAACAAGGCTTTCAACAAGCGTATGCTCCTCCACAACAAGCATTTGTTCCACTACCTCTGGTGCAACATGGAATTCACAATGATCAAAGGGTGATCCGGGATTTCTTCATGCCGAGGACAATGCCACAAATGATGGGACCACCAATTCATGCCAACAACTTTGAACTTAAAATGGGCTTGATTTCATTGGTGAGAGATCAACAATTTAGTGGAACTCCGAATGAAGATCCTAATGCTCATCTAGCTCAATTCATTGAGATTGCTAACACTGTGAAGATGAATGGGGTGAGCGAGGATTGCATAAAAATGAGGCTATTTTCGTTTTCTTTGAGAGATCATGCTCGCACGTGGTTATCTACTCTTACTCCGGGAATGTGCAACACTTGGGAGGAACTTGCACAAATGTTCTTGAACAAGTATTTCCCACCTTCCAAGACACTTCAAATGAAGAGCTTGATTACTCAATTCAAGCAATTGCCTCAAGAAAGCTTTTACGAAGCGTGGGAAAGATTTAAGGAAATGCTACGCAAGTGTCCTCAACATGGATTTCCGGAAAATCAACAAGTGGGGTTTTTCTACCAAGGTTTGGTAAATGGTCAAAGAGTGCTTGTTGATGCTTCGGCAGATGGATCTGTACTTGGAGTAACTCCGGAAAGGACTATTCAAATTTTTGATGAAATTGCTACAAATGTCTACCAATGGCTATCGGAGAGGGTTAGTGGATGCTACGGATTTGAGAGCTATGATAAAGGGCAACAGTTTAGTGTGAAGAGTGTGAATGTTGAGCCACAAATTCCAAGCATGGAAATGATAGTAGCGGAGGTAATGAAGCAAATGAGTTTGAACAAAGGAGTGACTAATCAAGAAGTTAGTATGGTTGATAGCCGAATGGATCAAAGTGTGCTTCCTCCAAATAGTGTTAGTGGGGAACAATGGGCTACAACAATGCCACGTGTGGAGGATGTGCAATACATGCAAGGAAGAAACTACCAAGGTAATTATCAAAACAATTACCAAGGTAGTTTCAACCAAAATCAAGGAAACTATCCACCAAGGTAAGGAGGTTTCAATGGTCAAAGTAGTGGAAGCTCATACCCACAACAACAACAAAGGCAAAGAGGTTTCACTAGTCAAGGAAGTGGAAGCTCTTACCCACAACAACAAAGGAGGCAAGATAATTTCTCTTATGCAAACCCAAGTAATACGGTTGCTTATCCTCCGGGAGCTAAAGCGCCAAATAATGAAGGGAAGGCGACTACCGAAGAACTTCTTGAAAAGTTGATTGCTTCCAATAAAACTCAAGAGGAAAATAATGAAAGAAGATTCAAAGCCTTGGAGTATTCAGTTGGTCAAATTGCTAGCTCAATGAGTGCTAATGAGAAAGGGAAATTTCCTTCCACCACCATTGTAAACCCAAAGGAACAATGCAAGGCAATTACCTTGAGGAGTGGAACCAATTATGATGGACCGTCTATGCCAATGGAAGATGATAAGGTGGAAGAGGAAGAGGTGGAGAAAAATTTGGTTGAAGAAGAATTAGAAGTTGAAAGTGAAATTGAGGCTAAAATAAATGAGGAACTAAAATTGATTGATAACAAGGTTGTTGAAAAGAAATGGGAAAGAACCAAGGCAATGAAAAAGAAGGAGGAGGAAATTGAAGTGGAAAGGGATAGTTGGGGAATTCCAAAAACATAAGTACCTATTCCTTTTCCACATCGATTTTTGAAGAAGGGCTTGGATGAAAAGTTTGCAAAGTTTTTAGAAATTTTCAAGAAGATCCACATTAATATACCCTTTGCAGATGCCTTGAGACAAATGCCCCATTATGCCAAGTTTTTGAAGGACATCATGTCAAGAAAGAGGAGTTTGGTAGAAAATAAGACCGTCAATTTAACGGAGGAGTGTACTGCAATAATTCAAAGGAAGTTGCCTCCAAAGCTCAAAGATCCGGGGAGTTTTGTTATTACATGTGAAATGGGCAAGAGTGAGGTTCATAAAGCTCTTTGTGATCTTGGGGCAAGTATCAACTTGATGCCTATGTCCATTTTCAAGAAACTTGGTATAGGGGAAGTAAAGCCTACATCTGTGACGTTGCAACTTGCGGATAGGTCTTTGACTTATCCTAAGGGAATAGTTGAGGATGTGTTAGTCAAAGTTGGAAAGTTCATATTCCCGGTTGATTTTGTAGTGCTTGATATGGACGAGGATGCAAATGTTCCATTGATTTTGGGGCATCCATTTTTAGCCACGGGAAGAGCTTTAATTGATGTACAAAAAGGGGAGTTGAAGTTGAGAGTAAATGAGGAGGAGGTGGTGTTCTCTTTGAAGAGTGCTATGAGGTATCCACATGAGAAAGAAGAATATAGAAGGATCGACATGATTGAAGAAGTTGTTGAAGAGAACCTACCATTCATCTTAGCTAAAGATCCTCTTGAAATGAGCATAAGTCATTCTCTTACCTTATCTTTAAACTCTAACCTTTCTTTTCATTGTTTAGAAGATGAAGATATAAATGATTGTTTACATGAATTGAATGCTTGTAGGGAAATGCAAGAGGATGAAGCAAAGTTGGCATACTATGGAAAGGGGGAATATCTTCCATTGGAGATGAAAAATGAGGAATCAAAAGTCGATAAAGGAAAGGAAGAATTGAAGCTTCTACCCGATCACCTTAGGTATGCATATTTGGGGGACAAGAAGACATTTCCGGTAATTGTATCATCATCCCTTTCCCCTCTAGAACTTGATAAATTGTTGAGAGTACTTCGAAGTCATAAAAGTGCTATAGGGTGGAGTCTTGATGATTTAAAAGGAATAAGTCCTACCATTTGCATGCATCACATTAGGTTGATTGATGAGAATAAATCATGCATACAACCTCAACGTCGTTTGAATCCTATTATGCAAGAAGTTGTTAGGAAGGAAGTTTTAAAATGGTTAGATGCTAAAATTGTTTATGCCATTAGTGATAGTCCTCATGTAAGTCCTTTGCATGTTGTGGCTAAGAAAGGAGGGTTAACCATTGTTAAAACGGAATTTGATGAAGAACTTGCAACAAGGGTGAAAACGGGGTGGAGAGTTTGTTGTGATTATAGAAAACTTAATGAAAACACTCATAAAGATCATTTTCCTTTGCCTTTTATTTATCAAATGCTTGATAGGTTGGCGGGATACAAGTATTATTATTTTCTAGATGGTTACTCGGGGTACAACCAAATCATGATAGCCCCCGAGGATCAAGAGAAAACAACTTTTACTTGTCCGTATGGCACATTTGCTTTCTATAAATTACCTTTTGGGTTATGCAATGCACCCGCCACCTTTCAACGTTGTATGATGGCTATTTTTGGAGGATTAATTGAAAATGTGATGGAAGTTTTTATGGATGATTTTTTCGTGTTTGGATCTACATTTGATAAATGCTTGGCTAATCTCTCTATGGTTTGCAGCAATGTCAAGATACGAACCTAGTCTTGAATTGGGAAAAATGTCATTTTATGGTTCAAGAGGGTATCGTACTTGGTCATCATATCTCAGAAAAAGGTTTGAGAGTTGATAGAGTGAAGGTTGTAGCCATTGAACATCTTCCCCCTCCTAAAAATGAAAAAAGGGTTAGATCGTTTCTTGGTCACGCCGGATTATATCGACGTTTTATAAAGGACTTTTCTAACAGAGCCAAACCTTTGTGTAAATTGCTTGAAAAAGATGTTCCATTTGAATTTAATGATGAATGTCTTGATGCTTTTAGGGTGCTTAAGGAGGCCTTAATTTCTTTACCAATACTTGTCTCTCCCGATTGGAGCAAGACTTTTGAGCTCCATTGTGATGCAAGCGACAATGCTTTGGGAGTAGTGCTAGGACAAGTGAGAGAGAAGAAGTTTCGGGCTATCTACTATGCATCCAAGACGTTCAATGCAAATCAAAAGAATTACACTACAACGGAAAAAGAGTTTTTATCCGTGGTTTATGCTTTTGAAAAATTCCGTCCATACCTAGTTGGTACGAAAACCATTATTTATACGGATCATGCCGCCATTAGGTATTTGATGAGTAAAAAAGATGCTAAACCAAGACTAATTCGTTGGGTTCTTTTGTTGCAGGAGTTCGATGTGGAGATACGTGACAAGAAGGGAGTCGAAAATATCATAGCCGACCACTTGTCACGATTAGAAAATGTTGATGAAGAAGGAACCATGGAGTTCATTAAGGATGCATTCCCAGATGAAGAGATTCTTCTTGTTGATTTTCAAAGATTATACACTTTGTGTGAGACCGGAAGGCCGTGGTATGTGGATTTTGTGAATTATCTAGCTTGTGGCCTAAAGCCGGACCATCTCACCGAATCTCAAAGGAAGAAGTTCTATCATGATGTCAAGGAATATCTATGGGATGATCCTATTTTGTTTAAGAATTGTCCAGATGGAATCATAAGGAGGTGTATCCCGGAGGAGGAGAAGTTAAGTGTAATGGAAATGTGCCATAATTCACCTTGTGGAGGGCATTTCGGATTTCAAAAGACGGGGGCTAAGATCCTTCAATTGGGGTTATTTTGGCCAACTTTGTTCAAGGTGTTGGATTGTATACTAAAAGTCTAGCTTTAGTATGAACAATGTCATAACAATATTTGAAATGAGAATCATTGATCAAATAATTGCATCTTATAATTTATTTTATATGCATGATGCAATAGTCCATTTACTTTATACTGTAGATAATATGTTGTGCGACAACACGCAGAAGATCATATTATCGGTTTCCTTATAAAGTATAAATAGATGCTCACAACTGAGATAGACGGGGACTCTCTATCGGTATGGTTGTAGTGTGGTTTGGTATTAGCTTGTCTTGGCTATAGAATCACATTAGTGCACTTGTGTGTATTGAGCAGGACCGCCTGAGGTCGTTCTTCTTATACTGACTATATAGTAGAACTTGATCTCTGTTATTATGGAAGTTCGTGCTCTTAATCCCTATACAATAACCTCGACACGTAGGGCAGTATGTATTTCTTTGATTCATCAATGGGTGAGATTTATAAGTATTAAATCAACAAACTCGGTGAGTTGGGAAGTAGTGCTGTATCTATGGTGTGCTGTTGATTGTAGAAGGAATCTATGTCCGTCATAGGATGATGATGTCCCCTTGAGGAGCTCATAAGGTTTATCATGTAAATCTTGCAAGTTGATTAATTTCCGGCATGATAATAAGGTTGAGTGGTACTACTCTCGGATGAGATATTAATTAATTTGAGTTGTCAGGAACTTAATTAATTAATGGACATTGAATATCTTAAACATGGGGAGACTATCGGGCTTATAATAAGAAGGAGCCCAGAACATAATTTTGGGATTGGACGGGTAGTGCAGTAATAATATTTTAGTGGACTATATTATTATTATTGGATTTAATTAAAAGCTTTGGGCTAAGCTTGGTTAATTAAATTCAATTGAGGCCCAGCCCAATTTCTCCTCCTGGTCCATGCTGTAGCCCAATATATAAGTGAACTCAGCTTCCTGGATCCCTCAGATTTTTTCCTGCGCCTCTTTTGGTGAGAAAAGGGAAGAGAAGCAGATTGAGAGATCCTGCAGACTGTTGCCCACACAACAGCAGGATCACACTTGGGACATACAGCAGAAGATCGAGAGGTGGTTCTCTGCAACGATCAACCTCTACACCAACCCAGAAGTACGGTAAACGGTTTAATTGCTTCCGCTGTTTTTGTTTGCCTGAAATCCTAAACGGATCACGTTGAACCAAACGATCCAATTGCCAACAATTGGTATCAGAGCGTTGGTTTTCGTGGTGAAACATGAGACGATTAGGTGTGGTTTGTTTCATACGTGTTTATTGTCATAATGAAAGCATGTATGTAAGGCTATGTGATTATATGATATGACCTGCAATTTTATCGATTGGACAAGTGCATGTGCTATTGTTTGGGTTCTTTTATTATCTATTATAACCCAATACTTGTATTGCTTGTATCGATAATGTCTCTATTGCTGTATACGTTATATCACACACGCATCACCCATCCGGCGGGTCCCTATCATGGGCCAATATTGAACGGCCGTACGATCTGATGGCGACGAAGTACGGCATCGCGCCTCGACGACGAATGGAAGCAGGGATGGGCAACGCTGCTCATCGGAGGCTTGGTGCTGTTGGACTGAACGGTGTGAGGCCGGGTGCCCGGTGGCGTGTCGATGACCGTCGAACGAAAAGGGCAAAAGATCGTTGGCGCCGCTGACTGGAGGCGAGTCGAATGCATGGACAGGCCGCGTCCTTGGAGGTTCCAGCGAGAAATCGATTGAAGATTGCGGCTGCCTGCCGCTGGTTGGTGGTATTCAGTCGATTGGAAGAGGAACTGGGCGAGAACAGGCTGCAATTGGGCGAGTCTATCAATCGGTTTGAAGAAGCTTCCGAGCGCGTCTGCTGCAATTTCCAGTCGGATCTGAGGCGCTTTCGGATCAGGAGGCAAGGCAGCGACATCAAGACTGCTGGTGGCAGTCGGCGCGATGAATTGTGCGACTCGAAAGCCGCTTTCAACGCCGGCGATCACTGCTGGGAGGTCTGGGTGCGTAGCCACGCACGATAGGTGGCTGGCGGCACAACTCCGGTGGGCTGGTGGGAGTCTGCTGCGCGTGGTTCTCTCGTTGTCAATCGAGCTGGATGGATACCCGGCAGGAGGCAGGCAGAGGGCGGAAGCTGGGGCACGACCGCCGGCAGCAGCTCCTTCAAGTCGTGCCGGACATGGCTGGTGTGTGGATGAAGGCGGCTGTTGTTAGGGCATAGCATTTTGGGCCTTTGTCTCAGTTGGGCCATTTAATTGTTGTGGGCTTTTTCTCTTGTAGGGCCTTTTTATTATTTATGGTCTATTGGCCCAAATTATCCTTATGGGGCGGCTTGATGGGCTTAATTTTAATTTGGTTATGGGCTGTTGGGCCCATATTTAATTAAAATGCTAATGGGCTGTGGATTCAAGGCTGCTCATTTATTTAATTTGGTTTTGGGCTGTTGGGCCCAATTTTAATTAAATGGTGTTGGGCTGCTGGGCCAATAGGCTGCTCAATTTTAATTTGGTTTTGGGCTGTTGGCCCAAATTTAATTAAAATGGAAATGGGCTGCTGGACTAATTAATTTAATTAATTGTGAGTAATGGGCCAAGCATAAAAAAAATTAATTTTATTTTGTGCTAGTGGAATTAATTTAGTTTTGGGCTAAGATTATGGGCCATAGATAATGAGTATGATTAATTAATTAATCTGCTGCTCATTTTGTGCTTATTTGATGCTCTAGGGCCCATTTAATTAATCCACTAATTATGCAATTAATTAATGTTATATAACTGATTAATTGATTTAATTGTCAATTATTGTTGTATATGTGAAAGGCATATTCTATGTGATTTATTTATTTAAATTACTGTTAATAGAAGCATGTCTTAGTTGTATATTTTATTCTGGAATATTATATGCATGTTAAAAACCCTCGGTAATTAAATAACTAAGTGGGAGAGGGGATTGGTAATTAATTCCCACGACCTCCATTATTGGTTTGTTAGCGATGTGAATGAACTTGCGCGTTGGCATTAGAGCCTTCCTCCCTATCGGATGAGTTTATTCATGGATTGCTGGAACAGACTTCATTAAATAATTACGTTTGTAATGTGATGCATATGAACTTGCGCGTTGGCTTAGACCTTCCTCCCTATCGGATGAGTTTATATGCGGTTCACTGGTACAAACTTGTAATTGATGACTATAGGAAGTTATCCGAGCGCGTGTGTACTTCTCCATCTGTAAGGCACACAAGCTTGGGCCGCGGACTTGGGGGTCAAATAATGGTATACACTTAGATGTAAATAATAAGTATCCTCCCCATCGGAGTCACTGCTTTTATTTGCATGGCTAAAGAGGAACCGACTATTAATTATTTTATCATAAAGTTAGGTTGACAAATGAAATTAATGGGTAAAACCTTCTCTTGTAAATGTTCGGGTTTGTAAACGTCCACACTATCGTGGCTTGCAGATTCACGGTGCTTGAGATGTCGGTGAATTTTATTTTATATTGTTTTGAGGGAAACGATATAAAAGGATAAAATTCGAATATTTGATCGGAATATTTAATTGTGATTCTCTGAATTTCTAATGGTTTTATTTCACTAATTGCTTACTATAAGACATTATATTTACTTGTCCAAATTAGTTGATTAGAAAAGAATCTTGGTTTTGAAAATTACTGCTTAAGAAAATACATGTGTGTTCTCACAAAGGACGTCTCATGATGCCTATTAAAGTCTCTAGTGAAGAGATGAGAGGTTCATAGAAATATGGTAGTCTCATGTAACTCTTCAGATACTTGAGTAATTTAAAAGGCGCAAGATCATGATAGAATTTGATGAATGAATTGGAAATACATGGAATAGAAGTTGAAGGGGAAACCTAAGTCAATTTTATTCTCCATAATTGCCTAGATGTTTTGAGTAAGTTCCACCTGAATTACAAGAGGATGTAAATGGTGGGAAACTTCTGACAAAACAAGTGGCAAAGGAAAGCCATTTTCATCATGATATGAACAAGTTTAATATCTTATTTACTAATGGTTTAAACATGATTAGTGATGTCATCTACTGACTCGAAGTGAGTAGATACTGGAATCACTAAATGTTTATCACTTAGTAAGGATAAGATTGTTAAAACATGGGTAAAACTACAAGGGTAGTGGCTATTGCAGTGGGAGTTGTTTATTTATCTCATGATAAGAATAAACGATTGATTATGAGAAATTGCCTTTACGTACGTTTCATAGAAAGAATTTGATTTCGGTTTCTATGCATTAATGGATGGATACTTCATTTCATTTAAATGACATGGTCATAGTAATGAGGAATGAGGCTATAATCCGTTAAAGTACGTTGGTGGATAATATGTATATTCTTGAATCATGTACATCCCATAGATGCAATAAATAATTATTAATAATGCATCTTCTAATATTAGTAAGAGAAAGGAACCTTCAAAGATGAACTAAACATACATTTGGCGTCTAAGAATAGTTCATTTTACTTGAGTAGGATTCAAAAGTTGATAGCCGATAGACCGTGAGGTATATCTGAAGTGGAAACTATCGGACTTGCGAGTCTTGCTTGGAAGTAAAAATGATTAACTGTCTTTTCAAGGCTGTGGGGTTTAGAGCCAAAGATATATATGTTGGAATTAGTTCATTCTGATTCAAGCGAACCTAACATTATCCGGGCGAGAGGTGGTTATGAATATTCGAACATTACTCTGGATATCAATATATTTATTTGATGCACTGCATGTCTAAGTTCTTGGATTAATTCAATAATTGAAAGGCTGGTACAGTGAAGCGTCATGGAAAATATATTAAGTCATTACGATTTAATCATGATGGCGAATACCTCAAGGGATAGTTAGGAACTAATAATCAGAAGTTGAGATTAAATCTCAAGGTAACTACACCGGGCATGCCCCAGCTGAATGGTGTGGTGGGTAGAAGGTATAAGGCTCTTATGGTTATGATTAGATAGATGATGAATTATTTGGAATAATTAAATTCATTTTATGGACATGTCCTAGATACAGTAATTCGTGAAACGTTTATCTGTATATGGGATATCCTATAAAAATGGAGAGTGATTTATTTAGTCCAAAAGATCGAAGGGTGATTGTCAACACAAACACTAGATTTTTTGGAAAAGGACTATGTAATAAATCACAAGCCCATGTATAAGTTGTTCTAAAGGAAGTGAGAGGAAAACACTAAGTATAAGTACCAAGTGTACAAGAGGATATACCACAAGGTAAACTGCATCGCGTGTCACGTCTGATACACAATTACATGTAGTGCCTTGTCGTAGTGGGAGGGTTGTGTGACAACTCATAAATATATGTTTGGGAGAGTCGTGAGACTTGATCCCTAGTGAACATGGTATTATCCCACGGATACGACGTAGCACTAAATGGTGTAAAAACCATTGCAAGTGATCATAGGAAATAAAAGAGGATCATACGGAAAGGTGAAAATCTTGGAAGCAAAGCTTGTTGCGAAAAGATGTACTCAGAAAGAAATGGTTCGATTATGAGGGAACATATTCGCTGGTAGCTATGCTTAAATTGATCCGGATTCTTTTATTTATTGCTGCTCATATTAAATTATGAGGTACAGCAAATAGATGTCAAGACAGCTTTCCTGATTGGAAGTCTTGAGGAAAACATCTATGTGAAGCAACCAGAGTAATTCATTGCAAAGTACTAATAGCATTTTGATAGTAAGCTTAAAAGTGTCCAGTGATGGACTAAAGCAAGTTTTAAGATCGTGAAGCATCTGTTTTGATTAGATAATCCAGTGGCATGGATTTAAATCAATGAGCGGATGAGTCTTGTGTGTTGTAAAGAGTGACGGAAACGTGGTGGTATTTCTTGTATTATACGTAGATAGTATCTTGCTCATTGGAGACAATGAAAGAGTATTATCGGGCGTATGGGTACGGTTAATAAAGCGGTAGTGATGAAGGACTTAAGAAAGGCAAAATACATCCTTTTGATCATGGTAATATGGATCACAAGAAAGGATGTTATGTTTATCTCAAGTTTCATAAAATCATACAGTCCATACTCGTTTAGCATGTAAATTTATCTAAGTGAATGTGTCTTTGAGACGCAAGAAGAAGATATAGTAGATGAAAGCAGTTCCTTATGCTTCGGCGAATAAGGAAGCTTAATCTAAAGAATGCTATGAACGAAGTTGGATATCTGTGTTGCTGAACGCATGAACAGAAGGTATCAACGTAACCCGGAACAAGAATGATGAACTGTAGTAAGACATATATAAAGTGCCTGAGAAGGACTGGAAATTATATGTGGATTTACTAAACAGATTCACTGCTTCTTGTGGATTACGTAGATTCAGATTTTTTAGTCAGATTGGACGCCAGTAAATTCTCCTCAAAGGTTATGTGTTTAATCTTAGGAAGTAGAGTCATAATGTGGAGGAGTGTTATATAGAAATATATTTCAGACTCCGGACTCCATCATGGAAAGATGATGAATTGGAGCCTATGAGGCAGCCAAAGTATCTATATGACTCTAGAAACTTCATGATGGACTTCGAAGTGTTTCTAAGTTTGCCCAAGGTAATCACAATTTACATTGATGATATGGGTGCAGTTGCAAACTTGAAGAAATCACAAGTCCATAAGGCAATTAAACACATGGAGTGCGAGTACCACCTGTTACGAGAAATCGTATGATGAGGCGAAGGTTGTTGTCGCCTAGATTGCATCGGATGATGACCTAGTAAACCATTTACAAGGACCTTAAGGCGAGAGCTTTTAATGGTCGTGTAAGTGGGAGTAGGAATCAGATGTATGGCAGAAGACATGACATCATAGTCTTTTAGTATAAGTGGGAGATTGTTGGATTGTATACTAAAAGTCTAGCTTTAGTATGAACAATGTCATAACAATATTTGAAATGAGAATCATTGATCAAATGATTGTATCTTATAATTTATTTTATATGCATGATGCAATAGTCCATTTACTTTATACTGTAGATAATATGTTGTGCGACAACACGCAGAAGATCATATTATCGGTTTCCTTATAAAGTATAAACAGATGCTCACAACTGAGATAGACGGGGACTCTCTATCGGTATGGTTGTAGTGTGGTTTGGTATTAGCTTGTCTTGGCTATAGAATCACATTAGTGCACTTGTGTGTATTGAGCAGGACCGCCTGAGGTCGTTCTTCTTATACTGACTATATAGTAGAACTTGATCTCTGTTATTATGGAAGTTCGTGCTCTTAATCCCTATACAATAACCTCGACACGTAGGGCAGTATGTATTTCTTTGATTCATCAATGGGTGAGATTTATAAGTATTAAATCAACAAACTCGGTGAGTTGGGAAGTAGTGCTGTATCTATGGTGTGCTGTTGATTGTAGAAGGAATCTATGTCCGTCATAGGATGATGATGTCCCCTTGAGGAGCTCATAAGGTTTATCATGTAAATCTTGCAAGTGGATTAATTTTCGGCATGATAATAAGGTTGAGTGGTACTACTCTCGGATGAGATATTAATTAATTTGAGTTGTCAGGAACTTAATTAATTAATGGACATTGAATATCTTAAACATGGGGAGACTATCGGGCTTATAATAAGAAGGAGCCCAGAACATAATTTTGGGATTGGACGGGTAGTGCGTAATAATATTTTAGTGGACTATATTATTATTATTGAATTTAATTAAAAGCTTTGGGCTAAGCTTGGTTAATTAAATTCAATTGAGGCCCAGCCCAATTTCTTCTCCTGGTCCCTGCTGTAGCCCAATATATAAGTGAACTCAACTTCCTGGATCCCTCAGATTTTTTCCTGCCCCTCTTTTGGTGAGAAAAGGGAAGAGAAGCAGATTGAGAGATCCTGCAGACTGTTGCCCACACAACAGCAGGATCACACTTTGGACATACAGCAGAAGATCGAGAGGTGGTTCTCTGCAACGATCAACCTCTACACCAACCCAGAAGTACGGTAAACGGTTTAATTGCTTCCGCTGTTTTTGTTTGTCTGAAATCCTAAACGGATCACGTTGAACCAAACGATCCAATTGCCAACACAAGGATTGTAAGGAGTTCATCAAGGGATGTGATAGGTGCCAAAGGATTGGAAGTATAGGGCAACGTGATGAGATGCCTATGAGGAATATTTTTGAAGTTGAAGTGTTTGATGTATGGGGGATGGATTTCATGGGGCCATTTTTGCCTTCCAATGGTTACCTTTACATATTGCTTGCGGTGGATTATGTATCTAAATGGGTCGAAGCCATTCCGACAAAGACAAATGATGCTTTAGTGGTCAAGGGTTTCTTAAAGAAGAACATCTTTGCTAGATTTGGGGTGCCAAGGGCTATAATTAGTGATGGGGGATCACACTTCATCAATAAGCTTATTGAGAAGCTTTTGAGTGGATATGGAGTAAAGCACAAAATTTCAACACCTTACCATCCTCAAACAAATGGCTTGGCGGAAGTGTCAAATAGACAAGTGAAGATTGTTCTTCAAAAGACGGTCAATGGGAATCGAAAAGATTGGTCTTGTAAGTTAGATGATGCTTTATGGGCTTATCGAACGGCTTACAAGACCGCTCTTGGATTTTCTCCTTATAAACTTGTTTATGGGAAGGCTTGTCATTTACCCGTGGAGTTAGAACACAAAGCATTATGGGCCCTTCGGAAGTTGAATTTTGATGAAAAAGAATCCGGGAAGAAAAGGTGCCTCCAATTGATTGAATTAGAAGAGTTTAGGGATGAAGCTTACTCAAGCTCAAGAATTTTGAAGGAAAAGCTCAAAAGATGGCATGATGAAAGGATCAAAATGAAGGAGTTTATTCCAGGGGATAAAGTTCTATTGTTTAATTCAAGGCTTAAATTATTCCCCGGAAAACTTCGTTCGAAATGGACCGGACCGTACTTGGTGATCGAAGTAAGAGATGATGGCTCGATTAAACTTGAAGGAACGGATGGAAATGCCTTTGTAGTTAATGGTCATAGGGTGAAACATTACCATTCTCCCTCTCAAAGGGAGTTGGTATATGTTGACACTTTCACCTCTTGAAGGCTCGTATCCTTTTAGTAGTTTAGGTTTGTAAATATTTCTTTTTCTTGTTTTGCTTTATTTTGGTCTTGTAGGTGGATTGTGCTTATGAGTAGAAGATTTATTGAAGATTCAAGGAGTGCGTCATTGATGTGAATGGTATATCGTACCACTTTTTGCAAACTTACTTTGAAACTCTTGTTTCAATTCAAGTTTGTGGGGATATGATGTGGTATGATATGTTATATTCTATGTTGACATCCATTCTTGTGTTTTTGAGCCAAATTTGAAATTTTCTCATAAGTTCGGTTTAGTTTTGGTTCGTTTTGGTGGTGTTGAAGTTGATAATCCTTTTGTTTTTGATATTAAGGTTGAGCTAATGATGTTTATGAGTTGTGAGCATGAATAGGGAGTATTGGAAGCATTGAAATAGGGAAAGACAAGATTTGAAGTTGAAAATTAGAAAATTCAGGGGAGCTGTTACACGACTCATGTCACCGACACGGCCCTGTAACAGGTGGCTGTGCGGCGACATCTATTTGCCCAACACGGGCAGATTTTGGTCGTGTGTCGTCACACAGGTCGTGTCCAAGCGCCGAGACTCGAGCCGTGTTGCCAACACAGGCCTGTCCATGGCAGCCGTGTGGGTGCATCTACTCACGCAACACGACCACCTTATGGCCGTGTTGCGTGACATGACTCGTGTCGTGTCTGAGGCAGCGTTTTAAAAGTCAGATTTCTGGACACGATCACTCATTCCATTCGTGTCCTAACTTCATCCCCGTCGTGAGATTTCTGTCCAAACTCCACCAATTGTCACCCAAACATCAAAGAGTGGTAAGATTGTGAGATTAAAAGGTGAATTTCAAAGTTTAAACAACAATCCCCTTCCATTTTATTCAAGAAAATTCAAGGTATGTACTCTTGTGCCCTAATTTTCATTTTAAGGTATAAATTTCGAAATTCATGTATGGGTTTTGAATGATAGTATGTATGAACCATGTCTAGGATTGTGAAACATGAATTTTCAAGTTTAATTGTTGGATTGATTGAATTTTGGGAAGAATTAGGGTTCATGAAGAAATAATTTGGGGATATTTTTTTTAGGATGATTAATTTAGGGCATGTGATGTTCAAATTGATTAATAATGCTTCTATGATGATTGTATTGATGTGAATTAGTTTAGGTGTTGAGGATTTGAGCATGAAGGCATAGTTAAGTCTTGTTGAATTGAAGTGTGAAATATGTGCATGCCAAGTGTTTGATGAAATGCTTAAATGAAATTTCAATTGGAATTCAAAGCTTTTGCATGAAGCATTGTTGAATTGAGTTGTGCCCATTGAAGAAGTGAAATTTTATGAAAGAATGGAAGGATTAGGATGTTGAAATTGATTGATTGAATGAAATTTTTGGAATAACTTTGTGTTAAGTGGGTTGGATCAAAATGTTAAAGTCTTTGAAACACATTGTTTGTTGTGCTTGGATATGTGCTAGAATTAACACTTAGTTGAATAACTAGTGATAATCTAATTAATATGAGATATTTTGCTTTGAGTTGAATTGAAACTAATTTGAATTATGTTGGAAATTGTAGATGACTGAAAGAAGAGTGAGGAAACGCAATGAGGATTTCAGTTTTATTGAGTCAGAAATAGAACTATCCAACCTTGATGCAAAACTGCTAATGAAGGACCAACACCCTGAGAATTTCGGAGTAGAGTTCATGGAATGGGAGAAGTATGCATTGAGATGGGAGTACATAATCCCCAAGATTAGGGCAACTCGATTCCAGGATCAAGCAACCATGGAGGGTCTTGGGATAGAGAGTGATCTGAGGACTCTATTCCGTCGAGTGGAAATAGAAGAGTTTTTCGATAAGAGACCTCCCACTTATCTCCATCTTACAGCCGAGTTTATGAGCACCTTGGAGGTTCATAAAGATAGGAACAAGTTTTCTATTGCAATCACATTTCAGTTGAACAATGAGGTGTGGGAGAAGATTCCTGCGAACGAGCTAAATAGGTTATTTGGGTGCCCAATCATGAGAGGTCATCAGAGCCTTCTAACAGGAAAGGGTTTCAATCAACAGACTTGGTGGAGAAAATTGGTTGAGGATGGGACTGAGCCTACGGAGTACATTCCAAGCTCTTCAAAAGGGACAGCTATAAGGAACCCAATCATGAGATACCTTGAGAAGATAGTATCCAATACCATTCTGGGTCGGTTTGAGAGTGGATCTATTGGTGAGAAACAGTTGTACATCATATACAGTATGTTCAAAGAGTTCCAAGTGAACATTGCAGCTCACTTCATTCAGCATGTTGAGAGAGTGGCGAAGAGAGAGAACACTCGAGGGATTATGATTAGAGGGATGGTGACAATGATTGCTCAAGGGTTAGGCATTGACCTCAGAGGGATGCAACACTCGATGGTTAGTGAAGGGCTCACTTATAATCAACTCATAAGGATGGAGTTCCTATCATTCATAGGAAACATGTATTTCTTGGAGCAAGATAAGGGAGCTCCATTTCCTCTACCTGCTCCTGAGCTCACCACATTGCGAGGACAAAGAAAGCAGCAGAATCTAGCAATGGCGAGTCCCAACCACTCAGCAGTTGTGAGAGCCTTCTACAGAGACAATAGAGATGGAGTGGAAGCAGTACTCCAGCAGATGAGAGTAGATGAGAATCCTGAGCTAAGGAATTTGAGAGCTGAGCCAGTGGACATGGATGTAGGAGAGGAAGAGCAACCTTATCAGGTGGAATTTGAAGAGCATGCACCAGAGCCTCCGGCATTTGAACAAGAAGAAGAAGAACAAGAGGAAGAAGATGGACCAAGAGAAGGGAATGCAAGATGGAATTTTCTGGAAGACGAACTCAGGGAGATCAGGCAGATGCAGCAGGCGCATGGAGATGAGATGAGAGAGTTCTGAGAGGAGCAGCAGAGATAGGGTGCGATGATTAGGGAGATCCATGAGGGGCAGCGTCGTAGGGAGTACTATGAAGAGAATACGCGATCATGCTCGAACAACATGGAGGAGATGATCACGAGGATGTTTAATTTCCAGTTCCCTACCACACCTCGTGTTTATACCCCTTGGGGATAATGGCAAAATCACTCCCCTCCTCGTCCGGATAACTAAGGGAGTACTTTTAGTGCTCGACACTTCATTAGTTTATCTATTTTAGTTGGATTAATTTGTGTTGGATTTGAGACTTCTTATTGTTTTGTTTTAGGATGTTTAATTTCGTACTCTTTTCAATTAAGGATTGAGATGATTTTGATGTGTATTGATCATGGATGGGGTGATTTGTCTTTGTGTCTTTTCTTTTAGTTTTGTCTTTGTGTTTTTACTTTTGTCGTTGTGTTGTCTTTGGTTTATTTGTGTTTGTGTGTAGTTATTTTTATTATTCGTGTTTAGGTTTTGATTTGGTGGTTTGTTTGGGAGGTTGTGAGTCGTTTTGAATATGAGTGATGATGCATTATGGTGATAAGTGATGTCGAGTCATGATTAAGGAACTCTACACTTTCGAATTGTGATATGTTTTATTTAACTAATTCAATCAAAAGATGAATATGTTGTAATAAGTCCTTTTAAGTCGAGCATAAACTTGTGAGAATTTGAGCCTCGACCATGCATACATGGTATATCTTTTCATGAGTGGATCGGTTGAGTTTTGATAAACTAAATACTTGCTCAAAGACTTTAGGAATGAATCCGATTAGTGGAGATCGATGAAATGATCTAAGGCCATCCTTGTCATGTATAGCCATTGCCAAATATGTCCTTACCTTTAAAATCATCCCTAGTCAACCACTTTGAGCCTATAAGCCTATTTATTGTGAAGATAGCACATTACAAGCTTTAATTACCCACATGAGCCTAAGATATATACCTTTTGTGTGAGTAATAAAGAAGATGGTGGCTAGAAAGGTGTGATGAGATAACAAAAGAGAAAGAGGAAATGGTAAATAAGTAAGAAAAAGGATGAAAAGAGTAAAAAGAAGACATGCGACCTCAAAACAAGAAAATGAGCAAAGCAACAATAACATGCTCAAGTACTTAAGAATCAAAGAAAAGAGGCATGAATCTATAAGAAGCTCAAGAAATCCAAGGAAGTGATGATTAGTGCTTGTGATCAATAAAGAAAAGAAAGGAAGAAAAAGAATGCGAAGGGATGGAAGAAAGTAGCTACCTCTTCGATTACTTACACTCGTTTAGTCACTTTTATCTAAATTATTCATACCCTACCAAAGAGCCTATCATTACATCCTTAATTAAAGACCTTTTTGATCATTGATTAAAATTTTAGTGGTTTGTGAATAGAGTCTACGAGCAAGTGTATGGTGATTCGAACCAATTGATTGAGGAGTGTTGACTTACCTTATTTAAAGAGTGTCGAGTGACATTGATAAACTTATGTGAGGTTTAGACTAAAAGGGACTATATTGCTCCTTATTCTCTTTTGATTGAACTTGTTAATTTCTCATATCATAAATCTAATATTGTAGGATAGCTTAGCATAATTTGTAATTCTTGTTGCTAATGATATGTTATTACTTGTGTTCGTTTAGTCTTTTTACTAGGTGAAAACTTCTCCCTCGGTTTATCATTTTCATTGTTCGGGGACGAACAATACTTTAAGTTTGGGGGTGTGATTGTCGTTATTTTCACCTAGATTTTAGTGCCTTTTTGTGTGTATTTTTCGTATTGTTTTATCCGTATTTTCGTGTATTTTGGTGGTGTTATGTGTTTTCATGGGAATGTGTGAGAATGATCTTAAACATATGTATAACAGGTGAAAATGGAGTAAAAAATGAAGACGGGAGATCAAACAAGGAAGAAGGAACAAAAGTGCAAGAACACGACTGGCCGTGCTCGCAACACGGTTCGTGTTGCAGTACATGGCCCGTGTACCAGACACGGGCCTATAAGCGATGGCCATGCGGAGCCATCCGTTCATCCAACACGGCCACCCTTTGGCCATGCGACACAGCTCGACTCGTGTTGCAGCACACGGCCCGTGTACCAGACACGGGCCTGTAAGCGATGGCCGTGCGGGAGCATCCGTTCACGCAACATGGGCACCTTATGGCCGTGTTGCGCCACATGACTCGTGTCGTGTCAAGGATCAGAAAAAGTCAAAATTCTTCTAGAAGATCTCCATGGGGTATAAATACCAATCCATTCAATATTTTGAGAGGAGATCCGAAATCCACTCTTCCACACACACATCACACACAATTCTCTCCATTTTTCACATTCACCTTCATCCATTCTTCATCCTTTGGATCTACCTTCATCCAACCATCAAATCCTTCATCCAAGTAGCTAGAGAAGCAAGGAAGAGAGGTGAATTGCAAGGGGTAGAAGAAGATCACCATTGGAGACATCCAAGGGAGTTTTCATCTAAACTTTGTATTGAAACCTATTGTTTATCATGTTTTGTAAGGAATTTAATGTCTATGTTAATTTTCTTATGGATATGAGAGGCTAATCTCCCTTGTGAGATTAGCAATATGAATTGTGTTGGATAATTTTTGGTATTTTGCAATTGAATGATTATGTTGATTGAGTTAATTGATTTTCTATCATTGATGCTTTAGATCTTGAGGTTTATGATGATTTGTGTGTTTAATTGTTTTAAGCATGTGATTAGATTGAGAAGTCAATTGCATATTTAGGATAATTAAGTGAATCATTTCATCAAACACTTCATGTGCATTATAGATTGTAAAGAGATTGAGAAGTCCTTCATAGTTTAGAACCCTTTGATAGAACATATCATTTATTAGATTGAGAAGTCAATAGATTATGTGAAGGGACTCTCATTTCAAGCTTAGTATCTAGTTGAAATTGTTTGAGTGAGAACCAATCCAATGAATGTCATTCCATATTCTATTCATTCCGAGAGGGAGTTTAGGTGATCTTAGTGTTGGCCCTTAGCCTTTTTCCCATGACACATATGAATTCATTGCATGATACCTAGATTTTCCATGCTTTAAGTATTGTTAATCTCATCTCTATCTACTTGGCTCATTCCATCTATCCATTTATTTTATTGTCATTTCTTTATTATCTCCCCTTCTTGATCATCTCTATAATACTATGGTGAACACGAGATCGCTTAGACCCTAGTACGTTCCTCCCTGTGGTTCCATAATTTCTTGAATTGGTCATTCCCTACTATATTATGGCTAATCAGTACCCGACCTCAATGTGATGGCATTGCAGGACCTTGGATTCTCAATACTTTGAGACGGGAACTTCCCTTTCTCAAGAGTTTGAGTAAGCTTGTTAACATTCCCTGCCATCTCCCCCATCAGCTATGTAAGGTCTTTCACCTGCTTAGATATAACCTCATGGTTTGCATCTATTTTCTTTTCAAGTTTGGCCTCAAGGCGGTTCACTCTTTCATCATTCTTGGTCATATACCAGTTCACAGTATCCTCAAGACCCGGTTTTCTTTCTTCCACCTTAGCACTCGGATCAACACCCATCGGAGGTTGAATCGCATTATTCGGATTGCTCTATGAGAACTCCGGCCTCCTAGGCTGTTGATAATTATCCGGGGGACCACGATTATTAAAGTTTCCTCGATAGTTCCCTTGGTAGTTCCAGTTTCCTTGATCTGGATACCTAGTCCCTTGAATACTCTGACCCATGGCATAGTGTGCCTCTTCCAACTCCTCTTGGATTGGTCCCTCATTCTTAAACTCCTGCTGCATGATTGGTACGCGCTGAGATAATTCGTTGATTTGCTTCTGTTGGGATTCAAGTAGCTTGTTGATATTGGACAAGCTAGAGACGATCTCATCCTCTCTACTTGTTTTCACCATTGCTTGTTCAACCTTAGCTACCTTACCAAGGACATAAGTACCTCTAACTTGATCAGTTGGCCAATCCCTTGAATTCATCGAAATATCTTCAAACAACTTCTCGGCCTCTAGGGATGACTTTGTAAGCAATGCTCCATTAGAAGAAGCATTCAATAACACTCGTGAATCAAAGTCCAATCCATTATAGAATATACTGATATATTGAGCTTTAGATAGCCCATGTTGAGGACACTTCCTAAGCATGTCCTTGAATCTATCCCATGCTTCGTGAAATTTTTCTCCTCCACTCATAGCGAATTGGTTAATATCTTGCTTCATTTTAAACACCTTTGAAGGTGGCATATACCTCTCCAAGAACCTTAACTTCAGTTGCTCCCAAATGGTACACTCAGCTGCGTTGATAGTGTCGTACCAATCTCTCGCCTTTTCAGTAAGTGAGAATTTGAACAAGAGGATCTTCCTAGCATCTTCATGTTCTCCTGTGTCTTTTTGAGTACTTGCGTAGCCCAAGAACTTGTTCAGATGCGCTGCGGATCCTCGAAAGATCCTCCTGAAAAGGAGTTCCTTTCTATCATGCTAATAAGAGCGGGATGAAGATCGAACGCTGAATTAGTTCCCCTTGCTCCTAGAAGCCCAAAATTTCCAGCCCCATTGTTTCTGAATACCTCTCGGATGGCTAGATTATCCGGATTCGCTGCCATGTTGACTGTCTCTACTCCCGAATTAACTTCAGTTGTAGCTTCAATCATTTGTGAAATCTGCTCGTCAACTTCAACTCTAAAATTCAGAGCTTCAGTTAGATCAATAGTCTTTGCCTTGCTCTTCTTCTTCTTCTTCTTTCTTGACGACGCTCCGATTTCAGGATTATAGGGTTCAAGTTCACCTTTCTTTGATCTTGTGAGCATACACCTAAAAAGAATTAGAATTAAAACAACAAAACAAGTTAAATAGCCCTAACAAACTAGAAATAACAAAAAGATATTTTAAGCCGTCCCCGGCAACGGCGCCAAAAACTTGATGGGCATTTTCTCAACATACAATTAATCCCCAAGTATGAAGGATATCAATTGTAGTTTCGAAGGTGACCAAGTTAAATATCGAATCCACGGGACGGTTAAATATCAATTTAATTACATTCTAGTAGATTATGACTATTTTGGAAATATAATAGTTTTGGTGTTAAGTAACAACTAATAATTGAAAGAACAAGAAATAATAAAAGATAAGTGAGTTGTGATCAAGTAAGATAGTAGGTAGTTCATCAGGCCATCCAGTTTCCTTCGTTAAATCGTACTTTCGTGTGTCGATATCCGACTCTGCCTTGTGGTTTATGGACGCATCGCTAGACCCTGCGAATCTATTCTATAGACACAAATAGATAAGCTTTTGACACGTGTGAGTATCCTCAGAACAAGACGTATACTCCACCTCCCTTTCTAGGTACTATCATAATCAATTATTTCCAGTGCACTTAGTACTCTAACCCGATTTGATCTCCCTTTTTAGGTACTATAAAGTCATACTCTTTATCCTACTTGTCAACCCGAATTCAATTCAATTAACAAACATTCATATAAGACAGTTCTAATAAGACTTCGGAATCCCTTCACTTAGAATTATAACAATAAACCCTGCTCAACAGTGAACGCACTCAATCAATAACCGTGTTATGTATTCAGACTCTACACAACGATTAATGATGCACAAAACAACTATGAGTATGGATTAAAAACGTGCAATCTTATATAAACTAAACCACAAGTAGTGTTGTACGGAGTATACACACGAAATACAAATTTAACTCATGAAACCTTCATAACCCTAGAACTACCGAAGTGGCTCTAGCCCATGATTGATCTAAGAACAATCATGGTTAGATGGACCAATCTTACTTGAATCTCCAGCTGAACCTCTGTCACAGCCCTCCGGATGGATCACTAATCTCTTCTCTTCACTCCTCTCTTGTATCACGATGTCTGAGTGTGTTCTCGACTGCATGAGCCTTCTTTTATACTTGTAATCACGTCTCTAGGGCTTGGAATGGGCTTTTCAAGTGATCCTACGCATTTTGGCCTCGAAAATCCGGATAAGGTAAGTTTTCGCGTTTTGGTTCGACCTCGTCAACAGGTCGAACCACTGGCTAACAAGTACTTTTTTATAACGCCCCAAGAATTTTGATCCCATCTTGATCCCCTCAGGGTACTCAGGGTACTCACCCGGGCACGCCAGGTCTGCAGCCCAATACACCCCAACCACAATCTCCACAGTTACCCTAACAGTACCCTGTGGCAGGTTGTTGGAAGCGAGGATCGAACCCCAGACCTTCCCTTTAACAAGTCCCTATAAGGAAACTTGTCACCAATTGAAACTAATGCACAACTTAATTGTCGCCAAAGCAATCAACTTTGGATAAATTAGATCAACCTCCACAAAGTGAAGAATGGCAAAGTGAATCTGCAGGATAAAGTCATTTGATTAAAACCAACAATAGAAATAGAAATAGTATCGAATAAAATCTGCAGGAGATCTGTAATTGAAGCATTGATAGATTGCAGGAGAGGGAAGAGAGTTTTGGAGCCGATGCCAACATGCGAAAGATAGATAGGTCGAGATGGAGTACGCTCGGGCATCAATGTTTTCAATCTTCCAAGTAGCTACCATCTTCGTACTCGCATACTCGCATAGAAATCAGACCTCTGACACTCAATTTCTTCCAAAGAAATTAATCGACAGGACCCCTTCGAATTGCAGAGTGAGAGGTGGGAGTAAAACAGAGAAAGAGATTTTTCAATCCAATTTTCAGAGGATTAAAGGCGGAAAAGAGATTTCAGTGCCCTTTCCCTTTTTTAGGTATAATAATTGGCGTTGCTTTTTATTTTTTTGCAAAATAATGTTCGGCGCATTTAACTAAAAAATTTGAAAGATACATCCATCATATTTCCTGTTTTTTAATTAAAAAATCATGTAAATAGTCGGGGGTTATTTATAGATTTAGGTGTTTCTAGGTAGACATGCACCAAAAAACTGGAATTGGCGGTTCAAACTAGGGAACTGCCGGTTTTAACCGGAACCAGAACTGTCGGTTCTGGAACCGGCCAAAAAACCAGAACCGACTAAGGAAAGTTCGATTCCAATTCCTCATATTTGGGAAAAAAATGGCAATTCTGATTCCGAACTGGCGGTTCCGGTTTGAACCGCTAGTTTTTCAATTTTGTTTTACTTTTTACACTTAAAACCCTAAAAAATAATTTAAAACCGAAACCGACAGTTCTGAACTGGAACTGGAACTGTCAATTCCGAAACTAAAACCTTCATACCCCGGTTCGATTTCGGTTCTTCCTACCTTGGAACCAGAACCGGTGGTTTTGAACCAGGGTGCATGTCTATTTTTAGGGGCTATTGTTTTTAACTTTACTTTTTATTTATAAAATTATGTAAATGTAAATTTATAGTTGATGTTTTTTTTATAAAAAAAATAAAATCTGGGCAAAGTAATAATTAAAATACACTTTTATTTTTAGACAAAGTTTCTTGACAAAGACTTGTGTGAGACCGTCTCACGTAAGGGCTTAAGTAAGAAGAGTGAAAAGTGATAGGTTCCATAACGAAAAGTAATAATAAATTAATGAAAAGTGACAATGCTATTTCATGAACAAATTATAGAATAAATAAAAAGTGATAACCTTTTATAGCGAAAGTAATAACATTTATAGCGAAAGTGATAACTATTTTAAAAATATAAAATGGTCTCACGTGAGACGGTTTCATGCAAGACCTACACAAGTTTCTTATGAGACATCAGAAAATTACTAATATACTTTAAAATACTAATAAACATTTTTTATCAATTAGTAAATATATTTTAATAATAGGTCAATTCTTTTCACATATATATGTTACACAAATAATTAAGAAATTTTAATTATCATATTTCAGAAAAATATATTCTGACTAATATTAAGCATACTTTATATATGTAACAAACATATTTTAATAGTGAATCAAACTATATCATAAGGGCACCATTTTATAAGAAAATTTGTCAAATAAAATATACTCCCTCCATCCCACGTTAAGATTTACTTTTACTATTTTGGATTGTCCAAAGTTAAGATTTACATTTCTCTTTTTGTCTTGTTGGACCTAAACAAAACAATTAATTATTTTATGTATAGCCCACACACAACACTAATATAGTTACCTACTTTAGTATATTAAATATTATTTCTTTCACCTCACTACACTTTAAAATATTATACTAATATCTCTTAATTTTTGTGTGAAAAGCAAACGTCAATCTTAACGCGGTACGGAGGGAGTATATATTTCACATAATTTGTTTAGAAAAAAAATGAATTAAGTTGCTGACTTTTTGTTAGTTAATTAAAGTAAAAAATTAAATATAGGTGACAATAAGTTCTGTAATCTTATAAATATTTAGAAATATTCATAAATGATTTAACAAAGTATAAAACATGCAAACATATTTAGCTAAAATGAAAGCAAAACAATATTTTCCATAATACTTAATTCCTTGAATCAAAATATGTTTCGCAAAAACTCCTATGCAAGCGGGCGCACGAACAACATTTCGTGCGCCTTTAGAATTTTGTGTTAAATTGTATTCCCTTTAGTATACAGATGTGTACACTTTATTTTTTTAAAGAAAATTATTGTGTGTATCTGGGCGCATGAACAACACTCCGTGCGCCTTTAGAATTTTGGGTTAAATTGTATACCCTTTAATATAAAAATGTGTACCCTTTATTTTCTAAAGAAAAAAAATATTAATAAAAAGTGTATACCCTTTAGAACAAAATGGTGTACCTTTCATTAATTAAAGTGTTTACCATTTAGACCAAAGTAATATACCCTTACCCATAATACTAAATTTCTAAAGGCGCACGGAATGTGTTCCTGTGCGCCCGGGCGCATGCAAGCCTCACTCAATATGTTTAATCACTAATTTTTTATTAACGAATTAAATATATTTTAAATAAATTTATGTAGTCACAATTTATTATTTTAAATTATTTATTTAAACTTAATATTTAATTATTTTAATAATATAACTAGTAATTAAATTTAATTCACAACTTAATATCTTAATATATATATATATATATATATATATATATATATATATATATATATATATATATATATATATATATATATATATATATATATATATATCATTAATGCTTATTTTTTCATGTAAGACTAATTTACACTTTTAAATTAATTATTATTTTCACCGTAAAATGTCATTAATTTCATTATAAAATGTTATCACTTTTTATTTATACTACAAATTATTCATAAAAAAATATTATACCGAGTATCACTTTTAATTGTGGAAATTATTAATACTTATTATCCATCATTGACAAAAATATATGCCTCTAGTTGAACTAATTCTTGAATACTCCATTTTGTAAATCCAAGCGAATTGTTATGAATAATTGTATTACATTGCAAATTTTCTAATTTTTTTATAACTTTTATATTATAATTTAAAAAACTTTTAAATCAATTTGAGTAAAATCATAAATTTAAATATGAATTTTTTTTCCCAAGAAATGAGCAGATATTTGAATTCACTTTAAGAAATTTCGTTAATAATTAAAAAAAATGAAGGATGAAAAACTTGTCAATAGAAATCATATTTTTGTTATAATAAAAGTAAATATATATGTTAGAGATGAAATAATTAACTCCCAATTATTAAAATTAAACTTAAAATAATAATAATAAAGGCAATGATTTTCTCATTAGAGTAAACTTTTGGCACGACCTTTTCCCTCTTTAATTATCCTTTTTTTTATTTAAAAGAAATTTAAGTAAACAAATAAAAGAAAGAAAAAATGAGAAAGGCGAAAACATTTCCTCATTTCATCGAGTGTAATCTCACTATACAATTCGGGTGATTAGGTCTTCAAAGAACTTGACTAATTGGATAGAAACTGCCCTCCTCTCCGTTTTATTTGAATTTCTATCCAAGAATTAGAGCAGGCTAGAGCAAGAATTTCTTCATTGAATTTTTCTTCATCAATTTCATCGGTACACTTAGTATTTTGGTTGATTATACTCCTCTGAATTTGTCCATTGAATGTTTCTTCATCAATTTAATCGATTCAATTTAGATAGGAGATGGAAATTGGTCAGGCAAGAATTGTAAGCGAATCTAGTGCAAGCGAAGGGTTATGAGTCCATTTTTCTTTTGTTCACGCAGTTCTCATAAAGGTAACCGGATATTCTGGGAGCAATTGAAAGCGAATTTGGTGATATATATTCAACAATCTGTGTTATATAATTACATACTAGATATGTTGTGTTCCCAGAGTTGACTATTTTATTCAGATTTATCATTTTGAAGCCTCCATAGATGAAGGTATGAGATAATTGTACACAAATTGTTTCCAGATTGTGGTTTTGTGCTTATTTGACCTATTGTTTTCCTCATATATCCTGGAAATATAGCATGAAGTTGGTGTGCATGTCCCTTATTCTTGTTACATATAGTTACCACTCTTCTGCCCCCAGGGCATAGCTCAAGTGGTAGAGGGGAGGGTGGAAAGGCCTTCCAGCTGAGCTTGGTTGCTGCAGGGTGGGGGTTCGAATCCTGCCTTTGGCATGTATTTGGCCCCTTGTAAGCACAAGTTTAACAGTGAGCCCTCCCTATAAGCCACTTGAGGCACATCCTGCAATTTACCTCCTCCACCAATCTCCAGGGCAGGGGCGGTGGGGGCCCCTAATTGTGGGGTACACCATCATAGTTACCACTCTTCTGCCTTTACCTGTGATCTTGCAATTAATTTGGCTAATTTAGGTATGAAAATGATTCGCTTTGCCATTTTATAACGGGTTAGTTTCAGGTAATAAGGCTAAAAGAGGCATGTATTTATTTCATCTGATGAGTTTTAGTCGAGTGATATTACTTAATCCAGAAAAGTGAGTCTCTTCTTCCCTCTTTCTTTTTTTTGGTATACTGCTTGCAATATAAAAGATGAATCTCATATAAAAGTACCTTTTTTTTGTTTGAACCTCTTTTAGATGACCCGATACCCTAAATAAGAGAAACACCAAAGAGCAGATAGGTGACATTATAAAATAATTAAAACACATTATAATTAACTAAATTTTATTTCAACTTATCTCATCTTGGATACTTTAAGAGAGATTATTTACAGCAGCAACACGTGCTCCCTTTTGAGACCCGACTCTCCTTACCTGCATTTTCTTTCAAATTTAGTTGTAGTAATAAAAAATAGTAAATAGAATAATAATTAGTGGATATCACTAGAAGGTCTATTCACGTGGCCAACATTAGAAGGTTCTTCTTCATGTCTTATAACTTTGTAATGCCTTGCATTATGACCTTCACCCCCACAGACTCTGTAATTGACCTATTTTTGTTGTCTTTTAATTTTTAGTAGATGTTTGCCCTATCTTTTTTGTGTCTGCTTATCAGGTTCACACCTTCTTAAGTTTTGTTGATGTGAAGTATTGAGACTAGTGTCGTCACACCAGGAATCACACCGATCCTCCACCAGTTATCATTATAATCACTAACATGTTAATATTGTTCGTGTTGTTTTGTGCTTAATGTTGCTTTTAGAGTTGTGTGATGCGTATTTTTTTGTACGCAAAATTAATCCCCAAGTATTAAGGATATCAGTTGCAGCTTAAGCAATCGACCAAGTCAAATATCGAACCCAAAGAACGATGTAGTATCAATTTAACTATTTACTGAATTAATTAAGACAAGTGACAATAAAGTTTGACGATTTAATTATTAATCTACTAACAAATTAATTAAAATAACAATTAAAATAAAAGCACTTAGAAGAACTCGAAAGTGAATCAAGAATGGAGAATAGGTAACTCTAGGATAATCCGGTTTCACTCATTAATTTTCCTTTTGTATATCAATGTCTGACTCTACCTTGTAGAATATGGACGCATCAATAAGATATGCAAGTCTACTCTATAGAAACAAGTAAATATGCGTGTAACACGTGTGAATAACATTGGAGCAAGAGATATAATTTCACCTTCCTTTCTAGATATTATCAGTATCAATATTTCCCCCTAGGATTGGTACTCTAACCTGATATTATCTCTCTTTATAGGTACTATAAAATTAACCTCTTTATCCTGCTTATTAACCCAAATTCAATTAAATTAATAAACATTCAAATATGACAGTTCTAATGAAGCTTCAGAGTCCCTTCACATAGAATCATAACATGGAATCCTGTTCAGCAGTGAACGCGCTCAATCAACAACCAAGATATATATTCAGACTCTATAATATGGATTAAAAATGCATAGTCATATATAAAATAATTCCACAAGTAGTGTTGTATGGAGTATACACACGAAAGATCAATTAATTCATAAAAAACTTCAAAACCTTAGATCTACCAAAACGGTTCTAGCCCATGATGTTGCGAAGAAAAATCATGGGTGTTTGATAGATCTTTACCTATATGTGTGGAAAATATAAGAAAAATTAGAAAACGAATAAAACCCTAAATGTGGGCATTGTCGCGTCCATCTCCGTCTTGAATCCTCCTCTTAGTTCTCCTATTACTTTAGCAGACGAATCTTCAAAGTGATGGATGAATGGAGGAAAGGATGTGGATGATGTTTGGGGGGTGATCCCCTGTTATAGGGTGTAGGATGATTGTGTTGTGGTTCAATGAATAATGATGTAATCTGCATCCCTTTTTATACTTGTAAGATCTCCTTATGGACATTGGATGGGCCTTTTCTTGGAAAACACAAATATATACGCACAAGAGGTGTAAAATCTGAGAAATCTGGATTCTATGTTCCCGCTCGACCAAACAGCTCTTGGTCGAGCGGATGACCCTTGGTCGAGCAGCTGGTCGAACAGCATTGCGCAGTCTCACTGTTTCGCACATAACTTTCGTCTGGACTCCGATTTGAGTGATTCTTGTGCTCACACAATGCTCTCTTCCTTGGCTTTCTATTTATATAAAGAACTCACAACTACTTTAAAAGTTGAAGGTGTAACATGCCATGCAAAGTGACACAGTCGTGCTGAACAGGAACAACTTGCGCGGCGCTACTATTTTCATCAGAACTTTCTCTTTTTGACTATGATTGAGGTGTTTCTTATGTCAAAACGATCCTCACTTCTGTGACTTTCCAACCATGTATCACACTTCCAGTTTTGAGCTCCACAAGAATACAAAAAAATTATACAAGTTGGATGTGTATTTTTCAGCATTCTTGCACAAGTTGCACATTTTCTCCAACTCGATACCTTTGATCATTTTTTCACCTAAAACAAAATAAAACACCTCAAACACATCTTTTCTCAAATATATTGAATATAAAACAGTTGTGCTAATATATAATACCAATTCTCATAAAAAAGGTGTTAAATTTGATACTAAAACACGCTTATTTTCACTTTCATCAATCCCCCAAACTAACCCGTTCCTCATCCCGAGGCAACAAAATAAAAATAAAGAGAGAGAGAGAGAGTAAGAAAATTAGCAGGGAAACAAGGACTATGACTAATACCCCATTCAAAATACAATTGTCCTCAACTTAAATCATACAACTCTTATTATATGTAATAATCGATTCATAGAATACATGATAAGACAATCACCACCAATTCAAATGCTCCATTCACATGTTCTCACGGGAAGTATATATCACTCACACTCAAGTGTAAAAGATGTACACTTATGGGTTAAGGTGATTCAAGTGCATGCGTAACTATAAGCTTGCCAAATATCTCAAACTCTCCACCACTAAAAGTATGATTCGATAATGAGATCAAAAAGTACTTTTCTTTTAGATGTAATGTTAGCTCTTTGGTTAAGATAGGAAATATACAGATAAGTTACTCAAAACTCGGATCAATCAAGCCTCAATGTCTCTTGATCTTTCATTCTTCCTCATCACTTAATTAAGCACAACATCCTCCTCAACTCTTTCACTTTTTTTTCTTTCTAGCAAAATTTTTTTTCAACTCTTTTTTTTCTTTTCTTTCTTTCTTTCTCTTGAGGTACCTGTTTCGGGCACTACCTCACACATCCTACATAGGGTACTAGATTTAAGCACTACCCTAGGGTGTTTGATTCAATGGAGTACAAGATTTAAGTACTACTCCATGATTCTCCTTAGATGCATTTTCAAGCTCAATCACTATTTCAATAACAATTTCATTCATTCCCTAGCTGTTATCAAACTCAATCAACACACTTTGAAAAGCCATTAATTCTCGTCATGATAGAATCAAGGCTAAAAAAATTCGGATGCTCAAAGTGGTTATTTCTCATAGGCTGCCAAAGAATGAGGTTTTTAGGCTCAATGGTGCTAACTACGGATAAACATCATTGGTGCTAACTATGGATAAAAATCATTTGGTAGGGAATTATTTGGCTATGTGACTTATAAATTCAAAGATGGCCTAAAATCATCTCCTATTATCTTAGACACACATGTACTTTCAAATAAGACAAGAGGCAAGTTCTACAATACTTATACAAGAACGATACTCACCAGAAAAGAAATATCATGTGATTATGTAACATGATCAACAAGGCTCAAAATCTCACATGGGCTTTTAACAAGTAACAGAGCACTCTTCATGGTAAGTAATATGCCACAAGTACACATAGAACTGCATACTACAATATAACTCAAGTACACTTCCTACATCAATTTCAAGAGCATATAAATTTTTAGCACAATTCTAAAAATATAAGCTCATATTGCTGAAGTGTGAGCACCTAAAATATAATAAATCCTCACTCACATGAGAGAAATAATAAAGCAATAAAACTGAAGAGAAAACCCCCAATAGGCGCTCATGTTTAACGTCGGAGAGTCACGACGGAATACCGCTTTGTAGACTACTTAATCAGAGAGTGGTGTTCTCGCATCCTCACCTTTAAATACTTTCTTTCCCTCTTCTTGTCTACACTCATCACATCACATTTCTTGGTCACAAAAATATGATCCTTATAATTTCTTTCCCCCCATAGCTGTCTAGACTCCTCCTTGTCAATCTTCCACTTAAATTCAGAATCATCTATCCTATTAAAATCAAGATTAAACAAGTTAGAAATCTCATCTATGCTCTTTCATGATTGAGTCTCCATGGGCATCTTCACTCTTTCCCACTTCTTTTCAATTGTAAGCATAATATTATATTCTTGTGATGGTACTGGAGTGTTCTGAACAACAGATGTAGCATTCTGTATGAAAATTGGAGCCGAATGAGCCGCTCGACCTTCACTCGACCTGATTGGTCAGGTCGAGCGGGGTGAAAATGGTCGAGCGGGGTACCTGTAATCTGGTTCTAGATGTTCAGATCCACAGACATCCGCTCGACCTGGATGGTCTGGTCGAGCGAATGCTTCTTGGTAGAGTGGGGTCCCTGTAAAATGATCGTGATCTTTCAGCCTTACAGTGTGTTGCTCGACCGTTGCTCGACCAAAAGTTTTTCGAGCGGGGGACTAGAAAATAGAGCATATTTTCTCTATTCCGTGAGATGTTGCTTGACCGTTGCTCGACCAAATAGGTTGGTCGAGATGTGGTAGAGTGATGAGAGTGATAATTCACGTATTTTAAGATCTGATTTGTGTGAAAATTGAGTACGATTTGGGCTATTATCAAGGCAAATTGGTATGTTAAGGTAAAATCTACGAATCAGATGCTATAGAGGCTATTTGAGCATATTTATATAGGAAAACATGTCAGAAGTGCTTAGAATAAAAAAATACGAAGTTCGAGACACCACTCGACCTTGGGAGGAGCCGTTCGACTAGCACTATTTGGTCGAGCGATGTTGAAATTGGTCGAGCGAGTGTCTGTACAGAGTTTCAGCGAACAGGGAGGCCGCTAGACCACCGCTCGATCTGGACAAAGTCCGCTTAACCTCGTCAGTTTTGGTCGTGCGGGGACACGCGTGCCTATTTTTGGTAATTCTGACCCTTCTGTGCGTGAATTGACATATTTTCCAAGAAAAAGCCCAGTAAAGGTCCGTAAGGAGAGTTTTACAAGTATAAAAAGTGATGTCGATCACATCGAAAGTAGAGTAAGATTCCACATCCATCCTACACCACATCCAAACCCTAACTCCATCCGCAGGAACTGTAGAGAGAGATTCGTGCAGCGAATCAAGTGAGAACCAAGTGAAGATTCAAGACAGAGCGAGAAGCGATGGCGCCCACACATCTAGGATTTACTTCGCAACTTAATCTTTCTTGTAATTTTCAAGACAATGGGTAAGATCTATCCAAACACCATGAACATTCTTCGAAGCGTCATGAGATAGAACCACTTTGGTAGTTCTAGGGTTATGAAGGTTTTTATCTAATTAATTGAACTTCTGTGTGTATACTCCGTATAACACTACTTGTGCATTTATTTTATATAAGTCAATGCTTATTTAATTCATACTCAGAGTTGTTTTATGCATCTTTAACTGTTATGTAGAGTCTGAATACATATCTTGGTTATTGATTGAGTGCGTTCACTGTTGAGTAGGATTTCATATTATGATTCTAAGTGAGGGGACTCCGAAACTTCATTAGAACTACCATATATGAATACTTAGGGTTAGTAAGTAGGATAAAGTGAATAATTATGTAGTACCTATAAAGGGAGATCATATCGGATTAGAATACTTAGTGCACGGGAAATAATTGATACTGATAGTACCTAGAAAGGGGGTATAATTATGTTCTTACTCCAAAGTGATTCACATTTAGTACATGCATATTTACTTGTGTCCATAGAGTAGATTTGAATGGCATAGTGATGAGTCCATAGTCCACAAGGCAGAGTCGGACATTTACATACGGAAGGGAGATTAATTAGAGAAACTGGATGGCCCAAAGAGCTACCTATCATCTCACTTGTAAACTCTCGTTTATCTCTACTGTCTCAATTTTATTTGTTATTTCATTATTCTATTTATTAGATTAATAACCATTCCACAACTTAAATTGCTAAACAATAGTTTCTCTTAATTTAGATAATAGTAAATTGATAACCAATCGTCCTTTGGGTCGATAAATATAACTTAGTTGCTTATCTAAGTTACAAATCCTTCATACTTGGGGATTAATTGTGTGTTGAGAAAACGCCCATCAAGTTTCTGGCGCCGTTGCCGGGGAAGGTTGTCCTTATCAATTTTATTGTTGTTTTTATTTGAATTGAAACTACTCCATACTTGTCTTTAATTTATAACGCTTAAATTTTCTTAGATGTATGCACACTAGATCAAAGGCAGGAACATTAGTGCTTTTTTATCGAAAAATTAGAGCATCATCTAGGAAGAAGAGAGCAAAGAAGAACAAGAACGTGGAAGTAATCGAATTTCTTAATCTAGCAGTTGAAGTTGAAGTGCTGAACTCAAAAGCGATTGAAGCTACAACCGGAGACAAATCAGAAGCAGAAGCAGTTAACATGGCCCAAGATAGGGTAAATCCGGACAATGTTGCCATCCGTGAAGTCTTTAAGAACAACGGAGGGGGTAACGTGGGGCTGTTAGGAGTGTTGGATTGTATATTAAAAGCCTAGCTTTAGTATGAACAATGTTATAACAATTTATTTGAAATGAAAATCATTGATCAAATGATTGCGTCTTGTGATGCAATAGTCCACTTACTTTATACTGTAGATAATATGTTATGCGACAACACGCGGAAGATCATATTATCGGTTTCCTTATAAAGTATAAACAGATGCTCATAATCGAGATAGATGGAGACTCTTTATTGGGATGGTTGTAGTGTGGTTTGGTATTAGTTTGTCTTGACTATAGAATCACATTAGTGCACTTTGTGTATTGAGTAGGACCGCTTGAGATCGTTCATCTTATACTGACTATATAGAGGAACTTGATCTCTGTTATTATGGATGTTCGTGCTCTTAATCCCTATACAATAACCTCGACATGTAAGGCAGTATGTATTTCTTTGATTCATCAATTGGTGAGATTTACATGTAATTAAATCAATAAACTCGGTGAGTTGGGAAACAATATTGTCTCTATGGTGTGCTGTTGATTGTAGAAGGAATCTATGTCCCCTTGAGCAGCTCATAAGGGTAATCATGTAAATCTTATAATTTGATTAATCCAGCATGATAATGAGATTGAGTGAAACTACTCTCGGATGAGATATTAATTAATGGAGTTTTCAGTAACTTAATTAATTAATGGACATTGTATATCTTAAACATGGGGAGACTGTTGGACTCATAATAAGGAGCCCATAACGTAATTATGGGATTAGAACGGTAGTGCAGTAATAATATTTTAGTGGAATATATTATTATTATTGGACTTAAGTATAAGCTTTGGGCTAAGCTTGGATACTTAAGCCCAATGGAGGCCCATATCTAATTTCTCCTTCTGGTCCCTGTTGTAGCCCATATATAAGTCATCTCAACTATTCTAACCCTAGATGAGACACGCCTAACACGTGAAGAGGGTAGATGGAACAAAAGATTGAGAATATCTCAAAGATCGTCGCCCACACGATGTCGAGATTGGACTTGGGAATACAGCTGAAGAAGATCAAGAGTTTATTTACTGCTGCTATCTGCCGACTTGCACGATCTTTATAAAATCGTACAGACCTCAGAATTCAATGTGTCATATACTGACAGAAAGCCACGGAAGAGAGGATCGTTTTGGCGCATAGATCACTCAAAATCTAAGATCGGATGAGTTATTATGCCTAAAACGGTGAGGCTGCATAGGCTGCTGGCGAGAAACTTCTCCAATATACCCTGGTGAAAGGTAATACGTTTCTTGTTTTCTTGCTTCTGCTAATGGTTAGAAATGTATGGACCCTAACAGTTCATGTTAACCAAACAATCGAATGCGAATAATTAGTATCAGAGCTTCGGTTTCGTGGTGAAGCGTGAAACGTTAGGCTAGGATTTGTGTGGAATATGTAGTTTAATTATGAAATAGAATCACATGAGAATTAGGGTTTTGGTATTATGGCGTAATTCAAGAATATCCCTATGTGAACCCTGTATCGTCACATGTCGAAACCCGTTCGGTGATAATCACGCCTGGTGAAAGAATCGTACATGTTCATCCAATTCATGGTTAAAGACGACTATGAAGCACACGAGTGACTTGTTCGTATGTTCTCAACACACAGTTTAATCCCCAAGTGTGAAGGATATCAATTGTAGTTTCGAAGGTGACCAAGTTATTATCGTACCCAAGGGACGGATAAATATCAATTCAATTATACTCTAGTAAACTAAGAATATTTGGAAATATAATAATGTTGAAATTGAGTAGGAACTATTAATCAAAATAACAAAAGAAAAGATAGAAGGTTGTGGTCAAGTGAGATGATAGGTAGTTCGTCAGGTCATCCGGTTTCATTCATTAATTCATACTTTTGTGTGTCGATGTCCGACTCTGCCTTGTGGTTTATGGACGCATCACTAACCCATGCAAATCTACTCTATAGACACAAGTAGATAAGCGTTTGACACGTGTGAATATCCTCGGAGCAAGATGTATACTTTACCCCCCTTTCTAGGTACTATCATAATCAATTATTTCTCGTGCACTTAGTACTCTAACCCGATTTGATCTCCCTTTGTAGGTACTATAAAGTTATACTCTTTATCCTACTTGTTAACACGAATTCAATTCAATTAACAAACATTCATATAACACGGTTCTAATGAGACTTAGGAATCCCTTCACTTAGAATTATAACAGTGAACCCTGCTCATTAGTGAACGCACTCAACCAATAACCATGTTATGCATTTAGACTTTACACAACGATCATTAATGCACAAAACAACTATGAGTATGGATTAAAAACGTGCAATCTTATATAAACTAAACCACAAGTAGTGTTGTACGGAGTATACACACGAAATACAAATTTAACTCATGAAACCTTCATAACCCTAGAACTATCGAAGTGGCTCTAGCCCATGATTGATCTAGGAACAATCATGATTAGATGGACCGATCTTACTTGAACCTCCAGCGGAGCTCTGTCACAGCCCTTCGGATGGTGGAAGATCGTCACCTCCAATCCACGTCTCCTTATCTCCTTATGATTCTCGATCATAAAGCTCTTCTTCTTGGACTGCATGAGCCTTCTTTTATACTTGTAATCACGTTTCTAGGGCTTGGAATGAGCTTTCCAAGTGATCCCACGTGTTTTGGCCTCGAAAAATCCGGATAAGGTAAGTTTCCGCACGTAGGTTTGACCTCGTCAAACAGGTCGAACCACTAGCCACAGGTCGAACCCTAAGTCGAACCCACTACTGGAAGAATTTTGCACTGGTTCGACCTCTTGAACAAGTCGAACCTCTCAGGACTTGGTCGAACCCCAGGTCGAACCTCATCACTGGACAATTTCTGCTCTTGGTTCGGCCAACCGTCAGGTCGAACTCCCAACGTTGTGGTCGAACCCAACTTCTCACGAACTGGTTCGACCATGGTTCGACCTGATGAACAGGTCGAACCCCTCAAGTCGTGGTCGAACCTACTTCCTGCACTTCTCCAACACTTGTTCGACCTGCTGGAGAGGTCGAACCCTCCTCCAACAGGTCGAACCCACCTCTTTTCTTAGCGGTTCGCATGGTCTCGACTTTGTCTCTTCGATTCTTGGCACTTCCACTCCGTTTTTGCTATGAAAACCACTCAAATAGCTCCACCAACACCTGATTCATGCTAATTCACAATATATATAGGTTTTCCACCTATTTCCACATCAAAACTCTCCAAAACTAGCACAAAACTTGGTGCCAAACTCGTGAATTTACACACTCATCAAACCCCCAAACTTACATGTTGCTCGTCCCGAGGCAACCAAATCAAACCACAGGAGTCGTGTATAATTCACCAAGATAAAGTACAACACATATCACATATGCAACTTCATTAAATCAAACAAGTATTAATTACTTCATATATATCACTCATGCCAAACCAATCCAATGACACACCATTCGGAGTACTAAGTAATCTAGCTCACAAGATAAGTATTTATTCTCTTTCACTCAAGTGCGTGAGGCACTATATAGGTTAATATAAACACTCATATCAATCCATATTCACGCGTAACCATAAGCTTGGCAAAGGTCTCAAAAATCAACTTATAATCAACTCTTCACTAGGATCACAAAGGACTTTGTTTTTGGGTTATAATGTTAGCTCTTTGGAAAAAGGTAGGAAAATTTAGGTTAAGTGACTTAAGACACTAGTAGAGAGTTACCTTGGAGGTTCTTGATTTCTACTTCTTGCTGCAATATCTCCTCCAACTTCTCCTCTTCTTTTCATGGATTTTCCTTTTTTTTCGTGCATCAACATCATCTCTTTAGACAATTCGGGTACTAGTTTTAGGCACTACCCTTCTTCTTTTGTATAGGCCATCAGCTGCTAAGCTTCATGCACTAAGTATAAAATCTATCGGGGTACCAGTTTCAGGTACTGCCCCTAAACAAGATTTAACCATATTCTTTTCATCCAACCATATTCTATCTTCCTCTTTCTTCTTACAACACTTACTCACCTCAACTCTCTACCAATGGATGGGTTAATCAAGCTCAAATAAAGGTTTATAAGGTTATTTACTTTGGCTACCAAAGAAAAAGCTTTAACGGCTCAACAAGGCATCCAAGGGTTAATAAGATCATTAGGAAGGATAAAATTTGGCTAAGTAGCTTAATCATAAAATAATGACCTAAGATCATGTCCTAGTAATTTATCAATCATAAGTCTCACACAAGACTCCAAGCCAAGTTCTAGAATACGTTCATATGAATGATCCTCTAAAAAATAAAATAATCATGATCAACATGATTAGAAAGCTCAAATTCTCACATATGTAATCCTAGTACTCCTCATAGCACATAATTAAGATCAATTCCACACAAACTCAACATACTTATCAAATTATACATGCCTTTCATCAATAGAAATTAACACATGAACATATGAATGTATAAAATCAACAAGCTTATACCCAATCAATCATACAAGCATCTATCAATCGATATCACTTATACATTCCACTCACGCATGAATCACACCCAAAAAGAAAAATAATGGAATCAAGATGAATCGGAGGAAACCAAAGAAAACCTGAACCAAACTACTCCTCCGGAGCATCATCATCCTCATCATCATCATCCTCATCATCAAGTCTCTGCTCCACAATCCGGTGTATATCACCGATGTGTCTATCCAAGTAATCCACTCGATCACCCAACCTATCAACTTTTTCATTCAAAGCAGTATACCTCTCATTCAGCGTAGCATAGTTGGCGTTAGCGAGTGCGAGCAGTCGATTCATCTCCTGCTGGCTAGCAACGATCGCGACCAGCTGCTCATTAATAAGGCGAAGCTGCTCCCGTGTATCATTTGGGACAGCCCGCTGCTGACGCGGTGCTGGCTCATGCTGAGGTGCATCGTGCTGCATTGGCATCTCTTCATCCTGCTGCTCCTCCTTGGGCTGCTCTTCCTCCTCGGGCTGCTGTGGTGGACGGAACTCTCCTCGATCAACAATCTCCTGTAAATCCGCCATCCTACCATCGGCACACATCTGTGATACAGTCCTCCAATTACCACCCGACTTCACTGTCACGGATAAGGTGTTGTGTCCGAGAGAATCCATCAACTTGTTCCTCACCACCCGGATAGTAGTCAAGCTACTCACATCAAAGGGGAACATAAAATCGAAAGGCTTGAGTCCCTTCGTGAAGAACCAATCTCCATCTTTGAAATGGGTAAATCCTCCCTTCATGCATGTAAACATCACCAAATCGGGCTCTCCTCTAACGGGTGTGATGCCAGTGAAATCCAAGTTATAATACTCAGCCACAATCGTCAGTAACCCTCCAATATTCACCTTTTGAAATCCAATGGTCCTGAATCGATGTAGCTGTGCAATGAAATATGCTCCAACATTGAACTGCACCCCATTTAGCATACACCACAAGGCGTAAAGCTCTCCTCTAGACACAACACTCCCCTCTGAGCGGGCGAACAACGTGTTGCTCAAAACACGATCCATGTACCTCAAAATTGGATTCTTTATCGAAGAAGCACGAGCCTGCCTAATCTTATAATCTCCAATCTCCCCTGTTATCTCTCTCCAAAACCTATTAGCGTTGAACGCTCCATTCTCCAAACGAGAGATTCCCAAAGGTGTCTCAAACAGCTCATTAAAATCCTCAGACGTCCATCTCCTACTCACTCCTCCAAGCTGAAACGTACACTGATACGGGTACCCAAGCGGGTCCTTCACTATCTCAAATGAGCAAACTACTTCCGCTGTAACATGGAAATACGTCGGCTTCTTTAACTCCATAAACCTCCGGATACCCACTTGATCGAACATCTAGAAAATGTCATTTCCAATTCTCATTATCCTCATCGCCTCATCATCTTGGTATCGAGTACGAGCTATCTTATCTGAGACTTCTTCCCATTTTTCTTTAATCTCTTCCCAGTTTTGCATTTGAATTTTGAAGTTCTCGGGTAAACGATCTTGTAGCCTCAGCTTCCTAGTCACTGTATCCACATTCAAAGGCCTGTCTTGCCTCTTCTTCGATCTTACTTCCTCTGCTCTACCTTTACCCCTTGCTTGATCCTTGTCCCTTTCCTGAAAACAACTATTTTAACACAACCAACAAGACAAGAACACAAGTATTTGACTAGCATAACCTATACTCTACTCAAAACTTCAAGCATCCATGCATAATCACTCAAACTAACATCTCAACACCACTTGCTTATTCAACATGCTCAAAACATCTTCAATCACACGTTCTTTAATCATCAAAACATAACCAACAAGCATGCATTAAGCAATTCAAGCAATTCCACCAAAAATTTCAACAGTTGAACTTCATGAACTACTCCAACTATCATCAATTTGAACTAAACTAACTTGCTTATCCTAATAGATGCACAAAATTGTTGATCAATTTATATAAACCATCAAGTTCAATCTATAATCAAACATTCTCCACCAACAAACATGAATTTATATGAATCAAATCAAATTATCAACATTTACCATGAAAACCAACCAAATTCAACCTCAATCCTCCTAACCACAACGAATTGCATACCTAAACCTTCAATCCTAGAGTAATTGAGTTGGAAGAACATACCTTTTGACTTGCCCATGGTAAACAATCGATCGAATCACACACACACTTAAGAATCGCGACTGGAGCCCTGATTTTACGACAAAAATTGCCCAAATCCGCGCCCAATTCATAAATTCAAGGTGTAATGTGGTGTAATCGGTGTGCAATCGAGTGTAATTGAAGAATTTGTGCAAGAGTGTAGAGGTTCGAAGAGGGTTCGGGGTTTGGTGTTTTGAAAAAGTGATCAAACCCTTCTGAAAAATCGACTTAAAATGCGTACCTGGCTTGGTTCGACCTCAGGTTCGACCTCTTGAACAGGTCGAACCGAGGTCGAACCTACCTTCTGGACAAATGCTCTTCTTGGTTCGACCTGGGTTCGACTTGCTGGACAGGTCGAACCACTCTTGTGTTGGTCGAACCAATCTTCTGGAAAACAGAGTGCTCTGAACGAACTGGTTCGACCTCGGGTTTGACCTTCCAAGCAGGTCGAACCATATCGACTCAGGTCGAACCGCCCTACTGCATGATTTAAGACCTCGGGTTCAACCTTGGTTCGACCTGTTAGACAGGTCGAACCTAGAATGATCTGGTCGAACCACCTCACTGGATGTTTTTCTGCGTCGGTTCGACTTTCTCTGCTCGGTTCGACCTCCAGGTTTTGGTCGAACCTACCCTAGCTTTGGTCGAACCACCCTTCTAAGCTTCCAAACTGAGTGTTCTTCAATCCCTACACACTTCAAATTTCAATACGAATCATTAGGTACTAACTAGAGCACAACCTCATCAAAAATTATTCCACAAAATATTATTCATGAGTAACTCCGTAAAAGAAAACATAACCAAAACCACTAAACATTAGGCAAGTTGTAAAAAATCATCACATCAAAATCGATTAAAATTTTAAATATGGCGCAAAAACCAACTCCCCTAACAAACATCACAAAGAAAAGATTATACTATCGGTGCTTAACAAGGTAAGTACATCACAACCCCCCCAAACTTAGTAGAAATTATAGTTGAAACTAAGTTTGAAAAGAGATGTAATTGCCGATAAGTAAGCACTTCAAATATAAAAATTTCTTACTCACACAAAAGAAATAAAGCATTAAAATGGGAGGGAAAGCCCCCAACAGGCCTCATGTTTAACGTCGGAGAGTCACGACGATACCAACTCAAATCAAGGTATCTACAAAGATGACACAAACATCATCCGGCGACCTATAATGCTTCAAGCAATGTCCATTCGCCACAAAAATGTCTCCATCCTTGTCAACGAGCTCAAAACTCCCCCCACCTAAGGCTCGATGAATCATGAACGGTCCCGTCCACCTTGACTTCAACTTGCCTGCAAAAAGCTTTAAACGAGAGTTAAAGAGTAATACCTCGTCTCCTTGCTTGAACTCCTTATACGAGATCTTCGAATCATGCCACCTTTTAATCCTTTCCTTGTAAATCTCTGAATTCTTGTATGCACGACTCCTAAACTCATCCAAAAGATTGATGTGAGTAATCCTCAACTCCTTCACATCCTTGAGAGTCAAGTTCAAGCTTCGCAAAGCCCAAAATGCTTTGTGTTGAATCTCTACAGGTAAGTGGCACGGCTTCCCATAGACAATCTGATACGGTGACATATCTAACACCGTCTTGTACACCGTCCGGAACCCCCACACGACATCATCGAGCTTCCAAGCCCAATCCTTTCTATTGGTTCCGACCACTTTCTCCAAAATCTATTTGACTTGACAGTTAGAGACCTCCGCTTGCCCATTCGCTTGAGGATGATAGGGTGTAGTAACCCTATGCTTAACACCATACCCTTTAAGCACCTTCTCAAGAAATTTATTCACGAAGTGAGTACCTCCATCACTAACAAGTGCTCTAGGAACTCCAAAATGGGCAAAGATATGCTTCTTCAAGAAAGATATAACAGTTTTCGAATCATTCAAGCAAGTAGGAATCGCTTCCACCCACTTAGAAACATAATCCACCGCAAGTAGAATGTAGAGAAATCCATTAGATGGGGGAAAAGGCCCCATAAAATTGATCCCCCACACATCAAAAATCTCGACCACTATGCTCGGCTGAAGTGGCATCTCGTCTCTCCTACCGATGTTCCCTATGCGTTGACATCTATCGCAAGATGCCACATAGGTCTCACAATCCTTGAACAACGTAGGCCAATAAAGAGCGGACTGAAGTACCTTGGCTGCTGTCTTGTAAGCGCCGAAGTGCCCCCCGTTAGGTTGTGCATGGCAAAACTCGAGAAAACTCTCCATCTCCATCTCGGGCACACACCTACGGATGATAGAATCCGTGCAAATCTTGTACACAAACGGATCATACCATATAAAAGTCTCAACATCCCTTTTGAATTGAGCAAGTTGATATCGGTTGAGATCCCTTGGAATTTCTCCCACAGCAATATAATTCACATAATCCGTATACCATGGATCAACTCCCTGCGCAGCAACCACACACGCTCGCTCAGCCCCTTCAACAAACACGGCCATGATCTTTTCATCCGGGAATATTTCCTCAATATACTCGAAAGAATTATCACAATGTTCCCTAGTCTCCAACCTCGAAAGGTGATCCGCCAACACATTATCAGAACCTTTCTTATCCCGGATCTCCATGTCAAACTCTTGAAGTAGAAGAATCCACCTTATGATCCTAGGCTTCGTCTCCTTCTTTTCCATCAAGTACCGAATCCCAGAATGATCCGTGTACACTATCGTCTTCATGCCAACCAAATACTGACGGAACTTATCGATTGCGTACACAACAGCCAAAAACTCCTTTTCAGTCACAGTGTAATTCTTTTATGCCGCATCGAAAGTCTTACTCGCGTAGTAAATGGCGCAGAACTTCTTCTCCTTCTGCTGCCCAAGCACCACTCCAAGTGCTACATCACTTGCATAACACATTAGTACAAAAGGTTGAGTCCAATCCGGTGTGATCAAGATAGGTGCAGTGATAAGCGCCTCCTTCAAAACTTGAAAAGCTGTTAAACATTCATCATCAAACACAAAAGGAACATCCTTTTCAAGTAAGTGAGATAAGGGCTTAGAGTATTTTGAGAAGACTTTTATGAATCTCCTGTAAAAATCGGCGTGTCCAAGGAAGGAACGCACTCCTCTTTCATTGGTCAGTGGTGGAAGCTTCTCAATTGCCACCACTTTAGCACGATCTACTTGCAACCCTTTGGCAGAAACATGATGCCCAAGAACAATCCCATCCTTCACCATGAAGTGACACTTCTCCCAATTCAAGACAAGATTAGTAACTTGGCATCTCTTCAAAACAATAGCTAGGTTAGACAAACAAATATCAAAGGAGGAACCAAAAATAGAAAAATCATCCATGAACACCTCCATGATCTTCTCTATCAACCCATCGAATATCGCCATCATGCATCTCTGAAAAGTAGCAGACGCATTACATAACCCAAATGGCATTTTCCGAAAAGCAAAGGTTCCGTAAGGGCAAGTAAAAGTGGTCTTTTTTTGATCCTCGGGGGCAATCATTATTTGATTGTACCCCTAGTATCCATCAAAGAAACAATAAAACTCATACCCTGCAAGACGATCTAACATTTGATCCATGAAAGGAAGAGGGAAATGATCCTTACACGTGTTCTCATTCAACTTCCTAAAATCTACACATGTACGCCATCCCGTAGGGATCCTTGTGGCTATCGCTTCTCCATCCTCAGCTTTTACTACAGTCATACCCCCCTTTTTAGCAACTTCATGCAATGGACTCACATGGGGACTATCACTAATAGGATATATGATTCCAGCATCCAACCACGTAAGGATTTGCTTCCTAATCACCTCTTGAATCGCAGGATTAACCCTCCGCTGATTCTGAACACTTGCCTTCGCCTCGTCTAACAATCTTATCCTATGCATGCAATACGAAGGACTTATTCCTTTCAAATCCTCAAGAGACCAACCAATCGTAGATTTATACTTCCTAAGAACATTCAATAACTCCTCAAGTTGATCATCATTAAGAGAAGAAGATACAATTACCGGGTATTTTTCGTTGTCGCCAAGAAATGCATACTTCAAGTGTTCCGGTAAAGGTTTCAACTCCTCTTTCCCCACTTCCATCGAAGAGCTCTCGTTATCCAAAGGCAAGTACTTCCTATTCCACTTAACTTCTTCCACCTTAGTTCTTTCTGATTCAAACCTGTCATCACCCAAAGCAAGTAAGTTTTCAAGAAAGTTAATACATACCTCGTTGGAAAGTCCGTCAAACTCCGTAGTGGGATAAGTAAGAGACTCCATCAAACATGTCTCAAGAGGATCCTTTGATAGGATTAGAGACATATCCTCTTTCACAATCTCCTCCACTACGTCAATACTATAACACTGCGACTCCATGGGCATTTTCATCGCTTTGTCCAAGTTGAAAAGAACTTCTTCTTTGTCCATTCGAAGTCTATGCTCTCCTTTCTGAACATCAATCATTGCTCCGGCAGTAGCAAGGAAAGGTCTCCCCATGATTAAAGGGATATTATCATTGTCTTCTTCCATTTCTAGCACAAGGAAATCCACAGGAAAGACTAGGTTCTCCACTTTGACGAGAACGTCTTCAATTATACCTTTTGGAAACGTCATCGACCTGTCTGCCAATTGAAGAACCACTGTTGTAGGGGTAAGCTCCCCCAAACCAAGCCTCTGAAAGATGGACAAAGGCATCAAATTGATGCTTGCCCCTAGATCGCACAAAGCTCGCCGTGCCGGCCCCTTTCCGATCTCACATAAGATAGTGAAGCTTCCCGAATCCTTCATCTTCTGTGGCAGCTTCCTTTGAATGATTGAGCTGCAATAATCAGATAAATTCACCATTTCAATTCCGGTTAAGCTCCGTTTCTTCAACAATATATCTTTAAGAAATCGGGCATAGTACGACATCTCGATGATTGCCTCTGAGAAAGGAATGCTCAAGCTTATCTTGTTTATTATCTCTGAAAACTTCTTGAACTTCTCTTCCAATCTCTTCTTCACAAACTTGTAAGGAAATGGCGCAGGTATCTTTGTTTTGGGAATCCCCCATTCATCACGATCAACCTTCTCCGCTTTCTCCTTTTCGGCTCTCAATCGCTTGGCTCTCTCTCATTTTTTCTCAGCTATGATCTCTGTACTTTGCTCATTTCAAACCACTGGAGTAGCATCAACATCATCGAGAGTGTTCGGAGTAGCAACAGGAAAATTCTGGTAGGGTTCGACCAGGGTTCGACCTATGGAACAGGTCGAACCAGGTACGTACTGGTCGAACCTTGCTTCTGGACAACGGCTCTCTTTTTGAATTTGAGGTTCGACCTGGGTTCGACCTGGGTTCGACCTGTGGAATAGGTCGAACCATGGGAACCTAGGTCGAACCTACCTACTGTACTCCTTCCCCCATCTGGTTCGACCAGGGTTCGACCTGTTTGAGAGGTCGAACCATGAACGTCGTGGTCGAACCATTGCTGCGACAAAACAGAGTGCTCCTGGCTGTGTGGTTCGACCTGGGTTTGACCTATAGGATAGGTCGAACCATGATTGATTTGGTCGAACCGGTGTTCTGGAAAAACAGAGTGCTCCGAGTTGTCGGGTTCGACCAAGGTTCGACCTGTATGCTAGGTCGAACCATCTGCAGTTTGGTCGAACCGATGCTGCAATCTCTCCTGATCGTGTCCAGTGTGTTGGTTCGACCTCCCCTGTATGGTTCGACCTTCAATGTTGGTCGAACCATGGTCGAACCAGGCCCTAGACATGTTCAAATTTGATTCCGGCCTCATGGGTCCCTCGTACTGCGTTCCTGACCTTAATGTGATGGCGTTGCAGGACCTTGGATTCTCAATACTTTGAGACGGGAACTTTCCCTTCTCAAGAGTTTGAGTAAGCTTGTTAACATTTCCTGCCATCTCCCCCATCAATAACGTAAGGTCCTTCACCTGCTTCGATATAACCTCATGGTTTGCATCGATTTTCTTCTCAAGTTTTACCTCCAGGCGATTAACTCTTTCATCATTCTTGGCAATATACCTGTTCACAGTATCCTCAAGACCCGGTTTCCCTTCTTCCACCTTAGCACCCGAATCAACACCCATCGAAAGTTGAATCGCATTATTCGGATTGCTCCATGAGAACTCCGGCATCCTCGGCTGTTGATAACCACCCGGGGGACCATGATTATTAAAGTTTCCTCGATAGTTCCCTTGGTAGTTCCGGTTTCCTTGATCTTGATACCTAGCCCCTTGAATACTTTGACCCATGGCATAATGTGCCTCTTTCAACTCCTCTTGGATTGGTCCCTCTTTCATTAGTTCCTGCTGCATGATTGGTACGCGCTGAGATAATTCGCTGATTTGCTTCTGTTGGGATTCAAGTAGCTTGTTGATATTGGACAAGCTAGAGACGATCTCATCCTCTCTACTTGCTTTCACCATTGTTTTCTCAACCTGAGCTACCTTTCCAAGGATATACGTACCTCTAACTCTATCAGTTGGCCAATCCCTCGAATTCATCGAAATATCTTCAAACAACTTCTCGGCCTCTCCGGATGACTTTGTAAGCAATGCTCCATTAGAAGAAGCATCCAATAACACTCATGCATCACAGTCCAATCCGTTATAGAATATACTGATATATTGAGCTTTAGATAGCCCATGTTGAGGACACTTCCTAAGCATATCCTTGAATCTATCCCATGCTTCATGAAATTTTTCACCTCCACCGATAGCAAATTGGTTAATGTCTTGCTTCATCTTAAACACCTTTGAAGGTGGCATGTACCTCTCCAAGAACCTTAACTTCAGTTGCTCTCAAGTGGTGCACTCAGCAGCATTGATAGTGTCGTACCAATCTCTCGCCTTTTCAGTAAGCGAGAATTTGAACAAGAGGATCTTCCTAGCATCTTCATGTTCTCCTGCATCTTTTTGAGTACTTGCATAGCCCAGGAACTTTTTTAGATGCTGCTGCAGATCCTCGAAAGACCCTCCTGAAAAGGAGTTCCTTTCTATCATGCTAATAAGAGCGGGATGAAGATCGAAAGCTGGATTAGTTCCCCTCGCTCCTAGAAGCCCAAAATTTCCAGCCCCATTGTTTCTGAAAACCTCTCGGATGGCTAGATTATTCGGATTCACTGCCATGTTGACTGTCTCTACCCCCAAATTAACTTCAGTTGTAGCTTCAATCGTCTGCGAAATCTGCTCGTCAACTTCAACTCTGAAATTCAGAGCTTCTGCTGGATCAATAGTCTTTGCCTTGCTCTTCTTCTTCTTCTTCTTTCTTGACGATGCTCCGATCTCAGGATTATAGGGTTCAAGTTCACCTTTCTTTGATCTCGTGAGCATGCACCTAAAAAGAACTAGAATTAAAACAGCAAAACAAGTTAAATATCCCTAACAAACTAGAAATAACAAAAAGATATTTTAAGCCATCCCCGGCAATGGCGCCATTGACTTGTTCGTATGTTCTCAACACACAATTTAATCCCCAAGTGTGAAGGATATCAATTGTAGTTTCGAAGGTGACCAAGTTATTATCGTACCCAAGGGACGGATAAATATCAATTCAATTATACTCTAGTAAACTAAGAATATTTGGAAATATAATAATGTTGAAATTGAGTAGGAACTATTAATCGAAATAACAAAAGAAAAAATAGAAGGTTGTGGTCAAGTGAGATGATAGGTAGTTCGTCAGGTCATCCGGTTTCATTCAATAATTCATACTTTTGTGTGTCGATGTCCGACTCTGCCTTGTGATTTATGGACGCATCACTAACCCATGCAAATCTACTCTATAGACATAAGTAGATAAGCGTTTGACACATGTGAATATCCTCGGAGCAAGATGTATACTTTACCCCCTTTCTAGGTACTATCATAATCAATTATTTCCCGTGCACTTAGTACTCTAACCCGATTTGATCTCCCTTTGTAGGTACTATAAAGTTATACTCTTTATCCTACTTGTTAACCCGAATTCAATTCAATTAACAAACATTCATATAAGACGATTCTAATAAGACTTAGGAATCCCTTCACTTAGAATTATAACAGTGAACCCTGCTCATTAGTGAACGCACTCAACCAATAACCATGTTATGCATTCAGACTTTACACAACGATCATTGATGCACAAAATAACTATGAGTACGGATTAAAAACGTGCAATCTTATATAAACTAAACCACAAGTAGTGTTGTACGGAGTATACACACGAAATACAAATTTAACTCATGAAATCTTCATAACCCTAGAACTACCGAAGTGGCTCTAGCCCATGATTGATCAAGGAACAATCATGGTTAGATGGACCGATCTTACTTGAACCTCCAGCGGAGCTCTGTCACAGCCCTCCGGATGGTGGAAGATCGTCTCCTCCAATCCACGTGTCCTTATCTCCTTATGATTCTCGATCAAAAAGCTCTTCTTCTTGGACTGCATGAGCCTTCTTTTATACTTGTAATCACGTCTCTAGGGCTTAGAATGGGCTTTCCAAGTGATCCTACGCGTTTTGGCCTCGAAAAATCCGGATAAGGTAAGTTTCCACACGTAGGTTCGACCTCGTCAAACAGGTCGAACCACTAGCCACAGGTCGAACCCTAAGTCGAACCCCGCTACTGGAAGAATTCTGCACTGGTTCGACCTCTTGAACAAGTCGAACCTCTCAGGACTAGGTCGAACCCCAGGTCGAACCTCATCACTGGACAATTTCTGCTCTTGGTTCGGCCAACCGTTAGGTCGAACTCCCAACGTCGTGGTCGAACCCAGTTTCTCACGAACTGGTTCGACCATGGTTCGACCTGATGAACAGGTCGAACCCCTCAAGTCGTGGTCGAACCTACTTCCTGCACTTCTCCAACACTTGTTCGACCTACTGGAGAGGTCGAACCCTCCTCCAACAGGTCGAACCCACCTCTTTTCTTGGCGGTTCGCATGGTCTCGACTTTGTCTCTTCGATTCTTGGCACTTCCACTCCGTTTTTGCTATGAAAACTACTCAAATAGCTCCACCAACACCTGATTCATGCTAATTCACAATATATATAGGTTTTCCACCTATTTCCACATCAAAACTCTCCAAAACTAGCACAAAACTTGGTGCCAAACTCGTGAATTTACACACTCATCAACGAGTCACACACGGAACTGAGCGTGTGACCATATGACACACACAGTGATAGGCAGGTTGGTGCATGGGTTGTTGCATGATGACGTGCTTGCCAGGCGTTGCTGACGAGGATAATTTCAGCGAGCGTGAAGACGTTGGCGGATGAGCACTGTGTTTTGGAGAACTGCCATGCATCGTTGGCAGGTGTGCTAACATGGAACTTGGCGCACGGATGCTGCCGTGTAGCTGGCATGGTGTGCACGGTTGTGATCAACAGGGGTACGTTGGCATGCACGGATCATGTGGATACGCGTACTGCTGGCACGCGCTGGGCAAAGCACGAAGGCGAACAATTGCTGGGTGATTGGCGCATGATATTCGGCGTGTAGGCTAGGGCACATTTTGGCGTGTTCGGTAGGGCACACGGTTCCTGCCGTGTGATGGCAAGGTGGCACATGACTGGTTGGCAGGCGCACGCGGGAAGGCACTGTAGCTCACCTAGGCCGCACGGGTCGTGCACATTGGCAATCTTGTTATGCATGGGTCGTACGTGGTATCAGGCAGGATGGCATGAAGAGTAGATCAGTACATGATGCGAGTCATACCGATATCTGGCACGAGTCATGACGGTGTGTATGATTGTCAGGAAGTCTCTTTCAAGTGACGTGCGGTGGAACAGGTTGCCTGGCAAAGAATCTCTTTCATTCGATCCCTGCGACCTCATCGGGGAGGTCGAACCACACATAATCGCAACTGCTCAATTTTATGCTTGGTGGCAAACAATCGAATTCGCCGATATATAACTGTTTATAATTGATTTAATTGTTGATTATTGTTATATATGTTATGCATGTTCTCAGTGATTTATTGCGTTACTTGCAGTAATAGGAGCATGCTAGATTGCGTATTTTATTATGAATATCATATGCATGTAAAAACCATCGGTGTTAAATAACTAAGTGGGAGAGGAGATTGTTAAAAAATTCCCTTGGCCTCCATTATTGGTTTGTAATGTGATTTAAGTATACTTGCGTGTTGGCTATAGTGCCTTCCTCTCCATTGGATGAGTATATTTGTGGATCATTAGTATGGACTTCATTAAATAATTATTGTTTGTAATGTGATGCATATGAACTTACTTGTTGGCTATTAGTGCTTTCCTCCCCATCGGATGAGTTTATATGCGGTTCACTGGTAGATGAATGTATGGAGTTATCCGAGCGCGTGTGTACTTCTCCATCTGTAAGGCATATAAGCTTGGACCGCGGACTTAGGGTCAAATAATGGTGTACACTTAGATGCAAATAATAAGTATCCTCCCCATCGAAGTTACTGCTTTTATTTGTATGGCTAAAGAGGAACCAACTATTAATTATTTTGTCATGAGATTAGGTTGACAAATGAAATTAATGTGTTAAACCTTCTATTATAAATGTTCGGGTGTGCAAAAATCCACACTATCATGGCTTGTAGACTCACGGTGCTTGAGGTGTGGGTGAATTTTATTTTTATATTGTTTTGAGGGAACCAATATAAATGGATTAATTAGAAGATTTGATAGGTGCATTTATTTGTGATTCTTTGTATTTTCAAATGGTTTTATCTCGCTTATTATTTACTAAAAGAAACATATTTATTGGTCCAAAATTAGATGATTAGAAAAGAATCTTCGTTTTGAATTTTACTGCTTAGGAAAATATAAATGTGTTCTCACTAAGAATGCCCTCTGATGCCTATTAAAGTCTCTAGTGAAGAAGTGAGAGGTTCATAGAAATATAATGGTCTCATGCGACTCTTCAGATACTTAAGTAAGTATTAAAAGGTAAGAGGTCATGGTTGACTTGATGAATGAATAAGAAATACATGGTGTAGAAATTGAAGGTGAAACCTAGGTCAATTTTATTCTTCATAATTTGCCTGGATGTTTTGAGCAAGTTCTGCTAGAAATACAAGAGGCTGTATTCGGTGAGAAAATTTCTGACAAAACAAGTGGCGAAGGAAATCAATTTTCATTAAGATGTGAACAAGGTTAGGATCTCATTCACTAGTCGTTGAAGCATGATCAAGTGATGGCGTCTACTGACACGTTGTGAGTAGATACCGGAATCACTAAATGTTTGCAATTAAGTGATGATAAGATTATTAGAGACATGGGTAAAGCTACGAAAGTAGTGTCTATTGCAGTGGGAGTTGTTTATTTATCTTTTGATAAGAATAAGCGTTTGATTATGAGAAATTATCTTTACGTACATTTTCATAGAAAGAATTTCATTTCAATTTTTATGCATTCACAATTGCCAAATAAATAAAAAATGCGAAGAAAAACATATTAAATATTGATTAAATATTTATTTATTAAGGAATTTAAATAAATTAATTCTTAAAATGAATAAATAAATAATTGATAATTAATAATTATTTGGGCCCAAATTCAAGTCAAATGGGCTCAAGCCAAGTCAAGTGGGCCTGACCCGAGTCAACAAGCCTAGAAAATAAATCAAGTGGGTCTGACTCAAGTCAAATAAGCCCAAATCAAATCTAGCAGGCCTAATTAAATTAAATATGCCCATATCCGGTCTAACATGCTTAATTAAAGGAGAAAAGCCCAATATATCTTTTCAAGGAGAAAATATCTCTCAAGTACTTGTTTCCTTCACCTATAAATAAGGGCCTTCAGTCCTCATTCCAAACATTCTGAAACTTCTGAAAACCTGGAGAGCTCTGAAGAAACTTGGAATCTCTGAGAAGATCAAGTTATTCTTCAAAAATCAATCTAAAAACAACATTTAATCTGGGATTAAGGTGCGGAGCCCCTCAGATTTAACGTTTCTTCAAGTCACGTTCATCCAGCAATATTCGTGAAGTCAACGGTGTTCTACCAAATTGAATGACTTTTTTCGCAGTAAATCTTCAAGTCAACGTTACATCCGAATAAAGGCTCGACACCTCCGGATAAACATTTTCAAGCTTCAAGTCAATCCCGAGCACGGACAAGCCTCATCCAAAGATCTGGCTCCGAAAGTTGAAAAAGTCAATCTCAAGATCCGGCTCCAAAAGTTGAAAAAGTCAATCCGAAGATCCGGCTTCGAAAATTGAAAAGTCAAGAAGTCAACTCAAGAGTGGAATCAGAGGATAGCTAGAGACTATTTACTCAATTCTCAAGTTTAATTCATCTTAGATTATCTTTGTAATTTCTTTTGTGTTTATTATTTTAATAAATACAAATTTTGTTGTTACAAATTTTGGCACACCCAATGGGACAGTTTCTACCTCTCATCTTCTCTTCACATAAGCAAAGTAAGATGACTCCACTAAGAGTCAAAATCAATAGATCAGCTTCTGTCTCCAAGTTTTCGGAACTATGAGTTGAAGACGTTAATATTACAACAAGAAGCATGTAAAGATGGCACTATCTGAAGCCTCTTCAGAGATAAATTCTTCAGTTAGAGTTACCTCTAGAGTAATACCATATGATGATAAAGATGAGGAAAGAGACTCTGCTCGCTCAACTCCTCTACTTGAAGAAAGTTCATCGTTTGATTCATTTGTAGCCTTAGCTATGGTAACAAACACGTCATCTGTCGAAGAGCAATTGTCAAGTTTAACTGAATCCGTTGCTGCACTTACCAAACATAATCAAGAACAAAGTACTTTGATCTTCAAATTAATGGAGAAAATGGTTGGGGCCGAAACAAGCCATGCCAACGAAAAGCAAGATGAAGTTTCTGAAAACAAAGTAAATGACTCCGCGAAACGTCAGTCGACGGGAAAAAGGGTGATTGAAGAATAATTGAACATTTCCCATAATGGAATGGTTCCTATCAACCAGCTAAAAAGCATTATACTTGGGACAATGAAGGACCAATTTGAAGAGAGCTCCAAGCCTTCATTCATGTATGCTAAGCCTTTTACTAGAAGGATTAATAACTTGAACATGTCACCGAACTATCAACCCCCCAAGTTCCAACAGTTTGATGGCAAAGGTAATCCAAGGCAACATATAGCATATTTCATTAAAACGTGCAATAATGCTGGCACTGATGGAGATCATATGGTGAGACAATTCGTTCGTTCTCTAAAGGGAATGCTTTTGAATGGTACACCGACTTGGAGGCCGATTCTATAGACAGTTGGGGTCAGATGGAATATCAATTCCTTAACTGTTTCTATAGTACTTGGAGAACGGTTAGCATGATGGAGTTGACTAACACCCGTCAATTAAAAGAAGAGCCAGTAATTGAGTACATTAATCGATGGAGAAATCTGAGCTTAAATTGTAAAGATCGACTGTCTGAAGTTTCTACCATCGAGATGTGCACACAAGGAATGCAGTGGAACCTCTGTTACATTCTTCAAGAAATTAAGCCAAAAACCTTTGAAGACTTGGCCACAAGAGCTCACGACTTGGAGCTAAGTATGGGGATAAGTGGAGTTGTAGAGCCACCGAATCTTGGATCCTACAAGTATAAAGAAAAGCAAGAGACTAGGAAAGGGGGCAAACCCTATAACAAATCTTCCGAAAAGGAATCCATGGCCACAAATGCATCAACTGTTAAATTTCGAAGGAATGAAAACGAAAAGGATGATATAGTAAAGAATGATTCCCAAGAAAGGGGGCAAAGAAGATTGACCTTGAAAGAAATGCAGGAAAGGAAGTACCCATTCCTTGATTCGGATGTCCCAGGAATATTTGGTGATTTGTTCAAAGATAAACTTATCGAGCTTCCTGAAATGAAGCGACCAGAAGAGGCAGGACAAACTGACAATCCAAAATACTGCAAGTATCGTAGACTAGTCGGCCACTCTATCAAAGATTGCTTTGTATTTAAAGACAAAGTTATGCGATTGGTAAAGCAAGGAAAGATATTTCTGGATTAAGATGCAACTGCAAACTTTACTTCTGCAAACTTTACTTTTGCAGACGGTGAAAATGGTTCTTCATGTCATATGGCAAGCGAAGCTCAACTATCTAAGGTTGAGCCTGAAATTGGAAGTGAGACCCATGTTATGAAGATTACCTTCACGGAGGAAGACTTACTGCTCAGTTCACAATCTCACAACCGACCCTTGTTTGTAACTGGTTATACTCAAGAGCAAAGGGTGAATCGAATATTGATTAATGGGGGTTTAAAGGTCTATCTTGCCTCTAACGACATTAAAAAAAGTTGAGGATTCCAACTAATAACCTAGGCAGTAGTCAATTGACGATTCATGGGTTCAATCAAGAAGGCCAGAGAATAATTGGTACGACAGTCTTGGACTTAATGATAGATGAGATTGTCTCAACGGTTCTGTTTCATGTCATTGATGCTAAAACATCATATAACATGCTCTTGGGGCGTCCATGGTTGCATGAAAATGGAGTGATTCCTTCTACACTACATCAATGCTTCAAATACTGCGATGGAGGTAACATAAAGAAGGTGCTTGGTGATGAAAGCCATTTACAGAAGCCGAGTAATATTTTGCAGATGCCAGATATTTTCTAAAAATTGGCAAGGCTGTCAAGCAAGAGGAAAGTTCATTGCAAGAGAAAAACAATGAAAAGCTAGAAAAAGAAAGTACGGATAATGTTTCTTCTACACGGTCAAGTGAAAACAAGCAGTTTCTCGAGATAGTAGGAGAGTTGACACTACCCTTGACTAAGATTGACATTGAGAAGCCCTCTTCTCTTCCACTCAAAGTGTTCACTCGCCCAATTCAAGGGGCTAAAACTGAGAATGAAGATGTATTTGAGGCGGCAATTTCTAAATCATATAGCCCACAAGCTTACAAACTTCTTATAAAAGCTGGATATAACCCTCAAGAAAAAGTTGTGATAAATGAACCGTCTCATAAGACTCCTAGTGGATTTAATACCACTTAAGAGACATTGAAAAGTAATGGTCGCACTTCCAAGTATACTAGAATAGGTTTGAGATATGTTCCGCAAAAACCTGTTCGTATTGCGATCAAAAGGGTAAACACGAACTACATTACTGAAGATGAAATTCTTTCTAAAGAAGAAGAATCTTATGAAGAGTATAGAAAGACAAAGAGAGTCTCATTCTTTGAAAGACTCAAAGCAGCGGGAGTTAAAAAGGCTACCAAGTTCTCAAGGTTCCCAAAGATACATAGTCGGATACCATCTCACATGAAAAGACGACATTTCCTGAGTATATCATGTGACACAATGTTGAAAGCTAAGAAGCGAGTAGTAATCTTCACTCGAAGTGAAGAAGATGATCATGAAAGTTTAGGCTCATCAGATGTTGTCCATTCTATTATCATGCAAACAAACCTGCACAGTGCAGAAAGAGATCTACGAAGCAAGATCGTCAGAATGAGGAGATATGGTCATGTAGTAGAGAGCATTGTTAAAGTGGGAGAAAATGAACAAGTTGGCTCTAATTCGCATTTTCAAAGGCAAGAATTCCTGGAGGGAGTTGCCACGGTAAATCATGTCACTATACGAGAAGAGACCTCAACTGAAGAGGAAGATGCTGATGATGCTCCTCCAGAATTTGAAGAGGGTGTCAAATCTACTGTTGATCAATTGAAGGAGATTAACTTGGGTGATGCTAATAATCCACGACCAACCTATATAAGTGCTTTGTTGACAGCTGATGAAGAAAAACCTTACATTGAGCTTCTTCAAGAGTTTTGAGACATGTTTGTATGTGTTGGATTGTATACTAAAAGTCTAGCTTTTTGTATGAACGATATTATAACAATTTATTTGAAATGAGAATCATATGATCAAATGATTGTGTCTTATAATTTATTTATATGTTAGATGCAATAGTCCACTTACTTTATACTGTAGATAATATGTTGTGTGACAACACGCGGAAGATCATATTATCAGTTTCTTATGAAGTATAAACAGATACTCACAATCGAGATAGACGGTGACTCCCTATCGGGATGGTTGTAGTGTGGTTTGGTATTAGCTTGTCTTGGCTATAGAATCACATTAGTGCACTTTGTGTGTATTGAGCAGGACCGCTTGAGATCGTTCGACTTATATTGACTTATAGGAGAACTTGATCTCAGTTATTATGGATGTTCGTGCTCTAAATCCCTATACAATAACATTGACATGTAGGGCAGCATGTATTTCTTTGATTCATCAATGGATGAGATTTACATGTAATTAAATCAACAAACTCTGTGAGTTGGGAAGTAGTGATGTTTCTATGGTGTGCTGTTGATTGTAGAAGGAATCCGTGTACGTCATAGGTTGATGATGTCCCCTTTAGGAGCTCATAAGGATTATCATGTAAACCTTGCAGGTGGATTTATTTCGACATGATAATGAGGTTGAGTGGTATTACTCTTGATGAGATATTAAGTAATGGAGTTGTCAGTAACTTAATTAATTAATGGACATTGTATATCTTAAACATGGGGAGACTAACGGGCTTATAATAAGAAGAAGCCCAAAATGTAATTTTGGGATTAGAACAGTAGTGCAATAATAATATTTTAGTGGTATATGTTTTTATTATTGGACTTAAGTATAAGCTTTGGGCTAAGTTTGGATACTTAAGCCCAATGGAGGCCCAACTTTAATTTCTCCTCCTGGTCCTTGCTGTAGCCCATATATAAGTCATCTCAGCTGTTCTAAACCTAATTCACTACGCCTAACTTACGTGAGATAGAGAGTGAATAGTAGATTGAGAACATCTCGAGAATCGTCGCCCATACGACATCGAGATTGAACTTGGGAATACAGTAGAAGACCGGAAGGTGATTTGCTGCTACTGTCCGCCATGTTGTACAATTTTTATAAAATCTTACATATCTCGGAATCAAACGTGTGATATACTGATGGAAAGCCACGGAAGACAGGATCGTTTTGGCGCATAGATGACTCAAATTTGACATTGGATGAGAGAGTTATGCCCAAAACGGTGAGGCTGTGCAGGTTGGTGGCGAGAATCATCTTCTCCAACATACCCTAGTGAAAGGTTATACATTTCTTGTTTCCTTGCTTCCAATGCATGTTAGAAATGTATGGAATCCTAATGGTTCATGTTAACCAAACAATCGAATGCCATCAGTATGGCCATTCAAGGAAATGCCCGGATTAGATCCAAAAGTGGCAGTTCATCATTTAGCAATAAAGGAAGGAGCCAAGCCAGTTAAGCAGATGCAACGTCAATTTTGACCAGAGCTGATTTCATTGATTGAAGTTGTGGTTAATAAGCTCCTTGAGACGGACATGATATGAGAAGTTAAGTATCCCACTTGGCACTCTAACATTGTACCGGTGAGGAAGACAAATGGGCAACTTAGAGTGTGTGTTGACTTCTGTGACTTGAACTTGGCATGTCCAAAAGATAATTTTCCACTGCCAATCACATAACTTATGATTGATGCAACAACCGGGCATAAAGTCATTTCATTTATGGATGGATCGTCTGATTACAATCAAATTAGCCTGGCTCTGGAAGACCAAGAGAAAACAGCCTTCCGTATTCCTAAAGGAATATATTGGTATAATGTTATGCCATTTGGCTTGAAGAATGTCGGTGCCACTTATCAACGAGCTATGCAAAGGATATTCGATGACATGCTCCATAAAAACATCGAATGTTATGTTGATGATATCGTGGTGAAGTCAAAGAAGAAAAGGGACCATATTCAGGATTTTAGACAAACATTGAGTGTCTTAAGAAATTTCAACTCAAGATGAACCCGCTTAAGTGCGCATTCGGAGTCTCTTCTGAAAAGTTCCTTAGATTTATTGTTCGACATCGTGGCATTGAAATTGACAAATAAAAAATTGATGCAATCATGAAGATGCAAGTGCCTCGAAACATACATGAACTCAAGAGTTTGCAAGGAAAAATGGCATACCTGAGGAGATTCATATCAAACTTAGCCGATCGATGTCAATCTTTCAGCCATTTAATGAAGAAACGCAGCCCATTTGAATGGGATGAAGCTTGTGTTAGCATTCATATCATATGATTAGCGTGATTCGTTAGGGATCCATGTAAACTATAACAGCGGAAGCAATGATTAAAGTTTACAATACCTTTCACCAGGGAATTATGCTGAAGATCTACTGCAGAGAACTACCACTTGATCTTCTGCTATATGACCCAAGTCCAATCCTGATGTTGTGTGGACAACAATTTTCAGGATCTTCTTAATCTGCTTTTCTCCCATCTTAATGTCAAAAGAGGCGCAGGACTAGGCTATTAAGAAGCTGAGATGACTTTTATATTGAGCTACAATAGGGACCAGGAGGAGAAATTGGATTTGGGCATCAATTGGATTTAAGTAACCAATCTTAGCCCAAAGCTTATACTTAAATCCAATAATAATAATATAGTCCACTAAAATATTATTACTGCACTACCCATCCAATCCCAAAATTACGTTTTGGGCTCCTTCTTATTATGAGCCCGACAGTCTCCCCATGTTTAAGATATGCGTCCATTAATTAATCAAGTTACTGACAACTCCATTAATTAATATCTCATCCGAGAGTAGTACCACTCAATCTTAGTATCATGCTGGAATTAATCCACTTGCAAGATTTACATGATAAACCTTATGAGCTCCTCAAGGGGACATCATCAACCTATGACGGATATGGATTCCTTTTACAATCAACAGCACACCATAGAGACAATATTATTTTCCAACTCATCGAGTTTGTTAATTTAATACATGTAAATCTCAACCATTGATGAATCAAAGAAATACATACTGCCCTACGTGTCGAGGTTATTGTATAAGGATTAAGAGCACGAACATCTATAATAACTGAGATCAAGTTTTCCTATATAGACAGTACAAGTCGAAAGATCTCAAGCGGTCCTGCTCAATACACACAAGATGCACTGATGTGATTCTATAGTCAAGACAAACTAATACCAAATCACACTACAACCATCCCGATAGATAGTCCCCGTCTTTCTTAGTTGTGAGCATCTGTTTATACTTTATAAGGAAATCGATAATATGATCTTCTACGTGTTATCCTACAACATATTATTTACAGTATAAAGTAAATGGACTTTTGTACAAAAACATATAAATAAACAATTTATAATATGCAAAACGTTTGATCATATGATTCTCATTTCAAATAAAATTGTTAAAACATTGTTCAATACGAAAGCTAGGCTTTTAGTATACAATCTAACAATCTCTCACATATACTAAAAGACTACGCTGCCATATCTGCTGACATGGATCTAATCCCCATTCCTTCTACATGCCCATCGAACGCTTTCGCTGGAAGGCTCTTAGTAAAAGGATCAGCCAGGTTATCCTCTGATGCAATCTTAACAACAACGACCTCCCCTTTTTTAACGATGTCTCGTATTAGGTGGTACTTGCGCTCAATGTATTTACTCGTCTTATGGGCTCGTGGTTCCTTCGAGTTTGCTACTGCACCGCTGTTATCACAATAAATTGTGATCACTTTAGGCAAACCAGGAATCACATCCAAGTCCATTAAGAAGTTCCTAAGCCATACTTCTTCTTTAGCTGCCTCACAGGTTGCTACACATTCAGCTTCTATGGTGGAGTCAACAAGCATTTCTGCTTTACACTCCTCCATATTATGGCTCCTCCTCCAAGATTATACACATAACCCGAGGTGGGTTTACTAGCATCCCTATCTGACTGGAAATCCGAATCAGTATAACCCAAAGGTAACAAAATATGCTTTACCACAGTCTAATGCCCTTGTCCTGGATTACTTTGATACCTACTGACCATGCCCATGACATAACAGATATCCGGTCTCGTACATAGCATAGCACACATGAGGCTTCCTACTGTCGAAGCATAAGGGACCAGCTTCATTGCCTCTATTTCCTGTTGTGTCTTAGGAAACATCTCCTTAGATAGAGGTATTCCATGTCTGAAAGGTAGAAAATCTTTCTTGGAATCTTGCATGCTAAAACGAGTCAGGATTGTATCAATATATGAAGCTTGGGATAAGCACAACATTCTTTTCTTGCGATCCCTTATTAATTTGATCCCAAGAATATGTCCAGCCTCTCCTAAGTCCTTCATTTCAAACTGCTTGGACAACCATACCCTTACCCCCGACAATACCTTTACATTGATTCCAATGAGCAGAATATCATCCTCGTAGAGTACAAGAAATACCACTACGTTTCCGTCACACTTCTTGTACACACATGATTCATCAGGACATTGAATAAATTCATATGATTGGATTACTTCATCAAAACGGATGTTCCATGATCTTGAAGCTTGTTTCAATACATAAATGGACCTTTTAAGCTTGCACTCAAGATGCTCTTCGCCCTTTGCAATGAATCCTTCTGGTTTCTTCATATTGATGTTTTCCTCAAGACTTCCATTCAGGAAAGCTGTCTTGACATCTATTTGCCATTCCTCATAATCCATATGAATATCAATAGACAGAATAATTCGGATTGACTTAAGCATGGCCACAGGCGAGAATGTTTCCTCATAGTCGATTCCTTCTTTCTGAGTATATCCTTTAGCAACAAGTCTTGCTTTAAAGGTTTCCACCTTTCTGTCAGATCCTCTTTTTCTTTATAGATCCACTTGCATCCAATAGCTTTTACACCATCGGGTGGTTCTACAAGCTCCCAGACTTGATTAGAATACATAGATTATATTTCAAATTTCATTGTATTTTGTCATAATTGAGCATCTTTATCTTATAGTGCCTCGTTATAATTCCATGGTCAATTTCATGTTCACCAGGGACCAAGTCAGAAGACTCTCCCAATCCCATGAATCTATCCGGTTGTCTTACAATCCTTCCACTATGACGAGGCTCCACAGGCAATTATGTATCAGGTGTGACACACGGTGCAGTGTCCTGTGGTATATCCTCTTGCATAGTTTGTATTATGTTTGGTGTTTCCTCTCTTACTTCATCTAGAACAATCTTACTCATGGGTTTGTAGTTCATTACGTAATCCTCTTCTAAAAATCTAGCATTCGTGCTAACGATCACCTTTTGATCTTTTGGATTATAAAACAAACCACCATTCGTTTCTTTAGGATATCCTACAAATAGATAAACTTCCGTACGTGACTCTAACTTATCAGTATCCGTCTTCAACACATGCGCCGGAGCACCCCAAATCCGAAAGTATTTCAGACTAGGCTTTCGCTTAGTCTACAATTCAATGGGTGTGGAAGCTACTAATTTAGAAGTTACTAGGTTAAGAATGTAAGCCACGGTTTCTACGTGTATTCCCAAAACGAATTAGGTAATTCCGAATAACTCATCATTGATCTTACCATTTCCATAAGAGTCTTATTCCTTCTTTCCGCTACACCATTCTGCTGGGGTGTGCCCGGTGCAGACAATTGGGATTCAATCCCTTTCTCTGATAAATAATTTCTAAACTCTCCCAAGCTCATACTGTTTACTTGGTCTCAAAAGGCCAACCCATTAAAGTTTGTCATGTCAAAGCCAGTGCGCTCTGATAGGCTCGCAAGATGGTATCTCCAACTCTAGCAATTTAAAATTATATGTCCCTCAAAAAGCGGTGAAAGGGCAAGAGTTGGCAGATTTCTTGGCTGATCATCCCATGCCTGCCGAATGGGAATTGTCTAATGATCTCCCTGATGAAGATATATTGGCTACTGAAATCAGTCCTCCTTGTAAGATGTATTTCGATGGAGCTACTCATAGAGAAGGAGCCGGCCAGAGTAGTATTTGTGACATCAGATGGAGGAGTTCTGCCATATTAAGTCTAACTGAAAATTGCTCCAACAATGTAGCTGAGTATCAAGATCTTATACTTGGTCTGGAGATGACAGTAGATGTAAAGCAATGACACCTTAAGGTATATGGAGATTCGTTATTAATAATCAACCAGCTGATCAGCTTATATGAGGTTAGGAAACCTGAACTACTTCCATATTATAACTACGCTCAAAAGCTTATGAATTGACTTAGGGATGTAGAAATTGAACATCTACCACGAAGCAAGAACAAGCAAGTTGATGCTTTGGCAAAGCTAGCATCAACTATAGCAATGCCCGAAGCACATTTTCAAGTGTCGATCTGCAAAAGTTGGGTGGTACCTCCCTTCTTTGAAAAAGAAGATGGTGAAGAAATTGAGTATTGCGCCATAGAGGTGTTTGATATTGAGAAAGAAGATTGGCGTCAACCGTTCGTTGATTACTTGAAGTATGATAAGCTCCCTAATGATCCACACCTAAGGGTTGATGTCCGACGTAGAGCACCGCAATTCTTCTATTACGAAGACACACTCTATAAAAGATCATTTGATGGTATTCTCTTAAAATGCTTAAGTGATGAAGAAGCTCTTCAAGCTATGGAGTAAACTCATTCTGGAATATGTGGCGCCCATCAGTCTGGACCCAAGTTACATTTCATAATCAAGAGGATGGGATATTACTGGCCTTCTATGGTAAAAGATTGCATAGATTATGCACAAAGATGTCAGTCATGTCAGTTTCATGCAAATCTCATTCATCAACCTCCCGAACCATTACATTTAACAGTTTCTTCGTGGCCATTTGATGCATGGGGCTTATATATGGTGGGGCCGTTAACAAAGTCTTCTGGAGGCCATCTTTATATTCTGGCTGCCACTGATTACTTTAATGGGGCGGAAGTTGTACCCTTGAGAGAAGTGAAGAAAGAAAATGTTGTTGATTTTATCCGCATCAACATCATATACAGATATGGAGTGCCTCGGTACATCATCACCGATAATGGGAGACCATTCAGTAACTCTTTGATTGACAAGCTCTGTGAAAAATTTGACTTCAAGCAAAGGAAGTCTTCAATGTACAATGCAGCAGCTAATGGGCTCGCTGAAGCCTTTAACAATACGCTATGTAATCTGTTGAAGAAGGTAGTCTCGAAGTCCAAGCGAGATTGGCATGAAAGGTTTTATGAAGCTTTATGGGCGTATCGTACCACTTATAGAACGCCTACTCAAGCTACTCTATATTCTTTAGTATATGGGGTTGAAGCTGTGGTGTCCCTTGAAAAGCAGATCCCATTTTTGAGAATAGCTATACAAGAAGATTTGACTGAAGAAGAGAACGCACGACTGCATCTTGAAGAGTTAGAAGCGTTTGATGAGAAGAGGTTGGAAGCACAATAAAGACTTGAGTGCTATCAAGCTCGTCTTTCCAGAACGTTTAACAAGAAAGTGAAAATATATTCTTTTCAAGTCGGAGACTTAGTCCTTGCAGTGAGGATGCCTATTGTCATCACTCACCGAGTTGGAAATAAATTCTTACCCAAGTGGGATGGCCAACATGTTGTGAAAGAAGTATATATAAATGGTGCATACAAGTTGATATCTGAAGATGGTGTGGGAATTGGCCCCATAAATGGAAAATTCTTGAAATGCTACTATGTGTGATCCAGTCAAACCCAAGGGACGCTCCATGATGCACGAGCCTAAACTGCATGTTACTCCTGGTCCGCACGAGTATAAACTGTGTACCTTGCCCACCAAAAGTAATTATACGTGGTTAAATTGTTAATTCACCCACTCAGGTATTTTAAGTGGTTAAAGCATTAAGTACCTTACTTTGTCTAAAGTGGTTAAAGAATAGTCATTCCTGGCCCGCACAAGTATAAACTATGTACGGAACCCCATTCAAACCTAAATATGTCCCTTTGAACTACATAATGACTTGATCCTCTGTGAAAAGGTACGTAGACAGCTTAGCACTCTGCTAAGTTCAGACATAATTCAGACTATTCTCATCAAGTTTGCAAGGCAAGCAATAAGTTGAGAAGAAAGGTTGACAAGAAGAAGGCGTGGTTGACCTTAAATTTGGTGAAGAAATTCAAAAAAAGGATTATAAAATTCTTGAAATATTGAAGTAATCTCAAAATTCTCGCAAGGGTGAAGTGATGAAGGTGATTTGAAAGCAAGAGGTGGGTTCAAGTTAATTTAAATTTATGGATTTTTAATTAATTAAAGACCCAAAATAAATTTATGAAGTTAATTAATTACTAAGTCCAAAATTATGAGTTAAACCCATGGCTGGGTGAAGTTTAAAATATTAAATTAATTCATGTTCAAGTTTTATAAACTAAACTCACACACATAAATTAAATTTAAGCTAAAACCTTAAGAGTTGAGGCCCAAATTAGTGAAGCCATCTACAAGGGAACAAGGAAGGAGATTATGGGCTAAGTTAATAAATGAAATTTAAGGCCCGAAGGAGGAGTTGGGGAATTGAAGTGTGGTCAAGTGGCCCAAATAGAATTTTGTAATTGATCCAATTGGATAGAGCCCAAATAGCAAGTTATTACACTATAATGGGCCCAAGACAAATGAAGTTGGGTCAATCAACTAAAAGAAAGATGGAAATTAGTTGTTGATATGGAAAGTGAAAACTAATCAAATCAATTAAACCTCCCATTAGAAATTGACGTGATTTCCAATGACAAAAGGAAAGTTCTTGCCTCTTCCATCAAGTCACGTGAAAAAAGAGTCTCTCTCCCCAAGTGTGAACTGTGAGCCTGCCTCTTTTTTTTTTTATGATCGAGGTTCCGGGCTTACGCTCGACTAGTCCTCGAGGAAACAATCCCGGCCCCTCAGAACTGCCTCTAGGTAAATCGCGGTAGCCACACAATGGATCCCAGGTAATATATTTAACTACCCCAAGTAATATCTTTAACTATTGCGCACAAGGAGTCGATCCTCCACCGAGTTTCAGCCTCCCACACTGCCGCTTCTAGCCCTCAATATTAATTGTTCCACTGCTCCGGGGGACTACTTCAATGTTGACCCAGACCACTAGGTCAACACATCATTGGTGGAAGGCATTGGGGAATAAAATTCCTCTACCATGTCTCGAACCCAAGACCTCACAATCTTAGGTAGTGGGGATCTAACCACTTGAGAGAAATTGCTTCGAGAAAAGAGAGCATCTCTCTACCAAAGTTAAAGAAATTGCTTTCTAGCCACCTAAGTAGTTAACGTCCATCGTCGTCTCTCCGTCGCTATCCGCCTGATTGCTGTAGAATCCCACCTAGATCAGTCGCGCCATCAACCATTGAGCGACTCCGAATTTGCCGCGATACACCTCCAGTCTGCCGTCTGGATCTATCGCCATTGCTAGTCACACACCCTTCACATCAATCACAAGTTCAACCGCACACAGCTGAAAACGTGGATACTCTTCACTAGCTACCACCAACGGTGATGGCTGGAGTCACGTATGCCCGCCCGGTCAGGCCTGCTTCCGAGCCCAGCCCGACCAGATCCGCATCGCCGGAAGCACCGTGCCATCTGCCCATCATCGAAAAGCGCGCCATCGGTGATCACTATCACAAGCTGCCAATATCACTGGCCGCAACCGCCGCAACCAACGACCATCACTGCAAGAAGCTATCGCTAGAGAGCTGCCGCCTGTTAGCCGTCGTTGCTGTCCATCATCCGACCGCCTCCGATCATATCGTTGGTCACCATCATGGCATGCAATCGATTCGTGCTGATGTCACTTCTGCTGGAAGTAGCCAACCAGTAGCCACTGGCCGCCATTCCTTCGCAAGAAATCACGCCGCTGCGGATCGACCCTATCTTACCGTCCCTCACTGATTCTCAACACCGAAACTCGCCACCGTTGCTGAATTGTTGCTTCGCACCACACCACTGTTTGCAACCACCCCGACAGGCCATCAGTCTCGTCAAAGCCACCACACATTGCAGCCCGTTCGATGCCGGTAAGGAACGTGTGGCTGGGCAACGTGTCGATTGACAGACTGACGTGACCAATCTGAATGGAAGCGGCTGTTGGAGCATGATGCTCACTCGAACAGCGATGTGGTGGCGAAACACTCATTGAACTGTCGTTGGGGAAATCTACGGCTTCCGAGAAAGAGAGGCGAGGACAAGGCTCACCGTAGATTTCTCGAAAGAGAAAGAGGGACGAGGACAAGCATGTTACTAAGTTCATAGTCGTAAGCAAAGAAGCATATATGTGCAGAAATAAAGAAACAAGAAAAGAAACATGTATATGCGAAGAAAAAGAGCAAGAAGCAAAGAAGAACAAAAGCAATAACGCAAAGCAAGAAAAAGAAAAGGGAATGGGAAGGAAAGAAGATAGTTACTTTGATAACTGATGAATGCGTGAGTTCCTTACGTTGTAAACAGCCTTTGAATGTGGAAGCAAGAACCTGTAAAAAAAGTAGCGTTATTAGTCGAGACTTCGATGTGGAAAGTGGAGGGCTTGAGCTCATCTTATATAGTGGTGAAGTTTCATATGGATAATCCTTTGTGAATGTGGATTTCTCTGTCATAGATTAACTATGATTTGAATATATCTATGTGGAGTCTAAATTTGCTCACCTCTGCCTAGTTGAGATTTTTTTTTTATTCTTTTTATCCAGAATTGATGTTTGAGTTTATCTTCTGAGGAAATTGAAGGCATGAGTTATCTGTGTTCATAAGATATCTAATGAATAATCCTCACGTAGATTGCACAAATATTTCAAGTAAGATTCAGGTTAGCACGAAGATTTTAATATATCGTCAAATTCAAGGAGTATATTTGGAGGAATAGATAGATATGGCAGAGACTAGAAGGACCATCTTTTTCTACAAAATGGTACAACCGGATATTTATTTAAAAATTGGATCAAATATTTGAAATTACGGATCTTCAAATGGCGAGAGGCGACAACTCTCGATTTTAGCAGTAGCTCGGCGTATGGCAGCGGTTCTACGCGTCATTAATCCTTATCTGATGCGCTACAGCTGGTGACTGTCTACGAACCGGAGAGTTGGGTAGCGCGATGGCGGTTCTCGGCCCAAATTCGGTGATGGGATTCAGATCCCATTTCGTGCATGAGAGCAGAACCCAATTTTCCTCAGATCTGTTGACTTGTCTTTGAAAGCAGTAGTTTACGCCCTTTTTATTTGGAGGAGAGAGAAGAGTATTTATTTTTTATTTTTTTTCCCAAATTTATATTTCGATTTTTTGTCCTTGTATTGTATGACTATTTTATGGAGTATGTATTTAGTGTTAGTTACATTATACTCAATGCATCTAATTATTTATGCTTGAAATTGGCTAATTTGTTGTTGGGGTATAGAAATTTTAGAAACAAGTATACCAAAGAATTCAAAAGCACTAGCATATACATAATGCAATTGCAATTACATTCCTTCTTATTATATTGTATTATGATAACAATTATTTTTATTTGAGAAGAAGGGTATTGGTTTGGTGATTCCAATTCAATATTTTTTAGGTTACTCTATAAAAATAATTGGATTACTCTTTATAATAAAATTGGATTACTCTTTATAATTAATTAATTAGATTAATATTTATAATGAATTAGATTACCCTTTATAATGTTAGATCACCCTATAAAAATAATTAGATTATTCTTTGAAATTAATTAGGTTATTCTTTATAATATATTAATTACTCTATAGAAAAAAATATTAGATCACTCTATAAAAATAATTAGGTTACTCTTTGAAATTAATTAGGTTACAATTTATAATGAATTAGATTACTTTATAGGAAAAATATTAGATACTCTATAAAAATACTTATTATATACTTTAGAATTATTTATGTTAATCTTTATAATGAATAAGGTTAATCCAAAGAAAAAATATTAGATCACTCTATAAAAACAAGCTGCACTTGGTTGTACAAAAATCTCTATAAAAATAATTAGATTATTCTAAGGTTACTCTTTTTTATTAACTGAGTTACTATAATGAATTAATTGACTACGCTATAAAGATAATTAGGTTACTCTTTGAAATTTATTATGTTACTCTTTGATATTATTAGATTACTCTTTATAATGAATTTAACTATAGACTACCCAAAATATAAAAGTGAGTGCAAAACAAAACCTGTCCATTGGCATCAAAATAACAAAAAAAGATGTTAAATTACTTCAGTATGTCAATATATAATTGGAATTATAGCTTTCCTATTCTAAGGTAATCCTCCCCAAAGTTTTCCAAATACCACTTATGACTAGACCCGGCCCGCGGCACCAAATTGGCACAAGTATACACAAAGAACACATGCTTGGTCCGAAGACCAAGTCATCAAAGCCCAGCAACTCCAAAAATCTCCCCAAGATAATTTGGACAACTAACATATTCAAACACCCCACCCCTAGGTATCTTGTACCCACCCCCACCCTCTTTCAAGCCATCAACAAGTTTTTGACCATACATTAAAGGCTGCGCCTCCGCCAAAGAGCACAACTCCGCATCCCATCCGCCACCAGAACCACCGGTCGGTGTCGAGATCGCTGTATTCAGACACCCATCCAGCCTGCAAGTATTAGTTCAACCAATTGAACCCAATTTATAGTAATCCAAATTTAAAAAAAGTCTGTTGTATCCTAATTTAACTTGACTTTGAAAATACATAGATTACTCTTTAAAATTACTTAGGTTACTCTTTATAAATAATTAGATTACTCTTTGATTTGAAAATCTAATTTTTTGAAAATGAATGTTACTTTTTTCTATTAAATGAGTTACTTTTTATAATAAATTTGACAGAACCCACCTTACATAACTTATAATTAAAATACTAATTAACATAAACATCATCATTAAAAACCTGCATATATATTTTTTTCTCACATAATATATTTATAACCAAAATCATCACACCAGTTCAACATACGTAACTGGTTTCTGACAACACTTCAATCCACCCAAACTTGTCACAGTACTCATTATATTATATAACAAAATATCAGCGGAAACAAAATAAATCCACAACCTAGCCCAACAGGTCGTCATCTATATACATCTGCTCAAAACCCTATAGGAGCTCCACAGCTTGCACAGCCACATCACAAACTCAATCATCAACAGGTTCCCCTAAAATGCATAAACTAGTGAGACAAAAATCTCAGTAAGTAGAAATTTGCATGAAAATGCATTTAGTTCTCTATCGCCTACTTCCTAATCTTTCTAGTTGATCGCTTTTATTTTGAAAACTGTTCACGTTGCGGGATCCCCACGACACACTTATGATATGCACCCCAAATGAGCTCAATAGACACACTTAGTGTCGGATCGATTCCGATCCCTGAATATAATACCGAGAATGATTTTTCCAAATCCTGGTGTTGGGGATGATTTTTTCGAACCCCTAATAAAGTGTTGAGAATGATTTTTTCGAACCCTGACAGAGATGCATATATAATGGCCGCACACACCATTAGTATCTTATTAATTTTGAGGAAAACACTTTTTATGTTTATGCATGGTATGCACCCAAAACAATTAAATGTACATCACAAACCATTTACAATATCAATATCAATATTTAATTACAATAAAGCAACAATTTAACTTCAATTCGAACAGATCCACTTTTGGAATAATAATTTCATCTCGAATCTCCAGATCTTATGAACAATATCTTCTTAGATCATACAGATCTATATTCAATAGTTTCCGATCACACAGATCTATATAGGACAATGATATTATCTCAAATCACATAAATCCACAACTTGTATCACAAATTAATCCCAAATAATTCATAATATAATTAAACTAATCACAAATAATCCATAGCATAATATTATCACATATTAATCACAAATAATTCACAAACAACATGTTTATACATTGTAGTTGGACTTCTACTTACCTGGATTCTGACAGTAATATAAACCCATAAAAAACTGTAAATAATCTGCTATCTCCTATCCCGGCAAATACGTTCCGGCAAGCTCCCTCTTTTTCTCCTTTCTTCCTCTCTCTCACTCTTCTTCTCTCTCTTTTCTTTCTTTTTTTTAACAAGAACACTGTTTTTATAATTCACTCCACAAGCAGGGTTAACTCCCTATTTATGCACTTAATTTGAAATGGGCGAGAACAAATGCATATGGCCAAAATTTGGCCACGTAATAATATTAAGTATTTTAAACACGTATAATCACCCAAATAGGGTAATATACTTGGCTACCAAGTAAATGGATTTATCACGTCAATCCTCCCATCTCTAAATTTATCTATTCATTTATTATTATTATTATTATTCATTACGAATATACGTGTAATACATAATAGCTAAGATATAATACATACGTGTATATTTTCTACCCACTATTATTCTTACGAGAACACGTGTGATACTTAACAATTAAGAAATAATATATTTATTCACATAAAATAATTTACTCATATATCCAAATTTATGTATGTAAATATTTATGTACACATATATTCGTATATTGTCACCATTTTTATCACGGATATGTCAAATAAAATGTAAAGATAAATAAAATATAAAAACAATTGTCACATAATTATCACATAATTATAAAATGAAAATAGCATAAATTAAATTATATTGGCACATGAGTAGTGAGAAGCTTGGGTGTCACATCCTCCCCACCTTATAAAAATTTTGTCCTCGAAATTTACTTACCTGAAGAGTTCTGGATACTTGGCCATCATTTCCTCTTCTCTTTCCCAAATGGCCTCCTCAACTAGTTGGTTCCTCCATAACACCTTTACTAATGGTATTTCTTTATTTCTAAGCTTCTTCACTTCTCGCCGCAAGATCTCAACTGGTACTTCCTCATAACTCAAATCTTCTTTCAACTTAACTGGTTCCTGTCTGAGAACATGAGATGGATTTGGAACATACTTCCTCAACACAGATACATGAAACATGTCATGTACTCTAGACATCGATGCTGGTAACTCCAACTTATAGGCAACGCTGCCAACTCTCTCAATGATAATGAACAGACCAACATATCTTGGACTGAGTTTCCCTTTCCTTCCAAACCGCATTATCCCCTTCATTGGAGATACTTTCAAGAATACCTGATCACCCACTTTAAATTCCAATTCTCTCCTCCGTTTGTCTGCATAACTTTTGTGCCGATCTTGTACAACTTTCATCTTCTCTCGAATACGGGTAACAGCTTCTGACATTTCACGAATCAAGTCTGGACCCAAAAGTTTCCTCTCTCCAACTTCATCCCAATGTACTGGAGATCTACACTTTCTCCCATACAATGCTTCATATGGAGTCATTCCGATAGTAGACTGATAACTGTTGTTATATGAGAACTCTATCAAAGGCAAAAATTTACTCCACTAACCTTGAAAATCCAACACACACGCTCTGAGCATATCCTCCAAGATCTGTATCGTACGCTCCGATTGACCATCTGTCTGTGGATGGAATGATGTGCTGAAAGATAATTGTGTCCCCAATGCCTTATGCAAACTTTTCCAGAAAGTAGATAAGAATCTCGTATCTCAGTCTTACACAATGGTAAGTGGTACTCCATGGAGTCTGACGATCTCTTGTATGTATAGCTGAGCATAACGATCCATGTAATACGTAGAACATATAGGAAGGAAATAAGCTGACTTAGTCAATCGATCCACGATAACCCAAATAGCATTATGACCTTTTACTGTCTTTGGTAAGCCGGTGATAAAATCCATAGTGATATTCTCCCACTTCCACTCTGGAATAAATAGAGGCTGCAAAGTTCCTACTGGTCTCTGATGCTCAGCTTTGACCTGCAGACAAGTCAAGCATTGCTCCACATATTGAGCTACATCTCTCTTCATCCCTGGCCACCAATAATGTGACTTCAAATCTCTCTACATCTTAGTAGATTCTGGATGTACAGAGTACAGTGTTGAATGAGCTTCCGCCATTACTTCTTTCCGAATGTCATCCACTTTAGGTAGACATAATCGACCTCTATAACGAATCACGCCATCATCTCCTAATTGGAAATCAGAAGACTTTCCAGAGCTGATATCATTCTTTCTCTTGTCAAACAACTTATCCTCCTGTTGGCCCTATCGAATCTTATCCATCAAAGTTGGTCGAAGTGTCAAAGCTGCCATCTTTGCTTCCAATGATCCTTCCTGAATGATTTCTACACCCATTCTTTGCAAATCAAGCAACTCTGGTTTCTGATTTATGGTCATAGCAGCTACACTCTGTATTGCCTTTCGGCTCAATGCATTAGCAACCACATTGGCTTTTCTCGAATGGTAATTGATAACACAGTCATAATCCTTCACCAATTTCAACCATCTTCTTTGCCTAATATTCAATTCTTTCAGAGTGAAAAAGTACTTCAAACTCTTATGATCAGTATAGATTTCACAACGTTCCCCATACAGATAATGCCTCCAAATCTTGAGTACAAACACCACTGCAGCTAACTCCAAATTATTAGTTAGGTAATTCTTCTCGTACTCCCTTAATTTTCTGGATGCATATGCTATCACTTTTCCATTCTGCATCAGTACACACTCAAGACTATTCTTTGAAACATCACTGTAAACCTTGAAATTTTTTATCTCCATAGGAATAGTTAAGATAGGTGCTGATGTCAACCGTCTCTTCAATTCCTTAAAACTCTGTTCACATGCCTCAGTCCATGTGAACTTCACATTCTTCCTGGTCAACTGTGTTAATGGTGAAGCGATCTTAGAAAATCCTTCAATAAACCTTCGATAATATCCTGCCAATCTAAGAAAAGTACGAACCTCAGTGGGATTTGAGGGTTGTGGCCAATCGTGGATTGCTTTAACTTTGCTTGGATCCACTGAAATTCCTTCTCCTGATACCACGTGTCCCAAGAAAATAACTCGGTCTAACCAAAACTCACACTTCTTGAACTTCGCATACAACTGCTTCTCCTTCAGAATCTCTAACACCTTTCTCAAGTGCAAAGTATGATCCTCCATATTCTTAGAGTAAATCAGAATGTCATCGATAAACACAATCACGAACTTATCGAGAAATTCCTAAAATACTCTATTAATCAAATCCATAAATGCTGTCGGAGTATTTGTCAAACCAAATGGCACTACTAAGAACTCATAGTGCCCGTACCTTGTACTAAATGCAGTTTTTGGGATATCCTCCTTTATTTTTAATTGATGATACCCCGACCGCAAATCAATCTTCGAAAAGATAGCTGCACTTTGTAGTTGATCAAAGAGATCATAAATGCGAGGCAATGGATACTTATTCTTGATGGTAACTTTGTTGAGCTCTCGGTAATCGATGCACATCCTCAATGTGCCATCCTTCTTACGAACGAAAAGAACTGATGCTCCCCAGGGTGAGAAACTAGGTTTTATGAATCCTTTATCTAGCAATTCTTGTAATTTTATCTTCAATTCTTTCAGTTCAGCTGGTGCCATCCTGTATGGCGCTTTAGATTTAGGAGTCATTCCTGGTTGTAGCTTAATAACAAACTCTATTTCCCGGTCTGGTAGCAAATCTGGAAGATCATCTGGAAATACCTCCAGGTATTCCCGAACTACTGGTACATCACCGAGAACTGGACATTGATGCCCCTCAACATTTATTACGCTCACTAGATACCCTCACAACCACTTTACAACAACCGCTGTGCTTTTGCTGCTGATATAACATGAAATCTAAAATTCTACTTGATCCCAACAAAAGTGAATGATTCTCCACCCAATGGCTGAAAAGTGATACTCTTTTTCTGACAATCTATTGTAGCACCGTACTTTGACAGCCAATCCATACCCAATATGATATCATAATCATTCATACTTAACACAATTAAATTAGTAAGGAGTTGTCTTCCTTCAATAGGAATAACACAACTTCGAATAAGTTGATTGGTTTGCTTTGACTTACCAGAAGGTATCATCACCTCATAATTAGCTTCTATCAAGTTAGATGTTCCACCCAACTTCCTCACATACTCGGTGGATGCAAATTAATGTGTTGCTCCAGAATCAAATGGCACATATGTAGAAGTGCCAAAAATAGAGAACTTACCCGTGACAACTGAGGGATTCGCATCAGCCTCCTCCCGCGTCAAAGTGTACACCCTTGCTGGAGCTCTTCCCTGCTGTCCTGCTTCCCTTTCTTTGGACAAGTAGTAGTCTCATGTCCTTTCTCCCCGTATATGTAACACGTTCTAGAGGAATTTGACACTCCCCACCATGTGATCTAAGACAATTAGGGCATATGGGTAGTGGCGGTGCCGGTGGTGCCTTACCTTGATCGAATTTAGGACGCTTGTTTGGTTTTACTTGTCTCTGTCCTTGATCCACTTGAACATTTGATTTTGGCCTCTGGAATGGCATCGGCCTCTTATCATATCTCCCAAATTGCTGCACTGGTTTCTGTTGAAATTGGCGTCTGATAGCCTGTGCTTGTCTGATTCTCATCTCCGCTTGTTCAGCAACCTGGGCGCTTTCTACAACTTGTGAGTATGTTGCTCCATGCAGTCCCGCCATACTCACATCTCTGTAAAGTTCAGGCCTTAAGCGTTCCACAAATCTCTCCACTTTCAGTGCCTCCGTACTCACCATATGTTCAGCAAACCTCGAAAACTGCTCAAACTTACGAAGGTAATCTGTGACTGACATACTGCCCTGCTTCAGTCGTATAAACAATTCATCTTCATTGCTCTCACTAGTTCTGTAAAATACTTGTTTCTGAAAAGCTCCTTAAACCTTTCCCAGGTTATAGTCGTGACGTCCTCAATACTTTTAATGGTATCCTACCAGTGGCCTGCATTTCCTCGTAACATGAAAGAAGCACACAACACTCTGTCCCCATCTGGAATTCTAATTTATTGAAACATGTTTTCCACCATGCGTAACCAATCCTCTGCATCTATGGGGTCTGTTGCATTCTCAAATATTGGAGGGCCCAACTTTTGAAACCTCTCACAAACCATTTCCACACGTTCTACTTGACGTCTATCTTGATTTGCATTACCCTCTGGTTGTCCACCCATATCTCTTTGCTGAATTAGTTGTTGTATCTATTAGGACTGGCGCTCTACCAGTTCCATCAGTCGAGTAATCACCACATCACGATTATTCTCTTCAGGAGGTGCTGCTTGCTCAGCAGTGCTATCCTCTTCAGAACTTTCACCTGTAGCCCTTACCATTTTGTCTACTAACTACGATTCGTACACCACATGGCCAATATAATTTATAAGACACATAACAATACAGAATGAAAATAACACTTACACGTAAGGCTGTGCTCCAAGGATTGAGCTCATGTACATAAATAGTCTGCAGGACCCAAACCGTGCTCTGATACCACTCTGACAGAACCCACCTTACATAACTTATAATTAAAATACTAATTAACATAAACATCATCATTAAAAACCTGCATATATATATTTTTTCTCACATAATATATTTATAACCAAAACCATCACACTAGTTCAACATACGTAACTGGTTTTTGACAACACTTCAATCCACCCAAACTTGTCACAGTACTCATTATATTATATAACAAAATATAAGCGGAAACAAAATAAACCCAAGGCCTAGCCCAATAGGTCGTCATCTATGTACATCTGCTCAATACCCTGTAGGAGCTCCACAGCTTGCATAGTCACATCACAAACTTAATCATCAACAGATGCATAAACTAGTGAGACAAAAATCTCAGTAAGTAGAAATCATGCCTGTTAGTGCATGAAAATGCATTTAGTTCTCTATCGCATACTTTCTAATCTTTCTAGTTGATCGCTTTTATTTTAAAAACTGTATACGTTGCGGGATCCCCAAGACACAATTATGATATGCACCCTAAATGAGCTCAATATACACACTTAGTGTTGGATCGATTCTGATCCCTGAATATAATACCGAGAATGATTTTTCTTAACCCTGATAGAGTGTTGGGGATGATTTTTTCGAACGCCTAATAAAGTATCAGGAATGATTTTTCCGAACCCTGACAGAGATGCATATATAGTCGCCGCACATACCTTTAGTATCTTATTAATTTTGAGGAAAATACTTTTTATGTTTATGTATGGTATGTACCCAAAACAATTAAATGTGCATCACAAATCATTTACAATATAAATATCAACATTTAATCACAATAAAGCAACAATTTAACTTCAATTCGAACAGATCCACTTTTGGAATAACAATTTCATCTCGAATCTCGCAGATCTTATGAACAATATCTTCTCAGATCATACAGATTTATATTCAACAGTTTTCGATCACACAGATCTATATAGGACAATGATATTATCTCAAATCACATAAATCCACAACTTGTATCACAAATTAATCCCAAATAATTCATAATGTAATTAAACTAATCACAAATAATCCATAATATAATATTATCACATATTAATCACAAATAATTCACAAACAGCATGTTTATACATTGTAGTTGGGCTTCTACTTGCCTGGATTCCAACAGTAATATAAATCCCGTAAAGAACTGTAACTAATCTGCTATCTCCCATCCCGACAAGCACGTTCCAGCACACTCTCTCGTTTTCTCCTTTCATCCTCTCTCTCACTCTTCTTCTCTCTCATTTCTTTTTTTAACAAGAACACTGTTTTTATAATTATTTCACAAGCAGGGTTAACTCGATCCTTATTTATGCACGTAATTTGAAATGGGCGAGAACAAATACATATGGCCAAAATTTGGCCACATATTAATTTTTAATTTTTTTTAAACACATGTAATCACCCAAATAGGGTAATATACTTGGCTGCCAAGTAAATGGATTTCTCACGTCAATCCTCCCATCTCTAAATTTATCTGTTCATTCATTTATTTATTATTATTATTCATTATGAATATACGTGCAATACTTAATAGCTAAGATATAATACATACGTGTATATTTTTTTACCCACTATTATTCTTACGAGAACACGTGTTATACTTAATAATTAAGAAATAATATATTTATTCACATAAAATAATTTACTAATATATCCAAATTTATGCACGTAAATATTTATGTACACATATATTCACATATTGTCACCATTTTTGTCACGGATATGTAAAATCAATTGTCACATAATTATCTCATAATTATAAAATGCAAATAGCACAAATTAAATTATATTGGCACATGAGTAGTGAGAAGTTTGGGTGTCACAGAATTGAATTAATTTTAAACTCTAATTTTCATGTGTTGCAAAAAATTATATTGTATATAATCTGTAGATTGATAGATCAATCTATAAAATTAGATAGATTACTCTTATAAATTAGTATGCCCACTCTTTTAAATTAATTAGGTTACTCTTTCAAATTAAATTAATTGCATCACTATTTGGTTTAATGATATAGGCAGAATACTTAAAAACAAAATAATCAATTCATATAAATTTTTGTACAGCCGAGGTGAGGTTCCACCTCTCCTTGTAAAGCTGGGAGCAGGCTACGCCCTTGGAAACCATGAGGGTTTCAAAAACATGCAATATATCCTTTAATTGTGTTTCTCATATCAACTCTTCCGTCAGAATTTTGTACTTGGGCTTCTCATCGCCACCCACTTCTTCCACCATGTCTGAATTTGTGCCGAAATCCTCATCTCCGGCCATCTTGCAGGAACCCTCCCCCACTTCTTTCGAACTGCCCACTTCTTTCACCGTGATGGAATCCTCCTCTCCGACCATCCTGCTATTTTGGCGTGAACCCTCCCCCACATCTTTCACACTGCTCACATTGTCATCGTCGCTGGAATCCTACTCTCCGGCCATCTTGCATGAACTCTCCCCCACTTCTTTCATACCACCCACTTCTTACGTAGCACTGTCATAACCGACTCTACACTTTAAATCTCTGCTAGTATCCTCTTCTCCGGCCATACTCTCTACTGATCGATATTGAAGAATATTGAAATCAGGGTCTCAAGAATTGCGGATCCAATTCGTATAACTGCCAAGAATTTGATTTTGAAACCCAAAAAGTTTTGAATATGAGTCAGAGTTTGTTGAAAAATAATGAGACTGGATCCAGATCGAGTATTTATAGACTTATATACTGCGGATTTGCTTACAGATTGTGGCTGGTCGCACGGTGGGATGCCAGTCGCGAGATGCAAAGATTGTGCATGGTGGCAGATTTCGTGGCGTGTGGGGTTTACCGCCGTCGTCAGCTTTCCGGTGTTCAAAGTTTTCCTCTCTATTTTCTTGGTGATTGAAAATGAAGTGTGGTGTGGTGAAGTTGCAGGGAGGAAATGAAGAAGCTGGAAATGTGGAGAGAGAAAATAAGAATGAATGGGAGAGAATGAATGACTTGGGAAAGAATAGAATTGATGTGAAAGAAGGAGAGAGAATGAAGGATTTGGGAAAGTAGAGAATTGACGTGGATTGAATTGAGAAATCAGGTTGATGAGAGAGATAAAAGGACCATGAAAAGTCAAAAGGGAAAGAAGGGGATTTGATTAGATAAGATCTATTAACCAGCGTGATTTCATACAGATCCGGTTGTACCAAATTTGGGTAGGACTGGTTGTAATGTAGTCATTCTCGATAGATATTGTGATTAAACTGAGATTATGGATATGACTTTTTTTTATATGCGAATTATGAGTGAAGGAAATAAATTTTCTGTGGGTTCAAAAACAAGAGTTAGTGGGCTGAAGTTTATGAAACTCAAGTTGGGCCATCAAATGTCTTTTACGAGTTAAAAAATAAACTCGGAAAAAAGGCTTGATAAATTGTTGCAATTTGTCCACTTCAATGATAAATTTCAGTGAACAAAATGTAAGGGGGCATTTGTGGGCAATTAAATTTTATTGCCTAATAAATAAAAATGTGAAGAAAAATATATTAAATATTGATTAAATATTTATTTATTAAGGAATTTAAATAAATTAATTACTAAAATGAATAAATAAATAATTGATAATTAATAATTATTTGGGCCCAAATTCAAGTCAACTGGGCTCAAGCCAAGTCAAGTGGGCCTGACCCGAGTCAACAAGCCCAGAAAATAAATCAAGTGGGCCTAACCCAAGTCAAATAAGCCAAAATCAAATCCAGCAGACCTAAATAATTAAATAGACCCGTATCCGGTCCAGCAGGCTTAATTAAAGGAGAAAAGCCCAACATATCTTTTCAAAGAAAAAATATCTCTCAAGTGATTATTTCCTCCACCTATAAATAAGGGCCTTCAGTCCTCATTCAAAACATTGTAAAACTCCTGAAAACCTGGAGAGCTCTGAAGAAACTTAGAATCTCTGAGAAGATCAAGTTATTCTTCAAAAATCAATCTAGAAACGACATTTAATCTGGGATTAAGGTGCGGAGCCCCTCAGATTCAACGTTTCTTCAAGTCACGTTCATCCAGCAATATTAATAAAGTCTACGGTATTCTACCAAATTGAACGATGCCTCCGAATAAGAGATAAATCTTCAAGTCAACATTTCATCCGAATAAAGGCTCGATGCCTCCGAATAAGCATTTTCAAGCTTCTAGTCAATCCCTAGCACGGACAAGCTTCATCCGAAGATCCAGCTCTGAAAGTTGAAAAAGTCAATCCGAAGATCCGGCTACGAAAGTTGAAAAAGTCAACTCAAGAGAGGAATCAGAGGATAGCTAGAGATTGTTTACTCAATTCTCAAGTTTAATCCATCTTAGATTGTCTTTGTAATTTCTTTTGTGTTTATTATTTTAATAAATACAAATTTTATTATTACAGATACTCCATTTCATTTAAATGACATGGTCATAGTGATGAGGGATGGAGCTATAATCCGTTGTGGTACGTTAGTGATAATTTGTACATTCTTAAATCATATTTATCCTACGGATGCAACAAATAGTAATTAATAATGCGTCTTCTAATCTAAATTAGAGAAAAAAACCTTCGGATATGAACCAAACATACCTTTTGGCATCTTAAACTAGGTTATGATTGCTTTATAAGGCAAAGGGGTGTAGATCCATAGATATGTTAAAATTGGTTCATTCTGTTTTATGCGATCCTAAGATTATCCCTATGAGAGGTGGTGAGATATAATTTTGATGCATCGCAAGTCTAAGTACTATGATTAATTCAAAAGTGCATGACACATGCGGTGAAGGGTCATCGAAAATATATCAAGTCATTTATGATTTAATCGTGGTGGCGAGTACCTCTTATGATAGTTTAGGAGATGTTTATCAGAGGTTGTGATTGAATCCCAAGTTGTCAACACCAGGCAAACCCCAGCCGACTGTGTGGTGAAAAGAAGGTATAGGACTCTTATGGAAATGGTTAGATATATGATGAGTTATTTGGAATTACTAAATTCATTTTATTGGTATTCCATAGAAATAGCATGTCGTAAGGATTTTTGTCTGTTTGTGGGATATCTTAGAAAAATAAAGGGTGTTTTACTTGATAGTCCAAAAGATCAAAGAGTGATTGTTAACACGAACACTAGATTTTTGGAAAAGGACTATATAATAAACCACAAAGCCATCTATAAATTGTTCTAAAGGATATCAGAGGAAAAAAACACAAAGTATAGTACCAATTGTACAAGAGGATATACCACAAGAAAACTGCATCGTGTAACACGTCTGATACACTATTGCTTAAAGCGCTTTATCGTGGTGGGAGGGTTGTTTTACAACCTGAAATATTTATGTTTCGGGAGAGTCGTGAGACTTGGTCCCTAGTAAACATGAAATAAGCCCATGGGTACGATAAAGCACTACAAGATGAAAATGCGATATCTTAGCTAGTTGCAATGATTTTTAAAATAGAATATATGAATTCTAAATTAGATCTGGGTGCTCGTGGAACCGCGAAATGGTATGAAAGCCATTAGTGGTGGCTATACGAAATAAAAGAGAATCTAATGGTAATGTGATACTTTGAGACTAGGCTTGTTGTGGAAAGGTACACTCAGAAAGAAAGGTGAGTTCGAGCATGATAAAACGTTTTTTGCTGGTAGCTAAGTTTAAGTCAATCCGATCCTTTTATTTTATTGCTGCTCATATTGAATTGTGAGGTATAGCAAATAGATGTCAAGACAGCTTTCGTGATTAAAAGTCTTGAGGAAACATCTATGTGAAGTAACTAGATTGATTCATTACAAGGGGCTAAGAGTATTTTTAGTGTAAGCTTAAAAGCATAAATCAATGGACCAAAGCAAGCTTTAAACTCATGAAGCATCCGTTTTGATGAGGTAATCCAGTGACATGGATTTAATTAATTCACGGATGTATCTTGTGTATTGAAAAGAGTGACAGAAACGTGGTGGTATTTCTTGTATTATACGTAGATGATATATTACTTATTGGAGACAATAAAAGAGTATTGTTGGGCGTATGGGTATGATTGATAAAGCGGTATGAAATGAAGGACTTAAGAGAAGCAAAATATATCCTTTTGATCATGGTAATACGGATCATAAGAAAGGATGTTATGCTTGTCTCAAGCTTCATGAAATGATACAATCCCTACTTGTTTTAGCATATGACTTTATCTTAGGAAATGTTTCTTAGGACACAAAAGAAGATAAAGGAGATGAAAGTGGTTCTTTATTCTTCGGCGAATAAGGAAGTTTAATATAAGGAATGCTATGCACAAGAATGGATATATGTTTTGCTGAATGCATGGACAGTGGGTATCAAGGTAACTTGAAATAAGAATGATGAACTGTGGTAAGACATTTACTTATGTACCTAAAAAGGACTAGAATTATATGTGGACTTACCGGACAGAATCACTATTTCTTGTGGGTTACATAGATTCAGATTTTCCAAATCAGATAGGGACGGTCATAAATCCAAATCAAAGGTTATTTGTTTAATTTTAGGAGATAGAGTTATAAAATGGAGGAGTATTATATAGAAATATATTTCGGACTCCACCATGGAAAGATGATAAAATTGGAGCCTCTAAGGCAGCCAAGGTATTTATATGACTCTAGAAACTTAATGATGAACTTCGAAGTTTTTCTAAGTTTGCCCAAGGTTATTATAATTTATTATGATAATAATGGTGCAGTTACAAACTTGAAGGAATCACGAGTTCATAAGCTATTAAACACATGGAACGCGAGTACCACCTCTTACGAGAAATCATATTATGAGGGGAAGGTTGTTGTCACCTAGATTGCATCGGATGATAACCTAGTAAATTCATTTACAAGGACCTTAAGGCGAGAGCTTTTGATGGTCATGTAGTGGGAGTGGGAATCAGTTGTATGGCAGTGGATAAGGCATCATAGTCATTTAGTATAAGTGGCAGATTATTGGATTATATACTAAAAGCCTAGCTTTAGTATGAACAATGTTATAACAATTTATTTGAAATGATAATCATTGATCAAATGATTGCGTCTTGTGATGCAATAGTCCACTTACTTTATACTATAGATAATATGTTGTGTGACAACATGCGGAAGATCATATTATCAGTTTCTTTATAAAGTATAAACAGATGCTCACAACCGAGATAGACGGAGACTCTCTATCGGGATGGTTGTAGTGAGGTTTGGTATTAGTTTGTCTTGACTATAGAATCACATTAGTGCACTTTGTGTATTGAGCAGGATCGCGTAAGATCGTTCATCTTATACTGACTATATAGAAGAACTTGATCTTTGTTATTATAAATGTTCGTGATCTTAATCCCAATACAATAACCTCGACATGTAATGCAATATGTATTTCTTTGATTCATCAATGTGTGAGATTTACATGTAATTAAATCAATAAACCTGGTGAGTTAGGAAATAGTATTGTCTCTATGGTGTGATGTTCATTGTAGAAGGAATCCGTGTCCGCTATAGGTTGATAATGTCTCCTTGAGGAGCTAATAAGGATTATCATGTAAATCTTGCAAGTGGATTAATTCCGACATGATAATGAGGTTGAGTGGTACTACTCTCGGATGAGATACTAATTAATAGGGTTGTCAGTAACTTGATTAATTAATGGGCATTGTATATCTTAAACATGGGGAGACTGTCAGGCTCATAATAAGAAGGAGCACGTAACATAATTATGAGATTAGAATGGTAGTGCAGTAATAATATTTTAGTGGAATATATTATTATTATTAGACTTAAGTATAAGCTTTGGGCTAAGCTTGGATACTTAAGCCCAATGGAGGCCCAACTCTAATTTCTCCTCCTGGTCCCTGTTGTAGCCCATATATAAGTCATCTCAGCTGTTCTAACTCTAGATGAGACATGCCTAACACGTTAATAGGGTAGACTAAATTGCAGATTGAGAAGATCTCGATGATCGTCGCCCACACGACGTCGAAATTGGATTTGGGAATACAGCAGAAGACCAAGAGGTCGTTTGCTACTGCTGTCTGACAACTTGTATAATTTTTATAAAATCGTACAGACCTCAGAATTCGATGTGTGATATACTGACAAAAATCCACGGAAGAGTGGATCGTTTTGGCGTGTACATCACTCAAATCTAAGTTTGGATGAGTGAGTTATGTCCAAAACGATGAGGCTACGTAGACTGCCGGCAAGGATTCAACTTCTCCAACATACCCTGGTGAAAGGTAATACATTTCTTTTTTTCTTGCTTCCGCTGACTGTTAGAAACGTATAGAACCCTAATGTTTCACGTTAACCAAATGATGGAACACCAACAAGGAGCACGTGGAGCCGATGCAGATTTTGATCTTCACCTGCTCTTATCGGCATGATAGAAAGGAACTCCTTATCTAGAGGAACTTTCGAAGATTCGTAATAAGTTCCTTCGTTATGCAAGTGATGAGTGTGTAAATTCACGTGTTTTGAGCTCTGATTCGTGTGATAATGATGTTTGATTTGATCTTAAGTAAAGATAAATCGAGTTGTGTAGTGAAAAGTCATGAATCAAGTGTGTTTAAGTCTGTTTGAGTGGATTATCGAAGGAAAATGGGATAGAAGTGTTTGAAACCTAAGAAAGGGTGTTGTAGGCACTCGGTTTAACCTGTAGGGGCTTGGTTCGACCAGCAGGAGAGTGGTTCGACCATCACCCATGATCGAACCAAGCACTGGAAGCTATCAGAAGTATGGATCGACCACGACAGTGTAGTTTGACCAGGCGTGTTAGTCGAATCGTGGTCGAACCAAAAGCATAAGTTTTCGTAAATGCAGTTCGACCACGATGCTTTTGATTCAACCTGGCATTTGACCTGAACTGTGGACCTGCCAGTGATTTACAGGCCGATTCGACCAGCGATTCGACCAGGGGATTTGTGGTTCGACCAAGGGTCTTGGTCTAATCGATGTGTTGGACACATCCGGATCTATATTTTTACACCTTCAGTGCATGTTTTCGTCCAAAAAGCCCATCCTAGGTCCATAAGGAGAGCTCCCAAGTATAAAAGGAAGACCCTACGTAAGGGAAAGAGGAGTTCACCACCACCTTCATTCTACACAACATTCGAAACCCTACCGCTATCCATGGAGTTATGGAGAGAGATTCGTCTGACGAATCAAGTGAGAACTAAGTGAAGATTCAAGACGGAGAGAGACGCGACGGCGCCCGCATCTAGGGTTTACTTCACATCTTAATTTATCTTGTAATTTTTAAGACTATGGGTAAGATCAATCCAACCACCATAATTGTTCTTCGATAAATCATGGGCCAGAAGCGCTTTGTACTTATAGGGTTTATGAAGGTTTTATGAGATAATTGAACTTCCTTGTGTATAATCCGTACAACACTACTTGTGGTTTATTTTATATAAGACTATGCGTTATTAATTCATACTCAGAGTTGTTTTATGCATCATTAATGGTTATGTAGAGTCTAAATACATATCTTGATTATTGATTGAGTGCGTTCACTGCTAAGCAGGATTACATATTATGATTCTAAGTGAGGAGACTCCGAAGTCTCATTAGAACTATCTTATATAAATACTTGTCAATTGAATATGATTCGAGTTAATAAGTAGGACGAAGAGTGTAACATCATAGTACCTATAAAGGGAGATCATATAGGGTTAGATTACTTAGTGCATGGGAAATAATTGATACTGATAGTACCTAGAAAGTGGGATGAATTATATCTCTAGCTCCAAGGATACTCACATGTGTCACACACTTATTTACTTGTGTCTATAGAGTAGATTTGCATGGCTTAGTGATGCGTCCATATTCCATAAGCCAAAGTCGAACATTGATATATGAAAGGAAAATTAATAAGTATAACTGGATGGCCCGAAGGACTACCTATCTTCTCACTTATTCACTTTCGTTCAATCTCTACTATTTATTTATTTTAATTTTTCTTTTAATTATTTAGTTATTAGTTACTTAATCACCAAAAGTAGTTTGCCATAATAGTTAAGTTAGAATATAATTACATTCATAATAATACGTCATTTGGGTTCGATAATCACTTGGTCGCTTATCAAAGCTACAATAACATCCTTCACACTTGAGGATTAATATTGTGTGTTGAGAAAATGCTCATCAAGTTCTTGGCGCCATTGCCGGGGACGATATTAATTATTAGTTTATCATTTCTAGTTTAATTGAGACTATATTATTCTTGTCTTTATTTTCCAACGCTTATTTTTCTTAAGTGTATGCTCACTAGATCAAAGGTAGGAGATTTAGAGCCTTATAATCCAGAGATTGGAGCATCGATAAGGAAGAAAAAGAAGAAGAACAAGAACAAGAACGTGGAACCAACTCTGGATCTTAATTTAAGAGTTGAAGTTGACGAGCTGAACTAGCAAGCGACTGAAGCTGCAACTGACATTAACTTGGAAGCAGAAGCAGTGAAAATGACGGAAAATTTGGATTTAACTTGCCATCCGTGAAATCTTTAAGAACAACGGAGGAGGCAATGTGGGGCTGTTAGGAGCAAGAGGGGTCAGAGCTAATTTTGATCTTCACCCTACTATGATCAGCATGATTGAAAGGTGTCCCTTCTCTGGGTGAACCTTTGAAGATCATAAGCAACATTTGAATAAGTTCCTTAGTTATGCAAGAACACAAAAGGATGCATGGGCTCATGAAGATGCGAGGAGGATCATCTTGTTTAAGTTCTCGCTTAATGAAAAAGTGAGGGATTAGTACGATAATCTTAATACTGCTCAATGTGATACCTGAGAGAAATTGAAATTGAAATCTTGAAGCGATACATGCCACCTTCAAAGGTCTTTTAGATGAAATAAGAATTCAATCAATTTGTTATCCATGGTAATGAGAAGTTTCATGAAGCTTGGGACAGGTTCAAGGACATGCTTCGAAAGTGTCCACAACATGGGCTTTCTAAAGCTTAATACATCATTATTTTCTACAATAGATTGGACTGTGATTCTCGAGTGCTACTAGATGTTTCATCTAATGGAGCATTGCTTACAAAGTCATCTGTTGAGACCGAAAAGCTCTTTGAGGATATTTCAATGAATTCAAGAGATTAGCCAACTGATCGAGTGAGAGGCGCTTATGTTCTTGGAAAAGTAGCGCAGGTTGAGCACACCATGGTTAAGTCAAGTAGAAAAGATAAGATCGTCTCTAGTTTGGCTAGTATCAACAAACTACTTAACTTTCAGCAGAAGTAGATTACTAACATAGCTCAGTGAGTACCAATTATGCAGCTGGATGTTTGTAATGAAGGAGCTAGCGAAGAGGAATTGAAAGAGGCACACTATGCCATGGGTCAAAGTATTCAAGGAACGAGGTTCCAAAATCAAGGAAACCGGAATTATCAGGGAACTACAATAATCGTGGTCCCCCTGGTAATTATCAACAACCAAGGAGGTCGGAGTTTACATGGAGAGATCCTAATTTAGCAATACAACCTCCTAGTGGTATTGATCCGGGTGCTAATGTCGAGGAAGGAAAACTTGGTTTTGAGGATACGATGAACAGGTACATGGCAGGGAATGATGCAAGAGTGGATCGCCTAGAAGCCAAGCAAGAGGGAAAATTGATATAAATCATGAGGATATATCTAAGCAAATGAAGGACTTGACGTTGTTGATGGGGCAGATGGCCCGTAGTGTTAACCAATTGACGCAAATCATAGAGAAGGGCAAGTTTTCATCTTAAAGTATAGCAAACCCGAAGCAGTGCAATGTCATCACGTTGAGGTCTGGAACACAGTTGAGGGACCGATAATGCCAGAAATGAGTTTTGAAGCACCAGGAGCCCGATTCGGCCAACATAGATGGTCGAACCACACTGAGGAGGTTGAACCAGGCACCTGGGCAAACTCCAGAGATCCCAGCCGAGCGATTCGATGACAACTGATATGGTTCAACCTACCCTATTGGTCGAACCATTGTCGAACCACCCTGTCCAAAGCACTCTATTTTGTCTAAAGCACGGTTTGACCACAATCAACATGGTTCAACTAACCCTATTGGTTGAATCGTGGTTGAACTGGCCTATCTGAGTGAGAAAACACTTTCTGATGTACGGTTCGACCATTACTCGCCTAGTTCGACCAGCATCCCTGGTCGAACCACTTTGTTTGGCACCATTTTTTACGCCGAATGTTTTACATGATGTTAATTCCACTCTTGTACAATCCAAAGAGCAGAATACTAAGCTTATAGCTGAATAGAAATGGGAAAGAGTAAAGAGATTGAGAGCTGAGAAGGAAAAAACAGAGAAGGTTGAACGTGATGAATAGGGGATTCCCAAAACAAAGATACCTCCTCCATTTCCATTCAAGCTAGTCAAGAAGGGTTTGGAAGAGAAGTTTAAGAAGTTTTCAGATATCATAAACAAGATAAGCTGGAGCATTCCTTTCTCTGAAGCACTCTTAGAGATGCCATATTATGCCAGCTTCCTAAAGGATATACTTTTGAAGAAGAGAAGCTTGAATGAAATTGAAACAGTGAATTTGTCTGAGAATTGCAGCTCGATCATACAGAGGAAGTTTTTAGCGAAGTTAAAGGATCCGGGAAGCTTCACTATTCTATGTGAGATTGGAAAAGGGCCGGCACGATGAGCCTTGTGCGATCTTGGGGCAAGCATTAATTTGATGCCCTTGTTAATATTTCAAAGGCTTGGTTTAGGGTAGTTAACTCCCACAATGGTTGCTCTAAAATTAGTGGATAGGTCTATGACTTTTCCGAATGGGATGATTGAAGATGTTTTAGTGAATTCCTGTGGACTTTCTTGTACTCGAGATGAAGGATGACAAGGACAATGTTCCCCTTATCATAGAGAGACCATTCCTTACTATTGCTGGAGCAATGATTGATGTTCAGAAGGGTGAGTAAGGTTGTGCATGGATAAGGAAGAAGTTTTGTTCAACCTTGATAAAGCAATGAAAATGCCAATAGTGACGCAGTGTCACAACATCGATGTAGTGGAGGAGATCGTGAAGGAAGATATGTCCTTGATCCTTTATAAGGATCCCTTAGAGACATACTTGATGGAGTCTCTTACTTTTCCCACCACAGAGCTAGATGAGCTCTCAAATGAGGTATGTATTGAATTTCTTGAAAACCTACTTGCTTTAGGTAATGACAGGTACGAATCGAAAAGGACCAAGATTGAAGAGGTGAAGTGGACTAGGAAGTACTTGCCATTAGATCGTGAGAGCACAACAAAAGAAGAAAAGAAGGTGGAGTTGAAACTGCTACCGGAACACTTGAAGTATGCCTATCTAGGTGACAATGAAACATATCCGGTAATTGTATCTTCTTCTCTAACTGATGATCAACTCGATGAGTTATTAGATGTGCTTAGGAAGTACAAGTCTGCAATTGGTTGTTCTCTTGATGATTTTAAAGGTATTAGTCCATCATATTGCATGCATAGGATAAGATTGTTACATGAAGCTAAGAGTAGCATTCATAATCAGTGGAGAGTTAATCCCGCTATTCAAGAAGTGATTAGGAAGCAAATCCTAACATGGCTAGATGCAGGAATTATTTATCCAATTAGTGATAGTCCCCATGTGAGTCCATTTCATGTTGTAGCTAAAAAGGGGGGCATGACTATTGTGAAGCCGATGATGGAGAGACTCTAGCTACTAGGATTCCTACGGGATGGCATGTGTGTACTGATTACAGAAAATTGAATGAAAATACATGTAAAGACCACTTTCCTCTTCCTTTCATGGATCAAATGCTTGATCGTCTTGTAGGGTATGAGTTTTATTGTTTCTTGGATGGGTACTCAGGGTATAATCAAATCATGATTACTCCCAAGGACTACGAAAAGACTACTTTTACTTGCCCTTATGGAACTTTTGCCTTTAGAAAGATGCCTTTTGGATTGTGTAATGCACCTGCTACATTTCAGTGCTGCAGGATGGCCATATTTGATAGGTTGATAGAAAAGATCATGGAGGTGTTTATGGATGATTTTTCAATGTTTGGTTCCTCCTTTGATATTTGTTTATCTACCTTATCTACTATTTTGAAGAGATGTCAAGAAACTAATCTTGTCTTGAATTGGGAGAAGTGTCACTTCATGGTTAGAAATGGGATTTTTCTTGGACACCATATTTTGGCTAAGGGATTCCAGGTGGATAGAGCAAAGGTGGTGCGATTGAGAAACTTCCACCACCTACTAATGAAAAGGGAGTGCGGTCCTTCCTTGGACACTCAAGATTTTATAGGAGATTTATCAAAGATTTCTCAAAATACTCCAAACTGTTGTCTCACTTACTTTAAAAGGATGTTCCTTTCGATGATGAATGTCTAAAAGCTTTTCAGGTTTTGAAGGGGGCATTGATTACTGCGCCAATCTTGATCACACCGGATTGGACTCAACTGTTTGTACTTATGTGTGATGCAAGTGATCAAGCACTTAGAGTGGTGCTTGGACAGATGAGTGAGAAGAAGTTCTGCGCCATCTACTATATGAGTAAGACTTTTGATGCAACATAAGCAAACTATACTGTCACTGAAAAGGAGTTTCTAGCTGTGATGCATTCAATAAGTTTCGACAGTATTTGGTTGGCATGAGGATCATTGTGTACACGGATCATTCTGCAATTTGGTATTTGATGTAGAAGAATGAAGCGAAGCCAAGGATCATTAGATGGATCATTCTTCTGCAGGAATTTGATATGGAGATCCGAGCTAAGAAAGGTACGAAAAATGTTTTAGCGGATCATCTATCAAGGTTGGAGACTAGGTGTGATGATTCTTTTAAATATATAGAAGAGATGTTTCCCAATGAAAAGATTATGGCGGTGTTTGCTGAAGGAGTGGAAAGAGCTTATGTAGTAGCTGCTCAAGGAGTGGATCTATGGAATGTGGATTATGTCAATTACATTGCCGTAGGAGAAATTCCAAGAGATCTCAACAGGTATCAACTTGCGAAGTTCAAAAGGGATGTTGAGACTTTCATATGGTATGAACTATTTGTCTACAAGATCTATACGGATTCTATCATCTGTAGGTGTATGCCCGAGATCGAGATGGAGAGTGTCCTCAATTTTTGCTATGCACAACCTAATGGGGGCATTTCGAAGCCCAAAAGATTGTAGCTAAGGTACTTCAATATGCTCTTTACTGGCCTCTTTTGTTTAAAGACTGTGAATCCTATGTAGCGACATGCGATAGATGTCAATGGATAAGAAACATAAGAAGAAAAGATGAGATGCCACTTTAGCCGAGCATTGTTGTTGAGATCTTTGATGTATGGGGAATCAATTTTATGGGGCCTTTCCCCCATCTAATGGATTTCTCTACATCCTTCTTGTTGTGGATTATGTTTCTAAGTAGGTGTAGGACATTCCTACCCGTATGAATGATTCAAAGACCATGTTGTCTTTCTTAAAGAAACACATCTTTGTCTGTTATAGAGTCCCTGGAGCACTTGTAAGGGATGGAGGTTCCAACTTCGTCAACAAGCTTCTCGAAAGAGTGCTCAAGAATTACGGTGTGATGTATAGGATTACTATACCCTATCATCCTCAAGCTAATGGGCAAATCAAAGTCTCTAACTGGCAAGTGAAGTAAATTTTGGAGAAAGTAGTCAGAACTAATAGGAAGGATTAGGCTATGAAGCTCGATGATATCTTGTGGGGGTCCCAAACTACTTAAAAGATGGTGCTTGACATGTCACCATATCAAATTGTCATTGAAGCCGTGCCACTTTCTCGTAGAGATTCAGCATAAAGCTTTTTGGGCATTGAGAAGCTTGAACTTGTGTCTTAAGGATCAAAAAGAGTTGAGGATGACTCATATCAAACAACTAGACGAGTTCAGGAATCAAGCTTACAAGAATTCGGTAGTTGTATTAGAGGTGATATATGGGGCCCAGGAATTGTATATCTTAAACATGGCGAGACTGTCGGGCTCATAATAAGAAGGAGCCCATAACGTAATTATGGGATTAGAATGGTAGTGCAGTAATACTATATTATTATTATTGGACATAAGTATAAGTCTTGGGCTAAACTTGGATACTTAGCCCAATGGTCAACTCTAATTTCTCCTCCTGGTCCCTGATTAGCCATTTTGTAGTAGGATTGACCAATTAAAAAAATTTATCGAACCACAGGGAGGTCGGCGCTAGAGCTTAAGCGATCTCGTGTTTGTCATAATATTATAGAGATGAGCATAAAGGGGTAGGATTAATCAAAAAATGACAATTAAACAATTAAATGACAAGATAAACAATGGGATAGATGAATGGAAGATGGATGAATGAGCCAAGTAGATAGAGAATGAGACTAGCAACACTTAAAGTATAGAAAATCTAGGTATCATGCAACGAATTCATATGTGTCATGGGCATAGACTAAGGGCCAATACTAGTTCACCTAAATTCCCTGTCGAAATGAATAGGATATTATCAATACACAACTCAAATTATTGGTTCTCACTCAAATAATTCCAACTAAGTACTAAGCTTGAAATGAGAGTCCCTTCACACGATTAATCAACCTCTCGATCAAACCAATCGGATGTCCTATCAAAGGGTTCTAAACTCCAAAGGATTTCTCAATCACTTTACAATTTATAATGCACATGAAGTGTTTGACAAAATGATTCAATTAATTATCCTAAATATGTAATTGACTTCTTAATCTAATCACATGTTCAAAACAATTAACCACACAAATCATCATAAACATCAAAATCTAGAGCACCAATGATAGAAAATCAATTAACCCAATCAACATAATCATTCAATTGCAAAATACCCAAAATTATCCAATACAATTCATATTCCTAATCTCAAGAGGGAAATTAGCCTCTCATATTCATAAGACTATTAACATAAACATTAAACTCCTTACAAAACATGATAAACAATAGGTTTCAATACAAAGTGTAGATGAGAACTCCCTTGGATGTCTCAAATGGTGATCTTCTTCTCCCCTTTGCAATCCTCCTCTCTTACTTGCTTCTCTAACTACTTGGATAAAGAATTTGATGGTGGGATGATGATAGATAAGATGGATGAAGATGAAGGTGTAAAATGGAGGAAATGGTGTGTGAGGTAGGTGTAAGGGTGAAAACCCTCGACCAATCTGATCACATATTGAAGTATTGGGTATTTATACCCCTTGGGAAGCTTCTAGAAGGATTTTGATTTTTTTACAGGTTTTTACACCGCACGAGTATTGTGCTGCAACACGGCCACATGGTGGCCGCATTGGGTGAATTGATGTCGCCGCATGGCCATTCTGGATAGGCCCGTGCTACCGAGCTCGACTTGAGCTTCTGCACTCGAGTCGTGCTTGGTCGTGCCTTGTTTCTCTTTTTTGTTTCATCTCCCTTTTCCGTTTTGCTCCGTTTTCACCTGTTTTACATATGTTTTAGCTCATTCTCACACATTTCTATAAATACACGAAACACAACCAAATAACACATAAATATAGATAAAATAATATGAAAATGGATATAAAAAGGCACTAAAATCTAGGTGAAAATATCACTCATCACACCCCCAAACTTAAAGTGTTGTGCATCCCCGAACAACGAAAATGATAAACTAAGGGGTGAGATTTTCACCTAGGAAAAGACTAAACGAACATAAGTAATAACACATGGATAGCGATAAGAATTACAATTTATGCTAAGTCATCTACAACATTAATCTCATAACATGAAAAATTAACAAGTTCAATCTAAAGAGAATAAAAGTGTAATATAGTCCCTTTTTAGTCCAAGCCTCAGATAGGTTATAAATGTCACTCAACACTCTTTAAAATAGGGTAAATCATCACTCATTAACTGATTGGCTCGACTCACTATAAGCTTGCTCGTGGACTACATTCACAAACCACCAAAGTTTCCATTAGTGATCAAAAAGGTCTTTAATTAGGATGTAATGATAGGCTCTTTGGTATGGTAGGGAGAATTTAGGTAAGAGTGACTAATCAGGTGTAAGTAATCAAAGAGGTAGCTACTTTCTTCTATTCCTTAACTATTTCTTTCTTCCTTTCTTTTATTACTTGATCATAGGCACTATCCATCAACTTTCCTTGAATTGATCTTCTTTCAATGCATGCTTCCTTCTTTGAATTTTTATTTTCTTGGGCATCTTGTTATTTCTTTGCTCATTTTCTTGTTATGAGGTTTCATGTTCACTTTTGCTTTTGATCTTTTCATTATTTTTCTTACTTGTTTACCATTTCCTTTCTTATTTTGCATAATCAATCATTTCTAGCAACCATCTCCTTAATCACTTACACAAAAGGGTAAATATATAAGGCTCATGTGGGTAATCATGGCTTGTAATGTGCTAAATTCACAATAAAATGACTTTAAGACTCAAAGTGGTTGACTAGGATGATGTTCATGGTAGGGAAATATTTGGCAATAAAATGGCTTTAAGGCCCATGCTACCGAGCACGACTCGTGCGACCGAGCTCGACTCGAGCTTCTGCACTCGAGTTGTGCTTGATCATGCCCTGTTTCTCTTCTTCGTTTCATCTCCCTTCTCTATTTTTGCTCCATTTTCACCTGTTTTACATATGTTTTATCTCATTCTCACATATTTCCATAAAAAACACGAAACACAACCAAATAACACATAAATACGGATAAAATAATATGAAAATGGATATAAAAAGGCACTAAAATCTAGGTGAAAATATCACTCATCAGTCCCTGCTGTAGCCCCTATATAGGTCATCTAAGCTTCTTGGAACCCTAATACCTGCACCTATTTTGATGTGAATAGAGGGTAAGGAGCAGATTGAGAAGATCCTGAAGATCGTCACCAACACGACGTCAGGATTAGACTTGGGAATACAACAGAAGATCAAGAGGTTGTTCTCTGCAGTTGTTCATATTTAATATACCCTAGTTAAAGGTAATACATTTTTTATTTATTGCATCTGCTAGATTAGAAACGCATGGAACCCCAACGGTTCACGCTAACCAAATGATCAAATGCCAATAATTAGTATTAGAGCTTCGGTTTTGTGGTGAAAAGTGACACGTTAGGCTAGGTTTTATGTGCTATACGTGATTTAATTATCGTGTAGAATAGCACGAGTATTAGGGTTAGGGTTTGATATATGTGCAATTGTTATCTCTAGAACCCTTTTTTGTTGTGCGGTGACTTCTGGTGTAAGAAACACCACATAAACCCTATGTACCTTCGACCATGATATCACCAAGACTGACTGGCGGTTGGACATTGATAAGAATGGCTGGTGAAAGCCATAAGTGGCTGTGAGAAACAGTAAGGCGTAGCATGGCATGGCTGGATGATGATGTCGCGGCTAGAGTGTGGCGTGACTGCATCATTCAGATTGCTGTTTGTTGGAAGATCGCTGGCCAGTTATGGCAACCACCGGCGCACACGACTGGCCAAGGAAGTCTACAGGCGCTGGATACAGGCGGCGTGGCTCTAGGCGATGGTGCATCAGATAGGTTCCAGGCAAGTGTACTCGATGTTTTTGAGTCCATCTGAGGATGGACGATCGACTCTGCATAAGTTTTCGATTAGGTCTCTACATTTTTTTGGTCAAGCATGATAAGTTTTCGAGCTAGCCATGCATTATTCTAATTGGGTCTAGCAGGTTTTCGGGCGAGTTACAAGCTGCTTCCAGGGCGGGTTTGAAAGGCTTTCGATCGAGTCCGAGGCAGATTCCGAGTAGGTCCTCCCCTGTCTTTCGAGTGGGTCCTCCCAATCTTCCAAGCGAGTCTTCCGTGTTTTGGGTTTGTGGCATGGAGGACTGTGCTAACTGGCACCGGTCAACAAGTAGCAAGGCAGAGTCGGCAACGTTGGATGACAAGTCAGAGGCTGGCAGTAGTGCGGCGGTGCTGATGGCATCGTATCATGGTGGCAGATATTAGGTGCACGGTAGAGCAACAGAGCACATGGGAGAAGCAGCTACTATCGACACGATCACAGCTGCTACCGGCGTGGGCGGTTCAGGGTGGTGTCGTGTCAGACGGGCAGCTAAATGGGGGAGTTGATTGCATCGCAACATGGCGGGGAGCGCAGAGGTGCACGATGGGATTATCGCCTGGCAGGCTATGGTGTAGGTGGACACCACGGGATTACTTGGCGAGCAAGTTAGGGCTCGTGTCACTGTGCTTGCAAGGCTGATTGAGGTCGAACCTCGCATAGTCGTAGCTGCCCAATTATATGCTTGGAGGCGAACAATCGAATTTGCCAATATATAACTGCTTTAATTATTTTATTCGACGATTATTGTTATATATGTGAGCATGTTCTATGTAATTTATTTTTTTTAAAAAGAAGCATGCTAGGATGTGTATTTTATTATTGGAATATTATATGCATGTTGAAAACCCTTGGTGATAAATAACTAAGTGGGAGAGGGGATTGGTAAATAATTCCCGCGGCCTCCATTATTGGTTTTAAGTGAAGTGAATAAACTTGCACGTTGGCTATAGTGCCTTCCTCCCTAACGGATGAGTTTATTTACAGATCACTGGTACAAACTTCTTTATGATGGTTATAGAAAGTTATCCGAGCGCGTGTGTACTTCTCCAACAGTTAAGGCACACATGCTTGGGTAGCAGACTTGGAATCAAATAATGGTGTCCACTTAGGTGTAAATAAAAAGTATCCTCCCCAACGGAGTCACTGCTGTTATTTATATAGCTAGAGAGAAACCGACTATTAATTATTTTTTCATAAAGTTAGGTTGATGAATGAAATTAAAGGGTTAAACCTTCTCTTGTAAATATTTGAAGTGTTTGATCTATTTATTATTTATTATTCTCAAGATTTTCAAATGGCACTCAACTCACTTTCTGTTATACTTAAAGAACACAAACTTACTAGCACTAATTATATTGACTAGAAATGAAACATGAACATTGTTTTAACTGCAGAAGATTATATCTTTGTACTCATTGAGGAATGTCCTCCGGAACCTACTGATGACTCTACCGAAGAACAAAGAGTTGCTTATAATATGTGGCTCAAACCTGATAGGATGGTTAAGTGCTATATTTTGGCTTCTATGTCAAATGTGCTTCAGACTCAGCATCAAGCTATGAACACCGCCTATGATATGACGCATAATCTTAGGAAACTCTTCGGGCACCAGAGTCATCATGCTAGGTCGAAAGGCATGTCTGTACTGATAAACACAAAATGGCTGAGGGCACTTCCGTAAGGGAACATGTCCTTAGGAAGGTCCAACTCAATGAGTTGGAGGTTCTTGGAGCTGAAATCGATGGGGAAATCTAAGTCGATATTATACTCCAAAGCTTACCTAGGAGTTTTGACCAGTTTCGCCTGAACTACGATATGAACAAACATTAGTACACATTGGCAGAACTTCTGATAGAACTTGTGGCAGTGGAAGAATTGTTTCATCGTGCTCCTCAAGTTCATGTTGCTGAAAATGCTGCTTATCCTAGGCTGAAAGGTGGTAGGAAAAAGAAGAAGTAAGGAAATTCAGCACCGGTGAACCAAGTGAACACAAAGAGTGGTACGGTCAAGAAGCCTAAAGGCAATTGCTTCAAATGCAAGCAGTCGGGACACTACAAGGCTGACTGCCCTCTTCTAAAGGGGAACATGACTGGTAAGTCTTTTATACTAGTTGTTGAATCGTGGTTAGTGGCTGTATCTGCTAACACTTGGTGTGTAGATATGGGAGCCACTATCCATGTCTGCAATTCTTTGCGTGGTTCCATCAAACCCGATAGCTAAGTGATGGGGAGATTACCATACTCATGGGGAATGCTACAAGAGTAGCGGCTGTTTCAATGGGAGACGTCTATTTATTTTTTAATAAGAATAAAACTCTTGTTTTGAGGAATTATTTTTATGTACCTCATTTTAGAAAGAATTTAATTTTGGTTTCTAAATTGTTTTTAGATGGATATTCTGTTTCTTTTAATGACAAGGTTGTTATAAGGAAAAATGGAATTATTATCTGTGATGGTGCATTGATAGATAATTTGTATACTCTTAATCCAATTTCTCCCACAGTACAATAAATTGAATTGAATGATACATCTACTAATAAGAGAAAATAACCTTCAAAAATGAACCAAACATATCTTTGACATCTAAGACTGGGTCATATTAACTTGAGTAGGATTCAAAGGTTGATAGCTGATAGACCTCTGAGTTCATTAGTAGTGAAAAATTATCCAACTTGCGAATCCTTCTTGGAAGGAAAAATGACCAAAAGGCCTTTTAAGGAAAAAGGGGTATAGAGCAAAGGATCTGTTGGAATTGGTTCATTCTAATTTATGTGGTCCTATGTCTGTCCAGGCAAGAGGGGGTTATGAATATTTTGACACTTTCATTAATGATTATTCTAGATACAGATATATTTATTTGATGCGCCGTAAGTCTGAGTGCTTTGATAAATTCAAAAAGTACAAGGCTGATGTGGAAAAATAACTTTGAAAATATATCAAGACACTACGCTCTGATCGTGGTGGCAAATACCTATTGGGAGAGTTTAGAAATTATTTATTAGAGGAAGGGATAGAATCCCAATTGTCTGCACGTGGCACACTGTCGAGTGTGTAAATTCACGAATCTTGCACCTGGATTTGTGCTATTATGAAGTATTTGAAGGTTGTAATCGGTTGTAAACCGATATATATTATGCAAAGGTACGGACCAAGTGTTGTTGAAGCCATTTGAGTGGTTTTTTGAGGAAATCAGAATGGAAGTGTTGAAATCTGAAGAAAGGAAGACGAAGCCATCCATTTGGGCGAAGCATTAGTGCAATTTGACCAGAAGGAGGTCAATTCAACCAGCCCTTTTGGTCAAATTGCCAGCATAACACGAGCAGAAGATGGATTCGACCACGACAGAGGGATTCGACCTGGGCATCAGGTCAAATCGAGGTCAAATTGATTGGCGGAGATGCTAATTCGACCTCGTCACTTCAATTCGACCAGGGCATCTGGTCGAATCAAGCACCTGAAAGATACAGTAGGTAAATTTGACCTGGAGGGGTGAATTCAACTTGTTGATTAAGTCGAATTGACGTGCAGAAACTTAACATATCCATATTTTTACACCCTCAATGCTTGTGATCACTTAAAAAGCCCATTCCAGGCTCGGGAGGCACGATTACAAGTATAAAAGAAGGCTTATGCAGCAGTAAAAGGGGAAGAAAAATACAATACAAGAGAGGAGAAGAGAGCCCACAACATACTACACCCCACAATGGGGGATCACCCCCCAACCATCATCCCTTCCTCCATCCATCCATCACTTTGAAGATTCGCTTGTGGAATCAAGGGGAGAACTAAGAGGAGAATTCAAGAGCGAGAAGGACGTGATGATGCCACATCTAGGGTTTATTCGTTTCCTAATTTATCTTATATTTTACAGACATCAAAAAGATCTATCCAACACCCATGATTGTTCTTCGTAACATCATGGGCTAGAGCATTTTTGGTAGAACTAGGGTTGTGAAGGTTTTACGAACTAATTGAACTTTCATGTGTAAACTCCGTACAACACTACTTGTGGATTTATTTCATATATGATTGTGCTTTCTTAATCCATATTCATGGTTGTTTTGTGCATAATTAACTGTTATGTAGAGTCTGAATACATATCTTGGTTATTGATTAAGTGCGTTTACTGCTGAACAGGATTCTGTGTTATGATTTTAAGTGAGGGGACTCCAAAGCTTCATTAGAACTATCATATATAAATACTTATTAATTGAATTGAATTAGGGTTATTAAGTAGGATAATGAGGATAACTTCATAGTACCTATAAAGGGAGATCATATCGGGTTAGAGTACCAATCCTGGGGGGAATAATTGATACGGATAGTACCTAGAAAGGGGGGTGAAATTATATCTCTTGCTCCGAGGTTATTCACACGTGTTACGCGCATGTTTACTTATGTCTAAAGAGTCGATATGCATGGTTTAGTGATGCGTCCATATTCCACATGGCAGAGTAGGACATCAACACACGGAAGGGAAATTGATGAGTGAAACTGGATTATCCTAGAGCTACCTATTCTCCTACTTGATACACTTTTGTATTCTTCAAGTAACTTTACTTTATTTGTTATTTTAATTAATTGTTTAGTAGTTAATAATAATTCACAACTTTATTTCCACACTTGTCTTTATTAATTAGTAAATAATTAAATTGATAATACGCAGTCCCTTGGGTTCGATATTCACTTGGTCACCTTTCGAAACTACAATTGATATCCTTCATACTTGGGGATTAATTGTGCGTTGAGAAAACACTCACCAAGTTCTTGGCGATGGAGCTAATGATCATGCTAGACGGATCGCCCTATTCAAATTTTCATTATTTGATGGAGCAGAAGCTTGGTATGAGACTCTTGATGCAGCCAACTACGCTATATGGGGCTAACTGCAGTAGAAGTTCTTGGAGAGATACATGCCGCCCTCAAAGATCTTAAGAATAAGTTAAGAGAACACCCAATTTGTTATGAATCAGGGTGAGAAATTTCATGAGGCGTGGAACAAGTTTAAAGACATGCTCAGGAGGTGTCCACAACATTGAATGTCTAAGGCTAAGTATATAAGTATCTTCTACTATGGATTGGATTGTGAGTCGCGTATTTTTATTGATGCATCATTAGGAGGAGCGTTGTTATCTAAAACAACACTTAAAGCAGAAAAGTTGTTTGAAGACATCTCTATGAATTCACGTGACTGGCCTGTAGAGTGAGATAGAGGATAATTTGTACTTGGTAATTTGGCACAGGTTGAATATCATGTGGTGAAGCCGAATAGGGATGATGAGATCGTCTCTAGTCTAGCTAACATCAACAAGCTACTAAAATTCCAACAGAGGCAGATTACAGAGTTGACATAAAGGGAGCATAGTATGAAGCAGCACGAAGTGAAGAGTGTTCAAGATACCTTCAATTGATACATGGTTGAGAACGATGCAAGGGTTGACCACATCGAAGCTAGAATGAATGTTGATCATGCAGATCTATCTAAGTAGTTGAAGGACCTTACTTTGAGTATGGGGCAGATGACCTGGAACGTGAATCAATTGACACAAAAATTAAAAGATAAAACCATCACATTAAGGTCTGGAACACAGTACGAGGGACCTATGAGGCCCGAATCAAAATTGGACACGTCTAGGGCTCAATTGGACCACAATTCGACCAACACTTCAGGTCAAATTCAGCAGGGGAGGTAGAATTGGACACCTGGACGTGATGTGTAAGCAAAAGAGCCTCAATTCGACCAAAACCACTTCAATTCGACCAGGAGACCAGGTCAAATTGAGGTCGAATCCAATCTTCCGGAGCACTCTGTTTCATCAGAAGCCCAATTCGACCAATATTTATTCAATTTGACTAGATCCTCAGGTCGAATTGAGGTCGAACCGAATGACCTAATTCATATAGAAGCTCAATTCGACCAAGAGCACTTCAATTCGACCAGACCTACAGGTCTAATTCAGCATACAGGATGAGAATGGACTTCTAGGTGCATAATTCGACCACTACGTACCTAAGTCGACCAGGGCTCTTGGTCGAATTCAAGTTGAATCATCCCATACTGCACCATTTTCCACGCTGAATGCTCCACATGATGTTGATGTTACTCCAGTACCATTACATAAGCAGAATACTGAGCTTACAATGGAGAAGAAGTGGGAAAGAGTAAAGAAGTTGAGAGCCGAGAAGCTTAGACTGCAGATGGATAATGAAGATGTGGTTTTCTCTTTTGATCATCATTGAAGATGCCCATGGAGAATCAATCGTGCAAGAGCATTGATGTGGTTTCTAACTTGTTTAATCTTAATTTTTCTAAGGCAGATGATTCTGAATTTAAGTGGAAGATTGACAAGGAGGTGTCTAGACAGCCATGGGAGGAAGGAAATTCCAATGATCATATTTTTGTCACCAAGAAAGGTGAGGTGTTGAGTGTAGACAAGAAGAGGGAAAGAAAGTATTTGAAGGTGAGGATGCGAGGAGACCACCCTCTAATCCAGTAGTTCAAAAGCGGTAATCCGTCGTGACTCTTCAACGTTAAGTATGAGCACCTGTTGGGGGCTTGCCCTTCCATTTTATTGCTTTATTTCTTTTGTGTGAGTGAGAAATTTTTATATTTATGGTGCTTACTAATCGACAATTACATCTCTTTGCTAACTTAGTTTCAACTTATGTTTTTACTAAGTTTGGGGTGTGATGTTATTACCTCATTAAAGCACCAAGAGTATAATTTTTTCTTTGTAATGTTTGCTAGGGGAGTTGATTTTTTACGGTATGTTGAAACTTTAATCAGTTTTGATGTGTAGATTTTTTTGCAATTTGCCTAGTGTTCAGTGGTGTTTCTAGTGTGTGGAGTCGATTAGATAGTCAATTAATTCTTTCTTATAGTTCTCCTATTTTATTGATGAATCCTGTGGTAATGGATGTGTTTGAGCTTTGACGATAGAAACAGGTAACTGAGGCTTTGACCTGACCGAGTTGAACAACTCGAGGAGCTCGTGCATTTTGAAGGAGAAATCAGGATGGGTGTGTCTTGTATGAGTGGCATGTACTATATATCGTCATATTTTATCATCTCGGATGTGGAGTGTGATATGAAGTTCTATGTGTACTTGTGGGATATTACTTACCATGAAAAGTGTTCTGTTACTTGTTAAAAACCCATGTGAGATTTTGAGCCTTGTTGATCATGTTACATAATCACATGATATTTCTTTCTGGTGAGTATCATTCTTGTGTGTGTATTCTAGAATTTGCCTCTTGTCTTACTTGAAATTACATGTGTGTTAGATGATGGGAGATGATCTAAGGCTATCCTTGAATTTTTGAGTCACTTAACCAAATAATCCTTACCAAATGATGTTTATCCCTAGTTAGCCCTTTTGAGCCAAAAAGCCTTATTTCTTTGGCAACCTACGAAGATAGCCACTTCGATATCCTATTTGAGCCTTAATTTCCTATTTAGTGGAGAATTAAATGTTGTAAAAGTGTGTGAATTGATTTTCATGGAGTTTGGAAGGAGTAAAATATTTGGAGCTGTACAAGTGATTATGAGTTGAAAAATATGAGCTTAAAAATAAGTTGCTTAGGGGTAGTGCCCAAAACTGGTACCCTGAGATGTTAGAGATAGTGTCCGAAACTGGTACCTCGAGAAAAAAAAGAAAGGAAAGAAAAAGTATGTTGAGCTTGAAGAAAAAGTAGAGAAATGAAAATTAGAAGAGCATGAAGCTAGATAGCCTTGAAGAGTAAAAATCTGCAGTACAAAAGATCTCCGCTTTTAATTCTCTACTAATTTAGTCACTTAATCCATATGTTTTCTACCTTAACCAAAGAGCCAACATTACATCTAAAAGAAAAGTCCTTTTTGATCCGTTGTCGAATCATACTTTTAGTAGTGGAGAGTTTCAGACTTTTGGCAAGCTTATGGTTACGCATGCACTTGAATTGAATATGAGCGTAAAAACCTTAACCATAAATGTTCATCTTTTACACTTGAGTATGAGTGATATATACTTCCAGTGAGAACATGTTAGTGGAGCATTTGAATTGATGGTGATTGTCTTAATTTGTATGCTATGAATTGAGTATTACATGTAGTGAGAGTTGAATGACTTAAGTTGAGGACAATTGTATTTTGAATGGAGTATTGATCATAGTCTTTGTTTCCCCGCTAATTTTCATACTCTCTCTCTCTTTATATTTATTTTATTGCCTCGGGACTAGCAATGGGTAAGTTTGGGGGATCTGATGAGAGTGGAAATTAGCGTGTTTGAATGTCCAATTTAACACCTTTTGATGGAAATTCTTGTTATATATTAGCACAAGTGTCTTATATTCATTGTATGTGAGAAAAAGGTGCACTTGAGGTGTTTTATTGTGTTTTAGGTGAAAAAATGATGAAAAGTGCAAAGTTGGAGAAAAGTTGCAATTTGTGCAAGAATGCTGAAAACGCACATCCAACTTTCATAATTTTTCTGTGTTGTACTTGGTGATCTCGTGAATTATACACAACTCTTTGGTTTGATTGTGTTGCCTAGGGATGAGCATCATGTAAATTTGGGGATTTAATGAGTGTGTAAATTCACGAATCTTGCACCTGGATTTGTGCTATTATGAAGTGTTTGAAGATTATAATTAGTTGTAAACCGATATATATTGTGAAAGGACACGGATCAGGTGTTGTTAAAGCCATTTGAGTGTTTTTCGAAGGAAATCGGAATGGAAGTGTTGAAATCTGAAGAAAGAAACTTGAAGCCATCTGTTTGGGCGAAGCAGGAGTGTAATTCGACCAGAAGGAGGTCAATTCGACCAACCCTTTTGGTCAAATTGGCAGCATAACACGAGCAAAAGGTGGATTCGACCAAGACAGAGGGATTCGACCTGGGCATCAGGTCGAATCGAGGTCGAATAGAATGGCAGAGATGCCAATTTGACCTCGTCACTTCAATTCGACCAGTGCATCTGGTCAAATTAAGCACCTGGGACTTACAGTAGGTCAATTCGACCTGGAGGGATGAATTCGACCTATTGATAAAGTCGAATTGACATGCGAAAACTTACCATATCCATATTTTTACAACCTCAATAAGTGTGATCACTTAAAGAGAGGCCACAACATACTACACCCCACAAGGGGGGATCACTCCACAACCATAATCCCTTCCTCCATCCATCCATCACTTTGAAGATTCGTTTGTGAAATCAAGGGGAGAACTAAGAGGAGAATTCAAAAGCGAGAAGGACGCAATGACGCCACATCTAGGGTTTATTCGTTTCCTAATTTATCTTGTATTTTTGAACATTCGGGAAAGATCTATCCAACACCCATGATTATTCTTCGTAACATCATGGGCTAGAGCCTTTTTGGTAGAACTAGAGTTGTGAAGGTTTTACGAACTAATTAAACTTTCATGTGTAAACTCCATACAACACTACTTGTGGATTTATTTTATATATGACTGTGCTTTCTTAATCCATATTCACGGTAGTTTTGTGCATCATTTACTGTTATGTAGAGTCTGAATACATATCTTGGTTATTGATTAAGTGCGCTCACCACTGAACAGGGTTTCATGTTATGATTCTAAGTGAGGAGACACCGAAGCTTCATCAGAACTATCATATATGAATACTTATTAATTGAATTGAATTTGGGTTATTAATTAGGATAAAGAAGATAACTTCATAGTACCTATAAAGGGAGGTCATATCGAGTTAGAGTACCAATCCTAGGGAGAAATAATTGATACTGATAGTACCTAGAAAGGGGGGTGAAATTATATCTCTTGCTCCGAGGTTAATCACACGTCTTGTGTCTATAGAGTAGACATGCATGGTTTAGTGATGCGTCCATATTCCACAAGGCAGAGTCGGACATCAACACACGCTAGGGAAATTAATGAGTGTAACTGGATTATCCTAGAGCTACCTATTCTCCTACTTGATCCACTTTCGTATTCTTCAAGTGACTTTATTTTATTTGTTATTTTAATTTATTGTGTAGTAGTTAATAATAAATTCACAATTTTATTGCCACACTCTTCTTAATTAATTAGTAAATAATTAAATTGATAATACTTAGTCCCTTGGGTTCGATATTCACTTGGTCACCTTTCGAAACTACAATTGATATCCTTCATACTTGGGGATTAATTGTGTGTTGAGAAAATGCTCATCACACACCCTAGCAGAACGGTGTAGGGGAAAGAAGGAATATGGCTCTTATGGAAATGGTAAGATCAATGATGAGTTGTTCAGAATTACCATATTCGTTTCGGGAATATACCTTAGATACAATGGCTTACATCCTGAATTTAGTATTTTTTAAATCAGTAGCTTTCACACCCATGAATTATGGACCAAGCGAAAGCCTAGTATCAAACACTTTTAGATTTGGGGTGCTCCGGCACATGTGTTGAAGGCAGATGCTGATAAGTTAAAATTGCGTACGGATATTTGTATATTTGTAGGGTATCCTAAAGGAACCCATGGTGGTTTATTCTATAGTTCTAAGGACCAAAAGGTGATTATTAGCACGCACACTAGATTTTTGGAAGAGGATTATGTAATGAACCACAAACCTATGAGTAAAATTGTTCTAGATGAAGTAAGAGAGGAAACACCAAACATAATACCAATTGTACTAAATGGAAGTCTTGAGGAAAATATCTTTATGAAGCAACCAGAGGGATTCATTCCAAAGGGCGAAGAACATCTTGTATGTAAGCTTAATATGTCAATTTATGGATTAAAACAAGCTTCAAAATCATGAAACATCTATTTTGATGAAGTAATCAGTCATATAGATTTATTCCATGTCCTGACGAATCATATGTGTACAAGAAGTGTGATGGAAATGTAGTGGTATTTCTTGTACTCTATGTGGATGATATTCTTCTCATTGAAAATAATGTAAAGGTGTATTGTCAGCGTAAATGTATGACTATCCAAGTAGTTTAAGATGAAGGACTAAGGAGAAGCCGAACATATTCTTGGGATCAAATTAATAAAGGATCGCAAGAAAAGAATGTTGTGCTTATCCCAAACTTCATACGTTGATACAATCCTTGCTCGTTTTAGCATGCAAGATTCCAAGAAAGGTTTTCTACCTTTCAGACATGGAATACCTCTATCTAAGGAAATGTGTCCATAAACACAACAGAAAATAGAGTAGATGAAGCTGGTTCCTTATGCTTCGGCAGTAGGAAGCCTCATGTATGCTATGCTATGTATGAGGTCGGATATTTGTTATGCCGTGGGCATGGTCAGTAGGTATCAAAGTAACCTAGGACAAGGGTATTGGACTGTGGTAATGCATATTTTGAAGTACCTGCGAAGGACTAGAGATTATATGCTGGTTTAACGGGTAGATACTTTGTTACTTTTAGGTTATAGTGATTCAAATTTCAAGTCAGATAGGGATGCTAGTAAATCTACCTCGGGTTATGTGTTTACTCTTGGAGAAGGAGCCATAATATGGAGGAGTGTAGAGCAGAAATGAGTTGCGGACTCCACTATGGAAGCTGAATATATAGCAGCCTCTGAGGCAGCTAAAGAAGCAGTATGGCTTAGAAACTTCTTAATGGACTTGGATGTGATTCCTGGTTTGCCCAAAGCAATCACAATTTATTGTGATAACAATGGTGCCATAGGAAACTCGAAGTAACCACAAACCCACAAGGTGAGTAAACACATTGAGCGCAAGTACCACCTGATACGAGACATCGTTAAAAGAGGGAAGGTCGTTGTCGCTAAGATTACATTGGAGGATAACCTGACTGATCCTTTTACTAAGAGCCTTCTAGCGAAAGCGTTCAATGGGTATGTAGAAGGAATAGGAATTAGATGAGTGTCATCAGATATTGCAGCATAGTCTTTTAGTATAAGTGGAAGATTGCTAGAATGTATACTAAAAGTCAGGCTTTTTTTTAAACAATGTTTTTACAATTTATTTGAAATGAGAATCATATGATCAAGCGTTTTGCATATTATAATTTATTTTTATGTTTGTGCAAAAAGTCCATTTACTTTATATTGTAGATGATATGTTGTGCGACAACATGCGGAAGATCATATTATCAGTTTTCTTATAATGTATAAACAGATGCTCACAACCGAGATAGACGGGGACTATCTATCGTGATGGTTGTAGTGTGATTTGGTATTAGTTTGTCTTGACTATAGAATCACATTAGTGCACTTTGTGTGTATTGAGCAGGACCGCTTGAGATCGTTCGACTTGTACTGTCTATATAGGAGAACTTGATCTCAATTATTATGGATATTTCGTGCTCTTAATCCATATACAATAACCTCGACATGTAAGGCAATATGTATTTCTTTGATTTATCAATGGGTGAAATTTACATGTAATTAAATCAACAAACTCGGTGAGTTAGGAAGTAGTACTGTCTTTATGATGTGTTGTTGATTGTAGAAGGAAATCTGTATCCGACAAAGGTTGATGATGTCCCCTTGAGGAGCTCATAAGGATTATCATGTAAATCTTGCAAGTGGATTAATTCCGGCATGATAATGAAGTTGAGTGGTACTACTCTCGGAAGAGATATTAATTAATTTAAATTGTCAGTAACTTAATTAATTAATGGGCATTGTATATCTTAAACATGGCGAGAGTGTCGGGCTCATAATAAGAAGGAGCCCATAACGTAATTATGGGATTAGAACGGTAGTGCACTAATACTATATTATTATTATTGGACTTAAGTACAGGTTTTGGGCTAAACTTGGATACTTAGCCCAATGGAGGCCCAACTCTAATTTCACCTCCTGGTCCCTTCTGTAGCCCATATATAGGTTATCTCAGCTTCCTGGAACCTTAATACCTGCGCATATTTTGACATGAATAGAGGGTAAGGAGCAGATTAAGAAGATCCTGAAGATCGTCGCCCACACGACTTCAGGATTGGACTTGAGAATACAGTAGAAGATCAATAGGTTGTTCTTTGCAACTATTTATCTTCAACATACCCTGGTGAAAGGTAATACGTTAATGATTTATTGCTTCTACTGGATTAGAAATGTATGGAATCCTAACGATTCACGCTAACAAAATGATCGAACGCTAACATGACCAAGACCCTTGGTCGAACCACCTCTCACAAGTCGAACCAAGCACCTGGGAACATTTTGGAGATTGCCAATGGCCAGTTCGACCTTGGTTCAAGAATATCTTGGTCGAACCAGATCCTAATGTAGTCGAATAGAAAGCTACAGAAGAGAGGATCATTTTCATGTATGAATCACCTCAATCGGAAGTTGGATGTGAAAGTTATGCTCAAAACTATGAGACTACGTAGTCATGCCCAGGAGGTCTGTTAGATCAGCCGTTCGAGTCAAACCTTCAAGCAATGAAGATGCCCATGGAGACTCAATCATGCAAGAGCATAGATGTGATTTCTAACTTGTTTAATCTTGATTTTAATATGATAGATGACTCTGAAATTGAGTGGAAGATTGACAAGGAGAAGCGTAGACAACCATGGGAGGAAGGAAAATCTGAGTATCATATACTTGTGACCAAGAAAGGTGAGGTGCTATGTATAGACAAGTAGAGGGAAAGAAAGTACTTGTAGGTGAGGATGCGAGAAGATCGTCCTCTGATCAAGTAGTCTTCAAAAGATTTCATACCGTCGTGACTCTTCGACGTTAAACATGAGCGCCTGTTGGAGGATTGTCCCTTCTGTTTTATTTATTTATTATTTCTTTTGTGTGGGTGAGGAGTTATTATATTTAAAGTGCTCACACTTTGACAATTACATCTCTTTTCAAATTTAGTTTCGACTTATGTTTTTACTAATTTTGGGGGGGGGGGGTGTGATGTACTTACCTCATCTTAGGAGCACTGAGGGTATAATTTTTCCTTTCGCTGATTTTTTTGTTAGGGGGTTGATTTTTTGCGGCATATTAACATTTTAACCGGTGTTGACATGTCGATTTCTTTTTGCAACTTACCTAATGTTTAGTGTGTCGTGTTAGTGTGTCTAGTGTGTGGAGTCGATTAGATAGTTAATTGAGTGTTTCTTATAGTTCTCTTATTTTATTATTGATGAATCATGTGATGATGAGGTATGTTGAGTTTCGATGATAGGAAAAGGTAAAAGAGTGGCAAGGCGAGTTCTAAGCTGAGGCTTGACCTGACCGAGTTGAACAACTCGAGGAGCTCGTGGATACTTTGAAGGATGAAAATCAGGTTCCCTTGTTTCCTTTTTTCTAATTTTTATGTGTGCTTTTAATTCATGAGAGTGGAAGGATTGAGTTTATATTTTTGGTGATCCATGTGAGCTTATATTGTTTAAATTGTAATTCATATGCTCATAAAATTGATGAAGGAAATGTACTTGAGTTATATTGTGGTATGAAATTATATGTGTACTTGTGGGATATTTCTTATCATTAAAACTGCTCTATTACTTGTTAAAAGCCCATGTGAGATTTTGGGCCACATTGATCATCTTTTATGGTGAGTATCGTTCTTGTGTATGTATTCTAGAACTTGCCTCTTGTCCAACTTGAAACTACATGTGTATTAGATGATGGGAGATGATTTTAGGCCACCTTGAATATATGTCACTTAGCCAAATAATTTCCTACCAAAAGATATTTATCCGTAGTTAGCCCCAATGAGCCTAAAAACCTCATTATTTGGCAACCTACATGAAACAACCTCTTTGAGCATCTGAATTTTTTAGCCTTAATTTTCTATCATAACAATATTTAATGGCCTTTCAAAGTGTGTTGATGGAGTTTGTTAACAGTTTGGGAAGGAATAAAATTAGTGTTGAAACAGTGATTGAGTTTGATATAATGCATATAAGGAGAATCGTGGAGTAGTGCTTAAATCTAGTACTCCATGGAATCAAACACCCTAGGGTAGTGTTTAAATCTAGTACCCTATGGAGGATGCGAGAGGTAGTGCTCGAAACTGGTACCTCAAGAAAAAAAGAAAAAAAGAAGGGAAAAAATGTTATGCTTGAAAAGAAAAAAAAGTGAACGAGTTGAGGAGGATGTTGCTTAATTAAAGTGAGTAAGAAGAATGAAAGAACATGATGGAATGCGCACTTGATTGATCAAAATTTTGGATCACTTATCCATATATTTCCTAACTTAACCAAAGAGCCAACATTAAATCCAAAAGAAAAGTCCTTTTTGATCCCATTGTCGAATCATACTTTTAGTGGTGGAGAGTTTGAGATTTTTGGCAAGCTTATAGTTACGAATGTAGTTGAATTGAATCTGAGCGTAAACACCTTAACCCATAAGTGTACATCTTTTACACTTGAGTGCGAGTGATATATACTTCCCATGAGAACATTTCAATAGAGCATTTGAATTGGTGGTGATTGTCTTATCTCATATGCTATTAATTGATTATTACATGTAATAAGAGTTGCATGACCTAAGTTGAGGAAAATTGTATTTTGAATAGGGTATTTGTCGTAGTCCTTGTTCCCCCGCTAATTTTCTTACTCGACCTCTTTATTTTTATTTTGTTGCATCGGGACAAGCAACGGGTAAGTTTGAGGGATTGATGAGAGTGAAAACAAGCTTGTTTTAGTATCCAATTTAACATATTTTTTATAGAAATTGTTGTCATATATAGCGCAAGTGTCTTATATTTGATATATTTGAGAAAAAGGTGCATTTAAGGTATTTTATTGAGTTTTATGTGGAAAAAGGATCAAAAGTGCCGAGTTGGAGAAAAGGTGCAACTTGTGCAAGAATGCTAAAAAATGCATGTTCAATTTGTGTAATTTTTCAGTATTTGTGTGGAGCTCAAAACTAGAAGTGTGATATGTGGTTGGAAAGCCACTGAAGATAGATCGTTTTGGCCAAAAAAACACCTCAATCAGAGTCCTAACGAGAAAGTTATGATCGAAATGGTGACGTCACGCAATCTGTTTCTACTCAGCATGACTGTTTCATTTTTCATGACTTGTTACATCTTCAAATGTTAGACTTTTGGTAAGATATTTATTTGGATTAAAAGCCAAGGAAAAGAGGATCGCGTGAGAGTAAGAATCACTAAAATCAGAGTTTGGATGAGGAAGTTATTCTCACAATCATGAAGTCGCGCAGCTGCCAGCGAGAATTTCCGAAAATTTCCAAAAATTACCTATTTCTTGGAGGACAATTAATCTCCTTATCACATAATCCTCCATGATTCACCCATATATTTTATTTTCTTATTTAATTTCTGAAAATTACCTATTTCTTATTTTCTTATTTACAATGTTGGATGGATGAAGGAAAGGATATGGATGATGGTTGGGGGGTGATCCCCCTTGTGGGGTGGTGTAGGATGAATGTGTTGTCTTCCTCACATGAATAATATGTCTGTATGAGAAGGGAATTAAATAAGAAAATAAAAGATATGGGTGAATCATGGAAGATTATGTGATAAGGAGATTAATTGTGGTCCAAGAAATAGGTAATTTTTGGAAATTTTCGAAAAATTTTGGAAATTCTCGCTGGCAGCTATGCGACTTCACGATTTTGAGCATAACTTTCTCGTCCAAACTCTGATTTTAGTGATTCTTGCACTCACGCAGTTCTCTCTTCTTTGTCTTTCTATCCATATAATGTTCTCACCAAAATTCCAAAATTTAAAGATGTAACAAGTCATGAAAAGTGGAATAGTCGTGCTGAGTAGAAAGAGCTTGCGTGTCGTCACCATTTCGATCATAACTTTCTCATTTGGACTTCGATTGAGGTGTTTCTTACGCCAAAATGACCCAATCTTCTGATGCTTTCCAACCATTTATGACACTTCTATTTTTTAGCTCAACATGTATGCAAAAAAATTACACAAGTTGGACGTGCATTTTTCAGCATTCTTGCACAAGTTTCATATTTTCTCCAACTTTGCACTTTTGATCCTTTTTCCACCTAAAACATAATAAAACACGTCAACCACACCTTTTTCTCACACACACATACACATATATATATATCAAATATAAGACACTTGTGCTAATATATAACAAAAATTCTCATCAAAAGATGTTAAATTGGACACTCAAACACGCTTATTTTCACACTCATCAATTCCCCAAACTTACCTGTTGCTCGTCCCAAGGCAACAAAACAAAAATAAACAGAAAGAGTGTAAGAAAATTAGCAGGGAAACAAGGACTATGACTCATACCCCATTCAAAATACAATTGTCCTCAACTTATTTCATGTAACTTTCATTACATGTAATAATCAATTCACACCATACAAGATAAGACAATCACCACTAATTCAAATGATCCAATTACATGTTCTCATGGGAAGCATATATCACTTGCACTTAAGTGTAAAATATGTACACTTATGGTTTAAGGTTTTTATGCTCAGATTCAATTCAAGTGCATGCGTAACCATAAGCTTGTCAAAAGTCTCAAACTCTCCAACACTAAAAGTATGATTCGACAATGAGATCAAAAAGGACTTTTCTTTTGGATGTAATATTGGCTCTTTGGTTAAGGTAGGAAATATATGGATAAGTGACTCAAAACTCGGATCAATTAAGTGTGCATTCCATCATGATCTTTCATTCTTCCTCTTTAATTCAATTAAGTACAAATCCTCCTCAACTCCACTTCTTTTTCAAGCACAACATTATTTTCTTCTTTTTTATTCTTTTCTCTCGAGGTACTAGTTTCGGGCACTACCTCGCGCATCCTCCATAGAGTACTAGATTTAAGCACTACCCTAGGGTGTTTAGTTCAATAGAGTACTAGATTTAAGCACTACTCCATGATTTTTTTAGATGTATTTTCAAGCTTCAATCACTTTTTCTACAAATCCAATTTCACTCCTTAATTTTCCTTTCGTGTATCAATGTCTAACTCTGTCTTGTGGAATATGAACTCATCACTAATCCATGCAAATCTACTCTATAGACACAAGTGACTATGCATGTAACATGTGAATAACCTTGGAGCAAGAGATATAATTTCACCCTTTTCTAGGTACTATCAGTATCAATTATTTTCCTAACCAATTAGTACTCTAACCCCCGATATTATCTCCTTTTATAGGTAGTATAAAATTGTCATCTTTATCCTACTTACTAACACGAATTCTATCCTAGAGCTACTTGTTCTCCTACTTGATTCACTTTCGTATTTTTCTAGTTCTTTATTTATTTTATTTGTTATTTTAATTAATTGTTTAGTAGTTAATAATTCCATACATCAACCTTATTTCCACAATTCGTCTTAAATAATTTAGTAATTGATTAAATTGATAATATGCCGTCCTTTGGGTTCCATATTTAACTTGACCGCTTGCTTAAGCTGCAATTGATATCCTTAATACTTGGGGATTAATTTTGCATGCAAAGAAAATGCTTATCATGTTTTTGGCGCCGTTGTCGGTGATGGCTGTTATTATTAGTTTATTATTTCTAGTTTGATTAAAACTTCTATTTGTGATTATTTATTTCTATCTAACCTTAAATTTTTCTAAGGTACTTGTGCACTAGGAAAAGTAGAGGAAGGAAAGAAGGAATAACAAATTTAGCTAAACATGGTCGGAGTAAAGCAAAATCCAGATAATATTACCATACGTGAAATTTTTACGAACTATGGGATTGGAAACATGAGGTTGATAGGAGCAAGGAGGAAGATGATAATTTTGAGATACATCCTGCTCTTATTAACATGGTAGAGAAGAATTCCTTTTCTGGAGTTTGCTTTGAAGATCCATATCAGCATCTTCGAAGATTTATTGGTTATGCAAACACTCAAAAGGGTTCTGGAGCTAATGATCATGCTAGACAGATTGCCGTATTCAAGTTCTCTTTAATTGATAGAGCAGAAGATTGGTATGAGTCTCTTGATGCCACATATTGCACTACATGGGACCAACTGCAGTAGAAGTTCTTAGAGAGATACATGCCACCCTCGAGGATCTTAAGAATGAAGCAAGACATCACCCAATTTGTTATGAATCAGGGTAAGAAATTCCATGAGGTGTGGAATAGGTTTGAAGACATGCTCAAGAGGTGTCTACTATGGATTGGATTGTGAGTCGCGTGTTCTTATTGATGTATCATCAGGAGGACCGCTGTTATCTAAGACAACACTTGAAGTGGAAAAGTTGTTTCAAGACTTCTCTATGAATTCACGTGACTGCCTATGGAAAGGGTAAGAGGATCTTATGTACTTGGCAAGGTGGCACAGGTTGAAAAACAAGTGGTTAAGCCGAATAGGGAGGATGAGATCGTCTCTAGTTTAGCTAACATCAACAACCTACTAGAGTCCTAGTAGAACCAGATTGTAGAGTTTGACACAAAGGGGGCCTAGTATCCATTAGCAAGAAGTGAAGAGTATTGAAGATAACTTTAATCGATACATGGCTAAGAATGATGCAAGGGTTGATCGTCTTGAGGCTACTATGAATGCTAATAATGCAGATTTATTTAATCAGTTGAAGGACCTTACTTTGATGATGGGGCAGATGGCCGAGTACGTGAATCAATTGACATAAACGTTGGAGAAATAAAAGTTCCCGTCTCAAGGCATAATGAACCCAAAAGAGTGCATAGCCATCAAGTTGAGGTCCAAAATGCAGTATGAGGGACCAATGATGCCAAAAATGGATTCTAAAGCATCAGGAATCTAGTTGACCATGGTTCGACCAAGACCCTTGGTCGAACCACCTCTCACAAGTCAAACCAAGCACCTGGGAATATTTTGGTATTGCCAATGGTCAGTTCAACCTCGGTTCGATCAAGGTATTGGTTGAACTAGCTCCTAAAGGGGTTGAATGGAAAGTCATGGATGAGAGGATCATTTTTGTGCATGAATCACGTCAATCAGAGGTCGAATGCAAAAGTTATGCTCGAAATCATGAGACTGCGCAATCACGCCCAAAAGAGCTGTTCGACCAGCCGTTCAGGTCAAAAAATCAAACAATGAAGATGCCCATGTAGACTCAATCATGCAAGAGCATAGATATAGTTTCTAACTTATTTAATCTTGGTTTTAATAGGATAGATGATTCTAAATTTGAGTGGAAGATTGACAAGGAGGAGTATAGACAGCCATGGGAGGAAGGTAATTCTAAGGATCATATAGTTGTGACCAAGAAAGGTGAGTTGCTAAGTGTAGACAAGAAGAGGGAAAGAAAGTATTTGAAGGTGAGGATGCGAGAAGACCATCCTCTACCGTCGTGACTCTCCGACGTTAAACATGAGCGCCTGTTGGGGGCTTGCCCATCCATTTTATTACTTTATTATTTCTTTCGTGTGAGTAAGGAGTTATTATATTTGAGGTGTTCACGTTTCAAAAATTACATCTCTTTTCAAACTTAGTTTCGACTTACGTTTTATTAAGTTTGGGGGGTGTGATGTACTTACCTCGTCTTATGAGCACCGAGTGTAAAATATTTCCTTTTGTTGGTTGTTTATTTGTTAGGAGGTTGATTTTTTGGGGGCATATTGATACTTTAACCAGTGTTGTTATGTCGATTTTTGCAACTTACCTAATGTTTAGTATGTTGTGTTGGTGTTTCTAGTGTGTGGAGTCGATTAGATAGTCAACTGAGTCTTTCTTATAGTTCTCCTATATTATTATTTATGAATCTTGTGATGATAAGGTACATTGAGCTTTGATGATAGAAACAGGTAAATTGAGGCTTTGACCTAATCGAGTTGAACAACTCGAGGAACTCGTGCATACTTTGAAGGAGAAATCAGGTGCCCTCGTTTCCTTATTCTTATTTTTATGTGTGCTTTTAATTCATGACAGTGGAAGGATTGAGTTTTTGGTTTTGGTTATCCACATGAGCTTATTTTGTTTAAATTGTGCCTGAAATTCATAAGCTCTTGAAATTGATGAAGGAATTGTACTTGAATTATATTGTAGTATGAAGTTTTATGTGTACTTATTGGATATTACTTACAATGAATGGTGTTCTATTACTTGTTAAAAACTCATGTGATATTTTGTGCCTTGTTGATCATGTTATATAATCACATGATATTTCTTTTCTGGTGAGTATCGTTCTTGTGTGTGTATTCTAGAACTAGCCTCTTGTCTTACTTGAAACTACATGTTATGTTACATGATAGAAGGTTATTTAAGGCCATCTTTGAATTGATAAGTCACTTAACCAAATAATTCCCTACCAGATGATGTTTATTCGTAGTTAGCCCCGTTGAGACTAAAAACCTCATTCTTTGGCAGACCACTTAGAGCATCTGATTTTTTTTATCCTTGATTGTCCTTCTAGAAGAGAATTAATAGCTTTTCAAAGTGTATTGATGGAGCTTGATAACAGTTTGGGAAGGAATAAAATGGGTAATTTAATTAATAAGTATTTATATAAGATAGTTCTAATGAACCTTCGGAATCACCTCACTTAGAATCATAATATGGAATCTTTTTCAATAGTGAACGCACTCAATAAATAACTAATGTGAACATTCAGACTCTATTCAACAGTTAATGATGCACAAAATGACTCTGAATATGGATTAAGAAAGCATAGTCATATATAAAATAAATCCACAAGTAGTGTTGTATGGAGTATACGCACGAAAGTTCAATTAATTCGTAAAAACCTTCAAAAACCTAGATCTACCAAAACAGTTCTAGCCCATGATGTTACGAAGAACAATCATAGGGGTTGGATAGATCTTACCCATATGTCTGGAAAATAAAAGATAAATTAGGAAATGAATAAAATCCTAGATGTGGGCGTCGTCACGTCCTTCTCCGCGTTGAATCCTCCTCTTGGTTCTCCTCTTGATTCAGCAGACGAATCTTCAAAGTGATGGATTGATGGAGTGATTGTTGGGGGGTGATCCCCCCTTTGGGGTGTAGGATTATTGTGTTGTGGTGCTTTCTCACATGAATAATGATATAAAATATATATTGGTGTGTGAAAAAAATTAAATAAGGAAATAAAAAATATGGGTGAATCATGGAGGATTATGTGATAAGGAGATTAATTGTGCTCCAATAAATAGGTAATTTTTGGAATTTTTCAGAAATTCTCAAAAATTCTCGCTGGCAGTTGCGCGACTTCACAATTTTGAGCATAACTTCCTCATCCGAACTCCGATTTTAGTAATTATTATGCTCACGCAATCCTCTCTTTCTTGGCTTTCTATCCAAATAACGTTCTCACTAAATGTCTAAAATTAAAAGATATAACAAGTCATGTAAAGTGGAACAGTCGTGCTGAGTAGAAAAAGCTTGCGCGATGTCACCATTCGATCATAACTTTCTGATTTGGACTTCGATTGAGGTGTTTCTTATGCCAAAATGACCCACTCTTCTGTGGCTTTCCAACCACGTATAACACTTCTATTTTTGAGCTCAACATGAACACAAAAAAATTACACAAGTTGGACGTGTGTTTTTCACCATAACGAGCTATCATCTATCAGCTCCATTGAATTTCTTTCTTGAGTGCATTGAATTTAAATTGTTCATTCTAGAACTTGCTCTTTTGAATGCATTTCGAGATCATGTGATTGGTTGTGTGCGATAAAATGATAAGGGCACTTAGGGTTAACCCTCTTGGCTTAAATTGTCCCACCTGATTTTGAAAACTCTAGGGAAGCCACGTTGAGCCTAAGCTTTTTCTTTGAATTATGAGCACATAAAGGAACCCTGAATCCCCATTTCTTTATTTGAATCTTCCGTTTGAACCTTTCATTACTTTGCAATGTGTGAATCTTATAGTATATTAAGGTTGTTGAAAGTTGAAGGGAGTTGTGAGAAAGAATGAATGTGGATATGAAGTTGTGAAAAAAATAGAGAAAAGGAAGGAGGGTTGGATGAAAAAGAAGAAAATTCTTGAAAAAAAAAAGAAGAAAGAGACATGAAATGTTGAAAAAAAAGGGGGGTTGCTACAAAAAAAAGAGACATTGATTTACGTGTACACCTGCTATTCCAAATGTTGAAAATGAGCGGGTGTGGGGAAGTTTTAGGTGCAAGAAAATATTTTGGAAAGAAAATTTGGGGATGACGATGGATGTTTTGATTTGTAGAGATCACATGTTGTAAAGTGATGCATTTAGCCATTCTTATCTCTCTTTTTATATCACCCTGACCTAAGGCCCCATTACAACCCATTCAAAGACTCTTTGATTGTTGCGTATGATCCATCTAAAATTGGTGGAGAATTGATTTTGGAGCAAGCCAATGGTGATGACTTTTATTTTCAATTTTTGAGTGATCTTGCTACCTAAATCATACATTTGAGTGTTTCTGAGTGAATATTTGTGAGGCCATGGAATTTTAAAAGACTTGATGCCATGAAAGTTGCAAATTTTGAGTGAAGAGTTATGTTTCATTTAGTTCCGAATGCTCATTGGTTGCTTGTCTCTTGAAGTGTGCAACTTTCATTTGCCTTGGTAGATGTTACTTGGTTTTCTATTCTCTATGATTTTGGTTTGCTTGAGGACAAGCAACGTTTAGGTGTCGGGAGATTTGATAAGTCATATTATAGCATGATTATTTGGTGGTAATAAAAATCTATTTGATTTAATTATATATTTTTATGTGCTAATATTGACTTATATTATTTTTAGGAGATAATTATTTTAATAATTTGATTTTATGTGGAAACAGGTTATTAAAGGCGCAAATAAGGAAATATATCTTCCACATATTTTTAGGATTAGATCTCTCTCATATCCTGTGGAGAAGGCACGATAAATTATATAACAAGAAAAGAGGAGATGTTGAGATATTTTTGGAAGAGAGAGATAAGGAAAGAGATCAAACAGATTACTTGGGAGAGATATATCTTGGAGATATGATATGGGAGCAGAACACACGAATTGAAGAAGAGGAGAACGTGATTTTCAGGAGCAGAAAAGAAGGCATTTTAACGTGAAGTTCAAGATCACAATCAAGACACAATCCGTTTTTATATTTTGATTTTATTTTTTCTATGAACATGCGGGACTAATCCCCTTCTCTAGTTTAGGATTCGTGAACCTCCCGTAGAATTATTAATTTAATTATTAAGTGTTTTTCATTGAATCTTGTGTGCAAGTTTATGAATCTTCAATTCTTTTACTTCTGCTGGTGCCATTCTGTACGACGCTTTAGATATATGATCAGTTCCTAGTTGCAACTCAATAACAAATAATATTTCCCGGTCTGATGGCAACCCTGGAAGATCATCTGGGAACACCTCTGGGTATTCCCAAACTACTGGTACATCACCAAGGACTGGACACTACTGTCCTTCAACATTCATCACACCTCACAACCACTTTCCAACAATCGCTGTGCTTTTGCCGCTGATATCAAAAGAAATCTAAAATTCTTCTTAATCCCAACAAAAATGAACGACTCTCCTTCCAATGCTGAAAAGTGATACTCTTCTTCTGACAATCTATTATAGCACTGTACTTTGACAGCCAATCCATGCCAAAAATGATATAATAATCATTCATACTTAACACAAATCAGATTAGTGAGGAGTTATCTTCCTTCATTAGGATAACGCAACCTCGAAGAAGTTGATTGGTTTGCTTTGACTCCCCAGATGGTACCATCACTTCATAATTAGCTTCTATCAAGTTAGTGTTCTACCCAACTTCCTCACATACTCAGTGGATACAAATGAATATGTTGCTCCAGAATCAAATAACACATATGTAGAAGTGCCAAAAATAGAAAACTTACCCATGACAACTGAGGGATTTGCATCTGCCTCCTCCCACGTCAAAGTGTACACCCTTACTGGAGCTCTTCCCTGTTGTCCTTGCTTCCCTTTCTTAGGACAAGTAGTAGTCACATGTCCCTTCAATCCACATGTGTAACAAGTTTTTAGCAGAATGCGACACTCCCCACCGTGTGGTCTAAGACAATTAGGACATATAGGTAGTGACGGCGCTTGTGGCTCCTTACCCTGTTCGAATTTGGGATGCTTGTTTGGTACTCCATGTGTCTGTCCTTGCTACACTTGAACATTTGATTTTGGCCTATAAAATGGCATTGGCCTCTTATCATATGTCCCAAACTGCTACTCTGGTTTCTGCTGAAATTGACATTTGGTAGCATGTGCTTGTTTGATCCTCATCTCTGCTTGTTCAGCAATTTGGGCTCTTTCTGCAACTTGTGAGTATATTGCTCCATGCAGTCCCGCCATACTCACATCTCTAAAAATTTTAGGCCTTAAGCCTTCCACGAACCTCTCCACTTTCAGTGCCTCTGTACTCACCATGTGTTCTGCAAACCTCGACAACTGCTCAAACTTTTGAAGGTAATCTGTTATTGACATGCCACTCTGCTTTAGCTGTATGAACTCGTTCAACTTCATTACTCTCACTGGTACCGTAAAGTACTTGTTTCTGAAAAGCTCCTTAAGCCTTTCCCATGTCATAGTCGTGACATCCTTGATACTTTTAATTGTATCTCACCAGTGGCCTGCACTTCCTCGTAACATGAAAGAAGCGCACAACACTCTGTCCCCATCTGGAATTCTGCTGTATTGAAATATGTTTTCCACCGTGCGTAACTAATCCTCTACATCTGTGGGATCTGCTGCATCCTCAAATATCGGAGGGCTTAGCTTTCGAAACCTCTCACAAACCATTTCCATACATTCCGCCTGACGTCGATCTTGATTAACATTAACCTCTTACTGTCCACCCATATCTCTCTACTGAATCAATTGTTGTATCTGTTGGGACTGGCGCCCTACCAGTTCCATTAATCGAGTAATCACTACATCACAATTGTTTCCTTCTGTAGGTGCTGCTTGACCAGCAACTCTATCCACTTTAGAACTTTCACATGTAGCTCTTACCATTTTGTCTACTAACTATGAGTCCTACACCACATGGCCAATATAATTTATAAAGCACATAACAATATAGAATGAATGTAACACTTACATGCAAGGCTGCGCTCCCAAGGAACGAGATCATGTACATAGATAGTCTGCAGGACTTAAACCTTGCTCTGTAAAGGTTCAAAAATATAGTAAAGGTACATCTGTATTGAATGAAGCCTTATATGTTGGAAAATCTTATAAATTTGGTCTTGGATTGACACGATCCGCCTTACATAACTTATAATTCAAATACTAATTAACAAAAGCATCATCATTATAAAAACCTGCATATATTTTTTTCTTCACACTCACATAATATTAATATAATCAAAACCATCACATCAATTCAACATACGTAACTGGTTTCTGATACCACTTCAAACCACACTAACTTGCGACAATACTTATTATATTACATAACAAAACATCAGCAGAAATAAAATAAACCCACGGCCTAGCCCAACAGGTCATCATCTATGTACATTCGCTCAAAATCCTGAAGAAGCTCTACAGCTTGCACAACACACCACATATTCAATCAGCATCAGGCTCACCTACAATGCATAAGCAAGTGAGACAAAAATCTTAGTAAGTAGAAATCATGCATGTCAATGCATGAAAATGCATTTATTTTTCTATCGTCTATTTCCTAGTCTTTCTAGTTGGTCTCTTTTATTTTGAAAATTGTTCGTGTTGCGGGATCCCCACAACAAACTTATAATATGCACCCCAAATGAGCTCAATGGGGATGATTTTTCTGAACCCAAATAAAGTGTCGGGAATAATTTTTTCGAACCCTGGCAGAGTGTTGGGGATGATTTTTCCGTACCCCAAATAAAGTATTGGGAATAATTTTTTCGAACCCTGAATAAAGTGTCGGGAATTATTTTTTGAACCCTGAGAGAGATGCATATACAGTGGCCACACACACCATTAGTATCTTATTAATTTTGGTGAAAACATTTTCATGATTATGCATGGTTTGCAACCAGGGCAATTGAATATGCTTCATAAACCATTTACGACATCAATATCAACATTTAATCATAATAAAGCAACAACTTAACTTCAATTCACACAAATCCACTACTGAAACAACAATTTCACCCCAATCACATAAATCCATTTATAGAATATCAACTTCACCTTGGATCACACGATCCCTTTTTAGAATAACAATTTCATCTTGGATCACACAGATCCTTATAAATAATATTTTCTTAGATCATACAGATCTATATAGGACAATGATATTACTTCAAATCACGTAAAACCACAACTTGTATCGCAAATTTATCACAAATAATTTACAAATAATATTGTTGAATATGAAACTTACTTTCCCCAAATTACAAAAATCCACAGCTTGTATCACAAATTAATCCCAAATAATCCATAACGTAATTAAACTAATCACAGTTAACTCATAACATAATTTTCACATATTAATCACAAATAATCCACACACAATATATTTATGCATTGTAGTTGGACTTCTACTTACCTGTACTCCCACAATAATAATACTATAGACCCGTGAGGAACTGTAACTAATCTTCTATCTTCCCATTCTGACAACGCACATCTTTCCCTCCTTCTCTTCTCTTTCTATCTTTTTTTTCCTTTTTCAGCTTGCTTGCAGCTTCTATTTTTCAATCCCCAAATGAGGGGTTAGTATTCATATATATCAAGAGGCGAGGTGAGGTTTTTGACACACCACCTCAACTTACTATATTTAGCGTATACTATTTATAGTAAATCTTATTATTTTATTATTATTATCAATTACGAATATACATGCAATACTTAATAGCTAAGATATGATACATTTACAAATTAATACACATACGTGTATATTTTTCATCACTATTATTACGAACACACGTGTGATACTTAATAATTAAGAAATAGTATATTTATAAAAATAAAATAATTTAATTATATATATTCAAATGAATGCATGTAAATATTTACGCATACATATATTCACCTATTGTCACCATTTTTATCACGGATGTCTCAAATAAAAATATAAAGATAAATAAAATGTAGAAACAATTATAACATAATTGTCACATTATTATTACATAATTGTCACATTATTATCATATAATTATAAAAATACAAGTAACACAAATTAAATTATATTGGCACATGAGTAGTGAGAAGCTCGGGTGTCACATGGATACACTGAAGAATGCATGCCTTTTAGTTTTGAAAAACCCATTCAGTTTGTGAAATCTGGTTTAAATGATTTTTCCAAAAAGTTTCCTGATAAAAAAGGCAGTAGGACCCTTGTTTGTTATTACTGTTCGAACACTAGTCATATTCATCCTTATTGCTACAAACTGAAAGATGATCTGCTTTCTAGAAAAATGTTGCCTGGAGTATTACCACATAAGTATTCACACTGCTTGGATCAGAAAATCAAAGTGCTTTGTAATTTTGTCAGTAGTTCTTTACAAGAATGTGTACCGGGTCTATGATATTTTGATAGTGGTTGTTCTAGACATATGACTGGTAATGTTGAATACTTGAAGGATTATGAAACTTTTGATGGTGGTAAAGTTACTTATGGTGGTGGCTCTAAGGTAACATTGTTGGTAAGGGAACTTTAAATGTTTAAGGTTTTCCAAGTCTGAAGAACATGCTTCATGTTGAAGGCTTACGTGCTAATTTGATAAGCATAAGTCAATTATGTGATGATAATTTGTATGTAATATTTGATAAGAATTCATGTTTTATGCTAAATAAAACTGATAATTGTGTGATGATTAGTAGTCGATCTGTTGATTATTGTTATCTGATTGATAACAACACTTACCGCAACATCACACAATATGATGACAGTGTACTTTGGCATAAAATACTTGACCATGTAAATTACATAAATTTACAGAAATTGTTTAATTCGGAGGCTATTAAAGGATTGCCTAAGCTCAGTTTAAGAGATCCACCTATTTGTGGTTCATGCCAAAAAGGTAAACAGGTAAGGTCCTCACACAAAATCACATTATTGTGCATGTCTTCAAGGTATTTTGAATTGCTCCAAATGGGTCCTATGGATAGTGAAAGTCTTGGTTTTAAGAGGTATTCTTTAGTTGTCGTTGATGATTTTTCTAGATTTTCATGGGTTGAATTTATTAGAGAAAAATCTTATACATTTAACGTGTTCAAAGTTCTTTTCAAAAGGTTCAAAAATGCTTTCAATTTTAGGATTAGAACTGATCACGACAAAGAGTTTGAAAACAACATATTTGTTGATTTTTGTGAAAAAAAGGCAATATGCAAGAGTTTTCCACTACTAAAACCCCACAGAAGAATGGGATTGCTGAAAGAAAGAATAGAACACTGTAAGAAATGGCTAGAGTCATGCTTACTTCAATGAATGTGTCTAAAAGATTTTGGGCTGAAGCATTGAATACTGCATGTCATGTGTCTAATAGGATTCATTTTAGACCAAGCTGTTCTATTACTTCTTATGAACTGATGTACAAGAGGAAACCAAACCTAAAATACTTTCATGTGTTCTGTTACATCTGCTACATTCTGAATGATAGAGAGTATCTTTCAAAATTTGATTCTAAGAGTGATAAAGATCTTTTCTTAGGATATTCTAAGAATAGCAAAGTTTATAGAGTCTTTAATCTTAGAACCTGAACTGTTCAAGAATCTGTTAATGTTGTGTTTGATGATTAATCCAACATTGCTAGTATAAAGATGGAAGATGATATCTCTGACTTGGTCGAAATTGTAGAACTAGTGAACAATGTTGAGCCAAATGTGATCATATCACTTACAACATCGTGTGTTGATTCAGAAGAAGATAAGAACCAACTCCACAGAACTCCAAGATATACTCCTGCTAACAGATATAAGAAAGATCATTCTTCATCACAAATCATTGATGAGTCCTCTGAAGGTGTTCATTAGAAAAGGTAAATTTAGAGATGTAGTGCGATCAGTTTGCATGTCTAACATATGCAATCTGTTGAACCTCAAGAATGTTACTGAAGCTTTAAAAGATGAATGTTGGATAAAGGCTATGCAGGAAGAACTTGAACAATTCACTAGGAATGATGTTTGGAGTCTAGTACCTAGGCCTACAAACATTAATGTGATTGGAACTAAGTGGATTTTCAAGAACAAAACTGATGAATGTGGTAACATAGTAAGAAATAAAGCTAAGCTTGTTGCACAAGGATACACACAGGTTGAAGGAATAGATTTTGATGAAACATTTGCACCCGTATCTAGAATAGAGTCTAATAGGCTTCTCTTAGCTATTGCATGCTTCATTAGTAAATGGATGTTAAAGCCGCATTCTTAAATGGTATTTTACTTGAAGAAACTTTTGTTGAACAACCGAAAGGTTTTATTGATCCATTTTATCCTGATCATGTGTATAAATTGAAGAAAGCTTTGTACGGTCTAAAACAAGCTCCTAGAGCATGATATGGTAGACTAACTGATTTCTTACTTTAGTTTGGATTCATTAGAGGTGAGACATATAGAACTCTTTTCATTAAGCATGAATCCGATGGCTTTTTAATTGCTCAAATTTTATGTTGATGACATTGTATTTGGAGCAACATCACAAGTCATGATGGAGATCTTTGTGTAGGAGATGACTACCACGTTTGAGATGAGTATGGTTTGTGACCTAAATTATTTTTTAGGGCTCCAAATCAAGAAAGTGAAAGGGGTATCTTCATCTAACCGAGTAAGTATGCAAGGAACTTGGTAAAAAGATTTGGCCTTGAGAACGCTAAGCCTATGAAGACATCTATGGTAACATCACAGAAACTATGCAAAGATGATATTGGCTCAGATGTAGACCACACTCTGTATAGATATATGATTGGTAGCATTCTGTACTTAACTTCGAGTAGACCTGGAATTATGTATATTGTCTGTGTATGTGCTAGGTACCAAGCAAATCCGTACCAAGCAAATCCCAAGGAATCTCATATGAAAGCTGTGAAGAGTATAATATGATATGTTGCTGGAACAAGTGAGATGGGAATATGATTTTTGAAGTATACAACAGCTCACTTATTGGCCACAACGATGCTGATTGGGCAGGTGATTGTGATGACAAGAAGAGCACGAGTGGTGGATGCTTTTAAATGGGTAACAATCTTGTTTATTGGCATAATAAAAAAAATGCGTATCCTTATCCACCGCTGAATCTGAATATATTACTGCTGGAAGTGGTTGCACACAACTGCTTTGGTTAAAGAAGATGTTAGATGATTATGTGCTTGAGACATATGCTTTAGTGATTTTTGTGATAGCACAAGTGTTATAAATATTTCCAAAAATCCAGTACAACACTCATTCTCACTCACTAAACATATCAGCATAAGATATCATTTCATTAGAGATTAGTTGAGAAAGAAGTAGTTAAATTGGAGTATATTTCCACCGAGAAACAACTTGATGACATATTCACAAAAGCACTTGATTTTGAGAGATTTACTTCACTTAGGAAATCTCTTGGTCTCTGCATTCCATGAATCATGCATAATGTTGCTTAGAGTGTTAAAACACTCGAAGCGACACTACTGTAAGTTTTGTCATTTTATGTCATAAATAGTGATTTGGTAGCTTATTTTCTTGCTGCTAACTATATTATGGTTTAATCTTGAGGTATAATTATGTACATACACAACTAAAAGCACTAGTTCTAAAAAATGAAAGATCTAAACATGCTGAGTAACTAGGCATACGGAGCTGACAACTACGATGTGTACTTTTCTAAAGGCTGTTTAGTTTCAAAAAAGGAATAAGAACACTCTTAGACTATCACTGAGTAACCAGAAACACGGGGCTGACAACCACGATCTGATCGTTTCAAAAGGTGGTAAGTTCCTTGAGATTGAAAAGTACATAAAAATCCATTAAAGGATAGAATGTTTATATGTGCCTGCATAAAAAATCAACCTTGATCGATTTTTCTAGATTGTCTTTATCTCATGAAAATGTGCTATTAAATTAATCATTTTCAATACATTAAGTGATGAAATTTATAGTATATATATTTATTAATTATGCATATTGTTTCTTATTTTTATATATTGTTGGCCGATTCTTCATATTAGTTAGTGGGCCATAATATGTAACTACTATGTTTTTTTTTCTGAATTAACACATGATCAGTAGTTATCACTTAGTGGAAATAAACCTTCATGTTCTTTCTGCCTTCTCCTCTCTTTAAATACCCGGTGAATGGTGTGTGAGTTGACATGGTGTAAAGTTTGCTTGTATTTAATCATTACAACACTCTCTCTTATACTTTTGATTTCAAATTTTAAATCTCTATCTACTCACGTATCTCAATGTCTCATCTAAAGACAAACCTTCTCTTTTATAGTGCAAAGCATTCCTCTTCATCCAACCCTCTTCTTTCTCTCGCAAATCGACTCCACAACAAACCCTAGTTTCAATGGCTGAGAATGTTGCAACTAGTACTATCCAAAATATGAATCTGGATGCTGCTGCACCACCGCTTGGACCTGTTATAGAGTCAGCTATACCCAGACAAATTATCTTTCCTCAAGGTACTCCCGACTCTATACTCTTCTCGATTCAGGCTCAGGTCACCGATTAAGGCATTACTGTGTCTCGAATTGAAGTTTCAATGCTTGAACCTCCTCCTATTGTTGTCTAATCGGATACTCCCATTCCATCCTTTGAATTTCTTGCTAAAAATCTAAATCCTCCGTCTGACATACCCAATAGTCTCAACCCTATGAAACATTTGAACCATCTGATCCTTTTTAGGTACCTTTTACATCATCACCCATTTCTTCTCATGTCCATACTGAGCTGAACCCTGTTGTGTCTTCTCCCTCGTCATCACCACCAATGCCGATTAGGTCAAAGGTGAGCAAGCCCACTTCTCTAAAATGAAAGGATCCACCTATGCTGTGGTTAATCCGAATCTGAAAGAAGGGCACCACTATTGCTTCATTGGATGTGCCCAGTTTTGCTAAAGGGAAGTCTTATATTTCCCAGTCTGATTCTGATGATGAATCTGCACCCTAGGTGAGAACCCCACGATGGCTGTTTTCTGCAAAGCCCTTAAAAAAAGAAGAAGAGACAAAAAAGTTATCTCTAATGTTGTCACACCTATTGCAACATCTGAAGAGGAAGCTGAAGATGATTTGGACCAGCTGATTGATGATATTTCCACTGATGTTGCCACTGATAAGGCGACACCTGCTAATGTGAATGCAGATCCCTCTAATCCTGACCCTGACCCTGACCCTGATTCATTGTCTGATGATGAAGAGGATGCACCTGAGGGTTCTAAAAAATGTACAACCCTTGATAAGTCTAATGAGGATACTCCTGCTCCCGGTGATGATGCTCCTCTAGAAGATGATGATGTTGATAATGAACCCGATGATGAAGCTGATTTAGAAGATGATGTTTCTGATGATCCGAAAACTATGGTGTTGGCCGTTTCTATTTTGATAATGAAAATGTCAAATACCAAAAGTTTACCAAGAAAGATGTGATCCACGAAAGAAAGATAAAGTATGTAGACCTTCTCTCACTCAATCTCTCTCAATTATTTGATGAAAGAAGTTTGCTTAAAACTCTCAGCTATTGTAGTTCCTTCAATAGCAACTGGGTTTGTGAATTCTATTCAAACATCAGTTCAAGCATGATTATAAGTACTTGTTCAGCTCTAAAATTCACGCTTTTCGTAGGCCATTTCCGTATGATTATTGCATTATTTTAACCTTATTTGTGGAGTTTATTTCTTATTTTTGTATTTCCTATGACTTCACGGGTATTGTTGAGATTTTGCTGATTTTATGCCTATTTTAGGTAAAATTAATAAAAGGAGTTGAGCGTAAAGTTTGAATATTTATTAATGAAGAATTTCGGAATTGCAGTATCATGGTACAAGTATATGAATTAATAGGTGGCGCCATACATAGGTGACCTGGAAAAGCCAACATGTCATATTGGTTGAATAACAATTCATGGAATAAATTAAATTGTGGGCCCGCTACTTAGAATTTGATCAAATACTCCAACTGCTTTGATGATGCCACGTGAATTCCACCACTACATGAAGCCCATGTTCCTAAAAGCCCCGCTTTATTGTTGTGAAAAAGCCCAGTCCATCGCTCAAGTACCTACATTTACGTGTTCATGGCTTAGCAGTAAATCTGCATAATCCAGAATGTCGTGAATCACCATAGCATATCACCATCACACGTTTCCATCCCTCATCTCTACTCTTCACCTGCTTTTCATGCATTTTTTTGCACACTCAGCCACTGTGTTTGCCACTTAAAAAGGAGAACAAAGGAGGATAATCAAGACGAAAAGAGAAGACAGGAAATTACGCCGGACGAAGGGTTTTTCTTCTTTCTTTAATTTACTATTTTTGATTCATAGACTCATGGATAAGGACAATTTTACCATGGTTGTTGTTTGTAACTGATGAGCATTTTCTCAACACACAATATTAATCCCCAAGTATGAAGGATGCTATTGTAGCTTTGATAAGCGACCAAGTGATTATCGAACCTAAAGGATGTATTATTATTAATTTAATTATATTATAACTTACTAAGACTATTATGGCAAAATAGTTGTATGATTAAGTAACTAATTATTAACTATTTAAAAGAACAATTAAAGTAAGTAACAACAGAGATTGAACGAAAGTGAATAAGTGAGAAGATAGGTAGTTCTTCGGGCCATCAAATTTTACTTATTAATTTCCCTTCCGTGTATCAATGTTCAACTCTGCCTTGTGGAATATGAAAGCATCAATAAACCATGCAAATCTAATCTATAGACACAAGAAAATAAGCGTGTGACACGCGTGAATATTCTTGGAGCAAGAGATATAATTCACCCCTTTCTAGGTACTATCAGTATCAATTATTTCCCATGCACTAAGTACTCTAACCCGATATGATCTCCCTTTATAGGTACTGTGAAGTTATACTCATTATCCTACTTATTAAGCCGAATAAGATTCAATTAACAAGTATTCATATAAGATAATTCTAATGAGACTTCGAAATCCCTTCACTTAGAATCATAACATAAAATCCTGCTCAGCAGTGAACGCACTCAATCAATAATCAAGATATGTATCAAACTCTACATAACAATTAATGATGCACAAAACAACTCTGAGTATGAATTAAAAATGCATAATCTTGTATAAAATAAACCAAAAGTAGTGTTTTACGAAGTATACATACGGAAGGTCAATTAAATTATAAAACCTTCATAAACCCTAGAACTACTGAAGCGGTTATAGCCTATGATTGATCGAAGAACAATCATGGTGGTTGGATAGATCTTACCCATAGTCTTGAAAATTACAGGATAAATTAAGATGTGAAGTAAACCATAGATACGGGCGCCGTAGCATCTCTTTTCATCTTGAATCTTCACTTGGTTCTCACTTGATTTGACAGAAAAATCTCTTTCCATAGCTTTGTGGATGTGGTAGGGTTTCGGATGTTATGTAGAATGAAGGTGGTGAATGGCTCTCTTTTCCCTTGCGTAGGGTCTTTCTTTTTTACTCATGAGCTCTTCTTACGGACCTATGGTGGGCTTTTTGAGAGAAAACATGCACTAAAGGTGTAAAAATATGGATCCGGAAGTGTCCAGCGCATCAGTTTGATCGAAGGCCTTGGTCGAATAAATCACAGCTGGTCGAACCCCAGGTCGAATCGACATGTAAGTTATTGGCAGGTCCAGGGTTCGACCCGAATGGCACCTTGAACTGGAAGCTTTATGGTCGAACTGCAACTGTGAAATCTTATGCTTCTGGTTCGACCATGGTTCGACCACTGTGCTTGGTCGAACCACAGTGTCATCGTCGAACCACACTTCTGGCCCTTCTCTTCACCTGGTTCGACCAGGGATGCTGGTCGAACCACTCTCTGCTTAGTCAAATTGCCTCCCTGCTTTATCGATTCGGTGTCTTTGACACCTTTTCTCCAGTTTTGATATCTTCTAACTCATTTTCCTTCAAAAATCCACTCAAACGGACTCAAACATACCTGATTCATGACTTTCTACAATACAACTCGATTTATCTTAACTTAAGACCAAATCTTACATCATTATCACATGAATCAAGGCTCAAAACATATGAATTTATACACTCATCAAACTCCCAAATTTACATGTTGCTCGTCCCAAGGCAACGCAATCAAAATATAGGAGTAAGTGTAAATTTCACAAGTTTATCTAGTGAAATACAAGTCATAGCTACACATGCAACTCTATCAACTTAAAACAAGTATCACTCACATCATATATTTTATTGAAAGTCATATTGTAGCATGATTATTTGGTGGTAATTAAAGTCTATTTGATTTAATTATATATTTTATGTGCTAATATTGACTTATATTATTTTTAGGAGATAATTATTTTAATTATTTGAATTTATGTGGAAACAGGTTATTAAATGAGCAAATAAGAAAATATATCTTCCACATATTTTTAGGATTGGATCTCTCCCATATCCTGTGGAGAGGGCACGATAAATTATATAACAAGAAAATAGGAGATCTTGAGATATTTTTGGAAGAGAGAGATAAGGAAAGAGATCAAGCAGATTACTTGGGAGACAAGAACATAAATTAGGAAGAGATATATCTTGGAGATAAGATATGGAGCAGAATACATGAATTGAAGAAGAGGAGAACGTGATTTTCCGGAGCAGAAAAGAAGGCAGTTTAATGTGAAGTTCAAGATCACACTCAAGACACAATCGGTTTTTATATTTTGATTTTGTTTTTACTATGAACATGCGGGGCTAATCCCCTTCTCTAGTTTAGGATTCGTGAACCTCCCGTAGAATTATTAATTTAATAATTAAATGTTTTTCATTGAATCTTATGTGCAAGTTTATTTTATTACATGCTTTGATGTTCCTTATAGTAATTTAATAAATATTTTGGCTTGATGAACTAATTTAATTATTTTATTGCTTACTGTTATACCATGAACTATGATCCATAATTGTTACAGAAATTGGACTAAGAAACAAATAGATATTATTCCCTCTAGGTGTAATTGAATCTAGGTTGTATGATACCTAGCCGGATTTTGTAGCCTAGTAATCCTATGTTCAAGGTTTTAATGCGTTTATGAGTTCGAATCCATAGGGTCACTCATAGATAGTTCAATTTAGTGGTCGTACCCTAGTTGATGAACATAAAAACATTCGAGTTGATTGGTCGTACCGTCAATCTAGGGATTTGAGTTTGCGCACTAGGCTATATGTTTAATTCTTGTAATTAGTTAATTTAGTAAACGGGAGGGGATCGACATCCTAAACTAGGCTTTAATCACTTGATTAGTTTTATAATTTATTTTCTACTACTTTGTTACTTCAATTGAGTTAATTATTGTCATTGTTATTTTCGTATTTTCACCAAACAAAACCCCCTATTTATTTTATTATTTTCAACACTTTAATTTAATTAGAATTCATTATACTCTCTTAGGTTTGACCCGTACTTTTTATTATACTAAGTATTTTAGTAAGTCGGAAATAAATTATATTTTGGTAGGCCGGTGACAGCCTATCAAATATGGTGCCGTTTGCTCGGGGAGTAAAATTGACTTTTGTTAAATTTTTGTGTTTTTAACATTTTTCTGCATTTATACAGGTTTTTGAATTTTTTTGAATTTTTAAAATTTTCAGTTACACTGACACTGAACCCTTCAGTGTCAGAAGGCCCCTGTTTTTGAAATTTTTTCTGTGAATGATTACTCGATCTTCAGGTAAAAAATAGCTTGAATACATATTAGAAATCGAGAGAACTGCTCGGAGGTTGAGAAAGGAGTCCCGAAAGAAGAAGGGAACAAGTCTGTCCACTGACGAAACTGCCAAAAACCTTACCGAACTTGAACTTGCAGTTGATCCACTTCAACTTGAAGAGGATAATTCTGATTTCTCTGATTTAGAGGAGCAAGATACTGTAGGATTTGAGTCTAAAGAGAAAACAATAGCTGCAAATAATGAAAAAAACTTTGAATGAATTGGCGAATCCAGACGTAGTCCATCAACCATTATGCATTAACTTTCCTGCGATTACTGATAATACTATATTTGAATTGAAATCAGGATTGATTCACTTACTTCCTGCTTTCCATGGTTTTTTAGGTGAAAATCCTCACAAGTTCTTGAAGGAGTTCTCGATTGTATGCATGAGCATGAAACCAAACGAAGTGACGGAGGAACAAGTCAAGCTTAGGGCATTCCCTTTTGCAGTGAAGGACATGGTGAAGGATTGGTTGTATTATCTCCCCTCTGAATTGATTAATACGTGGGCCGAGATGGAGAAACTTTTTCTCCAAACTTATTTTCCATCCACTAGAGTTGCTGTCTTGCGTAAGGAGATATCTGGAACACGTCAGATGCAAGGGGAGTGTTTACATGAGTATTGAGAGAGGTTTAAACACCTCACATCAGCATGCCCCCAGCATCAATTAAGTGACCAGTTGCTATTGCTACTTCTATGAAGGGTTGTCGATCATGGATCGAAACATGCTTGATGCGGCTAGCGGAAGAGCTTTTATGATGAAAACACCTACGGCTGCTAGAGACTTGATTGCTAGCATGGCTGCCAACACTCAACAATTTGGCACACGTGATCCATCGGTTAGAGAAGTAAAGGAGGTCCATGATTCTAAGTTGGAGGAAACTCTGAATAAGTTGACAATTGATGTGGAGAATCTTGCTAAAAGAAAAGGGGTAAACCCTCCATCTTGTCAATATTATTTAACTAACGATCACTCTACTCTTGATTGCAGGGTTACACCTAGTGAGGAGCAAGTAAACGCTATGGGGCGACCCTATGATCCCTTCTCTCAAACCTACAATCAGGGTTGGAGAGATCATCCTAATCTTAGGTATGGAAGTGGACAAGGAGGAAATTGGGGGCAACAATAGTTTCAAGAGCAGAGAGTGGTGAATAGGCCACAAAATTACTCTCAAGATGGTGGAAATCGCCAACAAGGTGGTTTGTGTTTTGGAGCCTCATTTGAGGAAACGATAAAAGAGATGGCTGCCAACAATCTGAAATTCTAATTGTCTACTCAGACATCCATCCAAAACTTGGAAAATTAGATGAGTCAATTGGCTACAACTATAGGCCAGATGCAGGCTCAAAACAGTGGAAAGTTGCCTTCACAAACGGATGTTAATCCAGTTGCAAGAGTTACTAGACAAAGGATTCATCCAACCTAGTTTCTCACCTTGGGGAGCACCAGTTCTTTCTTTCGAAAGAAGGATGGCACATTAAGGACGTGCATCAATTATCGAGAGATCAATAAAGTTACAATCAAGAATAAGTATCCATTGCCTCGCATTGATGATCTATTCGATCTACTACAGGGTGCAGCTATCTTTTCGAAGATTGATTTGCGATCAGGGTATCATTAGTTGAAGATTAAGGAGGAGGATATTTCAAAGACTGCATTCAGTACAAGGTATGGACATTATAAGTTTTTGGTGATGCCATTCGGTTTGATGAATGCTCCGGCAGCATTTATGGATTTGATGAATAGAGTATTTCAGGGATTCCTCGATAAGTTTGTGATTATGTTTATCGATGACATTCTGCTTTACTCTAAGAATAAGGAGGACCATGCGCTGCACTTGAGAAAAGTGTTAGAGATTCTGAAAGAGAAGCAGTTGTATGTGAAGTTCAAGAAGTGTGAGTTCTAGTTAGACCAAGTTGTTTTTTTGGGACACGTCGTATCCAAGAGAAGGAATTTCAGTGGATCCAAGCAAAGTTAACGCAATCCATGATTGGCCACAACCCTCAAATTCCACTGAGGTTTATAGCTTTCTTAGATTGGCGGGATATTATCAAAGGTTTGTTAAAAGATTTTCTAAGATCGCTTCACCATTAACACAGTTGACCAAGAAAAATGTGAGGTTCACATGGATGCAGGCATGTGAACAGAGTTTTCAGGAATTGAAGAGATGGTTCACATCAGCACCGATCTTAACTATTCCTATGGAGACTGGAAACTTCAAGATTTATAGTAATGCTTCGAAGAATTATCTTGGATGTGTACTGATGCAGAATGGAAAAGTGATAGCATATGCATCCATACAATTAAGGGAATACGAGAAGAACTACCCAACACATGATTTGGAGTTAGCTGCAGTAGTGTTTGCTCTCAAGATTTAGAGGCATTATCTATATGGGGAACGTTGTGAAATCTATACTGATCATAAGAGTTTGAAGTACTTCTTCACTCAGAAAGAGTTGAACATGAGGCATAGAAGATGGTTGGAACTGATGAAGTACTACGACTGTGTTATCAATTATCATCCGGGTACAACCAATGTCGTTGCTGATGCATTGAGCCGAAAGGCAATATAGAGTGTAGCTTCTATGACCCTAAATCAGAAACTAGAGTTGCTTGATTTGCAAAGGATGGGTGTGGAGATCATTCAGGAAGGATCGTTGGAAGCAAAGATGGCAGCTCTGTCACTTCAACCAACTTTGATGGATAAGATTCGACAGGGATAAGAGGTGGATAAGTGGTTTGATAAGATAAAGAATGGTATCAGTTCTGGAAATTCTTCTGACTTCCAAGTAACAGATGATGGCGTAATTAGCTATAGATACCGATTATGTCTACCTGAAGTGGATAACATTCGAAAAGAAGTGATGGCAGAAGCTCTTTCAACACCATACTCTGTACATCTGAGAGCTACTAAGATGTATAGAGGTTGGAAGTCAAATTATTGGTGGCCAGGGATGAAGAGAGATGTCGCTCAATATGTGGAGTAATGTTTGACTTTTCAGCAAGTCAAAGCCGAGCATTAAAGACCAGCAAGAACTTTGCAACCTTTATATGTTCCAGAGTGAGTGGGAGAATATCACTATGGATTTTGTCACTGGCTTACCAAAGACAGTAAAAGGTCATGATGCCATTTGGGTTATTGTGGATCGATTGACTAAGTCTACTCATTTCCTTCCTATTTGCTCTATGTATTCCAAGGATCGTTATACCCAACTATATATACAAGAGATTGTCAGACTTCATGGAGTATCAATTACTATTGTGTCAGATAGAGACAAGATTTTTATCTGCTTTTTGGAAGTTTACATAAGGCGTTCAGTACATAGTTATCTTTCAGCATAGCATTCCATCCACAGACATATGGTCAATCAATGCTTAGAGCATGGGTGTTGGATTTTCAAGATTAGTGGAATAAATTTTTGTCTCTGATAGAGTTCTCTTACAACAACAGTTACCAGTCCACTATCAGGATGGCTCCATATGAAGCATTGTACGAGAGGAAGTGTAGATCTCCAGTACATTGGGATGAAGTTGGAAAAAGAAAACTTTTGGGTCTAGACTTGATTTGTGAAATGTCAGAAGGTGTTACTTGTATTTGAGAGAAGATGAAAGTTGCTCAAGATCGGCAAAAGAGTTATGCAGACGAACGGAGAAGGGAATTGAAATTTGAAGTTGGTGATCAGGTATTCTTGAAAGTATCTCCAATGAAGGGGATAATGCGGTTTGGAAAGAAACGGAAGCTCAGTCCAAGATATGTTGATCCATTCACTATCATTGAGAGAGTTGAAAATGCTGCCTATAAGTTGGAGTTACCAGCTTCGACGTCTAGAGTACATGACGTGTTTCATGTGTCTGTGTTGAGGAAGTATGTTCTGAATCCATCTCATGTTCTTAGGCAGGAACCAATTGAGTTGAAAGAAGATTTAAGTTATGAGGAAATACCAGTTGAGATTTTACGGCAAGAAGCGAAGAAGATCAGGAATAAAGAGATACAGTTAGTAAAGGTTTTATGGAGGAACCAGTTAGTTGAGGAGGCTATTTGGGAAAGAGAGGATGAGATGACGGCTAAGTATCCAGTCCTCTTCAGGTAAGTAAATTTCGAGGACGAAATTTTTATAAGATGGGTAGGATGTGACACCTGAGCTTCTCACTAATCATGTGTGCCAAAATAATTTAATTTGTGTTACGTGCATTTTTATAATTATGTGATAACTATATGATAATTATGTGGCAATTATGTGATAATATTGAGGTAAATATGTAACAATAATTTCTACATTTTATTTATCTTTATATTTTTATTTGAGACATCCGTGATAAAAATGGTGATGATATGTGAATATATATGTCCATAAATATTTATGTGCATTCATTTGAATATATATAATTAAATTATTTTATTTTTATAAATATATTATTTCTTAATTATTAAGTATCACACGCGTGCTCGTAATAATAGTGGTGGAAAAAATATACACGTATGTGTATCAATTTGTAAATGTATCATATCTTAGATATTAAGTATTGCACGTATATTCGTAATGGATAATAATAATAATAATAATAATAATAATAAGATTTACTTTAAATAGTATATACTAAATATGGTAAGTATTAAATATTAAGTTGAGGCTGTGGGTCAAAACCCTCACCTCGCTTCATTATATATATGCATACTATCCCCTCATTTGGGGATTGAAAAATAGAAGCTGCGAGCAAGCTGAAAAATGAAAAAAAATAGATAGAGAGAGGAAAGAAAAGAGAGGAGAAGGAGGTAAATATGTGCGTTGTCAGAACGGAAAGATAGGAGACTAGTTACAGTTCTTCACGGGTCTATAGTAATATTATTGTGGGGTTCCAGGTAAGTAGAAGTCCAACTACAATACATAAATATGTTGTGTGTGGGTTATTTGTGATTAATATGTGATAATTATGTTATGAGTTAACTGTGATTTGTTTAATTACGTTATGAATTATTTGGGATTAATTTGTGGTACAAGTTGTGGATTTTTTTAATATGGGGAAAGTAGGTTTCATATTCAACAGTATTATTTGTAAATTATTTGTGATAAATTTGTGATACAAGTTGTGGTTCTACGTGATTTGAAGTAATATCATTGTCCAATATAGATCTGTATGATCTGAGAAGATATTGTTTATAAGGATCTGTGTGATCCGAGATGAAGTTGTTATTCTAAAAAGGGATCGTGTGATGCAAGTTGAAGTTGTTATTCTATAAAAGGATTTATGTGATTGGGGTGAAGTTGTTGTTTCAGAAGTGGATTTGTGTGAATTGAAGTTAAGTTGTTGCTTTATTGTAATTAAATGTTGATATTGATGTCGTAAATAGTTTATGATGCATATTTAATTGCCCTGGTTGCATACCATGCATAATCATGAAAAGTGTTTTCTCCAAAATTAATAAGATACTAATGGTGTGTAAGGCCACTATTTATGCATCTCTACCAGGATTCGGAAAAATCATTCCCGAAACTTTATTCAGGATTCGAAAAAAATTATTCCTAATACTTTATTCGGGTTTGAAAAAATCATCCCCAACACTCTGTCAGAGTTCAAAAAAATTATTCCCGGCACTTTATTCGAGGTTCGGAAAAATTATCCCCATTGAGCTCATTTGGGGTGCATATCATAAGTGTATCGTGGGGATCCCACAACGTGAATAATTTTCAAAATAAAAGAGACCAGTTAGAAAGATTAGGAAATAGGCGATAGAAAAATAAATGAATTTTCATGCACTGACATGCATGATTTCTACTTACTGTGATTTTTGTCTCACTAGTGTATGCATTGTAGGTGAGCCTGATGATGATTGAGTATGTGGTGTGCCGTACAAGCTATGAAGCTTCTTCAGGGTTTTGAGCAGATGTACATAGATGACGACCTATTGGATTAGACCGTGGGTTTATTTTATTTTCGCTGATATTTTGTTATGTAATATAATAAATATTGTCACAAGTTTGTGTGGTTTGAAGTGATATAAGAAACTAGTTACGTATGTTGAATTGATGTGATGGTTTTGGTTATAAATATATTATATGAGTGTGATGAAAAAAATATATGCAGTTTTTTATAATCACTACAACATAAGTAGCATTAAATAATACCTCATAGTAACACTTTAAATTTATTTAACACAAAATGGTAACACTTTTAAAATTATTATGATATGTAATATTTTTTAGAACTTTTTATATAAGTAACGCACACATGTAACACTTTTCTAATATGTAACACATGCATATAACACTTTTATACATATAACATATTTTATATAACACTTTTATAAAGGTAACACTATAATATAACACTTATACATAAGAAACATTTTTAAGTAACACTTCTACATACATAAATTATTTTTACAACATTTAAAATGGAGTGGTATTTTTAATACTCCATATTTATAAGATGAATATTAATTCAAATACACACACACACACATACATACATACATACATACATACATACATACATACATATATATATATATATATATATATATATATATATATATATATATTACCCAAATTTAAAAAATATATTACATACTTTTTAATACATATATTTTTTAAAAATAATAAATAAATTAATTTAATGTAATTATATAATACAAAATATATATACTTCGTTGCATAAAATACATTTTATTTTAATATATATTATTTAAAATTGAATTATAAAATTAAAAAGAACACTATTATTCACAAAAAAAATGTTTTAAAATATTTACTTACCTTTTATGTTAATGGTTAAATATTAAACTGCAAAAATTTTATTTAAAAAGGAAAAAAAGACTAGAAATATATAATAAAATAAATATCTAATACATGTTAAGATTGATGGACTAACTAAGTTGGATAATGAAATGCACTGTAACACATAGATCATGGGATCAAATCCATTCGATTACAATTTTATTTTTTATTTTATAAAGTGTTACATAAATATTTTGTTGTAACATTTATAAACTGTTACTAAAGTAAATATAATATTTTTTAAAGTATTATTATATTAAGAAAAAGTGTTTAATAAGACAATAGGTAGCATGGGCAACAACGACGACCCTAAAAGTGTTATCTATCATCTATAATAACACATTTAAGTTATTAGATAATATTTTTTACGTGTTACGTAAAGCCATTTATGTTGTAATGAATGATAATTTTTATGTTAATTAGTATTTGAACTATAGGTTATGTAAGGTGGGTCGTGTCAATCCAAGACAAAATTTATAAGATTTTCCAACATATAAGGCTTCATTCAATACAGATGTACCTTTACTGTATTTTTTGAAGCTTAACGTGGAAGCAGCTAACTGACCTTGAAGTCTTGAAATTTCAGTATCCTATATTGGTAAGATTTAGCTCAAGTCTTATTATGGTTTTCATTAAACCATCATTATCTTGGTTGAAAGCTTTTAGTTCTTTCAGAAGTTCAGAAATCTTAATCTTTGGAGGTCCTTGTGCACTACCTGCTCTAGAAGAGAAAGAATTAGTACAGTTCATATCAAGATTAGAAGTAGACATAAACCTGCATGACGTTGTTTACAATGTTGGCACACCAGACTCAACATCTGAGTCGCTCTTAGAAAAATCCCCCTTCACACATTTTGTTAAGAATGTAAGTTCTTCTTCATTTGCATCTGGATCTCTTTCAGAATCTGTTGGTTGGGTATCAACCAAAGTCCCATATCGGTTAGAAGTAGGGATGGCGATGGGGTTAGAAGTGTGAGATGGACTCTCCCTAGCATGAGGTCTTTTGGGTGTGAGCCCAAAGAGCATAACCGTGCGGGCCAGTGGGGGGTCCAAAGCGGACAATATCATGCTATTGGATTAAATGGAACCGACTCTGCTGGGTTGATAAACCCTTTAGTTGTATCAAAGCCAGGCCCCAGACTTAACCGGCTCGGTTGGTAGGATGTTCTCACCTAAAACTTGTGGTCTAGCCTCGGGACATTGTTTGAGGAGAAAATATTGGTTGGGTGTTGACCAAAGTCACACATCGGTTAGAAGTGGGAATGGTTATGGCTTTATAGCGTGGATTAGACTCTCCCTAGCATGAGGCCTTTTGGGTTTGAGCCTAGTGAGCAAAACCGTACGGGCCAGTGGGCGGCCCAAAGAGGACAATATCATGCTATTGGATTGAGTGAGCCCGGATTCGCTGGTCGATAAATACAATAGTGGTATCAGAGCCAGACTTCAATCTTAACTGGCGTGGTTGGTGGGATGTTCTCGCCACAAACTGATGGTCTAACCGCGAGACTTTGTTTGAGGGGAAAATGTTGGTTGGGTGTTGATGAGAGTGGAAATTCATGTATTTTTGGATCCAATTTAATACTTTGTTGGTTGGATCCAATTTATTATTTGCACAAATCTTAATACATTGAATGATATTGACTAAAAGGCGCTTGAGAGGTATTTTGTTGTATTTTGATAGGAAAAAGGAAAAAAAATGCTAAGTTGGAATGAATGGTGAATCAAGGAAACAGAGGACTATATTCCATAATTTGTATGTGTTCGTGTGGAAGACCAAACTAGTCATATGATATATGGTTAGAAAGCTACGAAAGATATGGTCGTGTGGGCTAAAAAATTATCTCAATCGGAGTTTAGATTAAGAAGTTATGTTTAAAACCGTGAGGTCGCGCAGATGCTAGCGAGAATTCCGAAAATATACGAAATTACCCTTTTTTCCTTATTTTCTTGGAGGCCAAGTTATTTCCTAATTTCACATACCTCCATATCTTTCATAATTATATTTTTCCATATTTTTCAAGATCCCACATCCTTTTAAATCATTATCTTATTCCATTCTCATACCTATATATACTTCATTCTCATCACCACATAAAGGTATAGAGAAACCGCTTAATCTACCACCACCACACCACCTAGGGTTTCAAACCCTAATCCACCATATCTGCCTTTCATCTTCTACCCATCATCCGCCATCCACCATCTGGAGAGGATTCAAGAGAGTATTCGTCTACTTGATCGGAGACAGGAATTCTGGCGAGGATGGAGTTGAAGAAGGAGAACCAAACAAATAAGTTTTCTTTTCTTTACTTTATTCTTTCTAGTTTTTAGACTCATGGGAAAGTCTTCTTCCATAGACATAGTTGTTGCTTGTAACACCATGGGCTAAGTATCTTTTTGATAGTGTTAGAGTTTTGATGTTTTAATTCATGTCTGATTTGATTGCCTAGACTTGGATTTCTTATACTGCAGATTATTTATTTCCTTATTGAAGAAGATATTTTGAGACTTCATATTATTGTGTTTTGAATTTTGATTCCTTTAATTATTATTGACTGTATTACTGATTGATAGTTAATAGGATTCTTCACTTCTGTGTGATAGTTGTTGTTTCTTGTGACAATCTTAGGGGATTGACCTATAATTTCTAAGAGTGTTAGACAATCAATTTGGAATATTAATTTCTTGGTAAAATATCATTATTAGGTAATTGGTAAGGAGACAAAAGGGGTTAATAATTTAGTACCTAGAAAGGGAAGTTTAGTGCTTTAGTCTTTAATGTAATTAGCATGAAGTACCTATAGAGGGAGTGAGAGTTAATTCCTTATCGATCATAGGATTTGCAGCTCATTACAAGTGTTAGATCTTACCCGATCAAGGTTGTCTAACTAGGTTTAGTGATCATTTTATAAATATCTTTAGGTAATTAATTTGGGTTTAGAATAATCTGCCACATGGTTAAGTTGGATTGTCCTTAGTATTATCAGTCTCCTATCTTGGATTACTTGATTGTTTTCTCGCCAGTGTATCTTATTTATTTAGTATTTATTATTTTCAGTTTCTTAATTATTATTTGATTTTCATAAATTGAGTTTGTCTTAATAGGAATAGTCATATTAGATTTATTTGTCACTCTGACACTATCCCGTGTGTTCAACATTTAACTTGGTCACACACACACTACAATTGGTCCCTTACACTTAAGGGTGAGATTCATATTTTCCTAAAAAAATAAGTCCCACATCGGTTAAAAGTTGGGATGACGATGGTAGAAGTGTGAGATGGACTCTCCCTAGCATGAGGTCTTTTGGGTGTGAGCCCAAAGAGCAAAACCGTGCTGGCAAGCAGGTGGCCCAAAGCGAACAAACCCAACAGAATCATCATCACTCAAACAAGCATATAGGCTCATCCTTTTCTTCTGAAGAGTGTTAGCACATTTTTTGAGAGTGAAAATCAGCGTGTTATAGTGTCCAATTTAACACTTTTTTATGAGAATTTTGTCATATTTAGCACGAGCATCTTATATTCATTATATTTGACAAAAATATACATTCGAGGTGTTTTATTGTGTTTTAGGTGGATAAAGGATCAAAAGTGCAAAGTTAGAAGAATGCTAAAAAATACACACTCAACTTCCATAAGTTTTCTGTGTTGGTATGGAACTCAAAATTGGTGGTGTGAAACCTGGTTGGAAACCCACGGAAGATAGAATCATTTTGACGTAAGAATCACCCAAATCGGAGTTTGGATGAGGAAGTTATGCTTAAAATTATGAGGTCGCGCAACTGCAGGCGAGAATTTCCAAAAATTTTCAAAATTTAGCCTATCTGTCCTATTTGTTGGAGCACAATTAATTTCCTTTATTTAAAAAAATTATACAATTAATTTTATTATAACATAATCCTCCATGATTCACCTATATCTTTTCTTTTCTTATTTCATTCCCCTCTCACACCTATATATATTTTATATAATCATTCATGTGAAACAATCATCCTACACCACCCCACAGGGGATTACCCCCACACCATCATCCACATCCATCCTTTCCTCCATCAATCACAGTGATAATTCGTCTTTGGAATCAAGAAGGAGAACCAAGAGGATTTGAAGGAACGGAAGAAAGAAGGAAGGAGATCTCACTACACTAAGGGGTTTTCTAAATATTTTTTTCTATTTTCTAATTTTCCGAACTATGGGTAGGATCTATCCAGCCCCTGTGTGCGTTGCTTGTAACACCGTGGGCTAGAACCTTTTTGCCAGTAATTATTTTCTTCTCTTGTGGATTTATTTTATATGATTGTACATTTTTAATCCATATTTACGATCGTTTTGTGCATCTTCAACTATTATATAGAATCTGAATATATATCTGGTTATTGATTGAGTGCGTTCACAGTTGAACAGGGTTTTATGTTATGATTATAAGTGAGGAGACTCTGAAGCTTCGTTAGAACTATCAAACTAAATTATATTATAAATTAAATAAACCAAAAGTGTACAAAGAAAACCAAAAAGACGCATTACAAATGGGAGCAGGCGAGGGATCCTGCTACCCAACTGACCTGGGAACAGGCGATGGATCCTGTTACCGGTCAAACAGAATCATCCTAACTAGAGGTCTAAAACCAGTACAGCCGGATACATAGCTGAAAATAATACTTATGGATGAGCTGACCACCCCCCAGACGGTCTCGGTAAATACCTCTATATGGAAAAACCCAGTAGGAAAAATCCATATAGAGGGAAAGAGCACCTTCCAAAGGATGTCATAAAACTCACTATCTAACCTAGATCTAAATGAGATCCTAGTGCCTAAGTCAAACCACTGCAGCATCCAATCACACCAATTATTCCATCCACTGTGCATCAATACGAACATCATCAAAAACTCTAAACGGAAATGATTAACATAAAGATCAAAAGGAAATATATCACCTGGCACACCCAGTGGCATCACCACCGGAGATACAAAATCTCCTTTGCATACAACCGCATGGGTGAGAAACCAGAGTGACCCAGCCAAATAACAGTGCCAAAGATTCATTTAATCCTGTAGTGTTTAGAATTCATATCCGCGAACATGAGGCAGAGAATATCAGGAGTTGCATAAACATGCCAAATGAAATCCCCTCCAATGTCAGATAATCGATCAATCAAAGCATTCCCCTCACGATAGATGTAAGAGACTCGAAAATTCATCGTCTGAGTAATCTCGATGCTTCTATGCCATCGAGAAAGGAGTCTCTAAGGCAGCTCCGCAGATGGGGAGGAAAGGGCATAAACAACATAGGTCGAGAGAAATCCACCCTTTATCATATGCCAATTCAATAGCCATTAAAGCAGTAATAAACTCTGCCTCAAAGGCAAAGCCATGGCTAAATCCACTGGTGAAGTCATCCATGTAGAACCCCCTGCCTATAATTACGAAAAATCCCAACACCAGCAATAGTACCAGGAGCAACACTCGCATATCCATCTATATTCACCTTCACCCAACCAGGCTGGGGCGGGATCCAGCTCAAAGGAATAATAGAAGGTGCTTTACGAGGCCTCCCCCTGATTCCAAAATAATGTAGAGTAGTAAGATCCTCAGTAGAATTCTGCATTACACCTACATCAAGTTGGTTAATTTCACGAATCAGAGCAAATAATGATGCAGAAATGGCATTTGGTCTAACTGCCTTGTCCACAATACCCCCATCCATATTCTCTGTATATCCATCAGCCATTAAGGAATCACATTGGTTCCAGATAATACAAACGTAAGACACGATAGCCAAACGCCATACAGACATAACCTTATCACTGCCCTGCATAGATATGGCCTGCAAGATGAATTGCATAAATGTTTGCTCCAGAATGATACGGTCGCCAAAATGAAAACCATCCAAGATACGACAAAGAACAGCCAAGGAGATAGAATATTCAAGCATAATATGATATAAGCTATCTCCCGCCGATCTACAAAGATTGCACCGAGAAGGGCACAAAACCCATGATCCGTATAAGTATCCCACGTCATAACAACACCCCGAATAGCCTTCCAATTAGTGAGAGAACGCCTTAGAGGAATAAAATGACTTCAAATCCACTTTCCTCAACTAGGAACAAGGAACTTTTAACGGAGGTGCGTATAAGCCAAACTAGAGGAAATCCCCCCACGGATAGTCTTGGTCCAACACCTGTGATCACTAATGGTAGATGATGTTCTAACAGCTAAGATAGAGTCAACAATATCTTGAAAATTTTGGTCAAACTTCTCAGTAATATGCCATCTCCCTTCAAAGAAATAAGCTTAAATTTTCTGAGTATAGTGATGCCTGTACTCAGCAGATATACCAATAATATTAGCAATGGGCTCCCCAATCCAATTATCTAACCAAAAACTAACCGAAGATCCATTACCCACAATCCAAATCTCATCTTCAACAATCCGTCGAATATGGGGAAGACAACCCCCTCTGAGAGAAGAACGCAGCTGATGATTATGTGGTTGCCCTTGCCTAAACCATCTGTAACGTAACAGATCCAAAGGGGTATCCACATCCAACACATCCCAAGCAAGCTTCATAAGGAAGGATTCATTGGCAATACGCAAAGAGCGCACACCCAGACCCCCTTCCTCAATAGGAGTACAAACCTTACTCCAACTCACACTGAAATAATATCTCCTAGTAGCATCTCCGGATCAAATGAAATTTCTCATTGCAATCTCAATCCTCTTAAGCTGATCACGAGGCCATCTATAGATCATCATAGTATGAACAACAGAGGAAGCGATCACCGAATTGACAAGGCAAACACAACCAAACATAGAGAGACTGGAACCCTTCCATCTGTTAAATTTATTAAGAATAACATCAGCAGTACCCTGCAAGTAGAGAGCTTTTGGAATTCCCAAAAAATTGGTACCCCCAAGTAACGAAAAGGATAAGTACCATTCCAAAAATAAAGCATCTGTCGAACATGTCTCTTAACAACGTGCTTAGTATGCCATCCATAGAAAGCAGAAGACTTAGTAGGATTCCAAATCTGTCCAGAAAGCTCACCATATTCATCAAAAACATTTTTAATGGCAGAAATAGACCCAATAGTTCCTTTACAGAAGAGAAGAATATCATCAGCATAAAATAAGTAAGAAAGGATATAGAATTCCTAACCTCCAAGTTTTCGACCAATGGCCTTATCAATCCGTCCGGTGTCCACCAATCACAAAATCTAAAGGCCCAAAACCTCCTCCACCAAGCAGAAAAGAAGTGGAGAAAGAGGGTCACCCTGCCTCACCCCACGACCACAACCAAAATACCCAGCAGGCATTCCATTAACTAGGATAGAAATCCTAGCAGAAGAGAAAATACATATGAGAAGAAGAACAAATCTTTCAGAGAAGCCCATACGAGTAATAACCTCCACTAGAAAATCCCACCTTATAGTGTCAAAAGCCTTTTTGATATCAATTTTAAGAGCTACACTGTCATGAGAAGAAACATCAAGCGCATTGAATCCCTAAGAAGCAAGAGCAATGCAATGATGTATGCGTCTGCCAGGAATGAAACCAAACTGGAACCTTCCCAAATGCAAATGAAGAATAGGGCCCAATCTAGAAGCGATAAATTTAGTGAGAATTTTAAAAAAGAAATTGCACATATTTATCGGGCGAAAATCCTCCACTCTATTTGCTCCATCTACTTTTGGGATTAATGTGACAAAATTAGCATTAACACCATTAGGAATAGATTCGTCCTCAAAAAAAATTTCACAGCTCGACACACATCCATGTCAATAACATGCCAGAGTTTCTGGAAGAACGCCCCACTAAACCCATCAGGTCCTGGAGAACTGTCAGACGAAAGATCAAAAACAGCAACCTTAATCTCTTCGTTATTGGGAACTCTGGTAAGGGTCAAGTTCTCAGCTGTAGTCATAAAATTATGAATGAACCCCAAAGCTGAGAAGTCAAGCTGATCAGTTGGCAAGCTAAAAAGCTGCGTATAATAATCCACAATATGATGAGAAATTGCCCGGACATCATAACTCATATCATCACCAATATGAAGCATAAAAATATCAGCTTTAATTTTCCAAAGCTTATGAGCCTTATGGAAAAGTTAGTATTACGATCACCATTAGTAAGCCAAGAAGTCCTATTTTTCTGAGAGAGAAATTGAGTTTTCTTCAGTAGTTCAGTCTCTAAACGCATATGAGCATCAATCTCCTCAAGAAACAAATCTTCAGTGTCCCCTTCATTATCAATACGACTCAGAATATTTTGGAGCTCAGTCAGAGTTTCCTCAACTCCAGCCCACACATCACCAAAATCAGTCTTATTCCATTCCTTAATATCCAATTTCAATCTATGAAGCTTCCAGCAGAAATAAGATATGGAATCAGGAGCCCACATTGTTTTAGCCTATGAGGAAGAGGCTAAAATGTAGAATCTTGTATCAAGAAGCCGCATCCGCTGAAAATGAATGGGCCTGCAAACTGGGCCACTGCCAGAATTAGCCAAAAGAAGGATTGGGTTATGATCAGAATGATGTCTAGGCAGAGCCTTAAGAGAAATAACCTCCCAAAAATCCAAGAAATCCTCCAAAATCAAAGCTCTATCAATTCTAGAGGCCTGAAAAGGCCGTCTAGAAGACCTAGAAAACCAAGTGTATTTCGAACTAGACAACATAACATCATGCAAACCACTAACACTAAGAAACTCCCTGAATTCCATAGATCCCAGAGCAGAATAATGAAAAGGGGCACTCCTCTCATGATCACCAAGAGTAGAATTGAAGTCATACAAAACAATCATACTATTATACATACGAGATAAGATATCATTCCAAGGATCACGCCGTCCCGAGCATGTATTATTCGCATGCACCACACCCAAATGATAAAATGCACGATTATTCATAAAATCAACCATAATAATCTGATCAGAAGTGAACACCACATTGACATTACTCACAGCAGAATCACGACAAAGCAACCAAATATTCAGTTTCATACCAGGCTGATGGTTATATGCAAAAAGAGTAAGACCCAATGACAACCAAAAGTGTATGAAAACATAAGAGGTACTTACCTTAGGTTCAGCAATGGCAAGCCAGTAAGGCTAATGGAGCTGACATAAGGCTTTCAGAGTGGCTAAAGATGCAGGGTTGCCAATCCCATGGATATTCTAAAAGAGGAAATTCATTTGGAGCGCTTCTTATTGCCATGCTTTAGCGGTATTGTTTGATCAAGAGAACTCCATTTCTCACAGGTAGTGTTCTCCATAGCACGGGTTTCAGTGTTAGATGAAGGAGCAATATAAGTGACCATCTCCTTAAGTGTCTTGGAGCGTGTGGTGGGCCCGCCACCTCCTCTACCTCTACCCCAGCCATGTCCTCTCACTGAAATATTCCTAAAACCCTGTGAAGCCATCAGAGGCTCTTCATAAGGAGAAAAAACATCAGGGTGATCAACTACCAAACTAGGATTAGAGAAACCTCGCTTCCTAAGAACATCAGCCATAATATCCATAGTATCAGTAACATCCAAGTCATCCTTTGATTGGTGGATATCCTCCTAATCATCCCCGTCCAAAGCTGTAAAACTGTCATGGATTGGTAAAGTCTCTAAGTTCTCAGTGATGGGTATGCTCATCAAAATCCACAGCAAGCTGAGTCTATGAGTGCTCATGCTCATCATGCTCAGAAGCATGGCTCTCGAAGAACACTTCCTGCTCGTTCCACACTTCTGGGTGGTTGTGTGGCTCTTGATCATCATGCATGTTACCTTCATTCTCTTGCAAGACATTTGTAGTAGCATTTTGCTTGATAGGAGTCCAACTAGTAGTAGTAGGCTTAGTAATATTGCTGTGATTTTCCATCTTGCTCTTGCCTCTTCTGCAGTCATTAATTCCATGCCCAAGAATGTAGCATTTAGTACAGTACTGCGGAAGATTCTCATAGCTAATATAGGTATCAAAGCTATATTCTATAGTATCAATTGTGATTTTGCTAGGGAGCTCCTCTTACACGTCAACCTCCATGAGAACTCTAGAAAAGTGCCCCATGGACCCATCTAGCGTGCGCTGATCAACACGAATTGGTTTCCCTATTTCTGCTGCAATAGCCATGATAATTGGATCACTCTAAAATTCAAATGGGAGTTAATATATATGGATCCGAACTTGAGTGATAGAGGGTTTTATGCGATATGGATTGAAGAATGGCCTCTATTTTTGGAGGCGTAATTTTCCAGGATTCAAATCATGCATCATTTTCTCAAGAACCAATTGACGAGCCACACTATCATGAACCATAATGTTGTAATAAACATGACCGAGCAGAACAACAAAAAAATCAAAAATTTTCCAATCCAATTTTAGACGAGTAGTAATATCAGATAGAGCAAGGGGTTTCTACCCAGTTTCATACATAATCCTGCCAATCAGAAAATTTGAACATTGTGAAATATGATTTTTTAGCAAATGGGCATCAATGGAAACAGAAACGGTATCACCTTTTTGCTCCAGTGGCCTCACCACCAGATTGGAAATTCCTTCACAAAGGGCCGCCCTGAACGATCGGATTGGAGAAGAGTTTTGGCTAGGGATGGCCTACATTTTCAGTGTGAAGAGAAGAAGTGGCCCGATTCATGGCCGTTGGGGTGTTGCAGGTTGTATTCTCGCCTGCGGTGGGTGGAGAAGGAGCTTGGAAGGTGAGATTGACATTGCTGGCAAGGGTTTATCCATCGCTGGATGGAGCAAGGGCTTCGAAGACAGTGACTTCAGCTTGCTTTGGAGGCGTGAGCTGGTAAGTCACCGTTTCTGGGAGGGAGCAGTGGGCTACGTATTTCGCCGGAGCCTGGGTAGTGGCGTCGAAAAGTTCTTCTTGGGTTTATGCCACCGCACCAAGGCGTGTGTGCGCAAGGTGCTGTGCTGGGCCTAGTTTGGCATGGTCCAGATTTGCAACAGCCGTGGATGTTTTAGTGGTGGCTTTTCCAGTTTGTTGCAGAAGGTTCTAGGCCTTGATATTGGGAGCTAACTCCAGTGGGAAGAAACTAGTGGCAGTGGTGGTGGTACGACGGAGGTTGTACGCTAGAGGCGTACGTTGGATGCGGTTTTCAGTGGGATGGAGGAGGGGGCCCTGCTTGTCAGCACAGAGCATGACGCAGCGCCGCCTGGAAGAGCCTACACCTCGTTCAGAGGTGGAAAATGCTGTTGTCCAACTTTCAAGGCAAGATCCGCATTTAATGCTACTGCCGGGTAGCCGTTATAGGCGCCGCTCGTCACCAGTGGTCGAAATTCCCCATGGGACTGCAATAGGTGGACATTGCTGGATGAAGGAGAAGCCTCTCTGGAAGGGGCTACCACAGTGTACGTCGAAGGGGTAGCATCACCATTATTAGCCGGCTGCAGAAGTTTTGCTGACAGTGGAGCATTGGAGAAATGTCTAGCGATGAGGAGCTGAAGTTCTGCCATAACCTCTGGTTGTGAAAGGAGGTTCAACAAAGGGAGTCGCTTTGGAAATGTGAATAAGATGGGGATGTCGAGTAGTCATCGGGAAGATCCAGTGGCAGCGACCTATTCACTGGCAGCGTCCGGTCATCTAGCGGCAGCAAAAAGACTCCGGTCATAGGTCTAGAGAGAGGTAAATTGAATTGAATTCAGGTTAATAAGTAGGATAAATAAGTTAATTTTATATTACCTACAGGAGAGATTTTATCGGATTTGAGTACCAATCCTAGGGGAAAAAAATTGATACTGATAGTGCCTAGAAAGGGGGATGAAATTATTATCTTGCTCTGAGGTCATTCACACTTGTTACACACATGATCGTAGTAGACATGCATGATTTAGTATGAGTCCATATTCCACAAGATGGAGTCGGACAATACATGATCGTAGTTATTTTCACATAGACTTTAGTATCTTTATTTATGAATTTTTAGATATTTTTATACGTATTTGTATGACTTTTGGTGGAGTTATTGTTATAATGAGAAATGTGGTATGTATTGATAGAATTGTGTAAATGAGCTTAAACATGTGCAAAACATGTCAATAAATGGAAAAAATGGAGTCGGGAGCGAAACGGAGATGGAGGAATAATGCATACGTGTGTGGAACACGGCCCTATAACAAGTGGCCGTGTATTGTCATCAAAAATCGCTGCTCGCCCAAGAGGAAGGCCATGTGCTGGTGCACGGGCACTGCATCCCTGCATGCCCCGTGTGCGGAACACAGTCCTATAAGAAGAAGCCGTGTATTATCGTCAGAAAATACTACACACCCATGACTGAGGCCGTGTAGCGCAGATCGAGCCATTTCCGGAGGCACGCACAACACACCGAAGTAGGTGCGCCATACACGAGCCGTGTGCTGCTACACGGGCCGTGTTGGTGTAAAAACCTGTGTAGTTTTTAGAATATTCCGAAAGCTTCTAGAAGGTCCATTAGTGATATAAAAGGGTGACTTGTGCAAAATTTGAAAGGAGAGATCATTTTCAGATCAGTTACACACACTCCACACCATATTTTCTCACACACTAGATCCATAATTCATCTCTATCCATTAGATCCGTACAATTTCCATTTGATCTCCACAATCAATCCATAAATCCATCATCCAATCCATCCATCCACCATTTTGAGAAGATTAAAGCATCAAGGATTGAAGGAGTTAAGCATATTGAAGAGAAGGAAGGTTTCTCCATGAAAGGGAAGCTAATTTACATTTCAATTGTTGATTTTCTTCTTATTTTAGCTCAAATGGAGCAAAGCTTGATTTATAATGGTATAAACATAATGTTTAGTAGTTAGTCCTTTAGTAGGGCTAATCATATGAATGGTTGAGATAAAGAGTTAGATGTGTAGAACTTGAGTAGTGATTCGAATTAAATTGTGGATTTCCTTTTATGATATATCAATCAAGTTTCATTTCAATATTTGTGTGATTAAATTCTCTATTCGTAGTGTTAGGATGGTCATTCCAATATTGTGAGTGGATGTTTAATTGAATCATATATTGAAATATGCATGCATGTTAGTATAAGGGGAGGTAAGACATACCCTCCTTAGGCTTAGAACATTCATAGAGGGACACTTAAGAAATTGAGTGAAAAGAACCAACTTATTATCATAGTACCTTAAGGGAAATGAGATTAAGACCAATCCTAGGAGACTTAGACTTGTAAAAGAGTCGAGAACCTAATTGTCTTGGCCATAGGGATTAGGGGTAAAATCGTGATTGCTTTTAGTCCACAAATTAATGAAATTCACCATCAAGAGTTTTGCATATCTAGCTCAAGTCTTAACCATGATTATGATTAGCCTTGCTCTCTTCTCAAGTGAATTCTATCTCCATTCCATTCATCACTTGTTTGTTGATTGATCCATTACTTTGTTAGTTTAAATTCTAGTTGATTAAGTAGAGAATTAAGTAGTAGTTTTATATGCAAAACCTTCAAACTATCATCCTTACAAAGCATAAATCAATGGAAATTCGGATACAAGCATGAGTTTACTTTCCCTTGGGAAGACATTATTATAAATTTTGTACTGGGTCACGCGTTTACTCGACGATAGAGTCTCTTACTCTTACACATTTTTACAAGATGTGCGACAAAGAACGATACACTTGAGAGGGAAATTAATGAGTGAAATTGGATTATCCTAGAGCTACCTATTCTCCAACTTGGTTTTACTTCGAATTCTTCTAGTATTGTTCCTCTAGCGGCCTCTTATGGGGCATTCATTGTCCAGCCATCAAGACCAGAAGTTATTTTATTTTTAATTATTATTTAATTTTCAGCATGTAGTTATTAGATTAAAATTCTCAAATCTTATTGCCCTTATCTTGATTGCTTTAGTAAATCATTAAATTAATAATACGCCATCATTTTGGTTCAATATTTAACTTGGTTACCTGCTGAGCTATAACTGACATCCTTATTACTTGGGGATTAATTTTTGCGTGCGAAGAAAATGCGTAACAACATTCTTATTTCATAATTATAACTTGTTGGATTGTATACTAAATGATTGTAATGAGAGTCATTGATCAAATGATTGCATCTTATAATTTTTTTATATGTTGATGCAATAATCCATTTACTTTATATTGTAGATAATATGGTGTATAGCGTCGCATGGAAGATCATATTATCAGCTCCTTATAAAGTATAAACAGTTGCTCACAACCGAGATAGATGGGGACAATCCATCAGGATGGTTATAGTATGATTTGGTATTAGTTTGTCTTGACTATAAAATTACACTAGTGCATTTTTATGTACTGAGCAGGACCACTTAAGGTTGTTCGATTTATACTGACTATATAAAAGAACAAGACCTCTGTTATTATGGAAGTTTATTATTTTAATCTCTATACAATAACCTCGACACGTAATTCAATACTGATTTCTTTGATTCACCAATAGGTGAGATTTAATTATTAAGTCAATATGTCGGTGAGTTGGGAGATAATATTTTCTCTATGGTGTGTTGTTAATTGTAGAAGGAATCAGTGTCCTAATAAATTAGGCTGATGATGTCCCCTTGAGGAGCTTATACGGATTATCATGTAAACCTGCAGGTGGATTTATTCCAGCATGATAATAAGGTTGAGTGGTATAACTCTTTGATTATAGATAAATTAATTGAGTTGTCAGTAACTCATTTAATTAATGGGCATTGTATATCTTAAACACGTGGAGTTAAACGGGCTCATAATAAGGAACCCATAACATAATTTGGGATTAGGGTAGTAGTACAATAATAATTCTTTTGTGGACTGATTTATTATTATTGGGCTTAAGTATAAATTTTAGGCTAAACTTGGATGCTTAAGCCCAATGGGGGCCACAACCCTATTTCTCCTCCTAGTCCATTCTATAGCCTATAAATAAGCCATCCCAGTAGTCCCTGGACATAACAAGTCACGCTTATTTCGTTTTTAGATGAGAAATCAGATTTCTCATCAGATAAAAAAGAATACGTGAGAAATAAAAGAGAGTCTGCAGATTGGAATCACCTGGAGGATCGTCGCCCACACAACATCTAGATGACGAGGCAAAGGAATAGAGTAGAAGATCACAAGGTCATTTCTGCAGATTTAGACTTCATCTCCAGTCTTCGGTTAAAGGTAAAGCTTTTGATTTTTCCGTTGCGTTAAATGTGCATGGAACCTGAACCGATTACGTAGACCATAAGATCCAATCACCATCAAAACCAAAACTAGTATATTCATCATAAATGATCTTTTTCCTAAACTCAGGATCATACCTAAATTTTATTCTTTGATTGGGTTTATGAATAGGAGTATGAGAGGAATTTTCTACCTTAGGCTAAATGTTTCCTCTAGATTTGTTCTTCTTCTATCTAAGATTAAAATTTCTTAGCAAGAAAAGAAATACTATTATTGTCATCAGGAATGTTGTCAACATTATCATCAACTTGTTTAATTTCGGTTATGGTCGACGTCTTATCAGAACTGGAACTAGAACAACGACCTATTTCACTTTTAAAAATGGCAACACCTTATTAATCATACGCAAAATCTTTCTACAAACTTATAAATAAGTTTGTAGCAGCCTCAGGAAAAAAATATCACTAACTTGGAAAAGTGATAACAAAACTAGATTCTAAGAGATGGAAACATTTCTTCCACTCTACGAATACAAACACGAATATAAATCCTAAACAAGTTCTCAAATGGCAAAACCTAGTTTGTTGATCTAAATCCTACTTCAAGCATGCACTTTCACTTCCTGTGAACAGTACAAACAAAACGAACGAGGTAATAGTTTACACGTGATGTAGAACAGATGCTACAACATCAGTGAAAAACACTACATGAGGAACGTAGAGAATAAACACTAAGTCTGGCGATTCTCTACGTAGGAGCTCTCCAAGTTTTTCCATGCACTAGGAATAAAGTCTGACAACTTCTATTTATAGACGTGAATCATCTTGCAGTCTTCTTCAAATGAGTGGTCTACTAGGAGATATAAAAACCACCCATGATAAAACTAATAACCGCCCATTTCTTTGGATAGTTATCTTCACACTCTAGAATCTTCCAGACTTCTAGAACTCTCTAAATTTCTCTCTAAGCTTGTGGGTCCCATTTCAGTACAGACAATTCTCAACTGCCACAATGATGAGACTGAAAAGAAGAGTATTTTAGTGTCCAATTTAGCACCTTTTTTTATAGGAATTGTTATTATATATTTGCAAAATTATCTAATTATATTCAATATATTTGAGAAAAAGGTGTGTTTGAGGTGTTTTATTGTGTTTTAGGTGGAAAAAGTACCAAAAGTGTCGAGTTGGAGAAAAGGTGCAACTTGTGGAAGAATGCTAAAAAATACATGTCCAACTTGTATAATTTTTCTGTGTTCATGTGGAATTGAAAACTGTAATTTTGATATATAATTGGAAAGCCACATAAGTGAGGATCGTTTTGGCATAAGAAACACCTCAATCAGAGACTAAACGAGTAAGTTATGATCAAAATGGTGACGTTGCGCAAGTTGTTCCTATTCAGCACGACTGTGTCACTTTGCATGGCCTGTTACACCTTCGAATGTTGGGGTTTTTATGAGTTCTTTACATGGATAGAAAGTGAAGGAAGAGAAAATCGCGTAAGCATAAGAATCACTCAAATCAAAGTTTAGATATGTGGAAGTTATGTGCGTAGCAGTGAGACTGCGCAATTTAGCTCGACCAGCCGCTCGACCATGGGTCCTCCGCTCGACCAAGAGCTATTTGGTCGAGCAGGAACACAAAAGCCAGATTTTTTAGATTTTACACCTCTTGTGCGTATATGTTCATGTTTTCCAAGAAAAGGCTCATCCAAGGTCCATAAGGAGAGCTTAAAAATATAAAAAGGGATGCAGATCACATCATTATTCATTGAACCACAACACAATCATCCTACACCCCACAAGGAGGGATCACCCCCAACCATCATCCATATCCTTTCCTCCATCCATCCATCACTTTGAAATTCGCCTGCTAAATTAATAGGAGAACCAAGAGGAGGATTCAAGATGAAAAAGGACGTGACGACACCCACATCTAGGGTTTTATTCGTTTTCTAATTTCTCTTGTATTTTCTAGTCATATGGGTAAGATCTATCCAACACCCATGATTGTTCTTCGCAACATCATGGGCTAGAACCATTTTGATAGATCTAGGGTTTTGAAGTTTTTTATAAATTAATTGATCTTTTGTATGTATACTCCGTACAACACTATTTTTGGAATTATTTTATATATGACTATGCATTTTTAATCAATATTCAGAGTCGTTTTGTGCATCTTCAACTGTTATATAGAGTCTGAATATATATTTTGGTTGTTGATTGAGCATGTTCACTACTGAAAAAGATTCCATGTTATGATTCTAAGTGAGGGGACTTCGAAGCTTTATTAGAACTGTCATATTTGAATGTTTTTTAATTTAATTGAATTTGGGTTAATAAGCAGGATAAAGAGGTTAATTTTATAGTACCTATAAAGGGAGATCATATCGGGTTAGAGTACCAATCATAGGGGGAAATAATTGATACTGATAGTACCTAGAAAGGGGGTGAAATTATCTCTCTTGCACCAAGGTTATTCACACGTGTTACACGCATATTTACTTGTGTCTTTAGAGTAGATTTGCATGGCTTATTGATGCATCCATATTCCACAAGCAGAGACGGACATTGATACACGAAAGGAAAATTAATGAGTGAAACCAGATTACCCTAGAGCTACCTATTCTCCATTCATGATTCACTTTCGAATTCTTCAAAGTACTTTTATTTTATTTATTATTTTTATTAATTTGTTAGTAGATTATTAATTAAATCCTAAAACTTTATTGTCACTTTTCTTAATCAATTTAGTAAATAATTAAATTGATAGTACGTTGTCCTTTGGGTTTGATATTTAACTTGATCACTTGCTTAAGCTGCAACTGATATCCTTAACTAGTTTTTGACGTCGTTGTCGGGGACGGCTTTTATTATTGATTTGATTTTTTCTAGTTGATTAAGACTTTTATTTTTGATTATTTATTTCTATCTAACCTTGAATTTTTCTGAGGTACTTGTGCACTAGGAAAAGGAGAGGATGGAAAGGAACAAATAACACAGCGTGCTAAACATGGCCGGAGCAAGGCTGAATCTGGATAATGTTGCCATACGTGAAATTTTCATGAACAATTGGATTAGTAATACGGGGTTGATAGGAGCAAGAGGGGAAGATGATGATTTTGAAATACATCCCGTTCTTATCAACATGGTAGAGAAAAATCCCTTTTCTAGAGGTTGCTTTGAAGATCCATATCAACATCTCAAAAGATTTCTTGGTTATGCAAACACTTAAAAGGGTGTTAGAGCTAATAATAATGCTAGACGGATTGCCTATTCAAGTTCTCTTTGATTGATAGGGCAGAACATTGGTATGAAACTCTTGTTGCCACAGATTGCATTACATGGGACCAACTGCAGCAGAAATTCTTGGAAAGATACATGCCACCCTCAAGGATCTTAAGAATGAAGCAAGACATCACCCAATTTATTATGAATCAGGGTGAGAAATTCCATGAGGCGTGGGACAGGTTTAAATACATGATCAGACGGTGGCAACAACATGGAATGTCTAAGTCTCAGTACATAAACATCTTCTACTATGGATTAGATTGTAAGTCGCGTGTTCTTATTGATGAATCATCATGAGGAGCATTGTTATCTAAGACAGGACTTGAAGTAGAAAAGTTGTTTGAAGACATCTCTATGAATTCATGTGACTGGCCTACAGAAAGAGTAAGAGGATCATATGTACTTTGCAAGGTAGTACAGGTTCAACATCAAGATGTGAAGCCGAATATGGATGATGAGATTGTCTCTAGTCTAGCTAACATCAACAAGCTACTAGAGTCTCAGAAGAAGCATATTGCAGAGTTGACACAATGGGGGCCTAGTATCTAGTAGAAAGAAGTGAAGAGTGTTGAAGATACCTTCAATCGATACATGGCTAAGAATGATGCAAGAGTTGATCGTCTTGAGGCTAGAATGCTAACCATGCAGATTTCTCTAAGCAGTTGACGGATCTTACTTTGATTATGAGTGCAAAGCCATCACGTTGAGTTTCTGAACACAGTACAAAGGCCCGATGATGTCGGTGAGCAAAAACGGAGGAAAAATTAGCCCTCTCGATGATGGGTGTTTTCTCAACACACAATTAATCCACAAGTATAAAGAATGCGATTGTAGCTTAGATAAGCGACCAAGTTATATTTATCTAACCCAAAGGACTATTGGTTATCAATTTATTATTATCTAAATTAAGAGAAAATATTGTTTAGCAATTTAAGTTGTGGAATGGTTATTAATCTATTTTATTGCTTACTATTATTCCATGAACTATGATCCGTAATTGTTGTAGGAATTGGATTAAGTAACAAATAGAGATTATTCCCTCTAGGTATAATAGAATCTAGGTTGTATGATACCTAGCCGGATTTCGTAGCCTAGTAATCCTATGTTTAGAGTTTTAATGCGTTTATGAGTTCGAATCCATAGGGTCACTCATAGATAGTTCAATTTAGTGGTCGTACCCTAATTGATGAACATAAGAACATTCTGGTTGATTGGTCATATCGTCAATCTAGGGATTTGAGTTTGCGCACTAGGCTAGATGTTTAATTCTTGTAATCAGTTAATTTAGTAAACGGGAGGGGATCGTCATCCTAAACTAGGCTTTAATCACTTGGTTAGTTTTATAATTTATTTTCATCTACTTTGTTACTTGAATTAATTATTGTCATTGTTATTTTCGTATTCTCACCAAACAAAATCCCTTATCTACTGTATTATTTTCAACACGTTAATTTAATTAGAATTCATTGTACTCTCTTGGGTTCGACCCGTACTTGCCATTATACTAAGTATTATAGTAAGTCGGAAATAAATTATATTTTGGTAGGCCGGCGACAGCCTATCATTTATTCATGTAAAACATCACTCAATTATAACACAATTCGAAGTACTAATTCATCTAGCTCACAAGATAAGTGTTTACTTTTACTCTCAAGTGTAATAGATGTATACTTTACGGGTTAGTATATACGCTCACTTCGACTCATATTTCCACGTAACCATAAGCTTGGCAAAGGTCTCTAAAATTAATTTTTAATCACTTCGTTACTAGGATCACAAAGGACTTGCTTTTGGGTTGTAATATTGGCTCTTTGGTAAAGGTAGGAAAATATAGATAAAGTGACTAATTCACTAGTAGAGAATTACCTTGGAATTTTGCTTTTCATCAATAGCTTCTTCTCTCCTTCATATTTTCATGATCTTCTCGATTCAACTTTTCCTCCTTTATCTCGGCATCAATATCATCTTTATTTGTATCTTCAAAGAACAAGGGTACTAATTTCTGGCACTATCCTTCTAAGTAGTCGGGGAACAGGTTTCAGGCACTAACCCTAAATAAGATTTAACCATTTCTTTCTTTCCTTCAAATTCGTGCTACTCAACCCAAATTTTCTTCCTTTCTTCTTCTCATTCTCGCTAGCATTTATTTACCTCAACTCTCTACTAATGAATAAGGTATTCAACATGGCTGAAGTAAAGATGAATAAAGGTTTTTTAATCAAGGCTTGTCAAAGAAAAAGCTTGTAAAGACTCAAAAGGGCTTTCAATGATTTATAAAGTACACGGGAAGGTAAAATTTGGCTAAGTGACTTAAATAACAACAACGGCCTAAGATCATGTCCTAGTAGCTAATCAATCATAAGTCTCAAACAAGACTCCAAGCCAAGTTCTAGAATACGGTAATATGAATGATTCTCACAAGAATAAATTATCATGCATATAGCATAATTTCATAAGACTCAAATTCTCACATGGGTAAATAGTATCCTAGCACTCCTTAAAGCATATAATCAAAATCAATTTCACAATAAACTCCAAATATTTAACAAGTTATACATATTTCTCATTAATAAAATTGACACATGCAAAATACGAATGCAACATACTTAGCGAAGAACCCATCATAACAATCCAAATCAAGTACCTACAACCAATCCATCATCAAGTATCAAGTATCAAGTATCACAATCTCCATCCAACATCGAATCAAAATATAAGTAGACATACATGCTACTCACACCACAAATACCCATCCTATAAAGAGAAAAAGAGAAGGGGATGAGATGAAACAGACAAAGGGAAAAAACCTAGCGCAAACCTAATCCTCTAGAGCACTATCCTCATCATCATCATCACTCATCTCCATGCGCCAACGTTCAAAATTCCTATGGAGATTATTCAGCTTCCTATCTAGCTCACGCTCATCAGCCTGCATCTTTCCCAATCTCCTATCCATCTCCACGTAATTCGTATGCAGTGTATCTCATATCAAGTGCTGCATAACTCGTGGTAAGCAAGCCCAGCTAGTGGTTTGTCTCTTTCTGATTGTTGTTCAGGACCGTCCCAACACTGCTGCTGTGGCACTGTTGGAATAGGTCGTGTTTATATCTCGTGCTGCTATGGAATATCCATCTCAGGATGAATCTGATTCGCTCCATGCTACTGCTATGGTTGTGGTTGTGGCTCAAACTTCCCTTCATCAATAATCCGCTACAACTCTTGGTACATCCCTGCAGCGTATATCTGAGCCACAGTCCTCTAATGAGCTTTCCTCAACCACGTGATTGAAATAGCCTCATTCGCCAACGTGTTCATCACCTTGTTATTCTCATTCTGGATAGTAGTCAAATCACTCACATTGAATGGGAACATGTAAGAAATGAGCTTAGGTCCCCTCGTGTAGAACCAATCTCCATCTTGATGATGAACAAATCCAGCTTTTACGCACGCACTCAAGACTAGATCCGGATCCTCAAGGATGGGTGTAATGCGAGTAAAGTCTATGTGGTATGACTCAGCCATAGTAGTAAGCAATCCTTCAATATTCACTCTCTGAAACGTGGAGCTCCTAAACCTATAAAGCTGCTGAATCAGGTACGACCCCACATTAAACCTTACTCCATTAAGCATACACTAGAGAGCATACAACTCTCTCCTAGAAATACAACTTCCTTCAGAAAGGGCGAACAGTGTGTTCCCCGAAACTCGATCTATATATCTAAGAACAGGATTTTGAATCAGAGAACCGCGAGCATCCTTGGTCTTGAAATCCATGTCCTCTCCAAAAATAGCTCTCCACAAATCATTCACATTAAAGTACCCATTCTCATTCCTGGAGATCCCCCTCCGAGTCTCAAACAGCACGTTGAAATCTTCCACTGACCATTTTCTCATCTCGCCTCCCAGTAGAAATGAGCACTCATAAGGGAGAGGACTCGAACCTTTCTTGACAGTGATTGAGCATAACACCTCAGCAGTCATATGAAAATACGTCGGCTTCTTCAACTCCATGAAGTGACGAATCTCTACTTGATCAAACATCCACATAATGTCATATCGGATGTGCATTATAATCATGGCCCCATCATCCTGGTACCTCATTCAAGATATCTTATCAGACATGTCACCCCAACGATCCTTTATCTCCTCCTAATTTCCGATCTGAATCTTGAAATCTCTAGGCATCCTCTCCTTATGCCTTAGCTTCTTTGTAACTTCATCATCATGAGACGGCCTATCTTGTCTCTTCTTAGATCGGGATTCCGTCTCCTTTCCTTTTCCAAGAAAACAATAGTTCAATACCACATGGAAACAAGAAAAGTAAACGAGACCCAGTTCAACTAACTATAATTGAAACTTTACTCAAGAATTCAAGTTTAAACAAATATAATCAATTCATATCAAGCACGCTTCCAAACTCTATGTGACAAAAGCTTCACAATAATGAATCATACACATACTATTTCAATTTCACTTCATCTTCAACTCTTTAACTATCCACAATTTCAACAACCATTTCACTTTCTTAAGCATGCATTCAACAATTCAACAATTCAATTCAAAATTCAAATGCTTTACTTCACTTCTCAATTACTCATCAAATTCACATAAACATCAAGGTCTAACAATAATTCAACAATTAAAATCGGACCCATCACTTGTTTATATGAGATTTCCAATAAAAATTCAAATTGCACCATGGATTCATATAAAAATGAATTCAATTGACTTACCCACTCATAATCAAGAAATAGAACTTCAATCCTAGGGTACTATGGTCAAGAAAACATACCTTTCGATTCCGCCATGGCTTATATGAACTAATTATAAAAATCCCCAAATTGGATGAAAAATCCTAGTTTTGCAACCAAATTGCTCCAAATCCGTGAGAAATTAAGTGTAGGAAGGATAAAAAGTGGTTTAATCGAAGTTGAATCAAGCAAAATCAAAGTTTGGAAGAGAGGGTTTTTGATTCGGAGAGGATTCGAGCGCCGGTGGTGTGCTAAGTGATCGAAATAGGATTCATGTTTAAAACATTACTTACTTGTGCAGTTCGACCTGAACAAGGAGGTCGAATCACCTTGTCGTGGTCAAATCGAGCTTCTGGATGATTTTTAGCATTTGGTTCGACCCAAACCTTTGGTCAAACCAGAGTGTCGTGGTCAAACCTGCTTGTTACAAACTTTTGGTGGCTGGTTCTGCCCAAACTTCAGGTCGAATCGCACTATGCATGGTTAAATCGGCCTGTAAAAACTCTCTGATCGCTGGTTTGACTTGGGCTTTTGGTCGAACCACCCCATTCTTGGTCAAATTGACCTATAAAGATCTTTCAAGTCCATGGTTCGACTTAGGTTGCTTCGTTCGACCTATCTCCTTGGTCGAATCGAGCCCCTATACCTTCGAAATCTACTATTCTTCGTCCCCTGCAAACTTCAAGCTCAAAAACGAACTTTAGATACCAACACGGAGCAAAAACTAAGCTAGGAAGCCACTTATAAGACTCTAAAATCATGTACATATACTCCACATACGACTCAATAAATAAATCAATACTAAACATTAGGCAAATTGTAAAAAATCGACACATCTAAACCGGTGAAAGTTTAAATATGCTGCAAAAAATCAATTCCCCTAACAAATGTTATAAAGAAAAGATTATACCCTTCGTGCTATGATGAGGTAAGTACATCACACCCCCCAAACTTAGTAGAAACTATAGTCGAAACTAAGTTTACAAGAAGATGTAATTTTCAATTAGTAAGCACGTCAAATATAAAAAAATTTTACTCGCACTAATGAAATAAAATAATAAAATAGGAGGGAAAGCCCCCAACAGGCACTCTTGTTTAACGTTGGAGAGTCACGACGGTGCCATATCAATGCAAGGTATCCTCAAACACAATGCAAGCATCATCCTGCAACTTATAATGCTTCAATCAATGCTCATTCGCTGCTATGATGTCTCCGTCTTTGTCCATGATTTCAAAACTCAGCCCTCCGCAGGCTCTATGGATTATGAATGGTCCCGTCCACTTTGATTTCAATTTACCTGCAAAGAACTTTAAACAAGAGTTAAAAAGTAATATCTCATCACCTTGCTTGAATTTCCTATAAGTGATCTTCTAATCATGCCATTTCTTCATTCTTTCCTTATAGATCATCGAATTCTTGTAAGCTTGATTCTTGAACTCGGCTAGATGATTGATTTGAGTCATCCTCAACTCCTTTTATCCTGAAGACACAAGTTCAAGCTTCTCAATGCCCAAAAAGCTTTATGCTAAATCTCTACGGGTAAGTGGCATGACTTCCCATAGACAATTTGATGTTGTGACATATCAAGCACCATCTTGTACGTAGTTCGAAACCCCCACAAAATATCATCGAGCTTCATAGCCCAATCCTTCCTATTCATTCCGACTACTTTCTCAAAAATTTGCTTCACTTGTTGGTTAGAGACCTCGGCTTGCCAATTAGCTTGAGGATGATAGGGTGTAGCAATCATATGCTTCACACCGTAATCCTTGAGCACTCTCTCTAGAAGCTTATTAACGAAGTGGGAACCTGCATCGCTTACAAGTGCTCGAGGTACTCCATAGCAGGCAAAAATATATTTCAAGAAAGACAACATAGTCTTTGAATTATTCAAGCGGGCAGAAATGGCTTCCACTCACTTAGAAACATAGTCCACAACAAGAAGGATGTATAGAAATTCATTAGATGGGGGAAATGGCCCCATAAAATAAATCCCCCATACATTTAAGATCTCTACAACAATACTTGGCTGAAGTGGCATCTCATATCTTCACTTATGTTTCCCATCATTTGACATATATCGCACGTCGCTACACAGGATTCACAGTCTTTAAACAAAGTAGGCCAATAAAGAGCAGATTGAAGTACCTTAGTTGCCATCTTTTAAGCTCCGAAGTGCTCCCCATTAGGTTGTGCATGGAAAAAATTAAGAACACTCTCCATTTCAATCTCGGGCACACACCTATGGCCGATAGAATCCATACAAATCTTGTAGATAAATGCATCATACCATATGAATGTCTCAACATCCCTCTTAAACCTTGCAAATTAATATCTGTTGAGATTTCTTGGAATTTCTCCTACGACAATGTAGTTGACATAATCCGTATACCATGGATCCATTCCTTAAGAAGCAACTACACAAGCTTTTTTCGCTCCTTCAGCAAACACTGACATGATCTTCTCATCAGGGAACATCTCTTCTATATATTCGAAAGAATCATCACAATGCTCCCCTGTCTCCAACCTTGATAGGTGATCCGCCAAAACATTCTCCGTACCTTTCTTATCTCGGATCTCCATATCAAATTTCTGTAGAAGAAGGACCCTTCTAATGATACTTGGCTTCGCTTCCTTCTTCTCCATTAAGTACCGGATCGCAGAATGATCCGTATACACAATATTCTTCATGCCAACCAAATACTGTCGAAACTTATTGAATGCATACACAACAGCTAGAAACTCCTTTTCAGTGACAATGTAGTTCTTTTATGCTATATCAAAAGTCTTACTCATATAGTAGATGGCGCATAACTTCTTCTCATTCATCTGCCCAAGCACCACTCCAAGTTCTTGATCACTTGCATCACACATAAGTACAAACGGTTGAATCCAATCCGGTGTGATCAACATAGGCGCAGTAATAAGTGCCTCCTTCAAAACCTGAAAAGCTGTTAGGCATTCATCATCAAAAATACAGGTAACATCCTTTTCAAGTAAATGAGATAACGGTTTGGAGTATTTTGAGAAGTCTTTGATAAATCTCCTATAAAATCCTGCGTGTCTAAGGAAGGACCGCACTCCCTTTTTATTAGTAGGTGGTAGAAGCTTCTCATTTGCCACCACCTTTTGTCTATCCACCTGCGATCCCTTAGCCGAAATATGGTGTCCAAGTACAATCCCATCTCTCACCATGAAGTGGCACTTCTCCCAATTCAAGACAAGATTGGTTTCTTGACATCTTTTCATAATAGTAGATAGGTTAGACAAACAAATATCAAAGACAGAATCAAACACAGAAAAATCATCCATAAACACCTCCATGATCTTTTCTATCAACCCATCAAATATGGGTATTATGCAATGCTGAAGTGTAGCAGGTACATTACACAACCCAAAAGGCATCTTCCTAAATGCAAAAGTTCCATAAGGGCAAGTGAAAGTAGTATTTTCTTGGTCTTCTGGTGCAATCGTAATCATATTATACCCCGAGTACCCATCCAATAAACAATATACTCATACCCTGCAAGACGATCAAGCATTTGATCCATTAAAAGAAGGGGGAAAGTGGTCTTTGCATGTATTTTCATTCAAATTCCTGTAGTCAGTACACACATGCCATCCCATAGGAATCCTAGTGGCTAGAGTCTCTCCATCATAGACTTTCACAATAGTCTTGCCCCCCTTTTTAGCTACAACATTCAATGAACTCACATGGGGACTATCACTAATTGGATAAATAATTCCTACATCATGTTAGGTTTTTCTTCTTAATCACTTCTTGAATAGCGGGATAAACTCTCTGCTGATTCTGAATGCTACTTGTAGCCTCATCTAACAATCTTATCTTATACATGCAATATGATGGACTAATACCTTTCAAATCATCAAGAAACCAACTAATCGCAGACTTATACTTCCTAAGCACATCTAATAACTCATCGAGCTGATCATCAGTTAGAGAAGAAGATATAATTATCTGATATGTTACATTATCACCTAGATAGGCATACTTCAAGTGCTCCAGTAGCGGTTTCAACTCCTCATTCTTTCCTTCTTTGATTGTGCTTTCTTTATCCAAAGGCAAGTATTTTTTAGTCCACTTCACCTCTTCAAACTTGGTTCTTTTTTATTCATACCTATCATCACCCAAAGCGAGTAGGTTTTCCAGAAAATCAATGCATACCTCATTGGAGAGCTCATCCAGCTCTGTGGTGGGAAAAGTAAGAGACTCCATCAAGCATGTCTCCAAGGGAACCTTTGAAAGGATCAAAGACATATCTTCTTTCATGATCTCCCCTACCACATCGATGATGTAACATTGTGTCTCCATCGGCATCTTCATTGCTTTATCAAGGTTAAACAACACCTCTTCTCTATCCATGCACAACCTTAGCTCACCCTTTTAAACATCAATCATAGCTCCAGCCGTAGCAAAGAACGGTCTTCTTAATATAAGGGGAACATTATCCTTGTCATCCTCCATCTCGAGTACATGAAAGTCCACAAGAAAGACTAGTTTATCTACTTTCACTAGAACATCTTCAATCATCCCTTTCGGAAAAGTCATAGACCGATCCGCCAATTGTAGAGCAACCATTGTGGGAGTTAACTCTCCCAAATCAAGCCTTTGAAATATCGACAAGGGCATCAAATTGATGCTTGCCCTAAGATCACATAAGGCTGGTCGTGTCAGCCCTTTCCCAATCTCACATAGAATAGTGAAGCTTCCCGGATCCTTTAACTTCTGTTACAGTTTCCTCTATATGATCGAGCTGTAGTTCTCAGAAAAATTCTCTGTTTCAAGTCCGTTCAAACTTCTCTTCTTCAAAAGTATGTCCTTTAGGAAGCTGGCATAATATAGCATCTCTAGGAGTGCTTTAGAGAAAGAAATACTCAAGCTGATCTTGTTTATAATATCTGAAAACTTCTTAAAATTTTCTTCCAATCCCTTCTTGACTAGCTTGAAAGGAAACGGAGGAGGTATCTTAGTTTTGGAAATCCCCCGTTCATCACGTTCAACCTTCTCCACTTAATCCTTTTTGGCTCTTAATCTCTTTGCTCTTTCCCATTTCTTTTCTACTGTAAGCTCAATATTCTGCTCTATGGATGGCACTGCAGTAGCGTCAACATCAAGTAAAGAATTCGGTGTGAAAAATGGTACCGAATGAAGTGGTTCGACCAAGGTTCGACTAGGGGTGCTGGTCAAACCAGGTGAGTAATGGTCGAACTGTACATCAGAAAGTGCTTTATCTCCCGGATAGGTCAGTTTGACCAACCACGATTTGACCAACATGTTTGGTCAAACCATGATGATCATGGTCAAACCACGCTTCTAAAAAAACCAAGTGCTCTGGACAAGGTGGTTCGACCATTTCTCGATTAAAAGGTTTTATCGAACCATATCGGTCATGGTCGAATCGCTCGGTTGGGATCTTCAGAGGTTGCCCAGTTGTCTAGTTCGACCTCCTCAGTGCAGTTCAACCATCTGACTTGGTCGAATTGAGGTTGAATCGGGCTCCTGGAGCTTCAGAACTTGTGTTTAGCATCATCGCCCTCATACTGTGTTCCAGATCTTAACTTGATGGAATGGAACTGCTTTGGATTTGCTATACTTTATGATGGGAACTTACCCTTCTCTACGGTTTATGTTAATTGGTTTACATTTCCGGCCATCTCTCCCATCAATAACGTCAAGTCTTTCATTTACTTAGAAATATACTCATGATTTGCATCAATTTTCATTTCAAGCTTGGCCTCTAGACGATCTACTCTTGCATCATTCCATACGATGTAATTGTACACCGTATTCTCTAAAACAGGTTTTCCTTCTTCAACCTTAGCACCCAGATCAACACCAACAGGAGGCTGTACTGCTGTATTAGGATCTCTCCATGAAAACTCTGGCCTCCTTGGTTGTTGATAATTACCTGGGGGACCACGATTATTGTAGTTCCCTTGGTAATTCTGGTTTTTTTTTATTTTGGAACCTCGTTTCTTGAATACTTTGACCCATGGCATAGTTCGCCTCTTCTAATTCCTCTTGGCTAGCTCCTTCATTGCGCACATCTTGCTGCATAATTGGTACTCGCTGAGCTATGTCAGTAATTCGCTTTTGCTGGGGCTCAAGTAACTTGTTAATATTAACCAAACTAGAGACGATCTCATCTTTCTTACTTGACTTTACCATCGTGTGCTCAACCTATGCTACTTTTTGAAGAACATAAGTGCCTCTCACTCTATCAGTTGGCCAATCTCTTGAATTCATCGAAATATCCTCAAAAAGCTTTTTAGCATCAACGTATGACTTTGTAAGCAATGCTCCATTTGATGAAGCATCTAGTAAAACTCGAGAATCATAGTCCAATCCAAAATAGAAAATACTGATGTATTGAGCTTTAGATAGCCCATGTTGTGGACACTTCCTTAACATGTCCTTAAATCTATCCCAAGCCTCATGAAACTTCTCATTACCATGGATAACAAAATGATTGATTTCTTGTTTCATCTTAAACACCATTGAAGGTGGCATGTATCGCTCCAAGAATTTCACTTTCAATTTCTCCCAGGTATCATATTCCGCAGCATCAAGATTATCGTACCAATATCTCGCTTTTTCATTCAGTACGAACTTAAACAAGATGATCCTCCTTGCATCTTCATGAGCTCCTGCATCCTTTTGTGTACTTGCATAACTAAAAAGCTTATTCAGATGTTTCTGAGGATCTTCAAAGGTTCCCCCATAGAAGGGACTCCTTTCAATCATGCTAATCAGAGCAGGGTGAAGATCAAAATTAACTCTGGCCCCTCTTGCTCCAAACAGCCCCACATTGCCTCCTCTATTGTTCATAAAGATTTCACGAATGGCAAGATTATCTGGATTCGCCACCATTATGACTGCTTCTTCTTCCAAGTTAAATTCGGTTGCAGCTTTAGTTGCTTGTGGATTCAGCTCATCAACTTAAACTCCTAAATTAAGAGCTTCCATTGGTTATACGTTCTTATTCTTCTTCTTTTCCTTCTTCTTCCTTGATGATGCTCTAATCTCCAAATTATAAGGTTCATAATCTTCTACCTTTGATCTAGTGAGCATACACCGAAGAAAAATAAGCGTTAGAAAATAAAGATAAGAATAATATAGTCTAAATTAAAATAGAAATATTAAACTAATAATTAATGCCATCCCCGGCAACGGTGCCAAGAACTTGATGAGCATTTTCTCAACACACAATATTAGTCCCCAAGTGTGAAGGATGCTATTGTAGATTTGATAAGCGACCAAGTGATTATCAAACCCAAAAGACGTATTATTATTAATTTAAATATATTCTAACTTACAAAGACTATTATGGAAAAATAGTTGTATGATTAAGTAACTAATTATTAACTAATTAAAAGAACAATTAAATAAATAACAGTAGAGATTGAACGAAAGCAAATAAGTGAGAAGATATGTAGTTCTTTGGGCCATCCAATTTTACTTATTAATTTCCCTTCCGTGTATCAATGTCCGACTCTGGCTTGTGGAATATGGAAGCATCACTAAACCATGAAAATCTACTCTATAGACACAAGTAAATAAGTGTATGACACGTGTGAATATCCTTGGAGCAAGAGATATAACTTACCCCCTTTTCTAGGTACTATCAGTATCAATTATTTTCCGCGCACTAAGTACTCTAACCCGATACGATCTCCCTTTATATGTACTATGAAGTTATACTCTTTATCCTACTTATTAACCCGAATAAGATTCAATTAACAAGTATTCATATAGATAGTTCTAATGAGACTTCGGAATCCCTTCACTTAGAATCATAACATAGAATCCTACTCAGCAGTGAACGCACTCAATCAATAATCAAGATATGTATTCAGACTCTATATAAGAATTAATGATGCAGAAAATAACTCTGAGTATGAATTAATGCACACGGAAGTTCAATTAACTTATAAAACCTTCACAAATCCTAGAACTACCAAAATAGTTCTAGCCCATGATTAATCGAAGAACAATCATGGTGGTTGGATAGATCTTACCCATAGTTTTGAAAATTACAAGATAAATTAAGATGCGAACTAAACCCTAGATATGAGGGCCATCGCGTCTCTCTCCATCTTGAATCTTCACTTGGTTGTCACTTGATTCGACAGACGAATCTCTCTCCATAGCTCCATGGATGGTGGTAGGTTTCGGATTTTGTGTAGAACGAAGGTGGTGAATGGCTCTCTTTTTCCTTGCGTATGGTCTTCCTTTTGTACTCATGAGCTCTCCTTACGGACCTAGGATGGGCTTTTTATGTGAAAACATGCACTGAAGGTGTAAAAATACGGATTTGGACGTGTTCAGCACATCAGTTCGACCAAAGGCCTTGGTCGAATCGATCACAGCTGGTTGAACCACAAGTCGAATTAACCTGTAACTTACTGGCAGGTCTAGGGTTTGACTCAAATGGCACCTTGAACCAGAAGCTTCATGGTCGAACCGCAACTGCAAAATCTTATTTTTCTGGTTCGACCATGGTTCGACCACTACACTTGGTCGAACCACAATCCTGGAGCTTCTCTTCACCTAGTTCGACCAGGGATGCTCGTCAAACCACTCTCTGCTTGGTCGAATCACCTCCATGGTTGGTCGAATCGGTGTCTTCGACACCCTTTCTTTGGTTCCGATAACTTCTAACTTATTTTCCTTCAAAAATCTACTCAAACGGACTCAAACATACTTGATTCATGACTTTATAAAATACTACTCGATTTATCTTAACTTAAGAACAAATCTTACATCATTATCACATGAATCAGGGCTCAAAACATGTAAATTTACACACTCATCAGTAGCACCAAGGGCTAGTTTCCTCTTGATAGTTTTAGGGTTTGAAAGTTTAACATGTTGATTGGAGAATTTAGACATCATGATGATAATTTTGCGGAATAATTATTCCTTATTAACATTTTATTTTAAACTTATATGATCATGTTTATTAATTATTATTATATTATCATTGATTGATGTATGATTGAGTTTGAATGTGTTCTATTATTATATTTATTATTTCGTGGCAATTGAAGGGGATTTACCAATATATAGACTTTAATTGTTTGACCATCAATATAGGATACCTTATTATCTTTGCATGACCATTGTTAAAGAGAAATAGGATATGGAAGTCCTAATACAATTCATTTAATACCTTGAAAGGATAGATCTCTTGCACTAGAATTTTGCATGTGAATTACCTATAAAGCGAATAAGGGATTGTGGATATTTAATTTCTTTAGTACCTAGAAATGGAATAGGGAATTATCTTATTAATTTGGTCCTAGGAATTTTTGTTCTTTGAAATTGTTAAATCTCACATGTCCATGAGTGGTTTAGCATGTTACGTGATCATTCCTATAAAATTCTGCATGATTTGATTCACTTGTTTATTTGTCTTATTTCACATGATAAATTGGATTTTCCTGAAACTATCTTGTTCTTTTCTCTTGAAACACCTGTGATTGAGTGTGGCTTTTATTTATTTATTTATTTGCTTTTTATTTTTCTGCAATATTAATCATTAATTCTAACTCTTGAAAAAGTTTTTATATCTTAATTATTAGTGGTGGTAATTATTTTATGTGTATCTTGTTTAACTCTAATTCCTTGGGTTTGATATTTTATTTCTTAGTCACTCGTTGTACGCAACGGTAGAGTATTCGATATGGCGTCGTTGTCGGGGATTAGATTGTTTAAATAGGAGACCCCACGAAATTATTTGTTATCACTTTTAGTTAGGATTTTTACTGCTTTATTTTTTGTTTTATTTATTTGATCATATCCTGACTCTGAATATTTTTCGAGGTACATACCATGGATATCAGATATGATGAAAGTGCATTCCAACCTCATCTTGATTACTCTAAGGATTCACTTGAATTATGCTTTAGCAAATTTCTTGCTCTTCCTACTTCTATTACTAATGATTTTTCTAATGAACTTTCTCTTGAATTCCTTGAATGCTTGCATGAATTGAATGAGTGCAGAGAGTTACAAGGAAAAGCAGCAATAGTAGTGGAATCCAAGTTGAAGCAACGACTCATTCCCCTTACATGATAAGTGAGTGAAAATTTGGAGAAGAAGGAGTTGGAAGAGTTGAAAAGTTGATGGAAAAAAGGATAAGTGGTGGAGTTATATTGAGAAGTTGATGAGTTGGGATGAAAACTTGGTTGGCAATTTAAAGACAAATTTTAATAATGCCAACGAGAGTATCCCTTGCCACAAGTACACTATTGATGAAGAAGCTCAATGCTTAAAGTATGACGAAAAGGATGAAAAATATCCATGGCCATTTCGATGAGCCTATACATTTTCATCTAGCTTAAAGACGTTAAAGACGAGCGCTTGTTGGGAGTCACCCTAACTCTATCTTTACTGCTTTCTGTATTTTATTTTATTAGATTTGTTGTCTTTGATTTTTACTCATTCCGTTCTCAGCTCCTAATTATTTTTAATGCAGATAAAGTGACTGTATGTGGTTATGGTGACTTATTCTGATGGGAGAGAAAGCTATGGTTAAAAGGTCGTTACCTGATGATCAAAGTACAAATATTGAATAAGTTGGATAACAATGATTTTCAATAATTTTGGAGAAAAACAGGTCGGCAACAAGCACTCTAGGAATTGATTGTTAGCTTAGAAATTGAGAGAATAGCTTGCTGCCAGATAATTAAGGTATGTCTTCTACCACTTTCACTCTCCATAAATAAACTTACTCCATTACTTGCACATTAGCCATGTGCTCACCTCCTCTCTCCACTCACAAGCCAAAAACATGAAGCCTATAACCATTTGTCTCTCTCACTATAAATAACCACCTGCCACCTCACACCATATATCTTGGACCCTTATCTCTCACCTTCCAGTCGTACCCATGCACACTTCACACTACACATCTTCCACCTTACACTCACACACTACCACACCACACTAGCTTCATTCCTCCCTCCTCTTATTTCGGCTATCAAGTAAGTAAATTCTCCCCTTTCTCTCCTTGTTAGTTATTCTTTTTTTTCCATATTTAAAAAACCCTACAATATTTTCTTAAATTTATTTTGATGCTTAATCAAAAATAAGTTTGGGAAGGTGCGTTTGGTTCTTTGAAAATTCTTTTATAACTTGGTGAGAAAAGGGGCATGAAGAGCTATGTAAGGTAAGAATTTCTATTCTCTATTTTTTTCTCCATATTCTATACTTTATATTTTCTATATTTTAAGACCCCTATACTCTTTCTTAAACTTATTTTGATATTCTATCAAAAATAAGTTTGGGAAGGAGGTGGTGTTTTCTTGAAATTATTCTTTTAATGTGAAGAGTGGAAGAGACAATTGAGAGAGAATGCAAGCAGAGGTAAGTGAGCTAAATTTTTTAGTGGTTACATACTATGAGTTGAGTGGTTATTTGAGAGACTTCATTTTGTACTATGCATGAGTGCGTATTGTGGTATGAGAAGCGTAATTTTCTGTTGACTGCTCCATGAACTTGAACATTTCTGATAGAATTTTAGGTATGTGACATGATTTGGTTTATGATGAAATATTTTTTATTTTAAACTTGAATATTCTTATTGATTTAGTAGATGAAATTGTGTTGTTGCATAAATCATGAATTGCTAGATAGTCTTGGTTGTTGAAATTATTTTATACCTAGTGAGCTTTTGAGCCTATTGAAAATCATGATCATTCTGATGCATGATTGTTTAATTCTTGGGAGTATCTTGATAAATTGTGATGTGTTTCTAGAACTTCCCTGAGTCTTCTTGAATATTCGAGAATAGTTTGGTGGATTATGAAAATGATATTAGGCCATTTAATTTTTAGTTAACCCGTTGAGCCTTAAAAATCCATTCTTTGAATAATCCGTTTGAGCTTAATCAATATTTGATTTTTTCTTGTTTTACTTGGATCAATTGAGTAATTGTTAAGGAGGTTAGAATATGAATGTGAATAATTTGGAGTTGATCAAGACCATCGTAATTTTTCTTACGTGTTTATAGAGCAAGAATACTCTACCATTGTGTACAACGAGTGCCCAAGAAATAAAATATCGAACCCAAGGGATTAGAGCTAAACAAGATGCACTCAAAATAATTACAACCACTAATAATTAAGACATAAAAACCTTTTCAAGAGTTAGAATTAATGACTAATATTGCAGAAAAATAAATAGCAAATAAAATAAATAAATAAAAGCCACACTCAATCACAGGTGTGTCTCAAGAGATAAGAACAAGATAGTTTTAGGAAAATCCATTTTATCATGTGAAATAACACAAATAAACAAGTAAATCAAATCATGCAGAATTTTATAGGAATGATCACTTAAACATGCTAAACCACTCATGGACAAGTGAGATTTAACAATTTAAAAGAACATAAATTCCTAGGACCAAATTAATAAGATAATTCTCTATTCTCTTTCTAGGTACTAAGAAATTAAATAACCACAATCCCTTATTCACTTTATAGGCGATTCACATGCAAAATTCCATATAGGCTAGTGCAAGAGATCTATCATTTCTAGGTAATAAAGTAATTGGATTAGGGCTTTCTTACCATATTTCTCTTTAACAATGGTCATTGATGAGCATTTTCTTTACACGCAAAATTAATCCCCAAGTATTAAGGATATCAATTGCAACTTAAGCAAGCGACCAAGTTAAATATCAAACCCAAAGGGCGGCGTATTATCAACTTAATTATTTTCTAAATTAATTAAGACGAATTGTGGCAAAATGTTGAGGTATAGAATTATTAACTACTAAACAATTAATTAAATTAACAAATAAAATAAATTAAATACTAGAAGAATACAAAAGTGAATCAAATATGAAGAATAGGTAGCTCTATGATAATCCAGTTTTACTACTTAGATTTTCTTTCGTGTATCAATGTCCGACTCTTCCTTGTAGAATATGGACGCATCACTAAGCCATGCAAATATAATCTACAGACACAAGTAAATATGCGTGTAACACGTGTGAATAACCTTGGAGCAAGAGATATAATTTCACCACCCCTTTCTAGGTACTATCAGTATCAATTATTTTCCACGTCTAGAAACTAACCCGAAATGATCACCCTTTATATGTACTATAAAATTACTCTCTTTATCCTACTTATCAACTCGAATTCAATTCAACTAATAAATATTTATACATGATAGTTCTAATGAAGCTTCGGAGTTCCCTCACTTAGAATCATAATATGGAATCCTGCTTAGCAGTGAACGCACTCAATCAATAACCAAGATATGTATTCAGACTCTATATACCAGTTAATGATGCATAAAACAACTCTGAGTATGAATTAAGAAAGCATAGTCTTATATAAAATAATTCCACAAGTAGTGTTGTAGGAGTATACACACGAAAGTTCAATTATTCATAAAAATCTTCAAAACCCTAGACTACCAAAACGGTTCTAGCCCATGATATTACGAAGAACAATCATGGGGGTTGGATAGATCTTACCCATATGTCTGGAAAATACAAGATAAATTAGAAAATGAATAAAACCCTATATGTGGGCATCGTCATGTCCTTCTTCATCTTGAATCCTCCTCTTAGCTCTCCTCTTGATTCAGTAGATGAATCTTCAAAGTGTTGGATGGATGGAGGAAAGGATGTGGATGACGGTTGGGGGTGATCCCCCCTTGTGGGGTGTAAGATGATTGTGTTGCAGTTCTCTCTTTTTGGTTTGATCTACATCCCCTTTTATACTTGTAAGCTCTCCTTATGGATCTGGAGCTATCCCGCATGGTGGTTCGACCTATAGGCTTGGTCGAACCATGATCGAATCAACATCGGCGATTTAACGCAGTTTCAGGCATTTGGTTTGACCATAGTTCGATCTTCATGGCTGTTCGAACCACATCATCGTGCTTGAACAATACTATAACAATTTGCAGGTTCCTGGTTTGACCCGAACCAGTGGTTGAACCACTCGTGTCTTGGTCGAACCAGATTGTGCAGTTTTACCGTTTCGCGTATAACTTTGACATCTAAACTCCGATTTAAGTGATTCTTATGTTCACACGATCCTCTCTTCCTTGGATTTCTATCCATATGAAGAACTTACAAAAACTTTAAAATTTGGATGTATATCAAGTCATGAAAAGTAGCACAATAGTTCTGTTCGACACAGCTCACGCGACGTCACCATTTTGATCATAACTTTCTCGTTTGGACTCTGATTGAAGTGTTCCTTATGCCAAAACGATCCTGTCTTCTGTGGCTTTCCAACCATTTATCATAATTTTAATTCCAATCTCTACACAAATACAGAAAAATTATACAAGTTGGACGTACATTTCTTCATCATTCATGCACAAGTTGCACCTTTTCTCCAACTTTGCACTTTTGATCATTTTTCAACCTAAAACACAATAAAATACCTCAAGTGCACCTTTTTCTCACATATATTGCAAACAAGATTCTCGTGCTAATATATAACATCAATATCCATCAAAAAGATGTTAGATTGAACACTAAAACACGCTTAGTTCACTCTTATCAGTCATGCAAAGATAATAAGGTATCTTATATTGATGGTCAAACAATCAAAGGCTATATATTGGTCAATCCCCTTCAATTGTCACGAAATAACTAATATAATCATAGAACGCATTCAAACTCAATCATACATCAATCAATGATAATATCATAAGAATTAAGAAACATGATCATATTATTGGCGCTTGGATCATTTGGTTAACGTAACCCGTTAGAATAACATGCGTTTCTATCATAGCGGAAGCAATAAATCATAGAAACAATTACCGTTCACCAGGGTATGTTGATGAAGATTGATTCTCGCAGGCAGCCTGTGCAGTCCCACGAGAATAGCCATAACTTCCTCGTCTGATATCAGAATTGAATGATCTTTATGTTAAGACGATCCTCTCTTCGACAGCTTTCCGTCAGTATATTGATCATTAAATTCTGAGTACTGTACGAATTTATACAAATTTCGCAAGGTCGCAGACAGCAGCAGCAAACTACCTCCTGATCTTCTGCTGTATGTCCCAAGTCCGATCTCGACGTCGTGTGGGCGACGATCTACGAGACCTCCTCAATCTGCTCTCAACCTTCATCACACGTGAATAATCAATTAGATTAGGGTTCCAGATAAGTTGAGGTGACTTATATACATGGGCTACAGCAGGGACCAGGAGGAGAAATTGGGTTGGGCCTCCATTGGGCTTAAGTATCCAAGCTTAGCCCAAAGCTTATACTTAAGTCCAATAATAATAATATATTCCACTAAAATATTATTATTGCACTACCGTACAAATCCCAAAATTACGTTTTGGGCTCCTTCTTATTATGAGTCCATTAGTCTCCCCATGTTTAAGATATACAATGTCCATTAATTAATTAAGTTACTGACAACTCAAATTAATTAATATCTCAACCGAGAGTAGTACCACTCAACCTTTTTATCATGCCGGAAATTAATCCACTTGCAAGATTTACATGATAAACCTTATGAGCTCCTCAAGGGGACATCATCAACCTATGACGGACATGGATTCCTTCTACAATCAACAACACACCATAGATACAGCACTACTTCCCAACTCACCGAGTTTGTTGATTTAATACTTATAAATCTCACCCATTGATGAATCAAAGAAATACATACTGCCCTACGTGTCGAGGTTATTGTATAGGGATTAAGAGCACGAACTTCCATAATAACAGAGATCAAGTTCTTCTATAAGTCAGTATAAGTCGAACGATCTCAAGCGGTCCTGCTCAATACACACAAGTGCACTAATGTGATTCTATAGCCAAGACAAGCTAATACCAAACCACACTACAACCATCCCGATAGAGAGTCCCCGTCTATCTCGGTTGTGAGCATCAGTTTATACTTTATAAGGAAACCGATAATATGATCTTCCGCGTGTTGTCGCACAACATATTATCTACAGTATAAAGTAAGTGGACTATTGCATCGAACATATAAATAAATTATAAGATGCAATCATTTGATCATATGATTCTCATTTCAAATTAATTGTTACAATATTGTTCATACAAAAACTAGACTTTTAGTATACAATCCAACAATCTCCCACTTATACTAAAAGACTATGCTGTCATGTCTTCTGCCATACATCTGATTTCCACTCCCACTACACGACCATCAAAAGCTCTCGCCTTAAGGTCCTTGTAAAGGGTTTTACTAGGTCATCATCCGATGAAATCTAGGTGACAACAACCTTTCCCTCATCATACGATTTCTCGTAATAGGTGGTACATGCACTCCATGTGTTTAATTGCCTTATGGGCTCGTGATTCTTTCAAGTTTGCAACTGCACCAATATCATCAATATAAATTGTGATATCCTTGGGCAAACTTAGAAACACTTCGAAGTCCATCTTGAAGTTTCTAGAGTCATACAGATACTTTGGCTGCCTCATAGGCTCCAATTTATCATCTTTCCATGATGGAGTCCGGAGTCTGAAATATATTTCTATATAACACTCCTCCACATTATGACTCAACTTCCTAAAATTAAACGCATAACCTTTGAGGTAGATTTACTGTCGTCTCTATATGATTTGAAAAATCTGAATCTATGTAACCCATAAGAATCAGTGAATCTGTTCGGTAAGCCCACATATAGTTTCTAGTCCTTTTTAGGTACATAAGTATATATCTTACCACAGTTCATCATTCTTATTCCGGGTTACGTTGATACCCACTGTTCATGCCATCGGCAAAACAGATATCCAATCTCGTGCATAGCATTCCTTAGATTAAGCTTCCTCATTTGCCGAAGCATAAGGAACCGCTTTCATCTTCTTTATCTACTTTTGTGTCACAAGACACATTCACTTAGATAAATTCACATGCTAAACGAGTAAGGATCGTATCATTATATGAAACTTGAGATAAGCATAACATCCTTTCTTGTGATCCCTATTACCGTGATCAAAAGGATATTTTTGCTTTTCTTAAGTCCTTCATCTCATACCGCTTTATCAACCATACGCATACGCCCGACAATACTCTTTCATTGTCTCCAATGAGCAAGATACTATCTACGTATAGTACAAGAAATACCACCATGTTTCCATCACTCTTTTCAATACACAAGACCCATCCGATCATTGATTAGATCCATGTCACTGGATTACCTCATCAAAACGGATGTTTCATGATCTTGAAGCTTGTTTTAGTCCATTAATGGACACTTTTAAGCTCACTATCACAATGCTCTTAGCTCTTTGCAATGAATCACTCTGGTTGCTTCACATAGATGTTTCCCTTAAGACTTCCAATCAGGAAAGCTATCTCGACATCTATTTGCTATCCCTCATATTTCATATGAGTAGCAACAAATAAAAGAGTCCGGATCAACTTAGGCATAGCTACCGGTGAACAGGTTTTCTCATAATCGAACCCTTTCTTTCTGAGTATACCTTTTCGCAACAAGCTTGCTTCCAAGGTTTTCACCTTATTTTATGATCCTCTTTTATTCTTGCATGCCCACTTCCAATGGCTTTAAAGCCATTTAGCGGTTCAACATGCATCCAAACCTAATTTAAAATCCATCGATTCTATTTTAATATTCATTGCACTTACTAAGATTCCGTATTTTAATTTTGTAGTGCAACGTCGTATCCCTGGGATAATACCATGTTTACTAAGGATCAAGTCTTACGACTTTCCCAAAACATGTATCTCACGGGTTGTCGAATAATCCTCCCACTGAGACAAGGCACTACATGTAATTGTATATCAGACGTGACACGCATTGCAGTTTACCTTGTGGTATATCCTCTTGTACACTTGGTACTTATACTTTGTGTTTTCTTCTCACTACCTTTAGAACAACTCATACATGGGTTTGTGATTTATTACATAGTCCCTTTCCCAAAATCTAGTGTTTGTGTTAACAATCACCCTTCGATCTTTTAGACTAAATAAATCACCTTCATTTTTATAGCATATCCCACAAACAGACAAACATTCAAATGAATTACTGTTTCTAGGGCTTATCCATAAAATGAATTAAGTAATTCCAAATAATTCATCATCTATCTAATCATTACCATAAGAGTCTTATTCCTTCTATCCACCACACCATTCAGCTGGGGCATGCCCAGTATAGACCACTTGAGATTTAATCTCAACCTCTAATTAATAGTTCCTAATTATCCTAAGAGGTACTCGTAATGACGATTAAATCGTCATTACTTGATATATTTTCCATGATGCTTTACTGTACCAACCTTGTAATTCTTGAATAAATCAAAGAATTTAGACATGCAGTGCATCAAATAAATATATCGGTATCTAGAATAATCTTCGATTATTCATAACCACCTCTCGCCTAGATAATATTAGGCCCGCTTGAATCAGAATGAACCAATTCCAACATATATATCTTTGGCTCTACACCCCTTTACCTTGAAAAGGTAATTAATCATTTTTACTTCCAAGTAAGACTCGCAAGTCCGATAATTTCCACTTGAGATAAACCTTACGGTCCATCTGCTATCAACTTTTGAGTCCTACTCAAGTAAAATGATCTAGTCTTAGATGCCAAATGCATGGTTAGTTCATCTCCGAAGGTTACTTTCTCTTACTAAGATCAGAAGATGCATTATTAATTACTATTTGTTGCATCTGTGGAATATACATGATTTAAGAGTATACAAATTGTCCATCAACGTACCATAACAGATTACAACTCTATCCTTCATTATAATGACCATGTCATTTAAATGAAATGGAGTATCCATCTATTAATGCATAGAAACCGAAATCAAATTCTTTCTATGAAAACGTAAGTAAAGACAATTTTACAAAATCAAACGTTTATTCATATCGTAAGATAAATAAACAACTCCCACTGCAATAGCCACTAGTCTTGTAGTTTTACCCATGTCATAACAATCTTATCCTCACTTAGTAATGAACATTCAGTGATTCCAGTATCTACACACTTCGTGTCAGTAGATGCCATCACTAATCATGTTTAAACAACTAGTAAGTAAGATTCTATCCTTGTTCACTCCTTTTATGAAATTGAATTTCCTTTAACACATGTTTTGTCAGAAGTTTCCCACCATATACAACCTCTTGTAATTCATGAGAAACTTACTCAAAACATCTAGGCAATTATGAAGAATAAAATTGACTTAGGTTTCCCCTTCAACTTCTATTCCATGTATTTCCAATTCATTCATCAAATTCAATCATGACCTACCGCCTTTTAAATTACTCAAGTATCCGAAGAGTTACATGAGACCATCATATTTCTATGAACCTCTCATCTCTTCACTAGAGACTTTAATAGGCATCATGAGACGTCCTTTGTGAGAACACACATGTATTTTCTTAAGCAGTAAATTCAAAACCAAGATTCTTTTCTAATCATCTAATTTGGACAAGTAAATATAATTTCTTTTAGTTAATAATAAGTGAGATAAAATCATTTGAAAATCAGAGAATCACAAATAAATATATCGATCAAAACTTCAAATTTTATCCTTTTATATTGATTCCCTCAAAACAATATAAAAATAAAATTCACCGACATCTCAAGCACCGTGAGTCTGCAAGCCACGATAGTGTGGACGTTTACAAACCCGAACATTTACAAGAGAAGGTTTTACCCATTAATTTCATTTGTCAACCTAACTTTATGACAAAATAATTAATAGTCGGTTCCTCTTTAGCCATGCAAATAAAAGCAGTGACTCCGATGGGGAGGATACTTATTATTTACACCTAAGTGTACACCATTATTTGACTCCAAGTCCGCGGCCCAAGCTTATGTGCCTTACAGATGGAGAAGTACACACGCGCTCGGATAACTTCCTACAGTCATCAATTATAAGTCTGTACAGTGATCCGCACATGAACTCATCCGATAGGGAGGAAGGTCTATGCCAACGCGCAAGTTCATATGCATCACATTACAAACATAATTATTTAAAGAAGTCTGTCCCAGCAATCCATGAATAAACTCATCCGATGGGGAGGAAGGCTCTAATGCCGATGCGCAAGTTTATTCACATTGCTAACAAACCAATAATGGAGGCCGCGGGAATTTTTACCAATCCCCTCTCCCACTTAGTTATTCAACACCGAGGGTTTTTACATGCATATAATATTTAAAAATAAAATACGCAACCTATCATGCTCATACTTCCAAATATATAACAATAATTGACCAATAAAACAATTATAGCAGTTATATATAAGGAAATAAATTGCCAAAAATAAGTTGACTTGATCAACACTCCAACATACATGCATATAATATACCAAATATAATACGCAATCTAGCATTCTTCTATTTAAGGCAATAAATTATAGAGAATCATGAATACATATATAACAATAATCAATTAATAAATCAATTATAACAGTTATATAACAGCGAATTCGATTGTTCGCCACCAATCACGAATGCGGACAACTGCGATGGGGATCGACCTCCCCGCAGCTTGCTCCACCACTCTGGCATCCTGCCTGATCATATTGTGAAGACTCACGTGGAACCTGATGCAGACCAGTCGAACTTGATACAAACCCGCTCGAACCTGGTGCAGAGTCGATCAAACCTGATGCAGACCAATCGAACCTGATGTGAATCCACTCGAACCTGGTGCAGCATTGATCGAACCTGATGCAGACCAATCGAACCTGATGCAAATCCGCTCGAACCTGGTGCAGCATCGATCGAACCTGATGCAGATCAATCGAACCCGATGCAAATCCGTTCGAACCTGGTGCAGCATCGATCGAACTTGATGCAGACCAATCGAACCTGATGCAAATCCGTTCGAACCTAGTGCAGCATCGATCGAACCTGATGCAGATCAATCGAACTTGATGCAAATCTGCTCGAACCTGGTGCAGCATCGATCGAACCTGATGCAGACCAATCGAACCTGATGTAAATCCGTTCGAACCTGGTGCAGCATCGATTGAACCTGATGCAGACCAATCGAACCTGATGCAAATCCGCTCGAACTGTCGCTCGTCCAAGGGCCTACTTGCACAGAATCAAGTTCAGCCCAACGCGCAACATCAAACTACACCAACTGTCGTTCAGGGTTTGCAACTGTAAGAACCTGGGAATCCAATCTCCACCGTCCAGAATCTACATCTATGAGTTTTGAACATGATGTCAAATTACAGGTCGATCCAACGGTTAGATTGTGAGAAACAGCTCGTTTCCCTCGACTGCGCAGAACTGAATCGCCCAAAAAACTGTTTCTGTTTTCGGCGTATTCCCGACAACACAAAGCTTCAAATACGATCTTAACCATTCAGAATGTACATCCACAAAATCCAAACGTGCTGACCAAAAATCAGCCTGATCCGACGGTTGAAACTCCGGTTATTGCCTCTGCAATATTACTGCGCTGGATTTTCTCTCAATTTCTTCCTTCCATGTGAAATTGACGAACAGTTTTCGTCGAATTCTCTCACACACAACCATCAACGAACATATATGATATAGGGTATATTTCATATAGGGATATTCATGGTTTGCGCAGTAAAACCAAAACCCTAAACATGCGATCCTAATTTCGAAAAATTAACCACATAAACCCTAGTCTAACGTGTCACGCTTCACCACGAAACCGAAGCTCTGATACCAATTGTTGGCGCTTGGATCATTTGGTTAACGTAACCGTTAGGATAACATGCGTTTCTATCATAGCGGAAGCAATAAATCATAGAAACAATTACCGTTCACCAGGGTATGTTGATGAAGATTGATTCTCGCAGGCAGCCTGTGCAGTCCCACGAGAATAGCCATAACTTCCTCGTCTGATATCGTAATTGAATGATCTTTATGTTCAGACGATCCTCTCTTCGATGGATTTCCGTCAGTATATTGATCATTAAATTCTAAGTAATGTACGAATTTATTCAAATTTCGCAAGGTCGCGGACAGCAGCAGCAAACTACCTCCTGATCTTCTGCTGTATGTCCCAAGTCCGATCACAACGTCGTGTGGGCGACGATCTACGAGACCTCCTCAATCTGCTCTCAACCCTCATCACACGTGAATAATCAATTCGATTAGGGTTCCAGATAAGTTGAGGTGACTTATATACATGGGCTACAGCAGGGACCAGGAGGAGAAATTGGGTTAGGCCTCCATTGGGCTTAAGTATCCAAGCTTAGCCTAAAGCTTATACTTAAGTCCAATAATAATAATATATTCCACTAAAATATTATTATTGCACTACCGTACCAATCCCAAAATTACGTTTTGGGCTCCTTCTTATTATGAGTCCATTAGTCTCCCCATATTTAAGATATACAATGTCCATTAATTAATTAAGTTACTGACAACTCAATTAATTAATATCTTATCCAAGAGTAGTACCACTCAACCTTATTATCATGCCGGAATAAATTCCACCTGCAGGGTTTACATGATAATCCTTATGAGCTCCTCAAGGGGACATCATCAACCTATGACGGACACGGATTCCTTCTACAATCAACAGCACACCATAGAGACAGCATTATTTCCCAACTCATCGAGTTTGTTGATTTAATTACATGTAAATCTCACCCATTGATGAATCAAAGAAATACATACTGGCCTACGTGTCGAGGTTATTGTATAGGGATTAAGAGCACGAACTTCCATAATAACTGAGATCAAGTTCTCCTATAAGTCAGTATAAGTCGAACGATCTCAAGCGGTCCTGCTCAATACACACAAGTGCACTAATGTGATTCTATAGCCAAGACAAGCTAATACCAAACCACACTACAACCATCCCGATAGAGAGTCCCCGTCTATCTCGGTTGTGAGCATCAGTTTATACTTTATAAGGAAATCGATTATATGATCTTCCGTGTGTTGTCGCACAACATATTATCTACAATATAAAGTAAGTGGACTATTGCATCGAACATATAAATAAATTATAAGATGCAATCATTTGATCATATGATTCTCATTTCAAATTAATTGTTACAATATTGTTCATACAAAAAGCTAGACTTTTAGTATACAATCCAACACATATAAGTCTAAAATAAATGTTAATAAGGAATAAATATTCCGCAAAATTTTCATCGTGATGTCAAAATTTTCAAATTAACATGATAAACTTTCAAACCCTAAAACTATCAAGAGGAAACTAGCCCATGGTGTTAAAAGGAACAACCATGGTAAAATTGTCTTTACTCATGAGTCTATGAATCAAAAATAGTAAGTTAAAGAAAGAAGAAAAATCCTTCGTCCGGCACAATTCCCCGTCTTCTCTTTCCATCTTGCTGATCCTCCTCCGTTCTCCTTTTTAAGTAGCAAACACCATGACTGAGTGTGTAAAGAAATGGGTGAAAAGCAGGTGAAGGGTAGAGATGAGGGATGCAAACGTGTGATGGTGATCGACTGTGGTGATTCACGGCGTTCCGAATTGTTTGATTATACTGCTAAGCCACGAACACATATATGTAGGTACTTGAGCGATGGGCTGGGCTGGGCTTTCGCACGGTAATAAAGCTAGGCTTTTAGGAACATGGGCTTCATGTAGTGGTGGAATTCACATGGCATCACCAAAGCAGTTGGAGCATTTGATCAAATTCTAAGTAGTGGCACATGATTTAATTCATTCCATGAATTGTATTCAACCCAATGTGGCATGCTGACTTTTCCAAGTCACCTATGTATGGCCCCACCTATTAATTCATAAACTTGTTCCATGATACTGCAATGTCGAAATTCTTCATTAATAAATATTCAAACTTTACGCTCAACTCCTTTTATTAATTTCATCTAAAATAGGCCAAAAATCTGCAAAATCTCAATAATACCCGTGAAGTCATAGAAAATATGAAAATAAGAAATAAACTCCACAAATAAGGTTAAAATAATGCAATAATCTTATGGAAACTGCCTGCGAATAGCGCAAATTTTTGGGCTGAACAGTACTAGTCCCAAATTTGGAAAGATTTACTTTAGGTGTAAAATTTATGATTTTTCTCCTGCAAAGATAAATGATTTGTTGGGTACTATACATGATGAAAGTGATGATGATATTGATGATATGGATGAGATTATTTATGTGATTACTGGTGGTCTGATTAATATTGTCCTAAGAAGTTGTTCAGTCAAAGTGTTACTAGTTTGCATGCTGTCTTGCACAAGCTATGTGTTTACAATTGGTTGACTACCTCAAACATCACTAGAGTTGCTACTTATCATGCCGTGCTGATTTATAAGATAGGGAAGAACAAACCATTTAACCTTGGGAGGTGATTTATAAAATTCTGATAAGTTACGGTGGGTACATCTCTAAAGTTGGTAAGTTACCATACCCTGCATTGGTCCACTGCTTGTTGTCGGATAAAGGTGCCAAAATGGGTAAGGGTGATTTTCTATCTGCAAGTCCTCTGGTGTTAGGTATTGGTAAACCTCTGCTTGATGGTAACCGTATTATTCATCTACTCTATGTGAACCGTGATCCTGCTCCTTCTCGTGAACCTGGACCTGAAAATGTTGCTCCTCATGGTGGCAATACCACTATACGCACAGATGCTCCTACTCAATCTACAGAGGTAGTTGTTGTTACTGTGCATCATAGGTACATTGAAGAGCAAGCTACTGCCCTCGTACCCAAAGTGTCTCGTCTCAGACACTAAGCCTCTGCTTTGATAGACATGTTGATTGGCAAGAACAAAGAGCTCAGTTTTGGAATGGTTTGCTATCCACACCCAAAAGAGGAGAGGTACCTGATGCTTTCCAAAATACTGTTGTTGAAAGCTCAAGCTCACGGGTTGTTATGATCGAAGACATCACCGGAGAACTAGAAGAAGAAAATGTTGATGGTGCTGGAGGTGCTGGTGATAATGTTACTGATGGTGCTGCAACTTGGGGGAGTTCATGTAGTAAGGGGGAGATCATGTTTAAGCTTGCTGCTGATAACAAAGAATGATGGATTGTTGTTGTGCCTTAATGACTCCTCCGACTATTTGATGATAGATTGTTAAACTTATATTTATTTCTGCTTTCTCGATGGATACTTTTTATATCCTTTTATTTCTGCACTGAGCTTATTTAGTTCTTGCTAGATACTTTTTAGTATTTGTTTCTCTGAAATATAGCTCTGATTTAGTTGGTTAACTATGCAGTTTACTTAATTACCACTTTGGTGATTATGCTCTGAAGTGATTAGTTATTTTGTACTACTGTTGAACTAAAATCTGATGTATTATATGGATTGTTGGATTTTATATTAAAAGTCTAGCTTTTTGTATGAATAATGTTTTAACAACTATTTTGAAATGAAAATCATATGATCAAAGGCTTTGCATATTATAATTTATTTATATGTTATTGCAAAAGTCCATTTACTTTATACTGTAGATAATTAATGGTGATCGGATCTTATGGCCAACGTAATCCCTTCGGGTTCCATGCAAATCTAACGTAGCAGAATTAACTAAAAGAATTACTTTTCACTGAAGACCGGAAAAGAAGTCATAACAGTAGCAGAAACGACCTCTTAATCTTTAGTTGTATTCCTATGCCTCGTCTAGACATTGTGTGGGCGACGATCCTCTTGTTGGCATTCGATCTTTAGTTAACGTTAACCATTAGGGTTCCACGCATTTCTAAATTAGCGAAAGCAAAAAAACATAGGAACGTATTACCTTTCACATGGGTATGTTGAAGAAGAGAACGAATTCTCGCTGGCAGCATGTGCAGCCTCACGACTTTAGGCATAACTTACTCATAAGATCTCCGATTTGAGTGATCTTTAAGCCAAACGATCCTCTCTTCCGTGTCTTTCCAATGATGTATCACGTGAATAGTTTAAAATTCTACATAAATTTAGAAAAATCATGGAAGTTGACAAACAGTAGCAGCGAACAGCCTCTTTAATTTCTGTTGTATTCCCAAGTCCAATCTTGACGTCGTGTGGGTAACGATCTTCAAGATCATCTCAGTCGGTTCTCCTTCCTATTTCTGTCATGTGTTAGGCGTAGATTTTTAGGATTCCAAATAGCTGATATGACTTATATATGTGCTACAGCAGGGACCAGGAGGAGAAATTAGAGTCGGGCCGCTATTGGGCTTAAGTATCCATGTTTAGCCCAAAACTTATACTTAAATCTAATAATAATAATATATTCTACTAAAATATTATTACTGCACTGCCGCTCTAATCCTAAAATTATGTTTTGGGCTCCTTCTTATTAAGAGTCCGTTAGTCTCCTCATGTTTAAGATATACAATGCCCATTAATTAATTAAGTTACTGACAACTTCATTAATTAATATCTCATCCGAGAGTAGTACCACTCAACCTCATTATCATGCCGAAATAAATCCACCTGTAGGGTTTACATGATAATCCTTATGAGCTCTTCAAGGGGACATCATCAACCTATTTAATAGGATACGGATTCCTTCTACAATCAACAACACACCATAGACACAACACTAGTCCCAACTCACCAAGTTTATTGATTTAATATATAAATCTAACACATTGATGAATCAAAGAGATATATACTGGCTTATGTGTCGAGGTTATTGTATAGGGATTAAGAGCACGAACATCCATAATAACTGATATCAAGTTCTCCTATATAGTCAGTATAAGTCGAACAATCTCAAGCGGTCCTACTCAATACACATAAAGTGCACTAATATGATTCTATAGTCAAGACAAACTAATACCAAATCACACTACAATCATCCCCATAGAGAGTCCCCATCTATCTCGATTGTGAGCATCTGTTTATACTTTATAAGGAAATCGATAATATGATCTTCCATGTGTTCTCACACAACGTATTATCTATAGTATAAAGTAATTGGACTTTTGTATTGACATATAAATAAATTATACGACGCAATCATTTGATCATATGATTCTCATTTCAAATGAATTGTTATAATATTGTTCATACAAAAGCTAGACTTTTAGTATACAATCCAACAATCTCCCACTTATACTAAAGGATTATGCTGTAAAGACCATTGCCATACATCTGATTCCCACTCCCACTACATGACCATCAAAAGATTTCGCTTTAAGGTCTTTGTAAAAGGATTTACTAGGTTATCATCCGATACAATCTTGACGACAATATCATTCCCCTCATCATACAATTTCTCATAACAGGTGGTACTCGCTCTCCATCTGTTCAATTGCCTTACGGGCTCGTGATTCCTTCAAGTTTGCAACTACACCATTATTATGAAAATAAATTTTATTAATCTTGGGCAAACTTAGAATCACATCTAAGTGCATTACGGATTTTCTAGAGTCATACAGATACTTTGGCTGCCTCAGAGGCTCCAATTTATCATCTTTCTATGGTGGAGTCGAAATATATTTCTATATAACACTCCTCCATATTATGACTCTACATCCAAAATAAACACATAACCTTGAGGTGGATTTACTGCCATCCCTATCTGATTTGAAAAATTCGAATCTATGTAACCCATAAGAAGCAGTGAATCTGTTCGGTAAGCTCGCATATAATTTCTAGTCCTTTTCAGGTAATTCAAAAATATGTGTTACCACAGTTCAACATTCATGTTTTAGGTTATCTTGATACCCACTATCCATGCGTTCAGTAAAATAGATATCCTTTCTCGTGCATAGCATTCCTTAGATTAAGCTTCCTTATTCTCCGTAGCATAAGAAACTGCCTTCATCACCTTTATCTCCTTTTGTATCTTAAGACACATTTTTTTAGATAAAGTCAAATGCTAAAATGAGTAAGGATTGTATCATTTCATGAAGCTTAAGATAAGCACAACATCCTATCTTGTGATCTTTATTACTATGATCGCAAAGATATATCTTGCTTTTCTTTAGTCTTTCATTTCATACTGCTTTATCAACCATACCCATACGCCCGACAATACTCTTTCATTGTCTCCAATGAGCAATATATCATCTATGTACAGTACAAGACATACCACCACGTTTCCGTCACTCTTTTCAATACACAAGATACATCCGCCCATTGAATAAATCCATATGACTGGATTACCTCATCTAAACAGATGTACTTTGAGTTTAAAGCTTGCTTTAGTTTATTGATGGATAATTTTAAGCTCATACTCAAAATGCTCTTAACGCTTTGCGATGAATCACTCTGGTTGCTTCACATAGATGTTTTGTCAAGACTTCCAATCAGGAAAGCATTCTTGACATTGTAACAAAAAATTTTTTATTTATAATGAAATAAATACAAATTGAATTACAATGATAATCCAGATGGATTGAACTTGATAATTTAGGAAACAATCTCTATCTATTCTCTGATTCTTCTCTCGAACCAATTTGGACTTTGACTTGGACTTTGACTTGAGTGTGTTGCGCTGACTATGTTGACTGTGCTGACTGTGTATGTTGAGTCGAATCTTCAAATGAAGCTTGTTTGAACTCGAATTTAAATATGTATAACATTAATCCGGAGGGGTCGAGCCTTTGTGCGGATTAAAATGCTATTCTTGAAGCTTTCCACGAAGAACGCCGAAGAACTTAAATTGAATACCGCCAGATCGGAGGGGTTTGGCACCTTGATCTCCAATTAGTGGCTATTACTTTTGAAGAACACCGGATCGAAGGGGTTTAGAACCTTGCTCTTCAATCGGTGGCTATTACTTTTGAACAAAGCCAGATCAAAGGGGTTTAGAACCTTACTCTTTGATTTGGTAGTTGTTCTTCGGTTGAAGATGCTTGAAGTATTCAAGGGAGCACTGCTCGTATTCTTGATCTCTTCAGAGATTTTGTCTTTAAATAGTTTGGTGTGTGGAATGAATGGAGGAGGGCTCCTTATATAGGTGAAGAATGAGGATGCCCCATAAATAACTCGCAGTCTGATTGGCTCAGGGATGATTTGACCTGATTCTGTAGGCTTGTGCCTTCCACTTACTTAGGCTTCAATTCAAGCTAATTATGTTCTTGGGCCTGCCTTAATTTGTATAGGCCTTATTTGACTTGGGTCAGGCCAACTTTGACTTAGGCCTGTTTAACTTGGGTGAAGCCTTATTTAATTTAAACCTCATTTAATTTGTTGGGCTTAAATTAATTATCAACTATTTATTATTTTATTTTAGGAATCAATTTATTTAAATTCCAGAATAAATAATAAATTAAATTGATATTTTAATAAGAAAAATCCATGTGCCGCCATTTGATTGGACTATGAATTTTATTTGCTTACAAATACCCCCTTGCAATTTGTTCACGGACATTGTGCCTTGATGTGAAGGAATCGCAAAAGTACCATTTTTTCAATATTTGGGCCCCTTTTTTTTTAAAACCCATTTTATTTTACCCAACAAACTTATGGGCCTTGAGAAATAATTTGTATTAATTCCCACTTGAAATTATTTGGCCCAAAAATAAGAATGAATTTTCTTAGCTCGAAATTCCTTTCTTGGCCCAAAATCCCTTTCTTGGCCCAATTGATTCTTATGTGTGTGATCTCCAAAAACTCAGTAGGAAATAAATATAGCACTCGTATCTTGTTCACCAAGACATGCAGCCAATCCCACCCAAAATTATAGATTTATTTGTAGTAAAGAATCCTTTCAAATTTTGTAGAGATTACTCCAATTACAAATAATTTCCATATATAATGCAGGGTCCATCACTATATAATAGGGATTCATGACCTCCGTCTCTTCATCACAATTCCAATATCCTTTTATCTTTTGATTTTTTGTTATGGAAGAATAACTCCTCTCTTATTTGTTTCTTCATGGCAGATGGCGGTAGCAACGATGTTTCACACCTGCAGCAGTGTTACAAACCTGCAAGGATGACGGCAATAGCAGTGTTTCAAACCTGCGATGACAGCAGTGTTACAAACTTGCGATGACCACAATGGCGGTGTTACACACCCACGAATGACATCGGCGGTGACACAAACTCGCGATGACCATAATGGCGGTGTTACACACCCACGAACGATAATGGCAGTGTTACAAACCTATGATCGCGGTGTTTCAAACCTGCATAGATGAAGGCATGGAGCTTCAGACCCGTGATAGCAACAACCCCGGTGTTACAAACCCACGATAACCACAATGGCTGAGGTGTTACAAACCCTCAAACTGCAGCAACGGTACTTCAACCCTGCTTAAATAGTGTTTCAGACCCACGCGGTGTTACCGAGCTGCGAAGATGATAACTGAGGTGTTACAAACCCTCAAATGGCGATGGTGGTGATAGTAAAATGGCTACAACAGCGGTGTTTCAAACCCGCTTAGTGATGACAATGTTCCAAACCTGTACTCATGGTGCTACAGACCTGCGATGATGAGGACGCAGTGTTTCAAACCTGTGTCAGTGGAACTTCAATTCACAAGCATTGCCGTTGGTGGGGCTCTTAGCGTTGAGAATGAGCAACACCGTTCGCAAGATCGACGACTAAGGTTGGAAGCTATAAGTTGATTGGTATTGGAGGTCGCGGCAGGCGGTAATGGCTTAACGGCCTTGTGGCTGGACCACCCATGGTGGGTAGGCGGCTTCATCCGTCTGGCAAGATGGCGGTGTGGATCCGATGAGCGAAGGCAGCCATGGTGATAAACAAGTGGCATAGCAAATCTGAAGGATTAGTGATTTGTAATGGGTCACGTGATTACTGACGGCTCTGGCTGTACGGGGGCTGCGCACAGTGGCCATCTGATGCTGGTGGCTATCGGAAATAGAATCCGTCGAGGTGGCAACTGACGATGGCTAGTGGCCAACGGAGATCGTGAATGCAGTAGCTTTAAATTTTCAGTTTCGGAGAAGATCTCCTTGAGAATAGAGAAAGTAGTTTAAGTAAGGATAAACTTGTTGTCAACATGGCAATGACCTTTGTAATTCCAGCAGCTGATGCGGCTCATGACCTTCGACAGCGCTAGGCAAACCCCGGGCTTGATAAATGAATAGCAGCGATGGGAATTTTGGATATGAACAAGAGATGGTGTATTCTGCCTTCAATTTGGGAAGATGGAGTAAAGAATAGTACAGTCACGTGTTCTCCTCCTTGGGATAAGCAATTGCCCCTTTGACTTTTCAACTTGATTTGCAATTCAAAAGAATTTGATCAAACACCCAAATTAATTTGTTATTGGGCCCAACTGCTTAAATCCATTAAACTTGATCAATTTGGGCATACAGTAATTTTCTTTATGGTTTTGGGCTTCAATTACTGTTAAATTTAATTCATATTATAAGTCTATTAAACTTAGATATGAATTAATTTAAACATTCAAAGATCTTCAACAATATCTGAAGAAGTTCCTTGGGTATGCAAGCACACAAAAAGATGCAGGAGCTCATGAGGATGCGAGGAAGATTATACTGTTTAAGTTCTCGCTGAATGAAAAAGCGAGAGATTGGTACGATAATCTTGATGCTGCTTAATGTGATACATTGTAGAAGTTGAAAGTGAAATTCTTGGAGTGATACATTCCACCTTCAAAGATGTTCAAGATGAAGCAAGAAATCAATCAATTTTCTATCCATGGCAATGAGAAGTTTCATGAAGCTTGGGACAGGTTCAAGGACATGCTTCGAAAGTGTCCTCAGCATGGGCTATCTAAAGCTCAATATATAAGTATTTTCTACAATGGGTTGGACTGCGATTCTTGTGTTTTACTTGATGCTTCTTCTAATGGAGCATTGCTGACGAAGTCACCTAATGAGGCTGAAAGGCTTTTTGAAGATATTTCGATGAATTCTAGAGATTGGCCGACTGATAGATTGATAGGCACTTATGTCCTTGGTAAAGTAGCACATGTTGAGCATACTATGGTAAAGTCGGGAAGAGATGATGAGATCGTCTCTAGCTTGACTAACATTAGCAAGCTACTAGAGTCTCAGCAAAAGCAGATCATAGATTTATCTCAGAGAGTACCAATAACGCAGCAGGATGGTGGCTTTGAAGGAGCTAGCAAAGAGGAGATCGAGGAGGCAAATTACGCCATGGGTAAGTATTCAAGGAACTAGGTAACCAAATCAAGAAAACCGGAACTATCAAGGGAACTACAACAATCGTGGTCCCCCGGGTGGTTATCAACAACCAAGGAGGACAAAGTTTTCATGGAGCAATCCGAATAATGCGATGCAGCCTCCTATCACTGTTGATCCGGGAGCTAAGATGGAAGAAGGGAAGCCCGGCTTTGAGGATACTGTGAACAGATACATGGCATGGAATGATGCAAGAGTAGACCGTCTTGAGGACAAGCTAGAGAAGAAGATTGATGATCATCATAAGGATTTGTCTACACAAGTAAAGGACCTTACGTTGTTAATGGGGGAGATAGCTGGAAATGTGAACAAATTGACTCAAACGATAGAGAAAGGGAAGCTTTTGTCTCAAAGTATTAAGATCCAAAGTCTTGTCATGCCATTACACTGAGGTCTAGAACGCAGTATGAGGGATTGATGAAATCAGAATTGAATTCTGAAGCGTTAGGAGCCCAATTCGACCCTGATTCGACCAGACATGCAGGTCGAACTAAACAGGAGAGGTTAAACAGGGCACCTAGGCGACGTCCGGATGAGTCAAAAGGTCAGTTCACCATAAATAGATCAATTCGACCAAAGCCTTTGGTCGAATTGAGATTGAACTCCACTGTCCAGAGCACTCTATTTCGTGTGAAGCCCGATTCGAACACGATCGCCTAGATTCGACCAACCTATTGATCGAACTGTGGTCGAATCTAACGTTACAAGGGAGAACGAACTTTCAGGTGTTCAGTTCGACCATTACTCACCGAGTTTGATCACTTACCCAGGTCAAACTCAGGTCAAACTCTCCTGTTCTGCATCGTTTTCCGCGTTGAATGCTCCACATGATGTTGATACAACTTCAGTGCCTTCTAAAGAGCAGAATACAGAGATTATAGCAGAAAAGAAGTGGGAAAGAGCTAAGAGATTGAGAGCCAAAAAGGATAAAGCGGAGAAGGCTGAACGTGATGAATGGGGGATTCCCAAAATAAAGATACCTCCGCCCTTTCATCTCAAGCTAGTTAAGAAGGGATTGGAAGAGAAGTTCAAGAAGTTTTCAAAAATCATAAATAAAATAAGCTTGAACATTTCTTTCTTCGAAGCAATATTAGAGATGCCGTATTATGCCCGCTTTCTAAAGGATATTCTTCTGAAAAAGAGTAGCTTGAACGGAATTGAGATGGTGAATTTTTCTAAGAACTGCTACTCGATCATTTAGAGAAAGCTGGAAGCTTCATAATTTTATGCAAAATTGGAAAGGGGCCAGCACGTCGAGCCTTGTGTGATCTTGGGGCAAGCATCAACTTGATGTCATTGTCTACTTTTCAAAGGCTTGGTATGGGAGAGTTAACCCCCACGACAGTTGCTCTATAACTAGCGAATAGGTCTATGACTTTCCGAAGGGAGTGATCGAAGATGTTCTGTCAAAGTAGAGAAGTTAGTCTTTCCTATAGATTTTCTGGTGCTGGAGATGGAAGATGACAAGGATAATGTCCCTCTTATTTTAGGGAGACCTTTCTTTGCTACTGCGGGAGCCATGATAGATGTGCAGAAGGGTGAGTTGCGGCTAAGAATGGATAAAGAAGAGGTCCTATTTAACCTTGACAAAGCAATAAAGATGCCAATTGAGATGCAATGTCACAGTATTGATATAGCGGAGGAGATTGTGAAGGAAGAAATGTCTTTGATTCTGTCGAAGGATCCTTTAGAGACATGTTTGGCGGAGTCTCTGTATTAAATTTCTTGAAAACTTACTTGCTTTGGGCGATGACAGGTATGAGTTGACAAGGACCAACATTGAAGAGGTCAAGTGGACTAGAAAGTACTTGCTATTGGATAGAGAGAGTGCACCTCAAGAAGAGAAGAAAGAGGAGTTAAAACCGTTGCCGGAACACTTGAAGTATGCCTACCTAGGTGACAATGAAAAATATCTAATAATTGTATCTTCTTCTCTTGATGATGATCAACTTGAGGAATTGTTAGATGTGCTTAGAAAGTATAAATCTGCGATTGGTTGGTCTCTTGATGATTTAAAAGGGATTAGTCCTTCGTATTGCATGCATAGAATAAGATTGTTAGATGAGGCCAAGAGTAGCATTCCGAATCAGCGAAGGGTGAATCCCGCTATTAAAGAAGTGATTATGAAGCAAATCCTAACATGGCTAGATGCAGGAATTATTTATCCTATTAGTGATAGTCCCCATGTGAGTCCATTGCATGTTGTTGCTAAAAAGGGGGGCATGACTATAATGAAAGCCAAAAATGGAGAAACAAACGAAGATATATGATGAAAAGCAAAACTCCAAGGTAATTCTCTACTAGTGAATTAGTTACTTTACCTAAATTCTCCTACCTTTACCAAAGAGTCAACATTACAACCCAAAAACAAGTCCTTTGTGATCCTAGTAAGGAATTAATTAAAAGTTGAGGTTTGAGACCCTTGCCAAGCTTACGGTTACGTGGAAGTATGGATTGAATATGAGCGTAAACACTAACCTATTACAGTGTACATCTTTTACACTTAAAAGTGAGAGTAAATATTTATCTTGTGAGCTAGATGATTTTGTACTCCAAAAGGTATTGTAATCGAGTGATTTTTTGCATGAATGATGCATATGATGCTAGTAATACTTATGTTCGATTGATGAATTGCATGTGTGAGTATGAATTGTATTGGTAGTTGGTGAATTTTACATTACTCCTTGGTTTTAATTTCGTTGCCTTGGGACAAGCAACATGTAAGTTTGGGGGTTTGATGAGTGGTAAATTCACTAGTTTCGAGCATGGATTCGTGTGTTTATGGTGTAATAAATGATTGTAATTCGATGTGAATCAGTATACATAGTGGAAAGTCACGAATTAGGTGTCTACAAGGCTATTTGAGCTGATTTTTGATGGAAACGAGTTGGAAGTGATCGGATCCGGAAAGAAGAAGAAACAAGTGTGTGATTCAACCACGCAGGGGTCAGAATCGACCAAGAAGGAGAGAGTTCAACCAGCACTTCTAGTCAAACTGAGAGCAAAAAAGTGTCGTTCGACCACGATAAGGGAGTTTGACCAAACCACATAGTCGAACTGTGGTCGAACTAAATGCCTAAACAGAAATAGTGCCAGTTTGACCAGGAAGTATTCGGTTCAACCAGCACTCTGGTTGAATCCAGAATCAATTTCCAAGTTACAGACAGATTCGACCTGGGATTCGACCTGCAGGGAAGAGTTCGACCAACTTATTGCTCGAATTGATGTCAGGAAACTTGCTAAATTAGTATTTTTATACCTTCAGTGTGTGTGTTCACTAAAAAAGCCCATCCAATGCTCGTAAAGAGAGTTAACAAGTATAAAAGAAAAGCTTTCACAGGGAAAAATAAGAGCATTCATCATCCACCCTTCACCAAGCCCTACCACCATCCGAAGGAGTCATGAGGAGAGGCTCGTATGGCGAGTCAAGTAAGATCATACCAACTACCCATGATTATTCCTAGATCAATCATGGGCTAGAACGGCTCCGATAGTTCTAGGGTTATGAAAGTTTTATGAATTAATTGAATTTTTATGTGTAAACTCCGTACAACACTACTTGTGATTTATTCTATATAATATTGTGCCTTTTTAATTCATACCCATGGTCGTTTTATGCATCTTTAATTGTTATGTAAAGTCCGAATACATCTCTTGATTATTGATTGAGTGCGTTCACCGCTGAACAGGATTGCATGTTATAATTCTAAGTGAAGGGATTCCGAACTATTATTAGAACTATTTTATATAGATACTTGTTAATTGAATCGTATTCGTGTTAATAAGTAGGATAAAGAGTATAACTTTATAGTACCTAAAAAGGGAGATCAAATCGGGTTAGATACTAAGTGCACGGAAAATAATTGATTATGATAGTACTTAAAAAGGGGGTGAAGTATGTCTCTTGCTCCAAGGATATTCACACGTGTCATACGCTTGCTTACTTGTGTCTATAGAGTACACTTGCATGATTTAGTGATGCGTCCATAAACCACAAGACAGAGTCGGACATCAACACATGGAAAGGAAATTAATAAGTAAAACTGGATTACCTGATGAACTACTCTCCAAATTACTTGATCACAACAGAAGTTTCTCTTTTGCTTGTTATTTATCTTGCTATTTCAATTATATGTTATTTAATTTCATAATCAAACCAAATCTAATTTACCAACATAATCTTAGTTCATTAGAATATAATTGAATTGATAATAATATGTCCCTTATGTTCGATAATCACTTGGCCACCTATCGAGACTACAATTGATATCCTTATACTTGAGGGTTAATTTGTGTGTTGCGAAAACGCTCATCATCTATCTTGTTTGTGAGCATCTATTTATACTTTATAAGGAGTTGATAATATGATCTTTCGTGAGACACCACACACCATATTATTTACAGTATAAAGTAAACGGACTATTGCAATCATTTGATCAATGATTTTCATTTAAAATTTTATTATAACATTGTTCATACTAAAGTTAGCCATTAGTATACAATCTAACAATAATATGATGTGTGGCGTCGCACGAAAGATCATATTATCAGCTCCTTATAAAGTATAAACAGTTGCTCACAATCGAGGTAGACGGGTATAATCTATGGGATGATTGTAATGTGATTTGATATTATTTTGTCTTGACTATAAAATTACACTAGTGCACTTTGTGTGTATTGAGCAGGACCAAGTGAGGTTGTTCGATTTATACTTACTATATAAAAGAACAAGACCTCTATTATTATGGAAGTTCGTGCTCTTAATGCCTACACAATAAAATCTACACGTAATTCAGTATTTATATCTTTGATTCATCAATAGATGAGATTTATTTATTAAATCAATACACTTGGTGAGTTAGGAGATAGTGATGTCTATATGGTGTGATGTTGATTGTAAAAGGTATCCGTTTTCTAATAAATTAGGCTGATGATGTCCCCTTGAGGAGCTCATAAAGTTTATCATGTAAACCCTACAGGTAGATTTATTCCGACATGATAATAAGGTTATGTGGCACCACTCTTAGACCAGATATTAATTACTTGAATTCTCAGTAACTCATTTAATTAATAGGCATTGTATATCTTAAACACGGGGAGTTAAACGGGCTCCTAATAAGAAAAAACACATAACGTAATTTGGGATTAGGGTGGCAGTGCAATAATAATCATTTAGTGGACTGTATTGTTATTATTGGGCTCAAGTATAATTTTTGGGCTAAACTTGGATACTTAAGCCCAATGGGAGGCCCAACCCTAATTTCTCCTCATGGTCCCTGCTGTAGCCTATAAATAAGCCATCTCAGCAATCTTAAGATTAGATATCACGCCTAAAATTGTGAGATAGAGAGAGTGAGATTGCAGATTGAGTTTGACTTGAAGATCATTGCACACACAATGTCAAGACGAGGCATAGGAATACAGCATAAGTCCGGAAGGTTGTTTATTGCTGATGATCGATTTCTTCACATGCAATCCACAGTGACAAGTAATTTATTCATTTTGTATCCACTGTAATAGAATTATATGGAACCCGAACGAATCACGTAGACCATAAGATCTGATCACCATCATGGATGTCTTGTTTTGCCTTATTTCTTTACATCAGGTTGTATGGTTGCGGATAGATGTGATTGGGAGAGATTGTTGATGTGAAGTGTTGAGACCAATGTCGTCATATTTGGAATCACACCGATCCTCCACCAGTTATTATTTTAGTCTTTAACATGTTAATATTGTTCGTGTAGTGTTGTGCTTGATATGGCTTTCAGGGTTGTGACAGTTGGGAATTGTCTGTACTGAAATGGAACCCACAAGTTTGGAGAGCAATTTAGAAAGTTCTAGAAGTCTAGAAGTTTCTAGAGTGTGCAGATAACTACCCAAAGAAGTGGGCGATTGTTAGTTTCATCATGGGTGGATTTTATATCTCCTAGTGGACCACTCATTTGACGAAGGCTACAACATGATTCACGTCTATAAATAGAAGCTGCCAGACTTCATTCTTGGCATGCAAAAAAAGTTGGAGAGCTCCTACATAGAGATTCATCGGACTTAGAGTTTATTCTCTACTTTCCTCATGTAGTGTTCTTCACTGATGTTGTAATTTCTCGTTCTACATCACGTGTATGGTATTTTCCCATTCGTTTTGTGTGCACTCTTCACAGGAAGTGGAAGTTCATGCTTGAAGTAGGACATAGATCTAACAATCTAGGTTTTGCCATTTGGGAACTTTTTAAGGATTTGTATCCGTGTTTGTATTCGAAGAGTGGAAGAAATATTTCCATCTCTTAGAATCTGATTTTGTTATCACTTTTTCAAAGTTAGAGATATTTTGTCATGAGGCCACTACAAACTTATTTATAAGTTTGTAGAAAGATTGAATAATATGTGTGTTAAGTCTTTCGATGTTTAAACTTTTTATCTCGTATTCAAGTTTTATATTCTGATAAGAGTTAGTGTTGTACGAAGTGTCGACCACACTTAGAACAACATCACTAACGAAAAACACACTTAACCCACTGGCACCCGACACCTTTTTTAGTCTTCTAGCACTCTTTCCAAATTTAGGTGGCTTCAGTGGGATTAATAAGGTTGGAGCCCACTCATTAGTACCAGCAATGGGTAGTATTGTTGGCCCATATATGCTTTTATAGGTCTCAACCCTATAACAATCATCAACAAAGTTTTCAGCCTTCAAACCTTGATGTGCAATAGCAGAAATAACATGCTTGCAAGGTATACCACTCAATTACCACACTCTACAAGTGGAACATTTAATATCTAAATCCACTACGTAGAGAGTACCAGGCCCACAGTCTATCTGATAATACTTACTAGTTGATTTCATAGGGACACAATCACCAAGACCTTCCATATTGTTTAAAAGAATATCTTAAATTTTTAGGGTTAATATCCTTTTCCACTTCTCTGCACCATCTCTGCACTCTTGCATCCTTCCCATCAACTACTGTTTTATCCATTCGAGAATTGTGATGATGGGCTTATCCCTAACATCTTAGATTGCAGAATTGAAGCTCTTATAAATGTTTCAATAACATGTCACATTTTGTCACTTCACTTAAATAAGACTTTGACCACTGCTTGGGGTGTTTATTAGTAAATAAATCTAGCTTTATGGTCCATCTCTCTGATAGCCTTCATCTGATCTTTTGAAACACGCACAGTAGTTTCTTTAGCAGCCCTCGATAGTTCGTTCTTGTATGCTAGACCCATAAACCTTTTCTTTTAAAGTTATTATGCATGTACCTCACAAAAAATCTATTTTTCATCGTAAGGAAAACCAACAACATTGATTGAATCAGCCCCTTCTTCTTGTCACTCATAAATGTGTTTCTCTCTAGATCTTGAATATTTAAGTCATTTTTTTAACAAGACCATGAACCACTCCCAAATGCCTGCATTTTCACTAGAGACAATAGCTCATGCAGTGGGATAGATTTTATTGCTTGGATCAGCATCTATGGTAGATAGTAGAATACCTCCATGTGGTCCTTTAAGGAAACATCCATCAAAGCCAATAAAGGGCCTACAACCTCTTTTAAATCTTCTCTTCACCGCATCAAAGCACACATAAAATCTATTAACTCTTTCTTCACCACCCCTCATCTTAGTTAGCAACACAAAAATTCAGTTGAGGTTGGAGTTTCTTAACTCGTGAGCATAGTCCCACAACTCAGTATATTGGTCTTCATGTTGTCCTTTAAATTTATCTAAACCCTCTTCTTTTCACTATAAGCCTATTGTTTTAAAATATCCACTATTGATGTAGTGATCGGATCTTATGGTCCACGTGATTCGTTTGGATTCTAAATAATTCTATTGTAGCATAAACAGAATATAGAATTAAATTACCTTTCACTAGGGTTTGGAGAAGAAGAGCTTGATCAGGTTGATGAAATGACCTCTCTTATCTTCTGTTGTATTCCCAAGCCTAGTCTTAACATCGTGTGGGAAATGATCTTCAAGACCCTCTCAATCTATAATCCTCCCTACTCTCTCTATGGTATTTAGGCATAGAATTAGGGTTTAAGGATTAATGAGGTGGCTTATATATGAGCTATTATGAGCGTTTTCTCAACACACAAAATTAATCTTCAAGTATAAGGATATCAATTATAATTTTGATATGCAACCAAGTGATTATCGAACCCAAGGGATGGATGATTATCAATTTAATTATGCTCTAATTAACTAAGATTATGCTGGCAATTGGATTTAGTTTGTTACGAAACTAAATAACATATAATTAAAATGGCAAGGTAAATAAGCAAGCAATAGAGAAATTTTGATTGTGATCAAGTAAGTAATTAAGTAGTTCTTCAGGTCATCCACTTTTACTTATTAATTTTCTTTCAATGTGTTGATGTCCGACACTGCCTTTTGGAATATGGACGCATCACTAAACCATGCAAGCGTACTCTATAGACATAAGTAAGTAAACGTATGACACGTGTGAATATCCTCGGAGCAAGAAGTATACTTCACCCCCTTTCTAGGTAGGTACTATCATAATTAATTATTTCCCGTGCACTTAGTACTCTAACCCGATTTGATCTCCCTTTTTAGGTACTATAAAGTTATACTCTTTATCCTACTTATCAACCCGAATATGATTCAATTAACAAGTATCTATATAAGATAGTTCTAATAAGACTTCGAAATCCCTTCACTTAGAATTATAACATGTAATTCTGCTCAACGGTGAAAACACTCAATCAATAACTAAGAGATGTATTCAGACTCTACGTAACAGTTAAAGATGCACAAAACGACCGTGAGTATGAATTAAAAAGGCACAATCTTATATAGAATAAACCACAAGTAGTGTTGTACGGAGTTTACACATGGAAATTCAATTAACTAATAAAACTTTCATAACCCTAGAACTACCAGAGCGGTTCTAGCCCATGATTGATCTAGGAGCAATCATGGCTAGTAGGTATGATCTTACTTAACTCGCCAGACGAACCTCTCCTCACGACTCCTTCGGATATGGTAGGGTTGGTGATGGATGGATGATGAATTCTTGATGAAATCTCCCTTTTCTCCTGCGAGAGCTCTTTTTTTATACTTGTAAACTCTCCTTACGGGCCTTCGATGGGTTTTTTGAGCGAACACACACACTAAAAGTGTAAAAATACGAATTTGGTAAGGGTCCATACATCAGTTCAACCAAATAGGTTGGTCGAACTCGCCCTGGCAGGTCGAACTTCATGTCAAACTCGCCTGTAACTCGACTTCAAATCCCAGATTTGACCAGAGTCCTAGTCGAACCGGATACTTCCTGGTCAAATCGGTACTGCTTTTGTTTATGCTTCGAGTTCGACCACAGTTTGACCAAGTAGTTTGGCCGAACTCACCTGTCGTGGTCGAACAGCACTTTTCCGCACTGAGTTCGACCAGAACTGCTGGTCGAACTTCCTCCTTCTTGGTTGAATCTGACCCCTGCTTGGTCAAATCGTATGGCTACTTATTCCTCTTTCCGGATCCGATCATTTACAACTCATTTTCCTTCGAAAATCAACTCAAATAGCCTTGTACACACCTGGCTCATGACTTTCCACCATGTATACCGATTCACATCGATTACAACCATTTATCATACCATATGTACACGAATCCGAGCTCGAAACTAGTGAATTTACACACTCATCAAACCCCCAAACTTACATATTACTCGTCCCGAGGCAACGAAATCAAAACCAAAAAGTAGTGTAAAATTCACCAACTACCAATACAATTCATACTAACAAATGCAATTCATCAATCAAACACAAGTATTACTAGCATCATATGCATCATTCATGCAAAACATCACTCAATTACATTACCTTTCGGAGTACAAAATTATCTAGCTCACAAGGTAAATATTTACTCTCACTCTTAAGTGTAAAAGATGTACACTTTAATATTTTAGTATTTACGCTCATATTCAATCCATACTTCTGTGTAACCATAAGCTTGACAAGGATCTCAAACCTCAACTTATAATCAATTCCTTACTAGGATCACAAAGGACTTGCTTTTAGGTTGTAATGTTGGCTCTTTGGTGAAGGTAGGAGCATTTAGGTAAAATGACTAATTCACTAGTAGAGAATTACCTTGGAGTTTTTCTTTTCATCATATAGCTTCGTCTGTTTCTCCATCTTCTTCTTATAAACTTCATATTTTGATTCTCATTCTTTCTCTTAGCATCAACATCATCTGTCTTCAATGAGCAAGGATACCAATTTCGGGCACTACCCTTCTAAGCAGTCGGGGTACCAGTTTCAGGTACTACCCCTAAACAAGATTTAACCATACTTCTTTCTTTTTCATAATTCTCAACCAAGCTTCCACCTTTTTCATTCTTTCAAGCACTTACACACCTCAACTCTCTACTAATGAATAGGATATTCAACAAGGCTCAAATAAAGGTTTAATAAGGCTGTTTATCAAGGCTTACCAAAGAAAAAGCTTTTTAAGGCTCAAAAGGGCTTACAATGATACATATACTAATAGGAAAGGTAAAATTTTGGCTAGGTGACTTGATTACACAATAATGGCCTAAGATCATGTCCTAGCAATTCCTCAATCATAAGTCTCATACAAGACGCCAAGCCAAGTTCTAGAAAAAGTCATACGAACGATTCTCTCAAGAATAAATTATCATGAACTAGCATGATTTAACTGGCTCAAATCCTCACATGGGTAAATAGATTCCTAAGTACTCCTCAAAGTAAATAACCAAGATCAATTTCATAATAAATTCACATACTTATCAAGCATACATGCTTCCAGTCAATAAAAATTAACACATGTAAAATGCGAATGCATCATACTAAACCAAGAACCCTTATAGCAAGATAATCCATACAAGTGTAACCACCTACAAGTATCAACATCACCTCTCAATCTGGCATCCAATTAATTCAATATACGTACATGCCACTCACAGCACAAATCCTGTAAAGAGAAAAAAGGGAGATGAGATTAAACAGACAAAGAACAAAAACCTGGTGCACACTACTCCTCCGGAGCATCATCATAGCTCGCACCCTCTTTATCATCTCCATCACCCATCTCCGCGCGTAATCGACCCAAATCTCTATGAAGACTGTTTAACTTCAAATCCAACTCACGCTCATGGGCATACAACCTCTCCAATCTCTTATCCATCTTCATATAGTTATTCTGCAGTGTGTTGTACTTCCCATCCAGTGATGCGTAGTTCGCATTCTCCAAGGCCAACTGCCTATTTATCTCCTGCTGGTTCGCATTCAAAGTGGCGAACTACTCATGAATCAACCAAAACTGCTCCTGATAGTAAGCATCAGGACCAGCCCACTATTGTTGTGGCACCGCTGGAATGGGTCGTGGTGGCATCTCGTGCGGTTGTGGATCTCCCAATTCTGGATCCACCTGATCCTCTCCAACCTCCTGCTGCTGCTGCTGCTGCGGATGTGGCTGAAAACACCCCTCGTCTAGAATTCTCTGAAGCTCATCCATCATCCCCTCAGTATATATCTGAGTTACAGTCCTCCAATCACCCTTTGTCAAGCAAGTGATCGAGAGAGTAGTGTGCCCTAGTGCGTTCATCAACATGTTCCCCTCATTCTGAATAGTAGTCAGCACACCCAAATCAAAAGAAAACATGAAACTAAAGGGCTTCGATCCCCTCATGAAGAACCAATCTCCATCCCTCAGATGGGCGAATCCACCCTTCATACACGTACTCATCACCAAGTCAGGATTCTCCAAGATGGGTGAAATGCCGGTGAAGTCCATATGATAGTACTCAGCTATCGAAGTAAGGAACCTCCTATATTCACTCTCTAAAATAGAGAGAACCTGGACCTGTTTAGCTGATAAACGAGGTATGATCCCATATTGAACCTCACTCCATTGAGCATACACCAAAGGATATATAACTCTCCCCTCGCCACACAACTTCCCTCATAACGGGCAAACAAAGTATTGCTCAATATTCTATCCATATACCGGATCACTGGATTCTGAATCAATGAAGCACGAGCACTGCTAGTCTTGTAATCCACATCCTCACCAGAAATCTCTCTCCAGAATCTATTAGCATTGAAATACCCATTCTTATTCCTCGAAATCCCCCTAGGAGTCTAAAACAAGATGTTCAAATCCTCTGCTGACCATGTCATATGCTCACCTCCGAGCTGGAACAAACACTCATACGGAAGATTGCTCACCCCTTCTTCACATTAAACGAACGTAATACTTCTGCAGTCATATGGAAATAAGTAGGCTTTTTTAACTACATGAAGTGATGAATACCAACTTAATCAAACATCCACAGGATATCATCTCGAATGTGCATTGTAATCATCGCTCCATCATCTTGATACCTCGTTCGAGCAATCTTATCTAACACTTCTCCCCATTTCTCCTTGATCTCATCCCATTCATTCGTCTGAATCTTGAAATTCAAATGCAACTGCTCTTGAAGCCTTAGCTTCTTTGTCACTGCATCTTCACGAGACGGTCTATCTTGCCTTTTCTTAGAACGAACCTCAGCTTCCTTTCCTTTTCCCGAAAATAATTCTTCAATACAAACAACCACGAAAGAAAAACAAAGCTAATGCATTTAACTCTACTCAAGACTTCAAGTTTTTCAATGCATAATCAAACCAAACAACATCTTCCATTCTCATGATCCAATAATTTAATCCACATGTTTATTCAACCTCATTCCAGTCATAAATAAGATCAACAAGCGATTCAACTAACACAAGCATGCAATACTACTCAAGTTCAAGCAATCCAACATGAAAACTACTCAAACCCAAACACTTTAATCACAATTCAACATGCTTCATCTCACACTCCTCAATTACTCCCAAATTCACATAAACGTTAAGGTTTGACAACAATTGAACAATCAAAACTACCCATCGAGTGTTCACATGAATTTATGCACACTAACTTCAAAATACACTATGAATTTCTATGAGAACTTGTTCAATCAACTTACCCACTTGCGATCGACAACTAGAATTTCAACCTTAGGGTAATAGAGTTAAGAAAACATACCTTTTGAACCGGCCATGGCTAAAGAATGAACAAGTGTGAAATCCTCCAAAAATCACGTCAAACCCTAGTTTTGCAACTAGATTGTTCCAAAATGTTATGAATTGAGTGGAAGGAGTATGTAATGTGGTTTAATTAGAGTGAAATAACATGTAATCGAAGATTGGAGTAGAGGATTTCCAATTCAGGAGGAATTCGGGTAAAGGTGGTGTGCAATCGTGATCGAATGGGTGAAAAACGGGTTTAAAATAGACTTACCTGGCCTGGATTCGACCTAACCTCGTGGTAGAATCAGATTTTCATGGTCGAATCCATGGTCAAACTCCCTTTTTAGACAACCCTTCATCGTGATTTGACCACTGTTCGACCAAATGCTTTGGTCGAACTCTATAGTCGTGGTCGAACTCGCCTATTCAGAACTTTTAGGTTCGCAATTCAACCTCAATTCAACCAAACTGTTTGGTCAAACTGAACACATTTAGGTCGAATCCAACTATACAACTCTCTGATCTCCAGTTTGACTTCTTTTTTGGTCGAACCTCTGGTCGAACTCTCCTCTGCTTGGTCGAATTGACCTGTAATGAACTCTCTGATCTCCAGTTTGATCAGGTCTTCCACGTTCTACCTGCATGACTGGTCGAACTGACCTCCTGATGCTCCAAACTTGAATTTTCTTTATCCCTGCACACTTTAAACTCAAAAACGAATATTGGGTACCAAAATAGATCAAAATTATCTCGAGAATCAACCTTAAACTTGACATCCATGAGTAACTCCGCATATGATACTCAAAAACAACACCAAACACCACAAAACATTAGGAAAATTGCAAAAATGAACACTACACAACCGGTAAAAGTTTTGATATGCCGCAAAAAATCAACTCCCCTAACAGGTGCTCATGTTTAACGTCGGAGAGTCATGACGGTACCACTCTAGTGCAAGGTATCCTCAAAGATGACACAAGCATTTTTCGATGACTTGTAATGCTTCAAACGATGCCCATTCGCTGTGATAATGTCCCCATATTTTTCCATAAGTTCAAAACTCCCCTCTGCGTAGGCCTATGGATAATGAATGGCCCTGTCCACTTTGATTTCAATTTTTCTACGAAAAGCTTCAAACAAGAGTTAAAAAGTAATACCTCATCACCTTGCTTGAACTCCTTGTATGAGATCTTTGAATCATGCCATTTCTTCATCCTCTCCTTGTAGATCTCTGAGTTCTTGTAAGCTTGATTTATGAACTCATCCAATTAATTAATATGAGTAATCCTCAACTCCTTTTGATCCTTTAAATACAAATTTAAATTTCTCAATGCCCAAAAAGCTTTGTGTTGGATCTCTATGGGTAAGTGGCACGGTTTCCCATAGATAATTTAATACGGTGACATATCCAACACCATCTTATAAGCAGTCCGGAACCCCCACAAAATATCATCAAGCTTCATAGCCCAATCCTTTCTATTGGTTCCGACTACCTTCTCCAAAATCTGCTTCACTTTTCGGTTGAAGACTTCAGCTTTCCCATTCGCTTGAGGGTGATAGGGTGTAGTAACCCTATGCTTGACTACATAATCCTTAAGCCCATTTTCAAGAACCTTATTGACGAAGTGAGACACTCCATCACTCACTAGTGCTCTAGGAACTCCATAGCGGGCAAAGATATATTTCTTTAAGAAAGATAACACAGTTATTGAATCATTCAAACGAGTGGAAATGGCTTCCATCCATTTAGAAACATAATCCACTGCTAAAAGGATGTACAAAAATCTATTAGATGGAGGAAAAGGCCCCATAAAATTGATTCCCCATACATTGAAGATCTCAACAACAATGCTTGGTAGAAGTGGCATCTCATCTCGTCGACTTATGTTCCCAATCCTTTGACATCTATCGCATATCGCCACATAGATTTCACAATCTTTAAACAAGGTAGCCAATAAAGAGCAGATTGAAGTACCTTCACTGCTGTCTTTTGAGCTCCGAAGTGCCCCTCGTTAGGTTGTGTATGGCAAAAATCAAGAACGCTCTCCATCTCCATCTCGGGCATACACCTACGGATTATGGAATCCGTACATATCTTGTAGATAAATGGATCATACCATATAAATGTCTCAACATCCCTCTTGAATTTTTCAAGTTGATATCGATTGAGATCTCTCGGAATTTCACCTACGGTAATATAATTCACATAGTCCGCATACCATGGATCCATCCCTTGGGCAGCCACTACACATGCTCTTCCAGCTCCTTCAACAAACACCGCCATGATCTTCTCATCAAGGAACATCTCTTCTATGTAATCGAAAGAATCATCACAGTGCTCCATTGTCTCCAACCTTGATAGGTGATCCACCAAAATATTTTTTGTACCTTTCTTATCTCGAATCTCCATATCGAATTCCAGTAGAAGAAGAATCCATCTAATGATCTTTGGCTTTGTTTCCTTCTTCTCCATCAAGTATTGAATCGCAGAGTGATCCGTGTACACTATAGTCTTCATGCCAATCAAATACTGTCAAAACTTATTGAATGCGTACACCACAGCTAAAAACTCCTTTTCTGTCACCGTGTAGTTCTTTTGTGTAGCATCAAAAGTCTTACTCGCATAGTAAATGGCGCAGAACTTCTTTTCCCTCAACTGCCCAAGCACCACTCCAAGTGCTAAATCACTCGCATCACACATGAGTACAAATGGCTGAGTCCAATGCAGTGTGATCAAGATAAGTGCAGTAATAAGTGCCTCTTTCAAAACCTAAAAAGTTGTTAGACATTATTCATTAAAAACAAAAGGAACAACTTTTTCAAGTAAATGAGATAAGGGCTTTAAGTATTTCGAGAAGTTTTTTATGAATCTTCTATAAAAACTGGCGTGTCCAAGGAAGACCACACTCCCTTTTCATTAGTAGGCGATGGAAGCTTCTCGATCGCCACAACCTTTGTTGTATCCACCTAAAAACCCTTGGTCGAAATATGATGGCCAAGAACAATCCCATCTCTTACCATGAAGTGGCACTTCTCCCAATTCAAGACAAGATTAGTTTCTTGTCATCACTTCAAAACAGTAGCAAGGTTAGATAAACAAATATCAAAAGAGGAACCAAACATAGAAAAATCATCCATAAACACCTCCATGATCTTTTCTATCAACCCATCTAATATGGCCATCATGCAACGCTGAAATGTAGCAGGCGTATTACATAGTCCAAAAGACAACATTCTAAAGGCAAAAGTTCCATATGAGCAAGTGAAAGTAGTCTTTTCTTGATCCTCGGGTGCAATCATGATTTGATTATAACCCGAGTATCCATCCAATAAATAATAAAACTTATACCCTGCAAGACAATCAAGCATTTGATCCATGAAAGGAAGGGAGAAATGGCCTTTGCATGTATTTTCATTTAGTTTCCTGTAATTCGTACACACACGCCATCCCGTAGGAATTCTAGTGGTTAAAGTCTCACCATCTTCGGCTTTCACTATAGTTATGTCCTCCTTTTTAGCAACAACATGCAATGGACTCAAATGAGGACTATCACTATTAGGATAAATAATTCCTGCATCAAGCCACATTAATATTTGCTTACTAATCACTTCTTGAATAGCAGGATTCACCCTCCGCTAATTCTGAATGCTACTCTTGGCTTCATCTAATAATCTTATTCTATGCATGCAATAGGAACGACTAATCCCCTTTAAATAATCAAGAGATCAACCAATCACAGATATATACTTTCTAAGCACATCTAACAATTCCTCAAGTTGATCATCATCAAGGGAAGAAGATACAATTACCGGATATTTTTCATTCTCACCTAGGTAGGCATACTTCAAGTGCTCCGGTAGCGGTTTCAACTCATCTTTCTTCTCTTCTTGGGGTGCACTCTCTCAATCCAATGGCAAGTACTTCCTAGTCCACTTGACCTTTTCAATTTTAGTCCTTGTCGACTCATACCTGTCATCACCCAAAGCAAGCAAGTTTTCAAGAAATTCAATACCTACCTCATTATAGAGTTCATCTAGTTCAGTAGTGGGAAAAGTAAGAGACTCAGCCAAATATATATCAAGAGGATCCTTCGATAGAATCAAATACATGTCTCCCTTCATAATCTCCTCCACTACATCAATACTGTGACATTGCATCTCCATTGGCAACTTCATTACTTTTCAAGGTTAAATAGGACCTCTTCTTTATCCATCCTTAGCCGCAACTCACCCTTCTGAACATGTATCATGGCTCCCGCAGTAGAAAGGAAAGGTCTCCCTAAGATAAGAGGGACATTATCCTTGTCATCTTCCATCTCCAGTACAAGAAAATCCACAGGAAAGACTAGCTTCTCTTCAATCACACCCTTCGGAAAAGTCATAGACCTATCCACTAATTGTAGAGCAACTGTTGTGGGAGTTAATTCCCCCAAACCAAGTCTTCGAAAAGTGGACAACGCCATCAAGTTGATGCTTGCCCCAAGATCAAACAAGGCTCGACTTGCAGACCCTTTCCAATTTCACATAAGATTATGAAGCTTCCCGGATCCTTTAACTTAGCTGGCAGCTTCCTCTGAATGATCGAGCTGCAATTCTCAGACAAATTCACCATTTTAATTCTGTTCAAACTTCTCTCCTTCAAAAGAATATCCTTCAAAAAGCGGGCATAATACGGCATCTCCAATATTGCTTCAGAGAAAAGAATGTTCAAGCTTATTTTTTTTTTATGATTTCTAATAACTTCTTGAACTTTTCCTCTAATCCCTTCTTCACTAGCTTGAGAGGAAATTGCGGAGGTATCTTAGTTTTGGGAATCCCCCATTCATCACGTTCAGCCTTCTCCGCCTTATAATTTTCAGCTCTCAATATCTTAGCTCTTTCCCACTTCTTTCTGCAATAATCTCTGTATTATGCTCTTTGGAAGGTACTGAAGTCGCATCAACGTCACGTGGAGCATTCAACATGGAAAACGGCGCTGAACAGGAGAGTTCGATGATGTGCATTTTCTCAACACACAATTAATCCCCAAGTATGAAGGGTATCAATTGTAGTCTCGAAAGGTGACCAAGTGAATATCGAACCCAAGGGACGGCGTATTATCAATTTAATTATTATCTAAATTAATTAAGACAAGGCAATTACGTTTTAATGGTTATCTAACAACTAATATGCTGGAAATTAAATAACAAATAAAATAAACTATCACTCGAAGGATACGAAAGTGGATCAAGTAGGAGAATAGGTAGCTCTAGGATAATCCAGTTTCACTAATTAACTTCCCTTCCATGTGTCAATGTCCAACTCTGCCTTGTGAAATATGGACGCATTACTAAACCATGCAAATCTACTCTATAGATGCAAGTAAATATGCGTGTAACACGTGTGAATAACCTCTGAGCAAGAGATACAATTCACCCCCCTTTCTAGGTACTATCAGTATCAATTATTTCCCCCTAGGATTGGTACTCTAACCCGATATGATCTCCCTTTATAGGTACTATGAAGTTATACTCTTTATCCTACTTATTAATCCGAATTCAATTCAATTAACAAGTATCTATATATGATAGTTCTAATAAGACTTCGGAATCCCTTCACTTAGAATTATAACATAAAATCCTGCTCAACAGTGAACGCACTCAACCAATAACCATGTTATGTATTCAGACTCTACACAACGATTATTGATGCACAAAACGACTATGAGTATGGATTAAAAAGGCACAATCTTATATAAAATAAACCACAAGTAGTGTTGTACGGAGTATACACATGGAAGTTCAATTAACTAGATAAAACTTTCACAACCCTAGTTCTACCAAAAAGGCTCTAGCACATGGTGTTGTAGGAAATACACATGGGTGTTGGATAGATCTTACCCGGATGTCCGGAAAATACAAGATAAATTAGGAAATGAATAAACCCTAGATGTGGCATCATCGTGTCCTTCTCGCTCTTGAATCCTCCTCTTGGTTCTCCTCTTGATTCCACAAACGAATCTTCAAAGTGATGGATGGATGGAGAAAAGGATGATGGTTGGGGGGTGATCCCCCCTTTTGGGGTGTTGTATGTTGTGGCCTCTCTTCTCCTCTCTTGTATTGTGTTGTGTTCCTCCTCTTTTTGGGGCTGTATAGGCCTCCTTTTATACTTGTAATCACGTCTCCTAGGCTTGGAATGGGCTTTTCAAGTGATCACACGCGTTTAGGCCTCGAAAATACGGATTTGGTAAGTTCCTGAAGCGCGGTTCGACCTCCCAAACAGGTCGAACCAACCCCTACAGGTCGAACCATGGTCGAACCACCCTTCTGGACGTCAAAGGTGCATGGTTCGACCAGCCAACAGGTCGAACCAGCATGTCGTGGTCGAACCAGCATTTTTTCCATTGGGTTCGACCTCGGTTCGACCTCAAGAAGGTCGAACCGATTTGCGCAGTCTGTCCGTTTCGCGTATAACTTTCACATCCGACCTTTGAATTGAGTGATTTTTGCACTCACGCGATCCTCTCTTCCTGAGCTTTCTATCCTAAAGTAGCACTGTAATTCTGTTCGGCACATCTCGTGCGGCGTCACGACATTGCTCATAACTTCCTCGTTCGGACTTCAATGATGGTGTTCTTTACGCCAAAACGACCCTCTCTTCAGTGGCGTTCCAACCATATGTCACACCAATAGTTTCGAGCTCCACAACAATACAGAATAATTATGAAAGTTGGATGTGCGTTTTCAGCATTCTTGCACAAATTGCACCTTTTCTCCAACTTTGCACTTTTCATCCTTTTTCCACCTAAAACACAATAAAACACCTCAAGTGCACATGATTCTCACATATATCGAATATAAGACACTTGTGCTCATATAAGACTACAATATCAATCAAAAAGGTGTTAAATTGGATATTAAAACACGCTTATTTTCACTCTCATCATTCGACCTGAGTTCGACCTGGGTAGGTGGTCGAACTCAGTGAATAGTGGTCGAACTGAATACCTGAAAGTTTCTTCTCCCCCTTACAGGCCAGTTCGACCAGGGTTTGACCAAGTGCGCTGGTCGAATCCAAGCGATCATGGTCGAATCAGGCTTCAGACGAAATAGAGTGTTCTGGACAGTGGCGTTTGACCTCAGTTCAACCAGAGGCTTTGGTCGAACCCACCTATTTTTTGGTCGAACTGATATTCTGACTCCTCAGGACATCACCCAGGTGCCCTATTCAGTTCGACCTTCCTGGATAGCTGGTCAAATCAAGGTCAAATTGGACTCCTGATGCTTCAGAATTCAATTTTGGCTTCATTGGTCCCTCATATTGCGTTCCAAACCTCAGTGTAATAGCATGATAAGACTTTAGATTCTCAATACTTCGAGACAGAAGCTTTCCCTTCTCAATAGTTTGAGTCAATTTGTTCACATTTCTAGCCATCTCCCCCATGATCAACGTAAGGTCATTTACTTGTGTAGACAAATCCTTATGATGATCATCAATCTTCTTCTCTAACTTGGCGTCAAGACGGTCTACTCTTACATCATTCCTCGCCATGTACCTGTTCACAGTATCCTCAAAGCCAGGCTTCCCTTCTTCCACCCTAGCTCCTACATCAACACCGATAGGAGGCTGCAACACATTATTCGGATTACTCCATGAAAACTCCAGCTTCGTTGATTGTTGATAACTACCCAGGGGACCACGATTGTTGTAGTTCCCTTGATAGTTCCGGGTTCCTTGATTTGGGTACCTAGTTCCTGTTAGATTGTATACTAAAAGCCTAGCTTTTGTATTGAACAATATTTTAACAATTTATTTGAAATGAGAATCACATGATCAAACGTTTTGCATATTATAAATAATTTATTTGTTTGTGCAAAAGTCCATTTACTTTATATTGTAGATAATATGTTGTGCGACAACACACGGATGATCATATTATCTGTTTTCTTATAAAGAATAAATGGATACTCACAACCGAGATAGATGGGAACTCTCTATTGGTATGGTTGTAGTGTGGTTTGGTGTTAGTTTATCTTGACTATAGAATCACATTAGTGCACCTTGTGTGTATTGAGAGGCCGCTTGAGATCGTTCGACTTGTACTGTCTATATAGGAGAACTTGATCTTAGTTATTATGGATGTTCATGCTCTTAATCCCTAAACAGTAACCTCGACACGTAGGGTAGTATGTATTTCTTTGATTCATCAATGGGTGAGATTTACATGTATTAAATCAACAAACTCGGTGAGTTGGGAAGTAGTGCTGTCTCTATGGTGTGTTGTTGATTGTAGAAGGAATCCAAGTCCGACATAGGTTGATGATGTCCCCTTGAGGAGCTCATAAAGTTTATCATGTAAATCTTGCAAGTGGATTAATTCAAGCATGATACTAAGGTCGAGTGATACTACTCTCGGATGAGATATTAATTAGTGGAGTTGTCAGTAACTTAATTAATTAATGGACATAGTATATCTTAAACATGGGGAGACTGTCGGGCTCATAATAAGAAGGAGCCAAAAACGTAATTTTGGGATTGGATGGGTAGTGTAGTAATAATATTTTAGTGGACTGTATTATTATTATTGGATTTAAGTATAAGCTTTGGGCTAAGCTTGGTTACTTAAATCCAATAGAGGCCCAAATCTAATTCCTCCTCCTGGTCCCTGCTGTAGCCCAATATAAAAGTCATCTCAGCTTCTTAATACCCTAGTTCATGTGCCTCTTTTGACGTAAAGAAGGGAGAGAAGCAGATTGAGTTGATCCTGAAGATTGTTGCCCACACAACATCAGGATTGGACTTGGGTCATACAGCAGAAGATCAAGAGGTAGTTCTCTGTAGTAGATCTTCAGCACAATTCCCTGGTGAAAGGTATTGTAAACTTTAATCATTGTTTCTGCTGTTATAGTTTACATGGATCTTCAACATAATTCCGACTTTTAGCACTGGTATTTTCGAGCGCATCAGAAGGATGTGCTAGCCGGGACTCCTTGGTTGTGAGAAGGTGTCGTGTGGAGAGTTGCTACTGACACAAACGGACAATCTTACGGTAGGGTCTGATGTTGTTGCCGATGATGCGTGTATGGCTAGCGGCACATTTCCGGAAGACTGGCGGCATGACTCCGATGGGCTGACGGCACCACTGCCGAGAGTAGCGGTACCAAGTCGTGGTGGTGATCATTGGCGCTGGGAGAGTTGGACTCGGCTGGTTGGGAACTGCAGTTACATCTCACGTGATATGTGGGCTAGGTTTCTATAGTTTCTCCTTGGGCCATCTTAATGGGCTGTTGGGCTCTCCTTGTGGAATTTGTGCAGTTGGGCTTGCTGGGCCCATTCTCTTGACTCCTCTTTTCATGCACTTAATTCCTAATATATATAACTTGTTTAATTGTTTTATTTGACGATTAATTATTATATATGTGGCATGTTCTATGTGATTTATTTTTTAATTAATTAAAATAGAAGCATGCTAGGATGTATATTTTATTACTAAATATTATATGCATGTTAAAAAACTCTCGGTGTTTAAAAAACTAAGTGGGAGAGGAGATTGGTAAATAATTCCCACGGCCTCCATTACTGGTTTGTAAGTGATGTGAGTACACATGCGTGTTGGCAGTAGGCCTTCCACAACAGATGGGTTTATTCATGAATCACTGGTACAAACTTCTTTATGATGATCGTAGGAAGTTATCCGAGCGCGTGTGTACTTCTCCAACTGTAAGACACACATGATCGTAGGAAGTTATCCGAGCGCGTGTGTACTTCTCCAACTGTAAGACACACAAGCTTGGGCCGCGGACTTGGTATCAAATAATGGTGAACACTTAGGTGTGAATAATAAGCATCCTCCCCAACGGAGTCACTGTTATTATTTGCATGGCTAAAAGGAACCGACTATTAATTATTTTGTCATAAAGTTAGGTTGACAAATGAAATTAATGGGTAAAACCTTCTCTTGTAAATTTTTGGATTTGTATACGTCCACACTAACGTGGCATGAAAATTAACGGTGCTTGAGATGTTGGTGAAATTTATTTTATATTGTTTTGAGGGATTCAATATAAATTGATAAATTTTAAGTGTTTGATCTTTTATTTTTTTAAGATTCTCAGGATTTTCAAATGGCACTCATCTCACTTTCTGTTATACTTAAAGAACACAAACTTACTGGCATTAATTATGTTGACTGGAAATGGAACATGGATATTGTTTAACTACTAAAGATTATATATTTGTTTCACTGAGGAATGTCCTCCGGCACCTACTGATGCCTCTACCGAAGAGTAAAGAGTTGTTTATAATAGGTGGGTCAAAGCTGATAGGATGGCTCATTGCTATATTTTGGCTTCTATGTCAAATGTGCTTCAGACTCAGCATCAAGCTATGGAGACCGCCTATGATATGATGCATAATCTTAGGGAACTCTTCGGGCATCAGAGTCTTCCTGCTAGGTCGAAGGGCATGTCTGTTCTAATGAACACCAAAATGGCTGAGGGCACTTCCGTAAGGGAGCATGTCCTTAGGATGATGGGCCAACTCAATGAGTTGGAAATTCTTGTAACTAAAATCGATGGGGAAACCCAGGTTGATATCATACTCCAAAGCTTGCCTAGGAGTTTTGAGCAATTTTTCCTGAACAACGGTATGAACAAACATTTGTACATGTTGCCGGAACTTCTGACAGAACTTGTGGCGGCGGAAGAACTATATCGTAGACCTCCTCAGGTTCATGTTGCTGAAAATGCTGCTCATCCTAGGTCGAAAGGCGGTAGGAATAAGAAGAAGCAAGAAAATTCAGCACCGGTGAACCAAGTGAAAGCAAAGACTGGTGCGGTCAAGAAGCCTAAAGGCAAGTGCTTCAAATGCAAGAAGCCGGGACACTACAAGGCTGACCGCCCTCTTCTGAAGGGGAACAAGAATGATAAGTCCTTTACACTAGTTATTGAATCGTATTTAGAGGCTGTATCTACTGACACTTGATGTGTAGATACGGGAGCCACTGACCATGTCTGCAATTCCTTGCAGGGGTTTCATCAAACTCGACAACTTAGTGATGGGGAGATTACCATACTCATAGGAAATGCTACAAGAGTAGCGACTGTTGCAGTAGGAGACGTCTATTTATCTTTCAATAAGAATAAACCTCTTATTTTGAGGAATTATCTTTATATACCTCATTTAAGAAAGAATTTAATTCCGGTTTCTATATTATTTATGGATGGTTATTCTATTTCTTTTAATGACAAGGTTGTTTTAAGGAAAAATGGAATTTTTATCTGTGATGGTGCATTGATAGATAATTTGTTTACTCTTAATCCAATTTTTCCCACGGTGCAACAAATTGAAATGAATGATACATCTACTAATAAGAGAAAAGAACCTTCTAAAATGTACCAAACATATCTTTGGCATCTAAGACTAGGTCATATTAACTTGAGTAGGATTCAAAGGTTGATAGCTGATGGACCTCTGAGTTCATTAGTAGTAGAAAATTATCCAACTTGTGAATCCTGCTTGGAAGGAAAAATGACCAAAAGGCCTTTTAAGGCAAAGGGGTATAGAGCCAAGGATCTGTTGGAATTGGTTCATTCTGATTTATGTGGTCTTATGTCTGTTCAGGCAAGAGGGGGTTATGAATATTTCATCACTTTTATTGATGATTATTCTAGATACGGATATATTTATTTGATGCGCTCCAAGTCTGAGTGCTTTGATAAATTCAAAGAGTACAAGGCTGATGTGGAAAAGCAACTTGGAAAATATATCAAGACACTACGATCTGATCGTGGTGGAGAATACCTCTTTGGAGAGTTTAGGAATTATTTATCAGAGGAAGGGATTGAATCCCAATTGTCTGCACCGGGCACACCCCAGTAGAATGTGTAGCGGAAAGAAGGAATAGGACTCTTACGGAAATGGTAAGATCAATGATGAGTTATTCAGAATTACCAAATTCATTTTGGGTTTACGCCTTAGAAATAGCGGCTTACATTCTTAACTTAGTACCTTCTAAATAAGAAGCTTCCACACCCATTGAATTGTGGACTAAGCAAAAGCCTAGTTTGAAACACTTATGGATTTGGGGTGCTCCAGCACATGTGTTGAAGACGGATACTGGTAAGTTAGAGTCACGTACTGATGAGCGTTTTCTCAACACACAATTAATCCCCAAGTATGAAGGATATAATTTGTAGTCTCGAAAGGTGACCAAGTGAATATCGAACCCAAGGGACGGCGTATTATCAATTTATTTATTATCTAAATTAATTAAGACAAGGCAATTACGTTTTAATGGTTATCTAACAACTAATATGCTGGAAATTAAATAACAAATAAAATAAACTATCACTCGAAGGATACGAAAGTGGATCAAGTAGGAGAATAGGTAGCTCTAGGATAATCCAGTTTCACTAATTAACTTCCTTCCATGTATCAATGTCCGACTCTGCCTTGTGGAATATGGACGCATCACTAAACCATGCATATCTACTCTATAGACACAAGTAAACATGCGTGTAACACGTGTGAATAACCTCGGAGCAAGAGATATAATTTCACCCTCCTTTCTAGGTACTATCAGTATCAATTATTTCCCCCTAGGATTGGTACTCTAACCCGATATGATCCCCCTTTATAGGTACTATAAAATTATCCTCTTTATCCTACTTACTAACCCCAATTCAATTCAATTAATAAGTATTCATATAAGATAGTTCTAATAAGACTTCGGAATCCCTTCACTTAAAATTATAACTTAAAACCCTGCTCAACAGTGAACGCACTCAACCAATAACCATGTTATGTATTCAGACTCTACACAACGATTATTGATGCACAAAACGACTATGAGTATGGATTAAAAAAAGCACAATCTTATATAAAATAAATCCACAAGTAGTGTTGTACGGAGAATACACATGGAAGTTCAATTAACAAGATAAAACCTTCACAACCCTAGTTCTACCAAAAAGGCTCTAGCCCATGGTGTTGTAGGAAACACACATGGGTGTTGGATAGATCTTACCCGGATGTCCGGAAAATACAAGATAAATTAGGAAACGAATAAACCCTAGATGTGGCGTCATCGCATCCTTCTCGCTCTTGAATCCTCCTCTTGGTTCTCCCCTTGATTCCACAAACGAATCTTCAAAGTGATGGATAGATGGAGAAAAAGATGATGGTTGGGGGGTGATCCCCCCTTGTGGGGTGTTGTATGTTGTGGCCTCTCTTCTCCTCTCTTGTATTGTGTTATGTTCCTCTTCTTTTTGGGCTGTATAGACCTCCTTTTATACTTGTAATCACGTCTCCTAGGCTTGGAATGGGCTTTTCAAGTGATCACACGCGTTTAGGCCTCGAAAATACAGATTTGGTAAGTTCCCGAAGCGCGGTTCGACCTCCCAAACAGGTCGAACCAAACCCCTACATGTCGAACCAAACATGTCGTGGTCGAACCAGTTTTTTCGCTGTCTGGTTCGACCTTGGTTCGACCTGATGCTCAGGTCGAACCCACCTGTCGTGGTCGAACCAGTCGGAATCAGCTTGCGCAGTCTCACCGTTTCACGTATAACTTTCACATCCGACCTCTGAATTGAGTGATTTTTGCGTTCACGCGATCCTCTCTTCCTTAGCTTTCTATCAATATAAAGAAATCACAAAAAATCCAAGAATTGTATATGTAACAGGCCATGGAAAGTAGCACTGCAATTCTGTTCGGCATAGCTCGCGCGGCGTCACCACTTTGCTCATAACTTCCTCGTTCGGATTTCAATGATGGTGTTCTTTACGCCAAAACAACCCTCTCTTCAGTGGCTTTCTAACCATATATCACACCAACAGTTTTGAGCTCCACAACAATACAGAATAATTATGAAAGTTGGATGTGCGTTTTCAGCATTCTTGCACAAATTGCACCTTTTCTCAAACTTGGCTCTTTTGATCCTTTTTCCACTTAAAACACAATAAAACACCTCAAGTGCACATAATTCTCACATATATTGAATATAAGACATTTGTGCTCATATAAGACTACAATATCAATCGAAAAGGTGTTAAATTGGATATTAAAACACGCTTATTTTCACTCTCTTCAAACCCCCAAACTTGCCCGTTGCTCGTCCCGAGGCAACAAAATAAAAATAAAGTGTGAGAGAGAGTAAGAAAATTAGCAGGGAAACAAGGACTATGATCAATACCCCATTCAAAATACAATTGTCCTCAACTTAGGTCATGCAACTCTCATTATATGTAATAATCAATTCATAGCATACAAGTTAAGACAATCACCACCAATTCAAATGCTCCATTGACATGTTCTCACGGGAAGTATATATATAATCTCTCACTCAAGTGTAAAAGATGTACACTTATGGGTTAAGGTGTTTATGCTCAGATTCAATTCAAGTGCATGCGTAACCATAAGCTTGCCAAACGTCTCAAACTTTCTACCACTAAAATTATGATTCGACAATGGGATCAAAAAGGACTTTTCTTTTGGATGTAATATTGGCTCTTTGATAAGGGTAGGAAACATATGGATAAAGTGACTCAATTAGTAGAGAATTAAAATCGGAGATCTTATGTACTGCAGATTCTTACACTTCAAGGCTATCCAGCTTCATGCTCTTCTAATTTTCTTTTCTCTCCTTTCCTTCAGCTCAACATACTTTTTCTTTTCTCAAGCACATCCTTTTTCTCTCGAGGTACCAGTTTCGGGCACTACCTCACGCATCCTCCATAGGGTACTAGATTTAAGCACTACCCTAGGGTTTTTGATTCCATGGAGTACTAGATTTAAGCACTACTCCATGCTTCTCCTTAGATGCATTATCATAATCCATCACTATTAATTTCAACACCAATTTCATTCCTTCCCAAATTGTTATCAAGCACCATTAACACACTTTGACAGCATTTAATTCTCCACTAAATATAGGAATTTAAGGCTCAAATAGGATATCAAAGTGGTTATCTTCGTAGGTTGCCAAAGAAATAAGGCTTTTAGGCTCAACGGGGCTAACTACGGATATATAATTATTTGGTAGGGAATTATTTGGCTAAGTGACTCATAAATTCAAGGATGGCCTAAAATCATCTCTCATCATCTAACACACATGTAGTTTCAAGTAAGACAAGAGGCAAGTTCTAGAATACATACACAAGAACGATACTCACCAGAAAAGAAATATCATGTGATTATGTACATGATCAACGAGGCTCAAAATCTCACATGGGTTTTTAACAAGTAACAGAGCACTTTTCATGGTAAGCAATATCCCACAAGTACACATAGAACTTCATACCACAATATAATTCAAGTACACTTCCTTCATCAATTTCAAGAGCATATGAATTTCAAAGATAATGTTAACAATATAAGCTCACATGGATCACCACCATAAATACAATCCTTCCACTCCTATGAATTAAAAGCACATATAAAAATTAGAAAAAAGAAACGAGGGCACCTGATTTTTCTTCAACGTACGCACGAGCTCCTCGAGTCAAAGCCTCAATGTAGAACTCGTCTTGCCACTCTTTTACCTTTTTCTATCATCAAAGCTCAAACAAACTCATCATCACAGGATTCATCAATAATAAAATAGGAGAACTATAAGAAAGAATTAATTGACTTTCTAAGCAACTCCACATACTAGAAACACCACTGAACACTAGGCAAATTGCAAAAAATCGACACATCAAACCGATTAAAGTTTCAATATACCGCAAAAAATCAACTCTCCTAGCAAACATTACAAAGAAAAGATTATATTCTTGGTGCTTCAATGAGGTAAGTACATCACACCCCCTAAAACTTAGTAAAAACGTAAGTTGAAACTAAGTTTCCAAAGATGTAATTGCCGAATAATAAACACCTTAAATATAAAAATTTCTTACTCACACGAAAGAAATAAAGCAATAAAACAGAAGGGCAAGCCCCCAACAGGCGCTCATGTTTAACGTCGTAGAGTCACGACAGTAGAGGACAGTCTTCTCGCATCCTCACCTTTAAATACTTTCTTTCCCTCTTCTTGTCTACACTCAACACCTCACCTTTCTTGGTCACAAGTATATGATCATTGAAATTTCCTTCCTCCCAAAGCTGTCTAGACACCCCCTTGTCAATCTTCCACTTAAATTCAGAATCACCTGTCTTAGAAAAATCAAGATTAAATAAGTTAGAAACCATATCAATGCTCTTGCATGATTGAGTCTCCATGGGCATCTTCATTGCATGATCAAGAGAGAAAATCACATCTTCATTATCCATTCGCAGTCTAAGCTTTCCTTCCTTAACATCTATCATAGCTCCAGCTGTGGCAAGGAACGGTTGTCCCAAAATAAGGGGAATGTCACCCTTATCATCTTCCATCTCAAGTACAAGAAAATCCACGGGAAAAACTAACTTATCCACTCTCACTAAAACATCTTCAATTAAACCCTTCGGACAAGTCATGGATCTATCCGCCAATTGAAGAGCAATATTCGTGGGTTTAAGATCCCCCAAACCAAGCCTTTTAAATATGGACAAAGGTATCAAGTTAACGCTTGCCCCCAAATCACACAAGGCTTTATGTGCCGACCCTTTTCCAATGTCACAAAGAATGGTGAAGCTTCCTGGATCCTTTAACTTTGTAGGCAACTTCCTTTGAAGGATCGAGCTGCAATTCTCTGATAGGTTCACCGTCTCCACTCCGTTCAAGCTTCTCTTCTTTGATATAATATTCTTGAGGAATCGGGCATAGTATGGCATCTCCATGATTGCTTCAGAGAAAGGAATGTCCAAGCTTACTTTGGTCATGACATCATGAAACCTCTTGAACTTTTCTTCCAATCCCTTCTCGGCCAATCTCGAAGGAAACGGAGGAGGTATCTTGGTCTTTGGTCTTCCCCATTCATCACGTTCAACCTCCTTCGCTTTATCCTTCTCGGCTCTCAATCTCTTTGCTCTTTCCCACTTCTTCTCCATTGTAAGCTTAGTATTCTGCTCATTCTGAACCACTGGAGTAGCATCAACATCATCAAGAGTGTTCGGAGTAGCAACAGGTGATTTCTAGTGGGGTTCGACCAGGGTTCGACCTGTGGAACAGGTCGAACCAGGCACGTACTGGTCGAACCTACCTTCTGGACAACGGCTCTCTTTTTGAATTTGAGGTTCGACCTGGGTTCGACCTATTTGAGAGATCGAACCAGGTACGTAATGGTCGAACCTACCTTCTGTATAGTTTATATCCTCCGGTTCGACCTGGGTTCGACCTGCTGGGTAGGTTGAACAACGGGCACCTAGGTCGAACTGACCTACTGTACAGTTTCTATCCTCCGGTTCGACCAAGGTTCAACCTGTTGGATAGGTCGAACCATGTCCGTCGTGGTCAAACTGTTGCTGTGACAAAATAGAGTGCTCTGCATGATGAGGTTCGACCGTGGTTCGACCTGTATGCCAGGTCGAACCCTCTGGTTGTTGGTCGAACCGAGGATTTTTAAAAACAGAGTGCTCTGCATGATGAGGTTCGACCATGGTTCGACCTGTATGCCAGGTCGAACCCTCTGGGTGTTGGTCGAACTGATGCTTAGTCATGTCCAAATTTGATTTCGGCCTCGTCGTTCCTTCATACTGTGTTCCAGACCTTAACGTGTTGGCTTTATCTTCCAATTTTTGTGTCAATTGATTCACGTTCGCGGTCATCTGCCCCATAATCAAAGTAAGCTCCTTCATCTGCTTAGATAAATCTACATGATCAACATTCATGGTATCCTCAAGATGATCAATCCTTGCATCGTTCTCAGCCATGTATCGATGGAAGGTATCTTCAACATTCTTCACTTCTTGCTGCTGCCTACTAGGCTCCCTTAGTGTCAACTCTGTAATCTGCCTCTACTAGGACTCTAGTAGCTTGTTGATGTTAGCTAGACTAGAGACGATCTCATCATTCCTATTCGGCTTCACCACTTGATGTTCAACATGCGATACCTCGCCAAGTACATATGATCCTCTATCTCTCTCTATTGGCCAGTCACGTGAATTCATAGAGATGTCTTCAAACAACTTTTCCGCTTCAAGTGTTGTCTTTGATAACAGCGCTCCACCTAATGATGCATCAATAAAAATACGCGACTCACAATCCAATCCATAGTAGAAGATGCTTATGTATTCAGCCTTAAACATTCCATGATGTGGACACCTCCTGAGCATGTCTTCAAACCTGTCCCATGCTTCATAAAATTTCTCACCCTGATTCATAACAAATCGGGTGATCTCTTGCCTCATCCTTAAGATCCTTGAGGGTGGCATGTATCTCTCCAAGAACTTCTGCTGCAGTTGGTCCCATGTAGTGCAATCTATGGCATCAAGAGTCTCATACCAAGCTTCCGCCTTATCAATCAAAGAGAACTTGAATAAGGCTATCCGCCTAGCATTATCATTCGCTCCACTGCCATTTTGAGTGTTTGCATAGCCAAGAAATCTTCGGAGATGCTGATATGGATCTTCAAAACAATCTCTAGAAAAGGGATTCTTCTCTACCATGTTAATAAGAGCGGGATGTATCTCAAAATCATCATCTTCCCCCCTTGCTCCTATCAACCCCAGACATTCCCAAAGTTCGTGAAAATTTCACGTATGGCAACATTATCCGGATTCTGCCTTGCTCCGGCCATGTTTAGATCAATGTGTTTTCCTTCTTTTCCTTCCTCTCCTTTTACAAGCGCACAAGTAACTCGGAAAAATTCAAGGTTAGATAGAAATAAATAATCACAAATAAAAGAAAAAAAATCTTAATCAACTAGAAATAATAAAATCAATAATAACAGCCGTCCCCGGCAACAACGCTAAGAACTTGATGAGCATTTTCTCAACACACAATTGATCCACAAGTATGAAGGATATCAATTGTAGTCTCAAAAGATGACCAAGTGAATATCGAACCCAAGGGACGGCGTATTATCAATTTATTTATTATCTAAATTAATTAAGACAAGGCAATTACATTTTAATGGTTATCTAACAACTAATATGCTGGAAATTATATAACAAATAAAATAAACTATCACTCGAATGATACGAAAGTGGATCAAGTAGGAGAATAGGTAGCTCTAGGATAATCCAGTTTCACTAATTAACTTCCCTTCCATGTGTCAATGTCCGACTCTACCTTGTGGAAATGGACGCATCACTAAACCATGCATATCTACTCTATAGACACAAGTAAACATACGTGTAACACGTGTGAATAACCTCGGAGCAAGAGATATAATTTCACCCCCCTTTCTAGGTACTATCAGTATCAATTATTTTCCCCTAGGATTGGTACTCTAACCCGATATGATCTCCCTTTATAGGTACTATAAAATTATCCTCTTTATCCTACTTATTAACCCGAATTCAATTCAATTAATAAGTATTCATATAAGATAGTTCTAATAGGACTTCGGAATCCCTTTACTTAAAATTATAACTTAAAACCCTACTCAACAGTGAACGCACTCAACCAATAACCATGTTATGTATTCAAACTCTACACAACGATTATTGATGCACAAAACGACTATGAGTATGGATTAAAAAAAGCACAATCTTATATAAAATAAATCCACAAGTAGTGTTGTACGGAGAATACACATGGAAGTTCAATTAACTAAATAAAACCTTCACAACCCTAGTTCTACCAAAAAGGCTCTATCCCATGGTGTTGTAGGAAACAACATGGGTGTTGGATAGATCTTACCCGGATGTCCGAAAAATACAAGATAAATTAGGAAACGAATAAACCCTAGATGTGGCGTCATCGCATCCTTCTCGCTCTTGAATCCTCCTCTTGGTTCTCCCCTTGATTCCACAAACGAATCTTCAAAGTGATGGATGGATGGAGGAAAGGATGATGGTTGGGGGGTGATCCCCCCTTGTGGGGTGTTGTATGTTGTGGCCTCTCTTCTCCTCTCTTGTATTGTGTTATGTTCCTCTTCTTTTTGGGCTGTATAGACCTCCTTTTATACTTGTAATCACGTCTCCTAGGCTTGGAATGGGCTTTTCAAGTGATCACACGCGTTTAGGCCTCGAAAATACGGATTTGGTAAGTTCCCGAAGCGCGGTTCGACCTCCCAAACAGGTTGAACCAAACCCCTACAGGTCGAACCAAACATGTCGTGGTCGAACCAGTTTTTTTGCCATCTGGTTCGACCTTGGTTCGACCTTATGCTCAGGTCGAACCCACCTGTCGTGGTCGAACCAGTCGGAATCAGCTTGCGCAGTCTCACCGTTTCACGTATAACTTTCACATCCGACCTCCGAATTGAGTGATTTTTGCGTTCACGAGATCCTCTCTTCCTTGGCTTTCTATCATATAAAGAAATGACAAAAACTCCAAGAATTGAATATGTAACAGGCCATGGAAAGTAGCACTGCAATTCTGTTCGGCACAGCTCGCGCGGCGTCACCACTTTGCTCATAACTTCCTCGTTCGGATTTCAATGATGGTGTTCTTTATGCCAAAACAACCCTCTCTTCAGTGGCTTTCTAACCATTTATCACACCAACAGTTTCGAGCTCCACAACAATACAGAATAATTATGAAAGTTGGATGTGCGTTTTCAGCATTCTTGCACAAATTGCACCTTTTCTCAAACTTGGCTCTTTTGATCCTTTTTCCACCTAAAACACAATAAAACACCTCAAGTGCACATATTTCTCACATATATCGAATATAAGACATTTGTGCTCATATAAGACTACAATATCAATCAAAAAGGTGTTAAATTGGATATTAAAACACGCTTATTTTCACTCTCATCACGTACGCATGTTTGTCTGGTTGTAGGATATCCTAAAGGAACGAAGGGTGGTTTGTTTTATAATCCAAAGGATCAAAAGGTGATCGTTAGCACGAATGCCAAATTTTTGGAAGAGGATTATGTAATGAACCGCAAATCCAAGAGTAAAATTGTAATAGATAAAGTAAGAGATGAAACCCCAAACATAATACCAATTGTACAAGAGGATATACCATAGGATACTGCACCTCGTGTCACACCTGATACACAATTGCCTGCAGAGCCTCGTTGCAGTAGGAGGGTTGTGAGACAGCCAGATAGATTCATGGGATTGGGAGAGTCTTCTGACTTGGTCCCTGGTGAACATGAAATTGACCCATGGAATTACAACGAGGCAATGCAAGATAAAGATGTTCAATTATGGCAAAACGCAATAAAATTTAAAATAAAATCCATGTATTCTAATCAAGTCTGGGAGCTTGTAGGTCCACCCGATGGTGTAAAAGCTATTAGATGCAAGTGGATCTATAAAAGAAAAAGAGGATCTGACATTAAGGTGGAAACCTTTAAAGCAAGGCTTGTTGCTAAAGGATATACTCAGAAAGAAGGATTCGATTATGAGGAAACCTTCTCGCCTGTGGCCATGCTTAAGTCAATCCAGATTCTTTTGTCTATTGCTGCTCATATGGACTATGAGGTATGGCAAATGGATGTCAAGACAGCTTTCCTGAATGGAAGTCTTTAGGAAAACATCTATATGAAGCAACCAGAGGGATTCATTGCGAAGGGCGAAGAGTATCTTGTGTGTAAGCTTAAAAGATCCATTTATAGATTGAAACAAGCTTCAAGATCATGGAACATCCATTTCGATGAAGTAATTCAGTCATATGGATTTATTCAATGTCCGAATGAATCATGTGTGTACAAGAAGTGTGACGGAAATGTAGTGGTATTTCTTGTACTCTAAGTGGATGATATTCTACTTATTGGAAACAATGTAAAGGTATTATCGGGTGTAAGGGTATGGCTGTCCAAGCAGTTTGAAATGAAGGACTTAGGAGAGGCCGGACATATTCTTGGGATTAAATTAATAAGGGATCGCTAGAAAAGAATGTTGTGCTTATCCCAAGCTTCATATATTGATACAATCCTGACTCATTTTAGCATGCAAGATTCCAAGAAAGGTTTTCTGCCTTTCAGACATGGAATACCTCTATCTAAGAAAATGTGTCCAAAGACACAACAGGAAATAGAGGCAATGAAGCTGGTCCCTTATGCTTCGGCAGTAGGAAGCCTCATGTATGCTATGCTATGTACAAGATCGGATATATGTTATGTCGTGGGCATGGTCAGTAAGTATCAAAGTAATCTAAGACAAGGGCATTGGACTGTGGTAAAGCATATTTTGAAGTACCTGCGAAGGACTAGGGATTATGTGCTAGTTTACCGGTAGATACTTTGTTACCTTTGGGTTATACTGATTCGGACTTCCAGTCAGATAAAGATGCTAGTAAATCCACCTCGGGTTATGTGTATACTCTTGGATGAGGAGCCATAATATGGAGGAGTGTAAAGCAGAAATGTGTTGCTGACTCCACCATGGAAGCTAAATATGTAGCAGCCTCTGAGGCAGCTATAGAAGTAGTATAGCTTAGGAACTTCTTAATGGACTTGGATGTGATTCCTAGTTTGCCCAAAGCGATCACAATTTATTGTGATAACAGTGGTGCACTAGCAAACTTGAAGGAACCACGAGCCCATAAAGTGAGTAAACACATTGAGCTCAAGTACCACCTGATACGAGACATCATTAATGTTGGGCAATTGGATCTTGTGGCTCAAACGTGATCGTTAGTAAACAGGCAAACAATAAACAGCGGAAGCAATTAAATCTTGTTTACCGTACTTCTGGGTTGATGTAGAGGATGAACCGTTGCAGAGAACCACCTCTCAATCTTCTGCAGTATGTCCCAAGTTGAATCCTGTTGTTGTGTGGGCAACAATCCGCAGGATTCTCTCAATCTGCTCCTGTTCTTTCTAACTGTCAAATGAGGCACTGACTTAGGGTTAACAGGAACTGAGATAACTTATTTATAAGGGCTACTGCAGGGACCAGGAGGAGAAATTGGGCTGGGCCTCAATTGAATTTAATTAACCAAGCTTAGCCCAAAGCTTTTAATTAAATCCAATAATAATAATATAGTCCACTAAAATATTATTACTGCACTACCCGTCCAATCCCAAAATTATGTTCTGGGCTCCTTCTTATTATAAGTCCGATAGTCTCCCCATGTTTAAGATATTCAATGTCCATTAATTAATTAAGTTACTGACAACTCAAATTAATTAATATCTCAACCGAGAGTAGTACCACTCAACCTTTTTATCATGCCGGAAATTAATCCACTTGCAAGATTTACATGATAAACCTTATGAGCTCCTCAAGGGGACATCATCAACCTATGACGGACATGGATTCCTTCTACAATCAACAGCACACCATAGATACAGCACTACTTCCCAACTCACCGAGTTTGTTGATTTAATACTTATAAATCTCACCCATTGATGAATCAAAGAAATACATACTGCCCTACGTGTCGAGGTTATTGTATAGGGATTAAGAGCACGAACTTCCATAATAACAGAGATCAAGTTCTTCTATAAGTCAGTATAAGTCGAACGATCTCAGGCGGTCCTACTCAATACACACAAGTGCATGATTGTCGTTATTTTCACCTAGATTTTAGTGCCTTTTTGAGTGTATTTTGCGTATTGTTTTATCCGTATTTTTGTGTATTTTGGTGGTGTTATGTATTTTCATAGGAATGTGTGAGAATGATCTTAAACATACATATAACAGGTGAAAATGGAGTAAAAATGAAGAAGGAAGATCAAACAAAGAAGAAGAAACAAAGGTGCAAGAACACGGCCGGCCGTGCTGGCAACACGGCTCGTGTTGCAGCAAAACGGCCCGTGTGCCAGACACGGGCCTGTCCAGAATGGTCGTGCGGCGGTATCTATTTATCCAACACGACCACCATTTGGTCGTGTTGTGGAGCACGACCCGTGTTCAGAGCACGACCCGTGTACAAGACACGGGCCTGTAAGCGGAGGCCGTGCGGCGACGTCTAGGCATTCAACACGGCCACCATTTGGCCGTGCGACGCAGAACGACTCGTGTGCCGCATGCCCTGACACGACACGACCCGTGCTACGTGACACGACTCGTGTCGGCACCAGAACAGGATATTTTTTTACAATTCTTCTAGAAGGTCTCCATGGGGTATAAATACCAATCCATTCAACATTTTAAGAGAGATCCGAAATTCTACTGTTCCCACACACCTCACACACCATTCCTTTGATTTCACACCACATTCTCCATCCCATTCATCCATTTTTGAGATCTACATCATCTCTCCATAATTTCCTCCATCCAAATCAAGTGAAGAAGCAAGGAAGCTTGGGTGATCACCAAAGGAAGAAGGGAGATTCAATTGGATCCATTTCCAAGGGAGTTTTCATTCCAATTTTGTGTTAATCCTTTAGTTTATCATGATTTGTAAGAATTATAATGTCTATGTTATGGATCTTATGAAGATTGTAGGCTAATCTCCCTTGTGAGATTAGCAACATGAAGGTTGTTGGTTAATTTGTGGATCTATGTAATTAAATTCATATGTTGATGGGGATATTTGATTTTCTATCATTGGTGCTTATATATCTTGAGATCTATGATGTTTTGTGTGTTTGATTGTTCTAATTATATGATTAGATTGAGAAATCAATGATGTGCTTAGGATAGTCAAGTGAATCATTTCATCAAACACCTCATGTGCATTATAGATGGTAAAGTGATTGAGAAGTCCTTTATTATTTAGAACCCTTTGATGGAACATGTGATTAGTTAGATTGAGAAGTCAATTGATTATATGAAGGGATTCTATAATTGAACTTAGTACCTAGTTGGAATAGTTTAATTTAGAACCAACCTTTGAGCTATTTTGAGATTGTGCAAATGATCTACATCCTATTCATTTCGAGAGGAAGTTTAGGTGGTATAAGTGTTGGCCCTTAGTCTTAACCCTTGATACATATGAGTTTAATGCATGAATCCATAAGTTACCACTTCAATAGTGTTGTTAATCTCACTTCTACTTAATTTGGAAAACCACTCATTCATCATTTTTATCTTGTCATTGGATTATTGTTTGTCTACTTTCATTTAATTACTTGTTACCCAAACCATCCATCTATGATTCGTCTCTATAAAATCGTGATAAACGTGATATCGCTTAAGTGCTAGTATCGACCTCCTTGTGGTTCGATAAATTCTTGAATTGGTCAACCCGACTACAAGTTATGGCTAATCAAATGGCGCCGTTGCCGGGGAGGTAACGGTTGCTAGTAGCTTAAAGAAGGAACGTTTAAAGCGATCTTACTAGAGACATTTATTTTCTTGTATTTATTACTTGTATTTGCTTTGTGAAAATTTGTTCTAATTTTTCTTGTCTTGAAGGTGTATGCAAACGAGGTCAAAAGGGAAGCAAGTCGAACCAATTGATCTAGAGCTTGAAAACACTTTGAGGAGAAAGAGAAGAGAGAACAAAACCAAAAATAGTAATTCAATGGAGAATTATCAAGGTGACAATCGTGTTGGGATAGAGCATGATGGGGAAGGAGGACACAATATGAACGTGCAAGACAACGCACATCAATTCAATGAGAATCCTCCTCAACAAGCCTATCAAAATCATGGAGCTATAAACAATCAAGCTTATATTCAACAACTTGTGCAACAAGCGATGATTCAACAAGGTTTTCAACAACCTTATCCTCCTCAACAACAAGTTTATGTGCCACCACCTCCACCCCCGGTTCAACATGGAGTTCAAAATGATCAAAGAGTGATACGGGACTTCTTCATGCCAAGGGCAATTCCACAAATGATGGGACCACCAATTCATGCTAACAATTTTGAGTTTAAAATGGGCTTGATTTCATTGGTGAGAGAGCAATAGTTTGGTGGAGCTCCGAATGAAGATCCTAACGCTCATCTAGCTCAGTTTGTGGAGATTGCCAACACAGTAAAGATGAACGGAGTGAGCGAGGATTGCATAAAGATGAGGCTATTCCCATTTTCTTTGAGGGATAGAGCAAGAACATGGCTCTCCACTCTTACTCCCGTTACGTGCAACACTTGGGATGAGCTAGCGCAAATGTTTTTGAACAAATACTTTCCACCTTCTAAGACGCTTCAAATGAAGAGCTTGATCACGCAATTCAAACAAATGCCTCAAGAGAGTTTTTATGAAGCGTGGGAAAGGTTCAAAGAAATGCTACGCAAGTGTCCACAACATGGCTTCCCGGAGAATCAACAAGTTGGATTTTTCTATCAAGGACTTGTGAACGGACAAAGAGTGCTTGTTGATGCCTCGGCAGGAGGATCCGTACTAGGTGTAACTCCGGAAAGGGCTATTCGAATTTTTGATGAGATTGCTACAAATGTTTATCAATGGCCATCGGAGAGAGTTAGTGGAAGCTATGGTTTTGAAAGCTATGATAAAGGACAACAGTTTAGTGTGAAGAGTGTAAGTGTTGAACCAAGTATGCTAAGCATGGAAAAGATAGTGGCGGAAGTTGTTAAACAAATGAGTTTGAATCAAAGTATGAACAATCAAGGAGCAAATATGGTTGAGGGGCTACAAGTCGAGCAAGGTGTGCTACCTCCGAATGCGGTGAATGGTGAACAATGGACCAACTCTATGCCACGCGTTGAGGATGTGTCTTATATGCAAGGAAGAAATTATCAAGGTAATTATCAAAACAATTACCAAGGTAATTTCAATCAAAATCAAGGAAGTTATCCACAAAGGCAAGGGGGATTCAATGCTCAAAGTAGTGGAAGTTCACATTCACAACATCAACCAAGGCAAGGAGGTTTCACTAGCCAAGGAAGTGGAAGTTCTTATCCACAACAACAAAGGAGGCAAGATAATTTTTCTTATGCAAACCCAAGTAATGCGATTGCTTATCCTCCGGGGTATCATCCGGGAGCTAAAGCGCCAAATAATGAAGGGAAGGCAACTACCGAAGAACTTCTTGAGAAATTGATTGCTTCCAACAAAAATCAAGAGGAAGTAATTGAAAGAAAATTCAAGGCTTTTGAGGAAGTAAATGAAAGACGATTAAAAGCCATTGAGGAAAACAGTGATAGAAAACTCAAAGCCTTGGAGTATTCATTTAGTCAAATGGCGAGCTCAATGAGTGCTAATGAGAAAGGAAAATTTCCTTCCACTACCATTGTGAACCCAAAGGAACAATGCAAGGCAATTACCTTGAGAAGTGGAACAAATTATGATGGACCGTCTATGCCATTAGAAGATGATAAGGTGGAAGAGAAGGAAATGGAGAAAACCTTGGTTGAAGAAGAAATCGATGTTGAAAGTGAAGTTGAAGATAAATTGAATGAGGAACCGGAATTGATTGATAACAAGGTTGTTGAAAAGAAATGGGAAAGAACCAAGGCGATGAAAAAGAAAGAGGAAGAAATTGAAGTGGAAAGGGATAGTTGGGGAATTCCAAAAACACAAGTACCTATTCCTTTTCCACATCGATTTTTGAAGAAAGGCTTGGATGAAAAATTTGCAAAGTTTTTGGAAATTTTCAAGAAAATCCACATTAATATACCCTTTGCGGATGCTTTGAAACAAATGCCTCACTATGCGAAGTTTTTGAAGGACATCATGTCAAGGAAGAGGAGCTTGATAGAGAATGAGACCGTCAACTTGACGGAGGAGTGTAGTGCAATAATTCAAAGGAAGTTGCCGCCAAAGCTCAAAGATCCGGGGAGTTTTGTTATTACATGCGAAATGGGCAAGAGTGAGGTTCATAAAGCTCTTTGTGATCTTGGGGCAAGTATTAACTTGATGCCTATGTCCATTTTCAAGAAACTTGGTATAGGGGAAGTGAAACCTACATCCGTTACATTGCAATTAGCGGATAGGTCTTTAACCTACCCTAGAGGAATAGTGGAGGATGTGTTAGTCAAGGTTGGAAAGTTTATATTCCCGGTTGATTTTGTAGTGCTTGATATGGACGAGGATGCAAATGTTCCATTGATATTGGGGCGTCCATTTTTAGCAATGGGAAGAGCTTTAATTGATGTACAAAAAGGGGAGTTGAAGTTGAGAGTAAATGAGGAAGAGGTGGTTTTCTCGTTGAAGAGTGCTATGAGATATCCAAATGAGAAAGAAGAATGTAGAAGGATCGACATGATTGATGAAGCTGTTGAAGAGAACCTACCATTCATCTTAGCTAAAGATCCTCTTGAAATGAGCATAAGCCATTCTCTTACTTTATCTTTAAACTCTAATCATTCTGTTCATTGTTTGGAAGATGAAGATATTAATGATTGTTTACATGAATTGAATGCTTGTAGGGAAATGCAAGAGGGTGAAGCAAAGTTGGCATACTATGGAAAGAGGGAATACCTTCCATTAGAGATGGAGATTGAAGAGTCAAAGGTTGATAAAGGAAAGGAAGAATTGAAGCCTCTACCCGATCACCTTAGGTATGCATATTTGGGGGACGAGAAGACATTTCCGGTAATTGTATCATCATCCCTTTCTCCTTTAGAACTTGATAAATTGTTGAGAGTACTTAGAGATCATAAGAGTGCTATAGGGTGGAGTTTGGATGATTTGAAGGGAATTAGTCCTACAATTTGCATGCATCACATAAGGTTGATTGATGAGAACAAATCATGTATACAACCTCAAAGGCGTTTGAATCCTATTATGCAAGAAGTTGTTAGAAAAGAAGTTTTAAAATGGTTGGATGCTAAAATTGTTTATGCCATTAGTGATAGTCCTCATGTAAGTCCTTTGCATGTTGTGCCTAAGAAAGGAGGGTTAACCATTGTTAAAACAGAATTTGATGAAGAACTTGCAACAAGGGTGAAAACGGGGTGGAGAGTTTGTTGTGATTATAGAAAACTTAATGACAATACTCATAAGGATCATTTCCCTTTGCCTTTTATTGATCAAATGATTGATAGGTTGGCGGGATACAAGTATTATTGTTTTCTAGATGGATACTCGGGGTATAACCAAATCATGATAGCCCCCGAGGATCAAGAGAAAACAACTTTTACTTGTCCGTACGGCACATTCGCTTTCTATAAATTGCCTTTTGGGTTATGCAATGCGCCCGCCACCTTTCAACGTTGTATGATGGCTATTTTTGGAGGATTGATTGAAAATGTGATGGAAGTTTTTATGGATGATTTCTCCGTGTTTGGATCTTCATTTGATATATGCTTAACTAATTTGTCCATGGTCTTGCAGTGATGTCAAGATACGAACCTCGTCTTGAATTGGAAAAAATGTCACTTTATGGTTCAAGAGGGTATCGTACTTGGTCATCATATCTCCGAAAAAGGTTTGAGAGTTGATAGAGCGAAGGTTGTAGCCATTGAACATCTTCCCCCTCCTAAAAACGAAAAAGGGGTTAGATCGTTTCTTGGTCACGCCGGTTTCTATCGACGTTTTATAAAGAATTTTTCTAATATTGCCAAACCTTTGTGTAAATTGCTTGAGAAAGATACTCCATTTGAATTTAATGATGAATGTCTTGATGCTTTTAGGGTGTTAAAGGAAGCTTTGATTTCTTCACCAATCCTTGTCTCTCCCGATTGGAGCAAGCCCTTTGAACTCCATTGTGATGCAAGTGATAGTGCTTTGGGAGTAGTGCTTGGACAAGTGCGAGAGAAGAAATTTCGAGCTATCTATTATGCATCAAAGACGTTCAATGCAAATCAAAAGAATTACACCACAACGGAAAAGGAGTTTCTTTCCGTAGTCTATGCTTTTGAAAAATTTCGTCCATACTTAGTTGGCACGAAAACCATTGTCTATACAGATCATGCTGCCATTAGGTATTTGATGAGTAAAAAGGATGCCAAACCAAGACTAATTCGTTGGGTTCTTTTGTTGCAGGAGTTTGATGTTGAGATACATGATAAGAAGGGAGTCGAAAATGTCATAGCCGACCACTTGTCACGATTGGAGAATGTTGATGAAAAAGGAACCATGGAGCTCATAAATGATATGTTCCCGGATGAAGAGATACTTCAAGTGGATTTTCATCGGATGTACACTTTGTGTGAGACCGGAAGACCGTGGTACGCGGATTTGGTAAATTACTTAGCGTGTGGTATCAAGCCGGACCATCTCACTGAGTCAAAAAGGAAAAAATTCTACCATGATGTTAAAGAATATTTTTGGGATGATCCTTTGTTGTTTAAGCATTGTCCGGATGGTATCATACGGAGGTGTATTCCGGAGGAAGAAAAACTAAGTGTCATGGAGATGTGCCATAGTTTACCATGTGGAGGACACTTTGGGTTTCAAAAGACGGGAGCTAAGATCTTACAGTCGGGATTGTTTTGGCCAACATTGTTCAAAGATTGCAAAGAATACGTCAAGGAGTGTGATAGATGCCAAAGAATTGGAAGTATTGGACAAAGAGATGAGATGCCTATGAAGAACATCTTTGAAGTTGAAGTGTTTGACGTTTGGGGGATGGACTTCATGGGCCCATTTCCGTCTTCCAATGGTTTTCTTTACATTTTGCTTGCGGTAGACTATGTGTCTAAATGGGTAGAAGCAATTCCTACAAGAACAAATGATGCTCTAGTTGTTAAAGCTTTCTTGAAGAAGAACATTTTTGCAAGGTTTGGAGTACCAAAAGCAATCATTAGCGATCAAGGGACTCATTTCATTAACAAGATCATTGAAAAGCTTTTGAGAAGCTATGGAGTTAAGCACAAGGTGTCAACACCTTATCATCCGCAAACAAATGGTTTGGCGGAGGTATCAAATAGGCAAGTAAAGCTTGTTCTTGAGAAGACAGTAAAGGGGAATAGGAAGGATTGGTCTTCTAAGCTAGATGATGCGCTTTGGGCTTATCGAACGGCGTACAAGACCACTCTTGGTTTGTCTCCGTATAAACTTGTCTATGGGAAAGCATGTCATCTTCCGGTTGAAATAGAACACAAGGCTTTATGGGCATTGAGGAAGTTAAATCTTGAGGAGAAAGAATCGGGAAAGAAAAGATGCCTTCAATTGATTGAACTTGAGGAATTTCGTGAGGAAGCATATTCAAACTCACAAATTGTCAAGGAGAAGCTGAAACGATGGCATGATGAAAGAATCAAAGCAAAGGAGTTTATACCGGGGGATAGAGTACTTTTGTTCAATTCTAGATTGAAACTGTTTCCCGGAAAGCTTCGTTCAAAATGGACCGGTCCATACAAGGTGATTGAAGTTAGAGAGAATGGATCTTTAATGCTTGAGGGATCGGATGGAAATTCTTTTATTGTCAATGGTCATAGGGTTAAGCATTACCATTCTCCCTCTCAAAGGGAGTTGGTATATGTTGACACTTTCTTTTCTTGAGATCCGTATCCTTTTAGTAGTTTAGGTTTGTATATATTTCTTTTCTTGTTTTGTTTTCTTTTGGTATCGTAGGTGGATTGTGCTTATGAGGAGAAGATTTTTGTTAAAACATTCTAAGTGTGTGTCATTGATGTGAACGGTTTATCGTACCACTTTTTGCAAACTTTCTTTGAAACTCTTGTATCAATTCAAGTTTGGGGGGATAATATGATGTGATACGATACATTATATTCTATGTTGACATGCATTCGTGTGTTTTTGAGCCAAATTTGAAATTTTCTCATAAGTTCGGTTTAGTTTTGATTCGTTTTGGTGGTGTTGAAGTTGATAGTCCTTTTTGTTTTGATATTACCATGAACTAATGATGTTGATGAAGTGTGAGCATGAATAGGGAGTTTTGGAAGCATGGAAACAAGGAAAGACAAGAGTTGAAGATGAAAAGTGGAAGATTCAAGGGAGTAGTGACACGCCTCGTGTCGCCGACACGGCCCTGTTAGCTTTGGCCGTGCGGCGACATCAGTTAGTCCAACACGAGCAGGATTTGGTCGTGTTGCGTGACACGGGTCGTGTCCAAGCGCGAGACTCGAGTCGTGTCGGCGACACGACCCTGTACACTTTGGCCGTGCGGGAGCACCAGAACACGCAACACGGGCACCTTATGGCCGTGTTGCGTGACACGACTCGTGTCGGGTCTGAAGCAGCGTTTTAAAAGGCGGATTCTGAACACAGCTCGAAGGCAAAAAAAAAAAACTCATTCCACCGTGAATTTTCAGTCGAAACTCCACCCATCATCCTCTAAACACCAAAGAGTGGTAAGATTGTGAGTGTAGAAGGTGAACTTCAAAGCATAAACAACAATCCCCTACATTTTGTTCAATAGAATTCAAGGTATGTCTTCTTGTGCCCTAATTCTCAATTCGAGGTATGAATGGCGAAATTCATGTATGGGTTTTGAATGATGGAATGTATAAAGCATGTCTAGGATAGTGAAACATGAATTTGTATATTTAATTGTTGGATTGATTGAATTTTGATTAGATTTAGGGTTCATGAAGGATGAATTTGGGGATAATTGTTTTAGGATGATTAATTTAGGGCATGTGATTGTTAAATTGATTAATAATGCTTCTATGATGATTGTATTGATGTGAATTAGTTTAGGTATTGAGGAATTGAGCATGAAAGCATAGTTAAGACTTGTTGAATTGAATTGTGAAATAGGTGCATGCCAAGTGTTTGATGAAATGCCTAAATAAAAATTCAAATTAGAATTCAAAGTTTTTACATGAAGCATTATTGAATTGAATTATGCCCATTGAAAAGTGAAATGTTATGAAAGAATGAGAGGATTAGGATGTTGAAAGTGAGTGATTGAATGAAATTTTTGAAATAACTTTGTGTTAAGTTGATTGGATCGAAATGTTAAGTCTTTGAAACAAAATGTTTATTGTGCTTGAATATGTGCTAGGATTAACACTTGGTTGAATAACTAGTGATAATTCTAATCAACATGAGACATTTTGTTTTGAGTTAACTTGAAACTAATTTGAATTATGTTGGACATTGTAGATGGCTGAAAGAAGAGTGAGGAAACGCAATGAGGACTTCATTTTCATTGAGTCAGATATGGAACTGTCCAACCTTGATGCCAAACTGCTAATGAAAGACCAACACCCTGAGAATTTTGGAGTAGAGTTCATGGAATGGGAGAAGTACGCATTGAGATGGGAGTACATAATCCCAAAGATTAGGGCAACTCGATTCCAAGATCAAGCAACCATGGAAGGCCTTGGAATAGAAGGTGATCTGAGGACTCTATTCCGACGAGTGGAAATGGAGGAGTATTTCGATAAGAGACCTCCCACTTATCTCCACCTTACAGCCGAGTTCATGAGCACCTTGGAGGTTCACAGAGATAGGAACAAGTTTCCTATTGCTATCACATTTCAGTTAAACAATGAGATGTGGGAGAAGATACCTGTGAATGAGCTGAATAGATTTTTTGGGTGCCCAATCATGAGAGGCCATCAGAACTTCCTACCACAAGGGGGTTTCAATCAACAAACGTGGTGGAGAAAATTGGTTGAGGATGGGACTGAGCCTCCAGAGTACATTCCAAGTTCGTCTAAAGGGACAGCCATAAGGAACCCAGTCATGAGGTACCTTGAGAAGATAGTATCAAATACTATTCTGGGTCGGTTCGAGAGTGGATCTGTTGGGGAGAAGCAGTTATACATCATGTACAGTATATTCAAAGAGTTCACAGTGAACATTGCAGCTCATTTCGTTCAGCATGCAGAGAGAGTGGCGAAGAGAGAGAACACTAGAGGGATTATGATTGGAGGAATGGTGACAATGATTGCTCAAGGGTTAGGCATCAACCTTAGAGGGATGCAACACTCGATGATTAGTGAAGGGCTCACGTACAATCAACTCATAAGGATGGAGTTCCTATCATTCATAGGAAATATGTATTGTTTGAAGCAAGATAAGGGAGCTCCATTCCCTCTACCTGCTCCTGAGCTCACCACACTGCAAGGACGAAGAAAGCACCAGAATTTAGCAATGGCAAGTCCTAACCACTCCGCAGTCGTGAGAGCTTTCTACCGAGAGAATAGAGATGGAGTGGAAGCAGTGCTCCAGCAGATGAGAGTGGATGAGAATCCTGAGCTAAGGAATCTGAGAGCTGAGCCGATGGACATGGATGTAGGGGAGGAAGAGCAACATCATCAGGTGGAATTTGAAGAGCATGCACCAGAGCCTCCAGCATTTGAGCACGAAGAAGAAGAACAAGAGGAAGGAGATAGACCAAGAGAGGGGAATGCAAGATGGAATCTTCTGGAGAACGAACTCATGGAGATCAGGCAGACGCAGCAGGCGCTTGGAGATGAGATGAGAGAGTTCCGAGAGGAGCAGCAGAGGCAGGGTGCAATGATAAGGGAGATCCATGAAGGGCAGCGTCGTAGGGAATACTATGAAGAAAATACACGATCACGCTCGAACAACATGGAAGAGATGATCACAAGGATGTTCAATTTCCAATTCCCTACCACACCTCGTGCTTATACTCCTTGGGGATCATGGCATAATCAACCCCCTCCGCCTCCGGATAACTAAGGGAGTACTTTTGGTGTTCGACACTTCATTAGTTCATCTTCTTTAGTGATTTAATTTGTGTTGGATTTGAGACTTCGTATTGTTTTGTTTTGGGATGTTTAATTTCGTACTTTTCTTTCAATTAAGGATTGAGATGATTTTTGTTGTGTATTGACTATGGATGGGGTGAGTTTTCTTTGTATCTTTTCTTTTATTGTATCTTGGTGTTTTTGCTTTTGTCGTTTTGTTGTTTCTTTGGTTTATTTGTGTTTGTGTGTTGTTTTTTTTTTATTTTTTTTCGTGTTAGGGTTTGATTTGGTGGTTTGTTTGGGAGGTTGTGAGTCGTTTTGAATATGAGTGATGATGCATTATGGTGATAAGTGAGGTCGAATTATGATTTAGGAACTCTACGCTTTCGAATTGTGATATGTTTTATTTAACTAATTCAATTAAAAAGAATGAATAAGTTGTAATAAGTCCTTTTAAGTCGAGCATAAACCTGTGAGAATTTGAGCCTCGACCATGTATACATGGTACCTTTTCATGAGTGGATCGGTTGAGTTTTGATAAACTAAATACTTGCTCAAAGACTTTAGGAATGAATCCGATTAATGGAGATCGATGAAATGATTTAAGGCCATCCTTGTCATGTATAGCCATTGCCAAATATTTCCTTACCTTTAAAAATCATCCCTAGTCAACCACTTTGAGCCTATAAGCCTATTTATTGTGAAGATAGCACATTACAAGCTTTAATTACCCACATGAGCTTAAGATATATACCTTGAGTGTGAGTAATAAAGAAGATGGTGGCTAAAAAGGTGTGATGAGATAACAAAAGAGAAAGAGGAAATGGTAAATAAGTAAGGAAAAGGATGAAAAGAGCATAAGAAAGAATGGACATGCAATTTCAAAACAAGAAAATGAGCAAGCAACAATAATATGCTCAAGTACTTAAGAGTCAAAGAAAAGAGGCATGAATCTAGAAGAAGCTCAAAAATCCAAGAAAGTGATGATTAGTGCTTATGATCAATAAAGAAAAGAAAGGAAGAAAAAGAATGTGAAGGGATGGAAGAAAGTAGCTACCTCTTCGATTACTTACACTCGTTTAGTCACTTTTACCTATATTCTTCCTACCCTACCAAAAAGCCTATCATTACGTCCTTAATTAAAGACCTTTTTGATCATTGATTAAATTTTTGGTGGTTTGTGAATAGAGTCTACGAGCAAGTGTATGGTGAGTCGAGCCAATTGATTGATGAGTGTTGATTTACCTTATTTAAAGAGTGTCGAGTGAAATTGATAAACTTATGTGAGGCTTAGACTAAAAGGACTATATTGCTCTTTATTCTCTTTTGATTGAACTTGTTAATTTCTCTTATCATGAATCTAATGTTGTAGGTTAGCTTAGCATGATTTGAAATTCTTGTTGCTAATGATGTGTTCTTACTTGTATTCGTTTAGTCTTTTTACTAGGTGAAAACTTCTCCCTCAGTCTATCATTTTCATTGTTCGGGGACGAACAATACTTCAAGTTTGGGGGTGTGATTGTCGTTATTTTCACCTAGATTTTAGTGCCTTTTTGAGTGTATTTTGCGTATTGTTTTATCCGTATTTTTGTGTATTTTGGTGGTGTTATGTATTTTCATAGGAATGTGTGAGAATGATCTTAAACATACATATAACAGGTGAAAATGGAGTAAAAATGAAGAAGGAAGATCAAACAAAGAAGAAGAAACAAAGGTGCAAGAACACGGCCGGCCGTGCTGGCAACACGGCTCGTGTTGCAGCAAAACGGCCCGTGTGCCAGACACGGGCCTGTCCAGAATGGTCGTGCGGCGGCATCTATTTATCCAACACGACCACCATTTGGTCGTGTTGTGGAGCACGACCCGTGTTCAGAGCACGACCCGTGTACAAGACACGGGCCTGTAAGCGGAGGCCGTGCGGCGACGTCTAGGCATTCAACACGGCCACCATTTGGCCGTGCGACGCAGAACGACTCGTGTGCCGCATGCCCTGACACGACACGACCCGTGCTACGTGACACGACTCGTGTCGGCACCAGAACAGGATATTTTTTTACAATTCTTCTAGAAGGTCTCCATGGGGTATAAATACCAATCCATTCAACATTTTAAGAGAGATCCGAAATTCTACTGTTCCCACACACCTCACACACCATTCCTTTGATTTCACACCACATTCTCCATCCCATTCATCCATTTTTGAGATCTACATCATCTCTCCATAATTTCCTCCATCCAAATCAAGTGAAGAAGCAAGGAAGCTTGGGTGATCACCAAAGGAAGAAGGGAGATTCAATTGGATCCATTTCCAAGGGAGTTTTCATTCCAATTTTGTGTTAATCCTTTAGTTTATCATGATTTGTAAGAATTATAATGTCTATGTTATGGATCTTATGAAGATTGTAGGCTAATCTCCCTTGTGAGATTAGCAACATGAAGGTTGTTGGTTAATTTGTGGATCTATGTAATTAAATTCATATGTTGATGGGGATATTTGATTTTCTATCATTGGTGCTTATATATCTTGAGATCTATGATGTTTTGTGTGTTTGATTGTTCTAATTATATGATTAGATTGAGAAATCAATGATGTGCTTAGGATAGTCAAGTGAATCATTTCATCAAACACCTCATGTGCATTATAGATGGTAAAGTGATTGAGAAGTCCTTTATTATTTAGAACCCTTTGATGGAACATGTGATTAGTTAGATTGAGAAGTCAATTGATTATATGAAGGGATTCTATAATTGAACTTAGTACCTAGTTGGAATAGTTTAATTTAGAACCAACCTTTGAGCTATTTTGAGATTGTGCAAATGATCTACATCCTATTCATTTCGAGAGGAAGTTTAGGTGGTATAAGTGTTGGCCCTTAGTCTTAACCCTTGATACATATGAGTTTAATGCATGAATCCATAAGTTACCACTTCAATAGTGTTGTTAATCTCACTTCTACTTAATTTGGAAAACCACTCATTCATCATTTTTATCTTGTCATTGGATTATTGTTTGTCTACTTTCATTTAATTACTTGTTACCCAAACCATCCATCTATGATTCGTCTCTATAAAATCGTGATAAACGTGATATCGCTTAAGTGCTAGTATCGACCTCCCTGTGGTTCGATAAATTCTTGAATTGGTCAACCCGACTACAAGTTATGGCTAATCAGTGCACTAATGTGATTCTATAGCCAAGACAAGCTAATACCAAACCACACTACAACCATACCGATAGAGAGTCCCCGTCTATCTCAGTTGTGAGCATCTGTTTATACTTTATAAGGAAACCGATAATATGATCTTCCGCGTGTTGTCGCACAACATATTATCTACAGTATAAAGTAAATGGACTATTGCATCATGCATATAAAATAAATTATAAGATGCAATCATTTGATCAATGATTCTCATTTTAAATATTGTTATGACATTGTTCATACTAAAGCTAGACTTTTAGTATACAATCCAACAATCTCCCACTTATACTAAAAGACTATGCTGTCATGTCTTCTGCCATACATCTGATTCCTACTCCTACTTACACGACCATTAAAAGCTCTCGCCTTAAGGTCCTTGTAAATGGATTACTAGGTCATCATCCGATGCAATCTAGGCGACAACAACCTTCCCCTCATCATACGATTTCTCGTAACAGGTGGTACTCGCGCTCCATGTGTTTAATTGCCTTATGGACTTGTGATTTCTTCAAGTTTGCAACTGCACCAATATCATCAATGTAAATTGTGATTACCTTGGGCAAACTTAGAAACACTTCAAAGTCCATCATGAAGTCTCTAGAGTCATATAGATACTTTGGCTGCCTCATAGGCTCCAATTCATCATCTTTCCATGATGGAGTCCGGAGTCTGAAATATATTTCTATATAACACTCCTCCACATTATGACTCTACTTCCTAAGATTAAACACATAACCTTTAAGGAGAATTTACTGCCGTCCAATCTGACTAAAAATCCGAATCTACGTAATCCACAAGAAGCAGTGAATCTGTCCAGTAAGTGTATATATGATAACCAGTCCTTCTCAGGCACTTCATATATATCTTACCACAGTTCATCATTCTTGTTCCGGGTTACGTTGATACCCACTGTTCATGCATTTAGCAAAACAAATATCCAATCTCGTTCATAGCATTCTTTAGATTAAGCTTCCTTATTTGCCGAAGCATAAGGAACCGCTTTCATCTCCTTTATCTTCATTTATGTCTCAAGACACATCCAATAAGATAAATTCACATGCTAAACGAGTATGGATTGTATCATTTATGAAACTTGAGATAAGCATAACATCCTTTCATATGATCCGTATTACCGTGATCAAAAGGATATATTTTACTTTTCTTAAGTCCTTCATATCTACCGCTTTAATAACCGTACCCATACGCCCGATAATACTCTTTCATTGTCTCCAATGAGCAAGATACTATCTACATATAGTCCAAGAAATACCACCACGTTTCCGTCACTCTTTACAATACACAAGACTCATCCGCTCATTGATTTAAATCCATGCCACTGGATTATCTAATCAAAACAGATGCTTCACAATCTTAAAGCTTGCTTTAGTCCATCGCTGGACAATTTTTAAGCTTACTATCAAAATGCTATTAGTACTTTGCAATGAATTACTCTGGTTGCTTCACATAGATGTTTTCCTCAAGACTTCCAATCAGGAAAGCTGTCTTGACATCTATTTGCTGTCCCTCATAATTTAATATGAGCAGCAATAAATAAAAGAATCCGGATCAACATAAGCATAGCTACCAGCGAACATTTTTCCTCATAATCGAACCATTTCTTTCTGAGTACATCTTTTCGCAACAAGCTTTGCTTCCAAGATTTTCACCTTTCTGTATGATCCTCTTTTATTTCCTTTGACCCTTGCAATGGCTTTTACACCATTTAGTGGTCATACAAGTTCCCAGACTTAATATAGAATCCGTAGATTCTATTTCAACATGCATTGCAACTTACTAAGATTCCGCATTTTCATCTTGTAGTGCTACGTCGTATCCGTGGGACAATACCATGTTCACTAGGGATCAAGTCTCACGACTCTCCCAAAACATATATTTATGGGTTGTCATACAACCCTCCCACTACGACAAGGCACTACATGTAATTGTGTATCAGACGTGACACGCGTTGTAGTTTACCTTGTGGTATATCCTCTTGTACACTTGGTACTTATACTTAGTGTTTTCCTCTCACTTCCTTTAGAACAACTTATACATGGGTTTGTGATTTATTACATAGTCCTTTTCCAAAAATCTAGTTATTGAGTTAACAATTATCCTTCGATCTTTTGGACTAAATAAATCACCCTTCATTTTTCTAGGATATCCCATATACAGACAAACGTTTCACGAATTACTGTATCTAGGGCATATCCATAAAATGAATTTAATTATTCCAAATAATCCATCATCTATCTAATCATAACCATAAGAGCCTTATACCTTCTACCCACCACACCATTCAGCTGGGGCATGCCCGGTGTAGTCAACTTGAGATTTAATCTCAACTTCTGATTATTAGTTCCTAACTATCCCAAGAGGTTTTCATCATCACGATTTAATCGTAATGACTTAATATATTTTTCATGAGGCTTCACTGTACCAGCCTTACAATTCTTGAATTAATCAAAGAACTTAGACATGCAGTGCATCATATAAATATATTGGTTTCCAGAATAATTTTCGAATATTCATAACCACCTCTCGCCTGGATAATATTAGGTTCGCTTGAATCAGAATGAACTAATTTCAACATATATATCTTTGGCTCTACACCCCACAGCCTTGAAAAGGCAGTTAATCATTTTTACTTCCAAGCAGGACTCGCAAGTCTGATAGTTTCCACTTCAGATAAACCTTACGGTCTATCGGCTATCAACTTTTGAATCCTACTCAAGTAAAATGAATTAGTCTTAGACGCCAAATGTATGTTTAGTTCATCTCCGAAGGTTCCTTTCTTTTACTAATTTTAGAAGATGCATTATTAATTATTATTTATTGCATCTGTGGGATGAACATGATTTAAGAGTATACTTATTATCCACCAACGTACTTTAACGGATTAAAGCCTCATTCCTCATTACTATGACCATGTCATTTAAATGAAATGAAGTGTCCATCCGTTAATGCATAGAAACCGAAATCAAATTCTTTCAATGAAATGTACGTAAAGGCAATTTCTCATAATCAATCGTTTATTCTTATCATGAGATAAATAAACAACTCCCACTGCAATAGCCACTACCTTTGTAGTTTTACCCATGTCATTACAATCTTATCCTTACTAAGTGAAAAACATTTAGTGATTCCAGTATCTACACAGTTCGAGTCAGTAGATGCCATCACTAATCATGTTTAAATCATTAGTAAATAAGATATTAAACTTGTTCACATCATGATGAAAATGGCTTTCCCTTTGCCACATGTTTTGTCAGAAGTTTCCCACCATTTACATCATTTTGTAATTCAGGTGGAACTTACTCAAAACATTTAAGCAATTATGTAGAATAAAATTGACTTAGGTTTCCCTTTCAACTTCTATTCCATATATATTTCCAATTCATTCATCAAATTCTATCATGATCTTGCGCCTTTTAAATTACTCAAGTATCCAAAGAGTTACATGAGACCATCATATTTCTATGAACCTCTCATCTCTTCACTAGAGACATTAACAGGCATCATGAGCCGTCCTTTGAGAGAACACATGTATTTTCTTAAGCAGTAAATTTTCAAAACCAAGATTCTTTTCTAATCAACTAATTTGGACAAGTAAATATAATGTCTTTTAGTTAACAATTAGTGAGATAATACCATTCGAAATTCAGAGAATCACAAATAAATATTCAGATCAAAACTTCGAATTTTATCCTTTTATATTGTTTCCCTCAAAACAATATAAAATAAAATTCACCGACATCTCAAGCACCGTGAGTCTGCAAGCCACGTTAGTGTGGACGTTTACAAACCCGAACATTTACAAGAGAAGGTTTTACCCATTAATTTCATTTGTCAACCTAACTTTATGACAAAATAATTAATAGTCGGTTACTCTTTAGCCATGCAAATAATAGCAGTGACTCCGTTGGGGAGGATACTAATTATTTACACCTAAGTGTACACCATTATTTGATCCCAAGTCCACTGCGCGAGCTTATGTGCCTTACAGTTGGAGAAGTACACACGCGCTCGGGTAGCTTCCTACAATCATCAATTATAAGTTTGTACCAGTGTATTGCACACAAACTCATCCGTTAGGGAGGAAGGCCTATGCCAACACGCAAGTTTATGTGCCACATTACAAACAATAATTATTTATGAAGTCTGTACCAGTGATCCGTGAATAAACTCATCCGTTAGGGAGGAAGGCCTATGCCAACACGCAAGTTTACTCACATCACTTACAAACCAATAATGGAGGCCGCGGGAATTTATTACCAATCCCCTCTCCCACTTAGTTATTTAACACCGAGGGTTTTAAACATGCATATAATATTTCATAAATAAAATATACATCTTAGACATGCTTCTATTAACAGCAATTTAAATAAATAAATCACATAGAACATGTCTGTCACATATACAACAATAATTGACAATTAAATCAATTAATCAGTTATATAACATTAATTAATTGCATAAAATGTTGGATCATTTAAATATGCCCAGCTGACCCAAACTTTATTAGCATAAAATGAGCAACCCATTAATAAAATAATTAAGCCCATTTACCCTGCCAATTTCTTCATTAAGGTCTAGCCCAATATTTAACCTTGGCCCAACATCAATCCCACAATTAATTAAATCCAGCAATTAAGGTCCAGCAGCCCATATCCATTTTAATTAAAATTGGGCCTCACAGCCCAAAACCAAAATTAAATAAATGAGCAACCTTGAATCCATTACTGAATTGGGCTCAACATCCATTTTAATAAAAATGGGCCCAACAGGTTTTGCAGCCCAAACTAAAGCCTGCTGCCCTAAACCCTTCAGCCGCAGAAGGCCTGCTCCAACCATCACCCATCACCATGCTTCGTCGGAGGTTGTCGCTGCTCTCGGCAGCCATCCTGACAGCCATCGGAATCGAGCATCCAGCCGACGCCCGACACCTGTCACCTTGCCATCCTTAGCCACACTGCCAGAGACAGCTGCCGCCTCTGTTGCCGGAGACAGCTGCCACCCGCGCCGCCCGCGCTCGCCCGCGCTCGCCTGGAAGCTGCCGGAGACAGCTGCCGCCTGTCTACCATGGCCAGTCGCCGGTCGCGCATCAACCGTGTTCCCACAGACAGTAGGTTACGAGCGCCACCAGCCGCCATGCATCTCTTCAGCGCCGCCGCCTCGTTTCCACCGCCCAGCTATCACCAGCCACCAGATCCACGCCGATCTGATCACCGCCGTGCAGCTCCCAGCCGGTAAGAGTCGCGGTCGCTGCAACCATCAAGCCTTGCCGTCGCCGATCTTCTGGGTGGATCTGTTCCGATCCGATCTGAAACTGGTTGGATTCGCACGGTTGCTCAGTTCATATCTGACGCCGCCCATCCGTACTCGTCAGGGAGCACCGCCGCTCATGTCCGATGTCACCCAGAATTCGCAGTCGACGATCGTGGCCTAAGTGACCAGTCGACGCCGCCGTCTGGTTCTGCAGCATCGCCACTCCTCCTTCTGCCTTTCGATTGCAGCCGTATATTTCGCCCAATTCCAAGGACGCGGCCCTGGGAGCATCGCCACTGCCTGGTCGGTCCGACGCCGATAACAGTCTCGCCCCGCCCCAGTTTCGCGTCATTTTGGGTCGACCAATCTGCCTCGTTCCGCTGCCGTTGGGTTCGTACTTCTCGACAGCCCACCGGGTTGTGAGCGTGTGCAATTTTTCTGGGTTGATTGACTTTTTCGAGTGTGTATGTATGATGCGTACTTTGTCCGATCAACATCAATAAAACATAGCAGATAGGGATACAGGACAAAAAGATACTCAACCCTTTTCTTTTTGTCATACGATAATAACCAGATTAAACATATAATCACATAAGCCCTATCAAACATGCTTCAGTTGACAAAAAACACATAAAAGGCTAAAAAACATGTGATTAAATCCAGATTATACCATATAATCAAATAATCACAAAAACCCAAACCTTACGTCTCACGTTTCACCACGAAACCAACGCTCTGATACCAATTGTTGGGCAATTGGATCTTGTGGCTCAAACGTGATCGTTAGTAAACAGGCAAACAATAAACAGCGGAAGCAATTAAATCTTGTTTACCGTACTTTTGGGTTGATGTAGAGGATGAACCGTTGCAGAGAACCACCTCTCAATCTTCTGCAGTATGTCCCAAGTTGAATCCTGTTGTTGTGTGGGCAACAATCCGCAGGATTCTCTCAATCTGCTCCTGTTCTTTCTAACTGTCAAATGAGGCACTGACTTAGGGTTAACAGGAACTGAGATAACTTATTTATAAGGGCTACTGCAGGGACCAGGAGGAGAAATTGGGCTGGGCCTCAATTGAATTTAATTAACCAAGCTTAGCCCAAAGCTTTTAATTAAATCCAATAATAATAATATAGTCCACTAAAATATTATTACTGCACTACCCGTCCAATCCCAAAATTATGTTCTGGGCTCCTTCTTATTATAAGTCCGATAGTCTCCCCATGTTTAAGATATTCAATGTCCATTAATTAATTAAGTTACTGACAACTCAAATTAATTAATATCTCAACCGAGAGTAGTACCACTCAACCTTTTTATCATGCCGGAAATTAATCCACTTGCAAGATTTACATGATAAACCTTATGAGCTCCTCAAGGGGACATCATCAACCTATGACGGACATGGATTCCTTCTACAATCAACAGCACACCATAGATACAGCACTACTTCCCAACTCACCGAGTTTGTTGATTTAATACTTATAAATCTCACCCATTGATGAATCAAAGAAATACATACTGCCCTACGTGTCGAGGTTATTGTATAGGGATTAAGAGCACGAACTTCCATAATAACAGAGATCAAGTTCTTCTATAAGTCAGTATAAGTAAAACGATCTCAGGCGGTCCTACTCAATACACACAAGTGCACTAATGTGATTCTATAGCCAAGACAAGCTAATACCAAACCACACTACAACCATACCGATAGAGAGTCCCCGTCTATCTCAGTTGTGAGCATCTGTTTATACTTTATAAGGAAACTGATAATATGATCTTCCGCGTGTTGTCGCACAACATATTATCTACAGTATAAAGTAAATGGACTATTGCATCATGCATATAAAATAAATTATAAGATGCAATCATTTGATCAATGATTCTCATTTCAAATATTGTTATGACATTGTTCATACTAAAGCTAGACTTTTAGTATACAATCCAACAATTAAAAGATGGGAGGTCGTTGTCGCTAAGATTGCATCGCAGAATAATCTGGCTAATCCCTTTACTAAGAGACTTCAGCGAAAGCGTTCGATGGGCATGTAGAAGGAATGGGGATTAGATGTGTGCCAGCAAATATGGTAGCGTAGTCTTTTAGTATAAGTGGGAGATTGTTAGATTGTATACTAAAAGCCTAGCTTTTGTATTGAATAATGTTTTAACAATTTATTTGAAATGAGAATCATATGATCAAACATTTTGCATATTATAAATTGTTTATTTATATGTTTGTGCAAAAGTCCATTTACTTTATATTGTAGATAATATGTTGTGCAACAACATGCGAAATATCATATTATCGGTTTCCTTATAAAGTATAAACAGATGCTCACAACCGAGATAGACGGGGACTCTTTATCGACATGATTGTAGTATGGTTTGGTGTTAGTTTGTCTTGACTATAGAATCACATTAGTGCACCTTGTGTGTATTGAGCAGGACCACTTGAGATCGTTCGAGTTGTACTGTCTATATAGGAGAACTTGATCTCAGTTATTATGGATGTTCATGCTCTTAATCCCTATAGAATAACCTAGACACGTAGGACAGTATGTATTTCTTTGATTCATCAATAGTGAGATTTATATATTAAATCAATAAACTCGATGAGTTGGAAAGTAGTGATGTCTCTATGGTGTGTTGTTGATTATAGAAGGAATCCATGTTCGACATAGATTGATGATGTCCCCTTGAGGAGCTCATAAGGGTTATCATGTAAATCTTGCAAGTGGATTAATTTTGGCATGATAATAAGGTTAGTGGTACTACTCTCGGATGAGATATTAATTAATGGAGTTGTCAGTAACTTAATTAATTAATGGACATTGTATATCTTAAACATGGGGAGACTGTCGAGCTCATAATAAGAAGGAGCCCAAAACATAATTTTGGGATTAGATGGGTAGTGCAGTAATAATATTTTAGTGGACTATATTATTATTATTAGATTTAAGTATAAGCTTTGGGCTAAGCTTGGTTACTTTGAGGCCCAAATCCAATTCCTCCTTCTGGTCCCTGCTGTAGCCCAATATAAAAGTCATCTCAGCTTCTTGATACCCAAGTTCCTGCACCTCTTTTGATATAAAGAAGGGAAAGAAGCAGATTGAGAAGATCATGAAGATTGTTGCCCCATACAACATCAGGATTGGACTTGCATCATACATCAGAAGATCAAAAGGTTGTTCTTCCGCTGTTATAGTTTACATGGATCCCTAATGAATCATGCTAACCAAACGATCCAAAAGCCAACAGTTCCTTGTATACTTTGACCCATGAAGTAATTTGCCTCCTCGATCTCCTCTTGGCTAGCTCCTTCATAGTCACCATCCTGCTGCATCATTGGTACTCTATGAGATAAATACGTGATCTGTTTTTGCTGAGACTCTAGTAACTTGCTAATGTTAGTTAGACTAGAGACGATCTCATCATCTCTTCCTGACTTCACCATAGTATGCTCAACCTGTGCTACTTAACCAAGGACATAAGTGACTCTCACTCTATCAGTCAGCCAATCTCTTGAATTCATCAAAATATATTTAAAAATCTTCTCGGCCTCATTGGGTGACTTCGTCAGCAATGTTCCATTAGAAGAAGCATCTAGTAAAACACGAGAATTGCAATCCAACCCATTGTAGAAAATACTGATATATTGAGCTTTAGATAGCCCATGTTGAGGACACTTCCGAAGCATGTCCTTGAATCTGTCCCAAACTTCATGAAACTTCTCATTGCCATGGATAGAAAATTGATTGATTTCTTTTTTCAACTTGAACACCTTTGAAGGTGGCATGTATCGCTCCAAGAATCACTTTCAATTTCTCCCATATATCACATTCAGCAGCATCAAGATTATCGTACCGATCTCTTTCTTTTTCGTTCAGTGAAAACTTAAATAATATGATCTTCCTCGCATCCTCATGAGCTCCTGCATCTTTTTGTGTGCTTGCATAGCCAATGAACTTATTTAGATGTTGTTGAGGATCTTCGAATGTTCCCCCAGAGAAGGGACTCCTTTCAATCATGGCGATAGGAGCGGGGTGTAGATCTAAATCAGCTCCAATCCCTCTTGCTCCTAACAACCCAGCATTGCCAGTTCTGTTGTTCTTAAAAATTTCTCAGATGGCAAGTGTGTTTGGGTCCGCTGCCATGTTGATTGCTTCTACATCCAAATTATCTTCGGTTACAGCTTCAATAGTTTGTGGATTCATCACGTCAACTTCAACTCCTAAGTTAAGAGCCTCAGTTGGCTCTACATTCTTGTTCTTACTCTTCTTCTTCTTTTTCTTCCTTGATGATGCTCCAATCTCTATATTATATGGCTCTAATTCACCTTTCTTTGATCTTGTGAGCATACAACTAAGAAAAATTAGTATTAAAAATCAAAAACAAGAATAATAATCTCAATTTAACTAAAAATAATGAACTAATAATCTATGACGTCCCCAGCAATGGCGCCAAGAACTTGATGAGCGTTTTCTCAACACACAAAATTAATCCTCAAGTATAAGGATATCAATTGTAGTTTTGATAGGCAACCAAGTGATTATCAAACCCAAGGGACGGACGATTATAAATTTAATTATGTTCTAATTAACTAAGATTATGCTGGCAATTGGATTTAGTTTGGTTACGAAACTAAATGACATATAATTAAAATGGCAAGGTAAATAAGCAAGCAATAGAGAAATTTATTTTGTGGTCAAGTAAGTAATAAAGTAGTTCTTCAGGTCATCCAGTTTTACTTATTAATTTTCTTTCCATGTGTTGATGTCCGACTCTACCTTGTGGAATATGGACTCATCACTAAACCATGCAAGCGTACTCTATAGACACAAGTAAGCAAACGTATGACACATGTGAATATCCTCGGAGCAAGAAGTATACTTCACCCCCTTTCTAGGTACTATCATAATCAATTATGTCCTGTGCACTTAGTACTCTCACCCGATTTGATCTCCCTTTTTAGGTACTATAAAGTTGTACTCTTTATCCTACTTATTAACCCGAATATGATTCAATTAACAAGTATCTATATAAGATAGTTTTAATAAGACTTCGGAATCCCTTCACTTAGAATTATAACATGTAATCTTGCTCCGCGGTGAACGCACTCAATCAATAACCAAGAGATGTATTCAGACTCTACATAACAGTTAAAGATGCACAAAACGACCATGAGTATGAATTAAAAAGGCACAATCTTATATAGAATAAACCACAAGTAGTGTTGTACAGAGTTTACACATAGAAATTCAATTAACTCATAAAACTTTCATAACTCTAGAACTACCGGAGCGGTTCTAGTCCATGATTGATCTAGGAGCAATCATGGCTAGTTGGTATGATCTTACTTGACTCGCTAGACGAACCTCTCCTCACGATTCCTTCGGATGATGGTAGGGTTGGTGATGGACGGATGATGAATTATTGATGAAATCTCATTTTTCTCCTGTGAAAGCTCTTCTTTTATACTTCTAAACTCTCCTTACAGGCCTTGGATGGACTTTTTGAGTGAACACATGCACTGAAGGTGTAAAAATATGAACTTGGTAAGTGTCCGTACATCAGTTCGACCAAATAGGTTGGTCGAACTCGCCCAGGCAGGTCGAACTCGCCTGTAACTTGGCCTCAGATCCTGGATTTGACTAGAGTCCTGGTCGAACCAGATACTTCCTGGTCGAACTGGTACTACTTCTGTTTATGCTTTGGTTCAACTCAATATAGTCAGTATAAATCAAACGATCTCAAACAGTCCAACTCAATACACACCAAGTGCACTAATGTGATTTTATAGTCAAGAAAAACTAATACCAAATCAAACTACAATCATCCGATAGATTGTCCCCACCTATCTCGGATGTGAGCATTTGTTTATACTTTATAAGGAGCTGACAATATGATCTTCCGTGCGACGCCTGATGAGTGTGTGAATTCACTAGTTTCGAGCCCAGATTCGTGTACTTATGGTGTAATAAATGGTTGTAATTTGATGTGAATCGGCATACTTGGTGGAAAGTCACGAATCGGGAGTTTACAAGGCTATTTGAGTAAATTTTCAATGGAAAACGAGTTGTAAGTGATCGGATCCAGAAAGATGAAGAAACAGGGATGGATTCGACCATGTTGGGGTCGGATCCGACCAAGAGGAATGGAGTTTGACTAGCACCTCTGGTCGAACTGAGCTCGGAAAAACATGGTTCAACCACGACAGCGGAGTTCGACCAAATCACTTGGTCAAACTCAGGTCGAACTCGAAGCCTAAGCAGAAGCAGTACCTGTTCGACCAGGAAGAATTCAGTTCGATCAACGCTCTAGTTGAATTCGGAGTCAGAAGCTAAGTTACAGACAGATTCGACCAGGGATTCGACTAGCATGGAAGAGTTCAACCAACTTGCTTGGTCGAATTGACATCCGGAAACTTACCAAATTCATATTTTTACACCTTCAGTGTGCGTGTTCACTCAAAAGGCCCATCCAAGGCCCGTAAGGAGAGTTTACAAGTATAAAAAAAGAGCTTCCACAGGAGAAACATGAGGGCATTCATCATCCATCCTTCACCAAATGCTACCATCATCCAAAGGAATCGTGAGGAGAGGTTTGCCAGGCGAGTCAAGTAAGATCATAATAACTAGCCATGATTGTTCTTAGATCAATCATGGGTTAGAACCGCTCCGGTAGTTCTAGGGTTATGAAAGTTTTATGAGTTAATTGAATTTCCATGTGTAAACTTCGTACAACACTACTTGTGGTTTATTCTATATAAGATTCTGCTTTTAATTCATACTCACGGCCATCTTGTGCATCTTTAACTGTTATGTAGAGTCTGAATACATCTCTTGGTTATTGATTGAGTGGGTTCATCGCTGAGCAGGATTGTATGTTATAATTCTAAGTGAAGGGATTCCGAAGTCTTATTAGAACTGTCTTATATAGATACTTGTTAATTGAATCATATTCGGGTTAATAAATATGATAAAGAGTATAACTTTATTGTACTTAAAAAGTGAGATCAAATCGGGTTAGAGTATTAAGTGCACAAGAAATAATTGATTATGATAGTACCTAGAAAGGGGGTGAAGTATACGTCTTACTCCGAGGATATTCATACGTGTCATATGCTTGCCTACTTGTGTCTATAGAGTACGCTTGCATGGTCTAGTGATGAATCCATAAACCACAAGGCAGGGTCGGACATCAACACATGGAAAGAAAATTAATAAATAAAATTGGATTACCTGAAGAACTACTCTATTACTTACTTGGTCACCACCGAAATATCTCTATTGCTTGCTTAATTACTTTGCTATTTCAATTTATGTTATTTAGTTTCATAATCAAACCAACTCTAATTTACCAACATAATCTTAGTTAGTTAGAATATAATTGAATTGATATTATTCCGTCTCTTGGGTACGATAAACACTTTGTCACCTATTGCAACTACAATTGATAGCCTTATACTTGAGGATTAATTTTGTGTATTGAGAAAATGCTTATCAAGTTCGTGGCGCCGTTGTCGGGGATCTTCATATTGTTTAAGTTCTTGCTGAATGAAAAAGCGAGAGATTAGTATGATAATCTTGATACTGTTGAATGTGATACATGGGAGAAGGTTAAAGTGAAATTATTGGAGCGATACATGCCACCTTCAAAGGTGTTCATGATAAAGAAAGAAATCAATAAATTTTCTATCCATGGCAGTGAGAAGTTTCATGAAGCGTGGGATCGATTCAAGGAATTCTTCGGAAGTGTGCTCAGCATGGGCTATCTAAAGCTCAATATATCAGTATTTTCTACAATGGGTTAGACTGCGATTCTCGGGTTTTACTTGATGATTCTTCTAATAGAGCACTGCTTACTAAGTCACCAAATGATGCCGAGAAGCTTTTTGAAGATATTTCGATAAATTTAAGGGATTGGCTGACTGATAGAGTGAGAGGCACTTATGTCCTTGGTAAAGTAGCACATGTTGAGCATACTATGGTAAAGTCGGAGAGAGATGATGAGATCGTCTCTAACTTGACTAACATTAGCAAGCTACTAGAGTCTCAACAAAAGCAAATCACGGATTTATATCAGAGAGTACCAATGATACAGTAAGATGGTGGCTATGAAAGAGTGAGCCAAGAGGAGATCGAGGAGGCAAATTATGGCATGGGTCAGAGTATTCAAGGAACAAGATTCCCGAATCAAGGAAACCAGAACTATCAAGGGAACTACAACAATCGTGGTCCCCTGGGTGGTTATCAACAACCAAGGAGGCCAGAGTTTTCATGGAGCAATCCGAATAACGTGATGCAGCCTCCTATCGATGTTGATCCGGGAGCTAATGTGGAAGAAGGGAAGCCTAGTTTTTAGGATACTGTGAACAGGTACATGGCGAGGAATGATACAAGAATAGACCGTCTTGAGACCAAGTTAGAGAAAACATTGATGATTATCATAAGGATTTGTCTACACAAGTAAAAGGCCTTACGTTGCTAATGGGGGAAAGATGATGATTTTGAGATACATCCCGCTCTTATTAACATGGTGGAGAAGAATTCCTTTTCTGGAGGTTGTTTTGAAGATCCATATCAGCATCTCCGAAGATTTCTTAGTTATGCAAACACTCAAAAGGGTGCTGGAGTTAATAACAATGCTAGGCGGATCGCCTTATTAAAGTTCTCTTTGATTGATAGGGCAAAAGTATGGAATGAGACTCTTGATGCCACGGACTGCACTACATGGGACCAACTGCAGTAAAAGTTCTTGGAGAAATACATGCCACCCTCAAGGATCTTAAGAATGAAACAAGAGATCACCCAACTTGTTATGAATCAGGATTAGAAATTTCATGAGGCGTGGGACAAGTTTAAAGACATACTCAGGAGGTGCCCACGGCATGGAATGTCTAAGGCTCAATATATAAGTATCTTCTACTATGGATTGGATTGTGAGTCGCGTGTTCTTATTGATGCATCATCAGGTGGAGCACTGTTATCTAAGATAGCACTTGAAGCAGAAAAGTTGTTTGAAGACATCTCTTTAAATTCACGTGACTGGCCTATGGAAAGAGTAAGAGAATCATATGTACTTGACAAGGTAGTGCAGGTTGAATATCAAGTGGTGAAGCCGAATAGGGATAATGAGATCGTCTCTAGTTTAGCTAGCTTCAACAAGCTACTAGAGTCCCAACAGAAGCAGATTACAGAGTTCACACTAAGGGGGCCTAGTCTGAAGCAGGACAAAGTGAAGAGTGTTGAAGATACCTTCAATCGATACATGGCTGAGAATGATGCAAGAGTTGACCGCATCGAAGCGAGAAATGTTGATCATGCATATTTATCTAAGCAGTTGAAGGATCTTACTTCGATTATGGGGCATATGGCCACAAATGTGAATCAATCGACATAAAAGTTAGAGAACAATGCCATCACATTGAGGTCCGGGACGCAGTACGAAGGATCGATTAAGTTGAAATTAAATTCTAAAAAGATAGGAGCCCGATTCGACCCCCATTCGACCAGCTATCCAGGTCAAATTGAACAGGGGAGGTCGAACAAGGCATCTGGGCAACATTCAGAAGAAGCAGAGGGTCAGTTCGAACAAAAAATAGGTCAATTCGACCAAAAGCTCTGGTCGAACTCAGGTCGAACCCCACTGTTCAAGTTACTCTATTTTGTCTGATGCTCGATTCAACCACGATCACTTGGATTCGACCAGCACACTTGGTCAAACCTGGTCGAACAGGTCTATAAGGGAGAGAACAAACTTTCAGGTATTCAGTTCGACCACTATTCACTGAGTTGGACCATCTACCCAGGTCGAACTTTCCTATTCGGCACCATTTTCTGCATTGAATGTCCACATTATGTTAATGCTACTCCAGTACCATCCCAAGGACAGAATACTGAGCTTATAGTTGAGAAGAAGTGGGAAAGAGCAAAGAGGTTGAGAGCCGAGAAGCTTAGACTGCAGATGGATAACGAAAATGCGGTTTTCTCTCTTGATCATGCAATTAAGATGCCCATGGAGACTCAATCATGCAAGAGCATAGATGTGATTTCTAACTTTTTTAATCTTGATTTTTCTAAGACAGATGATTCTGAATTTAAGTGGAAGATTGACAAAGAGGTGTCTAGACAGCCATGGGAGGAAGGAAATTCTGAGGATCATATACTTGTTACCAAGAAAGGTGAGGTGTTGAGTGTAGACAAGAAGAGGGAAAGAAAGTACTTGAAGGTGAGGATGCGAGAAGACCATCCTCTTATCCAGTAGTCTATAAAGGTTACATCCATCGTGACTCTTCGACGTTAAACATGAGCACCTATTGGGGGCTTTTTCTTCTGTTTTATTGCTTTATTTCTTTCGTGTGAGTAAGAAATTTTTATATTTAAGGTGCTTACTAATCGGCAATTATATCTCATTGCAAACTTAGTTTCAACTTATGTTTTTACTAAGTTTGGGGGTGTTTGCAGCACCAAGAGTGTAATCTTTTCTTTGTAATGTTTGTTAGGGGAGTTGATTTTTTGCGGCATATCAAAACTTTTACCGATTGCAGTTTGTCAATTTTTTTACAATTTGCCTAATGTTTTGTGGTGATTTGTGTTGTTTTTTAGTGTCATATGCGGAATACTTATGGATATCAAGTTTAAGATTAATTCTTGAGCTAATTTTGATCTATTTTGGTACCTAATGTTTGATTTTGAGCTTAAAGTGTGCAGGGGATGAAGAAAATTCAAGTTTGGAGCATCAGGGGTCGCGTTCGACCAGACATTCAGGTCGAACAAGAGAGTTCTGGTCGAACTGGAGATCAGAGAGTTTGTTACAGGTCGATTCGATCAAGTATAGGAAAGTTCGACCAGGGGTTCGACCAAAGATGGAAGTCGAACTGGAAATCAGAGAGTTGTGCAGATAGGTTCGACCAAAACGTGATCGGTTCGACCAAGTGGCTTGGTCGAATCAAGGTCAAATTGTGAACCTGAAAGCTTTGAACAGTCGAGTTCGACCAAGACTGAAGAGTTCGACCAAAGAACTTGGTCGAATGGTGGTTGAATTGCGATGATGGATTATCCAGTAGTTGAGTTTGACCATGGATTCGACCATGTTAATCCAGTTTGACCTCTTGGATTGGTCGAATTGAGCCCAAGTAAGTTGATTTTAACCCCGATTTTCATATTCATTCGACCACTTCACACACCACCTCCACCCGAATTCATCCCGAATCGAAATCCCTACATTCGAAACTCCAAATTAGTGGATTTTGATCAGTTTTAACCACAATCCACACACATTCCACTCAATTTATCGTGTTTTTGGAGCAATATAGTTGTAAAACTAGGGTTCGTCGTGATTTTTGGAGAATTATCACATTCGTGCATTCTAAGCCATGACTGAGTCCAAAAGGAAAGAAAGCCGAGGTTCGTTCTAAGAAAAGACAGGATAGACCGTCTCAGGAAGATCCAGTGACAAAGAAGCTAAGGCTTCAAGATCAGTTGCCTTTGAACTTCAAGATTCGGATGAACGAATGGGATGACATCAAGGAGAAATAGGTAGATGTGTTTGATAAGATTACTTGAATGAGGTATCAAGATGATGGAGCGATGATTACCATGCTCATTAGAGATGATATCCTGTGGATGTTTGATCAAGTTGGAATTCGCCACTTCATGGAGTTGAAAAGGCCTACTTATTTCCATGTGACTGCGAAAGTATTTTGTTCGATTACTGTGAAGAAAGGATCGAGCAACCTTTCATATGAGAGTTCATTTCAGCTTGGAGGTGAGCAGAGGACATGGTCAGCAGAGGATTTTAATATCTTGTTTCAAACTCCTAGGGAGATTGCGAGAGCTGAGAATGGACACTTCAATGCCAATAGATTCTGGAGAGAGATTTCTGGTGAGGATGTAGATTACAAGACTAGCAGCGCTCATGCCTAGTTGATTCAGAATCCAGCGCTCTGATACATGGATCGAGTGTTGAGCAACACACTATTTCCTCTGTCTGAGGAAAGCTGTGTGTCAAGGGGAGAGTTATATGTCCTCTGGTGTATTCTCAATGGAGTGAGGTTCAATATGGGATCATATCTCAATTATCAGTTTAACAGGTTCAAGATTTCTCCATTTCAGAGAGTGAACATAAGAGGGTTGCTTACCTCGATGGCTGAGAACTATCATATGGACTTCACCGGCATTTCACCTATCCTGGAGGATTCCGATTTAGTTATGAGCACATTTGTGAATTGGGAATTTGCCAATCTGAGGGATGGATATTGGTTCTTCACGAGGGGATCGAAGCCCTTTACTTTCATGTTGCCTTTTGATTTAGGTGTGTTGACTACTATCAGGAATGAGGGAAATATGCCGATGAACACCCTCAGACACACTGCTATCTCCATCACTTGTTTAACAAAGGGTGATTGGAGGACTGTAGCTCAGATGTATGCTGAGGGGATGATGGATGAGATGCAGAGAATTGTAGACGTGGGGCATTTTCAGCTGCCACAGCAGCAGCAACGGGAGCTTGGAGAGGATCAGGTGGATCCAGAGATGCGAGATCCACAGCCGCATGAGAGGCCACCACAACCCATTCCAGCGGTGCCACAACAGTAGTGGGCTGGTCCGTATGCTTACTTATAGGAGCAGTTTAGATTGATTCATGAGCAGATCGCTACCCTGAATGCGAACCAGCAAGAGACAAATAGGTAGCTGGAATTGGCAAATACAAACTATGCAGTACTGGATGGGAAGTACAACACGCTGCAGAATAATTATATGGAGACGGATATGAGATTAGAGAGGATGTATGCTCATGAGCGCAAGTTGGATACAAAGCTAAACAGTCTTCATAGAGATTTGGATCGATTGTGCGTGGAGATGGGTGATGGAGATGATGAAGAGGGTGCGGATGATGATGATGCTCCGGAGGAGTAAGATGCACTAGGTTTTTATCTTCATCTATTTCGTCTCATCTCTCTTCTCTTTTTCTCTTTACAGGATTAGTATTTGTGGTGTGAGTGGAATGTACGTATATTGTTGGATGTTAGATTGAGAGGTGATTATAATTGTATAGATTATATGGCTATGAGGGTTCTTGGTTTAGTATGATGCATTTGTATGTTACATGTGTTGATTTTTATTGATTAGAAGCATGTATGCTTGATAAGTATGTGAATTTATTATTAAATTGATCTTGGTTATTTACTTGAGGAGTACTTAGGAATCTATTTACCCATGTGAGGATTTGAGCAATTAAATCATGCTAGTTCATGATAATTTATTCTTGAGAGAATCGTTGGTATGACTGTATTCTAGAATTTGGCTTGGCATCTTGTGTGAGACTTATGACTGAGGAATTTCTAGGACATGATCTTAGGCCATTATTGTGTAATCAAGTTACTTTGCAAAAATTTTACCTTACCCATGAACATATGTATCATTGTAAGCCCTTTTGAGCCTTAAAAAGCTTTTTCTTTGGCAAGCCTTGATAAAAAGCCTTATTAAATCTTTACTTGAGCTTTGTTGAATATCCTATTCATTAGTAGAGAGTTGAGGTGTGTAAGTGCTTGAAAGAATGGAAAGAAGAAAGCTTGATTGAGAATTATGAAAAAGAAAGAAGTATGGTTAAATCTTGTTTAGGGGTAGTGCCTGAAACTGGTACCTCGAATGCTTAGAAGGATAGTGCCCGAAATTGGTACCCTTGATCAATGAAGAAAGATGATGTTGATGCTTGGAGAAAGAAGGAGAATCAAATTATGAAGTTTATGAGAAGAAGATGGAGTAATAAACGAAGATATATGACGAAAAGCAAAACTCCAAGGTAATTCTCTACTAGTGAATTAGTCACTTTACCCAAATTCTCTTACCTTTACCAAAGAGCCAACATTACAACCCAAAAGCAAGTCCTTTTTTATCATAGTAAGGAATTGATTATAAGTTGAGTTTTGAGAACCTTGCCAAGCTTATGGTTGCGCGGAAGTATGGATTGAATATGAGCGTAAATACTAACCTGCTAGAGTGTACATCTTTTACACTTGAGAATGAGAGTAAATATTTATCTTGTGAGTTAGATGATTTTGTAATCTGAAAGGTATTATAATTGAGTGATGTTTTGCATGAATGATGCTTGTAATACTTGTGTTCGATTGATGAATTACATGTGTGAGTATGAATTGTATTGGTGGTTGGTGAATTTTACACTACTCATTGGTTTTGATTTCGTTGCCTCAGGACGAGCAACATGTAAGTTTGTGGGTTTGATGAGTGTGTAAATTCACTAGTCCCAGATTCGTGTACTTATGGTGTAATAAATGTTTGTAATTAGATGTGAATCAGTATACTTGGTGAAAAGTCACGAATCGGGAGTTTACAAGGCTATTTGAGTGAATTTTCGATATAAAAGGAGTTGAAAGTGATCGGATCTGGAAAGATGAAGAAATAGGGATGGATTTGACCATGTTGGGGTGGGTCGGATTCGACTAAGAGAAATGGAGTTCGACCAGCACCTCTGTTCGAACTGAGCTCGGAAAAATGCAATTCGACCACGACAGCCGAGTATGACCAAAATACTTGGTCGAACCCTAATCGAACTCGAAGCCTAAGCAGAAGCAGCACCTGTTCGGCCAGGAAGAATTCAGTTCGATCAATGCTCTGGTCAAATCTGGAGTCAGAAGCCAAGTTACAGACGGATTTGACCAGGGATTCGACCAGCATGGAAGAGTTCAACCAACTTGCTTGGTCGAATTGACATCCGGAAACTTACCAAATTCATATTTTTACACCTTCAGTGTGTGTTCGCTCAAAAAGCCCATCCAAGGCTCGTAAGGAGAGTTTATAAGTGTAAAAGAAGAACTTCCGCAAGAGAAAAATGAGGGCATTCATCAACCATCCTTCACCAAACGCTACCATCATCCAAAGGAATCATGAGGAGAGATTCGTCTGGCGAGTCAAGTAAGATCATACCAACTAGCCATGATTGTTCCTAGATCAATCATGGGCTAGAACCACTCCGGTAGTTCTAGGGTTATGAAAGTTTTACGAGTTAATTGAATTTCTATGTGTACACTCCATATAACACTACTTGTGGTTTATTCTATATAAGATTGTGCTTTTCTAATTCATACTCACGGTCATTTTGTGCATCTTTAACTCTTATGTAGAGTCTGAATACATCTCTTGGTTATTAATTGAGTGCGTTCACCGCTGAGCAGGATTGTATGTTATAATTCTAAGTGAAGGAATTCCGAAATCTTATTAGAACTATCTTATATAGAAACTTGTTAATTGAATCATATTCAGGTTAATGAATATGATAAAGAGTATAACTTTATAGTACCTAAAAAGGAAGATCAAATCGGGTTAGAATACTAAGTGCACGGGAAATAATTGATTATGATAGTACCTAGAAAGGGGGTAAAGTATACGTCTTGCTCCGAGGATATTCACACGTGTCATACGCTTGCCTACTTGTGTCTATAGAGTATGCTTGCATGGTTTAGTGATGCGTCCATAAACCATAAGGCAGAGCCGGACATCAATACATGGAAAGAAAATTAATATATAAAACTAGATTACCTGAAGAACTACTCTATTATTTACTTGATCACCACCGAAATAGCTCTATTACTTGCTTAATTACTTTGTTATTTCAATTTATGTTATTTAGTTTCATAATCAAACCAACTCAAATTTACCAACATAATCTTAGTTAGTTAGAATATAATCGAATTGATACTATTCCGTCTCTTGGGTACAATAAACACTTGGTCACCTATCGCAACTACAATTGATATCCTTATACTTGAGGATTAATTTTGTGTATTGAGAAAACGCTCATCAATGCCGCACGCCATATTATCTACAGTATAGAGTAAACGGACTTTTGCAACAACATATAAGTAAATTATAATATGCAAAATATTTGATCATATAATTCTCATTTCAAAATAATGGTTAAAACATTGTTCATACAAAAAAAATAGACTTTTAGTATACAATCCAACAATCTTCCACTTATACTAAAAGACTATGATGCCATGTCCACTGGCATACATCTAATTCTCATTCCTTCTACATGACCATCAAAACTTTCGCCTTAAGGTCCTTTTAAAGGATTTACTAGGTTATCATTCGATGCAATCTTGGTGACAACAACCTTTCCCTCATCATACGATTTCTCGTATTAGGTGGTTCTTGCTCTTAATGTGTTTAATTGCCTTATAGGCTCATGATTCCTTCAAGTGTTCAACTGCACCATTATTATCACAATAAGTTGTGATAACCTTGGGCAAACTCAAAATCACATCCAAGTCCATTACGAAGTTTTTAGAGTCTTACAGAAAATTTGGCTGCCTCAGAGGCTCCAATTTATCATCTTTCCATGGTGAAGTCCGAAATATATTTCTATATAACACTCCTTCATATTATGGCTCTACTTCCAAAATAAACACATAACCTTGAGGTGGATTTACTGTCGTCCCTATCTGATTTGAAAATTCCGAATCTATGTAACCCACAAGAAGCAATGAATCTGTCCGGTAAGCCCACATATAATTTCTAGTCCTTTTCAGGTAATTCAAAATATGTCTCACCACAGTTCAACATTCTTATTTCGGGTTACCTTGATACCCACTGACCATGCCATCAGTAAAACAGAATTCTATTCTCATGCATAGTATTCTATAGATTAAGCTTCCTTATTCGCCGAAGCATAAGGAACCGCCTTTCATCACCTTTTTCTCCTTTTATGTCTTAAGACACATTTCCTTAAATAAAGTCACTATGTTCCGAAAAGTTCAAAACCTTTCTAGGAATTGCATGCTAAATCTAGTAAACATTGTATCAGTATATGAAGCTTAAGATAAGCTCAACATCCTTTCTTGAGATCCTTATCACCATGATCGCAAGAATATATTTTTCTTCTCTTAAGTCCTTCATTTCAAACTGCTTTAAAAACCAGATCTATGCGCCCGACAATATTCTTTTATTATTTTCAAATATCAAGATACTATCTACGTACAATACAAGAAATACCACCATATTTTCGTCACTCTTTTCCATAAACAAGAACCATTCGAGCATTGATTAAATCTATATGACTGGATTTTCTCATCAAAGAAGATGTTCCATGATCTTGAAGCTTACTTTAGTCCAGCGATGGACACTTTTAAGCTTACATTCAAAATGCTCTTAGCCCTTTGCAATGAATCATTCTGGTTATTTCACATAGATGTTTTCCTCAAGATTTCCATTCAGGAAAGCTGTCTTGACATCTATTTGCTATACCTCATAATCAATATGAGCAGCCATAAATAAAGAATCCGGATCGACTTAGGCATAGCTACCAGCGAACATGTTTTCTCATAATCGAACCCTTCTTTCTGAGTATACCTTATCGCAACAAGCTTTGCTTCAAAGGTTTCCACCTTACCGTCTGATCCTCCTTTTGTTTTGTAGACCATCTTACTTCCAATGGCTTTTACACCATTTAGTTGTTCTACAAGCTCCCAGAATTGATTTGAATCCATATATTCTATTTCAGAAATCATTGTCCTTTGTTAATATTTTGCATTACTATCTTATAGTTCTTCGTCGTACTTATGGGCCGATTTCATGTTCACTAGGGACCAAGTCCCACGACTCTCTAAAAATACAAATCTATCTAGTTGTAGAACAACGCTCCCACTACGACAAGGCACTACATGTAGTTGTGTATCAGATGAGACACGCAATGCAGTTTACTTGTGGTATATCCTCTTGTAAAATTGGTACTATACTCTGTGTTTTCCCTCTTACAAACTTTAAAACAATTGATACATGGGTATGTCATCACAATCATGATTTATTTCATAGTCCTTTTCCAAAATCTAGTGTTCGTGTTAACAATCATTCTTTGATCTTTTGGACTTTTAAATGAACCACCCTTCATTTTTCTAGAATATCCCACAAACAGACAAACATCCATACGACATGCTATTTCTAGTGCATACCCATAAAATGAATTTAGTAATTTCATATAACTCATCATCTATCTAACCTTTTCTATAAGAACCCTATTCCTTCTTTTTGTCACACCATTCTACTGGGGTTTGCCCGGTGTAGACAACTTGAGATTCAATCTAATCCTCTGATAAATAGCTCCTAAACTATCCTAAGAGGTACTCGCCACCATAATTAAATCGCAGTGACTTGATATATTTTCCATGACGCTTCACCGTATCAGCCATGTTCTACTTGAATTATCAAAGTTCCTATACATGCGGTGCATCAAATAAATATATCTGTATCTCGAATAATCATCAATTTAACTGATGAATATTCATTACCACCTCTCACCGGGATAGTCAAAGGATTGCATAAATCAGAATGAACCAATTCCAATATATCATTGGCTCTAGCTCTACACCCCTTTTCCTTAAAAGGCCTTTAATCATTTTTCCTTCCAAGCATGATTCGCAAGTCAGATAGTTTCCACTTCCAATAAACCCAAAGGTCCATCGGCTATCAACCTGTGAATCCTACTCAAGTAAAATGACCTAGTCTATGTTTGGTTCATTTTCAAAGGTTCCTTTCTTTTATTAAGATTAGAGGATGCATTTATTAAATACTATTTGTTGCATCATGAAAGAAACATAATTTAAGAATATACAAATTATTACCAACGTACCACAACAGATTATAGCTCCATCCTTCATTATAATGACTATGTCAATTAATGAATTAGAGTATCCATCCATAGATGCATAGAAACCGAAATCAAATTCTTTCTATGAAAATGTATGTAAAGATAATTTCTCAAAATCAAACGTTTATTCCTATCATAAGATAAATAAACAACTTCCACTGCAACAGCCACTACTTTTATAGCATTACCCATGTCCAGAGTAATCACATCCTTATTTAGTTGCAGACATTTAGTGATTCTGGTATCTACACAGGACATGTTAGTAAACGCCATCACTAATCATGCTTCAACAACTAGTGAATAAGATACTAACCTTGTTAACTCCTTGATGAAATTGACTTTCTTTTGCCACATGTTTTGTCAAAAGTTTCCCACCAAGTACAATCTCTCGTAACTCAGGTGGAACTTACTCAAAATATCTTGGCAAACTATGAAGAATTAAAATTGACCTAGATTTTCCCTTCAATTTCTACTCCAGGTATATCCAATTCATTCATCAAGTTAACCATGACCTTCCACCTTTTAACTTCACTCAAGTATCCGAAGAGTTGCATGAGATTAATCATCATATTTCTATGAACCTCTCACCTCTCCACTAGAGACTTAAATAAGAACCAAAGGGCATGCTTAGTGAGAACACACATGTATTTTCCTAAGCAGTAAGAATTAAAACCAATATTCTTATCAATCATCTAATTATGGACCCGTAAATATGTTTTTTTTAGTTAACAATAAGTGAAATAAACCACTAAAAAATACTGAGAATCACGTAAATAAATACACCGATCAAATACTTTGAATTTAAACTTATATTGATTCCCTAACAATATAAATTAAATTCACGAACATCTCAAGCCCCGTTAATTTGCATGCCACGATAGTGTGGACGTATGCAAACCCTAACATTTACAAGAGAAGGTTTTACCCATTAATTCCATTAGTCAATTTAACTTTATGACAAACAATTAATAGTCGGTTCCACTTTAGCCATGCTAATAACAGCAGTGACTCCGATGGGTGGGATACATATTATTTGCACCTAAGTATACACCATTATTTGATATTAAGTCCATTACCCAAGCTTGTGCCACTTCAGATGGAGAAAATCACACGAGCCTAAATAACTTCCTATAATCATCAATTATAAGTTTATACCAGTGATCCGCAAATAAACTCATCCGATGGGGAGGAAGGCACTATAGCCAACACGCAAGTTTATGTGCATCACATTACAAACAAATAATTATATAAAAGAGTCTGTACCAGTGATCCACAAATATACTCATCCGATTGGGAGGAATGCACTATAGCCAACATGCAAGTATACTTGCATCACATAACAAACCAATAATGGAGGTCGCGGGAATTATTAACCAATCCCCTCTCTCACTTAGTTATTTAACATGAGAGTTTTACATGCATATTATATTCAAAATAAAATACGCAACCTAACATTCTCCTATTACAGCACATAAGGCAGTAAATCACAGAGAATTATGCATACATATATAACAATAATCAACATGGAAAATAAATAAATTTTCCAACTACTATTGCAAGATTATCAAATTTTCGAACATCAGATTATCAAATTTTCAAAAAATTCTAAATTATCAAATTTGCAAAAACTTCCAGATTATAAAATTTTTGAAAATTTCTAGGTTATCAAATTTTCAAAATTTCCAAATTATTAAATTTTCTAAAACTTCAAAAATTTCCAGATTATCAAATTTTTGAAAATTTTCAGATTATCAAATTTTTGAAATTTCCAGATTATCAAATTTGCAAAAACTTCCATATTATCAAATTTTTGAAATCATCGATATCGACCGTCAATATCGTCCAAATCATTGAAATCATCGATATCGACTAGATTATTGAAATTGTCGATACTGTTCAGATCATCGAAATCATCGATATCAACTAGATTATCGAAATCATCGATATCGTCCAGATTATTGAAATCATCGATATCGACCAGATTACCCGAACATTTCACGCAGAACCAAGAAACCATCATTCTGATACCAATTATTGGTGATCGGATCTTATGGTCTACATGATTCGTTCAGGTTCCATGTAATTCTATTGCAGCTAAAACAAAATATAGAATTGAATTAACTTTCACCAGGGTTTAGAGAAGAAGAGCTCTATCAGGTTAACGAAATGACCTCTTTGATCTTCTGATGTATTCCAAAGCATAGTCTTGATGTTGTGTGGTCAACGATCTTCAAGACCCTCTCAATCTATAATCCTTCCTACTCTCTCTATGGTATTTATGCACGGAATTAGGATTTCAGGATTAATGAGGTGGCTTATATATGGGCTACAACACGGACCAGGAGGAGAAATTAGGGTTGGGCCTCCCATTGGGCTTAAGTAACCAAGTTTAGCCCAAAACTTATACTTAAGTCCAATAATAATAATACAGTGCACTAAAGTATTATTATTGCATTGCCACTCTAATCCCAAATTACGTTATGGGCTCCTTCTTATTATGAGCATGTTAGTCTGCCCGTGTTGAAGATATACAATGCCCATCAATTAATGAAGTTGCTGACAACTCATTTTAATTAATCTCTTATCCAAGAGTAGTACCACTCAACCTTGTTATCATGCCAAAATAAATTCACCCGCAGGGTTTACATGATAATCCTTATGAGCTCCTCAAGGGGACATCATCAACCTATTTAGTAGGACACGGATTCCTTTTACAATCAAAAGCACACCATAGAGATAACAATACTTCCCAACTCACTGAGTATATTGATTTAATGAATAAATCTTACCCATTGACGAATCAAAGAAAAAATACTGACTTACATGTCAAGATTATTGTATAGGGATTAAGAGCACGAACTTCCATAATAACTGAGATCTAGTTCTTATATATAGTCAATATAAATCAAACGATCTCAAGCGGTCCTACTCAATACACACAAAGTGCATTAATGTGTTTTTATAGTGAAGACAAACTAATACCAAATCACACTACAACCATCCCTGTAGATTGTCCACGTCTATCTCGATTGTGAGCATTTGTTTATACTTTATAAGGAATCTATAATATGATCTTCCGTACGATGCCGAACATCATATTATCTACAGTATAAATTAAATGGACTTTTGCAATAACATATAAGTAAATTTTAATATGCAAAACATTTGATCATATGATTCTCATTTCAAAATAATTGATAAAACATTGTTCATACAAAAAGCTAGACTTTTAGTATACAATCCAACAGTATTTGTATCTTTTCTCCATCCTTGAATCTTTCTTTTTGTGTCATTCTGAAAGTTAGACACAAATTTCTCTCCCAATCACCTTCTAAAAATATTTTTCACTTTAAACTGTGATGGAAAGGTATTAATAGGGTTATATGCTCTAATCTGGAAAGATTCTTCATTATCCCTCTTCACTAGATATATCTTGCAATCACATTTTGCATCTTTACATTTAGCATACATTCTGGTCTTGTCATTCTTCACAAACTTCAACAATCTTTTCGTCATTATTGCATGAGATTAGATAGCCTTATTAAAATATTCTTATTCTCAAATGCCATATTCAATATGAATGAAGGATTATACATTACATCCAAATTAAAAATTTTTGAACATTTTTGCTTCCATCTCTTCATCCGATACTCGATATCATTAAACCCATCACTAGCCCAAACCACAACCTCATTAACAACTACGCATCACCAGCATTACCCTCTTCAACAACTTGCACATCTACGCAACCATACCATATCATATCATCAATCTCTTATTCTTCATCTTCAAAATCATAAACACTATACATAAACACATCGTCATATAATCTATCAAATTCAAGAAATTGATCAGCACATTCACCCTCTAGCCCACCTTCACCCTCTTGACTACATTACCCTTTATCTCCCCACCATTCTTTTGCTCTTTACCCCGTCCAACAAGTAATTCATCATCACTCAGTAAACTATAACCATTACCAAACAAATTTGTACCTATGTACTCTTCGAACAAGTCTAGCATTGAATAGTTGCAATCAAAGTATACATTAAAGTAATAAAGTATAACATTTTCTCCACACCAATATAATTGTCATAATTTGCAGTAAATTAACCCTCGCGCCTCAAGATTAGTGTCATATTACCGGATTCAGGAGCTGCAACAAACACCAAGATAAAAACAACTTAGAAGCTTCCCCAAGATATTATATTCAATTTCTTATACAAGTCAACAATTAAGTAAACTACAATTAAAAAATTATTAAACAAGCAGAATCACCTGGAATAATTCTTAATAAAGGGAACTTACAAACACAAACCCCCTTTCAATACAATTCAGAGGCAGATGTGAGATAAAAAAAAAAGTAGAAAAGGACCACAAGGGAGTATGAAGACAATAATAAATGGACAATGACACATATTTAATAGTGATGTAAAGACTACACTTCTACTCACCCACTCAAACACTCAACACATTAGAGGGAAAAAATAATAATAAAATACTCTTTTGAAATCCTACTTCGACTCCTGAGATAAAAATACTAGGGATAAGAGACAGCACAACACTAAAATCCCACTTCACTCCAATATAATTAGCACATAAGAATGGAGAGAATTTAAAAGATTGCTTACGATATGGTGGGGGTAGCATGTGCTTCTTTTTCTGTGGACGGATGGTCTATCATTTTCAACCTCGCATTCATTTAGGATGTAATGGATCTTGCTACTCCAACCTCACATATGTCTACAAGTCTCGTGGTATAAAATTTCAATTTACTTTTGTAGGGGATTCTGGTTTAAAGTATATGACTCATCATCGTGTTCATCATCTAGTTCAAAATAGGGTTTTCTAATGTTGGATGGTGATTCCAGTGATAAGTATTAGTATTTTAGTATAATCCTAATCTTCACATTCCCCTTACCATTTAGCCCTCCCCAGTTTAGAAATTACATTTTAACCTTTTAGTTTTCCCTTCACATGACATGGCATCTGATTTGGCATCTTATGTGTCACAAAATGATGATATGTAATGTCTCATTCTCAAATTGATTGGTGACAATCCTAAATCTCATTTTTGAGCATGTGGAATTCACGCACAATTTTTCGACGAGTTTTTTAAATTTTCAGTGAAAACGGACTAAAATTGGATAATGAAGGACTAAAAGTGAGAAATGCAATTAAAATTGACAGAAGTTGGAATATGTCATACTTATATGATAAATTTTGATATTTTTCCGCAAAAGTGGAACTTCTTCGTCTAGAATTCATGCAGTGATCGATCACCTTTTGGTTCTCCATCCTCAAAGTTCCTTCGGTTTTTATCCAACGTATTGAGAGATTTTTATGACACTTCATGTGGGGTTTGAGGTATAATTTTGTAGCATGGAATATTGTCGTGACTCCCAAAAAACTCGGTGGATTGGGTCTAAAAGCACTAAAATGAAATGATAGCATGCTTAGTAAAGCTTTGTAGGATGTTCATGCGGAAGCCTCTTCCCTCTAGGTCAAATGGATCATGTGGTCTATCTTGCTAATGCTACTACATGAAATGTGCCTAAAGTACTCCGATCATCATATGCTTGGAAAACACTTTTGGAATCTCGAAATATAATCATTCCCAAATTTCCATCTGGGAATGATATTTCAGCAAGAATAACCCTGTTTATCTCTATGAACTGACTTAGCAACAACAAATTATACAATAAACTACGCTCGATAGATTATAGATTCATCTATTCCAAGCTGTGGAACAAGATTATCCCTCAAAAGCGTAGTGTTCATCTACGGTTACTAGATTGAGGTAGGTTACTAATTATCGTCTTTGGAACCGCAAGGATGATGGGCAGTGTGGCTTTTGCATCAACTCCCTTGAAACCAACAAACACCTCTATTTCGCTTGCCCATACGTTCTTTCTGTGTAGAAAAACATCGGTAGTTGGATAGGATGACAAAGAAACTTCACTACCATACATGCTGCCTTCAAGTGTTCTCATAAAGACTCCCGCAAAAATTGGATCCTAAAGAAGACCTGATTACTATCATTGTCCACCTTCCTCTACTACATTTGGTCAGCCCACAATATAGGTCATTTTGAAGATAAAAGAATTTCAGCTCATGCCCTTGCAGAAAAGATTAAACTTGAAATTTCTAGATTAAAGTATATTTTGTCTAAGCTAGCCCTTTTGTTTATAGGCATTAGCTATTTCGTAGAACTGTAAAGGATGAAAATACATTGTATTTACCTATTTTCAGAACAATTAAAAATACATCATGTATCTTAACGTAGTTAAAATTAGATCTTTGTTTCCAAGATAAAATTGCAAAACAGTTGAACCCTAAACATATTATTTTAAATAAAAATAAATCACAAAAAAGGATTTTCAATAAATAAACTTATTTCACATGAAATTTAAATAATTTTTATTTTTAACTAAACATATCAATTCATCCTATTAGACATTACCATACATCGCCTCTCCCCATACTCTGTTTCCTTAATCTGAAAAATACATAAATGGAGGGATAAGCAAACCACAACTCACAACTCAGTGAGAATGTGTATGTTAGAATTTGATGTGACATATGAATCATCAATCATTGTAATAATATGCATAACTAGCTGAAATTTTCCTCTTTTTATAAAGGTCTATCGACCTATCTTTTGTTCCTCTTTTTACAAAAGTCTATCGACCTACCCTATGTTCCTCTTTTCATAAAGGTCTGTCGATCAATCCTCTCTTAACATACTACGTACATAATCAGTAAAACATCAAGTTCCAGTTAATAATTACATTCTATAGAAAGTAGAAAATCCCAACTAAAATGAATATTGTGGATGCGATTCGATGCATTCGATACAGATAATCCTTTAATTCTTGTAAAAAAATCATCTATCATGAACATAAATTCGTTGTAGATTTACTTTCAAATTTAAAATTGGAATAGGATGAAAATTTTGTGACTTTAAATTAGAGTGGAGATGGTTGATTATGACTAAGGGATAAAGTATGAATTGGGAAGAAAATAGTGGAGATGGTTGATTATTATGATTAAGGGTTAAAGTATGAGCATAAGTTGAGTATGACTTTATATAAGAATGATCAAATTTGATTGTTGATTATGACTAAGGGCTAAAGTAACAATTATCTAAGAAATAACTAGAGAAGAAAATAACAAATGAATACTTCAAATCAGTAGAGTATGAATTGGGAGATAGAAATCTAAGGAGGTAGCAAGACTAAAGGCACTCACTAATTCCTCCTTACTTAGGATCATGTACTAAAGGCACTTACTAATTACTCCTTATCTCCTTCACAAGATACTTAGGATGTAGACTACTAAGGCAACCCCTAAAAGGCTCTTAAGAATGTCTCTAATGCTTAAAATTTTCATTAAGGTACTATGCTCCTATTGGTAGGTCTTCTCACTAGCTCAAACACATTTACGAGTAATTCTCACTAGTGTCTTATCATGAGATTTTAAGCATGTATTGGTCATCACTAACTCAAGTCACTCTAATTGCCAAAATCCACAAGAAGACATGATTAAATTAACATCCATAACATAAAATTAGGTTCATACTCTAACAATATGACATAGAGAATTAATCACACAAATCATCATATGAATTAAGAAACGAGTATTCATCATAGAAAATAAAGAAAATCCCTTCAATACACCATTTCAAATTTACAAGTCTAAATACTCTACCACACATGTTGCTAGTCTCACTAATGAGACTAGCCTAAGATCTTCATCATGAATTCAACAAAAAGTGTTTTACATAACTCCATTGATGCCATAGAATGAGAAAAATCACAAATCAAAAGATGAATTGCTTCCCTTGTAAATTGGGGAGATCCTTCCATCAGCATGCAATCATCTCTTCAAAATTTGAACTCCTTAGAAAGTTGAAGGGTAGATAATTTATGGAAGAATTTATAGGATTTGATGGAGAATTGATGGTAAATTTGGATGAAATGAAGATGAAGATGTAGAGAGGAAATGTGTGTGGAAAAAAGTGAATGTTCTAGGCAGAATTCATGAACTAATTTTTAATCCAAGGAGAGGTATTTTTAATCACATGGGAAGATTATAGAATCTTTTAAACAGCTGAACAAATCTTACTTTTACTTGAGTTGTGGAACAAAGGTCATGTCGTGTTGAGTTCTGGTGTGGTTTTTGCGCAATTACGGAGCTCGACCTGTATTTCGAACTCGAACTCCTACATAGCCGAGTTAAAGATTCTAGCCATCTAGTTCAGCTTTTCGCTAGGTCGACTTCCAAACTCGATGTGTGCCCAGCATCTAAGCTCATCTTGATTTCTGAACTCGAGTCGATTCATGACCCTTTTCCAGCATCAAAGGCTCTTTCATCTCCAGACTCTATTTTGCTTCCTTTTGTAGTTGATTTAAACATATTTTAATCAATTTCAAGATATTCTCCTCTTAAATCTAAATACACACAAATTGTAAAAATACACCACGAATGATACACAAACAAGAATGAAACAAACAACAAATTACTACGATCATTAATAAGTTGTACTAATATATATTTTGGATTTTCAAAATGGATGCTGTAGAAGATGGAAATTTTCATACTCACTAATAATAATTTAATAACTTTAAATATAAAAGATGAAATCATATGAAAATAGTATGAAATATAACATACAAATTAATATATATCCGAAAATGATGATTTTTAAGAATTAGTAAATATAATTTTGATATTTATAAAGATTAAAGTAAGATATTCTTGAGACAATTTAAGAAGTATTTAGATATTTATTATTTATAAAAAAATATTATATATTAAAAAATTACATTATACTTATAATTTATGATATGCATATCAGTGTTTTCAAAATCGGACCAGAATTGCTGGTTCAACGTGTTAAACCGGAACTGGAGCCGGAACCACTCTGGAACAACCCTAGGACTGCTTTCATGATTAAACGAGAGAAATTGATTTAAACCAGTAAACATCGGAAAATTGGTAAAACTGAGAGAATTGAAAATGGCCAATTGTATATCCAACCCACTATGTTTCATTCACAAACTACCGAAAATCACTGAGATCTGGTCGGAAAAAATTGAGATCTAAGAACGAGAAGGAAACAGAACAGGCGACGTATTCTCTAAATTAATACTTTAACTCTCGACTTCCCATGGCTATCTAAGCAGAATGATGAGATCAAGAGATCTTTTTTACTTCAATAAAAGTGGAACGTGCCATGGATCCATGCAAAGCTACCTACACCTATCACCTAGGTCGACCCTAAACCTTTCCCTGGCCTCCCTTCTATTGAAGAGTTTCCAACTCTTCAAAGTAGTAAGGTCACTCAAAAAAGGGAGTGCAACAAGAATTATATCCAACTGAAATTTAAGCCCAGCACGCGTCTATAAGCGAAACTCAATATTTCAGGAACAAATCCGGTTGACACCATAAATGTAATAGCTGTCATAAACTTAAGAGAAGATCAAAATGGTTGATTTTTCTACAGTGCCGTTTGTGTGGTTCCTTGTAAAGTAGCGTGTTTTGGTTTTCTTTCAAACATCTTTATATCTTCTCTGTCTGTACCTCTCCCCTTTCTCTTTTTCTTTTATTTTTGTAATAATATTGCCTATTTCGATATAAAATCAATATAAAATCATACATTTTTTTCAAAATTATTATAAATATTGTTGAGCATTTAAAACTATATCATATATGACCTATATTAAAATTGTAATAATTTGAGGTTATTAAAATGATTTTGAGAGTTTAAAAACAAATATTGAATGAATAATAGATTCATGTAACAAACTCATAATAAATTTAATAAAAAATTATTTCCGCGTTTAAAATATAAGTTATTTAGTGTTAATTTTAAACTGCACAAACTAAAAAATATCAAAAATTATTAGAAAATCTCTAAGTATTTTATTTGTAATTTCAAATCAATAGTAAACTCGGTAATCAAAACTAGACATGCTGATGTTGTAAAATTCATATTAAATAATAAGTTGCTCCAAAATAACTTGGAATTATTCATGAATATCACAAGAACCATACAGGATAATATATTTGAAAATTAGAGTTTTTAGAAGGCTTTAAATACTACTTTCGTCTTGCCATAATGTTTACGCTTCCATTGTAATTTACAAAGGAAACTTAAATGATATGGTTGGATGGAGGGAATATAATTTATAATTTCTAAACATAAAACAGAGTACTTGATTATAAAATATTTCAACCATATTTTTGAGTTGAAATGTTTACTGAATCCACACGTAGATGATTTATAACAAATAACAAATTCAAAGGATTTGAAAAGGTATAAATATATAATTCCAATTTTCTAATCAAGTGTGCATAAAATTTCAGATTTTGCCCGATATTTGCCTCTCTAAGTCAAGTAATGGCGATCCGCCAAAGCCTGGAGCTTTGTAACATGTTGACGAAGATCTCCGAACTGAGGGTTCGGTCAGTAGAAGTTGGGATGAATTTTTCTACTTGGATGAAGAATATCCTAGCTCTCTAGCCGCCTGATTCCCTTGATGATATAATTGGGAGGTAACGTGTCACATTAGTGGTGTCCTTGGGAAGAAGTATAAAATTCATATAAAATAAAATACAATTCCAAAAATCATGAAATTTTTAAGTATAAGTTTAAAACTACATAATAAACATCATATTAAACTCCCGTGACTATTGGAACTAATCGATACAAGTTTGAAAATATACTTCTACTTGGATTTGGATGGAGAAATGATTTGGAAAATTCTCTTTCTTTTCTTTTCAAACCCTAGCTACTTTAGGGATTAAGAAAATGATTTGAAAGACTACTGCATTTTATTTTATACAGTACGAATAAATTGGGCTTCAGCTTGAGCTTTTCATTTAAATAAATGTAGGCTAAATATAGTGTGCACCCGGGTGCACACGAAGCTTCGTGTGCACCCACATACAAATATAAATAAAAACATATACAATTATGAGTAAAAATGTATACAATTTAACACTTAATTTTTTTAATGAAAAATTGAGTGTAAAAAATATACAATTATTAAAATACATGTATACACTATTGAATAAAAAGTTATACACATATGAATGTTAGTTTTTTTAATGAAAAACTTATTGTGAAAAAAGTATACAATTATTACAAAACATGTATACAAAAGAGAATAACATGTATACAAAATAGAATAAAAGGTTTGGCGCAAGGTTGCACCCGGGTGCACCTAATATACACTCATAAATGTATGAACAAGAAATTATTACCATAAGATATATGTTTGCAAGTGTAATTATGAAGAGATACATCAAAAATATTTTATTATTATTAAATACAAAAGATAGATGAGGCTTTTCAATTTTAACTTCAAAATAATAATTGCAAGAATTATGGTATCTTTGGTTAAATTAATTCTTCCCACTCATAGCTAAGCTAGCTGTGCTAATTTTTTTTATTCAATTAATATACTTAAACTGTTCAAATTTAATTGGAAAAATTACTCATAGGTACACTTTGTACCCTAAATTATTAGGAGATACAATGAGTTCAAAAAATTACTCTCACATACAAAATATTAAATAAAAATTACCAAATATAACCTTAATTCATTATAATTCCATACACTTTTAAACCACAAACCCTACCCCTCACCCACCCACTGCCGCCGTGGGACCACCGCCGAACTGCCGTCAGACTATCGCCTCATCTTTGCCTGTGCCGGTGCTGCCGCCGGAGAGTAGGAGTATATAATTTTTTCGCTACACATGACACTTACGTTTCACACTTTTTTTGCTGCACACACATTTTTTACTGCACATAACTTTTTCTGCACACACTTTTTTTACTACACATAACTTTTGTTGCACACGAACTTTTATGATGCACACAAATATTTATGTGCAGCACATTGTAAGGGTAATATTGGAATATCAATATATTTTTATGTATTTAGTAGTAATATTTTTGTATGTTTGTATCTAATAGTAATAAAAGAATTTTTAATATACATTATAGTAAGTACCCCAATTTAATTTAATTTAAAGTTTAAATATTTTTTAAATTTATTTTAGTTATAATAAAATTTTTTAATTTTTTTTAATTGGTAAAATTTTAATAAATTAAAAGATTTGTTACTAATTCACATAGATAATTATATTGTATAAATTCAATAAAAGATTTGTTCATTCTAGTATAATAGTAGCGTATTTTTAATTTCAAACTTAAATAAATAAAATCAAATGACATGATATTGATGTTGCACATAAAAAATTATGCTACACATTACTTATTTGGGAGAGTTTTGGGTGAGATTATCTCACGAATCCTAATTTGTGAGATTGATTATTTATTAATCCAATTAAATATATTTTTAATTAAATTAGAAAGGAATTAAAGAAAAACAAAGGTCTTATTTGGTTTGATTATTTAAGATTGCGAACATTGGCCATTCACTTATTTAAGATTGCGAACATTGGCCATTCACTTGTTAGTATTTAAAATTAATTTTTCACTTTTAATAAAATATTATATACTCCCTCCGTCTCGGACTAAGAGGATCATTTTACTATATTGGACGTCCCATCCAAATTGCATAATTTTTCTCTTTAGTAAAAAGTATCCACCAATTGCTCACCACTACGCATCACATCTCTCTAATATATCTACCCACTTTACATAAAATAATAATACTCCTTAATCTACGTGCAAAAAGTAAATGGTCCTCATTGTCCGGGACGGAGGGAGTATTTTCTATTATTATTATTATTATTATTATTATTATTATTAATATGAATATTAATATTATTATTATTTTGATTATTATTAATTATTCTTTAGATAGTTCAACTATTCTATTATTCTCTTCGTCCTAACAAACTTTTTACTCTTTCCTTATTTGTTTGTCTCACTACACTCGTCACCCTCCAAAAATAGTAAAAGTTTCAAAACAAATAACCTCTCACTACATCATATTTTAAAAAATATTATTCTCACTTAACTCACATAACTTACTTTATCATTATCCATTACTTAAAATACAACAATACCCTTAAAAGTCAATAAAATTGGTAAAAAATAACTTTTCTTAAACTTAATATCTATAGTAACGGTGAAGAACTAACTGGGACAGAGAGAGTATAAAATGCTATTACTTTTTATTTTAATAGGTATCACTTTATACAACAAAGCTATTACTTTTTATTCATCTTATGAATTATTCATAAAATAATTTAATAAAATGGTTATCTGTGATACCCGAGCTTCTCAATACTCATGTGTCAATATAATTTAATTTGTGTTATGTGCATTTTATAATTATGTGATAATTATGTGGCAATTATGTGATAATAATGTGACAATTATGTGACAATTGTTTCTACATTCTATTTATCGTTACATTTTATTTGAGATATTCGTGATAAAAATTGTGACAGTATGTGAATATATGGGTGCATAAATATTTACGTGCATTAATTTGGATATATGAGTAAATTATTTTATGAGTATAAATACACTTTTCTTAATTATTAAGTATCACACGTGTTCTCGTAATAATAATAGTAGGTAGAAAATGTACACGTATGTGTATTAATTTGTAAATGTATTATATCTTAGCTATTAAGTATTGCACGTAAATTAAGAATGGATAATAATAAAATAAAATAATAATAAAAAAAGAAAAAGATTGGGGCGGTGGGATAGTCGTGTACGACTTCCACCCCACCCCTCTATATATATATATATATATATATATATATATATATATATATATAAACCCCTGTTCAGGGGTAATTCAAAGCAAAAAAAGAAAAAAAAAGAGAGAAGAAAGGGAGAGAGAGGAACAAGAGAAAGAGAAGAGGGAGCGCGCCGAAACGTGCGTGTCGGAGCGAATTAGTTACAGTTCTTTACGGGGTTTATATTACTGTCGGAATTCAGGTAAGTAGAAGTCCAACTACAATGCATAAACATGTTGTTTGTGAATTATTTGTGATTAATATGTGATAATTATGTTATGTGTTATTTTTGGTTAGTTTAATTACATTATGAATTATTTGGAGATTAATTTGTGATACAAGCTGGGGATTTATGTGATTTGGGGAAAGTAGGGTTCATATTCAACAATATTATTTGTAAATTATTTGTGATAATTTTGTGATACAAGTTGTGGATCTATATGATTGAAAATAATATCATTATCCTATATAGATCTGTGTGATTGGAAACTGTTGAAAATATATTTATATGGTTTGAGAAAATATTGGTTATAAGGATATGTGGGATCCAAGATTTAGTTGTTATTCCAAAAAGAGATCCGTGTGATCCATGGTGAAGTGGTTATTCTATAAATTGATCTATGTGATTGAGGTGAAGTTGTTATTTCAGAAGTGGATTTGTGTGAATTGAACTTAAGTTGTTACTTTATTGTTATTAAATGTTGATATTGATATTGTAAATGGTTTGTGATGCACATTTAATTATTTTGGGTGCATACCATGCATAAACATGAAAAGTATTTTTCTCAAAATTAATAAGATACTAATGGTGTGTGCGGCCACTATATATGCATCTCTATCAGGGTTCGAAAAAATCATTCCCGATATTTTTATTAGGGGTTTGAAAAAATCGTCCCCACAACTTTGCCAGAGTTCGAAAAAATCATTCTCGGTACTTTATTTGGGGTTCGGAAAAATCGTCCCCATTGAGCTCATTTGGGGTGCATATCATAAGTATGTCGTGGGGATCCCGCAACGTGAACAGTTTTTAAAATAAAAGAGATCAACTAGAAAGATTAGAAAGTAAGCGATAGAGAACTAAATGCATTTTCATGCACTAACATGCATGATTTCTACTTACTGAGATTTTTAACTCACTAGTTTATGCATTGTAGGTGAGCCTATTGATGATTGAGTTTGTGATGTGACTGTGCAAGCTGTGGAGCTCCTTCAAGGTTTTGAGCGGATGTACATAGATGACGACCTGCTGGGCTAGGCCGTATGTTTATTTTATTTCCGCTGATATTTTGTTATATAATATAATAAGTATTATCTCATGTTTGGGTGGTTTGAAGTGGTGTCAGAAACCAGTTACGTATGTTGAACTGGTGTGATGGTTTTGGTCATAAATATTTTATGTGGAAAAAAAAATGAGTGCAGATTTTTTATAATGATGATGTTTATGTTAAATAGTATTTGAATTATGAGTTGTGTAAAGTGGGTCGTTTTAGAGTGGTATCAGAGCCTGGTTTGGGTCCTGCAGACTGTCTATGTACATGAACTCATTCTTTGGAAGCGCAGCTTTGCATGTAAGTGTTATTTTCTTTCTGTGTTGTTATGTGTCTTATAAATTATATTAGCCATGGGGTGTAGGAAGCGTAGTTAGTAGACAATATGGTAAGGGCTATAGGTGAAAGTTCTGAAGGGGATAAGACTGCTGAGCAAGCAGCACCTCCTGAAGGGAATAATCGTGATGCGGTGATTACTCGACTAATGGAACTGGTTGAGCGCCAGTCCCAACAGATACAGCAACTGATTCAGCAGAGAGATATGGGTGGACAACCAGAGAGTAATGCAAATCAAGATAGACGTCAAGTAGAACGTGTGGAAATAGTTTGTGAGAGGTTTCGAAAGCTGAGCCCTCCAATATTTGAGGATGCAGCAGACCCCACAGATGCAGAGGATTGGTTACGCACGGTGAAAAATATGTTTCAATACAGTAGAATTCCAGATAGGAATAGAGTGTTGTGTGCTTCTTTCATGTTATGAGGAAGTGTAGGCCACTGGTGGGATACGATTAAAAGTATCGAGGATGTCACGACTATGAGATGGGAAAGGTTTAAGGAGCTTTTTAGAAACAAGTATTTTACGGCACCAGTGAGAGCCATGAAGATGAACGAGTTCATACAGTTGAGGCAAGGTGGCATGTCAGTCACAGATTACCTTCATAAGTTTGAGCAGTTGTCGAGGTTTGCTGAACATATAGTTAGTACGAAGGCACTGAAAGTGGAGAGATTTGTGGAAGGCTTAAGGCCTAAACTTTACAGAGATGTAAGTATGGCGGGACTGCATGGAGCAACATACTCACAAGTTGCAGAAACAGCTCAAATTGCTGAGCAAGCAGAGATGAGGATCAGACAAGCGCAGGCTATCAGACGTTAATTTCAGCAGAAACCAATGCAGCAGTTTGAGAGAGTTGATAAGAGGCTGATGCCATTTCAGAGGCCGAATTCAAATGTTCAAGTGGAGCAAGGACAGAGACGAGGAGAACCCAACAAGCATCCCAAATTCGATCAGGGTAAGGTGCCACCAGTGCTGCCACTACCTATATGTCCTAATTGTCTTAGATCACATGGTGGAGAGTGTCAAATTCCTCCGAGAACGTGTTACACATGCGGGGAGAAAGGACATGTGACTACTACTTGTCCTAAGAAAGGGAAACAGGGATAGCAGGGAAGATCTCCAGCTAGGGTGTATACTTTGACGCGAGAGGAGGCAGATGCGAATCCCTCAATTATCACGGGTAAGTTCTCTATTTTTGGCACTTCTACATATGTGCTATTTAATTCTGGAGCAACTAATTCATTTGTATCCACTGAGTATGTGAGGAAGTTGGGTGGAACACCTAACTTGATAGAAGCTAATTATGAGGTGATGATACCTTCTGGTGAGTCAAAGCAAACTAATCAACTTCTTCGAGGTTGTGTTATTCCTATTGAAGGAAGAGAACTCCTCGCTAATTTGATTGTGTTAAGTATGAATGATTATGATATCATATTGGGCATGGATTGGCTGTCAAAATACGGTGCTACAATAGATTGTCAGAAGAAGAGTATCACTTTTCAACCAGTGAAAAGAGAACCGTTCACTTTTGTTGGAATCGAGAAAAGCTTCAGATTTCCGATGATATCAACAGCAAAAGCACAGCGGTTGTTGGAAAGTGGTTGTGAGGGGTATCTGGTGAGTGTAATGAATGTTGAGGGACATCAATGTCCAGTTCTCGGTGATGTACCAGTAGTTCGGGAATATCTGGAGGTATTTCCAGATGATCTTCCAGGTTTGCCACCAGACTGGGAAATAGAGTTTGTTATTAAGCTACAACCAGGAACTGCTCCTATATCTAAAGCGCCATACTGAATGGCACCAACTGAACTGAAGGAATTGAAGATACAGTTACAAGAGTTGCTAGACAAAGGATTCATCCAACCTAGTTTCTCACCTTGGGGAGCACCAGTTCTGTTTGTTCGAAAGAAGGATGGCACATTGAGGATGTGCATTGATTATAGGGATCTCAACAAAGTTACGGTGAAGAATAAATATCCATTGCCTCGCATTGATGATCTGTTTGATCAGTTACAGGGTGCAGCTATCTTTTCGAAGATTGATTTGCGGTCGGGGTATCATCAGTTGAAAATAAAGAAGGAGGATATTCCAAAGACTGCATTCAGTACAAGGTATGGGCACTATGAGTTCTTAGTAATGCCGTTTGGATTAACAAATGCTTCTGCAGCATTTATGGATTTGATGAATAGAGTATTTCAGAAATTTCTCGATAAATTTGTGATTGTGTTTATTGATGATATTCTGATTTACTCTAAGAATAAGGAGGATCATGCTTTACACTTGAAAAAGGTGTTAGAGATTCTGAAGGAGAGGCAGTTGTATGCGAAGTTCAAGAAGTGTGAGTTTTGGTTAGACCGAGTTATTTTCTTTGGACACGTGGTGTCGGGAGAAGGAATTTCAGTGGATCCAGGTAAAGTTAAAGCAATCCATGATTGGCCACAACCCTCAAGTCCCACTGAGGTTCGTAGCTTTCTTGGATTGGCGGGATATTATCGAAGGTTTGTTGAAGGATTTTCTAAGATTGCTTCACCATTAACACAGTTGACCAGGAAGAATGTGAAGTTCACATGGACGGAGGCATGTGAACAAAGTTTCCAAGAATTGAAGAGACAATTGACATCAGCACCTATCTTAACTATTCCTACGGAGACAGAAAACTTCAAGGTTTACAGTGATACTTCAAAGAATGGTCTTGGGTGTGTATTGATGCAGAATGGGAAAGTGATAGCGTATGCATCCAGACAGTTAAGGGTGTATGAGAAGAATTACCCAACTCATGATTTAGAGTTAGCCGCAGTGGTGTTTGCACTCAAGATTTGGAGGCATTATCTGTATGGGGAACGTTGTGAAATCTATACTGATCATAAGAGTTTGAAGTATTTTTCACTCAGAAAGAGTTGAATATGAGGCAAAGAAGATGGTTGGAATTGGTGAAGGATTACGACTGTGTTATCAATTATCATCCGGGAAAAGCCAATGTGGTTGCTGATGCTTTGAGCCGAAAGACAATACAGAGTGTAACTGCTATGACCTTAAATCAAAAACCAGAGTTGCTTGATTTGCAAAGGATGGGTGTGGAGATCATTCAGGAAGGATCGTTGGAAGCAAGGATGGCAGCTCTGACACTTCGACTAACTTTGATGAATAAGATTCGACAGAGCCAACAGGAGGATAAGTTGTCTGACAAGATAAAGAATGATATCAGCTCTGGAAAGTCTTCTGACTTCCAATTAGGAGATAATGGCGTGATTCGCTATGGAGGTTGATTATGTCTACCTGAAGTGGATGACATTCGGAAAGAAGTAATGGCGGAAGCTCATTCAACACCGTACTCTGTACATCCAGGATCTACTAAGATGTATAGAGATTTGAAGGCTCATTATTGGTGGCCAGGGATGAAGAGAGATGTTGCTCGATATGTGGAGCAATGTTTGACTTGTCAGCAAGTCAAAGTCGAGCATCAGAGACCAGCAGGAACTTTGCAGCCTTTATTTATTCCAGAGTGGAAGTGGGAGAATATCACGATGGATTTTGTTATCGGGCTACCGAAGGCAGTGAAAGGTCACGATGCCATTTGGGTTATCGTGGATCGATTGACTAAGTCAGCTCATTTTCTTCCTATTAGCTCTACGTATTCCATGGATCGTTATGCCCAACTATATATACAAGAGATTGTCAGACTCCATGGAGTACCACTTACCATTGTGTCAGACAGAGATATGAGATTCTTATCTGCTTTCTGGAAGAGTTTACATAAGGCGTTAGGGACACAATTATCTTTCAGCACAGCATTCCATCCACGGACAGATGGTCAATCAGAGCGTACAATACAAATCTTGGATGATATGCTCAGAGCGTGTGTGTTGGATTTTCAAGGTCAGTGGAGTAAATTTTTGCCTTTAATAGAGTTCTCGTACAATAATAGTTATTAGTCTACTATCGAGATGGCTCCATATGAAGCATTGTATGGGAGGAAGTGTAGATCTCCAGTTCATTGGGATGAAGTTGGAGAGAGGAAACTTTTGGGTCCAGACTTGATTCGTGAAATGTCAGAAGCTGTTACCTGTATACGAGAAAATATGAAAGTTGCTCAAGAATGGCAGAAGAGTTATGCAGACAAACGGAGGAGAGAATTAGAATTTGAAGTGGGTGATCAGGTATTTTTGAAAGTATCTCCAATGAAGAGGATAATGCGGTTTGGAAGGAAAGGGAAACTCAGTCTAAGATATGTTGGTCTGTTCACTATCATTGAGAGAGTTGGCAGCGTTGCCTATAAGTTGAAGTTACAAGCATCGATGTCTAGAGTACATGACGTGTTTCATGTGTCTGTATTGAGGAAGTATGTTCTAAATCCATCTCATGTTCTCATGCAGGAACCAGTTGAGTTAAAAGAATATTTGAGTTATGAAGAAGTACCAGTTGAGATCTTGTGGCGAGAAGTGAAGAAGCTCAGAAATAAAGAAATACCATTAGTAAAGGTATTATGGAGGAACCAACTAGTTGAGGAGGCTACTTGGGAAAGAGAGGATGAGATGATGGCTAAATATCCAGACCTCTTCAGGTAAGTAAATTTCGAGGACGAAATTTTTATAAGGTGGGGAGGATGTGATACCTGAGCTTCTCATTACTCATGTGTCAATATAATTTAATTTGTGTTATGTGCATTTTATAATTATGTGATAATTATGTGGCAATTATGTGATAATAATGTGACAATTATATGACAATTATTTCTACATTCTATTTATCGTTACATTTTATTTGAGACATTCGTGATAAAAATTGTGACAGTATATGAATATATGGGTGCATAAATATTTACGTGCATTAATTTGGATATATGAGTAAATTATTTTATGAGTATAAATACACTTTTCTTAATTATTAAGTATCACACGTGTTCTCATAATAATAATAGTAGGTAGAAAAATATATACGTATGTGTATTAATTTGTAAATGTATTATATCTTAGCTATTAAGTATTGCACATAAATTAAGAATGGATAATAATAAAATAAAATAATAATAAAAAAAAGAAAAAGGTTGGGGTGGTGGGATAGTCGTGTACGACTTCCACCCCACTCCTCTATATATATATAAACCCCTGTTCAGGGGTAATTCAAAGCAAAAAAAGAAAAAAAAAAGAGAGAAGAAAGGGAGAGAGAGAGGAGAGAGAGAGAGGAGGAAGAGAAAGAGAAGAGGGAGTGCGCCGGAACGTGCGTGTCGGAGCGAATTAGTTACAGTTCTTTACGGGGTTTATATTACTGTCGGAATCCAGCTAAGTAGAAGTCCAACAACAATGCATAAACATCCTATTTGTGAATTATTTGTGATTAATATGTGATAATTATGTTATGTGTTATTTTTGTTTAGTTTAATTACGTTATGAATTATTTGGAGATTAATTTTTGATACAAGCTGGGGATTTATGTGAGTTGGGGAAAGTAGAGGTTCATATTCAACAATATTTTTTGTAAATTATTTGTGATAATTTTGTGATACAAGTTGTGGATCTATATGATTGGAAATAATATCATTATCCTATATAGATCTGTGTGATTGGAAACTGTTGAAAATATATTTATATGGTTTGAGAAAATATTGGTTATAAGGATCTGTGGGATCCAAGATTAAGTTGTTATTCCAAAAAGAGATCCGTGTGATCCATGATGAAGTGGTTATTCTATAAATTGATCTATGTGATTGAGGTGAAGTTGTTATCTCAGAAGTGGATTTGTGTGAATTGAACTTAAGTTGTTACTTTATTGTTATTAAATGTTGATATTGATATTGCAAATGGTTTGTGATGCACATTTAATTATTTTGGGTGCATACCATGCATAAACATGAAAAGTATTTTCCTCAAAATTAATAAGATACTAATGGTGTGTGCGGCCACTATATATGCATCTCTGTCAGGGTTCGGAAAAATTATTCCCGATATTTTTATTAGGGGTTCAGAAAAATCATCCCCGCCACTTTGCCAGAGTTCGGAAAAATCATTCTCGGTACTTTATTTGGGGTACGGAAAAATTATCCCCATTGAGCTCATTTGGGGTGCATATCATAAGTGTGTCATGGGGATCCCGCAACATGAACAGTTTTCAAAATAAAAGAGATCAACTAGAAAGATTAGGAAGTAGGCAATAGAGAACTAAATACATTTTCATGCACTAACATGCATGATTTCTACTTACTGAGATTTTTATCTCACTAGTTTATGCATTGTAGGTGAGCCTATTGATGATTGAGTTTGTAATGTGGCTGTGCAAGCTGTGGAGCTCCTTCAAGGTTTTGAGCGGATGTACATAGATGAAGACCTGTTGGGCTAGGCCGTGGGTTTATTTTGTTTCCGCTGATATTTTGTTATGTAATATAATAAGTATTATCTCATGTTTGGGTGGTTTGAAGTGGTGTCAGAAACCAGTTACGTATGTTGAACTGGTGTTATGATTTTGGTCATAAATATTTTATGTGGAAAAAAAATGAGTGCAAATTTTTTATAATGATGATGTTTATGTTAAATAGTATTTGAATTATGAGTTGTGTAAGGTAGGTCGTGTCATTATCACTTTTTATTTATCTTGTATCTCTTTTTATTATTTCAATGAATTGTTCATGAAATAATTTAATTATACATATATCACATTTCTTTGATTAGGAATCACTCTTTATTAAAAATATCATCACATTTTATCCATTCTATTAATTATTTGTAAAATATATTTTGGTAATTAGTAGTTTTACTTTTTATTAAAGATGTTATCAGTTATCGCTTAAAATATTATCACTTTTCGTTTATACTATAAATTATTCATGAAATAGTTCACAACATCATTATCAGTTTTCATGTATTGGATATCACTTTTCATTATAAATGTTAATGCTTCTTATCCTTCTTATGGAAGTCATTCCTTGAGCCAGTCTTATACAAGTAATTATTCAAGACATCATTCTAATGAAAAGTAATCACTTTTATTTGATCAATATCTTTTTTAAAAAATAAATTAATATTTTTTAAAAATATTATCACATTTTATAAATTTATAATATTTAAATTTAAAAAAATAATCAAATAAAAAATTATTACATTATGAAAAAAAAAAGTTAATTAGAAAAAATATAGAAATAATACATATAAGGTGTTGAGAGTGGAATTTCACGTATTTTAGGTCTCACATTACACCGTTTTTGATAGAATGTGGCCATGATTTTGTGTAGAATAGTGTAGTTTTTATATCTTGCATAATTAAGATGCTACTAAGATGTTTTGTTGAGTTTTGAAGAGTAAAACATGATCAAAATTTCAAAGTTGGAATGATGAGTGAAAGTGTCAAGGAATGTTGAAAAACACAAGGCCACATTGCATAATTTTTATTTATTTTTGTAGAAGTCAAAAATTAATCAGATTATAAATGGTTGGAAAGGCACGGAAGAGAGGATCATTTTGGCGCAAGGATTACTCAAATCGGAGTTCGGATGAGGAAGTTATGCTCAAAATTGTGAGGTCGCGCAGCTGCCGACGGGAATTTTTAAAAATTTTCGAAAATTAGCCCATCTTTGCTATTTCTTGGAGACAAATTAATTTCCTTATCTCATTCCCGTCTCATACGTATAGATATTTCACATCGTTATTCATAAGAGATATCACCCTCCACAAGGGGATCACCACCGATCCATCATCTACCATCATCCAAATACATCCCATCATCCATCCACACCGAAAGAGGTTCAAGGATTGTTCAAGAGGGAGATCATTCAACCGGAGAGACGGAGAAGGAAAGCGGAACAATGCTGACATTAGGTTTTTCGTTTTCTATCTTTACTTTTTGTTTGTCAGGACTTCTGGTATGAATTTGATAGCGATAGGAGTTGGTTGTAACCCCATGAGATAATTTCATTTACAGTTTTAAGGTTTGAAGGATAGATTTAATTGATTTGGAGACCTAGACCAATTTTGTGAATTCATGCATTTAATATTCTGATTTTACTTAATTTATTCAAACTTCATTTTTTTGCTTCGTAACTTCTTCATATTAAAATCATGACATTGCCTGTGATGCTTGATTTATTATGTTAGCTTGTGTGCGTTCATGAATTGAACTATCTATTTTTGGGAATTAAGGTAGTTTGCCCGTGAACACGTTAATTCTAAGAACTGGTAAATCAGATGCTTGAATTGTTAAGTGGAACAATGCAATTAGACATTCATGTTAGGAAGTAAATAAAGTTTGGTAGTACTTTCAAAAAATATCATGTTAGTCAAACTTGTCATCCGGAGGTATTGTTGTTTGCATTGATTAGTATCTAAGAAGGAGGCTTGGTAATATTCATGCACCTTAGGGTTAAAACCAGATTATACTGTTAGCTTTGAATCGGATTGTATCCGGTTGGATAACAGGATTATGTGGTGTGTTTTCATAAAGTCTGTATGAATGAACAATTGGATATCTAGGGATTCAGATTAATTAGTCAATACCGGATTACCTTAGAACTATTGAACTTTTCCTAAATCAAACTTTAATCTGTCTTTTGTCATTTTTATTTTATTAGTTATTTAATTTTAAGTACTTAGATATTAAATTACATCACCTTTGAAATTGGTTGCTTGTCCTAGTTAATTAGTAATTTTAGAAGTAGATCGATAACTAAACTTGGTCACTTGCAACTACAATTGATATCCTTCATAAGGCCTGACTAATTTCATTCCATAAATTTAATTTGATATCAACTGAACAGACCCTTTTAAAATTATTTATGCCTAATTAATTTTATTCTATAATTAATTTTCAATTTTTCAATTTTTTAATTTAATAGCAACCAATCATGACTCTTTAAATTATTTAAATGTGTTAAGGGATAATCCGTTTCACGAAGTAAGATCTGTGAGATGGTATCCCCTAAATCTTTGTCTTCTTGTTTTCGCTGCACATAACATCAAATTTTCTAGATTAATGCTATACATGAAATAATTATGCTACACACAACATCATTTTTGTTGCACATAATATCATATTATTCTAGATTAACGATGCACATAAATTCAAACAACACACCCATACACAACATATGAAAATTATGCAGCATGAAACGACATTTTATGTTGCACACGATATCATTTTACATAGAAAATAAAATATCAAATTACACGATATTAATGCAGCACAAGAAAATATATTTTACTGCACACTACATTTATTACTATATTTGTGTAAATATCTAAACAAAAATGAATTTTTTCATACAATGTATATTTTCTACACAACATTTAAAACTATTGTTTTTGCACACTAACAAAAATCGTAGCGTGGCAGTGTGCAACAATGGAAGAATGAATGGCGTGAAATTTTATTTACGATACTTGTCACGTCCTAAAATTAATTTAAAAAAATATAATATTTTATAAGTGGGAAAATTTTATATATGTAAAATTTAGGACTTTTTATTTACTAAAAGAATTAAAATAAGTTTAGTTGAGTCAAAAACCACACTTGTAATATTATAGAAAATGATTAAACCATACGAAAGAAAACGGAGTTTGATCAAACATTTTATATTACGAGTAGCAGAAGACTTTCAGTGTTTGTGTGCAGTGACAATTCAAGAGTTATTATTCACAAGATTAATACTTATTTAAGTAAATTACGAAGTACTTCTTGCCATAATCCAACTCCACCAACTCATCATCCATCATGCTGACTTTCGCAAGTGAAAATGACTACACCCCTTAAAAAATGAACCTCATGAACTTATAATAGTAAAGGGAATTAACCAATAGTTAGGTCACCCGAAAGCGCTCATTATTTAATCCGTCAAACTTATGCGAACGTGTCCGTCTTTCCTTACTGGCAATAATATCAAATGTACGTATAGGTTCCCGGCCCACCAGTCTTAGGTATATTTTCATGAATATTCATATATCAATAAATGCAATCAAGCTCAATATAGAAATCATAATAGAAAGTCCACCTCAGTGAAGATGAGTTACGCAAGGTTAGGATAAAAGGTTGAACTTGGAACGAGCGTTTTCTTTGCTAATTTCTCCTTGCACGATCTACGCCTTCAAGAGTTTAATTCTTTCTTAGCATATAATTAAGTGTATTTATCTATAAACTATCAGGATAATTTCTAATCCTGTACGAAAAAGTCACTTAAGGTATCATTTGTTTAATTTTTTTAAGGTTACACTTTAAGGTTTTTCATGTAATTGTTTATAATCAATAATTGATTATTAAATAATATTAAGTTTTGGAAATTCTTTATTTAGTGGATAGCCTAAATTAGTGTTGTGAAATAAAACTTTAAGTACAAGGAGCTTGTATTAAGGTTCTTAAGTTAGTATGGTATTACAGTTTGAGAAATTAGTTATAACTATCCAACCGCTAATTTACTACAAAATTTATTTTATATGCATCTATTAGACACATAGGTGAACATTTTCATACTCAGTCCTTTTTCTATTTCATTTGTTTTATTGGTTAAACGAACATATGAAGTTTTTCTTGAGTTTCTCGTATGCATTCTGCCACGCTTAGTAAAACACATATAACTTTTATTTGAGTAAATATTTTTCGAAGATATTTTACAATAACCTAATAGACGCATAGACAAGTTCATATTAAAATTTTTGGTATATTCATCCATTTTAATGGTGTAAAACGAGCATGAAGTTTCTATAGTATAATAACACATTCTCCCCTATGGTAAAATGTATATAAGTTTTAATGACCAATTTTTTTTTTAAAAAAAATTGATAAATAAGTTCTAAATATCATAATAAACTCATATCATTGAAGTTTTTGAAATTATCAAGATGTACATATATATACACATATACATACATAAACTTTTATTTTGTTGAAAAAAAAAAGAAATTATACAATATTCTTAAATTTGATCAGGATGTCTATAATATAATGGGTTAATTGTAATAAAAAACCACGAACTCTACTCATATTGTAAATTAATCCCCACTTTTGAGAAATTGCAAAAAAAATCACCACCTTTAAGTATTGTTGCAAAACCCACCAAAAAAATCCTACTCTTAGTCATAATTAGGTGCGTTTTGCAACAATACCTAAAGGTGATTTTTTTTTTGCAATTTCTCAAAAGTGAGCATTAATTTGCAATATGAGTAAAGTCCGTTATTTTTTTACAATTAACCCAAATATAATTTTTATTTTAATAGCCTCTTTTTTTTAGTTATTTGGTTATATTATTATATTTCAATCTTATTATTTATATATATATATGTGTGTGTGTGTGTGTGTGTGTAAATTTATTTATTTTTTTCTAAAAAAGATATAAGAGTTACAACCAATACTTAGAAACAAATTGCTTATTTTTAAAATAAAAATAACCTACAGTAGTAATGCCTTACATTATTACAGTGTTATGTGAATGTTACAAAATCTTTAGAGTCGCACACTTTATCATACTTATACCCCAAATGACTTTTACATTCATATATATCACATTAAATGTTAATATTTTAAAGTTTCTTGCTAACAAAGTGCATGGCAAAATGCAAGTTACTGTTTATTTTATATAAACTAGGTTTGAAACTCAAAACTCATCAACCTACAATATCAAACATAAGAATTAAATCACATCATAACAAAACACCCATATAAATTAAGCATTATTCAAAGTATAAAAGCAGCCATTAAGCATTATTCACAGAATAAACAATCAACCTATATCAATTTGAGCTGTAACTGTTCCTTAGACAAGTGACCAAGTTATAGTTATAGAGCCCAAGGGACGGATGATTATCTATTTATTATTATCTAAATTAACTAAAACTATTGTTTGCAATTGATTTGAGGAAATTATTATTAATCTAATAAATGACTAATTAAATAGCAATTAAATTAAAAAAGTAGATGGTTATCGAAAGTGAACAATTGAGAAGTTAGGTAGCTCTTCGTGCCATCCAATTTCACTAATTAGTCTCCCTTCCGTATATTAATGTTCGACTCTACCTTGTGGAATATGGACGCATCACTAAATCATGCAAATCTACTCTATAGACACAAGTAAACAAGCGTGTAACCTATGTGAATTACCTCAAAGCAAGAACATAAATCCATCCCCCTTTCTAGGTACTATCATTAGCAATTAATTCCTATGTACTAAGTACTCTAACTCGATTTGAACTTCCTTTATAGGAACTATAAAATTATTCTCTTTATCCTACTTATTAAGCCGAATTCAATTTAATTAATATATATATATATATATATATATATATATATAAAAGATAGTTCTAATGAAGCTTCAGAGTCCCCTCTCTTAGAATCATAACATATAATTCTGTTCAGCAGTGAACGCGCTTAATCAAATAACCAAGATATATATTCAGACTTTATATAACAGTTAATGATCCACAAAACAACTCTGAATATGAATTAAAAATGCATAGTCTTACACATAATAAACCACAAGTAGTGTTGTACGGAGTATACACACGGAAGTTTAATTAACTAGTAAAACCTTCATAAACCCTAGAACTACCAAAGTTGTCCTAGCCCATGACGTTTCGGAGAACGTTCATGGTGATTTGATAGATCTTACCCATAGTCTTGAAAATTACAAGAAAGATTAAGTTGCGAAGTAAAACCTAGGTGTGGGTATCGTCGCTTCTCGCTCCGTCTTAAATCCTCAATCGGTTCTCACTTGATTCGATAGACGAATCTCCCTCTACAGCTCCAGCGGATGAAGTTAGGGTTTGGATGTGGTGTAGGATGGATGTGGAATCTAACTCTCTTCTTGATGTGATCTGTATCCCTTTCTATACTCGTAAACTCTTCTTACAGACCTTTACTATTTTTTCTTGAAAAATACGAAACTACATGCACTTGAGGTGCGAAATTACCAAAATAATAGAGTTTCGTGTCCCGCTCGACTAGAATGGCCTTGGTCGAGCGGGATCGACCTTGGTCGAGTGGTGATCGAGCGGCTCCTCTGTTAGCTGAAACTCTGTACTTGCTCGATAATTTCTGATGTTGCTCGACCAATATGGCTTGATCGAGCGGCTGTTTCCATGGTCGAGCGGCACCTCGAAAGCCGTGTTTTCCAATTTTGAGGACTTTTGACCTGTTTTCCTGTATAAATATTCTCAAATAGCCTCAATAGAATCTGATTTATGATATTTCCATAAACATCACAATTTCACTCGATTATAGACCAAATCGTACTCAATTTTCACATAAATCATAGCTCAAAACACGTGAATTCTGACTCTCATCAGTGGTATATGTATGTATTTATATCTGTACCCATAGTGGGAGATATGTCTAATGCACCTACAAATGCTTCGCCTGCTGGAGAAGTTGAAGAAGAGACTGGTGGAGATGCTTTAACTTAGGGAGAGTTGACAAGTTAAGGGGAGATCATCAAAGATTGATGCTTATTAATTTTGGATGCTGCTGATCTCACTAACTATTTCATCTAATTATTTGAACTCACTACAACATAAATGTCATTATATAACACTCAAAAAATATTACTTATCAATGAAAAATATTATTATAGATTATAGGTAACATTTTTTTCGGTGTCGTTGTTGCCCCTGTTATCTAAAGTCTAATCTTATACTTTTTTTATTTTATGATAACACCTTATATCAATCATAACACTTTATTATAACACTTTAAAAAATGTTACATATACGCTTAAGTGACATTTAATTTTCCTAAATGTAATATTATATTATTAACACTTGTGAATGTAATGTAACTATTTATATTATTTAGGCAACATTTTTAAACATAACATCGATACACATATTTTAATAACACTTTTAAATATAAAGTAACATTTATTTTATTATTTTGAAAACACTTTTAAATATAATGTAACATTAATTACATATTAATTGTATCACTTTAAAGAACAAATGTAACACTTTTGTAAAACCATTATGTAACACTTGTTTTAACATTTTAGATTTTCATGCAATATTTATTAATAATAATAATTATTATATTATTATATAATCATTATTATTTTATTTAATTAGTATATTTATATTGATGAATGATGATTGTTTAATAATATATATCAATAATAGTAATAATAATAATTTAATAATAAATATAAATATAATTAATATTATTATAATTATGATATTGGTAAAATATATATAGAAATTAACTTTACAGTGTACAATATTATTGGCGTTCGATCGTTTGGTTAACATGACCCATTAGGGTTCCATACGTTTCTAACAAGCACCAGAAGCAAATAAACAAGAAATGTATTACTTTTCACAAGGGTATGTTGAAGACGATGAATTCTCGTCACCAGCCTGCGTAGCCTCACCGTTTTGGGCATAATTCTCTCATCCGATGTCGGATTTGAGTGATCTATGCGCCAAAATGATCCTCTCTTTCGTGACTTTCCGTCAGTATATCACACATCCAATTCTGAAGTCTGTACGATTTTATAAAAATCGTAAAAGATGGCAGACAGCAGCAGCAAACAACCTTCCAGTCTTCTGTTGTATTTCCAAGTCCAATCTCGACGTCGTGTGGACGACGATCTTCGAAATCTTCTCAATCTACTATTCCCTAACCCCCTTCACAGTATTAGGCGTGAATTATTAATTGATTAGGGTTTCCAGACAGCTTAAATGACTTTTATGTGGGCTACAGCAGGGACCAGGAGGAGAAATTAGAGTTGGGCCTCCATTAGGCTTAAATATTCAAGCTTAGCCCAAAGCTTATACTTAAGTCCAATAATACTAAATTATTATTACTGCACTACCGTTCTAATCTCATAATTACGTTATAGGCTTCTTCTTATTATGAGCCCGTTAGTCTCCCCATGTTTAAGATATACAATGTACATTAATTAATTAAGTTACTGAAAACTCCATTAATTAATATCTCATCCGAGAGTAGTACCACTCAACCTCATTGTCATGCCAAAATAAATCCACCTGCAGGGTTTATATGATAATCCTTATGAGCTCCTCAAGGGGACATCATCAACCTATGACGGACACGGATTCCTTCTACAATCAACAGCACACCATAGAGACAGCACTACTTCCCAACTCACCGAGTTTGTTGATTTAATTACATGTAAATCTCACCCATTGATGAATCAAAGAAATACATACTGCCCTACGTGTCAAGGTTATTGTATAGGGATTAAGAGCACGGACATCCATAATAGCAGAGATCAAGTTCTTCTATAAGTCTGTATAAGTCGAATGATCAGAAGCGGTCCAGCTCAATACACACAAAGTGCACTATTGTGATTCTATAGCCATGACAAGCTAATACCAAACCACACTACAACCATTCCGATAGAGAGTTCCCGTCTATCTCGGTTTTGAGTATCTGTTTATACTTCATAAGGAAACCGATAATATGATCTTTCGCGTGTTGTCGCACAACATATTATCTACAGTATAAATTAAGTGGACTATTGCATCTACATATAAATAAATTATAAGACGCAATCATTTGATCATATGATTCTCATTTCAAATAAATTGTTATAACATTGTTCATACTAAAGCTAGACTTTAAGTATACAATCTAACAATCTCCCACTTATACTAAAATACTATGTTGTCATGTCTTCTGCCATACATCTGATTCTCACTCCCACTACATGACCATCAAAAGCTCTCGCCTTAAGGTCTTTGTAAATGGATTTACTAGGTTATCATTCAATGCAATCTAGGCGAAAATAACCTTCCCCTCATCATACGATTTCTCGTAACAAGTGGTACTTTCGCTCCATGTGTTTAATTGTCTTATGGGCTCATGATTCTTTCAAGTTTGCAACTGCACTATTATCATCAAAATAAATTGTGATATCCTTAGGCAAACTTAGAAACACTTCAAAGTCCATCATGAATTTTCTAGAGTCATATAGATACTTTGGCTGCCTCGTATGCTCCAATTTATCATCTTTCCATGATGGAGTCCGGAGTCTGAAATATATTTCCATATAACACTCCTCCACATTATGACTCTACTTCCTAAAATTAAACAAATAACCTTTGAGGTAGATTCACTGCCGTCTATATCTGATTTAAAAAATCCGAATCTATGTAACCTATAAGAAGCAGTGAATCTGTTTGGTAAGCCCACACATAGTTTCTAGTCCTTCTCAGGTACTTCAAAATTATTTGTTACCACAGTTCATCATTCTTATTTCGGGTTACCTTGATACCCACTATTCATGCCATTGGCAATACAGTTATCCATTCTCGTGCATAGCATTCCTTAGATTAAACTTCCTTATTAGTCGAAGCATAAGGAACTACTTTCATCACCTTTATCTTCTTTTGTGTCTCAAGACATATTTCCTTAAATAAATTCACATGTTAAACGAGTAAGGATCGTATCATTTTACGAAAGTTGAGATAAGCATAACATCTTTTCTTGTGATCCGTATTACCGTGATGAAAAAGAATATATTTTGCATCTCTTAAGTCCTTCATTTCATACCGCTTTATCAACCATACCCATATGCTCGAAAATAAACTTTCATTGTCTTCAATGAGCAATATATCATCTACGTAAAGTACAAGAAATACCACCACGTTTTCATCACTATTTTCAATACACAAGACACATCCACGTATTGAATAAATCCATATGACTGGATTTCCTCATCAAAATGGATGTTTCATGATCTTGAAGCTTTCTTTAGTCCATCGATGGACACTTTTAAGCTTACTATCAAAATGCTCTTAGCCCTTTGCAATGAATCACACTAGTTGCTTCACATAGATGTTTTCCTCAAGACTTCCAATCAAGAAAGCTGTCTTGACATCTATTTGTTATCCCTCATATTTCATATGAATAACAACAGATAAAAGAGTTCAGATCAACATAGGCATAGCTACCGGCGAAAATATTTTCTCATAATCAAACCCTTTCTTTCTGAGTATACCTTTTCGCAACAAGCTTTGCTTCTAAGGTTTTCACCTTACCGTATGATCCTCTTTTATTTTGTATGACTACTTCGAATGGCTTTTACACCATTTAGTGGTCTTACAAGCTCCTAGACATAATTTAGAATCCATAGATCATATTTCAACATTCATTGCAACTTACTAAGATTTCGCGTTTTCATCTTGTAATGTTTTATCATACCCGTGGGTCTATTCCATGTTTCCTAGGAACCAAGTCTCACGACTCTCCCAAAACATGTATCTTACAGGTTGTCGAACAACCCTCTCACTATGACAATGCACTACATGCAATTGTGTATCAGACGTGATACGCGTTGCAGTTTACTTTGTGGTATATCCTCTTATACACTTGGTACTAATACTTTGTGTTTTCCCTCTCACTTCCTTTAGAACAATTTATACATGGCTTTATGATTTAATACATAGCCCTTTTCCAAAAATCTAGTGCTTGTGTTAACAATCACCCTTCGATCTTTTGGACTAAATAACTCATCACTCTTCATTTTTCTAGGATATCCCACAAACAGACAAACATTCATATGAATTACTTTTTCTAGGGCATATCCATAAAATGAATTTAATAATTCCAAATAACTCATCATCTATCTAATCATTTCCAAAAGAGTCTTTCTCTTATTAAGATTAGAAGACGCGTTATCAATTATTATTAGTTGCACCCATAGGATAAACATGATTTAAGAATTTACAAATTGTCACTAACGTACCATAACAGATTATAACTCCATCCCTCATCACTATGACCATGTCATTTAAATAAAATGGAGAATCCATCCGTAAATGCATAGAAACTGAAATGAAATTCTTTCTATGAAAAAGTAAGTAAAGATAATTTCTCATAACCAAACGTTTATTCCTATCGTAAGATAAATAAACAACTCCCACTGCAACAGTCACTACTCTCGTAGTATTACCCATGTCCATAATAATCTCATCATCACTAACTTACACGCTTATAGTGATTCAGGTATCTACACACAACGTGTCAGTAGATACCATCAGTATTCATGTTTCAACAACTAGTGAATGAGATACTAACTTTGTTCATATCTTAATGAAATTGGATTTTCTTTGCCACATGTTTTGTCAGAAATTCCCCACCATATACAACCTCTTTGTAATTCAGGTGGAACTTATTCAAAACATCTAGGCAAACAATGAAGAATAAATTGACCTAGGTTTCCCCTTCAATTTCTATTCCAAGCATTTCCAATTGATTCATAAAGTTAACCATGACCTCTTGCCTTTTAACCTCACTCAAGTATCCGAAAAGTCGCATGAGACCATCATATTTCTATGAACCTCTCACCTTTCCACTAGAGACTTTAATAGGCATCACGTGACATCCTTAGTGAGAACACATATTTATATTTTCCTAAGCAGTAAAATTCAAAACCAAGATTCTTTTCTAATCATCTAATTTTGGGCAAGTGAATATATTTCTTTTAGTAAATAATAAATGAGATAAAACCATTTGAAATTACAAAGAATCACAAATAAATATACCGATCAAATCTTCGAATTTTATCCATTTATATTGATTCTCTCAAAACAATATAAAAATAAAATTCACCGACATCTCAAGCACCGTGAGTCTGCAAGCCACGATAGTGTGAACGTTTACAAATCCAAACATTTACAAGAGAAGATTTTACCCATAAATTTCATTTGTCAACCTAACCTCATGACAAAATAACTAATAGTCGGTTCCTCCTTAGCCATGCAAATAAAAGCAGTGACTCCGATGGGGAGGATACTTTTTATTTACATCTACGTGTACACCATTATTTGACCCCAAGTCCGCGGCTCAAGCTTATGTGCCTTACAGATGGAGAAGTACACATGTGCTCGGATAACTTCCTACAGTCATCAATTATAAGTTTTTATAGTGATCCACAAATAAACTCATCTGATGAGGAGGAAGGTCTATGCCAACACGCAAGTTCATGTGCATCACATTACAAACAATAATTTTTTTAATGAAGCATGTACCAATGATCCGTGAATAAACTCATCCGATGTGGAGGAAGGTCTATGCCAACACGTAAGTTTACTCACATCACTTACAAACCAATAATGGAGGTCACGGGAATTAATTACCAATCCCCTCTCCCACATAGAATTTTTAACACCGAGAGTTTTTACATGCATACTATATTCAATAATCAAATACGCAACCTAGCATGCTTCTATATTCAGCAATTTAAAAAATTAAATTAAATCACATAGAACATGCAATCCAATTATATAATAATAATTGACAAATAAAACAATTATAGCAATTATATATAAGGAAATAAAATAATAGCCTAAATATGTTGACTTGGTCAACAAACAATTAAAAGAAGGCTTGTGACTTGCGCTCCAAGTTGGTTAATTTGTGCCCCAAGAAATCTAACCCACACGCAGCCACGGGCGACTTCCACCCATGCACGAGACCGCCGAAGGCTCTTCACCAAGCCACCAGCGCCGACAGCAACCACACTGGAGAGCAAAAACATCTGCCGAAAACCCCATGTAGAGAGGCAGCGCTCCAGCCAACTCACCGCTCATCGAAAAAAGTTGTTCGCCGGAGTCCCAACACACAGCCAAGTTCACAGCCGCTGTCGTGTCATCCTCCGACGATTTTCCGTCGATCCAGCCGTTCATGCCAACACTCTACTGCCGAAACTCCTACAACCAGCACGATCGAAACCCTCTCCTATCGGTAATTGTGCCAATGGCTGTGAAGGACAGTACAGTCGTGATTAATCATGCCTCGTCGACATCAGACTGCCAAAACCATCACGATATGCACCGTGAATTGGCCCACACACGAGCCACATGAGTTGTAGCCCATGCGATACCAGCGTCGTCCATTGGCTATGCTGGGTTCCACCGTCCGGCAATGATCTCCCATACTCATCTACGTGCAACAGCGCGTGCCAGGTCATATCCGAAAGCCATCGTGGCTTTACTGACCTTGCTAAGCCTCCACCGCTGCTCGCCAACGAATAACTGTCGACTTATCGGGCACAATAACCCTCCGTCGCCTGCTAGTTTCGGTTGTTTGGTTCGACAGCTAGCCTCGCACCTCTCATATACTGGGCAGCGACTGACTCACTCGAAACCAAGCTCCGTCAAGATTGAAAAAGCCCTGCGCTCTACCAACCATCTACAGATTCGACCAAAATTCATGTTAGACCTGCCTAAAACCATCAGGGACTCACCCGAAATTCAAGTGCAACCTGATAAGGAAGCTTGCAGACTCACTTTGAAAACTCCTCCCAACCGGCTCCGCCAGCAGCTTGATCGATGCACGACGCCACCATCGTCCAGCATAGACAGGCCGCAAGATGCCTGTTGTCAGAGGGTCAGCCAAGCGTAATCGTGCACAACCAGCCATGCTGATCAGTCAACATATCGTCGACCAGCAACAGCCATCGCAGCAGCGGGCATAGCCGATTACATCCGCGCCATCGTTGCTCCCTGTCGCGCCATCTTACCAACCTGGCGTTCTTGGAGGTAATTATTCAACCAGTTCATCACATCGCTTTTCGCAACGGCATCAGCGTGCCTCAACCGCAAGCCAATGTTGTGCTGCTTCCATTGCATACCATACTCCTGTCGGTCTTCCATCGGCGACCAAGCTTTCATCGGCGCCGAAATACGCGCAGTGCTCATGTGTGATGGTGTCGAGCAATTAGGGACAGCAGCCATAAGAACAACATAAGGTTTTGCAGCCGTGAATTAAAATTAGGGAATGTACAGAATGTTCAATACATCAAAAACCCTTTTATGCGATAATAATTCACGTATAATTCACATAATTCACATCAAACCCTAGCCTAACGTGTCACGCTTCACCACGAAACCGAAGCTCTGATACCAATTATTGGCGTTCGATCATTTGGTTAACATGACCCATTAGGGTTCTATATGTTTCTAACAAGCAGTGGAAGCAAATAAACAAGAAACGTATTACCTTTCACCAGGGTATATTGTAGACGATGAATTCTCGCCACCAGCCTGCACAGCCTCACCGTTTTGGGCATAACTCTCTCATTTGAAGTCGGATTTGAGTGATCTACGTGCCAAAACGATCCTGTCTTCCATGACTTTCCGTCATTATATGACACGTCCAATTCTGAAGTCTATACAATTTTATAAAAATCGTAGAAGGTGGCAGACAGCAGCAGCAAACAACCTTCCAATCTTCTGTTGTATTCCAAAGTCCAATCTCGACGTCGTGTGGGCGACGATCTTCGAAATCTTCTCAATCTGCTGTACCCTAAACCCCTTCACAGTGTTAGGCGTGAATTATCAATTGATTAGGGTTTTCGGACAGTTGAGATGACTTATATATTGCTACAGCAGGAACCAAGAGGAGAAATTAGAGTTGGGCCTCCATTGGGTTTAAGTATCCAATTTTAGCCCAAAACTTATACTTATGTCCAATAATAATATATACCACTAAAATATTAATACTGCACTACTGTTCTAATCCCATAATTACATTATGGGCTTCTTCTTATTATGAGTCCATTAGTCTCCCCATGTTTAAGATATGCAATGTCCATTAATTAATTAAGTTACTGACAATTCTATTAATTAATATATCATCCGAGAGTAGTACCACTCAACCTCATTATCATGATGGAATAAATCCACCTGCAGAGTTTACATGATAATGCTTATGAGCTCCTCAAGGGGACATCATCAACCTATGACGGACACGAATTCCTTCTACAATCAACAGCACACCATAGAGACAACACTACTTCCCAACTCACCGAGTTTGTTGATTTAATTAGATGTAAATCTCACCCATTGATGAATCATAGAAATACATACTGCCCTACGTGTCGAGGTTATTGTATAGGGATTAAGAGCACGAATATCCATAATAACAGAAATCAAGTTCTTCTATAAGTCAGTATAAGTCAAACGATTTCAAGCGGTCCTGCTCAATACACACAAAGTGCACTAATGTGATTCTATAGCCAAGACAAGCTAATACCAAACCACACTACAACCATCCCGATAGGGAGTCACCGTCTATCTCGATTGTGAGCATCTGTTTATACTTCATAAGAAACCGATAATATGTTCTTCTGCGTGTTGTCGCACAACATATTATCTACAGTATAAAGTAAGTGGACTATTGCATCTACATATAAATAAATTATAAGATGCAATCATTTGATCATATGATTCTCATTTCAAATACATTATTATAACATTGTTCATACTAAAGCTAGACTTTAAGTATACAATCCAACAAATACATCAAAGGTGCAACACTGATTATCAAAAACTAGCTCCATAGTAAAACTTAAGGCTAACTTCTATCTAAAACAAGCAATTAATCAATATGGTTAGATCATCTATCTAACAGGTTGCATAATTACAATTAGAAATAAACATAAAACTAGTTGACTGTAGCTTTAAATCTTGCTTGAGAAAACAAGCCACCAACAAACTGCATCCGTTGATTCAGCAGCGGAAACCATCAAGCATATCGAACCCAACAAAAATGCAGCAGCATGAGACACATTAGCAATCAAACCTACAATTAATTTGCAACACATTCATACAACCACCCCTATTAAATCATACCATGATAATGACACCAAACTCACATGCCAAAGTTTGTTACGAAAACTCCAACCTTGTATACATATACTGTTTAAAATGAGCCCTTCTTTCTCTCACTTAACCAATATGACATCCACACAAAAAAATTATTTTCTCACAAAGAACCTATGAAGTTGTACTGCAATAATTTATTCACATGATATAAACAAAGAAAGTGGGCATAACTTCTGTTTAGCAATAACTAATGAAAGAAAAAGAGAATTAACATGTTGTTAGCAATCTTATACACTTAAGCATATAAAAAAAGTCAGAGAACTTTCTACAACACAAGAGATGATAATAAAGGGAAACAAAAAAGTCCTACATAATCTGAAATTAGGAAAGGAATGAAGACCAAGGTATTGATAAGATTCATTCTATGTCAGAATCATTACAAGTTAACAAAGTATAGTGAACTCACTAAAGAAAGAGCAAAAGTATGGGACCAATACAAAAATAGCTTTTGAAATATATTTGTTCCATTATTATCAGTATTTAGTAAAGTCCATGCTAATCAATAAGCATCAAGGTATAAAATTATTAAAAAAAAATCAACTTACATTGTTTACCTTCGGGGATGCATGAAGATCTATCAGTCCATAGTTTGACACTTTTTGCAATAGGCACTCATGATGTGTCCACCATATTGTAGAGAAAAGGACGAGTAAACTACAAGTCTACAAATACGAGTAAATAAAGTATAAGACACCAAGAAAGAAACACACAACATAAAGATTGGGGGCTCTTTGTAAAAGTTTGATACACGGACAACAATAAATCCAGGAATCAGCCTAAAGTATACAACATCATTAGAAAATAGAGCACCAACAATATAAGATGGAAAGTGAAATACAGATGTAATTTGAATGTGATAACGTAAGTAGAACACACATTAGCGTGATTGGGTTCCATTAGAACAAATCCTGTCTCTAAATCAGGCTTTTTTTGAGGTTAGAAGTCCTTGTGAGATTTTCCATGCATTTTTCAGCTTCTTCATAACTCAAATTTTGTATCTCAGCCAACAATCTATCAGCAATATTGAAAGTAACCCATGAACAAATAACTGATGATAATATAATATTCATGTTAGAATGCAAGGGAAACATGCATGTGTGTATACAGATTTTATAAATGGATTACTTAAATTCAATCACAACCTGAACAGAGAATTATAAGCAAACTAGGAAGTAGGAAAATAATTTGATTGTGATAAAGGATGAAAATGACAAAAGGAAAATAAGGGAAAAAGACATTGGAGGTTGGCTTTAGTAATTAAGTGAATTTCTGGCACATACCCCCTATCAATGAGTTGAAGCATGTATCAGTAGGTCTCAAATTGAAAAGAAAAACGAGCATTTTCTATAAATTCATCTATCAAAGGTACAGTAGCAAAGTTACCTTCTTCAACCCTTTTTACTAAAAATGGATCATTCGATATAACCTGCACATAAATTATACAGCTTGGAGAATCACTTCACAGAAAATGAAAGATGGCAGTCATGAATCGGAAAGCTTACTTCTTCACATCTCTCATCTTTCTTCTGAGCTCCATCAAAGTCATAATTAACATATATACATGCTAAGAATTCGATAAAGAGGTATTCATAAGAGCACTGCTCTTGTTGAATCACCCTTATAAATTCCTTAAACTAAGGCCTTCTTCTTTTGTTGACGATGAATGCAGTCACCGAGTAATGTAAAAGATGGGAAACATTTATTAGAATGGCCTTCAGATACTTTCAAGAGAATTTACATATCAAGTTATCGCATGAGATGAGTATCTTATTTAGCTGTGCTAGAACAAGATAAACAATGCCCGGTCGATGAACAAGGAAGAGAAGATAAAAAAATCGCAGATCATGATGCCTACACTCTACTAAAATTAAGAGGGGAAATTTACTTGAGCTCAAATGAAATATCATCTACTTCATCAACAAACACTCAAAAAAGAATAGAACGAATTGATTCAAGAACTATGCTTGTATGATTAAACAAGTTGATAATAATTGTTCTCCCATTGTCATGGTTAAATAAGATGAACAGACTCCAATGCATTAGCCATATTCTACTCTGGACTATGGAGAGAATAAATTCTGTAAAGTCACCCATTTATAAATAATAAGTTGGGTACTGTTAACATGAAATTCAGATTATCACGTAGGAGAGAAGGAAGGCCTCCTCTCCCAAGATTTTAAAAATAAAGCAGCATAAAAGTCCTGAAACATTCCTTTGAGGTGATGATACATTATTTGAAAAGACTGATACAAAAGTACACTTCATGGAATGCACTCTTTCTCATTTAAGATAATATTTGAATAGAAAAAACTTGTGACAATCTATGCAGATTTTTCAAAACCTCACCAAGAAACTTCAATCAGCCAAATAGTTATCACGGCACCAAGCCTTTTACACAAATAAAAAGCCCCAAAAATTAAACAAAATAGTAACCAGAAGTTCCTGCTCTCTAAAGCAAAAAGAGATAGAGAAGGATGCCTTAAGTGTATTGTTCAATTCTTGTCTCTTTAAGATCTAGTATATTCTGACTCTTATTCATAATTCTGTAATTAGATCTGTCAGTGAAATATTGATTACTAAATAAAAGACTTGTTCGTAAACAAGAAATTTTACTATTTGAGGAAGTTATAGTTACACCCTCCATTCTCTAAGGCTTCAGTCATCGGCTGCCCTGTAATCAGGTCATCAATATCCTTGAGCTTCCAGCACTGGGCAAGCGTCAGCCTATTGCATCTCCGATGAAAATTGAAGTTACAAGTTTTCTAAATCTATTCATTTGAAGTTTTTCTTGTTCGTCAAGCAGTAGATTATAACTAGACTAATTTACACCTTCACTTTATACAGGGGTTGCAAGTTTTATTTTAAACTATGAAGAAGACCAGCATATCAGATATACTAGGTTTTATAATCAGGCAATCAATAAACGCCTCGTCAGAAAGATCAGCAATAATTTATAATTATGATACATGTTTAATTTTTTAACATTTACTCTTATTATTAATCTACTTTATATGTTTAAGATAAAAAGAGATTCAACCTCAATTTCAAAGCCTACTAAGAGAGGGAAACAGAGTATAAATACAAGAAAAATATAAAATCAACATTAAACTGAAATAAATAATTCAAATAACTATTAAACCACATATAAGTAGCTAAGAATAACTTATAAATAGTTTTTCAAAATAGAAATTTAAAGAACTGATGTAAAGACCAAAGTAGTGTAATTTTAATCATATTTTGTTTAGTGAAAAATAGAAATAAAAACTGACTAAACATTATCTATTCTCAACTTGCATTGTTATAAATCATCCTAAACCCTTAAAATCTGCATAATCATAAGAAATTGCAAATGACCTAAAAATATTTTCTGAAGATTAAGGACATCAGTAATACTAATAACCTTACATAGATTCAGAAATAACATATTCACATCAGAAATATAAAACCCTTGCATAAGTTTACACAAAATATTCTTCGAATCAAATTGATAGTCCACGCCCCAATCTACTTCTTACATTAATCGTAATTCAACATTAGAGTACTTTCAACAACAATTTGAACAACTTAAATGTAATTGCAGGTTTGTTACCTTTGTCAAAGATATGAAAACCGAGGATACACCTGACTTCCAATCCGTCGTCGCGAGAGTCGAGACCGACCGCCACTGCAAGAGAGAGGAAATTGTAGGCAATAAAATTTATTGCCTAATAAATGTAAATGCAAAGGAGAATATGGAGTATGAAATATTGATTAAATATTTATTTATTAAGGAATTTAAATAAATTAATTCTTGATAATTAATATAATTATTTGAGCCCAAATTCAAGTCAACTGGGCTCAATTCAAGTCAAGTGGGCTCGATTCAAATCAAGAGGGCCTGACCCAAATCAGTAAACCTAAGAAATAAATCATGTGGGCCTGATTCAAGTCAAACAAGCCCAGCAAATCAAGTCCAGCAGGCCTAGTTAAATTAATTAGGCCCAGGTTAAATCCTACGGGTTTAATTAAATTAATAGGCTCGTATCAAGTCCAGCAGGCCTAGTTAAATTAATTAGACCCAGGTTAAATGCTACGGGTTTGATTAAATTAAATAGGCCTGTATCCAGTCCAGCAGGCTTAAAGCCCAACATATCTTTTAAAGGAGAAAATATCTCTCAAGTGGTTATTTTCTCTACCTATAAATAAAGACCTCCAGTCCTCATTCCAAACATTCTAAAAATCCTGAAAGCCTGGAAAGCTCTGAAGGAACTTGGAATCTCTGCGAAGATCAAAGTCATTCTTCGAAGATCAATCTAGAAACATCATTCAATCTGAGATCAAGGTGCGGAGCCCCTCAGATTCATCGTTTCTTCAAGCCAAGTTCATCCAGCAATATTCGTGAAGTCAACGGTGTTCTACCAAATTGAACGGCGTTCTTCACAGTAAATCTTCAAGTCAACGTTTGATCCGAACAAAGGCTCGACGCCTCCAGATAAACGTTTTAAAGCTTCAAGACAACCCGAGCTTGGACAAGCTTCATCCGAAGATCCAGCTCCGAAAGTTGAAAAAGTCAAGAAATCAACTCAAGAGAGGAATCAGAGGATAAATAGAAGTTGTTCACTTAAATTCTCAACTTCAATCCATATCGGATTATTTTGTAATTTCTTTTGTGTTTATTATTTTAATAAATACAAAATTTGTTGTTACAAATTTTGGCACGCCCAGTGGGACAGTTTCTACCTCTCATCTCCTCTTCGAGCAAAGTAAGATGATTCCGCTAAGAGTCAAAGTCAACAGATCAGCTTCTGTCTTCAAGTCGTCAGAATTACAAGTTGAAGACGTTAATGTGACAACTAGAAGTATGTCAAGGAAAGCGCGGTCTGGAGCCTCTTCGGAGACAAGTTCTTCAGTTGGAGTTACCTCTGGAGTAATACCTTATGATGATAAAGATGAGGAAAACGACTCAGCTAGCTCAACTCCTATACTTGAAGAAAGCTCATCGTCTGATTCATCCATAGCCTCGACGATGGCAATAAACACTTCGTCTGTCGAAGAACAGTTGGCAAGCTTAACTGAATCCGTTGCTGCACTTGCCAAACAGAACCAAGAACAAAGTACTTTGATTTTCAAACTGATAGAGAAAATGGCTGGTGCTGAAACTAGCCATGCGAACGAAAAGCAAGAAGAAGATGCTGAGAATGAAGTAAATAACTCCGCAAAACGCCAGTCGACGGGGAAGAAGGTGATTGAAGAAGAATTGAACATTTCCCATGATGGAATGGTTCCTATCAGCCAACTAAAAAGTATTATACTTAGGACAATGAAGGACCAATTTGAAGAGAGCTCCAAACCTTCATTCATGTATGCTAAGCCTTTTACTAGAAGGATTGACAACTTGAAGATGCCACCGAACTATCAACCCCCCAAGTTCCAACAGTTTGATGGAAAAGGTAATCCAAGGCAACATATAGCACATTTCATTTGAAACATGCAATGATGCTGGAACTGACGGAGATCATATGGTGAGACAATTTGTTCGTTCTCTAAAGGGAAATGCTTTTGAATGGTATACCGACCTGGAGGCTGATTCTATAGACAGTTGGGATCAGATGGAATATCAATTCCTTAATAGCTTCTATAGCACTAGGAGAACGGTTAGCATGATAGAGTTAACTAACACTCGTCAGTTAAAAGAAGAGCCAGTAATTGAGTACATTAATCGATGGAGAAATTTGAGCCTAAATTGTAAAGATCGATTGTCTGAAGTTTCTGGCATTGAGATGTGCATAGCAGGAATGCAATAGAGCCTTCGTTACATACTTCAAGGGATTAAGCCTAAAACCTTTGAAGATTTAGCCACCAGAGCTCATGACATGGAGCTAAGTATGGGGATAAGTGGAGTGGTTGAACCACCGATTCCAGGATCCTACAAGTATAAAGAAAAGCAAGAGGCCAGGAAAGGGGGCAAATCCTACAGCAAATCTTCTGAAAATGAGTCCATGGCGACAAATGCACCAGCTGTCAAATTTTGAAGGAATGAGAACGAAAAGGATGATAAAGTGAGGAATGATCCCCAAGAAAGGGGGCAAAGAAGGTTGACCTTGAAAGAGATGCAAGAAAGGAAGTACCCATTCCTTGATTCAGATGTCCCAGGCATATTTGATGATCTGTTCAAAGATAAACTTATCGAGCTTCCTAAAATGAAGCGACCAGAAGAGGCGGGACAAACTGACAATCCGAAATATTGCAAGTATCATAGACTGGTGGGTCATTCTATTAAAGATTGCTTTGTCTTTAAAGACAAAGTTATGCGATTGGTTGAGCAAGGGAAGATCTTTCTAGATGAAGATGCAACTGCGAACTCTAATTCTGCAGGCGGTGATTCTTCATGTCATATGGCAAGCGAAGCTCAGCTACTTAAGGGTGAATCTAGGAATAAAAGTGAGACCCATGTTATAAAAATAACCTTCACAGAGGAAGACTTACTGCTCGGTTCACAACTTCATAACCGACCTTTATTCGTAACTGGTTATACTCAAGAGCAAAGAGTTAATCGAATATTGATTGATGGAGGTTCAGCTGTCAATATCTTGCCCCTATCCATGCTTAAGAAGTTAGGAATTCCTACCAACGAGCTCGGCAGTAGTCGATTGACAATTCATGGGTTCAATCAAGAAGGCCAGAGAACACTTGGTACAACGGTCTTGGACTTAATGATAGATGAGATGGTCTCAACAGTTCTGTTCCATGTCATTGATGCTAAAACATCATATAACATGCTCTTGGGGCGCCCATGGCTGCACGAAAATGGAGTGATTCCTTCTACGCTACATCAATGCTTCAAATACTGCGATGGAGGCAACATAAAAAAGGTGCTTGGCGATGAAAGGCCATTCACAGAAGCTGAGTCATATTTTGCAGATGCTAGATATTTTCTGAAGAGTAGCAAGGCTGTCAAGCCCGAAGGAAGTTCATCGCAAGAGAAAAGTGATGATAAACAAGAAAGAGAGAATACAGATGATGTTTCATCCACAAAGTCTATTGAAGATAAACAGTTGATCAAGATTATAGAAGGGTTGACACTACCTCTGACTGAGGGTGACACTAAGAAGCCCTTTTCTCCTCTACTCAAAGGGTTCACTCGCCCAATTCAAGGAGCTAAAACTGAGCATGGAGATGTATTCGAGGCGGCAGTTTCCAAATCATATAGCCCACAAGCTTACAAACTTCTTGTAAAGGCTGGTTATAACCCTCAAGAAAAAGCTATGATGAATGAACAGTCTCATAAAACTCCTAGTGAATTTAATACCACTCAAGAGACATTGAAGAGTAATGGTCGCACTTCCAAGTATATTAGGACAGGGTTGGGATATGTTCCACAGAAACCTGTTCGCATTGCGATCAAAAGGGCAAACACGAACTACATCACTGAAGATGAAATTCTTTCTGAAGAAGAAGAGTCTCATGAAGAGGATAGAAAGGCAGAAAGAATCTCAGTATTCAAAAGACTCAAACCAGTTGGAGCTAAAAGGACTTCCAAGTTCCCAAGGTTCCCAAAGATACGTAGCCGGATCCCATCTCGCATGAAAAGATGATATTTCCTAACTATATCATGTGACACAGTGTTGAAAGCTGAGAAGCGAACAATAATCTTCACCCAAAGTGAAGAAGATGATCGAGAAAGTGTAGGCTCATCAGATATTGTTCATTCCGTTATCATGCAAACAAATCTACACAATGCAGAAACAGATCTACGAGGCAAGATTGTCGAAATGAGAAGAGATGGTTATGTAGTGGAGAGCATTGTTAAAGTGGGAGAAAATGAACAAGTTAGGTCTAATCCACATTCTCAAAGGCAAGAATTTCTGGAGGACGTTGCTGCAGTAAATCATGTCACTATACAAGAAGAAACCTCAACTGAAGAGGAAGATGCCGATGATGCTCCCCCAGAATTTGAGGAGGGTATTAAATCTACTGTTGATCAATTGAAGGAGATTAATTTAGGTGATGCTAATGATCCACATCCAACCTATATAAGTGCTTTGTTGACATCTGAGGAGGAAAAAGCTTACATTGAGCTTCTTCAACAGTTTAGAGACGTGTTTGCATGGTCATTCACGGAGATGCCCGGATTAGATCCAAAAGTGGCAGTTCATCATCTAGCAGTAAAGAAAGGAGTCAAGCCAGTTAAGCAGATGCAGCGTCGATTTCGACCAGAGCTGGTTCCATTATTGAAGCTGAGGTTAATAAGCTCCTTGAAACGGGAAAGATACGAGAAGTCAAGTATCTCACTTGGCTCTCTAACATTGTGCCAGTAAGGAAGACAAATGGGCAGCTTAGAGTGTGTGTTGACTTTCGTGACTTGAACTTGGCATGCCCAAAAGATGATTTTCCACTACCAATCACAGAACTTATGATTGATGCAACGACCGGGCATGAAGTGCTTTCATTTATGTATGGATCATCTGGTTACAATCAAATTAGCCTAGCTCCGGAAGATCAAGAGAAAACAGCCTTCCGCACTCCTAAAGGAATATACTGCTATAATGTTATACCATTTGGCTTGAGGAATGCTGGCGCTACGTATCAACGAGCTATGCAAAAGATATTCGACGACATGCTTCATAAGAATGTCGAATGTTATGTGGATGACATTGTAGTGAAATCAAAGAAGAAAAAGGACCATCTTAAGGATCTAAGGCAAATATTTGAGCGTCTCAGAAAATTCCAACTCAAGATGAACCCGCTTAAGTGCGCATTCGGAGTTTCTTCTGGTAAGTTCCTTGGATTCATTGTCCGACATCGTGGCATTGAGATTGACAAAGCAAAGATTGATGCGATAATGAAGATGCAGGTGCCCCGAAACATACATGAGCTCAAGAGTTTGCAAGGTAAGCTGGCGTACTTAAGAAGATTCATAGCAAATTTGGTCGATGCCAACCATTTAGCCATCTTATGAAAAAAAGCAGCCCATTTGAATGGGATGAAGCTTGCACTAATGCATTTAACAGCATTAAAGCATATTTAATGAAGCCGCTAGTGTTGGTTGCTCCAATAGCCGGACGTCCATTAATTCTCTACATATCTGCTCAAGAAAAATCAGTTGGAGCCTTGCTTGCACAAAATAATGATGAAGGAAAGGAGTGTGCGTTGTACTATTTGAGTAGAACAATGACTCCAAATGAGTTAAAGTACTCACCAATTGAGAAGCTCTGTCTTGCTCTCATATTTGCGATTCAGAAGTTAAGGCATTACTTTCAAGCTCATACTGTTTACTTGGTCTCGAGGGCCAACCCATTAAAGTTCGTAATGTCAAAACCAGTGCTCTCTGATAGGCACGCAAGGTGGTATCTCCAATTGCAACAATTTAAAATTATCTACGTCCCTCAAAAAGCGGTGAAAGGGCAAGTGCTGGCAGATTTCTTGGCCGATCATCCCATGCCTGCCGAATGGGAATTGTCTGATGATTTTCCCGATGAAGATATATTGGCTATTGAAATCACTCCTCCTTGGAAGATGTATTTCGATGGAGCTGCTCACAGAGAAGGAGCCGGCACAGGAGTGGTATTTGTAACCTCAAATGGAGGAGTTCTGCCATATTCGTTCAGTCTAACTGAAAATTGCTCTAACAATGTAGCTGAATATCAAGCTCTTATACTTGGTTTGGAGATGGTAGTGGATGTAAAGCAGCGACACCTTAAGGTATATGGAGATTCGTTGTTGATAATCAACCAGCTGCTTGGCTTGTATGAGGTTAAGAAAGCTGAACTACTTCCGTATTATAACTATGCTCAGAGGCTTATGAATTGGCTTGGAGATGTAGAGATTGAACATTTACCAAGGAGCAAGAACAAGCAAGCCGATGCTTTGGCAAAGCTAGCATCAACCATAGCAATGCCCTAAGCACTTTTTCAAGTACCGATCTGCAAAAGTTGGGTGGTACCTCCCTTCTTCGAAGATAAAGATGGTGAAGAAGTTGAGTATTGCGCCATAGAGGTTTTTGATATTGAGAAAGAAGACTGGCGTCAACCGTTCGTGGATTACTTGAAGAATGATAAGCTTCCTAATGATCCACACCTAAAGGTTGATGTCCGACGTAGAGCACCACGATTCTTCCACTACAAAGATACACTCTGTAGAAGATCGTTTGATGGTATTCTCTTAAGATGTTTAAGTGATGAAGAAGCTCTTCAAGCTATGGAGGAAGCTCATTCTGGAATATGTGGCGCCCATCAGTCTGGACCCAAGTTACATTTCAGAATCAAGAGGATGGGATATTACTGGCCTTCTATGGTGAAGGATTGCATAGATTATGCACAAAGATGTCAGCCATGCCAGTTTCATGCAAATCTCTTTCATCAGCCTCCCGAACCATTACATCCAACAGTTTCTTCGTGGCCATTTGATGCATGGGGCTTAGATGTGGTGGGGCTATTAACGAAGTCTTCCGGAGGTCATCTTTATATTCTGGCTGCCACTGATTACTTTTCCAAGTGGGCGGAAGTTGTACCCTTGAGAGAATTGAAGAAAGAAAATGTGGCTGATTTCATCCGCATTAACATCATATATAGATATGGAGTGCCTCGATACATTGTCACAGACAATGGGAGGCCATTCAGTAACTCTTTGATTGATAAGCTTTGTGAGAAGTTTGACTTCAAGCAAAGAAAATCTTCTATGTATAATGCAGCAGCTAATGGGCGTGCCGAAGCCTTCAACAAAACACTGTGTAATCTGTTGAAGAAGGTGGTCTCCAAGTCAAAGCGAGACTGGCATGAAAAGATTCATGAAGCTTTATGGGCGTATCGAACTACTTATAGAACGCCTACTCAAGCTACTCCGTACTCTCTTGTATATGGGGTTAAAGCTGTGGTGCCCCTTGAAAAGCAAATACCATCTTTGAGAATAGCCATACAAGAAGGTTTAACTGAAGAAGAGAATGCACGACTGCATCTCGAAGAATTAGAGGCACTTGATGAGAAGAGGTTAGAAGCACAACAAAGACTTGAGTGCTATCAAGCTCGCCTCTCCAGAACGTTTAACAAGAAAGTAAAGATACGTTCTTTTCAAGTCGGAGACTTAGTCCTTGCTGTAAGGAGGCCTATTGTCATCACTCACCGAGTTGGAAATAAATTTTTGCCCAAGTGGGATGGCCCACATGTTGTGAAAGAAGTGTATACAAATGGTGCATACAAGTTGATATCTGAAGATGGTGTAGGAATCGGCCCCATAAATGGTAAATTCCTGAAACGCTACTATGCGTAATCCAGTCAAATCCAAGGAACGCTCCTTGACGCACGAGCCTAAACTGCATGTTACTCCTGGTCCGCATGAGTATAAACTGTGTACGACGAACTCCTGGTCCGCATGAGTATAAATTGTGCACGACACCCACCAAAGGTAATTATATGTGGTTAAACTATTGATTCACCCCACTCAGATATTTTAAGTGGTTAAAGCATTAAAATATCCTACTTTGTCTAAAGTGGTTAAAGAATAGTCACTCCTGGCCCGCATGAGTATAAACTGTGTACGGCACCCCCCCATCCAAATCAAATCATGTCCCTTTGAACTACGTAATGACTTGATCCTCTGCGAAGAGGTACGTAGGCAGCTTAGCACTTTGCTAAGTTCAGTCATGTCTTTGGTTTACTCACGTCAAATTTGTGGGGTAAACAATAAATTGGAGTATGAAGGCAGCAAATAAATATGAAAGATAAGAAAACAAATTAATTATATAACATAAAGGAGAAGTAAGGAAGAGAATGGACTTTATTGATAATATCATTAGATGTTCAAAAACATAAAAGGGGAAAGCGAGTAAATAACTAAGGGAACAAATTAAAAGAAAATCAGTCCTACGCTAAACAAGAAAGTTATCAGAGAGTATGCTTTGTAAAACAGACTTCAGAGCTGCTTTCTCATCTTCAGAAGAGGATTCTTTCAAAACGGTTGCATTGTCAAGCATAAGGATCTCTTCTCCTATGAGCTCAACTTCCTTCTTAGCTCGACAGAGAGTTTGTTGGAGATGATCAACTGCTTCAGACAAGGTTTTCTCTCCCTTCTGCAGATTAGTCATCTCTTTGCCTATCGACTCCAATTCTTCCCAAGTACTCTTTAGTTTTTTTGTCTCTGTCATGTGAGCATCTCTGCAATTCTGAAGGCGACCCTTGACGTCGGTCAAGCATTTTACATGATTTCCCGTGGAGGCCGCTTCATCAGATTTCAATTTTGCCGCAGTATAAGTATCGGCCTTGTCAAATAGAGGTTCCAGGACTACCTCTAAAGGAGAACAGTCGATTCTAAGAGCCTTCACTTCATTTATTAAGGAAAATATTTCTTGTCTCAGAGTTGATAAAAACTTAAGAGGGGTCCGTTTGAGTTTTCTTCTTATTTTACTCCATGCACTCCGAGCAAATTTCCCTTTGAGATCACGAGTAATCTTCTTAGATATAAATTCTGAGATCATGGGACATGCTTTTGAAGAATTCACCCCTGTGGTTGATGCATCACTTTCAGTAGAATCATCACTCTCATCAGAATCGTCACCGCTACTAGAGTTTGAAGAGATGCCCAAGATCTGATAAGAGGAGAAATATGTTAGTATAAAGATGAGGATATACAATGAAAATAAGATAAGGGAAAGGGGGAAACCTCATCTGCCAAAGTTTTTGAAGTAACAGTAGTAATTAATTCAGTTCCTTCAGCAACCTTAGAGCCAGAAATTTTCAGCGCAACCTTCGATAATAAAAGAAAGCTTTGTAAGAAAAAATAAAGGAAAAAGGAAAAGAGAAGAGAGAAGGGAAGAAACCTCATTATCTTGTTTTTCAGTATGAACAACAGATTTCTTTCTCTTCCAATGGCGTTCATTAGAGGCGCAACGACTTTCTGTGGAATGAGGGGAACTTTTCTTCCTTTTATGTACTGTAGGATGTAAAACTTCATCATGCATCGGAGAAATATCCTGAACTTCTTGATTATCACCATCAAGGTCATTAATGATGTCCACTTCTTCCTCCAGAGGTTCTGAAACTAGGGTGGTCAAAGCCTTGATATGATCAGATAAGCAAGTTCCGTGGACTTGCTTCCACCACTCCTTATATTCAGTAGTGGAGTAGTTTTTAGGAGCTGGGGTTGCACATGGAAAGTAAGATTTGGAGGTAGAGTTATACAAAGTGTAATGTCTCCAATGGTTGAATCCTTCTTCTAAAGATGCTTTCCGAAGGTTGGTTCTAAGCATCTTAGGAACATCTTGTAGGAAGCCAAATTGACGAGCAAACCTGTGAGGGGAGTAAGGCTCCATCACAAAATGATTACCCTGCCGCAAAGTGAGATAGCTAGTACGGATAGCCACCAGATGGGCCCAATTATCCCATTTCTTATTTCCATCATCCGTGTAGTGGATTGCTTTGTCTTTTGAAAAAATATTGCAAGTCCATAAGGCATTATCAGCTGTGTGGATTCATTTGCGAGCATCTTCAGCATCGAAGTATCTTGCTCCCTACTCTCCAGAGTATGTCACCATTCGAGGATATGCTATCTTACTTCCAATCGGAAAATGAGTTTTGAAGTAGTGAGCCAGCCAAGCATGGACGAAATGAATTGGAAAGGTTGATTTAATTTCAGATAAACTCGATGAGTTTGAAATTGCATTCAAGCCATGGTAAATGTTTGCCAAAACTGGAATAGCAAGACTCATTTTTTTTCCTGCAGCCATTAAGCTTGCCACTTTAAAGGTACTCGGTCGTATCAAGCCTACTTCGTCACTCGGAAGTGCAAACGCACAAAGCCAGCAAGCTAAGTAAGCAGCTAGATAGGTCTCTTCCTGATCAGTTTGAGAAATGCCCAGCTTTTTAAATTGATCTATCTCAGCAGACGTCCATGGTTGGTGACTTGAAATAACGCCAGTCGGGTTATAAGTTTTTTTAGGCCGAGAAGTCGTCTTTCTTTCAACACGTGTAGGAGGTTCAAGGTATGTTATAGCCTTTTTAGACCAAAAATCTACCCAGTGGTCAATAGTTACATTTCTTCTATTAGCACCCTTGTAAAGTACGTGATAGGCGCCAAGTAAAGATCTACAGCTGCGCGGGATACGTAAACCATCCTTCGTGGAAAGCAATTCTTCTGCACAGGGCACAATTTCATCGTACACATAACCCGCTATGGGTAGTCCCATCAAGTTGTATAAGTCCCATAAAGAAAGTGACATCTCCCCGAATTTAGTAAGTAAAGTATTGGTGGAAGAACACCAAGCTTCACAGAAGGCCTTCATGATTTCACAGCTGCAATCATAGGTAAAGAGGGATGCAAAGACAGCATCATAAAGCTTTGTATTTCGAAGAATGGATCCGCATCGGCTTAAAATATCTTCAGTCCATTCCCAGTAACCCTTGATGTAATGGAAGTCTCCAAGAAACTTGATGGGTTCCCCCCAGGATGCTTTTCCTTTTGCAATGCGGCGTCCCAAAGAGGGTAAATGTGCTGAATTGATTTCTGGCTCAATGTCAGCTCCCTTCAAGGTCCAACTTATGTTATTTTTACTTGAAGAAGATTCATGAGACCAACATGCCAAGAAAAATTCATTCTTGCTTCTTGGAGGGACATAAGCGCAGTTCCCTAGCAAAGATTGCCCAGGTAAAAGACGAGTTCCTTGTGGTAAAGATTGATGTGCATCTTCAAGAATAACTAAGTAGCTTGCGCCGGACTTTCCCGTTATAGTTTTGAAGAAAACCATACTGAGAAGTGGATAGACTGCAAAATAAATTAACGATTAATTAAAAAGACCCAAAATAAATTCATGGGGGCAATTAATTAATTATTTAAGGTCATAATTTTTAAACATTGTAGCCTTAAACATTGGAGCCAAGTCAATAAAATTAATTAATTTATGCTTAGTTAATTTAAACTTGGCCACATGGTTGGAGGCCATGTTTATGGACACAAATCAACTAATGGGCCAATTAAGGAAAGGTGGAATCAATATTGAAGCCCAAATCAACATAGAATTAAAGGAGCCCAAGTATGAAGCCCAAATCAAAGCAAAATTGGGCTTGGGCCATGTGAGAGTCAAAATTGACTTGAAAGTCAAAATTGAGGGCTTGGTTGGTGGTAGAATAGAGTTTCTTCTCAAAATCTGCAGTGTGGCTCCCTCCAACACTGTGCGCGACTCCCTCCATCACCGTGCGCGACTCGCCGCCTCCTCACTGCCAAACCAACGACCACCGCCCAGCCGCCGCTTCCGAGGCCTGTCGAGATCGCCCTCGCTGCTGCCGAGACCGCCTTCGCTGCTGCCGAGACCGCCTTCGCTGCTGCCGAGATTGCCTCCGCTGCTACCGAGACTGCCTTCGCTGCTGCCGACAACCACGCGACGGAGACACAACACCATTGCATCCCGTTGTCGGATCTCTCGTCGCTGGAATCATGCTGCTGCTGCAAGATTTGCCGGCTGCTCGCCGCTGGAAGGCCACCGTCCGCCGAGGTCAGCCACCGACACACCGCTCAGCCTCGAAAGATTTGTCGGCTGCTCGCCGCTGCAAAGTCCCCCACTGCCGCGGTCTGGATGAACGTCCCCTTCTCTCGCCAAGGTCGTCAACTGCCGAGCTCGCTCCGAACCCGAAGGTATCAAACCCCAGCTGACCGACGATCGTCGCCACCACTGTACATGATCACCGTTACCAGAGCCCGTCACCGTCCACCTGCTGCCGTCGGAAGACGACGATTACAGCCACTGCTCCACCATCGAGCGCCGACCGTGGAGGTCCTTTCATCACCATGTTACCAGATCAGTTCGCCAGCTCGTTGCCATTGCAACACAACTTGGTCAGAAGCTTCTTACTCGTCAAACTCCTTCTCGCTCTTCATGTCAACACCGTCGGAGGTGAGAACCCGACAAGCAACCACCATGGGTGGTCCGCCGTCGATCGCTCTCCACCTACTTCCGTCGGAGGCGCGAGCCCAACAAGCAGCTACCATGGATAGCCCGCTGTTGATCGCTCTATACCTCACGGTGTGAGCCCGACAAGCAACCACCATGGGTGGTCCGCCATCGATCGCTCTCCACCTCGACGTCACTAGTCTTGACTCCTTGTGTATGTTAAGGTCTTCTCTTCTCTTCTCTTCTCTTTTGCGTGGAAAAGAAAGGAAGGAAAAAGGGAAACAAAGAAAAACAAGGAAAAGAGCAAAGAGATACAGAAGAAGAATATAAAAAATAAGTGGTGGAGCTTACCTTGATGATTATGTGAAGGCAAATAAGTAGTTCAATTGAAAAAAAAAAGATGAGAAGGGAAGAGAGCAGGGGTATGATAACATAGCAAGAGGATTGATTACCTTGTGAGGTAAGTCACTCTGCAGGTTGTTGATTGTTGATATTACCTACTCGAAGCTCTTCACCTGCAGAAGGGAAAAGAATTCATAAGAATCTGAAGTGTATGGATTATAAACCATGTGCAGGGACAAGGAAGAGAAGTAGAAAAGGTATGAAAATTACTTTTGATGGAACCTTTTTCACTTGTTGTTGGCAGTGAAGATTTGAAGACCGAGGGGTCTCCTTATATAGTTTGGGAGATCTCTTGTGGATAATAGGATATGTATGAGGATCCCATGAGTATCTGGGTGCTTGTATATCTTTGGAGAATATTTCTTTTATTGGGCTTGAGATATTGAGATACGTATGTTGCCAAGAAAATATCTAAGGTCATCATATTACTTGGGACTCAAGTTTATTCGGATGGGGTGAATTGGAAGCATTGACGCTTATGCCAGGTAAAAAGGAAAGTGTGTGAATACGTATTGCAATTTGTCCACTTTAAAAAAAAATTTCAGTGAACAAAATGCAAGGGGGCATTTGTAGGCAATAAAATTTATTGCCTAATAAATGTAAATGCAAAGGAGAATATGGAGTATGAAATATTGATTAAATATTTATTTATTAAGGAATTTAAATAAATTAATTCTTGATAATTAATATAATTATTTGAGCCCAAATTCAAGTCAAGTGGGCTCAATTCAAGTCAAGTGGGCTCGATTCAAATCAAGAGGGCCTGACCCAAATCAGTAAACCTAAGAAATAAATCATGTGGGCCTGATTCAAGTCAAACAAGCCCAGCAAATCAAGTCCAGCAGGCCTAGTTAAATTAATTAGGCCCAGGTTAAATCCTACGGGTTTAATTAAATTAATAGGCCCGTATCAAGTCCAGCAGGCCTAGTTAAATTAATTAGGCCCAGGTTAAATCCTACGGGTTTGATTAAATTAAATAGGCCCGTATCCAGTCCAGCAGGCTTAAAGCCCAACATATCTTTTAAAGGAGAAAATATCTCTCAAGTGGTTATTTTCTCTACCTATAAATAAAGACCTCCAGTCCTCATTCCAAACATTCTAAAAATCCTGAAAGCCTGGAAAACTCTGAAGGAACTTGGAATCTCTGCGAAGATCAAAGTCATTCTTCGAAGATCAATCTAGAAACATCATTCAATCTGAGATCAAGGTGCGGAGCCCCTCAGATTCATCGTTTCTTCAAGCCAAGTTCATCCAGCAATATTCGTGAAGTCAACGGTGTTCTACCAAATTGAACGGCGTTCTTCACAGTAAATCTTCAAGTCAACGTTTGATCCGAACAAAGGCTCGACGCCTCCGGATAAACGTTTTAAAGCTTCAAGACAACCCGAGCTCGGACAAGCTTCATCCGAAGATCCGGCTCCGAAAGTTGAAAAAGTCAAGAAATCAACTCAAGAGGGGAATCAGAGGATAAATAGAAGCTGTTCACTTAAATTCTCAACTTCAATCCATATCGGATTATTTTGTAATTTCTTTTATGTTTATTATTTTAATAAATACAAAATTTGTTGTTACATAAATAATTTCTGGTAGCCATTTACTGCCACGGCTACTGCGAGATGGAGAGTGAGAACATGAGATAGGAGAGCTAGGATCTTTGGGGATTTCACAATTTTGCTGCTGCCACGAGAGGGAGAGAGAGAGAGGGAGAGGGAGAGAGGGAGAGGGAGAGAGAGAGAGAGAGAGAGAGAGAGAGAGAGAGAGAGAGAGAGGGAGGGAGGGAGGGAGGGAGGGAGGGAGGGAGAGAGAGAGAGAGAGAGAGAGAGAGAGAGAGAGAGAGAGAGAGAGAGAGAGGGTCTTGGGATTTCACAATTTTGATTAAAGTGTCGATAATTGTCTATCATATTCATCTCTTTTTAGTATTATTATTTTCCCCTATATTTATCTTAATAATAAAATCAAATTTAATATTATAAATTCATTAATTAAAATTTATCTTGTATTATTATCTATATATTCATTTGAATTAATTCATTTGATTTTAATTAAATTTACATTAATAATAGGCTCAAACTTGCGTGCATCCCCTACCCCCAAATTTTATAATTTTCGAGAGTTGTACCATTTTTAGTATTTAATGTCACCGATAATATAATATATATATATATATATATATATATATATATATATTAAATTATAAGCTCTTTAGTATAATATAATAACATACTGAGAAAAATATTTAATTTTTTTAATAAAACGTCTATACTATTTATATTTCAATTGACATTCTTAATAAAAAAATTACTCTATTTATTAATTAAAATATATACTCTTAATATAAAATATTATACCCTTATATATTATGTATGCTTTGAGTCCTTGGAACATAAGAGATTTTAATAATAACTAGGTCTATAGATTATAGATTTATTAACTTGAATTAATTTATTTTATTTTAATTAAATTTACAATAATAACTCTAAGTACAACATATAATAAAACTTTATAAGATTTTTTTTAATTTCTATAATCTATATAAAAAATTCATGCGCAAAATGGTAGAACATGCTAATATCATTAATATTGTCAATTAATTTTAAATATAAATTAAATACTCTCCCCATCCTTTTACATTCTTCACATTTTCTCTTTATTTGCACTATTATACCTTTTATCTTCCAAAATTAGTAAATGATTCATAATAAATAATCTCTTAATATATTATATTTTCAAAATTATCACTCTCAAATCTCATTTAACATAAGTAATTTATTTTATCATTTGTTTATTACTCCAACATCCTCAAAAGTAAAAAAAAAATTAATTAAAAAACAACCTTTCTTAAAATTTCATAGATAGAATAAAAATGAAAAACTAAGTGAGAAATACATTTAGAATAAAAACTAATAATTTTAATTTATAAAATAAAATTTTAATTTTCTTAATCAATGATAAATTATTAAATTACTACTCTTCATATTTCAATCGGCAAACTTTAGAAAAAATTCTAATACCCACCCTAATTAATTATAAAATATACTCTCTCCACCCCATGAAAAGAGTTACATTTACCGTTTTTACACAAATTAAGAAATATATTATTTTAATATGTGGTGGGTTGAGAGATATAATAATTTAATATATAGTGTAGTTGTATTAATGTTGTGTGTGGGCCCCAAAAAGATAAAGTGGTTGATTTATTTGTTTCTCATTTACTAAAAAATAAAATATAACTCTTATAGCGGGACACCTAATTAGTAAAATGTAAATCTTTTTGCGTGACGGAGGAAGTATTTTTTTATAATACTCCCCCCGTCTCATAATAAACTTTACATTTTTTTATTTTTGTCCGTCCCGCATTTAATCATCTAAAAAAAAAAATATCACATCAATCTCTACCCTGAAGGTTAATCTTAATTACAAATTTGTTACTTCTACCCAACATATAATACTTTATAATTTATTATGACCTAAAAATATTATATTATCCTCATAAATCAATAAATTTGATAAAAAAAAAAATTTTAAACTCCGTGTCTATAGTAATGGTGAAGTTTATTATAGGATGAAGGGAGTAAAATATTACTATCCAGTATTGTATACTATATTACATCCACGTATACTAGAGAACAAGATTTAACTATTCATCTCCTCATATATATATTTAATTTAAATAATAAACTAAATATTTTACATAAATATTGATGGTACATCCTCATACATTAAAATTTAAATTACACATAAATATAAATATTATATCCGATTTTTTTTATAGGAAATAATCAATTGAATTTTATTTTATAAGTAACTTTAACTTTATATGATATATATATATAGTACTCCCTCCATCACACCCAAAGGGTATTTTTTTCCATTTTGGCGTCCCACACAAAGAGTACACTTTCCTTTTTTACGCACATGGGACCACACATCCACATACAATTAAAATATGGAGTTCACACTCCCACTAATACAACTATCAACTACACATTAAATAATAATACTCCTTAATCCACGTGCAAAAAACAAATACTACCATCTGAATGGGACGGAGGGAGTATAATATTGCATTTTTTATGGCAAAGACTATTGTGAAACGTTACTTATGTGAAATGGTATGCTAGACGTGTTAAAGTATATCTATATAAGATAAAATAAATCATTTGGAATAAATATATCTATTATTATAATATTAATCTCACATTATTGACCTGGAATTGAAGAATTATTAATAATAATTAATAAAATAAAGTAATATTAAAACCTATAAAATGTGAAGTTATAAAGGTTGAGCAGGAGTATATAAATGTTAATTAAAAATAACTAGAATTTTATAATAAAGTAAAAAAATTAATTAAATTTTTTTTTTTTATTAAAAGTATTGATGAAAGCACCCTTAAAATTTTAGCTCCATCCACTCTCCCCGTTCCCTAATTTTTTCAAGTAAAATGTGCTGACCTAAAATTAAGACTCCATATTTCTCTCAAAATTTTGGCTCCATAATTAAACTTTCCCGTATTAAGTATTGATAATAATGTGCGGTAATTGTCAGTTGCTTCTCTAACCAAATATCTAGCCTCAATCTTCATCTTTTTCGCTTTAGATTATTCAGGACTTTACGAGAAGACGCCAAGAACCCGATTCCCGCTAATGGAGGTATTCCCACTGCACAGTATAAGGTAGTCTTTCGTTCTGTCTCTCTCAACTCTAACCTCAGGCTATTATATGAGAAAATAAAATAAAATTAGAAGATTAGTCATCATTCTACATTTGTTGACTCCTTATTAATTATTTGAAAGGTAAAATCCAGAGATTCAGTATTTGGCTGGAGTAATATGTGTACATATGCTAGATGTTATATCAGGTTTAGGTTGAAGAAGTGTTGGATAAGAAGATTTAAACGTTTGAAGTGCTCTTGGATTGAATGTGGTGGATATCATAGAGCCATACCTTATAGGTGATGCAGGTAATGCATAACATACATGATACATGTTGTATTAATTACCTTTAGTTATAAATTATATGTTGAGAAAAAAATCTAATTATTTGTCTGTCATGTTATTCAGATTATGTAAACATGATTTTTATAGAAAAAATATCAAAATAGATCCTATCTAGAGTAGTGTTCCTCATCAGCCAGCTTACCCAACTTTGACTTCACAATGTGCATCTATACTAGATTTTTGCTTTGAATTCATGTTCACTTGTAATATTATTATTGTATTACAATACACATTTGGTAAATAGGAGGCAAACACAGATTTGCTTATTTGCTGGTTGACACATATTTTTTTCCTTGAAGTATGTGACCCATTTTTCTTATGAGGATCTTACTCTGTTGCTCGCTTATAAATTTTATGTAGAATTTTAATATAATTAACGTTGTCTTATCTTGTTATCGTACATGGTTAGTTGGTTGCATAATTAATAGCTTTAAGAACTTATTAGTTAGAACTTACCTGAACAATCTGTTAGATGAACTAGATAATTTATTTTCACTCATGGAACCAAATTCAATTCTACACAATTGTGTTGATTGGTTATTGAAAAAATAATTTATTTATCTTTATGATTTTTCTGTAAGTTTAGAGATGTCATGGATTATGTATTATCCATCTACATTTTGTGATACTTCTAATACAGTAAAACATCAATTAAGACATTAGAAATGTATTAGAAATGTAATAGTATTAGATCATTGTTTCTTTAATTGTTAGATAAATTCTCAAACCAAAATTGTGATCACTTCAATAACGATGATTGAAAGCAAATCTTGATATTTTAAATGTTTTAATCTCCCATGGATCGATAATTTAACTTGTTCATTTATACTACTACGATAGAGTACACTTGCTTTAGGTGTAAGCAAATAAATCTTCTTGTAGATAGGGATGGCAACGGGTAGGATACCCTCTTTTTTTGGGGTACCCATACCCGTATCCGATTATTTTGATAACTACTCGTACCCATCTCGTACCCATTTAAAATATTACTAGTGGTACTCGTATCCGTCCCATACCCAATTGTTACTACCCGCAGGATACCCGAACCCAGTAACCAGTATTTTCCAGAATACATAATCATATTCCTAATATAAATTTCAAATCTCAAACATTAAATAAAAATTAAAACATAAAAACATGACATAATATCATAAAACAAGTTTTAAGATACTTCAAATAACATATAAATAAGATAATTTGATAGAAATCATTGAAATGGAGGTCATATTTTTCTCCAGCAAGATGAGCTCCATCTCTTTCTCTCCTTATGCATGATCAACCTATCAAATTATTAAAAATAACTATTAGATTTACATAAATTTTAGAAATACTTTAAAATTCTAAGATAAAATAATGTTTTGATTTCTAAATATGCTTACTCTCTCATGAGGAGGATAAATCAACATCTTCTTCACTTGTGCATAAGTTGCTTGATTCAATTGTCGAACAAGAATCTACAAAACAGAAAATGAAAGAAAGAAATTAAAAAATCAAGGAATAAAAAAGTATAATATGTAATATATATACTTTCAAACTCTAATCAACTAAAATTATTACCTTCAATTGTGGACTTCACTAACCAATTTTAAGAGCACATTAATGCTTCCAATGTATCAGGATTAAGTCTACTACGATGGAGGCTGACAACTCTTCCTCCTGTACTATATGCAGATTCAGATGCAATAGTAGATACTAGAATAGCTAAAAAATCTCTAACAATCAGCTGTAATGTAGGATATTTTATCCCATTCGTCTTCCATCAATTCAGAATATCAAAATCTTGACTCCAAGGCAACACCGGCTCATCAAGATAATAATCCAACTCACTTTTCACCAAAGCACAAGTTGAAGAAGAACTAAGAAATGCAACTAACTCTTGCATATTTTGATCTTGGGAAAGACGTGGAACTTTAGACTGTGAGACTAGTTTTGTTTTAGCATTGGAACCCTTAGATTGATACTCATTAAGCAAGTCATAACAAGTTTGTTTAACTCTCTCGACTTCCTTCTGAGCACCCTCATTTCCAAATATGATAGGAAATTAAAACTCCACCACCTTCAACTTATACCTAGGATCCAACACAACAGCAACAGCAAGAACAAGATGCACAACACTTCAATATTTTTCAAACTTTTCAAACATTTTTATGGTCATTTCTCTAATAACCTCATCCTCAATAAACATCCATTCTTCCATGGAAGTTTTTAGCTGACACAATGTTATAAAGAAGCAATTGGTTGTTGGATACTTTCTTCCAGAAAATAACTCAGTAGCATTGTAAAACACTTCAAGTTTTTCAGTAATTTCCTCAGCTAAATCCCAATCTTTTTCACAAGGCACATCAACATAATTCTTCTCCCTAACTCTCAAATGAGGAAAGACAAGTTTGTATTGAATTGCTGTACGAAGCATCAAATAGGTTGAGTTCCAACGTGTTTTGCAATCTAAAGACAACTTTTTACCACATAAAACCTTTAATTGTTTGGCCATTTCATCAAACTTTTCTACCCTTTGAGGTGTAGATAACCAAAATACCACACTAGCTCTAATACTCGAAAGAGATTTCTCAATCACAAACAACCCATCTTTCACAACAAGATTTAAAATATGTTCAGCACATCTCATATGCAAAATCTTCCCCTCACATAAAAGATCACCACATAACTTTCAGTAATAATAGAAATCATACCATCATTAGAAGAACAATTATCAACAAAATTGTAGAAATCTTGGTCTCGATATTCCACTTTGTCAAACTATCTATTAAGTTATTTGCAAGCTCTTCCTTTGTGTGAGGAGATGACATATAAACAAACCTACAAGTTTCACATACAACATATTAGAAGTAGAAAATAGAATCTAACAATAAACATAGTATCAAATAAGTACTGTAATAAATGTGAAATGTTGAATTTTTTTCCTTACCGAAGGATTCGACTTTGTAGTACCCAAAAATCATCAATGTAGTGGGTTGTTATTGACATATAGCCTTTTTTTGATTTGATATCCACATATCAGTAGTAATGGCTATTCGGCTTTGAAGATTCCCCAACTCTTTATACAACTTTCTCAAATTCATTATCATAGATAGCAAAAATGTCCTTTTTGATAGTGTTTCGAGAGACCATCTTGAAAAGAGGCTGGATACTAGAATAGAATTTCCTAAATCCAATACGCTCTACAATCGAAAGAGGATACTCATGCAAGATTATTGCACATGCCAACTCTTTTCTTGATTTTTCTTGATCAAATGTGTAATTTCCAAACTGCACTTTGCCATCAAAGTTCTTATCCACCACAAGTTTTTTTGCTTTTCCAAATCTTTGATGATATCTTGAGTATCCTTCCTTCCGCAAGTTTTTAAATGGTTGTGCAAAGACTTTGTCCCATTCCCACTAGGAGCTCTGAGTTTAGAGTTACACTTCTTACAAACTGCATATTCTGTTCCAATTTTATTGAAGTGGTTCCAAACAGGTGATGTCAACTTCCTCTTTTTTGACCAGGATTGACTGCATTCTCATCTTGAATATTTTTTGTAGTAGTAGGGTTTGGTTCAGAACTTTTAGCATCTAATGAATATTCGACTAGCATATTTTCTAGAAGTGGTTGATCAAGAAGGCCACCACATGGTTCAGCACCTTTGCAACTATCAACACAATCACTTGCATTTGGAGTTGACATTTAGAAATCTAAACAAAGAACACATGTGTCAAATGTGAGTTTCATAATAATAATTAGAAAAGAAAGATTTTATTTTTGAACTTAAAAGTTATTTCAATCAAACTTGAAAAGACTTATCAACTTATTCTCCAACCTGGAGAATAAATCATTACAGATTCTTGAAACTAATGATTCAACACAGCTATGAAACTAATAATTTAATGATTTTAAAGTAGGAAAATAAATCATTACAGATTCTCGACATCATAAGAAGTAGGAATACCGTTTGATTGTTAGTGTCTATAGAATTCCAGCAATCTTAATAATATTACAGTTGATGTGAAAAGAATTGAAACATGATATTTCAGCATACAACTATGAAAATAATACTTCAAAATTAAAATCATTAAAAAGAGGAACAGCATAGTAAAATACAAATACCGTCAGCTTCGTTTCTTCCACGCCGTCAACTTCGTCGCAGTGTCTTTTGAGATGAGATGGCCTGTCAACTTCGCCTTCATCGCGGTGTTTGCTTCAGAGCCACCGAAACTGTTAGGATCAAGGGTAGACGATATCGTCCACATTGGAGGTGGAACGGCCGCATGGCGAGTGGTCGGGTGGAATAGCAATGGCGGAGACAGAGAAGAGAGAATCAGCAGCGATGACGAAGGTAAAAAGGAAGGCGAAGACAAGGAAAACGACAACGTTGTCAGCTCATGGGTATGAGATTACATGAGGCTGTGGCTTGTGGGGGATCAGGGATCTAGGACGAGATATGAGATGAGAACGGCGATAGATCTCAAAATGAAGCTTCTTTGCGAATTTAAGGTTATGAACTTATGGTCCAATATTCGATATTTGTGCTCCTGATTTACTATAACTTTAAAAAAATTAAAAAATATAACAAGAATCACTTGTGTACAAATGGTAAAGGTATCCCATTTTTTTATTGATAGGTATGGGTTCGAATCTTCTTAATGAATCCTCAATAATATATATACATGCTATATGCATATGGGACGGATTTCTATGCGGGTACCCGATACCCTTACCCGATGTTATGCGGGTACGGGTAGCGGGTATCCGAGGGGTCTATCCCAAACCCTACCTGAACCCTAATGGGATTTTTTTCTTTTCCAAAACCCATCCCAAACCCATTTACAGGTACCCGCACTCATCCCATTAGAGTTTGGGCGGGTAGAGTACCCGAAAATACCCACGAAACTGTCATCCCTACTTGTAGATGATAGAAGATTTGGAGCACTCTTTCAGATGTTCATTTCTTGTCTCTAGCACGATGTTTTTCAATTGGTTCATATATAGGAAGTATTCCGTCAGCTGAGATTTGTATCTCTTTCTCAACTAGTTTATTTTCAGAAGGAGGACGTTTCGTTGAGTCTTCCTCCTTGTATTCATCCTCAACGTGTTTATTATTTGCATGACTTGCCTATGCATTCTACATCATTTCCATCGGTTTGGATATCGACAGGTCTTGAGCTTCCATATGTTTGGCTAGTCCTTCAATTTCTCTTATCATACTTGCGAGTTGTTTCTCAATGGTCATAACACTTGTTGTCATCATTGCAGCTACAGCTAAGGTAAATGGTGAGCTTGGCATTGATCGAGAAGTTAGGTAGACAGAGGCATCTTCGTCGTCGTGCAATGGCTTGTTGAGAGCAATCTCAAACATGGTTTTTATCCGAGGAGACTTCTGATGTACTTCTTATAATGACTTCAACATTTTCAGTTTGCAACTCAGAAGACTTTGAGCTGGAAGACCTTCTTATCACAATCCTGAGCGGAGTTGCTCTTTGAATCTCTTCATCAGCAGCTCCGAAGGCTTTAATGTAGAAGACATTTTTATTACAATTCTTAGAAAAACCATATTTTTTTAAGAGAAGAGATGATAGGAAGAAATTGGCCTACTTGGCGTGCCAAATTATATAACAACAAAATTTTTACTTATTAAATAATAAACACAAAAGAAATTACAATGATAATCCAAATAGATTGAACTTGAGAATTTCAGAAACAGTTTCTATCTATCCTCTAATTCCTCTCTTGAGTGACTTCTTTAACCTTAAACTTTCAGAGTTAGATATTCAAATGAAGTTTGTCCGAGCTCGGGCTTGGAGCATTAAAACGTTGATTCGGAGGCATCGAACCTTTGTTTGGATCAAGGTAGAACACTGTTGACTTAACGAAGATGATCGTCACTATTTTCACCTAGATTTTAGTCTTTTTATGTATATTTTCGTATTATTTTATCTATTTTATGTAACTTTTGGTGGTGGTTATTGTTCATATGGAGAATTTGTATTATAAATGTAAAATATGTGAAAATGGTCTGAAATGTGCTTGAAACAGGTGGAATTTTGAGAAAAACAAAGTCGGGAGCCGAAACAGGAAGAAACGGGCAGCAGATGTATGAACTCAACATAATCACCGAGCTCGAGTCGAGCTCGGTTGCACAGCGCGATATCGAGTCCGTGCAAATAGGTCGACTCTACTCACCTGAAACATAAACACGACCTCCCATGTTCGTCGAGTGCAGCACACGACTCGAGCTTTGTTTAGCCTAAAAAACTGCCGAGAAACCAACGCTAGCTACTCGAGTCGAGTGCAGCCAAATTTTGGATATTAAATCAACATGGATTCTAGAAGGTTCCAAGTGTATAAATGCATAATTGGCGTCATTTTGACGAGATGAATCACATTTGGGAGCAGTTACACCTATTCTACAACTTAGAACACACACACTTTCTCTCCATTTTCATCCTTTGTACCATTTCAAATTTCTACCCCTTCTATCCATCAATTCCACTTGAATTCCTCAAATTCATCCACTATTTCATCCATTTATCAATCTAAGAAGAGAAGATCATCAAGGAGTGAAGATTGTGGCATGTTGAAGGGAGAGAAGGCCTACTACGGGAATCCACTCATCCTTTGATTTATTTTTTTTTATGGCTCAAATGGAGCAAACAATGGCATGTATAGAATTTATATTGAAAACTACTGGCTAGTCCTTTTGTGATGCTAGCAATATGATTGGTTAAGGATAATGTAGATTTTGTACACCATGTGTTTGATGAATTGATTGTTATGAATATTTTCTATGATGAATGCTTATTTCTCAATTGATGTAATGATATGTATGGTTAATTTTTTATGGAATGTATATAGAGTGTGATCTTGTGTGCATGTGATGAGTTGTTAATTGAATCGTATTGTTGCATGAGTTGTTCATACTATAGGTGTGGAGTGAGTTTGTGAAGACCACAATATACCTAGAGCCTCATTATTGGACATGTATGAATAGTAGTATATGAACGCACTTGAATTATGTGAAATAATAAGACTCTAGTACTTTATAAGGAAATAAAAAGTATAGAGAAACTCTCTTAGGTGCTTGTCGGGATTGTTTAGGTGCTAAGTGATTAACATCTACTTGGGTCTTGTTAAGGAGCTTGTAGTGTTATTTGTGAGTGCCTTTAATACCATAACATGATGATTATCAATACACATATGTATGTGAATCTATATATGCCTTTTCCATGATGTTGCTAGTCTTGCATACTTCTTAGATTGTTCTACCCTCAACCATCTACCATAATCTTTGTTTACTTGTGCATTTTATTACTTGTTCTTTTATTGCATTTTTAGTTGGTAAATGTAGAATAAATCTCAAACATGAATCATCGATTCGTCCTTCTAAAGTAAGCACTTATTGAGTACGAATAAACAACCTTCTTCCTTGGTATTTTATATTTTTATTACTTAGTCAATGGTACTACACAACGATGGGGTACACTTGCTCTTTATAAAAAAAGTCTCGATCAGAAGACTTGCTACATGAATTTGATTTAAAGAAACTTTGAATCTGAGGGCTCAACACCTTGATCTCATATTGAATGTTGTATCTGGATTTTCTGGGTAGAAATTCGTAGAACACGCGGAGAACGCAGAAGAACTTGACTTGAATAACGTAGGATCTGAGGAGCTCAGCACCTTAATCTCGAATCGAACGTCATTTCTACATGGATCTTTGTTAAAGAACTTGAAGAACGGTGCAGAAAGCTATTAAGCCTTTGATCTTCGTAGAGATTCCAAGTTTTTTCAGGGTTTCCAAGATGATTGTAATGAAAACTGAAGACTCTTATTTATAGGTGGAGGAAATAATCACCTATAAGATATTTTCTCCTATAAAAGATTGTGTTCATACTTTAATTGGGCTTGTCCTATTTAATTAAGTCTGCTGGACTGAATTTAGGTATATTTAATTTAATTAGACTTGATAGACATGATTTGAGTCTATTTAATTTAATTAGACCTCTAGATTTTATATGGCCTTGTTTGTCATGGATCACCCTCTTGATATATTTTGGACTTCTTTAACTTAGGTCAGGTTCCATTAACTTGAACTAAGTCCACTTGAACTCAAATAATTATATTAATTATTTATTCAATTATTTTATAAATTAATTTATTTAAATTCCTGAATAAATAAATATTTAATACATTTTCTTCTTTCATTTACATTATATTAAGGCAATAAAATTCATGTGCTTACAAATACATTAAAGTGTGATTATAGAGTGTTATAATATAATTTAATATAAATATATTTTAAGTTTAAAGAAGTATATTTTACCTATATAACAAACATACCTTAATAATAGATTAGTTTTACAATCCGTGTCATCATGTATCCTTCCAAATACGAATATTCATGAAAAAATATAAAGAAAATAATAAGAGGTGGTGTCAGCTAAGTAAAGCTCCATATTATTATAATTTTAAATTGCAAAATATAATGATAAATTTCGCCAACGTATCATTTCAACTAAAGGCATTGCCCATGTTGAAATATTTCAATTTCAAAGACACTATTGTTATGTGATGTGAAATATATATATATATATATATATATATATATATATATATATATATATATATATATATATATATATATATATATATATATATATATATTTCCTCTATCCCAGGTTGACGTGATTGCTTTTTGTATAGAAATTAAAATATATAATATTTTAATGGGTAGTGAGTTGAGAGAAATAATATTATATTTAATGTAAAGTGGATATTTATATTAGTATTGGGTGTGAGTTCTCCATGAAATAATTAATTATTCTGTGTGGGCCCAACTTGACAAAAAAGAAAATGTAAACACTAACTTATGACAACTCAAAATGAAAAATGTGAACCTTAACGTGGGACTGAGGGAGTACTTATTATATACTATCTTCATTTTGTCATAAGGTTTATGTTTTTCCATTGTAAATTACAAAGGAAGGGTAAACATTATGGCGGGACGGAGGGAGTAGGTAAAGTATGCTTATTACTCTCTCTATCCTGTCCCAAAGTTTACATTTGCTTTTTCTACGAGGATTAAGGAATTAGTATTTTTATGTGCAATGAAAGGAGAGATATAATATTTAAATATAATGGATAGTTGTATTAGTATTGTGCGTGAGTCTCATAAAGATATATTAATTATTTTGTTTAGATCTTATTTAGGAAATGTATACCTTAATGATGGGATGCCCAAATTCAAAATGTGTAAACGTTATAATGGGACGAAGGAAGTAGTAGTTAAAATATATTTTCGAAGGAAGTAGTAGTTAAAATATATTTAAATGAATCATGCTATAACACATTAGAATAATATTATCTTCATCCCATCAAAAGGTGTCCATTTGCTCTTTGGGCGTATATTAAGGAGTATTATTACTCCCTCCATCCTGTTACAACATATGCAATTGCTTTTTGCACGTAAATTAAGGAATATAATATTTTAATATGTAGTGAGATGAGAGAAATAATATTTTAATGTAATGTGAGTAGGTGTATTAATATGACATGTGGGCCCATGAATAGAGAAGTAATTAATATGTGTGGGTCCCCTTTACCAAAAAGAGAAATGCACACCTTGTATTGAGACGGACCAAAATAGAAAAATACGTATGTTTTAATGGGACAGAGGGAGTATTTTATGTGTAGTGGGTAGTTGTATTAGTAGTGAGCGGTGGGTCATACGTGATGCCCTTTTACTAAAAGTGGAAAATGTGAACCTTTGAATAGGATAATCAATATAGTAAAATGAGGATCTTTCGGTAGGACTGAGGGAGTAATCGTTTAATGCATCATTCATTAATAACCAATAAATATATTTTACTTATTTTATAATTATACTTTAATACATCTCATAAACCATCTCGCATAAGCATCGTCTCATAAGAGACTTTGGGAGTGTTTGGTGAATATTGAGTTAATAATACTTCATGGACCTTGAAAATTACTAAATATAAGGAAGTTAACACACTAATTGCACTTAAGCGGGATTAATTTCCTTTTAAGTCCGTTAGTTTCAAGCAAGGGACCTCGTAGATTACTACTTATGGGAACTGGGATATAATAACTCATAAAACTAAAATTAAAACAATTCTCATACTAAAGATTTTCAAACTTTATTAATCTACCTAATAATTCTATGAATCAAACACTCTCTCTTCTTTTTATAATCCCCTTTTCCCTCATTCTTCATAATCATATTTTTGTAAATTGATATGTTGTGCACTCATGTGTCTATGGTATTTGAGAATGTTACATTTTATTTTGAAGTTTATTTATATTAATTAATACTAAATGTATTATTTTAATTGAAATAGTAGATTTAAATATGAAGTATTAATATTTTATTATTATTTTTATTTTTTTAAGAAAAATTATTTATATTTAATAATAAAGAATATAACATTTACACAAATACTTGTGTAAACAGGGTTTACATACGTTTACATGTAAATCCTATCACTTTTTAGTAAATGAAAATTTACTCTTTAAACACATAAATTGTTACTCTTCTAAATTAAAAAATTACTCTTCATATTTTTGTATATCCTGATTTATCGATTACTCCCTCCGTTCCATAAGACTTTTTCAAGTTTATTGTTCCACATTATTTAAGAAAAGTTGCACTTGTTTACCAGCTTTATTGACTTTGAAGGATATATTGTAGTATTTTAAGATAATAAAAAAGTTATAAGGTAATGAGATGTGTATGATAAAGGTATGACAAATTTGAAATTAAAGTAACTTTTAAGGTTGTTAGATAAAATGATGTTTCTCTTTTTGGGGTGTGAAAGATTTTGTGGGATGAACAAATGAGAAAAGTGTGAAATGGAATGGATGGAGTACTTTTAATTAGTACATACTCCCTCCGTCCCACCCAAAGAGTCTTTTTTTTTTTTTTCATTTTGGACGTCCTACCCAAAGAGTCCACTTTCCTTTTTTTCACACATGGGACCCCCACACCCACTAATACAATTAAAATATAGGACTCATACTCCCACTAATACAACTACCATTACACATTAAATAATAATACTCCTTAATTCATGTGTCAAAAAGCAAAAACTACCTTTAATGTGGGACCGAGGGATTACATAAAAAATTGCTTTTTAAAAACATAAATTATTATTTTTTATACAAAAACTATTACTCTTCAAAGAGTAATTTTTTTGTGCTATAAACAAGTACGCAAAAGCTCCTGCGCCCCCGGGGACACTAAGAGATACTCCGTGTCCCCATATGAATACAACAATCCCCCTCCAATCCTATTTAAATCTATGTATTATTAAGGAGTTTAAATTGCAAAGGGCATGGAAATTACAAAGATGCACGGAATGTGGCCCGTGCGCCCGGGTGCACAGGAGCCCCACTCAAACAATAATTTTAAAAAATAATTTTAAAAAATAAGATTTACATGTAAACTCGGTTCACACATAATTACTCTAGCATTTAATATAAAATGATAACATTGGAAAGGTGTGGGAGAGAGACTTAAATCGGTGCACCCATAATACATGCAAGATTTTACCATGTACTCCCTCCGTCCCGGAGAAGTTGGTATATTTTTTTGGCACGGAGATTAAGGACTATAATAATTTAATGTAAAGTGAAGTAAAGTGAAGTGAGAGAAATAATATTTAATGTGTAATTGTTAGTTGTATTAGAGGTAATATGTGGAGCCATGAGAATAGATTAATTGTTTTTGTGTGGTCCCATGTATTAAAAGGGAAATGTGTCAACTTTAGTGAGATAAACTAAAAAGGAAAGTATAGATTAATTGTTTTTTGTGCGGGTCCATATATTAAAAGGAAAATATGTCAACTTTCGTGAGACAAATTAAAAAGGAAAGTGTGTCAATTTCTATGGGATGGAGAGAGTATATTTTAAAAATACAATGGCATAATTTCATTAATTGGAATCCATGTTTGTTATGTTCATCATATTAATACGAGATCACAAAAAAGGAATAGATATATGGATCCTGGTTTCACATTACTCTGTATTGCTGTAAAAAACACATGTTTGGGTGGTGAGTGCCTATCCTTGTACAATTTCTTGCCACCTTTACCCCTTCACCTATAAAACCCTTCTCAGTCGCAGGCCTATAAAGCGAGAGAGAGAGAAGGACACAGAAAATCTGCTTTGCCCAGAGAGAGAAACAGAACACATCTGCTCTGCATATACATACAAAAAGTGTTTCTAATATGAAATAGGCGAAAATTGGATTTCCGATTCGTTTAGCCCTCCATGGACTGTAAACTTTGCTCCAAGAAATTCTCCAATGGCAAAGCGTTGGGTGGGCACATGAGGTCCCATTTTGCTTATGCCACCCTGCCCCTCCCCCCGAAGACAGCCCAGAGACAGGACCTCACTGAGTCACTCACCGATTCCACTTCGTCCATCTTTTCCTGCGATGAGAGAGAAAGTAGCGGCGATAAATCTTCTCTCCTCTCCGGTTCGCGTGGGCTGAGAGAGAGACCGAGGAAGAGCCTCAGGCTGGTAGATCCCGACGCGGTTGTAGATCTGGAGAGAGAGTCCGAGTCCACTCGGGCGAGATTCGAAGGGGCTGTCGAAGAAGACGTGGTGGGGAAGAAAGCGTTTCTGCAGAAGCCGCCATTGATGTCCGAGTTGGAAGAAATGGAAGAAGATGTGGCTTCTTCTCTGATTATGCTTTCGAGGGATGTTTGGAGAACACCCATGGCGAAGGGGGAGAAGATTTACAGATGCGAGAGATGTGACAGGGTTTTCAAATCATCCCAGGGGTTAGGCAGTCACATGGCGAATCATCATCTGAAGAAAATCAACCACCCTGAAAAGGAGTTGGGAAAACCAGAAAATGTAGGCAAAGAACAAACAGATCATGAGTGCTCATTATGTGGCAGAGTTTTCAGATCAGCTCAATCTCTTGGAGGCCACAAAAGAGCTCATACATTGGCATCAAAATTGAGTACCACTTTAGTTGAAGATCGCTCCCCCATAGATCTTAATCTGCCCCCTGAGTTCCATGATGAAGATGAAGAATATGATTAGCTCCTGATGCTCAATTTCTTTAAGAGTTCGAAAATGGTGAAAGCATTACAAGTCAGAGGTTGGATCCCTCTTCATCTTTTCTTTCAATCACATATTTGTCTTTTTTGTGAAAAAAATATGGATTCCCATTTATTAGTTGTTTAAACCTGCAGTGGATTTGCTACAAAACCCATTTAGCATCATCTTTATAATTGGTAGCTGCTTTTGAGTAATGTGTAGGGAGGATACTGATATGAATGGAGGTTAGCTAAAAGCATCTTATCTTGCTCTGCATGTAACTCTTCACTTCTGTTTCTTTCCTGGATTTGTGTGACAATGAGTTTTACAAATGATTAGTTTGATGCCCAAAACTCTTGGAATCCAATGCTCTAACCCAAGCGCTGTTATTGTTTCAGATTTGCTGATCATTTGAGTTACTCTTAAAATTTGAAAATTTTAGCATCTTTTATATACACATTGATTGAATATGTATATCAATTTTATTTTTAATGACATATTAGAGGGGCACACTAAAAGTTGAAGAAACTGGGTGGACTTCAGTGAAACCATCTCCATTTGAGATATGCAATTCCCTATGTAAGTTCCATAATTTTAAAAATATTGATGTGTGAATTTAAAGGTAGTTGGAATACAGGATGGAACTCGAATAGGGGATTCCTTTTGCTTTCATTTCACTGTGATACTGTTTTATGATTATTATTTTTAATTAGGTAACACTTTTAATCAATTAAGGGAGTACAAATATTGTAATTCTCCCGTTCAGGATATATTTACACGTTTGTAAAATCACGGTGATTAAAAAGTGTTTTTTTTAATATATATAATCAGAAAAAAAATGGGAATAAATTGGTAATTTTGAGAAAAAAATAAATTAAATTATTGAGAATGATGAATAAAGTGTGAAAAAGTAAATAAAGTTGTTGGGATTTATGAATAAAGTCTAAGAAGGAGGTGGAAACGTCTAAAAATACCTTGGACACCTCAAATTAAAAAGTTGGTAAAAATAGTGGGACAGAGGAAGTATTATTTTTTTATTCCTCCTCCCAAAATAAAAAGTTGGTAAAAATAGTGGGACAGAGGGAGTATTTTTTTTTTCTTCCTCCTTTCGATGTTTTTTATGTTTCTTTCTTTGTGAAACTGTCTCATAAAATGATTTTCTCGAGATATTTGGGTGGGACGGTTGGGAATAATTGATGAAAATTAATAACGGTTTTATAAACTAGTATTTCATTAATAATATAGTAGTATAAATGAAAATTGATAATATTTTAAAAGAAATGAGATAATATTTTAATAAAGTGTGATAACCAATTACAAAAATTTAAAGGACAAGTCTTGTATGAGACCGTCTCATGGTGAAATCAATTTACGCTTTCGTTCTTAGTTATCACTGTCGCTATAAAATGTTATCACTTATACTGTAAAATGTTATAATTTTTTATTTATACTATAAATTGTTCATGAAACAATTAACTGCACCATTATCACTTTTCATCGATTGAACATTACTTTTATCACTTTTTATTCGTCTCAATTAAGGGTTTACAAGAGACGGTCTTAAATAAGTGTTTGCCAAATTTATAATAGTCTAAGCACGTGTGGGTGACCTTTTATCTTTACATTTTTAGAAAGATGTCTTTTTATGCCCAAATTGAGGTAATTACCCTTTACTTGAATACATTCGAGTAATGTATTTGAGTAATATATTCGAGTAAATAATAATAAAATAAAAAAATTGAGTAAACAAAAAATTAGAATAATATATTCGAGTAATAAAATAATAATTTCGAGTAATGTATTCGAGTTAAATAATGATTTTGAGTAATGTATTTTGGAATTAAATAATGCATTTGGGTAATGTATTTTCGAGTAAAATAATTTATACGAGTAATGATTTTTTGAGTAATAATTGATTTACTCGAATTCTTTACCCGAATACATTACTCGAATATTCAAATAAAGAGTATTTTGGTCAAATCAAACATAAAAAGAGATAAAGTTAAATTTAGAATAGAAAAGAAAATGTATTAAAAAAATAGTGTACAATAAATTTTTACCCTAATTATTATTAAAATAGTCTCACCGCGCGTGTGGGTGACCTTTTATCTTTACATTGTCCCTTGTCATTAATTATTATTATTATTATTATTAATTTTAAAAATATAGTATGTACTTCCTATATTCCATAACAACTTTCACAATTTTTTTATTCGTTTGTCTCACACCTCTTGACACTTCATAAAAGGAAACATCATTCATCTAATAATTTTAAAAGTTACTTTAATTTCAAATTTGTTACTCCTTTTTCACATACAAATCATTACTTTATATGTTTTTATTACTTAAAAATACTAAAGTCAACAAATTTGATAGAAAATAACTTTCTTAAACAACGTAGTACAGTAAACGAGAAGGGTGGTTCGAGATGGAGGGAGTAACATTTTATCATAGGGAAAATCTTGTATGAGAACAAGGGGGGATAATATTTTATTATAGGAAAAATATTGTATGAGACAATCTCACATGAGACTATTTTACAGTTTTTAAATTAGTTATCACTTCTTATAAACTGTTATCACTTTCGTTATAAAATGTTATCACTTTTTATTTTTACTATAAATTGTTAATGAAAAAGCATTATCACTTTTCATTAATTAAGTATCACTTTACGTTATAAAAGCTATCACATTTTATCTGTCTCACATAAGGACTTGTGTGAAACAGTCTCACACAAATCTTTACCTTTATCATAGTGCTTTATGGTTTATTTTATTAATTCATAGAACCAGTTTTATTTTTATCTATAAGTTTAATATTTATGCTTAGAGTTTACTCTTAATTTTAAGAATATAATACTCCCTCCGTCCCAACTTCAACTTCACACTTTTCGTTTTGATCTGTTCCAAATTCACACTACAAGAAACTGTCAGAATACTGACGGAATTATCGACGGAAAAAAATCGTCGGTAATTACCGACGGTTTACCGACGAATTACCGACGGTTTATTGATTTAATAGGATTTATTTTTTAAAAATCATCAATAAAATTTTCCGACGGATTACCGACGGAATTAGCGACAGAATTTTTTTCCGTCGGTAAATCCATCGGTATTTTGGAGGGAATAAATCCCGAAAGATTACCGACGGATTTAATCCGTCGATAAATATATAAATTTTTATTTTAAAAAAATTAATTTTAGTTTTTAATTTACCGACGAATTTATCCGTCGGTAAATAAATTAAATTTTATTTTTTAAAAAATTTTAGTCTTTAATTTACTGACGGATTTTGTCCGTCGGTAAATATTTTAAATTTTATGTTTTAAAAAAATAATTTTAGTCTTTAATTTACCGACGGATTTTGTCCGTCGGTAAATATATAAAATTTTTATTAAAAGAAAATTAATTTTAGTCTTTAAATTACCGACGAAATTAATTCGTCGATTAATATATCGAATTTTATTTAAAAAAATTAACTTTAGTATTTATTTTAGCGACGAATTAAATCCATCAGTAAATATATCTTTATCTTAAAAATAATTATTTTAGCCTTTAATTACGACGGATTAAAATCCGTCGGTAATTATGAAGTAACTTTTACTTATTAAAATAAAAACAAATTAAAACAAAAACAAAACACGTTTTTGTCTTTCTTAACATAAATCGTTGTTTGTAACCCAATATATTCATCCCACACTTAAATTCTTAGATCAAACTATCCAACTCTATATACGTAATTCCGCAAATGAAGAACTCGAAGGCTTTCCGTCGATGAAATCGAAGAACCCGCCACTTCTCGCCGTCGGCCGCACTCCCTATAGCAGCTCGCGACGTCACCTGATCCCGCGTCCTGTTAATCGCTCGTGCTGCCCGCTCCCTTCGACCGCTTGAGCCTTAGCTAGCTCTCGCCGACAGCTAGCTTACACGGAGGGTAGATAATACTTTTATAGTCTTCAGCGGCTCAATCTGTTGCTGCATTGAACCTACTCAAATGTGCGGTAATTTTTCAGTGGGAAGCCCTAATTGGCGCTGCAATTTCTACTCGATTCGAAGGCACAACCCCAAACCAGGTAACTTTCTCTTTCTTTCACACACACACATAAAATTTCTATAATCTATCAAAGTTTTTTCCACTTTTAGTATGTATGCGCTTTTGCGATGAGGGTTTCCTTAAGCATAATTAGCCGCTTGATGCAGCGAATTGAAATTTGTGGTGAATGATCCGAAATTGAAAGTACGATTTTGATGTGTGCAGGTTGTACACCTATTACCCTTGCCCGTATGCTCAGCGTGTGTGGATCCTTATGAACTATAAGGTGTTGTGAAGTCATAATTTCTCTTTTCCTTTTCTGTTAGCTTTTTTTATGATTCGTCAGTGTTGTTATTTCCTGTATTGAAAAATTAGGAAAAAAAAATATTTTCCACCATCTTACTTGGATGCTGCAAGTATACCCCGGAAAAATGTTTCCTTATGAATCGTTGTTGTTTTTAAATATGAGTTGAGTCTAATCGGGCTCGTTGTGCAAACCTTCTGGGTTTACAGGATGAGATCAAATTGGTTCTAATTAACCTTCAAAACAGGCCCACTTGGTACAAGGAGAAAGTGAATCCTAAGAATAAGGTTTGTATTCTTAGGAGTAATGAGATTGTTCTTGATTACTTTTTAGTATCTGAGTTGCCAATGTCTGTTTTTTGCTCAAACATGATGGCTTGAGAGTTCCCCAATTCCGATCAATATCATTTGTAGTAATTACCTATTGTCATTCATGATGGTGCACTGGTAATTTGCATCACTTCTGAATGCGAAATTATTTTAAACTAGAGCATTACATTATGAAATTGATACCTAGCACACAAACTAAATGCTCAAGTTATCTGTGGCTTGTCTTCTCTTGCAGGTGCCAGCTTTGGAGCACAATGAAAAAATTATTTAAGAGAGTCTGGATCTTGTAAAATATGATGCCAACTTCAAAGGGTTTGCTCTGTTACCTGATGTAAGAAATAATGGAATATTTGGCATTTGTTGTATCTTAGCAATGCTCATTTTTCCTTGCCATCTTCATGTTTCACATTATGTTTACATACTTAGAATCCTGCCAAATGGGAGTTTGCTGAGGAGTTAATAGCCTACTCGGACACATTCCTAGATGATGTAAATGCGTCGTTTAAAGGGAATACTGCGAACCAATCAGGTATCCTGTCCTGCTTTGTACCAATCTCATTTCTACAATCCACAATTTTTTTATTTAAGCTTGACATAATTATAATGGTTATTCATCAGGTGCTGAATTTGATTACTTGAAAACTTCTCTTGGCAAGTTCAATGATGGACCTTTCTTCATTGGCCAATTCAGTCAAGTAAGTGATTTTTCATCCACAAGGCTCGTCTTCAGGGTTGTACCCTCAAAAATATATGAATAAAATTAACAGTGAATGTGAAGCAATATTGAGAAATTAATTTTGGTCTTATGTTGAGTGAAGTGTTAGATTTTTGTTATTGAGCAATGTATCTTAACAATTTTTTTTGTTATGTTTGATCATTCACAGGCTGCATTTTTTATCTTCTTCTAATAAATGTCTTCCCCTCTATAAGTGGATGCTGTCCTAGCTCCATTTATCGAGAGATATCAAATCTTTCTTGATGCAGTGAAGAAAATTGATATTACAAAAGGCAGGCTAAAATTAACCAAATGGATTGATGTACTTGGGTTATTATCTATTCATTATAGATTGATATAATCAAGCTATCTATGAAATTTTCTATACTAAAGTAATTATCCAAATGCTCAATTTTCTTGTGGATTTAGATAGAGTAATTTCACGATAGAGAAGAAATACAAATTCTTATGTGAGACAAGACCATTACATTTTATTACAATTTAAAATTCTCTGATCATCAATCATCATTTCCCATTCCAGTTTCTTCTTTAATGGAAGCTGTTATAATTTTATTATTATGTATGCTTCTTCCAGGAAATAAACAAGATTGATGCATGCATGAGATAATTATGTTTTGATTATTTTATGGGATAGATTAATTAGATAATAAAATCTTCTTACCAAAACGTAAAAACCCCAATTGAGGCCCATTCTGTGAAATGCGGAGAAGAAAAACAACATGCTGCATTGGAATGAATTACTATTTTTCACTTACTCAATATTTTAATTAGTTATAGATTAATTTATTTCTCCAACCTTCACTGGATTTGAGTATGAATTCACTTTATAGATTAATTTATTTCTCCAACCTCCACTGGATTTGAGAATGAATTAGCTTCTGCTATGAATTTTTTTCAATATATGTCCGAAAGATAGGATAACTGTTTATTCCCTTGTTTTAATTATGTCAAGCATTGATATGGGAGCTGATTCTAATGTTCATTCCTTGCTCATCGTTCCTAGGCATGTTAACGACTATTACTTCTGTTTTGTTTTTTTTTTCTATAGTAATTTAGCATAGAATTGCCAACATTTATGTTATCATGTAAAATTTGGAAGTTGACTCTACTACTAGAACCCGAGTATTAGTTAAATTTAGTGTTATGCTTGACTTTTATATGATCACAAACCTAATGATGCTCCCAGCTCCCCTCACTACAGTGTTTATTATATTGCAGATGATTATGACAAAGAGATCTTCGACATTGAAAATTTGGGCGAAGGAAGTACAAGTAGCCAATCTAGTTTTACTCAATGTTAAATGTAATAAGATATTATGTATTAAGTATTTAGTAGGATTTGATATTTGTGATGAATTTGGGTCTTTATTTGAAATTCTGGAGATTTTATATTAGGTTGTGTTTAGAAGGTTTATTTAATGACAAATTTTGTTTATTTATTAGGTATTAATATTAATTTAAAAATATATATTACAAAATATAAAAATACTTTAGCGACAGAATAATTCGTCGTTAAATATCACTTTCAGCATTTTACCGATGGATTTTTCCGTCGGTAACTTTTTCCGTCGGTAAATCCGTCGTAATATAAGTGTTATGTGACACTATATTTTATATTTACCGACGAATTTTTTCATCGGTAAATCCGTCGCTAATATAAGTGTTATGTGACACTATATTTTGTATTTACCGACATATTTTTTCGTCGGTAATTAGCGACGGAATATTTTTGTCGGAAATTCCATCACTATTTTTTGGCTTCCGACGAATTTTATTTGCATGATTACCGACGGAAAATTCTATTTACCGACGTCCATAATCCGTCGATAATTACCGATGGATTTAAATTTTCGTCGGTAATGAATTACTGACCATGGTTTTAACGACGGATCAATTTCCATCGGTAATCCATCGGTAAAATCATTAACGACGGTTTTTCCAAGTATTACCGATCGAAATTTTTTGTCGATAATCCGACAGTTTCTTGTAGTGTCAACTTCACACTTCTATAAAAGGAAAAAGCAACAAACTAATATTCCTCTAACATACTTTAATTTTAAATTTGTCATCACCTTTTTAACACACATAACATACTTTATCATTTATTTATTACCAAAAAATACCATACTACCCTCAAAAGTAAGTCAAAAAGTGACTTTTCTTAAACTCCGTATCTACAGTAAACGTGAATTTAAATTTGGGACGGAGGGAGTAGTAATTTTACTCTTTTAATTTATACTCCCTCCGTCCCAGGAAAGTTTGCACACCCTTTCCTGACACGGAGATTAAGAAAGTGTATTTTTATTGACTTTTCAACCTATTTTGCAGGGGTAAATATGTTCACTTGGATTTGGTAGATATGGTAATTAACTTTATAATTAAAGTTAAGGGAAAATATATTTTTTTCTCGGCTAACTTTGCCCAATTTTGAATTTAGTCCATAATTTTTTCACTTTTTGAAAATCGTCCATTATATTTGCAGAATTTTGAAAATCGTCCATTATATTTAAAAATTTTAAAAATCGTCCAACATGTTTACCAAGTTCAACAAAATCGTCCATTTCAACAGGTTATTAGCAGGTAATTCTAAAAAAAAAATGTAATATATATATATATATATACTATTTTAAAAAATAGCCTCCACTAAGAATTTATATTATACTCTCTCCGTCCGCCCGAAAGAGGACATTTTGCTTTTGTGCATGTTGATTAAGAAGTATTGTTATTTAATGTGTAGTGGGTAGTTGTATTAGTGGGAGTGTGGATCCCATATTTTAATTATATTAGTGGGTGTGTGTGGATCTCATGTGTGTAAAAAAGGAAGTGACCCTCTTTGGAACGGACGACCAAAATGGAAAAAGACCCTCTTTCGAGCTGACGGAGGAAGTATCAATATTTAGTCAAATTTGCTCCACTTTAGTAATGAGATTAATATTGTTTGTTTGGTATACGGAAGTGAAAAATGAAAAGTGAGATAAATTGGTTAAATAAAAATATGATATAAATTAATTGGGGTAAAAATATTCAAATGACCTGTCATAGCAGGTCAAAGGAGCAAAATATTGAATTTTATGAAGTTAATGGACTAATTTCAAAATTGTTATAAAATTAACGGACTAATTTCAAAATTAAAAAAGCTAATGGACAAATTTCAAAATGAATGAAAGTTAGCGGACGAAAAAATGTATTTTCCTTAAAGTTAATGACAGAACCTGTGTAGTATTTACAAAATAAAAAAATGTAATATTTCAAAAAATCAAAAACCTGAAGAAAATTAAAATTAGTGAAATTTAAGTATAATTACATAACCATTAACTAAGTAGTGACTGGATTAAGGAAAAAGATTAAAAACGTAACACAACATACCATTCTCCAAAGATTACACATTCTAATCAATCAAAATAAAAATTGAATTTCGACCCATCTGCCTCCAAAAACAAAATGTCCATCTGCCTCCAAAAATAACAGTCACATCAACTTTTGGCTCCAAAATTTTGGCTTTTCCCTCTAAATGTATGCCACCTGCCTCCATTTTTTAGATTTAGAAAAAATTTTCCTTGAAATCACCACCATAAATACCAGAAGTTAGTGAACAAATTAGAATTACACACTCTTACATTAATATCAATAACAGTAGCAATTAATACATGCAATAAATGGAAAGAAAGAAAGAGCTTACAGTTGAAGGGAATACCAGCAATTAAGGAAAAATGGCCTCCAACCATGGCCAAGAATATAGTTATACAACAAGATAATGCCCCCACCTCACATCCTTGACAATGATCCTGAGTTTAGAGCAGCTGCAAGTTCTGATGGATTCAACATCAGACTTGTATGCCAACCTCCATGCTCTCTGGATACTAATGTCAATGATTTGGGGTGGTTCAGGGCCATACAATCTCTACAATGGGAGAACAAGAGTACAAATATTGATGATTTGGTCAATAATGTGAAGAATTCTTATCAAAACTTGTCACCTAACACTTTAAACAATGTGTTTCTGAGTCTGCAGGCTTGTCTAGTTGAAATCATGAAGGTAAATGGAGGTAACACATACCCATTGCCACATATGGGTAAAGAAAAGATGATCAATGCAAATGCTTTGCCTACAAATTTAGAGGTTGATAGAAGTCTTGTGAGAGGAAGTATTCAAACTCTCCTTGAAGGTTTGGAGGTATATAAGCCAATCTATGACATAACAGATTTGATGCAAGGCTTAGGCTTTTAGAATAAAGTTCTAAGGTATTTTTTTGTGTGAATCTTTTGAAGTTTACATCATAAACAAAACTCTTAAACAAGGAATTATATAAAAGCCTCTTTTGCTATTTAAGTTTTGTTTAGGGTGTAGACATGGCATTTTATGTATGCCCCTTTTGTTGTTTATGTCTTGTTTAGGGTGTAAACTTGACACTTTATGTATGTCCCTTTTGTTGTTAATGTTTTGAAGGGAAAGATGCGGGTATGATTAAAGATGAATATAAAACAATCCATTTACTCAATGCAAGTTTAACAGAGATGGTATAAGATCTATTAGTAATTGCAAGTTTAAATGGTAAATTGAGTATCTGTAAAATTTAAATAAACACAGAACTTTACTGCTCCATATCAAGGGCGTAAAAAACGTGTCAGAAATAGCATGCATTAGCAGCCGCCACATTCAATTAAGAACCTTTTACTGAGTCTTAAAGATAGATTTAGGCACACCCTTGAAAAGTTAATGCGTTTAAAAGTCTTAAGATCCTATTTTGATTTCATACTAGATGAAAGGAAAATATAACGAAGCTAAGCAATAGAGAAAACTAAAACTAGTCTCAAACACCATACATGCCTTGTATGTGTGGAGTGCGTTAATACAACGTAAAATGTAAACAAAATTCAGAAGACATTTGCATTTCAAACAAGGTAAAAAATCTTGTAAATGATATGCTGTACATACACCCAGGCACTATATTAGTAAATTATCCTTAGGGTTCGTTCAAGTTATTCCATCAGGCTTTAATATTTTGCACTTAGGGCTATATAATCTATTTGTGACTATTTTTTTCAAATTGTACATAAGAAACAGTTAAACAAGAATTAAAACCAATGTCCTTAGAAAAATTTCATCATATATATAACCATCATATGATAGAAATAACCTCACACACAAACATATGATTTTAATCAACCAACATTCATTAATTAAGCCACTCAAAACCATCAATTCAGAAGCGTCATAAACCACTGCCCTCAGTAATTGTAAATTATCATCATGTTAAAGGTCTAACAGACATCAAGTGAAACACATATACATGTTCAATAGTCTCATACATATTATATGAAACACATAAACATATCAATGGTCTCACAAACACCACATTAAACACAATAACATGAACAGAGCCTAAATTTATCATCATCGGGCAATTAAAAACCTCATGAAACCAGATTTAATCCCACAAATTTATACATTGATCTCAATAATGGCAAAGTTTAAATGGAATAATACCTGAGCGAGGGACAGAACATGCACAATAGCTCATTGATAAAAGCCTTAAGTTTGGGACTTAACTCAGGCTCATCAACTGGAGCATCCATATAGAAATCCAACCCAGATTCAGGTGATTGTGTATCCGGGACAACACAATCCAGAAACGAGGTCATTGTCTCAGACGATTGTATCTCAGGAACAATGCAGCATAATGGGGACTCCAGGACCTCTGAATCGATCAAACACGTCTCGGGAACTACCGTATTGTGTAAAGGGGACCCCAGACCACCGAAAAAAGGTCAGAATCATCCACATCGCCCTTGTATATCTCAGACCTCGACCAAAATTTCGCTTCCCTAAACCAACCGAAATCATCCTTTATGAGAGAAGATACATTGGAAGACATGGTAGAGAAAAACGATTGAAGAAAGAGAAGAGAGCGGACCAGATCTTGAAGGAGGTGAGAAAGAGGATGATAGATCCAGGGTTTCATCCCTTTTGCATGATCTCATCGTGTGTTTCAAGTTTTGAGTTGGAGTAGTACAGTACAGTACAGATTTAATTAAGTGTTTATTTTAGTTAATGGCTAATTATGCGTTTTATTTATTTTAATTAATGGCTAATGTGTACAGTATTAAGTTAGTAGGTGTAATAAAGTGGATGACATAAGTGTAAATAATAGTGTATTAAAAGGATATTTTTGTAAATTTTCTTTGCCATTTTTAGGATGTGCAAACTTTTGTGGGACAGACTAAAATAGAAAGTGTGCAAACTTTCCTGGGACGGAGGGAGTAGTCTATTTTTCTCGTAAGATTTAGTATTCATTCTAAGTGTTCCCAAATCGGTTCCACACGCAAGTGTGGATAGGCATATAAGTGGGGGTCAACCCTTCACCTTAAGCCATGGTTTCGGGTGAAGTTAGGGCTCCCTAACTTATGTGGATAACAATTTAGTTCGACCTGCCGGATTCGGACAGGCCACGGGAAGGGGCTACCCGATGTGAGGGCCCAATGGTTGCCACCCCGGATATAGGCCCAAGGGGGTCACCACCCAAAGTTTTGGGCCTAGGTGCGGGTTGCCACCCAGAGTGTGTCGTTCGTGGCCGTCCAGTTCGAAGGGGGATGGATTATTCTGATATCCCACATTGGTTCCATATGCAAGTGTGGAAAGACATAAGTGGGGGTCAACCCTTCACCTTCAGCCGTAGTTTTAGGTGAAGTTAGGGCTCCCTAGGTTAAGTGCCTAACAATTTGATCCGACCTGCCGGATCTGGACGGGCCGTAGGAAAGGGCTACCCGATGTGTTGGCCCAGAGGTTGCCACCTCAGATGTTGGCCCGAGGGGGGTTGCTACCCGATATGTGGGCCTAGGTGCGGGTTTCCACCTGGAGTGTGCCGACCGTGGATATCCGGTTCAAAGGGGGATGAATTGTTACGATATCCCACATCGGTTCCACACACAAGTGTGGAAAGACAAATAAGTGGAGTCAACCCTTCTCCTTCAATTATGGTTTTGGGCGAAGTTAGAACTCCCTAGCTTATGTGTCTAATAATTTGGTCCGACCTCCCGAATCTGGACGGGCCACGGGAAGGGGCTACCCGATGTGTGGGCCCAGTGGTTGCCACCCCAGATGTGGGTCCTAGGAGGGTTGCCACCCGGAGTTGTGGGCCTAGGTGTAGATTACTACCCAGAGTGTGCCGTCCATGGACGTCCGATTTGAAGGGGGGATTAATTGATATGATATATCACATCTGTTACACACACAAGTGTGGAAAAAACATATAAGTGGGGGTCAACCCTTCACCTTACGTGGTCTATTTTTCTCCAATTTTTTTTTTTTATTATAGTTAGGATAAAATTTTAATCAATATTAATTAATTAATAAGAAATAAAAACAACAGAAATAACGTGGTGGATAACATGATAAAAGAATAAATAAAAGAGTGAGTCTTGGGTGAACCGTCTTATGGATCTTAATTTGTGAGACGGACTATCCATTAACTTAATTAAATATATTTTAAATTATATTAAAAAATAATTAAAATAAAAAATGGGCCCTGTTTGTTTCGAAATTAAATAACATGCTCCCCGTTAACTAAGTCAATTTATCGGCGAATTTGTGCCGCTGCTAATGTTATTTAAATCAATTTTCTTTTATTATTATATTATAATTTTCATTATTACTCTCTTTAATTAAAAAAATATTATTTATTATTAATATTATTAATTAATTAATTTATCATTTATGAAATAATTTAATTATTTTATTATCACTTTATCTTGATTAAATGTCACTTTATTATTAAATATGGTATCACTTTTTATTTATTTTATAAATTAATCATAAATTTTAATTAAATGCTTATCACTTCTTTTTTCTTTTTTTTTTATCATGTATCACTTTTTCTTACAAATGTTATCACTTTTTAATATGGCAAAAATTTTTGTGCAACCGGGCGCACGGACCATATTCTGTGCGCCTTTAGAATTTTGTGTTAAATTGTATATCCTTTAGTATACAGATGTGTACCCTTTATTTTCTAACTAAAATTATTGTGTGTATCTGGGCGCATTAAAAACACTCTGTGCGCCTTTAGAATTTTGTGTTAAATTGTATACCCTTTAGTATAAAAATGTGTACCCTTTATTTTCAAAAGAAAAAATATTAATAAAAAGTGTATACCCTTTATAACAAAATGGTGTACCTTTTATTAATTAAAGTGTATACCCTTTAGACCAAAACAATGTATCTTTACTCATAATACTAAATTTTTAAAGGCGCACGGAATGTGTTCCTGTGCGCTCGGACGCATGCAAGCCTCACTCTTTTTTTTATTTCAGTGAATTATTCGTGAAATAATTCAATTAGATTGATATTATATTTCTATGTTTATGATCACTTTTTTATTAAAAATATTATAACGTTTTCTCCGGTTTATATAATGTTCGTGAAAATATTTTCGTAATTAGTTATCACATTTTATTAATGATGTTATCACTTTTCTTTAAAAATATTATCACTTTTATAATATAAATAGTTTATGAAATAATTTACTACCATTATCATTTTTCATTAATTTAATATTAATTTTCATTATCACATTTTATAAATTTAAAATATTTAAATTAAAAAATAAATATAAATTATAAAATTTAAGGCTTAAAAAATAAATTAAAATATATCAATTAAATAAAAAAATAGTATATTTAAGGTTTAATTAATTTCTTTCCGTAATTAATTTTTTAATTTTTAAATTAGAAGCAACCAAACAGGGCCCTTAAATTAAACTTAATTGAATCAATGGATGATCCGTCTCACGAATCAGGATCCGTGAAACGGTCTCACCCAAGTCTTTGTCTAAAAGTCAAATACTTACTTTAGGTCATCTACGAAAAACTTCGGTGAATCGGATAATAATTAATATTATTTTAAGAATATTTCATATTCAAATTGATAAAAAGTGATAATGATCCAGTAAATGTTTTTAATGAATAATTTATAGTATAAATATAAATAAAATAATAATATTTTAATAAAAATAATAATATTTTTAAAAAAATATATAACGGTATCACACTTGTGTAAGACTATCTCTCGTAAGCCCTTACGTGAGACGGATAAAAAGTGATAAAATTGATACTCAATCGATAAAAAGTGATAATAGTACAGTAGTCATTTCATGAACAATTTATAGTATAAATAAAAAATAATAACATTTTATAGTGTAAGTGATAACATTTTATAGCGAAAGTAACAATATTTAACATTTTATGAACTTTTATCCGTCTCACATCTTTGCCATCATACATATATATATATATATATATATATATATATATATATATATATATATATATATATATATATATATATATATATATATATATATATATATATATATATATATTCTTTCGTCCCTGGTTAAAGTTTATATTTTCCATTTTTGTTTGTCCCAAGTTAAGTATTATATTTCCTTTTTTGTCATGTGGAACCCACAAAAGACAATTAATTATTCCACACAGGATCCACACACAACACTAATACAACTACCCACTACATATTAAATATTATATTTTTCAATTCACTATCTATTAAATATTATATCTTTTAATCTATGTGTTAAAAGTAAACGTCAATGTTAATGTAGGACGGAGGGTATTGGAATGTATACTAAAAATCTAGCTTTAGTATGAACAATGTTTTAACAATATTTGAAATGAGAATTATAGATCAAATGATTGCATCTTATAATTTATTTATATGTCGATGCAATAACACATTTACTTTATATTGTAAATAATATGGTTGTGGCGTCGCATGAAAGATCATATTGTCGGCTCCTTATAAAGTGTAAACAGATAATCACAACCGAGATAGACGGGAATAATCTATCAGGATGATTGCAGTGTGATTTGGTATTAGTTTGTCTTGACTATAAAATCACATTAGTGCGCTTTGTGTGTATTAAATAGGATCGCTTGATATCGTTCGACTTATACTGACTATATAGGAGAACTTGATCTCAGTTATTATGAATGTTCGTACTCTTATTCCCAATATGATAATCTCGATACGTAAGCCAATATTTATGTTTTTGATTCATCAATGGGTGAGATTTATATATATTAAATCAACAAGCTCGGTGAGTTGGGATATGGTGTTGTCTATATGATGTGCTGTTGATTGTAGAAGGAATTTGTGTCCTATTAAATAGGTTGATGATGAGCGTTTTCTCAACACACAATTAATCCCCAAGTATGAAGGAAATTAATTGTAGTTTCAAAGGTGACCAAGTTAAATATCAAATCCACGGGACGGATAAATATCAATTTAATTACGTTCTAGTAGATTATGACTATTTTGGAAATAAACAGTTGGTTTATTAACTAAGTAACAATTTAAATAGCTAATAAATAACAAGAACAAGTAAATAATAGTTGTGATCGAATAAGATAATAGGTAGTTCGTCAGGCCATCCAGTTTCCTTCGTTAATTCGTACTTTCGTGTGTCGATGTCCGACTCTGTCTTGTGGTTTATGGACGCATCGCTAGTCCATGCGAATCTATTCTATAGACACAAATAGATAAGCTTTTGACACATGTGAATATCCTCAGAGCAAGATGTATACTTTACCTCCCTTTCTAGGTACTATCATAATCAATTATTTCCTGTGCACTTAGTACTCTAACCCGATTTGATCTCCCTTTTTAGGTACTATAAAGTTATACTCTTTATCCTACTTGTTAACCCGAATTCAATTCAATTAACAAACATTCATATAAGACAGTTCTAATAAGACTTCAGAATCCCTTCACTTAGAATTATAACAATAAACCCTGCTCATTAGTGAACGCACTCAACCAATAATCATGTTATGCATTCAGACTCTACACAACGATTATTGATGCACAAAACAACTATGAGTATGGATTAAAAACGTGCAATCTTATATAAACTAAACCACAAGTAGTGTTGTACGGAGTATACACAAGAAATACAAATTAACTCATGAAACCTTTATAACCCTAGAACTACCGAAGTGGCTCTAGCCCATGATTGATCTAAGAACAATCATGGTTAGTTGGACCAATCTTACTTGAGTCTCCAGCTACACCTCTGTCACCACCCTCCGGATGGACTCCTCTTATGATTCACGCGTCGTCCTTCTTCGTGATCGTCGACGTTCTTCGATGTGTTCCTCCTTCTTGACTGCATGAGCCTCCTTTTATACTTGCAATCACATCTCTAGGGCTTGGAATGGGCTTTTCAAGTGATCCCATGCGTTTTGACCTCGAAAATTCAGATAAGGTAAGTTTTTGTGTTTTGGTTCGACCTCGTCAAAAGGTCGAACCACTGGCCAACAGGTCGAACCCCAGGTCGAACCCTGCTACTTAACACATTCTGCGCTTGGTTCGACCTCTTGTACAGGTCGAACCACTTTCTCACAGGTCGAACCTCAGGTCGAACCACGCTACTGGATAATTTCCGCTCTTGGTTTGACCAACTGTCAGGTCGAACCCCCAACGTCGTGGTCGAATCCATCTTCTCGCGAACTGGTTCGACCATGGTTCGACCTGATGAACAGGTCGAACCTCTTGAGTCGTGGTCGAACCCTCCTTCTGCTGTTTCGCAATGCTGGTTCGACCTGTAGGAGAGGTCGAACCCTACTCTTTCAGGTCGAACCCTACTCTTTCCTTGGCAGTTCGCGTGGTCTCGACTTCGTCTCTTCGATTCTTAGCACTTCCACTCCATTTTTGCTATTAAAACCACTTAAATAGCTCCACTAACACCTGATTCATGCTAATTCACAATATATATAGGTTTTTCACCTATTTAGACCTCAAAACGCTCCAAAACTAGCACAAAACACGATGCCAAACTTGTGAATTTACACTCATCAAACCCCCAAACTTACATGTTGCTCGTCCCGAGGCAACCAAATTAAACCACAGGAGTCGTGTATAATTCACCAAGATCAAGTACAATATATATCACACATGCAACTTCATTCAATTAAACAAGTATTAATTGCTTCATATATATCACTCATGCAAAACCAATCCAATCACATACCTTTCGGAGTACTAAGTAATTTCGCTCACAAGATAAGTATTTATTCTCTTCCACTCAAGTGCGTGAGGCACTATATAGGTTAATATAAACACTCATATCAATCTATATTCACGCGTAACCATAAGCTTGACAAAGGTCTCAAAAATCAACTTGTAATCAACTCTTCACTAGGATCACAAAGGACTTATTTTTGGGTTATAATGTTGGCTCTTTGGAAAAAGGTAGGAAAATTTGGACTTAGTGACTTAAGACACTAGTAGAGAGTTACCTTGGAGGTTCTCGATTTTTTCTTCTTATAGCAAGTTCTCCTCCAATGTCGTCTCTTGAACTTGTAAAATTCCTGAATTTCCTTCTTTTCATGGTATCAACATCATCTTCTTAAACAATTCGGGTACTGGTTTTAGGCACTACCCTTCTCATATATAGGCCATCAGCTGCTAAGCTTCATGCAACAAGTATAAACAATCGGGGTACCAGTTTTGGGCACTACCCCTAAACAAGATTTAACCATATTCTTTTCATCCAACCATGTTCTATCCTCCTTTTCTTCTTGCAACACTTACTCTCCTCCACTCTCTCTACCAAGGATTAGGTTAATCAAGACTCAAGTAAAGGTTTATAAGGTTATTCACTTCGGCTACTGATGAGCGTTTTCTCAACACACAATTAATCCCCAAGTATGAAGGATATCAATTGTAGTTTCGAAAGGTGATCAAGTGAATATTGAACCCAAGGGACGGCGTATTATCAATTAAATTATTATATAAATTAATTAAGACAAGTGTGGCAATATAGTTTGAGGTTTAGAGTTATTAAACTAATAAACAAGTAATTAAAATAACAAATAAAATAAATATCACTTAAAGAATACGAAAGTGGATCAAGTAGGAGAATAGGTAGCTCTAGGATAATCCAGTTTCACTACTTAACTTCTCTTCCATGTGTCAATGTCCGACTCTGCCTTGTGGAATATGGACGCATCACTAAACCATGCATATATACTCTATAGACACAAGTAAACATGCGTGTAACACGTGTGAATAACCTCGGAGCAAGAGATATAATTTCACCCCCCTTTCTAGGTACTATCAGTATCAATTATTTCCCCCTAGGATTGGTACTCTAACCCGATATGATCTCCCTTTATAGGTACTATGAAATTATCCTCTTTATCCTACTTATTTACTCGAATTCAATTCAATTAATAAGTATTCACATAAGATAGTTCTAATGAAGCTTCGGAGTCCCCTCACTTAGAATCATAACATGGAATCCTGTTCAGCGGTGAACGCACTCAATCTACAACCAAGATATATATTCAGACTCTATATACCAATTGAAGATGCACAAAACGACCGTGAATATGGATTAAGAAAGCACAATCATATATAAAATAAATCCACAAGTAGTGTTGTACGGAGTATACACATGGAAGTTCAATTAACTAGATAAAACCTTCACAACCCTAGTTCTACCAAAAAGGCTCTAGCCCATGGTGTTGTTGGAAACAATCATGGGTGTTGGATAGATCTTACCCAGATGTCCGAAAAATACAAGATAAATTAGGAAACGAATAAACCCTTGATATGGCGTCTTCATGCCCTTCTCCATCTTGAATCCTCCTCTTGGTTCTCCTCTTGATTCCACAAACGAATCTTCAAAGTGATGGATGGATGGAGGAAAGGAAGTGGATGATGGATGGGGGGTGATCCCCCCTTGTGGGGTGTTGTATGGTTGTGGCCTCTCCTCGGTGATTGGTGACGTTTTTCTTGACTGGATGAGCCTCCTTTTATACTTGTAATCACGTCTCTAGGGCTTGGAATGGGCTTTTCAAGTGATCCCACGCGTTTTGGCCTCGAAAATACGTAAGTTCCCGCACGTAGGTTCGACCTCGTCAAACAGGTCGAACCACAGGTCGAACCCTGCTACTGGATTTGCGCAGTCTCTCCGTTTCGCGTATAACTTTCACATCCGACCTCCGAATTGAGTGATTTTTGCGCTCACGTGATCCTCTCTTCCTTGGTTTCTATCCATATAAAGAAATCACAAAAACTCCAAGAATTTAATATGTAACAGGCCATGGAATGTAGCACTGCAATTCTATTCGGCATAGCTCGCGCGGCGTCACCACTTTGCTCATAACTTCCTCGTTCGGACTCCGAATGGGATGTTATTTATGCCAAAACGACCCTCTCTTCAGTAGCTTTCCAATCATGTATCACACTTCCCGTTCAGAGCTCCACATCAATACATAATAATTACACAATTTCAACGTGCGTTTATCAGCATTCTTGCACAAATTGCACCTTTTCTCAAACTTGGCTCTTTTCATCATGTTTCCACCTAAAACACAACAAAACACCTCAAGTGCACCTTTTTCTCACATATAATGAATATAAGACCATTGTGCTAATATAAGACTACAATATCAATCAAAAAGGTGTTAAATTGGACACTAAAACACACTTATTTTCACTCTCATCAATCCCCCAAACTTACCCGTTGCTCGTCCCGAGGCAACAAAATAAAAATAAAAAGAGAGAGAGTAAGAAAATTAGCAGGGAAACAAGGACTATGACAAATACCCCTCTTCAAAATACAATTGTCCTCAACTTAGGTCATGCAACTCTTATTACATGTAATAATCAATTCATAGCATACAAGTTAAGACAATCACCACCAATTCAAATGCTCCATCAAAATGTTCTCACGGGAAGTATATATCACTCGCACTCAAGTTTAAAAATGTACACTTATGGGTTAAGGCGTTTTACGCCCAGATTCAATTCAAGTGCATGCTTAACCATAAGCTTGCCAAATGTCTCAAGCTCTTCACTACTAAAAGTATGATTCGACAATGGGATCAAAAAGGACTTTTCTTTTGGATGTAATGTTGGCTCTTTGGTTAAGGTAGGAAATATATGGACAATGTGACTCAAATAGTGGAGAACTAAAGCTGATTGATCACTTCAACTTTCATCCTCTCTTCCTTTTCAATGCAGACGATTTTCATTCCTTCTTCACCTTCAAGCACAATTATTTTTCTTTTCTCAAGCTCATCCGTTTTTCCTTCTCTTTTTCTGCTTCTTCTCTTGAGGTACCAGTTTCGGGCACTACCTCACGCATCCTCCATAGGGTACTAGATTTAAGCACTACCCAAGGGTATTTGATTCAATGGAGTACTAGATTTAAGCACTACTTCATGCTTCTCCTTAAATGCATTATCAAAATCCATCACTAATTCAATACCAATTTCATTCCTTCCCAAGCTGTTCGTTATCAAGCTCTATCAACACACTTTAAAAAGCCATTAATTCTCCACTAATAAGACAATCAAGGCTCAAAAAATTAAGATGGTCAAAGTGGTTATTTCACATAGGCTGCCAAAGAATGAGGTTTTTAGGCTCAACGGGGCTAACTACGGATAAACAATCATATGGTATAGGGAATTATTTGGCTAAGTGACTTATAAATTCAAAAATGGCCTAAAATCATCTCCCATTATCTATCACACATGTAGTTTCAAGTAAGACAAGAGGCAAGTTCTAGAATACACGCACAAGAACGATACTCACCAGAAAAGAATTATCATGTGATTATGTACATGATCAACGAGGCTCAAAATCTCACATGGGTTTTTAACAAGTAACAGAGCACTTTTTATAGTAAGCAATATCCCACAAGTACACATAGAACTTCATACCACAATATAACTCAAGTACACTTCCTTCATCAATTTCAAGAGCATATGAATTTCAAATATAAGCTCATATGGATCACCACCAAAAACTCAATCCTTCCACTCCTATGAATTAAAAGCACATATAAAAATTAGAAAAAGAAAACGAGGGCACCTGATTTCTCCTTCAATGAATGCACGAGCTCCTCGAGTCAAAGCCTCAATGTAGAACTCGTCTTGCCACTCTTTTACCTTTTTCTATCATCAAAGCTCAAGCATACTCATCATCACAGGATTCATCAATAATAAAATAGGAGAACTATAAGAAAGAATTAATTGACTATGTAATCGACTCCACACACTAGAAACTCCACTGAACACTAGGCAAATTGCAAAAAATCAACACATCAAAACCGATTAAAGTTTCAATATACCTAAAAAAATCAACTCCCCTAGCAAACATTACAAAGAAAAGATTATACTCTTGGTGCTTCAATGAGGTAAGTACATCACACCCCCCAAACTTAGTAAAAACGTAAGTCGAAACTAAGTTTGAAAAGAGATGTAATTGCCGATTAGTAAGCACATTAAATATAAAAATTTCTTACGCACACGAAAGAAATAAAGCAATAAAACGGAAAGGCAAGCCCCAAACAGGCGCTCATGTTTAACGTCGTAGAGTCACGACGGTAGAGGACGGTCTTGTCGCATCCTCACCTTCAAATACTTTCTTTCCCTCTTCTTGTCTACACTCAACACCTCACCTTTCTTTGTCACAAAAATATGATCATTGAAATTTTCTTCCTCCCATGGCTGTCTAGACTCCTCCTTGTCAACCTTCCACTTAAATTCAGAATCACCTGTCTTAGAAAAATCAAGATTAAACAAGTTAGAAACCATATCAATGCTCTTGCACGATTGAGTCTCCATGGGCATCTTCATTGCATGATCAAGACAGAAAATCACATCTTCATTATCCATTCGCAGTCTAAGTTTTACTTCCTTAACATCTATCATAGCTCCAGCTGTGGCAAGGAACGGTCGTCCCAAAAGAAGGGGAATGTCACCCTTATCATCTTCCATCTCAAGCACAAGAAAATCCACGGGAAAAACTAACTTATCCACTCTCACTAAAACATCTTCAATTAAACTCTTTGGACAAGTTATGGATCTATCTGCCAATTGAAAAGCAATATTCGTGGGAGTTAACTCCCCCAAACCAAGCCTTTTAAATATGGACAAAGGCATCAAGTTAACGCTTGCCCCCAAATCACACAAGGCTTTATGTGCCGACCCTTTTCCAATGTCACAAAGAATGGTGAAGCTTCCCATATCCTTTAACTTTGCAGGCAGCTTCCTTTGAAGGATCGAGCTGCAATTCTCTGATAGGTTTACCGTCTCCACTCCGTTCAAGCTTCTCTTCTTTGATATAATATTCTTGAGGAATCGGGCATAGTATGACATCTCCATGATTGCTTCAGAGAAAGGAATGTTCAAGCTTACCTTGCTCATGACATCGTGAAGCCTTTTGAACTTTTCTTCCAATCCCTTCTCGGTCAATCTCGAAGGAAACGGAGGAGGTATCTTGGTCTTTGGTCTTCCCCATTCATCACGTTCAACCTCCTTCACATTATCCTTCTTGGCTCTCAATCTCTTTGCTTCTTCCCACTTTTTCTCAGCTATTATCTCTGTACTTTGCTCATTCCGAACCACTGGAGTAGCATCAACATCATAGGGAACATTCAGCGTGGAAAACGGTGCAGAAGGAATAGGTTCGACCTCAGTTCGACCACTGGTGCTGGTCGAACTAGGTGTGTAATGGTCGAACCAATCGTCTTGAAGGCTGCTCTCTTTCTGTAATTGGGGTTCGACGTGGGTTCGACCTGGGTGATTGGTCGAACCATCAATGCTTTGGTCGAACCAGTCGTCTGGCATGCTGCTCTCACTTTGAACTTGGGGTTCGACCTGGGTTCGACCAGGGGTACTGGTCGAACCAACTCCCCCCAGGTCGAATCGGCTCACTGGATGATTTTTGCCTACCGGTTCGACCTTGGTTCGACCAAGGGTACTGGTCGAATTGATTATGTCGTGGTCGAATCGAGCTGCAGACGAAATAGAGTACTTCGGAGGGTGCGGTTCGACCTCGGTTCGAGCTGTTGTGCTGGTCGAACCGAAATGCCCCAGGTCGAACTGACCTTCTGTAAGATTTTTGGTCGCCGGTTCGACCTGGGTTCGACCTGATGGCCTGGTCGAACCGGTAGCATCGTGGTCGAATTGAGGCTTTGTGAAAACAGAGTGCTCCAGATGGGGTGATTCAACCTGGGTTCGACCAGATGGCCTGGTCGAATCGATGCCCCCCAGGTCGAACTGAGTGCCTGCTGCTCTTTAAACACTTCCAGAAGCCCAGTTCGACCTCCCCTGCACGCTTCGACCTGTGGGACAGGTCGAATCACATTGTTTTTGGTCGAATCCGCTTGCTTTCGCCTCAAACTTCGACTCCAGCTTCATTGCTCCCTCGTACTGTGTTCCAAACCTTAACGTGATGGCTTTATTCTCCAATTTTTGTGTTAATTGATTCACGTTCGTGGTCATCTGCCCCATAACCAAAGTAAGGTCCTTCAATTGCTTAGATAAATCTGCATGATCAACATTCATTCTAGCTTCGATGTGGTCAATCCTTGCATCGTTCTCAGCCATGTATCGATTGAAGGTATCTTCATCACTCTTCACTTCGTGCTGCTTCATACTAGGCCCCCTTAGTGTCAACTCTGTAATCTGCCTTTGCTGGGATTCTAATAGCTTGTTGATGTTCGCTAGACTAGAGACGATCTCATCATCCCTATTCGGCTTCACCACTTGATGTTCAACCTGCGCTACCTCGCCAAGTACATATGATCCTCTATCTCTCTCTACAGGCCAGTCACGTGAATTCATAGAGATGTCTTCAAACAACTTTTCCGCTTCAAGTGCTGTCTTTGATAACAGCGCTCCTCCTGATGATGCATCAATAAAAATACGCGACTCACAATCCAATCCATAGTAGAAGATACTTATGTAGTCAGCCTTAGACTTCCATGCTGTGGGCACCTCCTGAGCATGTCTTTAAACCTATCCCACGCCTCATTAAATTTCTCACCCTGATTCATAACAAATCGAGTGATCTCTTGCTTCATTGTTAAGATCCTTGAGGGTGGCATGTATCTCTCCAAGAACTTCTGCTGCAGTTGGTCCCATGTAGTGCAATCGGCTGGATCAAGGGTCTCATACCAAGCTTCCGCCTTATTAATTAAAGAGAACTTGAATAAGGCGATCCGCCTAGCATTATCATTCGCTCCAGCTCCCTTTTGAGTGTTTGCATAACCAATAAATCTTCGGAGATGTTGATATGGATCTTCAAAATAATCTCCAGAAAAGGGATTCTTTTCCACCATGTTAATAAGAGCGGGATTTATTTCAAAATCATCATCTTCCCCCCTTGCTCCTATCAACCCCATGTTACCAATTCCATAGTTTGTGAAAATTTCACGTATGGCAACATTATCCGGATTCTACCTTGCTCCGGCCATGTTTAGCGCAGTGTGTTATTCTTTCTTTTCCTTCCTTTCCTTTTACAAGCGCACAAGTAACTCGGAAAAATTCAAGGTTAGATAGAAATAAATAATCACAAATAAAAAAAAGAAAAAAAATCTTAATCAACTAGAAATAATAAAATCAATAATAATAGCCGTCCCCGGCAACGGCGCCAAGAACTTGATGAGCGTTTTCTCAACACACAATTAATCCCCAAGTATGAAGGATATCAATTGTAGTTTCGAAAGGTGACCAAGTGAATATCGAACCCAAGGGACGGTGTATTATCAATTAAATTATTATCTAAATTAATTAAGACAAGTGTGGCAATATAGTTTGAGGTTTAGAGTTATTAAACTAATAAACAAGTAATTAAAATAACAAATAAAATAAATATCACTTGAAGAATACGAAAGTGGATCAAGTAGGAGAATAGGTAGCTCTAGGATAATCCAGTTTCACTACTTAACTTCTCTTCCATGTGTCAATGTCCGACTCTGCCTTGTGGAATATGGACGCATCACTAAACCATGCATATCTACTCTATAGACACAAGTAAACATGCGTGTAACACGTGTGAATAACCTCGGAGCAAGAGATATAATTTCACCCCCCTTTCTAGGTACTATCAGTATCAATTATTTCCCCCTAGGATTGGTACTCTAACCCGATATGATCTCCCTTTATAGGTACTATGAAATTATCCTCTTTATCCTACTTATTAACCCGAATTCAATTCAATTAATAAGTATTCATATAAGATAGTTCTAATGAAGCTTCGGAGTCCCCTCACTTAGAATCATAATATGGAATCCTGTTCAGCGGTGAACGCACTCAATCTACAACCAAGATATATATTCAGACTCTATATACCAATTGAAGATGCACAAAACGACCGTGAATATGAATTAAGAAAGCACAATCATATATAAAATAAATCCACAAGTAGTGTTGTACGGAGTATACACATGGAAGTTCAATTAACTAGATAAAACCTTCACAACCCTAGTTCTACCAAAAAGGCTCTAACCCATGGTGTTGTAGGAAACAATCATGGGTGTTGGATAGATCTTACCCGGATGTCCGGAAAATACAAGATAAATTAGGAAACGAATAAACCCTTGATATGGCGTCTTCATGCCCTTCTCCATCTTGAATCCTCCTCTTGGTTCTCCTCTTGATTCCACAAACGAATCTTCAAAGTGATGGATGGATGGAGGAAAGGAAGTGGATGATGGATGGGGGGTGATCCCCCCTTGTGGGGTGTTGTATGGTTGTGGCCTCTCCTCGGTGATTGGTGACGTTTTTCTTAACTGCATGAGCCTCCTTTTATACTTGTAATCACGTCTCTAGGGCTTGGAATGGGCTTTTCAAGTGATCCCACGCGTTTTGGCCTCGAAAATACGTAAGTTCCCGCACGTAGGTTCGACCTCGTCAAACAGGTCGAACCACTTGCCACAGGTCGAACCACAGGTCGAACCCTGCTACTGGATTTGCGCAGTCTCTCCGTTTCGCGTATAACTTTCACATCCGACCTCCAAATTGAGTGATATTTGCGCTCACGTGATCCTCTCTTCCTTGGTTTTCTATCCATATAAATAAATCACAAAAACTCCAAGAATTGAATATGTAACAGGCCATGGAAAGTAGCACTGCAATTCTGTTCGGCACAGCTCGCGCGGCGTCACCACTTTGCTCATAACTTCCTCGTTCGGACTCCGAATGGGATGTTCTTTATGCCAAAACAACCCTCTCTTCAGTGGATTTCTAATTATATATCATACTTCCCGTTCAGAGCTCTACATCAATACAGAATAATTACACAAGTTCGACGTGCGTTTATCAGCATTCTTGCACAAATTACACCTTTTCTCAAACTTGGCTCTTTTCATCCTTTTTCCACCTAAAACACAACAAAACACCTCAAGTGCACCTTTTTCTCACATATAATGAATATAAGACCATTGTGCTAATATAAGACTACAATATCAATCAAAAAGGTGTTAAATTGGACACTAAAACACACTTATTTTTACTCTCATCAGCTACCAAAGAAAAAGCTTAAATGGCTCAACAGGGCATCCAAAGATTAATAAGATCATTAGGAAGGATAAATTTGGCTAAGTAGCTTAATCACAAAATAATGGCCTAAGATCATGTCCTAGCAATTTATCAATCATAAGTCTCACACAAGACTCCAAGCCAAGTTCTAGAATACGTTCATATGAATGATCCTCTCAAGAATAAAATAATCATGATCAAGCATGATTAAAAGGCTCAAATCCTCACATAGGTAATCCTAGTACTCCTCATAGCACATAATTAAGATCAATTCCACAAGAACTCAATATACTTATCAACTAAACATGCTTTTCATCAATAGAAATTAACAAATGAACATATGAATGCACAAAAAATCAATAAGCTTATACCCAATTAATCTTACAAGATATCACTTATACAATCCACTCACGCATGAATCACACCCCAACCTAAAGATAAAAGGAAAAATAATAGAATCAAGATGAACCGGAGGAAACCAAAGAAAACCTGAAAGACTACTCCTCCGGAGCATCATCACCCTCATCATCATCATCCTCATCATGAAGCCTCCGCTCCACAATCCGGTGTAGATCACCGATGTGCCTATCCAAATAATCAACTCGATCACCCAACCTACCAACTTTCTCATTCAAGGCCGTATACCTCTCATTCAGCGTAGCATAGTTGGCGTTGGCGAGTGCGAGCTGCCGGTTTGTCTCCTGCTGGCTAGCAACGATTGCGACTAGCTGCTCCTGAATAAGGCAGAGCTGCTCCCGTGTATCATTCGGGATAGCCCGCTGCTGACGCGGTGCTGGCTCATGCTGAGGTGCGTCGTGCTGCTTCTTTTCTGGAATCTCCATCTCTGGCTGCTCATCTTCCCGATGCTCGACCTCGGGCTGCTGTGGCCACTGTAGTGGCTGGTGCGGTGGCGGATGGTACTCTCCCTGTTCCACAATTTGCTGTAGCTCCTCCAACCTACCTTCGGCACACAACCTAGCCACGGCTCTCCAATCCCCATTGGTCTTCACAGTCACGGACAGAGCAGTGTGTCTTAGGGAGTTCATCAACAAGTTCCTCGCCTCCCGAACAGTGGTCATGTTGCTCATGCCAAAGGGAAACATAAAGTCGAATGGCTTTGGTCCTCTCGTGAAGAACCAATCACCATCTCTAAAGTGTGAAAATCCTCCCTTTACACATGTGAGCATCACCAAGTCGGGCTCTCCTCTAACAGGTGTAATGCCGGTGAAGTCCATATTGTAATGCTTAGCTACAATCATCAGTAACCCTCCAATGTTCTCCTTCTGAAATCCAATGGTCCTGAAGCGATATAGTTGCGCGATGAAATATGTTCCCACATTGAACTTCACCCCATTCATCATACACCATAAGGCATAAAGCTCTCCTCTAGACACACAGCCACCCTTCGAACGAGCAAACAGTGTATTTCCGAGCACTCGATCTATATATTTCAACACTGGATTCTTGATCGAGGTCGCACGAGCCTGCCTAATCTTATAGTCTCGGATCTCCCCGGTTATCTCCCTCCAAAACCTATTAGCGTTGAAGTGTCCTTTCTCCACTCGAGAAATCTCTAGAGGCGTCTGAAAAAGCTGATTAAAATCCTCAGCCGTCCATCTCCTTCGGACTCCTCCTAACTAAAATGAGCACTGATACGGGTAGCCAAGTGGGTCCTTTTCCATCTCAAATGAGCACACTACCTCCGCTGTAACGTGGAAGTAAGTCGGCTTCTTCAACTCCATAAATCTACGGATCCCCACTCAATTGAACAACATCGTCATATCATCCCTAATGCTCATAAGTATCATGGCCTCATCATCTTGGTATCTTGTCCGAGCTATCTTGTCTGAGACTTCTTCCCACTTTTCTTTAATCTCGTCCCAGTTTTGCATTTGAATTTTAAAGTTTTCGGGTAAATGCTCTTGTAGCCTCAGCTTCCTTGTCACTATGTCCACATTCGAAGGCCTGTCTTGCCTCTTCTTCGATCTTGCTTCATCCACCTTACCTTTCCCTTTATTTGATCCTTGTCCCTTTCCTGAAAACAACTATTTCAACACAACCAACAAGACAAGAACACAAGTATATGACTAGCATATCCTATACTCTACTCAAGACTTCAAGCATCCATGCTTAATCAACTCCAACTATTATCTCAACACCACTTGCTCATTCACATGCTCAAAACATCATCAATCACACTCTCTTTAATCTTAAATTCATAAACAACAAGCATGCATCAACCAATTCAAGCCATTCAACATAAATTTCAACAATTGAACTTCATGAACAACTCAAACTATCAACAATTCAAACCTAATTAACATGCTCATTCCTCTACATGCATCATATCCTTGATCAATCCACACAAAACTCAAGTTCTATCCATAATCAAGCAATCTCAAACCAATAAACATGAATTCATATGAATCAACTCCACACTATCAATTATCACCATGAATTTCAACCAAAACCAACATCAATCAACTTACCCACAACAAATTTCTTGTAATAAACTTCAATCCTAAGGTAATTGAGTTGAAAGAACGTACCTTTCGTCTTGCCCATGGTTAAAAATTGATAATTTGCACACAACACTCAAGAACGCGACTGAAGCCCTAATTCGCGACGAAAATCGCCCAAATCCGCGCCCAATTCAAGAATTAAGAGTGTAATGTTGTGTAATCGGTGTAAAATCAAGTGTAACTGATGAATTTGTGCAAGGGTGTTACGGTTCGGGGAAGGTTCGAGGTTTGGTGAACAAAAAAAATGATCGAACCCTTCTAAAACTCAACTTAAAACGCTTACCTGACTGGGTTCGACCTCGGGTTCGACCTGCGAAACAGGTTGAACCTCGAGGGACGAGGTCGAACCTACCTTCTGGATAACTTTCCTTTTGGGTTCGACCTAGGTTTGACCTTCTGAACAGGTCGAACCACTCTTGTGACTGGTCGAACCTACCTTCTGGACAATTACTCCTCGTGGTTCGACCTGGGTTCGACCTTCTGAACAGGTCGAACCATGAATGTCGTGGTCGAACCTATCACCTGAAAAATAGAGTGCTCCGAACGGACTGGTTCGACCTCAGGTTCGACCTTCTGATCAGGTCAAACCATAACGGCTCAGGTCGAACCACTCTACTATAAGATTTAAGTCCCGGGTTCGACCTTGGTTTGACCTGTTAGATAGGTCGAACCTATAATGATCAGGTCGAACCTCCTCACTGGATGATTTTCTTCGTCGGTTCGACTTCCTCTGCTCAGTTCGACCTCCTGGCACTGGTCGAACCTCTCCTGGCTTTGGTCAAACCAGCCTTTTAAGTTTCGAAACTGAGTGTTCTTCAATCCCTACACACTTCAAACTTCAATACGAATCATTAGGTACCAACTAGAGCACAACTTCATCCAAAATTTGTTCCACAAAATATCATTCATGAGTAACTCCATAAAAGAAAACACAACCAAAACCCACTAACATTAGGCAAGTTGTAAAAAATCGTCACATCAAAATCGATTAAAATTTTAATATGGTGCAAAAACCAACTCCCCTAACAAACATCACAAAGAAAAGATTATACTATCGGTGCTTATCAAGGTAAGTACATCACACCCCCCAAACTTAGTAGAAACTATAGTTGAAACTAAGTTTGCAAAGAAATGTAATTGCCGATAAGTAAGAACGTCACAAATAAAAATTTCTTACTCACACGAATGAAATAAAGCATTAAAATGGGAGGGAAATCCCCCAACAGGCGCTCATGTTTAACGTCGGAGAGTCACGATGGTACCAAATCAGATCAAGGTATCCACAAAGATGACACAAACATCATCCGGCGACCTATAATGCTTCAAGCGATGTCCATTCGCCGTAAAAATATCTCCATCCTTGTCAATAAGCTCAAAACTCCCCCTCTTAAGACTCGATGAATCATGAACGGTCCCGTCCACTTTGATTTCAACTTGCCTGCAAAAAGCTTTAAACGAGAGTTAAAAAGTAATACCTCATCTCCTTGCTTGAACTCCTTGTACGAGATCTTTGAATCATACCACCTCTTAATCCTTTCCTTATAGATCTCTGAATTCTTGTACGCACGACTCCGAAACTCATCCAAAAGATTGATGTGAGTAATCCTCAACTCCTTCACATCCTTGAGAGTCAAGTTCAACCTTCGCAAAGCCCAAAACGCTTTGTGTTGAATTTCTACAGGTAAGTGGCACGGCTTCCCATAGACAATCTGATACGGTGACATATCTAACACCGTCTTGTACGCGGTTCGGAACCCCCACACGACATCATCGAGCTTCAAAGCCTAATCCTTTCTATTGGTTCCGACCACCTTCTCCAAAATCTGTTTGACTTGACGGTTAGAGACCTCCGCTTGCCCATTCGCTTGAGGATGATAGGGTGTAGTGACCCTATGCTTAACACCATACCCTTTAAGCACCTTCTCAAGAAATTTATTTACGAAATGCGTACCTCCATCACTAATAAGTGCTCTAGGGACTCCAAAATGGGCAAAGATATGCTTCTTCAAGAAAGATATAACATTTTTCGAATCATTCAAGCGAGTAGGAATCGCTTCTACCCACTCAGAAACATAATCCACCGCAAGTAGAATGTAGAGAAATCCATTCGATGGGGGAAAAGGCCCCATAAAATCGATTCCCCACACATCAAAAATCTCGACCACTATGCTTGGCTGAAGCGGCATCTTGTCTCTCCTACCGATGTTCCCCATGCGTTGACATCTATCGCACGACGCCACATAGGTCTCACAATCCTTGAACAAGGTAGGTCAATAAAGAGCGGACTGAAGTACCTTGGCTGCTGTCTTTTGAGCGTCGAAGTGCCCCCTGTTAGGTTGTACATGGCAAAACTCGAGAACACTCTCCATCTCCATCTCGGGCACACACCTACGGATGATAGAATCCGTACAAATTTTGTACACAAACGGATCATACCATATGAAAGTCTCAACATCCCTTTTGAATTTAGCAAGGTGATATCGGTTGAGATCCCTTGGAATTTCTCCCACAGCAATATAATTAACATAATCTGCATACCATGGATCAACTCTCTGCGCAGCAACCACACACGCTCGCTCAGCCCCTTCAACAAACACGGCCATGATCTTTTCATCCGGGAACATTTCCTCAATATACTCGAAAGAATTATCACAATGTTCCCTAGTCTCCAACCTCGAGAGATGATCCGCTAGCACATTATCAGAACCTTTCTTATCCCGGATCTCCATGTCAAACTCTTGAAGTAGAAGAATCCACCTTATGATCCTAGGCTTCGTCTCCTTCTTTTCCATCAAGTACCGAATCGCAGAATGATCCATGTACACAATAGTCTTCATGCCAACCAAATACTGATGAAACTTATTGAATGCGTACACAACAACCAAAAACTCCTTTTCAGTCACCATGTAATTCTTTTGTGCTGCATCGAAAGTCTTACTTGCGTAGTAAATGGCGCAAAACTTCTTTTCCTTCAGCTGCCCAAGCACCACTCCAAGTGCTACATCACTTGCATCACACATTAGTACAAACGGTTGAGTCCAATCCGGTGTGATCAAGATAGGTGCAGTGATAAGCGCCTCCTTTAAAACTTGAAAAGCTGTTAGACATTCATCATCAAACACAAAAGGAACATCCTTTTCAAGTAAGTGAGATAAGGGCTTAGAGTATTTTGAGAAGTCTTTTATGAATCTCCTATAAAAACTGGCGTGTCCAAGGAAGGACCGCACTCCTCTTTCATTGGTCGGTGGTGGAAGCTTCTCAATCGCCACCACTTTAGCACGATCTACCTGCAACCCTTTAGCCGAGATATGATGCCCAAGAACAATCCCATCCTTCACCATGAAGTGGCACTTCTCCCAATTCAAGACAAGATTAGTGACTTGGCATCTCTTCAAAATAGTAGCTAGGTTAGACAAACAAATATCAAAGGAGGAACCAAAAATAGAAAAATCATCCATGAACACCTCCATGATCTTTTCTATCAACCCATCGAATATTTCCATGACTATCGTGGTCGAACCGTTGCTGCGACAAAACAGATTGCTCCAAGTGGTGCGGTTCGACCTGGGTTCGACCTGTTGGATAGGTCAAACTAAGATTGGTTTGGTCGAACCGGTGTTCTGGAAAAACAGAGTGCTCCGAGTTGTGGGGTTCGACCATGGTTCGACCTGTGGGACAAGTCGAACCATCTGCAGTTTGGTCGAACCGATGCTGCAGTCTCTCCTGATCGTGTCCAGTGTGTTGATTCAACCTCCCCTGTATTATTCGACCTTCAATGTTGGTCTAACCATGTTCGAAACTCGCCCTAGACATGTCCAAATTTGATTCCGCCTCATAGGTCCCTCGTACTGCGTTCCCGACCTTAATGTGATGGCGTTGCAGGACCATGGATTCTCAATACTTTGAGACGGGAACTTCCCTTTCTCAAGAGTTTGAGTAAGCTTGTTAACACTTCCTGCCATCTCCCCCATCAGTAACGTAAGGTCCTTCACCTGCTTAGATATAACCTCATGGTTTGCATCGATTTTCTTTTCAAGTTTGGCCTCAAGGTGGATAACTCTTTCATCATTCTTGGCCATATACCTGTTTACAGTATCCTCAAGACCTGGTTTCCCTTCTTCCACCTTAGCACCGGGATCAACACCCATCGGAGGTTGAATCGCATTATTCAAATTGCTCCACAAGAATTCCGGCCTCCTAGGCTATTGATAACCACCCGGGGGACCACAATTATTAAAGTTTCCTTGATAGTTCCCATGGTAATTCCGGTTTCCTTGATCTGGATACCTAGTCCCTTGAATACTCTGACCCATGGCATAGTGTGCCTCTTCCAACTCCTCTTGGATTGGCCCCTCATTCTTTAACTCCTGCTGCATGATTGGTACATGCTGAGATAATTCGCTGATTTGCTTCTGTTGGGATTCAAGTACCTTGTTGATATTGGACAAGCTAGAGACGATCTCATCCTCTCTAATTGTTTTAACCATTACTTGTTCAACCTTAGCTACCTTACCAAGGACATAAGTACCTCTAACTCGATCAGTTGGCCAATCCCTCGAATTCATCGAAATATTTTCAAACAACTTTTCGGCCTCTACGGATGACTTTGTAAGCAATGCTCCATTAGAAGAAGCATCCAATAACACTCTTGAATCACAGTCCAATCCATATTAGAATATAGTGATATATTGAGCTTTAGATAGCCCATGTTGAGGACACTTCCTAAGCATGTCCTTGAATCTATCCCATGCTTCATGAAATTTTTCTCCTCCACCCATAGCGAATTGGTTAATGTCTTGCTTCATTTTAAACACCTTTGAAGGTGGCATATACCTCTCCAAGAACCTTAACTTCAGTTGCTCCCAAGTGGTGCACTCAGCTGCGTTGATAGTGTCGTACCAATCTCTCGCCTTCTCAGTAAGCGAGAATTTGAACAAGAGGATCTTCCTAGCATCTTCATGTTCTCCTGCGTCTTTTTGAGTACTTGCATAACCCAAGAACTTGTTCAGATGCTGCTGTGGATATTCGAAAGACCCTCCTGAAAAGGAGTTCCTTTCTATCATGTTAATAAGAGCGGGATGAAGATCGAACACTGAATTAGTTCCCCTTGCTCCTAGAAGCCCAAAATTTCCAGCCCCATTGTTTCTGAATACCTTTCGGATGGCTAGATTATTCGGATTCGCTGCCATGTTGACTGTCCTTACTCCCAAATTAACTTCAGTTGTAGCTTCAATCGTCTGCGAAATCTGCTCGTCAACTTTAACTCCAAAATTCAGAGCTTCAGTTGGATCAATAGTCTTTGCCTTGCTCTTCTTCTTCTTTCTTGACGATGCTCCGATTTCAGGATTATAGGGTTCAAGTTCACCTTTCTTTGATCTCGTGAGCATACACCTAAAAAGAACTAGAATTAAAATAGCAAAACAAGTTAAATAGCCCTAACAAACTAGAAATAACAAAAATATATTTTAAGCCATCCCCGGCAACGGCGCCAAAAAATTGATGAGCGTTTTCTCAACACACAATTAATCCCCAAGTATGAAGGATATCAATTGTAGTTTCGAAGGTGACCAAGTTAAATATCGAATCCACGGGACGGATAAATATCAATTTAATTACGTTCTAGTAGATTATGACTATTTTGGAAATAAACAGTTGGTTTATAAACTAAGTAACAATTTAAATAGCTAATAAATAACAAGAACAAGTAAATAATAGTTGTGATCGAATAAGATAATAGGTAGTTCGTCAGGCCATCCAGTTTCCTTCGTTAATTCGTACTTTCGTGTGTCGATGTCCGACTCTACCTTGTGGTTTATGGACGCATCGCTAGACCATGCGAATCTATTCTATAAACACAAATAGATAAGCTTTTGACACGTGTGAGTATCCTCAGAGCAAGACATATACTTTACCTCCCTTTCTAGGTACTATCATAATCAATTATTTCCTGTGCACTTAGTACTCTAACCCGATTTGATCTCCCTTTTTAGGTACTATAAAGTTATACTCTTTATCCTACTTGTTAACCCGAATTCAATTCAATTAAAAAACATTCATATAAGATAGTTCTAATAAGAATTCGGAATCCCTTCACTTAGAATTATAACAATAAACTCTGCTCATTAGTGAACGCACTCAACCAATAATCATGTTATGCATTCAGACTCTACACAACGATTATTGATGCACAAAACAACTATGAGTATGGATTAAAACGTGCAATCTTATATAAACTAAACCACAAGTAGTGTTGTACGGAGTATACACACGAAATACAAATTAACTCATGAAACCTTCATAACCCTAGAACTACCGAAGTGGCTCTAGCCCATGATTGATCTAAGAACAATCATGGTTAGTTGGACCAATCTTACTTGAGTCTCCAGCTACACCTCTGTCACCACCCTCCGGATGGACTCCTCTTATGATTCACGCGTCGTCCTTCTTTGTGATCATCGACGTTCTTCGATGTGTTCCTCCTTCTTGACTGCATGAGCCTCCTTTTATACTTATAATCACGTCTCTAGGGCTTGGAATGGGCTTTTCAAGTGATCCCACGTGTTTTGGCCTCAAAAATCCGGATAAGGCAAGTTTCCACGTTTTGGTTCGACCTCGTCAACAGGTCGAACCACTGGCCAACAGGTCGAACCCCAGGTCGAACCCTGCTACTGGACACATTCTGCGCTTGGTTCAACCTCTTGCACAGTTCGAACCACTTCCTCACAGGTCGAACCTCAGGTCGAACCATGCTACTGGATAATTTTCGCTCCTGGTTCGACCAACTGTCAGGTCGAACCCCCAACGTCGTGGTCGAACCCATCTTCTCGCGAACTGGTTCGACCATGGTTCGACCTGATGAACAGGTCGAACCCTTGAGTCGTGGTCGAACTCTTCTTCTGCTGTTTCGCAATGCTGGTTCGACCTGTAGGAGAGGTCGAACCCCACTCTTTCAGGTCGAACCCTATTCTTTCCTTGGCGGTTCGCGTGGTGTTGACTTTGTCTCTTCGATTCTTAGCACTTCCACTCCATTTTTGCTATGAAAACCACTTAAATAGCTCCACTAACACCTGATTCATGCTAATTCACAATATATATAGTTTTTCCACCTATTTCCACCTCAAAACGCTCCAAAACTAGCACAAAACACGATGCCAAACTTGTGAAGTTACACACTCATCAGTTGATGATGTCCCCTTGAGGAGCTCATAAGGATTATCATGTAAACTCTGCACGTGGATTTATTCCAGCATGATAACAAGGTTGAGTGATGCTACTCTCGGATGAGATATTAATTAATGAAATTGTCATTAACTTAATTAATTAATGGGCATTGTATATTTTAAACATGGGGAGATTAATGGGCTCATAATAAGAAAGAAATCATAACATAATTTTGGGATTAGAGCGGCAGTGCAATAATAATATTTTAGTGGACTATATTATTATTATTGGACTTAAGTATAGTTTTGGGCTATACTTGGATACTTAAGCCCAATGGAGACCCAATTCTAATTTCTCTTCCTGGTCCCTACTATAGCCTATAAATAAGTCATCTCATCATGTCTGAAATACTAATTCTCACCTAATACACGTTGAAAGTAAGGGGAGGAAGCAAATTAAGAGGATCTTGAAGATCGTCGCTCACATGATGTCAAGATTGGACTTAGGAGTACATAAGAAGATCAAGAGATTATTTTCTGCAGCTGTTCTTCCTTAACATACCCTGGTAAAAGGTAATACGTTTCTATATTCTTGCGTCCACTGATTTAGAAATACATGAAACCCTAACGATTCACATTAACCAAACGATCGAACGCCAATAGAGGGAGTGTACAATTTCATCCTTGAAAAACATTTAAGTAATTTTTTTAACTTTAAGTAATATATTATTTAGCCTCACATATTAATTTTGTCATTAATAATTTTTAATGAAATTATTACTATAAGTTACACACTTTATATCATTATTATTATAAATACATGAAAATTTTTGTATTACTGTGTTGATGTGAAGTATTGAGACTAGTGTCGTCACATCTAAAATCACACCGATCCTCCACCAGTTATTATTTAACCACTAACATGTTTGTGTAGTGTTGTGCTTGATGTTGCTTTCAAGGTTGTGACAGTTGAATGAAGATCGTGCTGAATGGACCCACAAGACTGAAGAGCAATCTGGGATATTCTAGAAGTCCAGAAAATTCTAAAAGTTGAAAATAACTACCCAAAGTAGTGGGTTGGTTATTTGCTGTAATGGGTGGTTGCCATATCTGCTAGTGGACCATTTATTTGAAGAAGGCCTGCAATATGCTTTACGACTATAAATAGAAGCTGTCAAACTTCATTCCAGGTGCGGAAAAACATGGAGAATTCCTACAAAGAGAGTCGTCGGACGTAGAGTTTACTCGACTATGTTCCTCTTGTAGTGTTTTTACTAGTGTTGTAACATCTCGTGCTGCATCACGTATGTAGTATTATCCCGTGCATTTTGTGTGTACTGTTCACAGGCAGTGGATGTGCATACTTGAAGTAGGGATTATTTTTAACAATCTAAGTCTTGCCATTTGGGAGTTTGTTTAGGAATTATATCCATGTGTGTATTCGAAGAGTGGAAGGAATGTTTCCATCTCTTTGAATCTGATTTTGTTAAATCACTTTTTTCAAGTTAGTGATATTTTTGCCGTGTGTTAAGTCTTTCACTATACAAACTTGCATATTCATATTCAAGTTTCATTCTGATAAGAGTCAGTGTTGTACGAAGTGTTACCACACTAAGGACAACATCACTATAAACACTTACACACCTGACGGACCGCAATGACAAGTGGCATCAGAGCCAACACTTGATGGTACTAAGTGTTGATTCCTGGTGTAGTGTTGAAGTGTCATGGATTACTACGCTAGATCGATCAATCGTCCTCCCATACTTGATGGAACCAACTATGCCTTATGGAAGAGCCGAATGAGGAGTCACATCAAGTCCATAGATGAACGTGCTTGGAAAGCTATTCTGGCAAGCTGGACACCCCCACAGTTCAAGACAGTGATGGAGATCAAATCATCAAGAATGAGCTTGAATGGACCGCTGAGGAAAACACTCAATTGTTGTTGAACGTTAGAGCACTCAATGCAATCAACTTATCGATTGATACAGTGATGTTCAATCTGATCCAGAACTATACATCAGCAAAGGATGCTTGGAAAAGGCTTCAAAAGCACTGTGAAGGATCTGGAAGTGTCAAAAGGGAAAAGACGAGGATATTGAATGCACAATTCAAGAGTTGAGGATGAAGGAAGATGAGATAATCTCATCGTATAACGAGCAACTCTATGAGATGGTGATTGAGATACAGTCACTTAGGGATCCTATCTCCAACATCAGGTTAGTAAGCAAAACTCTGCGTACACTTCCTAGGAGATTTAATGGTAAAATTTATGTTATAGAAGAGTCTAGGAACACTGATCTGTTGAGTTATAATGAGCTGATAAGTATCTTGAAAACTTATGAAATGAATTTGTCTCAACAAGATGCTACATATGATAGAAATGGTGGCATTGTTTTTAAAGGTGAAACTAGTGCTTGTTCTAGTTCTAGTTCTAGTAAGACGTCTACCTTAATTAATATTAAACAAGTTGATGATAATGTTGACAACATTCTTGATGACACTAACAACATTGCTTTACTTGCTAAGAAATTTGAGTCTTATCTTAGACAAAAGATGAACAAGTTTAAAGCAAACATTCGGCCTAAGGTAGAACATTCTCCTCATACTCTTGTTCGTAATCCCACTCAAAGAAGAAAATTTAGGTATGATCTTGAGTTTAGGAAAAATATCATTTTTTATGAATATACTGGTTTTGGTCATTATGCAAGTGAATGTGCTAACTATCTTCTGAAGTAAAGGATGTGCTTAAATGCTTGTTTGAGTGACGATGATTCTGAAGGAGATCCAGATGCAAATGAAGAAGAACTTGCATTCTTAACACAATGTGTGAAGGAGGATTTCTCTGAGAGTACATCAGATGTTGAGTTTAGTGTGCCAACATCGGAAACAATATCGTGCAGGTTTATGTCTACTTCTGATCTTGATATGAACTGTACTAATGCTTTCTCTTCTAGAGCAGGTACTACACAAGAACCTCTAGAGATGAAGATTTCTGAACTTCTGAAAGAACTAAATGTTGCCAACTAAGAGAATGATGGTTTAATTGAGACCATAACAAGACTTGAGAAAAATCTTACTAAGAAGGATGCTGAGGTTGCTAAATTATTTTCCAACAAGTTTCCTGATAGAAAAGGCAGTAGGACCCTTGTTTTCCATTATTGTTCAAACCCTGGTCATATTCGTCCTTACTGTTTCAAACTGAAAGATGACGTACTTTCTGGAAAAATATTGCCTGGAGTGTTTCCACACAAGTATTCACACACACCTAAATCTGATTGGGTCAGAAATTCAAAAGTGCTTTGTAATGTTGTCTGTACTTTTTTACAAGCATGTGTACCTAGTCTATGGTATTTTGATAGTGGTTGTTCTAGACATATAACTGGTAATGTTGAATACTTGAAGGATTATGAAACTTTTAATGGTAATAAAGTTACTTATGGTGGTGGCTCTAAGGGTAATATTGTTGGTAAAGGAACTTTAAATGTTAAAGGTTTTTCCAAATCTGAAGAAATGTGCTTCATGTTTAAGGTTTACATGCTAATTTTATAAGCATAAGTCAATTATGTGATAATAATTTGCATGTGAAATTTAATAAGAATTCATGTTTTGTGCTGAATGAAACTGATGACTGTGTGATGATTGATAGTCGATCTATTGATAATTGTTATCTGATCGTAACAACATTTACTGCAACATCTCAAACATGATGAAAGTTTGCTTTGGCATAAAAAACTTGGTCATGTAAATTACAGAAATTTACAGAAATTTGTTAAGTTTGAAGCTGTTAAAAGATTGCCTAAACTCAGTTTCAAAGATCCACCTGTATGTGGTTCATGCTAAAAAGATAAGCAGGTAAGATCTTCGCACAAAATTACATCAATGTGCACATCTTCAAAGTGTTTTGAATTGCTTCACATGGAACTCATGGGTCTTATGGAGACGAGACTGAAAGTCTTGGTGGTAAGAGGTACTCTTTAGTTGTTGTTAATGATTTTTCTAGTTTCTCATGGGTTGAATTCATTAGAGAAAAATCTAACACATTTAATGTGTTCAAAGTTCTTTTCAAAAGGTTCAAAAATGCTTTCAATCTTAGAGTATGTAGGATTAGAACTGATCATGGTAGAGAATTTGAAAACAACATGTTTGCTGATTTTTGCGAAAACAAAGGTATTATGGAAGAGTTTTCATCTCCTAAAACCCCACAACAGAATGAGATTGCTGAAAGAAAGAATAAAACACTGCAAGAAATGGCTATAGTCATGCTTACTTCAATGAATGTGTCTAAAAGATTTTGGGCTGAAGCATTGAACACTGCATGTCATATGTCTGATTGGATTCATTTTAGACCAAGCTGTTCTATTACTGCTTATGAACTGCTGTATAGGAAGAAACCAAACCTGAAATACTTTCATGTATTCGGTTGCATGTGCTACATTCTGAATGATAGAGAGTAGTATATTTCAAAGCTTGATTCTAAGAGTGATAAAGGTATTTTCTTAGGATATTCTAAGTATAGCAAAGCTTACAGAGTCTTTAATCTTAGAACCAGAATTGTTCAACAATCTGTCAATGTTGTGTTTGATGATTCATCAAATATTGCAGGTAAAAATATGGAAGATGATATCTCTGACTTGGTTGAAATTGCAGAACTAGTGAACAATGTTAGGCCGAATGTGATCAAATCACCTACAACATCAAGTGTTGATTCAGAAGAAGATGAGAACCAACTCCACAGAACTCCGTGGAATACTCTTGTTCACATATATAAGAAAGATCACCCATCATCACAGATCATTGGTGAGACCTCTGTTGGTGTTCAAACCAGAAAAAAAGGCAAATTTAAAGATGTAGTATGATCAGTTTGCATGTCTAACATGTGCAATAAGGTATGTACTGAGTGTTATTTCTCTTCCGTTGAACCTAAGAATGTCTCTGAAGCTTTAAAAGATGAATGTTGGATACAGGCTATACATGAAGAACTTGAAAATTTCACTAGGAATGATGTTTGGAGTTTAGTACCTAGGCCTACAAACACTAATGTGATTGGAACAAAGTGGATTTTAAAGAACAAAACTGATGAATCTGGTAACATAGTAAGAAATAAAGCTAGACAAGTTGCACAAGGATACATACAGGTTGAAGGAATAGATTTTGATGAAACATTTGCACCCGTAGCTAGAATAGAGTCTATTAGGCTTCTCTTAGCTATTGCATGCTTTGTTGGTATCAAACTATTTCAAATGGATGTTAAAGCTGCGTTCTTAAATGGTATTTTACTTGAAGAAGCTTTTGTTGAACAACCAAAAGGTTTTATTGATCCATTTCACCCTGATCATGTGTATAAATTGAAGAAAGCTTTGTATGGTCTAAAACAAGTTCCTAGAGCATGGTATGGTAGACTAACTGACTTCTTACTTCAGTTTGGATTCGTTTGAGGTGAGGTTGACAGAACTCTTTCCATTAAGCATGAACCTGATGGATTTTTGATTGCTCAAATTTATGTTGATGACATCGTATTTGGAGCAACATTACAAGTCATGATGGACAGATTTGTGTAGGCGATGACTACCACGTTTGAGATGAGTATGGTTGGTGAGCTAAATTATTTTTTTAGGGCTCCAAATCAAGTAAAGTGAAAGTGGTATATTTATCTCACAGAGTAAGTATGCAAGGAACTTGGTGAAAAGATTTGGCCTTGAGAACGCTAAGCCTATGAAGACACCAATGGGAACATCATAGAAACTGTGCAGAGATGATGTTGGCTCAGATGTTGACCACACTCTGTATAGATCAATGATTGGTAGCCTTCTGTACTTAACTTCGAGCAGATCTGATATTATGTATAGTATTGTGTATGTACTAGGTGCCAAGAAAATCCCAAGGAATCTCATATGAAAGTTGTGAAGAGGATCATCTGATATGTTGCTGGAACAAGTGAGGTGGGACTATGGTTTTCGAAGAATACAAACAGCTCCCTGGTTGGATACAATGATGTTGATCAGGCAGGTGATTGTGATGATAGGAATAGAACAAGTGGTGGATGCTTCTATATGGGTAACAATCTTATTTCTAGGCATAGTAAAAAACAAAAATGCATATCCCAATCCACTGCTGAATCTGAATATATTGCTGCTGGAAGTTGTTGCACACAATTGCTTTGGTTGAAAAAGATTTTAGATGATTATGTGCTTGAGACAGATGCTTTAGTGATTTTTTGTGATAACATGAGTGTTATAAATATTTCTTAAAATCCTGTGCAACACTCACTCACTAAACATATCAGCATAAGACATCATTTCATTAGAGATTTACTTGAGAAAGAAGTAGTTAAGTTGGAGTATATTTCCACTGAGAATCAACTTGCTGACATTTTCATGAAAGCACTTGATTTCGAGAGGTTTTATTCACTTAGAAAATCTCTTGGACTCTGCATTCCATGAGTCATGCATAATGTTGCCTAGAGTGTGACAACACTCGAAGTGACATTACTGTAAGTTTGGTCATTTTATGTTGAAATTAACTGATTTGGTAGTTAATTTTCATACTGTTAACTATATTCTGGTTTAATCATGAGGTGCAATTCTGGACATACACAGCTGAAAGAACTAGTTCTAAAAAATCAAAGGTCTAAACATGCTGAGTAATTAGGCACGCGGGGCTGAGAACACGATGTGCTCTTTTCTAAAGGCTGTTTAGTTTAAAAAAAGGAATAAAAATACTCTTGGACTATCACTTAGTAACCAGACACATGGGGCTAACAACCACGATGTGATCTTTTCAAAAGGTGATAAGTTCCTTGAGATTGAAAAGTGCGTAAAAATCTATAAAAGGATATAAGTGTATGTGTGCTTGCATAAAAAAATCAAGCTTGTTGGATTTTTCTAGAATCTTTTTAGCTCATGAAAATGTGTTATTTAATTGACTATTTTCAATACATTAACTGATGAAATTTATAGTATATTTATTTATTAGTTATGCATATTATTTCTCTTTTATTTATTAAGGCCACATTTTTCTCATATAAGTTAGTGGGCCTTTGTAATTGCTGCATTTGTTCCCCTGCATTACACGATCAATAGTTACACTTAGTGGACATACACCCTTCTCAAACCTTTTCTTCTTCTCTTTAAATTCTCGATGCGTGATGTATGAGTTGACGTGGTGTGAAGTTTGCTTGCCTGGTTAATCATTACACATCACTCTCTCACGTACCTTTGGTTTTTCAAAATTCAAATTGTTGTCTCAACCACATATCTCAATGTCTCCTCCAAAGACAAACCTTCCCTCTTCCAGTGCAAAATATTCCTTATCATCCAAACCCTTTGCTTCCTCTCGCAAATCCACTCCACTCCAAACCCTAGCTTCGATAGCCGAGAATGTCGTGATTGGTGATGCTCATAATGTAAATCTTGATGCTGCTGTACTGCCTCTTGGACACGTTGTAGAGTCAACCGTACCTAGACATATTGTCCTTTCTAGTGGTGCTCCTGACTCTGTATTCCTCTTACTTCAGGCTCAGGTCGCCATTCAGGCATTCTTGTGTCTCGAATCAAAGCCCCGATGCTTGAACCTCCTCCTATTGTTGTCCAATATGATATTCTAGCTCCATCATCTGAACCCACTCAAACTACTATTCCTCCATCTGAAACTCAGCCATATTAAACTTTTGAACCATCTGACCCTATTCAAGTCCCTTTCACATCATCACCTATTGCTTCTTCTATCCAAACTTAGCAGAATCCGACCGTGTCTTCTCCTTCGTCATAACCGCCTGTTCCAATTATGTCTAAGGTGACCAAGAAGACTGCTCTTAAGCGCAAGGATCTACCCATGCGCTGGTCTATCCGTGTCTGAAAAAAGAGTCAAACTACTGCTTCAAAAAATACTCCCAGTACTGCTAAAGGGAAGTCTCTTATTTCCTTGTTTGATTCTAATGATGACTCTTCTCCAATGGATGTGGATGTTCCTGGAGAGAACCCCACGATGGCTGAATTCTGCAAAGCCTTGAAGAAAAGGAGACAAGGCAAGAAAGTTGTCTTTGATGTTGCCGCCTCTATTGGAACACCTGAAGAAGAAACTCAAGCTGATCTAGACCAACCGATTGATGATATTGCCGCTAATGTTGTCACTGATAAAGTAACACTTGCTGATGCGGATGCAGACCCCTCTGATCCTGATTCATTGTCTGATGATGAAGAGAATGTTAGATTGTATACTAAAAGCCTAGCTTTAGTATGAACAATGTTATAATAATATTTGAAACCGAGATAGACGAGGACTCTCAATCGGGATGGTTTTAGTGTGATTTGGTATTAGTTTGTCTTGACTATAGAATCACATTAGTGCACTTTGTGTGTATTGAGCAGGATCGCATGAGATCGTTCAACTTATACTAACTATATAGAAGAACTTGATCTCTGTTATTATGGATGACCGTGCTCTTAATCCCTATACAGTAACCTCGACACGTAAGTCTGTATGTATTTCTTTGATTCATCAATGGATGAGATTTACATGTAATTAAATCAACAAACTCGGTGAGTTGGGAAGTAGTGATGTGTCTATGGTGTGCTGTTGATTGTAGAATGAATATGTGTCCTATTACATAGGTTGATGATGTCCCCTTGGGGAGCTCAAAAAGATTATCATGTAAATCTTGCAAGTGGATCAATTCCGGCATGATAACGAGGTGTAGTGGTACTACTCTCAGATTAGATATTAATTAATGGAGTTGTCAGTAACTTAATTAATTAATGGGCATTGTATATCTTAAATACGGGAAGACTAATGGGCTCATAATAAGAAGGAGCCCATAACATAATTTGGGATTGGAGCGGTAGTGCAATAATAATATTTTAGTGGTATATATTATTATTATTGGACTTAAGTATAAGTTTTGGGCTAAACTTGGATACTTAAGCCCAATGGAGGCAAGACTCTATTTTCTCCTCCTGGTCCCTGTCGTAGCCTATAAATAAGTCATCTCAGTTGTCTGTGATTACACGTTTAATCTTGAAAAGAGAACGGGAACAGTAGATTGAGAAGATCTTGAAGATCTTCGCTGAAGAGTGATATTTTCACCTAGATTTTAGTATCACTTATATCCGTTTTTGTATTATTTTATTCATATTTATGTGTATTTTGGTTGTGTTTAGTGTTTTTATAGAGATGTGAGTGAATGAGCTTAAACGTATGATTTTAGGCTAAAATCGATCCTAGACGCAAAAAGGAAAATGTAGGAAAAAGCAGATTTCAATTTGGATTTGAGACGAAGGAGAACGAGCCGAAAAAAATTTATAAAAATAGGTATTGCACCAACACAGCTGGTCGTGTTGCAGCTCATGAGCCGTGTTGTGTAATACGGCCCTGTAAGCCTTGGCCGTGTTTTGACATCCAAAATGCCTACACGGCCACCATGTGGCTGTGTTGCAGCACACGAGCCGTGTTGCTGCAGGATCAGAAAAATATTAGAATCCTTCTAGAAGCTTTCCAAGGGGTATAAATACCCAAGCTTCAATATTGGATCCGAAATTCAGCTGCCAACACACCTAAATCACACACAATTTCCTCCATTTTACACCATCGTCTTCATCCATTTTTCATCCATCTATCCACACTTGATCTCCTCCATCAAATCTACCATCCAAGTGATCAAGGAAGCAAGGGAGAATGAAAATTGCAAGAAGAAGAAGGAGATCTCCATTGAAGGAATTCAAAGGGGGAATCTAATTCTAATTTTTGTGAACTTCTTTATAGTTTGATCATGGAATTTGTAGATTCAATTGTCTATGTTGTTTTCTCTAAGACTATGATAGGCTAATCTCCTTTGTGAGATTAGCTCCATGATTGGTGTTAGATAATTTAATTTTTATGTAATTTGATTTTAATCTTGAATGGGCTTTTCTATTTCTATCATTGAATGTTGATTGCTTGATGTATATGATCATATGTGTGATTAATCGTCATGGGTATGTGATTAGATTGAGAAATCAATTATGTGTTTAGGATAGTTCATTGAATCATTTCATCATACACTTCATGTGCATTAATTTAGAATGAGATAGAGATATCCTTCAAGATTTAGAACCCTTTGATAGAATATTTGGTTAGCTTAATTAGAGATTGGTTGATTAGATGAGGGGACCCAAACCATTAGTGACTTCAGAGTACCTTAAAAGAGAATAATGCCTATGATTTAGTACCTAATTAGGGAACTCGTAGAGTAATTAGTACCTATTGGGAGGTGTTCATTTTGGTCTTGATCCTATGTGCTTTTGGGAGCCTTGTTGAGGGTTTACATCCTATCCATCTCGAGAGAGAGTTTAGGTGAAATTAGTGATCACTCCTATGCCATGTCCATAAGACATTAGAATTAATTGCATAATTACTTTGTTATCTATGCCATGATTGCTACTAATCTCATCCTTGCATCATTTGAAACCCATCATTTATCTTTTCTTTTATCTTATTTATTGCATTAGTTTAAGTGCGTTCATTTGCACGCTTATACTCCATTCCATTCCGTCATCCTTATAAAATCACTATAAACTTGAGATCGATTAAACTCTAGTACCTTCCTCCCTGTGGTTCGATAAATTCTTTAATTGGTCATCCCGACTATATACGGTCAATCAAATGGCGCCGTTGCTAGGGAGGTAACGGTCGTTAGTGGTTTGACGAAGGATTGTTTAGAGTGGTCTTAATAAGGATATTTTTTTTTCTTTTTGCATCTTATATTTGCTTTAGAAAATTTTGTTCTAATTTTTCTTTCTCTTGTAGGTGCATACCTTGAGAAGGAAGAATAAGGAGAACAAGCCCAAAAATATGAGCTACAAGGATATTCTTTGATATATGGTGAATAGAAGTGCTCATCCCACTATGAACACACAAGGAAATTTTCAAGGATTTCAAATGCCAAATTGTGATGCTAATTTGCAACCAGATTATGGAGCACAATTTCCGAATATACAATTCCAACAACAAAGTTATGAGAATTTTGGAGCTCCTCGTCAAATGCATCAACAAGTATACCCTCAAGGTGTGGAAAATATTTTTCAAGGAATTTTTTTTAGAAATCAAGAAGGAAATCAACCACAACTATGGGTAGATTTTCAAGACTCCAACATCTCTTATTCTACTTAAAGTGACTACAAAGAAAGGCTTAGAGATGAGTTGATCGAAAAGATTATGGAGCGCTTGGAACATGAGAGGAAGTCTAATGAAGCGTGGATGGATCGAATGGGAAATTGGTGTGAAATGGTGACAAATGTAATCGTAGCATTCGTTACTAGATTAGATTCCATTGAACACCAAGTTAGTCAAGTTGTGCCCACCGTGGAGAGACTTCAAAGCGAAAACAACATGCCTTCTACTTCCGAAACAAAGAGTGAATGCATGGTCGTTAAGACTAGAAAAGAGGATAGTTTGGGGGTTGATGAGGTTATGAAGGAGAAGAGGGAAAGAGTTCTTAAGTGGGTGAAAGCAAAAGAGTTGAAGGAAGAGTTGAAGGAGAAATTCGATAGATTTGTTGAGTCTCTTGAAGAGATGGTAAAGAAAGTCAAGAATCGAAACCAAGAAGAGATTCAGGCCCTTATGAGAGAAAAGAAGCCTCCGGAAACTAAGATCATTGATGATACCCCACACAAGCCAAAACCTTCTCATTCTATTGAAATTTCAAATTCTCTTAAGAACTTCCATGATTTTATTGATAAAATTTTGTTTGGTGATTGTAGGAAAAAGGTTGCAAGAGGGCACTAACACTTGTCAATACCCGAATTCTTACCGGAGGATGTGGTTGAAGTGCAAAATTCACATAGAGCCCCATGGAAAAAATGGAACAAGTGGAAAGGGCCATTCTTTGTGAAAAACGCCTTCAGAGAACAATTGCTTGAATTATTTAACAAGAAGGGAAATGTTCTCGTGGTTGAACGTGAGAACACAAGGCACTACTTCAAGAAGAAACATATGATAGTGCCTAAGGACTATTCTAGACCACCATGAGCTTTACAATATCATCCGACTCGAAGAGGTTAAATTTAGCGCTAGATGGGAGGCAACCCGTCATTATCTTTGTTGCTTTATTTAGTGCTTTAAATAAGGATTATGAATTTGATATTGTTTTGTAATTTTTGGCATGTAGGTTGATTGTGCTCGTGAGGAGAATGCGTGTTGAAGATACGAAGGGTGCTTGATTTGAAGTGTATAGGTACATCACACCACTTTTTGCAAACTTATCTCAAAACTCTTGTTTCAATTTAAGTTTGAGGGGATATGGCGTGGTGTGACATACTTTCTCTTGAAGGCATATACCTTTCGTGTTTTTGGGCTAATTTTGAATTTTTCTCATGAGTTTGGTTTGATTTTGGTCTGATTGGTTGTGTTGAAGTACATGATAGTCCATATTTTTAATGATATTGTCGAGCTAATGTTTTTGATGAGTTGTTGAGCATGAATGAAGTGTAGTGGAAGCACAAATTGAGCCCGGAGATCAAGTTGAGATTCGTTGTGTATTCAATCCGAAAGCTAGTGCCAACCATTTCTACTACCAAATGCGTATTGACGGAGTTCACTCTATACTCTACCACTTCTAGTTGCTTGATATGAATGTAGATTTGGATTTATGTGATTAGCATGTTGCTTCATGTGTTATGTTTTTGGATGGTTTAATTTTCAATCAAGATGGGGATGTTGTGAGCTTACTTGATCATGGATGTTATGAATGTATGTTTTATTTTCTTATCATGGCGATTTTTATTCTTGTTATGTGTTTTTATTTGTCTTGTTTGTTGTCTTTTCTTATTTGTTTTATGTATATTTTTGTTCTTGTTTAAGGATTGTTTGGTAGTTTGTTTTAGGGACCGTGAGTCATTTTTGAATGTGAGTGATGATATGTTGTTGTGATAAGTGATGACAAGTTATGATTAAGAATCTCTGCACTTTCAAATTATGACATGTTCTATTTAACTTGTTCAAATTTGAGAAGAATGTTGTGTAATAAGTTCCTTAAGGTCCAATGCATTAGCTTGTAAGCATTTGAGCCTCAACCGTGCATACATGGTTATTTCTTCATGAGTGGATCGATTGAGCGTTGATAAACTTGAACTTGCTCAAGGACTATGGGAATGAGCCCGATTTGTGGAGATTAGTGAGATGATCTTAGGGAATCCTTGTTATTTATAGTCATTGCCATTTCCTTACCATGAACATCATTCCTAATCAACCACCTTGAGCCTATAAGCCTATTTCTTGTGAATTTAGCACATTACAAGCCTTGATTTCCCACATGACCCTTATATATACCTTTTGTGTGAGTGATCGAGGAAATGGTAGCTAGAAAGGTGTGATGAGATAGCAAAAGAAGAAAAAGAAAATGGTAAGCAAACAAGAAAAAGGATGAAAAGGACACAAGCAAGAGTGCATATGCAACCTTAAAAATAAGAAGAAAAACGAAGAAACAAAGATGCTCAAGAAACTAAAAATCAAATGAAAGGAGCATACAATCAAAAATAGTTGAAAATCAAAAAAGAAGTGATGATTAGTGCTTAAAAGTTGCAAAGCATAAGAATAGAAGAATGGAAGAAAGTAGCTACCTCTTCGATTACTTACCCGTGTTGAGTCACTTTGACCCAAATCTTCCTACCATACAAAAGAACCTATCATTACATCCTAATTAAAGACCTCTTTTTACCATTGATTAAAACTTTGGTGGTTTATGAATATAGTCCATGAGCAAGCTTATAGCGAGTTGAGCCAATCGATCGATGAGTGTTGTTTTACCAAGTTTAAAGAGTGTTGAGAGAAATTGATATCCGATGTGAGGCTTGAACCAAAAGGGACTATATTGCACTTTATTCTCTTTTGATTGAACTTGTTAATTTTTCATGTTATGAGTTTAATGTTGTAGGATGACTTAGCATAATTTGTGCTTCTTATTATTATTGATGTGTTATTACTTATGTCGTTTAGTCTTTTTCTAGGTGAAAATCTCTCTCCCCTTGGTTTATCATTTTTGTTGTTTGGGGAAGCACAACACTTTAAGTTTGGGGTGTGATGAGTGATATTTTCTCCTAGATTTTAGTATCTTTTTATATCCGTTTTTATATTATTTTATTCGTATCTATTTGTATTTTGGTTGTGTTTTGTGTTTTTATGGAGATATGTGTGAATGAGCTTAAACGTATGATTTTTAGGCAAAACTAGATCCTAGACGCTAAAAGAAAGACGTAAGAAAAAGCGAATCTCAATTTGGAGTTAAAACGAAGGAGAAGAGCCGAAACAAAATTATAAAAATAGGAGTTGCACCAACATGACTGGCCGTGTTGCAGCACATGAGCCGTGTTGCGCAACATGATCCTTTAAGCCTTGGCCATGTTCCGACATCCAAAATGCCTACACGGCCACCATGTGACCGTGTTGCTGCAAGATCAGAAAAATATCAGAATCTTTCTAGAAGCTTCCAAAGGGGTATAAATACCCAATACTTCAATATTGGATTCGAAATTCAGCTGTCCACACACCTATCATCTTCATCCATTCTTCATCCATCTATCCACACTTGATCTCTTCCATCAAATCTACCATCCAAGTGATCAAGGAAGCAAGGGAGAGTGAAGATTGTAAGAAGAAGAAGGAGATCTCCATTGAAGGACTTCAAAGGGGGAATCTAATTCTAATTTTTGTCAATTTCTTTATAGTTTGATCATGGAATTTGTAGATTCAATTGTCGATGTTGTTTTCTCTAAGACTATGATATGCTAATCTCCTTTGTGAGATTAGCTCCATGATTGGTGTTGTATAATTTAGTTTTTATGCAATTTGATTTTAATTCTGAATGGGCTTTGTGTATTTCTATCATTGAATGTAGATTGCTTGATGTGTATGATGATATGTGTGATTAATTATCATGGGCATGTGATTAGATTGAGAAATCAATTATGTGTTTAGGATAGTTCATTGAATCATTTCATCATACACTTCATGTGAATTAATTTAGAATGAGATAGACATATCCTTCTAGATTTAGAACCCTTTGATAGAACATTTGATTAGCTTGATCGAGAGATTGGTTGATTAGATGAGGGGATCCAAACCATTAGTGAATTCATAGTACCTTAAAAGGGAATATTGCCTATGATTTAGTACCTAATTAGGGAACTCGTTGAGTTATTAGTACCTATTGGGAGGTGTTCATTTTGGTCTTGATCCTATGTGCTTTTGGGAGCCTTATTGAGGGTTTACATCCTATCCATCTCGAGACAGAGTTTAGGCAGAATTAGTAATCGCTCCTATGCCATGTCCATGAGAGATTAGAATTAATTGCATAATTACTTTGTTATCTATGCCTTGATTGTTGCTAATCTCATTCTTGCATCATTTGGAACCCACCATTTATCTTTGCTTTTATCTTATTTCTTGCATTAGTTTAAGTGTGTTCATTTGCACGCTTATCCTCCGTTCCATTCTGTCGTCCTTATAAAATCACGATAAACTTGAGATCGCTTAAACTCTAGTACCTTCCTTCCTGTGGTTCGATAAATTCTTTAATTGGTCATCCCAACTATATACGATCAATCAGTCACCCACACGACGTAAAGATTGAACTTGGGAATACAACAGAAGATCAAGAAGCTGTTATCCATGGCTATTCTTCATCAAAATACCACCCTGGTGAAAGGTAATGCGAACTTTGAATACTTGCTTCCGCTGATTTAGTTTTCATAGAACCCTAACAGTTCACGTTAACCAAATAATCAAACGCCAACAGAGGATGCACCCTAGGAATCTGATAAAGGTGCTACCTCTGATGAATTTGATGAGGATGTTGCTGCTACCGATGATGATGCTGCTCCAGATTCTGATAATCATGATGATGAACCGGATGATGTTACTATCCTGAAGATGCTGATGAAGATGATGATGATTCTTAATATGATCTTGAGAACTTTGGAACTGATTGATTCTACTCTATCTATTGTAAGGCCAGATATAAGAAATTTGCGAAGAAAGATGTCATTCATGAAAGGAAAATGAAGGATGCGGACCTTGTCCCACACACTCTCACTCAATTCTTTGAAGAACGAAGTTTGCTCAAATCTCTCTGGTACTCTAATACTTTCTGCAGCAAATGGATTTTTTAGTTTTATGCAAACATTAGTTCAAGTATGATTAAGAGTACTAGTCCTAAGTTTGGAAAGATTTACTTTAGGGGTAAGATTTATGATTTTTCTCCTGAAAAGATAAATGCATTGTTGGGGACTGTACATGCTGAAAGTGATGATGATATGGATGAGATTGTTTCTGTGATTACTGGTCGTCTAATTACTAGTTGGCCTAAGAAGTTGTTCAGTCCAAGTTTAACAAGCTTACATTCTGTCTTGCACAAGCTTTGTGTCTACAATTACTTGCCTACTTCTAATATCACTAGAGTCACTGCTGAGCATGTTGTGCTGATTTATAAGATAGGGAAGAACCTGCCTTTTAACCTTGGTGAAGTTATTTATAAAAACTTGATCAGTTATGGTGAAAACATTTCCAAGGTTGGCAAGTTACCATACCCTGGATTGATCCATCTCCTATTATTGGATCAAGGTGTTAAGAATGGTAAGGGCGATTTTCTGTCTCTGAATGCTCTGGTGTTAGGTATTGCTAAACCTCTGCTTGAAGGTCCTGCTCATGAACCTGAACCTGGAACTCAGAACGTTGCCTCTGATGCTGGAAACACTATTGTCCGCACTGATGCTTCTGCTCAATCTAGAGAGGTAGTTTCTGTTACTGTGCATCACAGGTACATTGAAGAGAAAGCTACTGCACTCGCATGCCAAGTGTCTCATCTTAGACTCCAAGCCTCTGCTTTGAATAGACAAGCTGACTGGGTAGAACAATGAGCTCAGTTCTGAACTGGTTTATTATTCACACCCACAAGATACCACTTGTCGTTGCGGTCCATCGGGTGTGTAAGTGTTTACAATGATGTTGTCCTTAGTGTGGTAACACTTTGCACAACACCGACTCTTATCAGAATGAAACTTGAATACGAATATGCAACTTTATACAGCGGAAGAATTAACACATGAAATTAGTCAATCTTTCTACAAACCTATGAATAAGTATGTAGCGGCTTCATGGCAAAATATCACTAACTTGGGAAAAGTAATTTACAAAAATCAGATTCAAAGAGATGGAAACATTCCTTCCACTCTTCGAATACACACACGGATTTATATCCTAAATGAACTCCCTAATGGCAAGACATAGATTGTTAGAATTAAGCCCTACTTCAAGTATGCACTTCCACTGCCTGTGAACAGTGCACACAAAATGTACAGGATAATACTATTGATTAGCCATAACTTGTAGTCGGGTTGACCAATTCAAGAATTTATCGAACCACAGGGAGGTCGATGCTAGCACTTAAGCGAGATCACGTTTATCAAGATTTTATAGAAACGAATCATAGATGTATGGTTGATTAAACAAATGTATGGTTGATTAAACAAGTAATTAAATGAAACCAATGAAAGAAGATAAGCAATTATCAAATGACAAGATTAAAATGATGAATGAGTGGTTTTCCAAATTGAGTAGAAGTGAGATTAACAACACTAATGAAGTGGTAACTCATGGACTCATGCATCAAACTCATATGTATCAAGGGTTAAGACTAAGGGCCAACACATATACCACCTAAACTTCCTCTCGAAATGAATAGGATGTAGATCATTTGCACAATCTCAAAATAGCTCAAAGGTTGGTTCTCAATTAAACTATTCCAACTAGGTACTAAGTTCAATTAAAGAATCCCTTCATATAATTAATTGACTTCTCAATCTAACTAATCACATGTTCTATCAAAGGGTTCTAAATAATAAAGGACTTCTCAATCTCTTTACAATTTATAATGCACATGAGGTGTTTGATGAAATGATTCACTTGACTATCCTAAGCACATAATTGATTTCTCAATCTAATCATATAATTAGAACAATCAAACACACAAAACATCATAGATCTCAAGATATATAAGCACCAATGATAGAAAATCAAATATCCCCATCAACATATGAATTTAATTACATAGATCCACAAATTAACCAACAACCTTCATGTTGCTAATCTCACAAGGGAGATTAGCCTACAATCTTCATAAGATCCATAACATAGACATTAGAATTCTTACAAATCATGGTAAACTAAAGGATTAACACAAAATTGGAATGAAAACTCCCTTGGAAATTGATCCAATTGAATCTCCCTTCTTCCTTTGGTGATCACCCAATCTTCCTTGCTTCTTCACTTGATTTGGATGGTAGAAATTATGGAGAAATGATGTAGATCTAGAAATGGATGAATGGGATGAAGAATATGGTGTAAAATCAAAGGAAAGGTATGTGAGGTGTGTGGGAACAGTAGAAAATCGGATCTTCCTTCAAAATGTTGAATGGATTGGTATTTATACCCCTTGGAGATCTTCTAGAAGAATTAGAAAAAATATCCTGTTTTGGTGCCGACACGAGTCGTGCTGCATGGCACGAGTCGTGTCATGTCAGGGCAAACGACACACGAGTGGTTCTGCGTCGCACGGCCAAAGGATGGCCGTGTTGAATGTATAAACGTCGCCGCATGGCCGCTGCTTACAGGCCCATGTCTGGTACACGGGCCGTGTGCTGCAACACGGGTCGAGCTCCGCAACACGGCCAAGTGGTGGTCATGTTGGATAAATAGATGTCGCCGCACGACCATTCTGGACAGGCCCGTGTCTGGTACACGGGCCGTGTGCTGCAACACGAGTCGTGTTGCCAGCACGACCAGCCGTGTTCTTGCACTTTTGTTTCTTCTTCCTTGTTTGATCTCCCGTCTTCATTTTTACTCTATGTTCACCTGTTATACATATGTTTAAGATCATTCTCACACATCCCCATGAAAACACATAACACCACCAAAATACACAAAAATATGGATAAAACAATATGAAAAATACACACAAAAAGGCACTAAAATCTAGGTGAAAATAACGACAATCACACCCCCAAACTTAAAGTATTGTTCGTCCCCGAACAATGAAAATGATAAACCGAGGGAGAAGTTTTCACCTAGTAAAAAGACTAAACGAACACAAGTAATAACACATCATTAGCAACAAGAATTACAAATCATGCTAAGCTATCCTACAACATTAGATTTATGATATGAAAAATTAAAAAGTTCAATCAAAAGAGAATAATGAGCAATATAGTCCCTTTTAGTCTAAACCTCACATAAGTTTATCAATGTCACTCGACACTCTTTAAATAAGGTAAATCAACACTCCTCAATCAATTGGTTCGAATCACCATACACTTGCTCGTAGACTCTATTCACAAACCACCAAAATTTTAATCAATGATCAAAAAGGTCTTTAATTAAGGATGTAATGATGGGCTCTTTGGTAGGGTAGGAAGAATATAGGTAAAAGTGACTAAACGAGTGTAAGTAATCGAAGAGGTAGCTACTTTCTTCCATCCCTTCACATTCTTTTTCTTCCTTTCTTTTCTTTATTGATCACAAGCACTAATCATCACTTCCTTGGATTTCTTGAGCTTCTTATAGATTCATGCCTCTTTTCTTTGATTCTTAAGTACTTGAGCATATTATTGTTGCTTTGCTCATTTTCTTGTTTTGAAGTTGCATGTCCATTCTTTCTTGTGCTCTTTTCATCCTTTTTTCTTACTTATTTACCATTTCCTCTTTCTCTTTTGTTATCTCATCACACCTTTCTAGCCACCATCTTCTTTATTACTCACACAAAAGGTATATATCTTAGGCTCATGTGGGTAATTAAAGCTTGTAATGTGCTATCTTCACAATAAATAGGCTTATAGGCTCAAAGTGGTTGACTAGGGATGATTTTAAAGGTAAGGAAATATTTGGCAATGGCTATACATGACAAAGATGGCCTTAGATCATTTCATCGATCTCCATTAATCGGATTCATTCCTAAAGTCTTTGAGCAAGTATTTAGTTTATCAAAACTCAACCGATCCACTCATGAAAAGATATACCATGTATACATGGCCGAGGCTCAAATTCTCACAAGTTTATGCTCGACTTAAAATGACTTATTACAACATATTCATCTTTTAATTGAATTAGTTAAATAAAACATATCACAATTCGAAAGTGTAGAGTCCCTTAATCATGATTCGACATCACTTATCACCATAATGCATCATCACTCATATTCAAAATGACTCACAACCTCCCAAACAAACCACCAAATCAAACCTAAACACGAAAAATAAAAACAACTACACACAAACAAAAATAAACCAAAGATAACACAAAGACAAAACTAAAAGAAAAGACACAAATAAAAATCACCCCATCCATGATCAATACACATCAAAAATCATCTCAATCCTTAATTGAAAGAAAAGTAGGAAATTAAACATCCCAAAATAAAACAATAAGAAGTCTCAAATCCAACACAAATTAAACCAACTAAAATAGATGAACTAATGAAGTGTCGAGCACCAAAAGTACTCCCTTAGTTATCCGGAGGAGGAGGGGGTTGATTTTGCCATGATCCCCAAGGGGTATAAGCACGAGGTGTGGTAGGGAACTGGAAATTAAATATCTTCGTGATCATCTCCTCCATGTTGTTCGAGCATTATCGCGTATTCTCTTCATAGTACTCCCTACGACGCTACCCCTCATGGATCTCCCTTATCATTGCACCCTGTCTCTGCTGCTCCTCTCGGAACTCTCTCATCTCATCTCCAAGCGCCTACTGCATCTGCCTGATCTCCCTGAGTTCGTTTTCCAGAAAATTCCATCTTGCATTCCCTTCTCTTGGTCCATCTCCTTCCTCTTGTTCTTCTTCTTCTTGTTCAAATGTTGGAGGCTCTGGTGCATGCTCTTCAAATTCCACCTGATGAGGTTGCTCTTCCTCTCCTACATCCATGTCCACTGGCTCAGCTCTCAGATTCCTTAGCTCAGGATTCTCATCTACTCTCATCTGCTGGAGCACTGCTTCCACTCCATCTCTATTCTCTCTGTAGAAGGCTCTCACAACTGCTGAGTGGTTGGGACTCGCCATTGCTAGATTCTGGTGCTTTCTTTGTCCTCGCAGTGTGGTGAGCTCAGGAGCAGGTAGAGGAAATGGAGCTCCCTTATCTTGCTTCAAGCAATACATGTTTCCTATGAATGATAGGAACTCCATCCTTACGAGTTGATTATAAGTGAGCCCTTCACTAACCATCGAGTGTTGCATCCCTCTAAGGTCGATGCCTAACCCTTGAGCAATCATTGTCACCATTCCTCCAATCATAATCCCTCGAGTGTTCTCTCTCTTCTCCACTCTCTCAACATGCTGAACGAAGTGAGCTGCAATGTTCACTGTGAACTCCTTGAACATACTGTACATGATGTACAACTGCTTCTCACCAACAGATCCACTCTCAACCCGACCCAGAATAGTATTGGATACTATCTTCTCAAGGTATCTCATGACTGGGTTCCTTATAGCTGTCCCTTTTGACGAACTTGGAATGTACTCTGGAGGCTCAGTCCCATCCTCAACTAATTTTCTCTACCAAGTCTGTTGATTGATACCCCCTGTGGTAAGAAGTTCTGATGACCTCTCATGATTGGGCACCCAAAGAACCTATTTAGCTCGTTCACAGGAATCTTCTCCCACATCTCATTGTTCAACTGAAATGTGATTGCAATAGGAAACTTGTTCCTATCTCTATGAACCTCCAAGGTGCTCATGAACTCGGCTATAAGATGGAGATAAGTGGGAGGTCTCTTATCGAAAAACTCTTCCATTTCCACTCGACGGAATAGAGTCCTCAGATCACTTTCTATCCCAAGACCCTCCATGGTTGCTTGATCCTGGAATCGAGTTGCCCTAATCTTGGGGATTATGTACTCCCATCTCAATGCATACTTCTCCCATTCCATGAACTCTACTCCGAAATTCTCAGGGTGTTGGTCCTTCATTAGCGGTTTGGCATCAAGGTTGTATAGTTCCATTTCTGTCTCAATAAAAATGAAATCCTCATTGCGTTTCCTCACTCTTCTTTCAGCCATCTACAATTTCCAACATAATTCAAATTAGTTTCAATTCAACTCAAAGCAAAATGTCTCATTTTAATTAGAATTATCACTAGTTATTCAACTAAGTGTTAATTCTAGCACATATTCAAGCACAACAAACAACGTGTTTCAAAGACTAACATTTTGATCCAACCAACTTATCACAAAGTTATTCAAAAATTTCATTCAATCAATCAATTTCAACATCCTAATCCTTCATTCTTTCATAACATTTCACTTCTTCAATGGGCACAATTCAATTCAATAATGCCTCATGCAAAAGCTTTGAATTCCAATTTGAAATTTCATTTAAGCATTTCATCAAACACTTGGCATGCACATATTTCACACTTCAATTCAACAAGTCTTAACTATGCCTTCATGCTCAAATCCTCAACACCTAAACTAATTCACATCAATACAATCATAATAGAAGCATTATTAATCAATTTGAACATCACATGCCCTAAATTAATCATCCTAAAACAATTATCCCCAAATTCTTCCTTCATGAACCTTAATTCTTTCCAAAATTCAATCAATCCAACAATTAAATGTACAAATTCATGTTTCACAATCCTAGACATGCTTCATACATACTATCATTTAAAACCCATACATGAATTTTGAAATTTATACCTCGAAATGAAAATTAGGGCACAAGAGTACATACCTTGAATTTTCTTGAATAAAATGTAGGGGATTGTTGTTTAAACTTGAAATTCACCTTTTAATCTCACAATCTTACCACTCTTTCATATTTGGGTGACAATTGGTGGAGTTTGGACGGAAATCTCACGACGTAGACGAAGTTGGGACACGAGTGGAGTGAGCGGTCGTGTCCAGAAATTTGATTTTAAAACACTGCCTCAGACACGACACGAGTCGTGTCACACAACACGGCCATAAGATACCCGTGTTGCGTGATCTGATGCTCCCGTACGGCCAACCTGGACAGACCCGTGTCGGCGACACGGCTCGAGTCTCGGACACGACTCGTGTTACGACACACGACCAAAATCTGCCCGTGTTGGGCAAACTGATGTCGCCGCACGGCCACCTGTTACAGGGCCATGTCGGAGACACGAGTCGTGTACAGCTCCTCTGAATTTTCCAATTTCAACTTCAAATCTTGTCTTTCCCTGTTTCCATGCTTCCAATACTCCCTATTCCTACTCACAACTCATAAACATCATTAAGTCAACCTTAATATCAAAAACAAAAGGATTATCAACTTCAACACCACCAAAACGAACCAAAACTAAACTGAACTTATGAGAAAATTTCAAATTTGGCTCAAAAACACAAGAATGCATGCCAACATAGAATATAACATATCGTATCACATCATATCCCCCCAAACTTGAATTGAAACAAGAGTTTCAAAGTAAGTTTGCAAAAAGTGGTACGATATACCGTTCACATCAATGACGCACTCTGTGAATCTTTAATAAATCTTCTCCTCATAAGCACAATCAACCTACAAGACCAAAATAAAGCAAAACAAGAAAAAGAAATATTTACAAACCTAAACTAGTAAAAGGATACGAGCCTTCAAGAGGTGAAAGTGTCAACATATACCAACTCTCTTTGAGAGGGAGAATGGTAATGTTTCACCCTGTGACCATTAACTACAAAGGCATTTCCATCCGCTACTTCAAGTTTAATCGAGCCATCATCTCTTACTTCGATCACCAAGTACGGTCCGGTCCATTTCGAACGAAGTTTTCAGGGGAATAATTTAAGCCTTGAATTAAACAATAGAACTTTATCCCCCGGAATAAACTTCTTCGTTTTGATCCTTTCATCATGCCATCTTTTGAGCTTTTCCTTCAAAATTCTTGAGCTTGAGTACGCTTCATCCCTAAACTCTTCTAATTCAATCAATTGGAGGCACCTTTTCTTCCCATATTCCTTTTCATCAAAATTCAACTTCCGAAGGGCCCAAAATGCTTTGTGTTCCAACTCCACGGGTAAATGGCAAGCCTTCCCATAAACAAGTTTATAAGGAGAAAATCCAAGAGCGGTCTTGTAAGCCATTCGATAAGCCCATAAAGCATCATCTAACTTAGAAGACCAATCTTTTCGATTCCCATTGACCGTCTTTTGAAGAACAAGCTTCACTTGTCTATTTGAAACTTCCGCCAAGCCATTTGTTTGAGGATGGGAAGGTGTTGAAACTTTGTGCTTTACTCCATATCCACTCAAAAGCTTCTCAATAAGCTTATTGATGAAGTGTGATCCCCCATCACTAATCCGGACAATTCTTAAACAAAATAGGATCATCCCATAGATATTCCTTGACATCATGATAGAACTTCTTCCTTCGAGATTCGGTGAGATGGTCCGGCTTTAGGCCACAAGCTAGATAATTCACAAAATCCGCATACCACGGCCTTCCGGTCTCACACAAAGTGTACATTCTTTGAAAATCAACTAGAAGAATCTCTTCATCCGGGAATGCATCCTTAATGAACTCCATGGTTCCTTCTTCATCAACATTTTCTAAGCGTGACAAGTGGTCGGCTATGATATTTTCGACTCCCTTCTTATCACGTATCTCCACATCGAACTCCTGCAACAAAAGAACCCAACGAATTAGTCTTGGTTTAGCATCTTTTTTACTCATCAAATACCTAATGGCGGCATGATCCGTATAAACAATGGTTTTCATGCCAACTAGGTATGTACGGAATTTTTCAAAAGCATAAACCACAGATAAAACTCTTTTTCCGTTGTAGTGTAATTCTTTTGATTTGCATTGAACGTCTTGGATGCATAGTAGATATCCCAAAACTTCTTCTCTCTCACTTGTCCTAGCACTACTCCCAAAGCATTGTCGCTTGCATCACAATGGAGCTCAAAAGTCTTGCTCCAATCGGGAGAGACAAGTATTGGTGAAGAAATTAAGGCCTCCTTAAGCACCCTAAAAGCATCAAGACATTCATCATTAAATTCAAATGGAACATCTTTTTCAAGCAACTTACACAAAGGTTTGGCTATGTTAGAAAAATCCTTTATAAAACGTCGATAGAATCCGGCGTGACCAAGAAAAGATCTAACCCCTTTTTCATTTTTAGGAGGGGGAAGATGTTCAATGGCTACAACCTTCGCTCTATCAACTCTCAAACCTTTTTCGGAGATATGATGACCAAGTACGATACCCTCTTGAACCATAAAATGGCATTTTTCCCAATTCAAGACTATGTTCGTATCTTGACATCGCTGCAAAACCATAGAGAGATTAGCCAAGCATTTATCAAATGTAGATCCAAACACGGAAAAATCATCCATAAAAACTTCCATCACATTTTCAATCAATCCTCCAAAAATAGCCATCATACAACGTTGAAAGGTGGCGGGTGCATTGCATAACCCAAAAGGCAATTTATAGAAAGCGAATGTGCCATACGGACAAGTAAAAGTTATTTTCTCTTGATCCTCGGGGGCTATCATGTTTTGGTTGTATCCCGAGTAACCATCTAGAAAATAATAATACTTGTATCCCGCCAACCTATCAATCATTTGATCAATAAAAGACAAAGGAAAATGATCCTTATGAGTATTTTCATTAAGTTTTCTATAATCACAACAAACTCTCCACCCCGTTTTCACCCTTGTTGCAAGTTCTTCATCAAATTCCGTTTTAACAATGGTTAACCCTCCTTTCTTAGCCACAACATGCAAAGGACTTACATGAGGACTATCACTAATGGAATAAACAATTTTAGCATCCAACCATTTTAAAACTTCCTTCCTAACAACTTCTTGCATAATAGGATTCAAACGCCTTTGAGGTTGTATACATGATTTATTCTCATCAATCAACCTAATGTGATGCATGCAAATGGTAGGACTTATTCCTTTTAAATCATCAAGACTCCACCCTATAGCACTTTTATGACTTCGAAGTACTCTCAACAATTTATCAAGTTCTAGAGGGGAAAGGGATGATGATACAATTACCGGAAATGTCTTCTTGTCCCCCAAATATGCATACCTAAGGTGATCGGGTAGAGGCTTCAATTCTTCCTTTCCCTTATCAACCTTTGACTCTTCATTCTCAACCTCTAATGGAAGATATTCCCTCTTTCCATAGTATGCCAACTTTGCTTCATCCTCTTGCATTTCCCTACAAGCATTCAATTCATGTAAACAATCATTTATATCTTCATCTTGTAAACAATGAAAAGAAAGGTTAGAGTTTAAAGATAAGGTAAGAGAATGGCTTATGCTCATTTCAAGAGGATCTTTAGCTAAGATGAATGGTAGGTTCTCTTCAACAACTTCATCAATCATGTCAATCCTTCTACATTCTTCTTTCTCATGTGGATACCTCATAGCACTCTTCAAAGAGAACACCACCTCCTCCTCATTTACTCTCAACTTCAACTCCCCTTTTTGTACATCAATTAAAGCGCTTCCCGTGGCTAAAAATGGACGCCCCAAAATCAATAGAACATTTGCATCCCCGTTCATATCAAGCACTACAAAATCAACCGGGAATATAAACTTTCCAACTTTGACTAACACATCCTCCACTATTCCTCTAGGGTAAGTCAAAGACCTATCCGCTAGTTGCAATGTAACGGATGTAGATTTCACTTCCCCTATACCAAGTTTCTTGAAAATGGACATAGGCATCAAGTTGATACTTGCCCCAAGATCACAAAGAGCTTTATGAACCTCACTCTTGCCCATTTCACATGTAATAACAAAACTCCCCGGATCTTTGAGCTTTGGAGGCAACTTCCTTTGAATTATTGCACTACATTCCTCCGTCAAGTTGACTGTCTCATTCTCCACCAAGCTCCTCTTTCTTGACATGATGTCCTTCAAAAACTTGGCATAGTGAGGCATTTGTTTCAAGGCATCCGCAAAGGGTATATTAATGTGGATTTTCTTGTAAATTTCCAAAAACTTTGCAAACTTTTCATCCAAGCCCTTCTTCAAAAATTGATGTGGAAAAGGAATAGGTACTTGTGTTTTTGGAATTCCCCAACTATCCCTTTCCACTTCAATTTCCTCCTCCTTCTTTTTCATTGCCTTGGTTCTTTCCCATTTCTTTTCAACAATCTTGTTATCAATCAATTCCGGTTCCTCATTTATTTTAGCATCAACTTCACTTTGAACGTCTAATTCTTCTTCAACCAAAGTTTTCTCCACCTCCTTCTCTTCCACCTTATCATCTTCCATTGGCATTGACGGTCCATCATAATTGGTTACACTCCTCAAGGTAACTGCCTTGCATTGTTCCTCTGGGTTTACAATGGTGGTGGAAGGAAATTTTCCTTTCTCGTTCGCACTCATTGGACTAGCAATTTGACCAAGCGAATACTCCAAAGCTTTGAGTCTTCTATCACTATTTTCCTCAATAGCTTTGAATCTTCTTTCATTAATTTCCTCTTGAGTTTTGTTGGAAGCAATTAACTTTTCAAGAAGTTCGTCGGTAGTAGCCTTCCCTTCATTATTTGGCGCTTTAGCTCCCGGATGATACCCCGGAGGATAAGCAACCACATTACTTGGGTTTGCATAAGAGAAATTATCTTGCCTCCTTTGTTGTTGTGGGTAAGAACTTCCACTTCCTTGGCTAGTGAAACCTCCTTGCCTTTGTAGTTGTTGTGGGTATGAGCTTCCACTACTTTGACCATTGAATCCTCCTTGCCTTTGTGGATAACTTCCTTGATTTTGGTTGAAACTACCTTGGTAATTGTTTTGATAATTACCTTGGTAGTTTCTTCCTTGCATATATTGCACATCCTCCACATGTGGCATTGTTGTAGCCCATTGTTCCCCACTAACACCATTTTGAGGAAGCACCTTTTGATCCATTTGGCCTTCAACCATATTAACTTCTTGATTAGTCACTCCTTTGTTCAAACTCATTTGCTTCATTACCTCCGCGACTATCATTTCCATGCTTGGCGTTTGTGGCTCAACATTCACACTCTTCACACTAAACTGTTGCCCTTTATCATAGCTCTCAAACCCATAGCATCCACTAACCCTCTCTGATGGCCATTGGTAGACATTTGTAGCAATTTCATCAAAAATTCGAATAGCCCTTTCCGGAGTTACTCCAAGTACGGATCCACCTGCCGAAGCATCAACAAACACTCTTTGCCCATTCACAAGTCCTTGATAGAAAAATCCAACTTGTTGATTCTCTGGGAAACCATGTTGTGGACACTTGCGTAGCATTTCCTTGAACCTTTCCCACACTTCATAAAAACTTTCTTGAGGCAATTGCTTGAATTGAGTAATCAAGCTTTTCATTTGAAGTGTCTTGGAAGGTGGGAAATACTTGTTCAAGAACATTTGTGCAAGTTCGTCCCATGTGTTGCACATTCCGGGAGTAAGAGTGGAGAGCCATGTTCTTGCTCTATCCCTCAAAGAAAACGGAAATAACCTCATTTTGATGCAATCCTCGCTCACCCCATTCATCTTCACAGTGTTAGCAATTTCAACGAATTGAGCTAGATGAGCATTAGGATCTTCATTCGGAGCTCCACAAAATTGTTGCTCTCTCACCAATGAAATCAAGCCCATTTTAAATTCAAAGTTGTTGGCATGAATTGGTGGTCCCATCATTTGTGGAATTGCCCTTGGCATGAAGAAATCCCGGATCACTCTTTGATCATTGTGAACTCCATGTTGCACCGGAGGTGGAGGTACATATACTTGTTGTGGAGGAGCATAAGCTTGTTGAAAACCTTGTTGAATCATAGCTTGTTGCACCATTTGTTGAATTAAAGCTTGATTGTTAAACTCCCCAAATTGTTGATAAGCTTGTTGAGGAAGATTGGCATTGGCTTGATCTTGCAAATTTGCATTCCGCCTCCATCATTCCTAACATTGCCACGTTCATCTTGATTGTTTTCCATTTGATCACTCTTTTTGGTATTGTTCTCCTTTCTTCTTCTTCAAAAAGTGTGTTCAATTTCTAAGTCAATAGGTTCAACTTGTTCCCCTTTTGATCTTGTTTGCATACACCTTCAAAATAAAAGAAGTTAGAACAAGATTTTCAAAGCAAAATACAAATAATAAATACAAAAAAAAATGTCTCTAGTAAGATCGCTCTAAATGTTCCTTCTTTAAGCTACTAGCAACCGTTACCTCCCCGGCAGCGGCGCCATTTGATTAGCCATAACTTGTAGTCGGGTTGACCAATTCAAGAATTTATCGAACCACAGGGAGGTCGATGCTAGCACTTAAGCGAGATCACGTTTATCAAGATTTTATAGAAACGAATCATAGATGTATGGTTGATTAAACAAGTAATTAAATGAAACCAATGAAAGAAGATAAGCAATTATCAAATGACAAGATTAAAATGATGAATGAGTGGTTTTCCAAATTGAGTAGAAGTGAGATTAACAACACTAATGAAGTGGTAACTCATGGACTCATGCATCAAACTCATATGTATCAAGGGTTAAGACTAAGGGCCAACACATATACCACCTAAACTTCCTCTCGAAATGAATAGGATGTAGATCATTTGCACAATCTCAAAATAGCTCAAAGGTTGGTTCTCAATTAAACTATTCCAACTAGGTACTAAGTTCAATTAAAGAATCCCTTCATATAATTAATTGACTTCTCAATCTAACTAATCACATGTTCTATCAAATGGTTCTAAATAATAAAGGACTTCTCAATCTCTTTACAATTTATAATGCACATGAGGTGTTTGATGAAATGATTCACTTGACTATCCTAAGCACATAATTGATTTCTCAATCTAATCATATAATTAGAACAATCAAACACACAAAACATCATAGATCTCAAGATATATAAGCACCAATGATAGAAAATCAAATATCCCCATCAACATATGAATTTAATTACATAGATCCACAAATTAACCAACAACCTTCATGTTGCTAATCTCACAAGGGAGATTAGCCTACAATCTTCATAAGATCCATAACATAGACATTAGAATTCTTACAAATCATGGTAAACTAAAGGATTAACACAAAATTGGAATGAAAACTCCCTTGGAAATGGATCCAATTGAATCTCCCTTCTTCCTTTGGTGATCACCCAATCTTCCTTGCTTCTTCACTTGATTTGGATGGTAGAAATTATGGAGAAATGATGTAGATCTAGAAATGGATGAATGAGATGAAGAATATGGTGTAAAATCAAAGGAAAGGTATGTGAGGTGTGTGGGAACAGTAGAAAATCGGATCTTCCTTCAAAATGTTGAATGGATTGGTATTTATACCCCTTGGAGATCTTCTAGAAGAATTAGAAAAAATATCCTGTTTTGGTGCCGACACGAGTCGTGCTGCATGGCACGAGTCGTGTCATGTCAGGGCAAACGACACACGAGTGGTTCTGCGTCGCACGGCCAAAGGGTGGCCGTGTTGAATGTATAAACGTCGCCGCATGGCCGCTGCTTACAGGCCCATGTCTGGTACACGGGCCGTGTGCTGCAACACGGGTCGAGCTCCGCAACACGGCCAAGTGGTGGTCATGTTGGATAAATAGATGTCACTGCACGACCATTTTGGACAGGCCCGTGTCTGGTACACGGGCCGTGTTCTTGCACTTTTGTTTCTTCTTCCTTGTTTGATCTCCCGTCTTCATTTTTACTCTATGTTCACCTGTTATACATATGTTTAAGATCATTCTCACACATTCCCATGAAAACACATAACACCACTAAAATACACGAAAATACGGATAAAACAATATAAAAAATACACATAAAAAGGCACTAAAATCTAGGTGAAAATAACGACAATCAACTATACACGTGATGCAGAACGAGATATTACAACACCAGTGAAAACACTACAAGAGGAACGTAGTCGAGTAAACTCTACGTCTAACGACTCTCTTTGTAGGAACTCTCCAAGTTTTTCTGTGCCACGGAATGAAGTCTGACAGCTTCTATTTATAGTCGTAAAGCATGCTGCACCCCTTCTTCAAATAAGTGGTCCACTAAGAGATATGACAACTACCCATTAACAGCGAATAACCAACCCACTACTTTGGGTAGTTATTTTCAATTTCTAGAATCTTCTGGACTTCTAGAATATCCCTGATTGCTCTTCAGTCTTGTGGGTCCATTCAGCACGATCTTCATTCAACTGCCACAACCCTGAAAGTAACATCAAGCACAACACCACATAAACATGTTAGTGGTTAAATAATAAATGGTGGAGGATCGGTGTGATTCCAGATGTGATGGCACTGGTCTCAACACTTCACATCAACAATCTTCCCCAATCACATCAATCTGCAAACACACAACCTGATGCAAAGAAACAAGACAAAACAAGATATCCAAATAATACATCACATGTTATTTCGACAGTTGTGCAAAATAACTAAGCACTTCAGAGCATAATTACCAAGGCGGTAATCAAGCAATTTGAATATTCAACCAATAAGATCAAAGCGTAGTTCAGAGTTAACAAAAGGTGAAAACTAAAGTTACTAAAAATCCAGCAACCTAGTTTCAACAAGTTAAGAATAAACAAATTGAAATAACTAAGTATCCAACAGAAATTAGAAATATCAGTTAAAACAATCACCATCAGGTACATCTCCCCTGTGGGTGTGGATAGCAAACCAGTCCAGAACTGAGCTCTTTGTTCTAGCCAGTCAGCTTGTCTATTCAATGCAGAGGCTTGGAGTCTAAGATGAGACACTTCGGGTGCGAGTGCATTAGCTTTCTCTTCAATATAGCTATGATGCACAGTAAACTACCTCTCCAGATTTAGCAGGAGCATCAGTATGTACAGTAGTGTTGTCACCATTAGGAGCGACATTATCAGGTCCACGTTCTGGAACATAAGCAGGAGCGGGGTTCACATAAGGTAGATCAACAATGCGATTACCATCAAGAAGAGGTTTAGTAATACCTAACATCAGAGCATTCAGAGACAGAAAATCACCCTCACCCTTCTTAACACCTTGATCCGACAGTAAGAGATGGATCAATGCAGGGTATGGTAACTGGCCAACCTTGGAAATATTTCCACCATAACTAATCAAGTTTTTATAAATAACTTCACCAAGGTTAAAAGACAGGTTCTTCCTTATCTTATAAATCAGTACGGCATGCTCAGTAGTAACTCTAGTGATGTTAGAGGTAAGCAACCAATTATAGACACAAAGCTTATGCAAGACAGCATGTAGACTTGTAAGACTTGGACTAAACAACTTCCTAGGCCAACTAGTAATTAGACCACCAGTAATCATAGAAACAATCTCATCCATATCATCAATATCATCATCACTTGCAACATGTACAATCCCCAACAATACATTTATCTTTTCATGAGAAAAATCATAAATCTTAAAGTAAATCTTTCCAAACATAGGACTAGTACTCTTAATCATGCAATGACTAGTTGATGATTGTAGAAATATCATGAATTTAAGGTCCATTTATAGCATGCTTTCATGCAATTATGCTTGGTTTGAGTATTTAAGTGCCCTAAATTGCTTGATATTTGTAAATATTTGGAGAATTTGTACTTTAGTATAATTTGTGTATTTTTAGATATAGATGGATTATAGAAGTAAAGAGGAAGATGTAGGACAAAACCGATCTCAATTCAGAGTTAAAACGAGAGAGAACGAGCCAAAACAGTGAAGCAGGGCAAAATTGTAACAAAAATTTGACCTCGCACAAAAATTCGAGCGAATTTTTGTGAATTTTTAAAAAAAACAGGGGTGAAACAGAGCATTGGACATTGAGCACACTGACATAAAAATTTGAGAAAATGCATAAAAATTCGATCGAATTTTTCTGCAGCTTTGCTGAAAAATTCAACGTCCATCACAAAAATTCGATCGAATTTGCATGAATTTTGCCACCTATCCAGAAAATCAGTTTTAATTTCCATTATGGCTACTTTTTCCCCAATTTTGATTGAGGGAGAATTGGGGGAGACCCAAAATCTCTGATGAGTGATATTTTTGTTGGCAATTGCATCATGCGGTTCAACGTGATCCGTTAGGATTTCAGATAAACAATAAGCAGAGGAAGCAATTAAATCATTTACCGTACTTCTGGGTTGGTGTAGAGGATGAACTGCAGGGAACTACCTCTGATCTTCTACTGTATGTCCCAAGTATGATCCTGCTGTTGTGTGGGCAACAGTCTGCAGGATCTCTCAATCTGCTTCTTTTCCTTCTCACACCAAAAGAGGCGCAGGAATTATCAGGGTTCCAAGAGGCTGAGTTCACTTATATAGTTGGGCTACAGCAGGGACCAGGAGGAGAAATTGGGCTGGGCCTCAATTGAATTTAATTAACCAAGCTTAGCCCAAAGCTTTTAATTAAATCCAATTATAATAATATAGTCCACTAAAATATTATTACTGCACTACCCGTCCAATCCCAAAATTATGTTCTGGGCTCCTTCTTATTATAAGCCCGATGGTCTCCCCATGTTTAAGATATACAATGTCCATTAATTAATTAAGTTACTGACAACTCAAATTAATTAATATCTCATCCGAGAGTAGTACCACTCAACCTTATTATCATGCCGGAAATTAATCCACTTGCAAGATTTATATGATAAATCTTATGAGCTCCTCAAAGGGACATCATCAACCTATGTCGGACATGGATTCCTTCTACAATCAACAGCACACCATAGATACAACACTATTTCCCAACTCACCGAGTTTGTTGATTTAATACATATAAATCTCACCCATTGATGAATCAAAGAAATACATACTGCCCTACGTGTCGAGGTTATTGTATAGGGATTAAGAGTACGAATTTCCATAATAACAGAGATCAAGTTCTACTATCTAGTCAGTATAAGAAGAACGATCTCATGCGGTCCTACTCAATACACACAAGTGCACTAATGTGATTCTATAGCCAAGACAAGCTAATACCGAACCACACTACAACCATACCGATAGAGAGTCCCCGTCTATCTCAGTTGTGAGTATCTATTTATACTTTATAAGGAAACCGATAATATGATCTTCTGCGTGTTGTCGCACAACATATTATCAACAATATAAAGTAAATGGACTATTGCATCATGCATATAAAATAAATTATAAGATGCAATCATTTGATCAATGATTCTCATTTCAAATATTGTTATGACATTGTTCATACTAAAGCTAGACTTTTAGTATACAATCCAACAATCTCCCACTTATACTAAAAGACTATGCTGTCATGTCTTCTGCCATACATCTGATTCCTACTCCCACTTACGCGACCATTAAAAGCTCTCGCCTTAAGGTCCTTGTAAATGGTTTACTAGGTCATCATCCGATGCAATCTAGGCGACAACAACCTACCCCTCATCATATGATTTCTCGTAACAGGTGGTACTCGCGCTCCATGTGTTTAATTGCCTTATGGACTTGTGATTTCTTCAAGTTTGCAACTGCACCAATATCATCAATGTAAATTGTGATTACCTTGGGCAAACTTAGAAACACTTCAAAGTCCATCATGAAGTCTCTAGAGTCATATAGATACTTTGGCTGCCTCATAGGCTCTAATTCATCATCTTTCCATGATGGAGTCCGGAGTCTAAAATATATTTCTATATAACACTCCTCGACATTATGACTCTACTTCCTAAGATTAAACACATAACCTTTGAGGTGAATTTACTGCCATCCAATCTGACTAAAAAATCCGAATCTACGTAATTCACAAGAAGCAGTGAATCTGTCCAGTAAGTCCACATATAATTTCCAGTCCTTCTCAGGCACTTTATAAATGTCTTACCATAGTTCATCATTCTTGTTCCGGGTTACGTTGATACCCACTGTTCATGCATTCAGCAAAACAGATATCCAATATCGTTCATAGCATTCCTTAGATTAAGCTTCCTTATTCGCCGAAGCATAATGAACCGCTTTCATCCTATTTATCTTCTTCTTGTGTCTCAAAGACACATTCACTTAGATAAATTCACATGCTAAACGAGTATGGACTGTATTATTTATGAAACTTGAGATAAGCATAATGTCCTTTCTGTGATCCGTATTACCGTGAACAAAAGGATATATTTTGCCTTTCTTAAGTCCTTCATCGCTACCGCTTTATTAACCGTACCCATACGCCCGATAATACTCTTTCATTGTCTCCAATGAGCAAGATACTATCTACGTATAGTACAAGAAACACCACTACATTTCCGTCACTCTTTACAACACACAAGACTCATCCGCTCATTGATTTCAATCCATGCCACTGGATTACCTAATCAAAACATATGCTTCACTATCTTAAAGCTTGCTTTAGTCCATCGCTGGACAATTTTAAGCTTACTATCAAAATGCTATTAGTACTTTGCAATGAATTACTCTGGTTGCTTCACATAGATGTTTTCCTCAAGACTTCCAATCAGGAAAGTTGTCTTGACATCTATTTGCTGTTCCTCATAATTCAATATGAGCAGCAATAAATAAAAGAATCCGGATCAACATAAGCATAGCTACCAGCGAACACGTTTCCTCATAATCGAACCATTTCTTTCTGAGTACATCTTTTCGCAACAAGCTTTGCTTCCAAGATTTTCACATTTCCGTATGATCCTCTTTTATTTCCCTTGACCACTTGCAATGGCTTTTACACCATTTTAGTGATCCTTCAAGCTCCAGACTTAATTTAGAATCCGTAGATTCTATTTCAACATACATTGCAACTTACTAAGATTCCACATTTTAATCTTGTAGTGCTACGTCGTATTCGTGGGACAATACCATGTTTACTAGGGACCAAGTCTCACGACTCTCCCAAAAAATATATCTAACGGGTAGTTGAACAACCCTCCCACTACGACAAGGTATTACATGTATTTGTGTATCAGACGTGACACGCGTTGCAGTTTACCTTGTGGTATATCCTCTTGTACACTTGGTACTTTAACTTTGTGTTTTCCTCTCACTTCCTTTAGAACAACTTATACATGGGCTTGTGATTTATTACATAGTCCTTTTCCAAAAATCTAGTGTTTGTGTTGACAATCACCCTTCGATCTTTTGGACTAAATAAATCACCCTCCATTTTTCTAGGATATCCCATATATAGACAAATGTTTCACGAATTACTGTATCTAGGGTATATCCATAAAATGAATTTAATTATTCCAAATACTTCATCATCTATCTAATCATAACCATAAGAGCCTTATTCCTTCTATCTACCACACCATTCAGTTTGGGGCATACCCGGTGTAGCTAACTTGAGATTTAATCTCAACTTCTGATCAATAGCTCCTAACTATCCCAAGAGGTATTCGCCATCATGATTGAATCATAATGACTTAATATATTTTCCATGATGCTTCACTGTACCAGCCTTACAATTCTTGAATTAATCAAAGAACTTAGACATGCAGTGCATCATATAAATATATTAGTTTCCAGAATAATCTTCGAATATTCATAACCACCTCTCGCCTGGATAATATTAGGTTCGCTTGAACTAGAATGAACTAATTCCAACATATATATCTTTGGCTCTACACCCCACAGCCTTGAAAAGGCAGTTAATCATTTTTACTTCAAAGCTAGACTCGCAAGTCCGATAGTTTCCACTTCAGATAAACCTTACGGTCTATCGGCTATCAACTTTTGAATCCTACCTAAGTAAAATGAACTAATCTTAGATGCCAAATGTATGTTTTAGTTCTTCTCCGAAGGTTCCTTTCTCTTACTAATATTAGAAGATGCATTATTTAATTACTATTTATTGCATCTGTGGGATGTACATGATTCAAGAGTATACTTTTTATCCACCAACGTATTTTAATGGATTATAGCCTCATTCCTCATTACTATGACCATGTCATTTAAATGAAATGAAGTATCCATCCGTTAATGCATAGAAACCGAAATTAAATTCATTCTATGAAACATACGTAAAGACAATTTCTCATAATCAATCGTTTATTCTTATCATGAGATAAATAAACAACTCCCACTGCAATAGCCACTATCTTTGTAGTTTTACCCATGTTATTAACAATCTTATCCTTACTCAGTGATAAACATTTAGTGATTCCAGTATCTACATACTTCGTGTCAGTAGATGCCATTACTAATCATGTTTACACTATTAGTAAATAAGATATTAAACTTGTTCACATCATGATGAAAAATGGCTTTCTTTTGCCACATGTTTTGTTAGAAGTTTCCCACCATATACAACCTCTCGTATTTAGGTAGAACTTGCTCAAAACATCCAGGCAAATTGTGAAGAATAAATTGATTTAGGTTTCCCTTTCAATTTCTATTCCAAGCTTTTCTAATTCATTCATCAATTCAACCATGATCTTCTGCCTTTTAATTTACTCAAGTATCCGAAGAGTTACATGAGACCATCATATTTCTATGAACCTCTCATCTCTTCACTAGAGACTTTAATAGGCATCATGAGACGTCCATTGTGAGAATACACATGTATTTTCTTAAGCAGTAATTTTCAAAAAACAAGATTCCTTTCCAATCATCTAATTTGGACAAGTAAATATAATTTCTTTTAGTTAATAATTAGTGAAATAAAACCATTCGAAATTCAGAGAATCACAAATAAATATACCGATCAAATCTTCGAATTTTATTCTTTTATATTGATTCCCTCAAAACAATATAAAATAAAATTCACCGACATCTCAAGCACCGTGAGTCTGCAAGCCACGATAGTGTGGATGTTTACAAACCTGAACATTTACAAGAGAAGGTTTTACCCATTAATTTCATTTGTCAACCTAACTTTATGACAAAATAATTAATAGTCAGTTCCTCTTTAGCCGTGCAAATAAAAACAGTGACTCCGATGGGGAGGATACTTATTATTTACATCTAAGTGTATACCATTATTTGACCCCAAGTCCGCGGCCCAAGGTTATGTGCCTTACAGATAGAGAAGTGCACATGCGCTCGGATAACTTCCTACAGTCATCTATTACAAGTTTGTACCAGTGAACCGCATATAAACTCATCCGATAGGGAGGAAGGTCTAAGCCAACGCGCAAGTTCATATGCATCACATTACAAACGTAATTATTTAATGAAGTCTGTTCCAGCAATCCATGAATAAACTCATCCGATGGGGAGGAAGGCTCTAATGCTGACGTGCAAGTCTATTCACATTGCTAATAAACCAATAATGGAGGCCGCGGGAATTAATTACCAATTCCCTCTCCCACTTAGTTATTTAATTACCGAGGGTTTTTAACATGCATATAATATTCCAGAATAAAATATACAACTAAGACATGCTTCTATTAACAGCAATTTAAATAAGTAAATCACATAGAACACGCCTCACATATATAACAATTAATTGTCAAGTTAAAACAATTAAATCAGTTATATATCATAATTAATTGCATAAATAGTGGATCAATTAATTTGGGCCCAAGAGCAACAAATTAGCACAAAATGAGCAGCAGATTAAATAATTAATCAAGCCCATTATCCATGGCCCATAATCTTAGCCCAAAATCAAATTAAGTCCACCAAGCCCACTAGCACAAAATTAGTCCATTAATATAATTAATTAATTTATCATGCTTGGCCCATTACCCACAATTAATTAAAATAAATTAGTCCAGCAGTTAAGGTCCAACAGCCCATATCCATTTTAATTAAAATTGGGCCCATGAGAACATCCCAAAACCAAATTAAAACAAGGCCTAGCTGAGACACCCAACACAACAAGCCCACTGCTAGCTCAATTAAATTGGGCCCAACTGTACACAGGCCCAAAATCCATTGGCCAGCAATTAAAAAATGGCCCAGCCCATTTGCTTGCTGCCCTAGATTAACGCCAGCCATGACCAGCTTCAACACCCAGTGCACACCGGCGCAACCTGGTGCCAGTGTCGCCGGCTGTCGCACTCACAGCCCACGTGAATGGAGCCACCGTCCAGTGCGCCGCGACAATCCACCGGAATCATGCCGAGACGTGCTCTTGGTTTCCTGCCAGCTGTTCAGACACCGCAACCAGAGCCCAACCGCTGAGGCCTTCCATACGCAGCGCCGCCAGGAGAATCCACGCCACTGACCAGTCATCGTTTCGATTGGAAGAACCAACCCAGCCGCGACCAGCTTCCGCCGCCCACTGCCATCACCGCTTTACCCAACAGTAAGCCTCGAGCGGCATCGTTCGTCGAAGACCCCCGACGGCCCAACCGAATTCGCGCCGCCAGCAACGACAGCACCCCAATCTTCCTCTCTGGACGTTCGATGCGCGTCGCCGATCTGCTCTGATCCGATCTAGATCGGACTCTCTCAGATCCCCTTTAGACTCGATCGAATCATCTGGCGACCCACCCGGAAGCTGCTCCGTCAGACGCCGTTCTGACGCTCTTCCACCGTCAGTCCGTGAGTCTCCAGGTCACGCTGACGTGTCACCCAGACTCTCCTCGCCGTGATGGCTGCCCACTCCAGCGCCGCCGCGCCCAAGCCCAAAACTTGCAGTGGGCATGTCTTCGCCTTCAGCCCTTTCCAGCGTCGCCGTGACATTTCTGGTCCAGCCGATGCAACCAGCCATCAATTGTCGGCACTGGCTTCAGACGCCACCGTCACGTGCCAACGTTCACACGCTGGAAGGACACCCATCGAGCAGTGTGTGTGTGTGTGTGATAGGAGATTGTGTGATGTGTACAGCAATAACAATCAGCAGCAATCACATAGACCAAATTGGATACGAAGGGGAAAACAATAACAGAGAACCCATATGATTATTTCCAGATTAATTAACATAATCACATAATCAAAATAATCAATAACATAACTTGATTACAAACATGCGATTATTCCAGATTAAATCATATAATCAAATAATCACAACCCACCTAATGACTCGCGTTTCACCACGAAACCAACGCTCTGATACCAATTGTTGGCAATTGGATCATGCGGTTCAACGTGATCCGTTAGGATTTTAGATAAACAATAAGCAGCGGAAGCAATTAAATCGTTTACCGTACTTCTGTTGGTGTAGAGGATGAACTGCAGGGAACTACCTCTGATCTTCTACTGTATGTCCCAAGTGTGATCCTGCTGTTGTGTGGGCAACAGTCTGCAGGATCTCTCAATCTGCTTCTTTTCCTTCTCACACCAAAAGAGGCGCAGGAATTATCAGGGTTCTAAGAGGCTGAGTTCACTTATATAGTTGGGCTGCAGCAGGGACCAGGAGGAGAAATTGGGCTGGGCCTCAATTGAATTTAATTAACCAAGCTTAGCCCAAAGCTTTTAATTAAATCCAATAATAATAATATAGTCCACTAAAATATTATTACTGCACTACCCGTCCAATCCCAAAATTATGTTCTGGGCTCCTTCTTATTATAAGCCCGATGGTCTCCCCATGTTTAAGATATACAATGTCCATTAATTAATTAAGTTACTGACAACTCAAATTAATTAATATCTCATCCGAGAGTAGTACCACTCAACCTTATTATCATGCCGGAAATTAATCCACTTGCAAGATTTACATGATAAATCTTATGAGCTCCTCAAGGGGACATCATCAACCTATGTCGGACATGGATTCCTTCTACAATCAACAGCACACCATAGATACAGCACTATTTCCCAACTCACCGAGTTTGTTGATTTAATACATATAAATCTCACCCATTGATGAATCAAAGAAATACATACTGCCCTACGTGTCGAGGTTATTGTATAGGGATTAAGAGTACGAACTTCCATAATAACAGAGATCAAGTTCTACTATCTAGTCAGTATAAGAAGAACGATCTCATGCGGTCCTCCTCAATACACACAAGTGCACTAATGTGATTCTATAGTCAAGACAAGCTAATACCGAACCACACTACAACCATACCGATAGAGAGTCCCCGTCTATCTCATTTATGAGTATCTGTTTATACTTTATAAGGAAACCGATAATATGATCTTCTGCGTGTTGCCGTACAACATATTATCTACAATATAAAGTAAATGGACTATTGCATCATGCATATAAAATAAATTATAAGATGCAATCATTTGATCAATGATTCTCATTTCAAATATTGTTATGACATTGTTCATACTAAAGCTAGACTTTTAGTATACAATCCAACAATTTTCACCTAGATTTTAGTGTCTTTTTATGTGTGTTTTATATTATTTTATCCGTTTTTATGTATAGTTTGGTTGTGTTTTGTGTTTTTATGGAGATGTGTGTGAATGAGCTTAAACGTATAAATTTCAGGCAAAAATAGATCCTAGACGCGAAAAGGAAGATGTAGAAAAAAGTAGATCTCAATTCGGAGTTGAAACGAGGGAGAACGAGCCGAAATAAAATTGTAAAAATAGGGGTTACACCAACACGACCGGTCGTGTTGCAACACACAACCCATGTTGCAGCACACGACTCGTGTTACGCAACACGGCCCCATAAGCCTTGGCCATTTTCTAACATCAATTAATCAAACACGGCTACCCTATGGTCGTATTGCAGGACACGACCCGTATTGCTGCAGGATCAGAAACACATCAGAACCCTTCTAGAAGCTTCCCAAGGGGTATAGATACCCAATACTTCAATATTTGATGAGATTTTCGGTGGTTTTGCCCTGCACACACACATCACACACCATTTCCTCAATTTTACACCATCATCTTTATCCATTCTTCATCCATACCATCTATCATTATCCCACCATCAAAACCATCATCCAATTGAGAAAAAGAAGCAAGGAAGAGAGGAGAATTGCAAGGGAAGGAAGGAGATCACCATTGAAGCACTTCAAGGGAGTTTTCATCCATACTTTGTAGTGAAACCTTATTGTTTATCATGTTTTGTAAGGATCTTAATGTCTATATTGATTTTCTTTTGAATATGGTAGGCTAATCTCCTTGTGAGATTAGCAACATGAGAGTTGTTGGATAATTTTTGGGATATGTGTATTTGAATTCATATGTTGATTGGGTAAATGGATTTTCTATCATTGATGTTTAAGATCTTGAGGTTTATGATTATTTGTGTGTTTAGTTGTACTAAATGTGTGATTAGATTGAGAAATCAATTATATACTTAGGATAACTGAGTGAATCATTTCATCAAATACTTCATGTGCATTATAAATTGTAAAGAGATTGAGAAATCCTTTAGAATTTAGAACCCTTTGATAGAACATGTGATTTGTTTAATCGAGAGGTTGATTAATTGTGTGAAGGGACTCTCATTTCAAGCTTAGTACCTAGTTGGAATTGTTTGAGTGAGAACCAATTCGTTGAGCTAATTGAGATTCATATCCTATCCATCTCGAGAGGGAGCTTAGTGAAATTAGTGTTGGCCCTTAGTCTTATACCCATGATCATATGAATTTGATGCATTTATCCTAGAATTTCCACTTCTTAATTGTTGTTAATCTTACTTTTACTAAACTAGGAAAACCACTCATCCATTTATCTATCTTGTTTGTGATCATTGCTTGCTTTGATTGATTTTATTACTTGTTTGAACACCTATCCATTGATGATTCGTCTCTATAAAATTACAAGAAACTTGAGATCGCTTAAGCACTAGTACCTACCTTCCTGTGGTTCGATAAATTATTTTAATTGGTCATCCCTACTACAAAATGGCTAATCAAATGGCGCCATTGCCAGGGAAGCAATGGTTGCTAGTAGCTTGAAGAAGGATCATTTTGAGTAATCTTACTAGAGATATTTTTTTATTTTATTTGTTTACTTGTATTTGCTTTGAAAATCTTGTTCTAACTTCTCTCATTTTTGAAGGTATATGCAAACAAGATCCAAGGGAAAACAAGTAGAGCCTATTGATTGGGAGATTGAGCATACTTTAAGAAGAATGAGAAAGGAGAACAAAACCAAAAATAGTAATTCAATGGAGAATTTTCAAGGAGAAGATCATGTGGATATAGAGCATGATGGGGGAGGTGAACAAAATGTGCACGTGCAAGAAAACGTACAAGCACGTCAATTCAATGCCAACCCTCCTCAACATGCCTATCAAAATCATGGAGCTTTATTGCAATAAGGATTTCCACAAGCTTATGCCCATCAACAACAAGCGTATGTACCACCACCACCACCTCCGGTGCAACATGGAATTCATAATGATCAAAGGGTGATTCGAGATTTCTTTATGCCGAGGGCTATGCCACATATGATGGTACCACCAATCAACGCCAACAACTTTGAAATTAAAGCGCTTGATTTCTATAGTGAGAGACCAACAATTTGGTGGAACTCCAAATGAGGATCCGAATGCACACTTAGCTCAATTCATTGAGATTGCTAACACCGTGAAGATGAATGGGGTGAATGAGGATTATTTAAGAATGAGGTTGTTTCCATTTTCGTTGAGGGATAGAGCTTGAACATGGCTCTCCACTATTACTCCGGTACGTGCAACACATGGGATGAGCTTGCACAAATATTCTTGAACAAGTATTTTCCACCTTCCAAGACGCTTCAAATGAAGATCTTGATCACTCAATTCAAGCAAATGCCTCAAGAAAGTTGTTATGAAGCGTGGGAAAGGTTTAAGAATATGCTTCGCAAGTGTCCACAACATGGCTTCCCAGAGAATCAACAAGTTGGATTTTTCTATCAAGGATTAGTGAATGGTCAAAGAGTTCTTGTTGATGCTTCTGCAGGTGGATCTGTACTTGGAGTGACTCCGAAAAGGGCTATAAGGATTTTTGATGAGATTGTTACAAATGTCTACCAATGTCCATCGGAAAGAGTTAGTGGATTCTATGGTTTTGAGAATTTTGATCAAGGGCAACAGTTTAATGTCAAAAGTGTGAATGTTGAGCCACAAACTCCAAGTGTTGAGGTGATAGCGGCGGAAGTATTGAGGCAAATGAGTTTAAATCAAAGTGTGAGCCAAAGAGTCAATACGGTTGAAGGGCTATAAGTTGAGCAAGGTGTGCCACCTTTGAATGTTGTGAGTGGGGAACAATGGGCCAACTCTATGACATGTGTGGAAGATGTGTCATACATGCAAGGAAGAAACTACCAAGGGAATTATCAAAATAATTTTCAAGGTAGTTTCAACCAAAGTCAAGGGAACTATACACCAAGGCAAGGGGGCTTTAATAGTCAAGCTAGTGGAAGCTCTTACCCACAACAACAAAGGCATGATAACTTTTCCTACTCCAACCCGAGCAATGCGGTTGCTTATCCTCTGGGATACCATCCGGGGGCTAAGGCACCAAACAATGAGAGAAGAACATCGATTGATGAGCTACTTGAATAATCGATCGCGTCAAAAAAAGCTCGAGAAGCATCTGACAAAGCTCGAGATGAAGCATTGAAAAAGGTAGAAGAAGCAAATGAAAGAGGCTTAAAGCTTTGGAGTACAATGTTGGACAAATTGCAAGTACTTTGAGTGCTCAACAAAAGGGGAAGTTTTCAGCCACAACCGAGATTAATCCAAAAGCTCAATGTTTGTTTATTGATACGGAAGAGGAACGAAAGGTTGAAGAAGGGTTGGTGGGAAGCAAGGTTGGTGAAGAAAATAAAGAGATAGCTAAGAAAGAGGAGAAGAGGCCTAAATGGATACCTAAGTGGAAAAGGGTGCAAGAGGAAAAGAAGATGGAGGAGAAGGTGAAAGAAGAGGAGTACAAACATGATTATTGGGGTATTCCGATCATTCCATACCCTATTCCCTATCTACAAATTTTTATAAAGGAGGAGAAGAAAAAGGAGTTTGAGGAACATGTAAAAAATCTTAAGAAAAAGTATGAGGACAAAAAAAAGAAGAGCTACATAAAGCGAGTGAGTCGAGGCATAAGGAGATGCCTACAAAAGTTGGTGATCCAGGAAAATTCATCATTCCTTGTGATTTTGAAGAGAAAGGTACTATTGATGCATTATGTGACTTAGGGGCGAGCGTCAACGTGATGTCCACGCTACCTTCAAGTGCCTTGAAATTGGAGAGCTAAAGCCTACGACTATCCGTCTTGAAGTGGTAAATAGTGAGGTTGTGAAGCCATTAGGAATTGTTGAAGACGTGGAGATGAAAGACAAGGGGCTAGCTTTTCCAGTTGATTTCATGGTGCTAGAAGTGAAGGCGGATCCTAGAGTGCCACTCATTTTTGGGAAGGCTATTTCTAGCTACGGGAAGAGCTAAAATTGATGTTGGAAGAGAAGAGCTTTCTTTGGGCTCAAATGGAATAAGTGTCACATTCTTATGTAACAAAGAAAAGGGAACCAAGTCTCATTTAAAGCCTCCAGATGATCTAATGGATCATGATTATCTTCTCTTTGACAACTTAAACTCATTTCTTCACGATTATATGAAAATGTCAAATTCTAACTTATCTTCTTGTTATATTGATAGGATGAAAGCATCGGAGCTCGATTGGAAACTAGACAAAAGAGAAAGAGAAAATCCACTAGAAGCTCTTCTTGATGATTATTTGATGCTTGTAAGCAAGAATGGTGAAGTTGAGCTTCTGGACAAGAAGAGGGCGAAGCAAATGTTTAAAGTGAGGAGGCGAGGAGAGAGTGTGATGGACCAACACTTAGTCCAATGATCGTGAAATCTCGTCATACTTGAAGACGTTAAACTTAGCGCTAAATTGGAGGCAACCCATTATTTTATTTTAATGTTTTTATGTTTTGTTGTTTGGTCTTGTAGGTGGGTTGTGCTTGTGAGAAAAAGCATAGTGAAGAAAAGAGAAGTGCTCCATGGATTCGAATAGGCATATCGCATCACTTGTTACAAACTTAATTCTCGACTCTTATCTCGAGTTAAGTTTGGGGGGCTAGTGCATGGTGGACATTGCTAAATTCGTTGGATGCCTTTACTTTTCCACAAGAAGATTATAAATGGAAACTACAAGGGTAAGTCCCACCACTTTTTGCAAACTTAACTCGAAACTCTTGTTTTAATTTAAGTTTGGGGGGAGAGTGTGTGGTGTGACTCACCACTTGAGTTTGATTCTTGTAAAATTGACTCAATTTTAAAATTTTTCTCATGAGTTTGGTTTGATTTTGGTCCAATTGATGGTGATTGAAGTGCATGATAATCCATATTTTTAATGAAATTATTGAGCTAATGGTCTTGTTGAGCATGTATGAAGGGTATTGGAAGCACGACTTGAGCTCGGAGCTAACAACTTCTACTACTAAATGCCTATTGAGGGAGTTCATTCTAAACCCTACCACTTCTATGTGTTTAGCATAATTTGATTTGATTTGGATTGATGAGATTACCATGTTACTTCATTTGTTATGTTTGTGGGAGGTTTACTTTTGTAATTTAGGATTTTCTTTTCAATCAAGGTTGGGATTTTTGTGAGCTTGATGAGAGCGATAATTAGCATGTTTTAGTGTCCAATTGAACACCTTTTTGATGAGAATTATTGTTATATATTAACACAAGTATCTTATATTTGATATATGTAAGAAAAAGGTGTGTTTTATTGTGTATTAGGTGGAAAAATGATGAAAAGTGCAAAGTTGGAGAAAATGTGCAATTTGTGCAAGAATGCTGAAAATGAACATCCAACTTTCATAATTTTTTTGTGTTGTTGTGGTGATCAAAACTGTTCGTGTGATACATGAGTAGAAAGCCAAGGAAGAGAGGATCGCGTGAGCACAAGAATCACTCAAATCGGAGTGCGAATGTGGAAGTTATATGCGAAATAGTGAGACAGAGCAAGTGTAGTTCGATTACGCAGGGGTCGAATTCGACCAAGAAGAAGAGAGTTTGACCAGCACTTCTGGTCGAACTGAGAGCGGAAAAGTGTCGTTCGACCATGATAAGGGAGTTCGACTAAACCACTTGGTCGAACTGTGGTCGAACTAAAAGCCTAAACAGAAGCAGTGCCGGTTCGACTAGGAAGTATTCGGTTCGACCAACACTCTGGTTGAATCCAGAATCTGAGGCCGAGTTACAGACGAGTTAGACTTGGAGTTCGACCTGCATGGTCGAGTTCGACCAACCTGTTTGGTAGAACTGATGTATGGACACTTACCAAATTAGTATTTTCACGCCATCAGTGCGTGTGTTCGTTCAAAAAGCCCATCCTAGGTCCATTAGGAGAGCGTACAAGTATAAAAGGGGATGTAGATCACACCAAGAAGACATTACAATAGAATAGAGATTGAATTGGAGAGAGGCCACAACAATACTATACCCCACAAGGGTGGATCACCCCCCAATCATCATCCACATCCTTTCCTCCATCCATCCATCACTTTGAAGATTCGTCTGTGGAATCAAGAGGAGAATCAAGAGGAGAATTCAAGATGGAGAAGGACGCGATGACGCCACATCTAGAGTTTTGTTTGCTTCCTAATTTATCTTGTATTTTCCAGACTACGGTTAAGATCTATCCAACACCCATGATTGTTCTTCGTAACATCATGGGCTAGAGCCTTTTTGGTAGAACTAGGGTTGTAAAGGTTTTTACTAATTAATTGAACTTTCATGTGTAAACTCCGTACAACACTACTTGTGGATTTATTTTATATATGATTGTGCCTTTTTAATTCATACTCACGGTCGTTTTGTGCATCATTAACTGTTATATAGAGTCTGAATACATATCTTGGTTATTGATTGAGTGCTTTCACTGCTGAGCAGGATTTCATGTTATGATTATAAGTGTGGGGACTTCGAAGCTTCATTAGAACTATCATATATCAATACTTATTAATTGAATTAAATTCAGGTTATTAAGTAGGATAAAGAGGATAATTGCATAGTACCTATAAAGGGAGATCATCGGGTTAGAGTACCAATTGGTCAGGGAAATAATTGATACTGATAGTACCTAGAAAGGGGGGGTGGAATTATATCTCTTGCTCTGAGTTTATTCACATGTGTTACACGCATGTTTACTTGTGTCTATAGAGTAGATATGCATAGTTTAGTGATACATCCATATTCCACAAGGCAGAGTCGGACATCAACACACGAAAGGGAGATTAATACGTGAAACTAGATTATCCTAGAGCTATCTATTCTCTTACTTGATCAACTTTCGTATTCTTCTAGTGATATTTTATTTTATTTTTTATTTTAATTAATTATTAATTATTTATTAGATTAAAATCCCAACCTTAATTGTCTTTCGTCTTAATTAATTAGTAAATAATTAAATTAATAATACGCCGTCCTTTGGGTTCGATAATCACTTGGTCGCTTGCTTAAGCTGCAACTGATATCCTTAATACTTGGGGATTAATTTTGCGTGCAAAGAAAACGCGCATCAGAGCTTACTTAATCATGGATGATCTGGAATGTGTGCTTTATTATTAATGATGGTGATTTCTGGTTTTGCATGTTATGTGTATTTTTTGTTTTTGTCTTGTTTGATGAGTCTTTTCTTATATGTTTTGTGTGTATTTTATTTTTGTCTTGGTATGTTTGGTGGTTTTTTTTAGGGAGGTTGTGAGTCATTTTTGAATGTGAATGATGACATTTTGTGGTGATAAGTGATGACAAGTTATGATTAAGAATTTCTACACTTTCGAATTGTGACATGTTTTACTTAACTTGTTCAATTTTGAGATGGATGTGGTGTAATAAGTCCTTAAGGTCCGAGCACAAGCTTGTGAGCATTTGAGCCTTAACCATGCATACATGGTATTTTTCTTCATGAGTGGATTGATTGTGTTTGATATGCTAGAACTTGCTCAAAGACTATAGGAACGAGCCAGATTAGTGGAGATTAGTGATATGATCTAAGGCCATCCTTGTTATTATAGTCATTGCCATATATTTCCCTACCATGAACATCATCCCTAGTCAACCACTTTGAGCCTATAAACCTATTTCTTATGAATTTAGCACATTACGAGCCTTGATTACCCATGTGAGCCTTATATTTTCACCCTTTTGTGTGAGTGATTAAGGAGATGGTAGCTAGAAAGGTTTGATACGGAAAAAAAAGAAGAAAAAGAAATGGTAAAAGAAAAGAAAGAAAATAAGGATGAAAAGAGCAAAAACAAGAATGTACATGCAACCTTAACGCAAGAGAATGAGCAAAGCAACAACAAGATGCTCAAGAAAATAAAAATTCAAAGAAGGAAGCATGATTTATAAAGAAGCTCAATTCAAGGAAGTTGATGATTAGTACTTGTGATTACCAAAGTTGAGAAGGGAAGAATGATAAGTGAAAGTATGGAAGAAAGTAGCTACCTTTTCTATTGCTTATACATGATTAGTCAGTCTTACCTATATTCTTCCTACTCTACCAACGAGCCTATCATTACATCCAAATGAAAAGACCTTTTTTTATCACTAATGGAAACTTTGGTGGTTTGTGAATGTATTCCACGAGCAAGCTTATAGGGAGTCGAGCTAATCGATTGATGAGTGTTGTTCTACCACTTTGAAGAGTGTTAAGTGACATTTATAACATATATGAGGCCTGGATTAAAAGGGACTATATTACACAATTATTCTCTTGTGATTGAACTTGTTAATATTTTTTGCATGTTATGATTTTAATGTTGTAGGTTGGCTTAGTATAAATTATAATTCTTATTACTATTGATGTATTATTGCTTGTATTCATTTAGTTTTTTCCTAGGTAAAAATCACTCATCTTGGTTTATCATTTTCGTTGTGCGGGGACGCATAACACTTTAAGTTTGGGGATGTGATGAGTGATATTTTTACCTAGATTTTAGTGTCTTTTTATGTGTATTTTTGTATTATTTTATCCATTTTTATGTACTATTTGGTTGTGTTTTGTGTTTATATGGAGATGTGTATGAATGAGCATAAACATATGTTTTTCAGGCAAAAATAGATCCTAGACTCAAAAAGAAAGACATAGTAGGCCATGTTGTAGCACACGACCCTTGTTATGCAACACGACCATGTAGGCCTTATCCATTTTCTGACATCAATTCATCCAACACGGCCACCCTGTGGCCATGTTGCAGCACACGACCCCTGTTGCTGCCGGATCAGAAACACATCAGAATCCTTCTAGAAACTTCCCAAGGGGTATAAATACCCAATACTTCAATATTTGATGAGATTTTTTGTGGTTTTGCCCTGCACACAAACATCACACACCATGTTCTCCATTTTACACCATCATCTTCATCCATTCTTTATCCATACCATCTACCATCATCCCACCATCAAAACCTTCATCTAATTGAGGAAAAGAAGCAAGGAAGAGAGGAGAATTGCAAGGGAAGGAAGGAGATCACCATTGAAGCACTTCAAGGGAGTTTTCATCCATACTTTATAGTGAAACCTTATTGTTTATCATGTTTTGTAAGGATCTTAATGTTTATGTTGATTTCCTTTTGAATATGGTAGGCTAACGTCTTTGTGAGATTAGCAACATGAGAGTTGTTGGATAATTTTTAGGATTTGTGAATTTGAATACATATGTTGATTGGGTAAATAGATTTTCTATCATTGGTGTTTAAGATCTTGAGGTTTATGATGATTTGTGTGTTTAGTTGTTCTAAATATGTGATTAGATTGAGAAATCAATTATATACTTAGGATAATTGAGTGAATCATTTCATCAAACACTTCATGTGCATTATAAATTGTAAAGAGATTGAAAAATTCTTTAGAATTTAGAACCCTTTAATAGAACATGTGATTGGTTTGATCGAGAGGTTGATTAATTGTGTGAAGGAACTCTCATTTTAAGCTTAGTACCTAGTTGGAATTGTTTGAGTGAGAACCGATCCATTGAGCTAATTGAGATTCATATCCTATCCATCTTGAGAGGGAGCTTAGGTGAACTTAGTGTTGGCCCTTAGTCTTATACCCATGATCATATGAATTTGATGCATTTATCCTAGGATTTTCACTTCTTAATTGTTGTTAATCTCACTTTTACTTAACTTGGAAAACCACTCATCCATTTATCTATCTTGTTTGTTGATCATTGCTTGCTTTGATTTATTTTATAACTTGTTTGAACATCTATCCATTGATGATTCATCTCTATAAAATTACAAGAAACGTGAGATCGCTTAAGAACTAGTACTTACTTTCCTGTGGTTCGATAAATTATTTTAATTGGTCATCCCTACTACAAAATGGCTAATCACCCAAACACACTCATTCACCATTTTCACACACACTATCATCCCCAATCCATATTCTGCCTAATTTTCACTCAATTTCTCATCATTTTCCTTGGATCTACACATCTTCCATTTACCCATCACATATCTATGGAGGATTGAGGCTTGAAGAGTGGGATTTGCAACTTGAAGGGAAGATTCAACCCAAATTCGAATAGGGAAGAAATTTACCTTTAATTTTATATTTTCTTTGATTTGTTTGCAAAAATTGATATTTGTATGCATTGTAATGATGTTTTCATTACGTTTGTTGTTGGCTTGACCTCTTGTGAGGCTAGCACATGATGAACTAAGGATCTATGAATTTGTTGGATTTTTAATGGTTTGATTAATGTATTTTTGGAATTTCTTACATGATCTTTGATTTAATTGATTTGTATTGTAATATGTGTGGTTGAATTATCTATTTGTGATATTAGGATGGCCATTCCAATATTGTGATTAGGGTTTTCATTGAATCATGTTATAATATGTATTTTGTATATTAGTATGTGAAGTATGTGGTAACATCTTTATATTCTTAGAACATTCATGTTGGAACACTTGATTGATTTATCATATTTGGTTGATTAATTGAGTAAGAAGAACCTAATTTATGATCATAGTACCTTCTAAGGGAATTGAGAATAAAAATCAATCCTAAGAGCTTTAAACTTGTAATGAGTTGAGAACTTAATCACCTTGGCCATAGGGATTAGGGGAATATATGTGATTGCTTCTATTCCATTATCATTGATGTTTACCATTTGACTCTAACATATCTATATTGTGTCCTTGATCTTGATTGAGGTTAGCTTTGCTCCTCTTTAGATTGTTACTTCATCCATCTCACATCTACCCATTAATCCATCTTCCATCTCATTTGTACATATTCTATCTTTAATTGCTTTCTTAGTTGTTAGTTTTTAGTGTTAATTAACCCCCTCCTGTATTGATTATTCCTTTTAGAGTGAAATATTTCTCTAATACAGATACACTGACTTTCGCCCTTAGGTTAAATATTCTAAATTTTGTACTTGGTCACTACGGTCTACTATGCATAGATTATGCTTGTTCTAATCAATTTGTACCAAAATTGAAACCAAGTTCATGGCGCCGTTGTCTGGGCGAAAGCCTTCGGTGTAACTTGTTTGAATTTGTTAGCTCTACTTAGGATATTTTTCTTATTTTTTGCATCTATATTTGCTTTGAAAAATCATGTTCTAACTTGTTCTTCTTGATAGGTGCACCAACCTTCATAGAAGAGAATAAAGAGCAACAAAAATATTAAGTGGAGAAGAATTGTAGTAGATCTTGAGAAGAAGAGCATAAAAATGGATCAATGCTACAATAATGGAGTATACGCGGGATAGCAAGGTGCTTATAATATTAATACATTCCAATCGTATCAAGAAAACACTTATACCATACCGAGTTCCTACAACAAAGTTCCTACGATTACTCCTTTATCCAAAAATAGTGCCTTACTTGAATTGTATAGAAGATATGCTTAAGAGAGTGATACAAGGCAAAGTTTATGCCAACTTCGTATCCTACGGTGCAACAAGAGTGGATGATGCCAAGTTCTCAAGTGGAGGATATTTCTTACGTGCAAGAGTGTAGTTTCCAAAGTAATGATCAAGGGAATTATCTCCAAGACCAAAGATGGCAACCATCGAGTGAAGAAGTTAAGTCATCCGTAAAGGATCGAGTTGGGCAACTTATGGAATTGCTCAAAGAAATGATTGAAGAGAGAAGAGAAATGAGAAAAGAAAGAAAGAAAGAGCAAAAGGAAAATGAAAGGAGATTTGAGATTCTAGAGCATCGAATGAGTCCAATGATAAGTGAATGGAACACTCTTCAAGAAAAGGAAAATCTTGATAAAAAGGTTGAGGAAAGAATGGTTGAAGAAGAGTTAGAGGTAGAAGAGTATTCGGGGGATGAAGACTCAAGAAATGCAGAGCTTATTGAGGATAAGGAAGACAATGTAGAAGAAAGCTTAGAGGAGGAAAATTCAAGTGAAGATGAAGAATCAAAAGAGGTTTTTGAAGAGCCTATTGAGGCAAATGAAGTGGACAAAGAGGAACAAAGTTTGGAAACAAGTGATGATGACTTGAAGAGTGACATGAGCATTTCTAAACCTTTGAACTCTTCAAGTTGCATCGAATTTCAAAATATTATTTATATAGACTTTGTTTTACCTATTGATTCTTCTCAATGCCTTAGGTACAAGAGAGAACTTGAAGAAGTGTTAGGAGTCTACTTGATAAAAAGGAATAAGTGATGGTCACAAAAAGAGAGGTTAAAGGAATGCAAGCTCAAACGAGTTGAATTTTTAAAGCCAATCTTGAAGGATGCTACTGAAGTCGTTACTTGCCACAAATGCCTAGTAGAGGAAGAAGCACAAAGATTAAAATTTAATGGCAAGATTGAACGATATTCTATGCCGTTCTGATGAGTTCTCCATATTCCGTCTGGCTTGAAGACGTTAAACTTAATGCTAGATGGAAGGCAACTCATCATTATCTTTATTGCTTTTATTTACTTTCTTTCTTAGTTGTTTTTAGTTTTATCGTGTTTCTTGTCTTTCATAGGTACAAAAGGAGCTTCCCGGTGATGGTTTTAAAGTGAAGAAAAGTGCAACAAAGTTGGTAACAAAACTCTTTCCAAACTAAAATTCTACTCTTAGTTAAATTTAAGTTTGGAGGGATGGTTCATTTTGTTACATACTCATATTGTTCTTAGTTGTACATTTTGTACCGGTGCACCTTTTGTTCCTCTTGTTTTTTAGTTTTTGTGAACCTTCCCTTGATCCCTTATTATTGATCCTTTTCTTGTGGAGCTTATTTGGTAATTGTTTGAGATTATAAGATTGAGTTAGATCATGTGGTTGAATAGATATGAGCTTGTGCACTTGTTATGGTTGGGAATTTGCTTGTACGGTGCTTATTTTTCACCATTGAAGAGCCATGAGATTTTGAGCCTCGAATACACGAATATTATGTGATTCATTTCTTTCATGTGTGCATCATTCATGTGTATGTGTTCTAGAACTTGCCATTCATCTTTCTTGAGACTACATGTGTGTGGAGATTGTTGAAAATGATCTTAGGCCATCCTTGAAAATTGAAGTCACTAGTCAAATGATATCCTTTACCATAACATTGTGCCCTTGTAAGCCATTTTGAGCCTATGGAGCCTATTCTTTGATTATTAGCTCATTACAAGCCAATAAAATCCACTTAAACCTTTACATAAAACCTTATGTGTGGATGATTGTTGGAGATGATTATTAAAGGAGGTTATGAATAGAAGAGTAATAGTTGTGCGTGAAAAGGAAATTAAGAATTTTGTGTTTGAAATGCTACGAGAGCTAGTGAATGATGATGTGTATGCAAGAAGATAAAATGAATGAAGTTTTAAGAAAACAAAAGAGCATAAGAGTTAAAAAGAGAAAGAAAAGCTCAAATGTGTATTACGAAAGGTTTGAAGAAAATGAGCTACACAATAAATGCTTAAGTTCAAGAGTTGAGAAAGAAGGGATGATGTAGTGCATTATACGTGGAGAAGGAAGAAGTGTATTCAAGAGCAAGAAAGAATGGGAGACGTCTCTTCTAATCAACCACACACATAATTGAGTCACTTTTATCCATATATTCCTACTCTTACCAAAGAAACTTCATTACATCCAAATATAAAGTCACATTTGATTCAATGATTTACACACTTCATTAGTGGTGGAGAGTTTGAGAATTGTGGCAAGCTTATGGTGATGCATACATGTGAATTGATTATGAGTGTAAACATGTCCACAATTTCCACTATCATGAGTGTGAGTGCATACACTTTCTTGAGAGGATTAGTGAGAATGAGTATTGTGCTTGCATTTTTCCCACAATGATTTGTACATATGTTTATTGATGTTTAAGTCATGTGGTTTGATTTGATTGATTAGTTGAAAATGATTATATTCTTTCTTTGATCCTTGCTTCAATTCACTCAATTTCTAACCTCATGTTCTTTTTCTTTTCTTCATTGTTTGGGGACGAACAACACTTTAAGTTTTGGAGGTTGATGAGTGTAGAATTATCATGAATTTAGGGTCTATTTATAGTAATGATTTCATACAATTATGGTTGGTTTGATTGTTTAAGTGCCCTAGATTGCTCGATATTTGTAAATATTTGGAGAATTTGTACTTTGGTATAATTTGTGTGATTTTTATATATAAATGGATTCGAGAAGTGAAGAGAAATATGTAGGAAAAAGCGGATCTCAATTCAGAGTTAAAATGAGGGAGAACGAGTCAAAACAGTGAAGCAGGCAAAATTGTCACAAAAATTCAACCTCGCACAAAAATTTGAGCAAATGCATAAAAATTCGATCGAATTTTTCTACAGCTTTGCAGAAAAATTCGACTTCCATCACGAAAATTCGATCAATTTTTGTGAATTTTGCCACCTGTCCAAAAAATCAGTTTTAATTCCCATTTTGGCTACTTTTTCCCTAAGTTTGATTGAGGGAGAATTGGGGGAGACCCAAAATCTTCCACACACACTCATTCACCATTTGCACACACACTATCATCCCCAATCCATATTGTACCCAATTTTCACTCAATTTCTCTTCATTTTCCATAGATCTACACATCTTCCATCTACCCATCACATATCTATGGAGTATTGAGGCTTGAAGAGTGGGATTCGCAACTTGAAGGGAAGATTCAACCCAAATTCGAATAGGGAATAAATTTATCTTTAATTTTGTATTTTATTTTATTTTTTGAAACAATGGATATTTGTAAGCATTGTAATGATGTTTTCATGATGTGAGGCTAGCCATATGATTAATTAGGGATCTATGGATTTGTTGGATTTTTAATGGTTTAATTAATGCGATTTTTGGAATTTCTTACATGATCTTTGATTTACTTGATTTGTATTGTAATATGTGTGGTTGAATTATCTATTTATGATATTAGGATGGACATTCCAATATTGTGAATAGGATTCTGATTGAATCATGTTATAATATGGATTTTGTATGTTAGTATGTGATGTATGTGGTAACATCATTATATACTTAGAACATTCATGTTGGAACACTTGATTGATTTATCATATTTGATTGATTAATTGAGTGAGAAGAACCAAATTTATGATCATAGTACCTTCTAAGGGAATTGAAAATAAAAAACAATCCTAAGAGTTTTAAACTTGTAATGAGTTGAGAACTTAATCACCTTGGCCATAGGGATTAGGGGAATATATGTGATTGCTTCTATTCCATTATTATTGATGTTTACCATTTGACTCTAACATATCTATATTGTGTCCTTGATCTTGATTGTGGTTAGCTTTGCTCCTCTTTAAATTGTTACTTCATTTATCTCACATTCATCTGCTCATCCATCTTCCATGTCCATCGTATCATTCTATCTTTAATTGCTTTCTTAGTTGCTAGTTTTAGTGTAATTCAAACCCCCCTCTTTTATTGATTAGTCCTACTAGAGTAAAGCATTTCTCAAATACAGCTACCCACTTTCACCATTGGATTCGATATTTCTAAATTTTGCACTTGGTCACTACGTTTTACTACGCTATAGAGTACGCTTGCTCTAATCAATTAATACAAAAATTAAAACAAAGTTCACTAATGTTTGCATAAAAATCACAAATCCAATTGCTGCAGAAAGTACTAGAGTACCTGAGAGATTTGAGCAAACTTCGTTCTTCAAAGAATTGAGTGAGATTGTACGTGACTAGGCCTGCATCTTTCATTTTCCTTTCATGAATGACATCTTTCTTAGCAAATTTCTTGTATCTGGCCTTACCGTCATCAAAGTAGAACCGATCAGTTCCAAAGTTCTCAAGATTATAGTCAGAATCATCAGTATCAACATCTTCATGATCAGTATCATCATCCGATTCATCATCATCATCTTGTTCATTAACATCATCAGTTTGTTCATCAACATCATCATCAGCATCATCTGGAGCAGTTTCATCCTCATCAGATTCATCAGAGGTAGCATCTTGATCAGATTCCTCGGGTGCATTCTCTTCATCATCCGACTATGAATCAGGATCAGGATCAGAGGGTTCAACATCTGCATCAGTAGGTGTTGCTTTATCAGTGGCAACATCAGTGGCAATATCATCAATCAGTTGGTCCAGATCAGCTTCAATTTTTTCTTCAGGTGTTGCAAAAGGGGCGGCAACATCAGAGATAACTTTCTTAGCTCGTCTCCTTTTCTTCTGGACTTTGCAGAATTTAGCCATCATGGGGTTCTCTCCAGGAACATCCATATCCATTGAAGCATAGTCATCATTAGAATCAGATAAATAAATAGGAGATTTCCCTTTATAGCACTCGTGTTGTCACAAAAAATCACTAAAGCATCTATCTCAAGCACATAATCATCTAACATCTTTTTTAACCAAAGAAATTGTGTGCAACAACTTTTAGCAGCAATATATTCAGATTCAGTAGTGGATTGGGATATGCATTTTTGTTTTTTACTATGCCAAGAAACAAGATTGTTACCCATATAGAAGCATCTAACACTTGTGCTCTTCCTGTCATCACAATCACCTGCCCAATCAGCATCACTGTATCCAACTAGGGAGCTGTTTGTATCCTTCGAAAATCATAGTCCCACCTCACTTATTCTAGGAACATATCAGATGATCCTCTTCACAGCTTTCATATGAGATTCCTTGGGATTTTCTTGGTACCTAGCACATACATAGACATTATACATAATGTTAGGTCTGCTCAAAGTTAAGTACAGAAGGCTACCAATCAAAAATCCATCAGATTCATGCTTAATGAAAAGAGTTCTATCAGCTTCACCTCTAATGAATCCAAACTGAAGTAAGAAATCAGTTAGTCTACCATACCATGCTCTAGGAGCTTGTTTTAGACCATACAAAGCTTTCTTCAATTTATACACATGATCAAGGTGGAATGGATTAATAAAACCTTTCGGTTGTTCAACAAAAGCTTCTTCAAGTAAAATACCATTTAAGAATGCAGCTTTAACATCCATTTGAAACAGTTTGATACCAAAAAGCATGTAATAGCTAAGAGAAGCCTAATAGATTCTATTCTAGCTACGGGTGCAAATGTTTCATCAATATCTATTCCTTCAACCTGTGTGTATCCTTGTGCCACTAGCCTAACTTTGTTTCTTACTATGTTACCAGATTCATCAGTTTTGTTCTTGAAAATCCACTTTTTTCCAATCACATTAGTGTTTGTAAGCCTAGGTACTAGACTCCAAACATCATTCCTAGTGAATTGTTCAAATACTTTATGCATAGCATCTTCAATAACATTCTTGGGTTCAACAGAAGAGAAATAACATTAAGTACATACTGTTAGATTGTATACTAAAAGTCTAGCTTTTTGTATGAACAATGCTTAGATAATATTCGATATGAGAATCATGTGATCAAATATTTACAATATTGTTATTGCAAAAGTCTATTTACTTTATACTGTAGATAATATGGTGTTTGGCGTCACACGGAAGATCATATTATTGGCTCCTTATAAAGTATAAACAGATGTTCACAACCAAGATAGACGGAGACTATCTATCGGTATGGTTGTAGTGTGATTTAGCATTAGTCGGTCTTGACTATAAAATTTCACTAGTGCACTTTGTGTGTATTGAATAGGACCACTGTTGAGATCGTTCAGTTTATACTGACTATATAATATAACTTGATCTCTGTTATTATGGATGTTCGTACTCTTAATCCCTATATAATAACCTCGACACATAAGTCAGTATGTATTTCTCTAATTCATCAATGGGTGAGATTTAATAGTTAAATCAATATGCTAGGAGAGTTGGGAGATGGTGCTGTCTCTATGGTGTACTGTTGATTGTAGAAGGAATCCGTGTCTTAACATAATTGGTTGATGATGTCCCTTTGAGGAGCTCATAAGGATTATCATGTAAACCTTGCAGGTGGATTTATTCCGGCATGATAATAAGCTTGAGTGGTACTACTCTCGGTAAATATATTAATTAATGGAGTTGTCAGTAACTTAATTAAATAATGGGCATTGAATCTTAAACACAGGGAGATTAACGTGTTCATAATAAGAAAGAGCCCATAAACGTAATTTGAGATTAGGGTGGCAGTGCAATAATATTTCTTTAGTGGAATGATTTACTATTATTGGACATAAGTATAAGTTTTGGGCTAAACTTGGATGCTTAAGCCCAATGGGAGGCCCAAACCCTAATTTCTCCTCCAGGTCCCTATTGTAGCCTATATAATAGCCAATCTCATTCATTCGGAATCTGAATCACATGCCTAAAAATGTGAAAGGCAGATTAGAGTTGTAGACTAAGATCGTCTTGTAGATCGTTGCCCACACAACGTCAAGACATGGCTAAGGAATACAACAGAAGATCGGAAGGTTGTTTGTTGTTTCTGTCTGTCAACTTGCATGATTTGTATAAATTTATGTAGAAGTTCAAACTGGACGTGCGATATACTAATGAAAAGCCACGGAAGGGAGGATCATTTTGGCGCATAAATCACTCAAATCAGAGATCAGACGAGGGAGTTATGGCCAAAATGGTGAGACTGCACAGGCTGCCGGCGAGAATACTTCTCCTTCAACATTCCCTGGTGAAAGGTAAAACGTTTCTTGTTTTCTTCCTTCCGCTGTAGAAACATATGGAACCCTAACAGTTCACATTAACTAAAAGATTCAAATGCCAACAACTGGTATCAGAGGTAGGTTCTATGGCTAAACGTGACACGTTGGGCTAGGATTTGATTGCATAATGTGGTGCTAGAATTTAGGGTAAAGGGTTTAATATGAATTATTGTTAAATAATGTTCGCATGTTAAATTTCCATTGCAATATGTATGAACCCTAAGTCTATCTTGCACGTCTGCCCTACCATATTTTTGCACTACACACACACACTTATCATCGTGAAGGTCATGGGTTGTATTGAGCGATGATCGCTGGTGAAATATCATGGGCTGATTGATGAGTGATATTTTCACCTAGATTTTAGAGCCTTTTTATATCTGTTTTCGTATTATTTTATCCATATTTATGTGTTATTTGGTTGTGTTTTGTATTTTTATTGAAATGTGTGTGAATGAACTTATTGAAAGGTAGCCGTGTTGCAGAGCACGACTCGTGTTGTGTAAAAAGCTGCTAAAAATTCTAGAACCTTCTAAAAGCTTCCCAAGGGTATAAATACCCAATAATTCAACATTAGATTGAGATCCGAAATTCACAGCCCTGCACACACCTCACACACCATTTCTTCCATTTTACACCATTATTTTCATCCATTCTTCATCCACACCATCTACCATCATCCCACCATCAAATCTACCATCCATTTGAGGAAAAGAAGCAAGGAAGAGGGGAGAATTGCAAAGGAGAGAAGAAGATCACCATTGGAGGCATTCAAGGGAGTTTTCGTCTATACTTTGTATTGAATCCTATTGTTTATCATGTTTTGTAAGGATCTTAATGTCTATGTTAATGTTCTTATTAATATGGTAGGCTAATCTCCCTTGTGAGATTAACAACATGAGAGTTGTTGGATAATTTTAGGATTTGTGTATTTGAATTCATATGTTGATTGGGTAAATGGATTTTCTATCATTGGTGTTTAAGATCTTGAGGTTTATGATGATTTGTGTGTTTAGTTGTTCTAAATATGTGATTAGATTGAGAAATCAATTATGTGCTTAGGATAATTGAGTGAATCATTTCATCAAATACTTAATGTGCATTATAAATTGTAAAGAGATTGAGAAATCCTTTAGAATTTAGTACCCTTTGATAGAACATGTGATTGGTTTGATCGAGAGGTTGATTAATTGCGTGAAGGGACTCTCATTTTAAGTTTAGTACCTAGTTGGAATTGTTTGAGTGAGAACCAATCCGTTGAGCTAATTGAGATTTATATCCTATCCATCTCGAGAGGGAGCTTAGGTGAACTTAGTGTTGTCCCTTAGTCTTCAATCCATGATTCATGTGAATTCGATGCGTTTATCCTAGGATTTCCACTTCTTAATTGTTGTTAATCTCACTTTTACTTAATTTGGAAAATCACTTTTCATCCATCTATCTTGTTTGCTAATCATTGCTTGCTTGCTTGCTTTGATTGATTTAATTTCTTGTTTGATCAAACTACCCATTGATGATTCGTCTCTATAAAATTGCGATAAATGTGATCTTACTTAAGCTCTAGCGCCGACCTCCCTGTGGTTCGATAAATTGTTTTAATTGGTCATCCCTACTACAAAATGGCTAAACACTGATCATGGTGAAAGTTGTTGGTGGAGTTGAATCATCTGATGGCCGGTGAAAAGTCTGGGTGGTTCGTTCTTCGCATGGGCTTGGGAATCAGAGAATCGCAATCATTGGCGGAACTTGGTCATGCTTGATGTGAACCCGGCGACATACGTCAATAGCATTTGTGCCTGGTGGTTCACGTCGGGTAACTAGATTTTAATGCTGATATTGGCGGGTGATAGATAAATGATGAAAGAGCGTGGTAAGTCTGCTGGCGATGGCTACAGTTCGCGAAGCATCCATGGCTAGATAGAGTTGCAACGCCAGTGCACGAACCCGGCAGTATGTGGCCGACATTGCTGGCATATGAAGCACATCACGATCGGCGGGCATACGATGGTAGGGTGCACAACAGCAGTTGCTGAAGCTCTATATTAGGTTGTGAGTACATGAAATCATGGCAGAAATCCATACTGGCTGGTCGACGGAGGTGAACTTGGTTTCAATTTTGGTTAAATTGATTTATAGCAAGTGTACTCTATCGTTGTTATATACACGTGACCAAGTACAAAATTTATAAGATTGTCTTCCCAAAAGAAAGCAAACATTGGCTAGTATCCGAATTGTTCATCGATTTATGCTTTGTAAAGATAATATGTTTGAAGGTTTGGTTTAAAACTAATGATTACTCTATCAATTAACTATCGAACTTAACTAGCAACTAATTATAACAACTACCAATTAAGTGACAGGGTGAAATGAATGGATGAAATGTATCTAAGAGAAGAGAGCAAGGCTGGAAATATCATGGATAAGGTCTTATGTAGACTTCACACACACTCATGCATTGATGATTTCATGTTATGATATTAAGGGCAATCACAATTGTACCCCCAACCCCTATGGCCAAGGTGATTAGGTTCTCAACTCTTTTACAAGTTTAAATCTCCTAGGATTGTTCTTACTCTCAATTCCCATGAAGGTACAATGATCATAAGTTGGGTTTCCCTCACTAGTTCATCACTAATGTCCTATCATGAGGTTCTAAGCACTTGAAGGGAATGACTTTCCTCTCCTCATACTAACTAAGACATCTCATGCAATAAATGATTCAATTAAACCACTATACATAACATTGGAATGATCATCCTAACACTATGAATAGAGAAAATAAAACACACAAATCATACATCAAATGAGAATAAGCATTCATGATAGAAAATATTTAAAACAATTAATTCATCAATCCTTTGGTGTGCAAAATCTACATAATTCCTAACCAATCATATTGCTAGCCTCACTTGAGGACTAGCCACAAATATTCATTACAAATTGACTATAATCCAATGCGTGCTCCATATGAGCTAGACAATGAAGAAAATAGAAAAATGAAGGTGATTTAGCTTCCCTTTGAAAGTTGACTCCTTCTTCCTTGATCATGCCAAATTCTTCAATCAAATGTGATTTCCTCCTCTTAGATGAGTGGATAGATGAATGTATGGATGGACGTTTGAAGATCAAGTTGGTTGATGGATGAATTGAAGGGTGGAAAAGATGGATCGGAATGAGTGTGTGAAATGGTGGTGAGAGAGTGTGTGTTGATCTCCAAAATAACTGTCAAAATGAGTCTCTCCTCTAATTTTTGCACCAATAATGTATTTATACCCCTTGGGGACCTTCAAGAAGCTTTTGGAATTTTTTAATTTTTCTCAGCTTTTTACCCAGCTCGACTCGAGTAGCTAACTCGAGCTCTCGCCTGTCAAGTCGAGTTGCGTGGCTCTGCATTCTGGATGATTTTTTGGATCTAGCTCGACTCGAGCTGCAGCTCGAGTTGCATCTAGCAACTCAAGTTAGCTCACTGGATGATTTTGGATGCTGCTCTGCCCTAGCTCAACTTGTGGCTCGACTTGCCCTGAACCTAGCTCGACTCGAGTAAGATAACTCGAGCTTTTTCCTGTCTACTCGTGTCAGAAGTTGAGCTTCATTCAGCACCTAGCTCGACTCGAGTTGTAAGTCGAGTAAGACCTTGCAACTCGAGTTGGATATTTTTCAGCCCGTTTCAGCTCCCGACTCTGTTTTGCTCCATTTTTGACTTGTTTCACATACATTTAAACTCATTTTCACACATTTATCATCTTGTACACATCTCTCCTAATTAACACAAAATTCCACCAAAAGTTACGCAAATACGGACAAAAACATTCGAAAATACACAAATAACAAAACTAAAATCTAGGTGAAAATGACAAGGATCAGGAGGCACTAAGAAGGCAGTGTTATATGGTTGTGAAGAACTTTCCGAACGCGTCGGCAGTGATTTTTGAGCGAGACTACAGTGCATTCGGTCGGGTCTTCATGCGTTCCGACTTGGTATGATAATTTTTTCAAGCGAGACTTGGTGATTTCCAGTCCAGTCTGACTGGAGTTACGATAGGGTTGGCGTGTTTTTTTTTGGTGAGTCTTCTGCTGGTTGAAAACCAGGCGACTGGTTGCGTGAGGTGCAGGACGCACGGCACAATCCCTTATAGCCATCGTCAGGACAGACAATGGAAGAGGGCTCGACATGTGCTTCGGCGGTTGAGCATGATTTGTTTATGGTAGCGGCATGACCAGTCGGATGGACTCAGCACGATCGGCTGAGGGATGGAGACTTTGGCGGTATGACTCAAGTCGGCCGCCGGCACGACTGCTAGCGACAGGCGGCGCAAGTCAGATAAAATTACAGTTCTACTGGCAGATTTTAATTTCGACAAATCTAATTAGGGTTGTGCTTCAGCGGTGAGTTTCTTACCAGCGACAGGAAATACTGTGATGGGGTGACGTGGCCAAGGGTAGTTTGGTGGATACAATGGAGCAGTTTTTCTCTCCATGAGAAACTGTTATGTTGTTTTCTTTTCGCCCAAGTTATCTTTTTACCTAAGTCACGTGAATTGCTTGATTGGTTGGTTGACTAGGTCAACATTTTATTTGGCAATTTTTTTTAATTTTCTTATATATAATTGCTATAATTATTTTATTTGTCAATTATTATTATATATTTTGAATGCATGCTATTTGATTTACTGTCTTATTTGTCGTAATGATAGCATGTTTATTTGCATAATTATATCTGTTATAATGTATGCATGCAAAAACCCTCTTGTTAAATAACTAAGTGGGAGAGGGATTTGTCATGATCCAGTGGCCTCCATTATTGATTTATTAAGTAATGCAAGTAAGCTTATGAGTCGGCTATAGTGCCTTTCTCACCAACGGATGATTTTTATTTGTGGATCACTGGAATAAATTTTATTAAATAATTATTATTTGTAATGTGATGCAAGTAAGATTATGAGTCAGCTATAGTGTTTTCCTCCCCAACGGATGAGTTTATTTGCGGATCACTGGTATAAATTAATAATTGATGGTTAAAGGAAATTATTTGAGGGCGTGTGGACTTCTCCAACTGTAAGACATACAAACTTGGGTAACGCACTTGTATCAAATAATGGTATACACTTAGGTGCAATTAATATGTATCCTCCCCAAAGGAGTCGCTGCTATTGAATTGCATGGTTAAAGGACAACCGGCTATTAATCATTGGGTTATAAGGTTAATTATGGCATATGGAATTAATGGGTAATACATTCTCTTGCAAATGTTAGGGTTTGTATACGTCCACACTAACGTGGCATGCAAATTCACGGTGCTTGAGATGTCGGTGAATTTATTTTATTTTGTTTATTGATGGAATCAATATAAAATTTAAATTCAAAGTGTTTGATCGTCATTTTGTATTTATTTATTTGATTCTCTGATTTTTTGAATAGTTTGTTTCGCTTATTGTTAACTAAAGGAAAATATATTTACTGGTCCATAATAGTTGATTAGAAAAGAATCTTGATTTTAATTCTTACTGTTTAGCGAAATTAAAATGTGTTCTCACTTAGAATACCTTCTAGTGACTATTTAAACTCTCTAGTGAAGAGGTGAGAGGTTCATAGAAATATGATGGTCTCATGCGACTTTTCGGATGCTTGAGAAAGTAAGAAAGGCAAAAGGTCATGGTTAAACTTGATGAAAGAATTGGAAACGCTTAGAATAGAAATTGAAGGGGAAACCTAGGTCAATTTATTCTTCATAATTTGCCTAGACGTTTTGATCAAGTTTCACCTGAATTACAAGAGATTGTATACGGTGGGGAACTTCTGACAAAACGTGTGTTGAAAGAAAACCAATTTCATCAAGATGTGAACAAGGATAGTATCTTATTCACTAGTTGTTGAATGATCGCTATTTTCTTTTACCCTCAAGTATAAGGGATCAATTGTAGTGCGCGTGACCAAGTGAAATTTCGTTCCCACAAGATAGTTATAAATTTAACAAGTAATTCTATATGATAATTCCAATGTAAGACAAATCTGGGGGTTTTTGGAAAAGATAATTAATTAACTAATAAAAGCAAAATTAAATAATTAAACTAATTATGCAAATAAAATAAATCACGCAGAGAATACGACAATCCCCTAAGGTATTATAGGCCAATCCCCTAAGACTGTCACAGGAATTATAGGTATTATAGGCCAATCCCCTAAGACTGTCACAGGAAACAACAATTATTATGCAGAAATAAAGAATCCTATTAACTATCAATCAGTGATACCGTCAAGAATAATTAAAGGAATCAAAACTCAAAAACACAATAATATGAAGTCTCAAAATATTCTCTTCAATAAGGAAATAAACAATCTGCAGAATAATCAATCAAAGTCTAGGGTAAAATCAAATCACATAGTCAATACTGTATTAAGCCCTAACATTACCAACAAAGAAGCTTAGCCCATGGATTTATGGGGGCAAATCACAAAGATGTAATAAACCCTAACCATTGTGCTAAAATAACAAAAATAAATAATTAAAAATAAAGAACCCTTTTGGAGGACTCCGTCTCTTTAATCTTTATCTCTGTCGAAATCTCCGTCTCCGATGGTGGATTGATGGTGGAAGATGAGTGAAGGGTGGAAAGTTAGGACACTGTGATGGAAGAGGGCGAGTGAATCGATGATGACGGCTGGTGTATGTGTCGAGCGCCCCTGATGGAAAATCAGCGCATGAGTAAAAAAAACAGGTATATACCTTGCTGATTCCAAAATCCCATTATGAGTACTTGGGCTTAGAATATATTTGATTCTAAAATCAATTACATTCTTTTATGGGCCCAACAATTGCAACTGATTTTCAATTAATTCCAAGCCATGGGTGGACTTCTCACACACGTGGAATGGGCTGGTGGCATATTGGGCCCACTTAATTCATAAAATACACCAAACTTTCGTAAATTTCGAAAATCCCGTCGGCAGCGCGCGACCTCACCGTTTCGTTCATAACTTCTTCATCCGACCTCTGATTGAGGTGATTTTTGCGCTCACGCGTTCCTCTCTTCTGTGGCTTTCCAACCATATCTCACAAGATTGATTCGGACCTCCACACGATTCCAGAAAAATTATAGAAGATGGTCCTCTGTTTTTACACAAATTCACCTTTCACCCCAACTTTGTGTTTGTATCCATTTTCCTATCAAAACAGAACAAAATACCTCTCAAGCACCTTTTAGTCAATAATAATTTAAAGTATTAATATTTGTGCAAATAATAGTAATTAAACACTCAAAGAGTTATAAAATTGAACCCAAAATTATATGAATTTCCACTCTCATCAAACCCCCCAAACTTAAGGTGTTGTTCGTCCTCGAACAACGAAATGACAAACCAAGAGAAATAATGAGATGGAAAGTCATGTTCTAAGGTAACGATCAAACTAAGCCTTCAAAAGATGTAATCAATCTCAACTTGGTTCACATAACTTCAAATTCTAAAGCATTAATTTATTCGAAACATGCAAGTTAAGATAATTACTTCACCAATTCAAGTGCTCAATCCACCTATGCTCACAGGATATATATAATATAACTCTCACGCTCATGGTGTATAAAGTGTACACCGCTTTGGGTTAAATATATTTTTCCTCTCAAATTCAATTCAAGTGCATGCGTAACCATAAGCTTGCCTATTGTCTCAACTCTCCTTTTACTTGTAGCTAGCAAATCATGAATCAAAAAAGGTCTTTTTATTTGGTTGTAACGTAGGCTCTTTGGACAAGGTAGGATAAATATGGATAAATGACACAAACTCGGATCAATCAAGTGGCCATCTATCACGATCTTTCATTCTTCCTCATCACTTTCTTTTCAAGCACAACTCCTCCTCAACTCCAAATTATTCAATTCTTTCTTCAACCACAATAATGAGAGATCAATTTTCTTCTTTTCTTTCAGCATCACGGGTATGTACACTCCCCCACAAATATTTTTTCTTGAGGTACCAGTTTCGGGCACTACCTCTTTTCTTTCTTTTTCTCCCTTTTATTTTTCTTTTCAACTCCAAGATGTTCACATTTTTCTTCTAACCACTTCAACAATTACTCAATCGATCCAAGTAACACAAGGAAAAATCAAATACTAATTAAGCTCAAAGGGTTATTCAAAGAATGGATTTTTCAAGGCTCAATGGGTTGACTAAGGATTTAATGAATTCAGGTAAAGTATAGGGAAAAGATGGGCTAAAAATCAAAGATGGCCTAATATCATTTTCATAATCCACTATACTATTCTCGAATATTCAAGGAGACTCAAGGCAAGTTCTAGAATACACACACAAGAATGATACGCTCAAGAAATAAAAATATCATGCGTCGATGTATCATGATTTAAAGGCTCAAATCTCACTTGGCTTTTTCATAGAATGAACGAGCACTATTCAAGGCTACGCATACATCATAACAAGCACATCAAGAACTTCAAGTACTTAAGAATTAAAGCATGTTTCCCTTATTAATCATAATCAACATCTTAGCATAGGCATGAAAAATAACAACTCAAAGATCCCCATGAAATTCAGGTCATAGAAATTAAAGCTCATGCTCCTCACTTATAAGAATTCAAAACTCACAGAAATTTTAGAATAAGGAACGAAGTAACCTGATTTCAATCTTCTTCAAATTTTGCAAGTTCACTTCCTCACCTTTAATACCTTCTCAATCATAAAAGCTCAACACAAACCATCATCATAGAAGAGATAAAAAATATCGAAGAGACGAAAATCAACGACAGAAAATCACGGGACACCCAAAAATAAATAAAAAAACACACAAGACACCTGGATAGTCGCAAAAAAATTCGAAAGATCGAATAAAATTCGAAAATTCTAAAAAAAATCAACTTCCAAGCACACAAACACTAAACAATGCAGAGTAAACATACCTGGGTGCGGATGGAACAACGGAAGAACATCACACCCCCCAAACTTAGATGAAAATGTCAGTTGAATTTAAGTTGAAAAGGATGTTATTACCTTAAGTGTAAGTACGCACCTTGAGTATAATTCACCTAGCACAAGACAAACAAACAAACAAAATAATAAAATGGTGGGTTGCCTCCCACCAAGCGCTCTTGTTTAACGTCGAGGAGCTCGATGGAATGCAGTGTAAATCAAGTCAAGAGATCAACAAACAGAACCTCTACTTCATCGGGATGATGATAATGCTTTAAGCGATGCCCATTAACCGTGAAGAAAGCTCCATCGTTCTTCTTGAGTTCAACCATTCCACTTTCATAAACTCGACTAACCTCATATGGACCCATCCACTTTGATTTAAGCTTACCTGCAAAAATTCTCAAACGAGAATTAAATAAGAGTACAAAATCTCCCACTTGAAAATTCTTACTTCGAAGTTTTGCATCATGCCATCTCTTGGTCCTTTCTTTATAGATGCAGGAATTTTCATACGCCTTCTTTCTAAACTCCTCAAGTTCATTTAATTGCAGAAGGCGACTACTACCCGCTGCTTCAAGATCAAGGTTAATTTTCTTCACCGCCCAAAAAGATTTGTGTTGAATTTCCACCGGAAGGTGGCAAGATTTTCCATAAACTAATTGGAACGGTGACATCCCCAAAATAGTCTTGTAAGCAGTTCTGAATGCCCACAATGCATCATCCAACTTATTAGCCCAATCCTTGCGACTAGTACTGACAGCTTTCTCCAGAATCTGCTTGATTTGACGATTGGACACTTCAGCTTGCCCATTCGTCTGCGGATGATAGGGTGTGGATACTCTATGTTTCACTCCATAAGACTTGAGAAGATTCTCCATTAGCTTATTGAGAAAATGAGTCCCCCCATCACTAATGAGAACTCTTGGCACTCCAAAACGTGAAAATATGTGCTTCCTCAAGAACGCAATGACCGTTCTTGCATCACTCAACTTGGTTGGAATTGCTTCCACCCACTTTGAGACATAATCAACAGCAAGCAAGATATATAAAAATCCATTCGATGAAGGAAATGGACCCATAAAATCTATGCCCCACACATCAAAGAGCTCCACCTCATACACATTCTTCAAGGGCATTTCATCTCTTTTTGATATGCCCCCCATCCGCTGGCATCTATCGCAATTCTCTACATAAAATCTACAGCACTTAAATAAAGAAGGCCAAGTAAAACCTGCTTGAAGAACTCGTGCTGCAGCCTTCTCTGCTGCAAAGTGACCCCCATTTGGTCCATCATGGCACATACTCAAAACGCTCTCCCATTCTTCCTCAGGAATACACCGGCGTATGATGTTATCCGGACATAGCTTGTAGAGAATTGGATCATCCCATTTGTACTTCTTGACCTCAACAAAGAACTTCTTATAATGATACTCAGTCAGCTTGTAAGGCTTTGTTTGACCTCCATTAGCCAAAAAGTTGACTATATCTGCATACCATGGTGCTGGAGGCTTCTTTACCATCTCTACTAACTCGAAGCAATCAACCACAAGTATGTCTTCATCAGGAAAGACCTCTTTAATGAATTCATACTTCTCATCACAATGATCCCGCGGCTCAAGTCTAGAGAGATGATCAGCTACCACATTCTCACTCCCCTTCTTATCTTTAATCTCAATATCAAACTCTTGGAGAAGTAAGATCCATCTGATTATTCTTGGCTTTGCATCCTTCTTTTCCATTAGATAGCGGATAGCTGAGTGATCCGTATACACCACTGTCTTCATGCCCACTAGATACGGGCGGAACTTATCAAAGGCATACACCACTGCCAGAAACTCCTTCTTTGTTACTGTGTAATTCCTCTGAGCTGCATCAAAGGTCTTGCTGGCATAGTAAATAGGTCTGAATCTCTTTTCCCTAATCTGTCCAAGCACAACCCCCAATGCCATGTCACTAGCATCACACATCAATACAAAAGGCTGCTTCCAATCCGGAGTGATCAGAATTGGAGCAGTTATCAAAGCCTCTTTAAGTACCTGAAAAGCATGTAAGCAAATATCATCAAAGTCAAAAGGTACATCTTTCTCAAGCAAATGAGATAAGGGTTTAGAATATTTAGAGAAATCCTTGATAAATCTGCGGTAGAAACCCGCATGACCAAGGAAAGATCTAACCCCTTTCTCATTAATCGGTGGCGGAAGTTTCTCAATGGCTACCACCTTTGCTCGATCAACCTGCAGCCCCTTAGAAGACACATGATGCCCAAGTACTATACCTTCTCTTACCATGAAATGACATTTCTCCCAATTCAGAACAAGGTTAGACTCTTGGCATCTCTCCAAAACAACAGTAAGGTTAATAAGACAAGAAGCAAAAGAAGATCCAAAAACAGAAAAATCATCCATGAATACTTCCATAATTCTTTCAATCAAACCCTCAAAAATATACATCATGCATCTCTGAAAAGTGGCAGGAGCATTGCACAAACCAAAAGGAAGCTTCCTAAATGCAAAAGTACCATATGGGCAAGTAAAGGTAGTCTTATCTTGATCCTCCGGTGCAATCATTATCTGATTGTAACCAGAGTATCCATCTAAGAAACAATAAAACTCATAACCCGCAAGCCTATCAAGCATCTGATCCATGAAAGGTAAAGGAAAATGGTCTTTGCGTGTGTTTTCATTTAGTTTCCTATAATCAACACAAACACGCCAACCTGTAGGTATCCTAGTAGCCAAAGTCTCTCCATTCTCAGATTGTACTATAGTCATGCCCCCCTTCTTAGATACCACATGCAACGGATTCACATAAGGGCTATCACTAATAGCATAAATAATATCAGACTTCAACCATTTAAGTACCTCTTTCCTAACCACTTCTTGCATCGCAGGATTTAAACGCCTCTGATATTGCACAGAGGTTTTCTTTTCATCTTCTAACCTGATCCTATGCATGCAAATAGATGGACTTATACCTTTCAAATCTTCCAAAGACCATCCTATGGCGGACTTATGCTCCCTAAGGACTCTAAGCAGTTTATCAAGTTCAAGTTCAGTTAAGGCAGATGATACAATTACCGGATATGTTTGATTTTCTCCCAAAAAGGCATATGATAGATGATCCGGTAAAGGCTTCAATTCCACCTTCTTCTTTTCTTCAGCTTCAGGTTCCTCCTTCTCCAGTGGTAAGAACCGTGGTGTCCACTTTCCTCCTTCAATTTTGAACACCTCTCTTTTATCTTCCCTGCAAGCATTCAAAGCATTCAAATATCCTTTAAATTCATCATCAAAAATATTACCTGAATAATCAGATAAAAAATCAGTTGCAAGAGTAGGGAAAGAAAGACTGTTGTTGATGCATGTCTCCAATGGATCCGTAGACAGAATCAATGGCAATTTTTCCTCAATGATCTCATCAACAACATCAATGAACTTGCAATTTGCTTTTTCAGCTGGCCACTTCAATGCATTATCAAGAGAAAATACTACTTCATCATCTCCCACTCTGAGCCTCAACTTCCCGTCTTCAACATCAATCAGAGCTCTAGCAGTGGCTAGGAATGGTCTCCCCAAAATCAGAGGCACATTGTTATCCTCTTCCATATCAAGCACCAAGAAATCGACCGGGAAAATGAACTTATCCACCTTCACAAGTACATCATCAATAACTCCTCTAGGGTGTGCAAGAGACCTATCAGCTAGCTGCAATGTCACCGAAGTAGGTCTCACCTCCCCCAAACCAAGGCTTTTAAATGTATTTAGGGGCATCAGATTGATGCTCGCCCCCAAATCACACAAAGCTCTGCATGTGGCGTTCTTCCCAATCTGAACAGGAATAGTAAAACTACCCGGATCTTTTAGCTTGGCTGGCAACTTCCTCTGGATGATGGCACTACATTCCTCAGTCAAGTTCACTGTTTCCTTATCCCCAATACTTCGCTTCTTGGACATGATTTCCTTAAGAAACTTTGCATAATGAGGCATCTGCTCAATTGCTTCAGCAAAAGGAATGTTGATATGGATCTTCTTAAATATCTCTACAAATTTCTGAAATTTCTCATCAAGACCCTTTTTCAACTGCACCGTAGGAAAAGGAATGGGATACTTTGTTTTTGGAATACCCAAACTGTTTCTCTCTAATTCTTCCTTTTTATTCCTTTCTCTTTTAGCTTTTTCCCACTTCTTTTCAGTCACAACTGGATGATCAATATCACTTTTGAAACCAACTGTATCAGTATGGTGAGGAACATACTCAACTGGAGCAGAATTAGGATCACACGGCATATTGCCCGTCGCACGCATGACATCGTGTGAACCACCGTACGTGGTGCACGGTTCGGGTGGCATAGCACGGTTACCGTCGTGCGAGAACCTGGACGTGTCTTCAGTGCCGTGCGAGAAGTATGTTGGTGATGGTGCATGGCTGTCGTCGTGTGTCACACCCCAGCGCATGGCGTCGTGCGTCCTCGCACGGTTCTGGCCGTGCGCTAACTCTTCATGCACGACATCGTGTGAGCTCACACGGTTCTGGCTGGGCGTCCACTCGGATGCGTGCGTGTACGCACGACTGTCCCTGTTAGTTTCCCCAGACCAATTTTCTCTGTACTCTGCATCCGGCAACCTAGGCCCTTCATACTGTTTACCACTTCTCAAAGTAATAGCATGACACTGATGCTCTCTCGGATTCAACTCAGTCTGTGCAGGAAATTTTCCTTGTTGTTGCAACTTACCAACCGCAGCATTCAACTGACTGATAGCAAGATCTGTTTCTTTCTGCTTCTTCTCTGCTTCCTTGTACCTTGCTTCAGCCGTTTCTTTGTTTGTGACCATCATCTTGAGCATCAAATCAAGCTTATCATCCATTGATGGTTTCCCTTCGGCAGGTTTCTGAGCTGGTTCAAATCCCGGAGGTGGTGCAACTGCACTGTTAGGATTAGAATAAGATAAATTTTCACTCCTTCTCTGGTTATTGAAGTTCGAATTTCCTTGGTTCCAACCCTGTTGATACTGACGATTGTTACCTTGGTCATTCCTCCCCCCAAACTGATTGCTCGGTCTGAAATTTTGTCTATTTCTATTATCTCCTCCTTGGAACATAGCATAATATGCCTCTTCAAATTCTTCCTCATCTCCAGCTTTAGTTATCTCCTCTCTGTTTCCTTTCTGAGGCGATCCATCTTATTATTCAACTCATCGAGTTGATCATGGAGAGCTGACACTTCACTATTTCCGGCTTGTATCTCAACCTTTGCCACTTTATCAAAAGAACCCTCTCCATCTGCTCTTTCTGCTAGCCAATCATAAGTGTTTGCAGCCATCTCCTCAAATATCTCTTCAGCTGCCTCTGCAGACTGCTTAAATATAGATCCACCTGCTGTTGCGTCTACCAACACTCTTGAGTCTCTTCTTAAGCCTTGATAGAAGAAGCCTAAGTAAGTATCCTTTGAAAATCCATGTTTAGGACAGCTCCGCAACAACTCTTTGAACCTCTCCCATGCCTCGTAGAAACTCTCCAAGGATCCTTGTTTGAATTGTGTAATCCTTTTCTTTATCAAGAAACTCTTGGATGGAGGAAAGTATTTATTCAGAAACCTGTCTGCCAATTGTTCCCAATCAGTACAACATCCTTGAGGAAGGTTGTTGTACCACTCCTTGGCTTTCCCCGTAAGTGAGAATGGGAAAAGCCGCATCCTGATAGCATCCTCCGGAACATTCCTGTGCTTCTGCGTCCTTGCATACTCGTCAAACATCTGCAGATGCTCACTCGGATTCTCCAAAGGACTTCCACTAAATTGCTATATCTCCACCATCCGGATCAGTCCGAAAGGTAGCTCAAAATTCTCTGCGGTGATCGCATGTCCATTCAACCCAGCATTCGTAGTGTGCTTCAGTTTGTATTGATCTCGCATAGGCGTCGGAGCTTGCTGATCATCAGTCATGTTCCTAGTCTCAGTATCTTCAACTAAATCAACTCCGTCAAATTTCTGTGAAAGCCTTTCAACTTCCTCCTCTTCTGACGAAAGAAAACTATCCGAATCCGAACTAGGAATAGGTGTAGCAGGTTGCTTTCTCTTCCTTCTGTTCTCTCTAACAAGTGCTTCAAGCTCTAGGTTTAATGGTACGATTGCTCCTCCACTAGACCTAGTGATCATACACCTGCTCTCACTCAAAAAATCAGAATTGTTTGGATCACAAATAAAATTAAATAAAATAAAGCAAGTAAAGTTTAACGTCCTACAAGAAAATAAATCACAATAGAATTAAATTTAAATCTATAAACTATCCCCGGCAGCGGTGCCAAGAACTTGATCGCTATTTTCTTTTACCCTCAAGTATAAGGGATCAATTGTAGTACGCGTGACCAAGTGAAATATCGTTCCCACAAGATAGTTATAAATTTAACAAGTAATTCTATATGATAATTCCAATGTAAGACAAATCTGGGGGTTTTTGGAAAAGATAATTAATTAACTAATAAAAGCAAAATTAAATAATTAAACTAATTATGCAAATAAAATAAATCACGCAGAGAATACGATTTAGAATTCAAGAATGGAGAATTGGTAATGCTCGGGCAAACAGTTTAACTATGTGACTAATTTATCTAGACCCAAATTAATTACCTGCAGACGTTTATAAGAGGATCACTAAGCCTAGTTAAATCACCTTGATCGGGTAGGATCTAACACTTATAATGAGCTGAAAATCCTAAGATCAATAAGAAATTAACTCCCTCTCCCTCTATAGGTACTTCATGCTAAATTCCAATTAAGGCTAGAGTACTAGACTTCCCTTTCTAGGTACGCGATTGTTAACCCTTTTGTCTCCTTATTAATTACTTAATAATGATGTTTTACCAAGTAATTAATATTCCAAATTGATTGTCTAACACTCTTAGGTATTATAGGCCAATCTCCTAAGACTGTCACAGGAAACAACAATTATTATGCAGAAATAAATAATCCTATTAACTATCAATCAGTGATACCGTCAAGAATAATTAAAGGAATCAAAACTCAAAAACACAATAATATGAAGTCTCAAAATATTCTCTTCAATAAGGAAATAAACAATCTGCAGAATAATCAATCCAAGTCTAGGGTAAAATCAAATCACATAGTCAATACTGTATTAAGCCCTAACATTACCAACAAAGAAGCTTAGCCCATGGATTTATGGGGGCAAATCACAAAGATGTAATAAACCCTAACCATTGTGCTAAAATAACAAAAATAAATAATTAAAAATAAAGAACCCTTTTGGAGGACTCCGTCTCTTTAATCTTTATCTCTGTCGAAATCTCCATCTCCGATGGTGGATGGATGGTGGAAGATGAGTGAAGGGTGGAAAGTTAGGGCACTGTGATGGAAGAGGGCGAGTGAATCGATGATGACGGCGGTGTATGTGTCGAGCGCCCCTGATGGAAAATCAGCGCATGAGTAAAAAAAAACAGGTATATACCTTGCTGATTCCAAAATCCCATTATGAGTACTTGGGCTTAGAATATATTTGATTCTAAAATCAATTACATTCTTTTATGGGCCCAACAATTGCAACTAATTTTCAATTAATTCCAAGCCATGGGTGGACTTCTCACACACGTGGAATGGGCTGGTGGCATATTGGGCCCACTTAATTCATAAAATACACCAAACTTTCGTAAATTTCGAAAATCCGGTCGGCAGCGCGCAACCTCACCGTTTCGTTCATAACTTCTTCATCCGACCTCTGATTGAGGTGATTTTTGCGCTCACGCGTTCCTCTCTTCAGTGGCTTTCCAACTATATCTCACAAGATTGATTTGGACCTCCACACGATTCCAGAAAAATTATAGAAGATGGTCCTCTGTTTTTACACAAATTCACCTTTCACCCCAACTTTGTGTTTGTATCCATTTTCCTATCAAAACATAACAAAATACCTCTCAAGAACCTTTTAGTCAATAATAATTTAAAGTATTAATATTTGTGCAAATAATAGTAATTAAACACTCAAAGAGGTATAAAATTGAACCCGAAATTACATGAATTTCCACTCTCATCATTGAAGCATGATTGTGATGATGTTTACTGACACGTTGTGTGCAAATACTGAAATCACTAGCCTGCGACTATATGATGATGAGATTACTAAGTACATGGGTATAGCTACTAGAGTAGTCGCTGTTGCAGTGAGAGTTGTTTATTTATCTTATGATATGAATAAACATTTAATTAAGAGAAATTGTCTTTACGTGCATTTTCATAGTAAGAATTTCATTTCAGTTTCTATGTAATAACGGATAGAGAATCTATTATGGTATGATAGTGACAATTTATACACTCTTAAATCATGTTTATCCCACGTATGCAACAAATAATAAATAATGCATCTTCTAATCTTAGTAAGAGAAAGAAACTTTCCGAGATGAACTAAACATACTTTTGGCATCTAAGACTAGATTATTTCACTTAAGTATGATTCGAAAGTTGATAGCCGATAAACCATTTGGTTTGTTGGAAGTGGAAACTATTGAACTAGTGAGTCTTACTTGGAAGTGAAAATGATCAAATTTCCTATACAAGGCAAAGGGTATAGAGCCATGAAAAGATATGTTGGAACTGGTTCATTCTGATATAAGCGATCCTAAGCTTATCCTGTCGAGAGGTGGTTACGAATATTCGTCACTTAGTTTGACGATTATTCTAAAAACAAGATATATTTATTTGATGCACTGCAAGTCTGTTTACTATGATTAAGTTCAAGGAGTGCATGGCTGATGCAGTGAAAGGTCATGAAAAATATATCAAATCATTACGATTTAATCGTACTGGCGAATACCTCTTAGGATAGTTAAGAGCTATTAATCAGAGATTGGGATTGAATCCCAAGTAAACTACACCAAGCAAACCCAGCAGAATGGTGTGATGGAAAGAATGAATATGGCTCTTATAGAAATGATTAGATAGATGATGAATTATTTGGAATTACTAAATTCATTTTATGGATAAACCCTAGAAACAGCATGTCGAATTTATGTTTGTGAGATGTCCTAGAAAAATGAAGGGTGGTTCATTTAATAGTCCAAAAGGATCAGAAAGTGATTGTTAACACGAACACTAGATTTTGGAAAGGGACTATGTAATAAATCACAAAGCCATGTATAAAATGTTCTAAGATGTGTGAGAAGGTAAACACAAATTTAATACCAAGAATACAAGAAGATATACCACAAGTAAACTGCATCGCGTGTCACGTCTGATACACAATTGCATGTAGTGCCTTATCGTAGTGGGTGGGTTGTTTTACAACCTGAAAGATAGATTTATGTTTTGGAAGAGTTGTGAGACTTGGTCCCTAGTAAACATAAAATTGGCCTATGGACACAACGAAGCACTACAAGATCGAAATGTGGCATCTTAGCAAGTTGCAATGTTTTTTGAAATTAAATCTGGGAGCTTGTAGGACAACTAAATGGTGTAAAAACTATTGGAAGTAGTTCTACAAAATTAAAAGAGGATCAATCATATTGTGTCGATTCGAATTCTTTTATTAATTGCTGCTCATATTAAATATAAAGTACAACAAATAGATGTCAAGACGGAATTCCTGAATGGAAGTTTTGAGGAAAACATCTATGTGGAGCAACCAAAATGATTCATTACAAGGGTTAAGAGAATTTTTAGTTAAAGCTTAAAAGTGTCCATCGATGGACAAAAGCAAGCTTCAAGATCATGGAACATCCGTCTTGATAAGGAAATCCAGTCATATGGATCTAATCAATGCTCGGATGGATCTTGTGTATTGAAAAGAGTGACAAAAATGTGGTGGTATTTCTTGTATATACGTAGATGGTATCTTGCCTGTTGGAGACAATGAAAGAGTATTGTCGGGCGTATGAGTATAGTTAATAAAGCAGTATGAAATGAAGGACTTAAGAGAAGTAAAATATATCCTTGCAATCATGGTAATAAAGATCACAAGATAAGATGTTGTGCTTATATCAAGCTTCATAAATTGATACAATCCTCACTCATTTTAGTATGTGACTTTATCTAAGGATATATATCTTAAGACACAATAGAAGATAAAATAGATAAGGGCGGTTCCCTAAGCTTCGGCAATAAGGAAGCTTTATCTATAGAATGCTATGCACGAGATTGGATATCTACATTACCAAAGGCATAATCAATGAGTATCAAGGTAACTCGAAACAAGAATATTGAATTACCAAGAATATTGAATTATGGTAAGACATATTTGAAGTGTCTGAAGAGGACTGGATATTATATGTAAGCTTACCGGTATAATTCATTACTTCTTGATGGTTACTTAGATTCAAATTTTCAAATCATGGGGACGGTAGTAAATCCACCTCTAGGTTATGTGTTTAATGGAAGTAGATTTGTGGTATGGAGGAGTGTCAAATAAAAATATATTTCGGACTCCACCAAGGAAAGAGGATAATATTGGAGCATTGTGGTAGCCAAAGTATCTGTATGGTTCTAGAAACTTCGTAATGGACTTAGATGTGATCCTGAGTTTGCCCAAGGTTATCACAATTTATTGTGATAATAATGGTGCATTAGCAAACTTGAAGGAATCACGAGTCCATAAGAAAATTAAACACATTGATAGCTAGTACTACCAAATACGAGAAATCGTATAATGAGGGGAAGGTTGTTGTCACCTAGATAGCATCAGATGATAACCTAGCAATCCTTTTACAAGGAACTTAAGGAAAAAGCTTTTAATGGTCAAGTAGTGGGAGTGGTAATTAGATGTATGGCAAAAGATATGGCAGCATAGTCTTTTAGTATAAGTGGGAGATTGTTGGTTTGTATACTAAAAGTCTAGCTTTTTTGTATGAACAATGCTTAGATAATATTCGATATGAGAATCATGTGATCAAACATTTGCAATATTGTTGTTGCAAAAGTCCATTTACTTTATACTGTAGATAATATGGTGTGCGGTGTCACACGGAAGATGATATTATCGGCTCCTTATAAAGTATAAACAGATGTTCACAACCGATATAGACGGGGACTATTTATCGGTATGGTTGTAGTGTGATTTAGCATTAGTCGGTCTTGACTATAAAATTGCACTAGTGCGCTTTGTGTGTATTGAATAGGACCGTTGTTGAGATCGTTCGATTTATACTGACTATATAATAGAACTTGATCTCTGTTATTATGGATGTTCGTACTCTTAATCCCTATACATTAACCTCGACATGTAATTCAGTATTTATTTCTCTAATTCATCAATGGGTGAGATTTAATAGTTAAATCAATATGCTCGGTGAGTTGGGAAATAATGTTGTATCTATGGTGTGTTATTGATTGTAGAAGGAATCCGTGTCCTAACAGAATTGGTTGATGATGTCCCCTTGAGGAGCTCATAAGGATTATCATGTAAACCCTGTAGGTGAATTTATTCTGGCATGATAATAAAGTTAAGTGGTACTACTCTCGGTAAATATATTAATTAATAGAGTTGGCAGTAACTTTATTAATTAATGGGCATTGAATCTTAAACACGAGGAGATTAATGGGCACATAATAAGAAGGAGCCCATAAACGTAATTTGGGATTAGAGTGGCAGTGCAATAATATTTCTTTAGTGGAATGATTTATTATTATTGGACTTCTTAAGTATAAGTTTTGGCCCAAACTTGGATGCTTAAGCCTAATGGGAGGCCCAAACCCTAATTTCTCCTCCTGGTCCCTATTGTAGCCTATATAATAGCCAATCTCATCAATCCAAAATTTGAATCACATGCCTAAACACATGAAAGGCATATTAGGGTTGTAGACTGAGATCCTCTAGTAGATCGTTGCCCACACAACGTCAAGACGTGGCTTAGGATTATAACAGAAGACCGGAAGGTTGTCTGCTGTTTCTGTCTGTCAACTTTCACGATTTTTATAAATTCGTGTAGAAGTCCAAACTGGATATATGATATACTGGTGGGAAGCCACAGAAGAGAGGATTGTTTTGATGTATAGATCACTCAAATTGGAGATCAGACGAGGGAGTTATGGCTAAAATGGTGAGACTACGCAGGATGCCAGCGAGAATACTTCTCTTTCAACATACCCTGGTGAAAGGTAATGTGTTTCTTGTTTTCTTACTTCCGCTGTAGAAACGTATGGAACCCTAACAGTTCACATAAATCAAAAGATCCAAACGCCAACACATACCTGATTGCACATCCAATCATACTACATCTCTAAATTTACCTTTTCTTCTGGTTTGAACACCAATAGAGGACTCACCAATGATCTATGAAGATGGGCGATCTTTCTTATATCTGTGAGCAAGAGTATTTCATGGAATTCTGTGGAGTTGGTTCTCATCTTCTTCTAAATCAACACTTGATGTTGTAGTCGATGTGATCACATTCAGCTCAATATTGTTCATTGGTTCTGCAATTACAACCAAGTCAGAGATATCTGTTGGATTGTACACTAAAAGTCTTGCTTTTGGTATGAACAATGTATATGATAATATTTGAAATGAGAATCATGTGATCAAACATTTGCAATTAAGTTATTGCAAAAGTCCATTTACTTTATACTATAGATAATGTAGTGTGTGGCGTCACACGAAAGATCATGTTATCGACTCTTTATAAAGTATAAATAGATGTTCACAATCGAGATAGACGGGGACTATCTATTGATATAGTTGTAGTGTGATTTGGCATTAGTCTGTCCTGACGATGTCCCCTTGAGGAGCTCATAATGATTATCATGTAAACCCTGCAGGTGAATTTATTCCAGCATGATAATAAGGTTGAGTGGTACTACTCTCGGTAAATATATTAATTAATAGAGTTGTTAGTAACTTAATTAATTAATGGGCATTGAATCTTAAACACGGGGAGATTAACGAGCTCATAATAAGAAGGAGCCCATAAACATAATTTGGGATTAGGGTGGCAGTGCAATAATATTTTTTTAGTGGAATGATTTATTATTGTTGGACTTCTTAAGCATAAGTTTTGGGCCAAACTTGGATGCTTAAGCCCAATGGGAGGCCCAAATCCCAATTTCTACTCCTGGTCCCTGTTGTAGCCTATATAATAGCCAATCTCATCAATCCAAAATTTGAATCACATGCCTAAACACGTGAAAGGCATATTAGGGTTGTTGACTGAGATCCTCTTGTAGATCGTTGCCCATACAACGTCAAGACGTGGCTTAGGATTACAACAGAAGACCAGAAGGTTGTTTGCTGTTTCTGTCTATCAATTTGCACGATTTTTATAAATTCGTGTAGAAGTCCAAACTGGACGTGTGATATACTGGTGGGAAGCCACGGAAGAGAGGATTGTTTTGATGCATAGATCACTCAAATTGGAGATCAGACGAGGGAGTTATGGCCAAAATGGTGAGACTGCTCAGGCTGCCAGCGAGAATACTTCTCCTTCAACATACCCTGGTGAAAGGTAATGTGTTTCTTGTTTTCTTACTTCCGCTGTAGAAATGTATGGAACCCTAACAGTTCACATTAACCAAAAGATCCAAACGCCTACACATACCTAATAGCACACCCAATTATACTACATCTCTAAATTTACTTTATACTATAGATAATGTAGTGTGTGGCATCACATGAAAGATCATGTTACCGGCTCTTTATAAAGTATAAACAGATGTTCACAACCGAGGAAAAGGGGTATAGAGCCATGAAAAGATACGTTGGAAATGGTTCATTTTGATTTATGCGATCCTAAGATTATCCTGTCGAGAGGTGATTAGGAATATTCATCATTTGGTTTGACGATTATTCTAAAAACAAGATATATTTATATGATACACTGCAAGTATGAGTACTATGATTAAATTAATGGAGTACATGACCGATGCGGTAAAGCGTCATGGAAAATATATCAAGTCATTACGATTTAGTCGTGATGGCGAGTACTTCTTAGATAGTTAGGAGCTATTAATCGGAGATTGGGATTGAATCCCAAGTTATCTACACCAGGCATACCCCAGCTGTATGGTGTGGTGGAAAGAAGGAATATGACTCTTATGGAAAATGTTAGATAGATGATGAATTATTTGGAATTACTAAATTCATTTTATGGATATGCCCTAGAAATAGAATGTCGTATAACGTTTTTCTGTTTGTGGGATATCCTAGAAAAATGAAGGATGGTTTATTTAAATAGTCCAAAAGATCAGAAAGTGATTGTTAACACGAACACTAGATTTTAGAAAGGGACTATGTAATAAATTGCAAATCCATGTATAGATTATTCTAAAAGTTGTGAGAAGGGAAACACAACAAGAGGATATACCATAAGTAAATTGTATCGCGTGTCATGTCTGATACTCAATTGCTTGCAGTGTCTTGTTATAGTGGGAGGGTGGTTTTACAACCGAAAAGATTTATATTTTGGGAGAGTCGTGAGACTTGGTCCCCTAGTAAACGTGAAATCGGCCCCATGGACATGACGAAGCACTACAAGATCAAAATGCGGCATCTTAGCAAGTTGCAATGTTTTCTGAAATTAAATCTGAAAGCTTGTAGGACCACTAAATGGTGTAAAAGTCATTGGATGTTTGGCTCTACAAAAATTAAAAGAGGATCGATCACATTATGTCGATCCAGATCCTTTTATTTGTTGCTACTCATATTAAATATTAGGTAAGGCAAATAGATGTCAAGACAGCTTTCCCGATTGGAAGTCTTGAGAAGTAAATCTATGTGAAGTAACCAGAGTGATTCATTGCATAGAGTTAAGATCATTTTGAGTGTAAGCTTAAAAGTGTCCATCGATGGACTAAAGCAAGTTCCAATATCATGGAACATTCGTTTTGATTAGGAAATCCAGTAATATGGATTTGATCAATGCTCGAATGGGCCTTGTATATTGAAAAGAGTGACGAAAATGTGGTGGTACTTCTTGTATGTACCTAGATGGTATCTTGCTCACTGGAGATAATGAAAGAGTATTTTTGGGCGTATGGGTATGGTTAATAAAGCAGTATGTAATGAAGGACTTAAGAGAAGCAAAATATATTCTTGCGATATTGGTAATAAGGATCACAAGAAAGGATATTGTTCTTATCTTGAGCTTCATGAATTGATACAATCCTCACTCATTTTAGCATGTGATTTTATCTAAAGATTTGTGTCTTAAGACACAAAAGAAGATAAAATAGATAAGGGCGGTTCCCTATGCTTCGGCAATAAGAAAGCTTAATCTGTGGAATGTTATGCATGAGATTGGATATTTGTATTGCCATTGGCATAGTCAGTGAGTATCAAGGTAACTCGGAACAAGAATATTGAATTATGGTAAGATATATTTGAAGTGCCTGAAGAGGACTGGAAATTATATGTAAGATTACCGAAATAATTCATTACTTCTTGATGGTTACGTAGATTCAGATTTTCAAATCATAGGGACAACAGTAAATCCACCTCAAGGTTATGTGTTTAATAGAAGTTGAGACGTGATATGGAGGAGTGTTATATAGAAATATATTTCGGAATCCACCATGGAAAAATGATAATATTGGAGCCTAGCAGCAGCCAAAGTATCTGTACGGTTCTAGAAACTTCTGAATGGACTTAGATGTGATTCTGAGTTTGCCCAAGGTGATTTTAATTTATTGTGATAATAATGGTGCAGTTGCAAACTTGAAGGAATCACGATTCCAAAAGGAAATTAAACACATTGATAGTTAGTACTACCTGATACGAGAAATCATATAAATGAGGGGAAGGTTGTAGTCGCCTAGATTGCATCGGATGATAACCGAGTAATCCTTTTACAAGGACCTTAAGGGGGAAATTTTTAATGGTCAAGCAGTGGGAGTGGTATTCAGATGTATGGCAGCAGGTATGGCAGCATAGTCTTTTGGTATAAGTGGGAGATTGTTGGATTGTATACCAAAAGTCATGCTTTTGGTATGAACAATATTTATGATAATATTTGAAATGAGAATCATGTGATCAAAGGTTTGCAATTAAGTTGTTGCAAAAGTCTATTTACTTTATACTGTAGATAATATGGTGTATGGCGGCACACGGAAGATCATGTTATCGGCTCCTTATAAAGTATAAACAGTTGTTCACAACCGAGATAGATGAAGACTATCTATCGGTATGGTTGTAGTGTGATTTGGCATTAGTCTGTCTTGACTATAAAATTACATTAGTGCACTTTGTGTATTGAATAGGACCGCCATTGATATCGTTCGGTTTATGCTGACTATATAATAGAACTTGATCTCTGTTATTATGGATGTTCGTACTCTTAATCCCTATACAATAACCTCGACACGTAAGCCAGTATTTATTTCATTAATTCATCAATGGGTGAGATTTAATTGTTAAATCAATATGCTCGATGAGTTGGAAAATGGTGATGTCTCCATGGTGTGCTGTTGATTGTAGAAGAAATTCGTGTCCTAATGGAATTGGTTGATGATGTCCCCTTGAGGTGCTCATAATGATTATTATGTAGTGTGATTTGGCATTAGTCTGTCTTGACTATAAAATTGCACTAGTGCACTTTGTGTATTGAACAGGACTGCCGTTGAGATTGTTCGGTTTATACAGACTATATAATAGAACTTGATCTCTGTTATTATGGATGTTTGTACTCTTAATTCCTATATAATAACCTCGACACGTAAGCCAATATTTATTTCTTTAATTCATCAATGGGTGAGATTTAATTGTTAAATCAATATGCTCGGCGAGTTGGGAAATGGTGTTGTCTCTATGGTGTGCAGTTGATTCTAGAAGGAATCCGTGTCCTGACGGAATTGGTTGATGATGTCCCCTTGAGGAGCTCATAATGATTATCATATAAACCCTGCAGGTGGTTTTATTCCAGCATGATAATAAGGTTGAGTGGTACTACTCTTGGTAATTATATTAATTAATGGAGTTGTCAGTAACTTAATTAATTAATGGGCATTGAATCTTAAACACGGAGAGATTAACGGGCTCATAATAAGAAGCCCATAAACGTAATTTGGGATTACGGTGACAGTTCAATAATATTTCTTTAGTGGAATAATTTATTATTATTGGACTTAAGTATAAGTTTTGGGCTAAACTTGGATGCTTAAGCCCAATGGGAGGCCCAAACTCTAATTTCTCCTCCTGGTCCCTGTTGTAGCCTATATAATAGTCTATCTCTTCAATCCAGAATCTAGATCACATGCATAACACACGTGAAAGGTAGATCAGGGTTGTAGACTGAGTTCGTCTTGTAGATCGCTGCCCACACTAACGTCAACAGAAGACCAGAAGGTCGTTTGTTGTTTCTGGCCTTCAACTTCCACGAATTTTATTAAATCGTGTGAAACTCAAAACTATATGTGTGATACACCATTGTAAATACATGGAAAAGAGGATCGTTTTGGCGTGTAGATCACTCAAAATGGAGATCAGATGAGGAAGTTATGGCCAAAACCGTGAGACTGCGCAGGCTGCCGGCAAGAATTCTTCTTCTTCAACATACCCTGGTGAAAGGTAATCAATTCTATGTTTATGCTTTCGCTATGATAGAATTGCATGGAATCCTAATGGTTCACGTTAATCGAAAGATCCAAACGCCAACAATATCATCTTCCATCTTTTTACCTGCAATATTGGATGAATCATCAAACACAACATTGACAGATTCTTGAACAGTTATTGTTCTAAGATTAAAGACTCTATAAGCTTTGCTATTCTTAGAATATCCTAAGAAAAGACCATTATCACTCTTAGAATCAAACTTTGAAAAATACTACTCTCTATCATTCAGAATGTAGCACATGCAAATGAATACATGAAAGTATTTAAGGTTAGGTTTCTTCCTATACAGCAGTTCATAAGCAGTAATAGAACAGCCTGGTCTAAAATGAATCCAATTAGACACATGACATGCAGTGTTCAATGCTTTAGCCCAAAAACTTTTAGACACATTCATTGAAGTAAGCATGACTCTAGCCATTTCTTGCAGTGTTCTATTTTTTCTTTCAGCAATCCCATTCTGCTGTGGGGTTTTAGGAGAGGAAAACTATTGCATAATGCCTTTCTTCTTGCAAAAATCAGCAAACATGTTGTTTTCAAATTCTCTACCATGATCAGTTCTAATCCTACATACTCTAAGATTGAAAGCATTTTTGAACCTTTTGAAAAGAACTTTGAACACATTAAACGTGTTAGATTTTTCTCTAATGAATTCAACCCATGAGAATCTAGAAAAATCATCAACAACAACCAAAGAGTACCTCTTACCACCAAGACTTTCAGTCTCCATAGGACCCATGAGATCCATGTGAAACAATTCAAAACACCTCGAAAATGTGCACATTTATGTAATTTTGTGCGAAGATCTTATCTGCTTACCTTTTTGGCATGAACTACATACAGGTAGATCTTTGAAACTGAGTTTATGCAATCCTTTAATAGCTTCAAACTTAACCAATTTCTGTATATTTCTATAATTTACATGACCAAGTTTTTGATACCAATGCACACTTTCATCATGTTGTGAGATGTTGCAGTAAATGTTGTTACGAATCAGATAACAATTATCAGCAGATCGACTACCAATCATCACACAGTCATCAGTTTCATTAAGCACAAAACATGAATTCTTATCAAATTTCACATGCAAATTATCATCACATAATTGACTTATGCTTATCAAATTTGCACATAAACCTTCAACATGAAGCACATTCTTCAGATTTGGAAAACCTTTACTTTACCAACAATGTTACCCTTAGAGCCACCACCATAAGTAACTTTACCACCATCTAAAGTTTTATAATCCTTCAAGTATTCAACATTCCCAGTCATATGTCTAGATCAACCATTATAAAAATACCATAGACCAGGTACACATGCTTGTAAAGAAGTACAGACAACATTACAAAGCACTTTTGGTTTCTAACCCTAACAGATTAGGTGTGTGTGAATACTTGTATGGTAACACTCCAGGAAATATTTTTATAGAAAGTATATCATCTTTCAGTTTGAAACAGTAAGGATGAATATGACCAGGCTTAGAACAATAATGACAAACAAGGGACCTACTGCCTTTTCTATCAGGAAACTCGTTAGAAAAATCATTTGAATCAGGTTTCACAAATTTTGAATCAAGTTTCACAAACTTGACAGGACTTTCAAAATTAAAATGCATGCATTCTTCAGTGTATCCAAGACCAAACTTAACAGTTTTTCCAACAAATAAAGCTTCATTCAAAATAGATGTACCTTTGCTGCACTTATTGAAGTTTAACGTGGAAGCAGCTAACTGACCTTGGAGTTTATCAATCTCACCATCGTTCTTAGTAAGATTTACCTCAAGTCTTATTATGCTCTCAATTAAACCATCATTCTCTTAGTTGACAGCTTTCAGTTCTTTCAGAAGTTCAGAAATCTTCATCTCTAGAGGTTCTTGTGTAGTAACTGCTCTAGAAGAGAAAGCATTAGTACAGTTCATATCAAGATCAGAAGTAGACATAAACCTGCACGATGTTATTTCCGATGTTGGCACACCAGACTCAACATCTAAGTCACACTCAGAGAAATCCTCCTTCACACATTGTGTTAAGAACGCAAGTCCTTCTTCATTTGCATCTGGATCTCCTTCAGAATCATCGTCACTCAAACAAACATTTAGGCTCATCATTTTCTGTAGAAGAGTGTTAGCACATTCACTTACATAATGACCAAAACCACTATATTCATCACAAATGATCTTTTTCCTAAACTCAGGATCATACCTAAATTTTCTTCTTTGAGTGAATTTACGAACCGGAGTATGAGGAGAATGTTCTACCTTAGGCTGAATGTTTACTTTAGACATGTTCCTCTTTTGTCTAAGATAAGACTCAAATTTCTTAGCAAGTAAAACAATGATGTCAGTGTCTTAAGGAATGTTGTCAACATTATCATCAACTTGTTTAATATCAATTATGGTAGATGTCTTACCAGAACTAGAATTAGAACGAGCACCAGTTTCACCTTTAAAAAGAACAACACCTTTTCTATCATACGCAGTATCTTGTTGAGATAAATTCATTTCATAAGTTTTCAAGATACTTATCAGCTCATTATGACTCAATAGATCAGTGTTCCTAGACTCTTCTATAGCAAAATTTTTACCATTAAATCTCCTAGGAAGCTTACGCAGAGTTTTGTTTACTAAACTAATGTTGGAGATAGGATCCCCAAGTGATTACATATTATTCACCACTTCGAAGAGTCACTTGTTATATGATGAGATTGTCTCGTCTTCCTTCATCCTCAAGCTCTCAAATTGTGCATTCAACATCTTCTCCTTTTCCCTTTTGACTCTTCCAGATCCTTCGCAGTGCTCTTGAAGCCTTTCCCAAGCATTCTTTGCTGATATACAGTTCTGGATCAGATTGAACATTACTGTATCAATCGATGAGTTGATTGCATTGAGTGCTCTGACGTTCTACATCGATTGAGTGTTTCCTCAGCGGTCCATTCAAGATCATTCTTGATGATTTGATTTCCATCACTGTCTTGAACTATAGGGGTGTCCAGCTTGCCAGAATAGCTTTCCAAGCACGTTCATCCATGGACTTGATGTGACTCCTCATTCGGCTCTTCCATAAGGCATAGTTGGTTCCATCAAGTATGGGAGGATGGTTGATCGATCCAGCATAGTAATCCACGACACTTTAACAGTTAACACCTGGAATCAACACTTGACCTAATGTTGTTCAATATGCTGTTGTTGTTGAAAGCTCAAGCTCAGGGGGAGTTGTGATCGAAGACATTACTGGAGAACCAGAAGGAGATAATGATGTTCATGCTGAAGGTGCTGATACTAATGTTGTTGATGATGCTGCAATTTAGGTGGAGTTCATATAGTAAGGGAGAGATTGAGTCTGGGAGTGTAGTAGATCAGATCTTATTGTTAATGCTCTAATACCAGAAGTTTGAAGAGTAACAGATCATGATGTTGATGCTCTGAAGAATGAAAGACTATTGCTGCTCTAACTCTCTTACCCTTTAACTATTTGACAGTGATGATTTAAACAGATATTTCCAATTCCTGCTGGATACTTAGTTATTTTAGTTTGTTTGTTCTGAACTTATTGAAACTAGGTTGCTAGATTTTTAGTAACTTTAGTTTTCACCTTATTTTTTTAACTCTGAACTAAGCTCTGATCTTATTGGTTAATTACCACTTTGGTAGTTAGGCTCTAATACGCTTAGTTATTTTGCACAACTGTCGAACTAACATCTGATGTGTTATATGAATATCTTATTTTGCCTTATTTCTTTGCATCAGGTTGTGTGGTTGTGGATAGATGAGATTGGGGGAGATTGTTGATTTGAAGTATTGAGACCAGTGTCGTCATATCTGGAATCACATTGATTCTCCACCAGTTATTATTTAACCACTAACATGTTTGAGTATTGTTGCGCTTAATGTTGCTTTCAAGGTTGTGGCAGTTGAATGAAGATCGTGTTGAATGGACCCACAAGAATGAAGAGCAATATGGGATATTCTAGAAGTCCAGAAGATTATAGAAGTTGAAATAACTACCCAAAGTAGTGGGTTGGTTATTTGCTGTAATGGGTGGATGTCATATCTCCTAGTGGACCACTTATTTGAAGAAGGCCTACAGCATGCTTTATGACTATAAATAGAAGCTGTCTAACTTCATTCCAGGAGCAGAAAAACTTAGAGAGTTCCTACAATGAGAGTCGTCAGACATAGAGTTTACTCAACTACGTTCCTCTTGTAGTGTTTTCACTGATGTTGTAATATCTCGTTCATCACGTGTATAGTATTATCCCGTACGTTTTGTGTGTACTGTTCACAAGCAGTGGAAGTGCATACTTGAAGTAGGGCTTATTTCTAATAATTTAAGTCTTGCCATTTGGGAGTTTGTTTAGAATTTATATCCGTGTGTGTATTTGAAGAGTGGAAGGAATGATTCCATCTCTTTGAATATGATTTTTATAAATCACTTTTTCCAAGTTAATGATATTTTTGCCATGAGGCCGCTATAAACTTATTCATAAGTTTGTAGAAAGATTGAGTAATTCCGTGTGTTAAATCTTCAACTGTACAAACTTGCATATTCGTATTCAAGTTTCATTCTGATAAGAGTCGGTGTTGTGCGAAGTGTTACCACAATAAGGACAACATCATTGTGAACACTTACACACCCGACAAATCGCAACGACATACTGTCCACTACAAAATAATGTGTTAAAATCTCATATACTCCCTCTATTCCGTGTAAAAGTTTACGTTTTATATTTTAATTTGTCCTAAATTAAGGTTTACGTATAATTTTTTGTCAAGTTGGACCCATATAAAATAATTAATTATTTCATGCAGGGTCCACACAGAACACTAATACAATTACCCATTTCACATTAGTTATTATTTCTCTCACCTCATACTCATTAAAATATTGACAAAAACTTGCATGAGAGCGTCTCATGAATCTCATTCCGTGAGACAGGTCAAATATAACCTAAATAAATACTCGAGATCTTAACCAAAGTTACTACCTGTACTATCTTCTAAATACACATAGGGCACACATCAACTTGATCAATTAATTTTTCTTTTTGTCAAATTCACTTTTATTTATTATCACTTTTTATTTATTATACTAATAATTTTTAAATGAATGATCACTTTTTTTAAGATGTGTCACTTTACGTTAAAAATATTATCACGTGTTATTCATATGATAAATATATTCATTAAAGCGCATAGCTGCCTAGGACACTTCTTCTTCTCTGCCACCGATTTACTTTACGCCTGAAGTGATTTTCTATCGATGTGGCTTTTCTCGATGGGTGCTTCTCCTTCACCCAAACCTCGGCCGGTGCTTGTCTCTCTGGTGGCCGTCGGGCGGCTGCTTCATTTTACACACGGTGTTCAATTTTTTCAGTTACAGAATTACTCAATGCTTCAAGCTCCCCAGCTACTGTTCCATTTCAACCTAATTCTTATGCAGCTGATACTTAACGACATCTCATCATTGGGCTGCTGTTCCATTTAAGACTTATCTTGGCTGCTGCTCTTACTCTTTGTCCTGCATTCATATTTCTACTCATAGTTTAGGACATCTCATTCTCTTATTCATAGCATGAAAGGAATATAATATTGATAACATGTATCCTGCTATTTTTTACTCTTATGCTGAGTTTGATTCCTATTATCCATGGGGATATCAATTTAATGTTCTATATATCATGACTCTCTTGGATAGTATCTTTGTATGTTGGGCATTTTTTGCTCTCTTGCTTAATTGTTGATGTATCATGTGTTGATGCATCGTATGACTTGGTGATACTCGTTTCTCATCTATTGATGCTATAGGCTCCCATGGTGCTTTGTTATTAATTTAGATATAATGGAGCCTATGTTTGTCACCTACAACAAATTGCTAGTGGTACATATACTTTGATTTGTGTTCACATTGGTTCTTCGGCAGTCTTGTTGTCGAGCTTTTCCTCATTTTGACTGATCTCTCCTTTGAGTTTGGCAACACTGGATTCTTGTACACGTAGCTCTTTTCAGGGGAGAAGGGATTTTCACTCCGGCGTGGTTTCCCTCTTTCAACGGCTTCCATGCTAATCTGCGCTCATTTGCTGATCACGAAGCCTTAGCCAGATTATGGCAATGACTTTCTACCTAGATCAGCCTCGATTTTATTGCTACAAACACCGGTCCTCATTTCATCGCTCTCTTTCGGTGGTCAGTGAGCTCGTTGAATTATGTGAACTTCTAGTTTCAATTAACCCATTTCTCATTGTAAGATAAGTGTATTATACAACCTATGTGGTGTACAAATCTTATTACTTTTGATTATTTTTTGTCATTAATCCGCCTGTTTGGTTCATTTTTAAGCTACATGTTTGACTCTTTCTTCTCTGATTTAATCAGTTTCCCCTCATCCTCTTTTCTTTGTTCCCTTCTTATTTTTTTTACCTTTTTTATAATATTATCTAGTTTGATAAATATATTCATTAAATAATTTAATTGGACATTTATCACTTTTCTTTGATCACATATTCCTTTTTATTAAAAATATTATCATTTTTATCCGTCCTATAAATTTTTCATTAAATAGTTTAATTGGATGTGCATTACTTTTTTTTTAATCAAGTATCATTTTTTATTGAAAATCTTATCACTGTTTGTTCGTCTTATCAATTATTTATGAAATATTTTTATTAGTTTAATATCATTTTTCTTTCATCACATATTATTTTTTTTATAAAAAATGTGATCACTTTTTTATTTTATGAAATTTTCATGAAGGGAAGCTCTTGTGTGAGACCGTTCCATAGTAAGACCATTTCACACTTTCGTAATTAGTTATTACATTTTGTAAAAAATATTATCACTTTTCTTTTAAAGTGTAATCACTTTTATTTGTATTTTAAATTATTTATAAAATAGTTCACATTACTATCATCACTTTTTATCAATTAGGTATCACTTTTCTTTATAAATATTATCACTTCTTATCAATCTTATAGAAGCATTGCGTGAGACAGTCTTTGCATTTAATTAAACAGTTCAATATTAAATGTATCACTTTTTTTAATGTAATAAGTGGAGTATCACTTTTGAATTTTCAACTATCACTTTAATTTTTTTTTAATGTTCAGTATTACTTGTAATTTTAATAATTGACTTTACCAAGGTCCCTTTCAATCGCAGTGAGCCTCTCCTCAATCCGAATAAGATATTGAATGTTGGTGGAATTTTTCTAATCGGCGCGACATCCTTCAGGTTGCTCTGCATCGCTTATAGATGGAATCGTCGATTGGCTATTGTCCATTTCTTGAGGTGAGCCCCCCTATTCTTCCTGCCAATCCACCAAACTTTTGTATGAGGAAGTTCTGCTCCACCTCGTACGGATCCAATCTGGTTCTTGCATCGATCTGAAATTAGGAGGTAAATATAATTTACTACAAGGGTTCCATAACAAAGTACCAATATAAGAACACCTTGTGTTGTACATCATTTACTAGACCAAATCTAAGCTTATTTGAAGTGTACTATGACCAGACAATCTGACATTCTTGAAAACATTATCGGTTAGTTCCTTAAAATATGACTTTGACGTGTGATTCCAACGTAGGATACGGGGTATGGTGTTCTTTTCTTCAGGCTTCGTACATCTGCCCTACCAACGTCATTGCCTCATATGCCCACGCCAATAATACATAGGAGAAATCATTGGCATCTATGCACTCCCTGTGGGATGGGTTCGCCTTCTTTCTAGCACAATAATTATTTAACCTTATTTTCGTCTCACATATATAACGTCTCACAAAAGAGTTTGTCTTACTTTTTACATGGAGATTAAAAAATATAATATTTTACTGTGAAGTCATGTATAAACATAAACTTCCCTTTTATTCAAGTGTAACCTACAGAAAATAATTAATTACTCTACATGGGGCGACATACAACACTATAAAACTACCTACTACACATTAAATTTATATCTCTCAACTCACAACCCATTAAATTATTATATCTCTTAATTTTTTTATAAAAATAAAGGGGTACTTATTATTAGGTATATTGGAATCTCCTTAATTTCTTACAAACTTAAAAAAATATTACTACTAACTATATAAATATATAGTGATATTCCAACTTTACCCTTACAATATGCTGCACACAATCATTTATGTTATGTGTAGCAAATGTTATGTAAAAAATTTTATGTGCAGCAAAAATAATACGTCCAACAATAAATGTTATGTGCAGCAAAAAAATCATAAGTGTTATGTGCAGCAAAAAAAATATAAGTGTTATATGCAGCAAAAATAATATTATGTATGTGCAGCATAAAAGTTGTTAGGTCACATTAAGTTGAGGGTATATTGGGTAATTGATCTTATTTTTTTGTATCTAGGAGTAATTTTTTTAAATTAATGGTCTCATAGTAATAATAGGTATTAAGTGTGTACCTAGTAGTAATTATTCCAAAAATAATGAACTTAAATATTGATGCATGTATGATTTAAAAAATATATAACCCGTATTCACTTAAATTTCAACCACCCATATTAAGGGATTGCAACGGGTAGGGTACCTACTTATTTTGGGGTACCCATATCCGTATCTTGTTAACTATTAACTACCTGTATCCGTCCTGCTAAAAAAATTATTATAATACTTGTACCCATCCCATAAACGTTTATCAATACCCGCAGGTATTCATACCCATTTAATATTAAATTATTACATATATTTATATATTTTTATTATTTAAATTAATATAACAAAAATACATTATTATTAATTAAATAGAAAATAAGTAAATAAGCTTTTTTGTCTATTACCTTTACATAACTTTGAAATTAATCCATATGTTTTCAAGTTTTTGAAATTGATCCATTAACTTTAAAATATTCGACAATTTAGTGTATGTATCGGCTGGAGTAGGCTACCCAACTGGTAATGTCATGTGACACTTCTAATGTGGCGAGAAAAATTAAATTTGTAGTCCTTTTAAGTTTTTTTTAAATAAAAATATAATACTATTAACTAAATACAAAACAAATATAATATAATTTTAATATATAAATAGTTCATTGCAAGAAAGACCATGAACTTTACTTCAATTGAAAATTAATTAACAAATTTGAAAATTTACAAAAAAAAAGAACTTCATCATCAAACATTATTTCAAAACGCATCCAATGGAAAATAGATGTCTGCTTGACTGCTAAATTGATATTTTAATCATTAGATTCTTTTTAGAACATTTATTAGCAAATCGAAATACAAAAAAGATCTTAATACATATTTAAAACTTTAGATTATTATTTCAACCAAGGAGAGCAATGCAAATGAATTCATAATTAAAATGATAATACCTCTTGCTTGGTATTCTCCATATTACTAGGACCCATGTAAGAATTCATTTCAAACCTACATTTCCAAATCAACTACTGTTGATCTTTTCTACTGCATCCCCTTAATCATTTTACTTGGATTCCTCATTTAAAAAGTCACTTTTTCACTTATAGTCTTGGAAAAAAAAGAATAAATAGCAGATATTTGCAAAATCCATGCTTTAAAATTCACTTGTGTGTCTTAAAGGAAACCTGATCAAAGGCATGCAATTTGTCTTTAATAACAGCTGCACCAGTTGTCACCTGGTATTCCTATGCCATTTATTGATTGACTTGTTTCTAAAAGAAGTCATTCTACAATATACATCTAATGGTTAATATCAGATACAAATAAGACCTAACATCCAAGAAATATATATGCATTATCTTTCAAGCATTAATTAAATTTTGACATTTGATTATTGATTTGTTCAAAAAGATTTTCTTCATTAATAATAGGCAATTTATATATGTCACAAACAAAAATTTTATTCCAGCCAAGCATAGAATGTGACATTTGCTAGAACACATGTAATATAATTCTATAACATTTACGATTAAGCTAAAATATACGATACTGATTCAAATTTATATGATTCCTCAACTCTTTCCAGTGAAAGCTATAAGACATTAAACCTACCAAACTCCATATACAAGAAGAAATTACATCAAAACCAATTTAAAGTAAAATCCAAAGAATGCAAGAGACTGATCCTAAATTGTTTGTTAGCAAAAAAAATTACGTTGCAAGACTCTAAAAATGGTATTTAGAAAATAATAAAGCATGATAATGTAAAATTTAACAATAAAGTATTAGATAATGAGAGCATTTCAACATGCTTACATGCACCAGGTTCTTTTTAAAGAGTACATGAAAATTTTCTTTGATTTTTTAAGTGGACAACAATATTAATATTTAATATCTTCTAAATTAAAATTTAGGCTAGGAAGAATGGAAGTAAGTGGTTCCTTGTTCAAATTCAACAATCAAATTTTCACAACCAAAGAGTGCTCAGTTGTCAATAAGTCTGATACATTTAAGGTATACAATCACATTATTAAGCATTAAAGCCTACATAATTTTCACTCATATGTTATTCATATGCATATCAGAAACCAAGCATGGTGTAGGTCACCCACACGGATAATAAATTGTGCATATATTACTATTTTTTAAGGATGGACTATTTTTTCCCCAAACACATTCAGGAAAATCAGGCCACTAAATAGAATCTTAAGAAGCACAAAATGTTTGGTAAAGACAAACAAAGAAAGTTGAAGTAAATGCAAAGTGTACATACAAAATAAATTTGCTGGTTTTAATGGTGAAACTCGTAGCCTCCACGTTGATAGATAAATAAAAAGTAAAATATCACAAATTTACCAAAAATTCAAAATGATAAGAATGTTATATATTTTACAACATCTGCATATTTTCCTTCTTAATTAACATGTGTAACATTATCAATCATCTATATAGGATCACAGTAAACAAAATCAAACCAAGAAAGAGTTCACATACCAATGAATAGAATATACATTCATCTCACAGATTAAAAAATAAAATAGGGATAAATCAATGAGAGTATTATCCAAGTGGTCCATCTATATTTAAGTGAATAATTATTATTAATTTAAAAAGAGAAAAAGAATGAAAGAGATATTCGCAAAATTACCACTTGCTTTAACGTGTCAAAGGTGTTAAAAAATAGCCAATTAGCTTTGTCAAGACCTCTGAATTGATTAACAACCAACTCAAAAATAGAGGGGCAGGATCCATAAACAGAGATGAATGATGGGAAATCTTCTGGCTATCATGATTTTCAGCCACAAGAAACCGATGTCTATCATCAGCCTGTGTGTTTAGAAAGAGAAAAAGAAGAGAGTACTACAAACACTAATTCAAAAAATTCATAATTTAGTAGCTTATTGAGAAAAGCTTGATAAATATAGTCGATAGAGAAAAACTTAATAATTTTCCTACTTATTGAAAAACTTTTAACAAAATACCCCCTAATAAATCAATGATAAATGCCAATTCAGAATCATTAGATGTATTATATGTAAGGCGTGATTTTAGAGCATCTCACTTTTGCAAATGCAGTTCTCAAATCACTAATATCAAATATTGATCATAATCCAAAATACTGGTATAACAAAAAATTATTCTTAGTCGCATTTCTAGTAAAATGTGTAAGAGTAAGAGATTATATCATCGAGTAAATGTGTGACCAAGTACAAAATTTATAATAATGTCGTCCCAAGGGAAAGTAAACTCATGATTGTATTCGAATTTTTCATTGATTTATACCTTGTAAGAATGATAGATTAAAGGTTTGATTGTTTAAGCTACTACCTACTTCTCTACTCAATTAACAATGAATTAAGCTAACAACAAAATATATCAAATGACGAACAAATGATGAATGAAATGGAGATAGAATTCACTTGAGAAGAGAGCAAGACTCTAGCTAGATATGTATAACTTTTGATGGTGAACTTCATTAATTTGTGGACTAAAAGCAATCATGATTTTACCACTAATCCCTATGGCCAAGGCAATTAGGTTCTCGACTCTTTTACAAGCCTAAATCTCCTAAGATTGATCTTAATCTCAATTCCCTTAAGGTACTATGATCATAAGTTGGTTTTTTTCACTCAATTTCTTAAGTGTCCCTCTATGAATGTTCTAAGCATAAGAGGGGTATGGCTTACCTCCCCTCACACTAACATGCATTCACATTTTAATATATGATTCAATTAAACATCCACTCAAAACATTGAAATGGCCATCCTAATACTATGAATAGAAAATTTAATCACACAAGTATTGAAATGAAATATGATTCATATATCATAGAAGGAAATCCATAATTTAACTACATTCACTTCTCAAGTTCTACACCTCTAGCTTTCATCTCAACCATTCATATGATTAGCCCTACTATAGGACTAGCCACTACACATTGTGTTTAGACCAATACAAATCAAGCTTTGCTCTATTTGAGCCAAAATAAGAAGAAAATCAACAAATGAAAAGTAAATTGGCTTTGCTTTCATGGAGAAACCTTCCTTCTCTTCAATATTCTAACTCCTTCAATCCTTGATGCTTTCCTCTTCTCAAAATAGTGGATGAATGGATTGGGTGATGGATTTATGGATTGATTGTGAAGAACAAATGGAATTGGATTGATCTAATAGATAGAGGTGGATTTATGGATCTAGTGTGTGAAAATGTGGTGTGGAGTGTGTGTTACTGCTCTCAATTCTGATCTCCCCTTCAAATTTTGCACAAGTCACCCTTTTATATCACTAATGGACCTTCTAGAAGCTTCCGGAATAATCTGAAAACTGCATAGGTTTTTGCACCTACATGGCCCGTGTAACAGCACACGGCCCGTGTAGGGCACACCTACTTTAGCGTGTTGTACGTGCTTCCAGACACGGCTCAAGCTACGCTACACGGCTTTGGTCATGGCCGTGTAGCATTTTCTGATGACATTACACGGTTTCTTCTTATAGGACTGTGTTCTGCACACTAGGTGTGAAGCAGCGCACGGCTCGTGCGCCAGAAAATGGCCTTCCTCTTGGGCGAGCTCTGTGTTCTGATGACGGTACATGGCCACCTCGGACAGGCCCGTGTTTCGCACACGGCCCGTGTCCGAGCTTGCCCTGTACTTCCATCTTCATTTTGCTCCCGACTCCATTTTCTTCATTTCTTGACCTGTTTTACACATGTTTAAGTTCATTTACACAATTCTATCAATTCATACCACATTTCACATTATAACAATAACTCCACCAAAAGTCACACAAATACGGATAAAAACATTCGAAAATCCACAAATAAAGACACGAAAATCTAGGTGAAAATGACTATGATCAACCCCCCAAACTTAAAGTATTATTCGTCCTCCAACAACAGAAAATGATATACAAGAGGAGTAATTTTCACCTAGGATAACACCTAACGAACATAAACCACAACACATCACAAGTAATAAGGACTACAAAATCACATTAAGTATCCATACATCATCAAACTTACAACATGAAAGATTAACAAGTTCAATCTTAAGAATGACAAAAGAGTAATCAAATACCTTTCAATCTAAGCCTCTCATAGGATATCAATTTCACTCAATACTCTATGAAGTAGAGTTTTTAACATCACTCATCAACCAGTTAGAATCGACTCACCATAGGCTTGCTCAAGAACTATGTTTACAAGCCACCCTAGTTTCAATAAGTAATCAAAAAGGTCTTTATCTTAGGATGTAATATTTAGGCTCTTTGGTAGGGTAGAAAACTTTGGATAATAGTGACTATTCAAGTGTAGATAATCGAAGAGATGATTCTTTTCTCCAACTTCTTCACTTTCAAACTTCCTCCCTTTGTCAATAATTCAAAAGCACTAAATATCAACATACCATGGATTCCTTAAGCTTCTTTAGAATGACATACTTCTTTTCTTTTTGACTTTTGTTTTCCTTGAGCATATTTTATGATTTTGCTCCTTTTCTATTTTTTTGTTGAAGTTGCATTTGTTTTTTTGTCGAGCTCTTTCATCCTTTTCTAGATTCAACTTTATTTACCATTTACTTGCACACATTTTCTTTTCATCTTCCCTTGTAAACCATCATAGTCCTCAACTATCCACACATAGGGTATATATGTAAAGCTCAAGTGGGTTTTCAAGGCTTGTATTGTGCTTAAATCACAAAGAAAAGGCTTATAGTCTCAAATTGGCTCACTAGGGTTAATGTTTTTAGGTAAGAAAATTTATGGCTATGACTACATTCAACAAGGATGGCCTAAGATCATATCACAAATTTCAACCATTCGGACTTCGTTCCTATAGTCCAAGAGCAAGTTCTAGTTTGTCTAAGTACAACTGGTCCTCTCATAAATAATTAATCATGGAGGCACGGTTGAGGATCAACTCTCACAAGCTTATGCTTGGATAAAAAAAAACACAATTACCCTCCATACTTCTCAAAATTGAACAACTTATATAATCCATGTCACAATTTCAATAAGTAGAAATATTAATAAGCTTGCCATCACTTATCACAAACAATGCATCATATCTCATATTAAAAAACACTCAACACTTTCCCAAAAACATACCACTAAACCATCCCTATACAAGAATACAAATTCAAACATAACACATATGAAAAGACTCACCAAACTAAAAACAAAACAAAAGCACATAACATGACCAAAATCATCCATTATAAAAAATTAAAGCATCTCAACTCATCATCTATAACAAATAAGCTCAACAAACATCCCATCCTTATTTGAAAATGAAATCCTAAATTACGAAAGTAAACCTCCCACAAACATAACACATGAAGTAGCATGCTAATCCAATACACTCTAAATCAATATCAATTCATGTGAAGTAATTAGAAATGATAAGATGTAGAGTACTCCATTAAATATTTGAGAATGGAAATGGTTGGCATGAGCTTCCGCCTTGCATCCACAATGTTTTCTCGATTTGATCTTCGGGCTCAATTCATGCTTCAACTATACTTCATTTATGCTCAACAACTCATCAAAAGCCATTAGCTCAATAATTGCAATAAAAATAAGGACTATTATGCACTTTAACACAACCAAACAAACCGAAATTATAACCAAACTCATGAGAAAAATTTTAAAATTGACCCAATTTTACAAAAGATAATCCCTCAATCAATCATTAATCAAGATCTATAGCACACTCAAGTGGTAAGTCACACCACGCACTCTCCCCCCAAACTTAAACCAAAACAAGAGTTGAGAATTAAGTTTGCAAAAAGTGGTGGGACTTACCCTTGTAGTTTCCAATGATCTTCATGAAGTTACCTTGTGATGACATATGTGCACTTCCAATATTCAAGTATGGCCACCACACACTCCCCCCAAACTTAAATTAACATAAGTGTTAAATTTAAGTTTGAACAAAGTGGTGTGACATACATCTCCATTCCTTATTAAGCACACCTCGTCTTCTTTATACATATCTTTCTTCATGAGCACAATCCACCTACATACCAAAAATACAAGAAAAATAAAACTTAAAAAAACTTACTAAAATGGGTTGCCTCCCATCAAGCGCTCGATTTAACATCGTCGAGCTAGACGCATTTAAACTCTTAACTATTGGAGAAATCTAAGACCCCATCGGGCCTCATCTTCACTTTAAATATTTCCTTAACAACCTTCTTATCCACACTTCTTGCTCCTTTAACACTTGAACTCAATTCATTGCCTCATTTCCTTATGTTTTCAAATCCCGTAGGCCCTTTATCAATCTTCCAATCAACATGTGGATTACCCCCGAACTTGTTTCTCCTTGAAGAAAAATTTCCTGCAAATTCAAGTAAAAATTTAGTTAAATCTTCATCTTTTAAAATTTCACTTACCACTCGATCTCGATCATCCGGAGGCTTAATGGGTGGCTTCAAATGAAGATATTTTCTTTTAAATTCTTGTTTGATAACACAAATTCTCTTTCATTTGAACGTAGTGTGAGTTCCTTCTTATCCATGTCAAATTTTGCTCTTCCGGTTGCTAAAAATGGCCTTCCAAATATAAATGGGATCAAAGGATCCACTTGCTTCTCAACTATCATAAAATGCACCGGAAAGATAAAATCTTCTATTTTCATAAGCATATCCTCCACAACTTCATGGGGCTTTATCATGGAACCATCCATTATTCCAATTTCCAGATCCGTTTCCTTTAACCTCCCAATGCCAAGTTTTTTCAAAAATTTCCAAAGGCATCACATTAATGCTTGAACCAAGATCACATATAGCATTAAAATATTCCCCATTTCCAATTTTACAATTAAGAATGAATTTACCGGGGGTCTTCCACCTTTAATGAAGCATCAACTTCAACTATTTCATGATCTTGTTCCAACCACAACTCTTTATCACACTTACTTTCATCAACAAATGAAGACAAAAATTCATCAATAATCCTTTCATCACCAAAAGACAAATAATCATCTATGATAATTTCCTCCTCCACGTTTGACACAACTTCATCACAAACTACTTCTTCAACCTTTGAAACAACGTTTGTTGCTTCCACCAACCCTTTCTCCACCTTACTTTCCATATTATACACGGTAACATACAAATATTGCTCCTTAGGATTAGTAACGGTAGTGGAGGGAAACTTACCCTTACGATGCATTTCACCTTACTCGGTTGCCATTTTACTTATTTGTATTTCCAAAGCTTTGATTCTCTTATCATTCACTTCATCTCTTTGCTTCAAATAGTCAAACATCTTAGTCATTTGATCCTCCAATGTAGACTTTCCTTCACCATTTGGAGCTTTCTCTCCCGGATTAATACCAGGTGGAAAAGTAAGGGCATTCCCTTAAATTCCATATGACAAATTTTCATACATACGAGGTTGATTGAAATTTCTTTGAAAGTTACCTTGCCCCCATCCTCCTTGTCTTTGTGGATATCCCCCTCCATGATTTCCAAAGTTACCATCATAATTTCCTTGGAAGTTCCTTCCTTGCATAAAGGCAACTTCCTCAAGCGTCATCTCCGGTGGACACCATGTATCTTGAATTCCCAAATTAGAGGACATACCTTGTTGAGGCATGGATGTAGGCATTTGACAACTTTGAGAAGATTGACCCATATTAGGCATAGTCATGCCTTGTTGAGGATTTGGAACACTTGTTGATTCATCAAAGGCAATGACATACCTTGTTGAGGATTTGCAAGCACTTGTTGATTCACCACCAGTGTAGAATTTGGAGACACTTGCATGTTAGCATTCATCCTCTTTAATATCTCCGCGATCGACTTGTTGGTCATATCTTCCTTAGGCATTTCCACCTTTTCACTTGTTGCAAGCACACTTCTTCCATCTTAGTAATTCTCTCCTTTTCATATATTCCCGGTGCACTATCCATGGGTCATTGACCCATATTCAAAGCTACTTCCTCACATATGGCAATTGCTCTTTCCGAATTTTGCCCCAATATCGAACCTCACGCCAAAGCATCAATAAGCATTCTCTCACTTTCGTGTAAACCGGCATAGAAAAATCCTATTTGTTGTTCTTCGGGGAATCCGTGTTATGGACACTTCCTTAGCATCTCTTTGAATCAGTCTCATACTTCACTAAATGTCTCAAGTGACAATTGCTTGAATTGAAAGATTTGCCCTTTAAGATGCAACATCTTTGAAGGTGGAAAATACTTGCTCAAGAACCTTTGTGCCAACTCTCTCCATGTGGTGTAGGATCCTGGTGGTATAGTATTATACCAAGCCTTAGCTCTATCTCTTAATGAAAATGAGAAAAGCTTCATTTTAACAACATCCTCACTTACCCCATTTATCTTTATCGTGTTGGCTAACTCCTTAAATTGGGCTAAGTGAGCATTTGGATCCTCCATAGCACCACCACCAAATTGATTTGCTTGTACCATGTTGATCAATCCCCTCTTGATCTCAAAATTATTCACATTCAATGGCGGGTCCATTCCATAATTCTCATATTGCAGTTGGAAATGATCACGGACATTCATTCCCACTCCATTGTTTCCATTTCTCTGGGGTTGATTTTGCACCACCTGAGGATTATTCCTTGCTTCTTGTTGTGCCATCAAGTTTTGAATAATAGCTTGCATTTGTTGGTTTTGTAAGTGCATTTGTTGAGCATATGCTTGTGGCATAAATTCCTAATTATTATAACCTCCTCTAACATTATCAACTCCATGAAAATTCCTTATATTGCCTTCTTCATAAACCATGTTTACATTATCCCTTACTTCTTCCATAATTTCCTCTGTAGGCACTAATACTCCTCTTCTTTGTCTTCTTAAAGTAGCTTCTAATTCCAAGTTCAAAGGTTCAATAGATTGAGACCTTGAACGAGTTCTCATGTACCTACAAGAATTTCCAAATTAGGTCTCCAAGTAACCAAGACAAGTAAACATGTAAAAAAATAAAAGAAATATCCTTATCAAAACTAATCAACTTCAAACTCGTTACAACCAAAAGTTTAACATTTCCCCGGCAACGGCGTCATGTTCTTAGTCGCATTTCTAGTAAAATGTGTAAGAATAAGAGACTCTATCGTCGAGTAAACATGTGACCAAATACAAAATTTATAATAATGTCATCCCAAGGGAAAGTAAACTCATGATTGTATCCGGATTTTCTATTGATTTATGCTTTATAAGAATGATAGATTGAAAGTTTGATTGTTTAAGCTACGACTTACTTCTCTACTCAATTAACTATGAATTAAGCTGACAACAAAATATATCAAACGACGAACAAATGATGAATGAAATGGAGATATAATTCACTTGAGAAGAGAGCAAGGCTAATCATAATCATGGTTAAAACTCTAGCTAGATATGTATAACTTTTGATGGTGAACTTCATTAATTTGTGGACTAAAAGCAATCACGATTTTACCCCTAATCCCTATGGTCAAGGCAATTAGGTTCTCGACTCTTTTACAAGCCTAAATCTCCTAAGATTTATCTTAACCTCAATTCCCTTAAGGTATTATGATCATAAGTTGATTCTTTTCACTAAATTTCTTAAGTGTCCCTCTATGAATGTTCTAAGCATAAGAAGAGTATGGCTTACCTCCCCTCACACTAACATGCATGCACATTTCAATATATGATTCAATTAAACATCCACTCATAACATTGGAATGGTCATCCTAATACTATGAATAGAAAATCTAATCACACAAGTATTGAAATGAAACATGATTCATATATCATAAAAGGAAATCCACAATTTAACTACATTCACTTCTCAAGTTCTATACCTCTAGCTTTCATCTCAACCATTCATATTATTAGCCCTACTATAGGACTAGCCACTACAAATTGTGTTTAGATCAATACAAATCAAGCTTTGCTCCATTTGTGCCAAAATAAGATGAAAATCAACAAATAAAAAGTAGATTGGCTTCCCTTTTATGGAGAAACCTTCCTTCTCTTCAATATGGTTACTCCTTCAATCCTTGATGCTTTACTCTTCTAAAAATGGTGGATGAATGGATTGGGTGATGGATTTATGGATTGATTGTGAAGAACAAATGGAATTGGATGGATCTAATGGATAGAGGTAGATTTATAGATCTAGTGTGTGAAAATATGGTGTGGAGTGTGTGTAACTGCTCTCAATTCTGATCTCCCCTTCAAATTTCGCACAAGTCACCCTTTTATATCACTAATGGACCTTCTAGAAGCTTCCGGAATATTCTGTAAACTACACAGGTACACCTACTTTTGCATGTTGTGCGTGCTTCCGGACACGCTCGAGCTATGCTACACAACTTTGGTCATGGCCGTGTAATATTTTCTGATGACATTACATGGCTTCTTCTTACAGTCCCGTGTTCTGCACACGGGGCATGCAGCAGCTCATGGCTCGTGCGCTAGAAAATGGCCTTCCTCCTGGGCGAGCTCTGTGTTCTGATGATGGTACACGGCCACCTCGGACAGGCCCGTGTCCGAGCGTGCCCTGTACTTCCATCTCTATTTTGCTCCCAACTCCATTTTTCTTCATTTTTTGACCTGTTTTACACATGTTTAAGCTCATTTACACAATTCTATCAATTCATACCACATTTCACATTATAACAACAATTTCACAAAAAGTCATACAAATACGGATAAAAACATCCAAAAATCCACAAATAAAGACACTAAAATCTAGGTGAAAATGACTACGATCAAAAATCATTTAAATCATGAGATTAATTAGCTATATGAATAAAAATAGGGCTTAAAGAAACAAAGGACATAGGAAAAAAAATATGGCTTAATCAATAGATCTTTAACTGCCAATGTTTTCTGCAGCTAACTCAAATTTAATGAAAATAAAATAAAACCAAAACTAAAAATAAAAATGAAATTCATCAAATCTATTATCATACATTAGTTTAGTCAATACAAAAAAACCATACCTCTTCTGATTTAGAGACAATTTTAGCTGCCCGAGATGCTTTTGGTACAGTCCTACTCTTCTACGGATCAACAAACATCAAATGAACAATACTGTGAAAATTTTATTTGTAATCCAACTTACTGGCACACCCCATTAAATTTTCTCAGTTCTCCTTCAAGTCTTCTAGAGAATTACTTTAAATAATTAGAGAAAATTTTCAAACTTGATCAATAATTAATCATATTTATCAAAATTAAATAATCAATTTTATAAAGTAGAAAGTAGGAGGGATGTACCTACTTGTTTAATGCCAACAATAAATGGTTCTTTGGATTGACACTCTGGACATGAATCAACCTCAAGTCTTCAACTTTGAATATGAATTCAGAAAGGGAAAAAAATCAGATAAACTCCAACATCATCATATTATAACCATTCTAACTCTGAATATGAATTCTATATATATATATATATATATATATATATATATATATATATATATAACAATTCTAACTCATACAATTATAATTAATTAAACAAAATCATCATATTAGTTTAAATTTTTCATTGACGTATATTTACGAATAATTCTGTAATCAATTTGGTGAAGCAAAGTCACCCTTTCATATCACTAATGTACCTTCTAGAAGCTTCCGGAATATTCTGAAAATTGCACAAGTTTTTGCACCTACACGGCCCGTGTAACAGCGCACGGCCCATGTAGGGCACACCTACTTCGGCGTGTTATGCGTGCTTCTGGACATGGCTCGAGCTACGTACACAGCTTTGGTCATGGTCGTGTAGCATTTTCTGATGACATTATACGGCTTCTTCTTATAGACCCGTGTTCTGCACATGGGGCGTGCAGCAGCACACGGCTCGTGCGTCAGAAAACGGTCTTCCCCCTGGGCAAGCTCTGTGTTCTAATGATGGTACACGGCCACCTCGGATAGGCCCGTGTTCCACACACAGCCCATGTCCGAGCATGCCCTTTACTTCCATCTTCGTTTTGCTCCCGACTCCGTTTTTCTTCATTTCTTGACATGTTTTACACATGTTTAAGCTCATTTACACAATTCTATCAATTCATACCACATTTCACATTATAACAATAACTCCACCAAAAGTCACACAAATACGGATAAAAATATCCAAAATTCCACAAATAAAGACACTAAAATCTAGGTGAAAATGACTACGATCAAAAATCATTTAAATCATGAGATTAATTAGCTATATGAAGAAAAATAGGGCTTAAAGAAACAAAGGGCATAGGAAAAAAACATGGCTTAATCAATAGATCTTTAACTGCCATTGTTTTCTGCAGCTACCTCAAATTTAATAAAAATAAAATAAAACCAAAACTAAAAATAAAAATAAAAATAAAAATGAAATTCATCAAATCTATTATCATACATTAGTTTAGTCATTACAAAAAACCATACCTCTTCTGATTTAGAGATAATTTTAGCCGCCCGAGATGCTTTTGGTGCAGTCCTACTCTTCTACGGATCAACAAACATCAAATGAATAATACTGTGAAAATTTTATTTGTAATCTAACTTACTGGCACACCCCATTAAATTTTATCAGTTCTCCTACAAGTCTTTTGGAGAATTACTTTAAATAATTAGAGAAAATTCTCAAACTTGATCAATAATTAATCATATTTATCAAAATTAAATTATCAATTTTATAAAGTAGAAAGTAGGAGGGATGTACCTACTTGTTTAACGCCAACAATAAATGGTTCTTTGGATTGACACTCTGGACATGAACCAACCTCAAGTCTTCAACTTTGAATATGAATTCAGAAAAGGAAAAAAATCAGATAAACTCCAACATCATCATATTATAACCATTCTAACTCTGAATATGAATTCTATATATATATATATATATATATATATATATATATATATATATATATATATATATATATATATATATATATATATATATATATATATATATATATATATTTACAACAATTCTAACTCATATAATTATAATTAATTGAACAAAATCATCATATTAGTTGAAAATTTTTATTGAGGTATATTTACGAATAATTTTGTAATCAATTTGGTGAACCAACTATGATAAACCACGTGTATATCTATAAAGAGGGGGATTTAAAGCATATAGACCATAAAAATTCATGTTAAAACATTTATTTAAAAACAACGTAACATGTGATGAAATGGATAATTGAATTTTAGGCCTTACTGTACAGTACCTTGATGCAATCTTCGAAGAATTGGAGAAAGAAATATATTTATTTTTATCTATAAAAAATGAAAGCAGATAAACTCCAACATCATTTATTAATTAATATCCAATATATAGTTAAAAGAGTAAAAACAAATAAAGAAATCAGCATTAAAAGGTATAATAATAAAGTAATTATAAAAAATAGATGAGGACATCACCTTGCAAATAAGATTCTTCTGAAATCTCCCACGAGCTTGAGTCAAATTATTCGAGAGTTCGCACTCAATTGGAGTATAAATCAAATAAAATACTTAATTTTTAATATTAAATTGAATCACATATTTAACATGAGATAAATGATATGAGAAAACTGTCATCTCAATGAATAATAAGTAATTACGCAACAAATAATACATAGTGTTGTTATAGAACGAAATGAGAAAAAGAACAAATAATTAAAAGCTTTGCAAGAGATTATAATTGATGAAATTTGTTAAAGTAAAATACAATAGTGTGAAACCTTGGGAAATTTGATCAAGGGCATAAAACCTTTGTACATTGTCCCAAATCGCAATCTCTACCTTATTCAACCTCTACAATATGAGCAGAACTTTAAAATACAAAACGCAACAATAAAAATTTAAATATATTGGCTCGAATTCAACAAAAATTCAACAACCAAATAAAAATCATATTTAAGTTTAATGAAACTAAGAGAATTTAAAATATTTCAACATATAACCAAAGTAGAATAATTTTGGCGGCTCCAGAAGTAGAACACCAGTTCCATAAAGAAGAAATATATTTCTGCCAGTAAATGCATTTTGTACTAATTAGTTCAGAATTATAAGATTCAGAAGCACCATAATTCTTTCAAATGGAAAAAAAAAACATTATACAATATTGCTCAATGTCACGTAGACTCTACCTCCACAAATCCACTAAACACACTCTCAGCAACACACACCACTCACGGATCAATAATGCATTATTAACCTTAGCCATTACAATATTCTAAGATGCAAAGATCAAGAATCAAAATAAATGCAATTACTGCTAATTCACACAAATTTAAAGCAACAAACTGCATCAAATAATCAACATGTGAATTTTTTTCAAGATTTGCAAGCTACCTCATCTTTCTCCCTGATAAATCCACACTCTCAATCACTTTCCCTGATTCAGCATCATTCAAAATCCCCATCGCTTGTTCATTCATTCCCCTTCCCCCAAATCCTATTGGATTGTATACTGAAAGTCTAGCTTTTTATATGAACAATCTTTAACAATGAATTTGAAATGAGAATCATATGATCAAATATTTTGCATATTATAATTTATTTATATGATTGCAAAATTTCACTTACTTTATACTGTAGATAATATGTTGTGCGCAACACGCGGAAGATCATATTATCAGTTTTCTTATAAAGTATAAACAGATGCTCACAATCGAAATAGACGGGACAATCTATCGGGATGGATGTAGTGTGATTTGGTATTAGTTTGTCTTGACTATAAAATCACATTAGTATGCTTTGTGTGTATTGAGCAGGATCGCCTGAGATCGCTCGATTTATACTGACTATATAGGAGAACTTGATCGCAGTTATTATGGATGTTCGTGCTCTTAATCCTTATACAATAACCTCGACACGTAAGCCAGTATATATCTCTTTAAATCATCAATGGGTGAGATTTATATATTAAATCAACAAACTAAGTGAGTTGAGAAATAGTGTTGTCTCTATGGTGTGTTGGTGATTGTAGAAGGAATCTGTATCCCATTACATAGGTTGATAATGTCCCCTTGAGGAGCTCATAAGGATTATCATGTAAACTCTGCAGGTTAATTTGTTCCGGCATAATAACAAGGTTCAATGGTACTACTCTCAGATGAGATATTAATTAATGGAGTTGTCAGTAACTTAGTTAATTAATGGGCATTGTATATCTCAAACATGGGGAGACTAACGAGCTCATAATAAGAAAGAGCCCATAACATTTTAGTGGACTATATTTATTATTGGACTTAAGTATAAGTTTTGGGATAAACTTGGATACTTAAGCCCAATGGAGGCCCGAATCTAATTTCTCCTCTTAGTCCCTATTGTAGCCCATATATAAGTCATCTCAGTTTATCCGATACCCTAATACTGGTACCTAACACACGACAGATTAAGGGAGGAGAACAGATTGAGAAGATCTTGAAGATCATCGCCCACATGATGTCAGGATTGGACTTGAGAATACAGTAGAAGATCAAGGGGTTTTTTTCTACAGCTGTTATTCTACAACATACCCTGGTGAAAGGTAATACATTTCAATCTTCTTGCTTCCGCTGATTTAGAAACGCATGGAACACTAACGGTTCATGTTAACCAAATGATTGAACGCCAACAAATCCCTCCCTGCATCTTCCCCTACCTCCTCTCCCAGCTCCTCCCCTGCCATCACCGCCTCGAATTCTTGGATGATTGTACATCGAATTCGAATAGCTTCAATCGAGCCATATCGACGGTCTCGTGATCGGGTCGGGTTCTAAGGGCCTGGAGCACAAATTGGATCTACGACACATTAGTCACGGCTCAGCATATATCAGCAATCAATTTCCATTTTTTCAAGTGGGGCATCCACTCGGCGATCTCGAATTGAGGTTACACTTCTGTGGACTCTGGCATCGACGGGATCTTGACGTTTTACAGTGAAAAAATAAAAATGTTTAGGCAGCAAAAAAATGAACCAAATGAGAAGATAAACAACACAAAAATTCAAATTAACAATTGAAATTATGTACGTTAAATTTTCCTTCTTTCTTCACGAAAGAGAAACCCTAACCTCATCTAAAGAAATCATTGGATGTGGAAGGCGGAAATGAAATTGAGATTAGAGTTCAATGAGTTTTGTTCATAAAGTTTATCTATTTATAAATAAGTACTCCTTAAATTTTGTTCAAAATATGAAAAAGGCACCAAAATTTTTAATTAAAATAATAAGGATAAATCAATGGTGGAGATGCATTATTAATTAATTGATGGCCAATATTAAAATTGAATTTGGTCAAAATTAGCAAATACATTTTGCTTTTATAGATAGATAGATAGATAGATAGATAGATTTATTTATTTATTTATTAACTCTAATGAGACGGGCACGAGTAATTCTACATGAGTTTGGGACGAATACGGGTAGTTAAGTAAAATCTCATTAATGTTTGGAACGAATACGGTAGAGTTGATATCCGGTGCACCCGGGTGCACACCTACATCTACATGTGTATAAGTTTTTATTCAAATTTGTATATATATTTCTTAATAATTGTATAATCTTTTTACATTCAATTTTTCATTAAAACAACTAATAGAAAATTCGCTAACGAAGTTTATATATTTTTATTCTTAATTGTATATATTCTTATTCATAATTATATACGTTTTCTGAAAGTGTGTGCACGGTGTACTCGAGTGCACAGAACAATTTATCGTACGGATAATACCTCAATATTATATATATATATATATATATATATATATATTAGATATCTTATATTATTTATTAATAGCTATAAATTTTATTTAATTATAATTTTTAAATATTTATTTAAAATAATAGAATTTATATTATATTTATTTTATATTTAATATTTAATAAAATATATAATTTTAAGTAAAATATAAATTTAAGCAATAAAAAATATAAGTATAAATAAAATAAAGGAATATTAGACGGGTACATGTAATTCGAAGGTATTGGTAAATGGGTATGAGATGTGTACGTGCATCAAAATAAATTTTTTAAAAGGAACAGGTATCGAATATTAGTAGTTAAGATTTAAACAAATATAAGTATAGATACCGGAAAATAAAAGGAACTGATTTGAGATTCCTAAAAATAAGAGGGGGTGATGATCCCATTGGAACAATTGTTAAGAGCATATATCCAAATTTTGAAGATATTATTGATGACCCACAATATCTCCAGGATAGAGCAACACTTGCTCCCACTCTTAAATCAGTTGTTGCAGTGACGGTGAATGAATACATGATTCAAATGAACAAGAGTGACTCTAAAACGTACTTGAGCTATGACAGTGCGTACAAGTTGGACGCCAATGTTGATATTCTTACTGATGTGCACACCCCTGAATTCCTAAATTCCATCAAATGATCTGTCGTACCTAATCACGAGCTCACTCTCGAGGTAGGTATGTTGGCGCTCGATCATTTGGTTAACGTGACCCATTAGAATATCATGCATTTCTATCATATCACAGCGGAAGCAACAAATCATAGAAACGATTACCGTTCACCAGGGTATGTTGATGAAGATTGATTCTCGCAGGTAGCCTGCGCAGTCCCACGAGAATGGCGATATCTTCCTCGTCTGATGTCGGAATTGAGTGATCTTTGCGTTTAGACGATCCTCTCTTCGACGGCTTTCCGTTAGTATATTGATTATCAAATTCTGAGCACTTTACAATTTTATATCAATTTCGCAAGGTGGCGGACAGCAGCAGCAAACTACCTTCTGATCTTCTGTTGTATGTCCCAAGTCCGATCTCGACGTCGTGTGGGCGACGATCTACGAGACCTCCTCAATCTGCTCTCAACCCTCATCATACGTGAATAATCAGTTAGATTAGATTAGATTAGGGTTCCAGATAAGTTGAGGTGACTTATATACATGGGCTACAGCAGGGACCAGGAGGAGAAATTGGGTTGGGCCTCCATTGGGCTTAAGTATCCAAGCTTAGCCCAAAGCTTATACTTAAGTCCAATAATAATAATATATTCCACTAAAATATTATTATTGCACTACCGTACCAATCCCAAAATTACGTTTTGGGCTCCTTCTTATTATGAGCCCGTTAGTCTCCCCATGTTTAAGATATACAATGTCCATTAATTAATTTAAGTTACTGACAACTCAATTAATTAATATCTCATCCAAGAGTAGTACCACTCAACCTCATTATCAAGCCGGAATAAATTCCACCTGCAGGATTTACATGATAATCCTTATGAGCTCCTCAAGGGGACATCATCAACTTATGACGGACACGGATTCCTTCTACAATCAACAGCACACCATAGAGACAGCACTACTTCCCAACTCATCGAGTTTGTTGATTTAATAACATGTAAATCTCACCCATTGATGAATCAAATAAATACATACTGCCCTACGTGTCGAGGTTATTGTATAGGGATTAAGAGCACGAACTTCCATAATAACTGAGATCAAGTTCTCCTATAAGTCAGTATAAGTTGAACGATCTCAAGCGGTCCTGCTCAATACACACAAGTGCACTAATGTGATTCTATAGCCAAGACAAGCTAATACCAAACCACACTACAACCATCCCGATAGAGAGTCCCCGTCTATCTCGGTTGTGAGCATCTGTTTATACTTTATAAGGAAACCGATAATATGATCTTCCGCGTGTTGTCGCACAACATATTATCTACAGTATAAAGTAAGTGGACTATTGCATCGAACATATAAATAAATTATAAGATGCAATCATTTGATCATATGATTCTCATTTCAAATTAATTGTTATAACATTGTTCATACAAAAAGCTAGACTTTTAGTATACAATCCAACAATCTCCCACTTATACTAAAAGACTATGCTGTCATGTCTTCCGCCGTACATCTGATTTCCACTCCCACTACACGACCATCAAAAGCTCTCTCCTTAAGGTCCTTGTAAATGGATTTACTAGGTTATCATCCGATGCAATCTAGGTGACAACAACCTTTCCCTCGTCATACGATTTCTCGTAACAGGTGGTACTCGCGCTCCATGTGTTTAATTTCCTTATGGGCTCGTGATTCCTTCAAGTTTGCAACTGCACCAATATCATCAATATAAATTGTGATATCCTTGGGCAAACTTAGAAACACTTCGAAGTCCATCTTGAAGTTTCTAGAGTCATACAGATACTTTGGCTGCCTCATAGGCTCCAATTTATCATCTTTCCATGATGGAGTCCGGAGTCTGAAATATATTTCTATATAACACTCCTCCACATTATGACTCAACTTCCTAAAATTAAACGCATAACCTTTGAGGTGGATTTACTGCTGTCCCTATCTGATTTGAAAAATCTGAATCTATGTAACCCATAAGAATCAGTGAATCTGTTCGGTAAGCCCACATATAGTTTCTAGTCCTTTTCAGGTACATAAGTATATGTCTTACCACAGTTCAACATTCTTATTTTGGGTTACCTTGATACCCACTGTTCATGCCATCGGCAAAACAGATATCCAATCTCGTGCATAGCATTCCTTAGATTAAGTTTCCTCATTTGCCGAAGCATAAGGAACCGCTTTCATATTCTTTATCTACTTTTGTGTCACAAGACACATTCACTTAGATAAATTCACATGCTAAACGAGTAAGGATCGTATCATTATATGAAACTTGAGATAAGCATAACATCCTTTCTTGTGATCCGTATTACCGTGATCAAAAGGATATTTTTGCTCTTCTTAAGTCCTTCATCTCATACCGCTTTATCAACCATACCCATACGCCTGACAATACTCTTTCATTGTCTCCAATGAGCAAGATACTATCTACGTATAGTACAAGAAATACCACCACGTTTCCATCACTCTTTTCAATATACAAGACCCATCCGATCATTGATTAGATCCATGTCACTGGATTACCTCATCAAAACGGATGTTTCATGATCTTGAAGCTTGCTTTAGTCCATGAATGAACACTTTTAAGCTTATTATCACAATGCTCTTAGCTTTTTGCAATGAATCACTTTGGTTGCTTCACATAGATGTTTCCCTTAAGACTTCCAATCAGGAAAGCTGTCTCGACATCTATTTGCTATTCCTCATATTTCATATGAGTAGCAACAAATAAAAGAGTCCGGATCAACTTAGGTATAGCTACCGGCGAACATGTTTTCTCATAATCGAACCCTTTCTTTCTGAGTATATCTTTTCGCAACAAGCTTGCTTCCAAGGTTTTTACCTTATTCTATGATCCTCTTTTATTCTTGCATGCCCGCTTCCAATGGCTTTTACGCCATTTAGCGGTTCAACAAGCATCCAGACCTAATTTAAAATCCATCGATTCTATTTATATATATATTGCACTTTGCTAGGATTTGGCATTTCTAACTTGTAGTGCTTCGTCGTATCCGTGGGTCCATTTCATGTTTGCGAGGGACCAAGTCTCACGACTTTCCCAAAACATGTATCTTACAAGTTGTCGAAGAACCCTCCCACTACGACAAGGCACTACATGCAATTGTGTATCAGACGTGACACGCGTTGCAGTTTACCTTGTGGTATATCCTCTTGTAGAATTGGTACTTATACTTTGTGTTTTTTCCTCTCACTTCCTTTAGAACAATTTATACATGGGTTTATGATTTAATACATAGTCTCTTTCCAAAAATCTAGTGTTTGTGTTAACAATCACCCTTCGATCTTTTAGACTAAATAAATCACCTTCATTTTTATAGCATATCCCACAAACAGACAAACATCCAAATGAATTACTGTTTCTAGGGCTTATCCATAAAATGAATTAAGTAATTCCAAATAATTCATCATCTATCTAATCATTACCATAAGAGTCTTATTCCTTCTATCCACCACACCATTCAGCTGGGGCATGCCCGGTGTACACCACTTGAGATTTAATCTCAACCTCTGATTAATAGCTCCTAACTATCCTAAGAGGTACTCGTAATGAGGATTAAATCGTCATTACTTGATATATTTTCCATGATGCTTCACTGTACCAGCCTTGCAATTCTTGAATTAATCAAGGAACTTAGACATGCAGTGCATCAAACAAATATATCCATTTCAAGAATAATTCATCGATTGACGAATATTCATATCCACCTCTCATCCGGACAATCTTAGGACCACATAAATCATAATGAACTAATTCCAACATATATATCTTTGGTTCTGCACCCCTTTGCCTTGAAAAAGCAATTAGTCATTTTTACTCCCAAGCAAGACTCGAAAGTCAGATAGTTTCACTTTAGATAAACCTAAGGGTCTATCGGCTATCAACTTTTGAATCCTACTCAAGTAAAATGATCTAGTCTTAGATGCCAAATATATGTTTAGTTCATATCCGAAGGTATCTTTCTCTTACTAAGATTAGAAGATTCATTATTAATTACTATTTGTTGCATCTGTGGAATATACATGATTTAAGAGTATACAAATTGTTCACCAACGTACAATAATAGATTACAACTCTATCCTTCATTATAATGACCATGTCATTTAAATGAAATGGAGTATCCATCTATTAATGCATAGAAACCGAAATCAAATTCTTTCTATGAAAACGTACGTAAAACAATTTCTCATAATCAAACGTCTACTCATATCATTAGATAAATAGACAACTCCCACTGCAATAGCCACTACTCTTGTAGTTTTACCCATTTCATAACAATCTTATCCTCACTTAGTAATAAACATTTAGTGATTCCAGTATCTACACACTTCGTGTCAGTAAATGCCATCACTAATCATATTTTAAACAACTAGTGAATAAGATATAAAACTTGTTCACATTATGATGAAAATGGCTTTCCTTTGCCACATGTTTTGCCAGAAGTTTTTCACCATATACATCCTATTGTAATTCAGGTGGAACTTACTCAAAAACATCTAGGCAATTCACGAAGAATTAAATTGATCTAGGTTTCCCTTCAATTTATACTCCATGCTTTCCCAATTCATTCATCAAATTAAATCATGATCTTCTGCCTTTTAACTTACTCAAGTATCCGAAGAGATACATGAGACCATCATATTTTTATGAACCTCTCATCTCTTCACTAGAGACTTTAATAGGCATCATGAGACGTCCCTTGTGAGAACACACATGTATTTTCTTAAGCAGAAAAATTCAAAACCAAGATTCTTTTCTAATCATCTAATATGGACAAGTAAATATAATTTCTTTTAGTTAATAATATGTGAGATAAAACCATTTGAAAATTATAGAATCATAAATTAATTTACCGATCAAAACTTCGAATTTTATCCTTTTATATTGATTCCCTCAAAAAAATATAAAAATAAAATTCACCGACATCTCAAGCACCGTGAGTCTGCAAGCCACGTTAGTGTGGACGTTTACAAACCCGAACATTTACAAGAGAAGGTTTTACCCATTAATTTCATTTGTCAACCTAAATTTATGACAAAATAATTAATAGTCGGTTCCTCTTTAGCCATGCAAATAATAGCAGTGACTCCATTGGGGAGGATACTAATTATTTACACCTAAGTGTACACCATTATTTAATCCCAAGTCCACTGCGCGAGCTTGTGTGCCTTACAGTTGGAGAAGTACACACGCGCTCGGATAGCTTCCTACAATCATCAATTATAAGTTTGTACCAGTGAGCCCCACATAAACTCATCCGTTAGGGAGGAATGCCTATTGCCAACACGCAAGTTCATGTGCCACATTACAAACAATAATTATATAATGAAGTCTGTACCAGTGATCCGTGAATAAACTCATCCGTTAGGGAGGAAGGCCTATTGCCAACACGCAAGTTTACTCACATCACTTACAAACCAATAATGGAGGCAGCGGGAATTTTTACCAATCCCCTCTCCCACTTAGTTATTTAAGACCGAGGGTTTTTACATGCATATAATATTTCAGAATAAAATATGCAACCTAGCATGCTCATACTTCCAAATATATAACAATAATTGACCAATAAAACAATTATAGCAGTTATATATAAGGAAATAAATTGCCAAAAATAAGTTGACTTGATCAACACTCCAACATACATGCATATAATATACCAAATATAATACGCAATCTAGCATGCTTCTATTTAAGGCAATAAATCATAAAGAATCATGCATACATATATAACAATAATCAATTAATAAATTAATTATAACAGTTATATAACAGCGAATTCGATTGTTCGCCATCAATCACGAATGCGGACAACTGCGATGGGGATCGACCTCCCTGCAGCCTGCTGCACCGCTCTGGCACCCTGCCCGATCATATTGTGAAGACTCACGTGGAACCTGATGCAGACCAGTCAAACTTGATGCAAACCCGCTCGAACCTAGTGCAGAGTCGATCGAACCTGATGCAGACCAATCGAACCTGATGTGAATCTGCTCGAACCTGGTGCATCATTGATCGAACCTGATGCAGACCAACCGAACATGATGCAAATCTGCTCGAACCTGGTGTAGCATCAATCGAACCTGATGCAGACCAATCGAACCTGATACAAATCCGCTCGAACCTGGTACAGCATCGATCGAACCTGATGTAGACCAATCGAACCTGATGCAAATCCGCTCAAACCTGGTGTAGCATCAATCGAACCTGATGTAAATCCGCTCGAACCTGGTGTAGCATCAATCGAACCTGATGCAGACCAATCGAACCTGATACAAATCCGCTCGAACCTGGTGTAGCATCAATCGAACCTGATGCAAATCCGCTCGAACCTGGTGTAGCATCAATCGAACCTGATGCAGACCAATCGAACCCGATACAAATCCGCTCGAACCTGGTACAGCATCGATCGAACCTGATGTAGACCAATCGAACCTAATGCAAATCCGCTCGAACTGTCACTCGTCCAAGGGCCTACTTGCACGGAACCAAGTTCAGCCCAACGCGCAACATCAAACTACACCAACTGTCGTTCAGGGTTCGCAACTGTAGGAACCTGGGAATCCAATCTCCACCGTCCAGAATCTACGTATATAAGTTTTGAACATTCTGTCCAAATTACAGGTCGATCCGACGGTTATTTTCTGAGAAACAGCTCAATTCCCTCGACAGCGCAGAACAGAATCGCCCAAAAACTGCTTCTGTTTTCGGCGTATTCCTGACAACACAAAGCTCTAAATACGATCTTCACCGTTCAGAATGTACATCCACAAAATCCAAATGTGCTGACAAAAATTCAGCTTGATCCGACGGTTGAAACTCCGGTTATTGCCTCTGCAATATCACTGCGCTGGATTTTCTCTCAATTTCTTCCTTCCATGTGAAATTGACGAACAATTTTCGTCGAATCCTCTCACACACAACCATCAACGAACAGATATGATATAGGGTATATTTCACATAGGGATATTCATGGTTTGCGCAGTAAAACCAAAACCCTAAACATGCGATCCTAATTTCAAAAAATTAATCAAATAAGTTGATATCCGGTGCACCCGGGTGCACACCTACATCTACATGTGTATAAGTTTTTATTCAAATTTGTATATATATTTCTTAATAATTGTATAATCTTTTTACATTCAATTTTTCATTAAAACAACAAATAGAAAATTCGCTAACGAAGTTTATATATTTTTATTCTTAATTGTATATATTCTTATTCATAATTATATACGTTTTCTGAAAGTGGGTGCACGGTGTACTCGAGTGCACAGAATAATTTGTCGTACGGATAATACCTCAATATTATATATATATATATATATATATATATATATATATATATATATATATATATATATATATATATATATATATATATATATATATATATATATATATATATATTAGATATCCTATATTATTTATTAATAGCTATAAATTTTATTTAATTATAATTTTTAAATATCTATTTAAAATAATAGAATTTATATTATATTTATTTTATATTTAATATTTAATAAAATATATAATTTTAAGTAAAATATAAATTTAAGCAATAAAAAATATAAGTATAAATAAAATAAAGGAATATTAGACGGGTACATGTAATTCGAAGGTATTGATAAATGGGTATGAGATGTGTACGTGTATCAAAATAAAATTTTTAAAAGGAACAGGTATCGAATATTAGTAGTTAAGATTTAAACAAATATAAGTATAGATACCGGAAAATAAAAGGAACTGATTTGAGATTCCTAAAAATATTCTACATAGAGGGGGTGATGATCCCATTGGAACAATTGTCAAGAGCATATATCCAAATTTTGAAGATATTATTGATGACCCACAATATCTCCAGGATAGAGCAATACTTGCTCCCACTCTTAAATCAGTTGTTGCGGTGACGGTGAATGAATACATGATTCAAATGAACAAGAGTGACTCTAAAACGTACTTGAGCTATGACAGTGCGTACAAGTTGGACGCCAATGTTGATATTCTTACTGATGTGCACACCCCTGAATTCCTAAATTCCATCAAATGATCTGGCGTACCTAATCACGAGCTCACTCTCGAGGTAGGTATGTTGGCGCTCGATCATTTGGTTAACGTGACCCGTTAGAATATCATGTATTTTTATCATATCATAGCGGAAGCAATAAATCATAGAAACGATTACCGTTCACCAGGGTATGTTGATGAAGATTGATTCTCGCAGGCAGCCTGCGCAGTCCCACGAGAATGGCAATAACTTCCTCGTCTGATGTCAGAATTGAGTGATCTTTGCGTTCAGACGATCCTCTCTTCGACGGCTTTCTGTCAATATATTGATCGTCAAATTCTGAGAACATTACAATTTTATATCAATTTCTCAAGGTGGCGGACAGCAGCAGCAAACTACCTTCTGATCTTCTGCTGTATGTCCCAAGTCCGATCTCGACGTCGTGTGGGCGACGATCTACGAGACCTCCTCAATCTGCTCTCAACCCTCATCACACGTGAATAATCAGTTAGAATAGATTAGATTAGGGTTCCAGATAAGCTGAGGTGACTTATATACATGGGCTACAGCAGGGACCAGGAGGAGAAATTGGGTTGGGCCTCCATTGGGCTTAAGTATCCAAGCTTAGCCCAAAGCTTATACTTAAGTCCAATAATAATAATATATTCCACTAAAATATTACTATTGCACTACCGTACCAATCCCAAAATTACGTTTTGGGCTCCTTCTTATTATGAGCCTGTTAGTCTCCCCATGTTTAAGATATACAATGTCCATTAATTAATTTAAGTTACTGACAACTCAATTAATTAATATCTCATCCAAGAGTAGTATCACTCAACCTCATTATCATGCCGAAATAAATTCCACCTGCAGGATTTACATGATAATCCTTATGTGCTCCTCAAGGGGACATCATCAACCTATGACGGACACGGATTCCTTCTACAATCAACAGCACACCATAGAGACAGCACTACTTCCCAACTCATCGAGTTTGTTGATTTAATAATATGTAAATCTCACCCATTGATGAATCAAAGAAATACATACTGCCCTACGTGTCGAGGTTATTGTATAGGGATTAAGAGCACGAACTTCCATAATAACTGAGATCAAGTTCTCCTATAAGTCAGTATAAGTTGAACGATCTCATGCGGTCCTGCTCAATACACACAAGTGCACTAATGTGATTCTATAGCCAAGACAAGCTAATACCAAACCACACTACAACCATCCCGATAGAGAGTCCCCGTCTATCTCGGTTGTGAGCATCTGTTTATACTTTATAAGAAAACCGATAATATGATCTTCCGCGTGTTGTCGCACAACATATTATCTATAGTATAAAGTAAGTGGACTATTGCATCGAACATATAAATAAATTATAAGATGCAATCATTTGATCATATGATTTTCATTTCAAATTAATTGTTATAACATTGTTCATACAAAAAGCTAGACTTTTAGTATACAATCCAACAAGGTAATCTAGTCATGCTCTTGAGAAACATTGATCATGCAAGAGGTTTGTGTAATGGTATAAGATTGGTGATAACAAGAATGGGAAAAGAGTTATACAATGCAGGGTGTTAACTTGAATCATTTCGGGACAACACGTTCTAATTGCTAGATCATCTCTAACTCCATCCAATGTTAGATTGTCATTCAAGTTTCAAAGAAGATAATTTTCCCTGATTGTTTCATATGAAATGACAATAAACAAGAGTCAGGGATAATCTTTGAGTAATGTTGGGTTGTATCTGAAGAGACCGATCATTAGTCACGGTCAGTTGTATGTCGCTGTGTCAAGAGTTACAAATGAGAAAAGATTGAAGATTTTATTGTGCAGTGATGGCGAGGAGGATAAACGACCAATTTAAAAAAATGCTGTGTTCAGAGAAGTTTTTCATAATGTTTAATTAAGTTTTAAGTTTTTCATAATATACAAAAGCATATTTGTGTGGAACTTTGTTTTTTTCCTTTATATATTGTCACTCCTCAATAAATTCCTTATTATTAAACTATAAGTTTTTTGTGATATAATTATTATAATTGCTTTTACTTTTTATCAATTTTATATCATTTCAATGAAATATTCACATTCCCTATCAAACACATCAAAACTCCAAATGTAAACAAAAATAAGAGTTTGTATGACTTTAAACTAATTAATCAAAATCACAATAAGAAATAATCTAAATAGTGAACAATATATACTCTCTTCGTCCACTAATAAGAAATATAACTATAAATAAAAATAAATGTATGCATAGATTACTAATAAATAAATATAACTATAAATTAAAAAAACTTATATTTTACTCCCCATGCATCGCACGGGTGAAATATACTAGTTATACAAAGTAATGCAAGTGTAGAAGATTTAAAAAAGGAAATCAGAAAGAAAGAAAAAAAACGTAAAAAAAAAGCTCAGAATGGAAAGTGCTATAGATTATCTCCTTCTCCATTTCATCAAGGAAGGATTCCATATCCACATCAGTAAAAGAAAAAAAAGTGTGGAATAGATGTCTATAGATTCACTTTTAATCATAAAATAATTTATGATTTACATAAAATATGGATATTGCTATTATTTTCTTTATGGAGGAATACAAATCTCCTTAAATGCAGTGCTAGAATCGATAAATTTGAATATTGCATAAAAGTAGGGAATTTAGATGTTGGTTAACTAAATTAACATTTACTAATGCTGGAACCATGAACCTTATTATTATGATTCTCAAATGATAAAACATCCAATTTTATCACAATGAATGTCTTTTATAATGTTTATCTTTGTATCATATGTTCCTTTATCTTAACTAGCGTTTAAACCATGCGTTGCACAGGAAGACGTTATGACAATATTTTTTTTGATAAACTTAAAGGATTTAAAATGAATGATTGTTTCTTATTGAGAATTTTATTTATAAAGGACTGCGGGTATAAAAAATAATTTTGGGTACGAATCATTAATTTGATTCTCATTGAATTAATTAATTATTAATAATTTTATCGCGTGAAACCCCTGTTTACATGACACTGTAAATGAAGTTCCTATTAGGAGGTAGGAATGTGAAAGTAAACAAAAAACTCTGATTAAATTAATTTTAAGGCGAAATGAAGAAGAAAACTTCAAACAAAATGTTAATATAGAGTAAAAATAACAATGATATTCACAATTAACATAGTTTATCTATTAAATATGCAATCATGATACAAAAATAGATGAAGGTGAATATCACTGGTTGATAAATACTTACTTCAAAATTAGTTGATTCTTAAAAAATATTGTTAAACATAATCAATTTTATGCCTTACTGGTCAAGCATAATTGAAAATAAACCCTAAAAAAAGATAAATCTTAACATAAATCCTACAATAAAGATTCAACAAAATCCATAAATCTATCAAAGCAAATAAAAAGTAGAATTAATAAGTAATGAAAGTATATGTTTGTCATTTTCATTACATAAATATTTTCCTGCTTTGTTAAAAAAGTATAGCAATATCCGAATAATATTTTTGTTGATGCGAGGCCATAACTTTTTTCATCTAGCTATTGTTTATTTTCTCATGTATACACAATTTCATATGAATAAGTAATCAGATGCATTCACAGATAATAGTTGAGTACATCTTGTACTCTCGCAACTATATGTTTGTTATGAAATCAAATAGTACATGCAACTAATTATACAGATAGCATCACACTTGTTATATACCTAAGATTTTGTTGTTCTACATTCCATGCCCAAGTACGGAAGAATTAAGGAATTTATCCTAGTCCACACACACTATAGAGTAGATCAGTAGATTATAAAAAAGATGCATAAAAACAAATCACATAGATCTACTTGTAACATATATAAACAAACTTCAAAATATAGATCACTTAAGAAAAATAAATATAATAGTAAAGAATAATTTGTATATGTGCTATATATTGAGACTTGAAAATGATTCTGTAAAAGATATACGTGAAAGTATATTTTCATCACTATTTCACATGATACTAAAATATTCGTACTCACAATCTCTCTATAAAAGAATTATGAAAAATGAATTTCTCTTTGTAAATTAAGCAAGTAATAACTCAAGTAGAGCACAAATCTAATTATACATCAAGTATACTCAAATAAATTATAGTATCCAAATCAAGTAATAACTCACCAATCTATCTGAACCAACAATCATTTTTCTACTATATCCTTCATAGATATTCTCAACTCCACCAAAAAACCAACTTCTAAAAAATTCAAACTTAAATCATTAATTATTTTAGATCCTATTATCACTTGATAAATATGAACAATAAGCAGACATAACTTTCCAAATTTGTATCATCTATAACATGATCTTACACTCTGCAACCACGTTGTTTCTTCGCAACTGGCATATAGTGAACAAATCATCATCACCAGACCCATCTGAACGCCCTTCAACAATAATATTGAACGCCCTTCAAGAATAGTATTGAGCAATTTATGCAAAAGAAAAATTTATATTCAATTTGAATAACTTAAAAGCACATCTCTATGAAAGATAAAATACGGTCACACATCACCAAAAAAATTGATCACAACTTAATTGTGTAATCTGCAATAAACATAAAGCACATCATAAAAATAAAACTTGAAGAATAACTTGAGAACACTTATTCAAAATAAGCTCCAAAAAATAATGGGTTAATTGCAAAAAAAAAACCCAACCTTTCATTTTATTGCAAATAAATCCAACCTTTGAGAAATTGCAAAAAAAATTTCAACCTTTAAGTTTCGTGCAAAACGCACCCAACGAGCAGGAGAGGGTTGCTCGACGTCTGACGTGGCGTTGATATTTTCCACGTCAGCTTTGGGTTTATTTCAAAAAAACCTCAACCTTTACTTCTATTGCAAATAAATCCCAACCTTTGAGATTTTAGCAAAAATAACCATCAAATTTTATTTTTTTTAAATTGCACCAATCTAATAAAAAAATTTATATTTTATAATAAAATTATATTTTCAAAAATTATTATGTAGTAATATTTAAAACTTACACTTCAATGCTTACGTTTGCACGTTAATTAAGGAATATAGTATTTTAATGGATAGTGAGTTTAAAGATATAATATTTAATGCAAGTGGATAAGTGTATTATTATTGTATGTGGGTCCCATGGTAATATGTTAATTATTTTAGGTGGGCCATATGCCAAAAAGAGAAATGTAAAGATTGCAATGAGACGCCAAAAATAAAAATATGTAAAGATTGAAATGGGCGGAGGGAGTACATGAAAATTTAGATTGTATAAATTAAAACTTAACTTATAGTACTATTTTTATCCATATAAAACTATGAGTTTATAAATTAAGTCTACATATATTATAAACTATTTTTTTATAATTTTTTGTCATCTAAACATATATATTTTGTCATATTAAATATAACATAAAATTACGAAAAAAATCTTAAGACATGTTCAAGAATACTTTGATTTTATAAATTATAAAAAATTTATAATGCATAAAGTATTTTAAAAACTAAAATAAATTTATTATTTTATTTAATAATTTTTTAAATTTTAAATTTTAAATATAAAATATAATGAGTGCAATTTAAAATAAAAAATAAAAATTTGATGGTCTTTTTTGCCAAAATCTCAAAGGTTGGGATTAAATCATAATTTAAGTAAAAGTTGAGATTTTTTTTGCAATAAACTCAAAGCTGACGTGTAAAGGTCAATGCCACGTCAAACGTCGGGCAGCCCTCTCCTGCCCGCTGAGTGCGTTTTACACGAAACTTAAAGGTCTAGGTTTTTTTTTGCAATTTCTCAAAGGTTGGGATTATTGCAATAAAATGAAAAGTTGAGGCTTTTTTTGCAATTAACCCAAAAATAATTATATAGAATCATATTATAGAGAAGAAAAAACTACTCCATTAAAAGAATCTGAAGATGAACAAATTGAGTTGTAGCTAATCACACTTTTTGCCATCAGAGCCATGGACAATACACACACATTATAGTAATTAAGTGTTTCCATAATTCACCCAACACACTATTCTTATATTGGCTCCTCCACCCCTACATTAATCATTTATGAAGGAAATCGTAGGGGAGTATTTGATAAGAATTGTTACATAATTTATTCCTATAAAACAAAATAAAATCAATGTACACTGTTAGTCCATATGTTATTGCATTTAACCTTTTTTATTTCTTAAAATTATCAAGGTCAGTTACACTAATAGCAATATTCATAATTGAGATTCTCATCATTGGTGATTATATATAATTGTGTAAATTTATTTTATTGTAATTTTTCCTAGATTAGCTCTCCTTTAATTATGGGAGATTGTTGTACATATACGGATATTATTATTCTTATTAATAGGAAAACCAATAATTACCAATTTATCGGTGATTTTCTAATCACACTCTCATGGTATCAGAGCCCATGGTAAACAGAGGTTCAGGGTTCAAATCTCACCGTCACCCATTTATGAGAAAATTTGCACATGCAATGCTTGAGGCAAAATTTTTCCGCCTGCATGTGAGGAGATGTGTTAGAGTAATTTGATTAAGTATTAAACGATACATCTCTCTACCTGCTTAAACTTTTAGATGAGGTGGTCGTTTATCATACACATATCCTATTATCGTCATGAATATTCTACAATCTTAATAAAATATGCTAACTCCTTAAAAAAACTAAAACTTAAAATTTTTTTGTTGAGAAACTCTTAATTATATATCTTATACCATTAAATTATATAAATTTCATTGCTTTAAATATCTTCTCTAAAATAAATAAGTGCCACATGAAACCTCATTCAGTCTTATTTTTATTTAATTATTTTTTATATTTTATTTGGGTAATGTTTCACGAAATATTTTACTCAACATTAATAAACCTTGACGTACATTAAAATATAGTTTATATTATTCATTAATAACCTTGATTTTACCCCAATTTTTAAATATTTAAGTATAATATTATATATGAAAAATTCAAATAAATTTACATTGTTTATTAATTCTTTAAATAAATTAATTAGGAGTAATAAAAGTTTAATTTAATTAGTTTAATTAAATGTTATTTTTATCTACATTAAAATTCATTAATTTTCAATTATAGAAGGAATTTTTTATTTAATCCACCTTAATATATTTTGACCCATCTATTATTTACGCACTTTCTTATGAGATCGTTACATATGAAATGAGTTGTGAAATATTTTGGTCCAATTGTCATATTATAACACCCAAAAATTATATTTTAATGCGTAACTCTTCATACTTAGTATATTATATTTTAACAACTCAATAACATATTTTACCTATATAGTAATTATAATTTAATAATGAATACATTCGTCTCACAATGTCACCATCTCACAAACTATTTTTATAAATAATTAATAATATAAATGAAAAGTATTAAAACCACAAATGTTGTATTTATAACATAGGAGCACAAATATGCATAGGTTAAGATTATACATGGAGAATCTTGAAAGATAAGCGAGGTGGAGTAACATACATGGGGCAGAAAAAGAAGGAAGCAAGGTATGGATAAAACATTGGGCAAATAAAAAAACAAAATAGATAGAATTTCGAAGAAAAGAATGCTAGTGCCTGTGAGTTATAAAAGAAATTCCGATATTTGGTTGGGTTCCAAGTTACTCAATTAATTATGCATGCTTCCAAGTTAGTGATTCTGTAAAGTCCTAAGTGACATTGAACAAACATTATTGTTTTCAGGTATTTCGCAACGATTTTGCATACTTATTTCTTAAATCTAGTATATTTAAAGGTGAAGAATGATGTACCTTTTGAATTAAAACCATTCAAAATATGGTGGTGGAAATATGCCCTATAAGTCTGATTTCCCTCCAGCAGAGAAAATTCCATTTGGAAAAACCTGCAATGTTCACAATTTTCTACCATAGTTCTTTCTAATAACTTAAATCTTGTCACTTTTTGAGATCACTTGTAGCACAATTTCAAGTGATATTTCTAGTATCATTATGGTTAACGTAACATAATCTATCAATAAATGACATGACCTAAGTAATCTAGATCAAGAATAAGATATCATAATTTATTACTTAAGAGATTTGTACATCAATCTCAGCATTGTGAAAGTATGGAAACTTGAATTCTGACTAAAAGTATATATCATACCAAATCAAAATAGGCAAAAATTAAAGAATCCCACTTGCTTATTTGTTTTTCAAGGAAGCAACCACTAATCCTGAATCAATGCAAGCACATAATCTTACTCTTTGCAGATTCCTTTTTCACACAAAATGTGAATAAATATGATGCAATGGTGTACAAATATGAGAGATCCTGCACCTAAACGTATTTTTCTAATACATCCACAAAATAAGACATCTAAAATCTAAACATATTAATACATCCTGCACGGCTACACTTAAACATTATTTTCCCACATACTTAATATATCACACAAAGACTTCCCTCGTTTATTAATACATCATGCACCTAAAACATTTAAAATCCATGTGATACATCTTGCATCTTCCCTATCTTCTCAACACATAACTCGTGTACATATATAATTGTGGACATACGTCTACATTTAGTTGATTTCAAGTTTGAATTAAAATAATATTATCTTCTAATCCATAAAACAACAATTAAAAACCACATACATATAGAAGAAGAAACAAAAAATCTTTAAAATAGTGAATAAAATAAATTCATCAGGAGATGCACTTTGATGTCGAATCTTTAGTGGAATCGTCCCCTTCATGAATTAAAGCATGGGATATTGCTTTACACCTGAAGAATTCTACATAAAGCAAAAGATTTTTCAAAACGATTACGCATCTATTAGAGGAATTGGTAATGATAATAAGTCGTCAATGGAAGAAAATATTATTTATTATTTAAGATATCCAACTACATCAATTACACATGGCTAACGACGAAGAAATGGTTAAATTGTTATTGTGGCTAATCAGTGGAGAATTGAAACTATAATAACCATTTCTTTGTCTGATTAAACTGTTGTTAGTTGCAAAAATGTATACTCTTGGACTTTTTTTAATTAGAGGGAAGTAAAAATGTATGATTCACTATAGACATACTTTTAGTATGAATAAATATACTTTACTTATATAACAATTATACTTTAATAATGGGTCAACAAATCTCACATATATCCATTTTAGATGAGAGTTCCTCTATAAATTAATATACTAACCACTTCGGATATATACCCAACATCATTTGTAATTATATTAATTAATTTGGAAGAGCATCCAGTCATATTTTAGTAAAAAAAATTCATAGAGATTGTTTGTAAAACGAATGTAAACACAAATCCAACCATATCTATATATAGAGAGTTTCAATCATAATTATTTTTCGCACAACATTATAATCTACAATAAATAAAATATAAGTAATAAAAAAGTCCATTGTCATCTATAAGTTATTAGAATATTATTATTATATATTATGTAAATCTATTCATTAAATACACATGCTTTCAATGTAGTTTCGTATGGGTTTTGCCTTATTACCAAAATTTTTAATAATACTGAGATTTTATTATATCAATTTATATGAATATAATGTATATACATATATTAACTTGTAAAATTGATAATAACTCTAATGCTTATTATAGTAATAAATTGAATACATATATCTCTATATATAACAAATAGATCACTAATTGGCATAAACTAATCCATAATAATATCAAACAGATCATTGATAAGCATAAATTAATCCATAATAATATCATAACAGATTCACAATATACATCATAATATCCGAGTACTCACATATTATTGAACGAAAATAATCGATTAAGTTCTCCCATTATTATCTAATGAACTATGAGCATTTTCTAATTAGCATAGAAAAATCATCATTCAGTTGCTCCTTTAAATTCTTAAATACTTTTTCAACCCCTGATAGTCCTTCCATAATCAAATCCTATAAAATGCATAGAAAATAATCACATGAGACTCTAGGTGGACAATTTTCCATACAACTACTCTAGCAAGCCATTTCAAGGAGGCCAACAATAATGAAATTTCTGCTGACGTGTCGCCTTCAAGCTGCCCATTTTGAAGAATATTATTCTACTATATATATATATATATATATATATATATATATATATATATATATATAATGTTGTTGAGTATAGATTGGTGGGTTAATGCAAGATGCAAATTGTTTGATCTTCATCAAATAATTTTTAATGTTTGCTTTATTGTTGTCTTCCCTAATAATCCAAGATATTTTACTACAAAAGTACTTTGAAATAATGTAACTTGCGTATTCAGCAATATCTTCTACATACTTAAAGTTGAACTTTTACAAATTAAAGCATATTCTCTATTGACGGCTGTTCTTGGCTCGCTAATTAAGTATGTAAAAGATTTAAGACTTTAATTAACGACACCAAGAACGAATACCATCAAACACAATAATCTATAAAATCGAGATAAATAAAGAGATTAAAGCTTATCCAAGACTCGAATTCCACCAAAGAATATCACCGATTTTATTACTCTCCTTTTAGAACAACACTCGTTTTTCCCAGATTCTTACAAGTGTAATGATTAAAGTGAGTGCTCATGTCCTGCCTCTCTCTTGTGAAAGAGCCTACTTATATCATCCCTAAAACCCTAGAGTTGGTCCAATCGCGTTACGCCACCTGGATGAAGACAATTTGCCATCAATGCGGTTGTCTAGTACGCCGACTGACTGCAGAGGGAACCTGGACGCCATTTGTTGCACAGCTAGAGGTTTGCAGGGTGTCTCCTCCTTTGCTGGTCACCCATTGGTTGTTGGAGTAGGGCGTGCCTGTCAGTTGTTGTCTTCTAGTTAGGATTGTTGTCCAAGACATCTTCTCTTCCCGTTAGTGCTGTCCTTTAGCCTGTAGTACTTGTATTCTCTCATTATGATGCATGTCCTTTATTATCTTTTTCTCGCCGTCCTCCTTTGGTCTTTGGATAGGTTGTTCTCGCCGCTGAGGAGCCCATCCGAGGTCTCGGCTAGGAGGGAGGATAACTGTCGAGGTGTTTCTCCGAAGTCGAGGTTCGCTTTCCAGTTACGTACTTGTTCAGCGGGTTTGACCTAATTCTTTATGGGCTGGACTTTTGGGCCGTTACGTTACTTATTGGGCTGCGTTGGTTCTCTTTAGTTTTCTATCCTTCAATTGGGCCCCCGAGGGGTTGGGCCTCCTTTTTCTAGCGTCATGGGTCTAATGGGTCTATTGGGCCTCTTGGGCCTGATAAATCATGAGGGATATATTACCCATAATATTCTCATTCTCAAAATTTCTCATGACAATATTATATGGTCTTTTTTAAAGATATTTTTTTTATAAATATTATAGTTCACTTTTTTTTCCCATCATTAATCTATTTCCATTAATAGTTCCCCAACACTACAAAATTATATTATCAGAACTACTCTAACAAAATCCTCAGTCTTACTTCACTACTAAAGATTTATGAAGCCATATATTAGCAAAAGGTTAAACTTCTAAGGTATTATACCACAAGATACCTAGAAAAGTTGCACAGAAAATTTAACCTTAATCACAACTAACTACACAATCATAGTGTGCGCATGAAGCATTATTTAACCAGTACAGCAGACATAGAAAATCGATTAAAAGAAAGAGTTACCTTTGACTTAAGTACCTTTGACAACCGTTTCTCATGCACTTCAACACCTTCAAGAAGTGTTTTTAAGTTGCTAAAATGCTACAACTGTATTTTTAGATGTATCAATTTTTTAAAAACTCTTTTTTTCAACAAAAAAAGCTCTAGGCTTTTTGCAAAATTCTACATCATATATAAATATTACTTTCATTACGAATATAGGAAAAGTACAACAAATTTGAAGTCATTTTCTCTGTGAAGAATAACATCATTTGACCAATATACGTAGAAGGAATTCATTATTAATCACCCAAGACATGACTACAGATTATTATATATGACATTAGCACATTTGGTTGTGTTATGGCTACAAAGTTTGTCATCATTCTTTTTAAAAACTTATAATACTTTGTATAGTAATGAACTCTTCCACATACTGGAAATGGAAAGTATGATAACATCACTTTCTAGACACTGCTATGATGGAAGGCTTTGTTGCTTGATTATAACTGAACATGAGAAATTAAATAAGGATAACTCAATTTTCAGTTTGATTGTCTTACCATCCAGCTCCACGGTCCTAATTTTCTACAAAGCAAGTACTGATATAAATAGAGAATCCAAAGAAGAACTTACAAAATCAACTCCGATTGTGCTTATGTAAATAACTGTCCACATATTAATCATCTTAAAATCATCATAGAAAAAGCATTGTCATGTTTTTAATTTCTCCCGTAAAATGAACACAACAAAAATAAAAATAGAACTCATAAGTAAAGATATGAAGTTATTCCAAGAAAGTAATTAAACCCATTTAAACAAATTTAGGAACATAACAATAGACAATCTTCCATCTGTCATGCCAATTTACAAACATAATTTAAAATATAATTATCATAGATTTTCATCAAAAAACTAAAAGAATTGAAACTTTCTTATCAACACTAATGGATAAATCAAAGTGTTTATAAAAATATGAATAGACCAAACATTAACCAAAGAAATATTTGCAAAATCCTTTTTTATTAACCAATTGAGCAAACAAGAGGAAAATTTGGTTATAGTTACAAAAAGATTCCAAGTAGAAATAATATACGAGGCAATTTTACAAAAATTTCAAACTATATACACGTATAATTTTTAATATAAATATGCAGAAACACCCAACGACGCACTGAAAGTAAACAAAGATCAATCCATTGAGGTTGCGTTACCAAATATTTATCAAATTTTAAATGAACTTAGAAGATTCTTTAAATTTAATTAAAATAAAATTTAATGGTGATTTAACATAAATACGGACCATAGCAAATAGAGTTTGCAGCCCAACTGCCCGAAGATATTTTGCGATTTCATCATTTCCCTCTTCTTGAGCAATTTGGCAAAGTTTAGGAATTAACCTTCTAAGTTAAACAAAAAAAGTTCCATCTTTATGAGAACCATGCAAGCACTTAATAAGCCTAATTTATTATCCATTAAAGGAGTTAATATAAGCTTTTGGAACAGAATATGGCTTTGAAAGATGAATAGTAAAAAATAATACTGACCTGATTATTCACAAAACCAAAATGAGATTCACATCCTCAAAACCATGATCATAAGCTTATACAACAGAAAGTTGCATGATCATAAGCTTACACTAACATAACACAAATATTTTTTAGAATTGCATATTACATACAATAGCATTTCAATGTTAACATATGGAAAGTTTTAAGTTCCAACGTAAATGGTAATAGGCAAGCACTAGAACAAATAAGAATAGCCCCATTAGACACATAAAAAAAACCGGAAAGGCAAGTAGGAACTTGAATTATGACTTATCAATGAATCACATTTTTTATATATTGTACAGTATTTAAGCCCAATCATATACTCAAACATTAAAAAGACCCATATCTTTTTACAAGGTGAAGGGGTAATGGGACATAATATGTGCATTACAGCGGATGAACAAATGCAACTAAAAATAGAATATAATGAAAGCTTTCCTACAGGTATTCCCATTCCTTGATTATATTTAAGGATATAGAGAATTCAAGAAAGATTTATGCAAGATTCTGATGCAGGTTAGAGAGAACTGCCAAGAAGCATAAAATCATGACATAGTTGCCAAACACTTAAATCGTGGTGAGCTTCATATAGGTATGAGAGAGATAATAACCTACCAATCAAGATCATCAAGTCCCAGAATCCGCTCCCCATCTATCACCACAATAACTTGAATCTTCTTCCAGTATCTCCAGAATTCTTCCCCTGAAAAAATGCTATCATTTATCTATGATAGGAAATAAACCTTCAACCAAAAGTTTGGAAACCTTCAACCAAAAGTTTGGAAAGTGTTGCATTGGTGGGATGACACTTCTTTTATTACATTAATCAAAAGATCTTAAACATCCTCAACCTTTGAAAAAATAATCTCTTAATATTCACTTCCAAGTAATGTAAAGATTCCTCCACAACAACACACATGAATCACTGAAACTATTTGAATATTGGAGACAAAAATTAACTTAAAACTTGCAAATTAGACATTATTATATTTGTGCTAACATCTAAAAAGAACTTTATTCTATTCAAATTGTTATATCAACTCTAAAATTAATATATCAACTCTAAAAAATAGCAAGAAGGTTTTTAAATTACTCTCCAACATGGAAGAGAGCATCAAAATACCACTACAACATAAGTGATATTACATAACACCTTAGAGTAACACATTTTTTTTATTTAACACGAATTTGTAACACTTCTAATATTATTATAATATATAACACATTTGTAACACATTTTATATAAGTAACATATAGGAGTAACACTTTTTTATTATGTAACACATGCATATAACACTTTTACATAAATTACACTTCTCATGTAACACTTTTATATAAGTAACATTTTTTAATAAAATTTTTATATAATTAATTATATATGGGAGGATTACTACTAGGTACAGAAAAAACCCTTAATTACTATGAGATACAAACATACAAAAATATTATTACTAACTACATAAATATAGTGATATTCCAATATTACCCCTATAATGTAATGCACATAAATTTGTGTACAGCAAAAGTTCGTGTGCAGCAAAAGTGTGTGCAGTAAAAAAAGTGTGTGCAGTAAAAAGTGTGGTGGTCCAGCGGTGGTTCGGCAGAGCTACGGCGAAGCTCCGATGGGGTCCAGCAGTGCTTCGGCTACCGGTCGGCGGAGCTCCGGCAATGTCAGCGGCGGAGGCATTTTTCCGACAGTCCGACGGTGGGTGAGGGATTAGAGTTTGTGATTTAAAAGTGTATTGGTTTAGGGTTATATTTGGTATTTAACTTTAATATTTTGTATGTGAGAGTAATTATTTTAAATCAATGTATTTTATAATAATTAGGGGTACAAAGTGAATACCTATGAGTAATTAATACATTATATATTTATGTTAATGTAGTTTTATCTATATATATAAATTTTAATTATTTTATTCGACTAAAAATGTATAAATAAAAAATATGGATAAAAAAAATATAACATATATTTTACCTATAAATTTGAATTACTTAATTTTTAGAGTTTTAGTTTTTATTTATATAAATTTTACTTTTTATAAATTACTTTAATTTTAATTTTTTATAAAAAAGAAGTTTCTTTATGACAAAAAAATGTTGAATTATTATCCAAAGTATCAACCACATTGCAGAAATACAAATCTTAGAAGAAACAGGTTATGTTACTAGAAAGTGTCATGAAATTCTATTGAAAAAAGAGAAACCATTTTAGTGTTGGAAAGAAAGCTATTAGATGTAAACCAATATTCATTTGTTTATATATAATGTACGTAAATCTATGCATACATTTCAAGAGCTAATCAATTGTTGGCGATTGAATATTTTGGTTAACGTGAACCATTAGGGTTCCATATGTTTTTACAGCGGAAGAAAGAAAATAAGAAATGTATTACCTTTCACCAGGGTATGTTGAAGAAGAAACATTCTCGCCGACAGTTTGCGCAGCGTCACGGTTTTGGCCATAACTTCCTCATCCTATCTCCGATTTGCGTGATCTAAATGCAAAAATGATCCTCTCTTTCGTGGCCTTCCAGTGATGTATCACACTTATAGTTTGGACTTACAAATGATTTTAGAAAAATTGGTGAAATTGACGGCTGGAAATAGAAAATGACCTTCCGATCTTCTGTTTTATTCCTAAGTCATGTCTCGATGTTGTGTGGGCAATGATCTAAGAGACGAACTCAATCTGCAGGCAATCTCTCTCACAGTTTTTGTTATGTGTGTTAGATATCCGGACTACTGAGATTGACTATTATATAGCCAACAACAGGGACCAGGAGGAGAAATTAGGATTTGGCCCTCCCATTGGGCTTAAGCATCCAAGTTTAACCCAAAACTTATACTTAAATCTAATAATAATAAATCATTCCACTAAAAAAATATTATTGCACTGCCACCCTAATCCCAAATTACAATTATGGGCTCCTTATTATGAGCCCGTTAATCTCCCCGAGTTTAAGATTCATTGCCCATTAATTAATTAAGTTACTGACAACTCCATTAATTAATATAATTACCGAGAGTAGTACCACTCAACCTTATTATCATGACGGAATAAATCCACCTGCAGGGTTTACATGATAATCTTTATGAGCTCCTCAAGGGGGACATCATCAACCAATTCCGTTAGGACACGGATTCCTTCAACAATCAACAGCACACCATAGAGACAGCATCATCTCCTAGCTCACCGAGCATATTGATTTAACAATTAAATCTCACCCATTGATGAATTAAAGAAATAAATACTGACTTACGTGTCGAGATTATTGTGAGGGATTAAGAGTACGAACATCCATAATAACAGATATCAAATTCTATTATATAGTCAGTATAAATCAAACGATCTCAACAGCGGTCCTATTCAATACACACAAAGCACACTAGTGCAATTTTATAGTCAAGACCGACTTGTCAAATCACACTACAACCATACCGATAGATAATCCCCTTTTATCTTGTTGTGAATATCTATTTGTACTTTATAAGGAGCCGATAATATGATCTTCTGTGTGACGCCGCACACCAAATTATCTACAGTATAAAGTAAATGAACTTTTGCAATATCTTAATTGCAACGTTTGATCACATAATTCTCATTTCAAATATTGTCAAAGCATTGTCATACAAAAAGATGGATTTTGAGTATACAATCCAACATCAACCCCATGCAATATTTAAAAAACATCATAGATTCTAAATGCTTGATTTTGGCAACTTTATGACCAATGCAATGTGCCTAACAATGTGTTAGCCAGTTTTCACTTACAAGCGACATAAAAACAGAGAATGACATTGATATAGAGCATATGATTTAACTATTTACATTATTAATGTATGTCAAAAGAAGTCGAATATCAGACAACTTTGAAAACAAAATCAAAACAACAAAAGCGAAAGAACTGCAGTGACATTAACAACACATCTCAAACTAAAAGAACACGACTAAAGCTAAAATTTGAATAAATTTATGTATCATGGAGTATTAATAACTAAGTTGTGATAACTTCTATCAGTTTCAATTTCTAAAATGTCACTTTCATTGACAAGTTTTGCAGTGATCAAATTTTATGAAACAAAGATTCATCATCTGTTCAAAGTAAACAAAGAAGCAAAAGGTAAGATGTAGAACAAGAGGATTTTCACCCTTTGCAGGAAAAGCTGAATGGGTTACAGAATACCGTTCATTCTGCCAAACCAATTCGCAATTTTTTATGCATATATTTTTCATGCCAAACTTATGATATGCGAGAACCAAATAGACAAATGAAAAATAAATTTAGTTTACATGGAGCAAATGAAATCAAATATTGAGGTTCACTATACAAGCAGCAGTGCCTTTACATGATTCTTTTATTCTCTTGACCAGATTTATGTAAGCTCACATTGTCCAAGAATAACTTCATCATATCAAAGACAAGCAATACTTTCACCGTACTCTTTTTTTTACAAAATAATAAAGACAGAATAAAAATCTTCCAACTAGAAAATGAAAATAGAAACATTCATATGCTATAGAGCATGTAACATGTATAGTAATATGAGTATACTTTTGCGTTAATATAGAATATGGCATGGAGAGGGATTTCAACTTGAAAACTAAGCCACATTAATGCAAATTTTGATATAAAGTGGGAAATATAAGAGGAAAGTACCAAATACATTGTCAATAAATGCAACAGGTACAAAATACTTCAACTAATTAAGTTGATTTTCAAATTACCAATAATAAGAACATGAAAAATGAGTCATATATCTTCCCGACATTTCAATATCAAGTACGGAGAACATTGGAGATATGAATACAACCAAGTACCAAAAGAGAAATGCTTACTTCAAGCTAAAGAATTTATTGTTGTATTACAGGTTGAGACCTATCCAACTTATTTGGGCCAAAGTGTTTTGAACATGTTATTAAGCTCTCATAAAAATGATGTATGTTGCAATGCCAACTGATCCCCAAACTACACCATTCTTCACAATACAAACACCAACTAGTGCCTTCACAGAACCTATGGATGGCATTTCGAGCTGCTACATAAAACAAACAAATGTTGCTTATCACGACAGCCTAACAAGAGCACTAGCTACATCTTTCTCTCAAACCTTCAACAAGTTTTTTTTCCTTCAGCGCTTGGCCAAAAATTGCATAGTTTCAAAGGAGAAAAGCTTTTACCTTAAACACAATACTTGCAAGCGTAACTCCTTGGTGATTGTTTGAAGTGTCAGATTCTCAATCTTGATCATCTTCACATGAAAGAAAATTCATATAAGCATCACAAATACAACAAAATCTCCATGAAAATAATAATTTGTGTAATCAGTTACCCTAAAGAAAGAACCTGTGTATAAGCAAGAATCATGAGAACTTCCACTAAACTTTAGACCAATTCTATTATCAAGTCTCCGGTCACATATTTTTTATTATTCTCAACCTGAAACACCTCTATAAACTTGTCCAGCAAAACTACCAAAAAGATGTTGCATTAACCATGCACCTCCTAGTTTGTTAATTTTATACAATTTTACACATCATATCACAGGGTAACATTTCACCTGCACACACTGCACATGAATAAAAAGGATGAAGGATTTTAAGACTAACCAACTATTATAATATTAAAATCATTAAAAAACTTTATTGTGGCCTTATATTTGCAAATATTATTCGTTAGAGCAATCAGACTACCAATAATTTTACAATATAAAAAAAGAATGTAAGAAATAATCCATTTAAGTTGGTCCTCAGAAGAGTTGGGATCACATGGATTTATAGGCAATAAGAGTTCAAGCAATTAAAGAACTTTTGTTAGAACCAATACTGAAGGCTCAAAATACTACAAAAGCATACTAAAATGGACGAACTATATTAACTTCTAATGCATTTCTAAATGTCTTAACTGATGTTTTATTGTATTAGAAGTATCACAAAATGTAGATGGATAACACATAATCCATGACATCTCTAAACTTACAGAAAAATCATAAAGATAAATAAACAATTTTTTCAATAACCAATCCACACAATTGTGTAGAATTGAATTTGGTTCTAGGAGTGAAAAATAAATTATCCAGTTCATATAACAGATTGTTCAGGTAAGTTCTAAATGATAAGTCCTTAACGCTATTAATTATGCAACCAGCTAACCATGTACGATAACAAGATAAGACAACATTAATTATATTAAAATTCTACATAAAATTTATAAGCGAGCAACAGAGTAAGAACCTCATAAGAAAAATGGGTCACATGCTTCAAGGAAAAAAATCTGTGTCAACCAGCAAATAAGCAAATCTGTGCTTGCCTCCTGATTTACCAAATGTGTGTTATAATACAATAGTAATATTACAAGTGAGCATGAATTCAAAGCTAAAAATCTAGTATAGATGCACCTTGTGAAGTCAAAGCTGGGTAAGCTGGCTGATGAGGAACACGCCTCCAGATAGGATCTATTTTGATATTTTTCTATGAAAATCATGTTTACAGAATCTGAATAACAAGACTGACAAATAATTGGATTTTTTTTTCTCAACATATAATTTATAACTAAAGGTAATTAATACAACATGTATCATGTATGTTATGCATTACCTGCATTACCTATAAGGTATGGCTCTATGATATCCACCACATTCAATCCAAGAGCACTTCAAACGTTTAAATCTCCTTATCCAACACTTCTTCAACCTAAACCTGATATAGCATCTAGCATATGTACATATATTACTCCAGCCAAATACTGAATTTCTAGAAAGTATCATGTTCAAAGTCGATTGAAGAGAAATACAACAAGGAATACATGAAGTTACTTTACTTGAGAAATGATATTCCCACCCATGTCTAATCCTATATGACATGAATAACATATGAACTGGAACTTTCATATAAATCACACAACTAGATGTTATCAAGCACAAAGAGCTTTCAATACACCAAGAGGGTCCCCTAAATTACTCCTCCTGGTACAGCTGCACTTTTGGGATCAACAAGAGCAAGGGGAAAGTGTATGCCTAATAGAATTAGCATTTTCATCTAAACGAACAGAAGCCATAACAAAAGTAGTTCAAAGGTTGTGTATAGAAACAAGAAATTTTCAAGAGTAAGTAAACCCAACATAAGAAAGCCAATAATCACACAATAAACGTAGGGAAGCAAACATACAGCAGAGCGAGCAGTTTTGGAGATTGCTGATTGTCGTCTAATTCACCTAGATTTTGTGTCGTTTTTATGTGTCTTTTGTTACCTTATTCCGTAATTTTTGCATCTTTTGTATATAGTATTTTTGGGATATTGATGATGATGATTTTCATGTCTTTGAATAGGTGATTTTGAAGATAAATGGTGAGAAAAAGCATGAAGAAAGGAGAAAGTTGAAGAAAATAAAGAATTAATCAAAATGCATAAAAACACGCCCGTGTTTTTATGCAATGCCCGTGTTTTTCTGCAGGTGCTAAAACTTACATAATGCTGAAAAATTGCAAGAAAACACGGGCAGATGCAGGAAAACACGCCCGTGTTTTCTTGCACTTTTGGCCAAAAGTCGTTTTTTCAACCTCATGCGATTTTCAGGAGTGTTGGGGGTATAAATACCCCCAACATTAACTTTTGGAGGCAGATTTTGGAAAGGGGAGTTTTCAAGAACACACTACACACACTATTCTATACAATTTACACCTTCATCATCATCCATCCACCATCTCATCATCCATCAACTCCATTTTCTTCACTCTTTCATCACCAAGCTATTGAGGATAGAGGATTGAGATTTGGATCTTACAAGTGAAGGAAGATATCCAACCTACCTCAAGAAGGGAAGATATTTTACTTTTCATTTGTAGTATTTTTGACTTGTGTTGAAACAATGGATGCATGTAAGCATTTTATGGATGTTTTCATAATGTTTATTGTTGGCTAGACCTCTAGTGAGGCTAGCCACAAGATGGATTAGGGCTTTGTGGATTTGTTGGATTTTAATGGTATTTTGATATGATATATGGAATTTCCTACATGATTTATGATTCACTTTATTTGTATTATGATGTGTGTGATTGAAATCACTATTTATGATGTTAGGATGGCCATTCCGATATTGTAACTAGGGTTTTGATTGAATCATGTTATAGTATGGATAGTGTATGTTAGTATATGAAGTATGTGGTAGCATCTTTATATACTTAGAACATTCATGTGAGGACACTTAGTTAATGGATCTAAGCAGGTTATTAAATGAGTGAGAAGAACCAATCTTATAATCATAGTACCCTTGAGGGAATTGAGAGTAAGGGACAATCTTTTGTGCTTAAAAACTTGTAATGAGTTTAGATCCTAATTACCTTGGCCATAGGGATTAGGGGAACCTTTGTGATTGCTTCTAGTCCATTTATCATTGATAATTGTCATTTGAATCTAACAAGTCTATTTAATACCCTTGATCTTGAATGTGGTTAGCCTTGCTCCTCTTTAGTATATTCACCTTTCACTTCATTTTCATTCTTGGTTATTTGTCTCTTGCATCGATCTCATTTAGTTGTTATTTAGTTTACTTGCTACTTGAGTAGATAATTTGTCTTTTTGTTCTACAACTCACAAACTCGATCACTCCTATAAAGCATGGTTAAAAACGAATCCGGATACACCTCGGATTGAACTCTCCCTTTGATCGATAATTAAACTGGGTCAATAACTACACGATAAGGTACGCTTACCTTGCGCAATTATACCAAAATTGGCATAAAGTTCATGGCGTCGTTGCTTGGGGAGAGTTAAATCTTGAGAGTAACGAGTTCGCGTTTAATTAGCTTTGCTAGGAGTACTTTTACTTGCTTTCTTTTTATTTGTTTTTTTAATTTGGTTGTTGAGTTATCTAACTTGGTAAATCTTGTAGGTGTATGCACACTCGTTCTAGGTCTCATTCTATCGAGCCTTTGGATTTGGAGTTAGAGGCCACCTTACGAAGAAGAAGGAGAGAGTTGTTATATTCAAAGGAGGACGAAATGGATCAAGGAGCTAATGGCAATGGTGTTGATGAAGAAGGGAATGGGCAAAATATCCATCATGGTGCGGAAAATGCTCAAGGTGTTCAAGTGAATCCGGAGCTTATGCAACAAGCAAATTTCCACCAGGTGCACTTACACAATCAACAGTTGCAAGCCATTATCCAACAATTGCTAGCACAACAAGAGGCTAGAAATATTCCACAAGTTCCTCCGGTGGTGCAACAACCTCAAGTTCAAGGACATCATGGAGGCATGAATATTAGAGATCATTTCCAACCACAAGTGGGAAATTATGCTATGGGGCCGCCATTGAATGTCAACAACTTTGAGATCAAAACGGGGTTGATTAATATGGTCCAAGCAAATCAATTTGGGGACAGTGCAACGGAAGACCCAAATGCTCACTTGTCTCAATTTGTGGAGGTAGCCAACACCATTAAGATCAACGGAGTGAGTGATGATATTGTGAAGATGAGGCTTTTCTCTTTCTCTCTCCGTGATCGTGCACGAGCTTGGTATAACACAATCCCAAGGGGAGCGTGTAATACATGGAATGATCTGGCCCAAAGGTTCTTGAACAAATACTTCCCACCATCTAAGATGCTACACTTGAAAAGCTTGATCATACAATTCAAGCAAATGCCAATGGAGACATTTAGTGAGGCATGGGATCGATTCCGAGATATGTTGAGACAATGTCCTCGACATGGGTTTCCTCTCGATCAACAAATTGGATTTTTCTATGCGGGATTAGATGGGAATTTGAGAATTCTACTTGATGCATCCGCAGGGGGTTCTATTTTGGGGCAAACACCGGAACGAGCCATGGCTATATGTGAGGAGATTGCTTTAAATTCGGGACAGTGGCCTATGAATCGTGTAGCGGGAAGTTATGAGATGGAAAGGATAGCTAAGATGGAGGAGATTTGCATGCAACAAGTAAAACAAGTGGAAGCACCGAAGGAAGATGTGACGGAGAAAGCAATCACGGAGATACTTAAGAGAATGAATGTCAATATGCAATTATCTCCAAGTTCTTTGCCTGTGATGAATCAACCTACTCAAAGCTCAATGAGTAAATTGCCTATCCAAATGCCTCAACAAGGATCTTCATCTAGTATGGGAGGTCAAGAGAATTGGTGCCAACCCGAGATGTCACTTGAGGAAGTTGCCTTCATGCAAGGAAGGAACTTTCAAGGAAACTATGGAGGGAATTTTGGGCACCAAGGAGGAGGATACCCACCTAGGCAAGGAGGATTTGGTCAAGGGAATTTTGGTAAAAATTTCCAACAACCTCGGAGGTTTGATAACTTATCTTATGGAAATCAAAGTAATGCTCTTACACTTCCACCGGGGATCAATCCGGGAGCTAAGGCTCAAAACAATGAAGGAAAGCCTACAGTTGAGGATCAATTGAGCAAAATGTTTGAATTTATTAAGCAAGATAGGGAAGAGAGAAGGCAAAAGGATGAAGTGAATGATAGAAGGTTTAAAGCACTAGAGACACAATTGAGTCAAATTGCAAGTGAAAAGGGGGATGTTCATCAACAAGGGAAGTTTCCGTCTACTACCGTTATCAATCCTAAGGAGCAATGCAAGGCTATCGTGCTTAGAAGTGGAACAAAATATGATGAGCCTCAGATGCCAAAGGAAGATGATGAGGTAGATTGTGAACAAGAGCCTATGACAGTTGAGGTTGAAAAAAGGAAAGAGAAAGAGACTCATGATGCTAAAAATGATGAAGTGATCCCTCCATTTGACAAAGAGGAAGCGAAATCTCCTAAGAAATGGGAAAAGTGCAAGGAAGCAAAGAGAAAAGAGAAAGAAGAAGGGTTTGAAAGAGATGAATGGGGAATTCCCAAGTTACCCGTAGCCATCCCATTTCCACAAAGATGTTTGAAGAAAGGATTGGATGAGAAATTTGCTAAATTTGTGGATATGTTGAAAAAGATACACATCAACATCCCCTTCGCGGATGCACTTCTACAAATGCCCAACTATGCAAAATTCTTGAAGGATATCTTGGCAAAGAAGAGGAGCTTGGGTGATCATGAAACGGTGAACCTCATGGAGGAATGTAGCACCATCTTGCAAAAGAAGCTCCCTCCCAAGTTGAAAGATCCGGGAAGTTTTACCATCCCGTGTGAGATGGGCAAACATGAAAGCTATAAGGCTCTATGTGATTTGGGGGCAAGCATCAACTTGATGCCTCTATCAATCTTCAAGAAGTTGGGTATTGGAGAAGTGAAACCTACATCGGTCACCCTTCAATTGGCCGATAGATCTATGACATATCCAAAAGGGATTGTGGAGGATGTATTGGTGAAGGTTGGCAAATTTGTATTTCCCGTTGACTTTGTGGTGTTAGATATGGATGAAGATTCAAATGTTCCATTAATCTTTGGACGTCCATTTTTAGCCACGGGGAAGGCTTTGATTGATGTGGAGAAGGGAGAGTTAATCCTTAGAGTTAATGAAGAAAAAATGATCTTCTCGTTGAAGGAAGCTATGAGGTATCCTAGTGGGGAAGGAGAATGTAGGCGAATTGATGTGTTGAATGATATTGTTGAAGAACATCTACATTGCTTCCATTCCAAGGATCATTTGGAATCAATAATGAGCAATTCTTACTCTCTTGATTTTTCTAACTTTTCTTGTTGCTTTGATGATGATGAGATAATTGATAATTTTCATTATTTAAATTCATGTAGTGAACTTACATCGGAAGAAGCAAGAGAAGCACTTGAAAAGAAGCTTGATGATGGGCCCAAAGAGGAGGAAAAAGTTGAGAAAAGGTGGAGCTAAAGCCTTTACCGGATCACTTAAAGTATGCATACCTGGGAGAGAATGAAACGTATCCGGTAATCGTATCATCATCTTTGAATGATTTGGAATTGGAGAAATTGTTGAGAGTCTTGAGAGAGCACAAATCTTCCATAGGTTGGTCCATTAAAGACTTGAAAGGTATAAGCCCCTCTCTATGCATGCATAAAATTCATTTAATTGAAGAGGATAAGTCTTGTGTGCAAAACCAACGTCATCTTAATCCTATAATGCAAGAAGTTGTAAGAACGGAAGTGTTGAAATGGCTTGATGCGGGTATCATCTTTCCAATTAGTGATAGTCCATACGTGAGCCCTTTGCATGTGGTAGCAAAGAAGGGTGGTATGACCATCGTGAGGTCCGATACTAATGAGACAATTGCCACGAGGACTATCACCGGTTGGAGAGTTTGTGTTGATTATAGAAAGCTCAATGACAACACCCGAAAAGACCATTTTCTACTCCCATTCATTGATCAAATGCTCGATAGATTGGCGGGACACAAGTACTATTGTTTCCTCGATGGTTATTCTGGGTATAATCAAATTCTAATAGCCCTGGAGGATCAAGAGAAAACAACATTCACTTGCCCCTATGGCACATTTGCATTTAGGATGATGCCATTTGGTTTGTGCAATGCTCCAGCCACGTTTCAACGTTGTATGATGGCCATTTTCGGTGGATTAATTGAGAACATCATGGAGGTTTTTATGGATGATTTCTCCATTTATGGATCGTCATATGACTTGTGCTTAACTAACTTGTCTATTGTGTTGCAGCGTTGTGAGGAAACAAACCTTGTACTTAACTGGGAAAAGTGCCATTTTATGGTCACGGACGGAATTGTGCTTGGGCACCACATATCAGAGCATGATTTGAGGGTAGATAGAGCAAAGGTCATAGCCATAGAACGTCTTCCTCCTCCTACCAGTGAGAAAGGAGTTCGATCGTTCTTATGCCATGCGGGCTTCTATCGCCGCTTTATTAAAGATTTTTCAAAAATTGCCAAACCTCTTTGTAAGCTTCTTGAAAAGGAAAGTACATTTAAGTTTGATGAAGAGTGTCTTTCTTCTTTTCAGGTACTAAAGGAAGCTTTAATCTCATCCTCCATTCTTGTAGCTCCGGATTGGAGTATGCACTTTGAGTTGCATTGCGATGCGAGTGATCAAGCCATCGGAGTTGCACTTGGGCAAACAAAGGAGAAGAAGTTTAGGGCTATCTATTATGCCTCAAAAACATTGAATTCGTGCCAAGTCAACTATACAACCACCGAAAAGGAGTTTTTAGCGGTTGTCTACGCCTTTGAGAAGTTTCGCCCCTACCTAGTTGGCACACGAACTATAGTATTCACGGATCATGCGGCCATCAAGTATCTAATGAACAAAAAGGACGCGAAGCCAAGATTGATTCGGTGGGTATTGCTTCTACAAGAGTTCGATGTGGAGATCAAAGACAAGAAAGGGGTTGAAAATGTGATAGCCGATCACTTATCTAGGCTAGAAAGAGAAGAGGGGGATGAAGATTTGACTCCAATTAGTGATGTGTTCCCGGACGAGGAAATCCTTAAGGTGGAGGTTGAACAAATGTGTGCTCTAATGATAAGTTCGCCTCCTTGGTACGCCGACTATGTCAACTACCTTGCATGCGGAATTAAGCCCACGCTTCTTAATGAGTACAAAATGAAGAGATTCTATGTTGAGGTGAAGAAGTATGTGTGGGATGAGCCCTTCTTATTTAAAATTTGTGTGGATGGAGTCATTAGAAGGTGTGTCGCCAATGAATAAATTGAGGGGATTTTAGAGCTTTGCCATTCATCTCCTTGTGGTGGGCACTTTAGCCATCACAAGACGGGAGCAAAAGTTCTTCAATCGGGTTTTGTTTGGCCCACTTTGTTTGGAGATGCCAAGAAATTTGTTGAAAAATGTGATAAGTGCCAAAGGGTTGGAGGAATAGGTAAAAGAGATGAAATGCCCATGGGATTAGGAATTGAAATGGAGATTTTTGATGTTTGGGGCATTGATTTTATGGGGCCGTTTCCTTCGTCTCAAGGGTATCTATACATATTGTTGGCGGTGGACTACGTATCCAAGTGGGTGGAGGCGATCCCCACCAAGACTAATGATGCATTTGTGGTGCAAAAATTCTTGAAAAGGAACATCTTTAGTCGATTTGGAGTCCCAAGAGCTTTGGTAAGTGATGGGGGTTCACACTTCGTGAACAAATTGATGGAAGGACTGTTGAAGAAATACGGAGTTAAACACCGGATAGCCACTCCCTACCATCCCCAAGCAAATGGTTTGGCGGAGGTCTCAAACCGCCAAATCAAGTTAGTGTTGGAAAAGACGATCAATGGGGGAAGGAAAGATTGAGCTGAAAAGCTTGATGATTCCTTATGGGCATATAGGACGGCTTTCAAAACAATTCTTGGTGTTTCTCCGTATCAGTTGGTGTATGGGAAAGCTTGTCACCTCCCCGTTGAGTTGGAGCATCGGGCGTTATGGGCAATCAAGAGGCTCAACATGAATGAAGGGGAGGCCGGACAAGAAAGGTTGCTAAAAATGGTAGAGTTGGAAGAATTTCGTGAAAGAGCATACGAAAACTCTACCATTTATAAAGAGAAAGTGAAAAAGTGACACGATGCCAAGATTAAAGAAAAGACATTTGCCCCCGGGGATAAGGTGCTAGTGTTTAATTCAAGATTGAAGTTGTTTCCGGGAAAGCTTAAGTCGAAATGGATGGGCCCATTTGAGGTGTTGGAGGTCATCGGAGGACATACATTGAAACTCAAGGGGCCAAATGATGAGTTCATAGTTAATGGGCATCGGGTTAAACATTACCTATCTCCTTCTCAAAAGGAGATAGTGTATGTGGATACTCTTCACTCTTAAACTCATTTTTATTAGTAGTATAGTAGGATTTTCTTTTATTGTTGTTTTCATGTGTTGTTCGTGTTTTGGTGGTGTAGGTTTACACTCTAGTGGATGGAATGAAGAATGGATTACGAGAAGCGCTACGTTGGATGCGTCAAGGATAAGTTTCACTACTTTCACAAGCTTAATTCTTTCCTCTATCAAGATTTAAGTTTGGGGGATGCGTCGTAGCGTAACTTGTATGTGTTTGTTGGCTGAATCCATTGGAGTGCATTGGTGTTTTGTTAATTTGTTGTGTTCTTGTGGTTTTTGGTTGATTTTTTTTTTTGTGGTTGTTGTTTGTTCTTTTTGTGATCTTGTTATTTGATTTTTCATGAGAGTATTGAGTTATGCTTCATTATTTATATTGTAGTTGGGCTTGAATCATAGGCATATGTGCTTGGAAAGTATGGTAAGGTAAGAAACAATGAGGAAATTTGGCTAAGTATGGAAGGAAAGGTGAAAGAAGCAAATAAATTGGCTAAGTATGGAAAAGAAGAAAATTGTCCAGAGAGCTGGAATTTGGCAGAAAAACACGGACGGAAGCATAAAAACACGCCCGTGTTTTTATGAAGTTGAACCGAAAAAAAAATCGGGTCCAGGTAAGTCGAACCGGAAATTTGCAGAAAAACACAGGCACGTGCATAAAAACACGCCCGTGTTTTCATGCAAATTGCGGGCTCTCTGCCCTTTTTCTTCCCCTTTCTTCTTTCTTCACTCATTCTTCCCCTTTTCACTCATCACACACTCCCGTCTCCCTACCCCCACTTCCCACCGCCTCCGGCCGCCGGAAACCACCGGAATTCTCTCTCCGATCTCTTCTCACTTATTAAGTGAAAATGGTAAGTACCTTTCCACTCCTCCCTAATTTCTTTGAAGTTAAATTTCTAGGGTTTATGTGTAGAAATGTTTGGATTTTTGATTATGAATACGAATAAGCATGTCAATAAACCTTGAATGTGAAATTAGGAAGGGATTGAGTCTATTCGTATGAGGAGAGTTTTTGAAAGAGAGGAGGATTTTGAAATTTTGTGTAGTAAGAAGTGTTGAATGATGAAATTGATATATTTGATGGATATTCTACATGCTTAGACTGTATAATGAGAAATTTTGGGATGATTGTTCAAGAAATGTGTGAAAACTTGTACTTTGAAAATTCTTGCCCACTAAGTGTTTGTTGAAATGCCACTTAGAAAATTTTTCAACTTTTGAGGTTTAAAGTGCTTAATTATACATGTTCATGATTGTCATTAGTTGTGTAAGCTATGAAATACATGAGAAGTTGTGTTCATATGATTTAAAGAAACATGAGATGGCTTACAATGATCTAGAAAAAGACATGATTGGTGCATTGTTGAGTATGCCTAAAGAAGAGTTGAAAAGTTTTCTAAAATAATTAAACGTGCACATGTAGAATTTTCAAGTGTGGCTAATCAATACTTCTTACTTGCAATAACACTTCTTGTTGATTATGTAGGATCATGATGAAAATGAGCAGTTGGACAATGTTGAAGAAGTGTTAACACATGAAAAGTTTAGAGAAATTAATCATCAATTAAGGATTTTAAGATTGCATCCGGATAACTTTGGGGTAGATTTTGGAGAGGAGTGGTGGGATATGTGCTTGAAGTGAAATAAGTTGGCCCCCAAAGTCATTAAAACGAGGTATGGTGATCCAGAGGCAATGGAAGTGTTGGGAATTACTCGAGACATTGAGGGGATGTTTGAGAGAGTTGGAATGAGTGAGTTCTTAAGGAATAGGTCCGAAACCTATGTGGGACTGACATTGGAGTTCATGTGTTCACTCACAGTAAAAAATTTCCCAAGGACGTCTTTTCCATAAGAGATCACTTTTCAAATGATGAACGAGAAACTAAAGATGGAGACTCACGTTGTGAATGACTTCTTGGGATGCCCATTCCTTCAAAATGTCAAAGATTTTCAGGATAAAGGGAATTGGAAAAGACAAGATTTTTGGGGAATGTTGACTCTTCGAGAGGAGAAAGGTAAGCAACTGAAGTACAATTCATCATCATCCAAAGCTGCTAGTATGAGAAATACAGCCCTCCGCTATCTCGAAAAGATATTGTCAAATACCATTTTCGCTAAAGCAGAGGCAACCATTGGGGCACGCGAGTTGTATGTCATCAAATGCTTCCTCGAGGGTAAAGTGTTCAATGCTGCGGGATACTGGATCCCGAATATTTTTAGGAATGCTAAGAGAAAGCACCCTCAAGTGATTGCGGAGGGAGGTTTGATTACAGTGCTTGCTCGAAGGATGGGAAAAGACCTTTCTGGATTGATACCCTTGGATGGGCCCAATCTTGGGCTGGAAGAAATGAAGAAAATGAGAATTTTGGAAGAAATTGGTAATGATTGGGTGTTTGTACTCCGTCAAAAAGAGATCTTTCCTGTACCAAATGTAGAATTGACAAAGATATATCCAACTAGGCAAAAGAAGAACATCACTCTACTTAGCAAAAGCCATACAGCTAAAGTGAATGAGTTCAAGGCTAGTCATCAGATTGAGTTGATGCACAGGGAAGTTCCTAGAGATGAGATGACTCGGGAGCCTGAGTTTGAGGAAGGTGATGAAGGAGCAGGACCTAGCACTGGAGCAGGAGGAGGAGGAATTACTAGAGAAGAGTGGGGTGAATTGAGAGAAACAGTGGCTGAAATACAACGAGATCAACAATGGCTTGTGAGAGAAGCTAGATACTCTAGAGAGCGTGGAGACAGGGTGGAGCACACGGTCAACAATATTGGGAGGAGTCAGGAGAATGTTGAGAGGATGATGACATACTTTTACAATCTACACAATCCTTCTGACCCTCAAGTTTTCCAACCATGGGCTCCATTCCAACCGCCTCAAGAACCACAGTTTCCGCCACACTACCCCCCATATCCCTCGGAAGATCCAAACAACTCACCTTCTCCATGATTGGAGTTTTCTAATCTTCTCTACTTTTATTCTATCTTTTAATGAACTTTGATTGTGATGTTGCATTTGACTTAGTACTCTCTTGTTTGATTGTTTGGTTTTATTGTTAGATTGTTACATTCATAGTTGTTAGACTTGATGCTTATGTTTGATGATTTGGGATATTTGAACTTTGCTATGAATGTTTAATCTTTGTATTTGCTTTTTGTTGATGTGTTGTTGTTGTTTGTTTATGTTTGATCGTCGGGGAGGGTAGATTTTATTTGGCTCTTTTATATTATTTTATGTCGTTTTCCCTTGAGCTTTGATATATTTGTTTGCAATGGTGATTAAAAATTTTGTTAGGACATTTTACTCTAGGAAATTGAGATATAGGTTTTTAAATTGCGCAAGATAAAGATGGATAAAACTCGATAATATTCTAAGGCCATAAGCAAAAGCCTAGTGAGATTTGAGCCTCAAACCATGCATTTCATACGGTTTTGATTCCATTGATGAGAGGATTGATCATTAGAAGATGAATTAAAATTTGCTCGTGAACTCTGCAAGTACGCCTTTTGATGAAGCGATGAGAAATGATTCTAGGCCATGTTTGATTTAACAAGTCACTAGCCAAATGAATTTCCTACCTTGAATAGTTATCCCTTGTTAGCCAAAATTTGAGCCTTAAAGCCTATTTTATTGATGAGCACATTACAAGCCTAATAATCCTACTTGAGCCTATACATAAAACCTATGATGCGTGGAGATTATAGAAGAAGGTTAACAAAAGGTTGAGTATAAGAAATAAAAAGGAAGGAAAGCAAAACAAAAGTAAGCTCTAGTAAGTGAGAATGAATGGGAAAGAAAAAGAAATAGGATGTAAAGTTGAAAACAAAAGAAAAGCGAGATTCTAAGAAAAATGCATCATTGATGATCAAGCTCTCATAAGAATTCAGCAAGAGATCTTAAGTTTTGAGGTACACATGGATAAGATAAAAAGTGCAATAAAGAGAAGATGGAGATTGACAGAAGAAAACACATGAAGGCCTTCTCTATGATCATAATACGCATTAAAGTCACTTTTATCCATATTTACCTATCCTACCAAAGAGCCATCATTACATCCTGATTACAAGTCCTTTTTGATCTTTGTGTGACATTAAAAATGGCAAACAAGCATGAGTTCACTTGCAAACCTATGATGATTTGACTATGATCAATTGAATGAGGTATCACCCCTTTATATCACAAGAGTGAGTGTTATACACTTCCGTGAGGCTTATGGTTGAGGGATATAATTGTGTGGCTTCTTCTTCATCTTGAGCATTTTAAGTTCCACATGTGTTAATTTCTAGTATTAGTAAGGTTTCCTAACATGATTTGCGATCTCTAATTGCTTGTGGATATGTTGGAGCTCATGTTGTTTTGTTTTGTGAGTCTAGGTGAATGTTACTCCTTTGTTCTTTTATTTTCGTTGCTCGGGGACGAGCAACACTTTAAGTTTAGGGGGTTGATTGTCGTCTAATTCACCTAGATTTTGTGTCATTTTTATGTGTCTTTTGTTACCTTATTCTGTAATTTTTGCATCTTTTGTATATAGTATTTTTGGGATATTGATGATGATGATTTTCATGTCTTTGAATAGGTGATTTTGAAGATAAATGGTGAGAAAAAGCATGAAGAAAGGAGAAAGTTGAAGAAAATAAAGAATTAATCAAAATGCATAAAAACACGCCCGTGTTTTTATGCAATGCCCGTGTTTTTCTGCAGGTGCTAAAACTTACAGAATGCTGAAAAATTGCAAGAAAACACGGGCAGATGCAGGAAAACACGCCCGTGTTTTCTTGCACTTTTGGCCAAAAGTCGTTTTTTCAACCTCATGCGATTTTCAGGAGTGTTGGGGGTATAAATACCCCCAACATTAACTTTTGGAGGCAGATTTTGGAAAGTGGAGTTTTCAAGAACACACTACACACACTATTCTATACAATTTACACCTTCATCATCATCCATCCACCATCTCATCATCCATCAACTCCATTTTCTTCACTCTTTCATCACCAAGCTATTGAGGATAGAGGATTGAGATTTGGATCTTACAAGTGAAGGAAGATATCCAACCTACCTCAAGAAGGGAAGATATTTTACTTTTCATTTGTAGTATTTTTGACTTGTGTTGAAACAATGGATGCATGTAAGCATTTTATGGATGTTTTCATAATGTTTATTGTTGGCTAGACCTCTAGTGAGGCTAGCCACAAGATGGATTAGGGCTTTGTGGATTTGTTGGATTTTAATGGTATTTTGATATGATATATGGAATTTCCTACATGATTTATGATTCACTTTATTTGTATTATGATGTGTGTGATTGAAATCACTATTTATGATGTTAGGATGGCCATTCCGATATTGTAACTAGGGTTTTGATTGAATCATGTTATAGTATGGATAGTGTATGTTAGTATATGAAGTATGTGGTAGCATCTTTATATACTTAGAACATTCATGTGAGGACACTTAGTTAATGGATCTAAGCAGGTTATTAAATGAGTGAGAAGAACCAATCTTATAATCATAGTACCCTTGAGGGAATTGAGAGTAAGGGACAATCTTTTGTGCTTAAAAACTTGTAATGAGTTTAGATCCTAATTACCTTGGCCATAGGGATTAGGAGAACCTTTGTGATTGCTTCTAGTCCATTTATCATTGATAATTGTCATTTGAATCTAACAAGTCTATTTAATACCCTTGATCTTGAATGTGGTTAGCCTTGCTCCTCTTTAGTATATTCACCTTTCACTTCATTTTCATTCTTGGTTATTTGTCTCTTGCATCGATCTCATTTAGTTGTTATTTAGTTTACTTGCTACTTGAGAAGATAATTTGTCTTTTCGTTCTACAACTCACAAACTCGATCACTCCTATAAAGTATGGTTAAAAACGAATCCGGATACACCTCGGATTGAACTCTCCCTTTGATCGATAATTAAACTGGGTCAATAACTACACGATAAGGTACGCTTACCTTGCGCAATTATACCAAAATTGGCTTAAAGTTCAATTGCTCAAATATCTTCCTTTAATCCAGATATGTGCCATTAAGGTAAAATCATGGCTAAACAATATTGAAAACTAGCCAAAAATTTTCTATTCACTTCCAATTGGTAAAACATGAAAATTGCTTGAGAGTTGTTGATGAGAGTGAAAATAAGCGTGTTTTAATATCCAATTTAATACCTTTTTGATTGATATTGTAGTCTTATATGAGCACAAGTGTCTTATATTCGATAAATGTGAGAATTATGTGCACTTGAGGTGTTTTGTTGTGTTTTAGGTAGAAAAAGAATCAAAAGAGCCAAGTTTGAGAAAAGGTGCAATTTGTGCAAGAATGCTGATAAACGCACGTCCAACTTGTGTAATTATTCTGTATTGATGTGGAGCTCTGAATTATATTTGTGATATATGGTTGGAAATATACAGAAGAGAGGGTCATTTTGGCATAAAGAACACCATCATTGAAGTCCGAACGAGGAAGTTATGAGCAAAGTGGTGACGCCGCGCGAGCTGTGCCGAATAGAATTTCAGTGCTACTTTCCATGACCTGTTACATATACAATTCTTGGTGTTTTTGTGATTTCTTTATATGGATAGAAAGCCAAGGAAGAGAGCATCGCGTGAGCACCAAAATCACTCAATTCGCAGGTCAGATGTGAAAGTTATACGTGAAACGGAGACTGTGCAAATCGATTTGACCTGTGGTTCGACCAAAGAGGGAGTGGTTCGACCTGTGCAAGAGGTCGAACCAAGTGCAGAATGTGTCCAGTAGTAGTGTTCGACCTGTGGTTCGACCTGTGGCCAGTGGTTTGACCTATTTGACGAGGTCGTACCTACGTGCGGGAACTTAACTTATCTGGATTTTCGAGGCCAAAACGCGTGTGATCACTTGAAAATCCCATTCCAAGCCCTGGAGACGTGATTACAAGTATAAAAGGAGGCTCATGCAGTCAAAAAAGACGTCACCAATCACCGAGGAGGAACACAACATACAACACCCCACAAGGGGGGATCAACCCCCAACCATCATCCTTTTCTCCATCCATCCATCACTTTGAAGATTCGTTTGTGGAATTAAGGGGAGAACTAAGAGGAGAATTTAAGAGCGAGAAGGACGCGATGACGCCACATCTAGGGTTTATTCGTTTCCTTATTTATCTTGTATTTTCCGGACATTCGGTTAAGATCTATCCAACACCCATGTGTGTTTCCTACAACACCATGAGCTAGAGCCTTTTTGGTAGAACTAGGGTTGTGAAGGTTTTATCTAGTTAATTAAACTTCTATGTGTACACTCCGTACAACACTACTTGTGGTTTATTTTATATAAGATTGTGCCTTTTTAATCCATACTCATAGTCGTTTTGTGCATCAATAACTGTTATATAGAGTCTGAATATATATCTTGGTTATTGATTGAGTGCGTTCACTGTTGAGCAGGGTTTTATGTTATGATTCTAAGTGAGGAGACTCCGAAGCTTCATTAGAACTATCATATATGAATACTTATTAATTGAATTGAATTCGGGTTTTTAAGTAGGATAAAGAGGGTAATTTTATAGTACCTATAAAGGGAGATCATATCGGGTTAGAGTACCAATTCTAGGGGGAAATAATTGATACTGATAGTACCTAGAAAGGGGGGTGAAATTATATCTCTTGCTCCGAGGTTATTCACACGTGTTATACGCATGTTTACTTGTGTCTATAGAGTAGATATGCATGGTTTAGTGATGCGTCCATATTCCACAAGGCAGAGTCGGACATTGACACATGGAAGGGAAGTTAATGAGTAAAACTGGATTATCCTAGAGCTACCTATTCTCCTACTTGATCCACTTTCATATTCTTCAAGTGATATTTACTTTATTTGTTATTTTAATTACTTGTTTATTAGTTTAATCATCCTAAACCTCAAACTTAATTGCCAACTTGTCTTAATTAATTTAGATAATAATTAAATTGATAATACGCCGTCCTTTGGGTTCGATATTCACTTGGTCGCTTGCTTAAGCTGCAATTGATATCCTTAATACTTGGGGATTAATTTTGCGTGCAAAGAAAACACGCATCAAGTTCTTGGCACCGTTGCCGGGGACGGCTGTTATTATTGATTTTATTATTTCTAGTTGATTAAGATTTTTTTTCTTTTCTTTTATTTGTGATTATTTATTTTTATCTAACCTTGAATTTTTCCAAGTTACTTGTGCGCTTGTAAAGGGAGAGGAAGGAAAAGAAGGAATAACACATTGAGCTGAACATGGCCGGAGCAAGGCAGAATCCAGATAATGTTTCCATTCGTGAAATTTTCACGAACTTTGGGAATGTCAACATGGGGTTGGTAGGAGCAAGGGGGGAAGATGATGATTTTGAGATACATCCCGCTCTTATTAACATGGTAGAGAAGAATCCCTTTTCTGGAGGTTGTTTTGAAGATCCATATCAGCATCTCTGAAGATTTCTTGGTTATGCAAACACTCAAAAGGGCAGTGGAGTGAATGATAATGCTAGGCGGATCGCCTTATTCAAGTTCTCTTTAATTAATAAGGCGGAAGCTTGGTATGAGACCCTTGATCCAGCCGATTGCAATACATGGGACCAACTGCAGCAGAAGTTCTTAGAGAGATACATGCCACCCTCAAGGATCTTAAGAATGAAGCAAGATATCACTCGATTTGTTATGAATCAGGGTGAGAAATTTTATGAGGCGTGGGACAGATTTAAAGACATGCTCAGGAGGTGTCCACAACATGAAATGTCTAAGGCTGAATACATAAGCATCTTCTACTATGGATTGGATTGTGAGTCGCGTATTTTTATTGATGCATCATCAGGAGGAGCGCTGTTATCAAAGACAGCACTTGAAGCAGAAATGTTATTTGAAGACATCTCTGTGAATTCACGTGACTGGCCTGTAGAGAGAGATAGAGGATCATATGTACTTGGCGATGTAGCACAGGTTGAACATCAAGTGGTGAAGCCGAATAGGGATGATGAGATCGTCTCTAGTCTAGCTAACATCAACAAGCTACTAGAGTCCCAGCAGAGGTAGATCACAGAGTTGACACTAAGGGGGCCTAATATGAAGCAGCAAGAAGTGAAGAGTGTTGAAGATACCTTCCATCGATACATGGCTGAGAATGATGCAAGGATTGATCGTCTTGAGGATACCATAAATATTGATCGTGCAGATTTATCTAAGCAGTTGAAGGAGCTTACCTTGATGATGGGGCAGATGACCGCGAACGTGAATCACTTGACACAAACATTAGAGAATAATGTCATCACGTTGAGATCTGGAATGCAGTACGAAGGACCATAAAGCCAGAATCAAAGATGGACATGTCCAGGCCACAATTCGACCATAATTCGACCAACACAGAAGGTCGAACCACACAGGGGAAGTCGAACCAGAGCCCTGGACATGATCAGGAATCATTGCAGCATCGGTTCGATCAAAGCAAGGGTGGTTCGACCTGGACAGCAGGTCGAACCCACGTCGAACCACACAACCTGGAGCACCCTGTTTTGTTGCAGGAACGGTTCGACCACGATGGACATGGTTCGACCTACAAAACAGGTAGAACCCTGGTCGAACCGGAGGGCAGAAAGAGTACAGTAAGCTGGTTCGACCTGGGTGGAAGTGGTTCGACCTATCAAACATGTCGAACCCACGTCGAACCCCAACTTCAGAGCAAGAGCAGCTTTCCAAATGATTGGTTCGACCATTACGTACCTGGTTTGACCTGTTCCACAGGTCGAACCAGTCCAAAACATGCCCATTGTTGCGCTGAATGCTCCGCATGATGTTGATGCTACTCCAGTACCATTACATGAGCAGAATACTGGGCTTACAATGGAGAAGAAGTGGGAAAGAGCAAAGAGGTTAAGAGCGGAGAAGCTTAGACTGCAGATGGATAATGAAGATGTGGTTTTCTCTCTTGATCATGCAATGAAGATGCCCATGGAGACTCAATCGTGCAAGAGCATTGATATGGTTTCTAACTTGTTTAATCTTGATTTTTCTAAGACAGGTGATTCTGAATTTAAGTGGAAGGTTGACAAGGAGGAGTCTAGACAGCCATGGGAGGAAGGAAATTTCAATGATCATATACCTGTGACCAAGAAAGCTGAGGTGTTGAGTGTAGACAAGAAGAGGGAAATAAAGTATTTGAAGGTGAGGATGCGAGAAGACCGTCCTCTACCGTCGTGACTCTACGACGTTAAACATGAGCGTCTGTTGGGGGCTTGCCCTTCCGTTTTATTGCTTTATTTCTTTCGTGTGAGTAAGAAATTTTTATATTTAAGATGCTTACTAATCGGCAATTACATCTCTTTTCAAACTTAGTTTTGACTTACGTTTTTACTAAGTTTGGGGGGGTGTGATGTGCTTACCTCATTGAAGCACCAAGAATATAATATTTTCTTTGTAATGTTTGCTAGGGGAGTTGATTTTTTGCTGTATATTGAAACTTTAATCGGTTTTGATATGTCGATTTTTTGCAATTTGCCTAGTGTTCAGTGGTGTTTCTAGTGTGTGGAGTCGATTACATAGTCAATTAATTCTTTCGTATAGTTCTCCTATTTTATTATTGATGAATCCTATGATGATGAGTATGCTTGAGCTTTGATTATAGAAAAGGGTAACTAGGTGGCAAGACGAGTTCTACATTGAGGTTTTGACTCGAGGAGCTAGTGCGTACGTTGAAAAATCAGGTGCCCTCGTTCCCTTTTTCTAATTTTTATATGTGCTTTTAATTCATAGGAGTGGAAGGATTGTGTTTATGGTGGTGATCCATGTGAGCTTATTTTTAAATTCTCTTGGAATTCATATGCTCTTGAAATTGATGAAGGAAGTGTACTTGAGTTATATTGTGGTATGAAGTTCTATGTGTACTTATGGGATATTTCTTACCATGAAAAGTGCTCTGTTACTTGTTAAAAACCCATGTGAGATTTTGAGCCTCGTTGATCATGTACATAATCACATGATATTTCTTTTCTGGTGAGTATCGTTCTTGTGTATGTATTCTAGAACTTGCCTCTTGTCTTACTTGAAACTACATGTGTGTTAGATGATGGGAGATGATCTAAGGCCATCCTTGAATTTATGAGTCACTTAGCCAAATAATTTCCTATCAAATAATTATATATCCGTAGTTAATCCCGTTGAGCCTAAAAATCTTATTTCTTTGGTAACCTACGAAGATAGCCACTTTGATATCCTATTTGAGCCTTAAATTCCTATATTTAGTGGAGAATTAAATGCTGTCAAAGTGTGTGAATTGATTTTCATGGAGTTTGAAAGGAATAAAATATTTAGAGCTGTACAAGTGATTATGAGCAAAAACAAAAATATGAGCTTAAAAATAAGTTGCTTAGGGGTAGTGCCCGAAACTGGTACCCCAAGATGTTAGAGGTAGTGCCCGAAACTGGTACCTCGGGAAAAAAAAAGGATGTGCTTGAAGAAAAGAAAAAGTATGTTGAGCTTGAAGGAAAGGAGAGAAAAGAAAATTAGAAGAGCATGAAGCTGGATAGCCTTGAAGTATAAAAATCTGCAGTACATAAGATCTCCAGTTTTAATTCTCTACTAATTGAGTCACTTTATCCATATGTTTCCTACTCTTACCAAAGAGCCAACATTACATCCAAAAGAAAATTCCTTTTTGATCCCATTGTTTAATCATATTTTTAGTGGTGAAGAGCTTGAGACGTTTGGCAAGCTTATGGTTACGCATGCACTTGAATTGAATCTGAGCGTAAACACCTTAACCCATAAGTGTACATCTTTTACACTTGAGTGCGAGTGATATATACTTTCCGTGAGAACATGTCAATGGAGCATTTGAATTGGTGGTGATTGTCTTAACTTGTATGCTATGAATTGATTATTACATGTAATGAGAATTACATGACCTAAGTTGAGGACAATTGTATTTTGAATGGGTATTGATCATAGTCCTTGTTTTCCCGCTAATTTTTTTACTCTTTCTCTTTATCTATATTTTGTTGCCTCGGGACGAGCAACGGGTAAGTTTGGGGGATTGATGAGAGTGAAAATAAGCGTGTTTTAATATCCAATTTAACACCTTTTTGATTGATATTGTAGTCTTATATGAGCACAAGTGTCTTATATTCGATATATGTGAGAATTATGTGCACTTGAGGTGTTTTGTTGTGTTTTAGGTAGAAGATGGATCAAAAGAGCCAAGTTTGAGAAAAGGTGCAATTTGTGCAAGAATGCTGATAAACGCACGTCCAACTTGTGTAATTATTATATATTGATGTGGACCTCTGAATTAGATTTATGATATATGGTTGGAAAGCTACAGAAGAGAGGGTCGTTTTGGCGTAAAGAACCCCATCATTGAAGTCCGAACGAGGAAGTTATGAGCAAAGTGGTGACGCCGCGCGAGCTGTGCCAAACAGAATTTCAGTGCTATTTTCCATGGCCTGTTACATATTCAATTCTTAGTTTTTTTATGATTTCTTTATATGGATAGAAAGCCAAGGAAGAGAGCATTGCGTGAGCACAAAAATCACTCAATTCGGAGGTCAGATGTAAAAGTTATACGTGAAACGGAGAGACTGCGCAAATCGATTTGACCTGTGGTTCGACCAAAGAGGGAGTGGTTCGACCTGTGCAAGAGGTCGAACCAAGTGCAGAATGTGTCCAATAGCAGGGTTCGACCTGTGGTTCGACCTGTGGCCAGTGGTTCGACCTGTTTGACGAGGTCGAACCTACGTGCGGGAACTTACCTTATCTGGATTTTCGAGGCCAAAACGCGTGTGATCACTTGAAAAGCCCATTCCAAGCCCTGGAGACGTGATTACAAGTATAAAAGGAGGCTCATGCAGTCAAAAAAGACGTCACCAATCACCGAGGAGGAACACAACATACAACACCCCACAAGGGGGGATCAACCCCCAACCATCATCCTTTTCTCCATCCATCCATCACTTTGAAGATTCGTTTGTGGAATTAAGGGGAGAACTAAGAGGAGAATTTAAGAGCGAGAAGGACGCGATGACGCCACATCTAGGGTTTATTCGTTTCCTATTTTATCTTGTATTTTCCGGACATTCGGGTAAGATCTATCCAACACCCATGTGTGTTTCCTACAACACCATGGGCTAGAGCCTTTTTGGTAGAACTAGGGTTGTAAAGGTTTTATCTAGTTAATTGAACTTCCATGTGTACACTCCGTACAACACTACTTGTGGTTTATTTTATATAAGATTGTGCCTTTTTAATCCATACTCACAGTCGTTTTGTCCATCAATAACTGTTATGTAGAGTCTGAATATATATCTTGGTTATTGATTGAGTGCGTTCACTGTTGAGCAGGGTTTTATGTTATGATTCTAAGTGAGGAGACTCCGAACCTTCATTAGAACTATCATATATGAATACTTATTAATTGAATTGAATTCGGGTTATTAAGTTGGATAAAGAGGGTAATTTTATAGTACCTATAAAGGGAGATCATATCGGTTAGAGTACCAATTCTAGGGGGAAATAATTGATACTGATAGTACCTAGAAAGGGGGGTGAAATTATATCTCTTGCTCCGAGGTTATTCACACGTGTTACACGCATGTTTACTTGCGTCTATAGAGTAGATATGCATGGTTTAGTGATGCATCCATATTCCACAAGGCAGAGTCGGACATTAACATATGGAAGGGAAGTTAATGAGTAAAACTGGATTATCCTAGAGCTACCTATTCTCCTACTTGATCCACTTTCGTATTCTTCAAGTGATATTTACTTTATTTGTTATTTTAATTACTTGTTTATTTGTTTAATCATCCTAAACCTCAAACTTAATTGCCAACTTATCTTAATTAATTTAGATAATAATTAAATTGATAATACGCCGTCCTTTGGGTTCGATATTCACTTGGTCGCTTGCTTAAGCTGCAATTGATATCCTTAATACTTGGGGATTAATTTTGCGTGCAAAGAAAACGCGCATCAAGTTCTTGGCGCCATTGCCGGGGACAGCTGTTATTATTGATTTTATTATTTCGAGTTGATTAAGATTTTTTTCTTTTCTTTTATTTGTGATTATTTATTTCTATCTAACCTTGAATTTTTCTGAGTTACTTGTGCGCTTGTAAAAGGAGAGGAAGGAAAAGAAGGAATAACACATTGAGCTGAACATGGCCGGAGCAAGGCAGAATCCGGATAATGTTTCCATTCATGAAATTTTCACGAACTTTGGGAATGTCAACATGGGATTGGTAGGAGCAAGGGGGGAAGATGATGATTTTGAGATACATCCCGCTCTTATTAACATGGTAGAGAAGAATCCCTTTTCTGGAGGTTGTTTTGAAGATCCATATCAGCATCTCCGAAGATTTCTTGGTTATGCAAACACTCAAAAGGGCAATGGAGCGAATGATAATGCTAGGCGGATCGCCTTATTCAAGTTCTCTTTAATTAATAAGGCGGAAGCTTGGTATGAGACCCTTGATCCAGCCGATTGCAATACATGGGACCAACTGCAGCAGAAGTTCTTAGAGAGATACATGCCACCCTCAAGGATCTTAAGAATGAAGCAAGAGATCACTCGATTTGTTATGAATCAGGGTGATAAATTTTATGAGGCGTGGGACAGATTTAAAGACATGCTCGGGAGGTGTCCACAGCATGGAATGTCTAAGGCTGAATACATAAGCATCTTCTACTATGGATTGGATTGTGAGTCGCGTATTTTTATTGATGCATCATCAGGAAGAGCGCTGTTTTCAAAGACAGCACTTGAAGCAGAAACGTTATTTGAAGACATCTCTGTGAATTCACGTGACTGGCCTGTAGAGAGAGATAGAGGATCATATGTACTTGGCGAGGTAGCACATGTTGAATATCGAGTGGTGAAGCCGAATAGGGATCATGAGATCGTCTCTAGTCTAGCTAACATCAATAAGCTACTAGAGTCCCAGCAGAGGCAGATCACAGAGTTGACACTAAGGGGGCCTAATATGAAGCAGCAAGAAGTGAAGAGTGTTGAAGATACCTTCCATCGATACATGGCTGAGAATGATACAAGGATTGATCGTCTTGAGAATACCATAAATGTCGATCGTGCAGATTTATCTAAGCAGTTGAAGGAGCTTACCTTGATGATGGGGCAGATGACCGCGAACGTGAATCACTTGACACAAACATTGGAGAATAATGTCATCACGTTGAGGTCTGGAATGCAGTACGAAGGACCATGAAGCCGGAATCAAAGATGGACATGTCCAGGCCACAATTCGACCATAATTCGATCAACACAGAAGGTCGAACCACACAGGGGAAGTTGAACCAGAGCCCTGGACATGATCAGGAAGCATTGCAGCATCGGTTCGATCAAAGCAAGGGTGGTTTGACCTGGACAGTAGGTCGAACCCAAGTCGAACCACACAACTTGGAGCACCCTATTTTGTTGTAGGAACGGTTCGACCACGATGGACATGGTTCGACCTACAAAACAGGTGGAACCCTGGTCGAACCGGAGGGCAGAAAGAGTACAGTAGGCCGGTTCAACCTGGGTGGAAGTGGTTCGACCTATCAAACATGTCGAACCCACGTCGAACCCCAACTTCAGAGCAAGAGCAGCCTTCCAGATGATCGGTTTGACCATTACGTAACTGGTTCGACCTGTTCCATAGGTCGAACTCAGGTCGAACCCGTCCGAAACATGGCCATTGTTGCGCTGAATGCTCCACATGATGTTGATGCTACTCCAGTACCATTACATGAGCAGAATACTGGGCTTACAATAGAGAAGAAGTGGGAAAGAGCAAAGAGGTTAAGAGCGGAGAAGCTTAGACTGCAGATGGATAATGAAGATGTGGTTTTCTCTCTTGATCATGCAATGAAGATGCCCATGGAGACTCAATCGTGCAAGAGCATTGATATGGTTTCTAACTTGTTTAATCTTGATTTTTCTAAGACAGGTGATTCTGAATTTAAGTGGAAGGTTGAAAAGGAGGAGTCTAGACAGCCATGGGAGGAAGGAAATTTCAATGATCATATACTTGTGACCAAGAAAGGTGAGGTGTTGAGTGTAGACAAGAAGAGGGAAAGAAAGTATTTGAAGGTGAGGATGCGAGAAGACCGTCCTCTACCGTCGTGACTCTACGACGTTAAACATGAGCGCCTGTTGGGGGCTTGCCCTTCCATTTTATTGCTTTATTTCTTTCGTGTGAGTAAGAAATTTTTATATTTAAGATGCTTACTAATCAGCAATTACATCTCTTTTCAAACTTAGTTTTGACTACGTTTTTACTAAGTTTGGGGGGGTGTGATGTACTTACCTCATTGAAGAACCAAGAATATAATATTTTCTTTGTAATGTTTGCTAGGGGAGTTGATTTTTTGCGGTATATTGAAACTTTAATCGGTTTTGATATGTCGATTTTTTGCAATTTGCCTAGTGTTCAGTGGTGTTTCTAGTGTGTGGAGTCGATTACATAGTCAATTAATTCTTTCGTATAGTTCTCCTATTTTATTATTGATGAATCCTGTGATGATGAGTATGCTTGAGATTTGATTATAGAAAAGGGTAACTAGGTGGCAAGACGAGTTCTACATTGAGGTTTTGACTCGAGGAGCTAGTGCGTACGTTGAAAAATCAGGTGCCCTCGTTCCCTTTTTCTAATTTTTATATGTGCTTTTAATTCATAGGAGTGGAAGGATTGTGTTTATGGTGGTGATCCATGTGAGCTTATTTTTAAATTCTCTTGGAATTCATATGCTCTTGAAATTGATGAAGGAAGTGTACTTGAGTTATATTGTGGTATGAAGTTCTATGTGTACTTGTGGGATATTTCTTACCATGAAAAGTGCTCTGTTACTTGTTAAAAACCCATGTGAGATTTTGAGCCTCGTTGATCATGTACATAATCACATGATATTTCTTTTCTGGTGAGTATCGTTCTTGTGTATGTATTCTAGAACTTGCCTCTTGTCTTACTTGAAACTACATGTGTGTTAGATGATGGGAGATGATCTAAGGCCATCCTTGAATTTATGAGTCACTTAGCCAAATAATTTCCTATCAAATAATTATATATCCGTAGTTAATCCCGTTGAGCCTAAAAATCTTATTTCTTTGGTAACCTACGAAGATAGCCACTTTGATATCCTATTTGAGCCTTAAATTCCTATATTTAGTGGAGAATTAAATGCTGTCAAAGTGTGTGAATTGATTTTCATGGAGTTTGGAAGGAATAAAATATTTGGAGCTGTACAAGTGATTATGAGCAAAAACAAAAATATGAGCTTAAAAATAAGTTGCTTAGGGGTAGTGCCCGAAACTAGTACCCCAAGATGTTAGAGGTAGTGCCCGAAACTGGTACCTCGGGAAAAAAAAAGGATGTGCTTGAAGAAAAGAAAAAGTATGTTGAGCTTGAAGGAAAGTAGAGAAAAGAAAATTAGAAGAGCATGAAGCTGGATAGCCTTGAAGTGTAAAAATCTGCCGTACATAAGATCTCCGATTTTAATTCTCTACTAATTGAGTCACTTTATCCATATGTTTCCTACTCTTACCAAAGCGCCAACATTACATTCAAAAGAAAAGTCCTTTTTGATCCCATTGTTGAATCATACTTTTAGTGGTGAAGAGCTTGAGACGTTTGGCAAGCTTATGGTTACGCATGCACTTGAATTGAATCTTAGCGTAAACACCTTAACCTATAAGTGTACATCTTTTACACTTGAGTGCGAGTGATATATACTTTCCATGAGAACATGTCAATGGAGCATTTGAATTGGTGGTGATTGCCTTAACTTGTATGCTATGAATTGATTATTACATGTAATTAGAATTACATAACCTAAGTTGAGGACAATTGTATTTTGAATGGGGTATTGATCATAGTCCTTGTTTCCCCGCTAATTTTCTTACTCTTTCTCTTTATCTTTATTTTGTTGCCTCGGGACGAGCAACGGGTAAGTTTGGGGGATTGATGAGAGTGAAAATAAGCGTGTTTTAATATTCAATTTAACACCTTTTTAATTGATATTGTAGTCTTATATGAGCAAAAGTGTCTTATATTCGATATATGTGAGAATTATGTGCACTTGAGGTGTTTTGTTGTGTTTTAGGTAGAAAAAGGATCAAAAGAGCCAAGTTTGAGAAAAGGTGCAATTTGTGCAAGAATGCTGATAAACGCATGTCCAAATTGTGTAATTATTATGTATTGATGTGGAGCTCTGAATTAGATTTATCATATATGGTTGGAAAGCTACAGAAGAGAGGGTCGTTTTGGCGTAAAGAACACCATCATTGAAGTCCGAACGAGGAAGTTATGAGCAAAGTGGTGACGCCGCGCGAGCTGTGCCAAACAGAATTCAGTGCTACTTTCCATGGCCTGTTACATATTCAATTCTTAGATTTTTTATGATAGAAAGCCAAGGAAGAGAGCATCGCGTGAGAATAAAAATCACTCATTTCGGAGGTCAGATGTGAAAGTTATACGTGAAACGGAGAGACTGCGCAAATCGATTTGACCTGTGGTTCGACCAAAGAGGGAGTGGTTCGACCTGTGCAAGAGGTCGAACCAAGTGCAGAATGTGTCCAATAGCAGGGCTCGACCTGTGGTTCGACCTGTGGCCAGTGGTTCGACCTGTTTGATGAGGTTGAACCTACGTATGGGAACTTACCTTATCTGGATTTTCGAGGCCAAAACGCGTGTGATCACTTGAAAAGCCCATTCCAAGCCCTGGAGACGTGATTACAAGTATAAAAGGAGGCTCATGCAGTCAAAAAAGACGTCACCAATCACCGAGGAGGAACACAACATACAACACCCCACAAGGGGGGATCAACCCCCAACCATCATCCTTTTCTCCATCCATCCATCACTTTGAAGATTCGTTTGTGGAATTAAGGGGAGAACTAAGAGGAGAATTTAAGAGCGAGAAGGACGTGATGACGCCACATCTAGGGTTTATTCGTTTCCTAATTTATCTTGTATTTTCCGGACATTCGGGTAAGATCTATCCAACACCCATATGTGTTTCCTACAACACCATGGGCTAGAGCCTTTTTGGTAGAACTAGGATTGTGAAGGTTTTATCTAGTTAATTGAACTTCCATGTGTACACTCCGTACAACACTACTTGTGGTTTATTTTATATAAGATTGTGCCTTTTTAATCCATACTCACAGTCGTTTTGTCCATCAATAACTGTTATGTAGAGTCTGAATATATATCTTGGTTATTGATTGAGTGCGTTCACTGTTGAGCAGGGTTTTATGTTATGATTCTAAGTGAGGAGACTCCGAACCTTCATTAGAACTATCATATATGAATACTTATTAATTGAATTGAATTCGGGTTATTAAGTTAGATAAAGAGGGTAATTTTATAGTACCTATAAAGGGAGATCATATCGGTTAGAGTACCAATTCTAGGGGGAAATAATTGATACTGATAGTACCTAGAAAGGGGGGTGAAATTATATCTCTTGCTCCGAGGTTATTCACACGTGTTACACGCATGTTTACTTGCGTCTATAGAGTAGATATGCATGGTTTAGTGATGCATCCATATTCCACAAGGCAGAGTCGGACATTAACATATGGAAGGGAAGTTAATGAGTAAAACTGGATTATCCTAGAGCTACCTATTCTCCTACTTGATCCACTTTCGTATTCTTCAAGTGATATTTACTTTATTTGTTATTTTAATTACTTGTTTATTTGTTTAATCATCCTAAACCTCAAACTTAATTGCCAACTTATCTTAATTAATTTAGATAATAATTAAATTGATAATACGCCGTCCTTTGGGTTCGATATTCACTTGGTCGCTTGCTTAAGCTGCAATTGATATCCTTAATACTTGGGGATTAATTTTGCGTGCAAAGAAAACGCGCATCAAGTTCTTGGCGCCATTGCCGGGGACAGCTGTTATTATTGATTTTATTATTTCGAGTTGATTAAGATTTTTTTCTTTTCTTTTATTTGTGATTATTTATTTCTATCTAACCTTGAATTTTTCTGAGTTACTTGTGCGCTTGTAAAAGGAGAGGAAGGAAAAGAAGGAATAACACATTGAGCTGAACATGGCCGGAGCAAGGCAGAATCCGGATAATGTTTCCATTCATGAAATTTTCACGAACTTTGGGAATGTCAACATGGGATTGGTAGGAGCAAGGGGGGAAGATGATGATTTTGAGATACATCCCGCTCTTATTAACATGGTAGAGAAGAATCCCTTTTCTGGATGTTGTTTTGAAGATCCATATCAGCATCTCCGAAGATTTCTTGGTTATGCAAACACTCAAAAGGGCAGTGGAGCGAATGATAATGCTAGGCGGATCGCCTTATTCAAGTTCTCTTTAATTAATAAGGCGGAAGCTTGGTATGAGACCCTTGATCCAGCCGATTGCAATACATGGGACCAACTGCAGCAGAAGTTCTTAGAGAGATACATGCCACCCTCAAGGATCTTAAGAATGAAGCAAGAGATCACTCGATTTGTTATGAATCAGGGTGATAAATTTTATGAGGCGTGGGACAGATTTAAAGACATGCTCGGGAGGTGTCCACAGCATGGAATGTCTAAGGCTGAATACATAAGCATCTTCTACTATGGATTGGATTGTGAGTCGCGTATTTTTATTGATGCATCATCAGGAAGAGCGCTGTTATCAAAGACAGCACTTGAAGCAGAAACGTTATTTGAAGACATCTCTGTGAATTCACGTGACTGGCCTGTAGAGAGAGATAGAGGATCATATGTACTTGGCGAGGTAGCACATGTTGAATATCGAGTGGTGAAGCCGAATAGGGATCATGAGATCGTCTCTAGTCTAGCTAACATCAATAAGCTACTAGAGTCCCAGCAGAGGCAGATCACAGAGTTGACACTAAGGGGGCCTAATATGAAGCAGCAAGAAGTGAAGAGTGTTGAAGATACCTTCCATCGATACATGGCTGAGAATGATACAAGGATTGATCGTCTTGAGAATACCATAAATGTCGATCGTGCAGATTTATCTAAGCAGTTGAAGGAGCTTACCTTGATGATGGGGCAGATGACCGCGAACGTGAATCACTTGACACAAACATTGGAGAATAATGTCATCACGTTGAGGTCTGGAATGCAGTACGAAGGACCATGAAGCCGGAATCAAAGATGGACATGTCCAGGCCACAATTCGACCATAATTCGATCAACACAGAAGGTCGAACCACACAGGGGAAGTTGAACCAGAGCCCTGGACATGATCAGGAAGCATTGCAGCATCGGTTCGATCAAAGCAAGGGTGGTTTGACCTGGACAGTAGGTCGAACCCAAGTCGAACCACACAACTTGGAGCACCCTGTTTTGTTGCAGGAACGGTTCGACCACGATGGACATGGTTCGACCTACAAAACAGGTGGAACCCTGGTCGAACCGGAGGGCAGAAAGAGTACAGTAGGCCGGTTCAACCTGGGTGGAAGTGGTTCGACCTATCAAACATGTCGAACCCACGTCGAACCCCAACTTCAGAGCAAGAGCAGCCTTCCAGATGATCGGTTTGACCATTACGTAACTGGTTCGACCTGTTCCATAGGTCGAACTCAGGTCGAACCCGTCCGAAACATGGCCATTGTTGCGCTGAATGCTCCACATGATGTTGATGCTACTCCAGTACCATTACATGAGCAGAATACTGGGCTTACAATAGAGAAGAAGTGGGAAAGAGCAAAGAGGTTAAGAGCGGAGAAGCTTAGACTGCAGATGGATAATGAAGATGTGGTTTTCTCTCTTGATCATGCAATGAAGATGCCCATGGAGACTCAATCGTGCAAGAGCATTGATATGGTTTCTAACTTGTTTAATCTTGATTTTTCTAAGACAGGTGATTCTGAATTTAAGTGGAAGGTTGAAAAGGAGGAGTCTAGACAGCCATGGGAGGAAGGAAATTTCAATGATCATATACTTGTGACCAAGAAAGGTGAGGTGTTGAGTGTAGACAAGAAGAGGGAAAGAAAGTATTTGAAGGTGAGGATGCGAGAAGACCGTCCTCTACCGTCGTGACTCTACGACGTTAAACATGAGCGCCTGTTGGGGGCTTGCCCTTCCATTTTATTGCTTTATTTCTTTCGTGTGAGTAAGAAATTTTTATATTTAAGATGCTTACTAATCAGCAATTACATCTCTTTTCAAACTTAGTTTTGACTACGTTTTTACTAAGTTTGGGGGGGTGTGATGTACTTACCTCATTGAAGAACCAAGAATATAATATTTTCTTTGTAATGTTTGCTAGGGGAGTTGATTTTTTGCGGTATATTGAAACTTTAATCGGTTTTGATATGTCGATTTTTTGCAATTTGCCTAGTGTTCAGTGGTGTTTCTAGTGTGTGGAGTCGATTACATAGTCAATTAATTCTTTCGTATAGTTCTCCTATTTTATTATTGATGAATCCTGTGATGATGAGTATGCTTGAGATTTGATTATAGAAAAGGGTAACTAGGTGGCAAGACGAGTTCTACATTGAGGTTTTGACTCGAGGAGCTAGTGCGTACGTTGAAAAATCAGGTGCCCTCGTTCCCTTTTTCTAATTTTTATATGTGCTTTTAATTCATAGGAGTGGAAGGATTGTGTTTATGGTGGTGATCCATGTGAGCTTATTTTTAAATTCTCTTGGAATTCATATGCTCTTGAAATTGATGAAGGAAGTGTACTTGAGTTATATTGTGGTATGAAGTTCTATGTGTACTTGTGGGATATTTCTTACCATGAAAAGTGCTCTGTTACTTGTTAAAAACCCATGTGAGATTTTGAGCCTCGTTGATCATGTACATAATCACATGATATTTCTTTTCTGGTGAGTATCGTTCTTGTGTATGTATTCTAGAACTTGCCTCTTGTCTTACTTGAAACTACATGTGTGTTAGATGATGGGAGATGATCTAAGGCCATCCTTGAATTTATGAGTCACTTAGCCAAATAATTTCCTATCAAATAATTATATATCCGTAGTTAATCCCGTTGAGCCTAAAAATCTTATTTCTTTGGTAACCTATGAAGATAGCCACTTTGATATCCTATTTGAGCCTTAAATTCCTATATTTAGTGGAGAATTAAATGCTGTCAAAGTGTGTGAATTGATTTTCATGGAGTTTGGAAGGAATAAAATATTTGGAGCTGTACAAGTGATTATGAGCAAAAACAAAAATATGAGCTTAAAAATAAGTTGCTTAGGGGTAGTGCCCGAAACTAGTACCCCAAGATGTTAGAGGTAGTGCCCGAAACTGGTACCTCGGGAAAAAAAAGGATGTGCTTGAAGAAAAGAAAAAGTATGTTGAGCTTGAAGGAAAGGAGAGAAAAGAAAATTAGAAGAGCATGAAGCTGGATAGCCTTGAAGTGTAAAAATCTGCAGTACATAAGATCTCCGATTTTAATTCTCTACTAATTGAGTCACTTTATCCATATGTTTCCTACTCTTACCAAAGAGCCAACATTACATTCAAAAGAAAAGTCCTTTTTGATCCCATTGTTGAATCATACTTTTAGTGGTGAAGAGCTTGAGACGTTTGGCAAGCTTATGGTTACGCATGCACTTGAATTGAATCTTAGCGTAAACACCTTAACCTATAAGTGTACATCTTTTACACTTGAGTGCGAGTGATATATACTTTCCATGAGAACATGTCAATGGAGCATTTGAATTGGTGGTGATTGCCTTAACTTGTATGCTATGAATTGATTATTACATGTAATTAGAATTACATAACCTAAGTCGAGGACAATTGTATTTTGAATGGGGTATTGATCATAGTCCTTGTTTCCCCGCTAATTTTCTTACTCTTTCTCTTTATCTTTATTTTGTTGCCTCGGGACGAGCAACGGGTAAGTTTGGGGGATTGATGAGAGTGAAAATAAGGGTGTTTTAATATTCAATTTAACACCTTTTTGATTGATATTGTAGTCTTATATGAGCAAAAGTGTCTTATATTCGATATATGTGAGAATTATGTGCACTTGAGGTGTTTTGTTGTGTTTTAGGTAGAAAAAGGATCAAAAGAGCCAAGTTTGAGAAAAGGTGCAATTTGTGCAAGAATGCTGATAAACGCATGTCCAAATTGTGTAATTATTATGTATTGATGTGGAGCTCTGAATTAGATTTATCATATATGGTTGGAAAGCTACAGAAGAGAGGGTCGTTTTGGCGTAAAGAACACCATCATTGAAGTCCGAACGAGGAAGTTATGAGCAAAGTGGTGACGCCGCGCGAGCTGTGCCAAACAGAATTTCAGTGCTACTTTCCATGGCCTGTTACATATTCAATTCCTAGATTTTTTATGATAGAAAGCCAAGGAAGAGAGCATCGCATGAGAATAAAAATCACTCATTTCGGAGGTCAGATGTGAAAGTTATACGTGAAACGGAGAGACTGCGCAAATCGATTTGACCTGTGGTTCGACCAAAGAGGGAGTGGTTCGACCTGTGCAAGAGGTCGAACCAAGTGCAGAATGTGTCCAATAGCAGGGCTCGACCTGTGGTTCGACCTGTGGCCAGTGGTTCGACCTGTTTGATGAGGTCGAACCTACGTATGGGAACTTACCTTATCTGGATTTTCGAGGCCAAAACGCGTGTGATCACTTGAAAAGCCCATTCCAAGCCCTGGAGACGTGATTACAAGTATAAAAGGAGGCTCATGCAGTCAAAAAAGACGTCACCAATCACCGAGGAGGAACACAACATACAACACCCCACAAGGGGGGATCAATCCCCAACCATCATCCTTTTCTCCATCCATCCATCACTTTGAAGATTCGTTTGTGGAATTAAGAGGAGAACTAAGAGGAGAATTTAAGAGCGAGAAGTACGCGATGACGCCACATCTAGGGTTTATTCGTTTCCTAATTTATCTTGTATTTTCCGGACATTCGGGTAAGATCTATCCAACACCCATATGTGTTTCCTACAACACCATGGGCTAGAGCCTTTTTGGTAGAACTAGGGTTGTGAAGGTTTTATCTAGTTAATTGAACTTCCATGTGTACACTCCGTACAACACTACTTGTGGTTTATTTTATATAAGATTGTGCCTTTTTAATCCATACTCATAGTCATTTTGTGCATCAATAACTGTTATGTAGAGTCTGAATATTGATGAGTGTGTAAATTCACAAGTTTGGCGCTATGTTTTGTGCTAGTTTTGGAGAGTTTTGATAAGGAAATAGGTGGAAAACCTATATATATTGTGAATTATCATGAATCAGATGTTAGTGGAGCTATTTAAGTGTTTTCTTAGCAAAACGGAGTGAAAGAGCCAAGAATCGAAGAGACGGAGTCGAAGCCATACGAACCGCCCAAGAATTAGGTGGGTTCGACCTGGTTGGAGGAGGGTTCGACCCTCCAGCAGGTCGAACCAACATTGCTGAACTTGCAGAAGAGGATTCGACCACGACTCGAGTGGTTCGACCTGTCCATCAGGTCGAACCATGGTCGAACCAGTTCGCAGGAAAGAGGATTCGACCACGACGTTTGAGTTCGACTTGCCAGTTGGTCGAATCGGGAGCGGGAGTTGTCCAGTGATGAGGTTCGACCTAGGGTTCGACCAAGGCCTAAGTGGTTCGACCTGTCCAGAAGGTCGAACCTGTGCAGAATTCTTCCAGTAGCGGGGTTCGACCTGGGGTTCGACCTGTGGCCAGTTGTTCGACCTGTTTGACGTGGTCGAACCTATGCTCGAAAACTTACCTTATCTGGATTTTCGAGGCCGAAACGCGTGAGATCACTTAGAAAGCCCATTCCAAGCCTTAGAGACGTGATTACAAGTATAAAAGGAGGCTCATACAGAGAATGAGGAGAGCTTTTGATCATCAATCAAGAGAGACAAGAGTAGAGGTGGTGATCCATCCGGAGGGCTGTGACAGAGGTTCGCTGAAGGTTCAAGTAAGAATGATCAATCTAACCATGATTGTTCCTAGATCAATCATGGGCTAGAACCACCTTGGTAGTTCTAGGGTTATGAATGTTTCATGATGTATTTCGTGTGTAAAACTCCGTACAACACTACCTGTGGTTTGTTTTATATAAGATTGCATATTTAATCCATACTCATAGTCGTTTTGTGCATCAATGATCGTTGTGTAGAGTCTGAATACATAACATGGTTATTGATTGAGTGCGTTCACTACTGAGCAGGGTTTATTGTTATAATTCTGAGTGAAGGGATTCCGAAGTCTTATTAGAACCGTCTTATATGAATATTCATGAATTGAATTAAATTCGGGTTGATGAATAGGATGAAGAGTATAACTTTATAGTACCTAAAAAGGGAGATCAAATCGGGTTAGATTCTAGACGTAGAAGATAATTGATTATGATAGTACCTAGAAAGGGGGGTGAAGTATATCTCTTGCTCCGAGGTTATTCACACGTGTTACACGCATGTTTACTTGTGTCTATAGAGTAGATATGCATGGTTTAGTGATGCGTCCACAAACCACAGGGCAGAGTCGGACACCATCACATGAAAATACGAATTGCTAGTGAAACTGGATGACCCGACGAACTACCTATTATTCTTATTGATCACAACTCACTTTTCTCTACTCTTACTATTTCTTTTTGCTATTTCGATTAGAAGTTATTATCCATTAAACTTTTACAATTACCAAACATAGTCTAAAATAAACTAGAAGATAACAAAATTGATATTTAACTGTCCCTTGGGTTCGATATTGTAACTTGGTCATCTTCGCGACTACAATTGATATCCTTATACTTGAGGATTAATTTTTGTGTTGAGAAAACCCCTATCAAGTTCTTGGCGCCGTTGCCGGGGACGGCGTAAAATATTTTTTTGTATTATTTTTAGTTTATTAGGACTATTTACCTTGTTTTGTTGTTTTCTTTCTTATTCATTTTAGGTGTATGCTCACAAGATCAAAGAAAGGTAATCTTGAACCGTATAATCCTGAGATTGGAGCATCATCAAGAAAGAAGAAGAAGAAAAAGAGCAAGGCAAAAACAATTGACCCAACTGAAGCTCTGAATTTTGGAGTTGAGGTTGGCGAGCAGATTTTGCAAACGATTGAGGCTACAACTGAAGTTAATTTGGAAGTAGAAACAGTCAACATGGCAGCAAATCCGGATAATCTAGCCATCCGAGAGGTTTTCAGAAATAATGGGGCTGGAAATTATGAGCTTTTAGGAGCAAGGGGAACTAACACAGCGTTCGATCTTCATCCCGCTTTTATTAGCATGATAGAAAGAAACTCCTTTTCAGGAGGGTCTTTCGAGGATCCACAGCAGCATCTGAACAAGTTCTTGGGATATGCAAGTACTCAAAAAGACGTAGGAGAACATGAAGATGCTAGGAAGATCCTTTTGTTCAAATTCTCGCTTACTGAAAAGGCGAGGGATTGGTACGATACTATTAACAAAGCTGAGTGCACCACGTGGGAGCAATTGAAGTTAAGGTTCTTGGAAAGGTATATGCCACCTTCGAAGGTGTTTAAGATGAAGCAAGATATTAACCAATTTGCTATCAGTGGAGGTGAGAAATTTCATGAAGCGTGGGATAGATTCAAGGACATGCTCAGGAAGTGTCCTCAACATGGGTTATCTAAAGCCCAATATATCAGTATATTCTATAATGGATTGGACTGTGAATCAAGAGTGCTACTTGATGCTTTTTCTAATGGAGCATTGCTTACAAAGTCATCCGTTGAGGCCGAGAGATTGTTTGAAGACATATCGATGAATTCGAGGGATTGGCCTACTGATAGAGTTAGAGGTACGTATGTTCTTGGAAAGGTAGCTCAGGTTGAACAAGCAATGGTGAAAACAAAGAGAGAGGATGAGATCGTTTCGAGCTTGTCCAATATCAACAAGCTACTTGAGTCTCAACAGAAGCAGATCAGCGAGATATCTCAACGAGTGCCAATCATGCAGCAAGAGATGATGAATAATGGAACCATCCAAGAAGAATTGGAGGAAGCAAATTATACCATGGGTCAAAGTATTCAAGGAACGAGGTACCCAAATCAAGGAAACCGGAATTACCAAGGGAACTATCGAGGGAACTTTAATAATCGTGGTCCCTCTGGTAGTTATCAACAGCAACCAAGGAGGCCTGAATTTTCATGGAACAATACGAACAATGCAGTGCAACTTCCAATGGGTGTTGATCCGGGAGAAAAGGTGGAAGAAGGGAAGCCTGGTTTTGAGGATACTGTGAACCGGTACATGGTAAAGAATGATGAAAGAGTGAACCGCCTTGAGGCAAAACTTGAGAAAAAGATTGATGATCACCACAGAGATTTGTCCACTCAAGTGAAAGATCTCACATTGTTGATGGGTACAATTGCAGAGAATGTGAACACATTGACTCAAACTGTAGGAAAAGGGAAGTTTCCGTCTCAGAGTATAGAGAATCCGAAGTCGTGTAATGCCATCACACTGAGGTCGGGAACGCAGTACGAGGGACCGATGAGGCCGGAATCAAAGTTGGAATTTTCTAAGCCTCGGTTCGACCAAAACTCAGAGGGTTCGATTTGGCATACAGGTCAAACCATGGTCGAACCTCATCAACAAAAGCACTCTGTTTTGTCACAGGAATGGTTCGACCAACACTCAGAGGGTTCGACTGGCTTACAAGTCGAACCATGGTCGAACCTCATCGACAGGAGCACTCTATTTTGAAGCAGGAATGGTTCGACCACGATCGAAATGGTTCGACCAATCCTTCAGGTCGAACCCAGGTCGAACCGGTGGATAGAGATTATACAGTGAAGCGGTTCGACCAATGGGGCAATTGTTCGACCTCTAAAGCTGGTCGAACCCTAGTCGAACCTCTGGAGCAGAATGAGATCAGTCTTCCAGGAGAGAGGTTCGACCAATACAATCCTGGTTCGACCTCTCAAACTGGTCGAACCCTAGTCGAACCTCGCCAAGATGTTTTGATTGATGCACCTGATGTTCCTTTTGATGTTGATGCAACTCCAGTGATACGGAATGAGCAAAGTACAGACATAATAGCTGAGAAAAAATGGGAAAGAGCTAAGCGATTAAGAGCCAAAAAGGAGAAAGTGGAGAAGGTTGATCGTGATGAATGGGGGATTCCCAAAACAAAGATACCTCCACCGTTTCCCTACAAGCTAGTGAAGAAGGGATTGGAAGAGAAGTTCAAGAAGTTTTCAGAGATAATGAACAAGATAAGCTTGAACATCCCTTTTCAGAGGCAATCATGGAGATGCCATATTATTCTCGATTCCTTAAAGACATATTGATGAAGAAGCGAAGCTTAACCGGAGTTGAAACGGTAAACTTATCTGAGAATTGTAGATCAATTATTCAAAAGAAGTTGCCACCAAAGATGAAAGATCCGGGGAGCTTTACTATTCTATGTGAGATCGGGAAGGGGCCAGCACGGCGAGCTTTGTGCGATCTAGGGGCAAGCATCAATTTGATGCCGTTGTCCATCTTTCAGAAGCTTGGTTTGGGGGAGCTGACTCCAACAACTGTTGCTCTCCAATTGGCAGATAGATCAATGATGTTTCCGAAAGGTATTGTTGAAGATGTTCTTGTAAAGGTGGAGAAGCTAGTCTTTCCCATGGATTTCCTTGTACTAGAAATGGATGATGACAAGGATAATGTTCCTTTAATCTTGGGAAGGCCATTCCTTGCTACGGCTGGAGCTATGATAGATGTTCGGAAGGGAGAATTGAAGTTGCGAATGGACAAAGAAGAAGTACTTTTCAACTTGGACAAAGAAATGAAGATGCCAATGGAGTCCCAGTGTTATAGTATTGACATGGTGGAGGAGATTGTGAAGGAGGATATGTCTCTGATCTTGTCAAAGGATCCTCTTGAGACATGTTTGATGGAGTCTCTTACTTATCCCACTACGGAGCTTGATGGACTTTCTAACGAGGTATGTATTGAATTTCTTGAAAACTTACTTGCTTTGGGTGATGACAGGTTTGCATTGGAAAGAAATAAGGTGGAAGAAGTCAAATGGACCAGGAAGTACTTGCCTTTGGATAACGAAAGCACTCCAGTGGAAGAAAGAAAAGAGGAGTTGAAACCATTGCCGGAACACTTGAAGTACGCTTTTCTTGGTGATAATGCACAATATCCGGTAATTGTATCTTCTTCCCTTAATGAGGATCAACTTGAGGAGTTATTAGATGTCTTAAGGAAGTACAAGTCTGCAATAGGGTGGTCACTTGATGATTTGAAAGGTATTAGTCCTTCGTATTGTATGCATCGGATTAGGTTGTTGGATGAAGCCAAGGTGAGTGTTCAAAATCAGCGTAGGGTGAATCCCGCAATTCAAGAGGTGATAAGGAAGCAAATCCTTACGTGGTTGGATGCTGGAATTATATATCCTATTAGTGATAGTCCCCATGTGAGTCCATTGCATATAGTTGCTAAAAAGGGGGCATGACTATAGTGAAAGCTGAGGATGGAGAAGCTATAGCCACGAGGATTCCTACGGGATGGCGTACATGTGTGGATTACAGGAAATTAAATGAGAACACGTGTAAGGACCATTTTCCTCTTCCTTTTTTGGATCAAATGTTGGATCGTCTTGCAGGGTATGAGTTTTATTGTTTCTTGGATGGATACTCAGGGTACAATCAAATCATGATTGCTCCCGAGGATCAAGAAAAGACCACTTTTACTTGCCCCTACGGGACCTTTGCTTTTAGGAAGATGCCGTTTGGATTGTGTAATGCACCTGCTACTTTTCAGAGATGCATGATGGCAATTTTTGATGGTTTGATAGAGAAGATCATGGAAGTATTCATGGACGATTTTTCAATTTTTGGTTCTTCTTTTGATATTTGTTTGTCTAACCTTGCTATTGTTTTGAAGAGGTGTCAAGAAACTAATCTTGTCTTGAATTGGGAGAAGTGCCACTTCATGGTGAAGGATGGGATTGTTCTTGGGCATCATGTTTCCGCCAAGGGATTACAAGTAGATCGTGCTAAAGTGGTGGCAATTGAGAAGCTTCCACCACCGACCAATGAAAGAGGAGTGCGGTCCTTCCTTGGACACGCCAGTTTTTACAGGAGATTCATAAAAGACTTCTCAAAATACTCTAAGCCCTTATCTCATTTACTTGAATAGGATATTCCTTTTGTGTTTAATGATGAGTGTCTAACAGCTTTTCAAGTTTTGAAGGAGGCGCTTATTACTGCCCCTATCTTGATCACACCGGACTGGACTCAACCGTTTGTACTTATGTGTGATGCAAGTGATGTAGCATTGGGTGTGGTGCTCGGGCAGCTAAGGGAGAAGAAGTTCTGCGCCATTTACTACGCGAGTAAGACTTTCGATGTGGCACAGAAGAATTACACGGTGACTGAAAAGGAGTTTTTGGATGTTGTGTATGCATTCGATAAGTTTCGTCAGTATTTGGTTGGCATGAAGACGATTGTGTATACGGATCATTCAGCGATTCGGTATTTGATGGAGAAGAAGGAGACGAAGCCTAGGATTATAAGGTGGATTCTACTACTTCAGGAGTTTGACATGGAGATTCGGGATAAGAAAGGAACAGAAAATGTGTTGGCAGATCACTTGTCAAGGTTGGAGACTAGAGAGCATTGTGATAATTCTTTTGAGTATATTGAAGAAATGTTCCCTGATGAGAAGATCATGGTTGTGGCTGTTGAAGGAACTGAGCGAGCGTGTGTGGTCGCAGCGCAAGGTATGGATCCATGGTACGCGGATTATGTTAATTACATTGTCATTGGAGAAATTCCAAGGGATCTCAACCGATATCAACTTGCGAAATTTCAGAGGGAAGTTGAGACATTTATATGGTATGATCCGTTTGTTTATAAGATTTGTACAGATTCTATTGTCCGAAGATGTGTACCCGAGATGGAAATAGAGAGTGTGCTTGAGTTCTGCCATGCACAACCAAATGGGGGACATTTCGGAGCGCAAAAGACTGCAGCTAAGGTACTTTAATCCGCTCTTTATTGGCCTACATTGTTTAGAGATAGTGAGAGCTATGTGGCGTCTTGCGATAGATGTCAGCGCATGGGAAATATAGGTAGGAGAGATGAGATGCCAATGCAGCCTAGCATAGTTGTGGAGATATTTGATGTATGGGGGATCGATTTTATGGGGCCTTTTCCCCCGTCGAATGGGTTTCTCTACATTCTTCTTGCTGTGGATTATGTTTCAAAGTGGGTGGAAGCGATTCCTACTCGTGTTAATGACTCGAAAATTGTTTTATCTTTCTTGAAGAAGCATATTTTTGCCCGTTATGGAGTTCCTAGAGCACTAGTTAGTGATGGAGGTTCCCACTTCGTCAATAAATTTCTTGAGAAGGTGCTTAAGGATTATGGTGTTAAGCATAGGGTTACTACACCCTATCATCCACAAGAGAATGGGCAAGCAGAGGTCTCCAACCGTCAAGTCAAGCAGATTCTGGAGAAAGTGGTAGGAACTAATAGAAAGGATTGGGCTATGAAGCTTGATGATGTGTTATGGGGGTTCCGGACCGCTTACAAGACGGTGTTAGATATGTCACCGTATCAAATTATCTATGGGAAGCCGTGCCACTTACCTGTAGAAATTCAACACAAAGCATTTTGGGCTTTGCGACGCTTGAACTTGACCCTTAAGGATGTGAAGGAGTTGAGGATAACTCACATGAGTCAATTGGATGAGTTTAGGAGTCGTGCTTACAAGAATTCAGAGATTTATAAGGAAAGAATGAAGAGGTGGCATGATTCTAAGATGTCTTACAAGGAGTTCAAGCAAGGAGATGAGGTACTACTTTTTAACTCTCGTTTGAAGCTTTTTGCAGGCAAGTTGAAATCTAAGTGGACGGGACTGTTCATGATTCATCGAGCCTTAGGAGGGGGGAGTTTTGAGCTTATTGACAAAGATGCAGACGTTATCGCGGCGAATGGGCATCGGTTGAAGCATTATAGGTCGCCGGATGATGCGTGTGTCATTTTTTGATGATACCTTGATCTGATTTGGTACCGTCGTGACTCTCCGACATTAAACATGAGCGCTTGTTGAGAGCTTACTCTTCCGTTTTATTGCTTTATTTCTTTTGTGTGAGTAAGAAATTTTTATATTTAAGATGCTTACTAATCGACAATTACATCTCTTTTCAAACTTAGTTTCGACTTACGTTTTTACTAAGTTTGGGGGGGTGTGATGTTATTACCTCATTGAAGCATTAAGAGTATAATCTTTTCTTTGTATTATTTGTTAGGGGAGTTGGTTTTTGCGGCCATATTGAAATTTTAATCGATTTTGATGTGATGATTTTTTACAACTTGCCTAATGTTCAGTGGTTTTTGGTTGTGTTTTCTTTTACGGAGTTACTCATGAATGATGTTTTGTGGAACAATTTTTGAAGTTATGCTCTAGATTGTACCTAATGAAGTTGTGTTGAAGCTTGAAGTGTGTAGTGAATGAAGAACACTCAGTTTTGGAAATCAGGAGGAGGGTTCGACCAACACTAGGAGTGGTTCCACCAGTGCCAGAGGTCGAACAAAAGCAGAGGAAGTCGAACCGACATCGAAAGTTGTCCAGTGAGGGGGTTCGACCTAAGCCATAGTTGTTCGACCTGTTCAGAAGGTCGAACCTAAGGTCGAACCAGTCAGTTCAAAGCACTCTGTTTTCCAGAAGAGGGGTTCGACCAATTTAAGGATGGTTCGACCTGATCAGCAAGTCGAACCCCTGGTCAAACCGAGAAGATCATTTGTCCAGAAGAGAGGTTTGACCTCGTCATCCTTGGTTCGACCTGTTCAGGAGGTCGAACCTGAGGTCGAACCAAGCCAGGTACGCGATTTAAGTTCGATTTTTCAGAGGGGTTCGATCACTTTTTCGAAACACCAAACCTCGAACCCTCTTTGAACCTCTACACCCTTGCACAAATTCTTCAATTACACTTGATTTCACACCGATTACACAACACTACACTTTGAATTTTTGATTCGGTCACGGATTTGGGTGGATTTCGTCGCGAGTTAGGGCTGAAATCGCGATTTTTGGTTGTTGTGTGTTCTTGATCGGTTGTTCACCATGGGCAAGTCAAAAGGTATGTTTTTCCAACTCAATTACTCTAGGATTGAAGGTTTAGGTAAGAAATTCGATGTGAATAAGAGGATTGATGTTGAGTATGGTTGAATTTCATGGTGAATGTTGATATTGTGACTTGTTCATATGAATTTTTGTTTCTTGATTTTTGGTTGTTTGATTATTGATAGAACTTGAATTTTTATGTGGATTGATCAAGGATATAGAACATATCATAGAATGAGCATGTTGATTTGGTTTGAAATTGATGAAATTGAAGTAGTTCATTGAGAGAAACATGTTGAATTTTTGATTGAATTGCTTGAATTGCTTAATGCATGCTTGTTGGTTATGTTTTGATGATTAAAGAAGGTGTGATTGAAGATGTTTTGAGCATGTTGAATAAGCAAGTGGTGTTGAGATGATAGTTTGTGTGAATATGCATTGATGCTTGAAGTCTTGAGTAGAGTATGTGATGTGCTAGTAAAATACTTGCTTTCTTGTCTTGTTGGTTGGATTGAAGTATTTGTTTTCAGGAAAAGGACAAGGATCAAGTAAAGGTAAAGGAAAGGCAGAGGAGGAAAGATCGAAGAAGAGGCATGATAGGCCTTCGAATTTGGACAAAGTGACAAGGAAACTGAGGCTACAAGATCGTTTACCCGATAACTTCAAGATTCAGATGCAAGATTGGGATGAGATCAAAGAGAAGTGGGAAGAAGTTTCAGACAAGATAGCTCGCACTCGATACCAAGATGATGAAGCGATGAGGATAATGAGAATAGGGGATGATATATTTTGGATGTTTGATCAAGTAGGGATCCGAAGATTCATGGAGTTGAAGAGGCCGACGTACTTCCATGTTACAGCGGAAGTAGTTTGCTCATTTGAGATGGAGAAGGACCCGCTTGGGTACCCATATCAGTGTACGTTTCAGCTTGGCAGAGTGAGTAGGAGATGGACGTCTGAGGATTTCAATGAGCTGTTTGAGACGCCTTTAGAGATCCCTCGTTCAGAAAATGCTGCATTCAGTGCAAAACGGTTTTGGAGGTAGATCACAGGGGAGATTCGTGATTATAAGACCAGACAGGCTCGTGCTTCCGCAATAAAGAACCCAGTCTTGAGGTACATAGACCGTGTCCTGAGCAACACGTTATTCGCCCGCTCGGAGGGGAGTGTTGTGTCTAGAGGAGAGCTTTACGCCCTGTGGTGTATGCTAAACGGGGTGAAGTTCAATGTTGGAGCTTATTTTATTGCGCAGCTGAATCGATTCAAGACCATTGGATTTCAAAAGGTGAATGTAGGAGGGTTATTGACGATCGTGGCTGAGCATTACAACTTGGATCTCACCGGCTTTACACCAGTAGAAGGAGAACCCGATTTGATGATGAGCACGTGCGCGAAGGGAGGATTTGCCTATTTTAGAAATGGAGATTGGTTTTTCACGAGGGGTCTCAAGCCTTTCGAATTTATGTTTCCCTTCGACGTGAGCAACTTGACAACTATTCGGGAAGCAAGAAATAAGTTAATGAATTCTCTTGGACATACCGCCTTATCCGTGGCAGTGAAGTCAGGTGGTGATTGGAGAGTGGTAGCGCAGATGTGTGCTGAGGGGAAGATGGCTGAGTTACAGCAGATCGTTGATCAAGGAGAGTTCCGTCCACCTCAGCCATAGTAGCCTGAAGAGGAGGATCAGGTAGATGAGAAGCCGGAGATGGAGATTCCGGAAGAAGAGCAGCATGATGCACCTCAGCATGCTCCAGTACCGCAGCAGCGGCGAGCAGTTCCAGGTACTTGGGAGCAGCTTTGCTTGATTCATGAGCAGCTGATCGCGGTGGTAGCTGCACAGCAGGAGACGAACAAGCAGCTCACGCTCGCTAACGTCAACTACGCCACGCTGAATGAAAGGTACTCTGCCTTGGAAGACCGTGTTGGTAGAGTGAGTAGTCGAGTGGATATAATGGATATGCACATTATCAGTCTATGCCGAGCTGTGGAAAATAGGATGGATGAGGATGACGATGATGATGAGGATGATGATGCTCCTAGGGAGTAGTTTCAGGTTTTCTTTTGGCTTCTCCGATTCATCTTATCTCCCATTCTTCTTTTTATTTTTACAGATTGGGGTGTGATTCATGTGTGAGTGGCATGTACTTGATATAGTTGATCTTGTATCATTGTTTTGTATATGGGTTATTGATTCTGTGCATTCATGTGTTTACGTGTTTATTTTCATTGGAAAGAGCATGAATAATTTGTTAAGTATATGGAATTCATGAGGAATTGATTTTGATTATGTGCTATGAGGAGTATTAGGAATTGATTACCTATGTGAGGATTTGAGCCTTTATCATGATTAATCATGATAGTTTATTTTTGAGAGAATCATTCGTATGAACGTATTCTAGAACTTGGCTTGGAGTCTTGTGTGAAACTTACAATTGATGAAATATTAGGATATGATCTTAGGCCATTTTTGATTAATTGAGTCACTTAGCCAAATTTTACCTTTCCTAATGATTTTATAAATCTTTGGTAGCCCTGTTTGAGCCTTTTAAAGCTTTTTCTTTGGCAAGCCAAATATAAGAGCCTTAATTACCTTATTTGAGCTTTGAAAATACCCTATTCATTGGTAGAGAGACTAAGGTGAATAAGTGTGGAAGAAGAAAAGGAAGATGGAATGAGGTTTAGTAAGAAAAGTGCATGGTTAAATCTTGTTAGGGGTAGTGCCTGAAATTGGTACCCCGAATTGCTTATACATGGGGCTTGAAGTTTTTAAGAATTAGCCGAACGATGTTCGAGAAGGGTAGTGTCTACAACTGGTACTCGAGCGATCAAAAGAAGAATGATGTTGATGCAAGAAAGAGAAGGAAAATTGAAAATTGTAAATGCAAGAGAAGAATTGGAGGAGAATATGAAGCCGAATGAGAAATCAAGAACCTCCAAGGTAACTCTCTACTAGTGTCTTAAGTCACTATGACCAAATTTTCCTACCCTTTCCAAAGAGCCAACATTACAACCTAGAAACAAGTCCTTTGTGATCCTAGTATTAATCTAATGTAAGTTGATTTTTGAGACCTTTGCCAAGCTTATGGTTACGCGTGAATATGAATTGATATGAGTATTTATACTAGCCTATAGTGCCTCACGCACGAGCGAAAGAGAGTAAAGACTTATTTTGTCAGCGAGATTACTTAGTACTCCGAATGGTGTGTGATTGGATTGATTTTTTATGAGTGAAATATATGATGCAAGTAATTCTTGTTTGATTCAATGAAGTGGCATGTGTAATATGTGTTGTACTAGATCTTGTTGAATTATACACAACTCTTGCTAGTGAAACTGGATGACCCGACGAACTACCTATTATTCTTATTGATCACAACTCACTTTTCTCTACCCTTACTATTTCTTTTTGCTATTTCGATTAGAAGTTATTATCCATTAAACTTTTACAATTACCAAACATAGTCTAAAATAAACTAGAAGATAACAAAATTGATATTTAACCGTCCCTTGGGTTCGATATTGTAACTTGGTCATCTTCGCGACTACAATTGATATCCTTATACTTGAGGATTAATTTGTGTGTTGAGAAAACCCTTATCAAATATATATCTTGGTTATTGATTGAGTGCGTTCACTGTTGAGCAGGGTTTTATGTTATGATTCTAAGTGAGGAGACTCCGAAGCTTCATTAGAACTATCATATATGAATACTTATTAATTGAATTGAATTCGGGTTATTAAGTAGGATAAAGAGGGTAATTTTATAGTACCTATAAAGGGAGATCATATCGGGTTAGAGTACCAATTCTAGGGGAAAATAATTGATACTGATAGTACCTAGAAAGGGGGGTGAAATTATATCTCTTGCTCCGAGGTTATTCACACGTGTTACACGCATGTTTACTTGTGTCTATAGAGTAGATATGCATGGTTTAGTGATGCGTCCATATTCCACAAGGCAGAGTCGGACATTGACACATGGAAGGGAAGTTAATGAGTAAAATTGGATTATCCTAGAGCTACCTATTCTCCTACTTGATCCACTTTCGTATTCTTCAAGTGATATTTACTTTATTTGTTATTTTAATTACTTGTTTATTAGTTTAATCATCCTAAACCTCAAACTTAATTGCCAACTTGTCTTAATTAATTTAGATAATAATTAAATTGATAATACGCCGTCCTTTGGGTTCGATATTCACTTGGTCGCTTGCTTAAGCTGCAATTGATATCCTTAATACTTGGGGATTAATTTTGCGTGCAAAGAAAACGCGCATCAAGTTCTTGGCGCCGTTGTCGGGGACAGCTGTTATTATTGATTTTATTATTTCTAGTTGATTAAGATTTTTTTTCTTTTCTTTTATTTGTGATTATTTATTTCTATCTAACCTTGAATTTTTCCGAGTTACTTGTGCGCTTGTAAAAGGAGAGGAAGGAAAAGAAAGAATAACACATTGAGCTAAACATGGCCGGAGCAAGGCAGAATCCGGATAATGTTTCCATTCGTGAAATTTTCACGAACTTTGGGAATGTCAACATGGGGTTGGTAGGAGCAAGGGAGGAAGATGATGATTTTGAGATACATCCCGCTCTTATTAACATGGTAGAGAAGAATCCCTTTTCTGGAGGTTGTTTTGAAGATCCATATCAGCATCTCCGAAGATTTCTTGGTTATGCAAACACTCAAAAGGGCAGTGGAGCGAATGATAATGCTAGGCGGATCGCCTTATTCAAGTTTTCTTTAATTAATAAGGCGGAAGCTTGGTATGAGACCCTTGATCCAACCGATTGCAATACATGGGACCAACTGCAGCAGAAGTTCTTAGAGAGATACATGCCACCCTCAAGGATCTTAAGAATGAAGCAAGAGATCACTCGATTTGTTATGAATCAGGGTGAGAAATTTTATGAGGCGTGGGACAGATTTAAAGACTTGCTCAGGAGGTGTCCACAGCATGGAATGTCTAAGGCTGAATACATAAGCATCTTCTACTATGGATTGGATTGTGAGTCGCGTATTTTTATTGATGCATCATCAGGAAGAGCGCTGTTATCAAAGACATCACTTGAAGCAGAAACGTTATTTGAAGACATCTCTGTGAATTCACGTGACTGGCCTGTAGTGAGAGATAGAGGATCATATGTACTTGGCGAGGTAGCACAGGTTGAACATCGAGTGGTGAAGCCGAATGGGATGATGAGATCGTCTCTAGTCTAGCTAACATCAACAAGCTAGTAGAGTCCCAGCAGAGGCAGATCACAGAGTTGACACTAAGGGGGCCTAATATGAAGCAGCAAGAAGTGAAGAGTGTTGAAGATACCTTCCATCAATACATGGCTGAGAATGATGCAAGGATTGATCGTCTTGAGGATACCATAAATGTTGATCGTGCAAATTTATCTAAGCAGTTGAAGGAGCTTACCTTGATGATGGGGCAGATGACCGTGAACGTGAATCACTTGACACAAACATTGGAGAATAATGTCATCACGTTGAGGTCTGGAATGCAGTACGAAGGACCGATGAAGCCGGAATCAAAGATGGACATGTCCAGGCCACAATTCGACCATAATTCGACCAACACAGAAGGTCGAACCACACAGGGGAAGTCGAACCAGAGCCCTGGACATGATCAGGAAGCATTGCAGCATCAGTTCGATCAAAGCAAGGGTGGTTCGACCTAAACAGCAGGTCGAACCCACGTCGAACCACACAACCTGGAGCACCCTGTTTTGTTGCAGGAACGGTTCGACCACGACGGACATGGTTCGACCTACCAAACAGGTCGAACCCTGGTCGAACCGCAGGGCAGAAAGAGTACAGTAGGCCGGTTTGACCTGGGTGGAAGTGGTTCGACCTATCAAACATGTCGAACCCACGTCGAACCCCAACTTCAGAGCAAGAGCAGCCTTCCAGATGATCGGTTCGACCATTACGTACCTGGTTCGACCTGTTCCACAGGTCGAACTCAGGTCGAACTCGTCCAAAACATGCCCACTGTTGCGCCGAATGCTCCGCATGATGTTGATGCTACTCCAGTACCATTACATGAGCAGAATACTAGGCTTACAATGGAGAAGAAGTGGGAAAGAGCAAAGAGGTTAAGAGCGGAGAAGCTTAGACTGCAGATGGATAATGAAGATGTGGTTTTCTCTCTTGATCATGCAATGAAGATGCCCATGGAGACTCAATCGTGCAAGAGCATTGATATGGTTTCTAACTTGTTTAATCTTGATTTTTCTAAGACAGGTGATTCTGAATTTAAGTGGAAGGTTGACAAGGAGGAGTCTAGACAGCCATGGGAGGAAGGAAATTTCAATGATCATATACTTGTGACCAAGAAAGGTGAGGTGTTGAGTGTAGACAAGAAGAGAGAAAGAAAGTATTTGAAGGTGAGGATGCGAGAAGACCGTCCTCTACCGTCGTGACTCTACCACATTAAACATGAGCGCCTGTTGAGGGCTTGTCCTTCCATTTTATTGCTTTATTTCTTTCGTGTGAGTAAGAAATTTTTATATTTAAGATGCTTACTAATCGGCAATTACATCTCTTTTCAAACTTAGTTTTGACTTACGTTTTTACTAAGTTTGGGGGGTGTGATGTACTTACCTCATTGAAGCACCAAGAATATAATATTTTCTTTGTAATGTTTGCTAGGGGAGTTGATTTTTTACGGTATATTGAAACTTTAATCGGTTTTGATATGTCGATTTTTTGCAATTTGCCTAGTGTTCAGTGGTGTTTCTAGTGTGTGGAGTCGATTACATAGTCAATTAATTCTTTCGTATAGTTCTCCTATTTTATTATTGATGAATCCTGTGATGATGAGTATGCTTGAGCTTTGATGATAGAAAAGGGTAACTAGGTGGCAAGACGAGCTCTACATTGAGGTTTTGACTCGAGGAGCTCGTGCGTACGTTGAAAAATCAGGTGCCCTCGTTTCCTTTTTCTAATTTTTATATGTGCTTTTAATTCATAGGAGTGGAAGGATTGTGTTTATGGTGTTGATCCATGTGAGCTTATTTTTAAATTGTCTTGGAATTCATATGCTCTTGAAATTGATGAAGGAAGTGTACTTGAGTTATATTGTGGTATGAAGTTCTATGTGTACTTGTGGGATATTTCTTACCATGAAAAGTGCTCTGTTACTTGTTAAAAACCCATGTGAGATTTTGAGCCTCGTTGATCATGTACATAATCACATGATATTTCTTTTCTGGTGAGTATCGTTCTTGTGTATGTATTCTAGAACTTGCCTCTTGTCTTACTTGAAACTACATGTGTGTTAGATGATGGGAGATGATCTAAGGCCATCCTTGAATTTATGAGTCACTTAGCCAAATAATTTCCTATCAAATAATTATATATCCGTAGTTAATCCCGTTGAGCCTAAAAATCTTATTTCTTTGGTAACCTACGAAGATAGCCACTTTGATATCCTATTTGAGCCTTAAATTCCTATATTTAGTGGAGAATTAAATGCTGTCAAAGTGTGTGAATTGATTTTCATGGAGTTTGGAAGGAATAAAATATTTGGAGCTGTACAAGTGATTATGAGCAAAAACAAAAATATGAGCTTAAAAATAAGTTGCTTAGGGGTAGTGCCCGAAACTGGTACCCCAAGATGTTAGAGGTAGTGCCCGAAACTGGTACCTCGGGAAAAAAAAAGGATGTGCTTGAAGAAAAGAAAAAGTATGTTGAGCTTGAAGGAAAGGAGAGAAAAGAAAATTAGAAGAGCATGAAGCTGGATAGCCTTGAAGTGTAAAAATCTACAGTACATAAGATCTCCAGTTTTAATTCTCTACTAATTGAGTCACTTTATCCATATGTTTCCTACCCTTACCAAAGAGCCAACATTACATCCAAAAGAAAAGTCCTTTTTGATCCCATTGTTGAATCATACTTTTAGTGGTGAAGAGCTTGAGACGTTTGGCAAGCTTATGGTTACGCATGCACTTGAATTGAATCTGAGCGTAAACACCTTAACCCATAAGTGTACATCTTTTACACTTAAGTGCGAGTGATATATACTTTCTGTGAGAACATGTCAATGGAGCATTTGAATTGGTGGTGATTGTCTTAACTTGTATGCTATGAATTGATTATTACATGTAATGAGAATTACATGACCTAAGTCGAGGACAATTGTATTTTGAATGGGGTATTGATCATAGTCCTTGTTTCCCCGTTAATTTTCTTACTCTTTCTTTTTGTCTTTATTTTGTTGCCTCGGGACGAGCAACAGGTAAGTTTGGGGGATTGATGAGAGTGAAAATAAGTGTGTTTTAATAACCAATTTAACACCTTTTTGATTGATATTGTAGTCTTATATGAGCACAAGTGTCTTATATTCGATATATGTGAGAATTATGTGCACTTGAGGTGTTTTGTTGTGTTTTAGGTAGAAAAAGGATCAAAAGAGCCAAATTTGAGAAAAGGTGCAATTTGTGCAAGAATGCTGATAAACGCATGTCCAATTTGTGTAATTATTATGTATTGATGTGGAGCTCTGAATTAGATTTGTGATATATTTTGGAAAGCTACAGAAGAGAGGGTTGTTTTGGCGTAAAGAACACCATCATTAAAGTCTGAACGAGGAAGTTATGAGCAAAGTGGTGACGCCGCGTGAGCTGTGCCGAACAGAATTTCAGTGCTACTTTCCATGGCCTGTTACATATTCAATTCTTGGGGTTTTGTTGATTTCTTTATATGGATAGAAAGCCAAGGAAGAGAGGATCGCGTGAGCGCAAAAATCACTCAATTCGGAGGTCAGATGTGAAAGTTATACGTGAAACGAAGAGACTGCGCAAATCAATTCGACCTATGGTTCGACCAAAGAGGGAGTGGTTCGACCTGTGCAAGAGGTCGAACCAAGTGCAGAATGTGTCCAGTAGCAGGGTTCGACCTGCGGCCAGTGGTTCGACCTGTTTGACGAGGTCGAACCTACGTGCGGGAACTTACCTTATCTGGATTTTCGAGGCCAAAACGCGTGTGATCACTTGAAAAGCTCATTCCAAGCCCTGGAGACGTGATTACAAGTATAAAAGGAGGCTCATGCAGTCAAAAAAGACGTCACCAATCACCGAGGAGGAACACAACATACAACACCCCACAAGGGGGGATCAACCCCCAACCATCATCCTTTTCTCCATCCATCCATCACTTTGAAGATTCGTTTGTGGAATTAAGGGGAGAACTAAGAGGAGAATTTAAGAGCGAGAAGGACGCAATGACGCCACATCTAGGGTTTATTCATTTCCTAATTTATCTTGTATTTTCCGGACATTCGGGTAAGATCTATCCAACACCCATGTGTGTTTCCTGCAACACCATGGGCTTGAGCCTTTTTTGTAGAACTAGGGTTGTGAAGGTTTTATCTAGTTAATTAAACTTCCATGTGTACACTCTGTACAACACTACTTGTGGTTTATTTTATATAAGATTGTGCCTTTTTAATCCATACTCATAGTCATTTTGTGCATCAATAACTGTTATGTTAGAGTCTAAATATATATCTTGGTTATTGATTGAGTGTGTTCACTGTTGAGCAGGGTTTTATGTTATGATTCTAAGTGAGGAGACTCCGAAGCTTCATTAGAACTATCATATATGAATACTTATTAATTGAATTGAATTCGGGTTATTAAATAGGATAAAGAGGGTAATTTTATAGTACCTATAAAGGGAGATCATATCGGGTTAGAGTACCAATTCTAGGGGGAAATAATTGATACTGATAGTACCTAGAAAGGGGGGTGAAATTATATCTCTTGCTCTGAGGTTATTCACACGTGTTACACGCATGTTTACTTGTGTCTATAGAGTAGATATGCATGGTTTAGTGATGCGTCCATATTCCACAAGACAGAGTCGGACATTGACACATGGAAGGGAAGTTAATGAGTAAAACTGGATTATCCTAGAGCTACCTATTCTCATACTTGATCCACTTTCGTATTCTTCAAGTGATATTTACTTTATTTGTTATTTTAATTACTTGTTTATTAGTTTAATCATCCTAAACCTCAAACTTAATTGCCAACTTATCTTAATTAATTTAGATAATAATTAAAATTGATAATACACCGTCCTTTGGGTTCGATATTCACTTGGTCGCTTGCTTAAGCTGCAATTGATATCCTTAATACTTGGGGATTAATTTTGCGTGCAAAGAAAACGCACATCAAGTTCTTGAGTTGTGCTTGAAGTCAAATTTTTATAATTAGAAACTTAAAAACTCAATCATAAAGCAACAACGAGCACAATTATCACACTACAAAATTTAAAAAGTAGTAAAATTAGAGAAGGAAAATGATCGACCTCCTACAAAAATATTTTAAAATACTTGATTACTTATGGAAAGTTAGTTTTTGCGAATTCTTCCACATTAAACAATTGCAACATGAAACACTAATAGCCAACATCTAATACGATATTTCCAATACTACAAACAAATAGGAATTTATAAATCCAATCACGTATATATACAAGTGATCACTAATCTAGTATTAGGGAAGAATGTAATAAGAACTTATAGTTCAACCACTCACTTTCAGCCCATATCACGAATTCCATTAACTCACACTTTCTTGAAGAATTTCACAAAAATATCAAGCTCAACCCCTTAAAGGTCTATTCAAGTTTTACAATATAGCTTAGTCATATCAAGAGCAACATCTAATACATGTGAGTCCTATTTAATTTAAAAAGTTTTAATACTGACAGATATCAGGATTCAATTTCAAATAAGTGAATTTAGAAATGCTATTATTCTGCATCAATAAGACATGCAATATTAAAATCATAACTCCAAACTATAAACATCAGAACATGCTGTAAGGATCATGTGGATCGATTTGATAGTCAAAATTTCATACTAATTCAAATAAGTAAAAACTATCTTATTCCAAAAAAATTCTTGGGATTTCTCTCTTCACTAATGGAATCAACCCAACTCTGAGGTTCCCATCATTAAGAGGTTCAAGATAACCATGATGTGCCTATCATTACCATATCAATCTTATTTCACATTGTTCTCTTTATAGATCAGATTTCAATACATAATCATGTTTGATATGTTGTCATTCAAATAGGATTCTCTTGTCTTTTTTTACTGAAGGTATACATCGATGTTCAGTCATTAGTAAATTTTAAAGATGCAAACAGAAAATACACATTCAAATCTTTAGTTAAGAATGACTACTAATTAAGACTACCTTGACACACTCCAAGAACTCAGTGTGTACAAAAAAGGCAACAATTGCCCAAGTTTCAGGCAACAAAAGCGTCAACAAAGCGCAACATATAAACAATATAATCCACCCATTATAGTCAAGCGACATCACCACACACCATGCAGAATGGTGAAAAGTCAGGCTTTCAATTGAGCCATAGAATTCCAACTCACATGCAGTGCCACAGTGGAGTCAGAAAACAACAAACTTATTCCTGATATTAGCTAGAAGACTAACGACCAATTTAATCTTATAAAAAAGAATCTAATAATTCATTCTTATTTACTTGAGCTGGAAAAAATTACTGCCACTTAGAAAAAGTTCAACTTATCCTGCTTCATCAACTTCATTCCATGTAATACCTAGATCAAGCACCAATTTAACTCTTACTTGTCACCTCTAGAACTTAAGGCATGCAACTACGAGCTTATTAAAAAATGAATCATTTTTTAAATTTATTTACAAGATACCTATAGCAGGTTAGCGAGTTTTTTCATTTTCTTTGGCAACTCAGATTTCAACGTTGAAGTGCCTTAGCCAAAATCTCCTGATAAATATCAAAACCTGTAAATGACAAATATAATTTCATAAAGGTGGGAAGACTGGGAGGTACTACTAATACTACAATGAAGCCTTAGAAACATGTGTTGGATAGATAATTACTCAACATAGTACCAATTATAGACCTGCAGTACCAGAAAGCAAGATTCTTGGATTTTGAATAATGCAAAGGTCTCAAAGAATAACATTTCAAAGCTCTGAAACACATGTAAAGTTAAGCTTGGAAAAATCAGATCTTTTTTCAAATAAGGTATTTTAAAGAAAGATTAATAGGAATAAACAAAGATTGTATCCACATATTAAACTTGATTCACTCAAGTTTACCTTGGCAGTACATTCTTTTTCTGAAAATTGATTGCATTTGTGTTGAATGTATGCCACAAACCTGCCTCAGTCACAAGGCAGCTTGAAGATGAGACATATTATTAAAGGAACCTGCAAGGGAAAGATAAGGCAGAGATAAAAAAAAAAGATGAATGTGTGTGAGTAAAATATGATTATGTATGTGAGTGTCTGAATATCTGTGTTACAGTTTCAAAAGTTTGACCTTTGTGAATGTTTCACCTTGATTTCGGAGGTATAGAAGCTTTGTCCTATCAATGACACAAACAAATATCCAAGTTATTTCGAGAAGACAAATTTAGAGTAAAGAAGACTTTGACTTAATGGAGTAGAAAATAAATAAGAACCTGTGAACATCTCCTTGCAACTAATTGAGGATCATTAAAAACCTTCGTTCTTGTAATACAAGTTACTCCATGTGCTTCACAAATCATAATTCAAGAATACTATCTATTTGAAGAAACAAATTCCAAATTCAACCAAAACATGTCTTAGAAACTCTTCTGTATCTCTAGATAAAGAAAGAAGATGGAGATAAAATTCCCCCTCACTTTCCACCCAAAAAGAACAAGGCCAATTCGACGATGCAAATTCAATGCAATAATTACACCACCCCATGCTTCTTTCCTCTAATTCAATGGAGTTTGATGAAGGGATGAGAATGGAAATAGAAGATCAGTGCTTAAAAGTAAGGAATTGTATATAATAACTTCAATCATGAAAATGTGAGAATGAGTTACTATCCCCCTAGCATTTTCAAGTTTTTCTTGCTAATTATTATTCTAATTCCCCTTAACAAAATAGGCACCTTGCAAGTCTTTCACAGATCATCTAGTTCTCTGTAGGTATTTGATGAATAAACAATGAAATAGTAGCATAAGATAAGAATCTCACCTGGAGAAGAATCAGGTTGAATGCTGGTCATAGCCCTCTTTCCAGCAGCTTTATCTTCCGAACTTTCTCAGCACCTTTGTGATTGAAAGTATAATGGAATATGAGATTTAAGAATCGGAAAGAGAAGAAGAGCTGTATAAAATCACCCTGCATTGCAAACTCACAAAATAAGTATCTAATACCTTTTCCTTGAGCCATGGGTTGGAACTCTTGAACCATAATCACCCTTTTGTTTCATGAGCATAAGTGATCTGATCCTCTAGTACAGTAGTAAAAAAAAGAAATTAAATGAGAGTATACATAAAAATAAAGGGAAATCAAATAGATTAAGACAACACAATGATAAATAATATGTAAAATCAAGTATTAAGTTCATCAATATTTATTGCTAAATGCATTATACTCAGCTTTATAGGAGAAAGGAGCATTTCCCTATTTCTCAAGTTTGAGTTGAATTTATAAGATGGAAGAAGGTAGCTTTTGAGGATAGTTCATCAGTTTGGAATGTAATAGATAAAAATTTTATGAAAAGAACCTAACCAAAAAGTCTACTGCTTACTTATACCACCTTATATATTTCACTATTTGAGAGTTGTTTTCTCGTGTTTTTAAATATTTCTTAGGACTTAACATGAATACACAAACACCTCTAAAGCAGACTGCTTAGGAGATAATGTATAGCTGCTACATTTATGAGATATCAAACTTTGTAATTCATGAATGGCAATTCCAATGGAAATACACAAACTAAAACCAAGCTGCAAGATAATCAATATATGTGGTATATATAAAATCATCAACAAAAGATTATCTACTATCATTCCTTTTAACTCAACCCATGTCACATGACCAAGATCTAGTGCATGGAGTTTACCTTCTTCATTATAGCTTGGCAAGCTGCCTTTTGCTTATCATTTTTGCAGCGAGCCAAAGCTCTCTTAACATAACCATGCAGTGAGTTTGGAAACACACCAGGCTACAAAAAAGAAGACAATGACTTCAGTATGCTATTTACCCAGTATACTATCCTAATTCCATCAATTGCCAAGATAGGACATGCTTTTTAAAGATATGAAAAATTCAAATGTTGTTTGGATTTCTGAATAAATTATAACTTTGTTCATAATATGTAATATGGATGACTGAAAGGATACAAAATAATAACTCACAACTATGTAAAAGGAAATTAAGTCAATGTTCAATCTGGTTGCATAATTTGAATTATAACTTATTATGAAATGCATAACACAAGCAAAAAAAAACAATGTGACATTCTATGTACCAATATAAGCACTGAATTTTCACCATGTGATTTCTCCTTGAGTAAATTGAAGCAACTCCTCTCTCTTTTAACCTATCAAATCCAAAATAACAACATATCAGCCACTTTAAAATGATGTAGGAATAGGAGACTGATATTATGTAAATAAACCAGAGATAACGATATAGAAAAAACACGCCTCAATATCTTTTTGTATGATCAGATTAAGAGAGCTGAAAATTGTCAAGGAATAAGATGGAAAGGAAAAGGTCTTCAAATCGAAATTATCAGCTTTCTATAGTTTCAGCAGAATAGATGCTATTTTACAGACAGGGTAAAATAAGAAATGCTAAATTTCAAACTTATATAAAAAAAATGAGAACTTCTATTTATCAGTCATCCGAGTGTGAGAATGTTCACTTTTTTCAAACTTATGGATATAACTGATTTTTTTTCTCCATTGCTTCAATTTAATTTATATAGGATTCAATCTTAAGAGTTATTCAACCCTAAAGAAAAAAATGTGACCCATTCATAATATAACATGGCAACACTAAGACTAATGTCTAATGGATAATGTTTATTGTCCATAATTGCAAGTTATCTGTCATATCTATCAAAATAATACATGCTAACAATATACCAAAGAAAAATCCCAACCTCCATTGCAAGGTAGGAAACTCAACGTGATCCATATTAATATTTATCAGAAAGCTTTTCCAATTTCAAATTTGACATGCAACATAGCTCATTAGCACAGTGCTCATGTTTTCTAGTTATCATAATTATGCTTCAATGTAAAACTTGAACATGAATAACCCTTGTTAGAGACTCAATCTTGAACATCATTGGAATTACACAAGATTCCTAAAATAATATAAACATTGCATGAATAGACCACAACCAAACTGAACATAGAATCCAGATATTTTTCAAGAATAAAGGGAAGAGGTTATAAGAATGACATGTAGCTAGTGCTCTGAAAGCATCTTTTCCAATCTACTCCATTATTTCATAATCTTCTATTTTTTACTTAAATAAGCGCTTGCTTAACACAAATAATTAATTCAGCTTTGCAAGAAAAAGAATGTAGCATAGTAAAATATAGGGTCAAAGTAGCAGAATATAGCACCCATGATTAGCATTTTCCCAAACTTAGGGTCCACTGGAAGTAATAACAAGAACTCTCCTAATTGAAGTAGAAACAGTTCACATAATAAAAGCTGAAAGTACTTATCAAGACGAATAGCAAAAGTATATCAATTAGTGTTTAATGCACATACCAAGATGTGTGACATTCTCATTTTCATCTAATACACCAATCATTTTTAAAAAGTCGACAACATTTTACACCTGAAATGTTCTTAAAACCTTATATAAACCTACAGCTTGACTTAATGTTATGCAGTCCTCTGGAGATTTACAGTATACATGAGCTTATTAGCAATTATGACAGTCAAATACACAGTGTAGAATAATCACTTCAAACCTCAATTACACAGAAATCAGTAATTCAGAAGTGCTGGAGTAAAGAGAAAGCAACATCACCTGTATAAATTGGAATCAAGGGATTGATAACTCTGCAAACCCTTGTATATAGTATTGCTTCAATCCCAAATGGATGGCTGAAAACTCACTAAAATAGCACATATCATTTCGTCTTATGCCATCACATAATTAGGAAGATTTACCCTCTCCTTCATTCTGGCAGAAAGATGAATGGGAACCAGTTTAAGCAATGAAATCTGAAGACAAAATTCTCAATGTAAGGAGTTATTGTTAACAAAATATGAAATAACATGCAGCATCTTAATTTGAAAATGAAGCATGCAAATCAAAGAATTGGCACACTTTACATAGTTGCATTCAATTTAAAACAACACGAAGAAAGTAATCTTTCATCTCGAAAAGATTCTCAGCAAAAATATTCTACAATATTTTCAATAACAATTACTTTTCGTATGAGATTCGGAGTGAAGATCAAGAGAGTTTTCAGACTCTTGGAGACAAAATATACCACCACATATCAAATTTTCTTGCGATTTCTGCATATTCTACCCACTAAAAAATTGTCACCACAGGGATTTTTGAAAATGATTTCTTTACATGAGTGCATAGTCCTCCAATTCGCAGCTCTAACCCTCTCATATTCCCTAGCCAGCATAGGATGATCCTGAAACATAGATACAAGCAGGAGGCACTAAGTTATCTCTCTCTCTCTCTCTATCTTTCTATCTCTCTCTCTCTCTCCATCCCTCACAAATAGCCACACGAACCACAAATCTACTAATCTACTCCACTAACAATAAAAGTTCATATTCAACATAGACATTTTAATAAGAAAAACCATACCATAAAATTTATATCATGAAGCGCATGGATTGCTTGTCTTGTTTTTAAGCTTAACGAAGACCAAGACAAAATGATGAGAAATAATTACTTATTTCTCAGAGAGAACCACTTTTCACCACATCGAACAAAATGCACAAAAAATCAACTGAAGAACTCAATTTATGCATCATTATTAGTAGAAACACCAACAATCAAACAAGAAATAAGCAACCAAAAATCAACTTTCCAGTAAACACCAATGCCTAAACATAGACAAAAATTGTCCATTCTCAAATAGCTGATAACATGATTTTCCACATAGAATATCTAATTCAGAAATAATTTCAAAACCCTTATTCTAACAAATCAACAGTAGCACTAACGCCACTCAAGCAAAATTTTTTAGAGATTGAAACAAAGTGAGGCACATAATGCACCTTGAAGTTGAACGTAAGGAGAGGGGGAAGATTTTTTTTAGAAAATCAGAAGGTTTTTTGGAGCTACGTCATATCTCGTCTTCCACCAGTCGATCCACTTCTGCCTTTATCACACCCCAATTTTTATAAAGGGAAGTTTGCATGGTATTTTGAAAACTCAATATTTAAATTAGGCATGACTAAAATTTTACATCTACAAATTAAAAGTATTTTCGCACTTAGGAGAGTATAGAAATGGGTCTAGTTCTACAAGTTTTAGAAATCTTTAGCGCCATTCACTCCAAATAAAAGAAGTTAAATGAAAGGGGCAGGTCCTGTAAATTTAACCGAATTCTGTCAGAAATTTTTTTTTTGAGAGGACAGTAAGTTTACTTCTACACACCACCATATGAGCATGCGGGACATTTGATTAGCCATAATATAGTGGGCATGACCAATTAAAGAAATTATCGAACCACAGGGAGGAAGGTACTAGAGTTTAAGCGATCACAAGTTTATCGTGATTTTATAAGGACGACGGAAGAGAGGATAGGAGCAAATGAATGCAATTATGCTAAAGCAAGAAATAAAGATAAAATAAACGCAAAGATAAGATAGGTTCCAAATGATGCAAGGATGAGATTAACAACAATCATGGCATAGATAATTAAGTAATCATGCAATTTATTCTAATCTCTCATGGACAAGGTATAGAAGCGATCACTAATTCCACCTAAACTCTCTCTCGAGATGGATAGGATGTAGGCCCTCAACAAGACTCCCAAAAGCACATAGGAATGAGACCATAGCAAACACCTCCCACTAGGTACTAATTACTCTATGAGTTCCCTAATTAGGTACTAAATCATAGGCAATATTCCCTTTTAAGGTACTATGAATTTACTAATGGCTTGGGTCTCCTCATTTAATCAACCAACCTCTCGATTAAGCTAATCAAATGTTCTATCAAAGGGTTCTAAATCTAGAAGGATATCTCTATCTCATTCTAAATTAATGCACATGAAGTGTATGATGAAATGATTCAATGAACTATCCTAAACACATAATTGATTTCTCAATCTAATCACATGCCCATGACAATTAATCACACAAATCATCATATACATCAAGCAATCAACAATCAATGATAGAAATAACACAAAGCCCATTCAAGATTAAAATCAATTTGCATAAAAATTAAATTATCCAACACCAATCATGGAGCTAATCTCACAAAGGAGATTAGCCTCTCATATCCATAAGAAAATTAACATAGACATTAAGATCCTTACAAAACATGATCAATCTATAAAGAAATGCACAAAAATTAGAATTAGATTCCCCCTTTGAAGTGCTTCAATGGAGATCTCCTTCTTCTTCTTGTGATCTCACTCTCCCTTGCTTCCTTGATCACTTGGATGGTGGATTTGATGGAGGAGATCAAGTGTAGATGGGTGGATGAAGAATGAATGAAGATAAAGGTGAAAAATGGAGGAAATGGTGTGTGATCTATGTGTAGAAGGGTAGAATTTCGGATCCTCTATCAATTGTTGAATAAAGGGGTATTTATACCCCTTGGGAAGCTTCTAGAAGGATTCTGATTTTTTCTGATCCCAGACACAACACGAGTCGTGCGACACAACACGGCCATAAGGTGGCCGTGTTGTGTCTTCTGTTGCTCTCACACGGTCATTCTGGACAGGGCTGTGTTACGCAACACGCCTCGTGTGCTGCAACACGGCTAGTGTGCTGTAACACGGGCACAGGGTGGTCGTGTTGAATCTTCTGATGTCGGCACACGGCCACTTCTTATAGGGCCGTGCGCTGTACACGGCCCGTGTTCTTGCTGCCCTGCTTCCTCTTTCACTGTTTTGGCTCGTTCTTCCTCGATTCAACTCCGAATTGAGATCCACTTTTTCCTATGTCTTCCTTATCATATCTAGCATCCAATAAAAAGTGAAAATCATTGGTTTAAGCTCATTCACACACATTTCAATAAAAACACAAAATACAACCAAATAACATACAAATACGGATAAAAATATACGAAAACTCACATAAAAAGATATTAAAATCTAGGTGAAAATATCACTCATCACACCCCCAAATTTAAAGTGTTGTGCGTCCCCAAACAACGAAAATGATAAACCAAGGGGTGAGATTTTTCACCTAGGAAAAGACTAAACGAACATAAGCAATAACACATTGATAATAATAAGAATTACAAACTATGCTAAGGCATCCTACAACATTAAACTCATAACATGAAAAATTAACAAGTTCAATCTAAAGAGAATAAAAGTGTAATATAGTTTCTTTTTGGTCCAAGCCTCACATAGGTTATAAATGTCACTCAACACTCTTTAAAGTAGGGTAAATCATCACTCATTAACCGATTAGCTCGACTCGCTATAAGCTTGCTCATGGACTACATTCACAAACCACCAAAGTTTAAATTAATGATCAAAAAGGTCTTTAATTGGGATGTAATGATAGGCTCTTTGGTAGGGTAGGAAGAATGTGGATAATAGTGACTAAACAAGTGTAAGTAATCGAAGAGATGGCCAATTTTCTCAACTTCTCCACTTTCCGTTTCTTCCTTTCTTTTCTTTATTACTCACAAGCACTAATCATCAACTTCCTTGGATTTCTTTAGCTTTTTTCAATGCATGCTTCCTTCTTTTGACTTTTAATACTTGAGCATTTCATTGTTTCTTTGCTCATTTTCTTGTTTTGAGGTTGCATGTTCACTCTTGTTTGTGCTATTTTCATCCTTTTTTTTTTATTTGTTTACCATTTCCTTTTCTTCTTTTTCTTCCTCATCAAACCTTTCTAGCCACCATCTCCTCAATCACCCACACAAAGGGTATCAGTAGCGGACGCAGGAATTTCGGACAGGGGGGCCCAATTTCTTAGTATCGTAATATATCCGTCCCAAATTCAAATACACATTTACTATTTATGTGAATATTAGTAAAAGTAACTCTTAACTTACTTTTGTACTTTAATATTTTTACTTAAATAAATTGTAAATTAGAAAACAAAGGATAAATAAATTTATTACAAAAGAAAAAATAATAATAATAACAAATTTGCTCAAAATAAAAGGGAAAAATGATAATAGAAATGGTTGCGATCAAGGAAATTCGAACCAATGGCCATTAGAAATGGAATGGTGTGTCCTATCCACTAGGCTACACAGACATATAATAATTTTTTCTATATATATACTAGTTATTGTTAAATTCTCAGGGGGGCCCAGTGCCCCCAGGGCCCAATGTAGGTCCGCCCATGAAGGGTATATATACATGGCTTAAGAAGGTAATCAAGGCTTGTAATGTGCTATATTCACAATAAAAAGGCTTAAATGCTCAAAATGGTTAACTAGGGATGATGTACATGGTAGGAAAATATATGGCAATGACTATGAATAACAAGGATGGCCTAAGATCATTTCACTAATCTCCACAAATCGGGCTCGTTCCTATAGTCCTTGAGCAAGTTCTAGCTTATCAAACACAACCAATCCACTCATGAAGAAAAACCATGTATGCACGGTTGAGGCTCAAATTCTCACAAGCTTATGCATTGGACCTTAAGAAACTTATTACACCACATTCATCTCAAAATTGAACAAGTTAAGTAAAACATGTCACAATTCGAAAGTGTAGAGATTCTTAATCATAACTTGTCATCACTTACTACCACAACATATCACCACTCATGTTCAAAAATGACTCACAACATCCCTAAACAAACCACTAAACATACCAAGACAAAAATAAGAAAACACACAAAACATAAAATAAAGACTCAACAAACAAGAAACAAAACAAAAACACAACATGCAAGAATAAAAATCACCATCATTAACAATAAAGCACATATTCTATATCATCCATGACAATTAAGCTCACAATCATCCCAACCTTGATTGAAAAGGAAACCTCCCAAAGACATAACACATAAAGTAGCATGCTAATCCATCAATCCAAATCAACATCAATTAGAAGTGCTAAGGTGTAGAGTACTCCCTCAATAGGCATTTGGTAAGGAAAGCGTTAGCTCCAAGCTCCATTCGTGCTTCCAATACCCTTCATTTATACTCAAAAACTCAACAAACACCATTAGCTTAACAATTTCATTAAAAATATGGACTCACATGCACTTCAACACAACCAATCATACCAAAATCCAACCAAACTCATGAGAAAATTTTTAAAATTAGCCCAAAACTACGAAAAGTATATGCTTTCAAAACAAAGTACGTCACACCACACCATATCCCCCCAAACTTAAATTGAAACAAGAGTTTCGAGGTAAGTTTGCAAAAAGTGGTATGACTTACTATCACACTTCAAATCAAGCACTCTTCGTGTCTTCAATACGCGTATTCCTCACAAGCACAATCAACCTACATACCAAAATGCAAAACAATATCAAATCCACAATCCTTATTGAAAGCACTAAATAAAGCAATAAAGATAATGATGGGTTGCCTCCCATCTAGCGCTAAGTTTAACGTCTTCAAGCCGGACGAGAGTCTTTAGCTCATGGTGGTCTTGAATAGTCCTTAGGCACTATCATAGGTTTCTTCTTGAAGTAGTGCCGTGTGCTCTCACGTTCAACCACAAGAACGTTTCCCTTCTTGTTAAATAACTCAAGTAGTTGGTCTCCGAAGGCGTTCTTCACAAGGAATGGCCCTTTCCACTTGTTCCACTTTTTCCATGGGGCTTTATATGCATTTTAAACTTCAACCACATCCCCCGGTAAGAATTCGGGCATTGACAAGTGTTGGTGCCCTCTTGCAACCTTTTTCCTACAATCACCAAACAAATTTTTATCAATGAAATCATGGAAGTTCTTAAGAGAATTTGAAATTTCAATAGAATGAGAAGGTTTTGGCTTGTGGGGAGTAGAATCCATGATCTTAGTTTCCAGAGGTTTCTTTTCTTCCATAATGGCATGAATCTCTTTTTGATTTTGAATCTTGACTTTCTCTACCATCTCTTCATGAGCTTCGACAAATCTATCGAATTCCTCCGTCAACTCTTCTTTCAACTCTTTAGCTTTCACCCACTTAGGCATCCTTTCTCTTCTTTCCTTTATATCCTCATCAACCCCCAAACTATCCTCCTTTCGATCTTTAATGGCCATGCATAGATTCATTCCGGAGGTAGAAGGCTTGTTGTTCTCAACGATGGATACAACTTGACTAACTTGGTGCTCAATGGAATCCAATCTAGCACTGAATGCTACTATTGCACTTGTCACCATTTCACACCAATTTTCCATTCAATCCATCCACGCTTCATTATACTTACTCTCCTTCTCCATGCGCTCCATAATCTTTTCGATCGACTCATCTCTAAGCTTCTCTCTATAGTCAAGTTGGGCGAAATAAGAGGTGTTGGAGTCTTGAAAATTTTCCCATAGTTGTGGTTGATTTCCATCTTGATTTCTAGAAAAAATTCCTTGAAAACCATCTTCCACACCTTGAGGGTATACTTGATGATGCATTTGATAAGGAACTCTAAAATTCTCATAACCTTGTTGTTGGAATTGCATATCTTGTACTCCGTAATCCGGTTGCAAATTAGGTTCACCATTTGGCATTTGAAATCTTTGAAAATTTCCTTGTGTGTTCATAGCGGAATGAACACTTCTATTCACCATATCTCGAAGATTATCCATGTAGCTCATATTTTTGGGGTTGCTCTCCTTCTTCTTCCTTCTCAAGGTATGCACCTATAAAAGAAAGAAAAATTAGAACAAAATTTTCCAAAGCAAATATAAGATGCAAAAATAAAAAAAAAATCCTTATTAAGACCACTTTAAACAATCCTTCGTTAAGCTACTAGCAACCGTTACCTCCACGGCAACGGCGCCATTTGATTAGCCATAATATACTGGGCATGACCAATTAAAGAAATTATCGAACCACAGGGAGGAAGGTACTAGAGTTTAAGCGATCTCAAGTTTATCATGATTTTATAAGGACGACGGAAGAGAGGATAGGATCAAATGAATGCAATTATGCTAAAGCAAGAAATAAAGATAAAATAAACGCAAAGATAAGATGGGTTCCAAATGATGCAAGGATGAGATTAACAACAATCATGGCATAGATAATTAAGTAATCATGCAATTAATTCTAATCTCTCATGGACAAGGTATAGAAGCGATCACTAATTCCACCTAAACTCTCTCTCGAGATGGATAGGATGTAGGCCCTCAACAAGACTCCCAAAAGCACATAGGATCGAGACCATAGCAAACACCTCCCACTAGGTACTAATTACTCTATGAGTTCCCTAATTAGGTACTAAATCATAGGCAATATTCCCTTTTAAGGTACTATGAATTTACTAATGGCTTGGGTCTCCTCATTTAATCAACCAACCTCTTGATTAAGCTAATCAAATGTTCTATCAAAGGGTTCTAAATCTAGAAGGATATCTCTATCTCATTCTAAATTAATGCACATGAAGTGTATAATGAAATGATTCAATGAACTATCCTAAACACATAATTGATTTTTCAATCTAATCACATGCCCATGACAATTAATCACACAAATCATCATATACATCAAGCAATCAACAATCAATGATAGAAATAACACAAAGTCCATTCAAGATTAAAATCAATTTGCATAAAAACTAAATTATCCAACACCAATCATGGAGCTAATCTCACAAAGGAGATTAACCTCTCATATCCATAAGAAAATTAACATAGACATTAAGATCCTTACAAAACATGATCAATCTAAAAAGAAATGCACAAAAATTAGAATTAGATTCCCCCTTTGAAGTGCTTCAATGGAGATCTCCTTCTTCTTCTTGTGATCTCACTCTCCCTTGCTTCCTTGATCACTTGGATGGTGGATTTGATGGAGGAGATCAAGTGTAGATGGGTGGATGAAGAATGGATGAAGATAAAGGTGAAAAATGGAGAAAATGGTGTGTGATCTATGTGTAGAAGGGTAGAATTTCGGATCCTCTATCAATTGTTGAATAAAGGGGTATTTATACATCTTGGGAAGCTTCTAGAAGGATTCTGATTTTTTCTGATCCCAGACACGACACGAGTCGTGCGACGCAACACGGCCATAAGGTGGCCATGTTGTGTCTTCTGTTGCTCTCACACGGCCATTCTGGACAGGGCCGTGTTACGCAATACGCCTCGTGTGCTGCAACACGGCTCGTGTGCTGTAACACGGGCACAGGGTGGTCGTGTTGGATCTTCTGATGTCGGCACACGGCCACTTCTTACAGGGCCGTGCGCTGTACACGACCTGTGTTCTTGCTGCCCTGCTTCCTCTTACACTGTTTTGGCTCGTTCTTTCTCGTTTCAACTCCGAATTAAGATCCGCTTTTTCACACACATTTCAATAAAAACACAAAACACAACCAAATAACATACAAATACGGATAAAAATATACGAAAACTCACATAAAAAGATACTAAAATTTAGGTGAAAATATCACTCATCAACTTCCCATTCCGTTCTATTATAGAAGAAGCAGTGGAAAAGGTCGGAATAATTCGAGAAAGAATTAAGACTGCTCAAGATAGACAAAAGTCCTATGCTGATCAACGAAGAAAAGATTTACATTTCATAGTCGGAGATCATGTCTTTCTGAAGGTGGCTCCCACGAAGGGTGTCATTCAATTTGGAAGAAGAGAAAAGCTTAGACCTCATTTTGTTGGTCCATTTCAAATTCTTGATAGAGTTGGAGATCTAGCCTATCGTTTGGCGTTGCCACCCGAGTTATCCTCCGTGCACAATGTTTTCCACATTTCGATGTTGAGGAAATATGTTCGTGATGCTAGTCATGTTGTGAACTTCTCGACATTGGGGATTGGCAACGACCTGACATATGAAGAAGATCCAGTGTCCATTTTGGATCAAAAGGTCCAAAGGATTCGAAATCATGATGTGCCACTCGTCAAAGTTCAATGGAGTCGACATACGGAAGATGAAGTTACATGTGAAAAGAAAGACGAAATTCAAGCAAGATACCCTTTTTTTTCATTTCGGGTAAGAGATTTATACCACTAGAGAACTTCGAGGATGAAATTTTATTAGGAGGGTGGGATGTAACACCCCGTAAGTTCATACTGTAATTTTTCTGTCATGGCCCAATCTTTAAAGCCAAGAATTTCCAACTCCTTGAAGCCCATTATTCGAATGCTTAAAAGCCCAGCCCAAACCTTTACTTCTATCAGCAGTGAATTCAAATTTAAACAGAAAAGGATTTCTTGCTCCTTAAGAAAAAAAAAACGAATCGTAGTCTTCTGGAGATATTATTCCCTCTTATCAACTCCTTTATCTTCGGGAAAACGGGTCAGTCCTATGAAGATTATTTCGATCCGCGTTTGTGCTATTTTCATCATTTTTCTTGCTTGTTTACCATTTCCTTTTTTCTTTTTCTTCCTTATCAAACCTTTCTAGTTACCATCTCCTCAATCACCCACACAAATGGTATATATTGGACCTTAAGAAACTTATTACACCACATCCATCTCAAAATTGAACAAGTTAAGTAAAACATGTCACAATTCGAAAGTGTAGAGATTCTTAATCATAACTTGTCATCACTTATCACTACAACATATCATCACTCATATTCAAAAATGACTCACAACCTCCCTAAACAAACCACCAAACATACCAAGACAAATATAAAAATACACACAAAACATAAAATAAAGACTCAACAAACAAAGAACAAAACAAAAACACATAACATGCAAAAATAAAAATCACCATCATTAAACAATGAAGCACACATTCAAATCATCCAAAACAATGTAAGCTCACAATCATCCCAACCTTGATTGAAAAGGAAATCCTAAATAATGAAAATAAACATCCCAAAAACATAACACATGAAGTAGCATGCTAATCACATCAATCCACATCAAAATATATCAAGCAACTAGAAGTAATAAGGTGTAGAGTACTCCCTCAATAGGCATTTAGTAAAGAAAGCGTTAGCTCGGCCAACCGCATGGCAGTTCTCTTGCCAATAGGCTCGCCTTGACAGCCAGCTTGTCGACACGCTCGCAACACACCATAGAGACAACACTATTTCCCAACTCACCGAGTTCATTGATTTAATCACATGTAAATCTCACCCATTGATGAATCAAAGAAATACATACTGCTTTACATGTCGAGGTTATTGTATAGGGATTAAGAGCATGAACATCCATAATAACTGAGATCAAGTTTTTCTATAAGTGAGTATAAGTCGAACGATCTCAATCGGTCCCACTCAATACACATGAAGTGCACTAAAGTGATAAACTAATACCAAATCATACTACAACCATCTCGATAGAGAGTCCCCGTCTATCTTGGTTGTGAGCATCTGTTTATACTTTATAAGGAAACCGATAATATAATCTTCCACGTGTTGTCGCACAACATATTATCTACAGTATAAAGTAAGTGGACTATTGTATCTGACATATAAATAAATTATAAAACGCAATTATTTGATCATATGATTCTCATTCAAATAAATTGTTATAACATTATTCATACTAAAACTAGACTTTTAGTATACAATCCAACAGATATATCTATGCAAATGAAGGACTTGACGTTGTTGAGGGCAGATGGCCGGGAATGTTAATCAATTGACACAAACTGTGGAGAAGGGAAAGTTCCCATCTCAGAGTATAATGAACCCGAAGCAGTGCAACGCCATCACGTTTAGGTTTGAAACGCAGTATGAGGGACCTATGATGTCAGAAACAAATTCTGAAGCTCCAGGAGCTCGATTCAACCAGGGTTTGACCAAGCCAGTAGGTCAAACCACACCACCGATGTAGAACCTAGCACTTGGGCAACCTCCGGAGCGTTCTGAAGTCGGCTTCGACCAACACTATATTGGTTCGACCAACCCTGGAGGTCGAACCAAGGTCGAACCAACCTGTCCGTGACCCTCTATTTTTGCTGAAGACGGGTTCGACCAAGACCTTCATGGTTCGACCAACCCTGTTGGTCGAACCATGGTTGAACCGACCTGTCAGGGAAATGCCATACTTTCTGATGCACGGTTCGACCATTACACACCTGGTTTGACCAGCACTCATGGTCGAACCGCCTCATACGACACCATTTTCCGCACGTAATGCTTTAATTGATGTTAATGCTACTCCAGTACTATCCCAAGGGCAGAATACTGATCTTATAATGGAGAAGAAATGGGAAAGAGCAAAGAGATTGAGAGCCGAGAAACACAAAATGGAGAAGGTTGAACTTGATGAATGAGAGATTCCCAAGACTAAGATACCTCCTCCATTTCCTTTCAAGTTAGTCAAGAAGGGATTTGAAGAGAAGTTCAAGAAGTTTACATATATCATAAACAAGATAAGCTTGAGCATTCCTTTTTCTGAGGCAATCTTGGAGATGCCATACTATGTCCGCTTTCTAAAGGATATACTGTTGAAGAAGAGAATCTTGAATAGAAATGAAAAGGTGAATTTATCTGAGAACTGCAACTCGATCATACAGAGAAAGCTGCCTGTGAAGTTAAAGGATCTGGGAAGCTTCACTATTCTATGTGAGATTGGAAAGGGGCCAGCACGACGAGCCTTGTGCGATCTTGGGGCAAGCATCAATTTGATGCCACTGTGAAGATTTCAAAGGCTTGGCTTGGGGGAGTTAACTCCCACGACAGTGGCTCTATAATTGTCGGATAGGTCTATGACTTTTTGAAGGGAGTGATTGAAGATGTTCTTGTGAAAGTAGAGAAACGGGTCTTTCATGTGGACTTTCTTGTACTTAAGATGGAAGATGACAAGGATAATGTTCCTCTTATCTTAGGGAGACCATTTCTTGTTACAGTTGGAGCTATGATTGATGTTCAAAAGGGTGAGCTAAGGCTGCAGATGGATAAAGAAGAGGTTCTATTTAACTTAGATAAAGCAATGAAGATGCCGATGGAGACGCAGTGTCACATCATTGATGTGGTGGAGGAGATTGTGAAGAAAGATATGTCTTTAATCTTTTCAAAGGATTCCTTGGAGACATGCTTGGCGGAGTTTTTTGCTTTTCCCACCACCGAGCTAGATAAGCTCTCTAATGAGGTATGTATTGAATTTCTTGAAAATCTACTTGCTTTAGGTGATGACATGTATGAATCAAGAAGAAAAAAGCTTGAAGAGGTGAAGTGGACTAGGAAGTACTTGTCGTTGGATAGGGAAAGCACAACAAAAGAAAATAAGAAAGATGAGTTGAAATCACTACCGGAGCATTTGAAGTATGCCTATCTAGGAGATAATGACACATATCAAGTAATTTTATCTTCTTCTTTAACTGATGATCAACTTGAAGAGTTATTAGATATGCTTAGGAAGTATAAGTCTGCAATTGGTTGGTCTCTTGATGATTTAAAAGACATTAATCCATCATATTGCATGTATAAGATAAGATTGTTAGATGAGGCTAAGAGTAGCATTCAGAATCAGCGGAAGGTGAATCCCGCTATTCAAGAAGTGATTAGAACGCAAATCCTAACATGGCTAGATGCAGGAATTATATATCCAATTAGTGATAGTCCCCATGTGAGTCCATTGCATATTGTAGCTAAAAAGGGGGGCATGACTATTGTGAAAGCCGAAGATGGTGAGACTTTAGCCACTAGGATTCCCATGGGATGGCATGTGTGTACGAATTACAAGAAACTGAACAAAAATACATGTAAAGACAATTTTCCCCTTCCTTTCATGGATCAAATGCTTGATCGTCTTGCAGGGTATGATTTTATTATTTCTTGGATGGGTACTCGGGGTATAATCAAATTATGATTGTACCCGAGGACCAGGAAAAGACTACTTTTACTTGCCCTTATGGAACCTTTGCCTTTAGGAAGATGCCTTTTGGGCTATGTAATGCACCTGCTACATTTCAGCGCTGCATGATGGCCATATTTGATGGGTTGATAGAAAAGATCATGGAGGTATTTATGGATGATTTTTCTATGTTTGGTTCCTCTTTTGATATTTGTTTATCTAACTTATCTACTGTTTTGAAGAGATTTCAAGAAACTAATCATGTTTTGAATTAGGAGAAGTGCCACTTCATGGTGAGAGATGGGATTGTTCTTGGGCATCATATTTCGGCTAAGGGATTGCAGGTGGATAGAGCAAAGGTGATGGCGATTGAGAAGCTTCCACCACCTACTAATGAGAAGGGAGTGTGGTCCTTCCTTGGATACGTAGGATTTTATAGAAGATTTATCAAAGACTTCTCAAAATACTCCAAGCCATTATCTCACTTACTTGAAAATGATGTTCCTTTTGTTTTCGATGATGAATGCCTAACAACTTTTCAGGTTTTGAAGGAGGCACTTATTACTGCACCTATCTTGATCACACAAGATTTGACTCAGCCGTTTGTTATGTGTGATGCAAGTGATTTAGCACTTGGAGTGGTGCTTGGGCAGATGAGAGAGAAGAAGTTCTGCGCCATTTACTATGCGAGTAAGACTTTTGATGCAGTACAAAAGAACTACACTGTAACTGAAAAGGAGTTTTTAGCTGTTGTGTATACATTCAACATGTTTTGACAGTATTTAATTGGCATGAAGACTGTAGTGTACACGGATCATTCTGCGATCCAATACTTAATGGAGAAGAAGGAGACAAAGCTAAGGATCATTGATAGGTCCTTCTTCTGCAAGAGTTTGATATAGATATCTGAGATAAGAAAAGTAGGGAGAATGTATTGGAGGATCACTTATCAAGGTTGGAGACAAGGGAGCATTATGATAATTCTTTCAAATACATAGAGGAGATGTTCCCTGATGAGAAGATTATGGCGGTGTTTGTTGAAGGAGCAGAGAGAGCTTGTGTAGTTGCTACTCAAGGAGTGGATCCATGGTACGCGGATTATGTCAATTACATTTCTGTGGGAGAAATTCCAAGAGATCTCAACATATATCAACTTGCAAAGTTTAAAAGGGATGCTGAGATGTTTATATGGTATGATCCATTCGTCTACAAGATTTGTATGGATTCTATCATCCATAGGTGTGTGCTCGAGATGGAGATGGAGAGTGTTCTTATTTTTTGCCATGCATAACCTAACGGGGGGCACTTCGGAGCCCGAAAGACTGCAGCTAAGGAAGGTATTTCAATCTACTCTTTATTGGCCTACTTTGTTTAAAAACTTTGAATCCTATGTGGCGACATGCGATAGATGTCAACAGATGGGAAACATAAGTAGAAGAGATGAGATGCCACTTCAACCGAGCTTTGTTGTTGAAATCGTTGATGTATGGGGAATCAATTTTATGCGTTCGTTTCCTGTTTCTAAGTGGGTGGAAGCTATTCCTACTCGCATGAATGATTCAAAGACCGTGTTGTTTTTCTTGAAGAAACATATCTTTTCCCACTATGGAGTTCCTAGAGAACTTGTAAGTGATGGAAGTTCCCACTTCATCAACAAGCTTCTTGAAAAGGTTCTCAAGGAATATGGTGTTAAGCATAGGGTTACTACACCCTATTATCCTCAAGCTAATGGGCAAGCTGAAGTCTCCAACTGATAAGTGAAATAAATTTTGGAGAAGGTAGTTGAAACTAATAGGAAAGATTAGGCTATGAAGCTCGATGACATTTTGTGGGGGTTCCGAACTACGTATAAGACTGTGCTTGACATACCTCCTTATCAAATTATCTATGGGAAGCTGTGCCACTTACCCATAGAGTTTCAGCATAAAGCTTTTTGGATATTGAGGAGTTTGAACTTGTGTCTTAAGGATCAAAAGGAGTTGAGGTTAACTCAAATCAATCATCTAGACGAGTTCAGAAATCAAGCTTATAAGAATTTGGTGATCTACAAGGAAAGAATGAAGAAATGGCATGATTCGGAGATCACCTACAAGGAATTCAAGTAAGGAGATGAGGCATTACTTTTTAACTCTCGTTTGAAGCTTTTTACAGAGAAATTGAAATCAAAGTGGACGAGACCATTCATTATCCATAGAACCTGTGGAGGGGGGAGTTTTGAGGTATTGGACAAGGACGGAGACATCATAGCGGTGAATGGGCATCGATTGAAGCACTATGAGTCACCGGATGATGCTTGCATCTTCTTTGAGGATACCTTGCATTGATATTGGTACCGTCGTGACTCTCCGACGTTAAACAAGAGAACCTATTTGGGGCTTTCCCTTCTATGTTATTGCTTTATTTCATTGGTGTGAGTAAGAAATTTTTATATTTGAAGTGCTTACTTATCGAAAATTACATCTCTTTGCAAACTTAGTTTCGACTATAGTTTTTACTAAGTTTGGGGGAGGGGGTGTGATGTACTTACCTCATCGTAGCATCGAGAGTATAATCTTTTCTTTGTAACGTTTGTTAGGGGAGTTGATTTTTTGCGGTATATTAATACTTTAGCTGGTGTTGATGTGTCGATTTTTTTACAATTTGCCTAATGTTCAACGGTGTTTTATTTATTGAGTCGTATGTGGAGTATATATATACATTTATTATAGAGTCTTAATAGTGGTTCTCTAGTTTAGTTTTTCTCTGTTTTGGTACCTAATGATCGTTTTTGTGCTTGAAGTTTGCAAGGGACGAAGAAAAATTGAGTTTGAAGGAACAGGGGCATGGTTAGACCAAAGGAAGAGGTCGAACCAAGTGGTTCGAGTCGAACAATAGATCAGAGAAAATGTTACATGTTGATTCGACCAAAAGGGATATTGTTAGACCAAGTTTTCGAGTTGAACCAGTCACCTGAAAGTTTGTTACAGGTTGGTTCGAGCTCGACACCATGGTTTGACCAAAGGTTCGGGTCGAACCACATGCATAACACGTCCAGAAGCGTGGTTCAACCACGATGATGTGGTTCGACCACCTGGTTCAAGTCGAACCGCACAGGTAAGTTGCATTCTATATTTGATTTTTGCCCCAATTCCGTACATTCTTCCCACCACCCTCAGTCAAATTCTCTCCGAACCAAAAATTCTCTCTTCCAAACTTTGATTTTAATTCATTCTACTCCTATTAAACCACTTTCCACCCTTCCCATACTCTAATTCTCATGGAGTTGGAGCATTTACTTGTAAAACTAGGGTTTTCCATCCAATTTGGGGATTTTCATACTTTGTTCATAATAAGCCATGGCTAGATCGAAAGGTACATTATCTTGACTCTATTACCCTAGGATTGAAGTTCTATTTCTTGATTTCAAATGGGTAAGTTGATTGAACCCGTTTTTATATAGATTCATGGTGTAATTTGAATTTTTGTTTGAAATCTCGTATGGACAAGTGATGGGTCCAATTTTAATTGTTAATTTGTTGTTAGACCTTGATGTTTACGTGCAATTATTGAGTAATTTTAGTTGTGAAGTGAAGCATGCAGAATTTTGAATTGAATTGTTGAATTTGATAGATGCATGCTTAAGAAAGTGAAGTGATGATGCAATTGTTAATAATTCTTGTTGAGGAGTTGAATTTGGAGTGAAGTTAGGAGCATGCTTTGTTGGAATTGATTGTACATGTATAGCTTGAAGCCTTGAGTAGAGTTCATGTATAGTTGGTTTTGAATTAGGATTGATTGCTTTTCTTGCAATTGTCTTGTATTGAAGTATTGTTTTGTAGGAAAAGGAAAGGCAATTGAGATCCGCTCCAAGAAGAGGGAGGATAGGTAGCCTCGTGAAGATAAGGTCACCAAGAAATTATTCCTTAAGGAGAGGTTGCCTAGGAATTTCCATATACGGAGGGAATATTGGGAGGAGACAAAGGATCGATGGGGTGCGATATCCGATAAGATCGCTCGAATGAGGTACCAAGATGATGGGGCCATAGTTTCAATGAATATCCGTGATGACATTATGTGGATGTTTGATCAAGTGGGTATCCGTCATTTCATGGAATTGAAGAAGCCGACGTACTTTCATGTGAATGTGGAAGTTTTGTGCTCGATCACGGTTAAGAAGGGTTCTAGTTCTCTCCCTTATGAGTGCACATTCTAGCTGGAAGGCAAAATGAGAATGTGGAGGATTGAGAATTTTAATATTCTGCTTCGAACCTGAGGGGGATTTCGAGGCACGAGAATGGGTACTTTAGACAGAATGATTTTTGGAGGTCGATTTTAGGTGAGGGCATGGATTTTAAGACGAAGGAAGCTCGTGCTACTTTGATTCGGAATCTCGTGCTTCGATACATTGATAAAATTTTTGGAAACACACTATTTGCCTGATCTAAGGGAGTTGCGTCTCGAGGGAAGAGTTGTATGCTCTATGGTGTATAAAGAATGAAGTGCATTTTAATATGGGATCGTATTTGATTCAGCAGCTTTACAGATTCAGGAATTTCACTTTTTAGAGAGTGAATATAGGAGGATTGCTTACTCCTGTGGCTGAGCCGTACCACATGGACTTCACTGGAATTACACCTATCTTGGAGGATCCGGATCTAGTCATGAGTGCGTGTGTTAAAGCTGGATTTGCTTATCATCGAGATGGAGATTGGCTGTACACTAGGGGTTTTAAGCCATTTTCTTTCATGTTTCTATACGATGTGAGGGCTTTGACTAGGATCCTAAATGATGACAATTAGTTGATGAACACTCTGGCACATGAGGCTATATCGATTACGTGCTTGGGGAGAGGTGATTGGAAGACTATGGCTCAGATGTATGCTACCGGGATGTATCAAGAGTTACAAAGGATTGTAGATGAAGGGCAGCAATGACAGCTAGAGCCGCAGTAGCAGCATCAACAATGAGAGCACGGAGAGCGCGGTGATGAGCATGTTGAGATGTCTGGAGAGGAGCCTATCCATCCTGGGATGGATATTCCACAGCAGCATGAGATGACACCACCACCATATCCAACACAGACACAACAGCAGCATTGGGGCGGCCCTGATAAGTATTATAGAGAGCAGTTCCGTTTGATGAATGAGCATCTCGTCAACATGAACAACAATCAGAGGGAGACAAACCGCCAGCTGGGCTTGCTTACCACGAGCTATGCCACACTTGACATGCGTTACAACACACTGCATGCTAACTATGTGGTGATGGATCAGAGATTAGGGAACTTGAATGATAACTATGAAGAATTAGATAGAAAGGTGGATATAATTAAGAGAGATTTCGATGATTGGCGCATGGGCGAAGATGATGATGATGCTCCGGAGGAGTAGAGGGTGCTATGTTTTCATTTTATCTTCTTCATCTCATCCCCCTTCTCCTTTTCTCTTTACAGGATGGGTATTTGGTGGTGTGAGTGGCATGTACTTATATTGATATTCTAATTTGAGATTGGATTGATGTGTGATACTTGATTCATGAGGTTGGATTAGATTGGTGATACTGTTTGGAATCAATATGATGGGTTTCTTGATTAGTATGTTGCATTCATATTTTGCATGTGTTGATTTTGTTGATAAGAAGCATGTATAACTTGTTAAATATGTGGAGTTCATTGTGGAATTGATCTTGATTATATGCTATGAGGAGTGCTTAGGAATCTATTTACCCATGTGAGAATTTGAGCCTTATGAAATCATGCTACATACATGCATGATAGTTTATTCTTGTGAGAATCGTTCATATGACAGTACTAGAACTTGGCTTGGAGTCTTGTGTGAGACTTATGATTGATTAGTTATTAGGACATGATCTTAAGCCATTATTGTTTATTTGAATCACTTAGCCAAATTTTACTTTCCCTTATATTGTATAAATCATTGGAAGCCCTGTTGAGCCTTTAAAAGCTTTTTCGTTTGCAAGCATTGATAAAAAGACTTTATTTATCCTTTACTTGAGCCTTGTTGAATCCCTATTCATTAGTAGAGTTTTGAGGTGAATATATGCCAACTTGAATATGAAAAGAAAGGGAAGAAAAATTTAGTTGAGCGATATGAAGAAAAGAATAGAGAAATATGGTTAAATCTTATTAAGGGGTAGTGCCAGAAACTGGTACCCCAACTGGTTAGAAGGGTAATACTCGAAATTGGTACCCTTGTACTTTGAAGAAAGGAGAAATAAAGATGTTGATGCCAAGGAAAACAAGGAGAACAATGAATCACAAAGATCATGAGAATAAGGTGGAAAAGATGAAGCTGTTTGATGAAAAATAAAATTCTATGGTAATTCTCTACTAGTGAATTAGTCACTTTGTCTATATTTTCCTACCTTTACCAAAGAGCTAACATCAACTCAAAAACAAGTTCTTTGTGATCCTAGTAAGTGATTATAAGTTGATTTTTGAGACCTTTGACAAGCTTATGGTTACGCGGAAATATGAATTGAGTATGAGCGTATATATTAACTTATGTAAGTGTAATTTACACTTGAGAGAGAGAGAGTAAACACTTATCTTGTGAGTTAGATAACTTAGTACTCCGAAGCATATTATAATTGAGTGATTTTCTGCATGAATAAAATGTATGATGCGAGTGTTACTTGTTTTAAATTGATAGAATTGCATGTGTAGGTATGTATTGTACTTGACGTTATGGCATTATAAAATTTACACTTACTCTTATGATTTTGATTTTGTTGTCTGGGACGAGCAACATGTAAGTTTGGGGATTTGATGAGTGTGTAAATTCATGTATTTTGAGCTCTGATTCTTGTGATAATGATGTATGATTTGTTCCTAAGAAGAGATAAATCAAGATATGTAGTAGAAAGTCACGAATTAGGTGCGTTTGAGGATGTTTGAGTAGATTCTCGAAGGAAAATAGGACAAAAGTGATCAAAATTGAAAAAGGGTATTTTAGGCACTCGATTCGACCAAAGAAGGGGTGGTTTGATCAGCACCCATGGTCGAACAAGGCGTATGGAGGCTGTTTCAGAGTGGTTCGACCACGACATTGTTGTTCGACCGAGCATGGTGGTTGAACTGTGGTCGAACCAAAAGTCTAAAGATTCATAAAATGTGGTTTGACCACGAAGCTTCTGGTTCAATTGGTGGTTCGGGTCGAACCAGATACCTGCCAGTTTATAACAGGCCGGTTCGCCTATGCCATGAGTGGTTAGACCATTGGCCTTGGTCGAACCAATGCACGAAAAGATTCTGGATTCATATTTTTACACCTTCAGTATGTGTTTTTACTCAAAAAGCACATCCAAGGTCCATAAAGAGAGTTTACAAGTATAAAAGAAGCCCTACGCAGCTGAGAGAGACGTCATTCACCACCTTCATACTACACAACATCCAAAACTCTACCATCATCCATGAAACTGTGGAGAGAGATTCGTCTGTCGAATCAAGTGAGAACCAAGTGAAGAATCAAGACAGAGAGAGACGCGGCGATGCCCATATCTAGGATTTACTTCGCATCTTAATTTATCTTGTAATTTTCAAGACTATGGGTAAGATCTATCCAATCACCATGATTGTTCTTCGATCAATCATGGGCTAGAACCGCTTCGGTAGTTCTTGGGTTTATGAAGGTTTTATGAGTTAATTGAACTTCCGTGTGTATACTCCATATAACACTACTTGTGGTTTATTTCATATAAGACTATTTCTTTTTAATTCATACTCAGAGTTATTTTGTAAATCATTAATTGTTATGTAGAGTCTGAATACATATCTTGATTATTGATTGAGTGCGTTCACTGTTGAGCAGGATTACATGTTATGATTCTAAGTGAGGGGACTCCAAAGTCTCATTAGAAATATATTATATAAATACTTGTTAATTGAATCTTATTCGGGTTAATAAGTAGGACAAAGGTAATAATCTCATAGTACCTATAAAAGGAGATCATATCGGGTTAGAGTACTGAGTGCACAGCAAATAATTGATACTGATAGTACCTATAAAGGGGGGTGAATTATATCTCTTGCTCCAAGGATATTCACACGTATCACACGCTTATTTACTTGTGTCTATAGAGTAGATTTGCATGGTTTAGTGATACGTCCATACTCCATAAGACAGAGTCAGACATTGATACACGGAAGGGAAATTAATAAGTAAAACTGGATTGCCCGAAGGACTACCTAATCTCTCACTTATTCACTTTTGTTTTATCTATACTGCTTGCTTATTTAATTGTTCTTTTAATTATTTGTTTATTGGTTACTTAATCACCACTACTATATTGCTATATTAGTCTTACTAAGTTAGATTATAATTAAACTGATAATAATACGTCCTTTAGGTTCGATAATTACTTGGTCACTTATCAAAGCTACAATATCATCATTCACCCTTGGGGATTAATATTGTGTGTTGAGAAAATGCTCATCAGACATGAGAGATACTTTTCAGAATCGAACACCCCTAGTGTGATAATATAATGATTAATTAAGAGATTTACCTTGTTGACTGAAGATTGATCTTGATTGGAAAGAAGGGAATGCAATGCAGCGACGAACTGGGACAACTTCAACGGATAGATGAAACAGCCGTCGAGGGTTGATGACGACAAGCTGGGTGCAGCGATGGTGAAAATGGGTGCACTGAGATTGGCCGGCTGGTGTTGGTATTTGAAGTACGACGCTTCGATGTTGGAGAGAGGGCCACTGAACTACAGAAATGAAAATGGGAAAAATATCTCATATCTAGGGTTTCTTATTTATATATGAATATTTTGATTCGATTACCGGTTAATTAATTTTTAAAATTCTAAAACCGTAACTGAATCGAATAACTAATTTTGTCATTTGTGAAAACTGAATTTTATATGCGGTAACCGAACTGATTTGGACAGTTAGGTTTGATAGGTTTTTTCAATAATTACATCTTCTAAACCAGCCAACAACTGGCCTTATTTTATTATAATTACTACGCAACCTAACATATATGTAGACGATTATGGTTTATATGTTTTTCATATTCTTTGAGGTATTTCATCAAACATATAACTTGCTTACTTCCTACTTCTAGACTCCTTTAATTATATTAATACCTTTAACCCCAAATAAATCAACAAGAAAATTTGATAGGTAATACACTTCCTCTGCCGCAATTCATCGTACTTATTTATGAAAACGAAAGTAATATATAACATTAAGAAATAAGGAATAATTACTCTAAACTACACAGTATATTAATATATTACTCACATATACAAGGTACATATAAAATAAGTAATAACTACAAAAATTAATGATAATCTTCTTATTATATCCCTTATCTTATTGATTTTATTAAATTTGGATGTTGCTAAAAAAATATACTTATCCATTATCTTCTTTTTTTTTAAAAATATTATACTATTTTTATTATATCATTAATTATCTTTAATCTAATCAAATCGCCACATCACGTTAAATTAATTAAAAAATAAAAAAAGAAATTCCAACACATATCTATGTGAAAATGATACAAGACACGAAGATTGGGACATAAAATAGATTGTGCTGAAATATACGTTAGTTGTGCTGTAATATAACCTTGTCGTACAACAAACTAATTATACTCTTAAATGTGTTGTGCAATAATATAAAGACGTATTGTGCAGAAATCTAATTATAATGATGCGCAGATTTATAAGAAATGAATTCTCATAACTTAATATTAAATTATGCAATATTGTTGTGCAATAACATAACTATGTTGTGCAATAATTTGATTGTATTGTATAGATTTATACACTTATTGTGTAGATTTAGTTAATATACACTTAAATACTATCATTTTCTAATTATTTAATAGCTTAATACTATTACTTAATCTAAATCTAGGATAAATATGTTAAATTAATATGGAGCAAATATTGAATTTTTATAAATATATGTTGTTTCCTAAAAATTAGTTTAGATAAGGGAACAAATCCCACTAATTAAGGGATTTATAAATTTATTTTACACGTATGTAATTGGGGGTAAGGAGGGCATTATATTTTGTAATTTTGTATCTCATAGTGATTAAATTTTGAGTTTTTATCTAACACTAAATATGTTTCCTCTTTTGTACTCCCTCCGTCCCATTAAATGTATGCACTTCCTTTGTAAATTACAAAGAAAGCGCATACGTTTCAATGGGACAGAGGAAGTACTTGATAATAAGTATCCCAAGAAATAATAATGTGAAAGAGGCATATGTAACCGAGTAATCCATGCCCTAGAGCAGATTTGCTAATGCTACCTCATTGGAAAAATTGAAGATTTCCCAAAATTTTGAAAAGGCTCTAACCTATTACTTACCATCTCCGGCATTCATAAATTCACATGATATACCTTGCTACATTCACAGAAGTTAGATAAATAAAAAATATTATTCCAGAATCTATTGGAAGAAACATTATCTATAATAAATCTACATCAAAAGCAGACTAGAGCATGACACATTGGGAAGACTTCCCAACTTTGCTGGATTGTTACAAAGAACTAGCTTTGTCAGAACAACATGTGCAAATTTTACAACCACACAGTTTATCATACATATAAGTGTCTCGCTAAAATTGAAGTGAAGGGAATCTTGGTGCTTGTTCACTATTTTGTATGTGTCCCCAAGTGTAGGAAATCAGTTGCAGTTCCATGTGTGACCAAGTAAAAATAATATCGTACCCTAGAGATAATTCTAAACTTATTATTTAATCTAATTATGGCTTTTCTAATTTAAGACAAATCTTTTTCTTTTAAGAGTGTTACCTAAATTAACGATGCAAAAAATAAATACTAAAAATAGCAGAATAGCAAATAAAATTAAGATGAAGTGTTCAAGAGAGAAGACAGATAGCACTAGGCAATCTAGTTAAATCGGTTGAACCAAATCACTAGACAATCGGTTGGAATCCCTGCAGTTCTTATGAAAGCAATTACTAATTTATGTTAAATCCCTCTTTTAAAGTAAACTTAACACATAAACCTGGTTTAAACCCTCAGATGCAGAAGAATAATTCCTACTCCCTTTCTAGGTACTTCATGCAAAATTTTATTAAAGGTTAGAGTACTAGACTTCCCTTTATAGGTACTTAAGAATTAATCCCCAATTCTCACTTGACAATCTAAGAAATAAAATCCTCTAGAATGGTAATTAATAGATATATTAAATGTCCAATATTAATTATTCTAATGAATAAAGGTTATATGGTTAGATCTTCTTTACCCATAACATGTTGACAAGTATAATTCTTATATAACACAAGCAACAAGCATAAATACGCATAAGACAATGATATATACATGCATGAGGACATATCATATAAGACAAAAATATAAGTCTAAAATCAAAGCATTAATAAGGGAATAAGTATACTGTAGATATCCAACCTATTCTAGATCATCAATTCAAAACAATTCAACCTTCAGAACCTAGCACTATCCAAGAAGTACTAGCCCATGGTGTTACAGGAAACACACATGGATATATATGAAAACAATCCCATAGGTCTATAATTCAAAAGCTTAAAAGAAAGAATAAGAAAAACCTAGATGTGGCGTGATTCTCCATTCATTCCTCCGTGATTCTGAATCTTCTTGTTCTCCTTCTCAAGTAAGCAACACTGATGAACTCCCCGGGATGGGTGGATGAGATGATGCAGTGAAAGGGTATGGAAAAGTATGTAGGGTTGTGGAGAGTTAGGGTTTGGAACACCCCAAGGGCTCCTTTTATAGTTGAAGGCTGATAAAATTCGTATTCTACCTCAAAATTGGACTTTTTCACGTCAAAAATATGAACGGGCCGGAAAAATGATGAAATGGCGAACTGGGCTCGCTAGACACTGGTACGGGTCGTGACAAATGTGGCACGAGTCATGCTGGGTGTATGCTGGTGGGATTCATCGGTAGCCTTTGGCGGCATGGGTGCAACGCATCTCGGCGGCATGGCTGGGAGTTGGACGGAACATCTCAGCAGGATGTGCGGGCGCCTCTCGAAAGCTCTCGGTGGCACTCGACAGTCGTACATGCAAGGCATGCAACACGACTGAGCTTCTTTTAGCGGCGTGACATTACTTCTTGGCCGACACGAGTTGTGCCGGCCCTTCTTCTCCCGACTTCATTTTCAACTTCAATTTTAGCTATTTTTACCTCATTTTCCACCTAAAAACACAAAATAACACCTCACAAGCATCTGTAACACAAATATATGAAATTCAACCATAAGATACTCAAATATGGATATAAATAACAAAAAACAGTGCTAAATCGGACTCTAAAACACACATATTTTCACACTAATCAAACCCCCAAACTTAAGATATTGTTCATCCCCAAACAACAAAATAAAATAAAGAAGAAGAAAGATAGTGTGTAAATCTAAGGGAAAACAAAGTAGATGATACTAGGCCATTCAACATATAATTGTCATTAACTCCGATCATGCAACTTTCATTACATGCAATAATTCATTCATAGCATACAAATTAAGACAATTACTACCAATTAAAATGCTCCATCAACTTATTCTCACGTGAAGTATATTACTCTCACTCAAGTGTAAAAGATGTACACTTATGGGGTATGGTGTTTACGCTCAAATTCAATTCAAGTGCATGCGTAACCATAAGCTTGCCAAATGTCTCAAACTCTCCACCACTAAAAGTATGATTCGACAATAGGATCAAAAAGGACTTTTATTTGGATATAATGTTGGTAATGTTAGATTGTATACTAAAAGTCTAGCTTTTGTATGAAACAATATTTTAATAATTTATTTGAAATGAGAATGATATGATCAAATGTTTTGCATATTATAATTTATTTATATGTTTGTGCAAAAGTTCATTTACTTTATACTGTAGATGATATGTTGTGCGACAACACGCGGAAGATCATATTATCGATTTCCTTGTAAAGTATAAACAGATGCTCACAACCTAGATAGACGGGGACTATCTATCGGGATGGTTGTAATGTGATTCGGTATTAGTTTGTCTTGACTATAGAATCACATTAGTGCGCTTTGTGTGTATTGAGTAGGATCGCATGAGATCGTTCGGCTTGTATTGTCTATATAGGAGAACATGATTTCAGTTATTATGGATATTCTTGCTCTTAATCCCTACAAAATAACCTCGACATGTAAGGCAGTATATATTTCTTTGATTTATCAATGGGTGAGATTTACATGTATTAAATCAACAAACTCGATGAGTTGAGAAATAGTGCTATCTCTATGGTGTGCTGTTGATTGTAGAAGGAATTCGTGTCCAATATAAGTTGATGAAGTCCTCTTGAGGAGCTCATAAGGTTTATCATATAAATCTTGCAAGTGGATTAATTATGACATGATAATAAGGTTGAGTGGTACTACTCTCGGATGAGATATTAATTAATTTGAGTTGTCAATAACTTAATTAATTAATGAGCATTGTATATCTTAAACATGGGGAGACTGTCGGGCTCATAGTAAGAAGGAACCCATAATGTAATTATGGGATTGGAGCGGTAGTGCAGTAATAATATTTTAGTGGAGTATATTATTATTATAGAACTTAAGTATAAGCTTTGGGCTAAGCTTGGATACTTATGCCCAATGGAGGTCCAACTCCAATTTCTCCTCTTGGTCCCTGCTGTAGCCCGTATATAAGTTGTCTTAGCTTCCTGGAACCCTAGACTTGTGCCTGTTTTGATGTGAAAAGAGGTTTGGAGCAGATTGAGAAGATCCTGAGGATTGTTGCCCACACAATATCAGGATTGAACTTAGGGAATACATCAGATGATCAAAAAGTCATTTTCTGCAGTTCTTCAACAACAAACCCTAGTGAAAGGTATTTTAGACTTTGATTTGTTGCTTCCACTGATCTAGTTTACATAGAACCCTAACAGTTCACGCTAACCACACGATCGAACGCCAACAGTCTCTTTGGTTAAGGTAGGAAATATATGGATAAAGTGACTCAAAACTTGGATCAATCAAGTGCGCATTCCATCATGATCTTTCATTCTTCTTACTCAATTCAATTCAAGCACATGATCCTCCTCAACTCCTCAGTTTTCTCTTTCATGCACAACATATACACATTTTGTCCTTTTTTCTTCTTCTCTTGAGGTACCAGTTTTGGGCACTACCTCATGCATTCTCCTTAGGTTACCAGTTTCGGGCACTACCCTAGGGTGTTTGTTTCAATGGAGTACTAGATTAAGCACTACTCCATGATTTTCTTTAGATGCATTCTCAAGTTCAATCATTGTTTCAGCACCAATTTCAATCCTCCCCAAGCTGTTATCAAGCTCCATCAACTCACTTTGAAAAGCCATTAATTATCTTCTAGAAGAACAATCAAGGCTCAAAAGAATTCGAATTACTCAAAGCGGTTATTTCTCGTAGGTTGCCAAAGAATGAGGTTTTAAGGCTCAACTGAGCTAACTACGGATAAACAATCATATGGGTAGAGAATTATTTGGCTAAGTGACTCATAAATTCAAAGATGGTCTTAAATCATCTCCCTTCATCTAACATAACATGTAGTCTCGAGCAGGACAAGAGGCAAGTTCCAGAATACACGCACAAGAACGATAATTTTCAGAAAAAGAATATCATGTGATTATGTTCATGATCTAAAGGCTCAAAATCTCACACGTGTTTTTAACAAGTAACAGAGCACTCTTCATGGTAAGCAATATCCCACAAGTACACATAGAACTTCATATCACAATATAACTTAAATACACTTCCTTCATCAATTTCAAGAGCATATGAATTTTTGGTAGAAATCTAACAAATAAAATCAAACTAAGCACATAACCTGAAACTCCAACTATAACACCTCAACTACTTAATAATCCAAACAATTTATCACTAAAAAATTATAATAAGAAAATGAATTCACCTGATTTATCTCCTCCACATCTTGTAGGCTGCTCGAGTTATCCAACTCGATCAGGCGTAGGCCTCAGATAGAACTCACTTCTTTTTCTACTCAAATATCATTCATAATCATTAAAGCTCAAACACATCTTATCACTAATCAGAATTCATCAGTAAAATCATAGGAGAAACTAAAAAATTCAACCAAAAATTAAATCACTCAAATCTAGGAAACACACATAAGACACTTGGAAAATTGCAAAAAATTCGAAAGATCGAAATAAATTCCAAAAATTCTAAAAAAAATCAACCTCCAAGCATCACACACAAGTGAAGAAAACTTACCTCGGTGCTTCAAGATATTGGAATGCACGTCCACCCCCCAAACTTAGTTCAAACTAAGTGAGAAACTAAGTTTGTAAAAATTGAATACCATAAACGAAGAAGCACCTAATAAAATTTTCTACACCAAACAAATACAAAAAAGCAATAAAATAGGAGGGTAAGCCCCCAACAGGCACTCATGTTTAACATCGAAGAGTCACGACGTAATGCAGAATATGTAGACTATGGAATAAGAGGGCGGTCTCCTTTCATCTTCACCTTCCAATACTTTCTCCCACTCTTATCATCCACACTTACCTCTTTACTTTTCTTAGGCACCATATGATCAGTAGAATCTCCTTTCTGAAGCTTTCTCGTCTCATTCCTGTCAATCTTCCACTCAATTTAAGAATCATTCCTATCACAATTAAGATCAAACTCAAGATAAAATTGATCACAAAACAAAGAAAGAGAGAAAGGACTTTCAGCTTTGTGGGTATCTGGTGGTAAGTTAGGAGGCTTCAAGTAAGCATCATCTGTTCTTCCTTTGTCTACATCCTTCTTCTCAACCTTAACTACTACATCCTCCACCACCTTTAAAGGTGTTGTCTTCTACACTTGTAACTGCGAAACTTGTAGTAGTCGGCTTAAGCTTTCTTGCTAAATCCCTGCAATCAGATTTATGTAAGCATTCAATATATCCATTAGAAAGCTCATCATACCTATCATCAAAATCAGTAGAAATAAGAGCTAGAAGTTTGCTTTGGCATTTTTCAACATGATCCCTAGACAGGATCAAAGGCAAGCTCTCCTCCGTGGCTCCCTCTACTTTTTTTATGCTTCTACACTCTTGCATATTAGTAGGCCACTTCATAACTCTCTCAAGTGAAAAGACGACTTCTTCATTATTAACTTGCAATTTCAATTCCCCCTTCTTCACATCAATGTTTGCTCCTGCATTCGCAAGGAATGGCCTTCCAAAAATTAAAGGAACTCTGTCATCTTCTTCTTCTTTCATGTCTAGCATAATAAAGTCCACTGGAAATATGAACTTTCCCATTTTCACTAGGACATCTTCAACTACACCCCTTAGGTAGGCCAGTGATCTATTAGCAAGCTGCAATGCTACTGATGTCAGCTTCAGCTCCCCTAAACCAACCTGCTTGAATACGGAATATGGCATCAAATTAATGCTAGCCCCAAATCACATAAGGCTCTCTTAGCTTGTCCATGTCCAATCTCACAAGGTATGGTGAAGCATCCTAGATCTTTCAAGTTCGTAGGAAATGTCTTTTGTATTACTGAACTGCAACTCTCTGTCTTATTGACTAACTCTTCTTAGGTCAAACTCCACTTCCTAGACATGACATCTTTTAAGAACCTTGCATAGTCCGGCATCTCTTATAAGGCTTCAGCGAAAGGAATATTAGTGTGGATCTTCTTGAACATCTCCACAAACTTCTTAAACTTTTCATCCAATCCTTTCTTCAAAAATTATTGTGGAAACAGAATCAAAAATTTTTACTTTGGAATCCCCCATATATCTCTCTCAAATTCCACTTATTTTTCTTTTTCTTTTCTTGCTGCCTTAGCTATCTGCCATTTTTTCAATCTAACTTCAGGTTCTTTCAAATTTTTATCATTTTCTGGGAGTCAAAAATCATTCTAGATGAGCTCAGCAGTGCGAGGATTGGAACAAAGTTTTGACATTTCTACCGATAAGGGGCACGAGTCATGCCGGCTTGGAATTGACTCATGCTGCATATCGTGCTGGTCAGAATTGACAGTCTTTTGGCTACCGCACGAGTCATGCCGGACTATGTCTGGGTAGTGCCTGCCGCACTGTAGAGTCATGCCACACATGTTGATGCCTGTAGGCAGGAATGAGTGGCCCTGTGCACACGTTGGAGGGTGACACGAGTCGTGCCGTAGATGGCACGAGTCGTGCCATGTGCCAGTGTCGCCACGGTCATTCTCGTCTAATTTTTTGACCTCTGCTTCTTCTTCAGCTCGATCTGATAGCTTTTTGGGCCCTCGCATTGCATTCCACTCCTCAAGGTTATAGCCATTACTTGCTCCATTGGATTCGTCACCGTTTGAGATGGAAACTTACCTTGTTGCTCTAATATCCCAACTGCAGCATGCAACCATCCAAGAGCAATATCAGTTATTTCTGCTTGCTTTCAGATTGCTCTTTAGTAGTCATCATTAGCTTGACCATCAAGTTCAACTGTTCTCCATGCTGCTTTATCTGATCCCCTTGCTGTTTGATGAGCGTTTTCTCAACACACAAAATTAATCTCCAAGTGTAAGGATATCGATTGTAGTTTAAATGGGCAACCAAGTGATTATCGAACCCAAAAAATAGATTATTATCAATTTAATTATTTTCTAGTCAACTAAGACTATGTTGATAAATCAGTTTGGAATAATTATGAAACTAAATAACATGTAATTTAAATAGCAAATTAAATAGACAAGCAGTAGAGAATATACGGTTGTGATCAAGTAAGGAATTAGGTAGTTCTTTGGGCTTCCAGTTTTACTTATTAATTTTCTTTCCATGTGATATTGTCCGACTCTGCCTTGTGGTTTATGGGCGTATCACTAAACCATGCAAGTTCACCCTATAGACACAAGTAAACATGCATATGACACATGTGAATACCCTCAGAGCAAGAGATATAATTCACCCCCTTTCTAGGTACTATCAGTATCAATTATTTTTCGTGCACTTGGTACTCTAACCCGATACAATCTCCCGTAATAGGTACTATGGCATTATACTCTTTATCCCACTTATTAACCTGGATAAGATTCAGTTAACAAGTATCTATATAAGATAGTTCTAATAAGACTTCAGGATCCCTTCATTTAGAATTATAACATATAATCCTGCTCAGCGGTGAACGCACTCAATTAATAACCAAGATATGTATTCAGACTCTACATAACAGTTAATGATGCAGAAAATGACCGTGAGTATGAATTAAAAAGGTAAAATCTTATATAAAATAAACCACAAGTAGTGTTGTACGGAGTTTACACATGGAAATTCAATTAACTCATAAAACTTTCATAACCCTAGAACTACCGAAGCAGTTCTAGCCCATGATTGATCTAGGAACAATCATGGCTAGTTGGTATGATCTTACTTGGCTCACCAGACGAACTTCTCCTCATGACTCCTTCGGATGATGGTAGGGTTGAGTGGTAGATGGATGATGAATTATATTTTTCTCCTGCGAAAGCTCTTCTTTTATACTTGTTAACTCTCCTTATGGGTCTTGGATGGGCTTCTTGAGCGAACACATGCATTGAAGGTGTAAAAATACGAGTATGGTAATTTTTGGCATGTCAGTTTGACCAACAGCCCAGGTCAAATTGATTTTTCTGGTCGAACTCTTGGTCGAATCGACCTGTACATCGGTTGCAGGTCTAGGATTCAACTAGAATCCTGGTCGAATCACAAACATTCTGGTTGAACTACAGGTGTGTCTGTTTAGGCTTCTGGTTCGACCAACTGGCTTGGTCGAACGACACGATCGTGGTCGAATGGCACTTCTTCTCAATGGGTTCGACCACATGTGCTGGTCGAACGGCTTCCTTCTTGGTTGAACCTAGCTCCTGCTTGGTTGAATTGCACCTTGGAATCTCTTTTTTCCGGAACTAATCACTTCTAACTCGTTTTCCTTCGAAAATCAACTCAAATAGCCTTGAAGACACCTGATTCGTGACTTTCCACCATGTATATCGATTCATATCGAACTACACCCATCTAACACACCATTCTTACACAAATTTAGGTTCGAAATACGTGAATTTACACACTCATCAAACCCCCAAACTTACATGTTTCTCGTCCCGAGGCAACGCAATCAAAATCATAGAGTAGTGTAAAATTCACTCAACCACCACATTCAACACAATTCATATTCACACATGCAATTTCATTAATCGAAAACAAGTATTAATAGCATCATATATATCATTCATGCAAAACATCACTCAATTATTATGCAATTTGGAGTACTAAGTCATCTAGCTCACAATATAAGTATTTACTCTCGCTCTCTAGTGTAAAAGACATACACTTCAATAGGTTAATATACGCTCATATCAGTTCATACGTCCGCATAACCATATGTTTGGCAAGGGTCTCAAAAATCAACTTACAATTAATTCCTTACTAGGATCACAAAGGACTTGCTTTTGGGTCGTAATGTTGGCTCTTTGGTAAAGGTAGGAGAATTTAGGTGAAGTGACTAATTCACTAGTAGAGAATTACCTTGGAGTTTTGCTTTTCGACATTCAGCTTCATCTTTTTCTCCATCTTCTTCTCATAATATTCATGGTTTGAATTCTCCTTCTTTTCATTAGCATCAACATCATCTTTCTTCAACGATCAAGTGTATCAATTTTGGACACTACCCTTTTAGCAGTCGGGGTACTAGTTTCAGGCACTTCCCCTAAATAAGATTTAACCAACTTCTTCCTTTTTCATACTTCTCAACCAAGCTTCTACCTTTTCATTCTTTCAAGCACTTATGCACCTCAAATCTCTACTAATGAATAGGATATTCAACAAGGCTCAAGTAAATGTTTAATAAGGCTCTTTTTCTAGGTTTGCTAAAGAAAAAGCTTTTTAAGGCTCAAAAGGGCTTACAATGATACATATATTAACAGGTGAGGTAAAATTTTGGCTAAGTGACTCAGATAACCAGTAACGGCCTAAGATAATTTCCTAGCAATTCATCAATCATAAGCTTCACACAAGACGCCAATCCAAGTTCTAGAATACGGTCATATGAACGATTTCCTCAAGAACAAACTATCATGATTTAAATGGCTCAAATTCTCACATGGGTAAATAGAATCCTAGGTACTCCTTATAGCATATAATCAAGATCAATTTCATAATGAACTCTACATACTTATCAAGTTGTACATGCTTATAATCAACAAAAATTATCACATGTAAACTATGATTGCATCATACTTAAGCCAAGAACCCTCCTATCATGACAATCCATACAAGTATATCCAACCGATTCCACCCTCAAGTATCAATCATCACCTCTCAATCTAACATCCAATCATAACAATATATGTACATGCCACTCACACCACAAATACCCATCCTGTAAAGAGAAAAAGAGAAGGGAGATGAGATGAAACATACAAAGAATAAAAACCTGGTGCATCCTACTCCTTCGGAGCATCATCATCGCTCACACCCTCTTCATCAGCACCATCACTCATCTCTGTGCGCAATCGATCCAAATCTCTATTAAGACTGTTTAGCTTTCTATCAACTCGTGCTCATGAGCATACATCCTCTCCAATCTCTTATCCATCTCCACATAGTTATTCTGCAGCGTGTTGTACTTCCCATCTAGTGCTGCGTAGTTCGCATTTGCTAATTCCAACTGCCTATTTGTCTCCTACTGGTTTGCATCTAGTATGGTGAACTGCTCATGAATAAATGGAAACCGCTCCTAAAAATAAGCATCATGACCAGCCCACTGCTGCTGTGGCCATGCTGGAATGGGACGTGGTGGCATCTCATGCGGCTGTGGATCTCCCATCTCTGGATCTACCTGATCCTCTCCATGCTCCTGCTGTTGCTGTGGTTGTGGCTGTGGCCTAGGATGTGGCTGAAAACGCCCCTCACTACAATCCTCTGAGCTACAGTCCTCCAATCAGCTTTTGTCAAGAAAGTGATGGAGAGAGCATCATGCTCCAGCGTGTTCATCAACTTATTGCCTTCATTCCGGATAGAAGTTAACTCGCTCACATCAAATGGAAATATAAAAGTAAAGGGCTTCGACCCCCTTGTGTAGAACCAATCTTCATCGCGAAGATGAGCGAATCCACCTTTCACACACGTACTCATGACCAAGTCCAGATCCTCAAGAATGGGTGTAATACCGGTGAAGTCCATGTGATAATACTCAGCCACAGTAGTAAGCAAACCTCCTATGTTAACTCTCTGAAACGGAGAACTCCTGAACATGTATAGCTGATGAATAAGATACGATCCCACATTGAATCTTACTCCATTGAGCACACATCAGAGGGCATAAGCTCTCCCCTCGATACACAACTCCCCTCAGACCGAGCAAATAATGTGTTTCTCAACACTAGATACATGTATCGGAGCACCGGATTCTGGATCAACGAAGCTCGAGCACTGCTTGTCTTGAAATCCATATCCTCCTCAAAAATCTCTCTCCAGAAGTTATTAGTATTAAAGAATCTATTCTCATTTCTAGAGATCCCTCTCGGAGTCTGAAACAGTGCATTCAACTCCTCAGCCGACCACGTCCTCATCTCACCTCCAAGCTGAAATGTACACTCATATGGGAGATGGCTTGAACCCTTCTTAATAGTAATCGAACAAAGCACCATAGCAGTCACATGGAAGTATGTAGTCTTCTTCAACTCCATGAAGCGACGAATCCCTACTTGATCAAACATCCAAAGGATATCATCTCGGATATGCATTGTAACCATCGCTCCATCATCCTGATACCTCGTTCTAGCAATCTTGTCTGATATATCACCCCACTTATCCTTGATATCATCCAAATCATTCATCTGCACCTTGAAATTCATAGGCAACCTCTCTTGAAGCCTTAGCTTCTTTGTCACAGCATCTTCATGAGAAGGTCTATCTTGCCTCTTCTTGGATCGAGCCTCGGCTTCCTTTCCTTTTCCTGAAAATAATACTTCAAAACCAATAACAAGAAAGGAAAACCAAGCTAATTCATACACAACTAGCATTCAACTCTACTCAAGACTTCAAGTTTTTCAATGCACAGTCACACCAAACAAACATATTCCATCCTCATGATTTAACAATTCAATTAACATGCTTACTCAACTTCATTCCAACATCAAGTATGCTATAAGATCAACAACGATTTTATTAACCAAAAGCATGTATCACTACTCAAATTACTCACAATCCAACATAAATAACTACTCAAACTCAACCAATTTACTCACAATCCAACATGCTTCATCTCACACTCCTCAATTACTCCCAAATTCACATAAATATCAAGGTTTGATAATAATAAAATAATCAAAACGATCCCATCAATTGTTCATATGAATTCGCACACAATAACTCAAAATATACAATGAATTCTGTAGAAACTCATTCAATCAACCTATCCACTTGCAATCGACAATTAGAACTTCAATCTAGGGCAATAGAGTTGAGAAAATATACATTTTGAATCGGCCATGGCTAAAGAATGAACAAGTGTGATAAAATCGCGACGAACCCTAGTTTTGCAACTAGATTGTTCCAAAAACGTAATGAATTGAGTGGAAGGAGTGTGTATTATGTTTGATCAGAGTGAAATCAGATAGAATCGAAGTTTATAAGCAAGGGATTTCGATTTGGAATGAATTTGAGTGAAGGTGGTGTGCAAAGTAATCGAATGGGGGTGAAAAATGGGGTTAAAAACAGACTTGCCTATTACAAATCGACCTGCTGTAGTGGTCGAACCACGTTTCTGGAGACTGAGTTTGACCTCAATTCGACGAAATGCATTGGTTGAACAAATCTATCATGGTCGAACTCCTCTGTTCAAAACTTTCAGGTCCACGATTCGACAATGGTTCGACTTACCCCTTTGGTTGAACCAAACCCTTCTTGGTCGAATCAGCCTGTACAAACTCTCTGTTTTTTTGTTCAACCTTCGTCTTGGTTGAACCTCCTCCTCTGTGGTCGAATCGACCTGTAACGAACTCTCTGATCACCAGTTCAACCTGCACCCTTGATAGAATCGGACACCTGACTCTAAAATTAAATTTTCTTCATCCCCTGCACACTTCAAGGACACTTAGCTCGAGACTTAATCCTAAAACTCAATATATATGTGTAACTCCATATATGACACTCACAAACAACACCAAACACCTCTGAACATTAGGCAAATTGCAAAAAATTGATGCACTAAAACCCGTTAAAGTTTCAATATGCCGCAAAAATTGACTCCCCTAACAAATGGTACAAAGAAAAGATTATACTCTCGGTGCTTCAATGAGGTAAGTACATCACGCACTAAAATCGGTTAAAGTTTCAATATGCCACAAAAAATCAACTCCCCTAACAAACGGTACAAAGAAAAGATTATACTCTCGGTGCTTCAATGAGGTAAGTACATCACACCCTCCCCCAAACTTAGTAGAAACTATAGTGGAAACTAAGTTTGCAAAGAGATGTAATTGCCGATAAGTAAGCACGTCAAATATAAAAATTTCTTACTCACATAAAAGAAATAAAACAATAAAACTAGAGGGAAAGCCCCAAATAGGCACTCTTATTTAACGTCGGAGAGTCACAACGCTACCAATCTAGTGCAAGGTATCCTCAAAGATGACGCAAGCATCATCCGATGACTTATAATGCTTCAATCGATGCCCATTCGCTGCTATGATGTCTCTGTCTTTGTCCATAAGCTCAAAACTTCCCTCTGCAGGCTCTATGGATAATGAATAGCCCCGTCCACTTCGATTTCAATTTTCCTGCAAAGAGCTTCAAATGAGAGTTAAAAAGTAATACCTCATCACCTTGCTCGAACTCCTTGTATGAGATCTTTGAATCATGCCATTTCTTCATTCTCTCCTTGTAGATCTCCGAGTTCTTGTAAGCTCAATTCCTGAACTCATCCAATTGATTAATATGAGTCATCCTCAACTCCTTTTGATCCCTTAAAGACAAGTTCAAACTCCTCAATGTCCAAAAAGCTTTGTGCTGAATCTCTACGGGTAAGTGGCACGGCTTTTCATAGACGATATGGTACGGTGACATATCTAACACCATCTTATAAGCAGTCCGAAACCCCCACAAAACGTCATCGAGCTTCATAAACAAATCCTTCTTATTGGTTCTGACTACCTTCTCCAAATTTATTTCACTTGTCGGTTGGAGACTTCAGCTTGCCCATTCGCTTGAGGGTGATTGGGTGTAGTAACCCTATGCTTGACTCCATAATCCTTAAGCACCATTTCAAGAAGCTTATTGACAAAGTGAGACCCTCCATTACTCACTAGTGCTCTAGGAACTCCATAACGGACAAAGATATGTTTCTTCAAGAAAGACAACACAGTCCTTGAATCATTCACGTGAGTCAGAATGGCTTTCACCCACTTAGAAACATAATCCACAGCTAAAAGGATGTAAAGAAATCCATTAGATGGGGAAAAAGGCCCCATAAAATTGATCCCCCATACATCAAAGATCTCAACAACAATGCTTGGCTGAAGTGGCATCTCATCTCTTCGACTTATGTTCCCCATCATTTGACATCTATTGAATATTCCCACATAGGTTTCACAATCTTTAAACAAAGTTGGCCAATAAAGAGCAGGTTGAAGTACCTTTGCTGCTGTCTTTTGAGCTCCAAAGTGCCCCCCGTTAGGTTGTGCATGGCAAAAATCAAGAACACTCTCCATCTCTATCTTGGGCACACACCTACGGACTATGAAATCTGTATATATCTTGTAGACAAACGGATAATACTATATAAATGTCTTAATATCCTTCTTGAATTTTGCAAGTTGATATCAGTTGAGATCTCTCAGAATTTCACCTACGGCAATGTAATTCACATAATCCATATACCATAGATCCATCCCTTGGGCAGCCACCACACATGCTCTTTCTGCTCCTTCAACAAACACTGCCATTATCTTCTTATCAGGGAACATCTATTCTATGTAATCGAAAGAATCATCACAGTGCTCCCTTGTCTCCAACCTTGATAGGTGATCCGCCAAAACATTCTCTATACCCTTTTTATCTTGGATCTCCATATCAAATTCATGCAGAAGAAGAATCCATCTAATGATCCTCAGTGTTGTTTCTTTCTTCTCTATCAAATAACAGATCACAGAGTTATTCGTGTACAGTATAGTCTTCATGCCAACCAAATACTATCGAAACTTGTTGAATGCATACACCACAGCTAGAAACTCCTTTTCAGTCACCATGTAATTCTTTTGTGTAGCATCAAAAGTCTTACTCGCATAGTAAATAATGCAGAACTTCTTTTCCCTCAACTGCCCAAGCACCACTCCAAGTGCTAAATCACTCGCATCACGCATAAGCATAAACGACTGAGTCCAATCCAGTATGACCATGATAGGTGCAGTAATAAGCGCCTCTTTCAAAACCTGAAAAGCTGTTAGACATTCTTCATCAAAAACAAAAGGCACATCCTTTTCAAGTAAATGAGATAAGGGCTTGGAGTATTTCGAGAAGTCTTTTATGAAACTTCTATAAAAACCAGCGTGTCCAAGGAAGAACCGCACTTCCCTTTCATTAGTCGGTGGAGGAAGCTTCTCAATTGCCACCACCTTTGCTCTATCCACTACAATCCCTTGGTCGAAATATGATTGTCAAGAACAACCCCATCTCTTACCATGAAGTGACACTTCTCCCAATTCAAGACAAGATTAGTTTCTTAGCATCTCTTCAAAACAGTAGCAAGGTTAGATAAACAAATATCAAAGGAGGAACCGAACACATAAAAATCATCCATAAGCATCTCCATGATCTTTTCTATCAACCCATCAAATATGGCCATCATGCAATGCTGAAATGTAGCAGGTGCATTACATAATCCAAAAGGCATCTTTCTATAGACAAAAGTACCATAAGGGCAAGTGAAAGTAGTTTTTTCTTGATCCTCGGGTGTAATCATGATTTGATTATAACCCGAATATCCATCCAAGAAATAATAATACTCATACCTTGCAAGACGATCAAGCATTTGACCCATGAAAGGAAGGGGAAAATGGTCTTTGCAGGTATTTTCATTCAGTTTCCTGTAATCCGTACACACATGCCATGCCGTAGGAATCCTAGTGGCTAATGACTTTCCATTCAGCTTTCACAATAGTCATGCCACCCTTCTTAGCTACAACACGCAATGGACTCACATGGGGACTATAACTAATGGGATAAATAATTCCTGCATCAAGCCACATTAAGATTTGCTTCCTAATCACTTCTTGAATAGCGGGATTCACCATCCGCTGATTCTGAATGCTACTCTTGGCCTCATCTAACAATCTTATTCTATGCATGCAATATGAAGGACTAATACATTTTAAATAATCAACAGACCAACCAATCGCAGTCTTATATTTTCTAAGCACATCTAATAATTCCGCAAGTTGATCATCATCAAGGGAATAAGGTATAATTTCTGAATATTTTTCATTGTCACCTAGGTAGGCATACTTCAAGTGCTCCGGTAACGGTTTCAACTTCTCTTTCTTCTCTTCTTGAGGTGCACTCTCTCTTTCCAATGGCAAGTGCTTCCTAGTTCACTTCACCTCTTCAATTTTGGTCCTTGTCGACTCATACCTGTCATCACTCGAAGCAAATAAATTTTCAAGAAAATCAATACATAACTCATTGGAGAGTTCATCCAGCTCATTAGTGGGAAAATAAGAGACTCCGCCAAGCATGTCTCAAGAGGATACTTTGACAAGATTAAAGACATGTCTTCCTTCATAATCTCCTCCACTACATCAATATTGTGACATTGCATCTCCATTGGCCTCTTCATTACTTTGTCAAGGTTAAATAAGACCTCTTCTTAATCTATCCTTAGCCGTAACTCACCTTTCTGCACATCTATCATAGCTCCCGCAGTAGCAAGGAAAGGTCTCCCTAAGATAAGAGGGATGTTATCCCTGTCATCTTCCATCTCGAGCACAAGAAAATCCTTAGGAAAGACTAGCTTCTCTACTTTGACAAGAATGTCTTCAATAACACCCTTCAGAAAAGTCATAGACCTATCCGCTAGTTGTAGAGCAACTGTTGTGGGAGTTAACTCCCCCAAACCAAGCCTTTGACAAAGGCATCAAATTGATGCTTGCCCCAAGATCACACAAGGTTCTACGTGCCGGCCCCTTTCTAATCTCACATAAGATCGTGAAGTTCCCGAATCCTTCAACTAGCTGACAACTTTCTCTGAATGATCAAGATACAATTCTCAGACAAATTCACTTTTTCAATTCCGTTCAAGCTTCTCTTCTTCAAAAGTGTATCCTTCAGAAAACAGGCATAATATGGCATCTCCAATATCGCCTCAGAAAAAGGAATGTTCAAGCTTATTTTGTTTATGATCTCTGAAAATTTCTTGAACTTCTCTTTCAATCCCTTCTTAACTAGCTTGTAAGGAAATGATGGAGGTATCTTAGTTTTAGGAATCCCCCATTCATCACGTTCAACCTTCTCAGCCTTATCCTTTTCAGCTCTCAATCTCTGGGCTCTTTCCCACTTCTTTTAATCTCTGTATTCTGCTCTTTGGAAGGTACTTGAGTAGCATCAACATCATGTGGAGCATTCAACATAGAAAATGGTGTAGAACGGGATGGTTCGACCTGAGTTCGACCTGGTGACTGGTCGAACTGGGTGAGTAATGGTTGAATTGAGAACCTGAAAGTTCTATCTCCCCCTTACAGGCCGATTCGACCATAGTTTGACCAATATGGTTGGTCAAACAATAGTTATTGTGGTCGAATCGGGCATCAAACAAAACAGAGCGCTCTAGACAGTGGAGTTCGACCTAGGTGGCTAGTCGAACTGACCTATTTTTGGTTGAACTGGCCTTCTGTAGCTTCTAGATATTACCCAGGTGCCCCATTCGACCTTCCCTACGTAGTTCGACCATTTATATTGGTCGAATTGGAGTCGAATTGGGCTCCTGGCGCTTCAACTTTTGATTTTACCTCATTGGTCCCTCGTACTGTGTTCCAGATCTCAATGTAATAGCGTGACAAGACTTTGGATTCTTAGTACTTTGCGATGGAAACTTCCCTTTCTCAATAGTTTGAGTCAACTGATTCACGTTTCCTGCCATCTCTCCCATCATCAATGTAAGGTCTTTCACTTGCTTAGACAAATCCTCATGGTTAGCATCAACCTTCTTTTCTAATTTGGCCTCAAGATGGTCTACTCTTCCATCATTCCTCACCCTGTACCTGTTTACTGTATACTCGAAACCCAGCTTCCCTTCTTCCACCTTAGCTCCTGGATCAACACCAATAGGAGGTTGTACCGCATTATTCGTATTTACTCCATGAAAACTCCGGCCTCCTTGGTTGTTGGTAGTTACCCGGGGGACCACGATTGTTGTAATTCTCCTAATAATTTCGATTTCTTGATTTGGGTACCTCTTTCCTTGAATTCTTTGACCCATGGCGTAATTTGCCTCCTCGATCTCCTCTTGGCTAGTTCCTTCATGGCCACCATCCGGCTACATCATTGGTACTCTCTGAGATAAATCTGTAATCTGCTTTTGCTGAGACTCTAGTAGCTTGCTAATATTACTCAAACTAGAGACGATCTCATCATCTCTTCCTGACTTTACCATAGTATGCTCAACCAGTGCTACTTTTCCAAGGACATAAGTGCCTCTCACTCTATCAGTCGGCCAATCTCTTGAATTCATCGAAATATCCTCAAAAAGCTTCTTGGCCTCATTGGGTGACTTCGTAAGCAGTGCTCTATTAGAAGAAGCATCAAGTAAAATATGAGAATTGCAATCCAACCCATTGTAGAAAATACTGATATATTGAGCTTTAGATAGCCCATGCTTTGGGCACTTTCGAAGCATGTCCTTGAATCTGTCCCAAGCTTTAAGAAAACTTTTCATTGCCATGGATAGAAAATTGATTGATTTCCTGCTTCATCTTGAACACCTTTAAGGTGGCATGTATCACTCCAAGAATTTCACTTTCAACTTCTCCCATGTATCACATTCCGCAGCATCAATATTATCTTACCAATCTCTCGCTTTTTTGTTTAGTGAGAACTTAAACAATATGATCTTCCTTGCATCCTCATGAGCTCCTGTATCTTTTTGTGTACTTGCATACCCAAGGAACTTATTTAGATGTTGCTGAGGATCTTCAAATGTTCACCCAGAGAAGGGACTTCTTTCAATCATACTGATAAGAGCAGGGTGTAAATCAAAATCAACTCCAGTTCCTCTTGCTACTAATAGCCCAGCATTGCCCATTCCGTTGTTCTTAAAGACTTCCCGGATGGCAAGTGTATTAGGATCCACTGCCATGTTGATTGCTTCTACTTCCAAATTAACTTCGGTTGCAGCTTCAATCGCTTGCGAATTCAGGATGTCAACTTCAACTCCTATGTTAAGAGACTTAGTTAGGTCTATGTTCTTGTTCTTATTGTTCTTCTTCTTTTTCTTCCTTGAAGATGCTCGGATCTCTGGATTATAAGGCGATAATTCACCTATCTTTGATCTAGTGAGCATACTGTTAGATTGTATACTAAAAGTCTAGCTTTTATATGAACAATGTTTTAACAATTTATTTGAAATGAGAATCATATGATCAAACATTTTGCATATTATAATTTGTTTATATGTTTTGTGCAAAAGTCCATTTACTTTATACTGTAGATAATAAGTTGTGCGACAGCACGCGGAAGATCATATTATTGGTTTTCTTATAAAGTATAAACAAATGCTCACAACCGAGATAGAAGAAGACTCTCTATCGGTATGGTTGTAGTGTGATTTGGTATTAGTTTGTCTTGACTATAGAATCACATTAGTGCACTTGTGTATTGAGCAGGACTGCTTGAGATCGTTTGTCTCATACTGACTATATAGAAGAACTTGATCTCTGTTATTATAGATGTTCGTGCTCTTAATCCATATACAATAACCTCGACACGTAAGGCAATATTTATCTCTTTGATTCACCAATGGGTGAGAATTATATATTAAATCAATAAACTCGGTGAATTGAGAAATAATATTGTCTCTATGGTGTGCTGTTGATTGTAGAAGGAATCCGTGTTCGCTATAGGTTGATGATGTCCCCTTGAGGAGCTCATAAGGATTATCATGTAAATCTTGCAAGTAGATTAATTTCAGCATGATAATGAGGTTGAGGGGTACTACTCTCAGATGAGATATTAATTAATAGAGTTGTCAGTAACTTAATTAATTAATGGGCATTGTATATCTTAAACATGGGGAGACTGTCGGGCTCATAATAAGAAGGAGCCCAAAACATAATTTTGGGATTGGAGCGGTAGTGCAGTAATAATATTTTAGTGAACTATATTATTATTATTGGACTTATGTATAAGCTTTGGGCTAAGCTTGGATACTTAAGCCCAATGGAGGCCCAACTCCAATTTCTCCTCCTGGTCCTTGCTGTAGCCCATATATAAGTTATCTCAGCTTCCTGGAACCCTATTACATGTGGCTCTTTTAATGTGAGATAGGAGTGAGAAGCAGATTGAGAATATACTGAAGATTGTCGTCCACACAACATCAGGATTGAACTTGTTGAATACAGCAGAAGATCGAGAGGTAGTTCTCTATAGCTGATCTTCAACAACACACCCTGGTGAAAGGTAATGTAAACTTTGAATACTTATTGCCTCCGCTAATTTAGTTTGCATGGAACTCTAATGGTTCACGCAAACCTAACGATTGAGTGCCAATAATTGGTATCAGAGCATCGGTTTCATGGTGAAACGTGACACATTAGGCTAGGGTTTATGTGCTATACGTGATTCAATTGTCATATAGAAAGCATAATGATTAGGGTTTGGAATATGTGTAAATTATCCATGAAATCCTATGCTCTTTATGGCTGGTAATCTGCCTGTATACGGTGCTACTTGAACACGTTGAACACACACACGACACACCGATGGAGTCTGAAGAAGACAATGCATACAACGCACAGTTGCATGCAGAAATCAGGCACGATGCTCAGAGGCCAGATGGGGCACTCATTCAGTGTCATGTAAAAGTTGGAGTGGCACACGACGTTGAGCTGTACGTGCATGGTGACATACTGCTCGTACACGGTAGCACTGATCTGTGCATGGAGCACGACAAGCATGGAGGCCTTGTCACACTGCACACGGCAGGAGCAGTGCGCGACAGGCATGGCACATGGGTGGAGCCGTGCGAGGCAGGCGTGGCGCACAAAAAGTGCAGTACGAGGCAGGCATGGCGCACGGCAGGTACAGTATGCGTAGGCTTACACACGGCAGGCATAGTGCATGGGTCATATGGCACACTGCAGGCGCAGTGCGTGGGTCGCACGGCACACGGCAGGTGCTGTGAACGGATGGCAAGGCACATGGCAGGCGCATTGTGCGGTTGCTTGGCGCACGGCACACGGCAGGCACAGTGCGCAGAGGCTTGGCGCACGGCAGGCGTAGTGCACGGATGGTACGACACACGACAGGCACAGTGTGCGGTTGGTTTGGTGCACAACACAGCAGGCGTAATGTGCGATTCATTTAGGCACGGTACAGTGCACGGATGGCACGACACACGATAGGCGGAATGCGCAGATGACACGGTACACGACAGGCATAGTGCGCAGTTGGCTTGGTACACGGAAAGTGTTGGCCGGCCTCATTTTCATGATTCATTAGTTTTCGCATTTAATTCAAGATATATAACTACTTTAGTTAATTTACTTATCGATTATTGTTATATATGCTATGCATGTTCTAAGTGATTTATTGTTTTAAATTGCTTTTAATAGAAGCATGCTAGGATGTGTATTTTATTATGTAAATATTATATGCATGTTAAAAACTCTCAATGTTAAATAACTAAGTGGGGGAGGGGATTGGTTATTAAATTCTCATGGCCTCCATTATTTGTTTGTAAGTGATGTGAGTAAACTTGCGCGTTGGCTATAGTGCCTTCCTCCCTAACGGATGAGTTTATTCATGGATCACAGGTACAAATTTCTTTATGATGGTTATAGGAAGTAATCTGAGTGCGTGTGTGCTTCTCTAACAGTAAGGCATACAAGCTTTGGCAGCGGACTTGGAACCAAATAATGGTGTACACTTAGATGTGAATAATAAGTATCCTCCCCAACTGAGTCACTGCTGTTATTTGCATGGCTAAAAGGAACCAACTATTAATTATTTTGTCATAAAGTTAGGTTGACGAATGAAATTAATGGGTAAAACCTTCTCTTGTAAATGTTAATACGTCCACCCTAACGTGGCATGCAAATTCAGGGTGCTTGAGATGTTGGTGAATTTTTTTATATTGTTTTGAGGGATTCAATATAAATTGATAAATTCGAAGTGTTTGATATGTTTATTATTTGTGATTCTCAGGATTTTCAAATGACACTCAACTCACTTTCTTTTATACTTAAAGAACACAAACTTACTGTCACTAATTATGTTAACTGGAAATGAAAAATGGATATTGTTTTAACTACTGAGGATTACATCTTTGTACTCACTGAGGAATGTCCTGCGAAGCCTACTGATGACTCTACAGAAGAGCAAAGAGCTGCTTATAATAGGTGGACTAAAGCTGATAGGATGGCTAAGTGCTATATATTAGCTTCAATGTCAAGTGTGTTTCAGCATCAACATCAAGCTATGAACTCTGCCCATGATATGATGCAGAATCTTAGGGAACTCTTCGGGCACTAGAGTCGTCCTACTAGGTCAGAGGCCATGGCTGTGCAGATGAATACCAAAATGGCTGAGGGCACTCCTGTGAGGGAATATGTTCTTAGAATGATGGGCCAACTTAATGAGTTGGAGGTCCTTAGAGCTGAAATCGATGGGGAAACCCAAGTCGATATCATACTCCAAAGATTGCCTAGGAGTTTTGAGCAGTTTCGTGTCAACTATGGTATGAACAAACGTTTGCACTCGTTGGCGGAGCTTCTGACAGAACTTGTGGCAGCGGAAGGGCTGTTTCGTCGAGCTCCTCAGGTTCATGTTGCTGAAAATACTGCTCATCCTAGGCCGAGAGTCGGTAGGAATAAGAAGAAGCAAGGGAAATCAGTACTGGTGAACTAAGTGAAGGCAAAGACTGGCGCGGTCAAGAAGCCTAAAGGCAAGTACTTCAAATACAAGCAGCCGGGACATTATAAGGCTGACTGCCCTCTTCTGAAGGGGAACAGGAATTGTAAGTCTTTTATACTAGTTGTTGAATCATGTTTAGCGGCTGTATCTGTTGACACTTGGTGTGTAGATACAGGAGCCACTGACCATGTCTGCAATTCTTTGCAGGGGTTCCACCAAACCCGACAGCTTAGTGATGGGGAGATTACCATACTCATGGGGAATGCTACAAGGGTAGCGGTTGTTGCAGTGAGAGATGTCTATTTATCTTTCAATAAGAATAAAACTCTTGTTTTGAGGAATTGTCTTTATGTACCTCATTTTAGAAATAATTTAATTTTGGTTTCTAAATTATTTATAAATGGATATTCTGTTTCTTTTAATGACAAGGTTGTTTTAAGAAAGAATGGAATTAATATCTGTGAGGGTGCCTTGATAGATAATTTGTATACTCTTAATCTAATTTCTCCCACAGTGCAACAAATTGAATTGAATGATATATCTACTAATAAAAGAAAAGAACCTTAAAAAATGAACCAAATATATCTTTGGCATATAAGATTAGGTCATATTAACTTGAGTAGGATTCAAAGATTGATAGCTGATGGACCTCTGAGTTCATTAGTAGTGGAAAATTATCCAACTTGCGAATCCTGTTTGGAAGGAAAAATGACCAAAAGGCCTTTTAAGGCAAAGGGGTATAGAGCCAAGGATCTGTTGGAATTGGTTCATTCTGATTTATGTGGTCCCATGTCTGTCCAGGAAAGAGGGGGTTATGAATATTTTGTCACTTTCATTAATGATTATTTTAGATACTAATATATTTATTTAATGCGCCGCAAGTCCTAGTGCTTTGATAAATTCAAAGAGTACAAGGCTGATGTGGAAAAGCAACTTGAAAAATATATCAAGGCATACGATCTGATCGTGGTGGGGAATACCTCTTGGGAGAGTTTAGGAATTATTTTATCAGAAGAAGGGATTGAATCCCAATTGTGTGCACCGGGCACACCCCTGCAGAACGGTGTAGCAGAAAAGAAGGAATAGGACTCTTATGGAAATGATAAGATCAATGATGAGTTATTCGGAATTACCAATTTCATTTTGGGAATATGCCTTATATACAATGGCTTACATCCTGAATTTAGTTCCTTCTAAGTTAGTAGCCTCCAGGCCCATTGAATTGTGGACAAAGTAAAAGCCTAGTCTCAAACATTTTTGAATTTGGGGTGCTCCGGCACATGTGTTGAAGGCGGATGCTGATAAGTTTGAATCGCGTATGGATGTTAGTCTGTTTATAGGGTATCTTAAAGGAATGAGGGGTGGTATGTTTTATAGTCCTAAAGACAAAAACCTGATCATCAGTACGAACGCTAGGTTTTGGAACAGGATTATGTAATGAATCACAAACCCATGAGTAAAATTGTTCTAAAGGAAGTAAGAGGGGAAACACCAAACATAATACCAACTGTACGAGAGGATATACCGTAGGACATTACACCGCTTGTCACACCTGATACAAAATTGCCTGTTGAGCCTCATCTTAGTGGAAGGGTTGTGAGACAACCCGATAGATTCATGGGATTAGGAGAGTCGTCAGACTTGGTCCCTGGAGAACATGAAATCAACCCATAGAATTATGACGAAGCATTGCATGATAAAGATGCATAATCATGGCAAAAGGTAACGAAATCTGAAATAAAATCCATGTATTCTAATCAAGTCTGGGAGCTTGTAGAACCACCCAATGGTGTGAAAGCTATTGGATGCAAGTGGGTCTATAAAAGAAAAAGAGGATCTGATGGTAAGGTGGAAACCTTCAAAGCAAGGCTTGTCGTTAAAGGATATAATCAGAAAGAAGGAATCGATTATGAGGAAACCTTCTCGCCTGAGGCCATGCTTAAGTCAATCTGGATTCTTTTGTCTATTGATGCTCATATAGATTATAAGGTATGACAAATGGATGTTAAGACAACTTTCCTGAATGGAAGTCTTGAGGAAAACATCTATATGAAGCAACTAGAGGGTTTCATTGACAAGGGAGAAGAGCATCTTGTGTGTAAGCTTAACAGGTCCATTTATGGATTGAAACTAGCTTCAAGATCATGGAACATTCATTTTAATAAAGTAATCCAATCATATGGATTTATTCAATGTCCGAATGAATCATGTATGTACAAGAAGTGTGATGGAAACGTAGTGGTATTTTTTATACTCTACGTGGATGATATTCTTCTCATTGGAAACAATGTAAAGGTATTGTTGGACGAAAGGGTATAACTTTCCAAGCAGTTTGAAATGGACTTAGGAGAGGCCGGACACATTCTTGGGATCAAATTAATAAGGGATTGAAAGAAAAGAATGTTGTGCTTATCCCAAGCTTCATACATTGATACAATCCTGGCTCGTTTTAGCATGCAACATTCCAAGAAAGGTTTTCTACATTTCAGACATGGAATACCTCTATCTAAGGAAATATGTCCAAAAACACAACAGGAAATAGAGAAAATGAAGGCGGTTCCTTATGCTTGGGCAGTAGGAAGCCTCATGTACGTAATGCTATGTACGAGGCCGAATATCTGTTATGCCATGTGCATGGTCAATAGGTATCAAAGTAATCCAGGACAAGGGCATTGGTCTGTGGTAAAGTATATTTTGAAGTACCTGCGAAGGACTAGGGATTATGTGCCGGTTTATTGGGTGGATACATTATTACCTTTTGGTTATACTGATTCGGATTTTTAGTCAGATAGGGTTGCTAGTAAATCCACCTCGGGTTATGTGTTTACTCTTGGAGGAGGAGCCATAATATGGAGGAGTGTAAAGCAGAAATGCATTGAGGACTCTACCATGGAAGCTGAATATGTATCAGCCTCTGAGGCAGCTAAAGAAGCAGTATGACATAGGAACTTCTTAATGGACTTGGATGTGATTCCTGGTTTGCCTAAAGCTATCACAATTTATTGTGATAATAGTGGTGCAGTAGCAAACTCGAAGGAACCACGAGCCCATAAGACGAGTAAGCACATTGAGCGCAAGTACCACCTGATACGAGACATTGTTAGAAGAGGAAAGGTCGTTGTCGCTAAGATTGTATCTGAAGATAACCTAGCTGATCCTTTTACTAAGAGCTTTCCAGCAAAAGCGTTCGATGGGCATGTAGAAGGAATAGGGATTAGATGCGTGTCAGCAGATATGGCAGCGTAGTCTTTTAGTATAAGTGGGAGATTGTTAGATTGTATACTAAAAGTCTAGCTTTTGTATAAACAATATTTTTACAATTTATTTGAAATGAGAATCATATGATCAAATATTTTGCATATTATAATTTATTTATATGTTTTGTGCAAAAGTCCATTTACTTTATACTATAAATAATATGTTGTGCGACAACACGCGGAATATCATATTATCAGTTTTCTTATAAAGTATAAATAGATGCTCACAACCGAGATAGACGGGGACTCTCTATCGGTATGGTTGTAGTGTGATTTGGTATTAGTTTATCTTTATTGTAGAATCACATTAGTACGCTATATGTGTATTGAGCAGGACCGCATGAGATCGTTTGACTTGTACTGTCTATATAGGAGAACATGATCTCAGTTATCATGGATGTTCATGCTCTTAATCCCTACAAAATAACCTCGATATGTAAGGTAGTATATATTTCTTTGATTCATCAATGGGTGAGATTTACATGTATTAAATCAACAAATTCGTTGAGTTGGAAAATAGTGTTGTCTCTATGTTGTGTTGTTGATTGTAGAAAGAATCTGTGTCCTATTAAATAGGTTGATGATGTCCCCTTGAGGAGCTCATAAGAATTATCATGTAAACCCTACAGGTAGATTTATTTCGGCGTGATAATGAGGTTGAGTGGTACTACTCTCGGATGAGATTTTAATTAATTTGAGTTGTCAGTAACTTAATTAATTAATGGGCATTATATATCTTAAACATATGGAGACTGTCGGGCTCATAATAAGAAAGAGCCCATAACGTAATTATGGAATTGGAGCGGTAGTGCAATAATAATATTTTAGTGGTCTATATTATTATTATTGGACTTAAGTATAAGATTTGGGCTAAGCTTGAGTACTTAAGCCCAATGGAGGCCCAACTCCAATTTCTCCTCCTGGTCCCTACTGTAGCCCATATATAAGTTATCTCAGCTTTCTAGAACCATATTTCCTATGCCTCTTTTGACGTGAGATAGGAGTGAGAAGCAGACTGAGAAGATCCTGAAGATTGTTGCCCACACAACATCAGGATTGAACTTGGGGAATACAGCAGAAGATCGAGAGGTAGTTCTCTGCAGCTGATCTTCAACAACACACCCTAGTGAAAGGTAATGCGAACTTGAATACTTATTGCTTCCACTAATTTATTTTGCATGGAACCCTAACGGTTCACGCTAACCTAATGATCGAATGCCAACACATACACCTAAGAAAAATAAGTGTTAGAAATTAAACATAAGAATAGTATAATCTCAATTAAACTAGAAATAATAAACTAATAATTAATGCCGTCCCCTTGCAACGGTGCCAAGAACTTGATAGGTGTTTTCTCAACACACATAATTAATCCCCAAGTGTAAGGATATTAATTGTAGTTTGAATGGGCAACCAAGTGATTATTGAACTCGAAAGATGGATTATTATCAATTCGATTATTTTCTAGTCAACTAAGACTATATCGATAAATCGGTTTAGAATAATTATGAAACTAAATAACATGTAATTTATATAGCAAATTAAATAGACAAGAAGTAGAGAAAATATGGTTGTGATTAAGTAAGGAATTAGGTAGTTCATCGGGCATCTAGTTTTACTTATTAATTTCCTTTCCATATGATATTGTCCGACTCTGCCTTGTAGTTTATGGACGCATCACTAAACCAGCTAGTTCACCCTATAAACACAAGTAAACATGCATATGACACATGTGAATATCCTCAGAGCAAGAAATATAATTCACCCACCTTTCTAGGTACTATCAGTATCAGTTATTTCCCGTGCACTTAGTACTCTAACCCGATACGATCTCCCTTTATAGGTACTATGATGTTATACTATTTATCCTACTTATTAACTCGAATAAGATTCAATTAACAAGTATCTATATAAGATAGTTCTAATAAGACTTCAGAATCCCTTCACTTAGAATTATAACATGTAATCCTGCTCAGCGGTTAACGCACTCAATCAATAACCAAGATATGTATTCAGACTCTACATAACAATTAATGATGCACAAAATGACCATGAGTATGAATTAAAAAGGCACAATCTTATATAAAATAAACCACAAGTAGTGTTGCACGGAGTTTACACATGGAAATTCAATTAACTTATAAAAATTTTATAACCCTATAACTAGTAGAGCAGTTTTAGCCCATGATTGATCTAGGAACAATCATGGCTAGTTGGTATGATCTTACTTGACTCGCCAGACGAACCTCTCCTCATGACTCCTTTTGATGATGGTAGGGTTTCGGTGGTGGATGGATGATGAATTATGTTTTTCTCCTACGAAAGCTCTTCTTTTATACTTGTAAACTCTCCTTATGGGCCTTGGATGGGCTTCTTGAGCGAACATATGCATTGAAGGTGTAAAAATATGAATATGGTAATTTTTGGCACGTCAGTTCGACCAACAGCCCAAGTCGAATCGATTTCCTCTGGTCGAACTCATGGTCGAATCAACCTGTACATCGGTTGCTGGTCTTGGATTCGACCAGAATCCTGGTCGAATCATAAATGTTCTGGTCGAACTATATGTGCATCTGTTTAGGCTTCTGGTTCAACCATGGTTCGACCAACTGGCTTGGTCGAACGACACGATCATGGTCGAACGACACTTCTTCACAATGGGTTTGACCACAGATGTTGGTCGAATGGTTTCCTTCTTTGTCGAATCTAGCTCCTGCTTGGTCGAATTGCACCTTGGAATCTCCTTTTTCTGGAACGATCGCTTCCAACTTGTTTCCTTCGAAAATCAACTCAAATAGCCTTGAAGACACCTGATTCGTGACTTTCCACCATGTATATCGATTCATATCAAATTACACCTATCTAACACACCATTCTTACACGAATTCAAGTTCGAAACACGTGAATTTACACACTCATCACTGTTTCGTAAGGTCTCCTTGCTATTTCAACAACAATTTCAACTCATCATCCACGGGTGCTTTTCCTTCAATAGGTTTATGTGCTGGATCAATTCCTGGAGGAGGCTCTACTGCATTACTTGGGTTAGCATAAGACAGATTATCATCCCTTCTTTGATTGTTAAAGTTGGAATTTCCTTGGTAATCCCTTTGCTGAATTTGCTAGTTGTTTCCTTGATCATTCCATTCCCACTGCTGATTACTAGGCCTGAAATTCTGTCTATTTCTATAGTCCCCTTGCAAGCTCTGACCCATAGGATAATTTGCATCCTCCATCTGATCTTCATCTCCTTCATTACTAGCCTTCTCTCCTTTGTTTCCTATTATGATGCGATCCATCTTCTTATGCAGCTCACTGAGTTAATTTTTTAGTTCTGACATCTCACTGCTATTGACCTGTACTTCTACTTTTGACATTTTATCAAAAGCTTCTCCATCTGATCTTTCCATAAGCCAATCATACGTGTTAGCTGCCATCTCCTCAAAGATCTCTTCTGCTTCATCTGCTGACTTTTTGAAAACCAATCCATCAGCTGTTGCGTCCACCAACACTCTTTTATCACCCCTTAGACCTTTATAGAAGAAGCCTAAATAAGTGTCTTTGTAAATCCATGATGTGGACCACATCGCAACAGGTACTAGAACCTTTTCCATGCTTCATAGAAACTCTCCAAGCCTCCTTGTTTAAATTTTATAATCTTTTGCTTCACCTTGAAACTCTTGGATGAAGGGAAGTACTTGTTCAAGAACTTATCTGCCAACTGCTCCCATGTAGTACAACATCCTGCTGGAAGGTTGTTGTACTACTATTTGGCTTTCCCCGTTAGTGAGAATGGGAAATGCCGCATTCTGGTAGCATCCTCCGGAATATTCCTATGCTTTTGCGTCCTCGCATATTCATCAAGTAACTGTAGATGCTCACTAGGACTCTCCAAAGGATTACCACTAAACTGTTGTGCCTGTACCATTCGGATCAGTCCAAACGTCAACTCAAAACTCTCTATAGTGATTGCGAGTCCATTCAATCCAGCATTCATGGTATGCTTCACCTTATACTGGTTCCGCATAGTATCGGGGCCCCTTGAGTTTCTTCAGCCATTTCTACTGTCTCAGAATCTTCAACTTCCTCTTCTTCTGACGAATAATAGACATCCACTCTGGACTTGGAATGGGTGTGACTGGATTCTTTCTCTTTCTCTTGTTTAATATGACAAGTGCTTCAAGTTCTAGGTTGAGTGGTTCAATAGGGAGTCCACTTGACCTAGTGATCATACACCTGTTCTCATGCAGCTAATCAGAATAGTTTGATGAAAATAAATCAAAATAAAAGCAAATAGAATTTAATGTCCTAGACTAAAATAAATCATAAAAGAATTAAATAAATAAATCTAAGAACTATCCCCGGCAGCCGACGCCATTTGCTTGTTCACTATTTTGTATGTGATTGCGGGTCCATTCAATCCGACATTCATGATATGCTTCACCTTATACTGGTCCCGCATGGGGTCGGGGCCCCTTGAGTTTCTTCAGCCATTTCTACTGTCTCAGAATCTTCAACTTCCTCTTCTTCTGATGAATAATAGATATCCACTCTGGACTTGGAATGGGTGTGGCTGGATTCTTTCTCTTTCTCCTATTTAATCTGACAAGTGCTTCAAGTTCTAGGTTGAGTGGTTCAATAGGAAGTCCACTTGACCTAGTGATCATACACCTATTCTCATGTAGCTAATCAGAATAGTTTGATGAAAATAAAAAAAATTAAAAGCAAATAGAATTTAATGTCCTAGACTAAAATAAATCATAAAATAATTAAATAAATAAAGGAATAATTACTTGTAGGTACAAACTTCCTATGTATAATTATGTTAAGATACATCCATAAAAATAAATTATTATTAGGTACAATTTTTAGAGTTAAAATTCCAAATTTATCCTTAATTAAAATATATCTCAATAATATCTCTTCCACTCTCAACATATTTCACTTTAAGATTTCTTGACTTGCCATAATGAATTATAATTAATTCCCATGAATTCCTATTCATGTTGTTAGAAACCCCTTGACTTGCCATAATGAATTATGATTAATTCCCATGAATTCCTATTCATGTTGTTAGAAACCCCCAAACAAATCTGCATTTCGTGCAGAAAAATATCATTAATTGCGAGAATTGGAAGATAAATATGCATTTCGTGTAATTTCGTGCAGAAAATTAACTACATAAAAAATCTGCATTTCATGCAGAAAATTAACTATTAAAAAATCTGCATTTCGTGAAAAAAAATCAACTAAACCTCCTTCAAATTGCATTTTTTTTAACCGGAATTTGCATTTCGTGAAAAAAAATCAACTTAACCCCAATCAAATTTGCATTTTTAACTAAAATCTACATTTCGTGCAGAAAAATCTGCATTTAAAATCTAAATTTGGATATTAGGGCAAAAAGGGAAATACATACATAAATTTTGTAGTTAGTAGTAAGAGTTAATTTAGAATGTATCTATCAGTTAATTACGCTTAGGGAGTGTAGTGGATAGTAACCAACCCATAAATAAATCTAAGAACTATCCCCGGCAGCCGGAGCCATTTGCTTGTTCACTATTTTGTATGTGTCCCCAAGTGTAGGGAATCAGTTGCAGTTCTACGTGTGACCAAGTAAAAATAATATCGTACCCTAGAGATAATTCTAAACTTATAATTTAATCTAATTACGACTTTTCTAATTTAAGACAAATCTAGGTCTTTTAAGAGTATTACCTAAATTAACAATGCAGAAAATAAATAATAAAAATAACAGAATAGCAAATAAAATTAAGATGAAGTGTTCAAGAGAGAAGATAGATATCACTAGGCAATCTAGTTAAATCGATTGAACCAAATCACTAGATAATCGGTTGAAATCCCTGCGGTTCCTATGAAAGCAATCACTAATTTATGTTAAATCCCTCTTTTAAAGTAAACTTAACATACAAACCTGGTTTAAACCATCAGATGCAGAAGAATGATTCCTACTCTCTTTCTAGGTACTTCATGCAAAATTACATTAAAGGCTAGAGCACTAGACTTCCCTTTATAGGTAATTAAGAATTAATCCCCAATTCCCACTTAACAATCTAAGAAACCAAATCCTCTAAAATGGTAATTAATAGATATATTAAATGTCCAATATTAATTATTCTAATGAATAAAGGTTATATAGTTAGATCTCATTTACCCATATCAGGTTGACAAATATATTTCTTATATAACATAAGCAACAAGCATAAATATGCATAAGGCAATTACATATACATGCATGAGGAACACCTTTAGAACCTAGCACTATCCAAGAAGTACTAGCCCATGGTGTTACAGGCAACACACATGGTTAGATATGAAAACAATCCCTTAGGTCTATAATTCAAAAGCTTAAAAGAAAGAATAAGAAAATCCCTAGATGTGGCGTGATTCTCTATTCTTTCCTCCATGATTCTGAATATTCTTGTTCTCCTTCTCAAATAAGTAACAGTGATGAACTCTCCGTGATGGGTGGATGGGATGGTGCATTGAAAGGGTATGGAAAAGTATGTAGGGTTGTGGAGAGTTATGGAGGTTTAGGGTTTGGAACACCCCAAGGGCTCCTTTTATAGTTGAAGGCTGATAAAATTCGTATTCTACCTCAAAACAGGGCTTTTTCACATAAAAAACATGAACGGGCTGGAAAAATGATAAAACGGCAAATCTGAGCTCGCTGGACACCGGCACGAGTCATGCCAAATGTGGCATGAGTCGTGCCGGGTGTATGATGGCAGGATTCATTGGCAGCCTTCGGCAGCATGGGTGCAATGCGTCTCGGCAGCATGGGCGACACAGTTGGGCATTGGCGGCACGTCTCGACAGGATGTGCAACGCCTCTCAGCAGCTCTTGACAACATTCGGCAGTCATGCACGCAAAGTGTGTGGCATGACTGAGCTCCTTTCGGCAGCACGACATTACTTCCTGGCCGGCACGAGTCGTGCCAGCCCTTCTTCTCTCGACTTTATTCCGACTTCATTTCCAACTTTCGTTTTTGCTCTTTTTACCTTGTTTTCTACCTAAAAACAAAAAATAACACCTCACCAGCATCTGTAACACAAATATATGCAATTCAAGCATAAGATACTTAAATACGAATATAAATACCACAAAATGGTGCTAAATCGGACTAAAACACAGATTTTCACACTAATCAATTGCAAATATAGCCCGTCTACACAAGAACAAGATCGATTAAATTAATTACCCTAATCAATAACAACTCAATGACAAAATTTGCTTATTAAATCAATATTACATCAAGCATTACATACAAATCAACACTCAAATGAAGGAATGTCTTACCTTATTATTAATACTCGGTGTTACAGTAGCAATGAGACCAATTTACTAAGATATAATGAACAGTTGGTAGCTGATGCGCATTTTCTTTACACAAAAAACAAATCTCCAAATATTAAGGATGTCAATTGCAGCTTAAGCAAGCGACCAAGTGCTTGATCACCTTTTTCCAAGTGTCCCCAAGTGTAGGGAATCAATTGTAGTTCAGCGTGTGACGAAGTAAAAATATCGAATCACAGGATAATTCTAGACTAATTATTTAATCTAATTATGACTATTCTAATTTAAAATAATTTTGGGTATTTTAAGAGTGAATTAATTAAATCTAAGATTGCAAAAAATAATTACTAAAAATATATAATAGCAGATAAACTAATATGGAAGTGTTCAAGAGAGAAGATAGATAGATCTAGACAATCCAGATTAAATGGGTCAACCTAAATCACTAGATAATTGGTTAGAATTCTTGTAGATCTTATGAAAGCAATCACTTAATTATATTAAATCCCTCTTTTAAACTAAACTTAACACATAAACCTGGTTTAAACCCTCAGATGCAGAAGAATAATTCCTACTCACTTTTTAGGTACTTCATTCTAAATTCCTAATAGGCTAGAGCACTAGACTTCCCTTTATAGGTACTTAAGAATCAATCCTCAATTCCCACCTAACAATCTAAGAAACCAAATCCTCTAGAATAATAATTAATAGATATATTAAGTGTCCAATATTAATTATTCTAATGAATACAGGTTATATGGTTAGATCCCCTTTACCCATAACAGATACACAAATATAATCCCTTTTTAACACAAGCAATAATCATAAACATGCATAAGACAATGACATACTCATGCATAAGGACAAATCATATAAGACAAAAATATAAGTCTCAAATCAAAGCATTAATAAAGGAATAAGTGTACTGTAGAAATCCAACGTAGTATAGGTCATCAAGTCAAATCCAGTTAATCCTTCAAAACCTAGAACTATCTAAAGAGTACTAGCCCATGGTGTTACAAACAACACCCATGGTTAAGTATGAAAGCAAACCCATATGTCTATTATTCAAAATAATGAAAGAAAGAATAAGAAAAATCCTAGATGTGGCATGATTCTCCGTTCTCTCCTCCATAAATCTGAACCTTATCGTTCTTCTTCTCATGTAAGCAACACTGATGAACTCTCCGGGATGGGTGGATGGGATAATGAATCTTGATTTCGATATGATGGCATGGAAAGGGTATGGAAAAGTATGTAGAGTTGTGTAGAGTTATTATTTGGAACACCCCAAGGGCTCTTTTTATAGTTGAGTACTGATAATTCCTGAATTCTGACTCAAAAGTAGGTTTTTTCACATCAAAAACACGAACGGGCCAAGAAAATGACAAAAGATGATGACAATGGCACGAGTCATGTCAGGTGTGGCATTAGTCATTACGGCAGGTGCTTGTGGGTTTTCTCTGTAGCCTTCGACGGCACGTGTGCAGCGCGTCTCGGCAGCATGGGTGGCACTGGCGGCATCCCTTGGCACCTCTCAGCAATCGTACATGCGCTCGTGCTCGGCAGCTCTCGATAGCCTTCGGCAGTCATGCACGCATAGCTTGTGGCATGAGTGTGATTCTTCGGAAGCACGAGTTCTCCTTGCTGACCGGCACGGGCTGTGCCATCTCTTTCCTCCCGACTTTGCTCCCAACTTTATTTTTGACTTTTATTTTTGCTCTTTTTACTTCGTTTTCCATCTAAAAATACAAAATAACACCTCACATGCATCTGTAAGACAAATTTATACAATTCAACCATAAGATGCTCAAATACGAATATAAATACCATAAAACTGTGCTAAATCAGACCCTAAAACACATAAATTTTCACACTAATCAAACCCACAAACTTAAGATGTTGTTCGTCCCCAAACAACAAAAAAGAACAAAGAAGAAGAAAGATGGTGTGTAAATCTAAGGGAAAACAAAGGATATGACAACTAGACCATTCAACACTCAATTGTCATTAACTCTGGTCATGCAACTCTCATCACATGCAATAATCCATTCATAGCATACAAGTTAAAGACAATCACCACCAATTAAAATGCTCCATCAACATATTCTCTCGGGAAGTATATCAGTCGCACTCAAGTGTAAAAGATGTACATTTATGGGTATGGTGTTTACCCTCAAAGTCAATTCAAGTGCATGCATAACCATAAGCTTGCCAAACGTCTCAAACTTTCCACCACTTAAAAGTATGATTCGACATTGGGATAAAAAAGGACTTTTAATAGGATGTAATGTCGGATCTTTGGTAAGGGTAGGAAACATATGGATAAAGTAACTCAATTAGTAGAGAATTAAAACTGGAGATCTTTTGTACTGCAGATTTTTACAATTCAAGGCTATCCAACTTCATGCTCTTCTAATTTTCTTTTCCTCTCCTTTCCTTTAAGCTCAACATACTTTTTTTTTTCCTTTCTTTTTTCTCGAGGTACCAGTTTCGGGCACTACCTCTAACGTCTCGGGGTACCAGTTTCTGGCACTACCCCTAAGCACTTATTTTGCAGCTCATATTTTTCAGCTCATAATCACTTGTACAGCTCCATATATTTTATTCCTTCCAAACTCCATGAAAATCAATTCAGACACTTTGACTAGCATTTAATTCTCCACTAAATATAGGAATTTAAGGCTCAAATAGGATATTAAAGTGGCTATCTTCGTAGGTTGCTAAAGAAATAAGGTTTTTAGGCTCAAAAGGGCTAACTACGGATATAAAATTATTCGGTAGGAAATTATATGGCAAAGTGACTCATAAAATCAAAGATGGCCTAAAATCATACTGCTTTTCTAACCATACCCATACGCCCCACAATACACTTTCATTATTTCCAACGAGCAAGATACCATCTACAAACATACAAGAAATACCACCACGTTTCTGTCACTCTTTTCAACACACAAAATCCATTCGAGCATTGATTAAATCCATACTATTGGATTTCCTTATCAAAACAGATGTTCCATGATCTTAAAGCTTGCTTTAGTCTACCAATAGACACTTTTAAGCTTACACTCAAAATGCTCTTAGCTCTATGCAATGAATCACTCTGGTTGCTTCATCATAGATCCACACATCCAATGGGTTTTACACCATTTAGTTGTCCTACAAGCTCCCGGATTTGACTTAAAATCCATAGATTTTATTTAAAAATTTATTGCAACTTACTAAGATTCTGCATTTCGATCTTGTAGTGATTCGTCGTGTCCATGGGCCGATTTCATGTTTACTAGGGACAAGTCTCACGACTCTCCCAAAACATAAATCTTTTCGATTGTCAAACAATCTTCCCACTATGACAAGACACTACATGAATTTGTGTATCAGATGTCACACACGATGCAGTTTAGTTGTAGTATATCCTCTTGTAATCTCGGTACTAAAATTTGTGTTTTCCTTCTCACACCATTAAAATAACTTATACATGGATTTGTAATTTATTACATAGTCCTTTCCAAAAATCTATTGTTCATGTCAACAATCACTTTTTGATCTTTTGGACTATTTAATAAACCACCTTACATTTTTCTAGGATATCCCACAAACAGACAAACATTCGACATGCTGTTTCTAGGGCTTACCCATAAAATGAATTTAATAATTCCAGATAATTTATCATCTATCTAACCTTTTCCATAAGAGTCATATTCCTTCTTTCCACCACACCTTACAACTAGGGTTTGCCCGGTGTAATTAACTAGGGATTTAATCCCAACCTCTGATTAATAACTCCTAAACTATCCTAAGAGGTGCACGCCACCACGATTAAATCATAGTGAATTGATATTATTTACATGATGTTTCACTGCATCAACCATGTACTTCTTGAATTAATCATAGTACTCAGACTTATATTACATCAAATAAATATATCTAGTTTCCAGAATAATCGTCAACCAAAATGATGAACATTCATAACCACTTCTCGACAGGATAATCTTAGGATCGCTTAAATCAGAATGAACCATTTCCAACATATCTTTTCATGGCTCTATACCCCCTTGCCTTGAAAAAGACAATTAATCATTTTTACTTCCAAGTAAGACTCACTAGTTCGATAGTTTCCACTTCCAATAAACCTAACGGTCCATCGGCTATCAACTTTCGAATCGTACTTAAGTAAAATGATCTAGTCTTAGATGTTAAAAGTATGTTTAGTTCATCTACAAAGGTTCCTTTCTCTTACTAAGTTTAGAAGATGCATTATTAATTACTATTTTTTGCATCCGTGGGATAAACATGATTTAATAGTGTAAAAATTGTCACTAACGTACCATTACAAATTATAGCTCCATTCTTTCATTTTAATGACTATGTCATTCAATTGAAAATAGAGTATCCATCCGTAAAACATAGAAACCGAAATCAAATTCTTTCTATAAAAGAAACATACGTAAAGACAATTCCTCAAAATCAAACGTTTATTCCCATCATTAGATAGCTAAACAACTCCCACTGCAACCACCACTACTTTTGTAGTTTACCCATGTGTTAAATTATTTTTTCATCACTATGTTTAAAACATTTAATGATTCCGGTATTTACACAAAAAGTGTCAGTAAACGCCATCATTAATCATGTTTCAACAACTAGTGAATAAAATACTATCCTTGTTCACCTCTTGATGAAATTGATTTTCCTTTGCCATACGTTTTGTCAAAAGTTTTCCACCATATACAACCTCTTGTAATTCAGGTGAAACTTGCTCAAAACGTTAGGGCAAATTATGGAGAATAAATTGAGCTAGGTTTTTCCTTCAATTTCTATTCCAAATATTCCAATTCATTCATCAAGTTAACCTTGACCTCTTGCCTTTCTTACTCAAGTATCCGAAGAGTCGCATGAGACCATCATATTTCTAGGAACCTCTCACCTCTTCACTAAAGACTTAAACAGTCATCAAAAGGCATTCTTAGTGAGAACACATTTTAATTTCCTAAGCAGTAAGAATTAAAATCAAGATTCTTTCTAATCATTTATTTTGGACAAGTAAATATTATTTCTTTCAGTTAACAATAAGTGAAATAAACTATTTGAAAATTCAGAGAATCAAGTAAATAAATACGATAATCAAACACTTTGAATTTAAATTTTATATTTATTCCCTCAATAAACAATATAAAATAAATTCACTGACATCTCAGACACCGTGAATTTGCATGCCACATTAGTGTGGACATATACAAACACGAACATTCACAAGAGAATGTTTTACCCATTAATTCCATATGTCATAATTAATCTTTTGACTCAATAATTAATTGTCGGTTGTCCTTTAGCCATGCAATTTAATAGCAGTGACTCCGTTGGGGAGGATACTTATTAATTGCACCTAAGTGTATACCATTATTTGATATTAAGTACGTTACCCAAGTTTGTGTGTCTTATAGTTTGAGAAGTCCACACGCCCTCAAATAATTTCTTATAACCATCAATTATTAATTTGTACCAGTGATCCGCAAATAAAACTCATCCGTTGGGGAGGAAGACATTATAGCCGACTCATAAGCTTACTTGCATCACATTACAAATAATAATTATTTAATAAAATTTATTATAGTGATCCGCAAATAAAACTCATCCGTTGGGGAGGTAGGCACTAAAACCGACTCATAAGCTTGCATCACTTAATAAATCAATAATGAAGGCCACGAGATCATGACCAATCCCTCTCCCACTTAGTTATTTAACAAGATGGTTTTTGTATGCATACAATATAATAGATATAATTATGCAAATAAACATGCTATTATTACGGCAAATAACACAGCAAATCAAATAGCACATACAATCCAAATATATAATAATAATTGGCAAATAAAAATAATTATTAGCAATTATATATAAGGATAAAAAAAGCCAAAAATAGAATTGACTAGGTCAACTCTCAATGCAATTAGATTAGTTTCTTGCATAACAAGAAGGAATATCTTGGGCCCTAAGAATTCAACCCACATACGTATTAGCATCAACCACCACCGCTGATCAATCACACCCAATTCTCGCCAGAAAAATAAGATAACTGCTATGCTGAATAAATGCTAAATTACCGATGCATTTTCAGCCCGCTGGAAAATAAAAACGCCGGCGACTCGTGCCTGAACCTGCCAGCAGTCATGCCGCTGTCAATCGGCAGTCATGCCGACCAAAATGACCGCTCGTGCCTATAGTTACTCACATCCATATGCCTTCTGGTCATCCCAGTGGTCGCCGCCTGAAGCAGCCCCAATCCAGCCAGCCCACCAGAAGATGGCTATTTCCCGAAGTCTCATCGTAAAGTCGAATTGACTGCCATTGCAGCAATAACGTTCGATGATCTGCCAATGATCCATCCTATTGGAATACTCACGTTCATGCATAGAGAGAGTCCATACCTCTCACCGAAGAGTTTTCATTGTAGCGGAAGAATTAACTGGAACGTCTTTAAGAACCGATTGGTACTCACGCTTGATAAACTGTGATCTCATGGATCAAATCTCACAACACGGGTTTAGGAATTAATTTCCACGATGTTGTATTAATTGTGGAATATGATGAATTGGAATTTGCGTTGTGATTCGGGAGAGAAACATCGAGAGAGAAAATGCTTATCGCGTTCTGCGTTCTGTGTTTACGTAATGTGTTTCAACCACACAGATAACTGCATGTGCAGTATCTTTTATTACACACAAGATAGGAGTTAAAGAAACTAATCTCTTAACTCCTTTCTCTCCTTTATCCACATCATATGTGGAATTAAATATAAATAAATAATATCAAATATTATTTACATCTCCCACACACATATGAAGTCAAAAAGTCACCTGACTCATTTTTTTCATGAATCATATTCTCGCACAGATTAATACATCGTGTGACCCACGAGATATGAGTTTTAATCGCCATACACTTGTTAGAGATATATAGCAACTCAACCAGTTTATCAATGAAACTCAACAAGCTCGCTATACCCCAGAACTCTTGAACATTTAACATAAGTTGACATATCTCTTTTTCAATCCTTGAATTTGTCAGAGTATATTCAACCCTTTTGCAAAATAACTATGTATTCATAATCAAGACCCTGCATGATTGACTAGTCAATGAATCATAATAGTATATGTTAAATTAAGACGTTATTCCCATCTTACTAAGTATCTACATTCTCCCACTATAGCTGCTTTTCTAGACATGTACCGCATCACCGTTATTAACCATAGCTCTTTTGGTAGCATGCTAAAGTAGCAACACCAAAGTGAAGACTTAGAATATAGTAGAAAGTCATAAGGGTAACCAATAGATAAGGACTCATACTTTTGAGAAAATAGGGATTATTTTCTCAATCCTGTTGGGGTCAACTTGGCACATGTCGTTTTCCTAAAATACATGTCACAATGTCTTTAACTTCCTTTCAAAAAGCGTATGTCGTATTTCATTTAATTTAGACATCGTGTAAATCAGAGTTCAAGTGTGTCTCATACACTTAACCTGGATATCCCCCCTCCAATGTATAGAATCTCCGTCGATTTAGTTTTATAACAAGTTGGATTAGATTCGTGGCGAAATCTATCCCAATTACATTAATTATCGTAATCTCATCTCTGCGCTCCCACTGAGCCAGAGGCGATTACTTGTATGAGGGAGCCAATCATAACTTGCTGACATACTATTATATATGAACCATCACATATAATATATAAAACATGTATATAGTTAAACCATTAACTATTCCATTAACATACATAAAAATATTCAATTCATCGTTTTAAATCCTTTGCAAACCCAATCCCTTACATGTACTATGTATACATCTCTAGGAATTGGTTTAGTAAAAGGATCTGCTAACATCAAACGAGTAGAAAAGTAAGTAAGAATCACTTTCTTCTTATCTATAATATCTCTAAAAAAATTGAACTTCATGTCAATGTGTTTGGTCTCTTCATGATATTTGGGGTCTTTTATGTAAGCAATAACTGCCTGATTATCACAATTAATTAAAACAGCTCCCACTGGAGTGTTTGAGACCTTCAAATGTTTCATGAATCTTCTCAACCAAATAGTCTTTTGAACTGCAGATGAAGTCTGTTTCTTGTTACACCATGAGATTGCTCCATCATTGAGCAAGAAGACATAACCAGGAGTTGATTTACGTTTATCTAAATCACCACTCCAGTCAACATCTGTATACCCATTCAGTGATAACAGAAAGAATAATCTGCAGTCAATCACATTGGCATATGGTACTCTGGCCATTTTATTCTTCTCATCTTGAGCCTTGGGACACATTTGCTAACTCAATAATTCGTCTTTCACAATAGGAGTATCATTAGGTTTACAGTTGTCCATCTCGGATCGTTCTAAAAGTTTCTTGGTATAAGTCTCTTGAGACAAACCTAATAACTTCTTTGAACGATCTCTATGGATCTTCACATCAAGTATGTACTCTGCCTCACCCATATCTTTTATTTTGAAGTTTGAAGATAACCACCTTTTAATGGTTTCAAGATACTCTTTGCTATTACCCGGTAGTAGTATGTCATCCACATACAAGGATAGAATCACACATTAACCATTGGACCGTTTAAAGTAAACAAAGTGGCCTTCATTTATCATAATGAAGTTATATGAGATAATCATTGTGAGAAACCTCAAATACCACTGTGTAAAGGATTGTATGAGTCCATAGATCGACTTTTTCAATCTACAAACTTTATCCTCTTGACCTTGAAGAATAAATCCTACAGGCTGTTGCATTTAGATTTCTTCTTCTAATTCTCCATTGAGAAAAAAATGGTCTTAACATCTATTTTGTGTAACTCTTAATCCATACCAACCACTATAGCCAACAATAGATGAATAAAGGCAAAGCCTCACTGCAGATGGAAAAAGTTCTACATAGTCTATACCCTCTTGTTGAGTATATCCTTTTCCCACCAAGCGAGCTTTATGCCTCTCTATTGAGCCATCATCATTTCTATTGATTTTGAGAATCCAATTATTCCCAATTGTCTTTCGTCCCTTTGGAAGATCTACAAGTCCCAGACTTGATTTGACTTCACAGACTCCATCTCATCTTATCATCGCTTTCATCCATTTCTCCTTTACCGGACAAGTTAAAGCTTCTAAGGCTCTTCCTTATCAACATGAGAAAGATTTCAATTTTCAATTTCAATGGCACATATTTCCTAGCTAGAACTTTTTCGAGATAGCTGATGATGGTCTTTTGCAGACAAAATGCCTGATCCTCAATCGGCAAATATCTATCAATATCCACACCATCAGCTAAACCACTACTCCCACTTGGATCTTGTAGGTATTAGTTTTCTACTATCTCGAAAATAGATATATCATCCCTGATGCCTTCCCTTCTACTTGGAAATTTCGTTCCAGAAAATGAGCATTATGTGATTCTGTCTTAGTTAAGCTGCCATCCTGAGTTCCTATGAACACGTAACCCTTAGAAAGTTTGCCTCTAGGATCCAACTTTCCATACTGACTCGATGAATCATGTAGATAAGTTGCTGATCCTCAAGCTCTAAGGTTACTCAAGTTGGGTTTCTACCCATCCGAAATTCATATGGAGTCGAAGCAACTAATTTGGAAGACACATGATTAAGCACATAAGCTGCCGCAAGCAATGCATGCCATCATGAATCTCACCATCTCCAACAAAGTCATATTCCTTCTTTTAGCAACACCATGTTGTTGAGGCGTAAAAGGAATGGATAATTGTTGGATTACACCCTTTTCATTACAAAATTCCTTGAATTATTCTGATAGATATTCGTGTCTTCAACTTCAATCAAGTATCGTCTAAAACAATCCAATGCTTCAGACTTAGAGATGTCAAGTAGACTGAATAATTATCAATGAACGTAATGAAATAGTGAGCTCCATTTCGTGCTCTCATAATTACAGGATCACATATATCAGAATGGATTACTTCTAATGGAGATTAAGACATAATAGCTTTACCAAAAAGTTTTCTAGTCATTTTCTAGCAAGATAATGTGTGCACCATTTGGATTACTCCTGGCGAATACACCAATTGGATAATTCGACTTTAGAAGAAAGATTCAACAATCCTTCTTTCACAAGTCTATTCATCCTATCTTGCCCCCAATATGACCTAATCTAGCATGCCAAACATCACCATTCACGTTTGCATTACTAGAAGAATGAGCATTTAGCGAATATGAATAATCATCATAAATACCAAACGTCATTCTATTACAATATAAAACCATAAAGCCATCAGTTATATGTCCAGATGCACAACAAGTATCATTAATGCTAATCATCATAGCGCATTTAAAGCATAATACATCATAACCCAAATTACGCAGAAATGAAACAGAAATTAGATTTAGCGTGATCTCTGGAGCATATAGAACATCATGTAGGATAAAGTTCGGACCATCGTCAAGGTCCAATTGCAAGTCCCAAGTCCTTTGACTTCGACTCGTGCATTGTTTCCTACGTATTTCCACCTAGTCCCAATTTAGAACATGGTAAAAATCTACAAAAGCTCCTCTGTCTCTCGTTACATGGTCCGTTGCTCCTGAGTCTATAATCCTCAATGGATAAGAATCAGACAACAAGATAGCACTCGAGACATTAATTTCACACAAAACAGAATAAGACGAATACACCTTTACCCTCCTGGACTCAGGGCATTCACGAGCATAATGACCAAGCTTACTACCATTGTAACATGGCATCTTGCTTTTATTTTTTTCTTATTATTTTTGTCACGCTTGTTTTCCTTTTTCCGTTCATCAATTTTAAAGTTGGATTATTGTCAGGCTTACCACCATCACCATCAGATCGTCTTCCCTTCTTTCTCTTCTTCCAATTCTTTTCCTTTTGAAGTCTGAAGCTCCTTTAGAAGTAGAACTGGCATAGAAGCTCCCAGAAGAAGGCTTTGAGGCTCCGAGCCTCTCATCTTCTAACTCAACATGACAAGAAGCATCACTGAAAGTTTCAATTCTTTTATAATGCGTCAAGTTGAATTTGAGACGTTTCCAACGATCAGGTAAAGAGTGGAACAGGGCTTAGATTTACTATTCATCAGAGAGTATATGACCGGTAGTATTAAGTTCGATAATCATATTAGATATCTCCCTGAGATTTTGTCTAATTTTATGATTAGGTTTCCTTTTGAAAGTGTAAAACTTTACTGCCTAAGCCTTGTAACCAATGTACCACTGTATCTGACGCAGATACACCAGATATCATGTGCGGTGGATTGTTGCTCACATTCATGGATCACTGCATCGATTACTGAGCTTACAAGAATACCTCGTGCAATGGAATTTTACTTTTCCATGCCTGGTACACTTCTTGGTCACGTCTCCTTTGGTTTCCGAAACCCATACCTGGATCAACTATCATTTGGTTTATAGCATCCAATGCATCTTGTTCATACAATACATACCACGCCTTGAGTCATAATTGTCACCAATGAGTTTCTCACCTTTGTTCAACTCAGCGATAATAGATTTCGAAGTTCATTTCTTTGATAGAGATTAAAGCGATTCAGTATGTTAATTATGTTTTATTAAGCTTTACGTTAAGCCAAATAGAGACATCTCAATAAATAACACAAGACTTGATCTCGAAAAATAGCTCGGAGACTACTAATCATCAATCTCATCAAGTGTCATAATACTAGATTCTTATTTCAAAATGTAAAAGGCATTGTTCAAATGATTATTCAAATAACATTGAACAACCACTCATAAATTGAACTTTAAACAACCATCCACAATAGCAAAAATACCAAGTCAGACAAGTCATGAACATAAAATTCTAATGAACTCCCTGAGTTTCCAATTAGAAATACAATGGAAAAGAATTAAGGAAATCTATGGATTAATCTCCCTAATTTATCATTACTAGATTTCCATCGATGCTCATAATCAAATTTCTTAGTCCCCACACTATAGATAGCTTGCCCCAAAGGATCTATATGAGGATTTTTTATCCGACGCTTCTCTCGACCACTTAGTCTTAAAGAATCAGAACGTCGAATCCTTCCCATCCTTAAGCAGGCCGGTCTTAGTGCATGTGTCCTATCTCTTGCTACAGAAACATCAACCAAATCTTCCATAATTTGTCGACCATTAGGCTTCACTTCATAAGACTCCCACTGAACCCAAAAATCCTTTTGTAGGTAATGAGGCAAAGTGTTCGCCCAGGTCTCAGGACAGGAAACTTCGAAATACTTATCACGTGGAATCGTATTGCTATAAATTAAAGGCAACAATCGGTTGTATAGTTCAATCAGATCAATTGCGTGGTCCCTTGTGTTGTGTGTAGGCTTCATTTTATAATTCAAGAATTCATGGAGGATTTCATTTTTAGTGCTAATGTCTTCCTCTGAAATTGTTCCCGGTCCTGACATGCCTCTAAGAAAATGAGCAACCAAAAACAAACATACCAGTGTTAGTCAAACTATATCACATGAATTTCCTCTCTATTTAATGCATATGAAAATAACTTTCCAAGATGCAATAGGTATATTCACAAGTGAATCAGTCCAACTCATTTTGGCTCCCACTTTCATAGGCTACAGGAGTTTGAACAATTCAAACATCACCAAAACCCCATAAATATAGAATTAAATGACACATTAAGGTGCATATTCCTCGGAATTTGCAACCAAAAAGCCACCCCGTAGGTTTGTATACAATAAATATGTCATTAAATGAAGCAACAACACATATACACACTAAAGATGACGTCAAACACTCTCGGAAACGTCACCATCGTACTCAATGCATTGAAAAACAGGTCAGAATACCCTGAAAAGTCGCCGAAAAATGCTTCCACGTGCCCCACGCGCTGGCAGGGACCGGCTGGACTCTCCACGCGCCGCCCACGTGCCTGCACGCACTCTCACGCGCAGTCACACGTCACCCATGCTCCTGCACGTGCTCTCACGCGCCTCCACGCGCGGCTGTGAGTGGACTGAATTCCGGCGCGTGTATCACACGCGCCTCCACTGGAGACGGCGTCTGCCAGCGCATGAACCACACGCACCTCTGCTGGTTCAGGCGCGTGGGTTTTACGCGCCACTACCGGTGTTGCCGTTGCCGGAGTGTGTATGCAACGCACCTCCGGGTGGTCCCTCGTCAGATCTGGATGCGGGCTGACCCATTGACCCGACCCGATTCCACCAGGTCTGACCTGGATCCATCTGATTGACCCAGTCCACCTTCAGGTTTTTCAAAATTGCGATCAAGTCCCTAAACTTTATCGAATTTTTAGAAATCAACACCTGAAGTCTCTGAACCTTTGCAGTTTAGCCCCAAATTCGAAAACAACTTCAAAAATCATAACTTCAGTTTTAGAAGGCCAAAAATTCCACAAAAAATACTGACGGACTCCTCTCGACGAGCCCTATCCAGTGGAGTAAACAAAACATGCTTTTTCTTGCATAGAAAAATGACGAAAATTCACATCTTAAAGCATTCATGGTGAATCACACGTCATATATTCATATATCCACTGGAAACAATGTAATCTGCCTTAAAACACATATATGACTCATATGCATGATCAGTCAACACCAAAAAAAATCAACAATCATACTGATCTATCAAAAATATGTGTGATCGCAATGCATCGTAAAGAGCAGAAAACAAAACCCATAAATATTTCATCCAGAAAAGCATACGGAGTACCAACCATTGGCTCTGATACCAATGTTGGAATACTCACGTTCATGCATAGAGAGAATCCATACCTCTCACCGAAGAGTTTTCGTTGCAGTTGAAGAATTAACTGGAACGTCTTTAAGAACCGATTGGTACTCACGCTTGATAAACTGTGATCTCATGGATCAAATCTCACAACACGGGTTTGTGAATTAATTTCCACGATGTTGTATTAATTATGGAATATGATGAACTAGAATTTGCGTTGTGATTCGGGAGAGAAACACCGAGAGAGAAAACGCTTATCGCGTTCTGCGTTCTGTGTTTACGTAATGTGTTTCAACCACACAGATAACTGCATGTGCAATATCTTTTATTACACACAAGATAGGAGTTAAAGAAACTAATCTCTTAACTCCTTTCTCTCCCTTATCCACATCATATGTGGAATTAAATATAAATAAATAATATCAAATATTATTTACACATCCTAATATTGTCGGTAGAAACTAGATGTCTGCCCATCAGTTCAGTCCTTCCCGCCATCTCATTACCCACTGGAAGATTGATTTCGCCGCCTACCACCAGCATCAACACCAACAGCAGCTACCGACTGCCCATCCTCAACAAGCAGCCCTGAAACCCAACGCCTCAACAAAACTGCTATCCTGTCAAGATGCTCAGACACGTTGCTGCTGCCAGAAACTGCTGCCGACGATACGCACCGCCAGCACCATGCATCCCGATGATTATGTTGATGATTTGCAAGATCATTCCACGGATTGCATTCCTGCCTTCTGCTCCTGCATCGTCCTGCAATCAACAAGCCCAGCATGCGAAAAGAACCCGATCGGAAATTCCACATACCCAATCGAAAAATCGGAACACTCAATTGGAAAACTTCACTATATCGATCAGAAACTCCCACCTATACGTTCAAAAACTCCTTTAGGCCCCTTAAATCACGCCTGTAGATCGCCTTCAACATCACGCCAATGCCATCCTGTCATACGGAGACCATGCAAGGCTGCCTGGAAGGACTCCCGTCAGTAATAGCAAGTTGCCTGGTGTCCTGTACCAGAGCCCGCCAACATGCTCTATTGCTCAGTAGTACACCCCTGTCACTTTATAATTACTTCTGTAGCTGCCTGATACAACTAGCCTATGAACTCTCATCGCTCGCAATGGAGACGTCTGCCACACCATATTGTCGTGTTTGCGCTATGTTCGATCGCCAACTATCAACCGTCCAGCGATCCTACCGCTTGCACATCAGTGCCGGTGTCTGGCACTCTCTTCGGCAATGCTAGTCGTTGTCGCTAAATATGCTTTGGTCAGGAGTCATCCACTAGCGCCGTCCCGACATCAGCATTCTACATGCCACTGTTCGCCACCTCTCACAGACAACAGCCATGACCCGTCTGAAATCCCAGGGTGCAACATGTGTGATATGCAATTAGGGTACCAATTGTTGGTATGGAATAAGGGTTTTGAAGCCGTGATGTAATCTAAGGGTTCTAACATATTTATTAAAAAAATCAAAACCCTAACTATCATGCGATTATTATTCGATCATTATTCAAGAATAATTCACATAATTCACATTCAACCCTTTACCCTAAATTCTAGCACCACATTATGCAATCAAATCTTAGCCTAACGTGTCACGTTTATCCTTAAAACCTACGCTCTGATACCAATTGTTGGCATTTAGATCTTTTGGTTAACATGAACCGTTAGGGTTCCATGTAATTCTACAATAGCGAAAGAATAAGTGTAGAATCGAATTACCTTTCACCAGGGTTGATGTAAAGGTTGAATTCTCGCCGACAACCTGCGCAGCCTCATGGTTTTGGGCATAACTCTCTTATCCAATATCAGAATTGAGTGATCTATGCACCAAAACGATCCCCTCTTCAGCGGCTTTCAAAGGTATGTCACACGTATAGTTTCGACTTCCACATGATTTTAGAAAAATTGGTGAAGTTGATGGACAGAAATAGCAAATGACCTTCCGATCTTCTGTTATATTCCTAAGCCACGTCTTGACATTGGTGTGGGTAAGGATCTACAAGACAAACTCAGTCTACAAACCTAATCTGCCTTTCATGTGTGTTATGCGTGTGATTCAGATTCTGGATTAATGAGATTGGCTATTATATAGGCTACAACAGGGACCAGGAGGAGAAATTAGGATTTGGGCCTCCATTGGGCTTAAGCATCTAAGTTTAACCCAAAACTTATACTTAAGTCCAATAATAATAAATCATTCCACTAAAGAAATAATATTGCACTGCCACCCTAATCCCAAGTTATGTTTATGAGCTCCTTCTTATTATGAGCCCGTTAGTCTCCCCGTGTTTAAAAATCAATGCCCATTAATTAATTAAGTTATTGACAACTCTATTAATTAATATATTTACCGAGAGTAGTACCACTCAACCTTATTATCATGCTGGAATAAATTCACCTGCAATGTTTATATGATAATCATTATGAGCTCTTCAAGGGGACATCATAAACCAATTCCGTTAGGACACGGATTCCTTCTACAATCAACAGCACACCATAGAGACACCACCATCTCCCAACTCACCGAAGTAATTACTCAGTAGTAATTATAAATGTAGCCGCCATCTCCCAACACGGATTCCTTCTACAATCAACAGCTCACCAGAAACCCACATAATACCTCAACTATTAGATAATAAACTCAACATAATATCCCCCACAAATATCCAACAATACAAATCAAGATAAGAATGATACATGGGAGAAAAAAATTACGTCAGAAACAACACTATCAAACTATCACTCCACTCAAAGCCTAAATAGAAAATCGAAACAAGGTGAAGAGATAGAATGACACAACCTCGATAGACAAGGCTGTTTACAATAGGGGCTATATCCTCCAACAGTGACGTCTCTCTCGGTGCTCTCGAACTTCATCTCTCAAGCTTTGTAACTCTCTTTGTGTCTCCCTTCAAGAACGCCTGACCTCCTGGAACAACATTCGAAACTGATGGTCGTTCGAACATCTGATGGAGTCAAACTGATCATTGATGTACCTATACATCTCTCCCACGGATCCTGCACACCTGGAACATAATAAGAATAATAGTCAGGGGGTGTGGGACTAGTTGAAGTGTTGGGTCCTCTCTGAATTGGGCTTCAAATGGAGCTGTAGATGTCCCTGGTGCAAATGGATCCGGTGCTACTCCTGATGGCCCTGATAGTACCCACTAGAAGGATGTTTTGAGTCATATGCCCCAAAAAACTCTTGCGCCTCCTCCTTAGTAAGCATCATCTCATCCTCATCATCACCAGTATCAGCATAATCAGCATCAGTCTGAACTTGTGAATTTGTTGCTCGTTCATTGTGCTCCCTGATATATTTCTTCCAATTTCCCTTATTAGAAAATACACTCGAGACATGAGTGTGCAAATAAGATTTGAATGTGAAGTTATCTTCAACAGTCAATGTAGTTAACTGCTCATAGGGAAGTGGTATCGAACAGTTGCCATGCTCGTAGCAAAGCTAGCCATCCTTCTCCTTCAAGAAATGTGCATACTTCAAAGCTTGCACATCTAAATCAGGCACCTTATCATCAACTAGCTTCATTCCATCAATGTGCACTCCTTTGATCTCATCTATCTAGGTGATAATACCACCCATCATCACAGACTGAGTCTCTCCGTCTATAAAATGAAGGAGCTGCTCCATAATCAATGCAACCATGTCAAAATATCTCTCCTCGCACATGCACCAAAGTACATAAAGCTCCTCTAATCTAACTTGTCCCTCCTCATGCCTTGCAAAGATGATATATGACAAGACTCTCTTGATGTACCTAAGAACTGGGCTAATGATACAGGTAGACTTAGACTTCCTGGGTACAAAGACCTCATCATTCCCTGTGATCCTCTTCCAGAAAGCATCCTTGTCAAATGCAACGCTTATCTCATCACTAGCCTCCCAAGGAGATCCAAATCTTATGTTCAGCTCCTTTCTTGTCATAATCTCTTTCCTTCCTCTCAATATAAAAGTACATCCTCTAGGAAGCCTCTCATCCTCCTCTTGATAGACCTCATATAACATGAAAAACTCCATAGTCAATGCATATGTGGTGGGCCTCTGGGCATTCATGAACTCTAATATGCGCACCCTGTCGAAAAAGTTATCTACATCATGCTTAATACCGATCTTGATCTTAGTTTCCTTACCATGATAGCGCGTACGCACTATACGCCGCTACAAATGGCTGCACTCCTCTATATTTTCCTTCCACTTGGGATAATAAATCCCAAGGTGGAGAGGAGAAGTTTTATTTCTTCTAATACGAGCTATCTCGTCTTGCCTTTGCTATCCGTCCATTTATCATCCATTTTAATTCCTACAAAAATTACAAGTAAGATGCATGCAATAATTCTAAATTAAAAAATAATGCATCTACTTGACCCAATTCTATCCTAAAATCACTCCACACAAAATCAACATGTTATGTATATTCTTGGTTCCTAGTTAAACCCTGCCAAAACAATCCATGAATAACACAATAAAGCACTATTCATATTTTTAAGCTACTAAGAACAAGAACACATGAAAATCAAATCCAACATGTTAATTTTCACCCAAAAACAACATGCTTTTTCAAGAAAAATTAAACACTATTACTCTAACATGCTTCAACTAGTTTCAACCCTCAACAAATATCAAATATCAACAAATAAGGTCCTAAGGGTATCAAATAATCAACACATAACCACCAATCAAACTTAAAACATCGAATTTGAAGGCTAAACAATATGCATACCACGTGTTCGACAAAATGCCTCAACCAAAAAGTACTTCAAAATTCAAAATTTCAACTTGAATCAACTTACCCATGCTTCCAATAAGAACATACTAAAAAATCAGAGCAAAAGATTGAAAAGAACGTACCTTAATCGAAGAAGAACGAAAATTTGCAACTTTGAACTTTTTCCCCAATTTTGGTCTTAGAACCCTAACTTCTCCCTCTCAAATGCTCAATCCAAGTGTTTAAAAGAGGGTATAGTGTTTGGAAAGTGAATTAGTGGAGTAGAATGGTGATTTTCAGACACGGAAATGAGAAAAAAATTCAAAGAGTGATTGACCCGTGCGTGCAGCTGGAGAAAATGCCAAAACTGGACAAAATTTGAATTTAAACACTTACCTGGAAGTTGGCACGAGTCAACTCAGTCGTGCCGGCAAATAGCACAACTCGTGCCACTATTTTCTTTCTAATTCTCTTGGCGCTTCTACTGCATAGGCACGATTCGTGCCAACTTTTCTCGGCGGTCATTGATGAGTGTGTAAATTCACAAGTTTGGCGCTATGTTTTGTGCTAGTTTTGGAGAGTTTTGATGTGGAAATGGGTGGAAAACCTATATATATTGTGAAATAGCATGAATCAGGTATTAGTGGAGCTATTTGAGTGTTTTCTTAGCAAAAACGGAGTGAAAGAGCCAAGAATCGAAGAGACGGAGTCAAAGCCACGCGAACCGCCCAAGAAGTAGGTGGGTTCGACCTGGCTGGAGGAGGGTTCGACCTCTCCAGCAGGTCGAACCAACGTTGCTGGACAATACAGAGAAGGGTTCGACCACGACTCAGTTGGTTCGACCTGGCCATCAGGTCGAACCATGGTCGAACCAGTTTGCAAGAAGGAGGATTCGACCACGATGTTGGGGTTCGACTTGCCCGTTGGTCAAATCGGGAGCAAGAGTTGTCCAGTGCTGAGGTTCGACTTGGGGTTCGACCAAGACCTAAGTGGTTCAACCTGTCCAGAAGGTCGAACCTATGCAGAATTCTTCCAGTAGTGGGGTTCGACCTGGGGTTCGACCTGTGGCTCGGGGTTCGACCTGCTTGACGTGGTCGAACCTGTGTGCGAGAACTTACCTTGTCCGGATTTTCGAGGCCGAAACGCGTGAGATCACTTAGAAAGCCCATTCCAAGCCCTAGAGACGTGATTACAAGTATAAAAGGAGGCTCATACAGAGAATAAAGAGAGCTTTTGATCGTCAATCGTAGGTGAGACAAGAGTAGAGGTGGTGATCCATTCGGAGGGCTGTGACAGAGGTTCGCTGAAGGTTCAAGTAAGAATGATTAATCTAACCATGATTGTTCCTTGATCAATCATGGGCTAGAACCACCTTGGTAGTTCTAGGGTTATGAAAGTTTCATGATGTAATTCGTGTTTCGTGTGTAAAACTCCGTACAACACTACCTGTGGTTTGTTTTATATGAGATTGCATATTTAATCCATACTCATAGTCGTTTTGTGCATCAATGATCGTTGTGTAGAGTCTGAATACATGACATGGTTATTGATTGAGTGCGTTCACTACTGAGCAGGGTTTATTGTTATAATTTTAAGTGAAGGGATTCCGAAGTATTATTAGAACTGTCTTATATGAATATTCATGAATTGAATTGAATTCGGGTTGATGAATAGGATGAAGAGTATAACTTTATAGTACCTAAAAAGGGAGATCAAATCGGGTTAGATTCTAGACGTAGAAGATAATTGATTATGATAGTACCTAGAAAGGGGGTGAAGCATATCTCTTGCTCCGATGTATTCACACGTGTCAAGCGCATATTTACTTGTGTCTATAGAGTAAACTTGCATGGTCTAGTGATGCGTCCACAAACCACAGGGCAGAGTCGGACACCATCATACGAAAATACGAATTGCTAGTAAAACTGGATGACCCAAAGAACTACCTATCATTCTTATTGATCACAACTCACTTCTCTCTACTTTTGCTATTTCTTTTGTTAATTAGATTAGAAGTTACTATCCATTAAACCTTTACAATTACCAACATAGTCTAAAATATACTAGAAGATCACAAAATTGATATTTATCCGTCCCATGGGTTCGATATTGTAACTTGGTCATCTTCGCGACTACAATTGATATCCTTATACTTGAGGATTAATTTGTGTGTTGAAAAAACCCCTATCAGTCATGCCAGTACCTTTCAGGCCGCATGATGCAGCCTCCAGCCCTTCTTTAGCTACGGCACGACCCGTGCCAATGCATGGCACGAGTCGTGCCACCTTGCAGCGTACATCCGGGCACTTTTTGAACCTTTTTCAACCTATTTCTTTGAATTTTCATCCAATTAAGCTCAATAACACTAAATTCATTAATAATATCATCAGGAAAACTAAAAAATTCAACAAAAAATTTATCACACCAAATCTAAGAAAAATAAACAAGACACACAAAACACTTGGAACGTCGCAAAAAAATTCTAAAGTTCAAAATAAATTCTGAAAATTCTAAAAAAATTGACCTCCAAGCATCACACACAAGTGAAAAAAAATTTACCTCGGTGCTTCAAGACATTGGAATGCATGTCCACCCCCAAACTTAGTTCAAACTAAGTGAGAAACTAAGTTTGTAAAAAGTGAATACCATAGACGAAGAAGAACCTAATTAAATTTTCTACACCAAACAAATAAATAGAAGCAATAAAATGGGAGGGTAAGCCTCCAACAGGCGCTCAAGTTTAACGTCAGAGAGTCATGACAGAATGCTCATGTTTAACATCTTAGAGCTTGATGGAAAGAAGATTTTTAATGGAGGTAATCAATGAAAAGGACTTCCTTATCCCGTGGCGACCTATAACGCTTCATCTGATGCCTATTACCCACGAAAATATTTCCACCCTTATCCAATAGTTCATACGTACCTCCACCACAAGCTTTATATACCACGAATGGCCCCATCTACTTAGACTTTAACTTTCTAGGAAAAAGTTTAAGTCTAGAATTGAATAACAAGACTTCATCCTTCTCATAGAATTCCTTCAAATGAATCTTTGCATCATGCCACTTCTTTACTCTCTCCTTGCTGATCCGTGAGTTCTCATAAGCTCTATTTCTAAACTCTTCAAGTCTGTTCCTTTGAGTCATCCTCAGGCCACCCGCTTCTTGCATATCCCAATTCAGCTTTCTCACCGCCCAAAATGCCTTACGTTCAATCTCCACAGGATGATGACATGATTTTCCATTGATAATTTGGAATGGAGACATCTCCAAGACAGTCTAGTAAGTAGTTCTGAACGCTCACAATGAATCATCTAGTTTCATAGTCCAATCCTTCCTACTCACGTTCACTGTTTTTTCCAAAACCTTCTTAATCTAGCGATTGGAGACCTCAGCTTGCCCATTAGACTATGGGTGATAGGGAGTTGCCACCCTATGCCAAACATGATAATCCTTCAGGACCTTCTCCATGAGCTTGTTAACAAAATGGGTTCCCCCATCACTAACAAGTACTCTAGGTACTCCAAATTGCAAAAAGATATGCTTCTTGAAAAATGCTTGCACAACCCTGGCATCATTTGTTTTGGTTGGAATTGCTTCCACCCACTTAGACAAATAATCCACAGCCAAAAGTATATAGAGATATCCATTGAATGAGGAAAAGGGCCCATAAAGTCTATCCCCCACACATAAAAAATCTCCATCACATAACTATTCCGCATAGGCATTTAATCTCTCCTAGAGATGCTTCCAACCCTTTGACATCTATCACAGCTTACAACATATGAACTACAAGATTTGAAATGGGATGGCCAAAACAAACCTGACTGTAAAACCTTTGCAGCTGTCTTCTCGGCACCGAAATGCCCCCAGTCGATTGTGCATGATAATGGTTCAGCACACTTTCCCATTCCTCTTCCGGCACACACTACCGGATGATAGAGTTTGCACATATCTTATAGACTTCTCTCATAAACTTCAAATGCTCATGTTCGACTCAAATTATATGGCTTAGTCCTACTTGCAAGATAATTGGCATAATCAGTATACCAAGGGGCCTTAGGTTTTGTAGCTAGAGCGTATACCTGGCAAAACTCCACCTCTAGAATCTCCTCATCTGGGAACACCTCTTTGATGATTTCTTTCTCATTCTCACAAAGCTCCCTAGTCTCCAATCTAGATAGATGATCAACCACCGTGTTTTCAATCCTCTTTTTGTCTCTTATCTCCATGTCAAATTCCTGCAGTAGTAGGATCCATCTAATAATCCTAGGCTTAGCATCCTTCTTCTCCATCAGATATCAGATCGCAGAATGATCCGTATACACCACAGTTTTCATCCCCACCAGATACGTGCGAAACTTGTCAAAACCATACACCAAAGCTAAAAATTCCTTTTCAGTCATGGTATAATTCATTTGAGCTACATCAAATGTCTTACTTGCGTAGTAGATGGCTCAAAACCTGTTCTCCCTAATTTGCCCCAAAACTACTCCCAAAGCAACATCACTTGAATCGTACATAAGCACGAAGGGTTCAGTTCAATTTGAAGTAATTAAAATAGGGGTAGACGTCAATGCCTTCTTCAAAACCTGGAAAAATTTTAAACAATCATCATCAAATTTGAAAGAGACATCTTTTTCTAATAAATGAGAAAGGGATTTAGAGTATTTAGAAAAATCTTTAATAAATCTACGGTAGAATCCTGTATGTCCAAGGAATCACCGCACCCTTCTTATTTATTAGTGGAGGTAATTTTTCAATTGCCGCCACATTAGCTCTATCAACCTGCAACCCCTTAGATGATACATGATGTCCTAAGACAATGCCATCCTTCACCATAAAGTGACATTTCTCCCAATTCAAAACAAAGGTTAGTATCCTGACATCTCTTCAAAACAACAGCAAAGTTAGATAAACAAACATCATAAGAAGATCCAAAGACAGAAAAATCATCCATAAAACTTCCATGATATTTTTTATCAACCCTTCAAAAATAGCCATCATACACCTTTGAAAAGTTGTTGGTGCATTACAAAGACTAAACGGCAACATCTTAAAAGCAAAAATGCCATAAGGACATGTGAATATAGTCTTTTCCTGATCCTCAGGTGCAATCATTATCTGATTATACCCGGAATAACATCTAGAAAGCAATAGAACTTATAACCTTTTAACCTATCAAGCATCTGATCCATGAAAGTTAAATGAAAGTGGTCCTTGAGTGTGTTCTCTTTCAATTTTCTATAGTCTACACACACACGCCAACCTGTAGTGGTCCTAGTAGCAAGGGTCTCCCCACCATCAGATTTAATGACATTCATCCCCCTTTCTTAGCAACTACATGCAAATGACTCACAGATGGACTATCACTAATTGCATACACAATTTCAGCTTTCACTTCTACTCTCACCACCTATTGCATCGCAGGATTTAATTTCCTTTGATATTGCACGCAACTTTTACTTTCATCTTCCAATCTTATTTTATGCATGCAAATAGATGGACTAATACCCTTCAGATCATCAATAGACCAACCAATTGCAGATTTATATTCTTTTAATACACTAACAATCTATCAAGCTCACTATCAGATAAGGAAGAAGATACAATTATCGAAAAGTTTCATTCTCGCTCAAATATGCATACATGAGATGATCAGGCAGCGACTTCAGTTCCTTCGTCTTCTCATCAGGTACAACTCCTTCAGGTTCAAGTGGTATATATGGCTTCTTCCACTTTGCATCCTCCACTCTCGCTGCTTTCTTTTTTGAATCCCTGTTCTCATTCAATGCAAGTAAGCTTTCAAGAAATTTAAGAGTGAGTTCATTAGACATATCACCAAGATCATCAAATTCACTAGTAGGTAAAGTATGAGATTTGCTTATGCAAGTTTCAAGTGGATCCTTAAACATGATGAAAGGCAGGCACTCTTCAACGATCTCCTCTACTACTTCAATGCTCTTGCAATCTTCTTTCTCCGAAGCCTTCTTATAGCTTTCTCCAAAGAAAAGACTACTTCTTCATCATTGATTCTCAATCTGATCTCCCCTTTCTGAACATCAATCATTGCTTCTACAGTAGCTAAGAAATACCTTCCCAGAATCAAAGGAACTTTATCTTCACCTACCGCTTCCATGTCAAGCACAAAGAAGTTCACTGGGAATATCAACTTCTCAACTTTTACCAAGACATCTTCAATCACCCCCTTAGGGTGTGTTATGGATCTATCAGCAACCTGTAGTGCCACTGATGTCGGCTTTACATCCCCCAAACTAAGCTTTTTGAATAATGCATAAGACATCAAATCAATGCTAGCCCCCAAATCACATAGGGGTTTCTTTGATTCGCCTCGTCTAATCTCACATGGTATGGTGAAGCTACCCATATTTTTCAGCTTAGCTGGAAGCTTTTTCTGTATCACTGAACTGCAGCTTTCTGTCAGATTGACTGTCTCAGCTCCTGTTAGACTCATTTTCTTTGACATGACGTCCTTTAAGAACCTTGCATAGTTAGACATCTCCTCTAAGGCTTCTACAAAGGGAATATTGATATGGATTTTTTTGAACATCTCCAAAAACTTCTTGAACTTCTTATCCAATCTTTTCTTAAAAAATTGTTGTGGAAATGGGATTGGATGCTTTGTCTTTGGCATTCCCCAAATATCCCTCTCAAACTCCTTTTCTTTTTCTCTTTCAGCTATTTCTGCCTTAGCTTTCTGCCATTTTTTCAACTTAACTTCAGGTTCTTTTGACTTTTCATTAGTTTTAGGCACCTGGAAATCATTCTATAGGAGATCAGTGATGCGAGGATCGAGATAAAATTCCGACATTTACGCCAGAGAAGGGCACGATTCGTGCTGGCCTGCCTCAGACACGTGTCGGCAGTCGTGCCAGCCAGAATCAAGAGTTTTCTTGCCTGCGCACGAGTTGTGCTAGAGGATGTGTTGGTCGTGCCTGCCATCATTGATGGTCGTGCCATGCACTTCTACTTTAGTCGGATGGCACGATGCGTGTGGTCTACTGATCGGAGGGTAGCACGAGTTGTGCCCTGTTTGACAGGAGTCGTGCCATGTGTCAGCGTCCACATGCGCATTTTCATCTAAATTTTTGACCTCCGTTTTAACTCTAATCTGATCCGATGGCATTTTTGGAACCTCGTACTGCTTTTCACTCAGGGTGATAGCCATAACTTATTCTTTTGGATTCATCATCGTTTGAGATGGAAACATATCTTGTTGCTCTAGTCTCTCAACTACAGCATGTAATTGTCCGAGAGCAATATCATTTTCTTTTTGCTTTTTATCTGACTCTTTCTGCCAACTTTCAGATTGCTCATTAGTAGACATTATCAGCTTGACCATTAAGTTCAACTGTTCCTTGTGCTACTTTATCTGGTCCCCTTGTTGCTTCATAAGGTCCCCTTGCTGTTTCATAAATAATTTCATCTCATCATCTATGGGTGCTTTTCCTTCAACAGGTTTATGGGATGGATCAATTCCAAGAGAAAGCCCAACTGCATTACTCGGGTTAGCATATGACAGATTATCATTCCTTCTTTGATTGTCGAAGTTGGAATTTTCTTGGTAACCCCCTTGCTGATTCTGCCGAATGTTTCCCTGATCATTCCTTTCCCACTACTGATTACTAGGCTTGAAATTCTATCTATTTCTGTAATCCCCTTGCAAGCTCTGACCCATAGCATAATTTTCATCCTTCATGTGATCTTCATCTCCTTCCCTACTAGATTCCACTCCTCTATTTCCTAGTATGATGCGATCCACCTTCTTATACAGCTCACTGAGTTGATTCTTTAGTTCTAACATCTCACTATTGTTGACCTGAACTTCTACTTTTGCAACTTTATCAAAAGCGACTCCTCCTTCTGATCTCTCCATAGGCCAATCATATGTGTTAGCTGCCATCTCCTCAAAGATCTCTTCTGCTTCCTCTGCTGACTTTTTGAAGACCGATCCACCTGATGTCTGATGAGTGATATTTTCACCTAGATTTTAGTATCTTTTTATGTGAGTTTTCGTATATTTTTATCTGTATTTTATGTGTTATTTGGTTGTGTTTTGTGTTTTTATGGAAATGTATGTGAATGAGCTTAAACCTATAATTTTCACTTTTTATTTGATGCTAGATATGATAAGGAAGACGTAGGAAAAAGCAAATCTCAATTCGGAGTTGAAACGAGGGAGAACGAGCCAAAACAGTGAAGAAATACAGGAGCCAGCACCAACACGGGCCGTGTAGCCAACACGGCCCTGTAAGAGGTGGCCGTGCGGCGACACCTATTCGTTCAACACGAGCACCTTAAGGCCGTGTCAAGTCGTACGAGTCGTGTTGGCAGCATGAGCCGTGTCATCAACACGGGCCTGTAAGCGATGGCCGTGCGGGAGCATCAGTTCACACGACACGGGCACCTTATGGCCGTGTGGCAGAGCATGACTCATGCTGTGTAAAATCCTGGAAAAAAAATCAGAATCCTTCTAGAAGCCTCCCAAGGGATATAAATACCCAATACTTTAATATGTAAAAAAAAGATCCGATTTCCACCCCTTCCACACACACATCACACACAATTCTCTCTATTTTTCACCTTCACCTTCATCCATTCTTCATCCTTTGGATCTACCTTGATCCAACCATCACATCCTCCATCCAAGTAGTAGAGAAGCAAGGAAGAGAGGTGAATTGCAAGGGGAAGAAGAAGATCACCATTGGAGACATCCAAGGGAGTTTTCATCCAAACTTTGTATTGAAACCTATTGTTTATCATGTTTTGTAAGGAATTTAATGTCTATGTTAATTTTCTTATGGATATGAGAGGCTAATCTCCCTTGTGAGATTAGCAATATGAATTGTGTTGGATAATTTTTGGTATTTTGCAATTGAATAATTATGTTGATTGGGTTAATAGATTTTCTATCATTGATGCTTTAGATCTTGAGGTTTATGATGATTTGTGTGTTTAATTGTTTTAAGCATGTGATTAGATTGAGAAGTCAATTGCATATTTAGGATAATTAAGTGAATCATTTCATCAAACACTTCATGTGCATTATAGATTGTGAAGAGATTGAGAAGTCCTTCATAGTTTAGAACCCTTTGATAGAACATATCATTATTAGATTGAGAAGTCAATAGATTATGTGAAGGGACTCTCATTTCAAGCTTAGTACCTAGTTGGAATTGTTTGAGTGAGAACCAATCCAATGAATGTCATTCCATATCCTATTCATTCCGAGAGGGAGTTTAGTTGATCTTAGTGTTGGCCCTTAGCCTTTTTCCCATGACACATATGAATTCATTGCATGTTACCTAGATTTTCCATGCTTTAAGTATTGCTAGTCTCATCTCTATCTACTTGGCTCATTCATCCATCTCCTATTCATCTATCCATTTATTTTATTGTCAATTCTTGATTATCTCCCCTTCTCGTTCATCTCTATAATACTATAACAAACACGAGATCGCTTAGACCCTAGTACCTTCCTCCCTGTGGTTCGATAATTTCTTTAATTGGTCATGCCCACTATATTATGGCTAATCAAATGGCGTCGTTGCCATGGAGGCAGCGGTTGCTAGTGGTTTAACGAAGGAGTGTTTCGATTGGTATTAATAGAGATATTTTTATTACTTTTTATTATTTGCTTTGGAAAATTTTTGATCTCACTTGTTCATTTTGATAGGTACTTGACACTACCTTGAGAGAAGAGGAAGGGGGATCAAAGCCAAAAATAGCAAGTTTGAGAAGAATTGTAGTAAGCCTTGAGAAGATCATTTAAATGGATGGTTGGAACCAATTCACAAATGTCTTTGGGGATCAATTTGCAAGGGTTCCACCTCCACAATCAAGAGGCTACATGAATGAGAGCAACTATGGGTACAACTTCCAAATGAATCAAGATAGCTCTCAATACTACAATTAAAGAAGAAATGGAGAATGGCAACAAGCTTACAATGCAAATACATTCCATCTGTATCAAGCATACACTTATTCTCCACCAAATCCCAACACAAACACTTCTCCTCCATTCCAAAACTACGCCTTACTTGAATTATATAGAAGAAGTGCTCAAGGAAGTGATGAAGGTCAAGATCCTCAATCAAGTTTTCTTCAAAATGAATCCTCCGAGATAATTACCCAAGTTACTTTGGAAGTGACAAGACAAATAAGGATGATGAATCAAGGTGCTTATGGTCAAGTCTTGTCTAGTTCAAGTTTGGGGGGTGCTCAAAATATGCAAGGTGTGTCGATTTCTAGTCCTATGGAGCAAGAAGAGTGGAGGATGCCTACGCATCAAGTAGGAGATGTTTCTTTCATGGGAGTGGATGATTTCCAAGGAAATTTTCAACATAACTATGAAGGAAGTTTTCATGGGAATTATCCACCAATGCAAGGATGGAATTTTGACAACCAAGAGGGAGGAGACTTTCAACAAGTCGAAGAAGAAAAATAGTCTGTAGACGTCTTGATTGAAATGATGATAGCAAACCTTGAGGAGAGCAAGAAAAGAGATGAAGAGAGGTTTGAAGCCTTAGAGCATCAAGTGAGCCAAATTGTAAGTACTTTGACTAATTTTCAACAAGTTGAAGAGCTTGAAGAGGAGAGTAAATTTGAAGAAGAGTTTGAGAAAGAAAAGAATTTAGGAGATGAAGAATCGAAAGGGGTATTTGTAGAACATATTGAGGCAAATGATATTAATGAAGAGGAACAAAGTCTAGAAACAAATGATGATGACTTGAAGAGTGAAATGAGCATTTCTAAACCTTTAAACTCTTTAAGTTGCTTTGAACTTGATAATATTGTTTACATTGATTTTGTTTTACCCATTGATTTTTCTCATATCCTTAGAAACAAAAGAGAACTCGAAGAGATGTTGGAGATCTATTTGGTAAGAAGGAATAAGTGGTGTTCAAGAATGAAGAGGGCAATGGAGTGTATGCTCAAGAGAGTTGAATTTTTAAAGCCATGCTCAAAGGATGCAACTGAGGTCGTCACTTGCCACAAATGCCTAATAGAGGAAGAAGCACAACGGTTAAAATTCGATGGCAAGGACGAAAGATATCCGTGGCCATTCCGATGAGTTCTCCATATCCCGTCCAGCTTGAAGACGTTAAACTTAGCGCTAGATGGGAGGCAACCCATCATTATTTTTATTGCTTTATTTATTGCTTTCAATAAGGATGGTGGATTTGCTTGTTTTGCATTTTTGGTATGTATGTTGATTGTGCTTGTGAGGAGAATACGTATTGGACAAATGATAAGTGCTTGATTTGAAGTGTGAAAGTATGTCACACCACTTTTTGCAAACTTACCTCGAAACTCTTGTTTCAATTTAAGTTTGGGGGGATATGGCGTGGTGTGAACATACTTTGTCTTGAAAGCATATACTTTTCATATTTTTGGGCTAATTTTAAAATTTTTCTCATGAGTTTGGTTTGATTTTGGTATGCTTGGTGGTGTTGAAGTGCATGATAGTCCATATTTGTTAAATGCAATTGTTGAGCTAACGGTGTTTGTTGAGTGTTTGAGAATGAATGAAAGGTATTGGAAGCACGAATGGAGCTTGGAGCTAACGTTTTCTTTACCAAATGCCCATTGAGGGAGTACTCTACACCTTATCACTTCTAGTTGCTTGATATATTTTGATGTGTATTGATGTGATTAGCATGCTACTTTATGTGTTATGTTTTTGGGAGGTTTACTTTTCAATCAAAGGTTGGGATGATTGTGAGCTTACATTGTTATGGATGATTAGAATGTGTGCTTTATTGTTAATGATGGTGATTTTTGTTTTTGCATGTTATGTGTTTTTGGTTGTTTATTGTTTGTTGAGTCTTTATTTTATGTTTTGTGTGTTTTCTTATTTTTGTCTTGGTATGTTTGGTGGTTTGTTTAGGGAGGTTGTGAGTCATTTTTGAATATGAGTGATGATATGTTGTAGTGATAAGTGATGACAAGTTATGATTAAGAATCTCTACTCTTTAAAATTGTGACATGTTCTATTTAACTTATTCAATTTTGAGATGAATTGAGGTGTAATGAGTTCCTAAAGGTCCGAGCAAAAGCTTGTGAGCGTTTGAGCCTCAACCGTGCATCCATGGTTAATTTGTTTATGAGTGGATCGATTGAGCCTTGATAAACTAGAACTTACTCATGGACTACGGGAATGAGCCCGATTGGTGGAGGTTAGTGATATGATCTTAGGCCATCCTTGTTACTATAAAGTCATTGCCATATATTTCCTTACCTTATACATCATCCCTAGTAACCACTTTGAGCCTTAAAGCCTATTCTTTGTGATTTGAGCACATTACAAGCCATGATTACCCACTTAAGCCTTATATATATATAACCTTTGTGTGGGTGATTGAGGAGATGATGGTTTACAAGGTTTGATATGAGAAATGTGCAAGAAAAAGAAGGAAATGGTAAACAAGCAAGAAAATGATGAAAAGAGCTAAATCAAATACACATGCAACCTTCAAAGTAAAAAGGAGCAAATCAACAAAAATATGCTCAAGGAATTCAAAAGTCAAAAGAAAGAAAGCACGCAAATTAAAAGAAGCTAAAGAAATCCAAAGGAATGATAATGATTAGTGCTTGTAATGAGAAAAGAAAAGAAAGGAAGATAGAAACATGAAGAAGTTGAAGAAGCTGATCATCTCTTCGATTACTTACACTCGATGAGTCACTCTTATCCATAATCTCCCTACCCTTACCAAAAAGCTTAACATTACATCCTAAAGTAAAGTCCTTTTTGATCATTAGTTGAAGCCTTGGTGGCTTGTGAATGTAGGCCGTGAGTAAGCCTATGGTGCGTCGGGTTCTATCGATTGATGAGTGAAAATTACCCTACTCCATAGAGTGTTGAGTGCATTTTGATACCCGTTGTGAGGTTTGGACCGAAAGGGACTTTATTACTCTTGATTTTCTTTAGATTGAACTTGTTAATTTTTCATGTTATGAGTTTAATGTTGTAGGATGCCTTAGCATAGTTTGTAATTCTTATTGCTATCGATGTGTTATTACTTATTTTCGTTTAGTCTTTTCCTAGGTGAAAATCACTCTCCTTGGTTTATCATTTTCGTTGTGTGGGGACACACAACACTTTAAGTTTGGGGGTGTGATGAGTGATATTTTCACCTAGATTTTAGTATCTTTTTATGTGAGTTTTCGTATATTTTTATCTGTATTTTATGTGTTATTTGGTTGTGTTTTGTGTTTTTATGGAAATGTGTGTGAATGAGCTTAAACCTATAATTTTCACTTTTTATTTGATGCTAGATATGATAAAGAAGACGTAGGAAAAAGTGAATCTCAATTCGGAGTTGAAACGAGGGAGAACGAGCCAAAACAGTGAAGAAATACAGGAGCCAGCACCAACACGGGCCGTGTAGCCAACACGGCCCTGTAAGAGGTGGCCGTGCGGCGACACCTATTCGTTCAACACGGGCACCTTAAGGCCGTGTCAAGTCGTACGAGTCGTGTTGGCAGCACGAGCCGTGTCATAAACACGGGCCTGTAAGAGATGGCCGTGCGGGAGCATCAGTTCACACGACACGGGCACCTTATGGCCGTGTGGCAGAGCACGACTCGTGCTGTATAAAATCCTGAAAAAAAAATCAGAATCCTTCTAGAAGCCTCCCAAGGGATATAAATACCCAATACTTCAATATGTAAAAAAAAGATCCAATTTCCACCCCTTCCACACATACATCACACACAATTCTCTCCATTTTTCACCTTCACCTTCATCCATTCTTCATCCTTTGGATCTTCCTTGATCCAACCATCACATCCTCCATCCAAGTAGTACAGAAGCAAGGAAGAGAGGTGAATTGCAAGGGGAAGAAGAAGATCACCATTGGAGACATCCAAGGGAGTTTTCATCCAAACTTTGTATTGAAACCTATTGTTTATCATGTTTTGTAAGGAATTTAATGTCTATGTTAATTTTCTTATGGATATGAGAGGCTAATCTCCCTTGTGAGATTAGCAATATGAATTGTGTTGGATAATTTTTGGTATTTTGCAATTGAATGATTATGTTGATTGAGTTAATTGATTTTCTATCATTGATGCTTTAGATCTTGAGGTTTATGATGATTTGTGTGTTTAATTGTTTTAAGCATGTTATTAGATTGAGAAGTCAATTGCATATTTAGGATAATTAAGTGAATCATTTCATCAAACACTTCATGTGCATTATAGATTGTGAAGAGATTGAGAAGTCCTTCATAGTTTAGAACCCTTTGATAGAACATATCATTTATTAGATTGAGAAGTCAATAGATTATGTGAAGGGACTCTCATTTCAAGCTTAGTACCTAGTTGGAATTGTTTGAGTGAGAACCAATCCAATGAATGTCATTCCATATCCTATTCATTCCGAGAGGGAGTTTAGGTGATCTTAGTGTTGATCCTTAGCCTTTTTCCCATGACACATATGAATTCATTGCATGATACCTAGATTTTCCATGCTTTAAGTATTGCTAGTCTCATCTCTATCTACTTGGCTCATTCATCCATCTCCTATTCATCTATCCATTTATTTTATTGTCATTTCTTGATTATCTCCCCTTCTCGTTCATCTCTATAATACTATGACAAATACGAGATCGCTTAGACCCTAGTACCTTCCTCCCTGTGGTTCGATAATTTCTTTAATTGGTCATGCCCACTATATTATGGCTAATCAATGTCGCGTCCACCAACACTCTTGAATTACCTCTTAGACCTTGATAGAAGAAGCCTAAGTAAGTGTCTTTTGTAAATCCATGTTGTGGACCACATCGCAACAGCTCTTTGAACCTTTTCCACGCTTTATAGAAACTCTCCAAGCCTCCTTGTTTAAATTTTGTAATCTTTTGCTTCACCTTAAAACTCTTGGTGTGAGGGAAGTAGTTGTTTAAGAACTTATTTGACAACTGCTCCCATGTAGTACAACATCCTGCAGGAAGGTTATTGTACCACTCTTTGGCTTTCCCCATTAGTGAGAATGGGAAAAGCCGCATTCTAATAACATCATCAGGCAATGGCGCCATTTGCTTGATCACCTTTTTGCATGTGTCCCCAAGTGTAGGGAATCAATTGTAGTTCAGCATGTGACCAAGTAAAAATATCGAACCACTGGATAATTTTAGACTAATTATTTAATATAATTATGACTATTCTAATTTAAGACAATTTTGGGTATTTTAAGAGTGAATTAATTAAATCTTAGATTGCAGAAAATAATTAATATAAATATATAATAGCAGATAAACTAAATATGCATGGAAGTGTTCAAGAGAGAAGATAGATAGCTCTAGACAATCCAGATTAAATGGGTCAACCTAAATCACTAGATAATTGGTTTGAATTCCTGCAGATCTTATGAAAGCAATCACTTAATTATGTTAAATCTCTCTTTTAAAATAAACTTAACATATAAACCTGGTTTAAACCATCAGATGCAGAAGAATAATTTCTACTCCCTTTCTAGGTACTTCATGCTAAATTCCTAATAGTCTAGAGCACTAGACTTCCCTTTATAGGTACTTAAGAATAAATCCTCAATTCCCACCTTACAATCTAAGAAACCAAATCCTCTAGAATGGTAATTAATATATATATTAAGTGTCCAATATTAATTATTCTAATGATTAAAGGTTATATAGTTAGATTCCCTTTACCCATAACAGATAGACAAATAATCCCTTTATAACACAAGCAATAATCATAAACATGCATAAGACAATGACATACTCATGAAAAGGACAGATCATATAAGACAAAAATATAAGTCTCAAATCAAAGCATTAATAAAGGAATAAGTATACTGCAGAAATCCAACCTAGTCTAGGTCATCAAGTCAAATCCAATTAATCCTTCAAAACCTAGAACTATACAAAAAGTACTAGCCCATGGTGTTACAAGAAACACCCATGGTTAAGTATGAAAGCAAACCTATAGGTCTATTATTCAAAATAAAGAATGAAAGAATAAAAAACCCTAGATGTGTCGTGATTCTCCGTTCTCTCCTCCGTGATTCTGAACCTTCTCGTTCTCCTCATCAAGTAAGTAACACTGATGAACTCTCCGGGATGGGTGGATGGAATGGTGAATCTTGATTACCAAATGGTGGCATGGAAAGGGTATGGAAAAGTATGTAAGATTGTGGAGAGTTATTATTTGGAACACCCCAAGGGCTCCTTTTATAGTTGAGTACTGATAATTCTCGAATTCTGACTCAAAAGTATGCTTTTTCACGTCAAAAACATGAACGGGCCAAGAAAACAACAAAAAATGACGATGGGCCTTGCTGAAAAATGGCACGAGTCATGCCAGGTGTGGCACGAGTCATGCCGATAGGTGCTTCCAGGTTTTCTTGGCAGTCGTGCGTGCGCTCATTCTCGGCAGCCGTCGGCAATCATGCACGCACAACTTGCGGCACGAGTGGGCTTCCTTGGCAGCATGAGTTCTCCTTACTGGTCGGCACAGGTTGTGCCAGCTCTTTCCTCCTGACTTCGCTCCCGTCTTCGTTTGCGACTTTCATTTTTGCTCTTTTTACCTTATTTTTCACCTAAAAACACGAAATAACACCTCACGTGCATTTGTAACACAAATTTATACAATTCAACCACAAGAGGGACAAATATGGATATAAATACCGCAAAACGATGCTAAATCAGACACTAAAACATGTAAATTTTCACACTAATCACCAAGTTAAATATCGATCTTTAAGGACGACGTATTATCAAATTAATTATTTTCTAAATTAATTAAGACAAAAGATAATTAAGTTTGAGGTTTGATTATCAACTACTAAATAATTAATTAAAATAACAAATAAAATAAATAACACTGGAAGAATACGAAAGTGTCTCAAAAATGGAGAATAGGTAGCTCTAGGGTAATCCAGTTTTACTACTTAACTTTCCTCTCAAGTGCAGGCCGCCTCTGCCTTGTGGACTATGGACACATCACTAAACAATGCAAATCTACTCTACAGACACAAGTAAATATGCGTGTAACAATTGTGAATAATCTAGGAGCAAGAGATATAATTTCACCCCACTTTCTAGGTACTATCAGTATTAATTATTTTCCACGTCTGGAATTTAACCCGATATGATCTCCCTTTATAGGTACAATAAAATTACCCTCTTTATCCTACTTACTAACTCTAATTCAATTCAATTAAAAAACATTTATATATGATAGTTCTAATGAAGCTTCAGAGTCACCTCACTTGGAATCATAACATGGAATTCTGTTCAGCGATGAACGCACTAAATTTGTACAACCAAGATATATATTCAGACTCTATATACCAATTGACGATGCACAAAATGACCGTTAATATGGATTAAAAAAGCACAATCAGATATAAAATCAATCGACAAGTAGTGTTGTATGGAGGACACACAAGAGAGTTTAATTAATTCATAAAACCTTCAAAACCCTAGATCTACCAAAGCAGTTCTAGCCCATGATGTTGCAAAGAACAATCATGAGGGTTGGATAGATCTTACCCATATGTTTGGAAAATATAAGATAAATTAAAAAATAAATAAAATCCTAGATGCGGAAGTCTTCACGTCCTTTTCCATCTTGAATCCTCCTCTTGATTGAATAGACGAATCTTACAGTGATGAATGGATGGAGGAAAGGATGTGGATGATGAGTGGGGGTTGATCCCCCGGGGTGTAGGATGATTATGTTGCGGTGCTGTCTTTGTGTGATCTGCATCACCTTTTATACTTGTAACCTCTCCTTACGGACCTTGGATGGGCTTTTTCTTGGAAAAATGCAAATACACGCATTGAAGGTGTAAAATCAAAAAAATCTGGCTTCCGTGTCCCCGCTCGACCAAACAGCTCTTGGTTGAGCGGAGGACCCTTGGTTGAGCGGCTAGTCGAGCTGTATTGCACAGTCTCACTATTTTGCTCATAACTTCCACATCCGGACTCCGATTCGAGTGATTCTTTCGCTCACGTGATCATCTCTTCCTTGGATTTCTATCCATGTAAAGAAATTACAAAAATACGAATATTTAAAGGTATAACAAGTCATGTAAATTGGAATAGCCGTGTTGAAAAAAAATAGCTTGCGCGACATCACTATTTTGATCATAACTTTCTCGTTTGGATTCAGGTTTAGGTAGTCCTTACGTCAAAACAAGTCTATCTTATGTGGCTTTCCAACCATGTATTACACTTCCATTTTTGAGCTCCACAAAAAAACGGAAAAATTACACAAGTTGGACGTGTGTTTTTCAGCATTCTTGCACAAGTTGCACTTTTTCTCCAACTTTGCTCTTTTGTTCATTTTTCCACCTAAAATACAATAAAACACCTCAAACGCACCTTTTTCTCACATATATCAAATATAAGACACTTGTGCTAGTATATAACAATAATTTCCATCAAAAGATGTTAAATTAGACACTAAAACACGCTTATTTTCACTCTCATTAGTCCCCCAATTTTACCTGTTCCTCGTCTTGAGGAAACAAAATAAAAATAAAGAGAGAGAGAGTAAGAAAATTAGCATGAAAACAAGGACTATGACTAATATCACATTCACAATACAATTGTTCTCAATTTCGGTCATGCAACTTTCATTACATGTAATAATCAATCCATACCATACAAGATAAGATAATTACCACCAATTCAAATGCTCCATTGACATGTTTTCACGGGAAGTATATATCACTCACACTCAAGTGTAAAAGATATACACTTATAGGTGATGAGTGTGTAAATTCACAAGTTTGGCGTCATGTTTTGTGCTAGTTTTGGAGAGTTTTGAGGTGGAAATAGGTGGAAAACCTATATATATTGTGAATTAGCATGAATCAGGTGTTAGTGGAGCTATTTAAGTGGTTTTCATAGCAAAAATGGAGTGGAAGTGCCAAGAATCGAAGAGACAAAGTCGAGACCACGCGAATCGCCAAGGGAAGAGTAGGGTTCGACCTGGTTGGAGGAGGGTTCGACCACTTCTACAGGTCGAAACAGCAGAATGAGGGTTCGACCACGACTCAAGGGGTTCGACCTGTTTGATCAGGTCGAACCATGGTCGAACTAGTTCGTGAGAAGATGGGTTTGACCACGACGTTGGGGTTCGACCTGACAGTTGGTCGAACCAAGAGCGGAAATTATCCAGTAGCGTGGTTCGACCTGAGGTTCGACCTGTGAGAGAGTGGTTTGACCTGTACAAGAGGTCGAACCAAGTGTAGAATGTGTCCAGTAGCAGGGTTCGACATGTGGTTCGACTTGTGGCCGATGGTTTGACCTGTTTGATGAGGTCGAACCAAAACGCGTGGGATCACTTGAAAAGCCCATTCCAAGCCCTAGAGACGTGATTACAAGTATAAAAGGAGGCTCATGCAGTAACGAAGAGCGGACGACGCGTGAATCATAAGAGGAGTCAAGAGAAGAGATTGGTGATCCATCCGGAGGGCGGTGACAGAGGTATAGCTGGAGATTAAAGTAAGATCGGTACATCTAACCATGATTGTTCCTAGATCAATCATGGGCTAGAGCCACTTCGGTAGTTCTAGGGTTATGAAGGTTTCATGAGTTAAATTTGTATTTCGTGTGTATACTCCATACAACACTATTTGTGGTTTATTTTATATAAGATTGCACGTTTTAATCCATACTCATAGTTGTTTTGTGCATCAATAATCGTTGTGTAGAGTCTGAATGCATAACATGGTTATTGGTTGAGTGCGTTCACTAATGAACAGGGTTTATTGTTATAATTTTAAGTGAAGGGATTCCGAAGTCTTATTAGAACTGTCTTATATGAATGTTTTTTAATTGAATTGAATTCAGGTTAACAAGTAGGATAAAGAGTATAACTTTATAGTACCTAAAAAGGGAGATCAAATCGTGTTAGAGTACTAAGTGCGTATGAAATAATTGATTATGATAGTACCTAGAAAGGGAGGTAAAGTATATGTCTTGCTCTGAGGATATTTACACGTGTCAAAAGCTTATCTATTTGTGTCTATAGAATAGATTTGTATGGTCTAGCGATGCGTCCATAAACCACAAGGCGGAGTCGGAAATCAACACACAAAAGTACGAATTAACGAAGGAAACTGGATGGCCTGACGAACTACCTATTATCTTATTTGATCACAACTATTATTTTCTTGTTCTTGTTATTTATTAGCTATTTTAATTGTTAGTTTATAAACCAACTATTTTATTTCCAAAATAGTCATAATCTACTAGAACATAATTAAATTGATATTTATCCGTCCCGTGTATTCGATATTTAACTTGGTCACCTTCGAAACTACAATTGATATCCTTCATACTTGGGGATTAAAATTTTGTGTTGAGAAAATGCTCATCAAGTTTTTGGCGCCGTTGCCGGGGACGGCCTAAAATATCTTTTTGTTATTTCTTGTTTGTTAAGGCTATTTTTCTTGTTTTGTTGTTTTAATTCTAGTTCTTTTTAGGTGCATGCTTACGAGATCAAAGAAAGGTGAACTTGAACCCTACAATCCTGAAATCGGAGCATCATCAAGAAAGCAGAAGAAGAAGAAGAGCAAGGCAAATACTATTGATCCAACTGAAGCTCTGAATTTTGGAGTTGAAGTTGACGAGCAGAATTCGCAGACGATTGAAGCTACAACTGAAGTTAATTCGGGAGTAAGAACAGTCAACATGGCAGCAAATCCGGGTAATCTAGCCATCCGAGAGGTTTTCAGAAACAATGGGGCTGGAAATTTTGGGCTTCTAGGAGCAAGGGGAACTAATTCAGCGTTTGATCTTTATCCCGCTCTTATTAGTATGATAGAAAGGAACTCCTTTTCTGGAGGGTCTTTCGAGGATCCGCAGTAGCATCTGAACAATTTCTTGGGCTATGCAAGTACTCAAAAAGACGCAGGAGAACATGAAGATGCAAGGAATATCCATTTGTTCAAATTCTCACTTACTGAAAAGGCGAGAGATTGGTACGACACTATCAACGCAGCTGAGTACACCACTTGGGAGCAACTGAAGTTAAGGTTCTTGGAGAGGTATATGCCACCTTCAAAGGTGTTTAAGATGAAGCAAGACATTAACCAATTCGCTATGGGTAGAGGAGAAAAATTTCATGAAGCATGGGATAGATTCAAGGACATGCTTAGGAAGTGTCCTCAACATGGGCTATCTAAAGCTCAATATATCAGTATATTCTACAATGGATTGGACTGTGATTCACGAGTTTTATTGGATGCTTCCTCTAATGGAGCATTACTTACAAAGTCATCCATAGAGGCCGAAAAGTTGTTTGAAGATATTTCGATGAATTCGAGGGATTGGCCAACTGATAGAGTTAGAGGTACTTATGTCCTTGGTAAGATAGCTAAGGTTGAACAAGCAATGGTTAAAACAAGTAGAGAGGATGAGATCGTCTCTAGCTTGTCCAATATCAACAAGCTACTTGAATCCCAACAGAAGCAAATCAGCGAATTATCTCAGCGCGTACCAATCATGCAGCAGGAGTTAAAGAATGAGGGACCAATCCAAGAGGAGTTGGAAGAGGCACACTATGCCATGGGTCAAAGTATTCAAGGGACTAGGTATCCAAACCAAGGAAACCGGAACTACCAAGGGAACTATCGAGGAAACTTTAACAATCGTGGTCCCTCGGGTGGTTATCAACAGCCTAGGTGGCCGGAGTTCTCATGGAGCAATCCGAATAATGCGATTCAACCTCCGATGGGTGTTGAACCGGGTGCTAAGGTGGAAGAAGGGAAACCGAGTCTTGAGGATACTGTGAACAGGTATATAGCCAAGAATGATGAAAGAGTTAACCGTCTTGAGGCCAAACTTGAAAAGAAAATCGATGCAAACCATGAGGTTATATCTAAGCAGGTGAAGGACCTTACGTTACTGATGGGGGAGATGGCAGGAAGTGTTAACAAGCTTACTCAAACTCTTGAAAAGAGGAAGTTCCCATCTCAAAGTATTGAGAATCCAAGGTCCTGCAACGCCATCACATTAAGGTCGGGAACGCAGTACGAGGGACCTATGAGGCCAGAATCAAATTTGGACATGTCTAGGGCGAGGTTCGAACATGGTTCGACCAACATTGAAGGTCGAACCATACAGGGGAGGTCAAACCAACACACTGGACACGATCAGGAGAGATTATAGCATCGATTCGACCAAACTGCAGATGGTTCGACTTATCCCACAGGTCGAACCATGGTCGAACCCCACAACTCAGAGCACTTTATTTTTCCAGAACACCGATTCGACCAAACCAATCTTGGTTCGACCTATCCTACAGGTCAAACCTAGGTCGAACCGCACCACTTGGAGCACTCTGTTTTGTCACAGCAACGGTTCAACCACGACGGTCATGGTTCGACGTATCAAACAGGTCGAACCTTGGTCGAACCAGATGGTGGAAAGAGTACAGTAGTTCGGTTCGACCTAGGTACCCATGGTTCGACCTATTTCATAGGTCGAACCTAGGTCGAACCTCAAATTCAAAAAGAGAGCCATTGTCCAGAAGGTAGGTTCGACCAGTACGTACATGTTCGACCTGTTTTACAAGTCGAACCCTGGTCGAACCCCACCAGAAATTACCTGTTGCCACTTCGAACACTCTCGATGATGTTGATGCTACTCCAGTTATTCAGAATGAACAAAGTACTGAGATAATAGCTAAGAAAAAGTGGGAGAGAGCCAAGCGTTTGAGAGCCAAAAAGGAAAAAGCGGAGAAGGTTGATCGTGATGAATGGGGGATTCCCAAAACAAAGATACCTCCGCCGTTTCCTTACAAGCTTGTGAAGAAGGGATTGGAAGAGAAGTTCAAGAAATTTTTAGGGATAATGAACAAAATAAGCTTGAGCATTCCTTTCTCAGAGACAATCATGGAGATGCTGTACTATGCCCAATTTCTAAAGGACATATGTTGAAGAAGCAGAGCTTAACCGGAATTGAAACGGTAAATTTATCTGAGAATTGCAGTTCAATCATCCAAAGGAAGCTACCGCAAAAGATGAAGGATCCGGGGAGCTTCACTATTCTATATGAAATCAGAAAGGGGCCGGCACGGTGAGCTTTGTGTGATCTAGGGGCAAGCATAAATTTGATGCGTTTGTCCATCTTTCAGAGGCTTGGTTTGGGGGAGTTGACCCCTACAATAGTGGTTCTCCAATTGGCGGACAGGTCGATGATGTTTCCAAAAGGTATAATTGAAGACATTCTCGTCAAAGTGGAGAAGCTAGTCTTTCCTGTAGACTTTCTTGTGCTAGAGATGGAAGAAGACAAGGATAATATCCCTTTAATCTTGGGGAGACCTTTCCTTGCTTCTGCTGGAGCTATGATTGATGTTCAGAAAGGATAGCTTAGATTGTGGATGGACAAAGAAGAAGTTCTTTTCAACTTAGACAAAGTAATGAAGATGCCCATGGAGTCGTAGTGTCATAGTATTGACGTGGTGGAGGAGATTGTGAAGGAGGACATGTCTCTGATCCTGTCAAATGATCCTCTTGAGACATGTTTGATGGAATCTCTTACTTATCCCACTACGGAGCTTGACGGACTCTCCAACGAGATATGTATTAACTTTCTTGAAAACTTACTTGCTTTGGGTGATGACAGGTTTGAATCGGGAAGAACTAAGGTGGAAGAAGTCAAGTGGACTTACTTGCCTTTGGATAATGAGAGCCCTCCGATGGAGGTGAGGAAAGAGGAGTTGAAATTTTTGCCGAAACACTTGAAGTACGCCTTTCTTGGCGACAATGAAAAATATCCAATAATTGTATCTTCTTCTCTTGATGATGATCAACTTGAGGAGTTATTGAACGTTCTTAGGAAGTATAAATCTGCGATTAGTTGGTCTCTTGAGGATTTGAAAGGAATTAGCCCTTCGTATTGTATGCATAGGATAAGATTGTTAGACGAGGCAAAGGCAAGTGTTCAGAATCAGCGGAGGTTAATCCCGCGATTCAAGAGGTAATTAGGAAGCAAATTCTTACGTTGTTGGATGCCGGAATCATATATCCTATTAGTGATAATCCCCATGTGAGTCCATTGCATGTAGTTGCTAAAAAGGGGGGTATGACTGTCGTGAAAGCTGAGGATGGGGAAGCGATAGCCACAAGGATTCCTACGGGATGACGTACATGTGTAGATTATAGGAAGTTGAGTGAAAATACGTGTAAGGATCATTTTTCTCTTCCTTTCATGGATCAAATGTTAGATCGTCTTGCAGGGTATGAGTTTTATTGTTTCTTGGATGGATACTCGGGGTACAACCAAATTATGATTGCCCCCGAGGATCAAGAAAAGACCACTTTTACTTGCCCCTACGGGACCTTTGCTTTTCAAAAAATGCCATTTGGGTTATGTAATGCGCCTGCTACTTTTCAGAGATGCATGATGGCAAATATTCGATGGTTTGATAGAGAAGATCATGGAGGTGTTCATGGATGATTTTTCTATTTTTGGTTCCTCCTTTGATATTTGTTTGTTTAACCTAGCTACTGTTTTGAAGAGATGCCAAGTGACTAATCTTGTTTTGAATTGGGAGAAGTGCCACTTCATGGTGAAGGATGGGATTGTTCTTGGGCATCATGTCTCGGCTAAAGGATTACAGGTAGATCATGCTAAAGTGGTGGCGATTGAGAAGCTTCCACCACCGACCAATGAAAGAGGAGTGCGGTCCTTCCTTGGACACGCCAGTTTTTATAGGAGATTTATAAAAGACTTCTCAAAATACTCTAAGCCCTTATCTCGCTTACTTGAAAAGGATGTTCCTTTTGTATTTGATGATGATTGTCTAACAGCTTTTCAAGTTTTGAAGGAGGCGCTTATTTCTGCACCTATCTTGATCACACCTGATTGGACTCAACCGTTTGTACTAATGTGTGATGCAAGTGATGTAGCACTTGGAGTGGTGCTTGGACAGCTGAAGGAAATGAAGTTTTGCGCCATTTACTATGCAAGTAAGACGTTCGATGCGGCACAAAAGAATTACACGGTGACTGAAAAGGAGTTTTTGGCGGTTGTGTATGCATTCGACAAGCTTCGTCAGTATTTTGTTGGCATGAAGACTATTGTGTACACGGATCATTCTATGATTCGGTACTTGATGGAAAAGAAGGAGATGAAGCCTAGGATAATAAGGTGGATTCTTTTACGTCAAGAGTTTGACATGGAGATCCGGGATAAGAAAGGTTCTGATAATGTGCTAGCAGATCATCTTTCGAGGTTGGAGACTAGGGAACATTGTGATAATTCTTTCGAGTATATTGAGGAAATGTTCCCAGATGAAAAGATCGTGGCCGTGTTTGTTGAAGGGGCTGAGCGAGCGTGTGTGGTTGCTGCGCAGGGAGTTGATCCATGGTATGCAGATTATGTTAATTATATTGATGTGGGAGAAATTCCAAGGGATCTCAACCGATATCAACTTGCTAAATTCAAAAGGGATGTTGAGACTTTCATATGGTATGATCCATTTGTGTACAAAATTTGCACGGATTCTATCATCCGTAGGTGTATGCCCGAGATGGAGATGGAGAGTGTTCTCGAGTTTTGCCATGCACAACCTAATGGGGGGCACTTCGACGCTCAAAAGACAGCAGCCAAGGTACTTCAGTCCATTCTTTATTGGCCTACGTTGTTCAAGGATTGTGAGACCTATGTGGCATCTTGCGATAGATGTCAACGCATGGGGAACATCGGTAGGAGAGACGAGATGCCGCTTCAGCCAAGCATAGTAGTCGAGATTTTTGATGTATGGGGTATCGATTTTATGGGGCCTTTTCACCCATCTAATGGATTTCTCTACATTCTACTTGCGGTGGATTATGTTTCTAAGTGGGTGGAAGTGATTCATACTCGCTTAAATGATTCGAAAACTATTATATCTTTCTTGAAGAAGCATATCTTTGCCCATTTTGGAATCCCTAGAGCACTTGTTAGTGATGGAGGTACGCATTTTGTAAATAAATTTCTTGAGAAGGTGCTTAAAGGGTATGGTGTTAAGCATAGGGTTACTACACCCTATCATCCTCAAGCGAATGGGCAAGCGGAGGTCTCTAACCGTCAATTCAAATAGATTTTGGAGAAGGTGGTTGGAACTAATAGAAAGGATTGGGCTTTGAAGCTCGATGATATCATGTGGGGGTTCCGGACCGCGTACAAGACGGTGTTAGATATGTCACCATATCAGATTGTCTATGGGAAGCCGTGCCACTTACCTGTAGAGATTCAACACAAAGCATTTTGGGCTTTGCGAAGCCTGAACTTGACTCTCAAGGATGTGAAGGAGTTGAAGATTACTCACATCAATCTTTTGGATGTGTTTTGGAGTCGTGCGTACAAGAATTCAGAGATCTATAAGGAAAGGATTAAGAGGTGGCATGATTCGAAGATCTCGTACAAGGAGTTCAAGCAAGGAGATGAGGTATTACTTTTTAACTCTTGTTTAAAGCTTTTTGCAGGCAATTTGAAGTTTAAGTGGACGGGATCGTTCATGATTCATCGAGTCTTAGGAGGGGGAGTTTTGAGCTTATTGACAAGGATGGAGACATTTTTGCGGCGAATGGACATCGCTTGAAGCATTACAAGTCGCCGGATGATGTTTGTGTCATCTTTGTGGATACCTTGATCTGATTTGGTATAGTCGTGACTCTCCGACGTTAAACATGAGCGCCTGTTGGGGGCTTTCCCTCCCGTTTTAATGCTTTATTTCATTCGTGTGAGTAAGAAATTTTTATATTTGAAGTGCTTACTTATCGGCAATTACATCTCTTTGCAAACTTAGTTTCAACTATAGTTTCTACTAAGTTTGGGGGGGTGTGATGTACTTACCTTGATAAGCACCGATAGTATAATCTTTTCTTTGTGATGTTTGTTAGGGGAGTTGGTTTTTGCGCCATATTAAAATTTTAATTGATTTTGATGTGACAATTATTTTACAACTTGCCTTATGTTTAGTGGGTTTTGGTTGTGTTTTCTTTTACGGAGTTACTCATGAATGATATTTTGTGGAACAAATTTTGGATGAAGTTATGCTTTAGTTGGTACCTAATGATTCGTATTGAAGTTTGAAGTGTATAGAGATTGAAGAACACTCAGTTTGGAAGCTTAAAAGGGTGGTTCGACCAAAGCCAGGAGAGGTTCGGCCAGTGCCAGGAGGTCGAATCGAGCAGAGGAAGTCAAACCGACGCAGAAAATCATCCAGTGAGGTGGTTAGACCTGATCATTCTTGGTTCGACCTGTCTAACAGGTCGAACCAAGATCGAACCCGGTGACAGTCCGTTCAGTCCGTTCAGAGCACTCTGTTTTTCAGGTGATAGGTTCGACCACGACATTCATGGTTCGACCTGTTCAGAAGGTCGAACCCAGGTCGAACCACGAGGAGTAGTTGTCCAGAGGTAGGTTCGACCTGTCACAAGAGTGGTTCGACCAGTTCAGAAGGTCAAACCTAGGTCGAACCAAAAGGTAAGTTTGTCCAGTAGGTAGGTTCGACCTCGTCACTTAAGGTTCGACCTGTTCCGCAGGTCGAACCCGAGGTCGAACCCAGTCAGGTACGCATTTTAAGTTAGATTTTTAGAAGGGTTTGATCATTCTTTTTGTTCACCAAACCTCGAACCCTCCCAGAACCTTAACACCCTTGCACAAATTTGTCAATTACACTTGATTTTGCACTGATTACACAACATTACACTCTTAATTCTTGAATTGGGGGGCGGATTTGGGTAATTTTCATCGCGAATTAGGGCTTCAGTCGTATTTTTGAGTGTTGTGTGCAAATTATCGATTGTTAACCATGGGCAAGACTAAAGGTACGTTCTTTCAACTCAATTACCTTAGGATTGAAGTTTATTGTAAGAAATGTATTGTGAGTAAGTTGATTGATGTTGATTTTGGTTGAAATTCACGGTGATAATTGATATTTTTGAGTTGATTCATATGAATTCATGTTTATTGGTTTGAGATTGCTTGATTATAGATAGCGCTTGAGTTTTATGTGGATTGATCAAGGATATGATGCATCTAGATGAATGAGCATGTTAGTTAGGTTTGAATTGTTGATAATTGGAGTTGTTCATGAAGTTCAATTGTTGAAATTCTTGTTGAATAGCTTGAATTGGTCAATGCATGCTTGTTGTTTATAATTTAAAGATTAAAGGTAGTGTGATTGAAGATGTTTTGAGCATGTTAATTAAGCAAGTGATGTTGAGATGATAGATGGGTTGATTAAGCATGGAAGCTTGAAGTCTTGAGTAGAGTATAGGATATGCTAGTCATATACTTGTGTTCTTGTCTTGTTGGTTGTATTGAAATAGTTGTTTTCAGGAAAGGGACAAGGATCAAGTAAAGGGAAAGGTAAGACGGATGAAGCAAGATCGAAGAAGAGGAATGACAGGCCTTCGAATGTGGACACAATGACAAGGAAGCTGAGGCTACAAGATCGTTTACCCGAGAACTTCAAAATTCAAATGCAAAACTGGGATGAGATTAAAAGAAAAGTGGGAAGAAGTCTCAGACAAGATAGCTCGTACTCGATACCAAGATGATGAGGCGATGAGGATAATGAGAATTGGGAATGATATTTTTTGGATGTTCGATCAAGTGGGTATCCGGAGATTTATGGAGTTAAAGAGGCTGACGTATTTCCATGTTATAGCGGAAGTAGTTTGCTCATTCGAGATGGTGAAGGACCCGCTTGGGTACCCGTATTAGTGTTTGTTTCAGCTTGTTAGAGTGAGTAGGAGATGGACGTCTGAGGATTTTAATGAACTGTTTGAGACGTCTTGGGAATCTCTCGTTTGGAGAATGGTGCGTTCAACGCTAATAGGTTTTGGAGAGAGATTACAGGAGAGATTGGAGATTATAAGATTAGGCAGGCTCATGCTTCTTCGATAAAGAATCCAGTTTTGAGGTACATGGATCGTGTCTTGAGCAACACGTTGTTCGCCCGCTCAGAGGGGAGTGTTGTGTCTAGAGGAGAGCTTTACGCCTTGTGGTGTATGCTAAATGGGGTGCAGTTCAATGTTGGAGCGTATTTCATTGCACAGCTACATCGATTCAGGACCATTGGATTTCAAAAGGTGAATATTGGAGGGTTACTGACGATCGTGGCTGAGCATTATAACTTGGATTTCACCGGCATTACACCAGTTAGAGGAGAGCCCGATTTGGCGATGTTTACATGCGTGAAGGGAGGATTTGCACATTTTCGAGATGGGGATTGGTTCTTCACGAGGGAACTCAAGCCCTTCGATTTCATGTTTCCTTTTGATGTGAGTAACTTGACAACTATTCGGGTGGCGAGGAACAAGTTGATGGATTCTCTTGGACACAACGCCTTATCCGTGGCAGCAAGGTCGGGTGGTGATTGGAGGACTGTATCGCAGATGTGTGCGCATAGTAGGATGGCGGAGTTACAGCAGATTGTTGATCAAGGAGAGTTCCATCCACCACAGCAGCCTGAGGAGGAAGAGCAGCCCGAGGAGGTGCAGCAGGATGAAGAGAGCCCGAAGCAGCACGACGCACCTCAGCATGAGCCAGCACCACGTGAGGAGCGGGCTGTCCCGAATGATACACGGGAGCAGCTCCACCTTATCATGAGCAGCTGGTCGCGATCGTTGCTAACCAGCAGGAGACAAACCGACAGCTCGCACTCACCAACACCAACTATGCTACGTTGAATGAGAGGTATACGGCTTTGAATGAGAAAGTTGGTAGGTTGGGTGATCGAGTTGATTACTTGGATAGGCACATTGGTGATTTGCATCGGATTGTGGAAAGGAAGCTTGATGATGAGGATGATGATGATGAGGATGATGATGCTCCGGAGGAGTAGTTTTTCAGGTTTTCTTTGGTTTCATCCGATTAATCTTGATTTCCATTATTTTTCCTTTTATCTTTAGGTTGGGGTGTGATTCATGCGTGAGTGGAATGTATAAGTGATATCTTGTATGATTGATTGGGAATAAGCTTATTGATATTATGCATTCATATGTTCATGTGTTAATTTCTATTGATGAAAAGCATGTTTAGTTGATAAGTATATTGATTTCTTGTGGAATTGATCTTAATTATGTGCTATGAGGAGTACTAGGATTACCTATGTGAGGATTTCAGCTTTTTAATCATGCTTGATCATGATTATTTTATTCTTGAGAGGATCATTCATATAAACGTATTCTAGAACTTGACTTGGAGTCTTGTGTGAGACTTATGATTGATAAAATGCTAGGACATGATCTTAGGCCATTATTTTGTGATTAAGCTACTTAGCCAAATTTATCTTTCCTAATGATCTTATTAACCTTTGAATGCCCCGTTGAGCCGTTAAAGCTTTTTCTTGGTAGCCGAAGTGAATAACCTTATAAGCCTTTACTTGAGCTTGATTAACCTATTCATTGGTAGAGAGAGTTGAGGTGAGTAAGTGTTGCAAAAAGAAAATGAAGATAGAATATGGTTAAATCTTGTTCAGGGGTAGTGCCCGATTGTTTTTATACTTGGTGTGTGAAGCTTAGCAGCTGATGGCCTATATATATGAGAAGGGTAGTGCCTGAAACTGGTACCCAAATTGTTTAAAAAGATGATGTTGATGCCATGAAAAGAAGGAAAATTCAGGAATTTTACAAGTTCAAGAGACGACATTGGAGGAGAACTTGCTGTAAGAAGAAGAATTCGAGAACCTCCAAGGTAACTCTCTACTAGTGTCTTAAGTCACTAAGTCCAAATTTTTCTATCTTTTTCCAAAGAGCCAACATTACAACCCAAAAACAAGTCCTTTGTGATCCTAGTGAAGAGTTGATTATAAGTTGATTTTTGAGACCTTTGCCAAGCTTATGGTTACGCATGAATATGGATTGATATGAGTGTTTATATTAACCTATATAGTGCCTCACGCACTTGAGTGAAAGAGAATAAATACTTATCTTGTGAGCGAAATTACTTAGTACTCCGAATGGTATGTGATTGGATTAGTTTTGCATGAGTGATATATATGAAGCAATTAATACTTGTTTGATTTAATGAAGTTGCATGTGTGATATGTGTTGTACTTTATCTTGGTGAATTATACACGACTCCTGTGGTTTGATTTGGTTGCCTCGGGACGAGCAACATGTAAGTTTGGGGATTTGATGAGTGTGTAAATTCACAAGTTTGGTAACATGTTTTATGCTAGTTTTGGAGAGTTTTGAGGTGGAAATAGGTGGAAAACCTATATATATTGTGAATTAGCATGAATCAGGTGTTAGTGGAGCTATTTAAGTGGTTTTCATAGCAAAAATGGAGTGGAAGTGCCAAGAATCAAAGAGACGAAGTCGAGACCACGCGAATCGCCAAGGGAAGAGTAGGGTTCGACCTGGTTGGAGGAGGGTTCGACCTCTCCTACAGGTCGAACCACCATTGAGAAATAGCAGAAGGAGAGTTCGACCACGACTCAAGGGGTTCGACCTGTTTGATCAGGTTGAACCATGGTCGAACCAGTTCGCGAGAAGATGGGTTCGACCATGACGTTGGGGTTCGACCTGACAGTTGGTCAAACCAGGAGCGGAAATTGTCCAGTAGCGTGGTTCGACCTGAGGTTCGACCTGTGAGGGAGTGGTTTGACCTGTACAAGAGGTCAAACCAAGTGCAGAATGTGTCCAGTAGTAGGATTCGACCTGTGGTTCGACTTGTCGCCGATGGTTCGACCTGTTTGACGAGGTCAAACCAAAACACGAAAACTTACCTTATCTGGATTTTCGAGGCCAAAACGCGTGGGATCACTTGAAAAACCCATTCCAAGCCCTAGAGACGTGATTACAAGTATAAAAGGAGGCTCATGCAGTCACGAAGAGCGGACGACGCGTGAATCATAAGAGAAGTCAAGAGAAGAGATTGGTGATCCATCCGGAGGGCGGTGACAGAGGTGTAGCTGGAGATTCAAGTAAGATCGGTCCATCTAACCATGATTGTTCCTAGATCAATCATGGGCTAGAGCCACTTCTGTAGTTCTAGGGTTATGAAGGTTTCATGAGTTAAATTTGTATTTCGTGTGTATACTCCGTACAACACTACTTGTGGTTTATTTTATATAAGATTGCACATTTTTAATCCATACTCAAAGTTGTTTTGTGCATCAATAATCGTTGTGTAGAGTCTGAATGCATAACATGGTTATTGGTTGAGTGCGTTCACTAATGAGCAGGGTTTATAGTTATAATTCTAAGTGAAGGGATTCCGAAGTCTTATTAGAACTGTCTTATATGAATATTTGTTAATTGAATTGAATTCGGGTTAACAAGTAGGATAAAGAGTATAACTTTATAGTACCTAAAAAGGGAGATAAAATCAGGTTAGAGTACTAAGTGCACAGGAAATAATTGATTATGATATTACCTAGAAAGGGAGGTAAAGTATACGTCTTGCTCTGAGGATATTTACACGTGTCAAAAGCTTATCTATTTGTGTCTATAGAATAGATTTGTATGGTCTAGCGATGCGTCCATAAACCACAAGGCAGAGTCGGAAATCGACACATGAAAGTACGAATTAACGAAGGAAACTGGATGGCCTGACGAACTACCTATTATCTTATTTGATCACAACTATTATTTTCTTGTTCTTGTTATTTATTAGCTATTTTAATTGTTACTTAGTTTATAAACCAACTATTTTATTTCCAAAATAGTCATAATCTACGAAAACGTAATTAAATTGATATTTATCCGTCCCGTGGATTCGATATTTAACTTGGTCACCTTCGAAACTATAATTGATATCCTTCATACTTGGGGATTAAAATTGAGTGTTGAGAAAATGCTCATCAATGGGTTAAGATATTTACGCTCAAATTCAATTCAAATGAATGCGTAACCATAAGCTTACCAAAAGTCTCAAACTCTCCACTACTAAAAGTACAATTCGATAATGGGATCAAAAAGAACTTTTCTTTTGGATGTAATGTTGGCTCTATGGTTAAGGTAGGAAATATATGAATAAGTGACTCGAAACTCGGATCAATCAAGCGTGCACTCTATCATGATCTTTCATTCTTCTCACTCACTTCAATTAATTGCAATATCCTCCTCAACTCTTTCACTTTTTTTTTCTTTCAAGCATATCATATTTTTTTTCAACTTTTTATAGCTCTTCAACTCCATCATTCTACCTTTCCTCACCCTTTTTTTTCTCTTTTTTTTTTTTCTTTTGAGGTCCTGATGGGTGTTTTCTCAACACACAATTAATCCTCAAGTATGAAGAATATCAATTATAGTCTTGAAAGGTGACCAAGTGAATATCGAATCCAAGGGACAGCGTATTATTAATTTAATTATTATCTAAATTAATTAAGACAAGGCAATAAGATTTGATGGATTTAATTAACAACTACTAAACAAATAATTAAAATAACAAATAAAATAAAGTACCACTTGAAGAATACGAAAGTGGATCAAGTAGGAGAATAGGTAGCTCTAGGATAATCCAGTTTTACTCATTAACTTCCCTTCCATGTGTCAATGTCCGACTCTGCCTTGTGGAATATGGACGCATCACTAAACCATGCATATCTACTCTATAGACATAAGTAAACATGCGTGTAACACGTGTGAATAACCTCGGAGCAAGAGATATAATTTCACCCCCCTTTCAAGGTACTATCAGTATCAATTAATTCCCCCTAGGATTGGTACTCTAACCCGATATGATCTCTCTTTATAGGTACTATAAAATTATCCTCTTTATCCTACTTATTAACCCGAATTCAATTCAATTAATAAGTATTCATATAAGATAGTTCTAATAAGACTTCGGAATCCCTTCACTTAGAATTATAACTTAAAACCCTGCTCAACAGTGAATGCACTCAACCAATAACCATGTTATGTATTCAGACTCTACACAATGATTATTGATGCACAAAACGACTATGAGTATGGATTAATAAAGCACAATCATATATAAACTAAACCACAAGTAGTGTTGTACGGAGTGTATACACGGAAGTTCAATTAACTAGATAAAACATTCACAACCCTAGTTCTACCAAAAAGGCTCTAGCCCATGATGTTGCGAAGAGCAATCATGAGTGTTGGATAGATCTTACCCGGATGTCCGGAAAATACAAGATAAATTAGGAAACAAATAAAATCCTAGATGTGGGCATCATTGCGTCCTTCTCCATCTTAAATTCTCCTCTTGGTTCTCCTCTTGATTCCACAAACGAACCTTCAAAGTGATGGATGGATGGAGGAAAGAAAGTGGATGATGGTTGGGGGGTGATCCCCCTTGTGGGGTGTTGTATGTTGTGGCCTCTCTTCTCCTCTCTTGTTGTTGTATTCCTCCCCCTCTTTGGGACTGTATAGACTTCCTTTTATACTTGTAATCACGTCTCCTAGGCTTGGAATGGGCTTTTCAAGTGATCATACGCGTTTAGGCCTCGAAAATACGGATTTGGTAAGTTCCCGAAGCACGGTTCGACCTCCCAAACAGGACGAACCAACCCCTACAGGTCAAACCATGGTCGAACCACCCTTCTGGATGTCCCAGGTGCATGGTTCGACTAGCAACAGGTTGAACCAGCATGTCGTGGTCGAACCAGCATTTTTTCCGTTGGGTTCGACCTCGGTTCGACCTCAAGCAGGTCGAACCGATTTGCGCAGTCTCTCCGTTTCACGTATAACTTTCACATCCGACCTCCAAATTGAGTGATTTTTACACTCACGCGATCCTCTCTTCCTGAGCTTTCTATATTTATAAAGAAATCATAAAAACTCCAAGAATTGAATATGTAACAGGCCATGGAAAGTAGCACTACAATTCTGTTCGGCACAGCTCGCGCGGCGTCACCACTTTACTCATAACTTCCTCGTTCGGACTTCAATGATGGTATTCTTTATGCCAAAACGACCCTCTCTTCAGTGGACCATATATCACGCCAATAGTTTCAAGCTCCTTAACAATACAGAATAATTATGAAAGTTGGATGTGCATTTTCAGTATTCTTGCACAAATTGCACCTTTTCTCCAACTTTGCACTTTTCATCCCTTTTCCACCTAAAACACAACAAAACACCTCAAGTGCACATAATTCTCACATATATCGAATATAAGAAACTTGTGCTCATATAAGACTACAATATCAATCAAAAAGGTATTAAATTGGATATTAAAACACGCTTATTTTCACTCTCATCAGGTCCCTATTTCGGGCACTAACTCTCGCATCCTCCATAGGGCACTATATTTAAGCACTACCCTAGGGTGTTTGTTTCCATGGAGTACTAGATTTAAGTAATACTCCATACTTTTCTTTAGATGCATTTTCAAGCTCAATCACTGTTTCAACACCAATTTCTTTCCTTCCCAAACTGTTATAAAACTCCATCAACCACTTTGAAAAGCCATTAATTCTCGTCATGATAGAATCAAGGTTAAAAAAATTCAGATGCTCAAAGTGGTTATTTCTTGTAGGCTGCCAAAGAATGAGGGTTTTAGGCTCAACGAGGCTAACTACGGATAAACATCATTCAGTATAGAATTATTTCGCTAAGTGACTCATAAATTCAAGGATGGCCTTAGATCAGGGCCGGTCCAAGGATTTCAAAGGCCCGGTGCAAAACTTATAATATTTTTAATATGTATTGGGTAATTGTATTAGTGGTGTGTGAGGTGTATGGCCTGTACAAATATATTAATTATTTTTTATGGGTCCCATATACCTAGAAAGAAAATGTGTCAAATCTCTATAGGACAAAAAGAGTCACAAACTTTTTTGGAACGGACGAAGTAATATGATCATATTATAATTAAAATTATATTGTTTACACACCAAAATCAATATTTGTTAATTAATTTATCAAATTAAGAAAAAAATACCCATAAGTACTACAAGGATTTTCTTTAACATATAATTTTGATTAATTTTCACTTTTTGTTAAAAAATTTTTTTTAATGAAAAATAAAGATTAATAAATAATAATGAAAAGAGATTGAGTTGGTACAGAAATTAATAGAAAATATCAATATAAATAAATAATTGAAATATTATATTATTAGAGAATTAATAATAAAAAAAGTGAGATAGAAATATTGGAGAATTAATTATACAGTAACAAATTAGAGGAAAAAATGACAAAAGCGTCTTGTCTTCAGAAGGAATAAACCGCGTGACTTTCCATTTGAAGGGATTAGGAGTTACCAGTTGAGCTAGCACACAATTGATGATATCTGGATGAAATATAAATATATCAAATATACATATATTATTATATAAAAAAATTGGGGGTCCTCGCCAGAGTGTGGCCCTGTGCGGCGGCACTGCCTTAGATCATCTCCCATCATCTAACATAACATGTAGTATCAAGTAAGACCAAAGGCAAGTTCTAGAATACACACATAAGAACGATACTCACCAGAAAGAAATATCATGTGATTATGTATCATGATCATAAGGCTCAAAATCTCACATGTGTTTTTAACAAGTAACAGAGCACTTTTCATGGAAAGCAATATCCACAAGTACACATAGAACTTCATACCACAATATAACTCACGTACACTTCCTTCATCAATTTCAAAAGCATATGATTTTCAGGCACAATTTAAAAATATAGGCTCATGTGGATCACCAATTCCAAAATCTCAATACTTCCATTTCCATGAATTAAAAGCACATATAAAAATTAGAAAAAGAAAATGAGGGCACCTAATTTTTTCTCCTTCAAAATATTTAAGAGCTCCTCGAGTTGTTCAACTCGGTCAGGTCAAGCCCTAGCATAGAACTCGTCTTGCCACCTAGTTACCTTATTCTATCATCAAAGCTCAAAATACTCATAATCACAGAGTTCATTAATAATAAAATAGAAGACACCAAAAAAATAAAAAAGACGAATAAAAAACTCGACCATTAACACTAGAGAACACACGAAATATTAGGTAAGTTGCAAAAAATCGGCACACCAATACCGCTTAAAGTATTAATACGCCGTAAAAATATCCTCCTAACAAATAAATAACCAACGAAAGGAAAAATTATACTCGTAGTGCTCATAAGACGAGGTAAGTACATCACATCCCCCAAACTTAGTAAAAACATAAGTGGAAACTATGTTTGAAAAGAGATGTAACTGCCGAAGCGTGAGCACTTAAAATATAATAACTCCTCACTCACATGAAAGAAATAAAGCAATTAAACGGAAGTACAAGCCCCTAACAAGCCCTTATATTTAACAGAGAGTCACGACGATATTCAACTTTATACTACTGGATCAGAGGGCGGTCTTCTCGCATCCTCACCTTGAAATACTTCCTTTCCCTCTTCTTGTCTACACTCAGCACCTCACCTTTATTGGTCACAAAAATATGATCAGCATAATTTCCTTCCTCCAATGGCTGTCTAGATTCCTCCTTGTCAATCTTCCACTCAAATTCAGAATCACCTGTCTTATTAAAATCAAGATTAAACAAGTTAGAGACCACATCTATGCTCTTGCATGATTGAGTCTCCATGGGCTTCTTCATTGCTTGAAGGTTAGACTCAAACGGCCTGCTCTAATGGACCTCCTGAGCGTGACTGTGCAGTCTCACGGTTTTGAGTATAAGTTTTGCATCCGACCTCCGCTTGAGGTGATTCTCACGTGGAAATGATCCTCTATTCCATGGCTTTCTGTTCCACCCCCTTTGGAGCTGGTTCAACCATGGTTCGACCTAGAGGTGGTCGAACTAGGTCTATAAGGGTCGAACTAGCCATCAGTAAGCTACGGAGCATGCCCAGGTGCCTAGTTTGACTTGTTAGAGGTGGTTTGACCAAGAAACTTGGTCAAACTAGGGTCGAACCAGCCATCGGTGACCTCCGTGACGTTCCTAGGTGCCTGGTTCGACTTGTTAGAGGTGGTTCGACTAAGGACCTTGGTCGAACCAGGGTCGAACTGGCTCCCTGAAGCTTTCGAATCCCCTGCTGGCATCATCGGTCCCTCATACTACGTTCTGGACCTCAACGTGATGGCTTTGCACTCTCTCGGGTTCATTATGCCTTGAGACAGAAACTTTTCTTTCTCCAATGTTTTCGTCAATTGATTCACGCTCTCGGCCATCTGTCCCATCAACAAAGTTAGGTCATTCAGCTGCTTAGACAAATCTGCATGGGTAGAATTTATAGTAGCCTCAAGACGATATACTCTTGCAAAATTCCTAGACATGTATCGATTGAAGGTATCTTTAATACTAGCCTTTACTTCTTGTTGTTTCAGACTAGACCCCCTTTGTGCCAACTCTATAATTTGGCTCTATTGAGATTCTAATAGCTTGTTGATGTTAGCTAAACTAGAGACAATCTCATCATCCCTATTCGGCTTCACCACTTGATGTTCAACTTGTGCTACCTTACCTAGGATATATGATCCTCTTGCTCTTTCTATAAGCCAGTCACGTGAATTCATAGAGATGTTTTTAAACAACTTTTCTACTTCGATTTCTGTTTAAGATAACAGTGCTCCACCTGATGATGCATCAATAAGAATAAACGACTCATAATCCAATCCATAGTAGAAGATGCTTATGTACTGAGCCTTTGTCATCCCATATTGCGAGCACCGCCTGAGCATATCTTTGAACCTATCCCACGCCTCATAAAATTTCTTATCCTGATTTATAACAAATTGGGTGATCTCTTGCCTCAATCTGAAAATCTTTAAGGGTGGCATGTATCTCTCCAAGAACTTCTGCTGCAATTGGTCCCATGTAGTGCAGTCTGTGGCTTAAAGACTCTCAAACCAAGCTTCTGCCTTATAATTAATGAAAACTTGAATAAGGCTTTTGATGAGTGTGTAAATTCACAAGTTTGGCATCATGTTTTGTGCTAGTTTTGGAGAGTTTTGAGGTGGAAATAGGTGGAAAACCTATATATATTGTGAATTAGCATGAATCATGTGTTATTGGAGCTATTTAAGTGGTTTTCATAGCAAAATCGGAGTGGAAGTGCCAAGAATCGAAGAGATGATGTCGAGACCACGCGAACCGCCAAGGAGAGAGATGGGTTCGACCTGTTGGAGGAGGGTTCGACCTCTCCAGCAGGTCGAACCAGCGTTGAAAGAATGCAGGAGAAGGGTTCGACCACGACTCAATGGTTCGACCTGCTCATCAGGTCGAACCATGGTTGAACCAATTCGCGAGAAAGTTGGTTTGACCACGACGTTGGGGTTCGACCTGACAGTTGGTCGAACCAGGAGCAGAAATTGTCCAGTGGTGCAGTTCGACCTGTGGTTCGACCAAAGAGAGAGTGGTTCGACCTGTACAAGAAGTCGAACCAGGTGCAGAATACTTCCAGTAGGTGGGTTCGACCTGTGGTTCGACCTACGGCCAGTGGTTCGACCTATTTGCTGAGGTCGAACCGTCATGCGGGAACTTACTTTATCCGAATTTTCGAGGCCAAAATGTGTGGGATCACTTGAAAAACCCATTCCAAGCCCTAGAGACGTGATTACAAGTATAAAAGGAGGCTCATGCAGTCAAGGAAGTCGTCCAATCATCACGATCACGATCATATATACCAATCACCAACAACACAATACAAGAGGGTTTAAGAGAGCGTAAGAACGTAAAGCGCAAGAGGAGATTAGGAGAGCTGTGACAGAGGTTCAGCTGGAGATTCAAGTAAAATTGGTCCATCTAACCATGATTGTTCCTAGATCAATCATGGGCTAGAGCCACTTCGGTAGTTCTAGGGTTATGAAGGTTTCATGAGTTGATTTGTATTTCGTGTGTATACTCCGTACAACACTACTTGTGGTTTAGTTTATATAAGATTGTGCGTTTTTAATCCATACTCATAGTTGTTTGTGCATTAATAATTGTTGTGTAGAGTCTGAATGCATAACATGGTTATTGATTGAGTGCGTTCACTAATGAGCAGGGTTTATTGTTATAATTCTAAGTGAAGGGATTCCGAGGTTTTATTAGAACCGTCTTATATGAATGTTTGTTAATTGAATTGAATTCGGGTTAACAAGTAGGATTAAGAGTATAAATTTACAGTACCTAAAAAGGGAGATCAAATCGGGTTAGAGTACTAAGTGCATGGGAAATAATTGATTATGATAGTACCTAGAAAGGGAGGTAAAGTATACGTCTTGCTCTGAGACTACTCACACGTGTCAAAAGCTTATCTATTTGTGTCTATAGAATAGATTTGCATGATCTAGCGATGTGTCCATAAACCACAAGGCAGAGTCGGACATCGATACACAAAAGTATGAATTAACGAAGAAAACTGGATGGCCTGACGAACTACCTATCATCTTATTTGATCACAACTACTATTTTCGTGTTCTTGTTATTTATTTGCTATTTTAATTGTTACTTAGTTTACAAACCAACAATTACAATTTTCAACATAGTCATAATTGCTAGAAAATAACTAAAGTAATATTTATCCGTCCCGTGGATTCGATATTTAACTTGGTCACCTTCGAAACTACAATTGATATCCTTCATACTTGGGGATTAAAATTGTGTGTTGAGAAAACAACCATCAAGTTTTTGGCGCCGTTGCCGGGGACGGTTTAAAATATCTTTTTGTTATTTCTAGTTTATTAGGGCTATTTATCTTGTTTTGCTGTTTTAATTCTAGTTCTTTTTAGGTGTATGCTCATGAGATCAAAGAAAGGTGAACTGGAACCCTATAATCCTGAGATCGGAGCATCGTCAAAAAAGAAGAAGAAGAAGAAGAGCAAGGCAAAGACTATTGATCCAACTGAAGCTCTGAATTTTGGAGTTGAAGTTGACGAGCAGAATTCGCAGACGATTGAAGCTACAACTGAAGTTAATTCGGGAGTAGAGACAGTCAACATGGCAGTGAATCCGGATAATCTAGCCATCCGAGAGGTTTTCAGAAATAATGGGGCTTGAAAATTTGGGCTTCTAGGAGCGAGGGGAACTAATTCACCTTTCGATCTTCATCCCACTTTTATTAGCATGATAGAAAGGAACTCCTTTTCAGGAGGGTCTTTCGAGGATCCGCAGCAGCATCTGAACAAGTTCTTGGGCTATGTAAGTACTCAAAAAGACGCAGGAGAACATGAAGATGCTAGGAAGATCCTTTTGTTCAAATTCTCGCTTACTGAAAAGGCAAGAGATTTGTACGATACTATCAACGCAGCTGAGTGCACCACTTGGGAGCAACTGCAGTTAAGGTTCTTGGAGAGGTACATGCCACCTTCAAAGGTGTTTAAGATGAAGCAAGACATTAACCAATTTGCTATCGGTGGAGGTGAGAAATTTCATGAAGCATGGGATAGATTCAAGGACATGCTTAGGAAGTGTCCTCAACATGGGCTATCTAAAGCTCAATATATCAGTATATTCTACAATGGATTGGACTGTGATTCACGAGTGTTATTGGATGCTTATTCTAATGGAGCATTGCTTACAAAGTCATCCGTAGATGCCGAGAAGTTGTTTGAAGATATTTCGATGAATTTGAGGGATTGGCCAACTGATAGAGTTAGAGGTACTTATGTCCTTGGGAAGGTAGCTCAGGTTGAACAAGCAATGGTGAAAACAAGTAGAGAGGATGAGATCGTCTCTAGCTTGTCCAATATCAACAAGCTACTTGAATCCCAACATAAACAAATCAGCAAATTATCTCAGCGCGTACCAATCATGCAGCAGGAGTTGAAGAATGATGAACCAATCCAAGAGGAGTTGGAAGAGGCACACTATGCCATGGGTCAAAGTATTCAAGGGACTAGGTATCCAGATCAAGGAAACCGGAACTACCAAGAGAACTATCGAGGAAACTTTAATAATCATGGTCCCCCGGGTGGTTATCAATAGCCTAGGAGGCCGAAGTTCTCATGGAGCAATCCGAATAATGCGATTCAACCTCCGATGGATGTTGATCCGGGTGCTAACGTGGAAGAAGGGAAATCAGGTTTTGAGGATACTGTGAACATGTATATGGCCAAGAATGATGAAAGAGTGAACCGCCTTGAGGCCAAACTTGAAAAGAAAATCGATGCAAACCATGAGGTTATATCTAAACAGGTGAAGGACCTTACATTGCTGATGGGGGAGATGGCAGGAAGTGTTAACAAGCTTACTCAAACTCTTGAGAAAGGGAAGTTCCCGTCTCAAAGTATTGAGAATTCAAGGACCTGCAACGCCATCACATTGAGGTCGAGAACGCAGTACGAGGGACCTATGAGTCCGGAATCAAATTTGGACATGTCTAGGGCAAGATTCGACCATGGTTCGACCAACATTGGAGGTCGAACCATACAGGGGAGGTCGAACCAATGCACTGGACATGATCAGAAGGCATCGCAGCATCGGTTCGACCAAACTGCAGATGGTTCGACCTGGCATACAGGTCGAACCTTGGTCAAACCTGACAATTCGGAGCACTCTGTTTTTCCAGAACATCGATTCGACCAAATCAATGATGGTTCGACCTATCCAACAGGTCGAACCACACAACTTGAAGCACTCTGTTTTGTCACAACAACGGTTCGACCACGACGGACATGGTTCGACCTATCAAACAGGTCGAACCTTGGTCGAACCGGAGGGCGGAAGGAGTACAGTAGGTCGGTTCAACCTAGGTGGCCATGGTTCGACCTACTCAATAGGTCAAACCTAGGTCGAGCCTCAAATTCAAAAAGAGAGCCATTGTCCAGAAGAGCGGTTCGACAATTACGTGCCTGGTTTGACCTGTTCCAAAGGTCGAACCTTGGTCGAACCCATCCAAAAGTTGCCTGTTGCTACTCCGAACACTCTCGATGATATTGATGCTACTCCAGTGGTTCGGAACGAGCAAAGTACAGAGATAATAGCTGAGAAAAAGTAAGAGAGAGCCAAGCAATTGAAAGCCGAAAAGGACAAAAGCGGAGAAGATTGATCGTGATGAATGGGGGATTCCCAAAACAAAGATACCTCCTCCGTTTCCTTACAAGCTTGTGAAGAAGGGATTGGAAGAGAAGTTCAAGAAGTTTTCAGAGATAATAAACAAGATAAGCTTGAGCATTCCTTTCTCAGAGGCAATCATGGAGATGCCGTACTATGCTCGATTTCTTAAAGACATATTGTTGAAGAAGCGGAGCTTAACCGAAATTGAAACGATGAATTTATCTGAGAATTGTAGCTTAATCATTCAAAGGAAATTGCCACAAAAGATGAAAGATCTGGGGAGCTTCACTATTCTATGTGAGATCGAAAAGGGGCCGGCACGGCGAGCTTTGTGCAATCTAGGGGCAAGCATCAATTTGATGTCGTTGTCCATCTTTCAGAGGCTTGGTTTGGGGGAGTTGACCCCTACAACAGTGGTTCTCCAATTGGCGGATAGGTCGATGACGTTTCCAAAAGGTATATTTGAAGACGTTCTCGTCAAAGTGGAGAAGCTAGTCTTTCCTGTGGACTTTCTTGTGCTAGAGATGGAAGATGACAAGGATAATATCCCTTTAATCTTGGGGAGACCTTTCCTTGCTACTGCTGGAGCTATGATTGTTGTTCAAAAAGGAGAGCTTAGATTGCGGATGGACAAAAAAGAAGTTCTTTTCAACTTGGACAAAGCAATGAAGATGCCCATGGAGTCTCAGTGTTATAGTATTGACGTGGTGGAGGAGATTGTGAAGGAGGATATGTCTCTGATCCTGTCAAAGGATCCTCTTGAGACATGTTTGATAGAGTCTCTTACTTATCCCACTACGGAGCTTGACGGACTCTCCAACGAGGTATGTATTGAATATCTTGAGAACTTACTTACTTTGGGTGATGCTAGGTATGCATTGGAGAAAACTAAGGCTAAAGAAGCGAAAGGGTCTAGGAAGTACTTGCCGTTGGAGAGAGAGAGCATTCTAATGGAAGAAAAGAAAGAGGAGCTGAAACCGTTACCGGAACACTTGACGTATGCTTATCTTGGTGACAATGAAAAAGATCCATCAGGTGATTTGGAATTCAAGAGGAAGATTGACCCGGGGGGGTCTACACGACCATGAGATGAAGGTAATTCTAACGATCATATTTTTGTGAGCGAGAAAGGTGTCGTGCTGACTGTAGACAAAGGAAGAGAAGATAATGCCTACTTGAAGCCTCCTAACTTACCACCGGATACCAATAAATTTGAAAGTCCTTACTCTCGTTCTTATCCTGACTTTGATCTTGATGGAGATAGGAGTTATTCCAAAATTGAGTGGAAGATTGACAGGAATGAGAAGAAAAAGTTTGAGAAAGGAGATTCTATTGATCGTATGGTGCATAAGAATGGTAAGGTGGACAGTGTGGATGATAAGAGGGGGAGAAAGTATTGGAAGGTGAGGATGCGACATGATCATCCTCTAATCAAGTAGTCTTCTAAGCGGTAATCCGTCGTGACTCTCCGACGTTAAACATGAGCGCCTGTTGGGGGCTTTACCTCCTATTTTAATGCTTTATTTCTTTCGTGTAAGTAAGAAATTTTTATATTTAAGGTGCTTACTAATCGGCAATTACATCTCTTTGCAAACTTAGTTCCGACTGTAGTTTCTACTAAGTTTGGGGGGTGTGATGTACTTACCTCAATAAACACCGATAGTATAATCTTTTCTTTGTGATGTTTGTTAGGGGAGTTGATTTTTGTGCCATATTTAAAATTTTAATCGATTTTGATGTGATGATTTTTTACAACCTGCCTAATGTTTAGTGGGTTTTGGTTGTGTTTTCTTTTATGGAGTTACTCATGAATAATATTTTGTGGAACAATTCTTGATGAAGTTGTGCACTAGTTGGTACCTAATAATTCGTATTGAAGTTTGAAGTGTGTAGGGATTAAAGAACACTCAGTTTTGAAGCTCTGAGAGGTGGTTCGACCTCATGCAAGATGGTTCGACCAGATCAACAGGTCGAACCAAGGTCGAACCAGTGATAGCAAAATTTCAGAAGTGCGGTTCGACCACGACGTTCTTGGTTCGACCTATTCAACAAGTCAAACCGAGGTCAAACTGGTGACATGAAACTTACAGAAGGGTGGTTCGACTTAAGCCGATATGGTTCGACCTAGTCAGCAGGTCGAACCCAAGCCGAACCGAAGGAGAAGGTGTTCAGAATGTTGATTCGACCACGATGAAGTTGATTCGACCTCTTCCACAGGTCGAATCAAGGTCGAACCAAGCCAGGAAAGAGTGTTCTTAATTCCGTCCTTCTATGATGCATGAGTTGGGCTGTAGAGATACTTGTATGATTTGATTTATGGGCTATTGATTTTGTGCATTCATATGTTCATGTGTTAATTTCTATTGAAGAAAGAATGTATAATTTGATAAGTATGTAGAGTTCTTGTGGAATTGATCTTAATTATGTGCTATGAGGAGTACTTAGGACTCTATTTACCTGTGTGAGGATTTGAGCCTTGATAATCATGCTTGATCATGATTGTTTTATTCTTGAGAGGATCATTCATATGAACGTATTCTAGAACTTGGCTTGGAGTCTTGTGTGAGACTTATGATTGATAAATTGCTAGGACATGATCTTTGGCCATTATTTTGTGATTAAGTTACTTAGCCAAATTTTATCCTTCCTAATGATCTTATTAAACTTTGGATGCCCTATTGAGCCGTTAAAGCTTTTTTTTTGGTAGCCGAAGTAAATAACCTTATAAACCTTTACGTGAGCCTTGATTGACCTATTCATCGATAGAGAGAGTTGGGGTGAGTAAGTGTTGCAAGAAGAAAAAGGAAGATAGAATATGGTTGGATGAAAAGAACATGGTTAAATCTTGTTTAAGGGTAGTGCCTGAAACTGGTAACCCGATTGTTTTTATACATGGTGCATGAAGCTTAGCAGCTGATGGCCTATACATGAGAAGAAGGGTAGTGCCTAAAACCAGTACCCGAATTGTCTAATGAGATGATGTTGATGCACGAAAAAGAAGGAAAATTCATGAGAAGAAGAGGAGAAGTTGGAGGAGATATTGCAGCAAGAAGAAGAATTCGAGAACCTCCAAGGTAACTCTCTACTAGTGTCTTAAGTTACTTATCTAAATTTTTCTACCTTTTTCCAAAGAGCCAACATTACAACCCAAAAACAAGTCCTTTGTGATCCTAGTGAAGAGTTGATTATAAGTTGATTTTTGAGACCTTTGCCAAGCTTATGGTTACGCGTGAATATGTATTGATATGAGTGTTTATATTAACCTATATAGTGCCTCACGCACTTGAGTGAAAGAGAATAAATACTTATCTTGTGAGCTAGATTACTTAGTACTCCGAATGGTGTGTGATTGGATTGGTTTTGCATGAGTGATATATATGAAGCAATTAATACTTGTTTGATTTAATGAAGTTGCATGTGTGATATGTGTTGAACTTGATCTTGGTGAATTATAAACGACTCCTGTGGTTTGATTTGGTTGTCTCGGGACGAGCAACATGTAAGTTTGGGGGTTTGATGAGTGTGTAAATTCACAAGTTTGGCATCATGTTTTGTGCTAGTTTTGGAGAGTTTTGAGGTGGAAATAGGTGGAAAACCTATATATATTGTGAATTAGCATGAATCAGGTGTTAGTGATATTTAAGTGGTTTTCATAGCAAAATCGGAGTGGAAGTTCCAAGAATCGAAGATACGAAGTCGAGACCACGCGAACCGCCAAGGAGAGAGATGGGTTTGACCTGTTGGAGGAGGGTTCGACCTCTCCAGCAGGTCGAACCAGCGTTGAAAGAATGCAGGAGGAGGATTCGACCACGACTCAATGGTTCGACCTGTTCATCAGGTCAAACCATGGTCGAACCAGTTCGCCAGAAAGTTGGTTCGACCACGACGTTGGGGTTCGACCTGACAGTTGGTCGAACCAGGAGCAGAAATTATCCAGTGGTGCAGTTCGACCTGTGGTTCGACCAAAGAGGGAGTGGTTCGACCTGTGCAAGAAGTCGAACCAGGTGCAGAATACTTCCAGTAGGTGGGTTCGACCTGTGGTTCGACCTGCGGCCAGTGGTTTGACCTGTTTGCTGAGGTCGAACCGTCGTGCTAGAAGGAGGCTCTAGAGACGTGATTACAAGTATAAAAGGAGGCTCATGCAGTCAAGGAAGTCGTCCAATCATCACGATCACAATCATATATACCAATCACCAACAACACAATACAAGAGAGTTTAAGAGAGCGTAAGTACGTGAAGCGCAAGAGGAGATTAGGAGAGCTGTGACAGAGGTTCAACTGGAGATTCAAGTAAGATTGGTCCATCTAACCATGATTGTTCCTAGATCAATCATGGGCTAGAGCCACTTCGGTAGTTCTAGGGTTATGAAGGTTTCATGAGTTGATTTATATTTCACGTGTATACTCCGTACAACACTACTTGTGGTTTAGTCTATATAAGATTGTGCGTTTTTAATCCATACTCATAGTTATTTTGTGCATTAATAATCGTTGTGTAGAGTCTGAATGCATAACATGGTTATTGATTGAGTGCGTTCACTAATGAGCAGGGTTTATTGTTATAATTCTAAGTGAAGGGATTCCGAGGTTTTATTAGAACTGTCTTATATGAATATTTATTAATTTAATTGAATTTGGGTTAACAAGTAGGATTAAGAGTATAACTTTATAGTACCTAAAAAGAGAGATCAAATCGGGTTAGAGTACTAAGTGCACGGGAAATAATTGATTATGATAAAACCTAGAAAGGGAGATAAAGTATACGTCTTGCTCTGAGGATACTCACACGTGTCAAAAGCTTATCTATTTGTGTCTATAGAATAGATTTGCATGGTCTAGAGATGCGTCCATAAACCACAAGGTAGAGTCGGACATCGATACACGAAAGTATGAATTAATGAAGGAAACTGGATGGCCTGACGAACTACCTATCATCTTATTTGATCACAACTACTATTTTCTTGTTCTTGTTATTTATTTGCTATTTTAATTATTACTTAGTTTACAAACCAACAATTACAATTCTCAACATAGTCATAATTGCTAGAAAATAACTAAAGTAATATTTATCCGTCCCGTGGATTCGATATTTAACTTGGTCACCTTCGAAACTACAATTGATATCCTTCATACTTGGGGATTAAAATTGTGTATTGAGAAAACAACCATCAGCTTTCAGCCTAGCATTATCATTAGCTCCAGCACACTTTTGAGTGTTTGCATAACCAAGAAATCTTTTAAGATGCTGATATGGATCTTCAAAGGAGCTCCCAGAAAAGGGATTCTTCTCTACCATGTTAATAAGAGTGGGATGTATCTCAAAATTATCATCTTCCCCCTTGCTCCTATCAATCCCTTGTTGCCAATCACATTATCCATAAAAATTTCATGTATGGCAACATTATCCAGATTCTTCCATGCTCCGGCAATGTTTAGCACTATGTGTTATTTCTTCCTTTCCTTCATCTCCTTTTCCTAGTGCACAAGTGCCTCAGAAAAATTCAAGGTTAGACAAAAATAAATAATCACAAATAAAAGTCTTAAACAAACTAGAAATAATAAAATCAATAATAACAGCCGTCCTCGGCAATGGCGCCAAATATTAAGGATGTCAATTGCATCTTAAGCAAGGGACCAAGTTAACTATCGAACTCAAAGGATGGCGTATTATCAATTTAATTATTTAGTAAAATAATTAAGACAAAAGACAATTAACTTTGAGTTTGATTATCAACTACTTAACAATTAATTAAAATAACAAATAAAATAAATAACACCATAAGAATAACAAAAGTGTCTCAAGAATGGAGAATACGTAGCTATAGCGTAATCAAGTTTTACTACTTAACTTCCCTCTCAAGTGCAGGCCGACTCTGCCTTGTGGACTATGGACGCATCACTAAACCATTCAAATCTACTCTATAGATACAAGTAAATATGCGTGTAATACGTGTGAATAACCTTGGAGCAAGAGATATAATTTTACCTCCTTTCTAGGTACTATCAGTATTAATTATTTCTCACGTCTGGAATCTAACCCAATATGATCTCCCTTTATAGGTGCTATAAAATTACCCTCTTTATCTTTCTTACTAACCCAAATTCAATTCAATTAATAAACATTCATATATGATAGTTCTAATGAAGCTTCGGAGTCCCCTCACTTAGAATCATAAAATGGAATCCTGTTCAGCAGTGAACGCACCCAATCTACAACCAAGATATATATTCAAACTCTATATACCAATTGAAGATGCACAAGATGACCGTGAATATGGATTAAGAAAGCACAATCATATATAAAATCAATCGACAAGTAGATTTGTGTGGAGGACACATAAGAGAGTGTAATTAACTCACAAAACCTTCACCCTAGATCTACCAAAATGGTTATAGCCCATGATGTTGTAAAAAACAATCATGAGGGTTGGATAGATCTTACCCATATGTCTAAAAAATACAAGATAAATTAGAAACCAAATAAAACTCTAGATGCGGGAGTCATCGCGTTCTTTTCCGTCTTGAATCGTCCCTTTGTTCTCCTCTTGATTCAGTAGATGAATCTTCACAATGACGGATAGATGGAGGAAAGGATATGGATGGTGATTGGGGGTGATCCCCCTGGGGTGTAGGATCGATGATTGTGTTGCGGTCCTTTCTTGGTGTGATCTGCATCACCTTTTATACTTGTAACCTCTCCTTATTGTTTGCCTATTTTTGTGCTCACGAGCAAGAATACTCGATCGTTGTAGTAGTATATCCCAAGAAAAATTATCAATCCAATAAGGAGTTATTTTCGGACTAGCAAATACGTGAGCTCATGTTCATGTCGTTTTTGTAAAGATGATCGGGGGTTTTGAGATTGATTAACAACTAAAACAAGTAGCAAGTAAATAAGATAGCAAATAAGATAAATGACAAGTAAAGAAAATGGGTGCTAAAGTTCAAGTATGGAAAAACATGGGATTAGAAACATCCAAGCACACTCGATTCATATTATCATGCAAACGGAATTCAACTCAATTGATGTAGACTAAGGGTGATCACGATTGTATCCTAAGCTCCCTTTCGGGTTACAAAGGTTGTTGATCCATTTTAGACTCCCAAAAGCACTTAAGATCAAAACCCAACATTAACCCTTTCCATCTAGGTACTAGTTAGATTAAACTCTCCCTTTTTGTGTACTAAGGCCAACGAATGGATTGGTTCCCCTCATTGAATTCAAATATCCTTTCGGTCAAACCCAAACTCAATGTCTATTCATGCCTTCCTAATACTATAGAGGGTCGTTTCCGTCTCACTCCAAGCAATACATACATGAACATCATGATATCATTTAATTACCACAAATAATCCATTGATCAACAATCCATTAAACCAATAAACATTCATGAATAACAAACCATGCCATCACAACCACAATATAATTAAACTCCATGAATAGAAATCAACATCAATTAAATCAAAAACCAGTTTAATCCACATGATAATATAAATCTAATATGCTCTTCATATTCCTAATCCCACTAGAGGGATTAGCCTAACATGATAAAAGTAATAAAACAAATAAATGATTCATTACAAATACCCATAGTCTTAGATCTAAAGAAATACAAAATGAATGGATTCTTCCCTATCAATTTCTTGAAGAGAATCTTCTATTCTTCTTGATCTCCACCTCTAGCTCTTGATTCCTTGAGATCTCTCACACCCAATGGAAGGGATGAAGTTTTGATGGAGAATTAATGGAGATGATGAAGATGGATCAAAATGGATGAAGGTGGATGAAGATGATGGTGGAAAATGGAAGAAATGGTGTGTGATGTGTGTGTAGATGATGGGATTTTCGGATCTTTTGCCAATTGTTGAATAAAGGGTATTTATACCCCTTTGAAGGCTTCTAGAAGGATCTGGAAATTTCTGCAGGAAAATACACAACACGAGTCGTGTTATGCAACACGGCCACGAGGTGGCGGTGTTGTGTCTTCTGATGCTGCTGCACGGCCTCGCCTTACAGGGCCGTGTTACGCAACACGGCTCGTATGCTGCAGCACGAGTCGTGTGTTGTAACACGGGCACAAGGTGATCGTGTTGGCTCTTCTGATGTCTCCACACGGCCACTTCTTACAGGGCCGTGTTGGCGACACGGCTCGTGCTCCCGACTCGACTCGTGCAACTGGACACGACCTAAAGTTGCCCGTGTTGAGTGACTAGATGTCGCCGCACGGCCAACTCTTACAGGGCCGTGTTGGCTACACGGCTCGTGTGCTGGCTCCTTCATTTCTTCACTGATACGAAAACACATATAAAACGACACTAAAATCTAGGTGAAAATAGCTCTAATCAACCCCCCAAACTTAAGGTGTTGCTCGTCCCCGAGCAACGAAAATGACAAATCAAAAGGAGAAATTTTCACCTAGAAAAGACTAAACGAATATAAGCAATAACACATCGTTAGCAATAATAACTACAAACTATGCTAAGTCATCCTGCGACATTAAAATCATGACATGAGAAATTAACAAGTTCAATCAAAAGAGAATAAAGTGTAATATAGTTCCTTTTAAGTCCAAGCCTCACAATGGATATTAATGTCTCTCAACACTCTTTTGAAATAGGGTAGATCACACTCATTAATCGATTGGCTCGACTCACTATAAGCTTGCTCGCGGACTATATTCACAAACCACCAAAGTTTCAATCAATGATCAAAAAGGTCTTTAATTAGGATGTAATGATAGGCTCTTTGGTATGGTAGGAAGTATATGGATAAGAGTGACTAATCATGCGTAAGTAATCAAAGAGATGGCCAATTTCCTCAACTTCTTCACTTTCTTTTCTTCCTTGCTTATCTTTACAAATCTCAAGCACTATTCATTAACTTTCCTTGGATTGGGCTTCTTTTGTTGCATGCTTCCTATCTTTGAATTTTGTTTACTTGAGCATTTTGATGTTGCTTTGCTCCTTTTCTAATTTTGAGGTTGCATGTGCCTTCTTGTTGTTGCTCTTTTCATCATTTTTCTTGCTTGTTTACCATGTCCTTTTCTTCTTTTGATAATCAATCAATCCTTTCTAGCTACCATCTCCTCACTCACCCACACAAAGGTATATATAAGCTTCAATGGGTAATTAAGGTTTGTAATGTGCTAAATTCACAAGAAATAGGTTTATAGGCTCAAAGTGGTTGACTAAGGATGATGTTCAAGGTAGGAACATATATGGCAATGACTATAATAACAAGAATGGCCTTAGATCATTTCACCAATCTCCACTAATCGGGCTCGTTCCTATAGTCCTTGAGCAAGTTCTAACTTATCAAACCCAACCGATCCACTCATGAAGAAATACCATGTATGCATGGTTGAGGCTCAAATGCTCACAAGCTTGTGCTCGGACCTTAAGGAACTTATTACACCACATTCATCTCAAAATTGAACAAGTTAAGTAAAACATGTCACAATTTGAAAGTGTAGAGATTCTTAATCATAATTTGTCATCACTTATCACCACAACATATCATCACTCACGTTCAAAAATGACTCACGACATCCCTAAACAAACCACCAAACAACCCAAGACAAAAATGAAAATACACAAAACATACAAATAAGGACTCAACAAACAAGACACAACAAAAACACAAAACATGCAAAAACACAAAAATACCATCATCCATAAGAAAATTAAGCACACATTCATCCCAACCTTTATTGAAAAGGAAATCCTAAGTTACGAAAGTAAACCTCCCACAACATAACACATGAAGTAGCATGCTAGTCACAACAATCCAAATCAAAATCAATTCATTTCAAGTAATAAAATGATAAGGTGTAGAGTACTCCCTCAATAGGCATTTGGTAAGGAAAGCGTTAGCTCCAAGCTCCATCTTGCTTCCAATACCTCTCATTCATGCTCAAACACTCAACAAACACCATTATTTCAACAATTTCATTATAAATATGGACTATCATGCACTTCAACACCACCAATCATGCCAAAATCAACCCAAACTCATGAGAAAAATTTTAAAATTTTAAAATTGACCCAATTTTCACAAGAATCATACTCAAGTGGTGAGTCACACCATACACTCTCCCCCCAAACTTAAATCGAAACAAGAGTTGAGACTTAAGTTTGCAAAAAGTGGTGAGACTTACCCTTGTAGTTTCCATTGATGATCTTCTTGTTGAGAAGTAACCGCATCCACACGCTCAAGCTATGTCCACCACGCACTAGCACCCCCCAAACTTAACTCGAGACAAGAGTCACGAATTAAGTTTGCAACAAATGGTGGAACATGTCAGCTTGAATCCATGAAGCACTTCTCTTTTCTTCAATGTGCATTTTTCTCCATGAGCACAATCAACCTACAAGGCCAAAACAAACAAGCAACAAAAATAAAGCAATAAAGATAGTGATGGGGTGCCTCCCATCGAGCGCTAAGTTTAACGTCTTCAAGCTAGACGAATTTTGAGATCATCTTTCAAATAACACATCCACAAAGAGGGTCTCCCTTTGTGATGGATCCACATAGTGCTTCACACGATGACCATTGACCAAGAACTCTCCCCCATTCTCATCCATAACCTTTAGAGCTCCCCCATCAAGTATTTCCTTTACCACATAAGGTCCTCTCCATTTGGACTTCAACTTGCCCGGGAAAAGTCTTAGTCGAGAATTGAATACCAACACCTTCTCACCCTTTTCAAAGCTCTTCTTCCTCAAACGAGCATCATGCCACCTCTTGGTTTTCTCCTTAAAAATCCTTGAGTTTTCATAAGCATTTTCTCTAAATTCCTCAAGCTCATTTAATTGTAAAAATCTTACCTTCTTCGAAGCTTTCATGTCAAAATTCAACTTCTTAATGGCCCAATAAGCTTTATGCTCTAACTCCACGGGAAGATGGCAAGACTTACCATAGACAATTTGAAAAGGAGACATACCAAGAGTGGTCTTGAATGCGGTTCGAAAGGCCCACAATGCATCATCAAGTTTATTTGACCAATCCTTTCTACTCATACTCACTGTTTTCTCCAAGACTTGTTTGATTTATCGATTAGAAATTTCAGCTTGACCATTCGTTTGAGGGTGATATGGAGTAGACACTCGATGCTTCATTCCATAAGTCTTGAGAATGTTCTCCATGAGCTTATTTATGAAGTGACTACCCCCATCACTTACCAACACTCTAGGTACTCCAAATCTTGTGAAGATATGCTTCTTTAGAAACCCCATGACCACTCTAGCATTACTTGTTCTTGAAGGTATGGCCTCAACCCATTTCGATACATAGTCGACCGCCAATAGGATGTATAGGAATCCATTCGATTGAGGAAACGGTCCCATGAAATCGATGCCCCACACATCAAATATCTCCACTTCTTGAAAGCTCTTAAGGGGCATCTCATCCCACTTGGAGATTCCTCCCATCCTTTGACACCGATCACAACCCTCTACAAATTTCTTACAACTCTTGAACAAAAATGGCCAATACAACCCCGATTGTAAGACTTTTGCAGCGGTCTTTTGAGCTCCAAAATGGCCTCCACTAGGTGAAGAGTGGCAAAACTCCAACACACTATTCCATTCTTCCTCGGGCACACATCTTCGCACAAGAGAATCATTACACATCTTGTACAAGAATGGATCATCCCATAAGTAACTTTTAACATCATGAAAGAACTTCTTGGATTGATACTTATTAAGCTCATAAGGTCTCTTTCCACTAGCCAAGTAATTCACATAGTCCGCATACCACGGGCTTCCTTCTTGCTCCACTAAAGCCTCAATTTGATAGCAATCACACTCCAAGATTTCTTCATCGGGAAAAACCTCCTTGATCAACTCATAAGTACTTTCACAATGCTCCCTTGACTCTAACCTTGAAAGATGGTCGGCTATCACATTCTCCGTGCCCTTCTTATCTCTCACTTCAATATCAAATTCTTGAAGAAGTAGTACCCATCTTATCACCCTTGGCTTTGCATCCTTCTTTGCCATGAGATACTTGATAGCGGCATGGTCGGTGTATACAATAGTTTTCGTTCCTACCAAATAAGGACGAAACTTATCAAATGCGTATACTACCGCCAAGAACTCTTTTTCGGTAGTAGTGTAGTTCCTTTGAGCCGCATCAAATGTCTTGCTTGCATAGTAAATGGCTCGGAATTTTTTCTCTCTTAGTTGCCCCAAAACCACTCCAAGAGCTACGTCACTTGCATCACACATCAAGATAAATGGCTCCTTCCAATCAGGGGTGATCAAGATGGGTGATGAAATCAAAGCTTCCTTTAGTACCTGAAAAGCATTTAAACAATTATCATCAAACTTAAATGGCACATCTTTTTCAAGGAGATGAGATAGAGGTTTAGAAAATGAAGAAAAATCCTTGATGAATCTACGATAGAACCCGGCATGACCAAGGAACGATCGTACTCCCTACTCATTTGTTGGCGGTGGAAGCTTCTCTATAGCAACAACTTTGGCTCGGTCAACTTGCAATCCCTTTGAACAGATGTGATGTCCAAGTACAATGCCATCATTTACCATGAAATGGCAGTTCTCCCAATTCAACACTAAATTAGTGTCTTGACATCGCTTCAAAACAATAGCAAGGTTAGACAAACAATTATCAAAAGAAGAACCAAACACCGAAAAGTCATCCATGAACACTTCCATTATATTCTCAATTAATCCTTCAAAGATTGCCATCATACACCTTTGAAAGGTGGCCGGTGCATTGCAAAGTCCAAATGGCAATCTTCGAAAAGTAAATATTCCATAGGGACAAGTGAAAGCGGTCTTTTCTTGGTCTTCGGGTGCTATGAGAATTTGGTTATACCCGGAATACCCATCAAGAAAGCAATAAAACTCATACCCGGCCAACCTATCCAACATTTGATCCAAGAAAGGTAAGGGGAAGCGATCTTTACGTGTGTTTTCATTAAGCTTCCTATAATCAACACACACACGCCACCCCGTCACCGTCCTAGTGGCTATGGTCTCATCTTTCTCGGTCTTCACTATAGTCATACCCCCTTTTTTAGATACTACATGCAACGGGCTCACATAGGGGCTATCACTAATAGGAAAAATCATATCCGAATCTAACCACTTAAGAACCTCTTTTTTTACCACTTCTTGCATGATAGGATTAAGTCTTCTTTGGTTTTGAACACAAGCTTTCCCTTCATCCTCAAGTCTTATCTTATGCATGCAAATTGTTGGACTAATTCCCTTCAAATCATTAATACACCAACCAATAGCCGACTTATGCTCTTTAAGGACATTAAGCAATTTATCAAGTTGACTAGAAGTTAGAGATGATGATACAATTACCGGATATGTCTCATTTTCACCAAGGTAGGCATAAGTAAGATGATCGGGTAGAGGCTTCAACTCCACCTTCTTTTCCTTTTTCTCTTCTTGCTCGAGTGGATCTCTAAGTGGTAAGAACTTGTCATTTTCCCTTGAGATGGCGGCTGCAACCTCTTGAGCTTCACTACAATCACCTAGATCAAGCAAACAATTAATCAATTCTTCATTTAAATCAAGAGAAGTAGTAGAAATATTAGAAAGAGATAAAGAATTGCTCAAGCAAAGTTCAAGTGGATCCTTGGTTACAATGGAAGGCCAACTCTCCTCGACACTTCCCTTTACAACATCCACACTTTTACATTCTTCATCATTCATTGGATATTGCATGGCCTTGTGTAGAGAGAATACCACTTCCTCATCATTAACCCTCAACTTCAATTCTCCTTTGTAGACATCAATAAGAGCTCTCCCGGTAGCAAGAAACGGTCTCCCAAAAATTAATGGCACATTTTCATCCTCCTCCATGTCTAGAACAACAAAATCCACCGGAAAGACGAACTTATCAACTTTTACCAACACATCTTCAACTACTCCTTTTGGATGTGTCATAGATCGATCCGCCAATTGAAGTGTGATGGAAGTTGGCTTTACTTCACCTAATCCAAGCTTCTTGAATATGGAGAGAGGCATTAGATTAATGCTTGCACCGAGGTCACAAAGAGCCTTGTTCTTCTTGTTCTTTCCAATTTCACATGGTATAATGAAACTACCCGGATCCTTCAATTTTTGTGGAAGTTTCCGTTGTAGAATGACACTACACTCTTCGGTTAGATTAACTGTTTCATTGTCCACAAGACTTCTTTTCTTTCCCATGATGTCCTTCAAGAAACGAGCATAATGAGGCATTTGATCCAAAGCATCGGCGAAAGGGATATTGATTTGAATCTTCTTGAAGATTTCAAGAAACTTTTTGAACCTCTCATCCAAACCCTTCTTCAAGAACCTTTGAGGAAAAGGAACCGGTACTTGAGTCTTGGGTATTCCCCAACTATCTCTTTCAACTTCAACTTCCTTTTCCCTTAACTCCTTTGCCTTTTTCCACTTTGGAATTCTCTCTATCTTCTCTTCATCATTCTTTTGCTCAACAATTTCTTTTTTCTTGCTTACTTCCTCCATTTCAATCTCTTCTTGCACCAACCCTTCTTCCACCTTGCTTTCCACTTCTCTTTCAATGACAATACAACTTTTTTAGGCATAGGAGGTTCCTCATACTCTTTTCCACTTCTAAGAGTGATAGCTTTGCAATCTTCTTTAGGATTAGTTACCGTGGTAGATGGAAACTTTCCTTGTTGGTGTTGAGATCCCACGGAAGAAGCAATTTGACCCATTTGATACTCAAAAGCTCTCATCCTATTGTCGGATTTCTTCTCATTTTCCTCTATTCTAGCCTCCATCTTTTTCATGAATGTTAGCAATGTCTCTTCCACCGATGCTTTCCCCTCTCCATTTAGAGGTTTAGCACTCGGATCGAATCCCGGAGGATATGACACGGCGGCTTGAGGATTAGAGTAAGAAAGATTTTCATGCTTCCTCGGAGCTTGATAATTTCCACTTGATTGATTGAAATTGCTTCCCCGAGCTTGTCCTTGATATCCTCCTTGAAAATTACCTTGATTAGAAGGATAATTACCTTGGAAATTCCCTTGACGTTGAAAATTTCCTTGGTAATTTCTCCTATCTAAGTAGGCAACATCCTCTATACTTTGCATAACATGGCTCTCATCATTCACAATAGCACTTGTGCTTCCCCCTTGAGTTACTCCTTGAGTGATCAAATTCAATTGTTTTGTTAAAGATTGAATGCTCTCATTGAATTCTTTCATTCCCTCACTTTGGAACATATCACTCTTCACTTTGTTTACACTCTCCACTTGAGCTACTTTTCCAAAGGTATAACCTCCCATTACTCGCTCGGAAGGCCATTGATAAGCATTCATCACAATGTCTTCAAAAATATCCATGGCTTTCATAGCATCCACTCCAAATATAGACCCTCCGGATGAGGCATCTACATGCATCCGATTTTGTTGATTCAACCCTTGGTAAAAGAAAGCCACTTGTTGATTCTCATGAAAATCATGTTGAGGACACTTTCGGAGCATCTCTTTGTAGCGTTCCCATGCTTCATAAAAATTTTCATCCGGGAGTTGCCTAAATTGAGTGATAAGGCTCTTCAATTGGAGTGTTTTTGAAGGAGGAAAGTATTTGTTTAGGAACCTTTGCTCAAGATCTTCCCATGTATTACAACTTCCCAAAGGAATTGTATTGTACCATGCTTTAGCCTTGTCTCTTAAAGAAAAAGAGAACAACCTCATTCGAATAGCATCCTCCGACACTCCCTTCATCTTGACGGTATTTGCAACCTCCAAGAAAGTAGATAGATGAGTGTTCGGGTCTTCAAGAGGACCTCCCCCAAACTGATTTGCTTTAACCATGTTGATCAATCCGGTCTTGATTTCATAATCATTAGCTTGAACCGGAGGAACCATATTGTGCACGGCTCTCGGTTGGAAGTAATCCCGAATTGCTCTAGGCTTTGGCAACCCTTGTTGTTGAAATATCCTTTGAGCTTCTTGATTGGCAAGCAATTGCATATACTCTTGATTTTGAGCAAAGACATTCCTCATTATCTCCGCTTGATTCTCTTGCACTCCCTCTTGTACCCCCCTTTGATCTTGTAAAGGATCTTGGGGTGGGTTAAAATTAGCATTCTCTCCATGTTGATTCTCCATTTTTGTTCCTTTTCTAGCTTTACGCCTCTCTCGCTTCCTTTGTCGTGCGGTCCTTTCAATCTCCAAATTCAAAGGAATGACCGATTGATTTCCCTTTGATCTTGTGATCATAAAACACCTACGAAAAGTCAAAGAGTGAGACCACAAACACAAATAATAAATAAAAGAAAATAAAAAGAATCCTTATCAAGAACAACTAAAACAATAACACAGTACTTGACTAGTCCGTCAAACTCCCCTTTGGCAACAGCGCCATTTTCTTGTTTGCCTATTTTTGTGCTCACGAGCAAGAATACTCGATCGTTGTAGTAGTATATCCCAAGAAAAATTATCAATCCAATAAGGAGTTATTTTCGGACTAGCAAATACGTGAGCTCATGTTCATGTCGTTTTTGTAAAGATGATCGGGGGTTTTGAGATTGATTAATAACTAAAACAAGTAGCAAGTAAATAAGATAAATGACAAGTAAAGAAAATGGGTGCTAAAGTTCAAGTATGGAAAAACATGGGATTAGAAACATCCAAGCACACTCGATTCATATTATCATGCAAACGGAATTCAACTCAATTGATGTAGACTAAGGGTGATCACGATTGTATCCTAAGCTCCCTTTCGGGTTACAAACGTTGTTGATCCATTTTAGACTCCCAAAAGCACTTAAGATCAAAGCCCAACATTAACCCCTTCCATCTAGGTACTAGTTAGATTAAACTCTCCCTTTTTATGTACTAAGGCCAACGAATGGATTGGTTCCCCTCATTGAATTCAAATATCCTTTCAGTCAAACCCAAACTCAATGTCTATTCATGCCTTCCTAATACTATAGAGGGTCGTTTCCGTCTCACTCCAAGCAATACATACATGAACATCATGATAGCATTTAATTACCACAAATAATCCATTGATCAACAATCCATTAAACCAATAAACATTCATGAATAACAAACCATGCCATCACAACATCAACATAATTAAACTCCATGAATAGAAATCAACATCAATTAAATCAAAAACTAATTTAATCCACATGATAATATAAATCTAATATGCTCTTCATATTCCTAATCCCACTAGAGGGATTAGCCTAACATGATAAAAGTAATAAAACAAATAAATGATTCATTACAAATACCCATAGTCTTAGATCTAAAGAAATACAAAATGAATGGATTCTTCCCTATCAATTTCTTGAAGAGAATCTTCTATTCTTCTTGATCTCCACCTCTAGCTCTTGATTCCTTGAGATCTCTCACATCCAATGGAAGGGATGAAGTTTTGATGGAGAATTAATGGAGATGATGAAGATGGATCAAAATGGATGAAGGTGGATGAAGATGATGGTAGAAAATGGAAGAAATGGTGTGTGATGTGTGTGTAGATGATGGGATTTTCAGATCTTTTGCCAATTGTTGAATAAAGGGTATTTATACCCATTTGGAGGCTTCTAGAAGGATCTGAAAATTTCTGCAGGAAAATACACAACACGAGTCGTGTTATGCAACATGGCCACGAGGTGGCCGTGTTGTGTCTTCTGATGCTGCCGCACGGCCTCGCCTTACAGGGCCGTGTTACGCAACACGGCTCGAGTGCTGCAACACGAGTCGTGTGTTGTAACATGGGCACAGGGTGATCGTGTTGGCTCTTCTGATGTCTCCACACGGCCACTTCTTACAGGGCCGTGTTGGCGACACGGCTCGTGCTCCCGACTCGACTCGTGCAACTGGACACGACCTGAAGTTGCCCGTGTTGAGTGACTAGATGTCGCCGCACGGCCAACTCTTACAGGGCCGTGTTGGCTACACGGCTCGTGTGCTGGCTCCTTCATTTCTTCACTGTTTTGACTCGTTCTCCCTCGTTTCAACTCCGAATTGAGATCCACTTTTTCCTACATCTTCCTTATCATGTTTAAGTTTAAGCTCATTCACACACATTTCAATAAAAATACCAAACACAACCAAATAACATATAAAATACGGATAAAATAATACAAAAACACATATAAAAAGACACTAAAATCTAGGTGAAAATAGCTCTAATCACTTATAGACCTTGGATGGATTTTTTATTGGAAAATATACAAATACACGCATTGGAGGTGTAAAATCCAAAAAATCTGGTTTCCATGGCCCCGCTCAACCAAACAGCTCTTGGTCGAGCGGAGGACCCTTGGTCGAGTTGTATTGCAAAGTCTCACCATTTTGTGAATAACTTCCACATCCGGACTCCAATTTTTGTGATTCTTATGATCACACGATCCTCTCATCCTTGGCTTTCTAACCATGTAAAGAACTTACAAAAACTCCAACATTTGAAAGTGTAACAAGCCATGTAAAATGGAACAGTTGTGATGAGTAGAAATAGCTTGCGCGACGTCACCATTTTGATAATAACTTTCTCGTTTGGATTCCGATTGAGGTGTTCCTTATGCCAAAACAATCATCTCTTCTATATATTTCCAACCATGTATCACATTCTAGTTTTGAGCTCCACAAGAACACAGAAAAATTTCACAAGTTCGACATGTGTTTTTCAGCATTCTTGCACAAGTTGCACATTTTCTCCAACTTTGCTCTTTAGATCCTTTTTCCACCTAAAACACAATAAAACACCCAAACACATCTTTTTCTCACATATATCAAATATAAGACACTTGTGCTAGTATATAACAATAATTCCCATAAAAAAAGTGTTAAATTGGACACTAAAACACGCTTATTTTCACTCTCATTAGGAGCCTCGACTGAGAAATGGGGTGTCCATCGCGCCTTTGTTGCCTTTTATTTTTCCGAATTGAACGAGGCTCCAACTACAAACAGAGATTTGGGCATCGATTCAGAAAGATTACTTGATCGTATTTTTCCCACTATTGAAATTACCGTTTGGAAAAAAATTTAGAATTCTTGAAAATGGATGTGAACAACAGATGTTGTTTTAGGCATCATTTCAGAAGAACTAGTTGGTCATTTTTCTACTCTTGAAATTTCCGTTTGGAAGAATTAGAATTTAAGAATGAAGATCATTAGCCACCGATGGTATAGGTCGCTAACTTGGAGGGTATTTTGGACATGATTTGGTAAATTTCCTATTTTTTAGTTACTTAATCCCTATGCGAGTAATGTTATTTGCATTTTAATGTAGAGTTACTTTTGAACATTGACTGTTTTTATTATTATTTTTTTCCATCTTTGCATGATTGGTGTAGTTTTTCAACCATTTATATTCCTAAAAATCTTAGATAATTATAGCTATGTAAACTGTATTAAGTGGATCGAGTTGTCATGTGACACTTTGGTGTGACATCTTCTGTAATATTTTTTTAGAGAATGACACGTGGCGAGGTGAAGAAAATCAAATCCCTTGCCCCTAAGGTTGACTTATTGACTTAGGGTATTGTTTTCTCCTCTCTCTTACGTGTTACTCATCTAATAAAGTGTCACACGAATTGTCACACCAAAGTGTTACACAAGATCAGAGATGTACTGAGTACATTTGTACACATTTTCTATCAATATATTCTACTAAAAGAAAATAAAATAAAGAGGATTTGTCCCCTCTTTCCCACTTCTGATATTTTAAAAGCAAAATAGCCCGCTTTGACTTCAAAGTTGCTAATATGCCAACTTTCTTTGAATTTGACGTGAATACCCATGTCAGACTTTCATTTATTGCATTGATGTACTAGCGAGGTTCATTTGTAAAATTTTACTGATTTTCTATATGTTATTAAACATAAATGTATTAACATTGACAGAAAATTATCGGACCCCACTTTTGTGATCGGGCAATTTAAACATCTTGTTATCGAAATGACAGAACTACGGAACAGGGTTGTTTGTGATCGGTCAATTGAAATGAAAAAATTAGAAAATAAATCATAATACTGATAATGAATAAATTTATTCATTATCAGTATTATAAATAAAAAATTTTCCATCAGATAAATTATTGTTTTTAAAAAAATCTATATTAAACTTACATAATATTTATATATAATAAATTACAAATACACACTAAATTATAATGTTAATTTTATATTTATATGATTAACCATGTTAAAATTTATAAATGTCACAATATATAATTCTTATTTATTCATATTTATATAATTAACTTTGTTAAATTTATAACTATCGAAATTGGACAGAGGGCAATTGCACTATAAGGAGGTAATTCATGTAAAGGGACAAAAGCTTAAGGGGGAAATTTCTCATCAACTCATCAAACTTATTAGTTGGAAATTGATCGTAAATTTGATAGGGGGCAATTCCTCAGATTGACATAATAGGCAAAAATTTGATAGGGGGCAATACCTCAATTGACAGAATAAGCAAAAATTTGAGAGGGGACAATTCCTCATATTGACAGAATAAATAAAATTTTAATAGAGGGTAATCCCTCTAAAGGGACAATAAGAGGGCAATTCCTCACATTGACAGATTAGACAAAATTTTAATGGGGGCAATTTCTCTAAAGAGACAATAAGGGGACAATTCCTTATATTGACAGAAATATGTAAAATTTTAATAGTAGGCAATTCCTCTAAAAGAAAAATAAGGGGACAATTCCTTGATTTGATTGACATTTATTAATAATTAATTATGGCATTAAAAACAAATGTTTAATTAGTTAATTTCAATAATAAAATTAATTAATTAATAATTTAAAATTCGACATTAAAAAAAACTCCATGTAGCCATTGATACTGTATCATTAAATATAAATTAGATATTTGAATGTATTCAGAATAAATTACTAATTACTTATTAATTAATAATAATTAATTAAATAATGAGATATTAAGAATAATAATCAATTATGACAATTTCATTAGAATCAAATCCCTTAATAGGATTAATTATTAAAAGATACACATTAATGACCCTAAGCACTCTTAGATACATATAAAATAAAATATTATTATTGGGTACAAAAAAATATAACAGTATACCTAATATACCCTCAATTACCCCAATTATGATTTATAATGAGAAATGTAATCCTGCTTAATATATAGTCCCTCCGTCCCACAACAAGAGTGGCGGAACTTTTTAGCACGTAGATTAATGGATATAATATTTAATGGGTAGTTGGGGGTAGTTGAGGTGAGAGAAATAATATTTTAAGTAGGTGTATTAGTGTGAAGTGTGGGGTTATGGAGAGAGAAAAAGTTAATTTGTATGGGTCCCTTTTACTAAAAAGGAAAATGCACCTCTTGTGTTGGGACGGATAAAAATGGTAAAATACACTCCTTGTTGTGGGATGGAGGGAGTATCTAATAATTTTTCAAAATATCTTATTATCACTTAGACATAAATACACAAATGAATTATTCCCAGTTGACTTATTTTTGCTGCACATAAAATCAAATCATTCTAAATTAATGCTGCACACGATTTATTTTTGCTGCACACGAAATTTTATTGATACACATAACAATTATGCTGCACACAATATCCTTATACGCAACACATAACATCAAATGACACTCATGTTACACAGTACACAAAAGTTATACAGCACAAAACAACACTTTATGCTGCACATAACATCATCTTACGCAGCAAAAAAATTCAAATGATACAATATCAACGCTGCACACTAAAAAATAAAATATTAAATTAAATTATTAATATATTAGTTATTAAAAATGTGTATTAAATATTAATAAAAAATATATAAATTAATAATTTAGGTAATTCGAACCTACAAAATTTTTCTGAATTTTAAAATATTATATATTCATATAATTTTCATGATACAATACAACCCTTATAGTTATTAATTATAAATAATAAAAAAAGAATTATGAAAAGTTTGGATATTAAATTTAATTTAGGAAAATTATGGAGAAGAATTTGGGTGTGTTGTGTTATTTATTATTCTTATTGCAAAATTAGTTATGAGCTAGGGGTATTAAAGGCATTATATGCTATAATTGTGTAGTTAGTACCAATTTTTTCAAAGCAATGTATTATATAGTAATAAAGAGATATTCAATGTACCTGCTAGTAACTAACCCAATTTAATATCAATAGACACAATCTAATTTAATATTCAAAAGCTGTCAGAGCTATTAATTCAAAGCAAGAGTATTTCAGTAAAGGAACATCAAAAGTGGGCAGTTTTGGATTTTTATAGAATGAGAGTGTTGTAACATTATTATTACGTTGCCATTACTAGAGTAGGTAACCACTCTCCTCTTATGTAAGGAGTGAGGGCAGTTTTATTGAATGTATTAAGAACTGTTTATTATGATAATGAAAATCTCTCTCTCGCTTTTTGGCTCCTCCAACTTTTCTCTCTAATTACATTTCTCACTGCTTTTCTTCTTTCATTATTTTTCAACGCGTTATCAGCATGATGCTCTAATTGGAGATTTCTTTAGATCCGACATTATTTACTCAAAATTTGAAGATTTATTGTTGATTCAAAGATTTTGATGTTGCCTTAGAATATAAATGTGTATTTCCTGAAAGGTAACTGTTGAGAGTGAAAATTAGCGTATTTTAGTATCTAATTTAACACCCTTTTGATGGAAATTGTTGTTATATACTAGCACAAGTGTCTTATATTTGATATATGTGAGAAAAAGGTGCTATTGAGGTGTTTTATTGTGTTTTAGGTGGAAAAAGGATCAAAAGAGCAAAGTTGGATAAAAGGTGCAACTTATGCAAGAACGCTGAAAAATGCACGTCTAACTTGTGTAATTATTCTATATTCATGTGGAGCTCAAAAATAGAAGTGTTATACATAAGCCACAGAAGATGGTGTCGTTTTGGTGTAAGAAACACCGCAATTGGAATCCAAACAAGAAAGTTATGATCAAAATGGTGACGCCGCGCAAGTTGTTCCTGCTCTACACAGTTGTGTCACTTTTCATGGCTTGTTATACATTAAAATGTTAGCGTTTTTGTGAGTTCTTTATTTTTATAGAAAACCAAGGAAGAGAGAATCACGCGAGTGTAAGAATCACTCAAATCGAAGTTTGGATATGAAAGTTATACACGAAACTGTGAGACTACGTAATCTGGTTCGACCTCACTGATCTGGTTCTACCACTGGTTCGAGTCGAACCAAGAACCTAAAAATGTGTTATAGAATGGTTTGACCTCCCTTATCTGGTTTGACCAAGCCCAAAAGTCAAACCAAATGCCTGAACAACTCCAAATCTGTATTTTTACACCCCAAGTGCGTATATTTTTGTGTTTTTCAAGAAAAAGCTCATCCAAGGTCCATAAGGAGAGCTTACAAGTATAAAAGGAGATATAGATCACCAAGGCACTATAATACAATCATCCTGCACCCCACAAGGGGGATCACCTCGCAACCATCATCCACATCATTTTCTTCATCCATCCATCACTGTAAAGATTCATCTGTTGAATCGAGAGGAAAACCAAGAGGAGGATAAAGAGGATAATTTTATAGTACCTATAAAGGGAGATCATATTGGGTTAGAGTATCAATTGTCCAGGGAAATAATTGATACTGATAGTACCTAGAAAGGAAGTGAAATTATATCTCTTGCTCCGAGATTATTTACACGTGTTACACGCATATTTACTTGTCTCTATAGAGTAGATTTGCATGGTTTAGTGATACGTCCATATTCCACAAGGCAGAGTTGAACATTGATACACGAAAGGGAGATTAATGAGTAAAACTAGATTATCCTAGAGTTACCTATTCTCCTACTTGATCCACTTTCGCATTCTTGCAGTGATACTTTATTTTATTTATTATTTTAATTAATTGTATAGTAGTTAAATAATTCAATACTCAACTTTATTGCATTGTCTTGATTAATTTAGTAAGTAGTTAAATTGATAATACGTCGTCCTTTGGGTTCGATATTTAACTTGGTCGCTTATCTAAGCTAAAATAATATCCTTCATACTTGTTGATTAATTGTGTTTTGAGAAAACGCTCATCAGTAACTCCTTAATTTTACTTTCACATGAATGTGTTGTAATTGATCTACGTGATTTTTAAGATGGATAAGTTATGAGTGTGCAAGCTCTTCCAAATCGAAAACATAAAATTTGTGGATGATATTGGATTTTTTAAAAAATACTATGACATACGATTTGTCGATGATATTTGGATTTTTTTTGGGAAATACTATAATATAATATTTCTGGTTTTTTTTGGATAATACTGTGACATAAGATTTGTGGATGATATTTGAATTTTTTTTTTGAAAATACTCTGATATAAGATTTGTGGATTTTTTTTGAAAAATACAGGGACATAAAATTTGTCAATGATATTTGGATTTTTTTTAGAAAATACTGTGATATAAGATCTGTGGATTTTTTTTGGGACAATATTGTGTCATGAATTTTATTAGAATATCAGGATATATGCTGCTGAGTTATATACAGTAACCTTCTATGTTCTCATGATTTTTGCTTTTGGAAATAGCTTGTTCTCATTGGAACTAGTTTGCTACTCATGCGACATTTACTAATCTGCATTTCTTTTATTAAATTGAAAAAAATATATTTATTGCATATTTTAAAATTATCAGATTATGATAATATGTTTATCTAGACTGTGCTAAGTAGCTAGAAGCTGCAAATTAATATTTTATTTTTATTTATGATTGCTCCATTTGGAGCGAACAAATAAGGAAAAGTTTAATGAGATGAACATCACGAAAATAAGAAAAAAATGTTTATCTTCGATTATGATTGGTTATAATTTTTCAATTCCATCTTTTCTAAAACTCCGTACGTTTTTCTTAAATTTGTTATAATCATGAAAAAAAATTTCGGGATCAATTTTTCTCTCCTGATTGTGATACATGTGTCCATATTTAAGTAATAAAATTTTGGAGTAAACTTGTGACACATGATTCCTAATTTTTTTCTGTTAAATTGAAAACAAAAGATATTTTACTAGAATAGATGAGATTACTTAAAACTTCGGTGATACGTGTTAATAATATTCTTTTCAGTTTCATATGAAATAGTTTTATTTAAATAAAAAATAAAAAAAATTATGAAATTTTCCAAAGGACTCATGATAATCGTTGTATATAATCTTTTAATGACATGGAATAATGTTATAATGTGAAAAAAATTTACATACGTAAAAGGCCCAGAAGGCAAAATTACTCATATTATGTAATAAAAATAATAAAAAATATATAGATATTCTTAATAATGTGCTTTATAATGTTGAAAGTATTTCGTAATAATAATTTGACAAATTTTATTTTAATTATAGTTCATTGAATATGTCTGACATCACTAAGAAGGAATGCACCGAGCTCGCCCTAGATGACAACAACTATTTAACATGGGTTCTAGATGTGGAAATGTACCTAGCTGCTTGTGATTTAAGTGACACTATCATTCCAATGCTAATACTACTCCTGCCTAGAGGGCTAAATCACTCATATTCATTCGTCATCATTTAAAAAATGAGTACATAACCGAAAAAGATCATCCTATCTTATGGCAATCCCTGAAGGATCGATTTTATCAGCAAATTGTGATAATTCTCCCTTCAGCTCAATATAACTTATTAAATTTAAGATTCCAAGATTTCCAATCAGTTACAGGATACAACTCCACTCTACATCAGATTGTCTCGCAGTTGAAACTTTGTAAGCAGACAATTATTAAAATTGAATTGATTGAAACGACTTTTTTCACCTTTCATGCTAGTAATCTCATACTCCAATAGCAGTACAGAGCCAAAAATTATACTAAGTACTCAGAGTTTATTTCTGCATTATTGGTAGCAGAAAAACATAACCTGTTGTTAATGGAAAATCATAATGCTAGAGCAGTTGGTTCAAAACCTGTGCCTCAAGCACATGGCACATTCCATAAGAATTGGCGTGGAAGGAGTAGAGGAAGAGCAAGAGGTAATGGTTGAGGGAATACACATAGGGCTAATCAAAGTGATAGAGGAAACCTAAGTTGGCATCAATGAGGTAGTCGAGGCAACTCAAGTTTTTCACATAGACGTGGTCAAGGTCGAGGACGAGGACAAGGTAGAGGATTTAAAGGTATTGATAAGGCTCAGGGTAGTGGAATGACTCAAATAGTACTCATGAACAAATTCCAAATTCCACTCAACAAACATCAAACCAGAATAAGATTTTCTATAGATGTGGATGCGATGGTCATTGGTCTTGCACTTTTCGAACACCACAATACTTAGTTGATGCATATCAAAGAGTGAAAAAGGATAAAAAAGAAAAGGCCAATAGTGGTGAATCACATCACACAAAATTTCCTGAAGCAAACAAAGATTTTAACCATGACAATGATGACCTCTTGGGACTCGAGCTCGAGGATTATGGAGATCAAATGTGATCTTGTTTTCATGTTATTTATGTTTCTTATGTCAGACAAGTTATTTTATTATGTATTTCATGGATTCTACTTATTTTGAGAACTCTAGGTATTTACTAAATTTTCTGTTTACTTATTTGTGGTGATGTTATATGTTGTGATGAAATTATATTTAATTTATTTTTTTATTATTATTGTTCGTGCTTCTTTTATATATCTTATTCAATCAAAATTTTTAGTAATCAACCTATGGATAATGAGGATACTTTATGCCTAGTAGACAGTATTACTATTTATTGGCGTTCGATCATTTGGTTAACGTGAACCATCAGGATTCCATGCGATTATATATCAGCGAAATAAGAATATAAAATCGAATTATCTTTCATCAGGGTATGTTGAAGAAGAACATGTATGCAGAACGGCCTCGCCAATTTTCTACTGTATTTCCAAGTCTAGTCTTGACGTCGTGTGAGCGACGATCTTCAAGACAGTCTCAAGCCGCTTCCTCCCTCTTACTAACATGTTTTAGGCATGATTTCTAGGGTTCCAAATAGCTGTGGTGACTTATTTATTGGCTAGAACAGGAACCAGGAGGAGAAAATAGAGTTGGGCCTCCATTGGGCTTAAGTATCCAAGTTTAGCCCAAAACTTATAGTTAATTCAAATAATAATAATATAGTTCACTAAAATATTATTATTGCACTACCACTCTAGTCCCATATTACATTATAGGCTCCTTCTTATTATAAGCCCATTAGTTTCCATGTGTTTAAGATATACAGTGCCCATTAATAATTAAGTTACTGACAACTCCATTAATTAATATCTTATCCGAGAGTAGTACCACTCAACCACATTATCATGCCGGAATAAATACACCTGCAGGGTTTACATGATAATCCTTATAAGCTCCTCAAGGGAACATCATCAGCCTATTTAATAGGATACGAATTCCTTCTACAATCAACATCACACCATAGAGACAACACCATCTCTCAATTCACCGAATTTATTGATTTAATAATTAAATCTCACCCATTGATGAATCAAAGACATAAATACTGACTTACCTGTCACATTTATTATATAAGAATTAAGAGCACAAATATCCATAATACCTGACAATAAGTCTCCTATATAGTTAGTATAAATCGAACGATCTCATGCGGTCCTGCTCAATACACATAAAGAGCACTAATGTGATTTTATAGTCAAGACAAACTAATATCAATCACACTATAACCATCCCGATAAATTGTTCCTGTCTATCTCGATTGTGAGCATCTGTTTATACTTTGTAAGGAGTCGACAATATGATCTTCCGTGCGAAGCCGCATACCATATTATCTATAGTATAAAGTAAGTGGATTTTTTCAACAACATATAAATAAATTATAATAAGCAAAACGTTTGATCATATGATTCTCATTTCAAATAAATTGTCAAAATATTGTTCATACAAAAAGCTAGATTTTTAGTATACAATCCAAGAATCTCCCAATTATACTAAAAGACTAAGCTGTCATATCTACTGACACGCATCTGATCCCATTCCTTCTACATGACCATCAAACTCTTTCGCTAGAAGGCCCTTAGTAAAAGGATCAGCTAGGTTATCCTCTGATGCAATCTTAGTGACAACAACCTCCCATCTTTTAGCGATGTCTTGTATCAGGCAGTACTTGCACTCAATGTGTTTAATCGTCTTATGAGCTCGTGGTTCCTTCGAGTTTGCTACTGCACCACTGTTATCACAATAAATTATGATTGGTTTGGGCAAACCAGGAATCAAATCTAAGCCCATTAAGAAGTTTCTGAGCCATACAACTTCTTTAGCTGCCTTAGAGTCTGCTACATATTCTGCTTCCATGGTAGAGTCCGCAACACATTTCTGCTTTACACTCCTTCATATTATGGCTCCTCCATGATGAGCGTTTTCTCAACACACAATATTAATCCCCAAGTGTGAAGGATGTTATTGTAGCTTTGATAAGCGACCAAGTGATTATCGAACCCAAGAGACGCATTATTATCATTTTAATAATAATATAACTTATTAAGACTAGGTTGGCAATATAATTGTGATGAATTATGTAACTAATAAACAAATAATTAAAATAGTAATTAAAATAAACAAGTAGTAGAGATTAAACGAAGGTGAATAAGTGAGAAATTAGATAGTCTTTCGGGCCATCCAGTTTACTCATTAACTTCCCTTTCATGTATCAATGTCTGACTCTGCCTTGTGGAGTATGGACGCATCACTAAATCATGCAAATCTACTCCATAGACACAAGTAAATAAGTGTGTGAGATGAGTGAATATCCTTGGAGCAAGAGATATAATTTACCCCCTTTCTAGGTACTATCAGTATCAATTATTTCCCGTGCACTAAGTACTCTTACCCGATATGATCTCCCTTTATAGTTACTATGAAGCTATTCTCTTTGTCATATTTATTAACCCGAATCAGATTCAATTAACAAGTATTTATATAAGATAGTTCTAATGAGATTTCGGAGTCCCCTCACTTAGAATCATAATATGTAATCCTGCTCAGCAGTGAACGCACTTAATCAATAATCAAGATAAGTATTTAGATTCTACATAACAATTAATGATGCACAAAACAACTCTGAGTATGAATTAAAAATGCACAATCTTATATAAAATAATCCACAAGTAGTGTTGTACGGAGTATACACACGGAAGTTCAATTAACTCATAAAACCTTCATAAACCCTAGAACTACTGAAGTGGTTCTAGTCCATGATTGATCGAATTAAAAGATAAATTAAAAAGTGAAGTAAACCCTAGATGTTGGCGCCATCCCGTCTCTCTCCATCTTGAATCTTCACTTGGTTCTCACTTGATTCGACAGACGAATCTCTCTCTACAGCTCCGTAGGATGACGTAGGGTTTGGATGTTGTGTAGAATGAAGGTGGTGAATGACGTCTTTTCTACTGCGTAGGGTATTTCTTTTATAATTTTTAGCTCCTCCAATGGACCTCTAATGGGCTTTTTGAGCGAAAACATATACTGAAGGTGCAAAAATACGGATCTGGAAGCTTCTCGCGTGTTGGTTTAACCGAAGCCCTTGGTCAAACCATATCAGCTTGGTCGAACCAGCCTTTAATACACTGGTAGGTGGATGGTTCGACTCGAACCACTGGTTGAACCAGAACCATATATTGTGGTCGAATCACTTCTGCATCTCTTTAGGTATTTGGTTTGACCACGGTTCGACCATCATGCCTGGTCAAACCATATCATCGTGGTCGAACCATGCTGTAACACAATTTCAAGTTACTAGTTTGACCTAAATCGATGGTCGAACCACTCGTGTTCTGGTCGAACCAGATGCCTTCATGCCTCTTTTCTGGTTCTGATCACTTTCATCATGTTTTCCTTCAAAAATCCACTCAAACGGCCTCAAACACACCTGATTCGTGAATTCCACTACATATCTCGACTTATCTCTACTTAGGATCAAATCATACATCATTATCATAGAAATCAGAGCTCAAATTACGTGAATTTAAACTCTCATCAAACCCCCAATCTTACATATTGCTAGTCCTAAGGCAACGAAATCAAACCACAAGAGTAAGTATAAAATTCATGAGGCCATAAAGTCAAGTACAATACATACCTACACATGCAATTCTATCAATTTAAAACAAGTATCACTCGCATCATACATTTTATTCATGTAAAAACATCACTCAATTATAATACGCTTCGGAGTACTATCTAGCTCACAAGATAAATGTTTACTCTCGCTCTCAAGTGTAAAGTACACTTAAAAAGGTTAACATATACGCTCATATTCAATTCTTATTTTCACGTAACCATAAGCTTGGCAAGGGTCTCAAAAATCAACTCATAATTGCTTCATTACTAGGATCACAAAGGACTTGCTTTTGGGTTGTAATGTTGGCTCTTTGGTAAAGGTAGGAAAATATAGATAAAGTGACTAGTTCACTAGTAGAGAATTACCTTGGAGTTTTGCTTTTCATTAAACAGCTTCCTCTTCTCCATCTTATTCTCATGATCTTTACGATTCATCTTTTTTCCCTTCTTCACTTGGAATCAACATCTTCTTTACTCAAAGTACAAGAGTATCAATTTCGGGCACTACCCTTTGATGAGTGTGTAAATTCACAAGTTTGGCGCTATGTTTTGTGCTAGTTTTGGAGAGTTTTGATGTGAAAATAGGTGAAAAACCTATATATATTGTGAATTAGCATGAATCAGGTGTTAGTGGAGCTATTTGAGTGTTTTCTTAGCAAAAACGGAGTGAAAGAGCCAAGAATCGAAGAGACAGAGTCGAAGCCACGCGAACCGCCCAATAATTAGGTGGGTTCGACCTGGTTGGAGGAGGGTTCGACCTCTCCAGCAGGTCGAACCAACGTTGCTGAACTTGCAGAGATGGATTCGACCACGACTCGGCTGGTTCAACCTGGCCATCAGGTCGAACCATGGTCGAACCAGTTTGCAAGAAAGAGGATTCGACCACGACATTTGAGTTCGACTTGCCAGTTGGTCGAATCAGGAGCGGGAGTTGTCCAGTGCTGAGGTTCGACCTGGGGTTCGACCAAGGCCTAAGTGGTTCGACCTGTCCAGAAGGTCAAACCTGTGCAGAATTCTTCCAGTAGCGGGGTTCGACCTGGGGTTCGACCTGTGGCTTGGGGTTCAACCTGTTTAACGTGGTCGAACCTATGCACGAGAACTTACCTTATCCGGATTTTCGAGGCCGAAACACGTGAGATCACTTAGAAAGCCCATTCCAAGCCCTAGAGACGTGATTACAAGTATAAAAGGAGGCACATACAGAGAATAAAGAGAGCTTTTTGATCGTCAATCGTAAGAGAGACAAGAGTAGAGGTGGTGATCCATCCGGAGGGCTGTGACAGAGGTTCGCTGAAGGTTCAAGTAAGAATGATCAATCTAACCATGATTGTTCCTAGATCAATCATGGGCTAGAACCACCTTGGTAGTTCTAGGGTTATGAAAGTTTCATGATGTAATTCGTGTTTCGTGTGTAAAACTCCGTACAACACTACCTGTGGTTTGTTTTATATAAGATTGCATATTTAATCCATACTCATAGTCGTTTTGTGCATCAATGATCGTTGTGTAGAGTCTGAATACATAACATGGTTATTGATTGAGTGCGTTCACTACTGAGCAGGGTTTATTGTTATAATTCTAAGTGAAGGGATTCCGAAGTATTATTAGAACTGTCTTATATGAATATTCATGAATTGAATTAAATTCGGGTTGATGAATAGGATGAAGAGTATAACTTTATAGTACCTAAAAAGGGAGATCAAATCGGGTTAGATTCTTGACATAGAAGATAATTGATTATGATAGTACCTAGAAAGGGGGGTGAAGCATATCTCTTGCTCCGATGTTATTCACACGTGTCAAGCGCATATTTACTTGTGCCTATAGAGTAAACTTGCATGGTCTAGTGATGCGTCCACAAACCACAGGGCAGAGTCGGACACCATCACATGAAAATACGAATTGCTAGTGAAACTGGATGACCCGACGAACTACCTATTATTCTTATTGATCACAACTCACTTTTCTCTACTCTTGCTATTTCTTTTTGCTAATTCAATTAGAAGTTATTATCCATAATACCTTTTCAACTACCAAACATAGTCTAAAATATACTAGAAGATAACAAAATTGATATTTATCCGTCCTTTGGGTTCGATATTCACTTGGTCACCTTTCGAGACTACAATTGATATCCTTATACTTGAGGATTAATTTGTGTGTTGAGAAAACCCCTATCAAGTTCTTGGCGCCGTTGCCGGGGACGGCGTAAAATATCTTTTTTGTGTTATTTCTAGTTTATTAGGACTATTTACCTTGTTTTGTTGTTTTTTTTCTTATTCGTTTTAGGTGTATGCTCACAAGATCAAAGAAAGGTAATCTTGAACCGTATAATCCTGAGATTGGAGCATCATCAAGAAAGAAGAAGAAGAAGAAGAGCAAGGCAAAGACAATAGACCCAACTGAAGCTCTGAATTTTGGAGTCGAGGTTGACGAGCAGATTTCGCAAGTGATTGAGGCTACAACTGAAGTTAATTTGGAAGTAGAAACTGTCAACATGGCAGCGAATCCGGATAATCTAGCCATCCGAGAGGTTTTCAGAAATAATGGGGCTGGAAATTATGAGCTTTTAGGAGCAAGGGGAACTAACACAGCATTCGATCTTCATCCCGCTCTTATTAGCATGATAGAAAGAAACTCCTTTTCAGGAGGGTCTTTCGAGGATCCACAGCAGCATCTGAACAAGTTCTTGGGCTATGCAAGTACTCAAAAAGACATAGGAGAACATGAAGATGCTAGGAAGATCCTTTTGTTCAAATTTTCGCTTACTGAAAAGGCAAGGGATTGGTACGATACTATTAACGCAGCTGAGTGCACCACGTGGGAGCAATTGAAGTTAAGGTTCTTGGAGAGGTATATGCCACCTTCGAAGGTGTTTAAGATGAAGCAGGATATTAACCAATTTGCTATCAGTGGAGGTGAGAAATTTCATGAAGCGTGAGATAGATTCAAGGACATGCTCAGGAAGTGTCCTCAACATGGGTTATCTAAAGCCCAATATATCAGTATATTCTATAATGGATTGGACTGTGAATCAAGAGTGCTACTTTATGCTTCTTCTAATGGAGCATTGCTTACTAAGTCATCCATTGAGGCCGAGAGATTGTTTGAAGACATATCGATGAATTCGAGGGATTGGCCTACTGATAGAGTTAGAGGAACGTATGTTCTTGGAAAGGTAGGTCAGGTTGAACAAGCAATGGTGAAAACTAAGAGAGAGGATGAGATCGTTTCAAGCTTGTCCAATATCAACAAGCTACTTGAGTCTCAACAGAAGCAGATCAGCGAGATATCTCAACGAGTGCCAATCATGCAGCAAGAGATGATGAATAATGGAACCATCCAAGAAGAATTAGAGGAAGTAAATTATGCCATGGGTCAAAGTATTCAAGGAACGAGGTACCCAAATCAAGGAAACCGGAATTACCAAGGGAACTATCGAGGGAACTTTAATAATCGTGGTCCCTCTGGTAATTATCAACAGCAACCAAGGAGGCCTGAATTTTCATGGAGCAATACGAACAATGCAGTGCAACTTCCAATGGGTGTTGATCCGGGAGAAAAGGTGGAAGAAGGGAAGCCTAGTTTCGAGGATACTGTGAACCGATACATGGTAAAGAATGATGAAAGAGTGAACCGCCTTGAGGCAAAGCTTGAGAAAAAGATTGATGATCACCACAGAGATTTGTCCACTCAAGTGAAAGATCTCACATTGTTGATGGGTACAATTGCAGAGAATGTGAACACATTGACTCAAACTGTAGGAAAAGGGAAGTTTCCATCTCAGAGTATAGAGAATCCGAAGTCGTGTAATGCCACCACACTGAGGTCGGGAACGCAGTACGAGGGACCGATGAGGCCAGAATCAAAGTTGGAATTTTCTAAGCCTCAGTTCGACCAAAATTCAGAGGGTTCGACCTGGCATCCAGGTCGAACCATGGTCGAACCTCATCAATAAAAGCACTCTGTTTTGACACAGGAGCGGTTCGACCAACACGCAGAGGGTTCGACCAACTTTTCAGGTTGAACCCAGGTCGAACCGAATGATAGAGATTATACAGTGAAACGGTTTGACCAAGGGGTCAGTTTTTTGACCTCCAATGCTGGTCGAACCCAAGTCGAACCTCCGGAGCAGAATGAGATCAGTCTTCTAGGAGAGAGGTTCGACCAATACACTCCTGGTTCGACCTCTCAAACTGGTCGAACCCTAGTCGAACCTCGCCGAGATGTTTTGATTGATGCACCTGTTGTTCCTTTTGATGTTGATGCAACTCCAGTGGTATGGAATGAGCAAAGTACAGACACAATAGCTGAGAAAAAATGGGAAAGAGCTAAGCGATTAAGAGCCGAAAAGGAGAAAGCGGAGAAGGTTGATCGTGATGAATGGGGAATTCCCAAAACAAAGATACCTCCACCGTTTCCCTACAAGCTAGTGAAGAAGGGGTTGGAAGAAAAGTTCAAGAAGTTTTCAGAAATAATGAATAAGATAAGCTTGAACATCCCTTTTTCAGAGGCAATCATGGAGATGCCATATTATTCTCGATTCCTTAAAGACATATTGATGAAGAAGCGAAGCTTAACCGGAGTTGAAATGGTAAACTTATCTGAGAATTGTAGCTCAATTATTCAAAAGAAGTTGCCACCAAAGATGAAAAATCCGGGGAGCTTTACTATTCTATGTGAAATCGGGAAGGGGCCAGCACGGCGAGCTTTGTGCGATCTTGGGGCAAGCATCAATTTGATACTGTTGTCCATCTTTCAGAAGCTTGGTTTGGGGGAGCTGACCCCGACAACTGTTGCTTTCCAATTGGCAGATAGATCAATGACGTTTCCAAAAGGTGTTGTTGAAGATGTTCTTGTAAAGGTGGAGAGGCTAGTCTTTCCTGTGGATTTCCTTGTACTAGAAATGGATGATGACAAGGATAATGTTCCATTAATCTTGGGGAGGCCATTCCTTGCTACAGCTGGAGCTATGATAGATGTTCGGAAGGGAGAACTGAAGTTGAGAATGGACAAAGAAGAAGTACTTTTCAACTTGGACAAAGCAATGAAGATGCCAATGGAGTCCCAATGTTATAGTATTGACGTGGTGGAGGAGATTGTGAAGGAGGATATGTCTCTGATCTTCTCAAAGGATCCTATTGAGACATGTTTGATGGAGTCTCTTACTTATCCCACTACGGAGCTTGACGGACTTTCTAACGAGGTATGTATTGAATTTCTTGAAAACTTACTTGCTTTGGGTGATGACAGGTTTGCATTGGAAAGAAATAAGGTGGAAGAAGTCAAATGGACCAGGAAGTACTTGCATTTGGATAAAGAAAACACTCCAGTGGAGAAAAGAAAAGAGGAGTCGAAACCATTGCCGGACCACTTGAAGTATGCTTTTCTTGGTGATAATGCACAATATCCGGTAATTGTATCTTCTTCCCTTAATGATGATCAACTTGAGGAGTTATTAGATGTCTTAAGGAAGTACAAGTCTGCAATAGGGTGGTCACTTGATGATTTGAAAGGTATTAGTCCTTCGTATTGTATGCATCGGATTAGGTTGTTGGATGAAGCCAAAGCTAGTGTTCAGAATCAGCGTAGGGTGAATCCCGCAATTCAAGAGGTGATAAGGAAGCAAATTCTTACGTGGTTGGATGCTGGAATTATATATCCTATTAGTGATAGTCCCCATGTGAGTCCATTGCATGTAGTTGCTAAAAAGGGGGGCATGACTGTAGTGAAAGCTGAGGATGGAGAAGCTATAGCCACGAGAATTCCGACGGGATGGCGTACATGTGTGGATTACAGGAAATTGAATGAGAACACGTGTAAGGATCATTTCCCTCTTCCGTTTATGGATCAAATGTTGGATCGTCTTGCAGGGTATGAGTTTTATTGTTTCTTGGATGGATACTCGGGGTATAATCAAATCATGATTGCTCCCGAGGATCAAGAAAAGACCACTTTTACTTGCCCCTATGGGACTTTTGCTTTTAGGAAGATGCCGTTTGGATTGTGTAATGCGCCTGCTACTTTTCAGAAATGCATGATGGCGATTTTTGATGGTTTGATAGATAAGATCATGGAAGTATTCATGGACGATTTTTCAGTCTTTGGTTCTTCTTTTGATATGTGTTTGTCTAACCTTGCTGTTGTTTTGAAGAGGTGTCAAGAAACTAATCTTGTCTTGAATTGGGAGAAGTGCCACTTCATGGTGAAGGATGGGATTGTTCTTGGGCATCATGTTTCCGCCAAGGGATTACAGGTAGACCGTGCTAAAGTGGTGGCAATTAAAAAACTTCCACCACCGACCAATGAAAGAGGAGTGCGGTCCTTCCTTGGACATGCCGTTTTTACAGGAGATTCATAAAAGACTTATCAAAATACTCTAAGCCCTTATCTCATTTACTTGAAAAGGATATTCCTTTTGTGTTTAATGATGAGTGTCTAACAGCTTTTCAAGTTTTGAAGGAGGTGCTTATTACTGCCCCTATCTTGATCACATAGGACTGGACTCAACCGTTTGTACTTATGTGTGATGTAAGTGATGTAGCATTGGGTGTGGTGCTTGGGCAGCTAAGGGAGAAGAAGTTCTGCGCCATTTACTATGCGAGTAAGACTTTCGATGCGGCACAGAAGAATTACACGGTAACTGAAAAGGAGTTTTTGGCTGTTGTGTATGCATTCGATAAGTTTCGTCAGTATTTGGTTGGCATGAAGACGATTGTGTATACGGATCACTCGGCGATTCGTTATTTGATGGAGAAGAAGGAGACGAAGCCTAGGATTATAAGGTGGATTCTACTACTACTGGAGTTTGACTTGGAGATTAGGGATAAGAAAAGAACATAAAATGTTTTGGCAGATCACTTGTCAAGGTTGGAAACTAGGGAGCATTGTGATAATTCTTTCGAGTATATTGAAGAGATGTTCCCTGATGAGAAGATCATGGTTGTGGCTGTTGAAGGTACCGAGCGAGCGTGTGTGGTTGCAGCGCAATGTATGGATCCATGGTACGCGGATTATGTTAATTACATTGTCATTGGTGAAATTCCAAGGGATCTCAACCGATATCAACTTGCGAAATTTCGTAAGGAAGTTGAGATATTTATATGGTATGATCCGTTTGTTTACAAGATTTGTACAGATTCTATTGTCCGAAGATGTGTACCCGAGATGGAAATGGAAAGTGTGCTTGAGTTCTGCCATGCACAACCGAATGGGGGGCATTTCGGAGCGCAAAAGACTGCAGCTAAGGTACTTCAATCCGCTCTTTATTGGCCTACATTGTTTAGAGATAGTGAGAGCTATGTGGTGTCTTGCGATAGATGTCAGCGCATGGGTAATATAGGTAGGAGAGATGAGATGCCATTGCAGCTTAGCATAGTCGTGGAGATATTTGATGTATGGGGGATCAATTTTATGGGGCCTTTTCCCCCATCGAATGGGTTTCTCTACATTCTTCTTGCGGTGGATTATGTTTCAAAGTGGGTGGAAGCGATTCCTACTCGTGTTAATGACTCGAAAGTTGTTTTATCTTTCCTGAAGAAACATATTTTTGCCCATTATGGAGTTCCTAGAGCGCTAGTTAGTGATGGAGGTTCCCACTTCGTCAATAAATTTCTGGAGAAGGTGCTTAAGGATTATGGTGTTAAGCATAGGGTTACTACACCCTATCATCCGCAAGCGAATGGGCAGGCAGAGGTCTCCAACCGTCAAGTAAAGCAGATTCTGGAGAAAGTGGTAGGAACTAATAGAAAGGATTGGGCTATGAAGCTTGATGATGTGTTATGGGGGTTCCGGACCGCTTACAAGACGGTGTTAGATATGTCACCGTATCAAATTATCTATGGGAAGCCGTGCCACTTACCTGTAGAAATTCAACACAAAGCGTTTTGGGCTTTGCGTCGCTTGAACTTGACCCTTAAGGATGTGAAGGAGTTGAGGATAACTCACATGAATCAATTGGATGAGTTTAGGAGTCGTGCTTACAAGAATTCAGAGATTTATAAGGAAAGAATGAAGAGGTGGCATGATTCTAAGATTTCATACAAGGAGTTCAAGCAAGGAGATGAGGTACTATTTTTTAACTCTCGTTTGAAGCTTTTTGCAGGCAAGTTGAAGTCTAAGTGGACGGGACCGTTCATGATTCATCGAGCCTTAGGAAGGGGGAGTTTTGAGCTTATTGACAAAGATGGAGACGTTATCACGGTGAATGGGCATCGGTTGAAGCTTTATAGGTCGCCGGATGATGCGTGTGTCATTTTTGATGATACCTTGATCTGATTTGGTACCGTCGTGACTCTACGACGTTGAACATGAGCGCTTGTTGAGAGCTTACTCTTCCGTTTTATTACTTTATTTCTTTTGTGTGAGTAAGAAATTTTTATATTTAAGATGCTTACTAATCGGCAATTACATCTCTTTTCAAACTTAGTTTCGACTAACGTTTTTACTAAGTTTGGGGGGGTGTGATGTTATTACCTCATTGAAGCATTAAGAGTATAATCTTTTCTTTGTATTATTTGTTAGGGGAGTTGGTTTTTGCGGCCATATTGAAATTTTAATTGATTTTGATGTGACGATTTTTTACAACTTGCCTAATGTTCAGTGGTTTTTGGTTGTGTTTTCTTTTACGGAGTTACTCATGAATGATGTTATGTGGAACAATTTTTGAAGTTATGCTCTAGATTGTACCTAATGAAGTTGTGTTGAAGCTTGAAGTATGTAATGAATGAAGAACACTCAGTTTTGGTAATCAGGAAGAAGGTTCGACCAACTCTAGGAGTGGTTCGACCAGAGCCAGAGGTCGAACAAAAGCAGAGGAAGTCGAACCGGCGTCGAAAGTTATCCAGAGAGGAGGTTCGACCTAAGCCATAGTTGTTCGACCTGATCAGAAGGTCGAACCTATGGTCGAACCTGTCAGTTGGAAGCACTCTGTTTTCCAGAAGAGGGGTTCGACCAATTCAAGGAAGGTTCGACCTGTTTACAAGTCGAACCCCTGGTCGAATCGAGAAGATCGTTTTTCCAGAAGAGAGGTTCGACCTCGCCATCCATGGTTCGACCTGTTCAGGTGGTCGAACCCGAGGTCGAACCAAGCCAGGTACGCGATTTAAGTTTGATTTTTCAGAGGGGTTCGATCACTTTTTCGAAACACCAAACCTCGAACCCTCTTCGAACCTCTACACCCTTGCACAAATTCTTCAATTACACTTGATTTCACACCGATTACACAACACTACACCTTGAATTATCGATTCGGTAGCGAATTTGGGCGGATTTCGTCGCGAGTTAGGGCTGAAATCGCGATTTTTGGTTGTTGTGTGTTCTCGATCGGTTGTTCACCATGGGCAAGTCAAAAGGTATGTTTTTCCAACTCAATTACTCTAGGATTGAAGGTTTAGGTAAGAAATTCGATGTGAATAAGAGGATTGATGTTGAGTATGGTTGAATTTCATGGTGAATGTTGATATTATGATTTGTTTCATTTGAATTCTTGTTTCTTGGTTTTTGGTTGATTGATTATTGATAGAACTTGAATTTTTATGTTGATTGATCAAGGATATAGAACATATCATAGAATGAGCATGTTGATTTGGTTTGAAATTGATGAAATTGAAGTAGTTCATTGAGGGAAACATGTTGAATTTTTGATTGAATTGCTTGAATTGCTTAATGCATGCTTGTTGGTTATGTTTTGATGATTAAGGAAGGTGTGATTGAAGATGTTTTGAGAATGTTGAATAAGCAAGTGGTATTGAGAGGATAGTTTGTGTGAATATGCATTGATGCTTGAAGTCTTGAGTAGAGTATGTGATGTGCTAGTAAAATACTTGCTTTCTTGTCTTGTTGGTTGGATTGAAGTATTTGTTTTCAGGAAAGGGACAAGGATCAAGTAAAGGAAAAGGAAAGGCAGAGGAGGAAAGATCGAAGAAGAGGCATGACAGGCCTTCAAATTTGGACAAAGTAACAAGAAAACTGAGGCTACAAGATCGTTTACCCGATAACTTCAAGATTCAGATGCAAGATTGGGATGAGATTAAAGAGAAGTGGGAAGAAGTTTCAGACAAGATAGCTCGCACTCGATACCAAGATGATGAAGCGATGAGGATAATGAGAATAGGGGATGATATATTTTGGATGTTTGATCAAGTAGGGATCAGAAGATTCATGGAGTTGAAGAGGCCGACGTACTTCCATATTACAGCGGAAGTAGTTTGCTCGTTTGAGATGGAGAAGGACCCGCTTGGATATCCCTATCGGTGTACGTTTCAGCTTGGTGGAGTGAGTTGGAGATGGACGTCTGAGGATTTCAATGAGCTGTTTGAGAAGCCTTTGGAGATCCCTCGTTTAGAAAATGCTGCATTCAGAGTAAAGCAGTTTTGGAGGGAGATCACTGGAGAGATTCATGATTATAAGACCAGACAGGCTCGTGCTTCTGCAATAAAGAACCCAGTCTTGAGGTACATGGACCGCATCCTGAGCAACACGTTGTTCGCCCGCTCGGAGGGGAGTGTTGTGTCTAGAGGAGAGCTATATGCCCTGTGGTGTATGCTGAATGGAGTAAAGTTCAATGTTGGAGCCTATTTTATTGCACAGCTGAATCGATTCAAGACTATTGGTTTTCAAAAGGTGAATATTGGAGGGTTATTGACGATCGTGGCTGAGCATTATAACTTGGATCTCACCGGCATTACACCATTAGAATGAGAACCCGATTTGATGATGAGCACGTGCGCGAAGGGAGGATTTGCCCATTTTAGAAATGGAGATTGGTTTTTCATGAGGGGTATCAAGCCTTTCAAATTTATGTTCCCCTTCGACGTGAGCAACTTGACAACTATTCGGGAAGCAAGGAATAAGTTAATGAATTCTCTTGGACACACCGCTTTATCCGTGGCAGTGAAGTCGGGTGGTGATTGGAGAGTGGTAGCACAAATGTGTGCTGAGGGGAGGATGGCTGAGTTACAGCAGATCGTTGATCAAGGAGAGTTCCGTCCACCTCAGCCACAGCAGCCTGAAGAGGAGGATCAGGTAGATGAGCAGCCGGAGATGGAGATTCCGGAAGGAGAGCAGCATGATGCGCCTCAGCATGCTCCGGTACCGCAGCAGCGGCGAGCAGTTCCAGGTACTCGGGAGCAGCTTCGCTTGATTCATGAGCAGCTGATCGCGGTGATAGCTGCGCAGCAAGAGACGAACAGGCAGCTCGCGCTCGCTAACGCCAACTACGCCATGCTGAACGAAAGGTACTCTGCCTTGGATGAGTGTGTTGGTAGAGTGAGTAGTCGAGTGGATATGATGGACAAGCACATTACCAGTCTGTGCCGAGCTGTGGAAAATAGAATGGATGAGGATGACGATGATGATGATGCTCCTAGGGAGTAGTTTCAGGTTTTCTTTTGGTTTCTCCGATTCATCTTATCTCCCATTCTTCTTTTTATTTTTACAGATTGGGGTGTGATTCATGTGTGAGTGGCATGTACCTGATATAGTTGATCTTGTATCGTTGTTTTGTATATGGGTTATTGATTCTGTGCATTCATATGTTTACATGTTTATTTTCATTTGGAAAGAGCATGAATAATTTATTAAGTATATGGAATTCATGAGGAATTGATTTTGATTATGTGCTATGAGGAGTATTAGGAATTGATTACCTATGTGAGGATTTGAGCCTTTATCATGATTAATCATGATAGTTTATTTTTGAGAGAATCATTCGTATGAACGTATTCTAGAACTTGGCTTGGAGTCTTGTGTGAAACTTACAATTGATGAAATATTAGGATATGATCTTAGGCCATTTTTGATTAATTGAGTCACTTAGCCAAATTTTACCTTTCCTAATGATTTTATAAATCTTTGGTAGCCCTGTTTGAGCCTTTTAAAAGCTTTTTCTTTGGCAAGCCAAATATAAGAGCCTTAATTACCTTATTTGAGCTTTGAAAATACCCTATTCATTGGTAGAGAGAATAAGGTGAATAAGTGTGGAAGAAACAAAGGAAAGATGGAATGAGGTTCAGTAAGAAAAGTGCATGGTTAAATCTTGTTAGGGATAGTGCCTGAAATTGGTATCCCGAATTGCTTATACATGGGGCTTGAAGTTTTTAAGAAGCAGTCGAACGATGTTCGAGAAGGGTTGTGCCTATAACTGGTACCCGAGTAATTAAAAGAAAAATGATGTTGATGCAAGGAAGAGAAGGAAAATTGAAAATTGCAAGTGCAAGAGAAGAATTGGAGGAGAATATGAAGCCGAATGAGAAATCAAGAACCTCCAAGGTAACTCTCTACTAGTGTATTAAGTTACTATGACCAAATTTTCCTACCCTTTCCAAAGAGCCAACATTACAACCTAGAAACAAGTCCTTTGTGATCCTAGTATTAATCTAATGTAAGTTGATTTTTGAGACCTTTGCCAAGCTTATGGTTACGCGTGAATATGAATTGATATGAGTATTTATACTAGCCTATAGTGCCTCACGCACGAGCGAAAGAGAGTAAAGACTTATCTTATCAGTGAGATTACTTAGTACTCCGAATGGTGTGTGATTGGATTGATTTTACATGAGTGACATATTTGATGCAAGTAATTCTTGTTTGATTCAATGAAGTGGCATGTGTAATATGTGTTGTACTAGATCTTGTTGAATTATACACGACTCCTGTGGTTTAAATTGGTTGCCTCGGGACGAGCAACATGTAAGTTTGGGGGTTGATGAGTGTGTAAATTCACAAGTTTGGCGCTATGTTTTGTGCTAGTTTTGGAGAGTTTTGATGTGGAAATAGGTGGAAAACCTATATATATTGTGAATTAGCATGAATCAGGTGTTAGTGGAGCTATTTGAGTGTTTTCTTAGCAAAAACGGAGTGAAAGAGCCAAGAATCGAAGAGACGGAGTCGAAGCCACGCGAATCGCCCAAGAATTAGGTGGGTTCGACCTGGTTGGAGGAGGGTTCGACCTCTCCAGCAGGTCGAACCAACGTTGCTGAACTTGCAGAGATGGATTCGACCACGACTCGGCTGGTTCGACCTGGCCATCAGGTCGAACCATGGTCGAACCAGTTTGCAAGAAAAATGATTCAACCACGACGTTGGAGTTCGACTTGCCAGTTGGTCAAATTGGGAGCGGGAGTTGTCCAGTGCTGAGGTTCGACCTGGGGTTCGACCAAGGCCTAAGTGGTTCGACCTGTCCAGAAGGTCGAACCTGTGCAAAATTCTTCCAGTAGCGGGGTTCGACCTGGGGTTCGACCTGTGGCTTGGGGTTCGACCTGTTTAACGTGGTCGAACCTATGCGCGAGAACTTACCTTATCCAGATTTTCGAGGCCGAAATGCGTGAGATCACTTAGAAAGCCCATCCCAAGCCTTAGAGACGTGATTACAAGTATAAAAGGAGGCTCATACAGAGAATAAAGAGAGCTTTTTGATCGTCAGTCGTAAGAGAGACAAGAGTAGAGGTGGTGATCCATCCGGAGGGCTGTGACAGAGGTTCGCTAAAGGTTCAAGTAAGAATGATCAATCTAACCATGATTGTTCCTAGATCAATCATGGGCTAGAACCACCTTGGTAGTTCTAGGGTTATGAAAGTTTCATGATGTAATTCGTGTTTCGTGTGTAAAACTCCGTACAACACTACCTGTGGTTTGTTTTATATAAGATTGCATATTTAATCCATACTCATAGTCGTTTTGTGCATCAATGATCATTGTGTAGAGTCTGAATACATAACATGGTTATTGATTGAGTGCGTTCACTACTGAGCAGGGTTTATTGTTATAATTCTAAGTGAAGGGATTCCGAAGTATTATTAGAACTGTCTTATATGAATATTCATGAATTGAATTAAATTTGGGTTGATGAATAGGATGAAGAGTATAACTTTATAGTACCTAAAAAGGGAGATCAAATCGGGTTAGATTCTAGACGTAGAAGATAATTGATTATGATAGTACCTAGAAAGGGGGGTGAAGCATATCTCTTGCTCCTATGTTATTCACACGTGTCAAGCGCATATTTACTTGTGTCTATAGAGTAAACTTGCATGGTCTAGTGATGCGTCCACAAACCACAGGGCAGAGTTGGACACCATCACATGAAAATACGAATTGCTAGTGAAACTGGATGACCCGACGAACTACCTATTATTCTTATTGATCACAACTCACTTTTCTCTACTCTTGCTATTTCTTTTTACTAATTCGATTAGAAGTTATTATCCATAAAACCTTTTCAACTACCAAACATAGTCTAAAATATACTAGAAGATAACAAAATTGATATTTATCCGTCCCTTGGGTTCGATATTCACTTGGTCACCTTTTGAGACTACAATTGATATCCTTATACTTGAGGATTAATTTGTGTGTTGAGAAAACTCCTATCACCCTTCTAAGCAGTTGGGGTACCAGTTTTAGGCACTACCCCTAAACAAGATTTAACCATGAATTCTTTTTCACTTCATACCACTCATCTAATTTTTCTTCGCTTTCTTCTTATTGAAGCTAGTATATATTCACCTCAACTCTCTACTAATGAATAGGATATCCAACAAGGCTCAAGTAATGGATGAATAAAGGTTTTTTTTATCAAAGCTTTCCAGAGAAAAAGCTTTTAAAGGCTCAACGGGGCTTCCAATAATTTATACAATATATGGGAAGGTAAAATTTAGCTAAGTGACTCAAATAAACAATAATGGCCTAAGATCATGTCCTAATAACTAACAATCATAAGTCTCACACAAGATTCTAAGCCAAGTTCTAGAATATGGACATATAAACTATTCTCACAAGAATAAACTATCATGCATGGATGTAGCATGATTTCATAAGGCTCAAATTATCACATGGGTAATAGATTCCTAAGCACTCCTAATAGTATATAATCAAGATCAATTTCACAATGAACTCCACATATTTAACAAGGTATACATGCTTCTAATTAACAAAATCAACACATGCAAAATATAAATGCAACATACTTATCAAAGAACCCATCATATCAATCCAAATCACAAATCAAATCCAACATCATAATCAGTATAAAATATCAGTACATGCTACTCACATCACCAAATACCCATCCTATAAAGAAAAAAGGGAAGGGGGATGAGATGACGCAGATAAAGATAAAAACCTGGCGCTCTCTACTCCTGTAGAGCATCATCATCACTATCTTCCCTGCGCCAATCATCAAAATCTCTCTAAAGGCTATCCACCTTTCTATCCAGAACTTCATAATTGCACTCAAATCTCCCAATCTCTGATCTATCACCACATAGTTGGCATACAGCATGTTGTAAAGCATATCGAGCAGCATAGCTCGTAGTCGGCAAGCCTAATTGGCGGTTTGTCTCCCTCTGATTGTTGTTCATGTTGACAAGATGCACATTTATCAACCTAAACTGCTCTCTATAATACTCATTAGGACTGCCCCAATGCTGCTGCTGTGGCTGCTGTGGATGTGGTGGTGGTGGCATCTCATGCTGCTGCGGTATCTCCATATGAGGATGCTCAATCGGCTGCTCTCCATGCATCTCCTCATCATGCTCCTCGTGCTGAGGCTACTGCTGCTGCACATGCTGCTGTCCTTGATCTACAATCCTCTGCAGCTCCTGATACATCCCCGCAACATACATCTGAGCAACAATCCTCTAATCTTCTCTCCTCAAGCACGTAATTGATATCGCCTCATGCACCAGAGTGTTTATCAACCTATTCTCATCATTCTGGATTGTAGTCAAGGCCCTCACATCATATGGAAACGTAAAAGAATAGGGATTAGGACCCCTAGTATAAAACCAGTCTCCGTCTCGATGCAAAGCAAATCCAGCTCAAACACATGCACTCATCACTAGATTTAGATCCTCCAAAATAGGTGTAATACCAGTGAAATCCATGTGGTATGACTCAGCCACAGGAGTAAGCAATCCTCTAATATTTACTTTTTGAAAAGAGGAATTCCTGAATCTGTAAAGTGTGCTTCAGTTTATATTGGTCTCGCATAGGGGTCAGGGCCTGATTGTCAGCCATCTTTCTAATCTCAGTCTCCTCAGCTAAATCAACTCCATCAAATTTCTGTGAAAGCTTTTAAACTTCCTCTTCTTCTGACAAATAGTAACTCTCCAAATCAGAGCTAGGAATAGGTGTATTTGGCTGTTTTCTCTTCCTTCTATTTTCTCTAACAAGTGCTTCAAGCTCTAGGTTTAATAGTTCGATTGCTCGTCCACTTGACCTAGTGATCATACACCTGTTCTCACACAGAAAAATTAGAATTATTTGGATAACACAATAAAATATAAAGTAAATAAAATTTAACGTCCTACAAGAAAATAAATCACTATAAAATTAAATTTAAATCTATAGACTATCCCCGGCAGGCGGTGCCATAAACTTGATCGCTAATTTCATTCTCCCTCAAGTGTAAGAGACCTGTTGTAGCGCTTGTGACCAAGTTAAATTATCATTCCCACGAGATAGTTATAGATTTAAAAATTAATTCTTTGTATGACAATTTAAATGCAAGACAAATTAGGGGATTTTGGAAAGGATAATTAATTAAACTAATAAAATTTGAGATTAATAATTAAACTAATTATGAAATAAAATAAATTACGTAGAGAAAACGATTTAGAATTCAAGAATGGAAAATTGGTAATACTCGGGCAAACACTTTAACTATGTGACAGATTTATCTAGACCCAAATTAATTACCTGTAGACGTTTATAACAGGATTACTAAGCCTAGTTAAATCACCTTGATCGGGTAGGATCTAACACTTATAATGAGCTACAAATCCTAGGATCGATAAGGAATTAAATCTCACTCCCTCTATAGGTACTTCATGCTATATTCCATTAAATGCTAAAGCACTAGACTTCCCTTTCTAGGTACTAAATTATTAACCCCTCGTCTCCTTACCAATTACCTAATAATGATGTTTTACCAAGTAATTAATATTCTAAACTGATTGTCCTATTAACTATCAATCAGTGATACCATCAAGAATATTTAAAGGAATCAAAACTCAAAAATACAATAATACGAAGTCTCAAAATATCCTCTTCAATAAGGAAATAAACATTCTGTAATGTAATAAAATTCAAGTCTAGGACAATCAAATCACATAGTCAATACTGTCTTAGAGTCCTAACATTACCAACAAAGAAACTTAGCCCATTGATTTACGAGGATAAATCACAAAGATATAATTAACTCTAACCATTGTGTTAAAATGACAAAGATAAATAATTGAAAAATAAAGAACCATTTTAGAGGACTCCGTATCTTCAATCACGATCTCCGTCGGAATCTCCATCTCCGGTGAGTGGATGGATGGTAAGTGATGGAATTTTGGCAAGAGGATGGGGGACGTGCGTGCAGTATTTTTTCGAACTGATGGATCGTGCGGTATTTTGGCAAGAGAATTAGGCAAATTTTCGAGTCTGCGTGGAAAGCAAGCAGTACATGGCCTTAGGCATTAGGATTACATATTCATGGGTGTGATGGGCTTTGGGATATATGGTCAGGCCTTTTACCAATTATGTGGGCCCTATGCCTTTTCCACTTCAAATTGATTTGCTTGTGAAATCTGGGCAGCCACTCTCACCTTACTTTCCTAGTGGCCACCAATTAATCTTGCATGACTCTATTGCATGTTGACGTGACATCACAAATTAATTATCATAATAATTCCAATAGATTAATTAGTTGCATGCCTGTACATGTGGTACTTCAAGATGGGATAAGGGATGCAAATGGGTTGGACTTCATCTAGCTTATTGGGCTTCAGCATGACGGATGGACAGAGACTTAAAAGAATTTCGAAAATCTCGTCGACAGCTGCGCTACATCACCGTTTAATTCATAACTTCCTCATTTGAACTCTGATTGAGGTGATTCTTGCGGTCACGCGTTACTCTCTTCCATGGCTTTTCTACTATTTCTCACTTGACCACTTTAAGCCTCCACACAAAATCTAAAAAATTATAGAAAGTGGTCCTCTATTTTCTTCCATGTTTCACAATTTTACCTTTTACTCCAACTTTGCACTTTTTGTTGGATTGTATATTCATCAAACTAAATAATATTATAAATCAAATAAACCAAAAATGTACAACGAAAACCAAAAAGATGCATTACAAATGGGAGCAGGCGAGGGATCCTGCTACCCAACTGACCTGGGAACAGGCGAGTGATCCTGTTACCCGACGAAACAGGCCTACCCTAACAAGAGGTCTAAAACCTATATAGCCAGATACATGGCTGAAAATAAAACCTATGGGTGAGCTGATCACCCCCGGAAGGCCTCGGTAAAAACCTCTATATGGAAAAACCCATGTAGAGGAAAAGAGCACCTTCCAAAGGATGTCATAAAACTCACCATCTACCCAGACCTAAAGAAGGCCCAGGCGCCCAAATCAATCCACTGCAGCATCCAATCACTCCAATTATTCCATCCACTGCGCACCAAATCGAACATCATCAAAAACTCAAAATAGAGATGATGTACATAGAGATCAAAAGGAAATATATCACCTGGAACCTCGGCGGCATCGCCATCGGAGAGACAGAGTCTCCTTCGCCTACAACCGCATGGGTGAGTAACCAGAGTGACCCAACCAAGCAATAATGCCAACGATTCATTTGATCCTGTAGTGTTCAAAATTCATATTCGCAAACATAAGACGGATAATATCAGGAGGTGCATAAGCATGCCAAACAAAATCCCCTCAAATATCAGTTAAGCGATCTGCCACCACATTCCCCTCACGATAAATATGAGAGACTCAAAAATTCATTTTCCAGAGACGGTGAAGAAAGGGCATAAACAACATAAGTCGAGTCAGATTCCAACCAAAGAAAATTCCACCCTCTATCATAAGCCAACTCAATAGACGTTAAAGTAGTAATGAGCTCTGTCTCGAAAGCAAAATCATGGCCGAATCCACTAGAAAAACCACCAATGTAGAACCCCCTACAATTATAGAAAACCCCAGCACCAGTAATAGTACCAGGAGTAGCACTAGCATATCCATCCATATTCACTTTTTGTTGGATTGTATACTAAAAGCCTAGCTTTAGTATGAACAATGTTTTAACAATATTTGAAATGAAAATCATATGATCAAATATTTTGCATATTATAATTTACTTATATGATTATTGCAATAGTCCGCTTACTTTAACTATAGATAATATGTTGTGCGACAACACGCGGAAGATCATATTATCGATTTTCTTATAAAGTATAAATAGATGCTCACAATCGAGATAGACGGGGACAATCTATCGGGATGGTTGTAGTGTGATTTGGTATTAGTTTGTCTTGACTAAAAAATTACATTAGTACTCTTTGTGTGTATAGAGCAGGACCACTTGAGATTGCTCAACTTATACTGACTATATAGGAGAACTTGATCTCTGTTATTATAGATGTTCGTGCTCTTAATTCCTATACAATAACCTCGACACGTAAGCCAGTATGTAAATCTTTGATTCATCAATGGATGAGACTTACATGTATTAAATCAACAAACTCAGTGAGTTGGAAAATAGTGATGTCTCTATGGTGTGTTGTTGATTGTAGAAGGAATCTGTGTTCTATTTAATAGATTGATGATGTTCCCTTGAGGAGATCATAATGATTATCATGTAAACCCTGCAGGTGGATTTATTCTGGCATGATAATGAGGTTGAGTGGTACTACTCTTGGATGAGATATTAATTAATGGAGTTGTCAGTAACTTAATTAATTAATGGGCATTGTATATCTTAAATATGGGGAGACTAACGAGCTCATAATAAGGAGCCCATAACGTAATATGGGATTAGAGCGGTAGTGCAATAATAATATTTTAGTAGAATATATTATTATTATTAGACTTAAGTATAAGTTTTGGGCTAAACTTGGATGCTTAAGGCCAATGAAGGCTCAACTCTAATTTCTCCTACTGGTCCCTGCTATAGCCTATATATAAGTCATTTCAGCTTATCCGGGACCCTTAGTTCTGTGCCTAAACACGTCGATGGTAAGGGAGAAAGCAGATTGAGAGGATCTTGAAGATCGTCGCCCGCACGACGTGAAGATTGGACTTGGGAATACAGCAGAAGATCAGAAGGTCGATAGTAGCTGCTGATCGATCACTTTTTCAACATACCCTGGTGAAAGATAATGCAAATTTATATTCTTGCTTCCTCTGATATAGTTTGCATGGAACCCTAATGGTTCACGTTAACCAAATGATCGAACGCCAACAATTGGTACCAGAGCTTTGGTTTTGTGGTGAAGCGTGAAACATTAGGCTAGGGTTTATGTGTCAAACATAGACTAGGGTTTAGAAGTTATTTTTTCTCATTGAATACTCCATCTGAATACATTGGTATGATTATTGTCGACAACCATCGATGTGTGGGTGGACGAATGACGAGGTTGAAAGCCTGCGGTAGTGGATGGATGATGACGGTTGAAAGCCTCACGGTAGCGTATGCACGGTCTGATGGCATGGCGGCACGACACGACTCACTGCTGCTAGGAAAAAGCACGACGATGTCAGCTAGAAGCGAGCGACCCAGCAGCTTGATGGGTGTGTTGCATGAATCTGACAAGTCACTTCCGACGTGATCGGTCAGCACTAGCGGTAGTAGCGGGTGGCATGGATCATGCAGGTGGATGTGTGATGCTTGTAGTTACTTGGCAGCACTGAACCTGTGGCAAGATGACGTCTCAATGGCGAGGCTGATGAACGCGCTGGCGATGCAAAATTGGGACCAGGCGTGCGCCAGTTTAGCATAACACCATGGCCAGGCACGCGACGCGAGTCAGATGGTCCCTGGAGGGGTGATGGTGTGGCCCAAGAAATGTGGTGCACGATTCAACTGGCGGATGTACGACGTGGGCCTTGGCTAGGCATGGATGAGGACTTGGCTCACACAGTGACAGGCTGAAGGCTGTACGGGTGAGAGCCGAGAAGCATCGAACCAGCACTTCCAGAAGAGGCTCACGGTATTTCGACACAGCTTGAATCTGGTTGTTGTAGAGCTCATGTGGAGCTGGTGGCATGCGACACAGCTCGAGTCAAGCTTCAGTGCTTGCGGGCGAGGGTTCTGGCATGCAGAGATGCTCATGTCGAGCTTCAACGTGAGGATCAACTAGAGTCGAGTCGGGTTGCTGGACGTGCAGGTGTGTGTGACATCAAGTAAGCGGGCGAGCCAACAGACGCACGAATAGATGCGCATGTTGCAGGTTGGTGGATCGTGGTGCCGAGCTGGATGGCGGGCATAGAATTTAGAGAAAAATTCTTGCAAGCCGGCTTTAGTTTTTTAGATTAGGTTTTAGGACGCTACCCCGAACCCCGCGACCTATCCAGTCTGGTCGATCCCTAAAACCTCACCGGGGAAGTCAATCCCCGTCTACATTGCCCATATTTATGCTTAGTGGCGAACAATCAGATTCGCTGATATATAACTGCTTATAATTAAATTAAATATCTGATTATTGTTATATATGTATGCTTGATTCTCCGTGATTTACTGCCTTATTTGTTGTAATAGGAGCATGTTAGGTTTCATATTTTATTTTGAATATTATATGCATGTAAAAACTCTCGGTGTTAAATAACTATGTGGGAGAGGGGATTGGTAAATAATTCCTGCGGCCTCCATTATTGGTTTGTAAGTGATGTGAATAAACTTACGTGTTGGCTATAGTGCCTTCCTCCCCATTGGATGAGTTTATTCATGGATCGCTGGTATGAACTTCTTTATGATGATTGTAGAAAGTTATCTGAGCGCGTATGCACTTCTCCATCTATAAGGCACATAAGCTTGGGCAATGGACTTAGATCAAATAATGGTGTACACTTAGGTGCAAATAATAAGTATCCTCCCCATCGGAGTCACTGCTGTTATTTGCATGGCTAAAGAGGAGCCGACTATTAATTATTTTATCATAAAGTTAGGTTGACGAATTAAATTAATGGTAAAACCTTCTCTTGTAAATGTTCGGGTTTGTATATATTCACACTATCGTGGCATGAAAATTTACGGTGCTTGAGATGTCGGTGAATTTTATTTTATATTATTTTGAGAAATCAATATAAATAGTTAAATTCGAAGGATTTGATTGGTGTATTTAGTTACGTGATTCTCAATATTTTTGAATAGTTTATTTCACTTATTGTTTACTAAAAGAAATTATATTTACTGGTCCAAAATAAGATGATTAGAAAAGAATCTTGGTTTCGATTTTTACTACTTTAGAAAACATATGTGTTCTCACTAAAGATGTCCTCTAGTGTCTATTTAAGTCTCTAGTGAAGAGATGAGAGGTTTATAGAAATATGATGGTCAATCTCATGCAACTCTTTATATACTTGAGTAAGTTAAAAAGACAAGAGGTCATGATTGACTTGATGAATGATTTTGAAAAACATGGAGTAGAAATTGAAAGAGAAACCTAGATCAATTTTATTCCCCATAGTTTGACAATATATTTTGAGTAAGTTCCACCTAAGATACGAGAGATTTTATTCGGTGGAGAATATTTAACAAAACAAGTGGCGGAGGAAATCAATTTTCATCAAGATATAAACAAGGCTAGTATCTCATTCACTAAGTTGTTGAAGCATGATTAGTGATGGCATCTACTGATACGTTCTGTGTAGATACTGGAATCACTAAAAGCATATAACTAAGTGATGATGAGATTATTGAGTACATGGGCAAGCTATGAAAGTAGTGGCTGTTGTAATGTGAGACATTTATTTAATTTTTATTTGTTTTTGAGAAATTGTCTTTACGTACGTTTTCATGGAATGAATTTGATTTCAATTACTATGTTTCTATGGATGAATACTCTATTTTATTTGAATGACATAGTCATTATAATGAAGAATGGAGCTATAATCTGTTGTGGTACATTGGTGGACAATTATATTCTTAAATCATGTTTCTCACGCGATGCAACAAAATAGTAATGAAAGCACGTCTTCTAATCCTAATGATAGAAAGAAACCTTCGGATATGAACCAAACATACCTTTGGCATCTGAGACTAGGTCATGATTGCCTTTTCAAGGTAAAGGGGTGTAGATCCAAAGATATGTTGAAATTAGTTCATTCTGATTTATGTAGATAAGACTACCCAGGCGAGAGGTGGTTAGACATATTTTGATGCACTGCAAGTCTTAGTACTATGATTAATTCAAAAGTGCATGGCTCATGCGCTGAAGGGTCATAAAAAATATATCAAGTCATTATGATTTAATCGTGGTGGCGAGTACCTCTTAGGATAGTTTAGGAGCTATTTATCAGAGATTGGGATTAAATCCTAAGTTGTCAACACCGGGCAAGTCCCAGTCGCTGGTGTGGTGAAAAGAAGGAATAAGACTCTTATTGAAATGGTTAGATAGATGATGAGTTATTTGGAATTACTAAATTCATTTTATGGGTATGCCTTAGAAACAACATATCGTAAGGATGTTTGTCTATTTGTGGGATATCCTAAAAAGATGAAGGGTATTTTATTTGATAGTCCAAAAGATCAAAGGGTGATTATTAACACAAACACTAGATTTTTGGAAAATGACCATGTAATAAATCACAAATCCATGAATAAATTATTCTAAAGGATGTGAGAGGGAAAACACAAAGTATAGTACCAATTGTACAAGAGGATATACCATAAGGAAACTGTATCGCGTGATACATATAATACATAATTGCGTTAGCGCCTTGTCGTAGTGGGAGGGTTGTTTCACAACCTGAGAGATTTATGTTTTCGGAGAGTCATAAGACTTGGTTCCTAATAAACATGAATTCGGCCCATGGATACAAAGATGCACTATAAAATCGAAATACGGAATTTTAGTAAGTGGCAATGAAGTTTGAAATAAAATCAACAGATTCTAAATCAAATCTAGGAGCTTGTAGGATCACTAAATGGTGTAAAAGCAATTGGAAGTGGCTATACAAAATAAAAGAGGATAAGACGATAAGGTGATACTTTGAAACAAGGCTTGTTGCATAAAGGTACACTCAGAAAGAAGGGTCACTACAATAATAAAGCATTAAGACACCAGTAAATAGACTACATAGATAAGAAATATGTGTTATCGTATGCTTTATATTTGTAGTCTTAAATATATATGTTGTCTTAAATATTTTTAACATACTAAGACTACACATATTGACTGGTGTTATCTTAATGTGGTATGAAATATGTTATTTTTTAAGGTAATTTATTATAAGACACCATATATAACAACATATGTTGTTGTAAATTTTTTTTTACGCACAAAGACTACATATATGACAATATATGTTATCTTAAATTGTTGTAATGATTTTTTTTCATAAACATACTATATAACAATATATGTTTTGTATAATATAATATATTTTTTAATTATCTTATTTTGAAGCAACATATATAATTTGAATATATTATTACTCATACATTTGTGTTTTTTTTTAAACTAATTAAACATTAAGTATATCACAATAAATTTTTTATCTTAATTAAATATGAAATAAATTTAAAAAAATTTATAAAATTAAAGATTCAAATTTCCAAATATTTTTATTAAAAAAATTATCCAATACTTGATGAGAAAATTTTAATTACTATAAAAATTTTAAAATTAAAATTATTTAACAATTAAAATTGTTTATATAAAAATATAAAAGCAAATTTAAGTAGTTATATCATAAATACAAAAATACAATGGTGGAGTATTTTGTATTTACAAAATAATAATTGAATAAAGTTAATATTCTATATTTTTTATTTCCAAAATGCTAAGTGTTCCCCCCTATCCTCCAAAGTGAGAAACCCTAATGAGCAGCGACTCCAAGGATGAGATCCCTCCAACGAACCTGCAGCTCCATGCTTCTCTGTTCTTGTGAAATTGGTAAATGTTATTTCACTAGAAATGGTTACAAAGTACTTACGTACAATGCGAATACAAGATCTAACCAATCTATCCAACCTGCTTAAACCGATAGCTTAAGGTGAATAAAATACATCAACAATTCATATACAAAGATGCTATTTGAAGTTTGATCCTATCTGCAATGTGTTTCAGAGATAGCATCCTTGATCCAAAATGTAGAGCATTCCCTCTATCCAGATGTATGAAGTCACAGTAGCAAAGGTGATTAAAAAGAGCCTTCTTGCCTTTTTACTTTTTTGGGAGTCCATGCATATTTTACGGAAGGCATCCATAACTGAGTTGAACCTTCTTCTTCTCCATCCTATCCATCTCTTCACCTCATCCCAAATGCAGTTGGTGTAGGGGCAGTGGAAGAAGAGATGCGTTGTGGACTCTGTATCAAAGCAGATACCACATCGTTTGTCTTCTCCTATGCACCAAACTCTGTCCTTCGTGGATAGTCTTTCTCTGAGTACAAGCCATAGTCTGAAACTATATTTCCTCATGATCCATTTGTGCCATATTTGCTTGTATACAAAGCTTGTGTCTTCAATGTACCTACTTCTGAGAACTGTATACATTCAACTGGCTTTGAAATTTCCATTCTCAGTATATTTCTGCATTATACTAATCACTTCCTCACCTTCCTCGTCCTCTGTTTCTATCCTTGTCCTTGTGGCAATCAATGTTCTCCATATGTAAGAAGAGTTAGCTCTAGGAGAAACGACCGTCCAATGATTGGATGATAAATAGACAGTATGGACCCATTTCACCCATAGGGATGAAGTTTCATTGTGTATGTCCGACATTACTACTGCTAATAAAGCCTTGTTCCATGAGAAGATGTCTTTCAACCCTAGCCCTCTTGCATTCGTAGGTTGAATAATGTCCTTCCAGCACACCGGACTCATCTTCGTACCCCACAAAAATCTACAAATCAGGGTCTCTACCTTATTCACTACCACCATGGGTATCTTCACAATACCACACCATAAGGATAAGATACCATAGATTCCCGATATGATGAGTTCTAATCGACCCGTGAATGATAGTAATTTAGAAGACCATCTCTGTATCATACTATTAAACATTTAATTGAGGTGTGAAATCCTCCACTCCTGTTCTCATGCGACAGATAGGTATATCCAAGTATTTAAAATGAATGGTACCTCTATTAAATGGAAGAATCTGAGAAATTTGATCACGGATGTGATTAGGAACCCCCTACTGTGATGAGGATTGATTTCTAGGGATTAACAGCCATTCCCGACACTTTGCCAAATTTGTCCAATAGGTGGTGAAGAGTAGAAGCTGTAGCAATATCACCATACCCCAGAAAAAGTAAATCATCTGCAAATATCAAGTGAGTGACCTCTACTCTTTTACAAATTCTGGAGTGATATCTATACACATGTTGCTCCTCTGCTCTCTTCATCAATCTATTGAAGTACTCCATGCAAATGATAAAGAGAAGTGATGAGATAGGATCACCCTGACGGAGGCCTCTTTTGCCTCTAAAGAACCCTTCTGGCTTTCTGTTGATGAGAAATGAGTATGTCGTAGTAGTTACACATTGTTCAATCCGTTTCTAAAACTTAAAAGGAAAACCTAACCCTTCCAGCAGATCAAAAAGAAAACCCAAATGTACAGAATCATGTGCTTTGGAGATATCAATCTTGACTGCCATCCTGGGTGAATACTACCATTCCTTCTACCATAACCTCTGAAGATCTCTTCTGCTAAGAACACACAATCTCTCATTTTCCAACCCTTTATAAAACCAAATTGGAAAGGACTAATCAGGGTAGGAAGACATCCACGCAGACAACTGGCCAATATCTTTGAAATGACCTTATAGATAGTGTTGCAGCAAGAGATTGTCCTGTAGTCTCGGACACCAAGTTCATGAGTTTTTTTCGGAATCAGGGAGATAAAAGTAGCATTAATATGTTTAAGCAATTTTCCTTTTCAAAAAAATTCATTAACCGCCTCCACCACATCACCACCTACTACATTCCAAGCACTGTGGTAGAAGGCCGAGCTATATCCATCTGGACCTGGAGATTTATTTTTATTAATGGACCACATTGCATTTTTAATCTCCTCTCTTCAATCGGTATTTCTAGTGCAGCAGCTTCCTCCATACTCAACTTATTCCCCAATTCCAACACCTCATGCTCAACTCCATCAATCACTGTACTTTCCTCACCAAGAAGCAATTGATAATAAGTGATGAACATATCAACCATCTCTTTATAGGATTTAGTAGGCCCCTGCTCAGTAAAGATTTGGTAGATGCCATTTCTAGCTCCATTACTTCGAATAAGGGAATAGAAGTACCTAGTTGGGCAGTCTTGATTCTTAATATGAGTATTTTTAAGTACTTGTGATAAGAAATCAGCTTCACATTTCTCTAGATGCTTCTGTTTGTTGTCAACAATCTCTTGATGAAGATCATGATTGGTTTGATATGACATGAAGAGATTTTGTAAATGCATCAATCGTTCTCTACCTCTGCTCACCCTTTCTGAGATATGAGTGTAGTTTTGGTGGTGGAGATCCTTCAAGTGTGCCTTCAATAGTTTTAATTTTTTACAAAGAGAGAACTGTCTTGTACCTGCAAAATAGACTTGCCAATGAACAATTATAAGATGAAGAAAATTGTTATGGTTAGTGCAAAAATTGCAAAATCTGAACGACTTTATAAAGTGAGGGTTGGGGTTTTAGAATGAGGTTATAGGGGGAAATGATCGGATTGGGTTCCTTGAGGTAAGAAAACATAGTTGATCTCCCATCCCATACTCCACCAAACTTGACAAGTCATCACCCTGTCCAACTTGGAGCAAACCGAACTATTCGTCCAAGTATAGAAACATCCTAAAGAACGGGTGTCCTCAATTCCTAAGAGTGAACAAATTTCATGGAACTATCTGATTCCTTGGCTAACAGCAGATCCAGTTCTTTCATTCTGACTTCTAATACAATTGATATCCCCCCCCCAAAATCCAAGGTGTTGTGTTGGAATCAAAGAGAGAAATTAGGTGTTGCCAAAGATGTCTTCTTGCAGGGTATCTATTATGAGCCTATATAATTGAGAGGGCAAAAGACTTGTCAGTGGTAAGGCAACAAACGATAGCTGTGATGGCTTGGTCAAAGGTGAAAAAATTATTAAGGAAAACTCTCATAGGGTTCCATATAATCATGATTCTGCCTCCATTACAACACTGAAAGTTATGGTTATAGTTCCATGAAGGAAAGAACCTATGCATGACCCCATCCACCTTGCTTCTTTGCTCTTACACCAAGCCAAAATGGTGCTTCAACCCTAAACCCTAACTACCCTCATTCCTATTTCCGCCACCCCACCACCATTGAATAGTCGTCCATCATCTTCGTACAAGCATCGCGCCTGCTTGCAACTTACTCAGATCTATTACTAGGTTTATCCCTTTAATTTGTGCCGCCTCATAAGGAGCACTCGATTCTTCACCGTCCTTCACTGCCAAATTGGTGTTTTTCAAATTATTAGGGTCTTCCGACATCAGGCGGCCTAGACTCCTAATTTCATTCCCAATTTTACGACATCCAGTGCTTTTCATTTTATGGTTGCCGCCTTCAAGGCTTGCCAAGCCCGATAGGAGTGGATCTGAGTGCGACACTCTAAGTTGTTGGCGTTTTTTATTATCGGAAGAGCTTCAATCTCTCTTCCATCAAATGGCTTCCAGGCTACTTCAGCAATCGCAGTCCCTCTAGTCCTCAATTCGTTGCCTTTCATGAGATTTTCTTGAAGAGGAAACCCTCATAAACCCAATCTGGTGCACAATGAATCAGCAACTCTGCTCTTGTCAACCCCTAAGTTGCTTTTCTTCATTTTTTGTGAAGATTACACACATACTCAATTTTCTTTTGCCTCAAATTTGATTCCAGATTGAAGGCCGTTGTCCCTAGTCGAGCGACTTTGGACCACCATCGTTGTAGTCTCTTGGAATGGTTCTTCATAAACTCTTCTGAATTTTTGAGCAATGTGATCATATCGACTCTTTATCCTCTATTTCCAATTAATCTTTCTATGGTTTGGTGATTTAATCATTCATTACAAATTTCCATATTCTGTTTTCATATTGATCTGTTGTTGTTAGATCTGTTCAATGGTGATGGTTCTTTTGCTTTTTTTCTTTTTTGAAACTTTTGAGGGTATTGAATTCGGTCATTTTGTTTAATAAGTTTCTTGGTTAGGCTTTTTCTATGAACATAAGTTGGTCTTTTAACCTTCTCTATGTTCTTAAACTACTAGAGCTGCTCAAGTTGGTGTTAAGTATAACTTGGTTCCAACATTCTTACTATTATAGAGATAGGAAGACATCCAGACTCCTAACAACCCATATGATTGTTGAGTGACATGGTAAACTTTAACAAACATCAAAAGTAAAATTTCATGATAAAAATGATTTAATTGCCATCATTTTATCTAGAAGACCCATATAGAGACAGGAAGAATTTGGTCCTCTGATCTTGACTAGGGTAGTGTAGGGAGGTGGAATTTCAATGAATATATACAATGATTTATAGTTTTAAATTTTTAATGCTTTTGAAGCTAAAGAATTTGGTCCTCTGATCTTGACTAGGGCAGTGTTTCTATATCATTAATTCTCTTCCCAAAAAAAGAGGAAAATAATTTGATAATGGTACAAGTTTTTAGTATTAACCTAATGTTTTATTGCAACTAGCTTGTTCATTAATTTTTCCATCTATATTTTGATTAATCATTTGGAATTAAATCATATGGGTTATGTTCGTCAAGCTTTTGAGGCTTCATCTTTGGAATGTTTTCTTTCTAAAATGTGATACGTAAAAGTATTAAGATCTGAGTAATGTTTAGTGCAATCAGTTTGTGTTTCAATGCAATTTACTTGTAATTCCTTTTCATTTTGTATCTTTGTTTACTATCAATATTTGTTGCATATTTTTATATTATTTATCTTTCTGTCTACCTACTTTCTGGGTCCTCTTGCGGGTTATCATATTGTTTTAAGAACATTTATATCGTTGTTTATTGCATCTTACTATTGTCTTGGATGTAAAATATAATTGTAATTAATCCCATTATCATAATTATAAATGACTGACAGATTTGTGAATGTGAAATGTGAAGCTCACCTCATTAGCTCGGATGTTTCCGTAAGTTAATGTGAATTTTTTCTTGTAAATTTTAGTTGGTTATAGTATCTTATAGAAAGCTTATTGTGAAATTTTTAATTGAATTTTTACAAATTGTGTGGATTTGCTAATTTGTTGTTGTTGGTCCGGTGGATGTTGATTTTGAAGGCCTCAATTTCTGGATTCATTTGTGTTGGTTAAAACTCTATGCTTGTTGGTTTCTACTGTTTGTTCATTCATTATGTGGTTCATGGGTATTGACTCCTGAGTACTTCTATTGAACAAATACGATTTGCTTTATGTCCTTACTCCTTAATGTGATGTATTTGGCTTTTACCAATATTTAGATTTGAGATAGTTATTTAATGTTGTGTATTGTGGATCATATAGAATGCGTTTAATTCTTTTTATATTTTATCAATTCCATATTTTAATAAATATATTATTCAATAAAAAATTAATAAATTGACAAACATATATGTGTTATTTTAGCTAATTAAGACAACATATATAATCAATTGTCATTTAAAAAATAATTATGAAAATAATTGCACAAAGACTACACATAAAATTTGTTGTCATTTAACAAAGAGTTTATTAAAAAGCCGCACAAAGAGTTTATCTTTGTGAGTAATTTTTTTAAAAAAAGACGCATAAAAAATACACATATAATGTATTGTCATAAATAGACTCTAAGACAACATGGACTTTGAATACATAGCATTTTCCCTAAAATAAGCTAATGGACAACAAATTATATATGTTGTCTTAATGCTTTTTGTTGTAGTGGGTGAGTTCGAGTATGAGGAAACTTTTTTGCCGGTAGCTAAGTTTAAGTCGATTCAGATTCTTTTATTGCTGGTCATATTGAATTATGAGGTATAGCAAATAGATGTCAAGATAGCTTTCGTGATTGAAACTCTTGAGGAAAACATCTATGTGAAGCAACCAGAGTGACTCATTGCAAAGGGCTAATAGTATTTTGAGTGTATGCTTAAAATTGTCCATTGATGGACTAAAGCAAGCCTCAAGATCTTGGAGCATCCATTTTGATGAGAAAATCCAATGATATGGATTTATTCAATGCGCAGATGTGTCTTGTGCATTGAAAAGAGTGACAGAAACATGATTGTATTTCTTGTGCTATACAAAGATAGTATCTTGCTCATTGGAGGCAATGATAGAGTATTATCGGGTGTATGGGTATGGCTGAAGCAATATCAAAATTAAGGACTTAACAGAAGCAAAATATATTCTTGCGATCAAGGTGATACGGATCACAAGAAAGAATGTTGTGCTCATCTCAAGATTCATGAAATGATACAATTCTTACTCGTTTAAGCATGTGACTTTATCTAAGGAAATATGTCTTAGGACACAAAAGAAGATAGAGTTGATGAAGGTGGTTCCTTATGCTTCGACGAATAAGGAAACTTAATCTAAGGTATGCTATGCATGAGAATGGATATTTATTTTGCCAATGGCATGGTCAGTGGGTATCAAGGTAACCAAGAACAAGAATGTTGAACTGTGGTAACACATATTTTTTATGTACCTGAAAAGGAATAAAAATTATATGTGGGCTTACTGGACAGATTCACTCTTCACGTAGGTTATGTAGATTCGGATTTTTCAAATCAGATAGGGACGACAGTAAATCCACCTCAAGATTATGTGTTTAATTTTAAAAATTAGAGTCTTAGGAGTGTTATATAGAAATATATTTCGGACTCCACCATGGAAAGATGATAAATTAGAGTCTCTAAGGCATCCAAAGTATATCTACATGACTCTAGAGACTTCATGATGGACTTGGATGTGTTTTCTGAGTTTACCTAAAGTTATCACAATTTATTGTAATAATAATGTTGCAGTTACAAACTTGAAGGAATCACGAACCCATAAGGAAATTAAACACATTGAGAGCAAGTACCACCTGTTATGAGAAATCGTATGATGAAGGGAAGGTTTTTGTCACAAAGATTGCATTGGATGATAACCTAGTAGATCCTTTTACAAGGACCTTAAGGCGAAAGCTTTTGATGGTTATGTAGTGGGAGTGGGAATCAGATGTATGGCAGAAGACATGGCTGTGCATTTGGATCTTTTGGTTAGCGTGAACCGTTAGGGTTCCATGCAATTCTATTGCAGCGGAAGCTTAAGAGTAGAATTGTATTACCTTTCACCGAGGTTGATGTAGAGATTGATCATCAGCAACAGGAACAAACAACCTTCTAATCTTTCGTTGTATTCTAAACCACGTCTTGACGTTGTGTGGGCAACGATCTACAAGATGATCTCAATCTGCAGCTAATCTGCTTTTCACATGTTTGGGCATGTGAAATTATCTGAACTACTGAGATTTGCTATTATATAGGCTACAACAAGAACCAGGAGGAGAAATTAGGGTTTGGGCCTCCTATTGGGCTTAAGCATCCAAGTTTAGCCCAAAACTTATGCTTAAGTCCAACAATAATAAATCAGTCCACTAAAGAAATATTATTGCACTGCCACCCTAATCCCAAATTACGTTATGGGCTCCTTCTTATTATGAGCCCGTTAGTCTCTCCATGTTTAATATTCAATACCCATTAATTAGTTAATTTACTGACAACTCCATTAATTAATATATTTACCGAGAGTAGTACCACTCAACCTTATTATTATGCTGGAATAAATTCACCTGCAGGGTTTACATGATAATAATTATGAGTTCCTCAAGGGGACATCATCAACCAATTCCGTTAGGACACAGATTACTTCTATAATCAACAGCACACCATAGAGATAATATCACCTCCCAACTCACCAAGTATATTGATTTAATAATTAAATCTCACCCATTGATGAATCAAGAAAATAAATACTGGCTTACATGTCGAGGTTATTATATAGGGATTAAGAGTATGAACATCCATAATAATAGAGATCAAGTTCTATTATATAGTCTGTATAAACTGAACGATCTTAACGGCGGACCTATTCAATGTACAAAAAGTGCACTAGTGCAATTTTATACTCAAGACAGACTAATGCCAAATCACACTACAACCATACCAATAGATAGTCCACGTCTATCTTTGTTGTGAATTTCTGTTTATACTTTATAAGGAGCCGATAATATGATCTTCCGTATGACTCCACACACCACATTATCTATAATATAAAGTAAATGAACTTTTGCAATAATTCATAAAAAATTATGCAAATGTTTGATCACATGATTCTCATTCCAATTATTTTCAAAACATTGTTCATATAAAAAGCTAGACTTTTAGTATATAATCCAACAATCTCCCACTTATACTAAAAGACTATGCTGCCATATTCACTGTCATACATCTGATTACCTCTCCCACTACATGACCATCAAAAGCTTTCGCCTTAAGGTTCTTGTAAAAGGATTTACTAGGTTATCATCCGATGCAATCTAGGTGAAAACAACCTTCCCCTCATCGTACGATTTCTCGTATCATGTAGTGCGGGCTCTCAACGTGTTTAATTGCCTTATGGGCTTGTAATTCACTCAAGTTTGCAACTACACCATTATTATCACAATAAATTATGATAACCTTGGGCAAATTCAGAATCACATCTAAGTCCATTACGAAGTTTCTAGAACCATACAGATACTTTGGCTACCACAAGGCTCCAATATTATCCTTTTTCCATGGTGGAGTCCGAAAAATATTTCTATATAATACTCCTCCATACTATGGATCTACTTCCCAATTTAAACACATAACCTTGAGGTGGATTTACTGTCATCCCCATGATTTGAAAAATTGAATCTAAGTAACCGTCAAGAAGTAATGAATATGTCCAGTAAGCCTACATATAATTTTCTGTCCTTTTTAGGCACTTCAAATATGTCTTACCATAGTTCAATATTCTTGTTCTGGTCACCTTGATACCCACTGACTTTGCCATAAGCAAAATAGATAACCAATCTCCTGCATAGCATTCCATCGATTAAGCTTCCTTATTGCTGAAGTATAGGAAACCACATTTATCTATTTTATCTTCTTTTATGTCTAAAAACACAAATCCTTAGATAAACTCACATGCTAAAATGAGTAAGGATTGTATCACTTATACGAAGTTTGAGATAAGCACAACATCATTTCTTGTGATCATTGTAACCATGATTGCAAGAATATATTTTTCTTTTCTTAAGTCCTTTATTTCATACTGCTTTATTAACCACACCCATACGCCAGACAATACTCTTTTATTGTCTCCAATGAGCAAGATATCGTCCACGTACATACAAGAAATACCACCACGTTTTCGTCACTCTTTTAAATACACAAGATCCATTCGAGCCTTGATTAAATCCATATTACTGGATTTTCTAATAAAAACAGATGTTCTATGATCTTAAAACTTTCTTTAGTCCATCGATGGACACTTTTAAGTTCACACTCAAAATGCTCTTAGCCCTTTTCAATGAATCACTCTGGTTACTACACATAATTTTTTTCCTCAAGACTTCCAATCAGGAAAGCTGTCTTGACATCTATTTGTTATACCTAATAATCAATATGAGTAGCAACAGACAAAAGAATCCGGATCAACTTAGGCATCAAAGGCTTTCACCTTACCATATGATGCTCCTTTATTTTGTATGACCACTTCAAACGGCTTTTATACCATTTAGTGGTCCTACAAGCTCTCATATTTGATTTAGAATCCATAGATTTTATTTCAAAATTCATTGCAACTTACTAAGATTCCGCATTTCGATCTTGTAGTGCTTCGTCGTTTCCATGGGCCGATTTTATGTTTACTAGGGATCAAATCTCACGACTTTCCAAAACATAAATGTTTTCGATTGTAAAACAACCCTCCCACTATGACAAGGCACTACATGTAATTGTGTATCAGATGTGATACGCGATGTAGTTTACTTGTGGTATATCCTTTTGAAGCCTTGGTACTTAAATTTGTGTTTCTCTTCTCACACCTTTAGAACAACTTATACATGGATTTGTAATTTATTATATAGTCCTTTTCAAAAATCTAGTGTTCGTGTTAACAATCACCCTCTGATCTTTTGGACTATTTAAATAAACAACCCTTCATTTTCTAGAATATCCCACAAACAGACAAACATCATTCATACGACTTGGGATTCAATCCCAACCTCCGATTAATAGCTCCTAACTATCCTAAGAGGTGCTCGCCACCATGATTAAATCGTAATTACTTGATATATTTTCCATGACGCTTCACCGCATCAATCATGCACTTCTTGAATTTAATCATAGTACTCAGATTTGCAGTGCATCAAATAAATATATCTTGTTTTTAGAATAATTATCATACAAAGTGACGAATATTCATAACACTTCTCACTGGGATAATCTTAGGATCACATAAATCAGAATGAATCATTTTCAACATATCTTAACATGGCTTTATACCCCTTTCCCTAGAAAAGGTAATTAATCATATTTACTTCCAAGTAAGACTCACTAATCTGATAGTTTCCACTTCCAATGAACCCAACAGTCCACCGGCTATTAACTTTCAAATCGTACTTAAGTAAAATAATCTAGTCTTAGATGCCAAAGGTATGTTAAGTTCATCTCCGAAGGTTTCTTTCTCTTACTAAGATTATAAGATGCATTGTTAATTACTATTTGTTGCATCATGAGAGAAAAATGATTTAAGAGTACACAAATTGTCACTAACGTACCATAAACATATTATAGCTCCATCCTTCATTATAATGAACATGTCATCAAATGAAATAGAGTATCCATCCATTGATCATAGAGTCTGAAATAAAATTCTCTCTATGAAAAATGTATGTAAAGACAATTTCTCAAAATCAAACGTTTATTCCTATCATAAGATAAATAAACAACTCCCACTGCAGCAACAACTACTCTTGTAGCATTTACCCATGTATACAGTAATATCATCATCACTTAGTTGCAGACATATAGTGATTCCAATATCTACACACAACGTGTCAGCAGATGTCATCACTAATCATGCTTCAACAACTAATTAATAAGATACTTAAGTTGTTCATGTCTTGATGAAATTGGGTTTTTCTTTCGCCACACGTTTTGTCAGAAGTTTCCACTGCATACAATCTCTTGTAATTTAGTTGGAACTTGCTCAAACCAACTAGGTAAATTACCGAGAATAAATTAATCTAGGTTTCCCCTTCAATTTCTATTCCAAGTATTTCCAATTCATTCATCAAGCTTAACCACGACCCCTTGCCATTCTTTATCTCTCAAGTATCCGAAGAGTCACATGAGACCATCATATTTCTATGAACCTCTCAACTCTTCCCTAGAGACTTTAACAGGCACTAGAGGACATCCTTAGTGAGAACACACGCGTATTTTCCTAAGAAGTAATAATTAAAACCAAGATTCTTATCAATCATCTATTTTGGACCAGTAAGTATGTTTTCTTTTAGTTAACAATAAATGAAATAAACCTTTCAAAAATTCCGAGAATCAAGTAAATAAGTACAACGATCAAGCACTTCGAATTTAAAATTTTATGTTGATTCACTCAATAAATAATATAAATAAATTCACCGACATCTCAAGCACAGTGAATTTGCATGCCACGTTAGTGTGGACGTATACAAACCCTAATATTCGCAAGAAAAAGTTTTACCCATTAATTTCATACGTCATAATTAACCTTATGACTCAATGATTAATAGTTCGTTGTCCTTTAGCCATGCAATTTAATAGCAGTGACTCCGCTGGGGAGGATACATACTAATTGCATCTAAGTGTATATCATTATTTGATATTAAGTAACTTAACCAAGTTTGTATGTCTTACTGTTGGAGAAGTCTAGACGCCCTCAAATAATTTCCTACAATCATCAATTATTAATTTATACCAATGATCCGCAAATAAAACTCATCTATTGGGTAGGAAGACACTATAACCGACTCATAAGTTCATTTGCATCATATTAAAAATAATAATTATTTAATGAAATTTATTCCAGTGATCCACAAATAAAATTCATCCATTGGGGAGGAAGGCACTATAGCCGACTCATAAGCTTACTTGCATCACATAATAAATCAATAATGGAGGTCACGAGATTTATTGACCAATCCCTCTCCCACTTAATTATTTAACAAGAGAGTTTTTGCATGCATATAATATTAAAAATAAATTACGCAAGCTCCTATTCTGTCAAATAAGATAGTAATCACATAGAACATGCATCCAAATATATAACAATAATTGACAAATAAAACAATTATAGCAGTTATATATAAGGAAATAAAAAATTACACAAAAATAGGTTGACCAGACAACTCTCCAAGCAACTAACCAGGAGACTTGCGCAACAAGAGGAAAAAAATTCTTGGCCCCAAGTCATCACTTATGCGGGCAATATACCATCACCGGAAACCACCACCTGTATCGGCACCGCTCCAGCTGGCTGATTACCCACCGGAAGAAAAATTCAATTGCTGAAAAATTATCCTGGTGGAAGCCCATCGAATAGCCACCGGTAACAACAGCTGCTTCCCTTCCGGCACTATAATAAGAAAAAGTGATTGTTCCAGAGCCATCGTATGCTGCCAGCAACGGCTACTGGTTGTCACTATTATCTCCCTTCGCCTTCGCTGACAACCCACAGCCAACGCCCAGCATGATTGTTCCGTCTGCTTGTTTGCACGCCGCCAGGCTAATCCTTGCCGTCCGTTGTAGTTGTCAGCCAACCATGTCAGGCCTGCATCACCATACTTTTGCCGAAGTTCTGCCATCTATGACAGCCTCCGTACGCTCTCCATTGTGACTGATCACCTGCAATAATCAGTCTCGCCTTTGCTTGGCTCTTCCACCACCCACTGGCCATGCCACGCACAAGCATGCTTCATTGGGTTCCTCAGCAATTCCCTTCGCTGCTGCTTGGCATCATGCTTGCGCAACACACCAAAGGGGAATTACCCAGAAACACGTCGAACCCGCTCGAAATTCATCATCAAGCCCACCCAGAATCGCCTATCTTGTTCCATATGCCATCGTCGCCTTCAGGCAACGACGTCCCTGTTCTGACTGCCACCTTACGCCATCCTCTAGCGAGCCTCCAGCCATGAGCACTGGTAGTCTCGTGGGTCTACTGCTCGTGATTGTGCCAGTCACCGATCACGATATCCACCGCAGCCGTTTACTGATCACGCTCCAGCAGCTTGTCGTTGTTTCTCTTGCGCACCAGACATGCCGTCGACAGGCATGACTCATGCCATCTGCCAGAGGTTGCCTAGTCGTGCCACCACCACATGTCTGCCGCAGTCAACGAAGCCTTCCCAGCCACAAGTCATGCGGAGTATCCAAACTCTAGCCTCCATTCAGAAAACATGCCTTACACATACTGAAGCCTTCTGACGCCAGCCTTGTCATCCCAACATGACATCGCGACTCTTCTAAGCATCCACATCGGTCCCTTTCACCACCGTGCCATCATCCAACAAAAGCCTCACTCGTCCATCACGGTTCACCCGTGAAAGAATAGGTATCAACAAACTCATTCTAACAATTCACGTAAGGTTTTTCATAAGGATTTTCATGGATTCAATTCATACAACCAAAAACCCTAACTCTCATCATACGATTTTATTCAAAATAAATCACATAGGCACATAAAATCTAGCCTAACGTGTCACGTTTAGCCATAGAACCTTCGCTCAAATACCAACTATTGGCGTTGGATCTTTTGGTTAGCGTGAACCGTTAGGGTTCTATGCAATTCTACTACAGTGGAAGTATAAGAGTAGAATCGTATAAACTTTCATCGAGGTTGATGTAGAGATTGATCATCAGCAGCAGGAACAAACAACCTTCTAATATTCTGTTGTATTCCTAAGCCACGTCTTGACGTTGTGTGGGCAATGATTTATAAGACTATCTCAATCTACAGCTAATCTGCTTTTCATGTGTTTTGGGCATGTGAAGTGATTATCCGGACTGCAGAGATTGACTATTATATAGGCTACAACAAGGACTAGAAGGAGAAATTAGGGTTTGGGAATCCCATTGGGCTTAAGCATCTAAGTTTAGCCTAAAAATTTTACTTAAGTCCAATAATAATAAATCAGTCCACTAAATAAATATTATTGCACTGCCACCTTAATCATAAATTACGTTATAGGCTCCTTCTACAATCAACCAATTCCGTTACGACACATATTCCTTCTACAATCAACAGCACACCATAGAGACAGTATCACCTCCCGACTCACCAAGCATATTGATTTAATAATTAAATCTCACCCATTGATGAATCAAGGAAATAAATATTGTCTTACGTGTCAAGGTTATTGTATAGGAATTAAAAGACGAACAACCATAATAATAGAGATCAAGTTCTATTATATAGTCTGTATAAACAGAATGATCTTAACGGCAGTCCTATTCAATACACAGAAAGTACACTAGTGCAATTTTATAATCTAGACAGACTAATGCCAAATCACACTACAACCATACCAATAGATAGTCCCCGTCTATCTCGATTGTGAATATCTATTTATACTTTATAAGGAGCCGATAATATGATCTTTCGTGTGACGCCGCACACCACATTATCTATAATATAAATAAATGGACTTTGCAATAACTCATAAACAATTATGCAAACGTTTGATCACATGATTCTCATTTCAAATATTGTCAAAACATTGTTCATACAAAAAGCTAGACTTTTAGTATATAATCTAACAATGGCAGCATAATCTTTTAGTATAAGTGGGAGATTTTTGGATTGTATAATAAAAGCTTAGCTTTAGTATGAACAATGTTTTAACAATATTTGAAATGAGAATCATATGATCAAATATTTTGCATATTATAATTTACTTATATGATTATTGCAATAGTCCACTTACTTTATATTATAGATAATATGTTGTGCGACAACACGCGGAAGATTATATTATCGGTTTCCTTATAAAGTATAAACAGATGCTCACAATCGAGATAGACAAGGACAATCTATCAAGATGGTTGTAGTATAATTTGGTATTAGTTTGTCTTGACTATAAAATCACATTTGTATGCTTTGTGTGTATTGAGCAGGACTGCTTGAGATCGTTCGACTTATACTAACTATATAGGAGAACTTGATCTCTGTTGTTATGGATGTTCGCGCTCTTAATCCCTATAAAATAACCTCAACACGTAAGGCAGTATGTATTTCTTTGATTCATCAATGGGTGAGATTTACATTTATGAAATCAACGTACTCGGTGAGTTGGGAAATAGTGTTGTCTCTATGGTGTATTGTTGATTGTAGAAGGAATCAGTGTCCTATTAAATAGGTTGATGATGTCCACTTAAGGAGCTAATAAGGACTATCATGTAAACCCTGCAGGTGGATTTATTCCAGCATGATAATTAGGTTGAGTGGTACTACTCTCGGATGAGATATTAATTAATGGAGTTGTTAGTAATTTAATTAATTAATGGGAATTATATATCATAAGCATGGGGAGACTAACGGGCTCATAATAAGAAGAAGCCCATAACGTAATTATGGGATTGGAGCAGCAGTGCAGTAATAATATTCTAGTAGAATATATTTTTATTATTGGACTTAAGTATAAGTTTTAGGCTAAACTTGGATTCTTAAGCCCAATGGAGGCCCAACTCTAATTTCTCCTCCTGGTCCTTGTTGTAGCCCATATATAAGTCATCTCAGCTTATCCGGAACCCTTAATTCTGTGCCTAAACATGTCGATAGTAAGGGATAAAGCAGATTGAGAGGATCTTGAAGATCATCGTCCACACGACGTCAAGATTAGACTTGGGAATATAGCAGAAGATCGGAAGATTGTTCGTAGCTACTGATGGTTCTTTTCTTCAACATACCTTGGTTAAAGGTAATGCAAATTTATATTCTTGCTTCTGTTGATATAGTTTGCATGGAATCCTAACGGTTCACGTTAACCAAATGATCGAATGCCAATATTTTTATCTTTTTTCATATCAAAACAAAAAAAATACCTCTCAAGCACTTTTTAGTCAATAATAATTCAAAGTATTAAATATTTGTGCAAATAATAGCAATTAAAACACTCATAGAGGTATCTAATCGGACCCAAAAATACATGAATTTCCACTCTCATCAATCCCCCCAATCTTAAGTTGTTGTTTGTCCTCGAACAACGAAACAACTAACCAAGAGAAAGAGAAATGAGATGGAAAGTCATGTTCAAAGGGAAGGATCAAACATCAACTAAGCCTTCAAAATATACAATCAATCTTAACTTGGTTCAGATAACTTCAAATTCAAAAGCATCAATTCATTCATAACATTCAAGTTAAAATAATTACTTCACCAATCCAAGTGCTTAATCCATCTATGCTCACATGATATATATAGTTTAACTCTCACGCTCATGGTGTATAAAGTGTACTCCGTTTGAATTATATATATATATATATATATATATATATATATATATATATATATATATATATGCTCTCAGATTCAATTCAAGTACATGTGTAACTATAACCTTGCCTATTGTCTCAACTCTTGTTTTACTTGTAGCTACCTAATCATGAATCAAAAAGGACTTTCTATTTGGTTGTAACGTAGGATCTTTGGACAAGGTAGGAAATTTATGGTAAGTGACTCAAACTCGGATCAATCAAGCGTGCGTTCCCTCTTGATCTTTCATTCTTCCTCATCACTTTTTATTCAAGCACAACTCCTCATCTGTGTAGGAATAACAACCTTCTTCTTTTAATTTTCTCTAACTCTTCAACTCCATCATTTTTTCCTTCATTTTTTTTAAATGGGGTACCAGTTTTAGGCACTACCCAAATGGATCCTCCATATAGTACTAGATTTAAGTACTACCCTAGGGTGTCAATTTCATAGAGTACTAGATTTAAGCATTACTCCATGAATTTTATGTTTCGATCATTTCTTCATCATCCTTTTCACCTCACAAATTCTCATTCTTCTTCCAACCTCCTCAATAATTACTCAATTGATCCAAGTAACACAAGAAGAAATCAAATACTAATTAAGCTCAACGGGCTATTCAAAGAATGGATTTTAAGGCTCAGGGGCTGACTAAGGATTAAATGAATTCAGGTAAAGTGTATGGAAAAGATGGGCTAAAAGAAAAAGATGGTCTAATATCATTTCCATAATCCAGTAAACTATTCTCGAATATTCAAGGAAACTCAAGGTAAGTTATAGAATACACGCAAAAGAACGATACGCTCAAGAATAAAATTAATCAAGTATCAATGTGTTCATGATTTAAAGGCTCAAATCTCACTTGGGTTTTTCATAGAATGACCGAGCACTCTTCATGGTTTCGCATACATCATAACAAGCATATTAAGAACTTCAAGAACTTAAGAATTAAATCACATTCCCCTTGTTAATCATAATCATCATCATGGGCATGATAAAAGCTCATAAATACCCATCAAATTCAGGTCATAGAATTTTAAAGCTCATGCTCCTCACTCATAAGAATTTAAAACTCATAGAAAAATTTAAAAAAAGGAACGAAGTAACCCGATTTCAAACTCCTTCACATCTTGCAACTTCCTCGAGTTGTTCAACTCGGTCAGGCGTAAGCCTCATATAGAACACACTTTGCCATTCTAATACTCATCTCAATCAACTAAGTTCGAACAAAAAACTCATCATCATTGGAAGATAAAAATATCAGAAAGACAAAAATCAATGACAGAGCACCAAAGGACATACAAAAATGAACAAAAACACACAAGACACTTGGATAGTTGCAAAATATTCGAAAGATCGAAAAAAATTTGAAAATTCTAAAAAAATCGACCCTCCAGGCACACAGACACAAAACGATGCAAAGTGAACATACCTAGGTGCGGATGGAACAAGGGAAGAACATCACCCCCCAAACATAGATGAAAACGTTAGTTGAATCTAAGTTTAAAAGGATGTTATTAACTTATGTGTAAGCACGCACTTTGAGTATAATTCACCTAGCACAAGAAACAACAAACAAAACAAAATAAAATAGTGGGTTGCCTCCCACTCAGCGCTCTCTTTTTAATGTTGTTGAGCCCGATGAAGCAATGTAAATCAAGTCAAGAAATCCACAAATAGAACTTCCACTTCACCGTGATGATGATAATGCTTGAAGTGATGCCCATTCACCGTGAAGAGAGCTCCATCGTTCTTCTTGAGTTCAACCATTCCACTTTCATAGACTCGACTCATCTCATAAGTATCCATCCACTTTGATTTTATTTTTTTTGCAAAAAACCTCAAACGATAGTTAAATAAGAGAACAAAATCCCCTACTTGAAAGTTCTTACTTCGAAGCTTTGCATCATGCCATCTTTTGGCCCTTTCTTTGTAGATGCAGGAATTTTCATACGTCTTCTCTCTAAACTCTTCAAGCTCATTCAACTATAGAAGGCGACTACTACCCGCTGCTTCAAGATCAAGGTTAATATTTTTCACCACCCAAAAGGATTTATGTTGAATTTCCATAGGAAGTGGCAAGATTTCCAGTACACCAATTGGAAAGGAGACATCCCCAAAACAGTCTTGTAGGCAGTTTTGAATGCCCATAATGTATCATCCAACTTACTAGCCCAATCTTTGCGACTAATGCTTACTGTCTTCTCTAGAACTTGCTTGATTTGACGATTGTACACTTCAGCTTGTCCATTCGTCTGCGGATGATAAGGTGTGAATACTCTAGTTTCACTACATAAGATTTGAGAAGGTTCTCCATTAGTTTATGGAGAAAATTCCATTACAAATAAGAATTCTCGGCACTCCAAAATGTGAAAATATGTGCTTTCTCAAGAACGCAATGGTTGTGCTTGCATCACTCAACTTGGTTAGAATTGCTTCCACCCACTTTGAGACATAGTCAACAGCGAGCAAGATATATAAGAATCCATTCGATGATGGAAATGGACCCATAAAATCTATGCCCCACACATCAAAGATCTCCACCTCATACATAATCTTCAAAGGCATTTTATCCCTTTTTTATATGTCCCCCATTCGTTGGCATCTATCATATTTTCTATGCAGAATCTACAACATTTAAATAAAGAGGGCCAAGTAGAACCTGATTGAAGAACTTGTGTTGCAGCTATCTCCACTGCAAAGTGACCACCATTTCATTCATCATGGCACATACTCAATATGCTCTCCCACTCTTCTTCAGGAATGTACCGGCATATGATGTTGTCCGGACACAACTAGTAGAGAATTTGATCATCCCATATATACTTCTTAACATTAACAAAGAACTTCTTGTAGAGGTACTCACTCAACTTGTACGGCTTCACTACACCTCCACTAGCCAAAAAGTTAACTATCTCCACTAACTTGCAGCTATCAATTCGAAGTATGTCTTCATCAGAAAGCACTTCCTTAATGAGGTTGTACTTCACTTCACAATGATCCCACGGCTCAAGTCTAGAGAGATGATTAGCTACCACATTCTCGCTCCCCTTCTTATCCTTGATCTCAATATCAAACTCTTGGAGGAGTAAGATCCATCAGATTATTCTTGGCTTTGCATCCTTTTTCTCCATCAGATAGCGGATAGCTGAGTGATCAGTGTACACCACTATCTTCATGCCCACCAGATATAGGCGGAATTTGTCAAAAGCGTACACCACTGCAATGAACTTCATATCAAATAGGTCCGAATCTCTTCTCCCTAATCTGTCCTAACACAACCCCAACGCTATATCACTAGCATCACACATCAACACAAAAGAATGCGTCCAATCCAGAGTAATCAGAATTGGAGCAGTTATCAAAGCCTCTTTAAGTACCTGAAATGCATGTAAACAAGTATCATCAAAGTCAAAAGGTACATCTTTCTCAACCAGATGAGACAAAGGTTTAGAGTATTTGGAGAAATCCTTGATAAATCTGCGGTAGAACCCCGCATGACCAAGGAAAGATCTAACCCCTTTCTCATTAATGGGCGGTGGAAGCTTTTCGATTGCTACCACCTTTGCTCGATCAACTTGTAACCCCTTAGAAGACACATGATGGCCAAGAACTATCCCTTCTCTTACAATGAAATGGCATTTCTCCCAATTCAGAACAAGGTTAGCCTCTTGATATCTCTCCGAAACAACAGTAAGGTTAGAAAGACAAGAATCAAATGAAGATCCAAAAATAGAAAAATCATCCATGAATACTGATGAGCGTTTTCTCAACACACAAAATAATCCTCAAGTATAAGGATATCAATTGTAGTCTCGAAAGGTGACCAAGTGAATATCGAACCCAAGGGACGGCGTATTATCAATTTAATTATTTACTAAATTAATTAAGACAAGTGTAGCAATATAGTTTGAGGTTTAGAATTATTAAACTAATAAACAAGTAATTAAAATAACAAATAAAATAAATATCACTTGAAGAATACGAAAGTGGATCAAGTAGGAGAATAGGTAGCTCTAGGATAATCCAGTTTCACTACTTAACTTCTCTTCCATGTGTCAATGTCTGACTCTGCCTTGTGGAATATGGACGCATCACTAAACCATGCATATCTACTCTATAGACACAAGTAAACATGCGTGTAACACGTGTGAATAATCTCGGAGCAAGAGATATAATTTCACCCCCCTTTCTAGGTACTATCAGTATCAATTATTTCCCCCTAGGATTGGTACTCTAACCCGATATGATCTCCCTTTATAGGTACTATGAAATTATCCTCTTTATCCTACTTATTAACCCGAATTCAATTCAATTAATAAGTATTCATATAAGATAGTTCTAATGAAGCTTTGGAGTCCCCTCACTTAGAATCATAACATGGAATCCTGTTCAGCGGTGAACGCACTCAATCTACAACCAAGATATATATTCAGACTCTATATACCAATTGAAGATGCACAAAACAACCGTGAATATGGATTAAGAAAGTACAATCATATATAAAATAAACCACAAGTAGTGTTGTACGGAGTGTATACATGAAAGTTCAATTAACTAGATAAAACCTTCAAACTATTAAATCTACCAAAAAGGCTCTAGCCCATGATGTTTCGAAGAACAATCATGGGTGTTGGATAGATCTTACCCGGATGTCCAGAAAATACAAGATAAATTAGGAAACGAATAAACCCTTGATATGGCATCTTCATGCCCTTCTCCATCTTGAATCCTCCTCTTGGTTCTCCTCTTGATTCCACAAATAAATCTTCAAAGTGATGGATGGATGGAGGAAAGGAAGGATGATGGATGGGGGGTGATCCCCCCTTGTGGGGTGTTGTATGTTGTGGCCTCTCCTCGGTGATTGGTGACATTTTTCTTGACTGCATGAGCCTCCTTTTATACTTGTAATCACGTCTCTAGGGCTTGGAATGGGCTTTTCAAGTGATCCCACGCGTTTTGGCCTCGAAAATACGTAAGTTCCCGCATGTAGGTTCGACCTCGTCAAACAGGTCGAACCACTTGCCACAGGTCGAACCACAGGTCGAACCCTGCTACTGGATTTGCGCAGTCTCTCCGTTTCGCGTATAACTTTCACATCCGACCTCCAAATTGAGTGATTTTTGCTCTCACGCGATCCTCTCTTCCTTGGCTTTCTATCCATATAAAGAAATCACAAAAAATCTAAGAATTGAATATGTAACAGGCCATGGAAAGTAGCACTGCAATTCTGTTCGGCACAGCTCGCGCGGCGTCACCACTTTGCTCATAACTTCCTCGTTCGGACTCCGAATGGGATGTTCTTTACGCCAAAACGACCCTCTCTTCAGTGGCTTTCCAACCATGTATCACACTTCCCGTTCAGAGCTCTACATCAATACAGAATAATTACACAATTTGGACGTGCGTTTATCAGCATTCTTGCACAAATTGCACATTTTCTCAAACTTGGCTCTTTTCATCATTTTTCCACCTAAAACACAACAAAACACCTCAAGTGCACCTTTTTCTCACATATAATGAATATAAGACCATTGTGCTAATATATGACAAGAATATCAATCAAAAAGGTGTTAAATTGGACACTAAAACACGCTTATTTTTACTCTCATCAAACCCCCAAACTTACCCGTTGCTCGTCCCGAGGCAACAAAATAAAAATAAAGAGAGAGAGAGAGTAAGAGAATTAGCGGGGAAACAAGGACTATGATCAATACCCCATTCAAAATACAATTGTCATCAACTTAGGTCATGCAACTCTTATCACGTGTAATAATCAATTCATAGCATACAAGTTAAGACAATCACCACCAATTCAAATGCTCCATCAAAATGTTCTCACGGAAAGTATATATATGATCTCTCACTCAAGTGTAAAAGATGTACACTTATGGGTTAAGGTGTTTACGCTCAGATTCAATTCAAGTGCATGCGTAACCATAAGCTTGCCAAAAGTCTCAAACTCTCCACCACTAAAAGTATGATTCGACAATGGGATCAAAAAGGACTTTTCTTTTGGATGTAATGTTGGCTCTTTGGTTAAGGTAGGAAATATATGGACAATGTGACTCAAATAGTGGAGAACTAAAACTAATTGATCACTTCAACTTTCATCCTCTCTTCCTTTTCAATGCAGACAATTCTCATTCCTTCTTCACCTTCAAGCACAATTATTTTTCTTTTCTCAAGCTCATCCGTTTTTTCCTTCTCTTTTTCTGCTTTTTCTCTTGAGGCACCAGTTTCGGGCACTACCTCACGCATCCTCCATAGGGTACTAGATTTAAGCACTACCCTAGGGTATTTGATTCAATGGAGTACTAGATTTAAGCACTACTTCATGCTTCTCCTTAGATGCATTATCAAAATCCATCACTAATTCAATACCAATTTCATTCCTTCCCAAATTGTTATCAAGCACCATTAACACACTTTGACAGCATTTAATTCTCCACTAAATATAGGAATTTAAGGCTCAAATAGGATATCAAAGTGGCTATCTTCGTAGGTTGCCAAAGAAATAAGGCTTTTAGGCTCAACGGGGCTAACTACGGATATATAATTATTTGGTAAGAAATTATTTGGCTAAGTGACTCATAAATTCAAGGATGGCCTTAGATCATCTCCCATCATCTAACACACATATAGTTTCAAGTAAGACAAGAGGCAAGTTCTAGAATACACACACAAGAACGATACTCACCAGAAAAGAAAATATCATGTGATTATGTATCATGATCAACAAGGCTCAAAATCTCACATGGGTATTTAACAAGTAACAGAGCATTTTTCATGGTAGGTAATATCCCACAAGTACACATAGAACTTCATATCACAATATAACTCAAGTACACTTCCTTCATCAATTTCAAGAGCATATGAATTTCAAAGATAATTTTAACAATATAAGCTCACATGGATCACCACCATAAACACAATCCTTCACTCCATTAATTAAAAGCACATATAAAAATTAGAAAAAGGAAACGAGGGCACCTGATTTTTCTTCAATGAATGCACGAGCTCCTCGAGTCAAAGCCTCAATGTAGAACTCGTCTTGCCACTCTTTTACCTTTTTCTATCATCAAAGCTCAAACAAACTCATCATCACAGGATTCATTAATAATAAAATAGGAGAACTATAAGAAAGAATTAATTGACTATGTAATCGACTCCACACACTAGAAACTCCACTGAACACTAGGCAAATTGCAAAAATCGACACATCAAAACCGATTAAAGTTTCAATATACCGCAAAAAATCAACCCCCATAGCAAACATTACAAAGAAAAGATTATACTCTTGGTGCTTCAATGAGGTAAGTACATCACACCCCCCCAAACTTAGTAAAAACGTAAGTCGAAACTAAGTTTGAAAAGAGATGTAATTGCCGATTAGTAAGCACCTTAAATATAAAAATTTCTTACGCACACGAAAGAAATAAAGCAATAAAACGGAAGGGCAATCCCCTAATAGGCGCTCATGTTTAACATCGGAGAGTCACGACGGATTACCACTTTGAACTATTGGATCACAGAACGGTCTTGTCGCATCCTCACCTTCGAGTACTTTCTTTCCCTCTTCTTGTTTACACTCAACACCTGACCTTTCTTGGTCACAAAAATATGATCATTGAAATTTCCTTCCTCCCTTGGCTGTCTAGACACCCCCTTGTCAATCGTCCACTTAAATTCAGAAAAATCAAGATTAAACAAGTTAGAAACCACATCTATGCTTTCGCACGATTGAGTCTCCATGGGCATCTTCATTGCACGATCAAGAGAGAAAACCACATCTTCATTATCCATTCGCAGTCTAAGCTTTCCTTCCTTAACATCTATCATAGCTCCAGCTGTGGCAAGGAACGGTCGTCCCAAAATAAGGGGAATGTCACTCTTATCATCTTCCATCTCAAGTACAAGAAAATCCACGGGAAAAACTAACTTATCCACTCTCACTAAATCATCTTCAATTAAACCCTTCGGACAAGTCATGGATCTATCCACCAATTGAAGAGCAATATTCGTGGGATTAAGATACCCCAAACCAAGCCTTTTAAATATGGATAAAGGCATCAAATTAACGATTGCCCCCAAATCACACAAGGCTTTATGTGCCGACCCTTTTCCAATGTCACAAAGAATGGTGAAGCTTCCCGGATCCTTTAACTTTGTAGGCAGCTTCCTTTGAAGGATCGAGCTGCAATTCTCTGATAGGTTCACCGTCTCCACTCCATTCAAGCTTCTCTTCTTTGATATAATATTCTTGAGGAATCGGGCATAGTATGGCATCTCCATGATTGCTTCAGAGAAAGGAATGTTCAAGCTTACTTTGCTCATGACATCGTGAAACCTCTTGAACTTTTCTTCCAATCCCTTCTCGGCCAATCTCGAAGGAAACGAAGGAGGTATCTTGGTCTTTGGTCTTCCCCATTCATCACATTCAACCTCCTTCGCTTTATCCTTCTCGGCTCGCAATCTCTTTGCTTCTTCCCACTTCTTCTCCATTGTAAGCTCAATATTCTGCTCATGTAATGGTACTGGAGTAACATCAACATCATGCGGAACATTTGGCGTAGAAATGGGCAACTTCTGGATGGGTTCGACCTGTGGAACAGGTCGAACCAAGCACGTACTGGTCGAACCTACCTTCTGGACAACGGCTCTTTTTTTGAATTTGAGGTTCGACCTGGGTTCGACCTGTTTGAGAGGTCGAACCAGGTACGTAATGGTCGAACCTATCTCCTGGAAGACTGCTCTCTTTCTGTAATTGGGGTTCGACGTGGGTTCGACCTGGGTGATTGGTCGAACCATCAATGCTTTGGTCGAACCAGTCGTCTGGCATGCTGCTCTCACTTTGAACTTGGGGTTCGACCTGGGTTCGACCAGGGGTACTGGTCGAACCAACTCCCCCCAGGTCGAATCGGCTCACTGGATGATTTTTGCCTACCGGTTTGACCTTGGTTCGACCAAGGGTACTGGTCGAATCGATTATGGCGTGGTCAAATCGAGCTGCAGATGAAACAGAGTACTTCGGAGGGTGTGGTTCGACCTCGGTTCAAGCTGTTGTGCTGGTCGAACCAAAATGCCCCAGGTCAAACTGACCTTCTGTAAGATTTTTGGTCGCCGGTTCGACCTGGGTTCGACCTGATGGCCTGGTCGAACCGGTAGCATCATGGTCGAATCGAGGCTTTGTGAAAACAGAGTGCTCCAGATGGGGTGGTTCGACCTGGGTTCGACCAGATGGCCTGGTCGAATCGATGCCCCCCAGGTCGAACCGAGTGTCTGCTGCTCTTGAAACACTTCCAGAAGCCCTGTTCGACCTTCCCTGCATGCTTCGACCTGTGGGACAAGTCGAATCACATTGTTTTTGGTCGAATCTGCTTGCTTTCACCTCAAACTTTGACTCCGGCTTCATTGTTCCCTCGTACTGTGTTCCAAACCTTAACGTGATGGCTTTATTTTCCAATTTTTGTGTTAATTGATTCACGTTCGTGGTCATCTGCCCCATAACCAAAGTAAGGTCCTTCAATTGCTTAGATAAATCTGCATGATCAACATTCATGGTATCCTCAAGACGATCAATCCTTGCATCATTCCCAGCCATGTATCGATGGAAGGTATCTTCAACACTCTTCACTTCTTGCTGCTTCATACTAGGCCCCCTTTGTGTCAACTTTGTAATCTGCGTCTGCTGGGACTCTAGTAGCTTGTTGATGTTAGCTAGACTAGAGACGATCTCATCATCCCTATTCGGCTTCTCCACTTGATGTTCAACCTGCGCTACCACGCCAAGTACATATGATCCTCTATCTCTCACTATAGGCCAGTCATGTGTATTCATAGAGATGTCTTCAAACAACTTTTTCACTTCAAGTGCTGTCTTAGATAACAACGCTCCTCCTGATAATGCATCAATAAAAATACGCGATTCACAATCCAATCCATAGTAGAAGATACTTATGTAGTCAGCCTTAGACATTCCATGCTGTGGGCACCTCCTGAGCATGTCTTTAAACCTATCCCACGCCTCATAAAATTTCTCACCCCGATTCATAACAAATCGGGTGATCTCTTGCTTCATTCTTAAGATCCTTGAGGGTGTTATGTATCTTTCCAAGAACTTCTGCTGCAGTTGGTCCCATGTAGTGCAATCTGTGGCATCAAGAGTCTCATACCAAGCTTCCGCCTTATCAATCAATGAGAACTTGAATAAGGCAATCCGCCTAGCATTATCATTAGCTCCAGCTCCTTTTTGAGTGTTTGCATAACCAAAAAATCTTCGGAGATGTTGATATGGATCTTCAAACCAATCTCCAGAAAAGGGATTCTTTTCCACCATGTTAATAAGAGCGGGATTTATTTCAAAATCATCATCTTCCCCCCTTGCTCCTATCAACCCCATGTTGACATTCCCAAAGTTCGTGAAAATTTCACGTATGGCAACATTATCCTGATTCTGCCTTGCTCCGGCCATGTTTAGCTCAATGTGTTATTCCTTCTTTTCCTTCCTCTCTTTTTTCAAGCACACAAGTAACTCGAAAAAATTCAAGGTTAGATAGAAATAAATAATCACAAATAAAAGAAAAAAATATCTTAATCAAACTAGAAATAATAAAATCAATAATAACAGCCGTCCCTGGCAACGACGCCAAGAACTTGATGAGCGTTTTCTCAACACACAAAATAATCCTCAAGTATAAGGATATCAATTGTAGTCTCGAAAGGTGACCAAGTGAATATCGAACCCAAGGGACGGCGTATTATCAATTTAATTATTTACTAAATTAATTAAGACAAGTGTAGCAATATAGTTTGAGGTTTAGAATTATTAAACTAATAAACAAGTAATTAAAATAACAAATAAAATAAATATCACTTGAAGAATACGAAAGTGGATCAAGTAGGAGAATAGGTAGCTCTAGGATAATCCAGTTTCACTACTTAACTTCTCTTCCATGTGTCAATGTCCGACTCTGCCTTGTGGAATATGGACGCATCACTAAACCATGCATATCTACTCTATAGACACAAGTAAACATGCGTGTAACACGTGTGAATAACCTCGGAGCAAGAGATATAATTTCACCCCCCTTTCTAGGTACTATCAGTATCAATTATTTCCCCCTAGGATTGGTACTCTAACCCGATATGATCTCCCTTTATAGGTACTATGAAATTATCCTCTTTATCCTACTTATTAACCCGAATTCAATTCAATTAATAAGTATTCATATAAGATAGTTCTAATGAAGCTTTGGAGTCCCCTCACTTAGAATCATAACATGGAATCCTGTTCAGCGGTGAACGCACTCAATCTACAACCAAGATATATATTCAGACTCTATATACCAATTGAAGATGCACAAAACGACCGTGAATATGGATTAAGAAAGTACAATCATATATAAAATAAACCACAAGTAGTGTTGTACGGAGTGTATACATGAAAGTTCAATTAACTAGATAAAACCTTCAAACTCCTAAATCTACCAAAAAGGCTCTAGCCCATCATGTTTCGAAGAACAATCATGGGTGTTGGATAGATCTTACCCGGATTTCCAGAAAATACATGATAAATTAGGAAACGAATAAACCCTTGATATGGCGTCTTCATGCCCTTCTCCATCTTGAATCCTCATCTTGGTTCTCCTCTTGATTCCACAAACAAATCTTCAAAGTGATGGATAGATGGAGGAAAGGAAGTGGATGATGGATGGGGGGTGATCCCCCCTTGTGGGGAGTTGTATGTTGTGGTCTCTCCTCGGTGATTGGTGACATTTTTCTTGACTGCATGAGCCTCCTTTTATACTTGTAATCACGTCTCTAGGGCTTGGAATGGGCTTTTCAAGTGATCCCACGCGTTTTGGCCTCGAAAATACGTAAGTTCCCGCATGTAGGTTCGACCTCGTCAAACAGGTCGAACCACTTGCCACAGGTCGAACCACAGGTCGAACCCTGCTACTGGATTTGCGCAGTCTCTCCGTTTCGCGTATAACTTTCACATCTGACCTCCAAATTAAGTGATTTTTATGCTCACGCGATCCTCTCTTCCTTGGCTTTCTATCCATATAAAGAAATCACAAAACTCTAAGAATTGTATATGTAACAGGCCATAGAAAATAGCACTGCAATTCTGTTCGGCACAGCTCGCGCGGCGTCACCACTTTGCTCATAACTTCCTCGTTCGGACTCCGAATGGGATGTTCTTTACGCCAAAACGACCCTCTATTCAGTGGCTTTCCAACCATGTATCACACTTCCCTTTCAGAGCTCCACATCAATACAGAATAATTACACAAGTTGGACGTGCGTTTATCAGCATTCTTGCACAAATTGCACATTTTCTCAAACTTGGCTCTTTTCATCATTTTTCCACCTAAAACACAACAAAACACCTCAAGTGCACCGTTTTCTCACATATAATGAATATAAGACCATTGTGCTAATATATGACAAGAATATCAATCAAAAAGGTGTTAAATTGGACACTAAAACACGCTTATTTTCACTCTCATCAAATACTTCCATAATTCTCTCAATTAAACCCTCAAAAATATACATCATGCATCTTCGAAAAGTAGCAGGAGCATTTCACAAATGATTAGCCATAACTTATAGTCGGGTTGACCAATTCAAGAATTTATTGAACCACAGAGAGGTCGATACTAGTGCTTAGGCGATCTTATGTTTCTTTTAATTTTATAGAGACGAATCATCACAGTTTTGTTTTTCAAACAAGTAATTAAAAGCAATGGATGTAAGTAAATAAGCAATGATCAAGCAAATGAAATTAAAACGAATGTGATTGGTTTTCCAAGTTAAACAAAAGTGAGATTAACAACACTTAAAAAGTAGTAACTCTAAGAATTATGTAACAAATTCGTATGCATCAAGGATAAATGATTAAGGACCAACACTAATTTCTTCTAAACTTTCTCCCGAAATGAATAGAATGTGAATCCAAATAAGAATCCCAAAATAGCTCAAAATATTGGTTCTCACTCAAACAATTCCTGGCGCTTCAACTTTTGATTTTGGCCTCATTGGTCCCTCGTACTGTGTTCCAGATCTCAGTGTAATAGCATGACAAGACTTTGGATTCTTAGTACTTTGCGATGGAAACTTCCCTTTCTCAATAGTTTGAGTCAACTGATTCACGTTTCCTGCCATCTCTCCCATCATCAATGTAAGGTCTTTCACTTGCTTAGACAAATCCTCATGGTTAGCATCAACCTTCTTTTCTAATTTGGCCTCAAGACGGTCTACTCTTCCATCATTCCTCACCCTGTACCTGTTTACTGTATCCTCGAAACCCAGCTTCCCTTCTTCCACCTTAGCTCCTGGATCAACACCAATAGGAGGTTGTACCGCATTATTCGTATTTACTCCATGAAAACTCCGGCCTCCTTAGTTGTTGGTAGTTACCCGGGGGACCACGATTGTTGTAATTCCCCTAATAATTTCGATTTCTTGATTTGGGTACCTCTTTCCTTGAATTCTTTGACCCATGGCGTAATTTGCCTCCTCGATCTCCTCTTGGCTAGCTCCTTCATGGCCACCATCCTGCTACATCATTGGTACTCTCTGAGATAAATCCGTAATCTACTTTTGCTGAGACTCTAGTAGCTTGCTAATATTACTCAAACTAGAGACGATCTCATCATCTCTTCCTGACTTTACCATAGTATGCTCAACCAGTGCTACTTTTCCAAGGACATAAGTGCCTCTCACTCTATCAGTCGGCCAATCTCTTGAATTCATCGAAATATCCTTAAAAAGCTTCTCGGCCTCATTGGGTGACTTCATAAGCAGTGCTCTATTAGAAGAAGCATCAAGTAAACTATGAGAATTGCAATCCAACCCATTGTAGAAAATACTGATATATTGAGCTTTAGATAGCCCATGTTGTGGGCACTTCCAAAGCATGTCCTTGAATCTGTCCCAAGCTTTAAGAAAACTTTTCATTGCCATGGATAGAAAATTAATTGATTTCCTGCTTCATCTTGAACACCTTTAAAGGTGGCATGTATCGCTCCAAGAATTTCACTTTCAACTTCTCCCATGTATCACATTCCGCAGCATCAAGATTATCGTACCAATCTCTCGCTTTTTTGTTCAGTGAGAACTTAAACAATATGATCTTCCTTGCATCCTCATGAGCTCCTGTATCTTTTTGTGTACTTGCATTCCCAAGGAACTTATTTAGATGTTGCTGAGGATCTTCAAATGTTCACCCAGAGAAGGGACTTCTTTCAATCATACTGATAAGAGCAGGGTGTAAATCAAAATCAACTCCAGTTCCTCTTGCTACTAATAGCCCAGCATTGCCCATTCCGTTGTTCTTAAAGCCTTCCCGGATGGCAAGTGTATTAGGATCCACTGCCATGTTGATTGCTTCTACTTCCAAATTAACTTCGGTTGCAGCTTCAATCGCTTGCGAATTCAGGACGTCAGCTTCAACTCCTATGTTAAGAGACTTAGTTAGGTCTATGTTCTTGTTCTTATTGTTCTTCTTCTTTTTCTTCCTCGACGATGCTCGGATCTCTGGATTATAAGGCGATAATTCACCTATCTTTGATCTAGTGAGCATACTGTTAGATTGTATACTAAAAGTCTAGCTTTTGTATGAACAATATTTTAATAATTTATTTGAAATGAGAATCATATGATCAAACATTTTGCATATTATAATTTGTTTATATATTTTGTGCAAAAGTCCATTTACTTTATACTGTAGATAATAAGTTGTGCGACAACACGCAGAAGATCATATTATCGGTTTTCTTATAAAGTATAAATAAATACTCACAATCGAGATAGACGAAGACTCTCTATCGGTATGGTTGTAGTGTGATTTGGTATTAGTTTGTCTGGACTATAGAATCACATTAGTGCACTTGTGTATTGAGCAGGACTGCTTGAGATCGTTTGTCTCATACTGACTATATAGAAGAACTTGATCTCTGTTATTATAGATGTTCGTGCTCTTAATACCTATACAATAACCTCAACACGTAAGGCAGTATTTATCTCTTTGATTCATCAATGGGTGAGAATTATATATTAAATCAATAAACTCGGTGAATTGAGAAATAGTATTGTCTCTATGGTGTGCTGTTGATTGTAGAAGGAATCCGTGTTCGCTATAGGTTGATGATGTCCCCTTGAGGAGCTCATAAGGATTATCAAGTAAATCTTGCAAGTAGATTAATTTCAGCATGATAATGAGGTTGAGGGGTACTACTCTCAGATGAGATATTAATTAATGGAGTTGTCAGTAACTTAATTAATTAATGGGCATTGTATATCTTAAACATGGGGAGACTGTCGGGCTCATAATAAGAAGGAGCCCAAAACATAATTTTGGGATTGGAGCGGTAGTGCAGTAATAATATTTTAGTGAACTATATTATTATTATTGGACTTATGTATAAGCTTTGGGCTAAGCTTTGATACTTAAGCCCAATGGAGGCCCAACTCCAATTTCTCCTCCTGGTCCTTGCTGTAGCCCATATATAAGTTATCTCAGCTTCCTGGAACCCTATTACCTATGGCTCTTTTAATGTGAGATAGGAGTGAGAAGCAGATTGAGAATATACTGAAGATTGTCGTCCACACAACATCAGGATTGAACTTGTTGAATACAGTAGAAGATCGAGAGGTAGTTCTCTACAGCTGATCTTCAACAACACACCCTGGTGAAAGGTAATGTAAACTTTGAATACTTATTGCCTCCGCTAATTTAGTTTGCATGGAACTCTAATGGTTCACACTAACCTAACGATCGAGTGCCAATAATTGGTATCAGAGCATCGATTTCATGGTGAAACGTGACACGTTAGGCTAGGGTTTATGTGCTATACGTGATTCAATTGTCATATAGAAAGGATAATGATTAGGGTTTGGAATATGTGTGAATTATCCATGAAATCCTATGCTCTTTATGGCTGGTAATCTGCCTGTATACGGTGCTGCATGAACACGTTGAACACACACATGGCACACCGATAGAGTCTAAAGAAGATAATGCATACAACGAACAGTTGCATGCGGAAATCAGGCACGACGCTCAGAGGCCAGATGGGGCACTCATTCAGTGTCATGTAAAAGTTGGAGTGGCACACGACGTTGAGCTGCACATGCATGGTGACATACTGCTCGTGCACGGTAGCACTGATCTGTGCATGGATTAGCACGACAAGCATGGAGGCCTTGTCACACTGCACACGACAGGAGCACTGCGCGACAGGCATGGCACACGGGTGGAGCCGTGCGAGGCAGGCGTGGTGCACAAAAAGTGCAGTACGAGGCAGGCATGGCGCACGGCAGGTACAGTATGCGTAGGCTTGCGCACGGCAGGCATAGTGCATGGGTCATATGGCACACTGCAGGCACAGTGCGTGGGTCGCACGGCACACGGCAGGCGCTGTGAACGGATGGCAAGGCACACGGCAGGCGCATTGTGCGGTTGCTTGGCGCACGGCACACGGCAGGCACAGTGCACAGAGGCTTGGCGCACGGCAAGCATAGTGCACGGATGGTACGACACACGACAGGCACAGTGTGCGGTTGGTTTGGTGCACAACACAGCATGCGTAATGTGCGGTTCATTTAGGCACGGTACAGTGCACGGATGGCACGGCACATGATAGACGGAATGCGCAGATGACACGGTACACGACAGGCATAGTGCGCAGTTGGCTTGGTACACGGAAGGTGTTGGCCGGCCTCATTTTCACGATTCATTAGTTTTCGCATTTAATTCAAGATATATAACTACTTCAGTTAATTTACTTATCGATTATTGTTATATATGCTATGCATGTTCTAAGTGATTTATTGTTTTAAATTGCTTTTAATAGAAGCATGCTAGGATGTGTATTTTATTATGTAAATATTATATGCATGTTAAAAACTCTCAATGTTAAATAACTAAGTGGGGGAGGGGATTGGTTATTAAATTCCCATGGCCTCCATTATTTGTTTGTAAGTGATGTGAGTAAACTTGCGCGTTGGCTATAGTGCCTTCCTCCCTAACGGATGAGTTTATTCATGGATCACAGGTACAAATTTCTTTATGATGGTTATAGGAAGTTATCTGAGTGCGTGTGTGCTTCTCTAACAGTAAGGCATACAAGCTTTGGCAGCGGACTTGGAACCAAATAATGGTGTACACTTAGATGTGAATAATAAGTATCCTCCCCAACTGAGTCACTGCTGTTATTTGCATGGCTAAAAGGAACCAACTATTAATTATTTTTTCATAAAGTTAGGTTGACGAATGAAATTAATGGGTAAAACTTTCTCTTGTAAATGTTAATACGTCCACCCTAACTTGGGATGCAAATTCAGGGTACTTGAGATGTTGGTGAATTTTTTTATATTGTTTTGAGGGATTCAATATAAATTGATAAATTCGAAGTGTTTGATATGTTTATTATTTGTGATTCTCAGGATTTTCAAATGACACTCAACTCACTTTCTTTTATACTTAAAGAACACAAACTTACTGTCACTAATTATGTTAACTGGAAATGAAACATGGATATTGTTTTAACTGCTGAGGATTACATCTTTGTACTCACTGAGGAATGTCCTGCGAAGCCTACTGATGACTCTACAGAAGAGCAAAGAGCTGCTTATAATAGGTGGACTAAAGCTGATAGGATGGCTAAGTGCTATATATTAGCTTCAATGTCAAGTGTGTTTCAGCATCAACATCAAGCTATGAACTCTGCCCATGATATGATGCAGAATCTTAGGGAACTCTTCGGGCACCAGAGTCGTCCTACTAGGTCAGAGGCCATGGCTGTGCAGATGAATACCAAAATGGCTGAGGGCACTCTTGTGAGGGAATATGTTCTTAGAATGATGGGCCAACTTAATGAGTTGGAGGTCCTTAGAGCTGAAATCGATGGGGAAACCCAAGTCGATATCATACTCCAAAGATTGCCTAGGAGTTTTGAGCAGTTTCGTGTCAACTATGGTATGAACAAACATTTGCACTCATTGGCGGAGCTTCTGACAGAACTTGTGGCAGCGGAAGGGCTATTTCGTCGAGCTTCTCAGGTTCATGTTACTGAAAATGCTGCTCGTCCTAGGCCGAGAGTCGGTAGGAATAAGAAGAAGCAAGGGAAATCAGTACTGGTGAACTAAGTGAAGGCAAAGACTGGCGCGGTCAAGAAGCCTAAAGGCAAGTACTTCAAATGCAAGCAGCTGGGACATTACAAGGCTGACTGCCCTCTTCTGAAGGGGAACAGGAATGGTAAGTCTTTTATACTAGTTGTTGAATCATGTTTAGCGGCTGTATTTGCTGACACTTGGTGTGTAGATACAGGAGCCACTGACCATGTCTGCAATTCTTTGCAGGAGTTCCACCAAACCCGACAGCTTAGTGATGGGGAGATTACCATACTCATGGGGAATGCTACAAGGGTAGCGGTTGTTGCAGTGAGAGATGTCTATTTATCTTTCAATAAGAATAAAACTCTTGTTTTGAGGAATTGTCTTTATGTACCTTATTTTAGAAAGAATTTAATTTTGGTTTCTAAATTATTTATAAATGGATATTCTGTTTCTTTTAATGACAAGGTTGTTTTAAGAAAGAATGGAATTAATATCTGTGAGGTGCCTTGATAGATAATTTGTATACTCTTAATCTAATTTCTCCCACAGTGCAACAAATTGAATTGAATGATATATCTACTAATAAAAGAAAAGAACCTTAAAAAATGAACCAAATATATCTTTGGCATATAAGATTAGGTCATATTAACTTGAGTAGGATTCAAAGGTTGATAGCTGATGGACCTCTGAGTTCATTAGTAGTGGAAAATTATCCAACTTGCGAATCCTGTTTGGAAGGAAAAATGACCAAAAGGCCTTTTAAGGCAAAGGGGTATAGAGCCAAGGATCTGTTGGAATTGGTTCATTCTGATTTATGTGGTCCCATGTCTGTCCAGGAAAGAGGGGGTTATGAATATTTCGTCACTTTCATTAATGATTATTTTAGATACTAATATATTTATTTAATGTGCCGCAAGTCCTAGTGCTTTGATAAATTCAAAGAGTACAAGGCTGATGTGGAAAAGCAACTTGAAAAATATATCAAGGCATACGATCTGATCGTGGTGGGGAATACCTCTTGGGAGAGTTTAGGAATTATTTTATCAGAAGAAGGGATTGAATCCCAATTGTGTGCACCGGGCACACCCCTGCAGAATGGTGTAGCAGAAAAGAAGGAATAAGACTCTTATGGAAATGATAAGATCAATGATGAGTTATTCGAAATTACCAATTTCATTTTGGGAATATGCCTTAGATACAATGGCTTACATCCTGAATTTAGTTCCTTCTAAGTCAGTAGCCTCCAGGCCCATTGAATTGTGGACAAAGTGAAAGCCTAGTCTCAAACATTTTTGAATTTGGGGTGCTCCGGCACATGTGTTGAAGGCGGATGCTGATAAGTTTGAATCGCGTATGGATGTTAGTCTGTTTATAGGGTATCCTAAAGGAATGAGGGGTGGTATGTTTTATAGTCCTAAAGATAAAAACCTGATCATCAGCACGAACGCTAGGTTTTGGAACAAGATTATGTAATGAATCACAAACCCATGAGTAAAATTGTTCTAAAGGAAGTAAGAGGGGAAACACCAAACATAATACCAACTGTACAAGAGGATATACCATAGGACATTGCACCGCTTGTCACACCTGATACAAAATTGCCTGTTGAGCCTCATCGTAGTGGAAGGGTTGTGAGACAACCCGATAGATTCATGGGATTAGGAGAGTCGTCAGACTTGGTCCCTGTAGAACATGAAATCAACCCATAGAATTATGACGAAGCACTTCATGATAAAGATGCATAATCATGGCAAAAGGCAACGAAATCTGAAATAAAATCCATGTATTCTAATCAAGTTTGGGAGCTTGTAGAACCACCCAATGGTGTGAAAGCTATTGGATGCAAGTGGGTCTATAAAAGAAAAAGAGGATCTGATGGTAAGGTGGAAACCTTCAAAGCAAGGCTTGTCGTTAAAGGATATAATCAGAAAGAAGGAATCGATTATGAGGAAACCTTCTCGCCTGAGGCCATGCTTAAGTCAATTTGGATTCTTTTGTCTATTGATGCTCATATAGATTATGAGGTATGACAAATGGATGTTAAGACAGCTTTCCTGAATGGAAGTCTTGAGGAAAACATCTATATGAAGCAACCAGAGGGTTTCATTGAAAAGGGAGAAGAGCATCTTGTGTGTAAGCTTAACAGGTCCATTTATGGATTGAAACTAGCTTCAAGATCATGGAACATTCATTTTAATAAAGTAATCCAATCATATGGATTTATTCAATGTTCGGATGAATCATGTATGTACAAGAATTGTGATGGAAACGTAGTGGTATTTTTTATACTCTACGTGGATGATATTCTTCTCATTGGAAACAATGTAAAGGTATTGTTGGACGTAAGGGTATAGCTTTCCAAGCAATTTGAAATGAAGGACTTAGGAGAGGTCGGACACATTCTTGGGATCAAATTAATAAGGGATCGAAAGAAAAGAATATTGTGCTTATCCCAAGCTTTAAACATTGATACAATCCTGGCTCGTTTTAGCATGCAACATTCCAAGAAAGGTTTTCTACATTTCAGACATGGAATACCTCTATCTAAGGAAATATGTCCAAACACACAACAGGAAATTGAGAAAATGAAGGCGGTTCCTTATGCTTTGGCAGTAGGAAGCCTTATGTACGTAATGCTATGTACGAGGCCGAATATTTGTTATGCCATGTGCATGGTCAATAGGTATCAAAGTAATCCAGGACAAGGGCATTGGTCTGTGGTAAAGTATATTTTGAAGTACCTGCGAAGGACTAGGGATTATGTGCCGGTTTATTGGGTGGATACTTTATTACCTTTTGGTTATACTGATTCGGATTTTTAGTCAGATAGGGTTGCTAGTAAATCCACCTCGGGTTATGTATTTACTCTTGGAGGAGGAGCCATAATATGGAGGAGTGTAAAGCAGAAATGCATTGAGGACTCTACCATGGAAGCTGAATATGTATCAGCCTCTGAGGCAGCTAAAGAAGCAGTATGACATAGGAACTTCTTAATGGACTTGGATGTGATTCCTGGTTTGCCCAAAGCTATCACAATTTATTGTGATAATAGTGGTGCAGTAGCAAACTCGAAGGAACCACGAGCCCATAAGACGAGTAAACACATTGAGCGCAAGTACCACCTGATACGAGACATTGTTAGAAGAGGGAAGGTCGTTGTCGCTAAGTTGTATCTGAAGATAACCTAGCTGATCCTTTTACTAAAAGCTTTCCAGCAAAAGCGTTCGATGGGCATGTAGAAGGAATGGGGATTAGATGCGTGTCAGCAGATATGGCAGCGTAGTCTTTTAGTATAAGTGGGAGATTGTTAGATTGTATACTAAAAGTTTAGCTTTTGTATAAACAATATTTTTACAATTTAATTGAAATGAGAATCATATGATCAAATATTTTGCATATTATAATTTATTTATATGTTTTGTGCAAAAGTCCATTTACTTTATACTGTAAATAATATGTTGTGCGACAACACGCGGAATATCATATTATCGGTTTTCTTATAAAGTATAAACAGATGCTCACAACCGAGATAGACAGGGACTCTCTATCGGTATGGTTGTAGTGTGATTTGGTATTAGTTTATCTTTATTGTAGAATCACATTAGTATGTTATATGTGTATTGAGCAGGACCGCATGAGATCATTTGACTTATACTGTCTATATAGGAGAACATGATCTCAGTTATCATGGATGTTCATGCTCTTAATCCCTACAAAATAACCTCGATACGTAAGGTAGTATATATTTCTTTGATTCATCAATGGGTGAGATTTACATGTATTAAATCAACAAATTCGTTGAGTTGGAAAATAGTGTTGTCTCTATGTTGTGCTGTTGATTGTAGAAAGAATCCGTGTCCTATTAAATAGGTTGATGATGTCCCCTTGAGGAGCTCATAAGAATTATCATGTAAACCCTACAGGTAGATTTATTTCGGCGTGATTATGAGGTTGAGTGGTACTACTCTCGGATGAGATTTTAATTAATTTGAGTTGTCAGTAACTTAATTAATTAATGGGCATTATATATTTTAATAATAAGAAAGAGCCCATAACGTAATTATGGAATTGGAGCGGCAGTGCAATAATAATATTTTAGTGGACTATATTATTATTATTGGACTTAAGTATAAGATTTGGGCTAAGCTTGGGTACTTAAGCCCAATGGAGGCCCAACTCCAATTTCTCCTCCTGGTCCCTAATGTAGCCCATATATAAGTTATCTCAGCTTTCTAGAACCATATTTCCTACACCTCTTTTGACGTGAGATAGGAGTGAGAAGATCCTGAAGATTGTTGCCCACACAACATCAGGATTGAACTTGGGGAATACAGCAGAAGATCGAGAGGTAGTTCTCTGCAGCTGATCTTCAACAACACACCCTAGTGAAAGGTAATGCGAACTTGAATACTTATTGCTTCCACTAATTTATTTTGCATGGAACCCTAACGATTCACGCTAACTTAATGATCGAATGCCAACACATACACCTAAGAAAAATAAGTGTTAGAAATTAAAGATAAGAATAGTATAATCTCAATTAAACTAGAAATAATAAACTAATAATTAATGTCGTCCCCTTGCAACAGTGCCAAGAACTTGATAGGTGTTTTCTCAACACACATAATTAATCCCCAAGTGTAAGGATATTAATTGTAGTTTGAATGGTCAACCAAGTGATTATTGAACTTGAAAGATGGATTATTATCAATTCGATTATTTTCTAGTCAACTAAGACTATATCGATAAATCGGTTTGGAATAATTATGAAAATAAATAACATGTAATTTAAATAGCAAATTAAATAGACAAGAAGTAGAGAAAATATGGTTGTGATTAAGTAAGGAATTAGGTAGTTCATCGGGCATCTAGTTTTACTTATTAATTTCCTTTCCATGTGATATTGTTCGACTCTGCCTTGTAGTTTATGGACGCATCACTAAACCAGCTAGTTCACCCTATAAACACAAGTAAACATGCTATGACACATGTGAATATCCTCAGAGCAAGAAATATAATTCACCCACCTTTCTAGGTACTATCAGTATCAGTTATTTCCCATGCACTTAGTACTCTAACCCGATACGATCTCCCTTTATAGGTACTATGATGTTATACTATTTATCCTACTTATTAACTCGAATAAGATTCAATTAACAAGTATCTATATAAGATAGTTCTAATAAGACTTCAGAATCCCTTCACTTAGAATTATAACATGTAATCCTGCTCAGCGGTTAACGCACTCAATCAATAACCAAGATATGTATTCAGACTCTACATAACAATTAATGATGCACAAAATGACTATGAGTATGAATTAAAAAGGCACAATCTTATATAAAATAAACCACAAGTAGTGTTGTACGGAGTTTACACATGGAAATTCAATTAACTCATAAAAATTTTATAACCCTATAACTAGTAGAGCAGTTTTAGCCCATGATTGATCTAGGAACAATCATGGCTAGTTGGTATGATCTTACTTGACTCGCCAGACGAACCTCTCCTCATGACTCCTTTTGATGATGGTAGGGTTTCGGTGGTGGATGGATGATGAATTATGTTTTTCTCCTACGAAAGCTCTTCTTTTATACTTGTAAACTCTCCTTATGGGCCTTGGATGGGCTTCTTGAGCGAACATATGCATTGAAGGTGTAAAAATATGAATATGGTAATTTTTGGCACGTCAGTTCGACCAACAGCCCAACTCGAATCGATTTCCTCTGGTCGAACTCATGGTCGAATCAACCTGTACATCGGTTGTGGGTCTTGGATTCGACCAGAATCCTGGTCGAACTATATGTGCATCTGTTTAGGCTTCTGGTTCAACCATGGTTCGACCAACTGGCTTGGTCGAACGACACGATCATGGTCGAACGACACTTCTTCACAATGGGTTTGACCACAGATGCTGGTCGAATGGTTTCCTTCTTGGTCGAATCTAGCTCCTGCTTGGTCGAATTGCACCTTGGAATCTCCTTTTTCTGGAACGATCGCTTCCAACTCGTTTCCTTCGAAAATCAACTCAAATAGCCTTGAAGACACCTGATTCGTGACTTTCCACCATGTATATCGATTTATATCAAATTACACCTATCTAACACACCATTCTTACATGAATTCAAGTTCAAAACACGTGAATTTACACACTCATCACTGTTTCGTAAGGTCTCCTTGCTATTTCAACAACAATTTCAACTCATCATCCACAGGTGCTTTTCCTTCAATAGGTTTATGTGCTGGATCAATTCCTGGAGGAGGCCCTACTGCATTACTCGGGTTAGCATAAGACAGATTATCATCCCTTCTTTGATTGTTAAAGTTGGAATTTCCTTGGTAATCCCTTTGCTGAATTTGCTAGTTGTTTCCTTGATCATTCCATTCCCACTGCTGATTACTAGGCCTGAAATTCTGTCTATTTCTATAGTCCCCTTGCAAGCTCTGACCCATAGGATAATTTGCATCCTCCATCTGATCTTCATCTCCTTCATTACTAGCCTTCTCTCCTTTGTTTCCTATTATGATGCGATCCATCTTCTTATGCAGCTCACTGAGTTAATTTTTTAGTTCTGACATCTCACTGCTATTGACCTGTACTTCTACTTTTGACACTTTATCAAAAGATTCTCCATCTGATCTTTCCATAAGCCAATCATACGTGTTAGCTGCCATCTCCTCAAAGATCTCTTCTGCTTCATCTGCTGACTTTTTGAAAACCAATCCACCAGCTGTTGCGTCCACCAACACTCTTTTATCACCCCTTAGACCTTTATAGAAGAAGCCTAAGTAAGTGTCTTTGTAAATCCATGATGTGGACCACATTGCAACAGGTACTAGAACCTTTTCCACGCTTCATAGAAACTCTCCAAGCCTCCTTGTTTAAATTTTATAATCTTTTGCTTCACCTTGAAACTCTTGGATGAAGGGAAGTACTTGTTCAAGAACTTATCTGCCAACTGCTCCCATGTAGTACAACATCCTGCAGGAAGGTTGTTGTACTACTCTTTGGCTTTCCCCGTTAGTGAGAATGGGAAATGCCGCATTCTGATAGCATCCTCCGGAATATTCCTATGCTTTTGCGTCCTCGCATATTCATCAAGTAACTGTAGATGCTCACTAGGACTCTCCAAAGGATTACCACTAAACTGTTGTGCCTGTACCATTCGGATCAGTCCAAACGTCAACTCAAAACTCTCTGTAGTGATTGCGAGTCCATTCAATCCAGCATTCATGGTATGCTTCACCTTATACTGGTTCCGCATGGTGTCGGGGCCCCTTGAGTTTCTTCAGCCATTTCTACTGTCTCAGAATCTTCAACTTCCTCTTCTTCTGACGAATAATAGACATCCACTCTGGACTTGGAATGGGTGTGACTGGATTCTTTCTCTTTCTCTTGTTTAATATGACAAGTGCTTCAAGTTCTAGGTTGAGTGGTTCAATAGGGAGTCCACTTGACCTAGTGATCATACACCTGTTCTCATGCAGCTAATCAGAATAGTTTGATGATAATAAATCAAAATAAAAGCAAATAGAATTTAATGTCCTAGACTAAAATAAATCATAAAAGAATTAAATAAATAAATCTAAGAACTACCGACGCCATTTGCTTGTTCACTATTTTGTATGTGATTGTGGGTCCATTCAATCCGGCATTCATGATATGCTTCACCTTATACTGGTCCCGCATGGGGTCGGGGCCCCTTGAGTTTCTTCAGCCATTTCTACTGTCTCAGAATCTTCAACTTCCTCTTCTTCTGATGAATAATAGATATCCACTCTGGACTTGGAATGGGTGTGGCTGGATTCTTTCTCTTTCTCCTATTTAATCTGACAAGTGCTTCAAGTTCTAGGTTGAGTGGTTCAATAGGAAGTCCACTTGACCTAGTGATCATACACCTATTCTCATGTAGCTAATCAGAATAGTTTGATGAAAATAGAAAAAATTAAAAGAAAATAGAATTTAATGTCCTAGACTAAAATAAATCATAAAATAATTAAATAAATAAATCTAAGAACTATCCCCGGCAGCCGGAGCCATTTGCTTGTTCACTATTTTGTATGTGTCCCCAAGTGTAGGGAATCAGTTGCAGTTCTACGTGTGACCAAGTAAAAATAATATCGTACCCTAGAGATAATTCTAAACTTATAATTTAATCTAATTACGACATTTCTAATTTAAGACAAATCTAGGTCTTTTAAGAGTATTACCTAAATTAACAATACAGAAAATAAATACTAAAAATAACAGAATAGCAAATAAAATTAAGATGAAGTGTTCAAGAGAGAAGATAGATATCACTAGGCAATCTAGTTAAATCGATTGAACCAAATCACTAGACAATCGGTTGGAATCCCTGCGGTTCCTATGAAAGCAATCACTAATTTATGTTAAATCCCTCTTTTAAAGTAAACTTAACATATAAACCTGGTTTAAACCCTCAGATGCAGAAGAATGATTCCTACTCTCTTTCTAGGTACTTCATGCAAAATTACATTAAAGGCTAGAGCACTAGACTTCCCTTTATAGGTAATTAAGAATTAATCCCCAATTCTCACTTAACAATCTAAGAAACCAAATCCTCTAAAATGGTAATTAATAGATATATTAAATGTCCAATATTAATTATTCTAATGAATAAAGGTTATATAGTTAGATCTCATTTACCCATATCAGGTTGACAAATATATTTCTTATATAACACAAGCAACAAGCAAAAATATGCATAAGGCAATGACATATACATGCATGAGGAACAATTCAACCTTTAGAACCTAGCACTATCCAAGAAGTACTAGCCCATGGTGTTACAGGCAACACACATGGTTAGATATGAAAACAATCCCTTAGGTCTATAATTCAAAAGCTTAAAAGAAAGAATAAGAAAATCTCTAGATGTGGCGTGATTCTCTATTCTTTCCTCCATGATTCTGAATATTCTTGTTCTCTTTCTCAAATAAGCAACAGTGATGAACACTCCGTGATGGGTGGATGGGATGGTGCAGTGAAAGGTTATGGAAAAGTATGTAGGGTTGTGGAGAGTTATGGAGGTTTAGGGTTTGGAACACCCCAAGGGCTCCTTTTATAGTTGAAGGCTGATAAAATTCGTATTCTACCTCAAAAAAGGGCTTTTTCACATAAAAAACATGAACGGGCTGGAAAAATGATAAAACGGCAAATCTGAGCTCGCTGGACACTGGCACGAGTCATGCCAAATGTGGCATGAGTCGTGCCGGGTGTATGATGGCAGGATTCATTGGCAGCCTTTGGCAGCATGGGTGCAATGCGTCTCGGCAGCATGGGCGACACGGTTGGGCATTGGCGGCACGTCTCGACAGGATGTGCGACGCCTCTCGACAGCTCTTGACAACATTCAGCAGTCATGCACGCAAAGTGTGTGGCATGACTGAGCTCCTTTCGGCAGCACGACATTACTTCCTGGCCGGCACGAGTCGTGCCAGCCCTTTTTCTCTCGACTTTATTCCGACTTCATTTCCAACTTCCGTTTTTGCTCTTTTTACCTTGTTTTCTACCTAAAAACAAAAAATAACACCTCACCAGCATCTGTAACACAAATATATGCAATTCAAGCATAAGATACTTAAATACGAATATAAATACCACAAAATGGTGCTAAATCGGACTAAAACACACAGATTTTCACACTAATCAATTGCAAATATAGCCCGTCTACACAAGAACAAGATCGATTAAATTAATTACCCTAATCAATAACAACTCAATGACAAAATATGCTTATTAAATCAATATTACATCAAGCATTACATACAAATCAACACTCAAATGAAGGAATGTCTTACCTTATTATTAATACTCGGTGTTACAGTAGCAATGAGACCAATTTACTAAGATATAATAAAGCTGATGCGCATTTTCTTTACACAAAAAACAAATCTCCAAATATTAAGGATGTCAATTGCAGCTTAAGCAAGCGACCAAGTGCTTGATCACCTTTTTGCAAGTGTCCCCAAGTGTAGGGAATCAATTGTAGTTCAGCGTGTGACGAAGTAAAAATATCGAATCACAGGATAATTCTAGACTAATTATTTAATCTAATTATGACTATTCTAATTTAAAATAATTTTGGGTATTTTAAGAGTGAATTAATTAAATCTAAGATTGCAAAAAATAATTACTAAAAATATATAATAGCAGATAAACTAATATGGAAGTGTTCAAGAGAGAAGATAGATAGATCTAGACAATCCAGATTAAAGGGTCAACCTAAATCACTAGATAATTGGTTAGAATTCTTGCAGATCTTATGAAAGCAATCACTTAATTATATTAAATCCCTCTTTTAAACTAAACTTAACACATAAACCTGGTTTAAACCCTCAGATACAGAAGAATAATTCCTACTCACTTTTTAGGTACTTCATTCTAAATTCCTAATAGGCTAGAGCACTAGACTTCCCTTTATAGGTACTTAAGAATCAATCCTCAATTCCCACCTAACAATCTAAGAAACCAAATCCTCTAGAATAATAATTAATAGATATATTAAGTGTCCAATATTAATTATTCTAATGAATACAGGTTATATGGTTAGATCCCCTTTACCCATAATAGATACACAATATAATCCATTTTTAACACAAGCAATAATCATAAGCATGCATAAGACAATGACATACTCATGCATAAGGACAAATCATATAAGACAAAAATATAAGTCTCAAATCAAAGCATTAATAAAGGAATAAGTGTACTGTAGAAATCCAACGTAGTATAGGTCATCAAGTCAAATCCAGTTAATCCTTCAAAACCTAGAACTATCTAAAGAGTACTAGCCCATGGTGTTACAAACAACACCCATGGTTAAGTATGAAAGAAAACCCATATGTCTATTATTCAAAATAATGAAAGAAAGAATAAGAAAAATCCTAGATGTGGCATGATTCTCTGTTCTCTCCTCCATAAATCTGAACCTTATCGTTCTTCTTCTCATGTAAGCACACTGATGAACTCTCCGGGATGGGTGGATAGGATGATGAATCTTGATTTCGATATGATGGCATGGAAAGGGTATGGAAAAGTATGTAGAGTTGTGTAGAGTTATTATTTGGAACACCCCAAGGGCTCCTTTTATAGTTGAGTACTGATAATTCCTGAATTCTGACTCAAAAGTAGGTTTTTTCACATCAAAAACACGAACGGGCCAAGAAAATGGCAAAAGATGACGAAGGGCCTCGCTGGACAATGGCACGAGTCATGTCAGGTGTGGCATGAGTCATTCCGGTAGGTGCTTGTGGGTTTTCTCTGTAGCCTTCGACGGCACGTGTGCAGCGCGTCTCGGCAGCATGGGTGGCACTGGCGGCATCCCTTGGCACCTCTCGGCAATCGTACATGCGCTCATGCTCGGCAGCTCTCGATAGTCTTCGGTAGTTGTGCACGCATAGCTTGTGGCATGAGTGTGATTCTTCGGAAGCACGAGTTCTCCTTGCTGACCGGCAAGGGCTGTGCCGTCTCTTTCCTCCCAACTTTGCTCCCAACTTTATTTTCGACTTTTATTTTTGCTCTTTTTACTTCGTTTTCCATCTAAAAATACAAAATAACACCTCACATGCATCTGTAAGATAAATTTATACAATTCAACCATAAGATGCTCAAATACGGATATAAATACCATAAAATTGTGCTAAATCAGACCCTAAAACACATAAATTTTCACACTAATCAAACCCACAAACTTAAGATGTTGTTCGTCCCCAAACAACAAAAAAGAACAAAGAAGAAGAAAGATGGTGTGTAAATCTAAGGGAAAACAAAGGATATGACAACTAGACCATTCAACACTCAATTGTCATTAACTCTGGTCATGCAACTCTCATCACATGCAATAATCCATTCATAGCATACAAGTTAAAGACAATCACCACCAATCAAAATGCTCCATCAACATATTCTCTCGGGAAGTATATCACTCGCACTCAAGTGTAAAAGATATACATTTATGGGTATGGTGTTTACCCTCAAAGTCAATTCAAGTGCATGCATAACCATAAGCTTGCCAAACGTCTCAAACTCTCCACCACTTAAAAGTATGATTCGACATTGGGATAAAAAAGGACTTTTAATAGGATGTAATGTCGGATCTTTGGTAAGGGTAGGAAACATATGGATAAAGTAACTCAATTAGTAGAGAATTAAAACTTGAGATCTTTTGTACTGCAGATTTTTACACTTCAAGGCTATCCAACTTCATGCTCTTCTAATTTTCTTTTCCTCTCATTTCCTTTAAGCTCAACATACTTTTTTTTCCTTTCTTTTTTCTCGAGGTACCAGTTTCGGGCACTACCTCTAACGTCTCAGTGTACCAGTTTCGGGCACTACCCCTAAGCACTTATTTTGCAGCTCATATTTTTTAGCTCATAATCACTTGTACAGCTCCATATATTTTATTCCTTCCAAACTCCATGAAAATCAATTCAGACACTTTGACTAGCATTTAATTCTCCACTAAATATAGGAATTTAAGGCTCAAATAGGATATTAAAGTGGCTATCTTCGTAGGTTGCTAAAGAAATAAGGTTTTTAGGCTCAAAAGGGCTAACTACGGATATAAAATTATTCGGTAGGAAATTATATGGCAAAGTGACTCATAAAATCAAAGATGGCCTAAAATCATACTGCTTTTCTAACCATACCCATACGCCCCACAATACACTTTCATTATTTCCAACGAGCAAGATACCATCTATAAACTTACAAGAAATACCACCACGTTTCTGTCACTCTTTTCAACACACAAAATCCATTCGAGCATTGATTAAATCTATACTATTGGATTTCCTTATCAAAACAGATGTTCCATGATCTTAAAGCTTGCTTTAGTCTAACAATAGATACTTTTAAGCTTACAGTCAAAATGCTCTTAGCTCTATGCAATGAATCACTCTGGTTGCTTCATCATAGATCCACACATCCAATGGGTTTTACACCATTTAGTTGTCCTACAAGCTCCCGGATTTGACTTAAAATCCATAGATTTTATTTAAAAATTCATTGCAACTTACTAAGATTCTGCATTTCGATCTTGTAGTGATTCGTCGTGTCCATGGGCCGATTTCATGTTTACTAGGGACAAGTCTCACGACTCTCCCAAAATATAAATCTTTTCGATTGTCAAACAATCCTCCCACTATGACAAGACACTACATGAATTTGTGTATCAAATGTCACACACGATGCAGTTTAGTTGTGGTATATCCTCTTGTAATCTCGGTACTAAAATTTGTGTTTTCCTTCTCACACCATTAAAACAACTTATACATGGATTTGTAATTTATTACATAGTCCTTTCCAAAAATCTATTGTTCGTGTCAACAATCACTTTTTGATCTTTTGGACTATTTAATAAACCACCTTACATTTTTCTAGGATATCCCACAAACAGACAAATATTCGACATGTTGTTTCTAGGGCTTACCCATAAAATGAATTTAATAATTCCAGATAATTTATCATCCATCTAACCTTTTCCATAAGAGTCATATTCCTTCTTTCCACCACACCTTACAACTAGGGTTTGCCCGGTGTAATTAACTAGGGATTTAATCCCAACCTCTGATTAATAACTCCTAAACTATCCTAAGAGATGCACGCCACCACGATTAAATCATAGTGAATTGATATTATTTACATGATGTTTCACTGCATCAACCATGTACTTCTTGAATTAATCATAGTACTCAGACTTATATTGCATCAAATAAATATATCTAGTTTTCAGAATAATCGTCAACCAAAATGATGAACATTCATAACCACTTCTCGACAGGATAATCTTAGGATCGCTTAAATCAGAATGAACCATTTCCAACATATCTTTTCATGGCTCTATACCCCCATTGCCTTGAAAAAGGCAATTAATCATTTTTACTTCCAAGTAAGACTCACTAGTTCGATAGTTTCCACTTCCAATAAACCTAATGGTCCATCGGCTATCAACTTTCGAATCGTACTTAAGTAAAATGATCTAGTCTTAGATGTCAAAAGTATGTTTAGTTCATCTACAAAGGTTCCTTTCTCTTACTAAGTTTAGAAGATGCATTATTAATTACTATTTTTTGCATCCGTGGGATAAACATGATTTAATAGTGTAAAAATTGTCACTAACGTACCATTACAAATTATAGCTCCATTCTTTCATTTTAATGACTATGTCATTCAATTGAAAATAGAGTATCCATCCGTAAAACATAGAAACCGAAATCAAATTCTTTCTATAAAAAAAAACATACGTAAAGACAATTCCTCAAAATCAAACGTTTATTCCCATCATTAGATAGCTAAACAACTCCCACTGGAACCACCACTACTTTTGTAGTTTACCCATGTGTTAAATTATTTTTTCATCACTATGTTTAAAACATTTAATGATTCCGGTATTTACACAAAAAGTGTCAGTAAACGCCATCATTAATCATGTTTCAACAACTAGTGAATAAAATACTATCCTTGTTCACCTCTTGATGAAATTGATTTTCCTTTGCCATACGTTTTGTCAAAAGTTTTCCACCATATACAACCTCTTGTAATTCAGGTGAAACTTGCTCAAAACGTTAGGGCAAATTATGGAGAATAAATTGAGCTAGGTTTCCCCTTCAATTTCTATTCCAAATATTCCAATTCATTCGTCAAGTTAACCTTGACCTCTTGCCTTTCTTACTCAAGTATCCGAAGAGTCGCATGAGACCATCATATTTCTAGGAACCTCTCACCTCTTCACTAAAGACTTAAACAGTCATCAAAAGGCATTCTTAGTAAGAACACATTTTAATTTCCTAAGCAGTAAGAATTAAAATCAAGATTCTTTCTAATCATTTATTTTGGACAAGTAAATATTATTTCTTTCAGTTAACAATAAGTGAAATAAACTATTTGAAAATTCAGAGAATCAAGTAAATAAATACGATGATCAAACACTTTGAATTTAAATTTTATATTTATTCCCTCAATAAACAATATAAAATAAATTCACTGACATCTCAGACACCGTGAATTTGCATGCCACATTAGTGTGGACATATACAAACCCGAACATTCACAAGAGAAGGTTTTACCCATTAATTCCATACGTCATAATTAATCTTTTGACTCAATAATTAATTGTCGGTTGTCCTTTAGCCATGCAATTTAATAGCAGTGATTCCGTTGGGGAGGATACTTATTAATTGCACCTAAGTGTATACCATTATTTGATATTAAGTACGTTACCCAAGTTTGTGTGTCTTATAGTTTGAGAAGTCCACACGCCCTCAAATAATTTCTTATAACCATCAATTATTAATTTGTACCAGTGATCCGCTAATAAAACTCATCCGTTGGGGAGGAAGACATTATAGCCGACTCATAAGCTTACTTGCATCACATTACAAATAATAATTATTTAATGAAATTTATTATAGTGATCCGCAAATAAAACTCATCCGTTGGGGAGGTAGGAACTAAAACCGACTCATAAGCTTGCATCACTTAATAAATCAATAATGAAGGCCACGGGATCATGACCAATCCCTCTCCCACTTAGTTATTTAACAAGATGGTTTTTGTATGCATACAATATAATAGATATAATTATGCAAATAAACATGCTATTATTACGGCAAATAACACAGTAAATCAAATAGCACATACAATCCAAATATATAATAATAATTGGCAAATAAAAATAATTATTAGCAATTATATATAAGGATAAAAAAAGCCAAAAATAGAATTGACTAGGTCAACTCTCAAAGCAATTAGATTAGTTTCTTGCATAACAAGAAGGAATATCTTGGGCCCTAAGAAACCAACCCACATACGTATTAGCATCAACCACCACCGCTGATCAATCACACCCAATTCTCGCCGGAAAAATAAGATAACTGCTATGCTGAATAAATGCTAAATTACCGATGCATTTCCAGCCCGCTGGAAAATAAAAATGCCGGCGACTCGTGCCTGAACCTGCCAGCAGTCATGCCGCTGTCAATCGGCAGTCATGCCGACCAAAATGACCGCTCGTGCCTATAGTTACTCACATCCATATGCCTTCTGGTCATCCCAGTGGTCGCCGCCTGAAGCAGCCCCAATCCAGCCAGCCCACCAGAAGATGGCTATTTCCCGAAGTCTCATCGTGAAGTCGAATTGACTGCCATTGCAGCAATAACGTTCGATGATCTGCCAACGATGCATCCTATTGGAATACTCACGTTCATGCATAGAGAGAATCCATACCTCTCACCGAAGAGTTTTCATTGTAGCGGAAGAATTAACTGGAACGTCTTTAAGAACCAATTGGTACTCACGCTTGATAAACTATGATCTCATGGATCAAATCTCACAACACGGGTTTATGAATTAATTTCCACGATGTTGTATTAATTGTGGAATAGATGAATTGGAATTTGCGTTGTGATTCGGGAGAGAAACATCGAGAGAAAAAATGCTTATCGCGTTCTGCGTTCTGTGTTTACGTAATGTGTTTCAACCACACAGATAACTGCATGTGCAGTATCTTTTATTACACACAAGATAGGAGTTAAAGAAACTAATCTCTTAACTCCTTTCTCTCCCTTATCCACATCATATGTGGAATTAAATATAAATAAATAATATCAAATATTATTTACATCTCCCACTCACATATGAAGTCAAAAAGTCACCTGACTCATTTTCTTCATGAATCATATTCTCGCACAGATTAATACATCGTGTGACCCACGAGATATGAGTTTTAATCGCCATACGCTTGTTAGAGATATATAGCAACTCAACCAGTTTATCAATGAAACTCAACAAGCTCGCTATACCCCAGAACTCTTGAACATTTAACATAAGTTCACATATCTCTTTTTCAATCCTTGAATTTGTCATAGTATATTCAACCCTTTTGCAAAATAACTATGTATTCATAATCAAGACCCTGCTTGATTGACTAGTCAATGAATCATAATAGTATATGTTAAATTAAGACGTTCTTCCCATCTTACTAAGTATCTACAGTCTCCCACTATAGCTGCTTTCCTAGACATGTACCGCATCACCGTTATTAACCATAGCTCTTTTGGTAGCATGCTAAAGTAGCAACACCAAAGTGAAGACTTAGAATATAGTAGAAAGTCATAAGGGTAACCAATAGATAAGGACTCATACTTTTGAGAAAATAGGGATTATTTTCTCAATCCTGTTGGGGTCAACTTGACATATGTCGTTTTCCTAAAACACATGTCACAATGTCTTTAACTTCCTTCCAAAAAGCGTATGTCGTATTTCATTTAATTTAGACATCGTGTAAATCAGAGTTCAAGTGTGTCTCATACACTTAACCCGGATATCCCCCCTCTAATGTATAGGATCTCCGTTGATTTAGTTTTATAACAAGTTGGATTAGATTCGTGGCGAAATCTATCCCAATTACATTAATTATCGTAATCTCATCTCTGCGCTCCCACTGAGCCAGAGGCGATTACTTGTATGAGGGAGCCAATCATAACTTGCCGACATACTATTATATATGAACCATCACATATAATATATAAAACATGTATATAGTTAAACCATTAACTATTCCATTAACATACATAAAAATATTCAATTCATCGTTTTAAATCCTTTGCAAACCCAATCCCTTACATGTACTATGTATACATCTCTAGGAATTGGTTTAGTAAAAGGATCTGCTAACATCAAACGAGTAGAAAAGTAAGTAAGAATCACTTTCTTCTTATCTATAATATCTCTAAAAAAATTGAACTTCATGTCAATGTGTTTGGTCTCTTCATGATATTTGGGGTCTTTTATGTAAGCAATAACTGCCTGATTATCACAATTAATTAAAACAGCTCCCACTGGAGTGTTTGAGACCTTCAAATGTTTCATGAATCTTCTCAACCAAATAGTCTTTTGAACTGCAGATGAAGTCTGTTTCTTGTTACACCATGAGATTGCTCCATCATTGAGCAAGAAGACATAACCAGGAGTTGATTTACGTTTATCTAAATCACCACTCCAGTCAACATCTGTATACCCATGCAGTGATAACAGAAAGAATAATCTGCAGTCAATCACATTGGCATATGGTACTCTGGCCATTTTATTCTTCTCATCTTGAGCCTTGGGACACATTTGCTAACTCAATAATTCATCTTTCACAATAGGAGTATCATTAGGTTTACAGGTGTCCATCTCGGATCGTTCTAAAAGTTTCTTGGTATAAGTCTCTTGAGACAAACCTAATAACTTCTTTGAACGATCTCTATGGATCTTCACATCAAGTATGTACTCTGTCTCACCCATATCTTTCATTTTGAAGTTTGAAGATAACCACCTTTTAATGGTTTCAAGATACTCTTTGCTATTACCCGGTAGTAGTATGTCATCCACATACAAGGATAGAATCACACATTAACCATTGGACCGTTTAAAGTAAACAAAGTGGCCTTCATTTATCATAACGAAGTTATATGAGATAATCATTTGTGAGAAACCTCAAATACCACTGTGTAAAGGATTGTAAGAGTCCATAGATCGACTTTTTCAATCTACAAACTTTATCCTCTTGACCTTGAAGAATAAATCCTACAGGCTGTTGCATTTAGATTTCTTCTTCTAATTCTCCATTGAGAAAAACGGTCTTAACATCCATTTTGTGTAACTCTTAATCCATACCAGCCACTATAGCCAACAATAGATGAATAAAGGCAAAGCCTCACTGCAGATGGAAAAAGTTCTACATAGTCTATACCCTCTTGTTGAATATATCCTTTTGCCACCAAGCGAGCTTTATGCCTCTCTATTGAGCCATCATCATTTCTATAGATTTTGAGAATCCAATTATTCCCAATTGTCTTTCGTCCCTTTGGAAGATCTACAAGTCCCAGACTTGATTTGACTTCACAGACTCCATCTCAACTTATCATCGCTTTCATCCATTTCTCCTTTACCGGACAAGTTAAAGTTTCTAAGGCTCTTCCTTATCAACATGAGAAAGATTTCAATTTTCAATTTCAATGGCACATATTTCCTAGCTAGAACTTTTCCGAGATAGCTGATGATGGTCTTTTGCAGACAAAATGCCTGATCCTCAATCGGCAAATATCTATCAATATCCACACCATCAGCTAAACCACTACTCCCACTTGGATCTTGTAGGTATTAGTTTTCTACTATCTCGAAAATAGATATAGCATCCCTGATGCCTTCCCTTCTACTTGGAAATTTCGTTCCAGAAAATGAGCATTATGTGATTCTGTCTTAGTTAAGCTGCCATCCTGAGTTCCTATGAACACGTAACCCTTAGAAAGTTTGCCTCTAGGATCCAACTTTCCATACTGACTCGATGAATCATGTAGATAAGTTGCTGATCCTCAAGCTCTAAGGTTACTCAAGTTGGGTTTCTACCCATCTGAAATTCATATGGAGTCGAAGCAACTAATTTGGAAGGCACATGATTAAGTACATAAGCTGCCGCAAGCAATGCATGCCATCATGAATCTCACCATCTCCAACAAATCATATTCCTTCTTTTAGCAACACCATGTTGTTGAGGCGTAAAAGGAATGGATAATTGTTGGATTACACCCTTTTCATTACAAAATTCCTTGAATTGTTCTGATAGATATTCACGTCTTCAACTTCACTCAAGTATCGTCTAAAACAATCCAATGCTTCAGGCTTAGAGATGTCAAGTAGACTGAATAATTATCAATGAACGTAATGAAATAGTGAGCTCCATTTCGTGCTCTCATAATTACAGGATCACATATATCAGAATGGATTACTTCTAATGGAGATTAAGACATAATAGCTTTACCAAAAAGTTTTCTAGTCATTTTCTAGCAAGATAATGTGTGCACCATTTGGATTACTCCTGGCGAATACACCAATTGGATAATTCGACTTTAGAAGAAAGATTCAACAATCCTTCTTTCACAAGTCTATTCATCCTATCTTGCCCCCAATATGACCTAATCTAGCATGCCAAACATCACCATTCACGTTTGCATTACTAGAAGAATGAGCATTTAGCGAATATGAATAATCATCATAAATACCAAACGTCATTCTATTACAATATAAAACCATAAAGCCATCAGTTATATGTCCAGATGCACAACAAGTATCATTAATGCTAATCACCATAGCGCCTTTAAAGCATAATACATCATAACCCAAATTACGCAGAAATGAAACAGAAATTAGATTTAGCGTGATCTCTATGCATATAGAACATCATGTAGGATAAAGTTCGGACCATCGTCAAGGTCCAATTGCAAGTCCCAAGTCCTTTGACTTCGACTCGTGCATTGTTTCCTACATATTTCCACCTAGTCCCAATTTAAAACATGGTAAAAATCTACAAAAGCTCCTCCGTCTCTCGTTACATGGTCCGTTGCTCCTGAGTCTATAATCCTCAATGGATAAGAATCAGACAACAAGATAGAACTCGAGACATTAATTTCACACAAAACAGAATAAGACGAATACACCTTTACCCTCCTGGACTCAGGGCATTCACGAGCATAATGACCAAGCTTACTACCATTGTAACATGGCATCTTGCTTTTATTTTTTTCTTATTCTTTTTGTCACGCTTGTTTTCCTTTTTCCGTTCATCAATTTTGTAGTTGGATTATTGTCAGGCTTACCACCATCACCATCAGATCGTCTTCCCTTCTTTCTCTTCTTTCAATTCTTTTCCTTTTGAAGTCTGAAGCTCCTTTAGAAATAGAACTGGCATAGAAGCTCCCAGAAGAAGGCTTTGAGGCTCCGAGCCTCTCATCTTCTAACTCAACATGACAAGAAGCATCACTGAAAGTTTCAATTCTTTTATAATGCGTCAAGTTGAATTTGAGATGTTTCCAACGATCAGGTAAAGAGTGGAACAGGGCTTAGATTTACTATTCATCAGAGAGTATATGACCGACAGTATTAAGTTCGATAATCATATTAGATATCTCCCTGAGATTTTGTCTAATTTTATGATTAGGTTTCCTTTTGAAAGTGTAAAACTTTACTGCCTAAGCCTTGTAACCGATGTACCACTGTATCTGACGCAGATATACCAGATATCATGTGCGGTGGGTTGTTGCTCACATTCATGGATCACTGCATCGATTACTGAGCTTACAAGAATACCTCGTGCAATGGAATTTTACTTTTCCATGCCTGGTACACTTCTTGGTCAAGTCTCCCTTAGTTTCCGAAACCCATACCTGGATCAACTATCATTTGGTTTATAGCATCCAATGCATCTTGTTCATACAATACATACCACGCCTTGAGTCATAATTGTCACCAATGAGTTTCTCACCTTTGTTCAACTCAGCGATAATAGATTTCGAAGTTCATTTCTTTGATAGAGATTAAAGCGATTCGGTATATTAATTATGTTTTATTAAGCTTTATGTCAAGCCAAATAGAGACATCTCAATGAATAACACAAGACTTGATCACGAAAAATAGCTCGGAGACTACTAATCATCAATCTCATCAAGTGTCATAATACTAGATTCTTATTTCAAAACCTAAAAGGCATTGTTCAAATGATTAATCAAATAACATTGAACAACCACTCATAAATTGAACTTTAAACAACCATCCACAATAGCAAAAATACCAAGTCAGACAAGTCACGAACATAAAATTCTAATGAACTCCCTGAGTTTCCAATTAGAAATACAATGGAAAAGAATTAAGGAAATCTATGGATTAATCTCCCTAATTTATCATTACTAGATTTCCATCGATGCTCATAATCAAATTTCTTAGTCCCCACACTATAGATAGCTTTCCCCAAAGGATCTATATGAGGATTTTTTATCCGACGCTTCTCTCGACCACTTAGTCCTAAAGAATCAGAACGTCGAATCCTTCCCATCCTTAAGCAGGCCGATCTTAGTGAATGTGTCCTATCTCTTGCTACAGAAACATCAACCAAATCTTCCATAATTTGTCGACCATTAGGCTTCACTTCATAAGACTCCCACTGAACCCAAAAATCCTTTTGTAGGTAATGAGGCAAAGTGTTCGCCCAGGTCTCAGGACAGGAAACTTCGAAATACTTATCACGTGGAATCGTATTGCTATAAATTAAAGGAAACAATCGTTTGTATAGTTCAATCAGATCAATTGCGTGTTCCCTTGTGTTGTGTGTAAGCTTCATTTTATAATTCAAGAATTCATGGAGGATTTCATTTTTAGTGCTAATGTCTTCCTCTGAAATTGTTCCCGGTCCTGACATACCTCTGAGAAAATGAGCAACCAAAAACAAACATACCAGTGTTAGTCAAACTATATCACATTAATTTCCTCTCAATTTAATGCATATGGAAATAACTTTCCAAGATGCAATAGGTATATTCACAAGTGAATCAGTCCAACTCATTTTGGCTCCCACTTTCATAGACTACAGGAGTTTGAACAATTCAAACATCACCAAAATCCCATAAATATAGAATTAAATGACACATTAAGGTGCATATTCCTCGGAATTTGCAACCAAAAAGCCACCCCGTAGGTTTGTATACAATAAATATGTCATTAAATGAAGCAACAACACATATACACACTAAAGATGACGTCAAACACTCTTGGAAACGTCACCATCGTACTCAATGCATTGAAAAACAGGTCAGAATACCCTGAAAAGTCGCCGGAAAATGCTTCCACGTGCCCCACGCGCTGGCAGGGACCGGCTAGACTCTCCACGCACTGCCCACGCGCCTGCACGCACTCTCACGTGCAGTCACACGTCACCCACGCTCCTGCACGTGCTCTCACGCGCCTCCACGCGCGGCTGTGAGTGGACTGAATTCCGGCGCGTGTATCACACGCGCCTCCACTAGAGACGGTGTCTGCTGGCGCGTGAACCACACGCACCTCTGCCGGTTCAGGCGCGTGGGTTTTACGCGCCACTACCGGTGTTGCCGTTGCCGGAGTGTGTATGCAACGCGCCTCCGGGTGGTCCCTCGTCAGATCTGGATGCGGGCTGACCCATTGACCTGACCCGATTCCACCGGGTCTGACCCGGATCCATCTGATTGACCCAGTCCACCTTCAGGTTTTTCAAAATTGCGATCAAGTCCCTAAACTTTATCGAATTTTCAGAAATCAACCCCTGAAGTTTCTGAACCTTTGCAGTTTAGCCCCAAATTCGAAAACAACTTCAAAAATCATAACTTCAGTTTTAGAAGGCCAAAAATTCCACAAAAAATACTAACGGACTCCTCTCGACGAGCCCTATCTAGTGGAGTAAACAAAATATGCTTTTTCTTGCACAGAAAAATGACGAAAATTCACATCTTAAAGCATTCATGGTGAATCACACGTCATATATTCATATATCCACTGGAAACAATGTAATCTGCCTTAAAACACATATATGACTCATATGCATGATCAGTCAACACAAAAAAAAATCAACAATCATACTGATCTATCAAAAATATGTGTGATCGCAATGCATCGTAAAGAGCAGAAAACAAAACCCATAAATATTTCATCCAGAAAAGCATACGCAGTACCAACCATTGGCTCTGATACCAATGTTGGAATACTCACGTTCATGCATAGAGAGAATCCATACCTCTCACCGAAGAGTTTTCATTGCAGCGGAAGAATTAACTGGAACGTCTTTAAGAACCGATTGGTACTCACGCTTGATAAACTGTGATCTCATGGATCAAATCTCACAACACGGGTTTGTGAATTAATTTCCACGATGTTGTATTAATTATGGAATATGATGAACTGGAATTTGCATTGTGATTCGGGAGAGAAACACCGAGAGAGAAAACGCTTATCGCGTTCTGCGTTCTGTGTTTACATAATGTGTTTCAACCAACAGATAACTGCATGTGCAGTATCTTTTATTACACACAAGATAGGAGTTAAAGAAACTAATCTCTTAACTCCTTTCTCTCCCTTATCCACATCATATGTGGAATTAAATATAAATAAATAATATCAAATATTATTTACACATCCTAATATTGTCGGTAGAAACTAGATGTCTGCCCATCAGTTCAGTCCTTCCCGCCATCTCATTACCCACTGGATGATTGATTTCGCCGCCTACCACTAGCATCAACACCAACAACAGCTACCGACTGCCCATCCTCAACAAGCAGCCGTGAAACCCAACGCCTCAACAAAACTGCTATCCTATCAAGATGCTCAGACACGTTGCTGCTGCCAGAAACTGCTGCCGACGATACGCACCGCCAGCACCATGCATCCCGATGATTATGTTGATGATTTGCAAGATCATTCCACGGATTGCATTCCTGCTTTCTGCTCCTGCATCGTCCTACAATCAACAAGCCCAGCATACGAAAAGAACCCGATCGGAAATTCCACATACCCAATCGAAAAATCGGAACACTCAATTGGAAAAATTCACTATATCGATTGGAAACTCCCACCTATACGTTCAAAAACTCCTTTAGGCCCCTGAAATCACGTCTGTAGATCGCCTTCAACATCACGCCAATGCCATCCTGTCATACGGAGACCACGCAAGGCTGCCTGGAAGGACTCCCGTCAGTAATAGCAAGTCACCTGGTGTCCTGTACCAGAGCCCGCCAACATGCTCTATTGCTTAGTAGTACATCCCTGTCGCTTTATAATTACTTCTGTAGCCGCCTGATACAACTAGCCTACGAACTCTCATCGCTCGCAATGGAGACGTCTGCCACACCATATTGTCGTGTTTGCGCTATGTTTGATCGCCAACTATCAACCGTCCAGCGATCCTACTGCTTGCACATCAGTGCCGGTGTCTGGCACTCTCTTCGGCGATGCTAGTCGTTGTCGCTAAATATGCTTTGGTCAGGAGTCATCCACTAGCGCCATCCCAACATCAGCATTCTACATGCCACTGTTCGCCACCTCTCACAGACAACAACCATGACCCGTCTGAAATCCCAGGGTGCAATATGTGTGATATGCAATTAGGGTACCAATTGTTGGTTTGGAATAAGGGTTTTGAAGCCGTGATGTAATCTAAGGGTTCTAACATATTTATTAAAAAAATCAAAACCCTAACTATCATGCGATTATTATTCGATCATTATTCAAGAATAATTCACATAATTCACATTCAACCCTTTACCCTAAATTCTAGCACCACATTATGCAATCAAACCCTAGCCTAACGTGTCACGTTTAGCCTTAAAACCTACGCTCTGATACCAATTGTTGGCATTTAGATCTTTTGGTTAACATGAACCGTTAGGGTTCCATGTAATTCTACAATAGCGAAAGAATAAGTGTAGAATCGAATTACCTTTCACCAGGGTTGATGTAAAGGTTGAATTCTCGCCGACAACCTGCGCAGCTTCATGGTTTTGGGCATAACTCTCTTATCTAATATCAGAATTGAGTGATATATGCACCAAAACGATCCTCTCTTCAGCGGCTTTCAAAGGTATGTCACACGTATAGTTTCGACTTCGACACGATTTTAGAAAAATTGGTGAAGTTGATGGACAGAAATAGCAAATGATCTTCCGATCTTCTATTATATTCCTAAGCCACGTCTTGACATTGGTGTGGGCAAGGATCTACAAGACAAACTCAGTCTACAAACCTAATCTGCCTTTCATGTGTGTTATGCGTGTGATTCAGATTCCGGATTGATGAGATTGGCTATTATATAGGCTACAACAGGGACCAGGAGGAGAAATTAGGATTTGGGCCTCCATTGGGCTTAAGCATCTAAGTTTAACCCAAAACTTACACTTAAGTCCAATAATAATAAATCATTCCACTAAAGAAATAATATTGCACTGCCACCCTAATCCCAAGTTATGTTTATGAGCTCCTTCTTATTATGAGCCCGTTAGTCTCCCCGTGTTTAAAAATCAATGCCCATTAATTAATTAAGTTATTGACAACTCCATTAATTAATATATTTACCGAGAGTAGTACCACTCAACCTTATTATCATGCCGGAATAAATCCACCTGCAATGTTTACATGATAATCATTATGAGCTCTTCAAGGGGACATCATAAACCAATTCCGTTAGGACACGGATTCCTTCTACAATCAACAGCACACCATAGAGACAACACCATCTCCCAACTCACCGAGCATATTGATTTAACTATTAAATCTCACCAATTAATGAATTAGAGAAATAAATACTGGCTTACGTGTCGAGGTTATTGTATAGGGATTAAGAGTACAAACATCCATAATAACGGAGATTAAGTTCTACTATATAGTCAGTATAAACTTAACAATCTCAACGGCGGTCCTATTCAATACACATAGTGCACAAGTGCAATTTTATAGTTAAGACAGACTAATACCAAATCACACTACAATCATACCGATAGATAGTCCCCGTCTATCTCGATTGTGAATATCTATTTATACTTTACAAGAAGTCGATAATATGATCTTCCGTGTGACTCCGCACACCACATTATCTACAGTATAAAGTAAATAGACTTTTGCAATAACATTATTACAAACGTTCGATCACATGATTCTCACTTCAAATAAATTAAATTGTTAAAACATTTTTCATACAAAAAGCTAGACTTTTAGTATACAATCCAACAAAAGAAATATCATATGTTTATATACATGATAATAGGCTCAAAATCTCACATGGTTTTAACAAGTAACAAAGCACTCTTCATGGTAAGTAATATCTCACAAGTACACATAGAACTTCATAGTACAATATAACTTAAGTACACTTCCTTCATCAATTTCAAGAGCATATGAATTTCTAGCAGAAACCTAAGAAATAAGATCATAATAGGCAACCAGAAACCCACATAATACCTCAACTATTAGATAATAAACTCAACATAATATCCCCCACAAATATCCAACAATACAAATCAAGATAAGAATGATACATGGGAGAAAAAAATTACGTCATAAACAACCCTATCAAACTATCACTCCACTCAAAGCCTAAATAGAAAATCGAAACAAGGTGAAGAGATAGAATGACACAACCTCGATAGACAAGGCTGTTTACAATAGGGGCTATATCCTCCAACAGTGATTTCTCTCTCGGTGCTCTCGAACTTCATCTCTCAAGCTTTGTAACTCTCTTTGTGTCTCCCTTCAAGAACGCCTGACCTCCTGGAACAACATTCGAAACTGATGGTCGTTCGAACATCTGATGGAGTCAAACTGATCATTGATGTACCTATACATCTCTCCCACGGATCCTGCACACCTGGAACATAATAAGAATGATAGTCAGGGGGTGTGGGACTAGTTGAAGTGTTGGGTCCTCTGAATTGGGCTCCAGATGGAGCTGTAGATGTCCCTGGTGCAAATGGATCCGGTGCTACTCCTGATGAACCGCCCTGATAGTACCCACTAGAAGGATGCTTTGAGTCATATGCCCCAAAAAGCTCTTGCGCCTCCTCCTTAGTAAGCATCATCTCATCCTCATCATCACCAGTATTAGCATAATCAGCATCAGTCTGAACTTGTGGATTTGTTGCTCGTTCATTGTGCTCCTTGATATATTTCTTCCAATTTTCCTTATTAGAAAATACACTCGAGACATGAGTGTGCAAATAAGATTTGAATGTGAAGTTATCTTCAACAGTCAATGTAGTCAACTGCTCACAGGGAAGTGGTATCGAACAGTTGCCATGCTCGTAGCAAAGCTAGCCATCCTTCTCCTTCAAGAAATGTGCATACTTCAAAGCTTGCACATCTAAATCAGGCACCTTATCATCAACTAGTTTCATCCCATCAATGTGCACTCCTTTGATCTCAGCTATCTAGGTGATAATACCACCCATCATCACAGACTGAGTCTCTCCGTCTATAAAATGAAGGAGCTGCTCCATAATCAATGCAACCATGTCAAAATATCTCTCCTCGCACATGCACCAAAGTACATAAAGCTCCTCTAATCTAACTTGTCCCTCCTCATGCCTTGCAAAGATGATATATGACAAGACTCTCTTGATGTACCTAAGAACTGGGCTAATGATACAGGTAGACTTAGACTTCCTGGGTACAAAGACCTCATCATTCCCTGTGATCCTCTTCCAGAAAGCATCCTTGTCAAATGCAATGCTTATCTCATCACTAGCATCCCAAGGAGATCCAAATCTCATGTTCAGCTCCTTTCTTGTCATAATCTCTTTCCTTCCTCTCAATATAAAAGTACATCCTCTTGGAAGCCTCTCATCCTCCTCTTGATAGACCTCATATAACATGAAAAACTCCATAGTCAATGCATATGTGGTGGGCCTCCGGGCATTCATGAACTCTAATATACGCACCCTATCGAAAAAGTTATCTACATCATGCTTAATACCGATCTTGATCTTAGTTTCCTTATCATGATAGCGCGTACGCACTATACGCCGCTACAAATGGTTGTACTCCTCTATATTTTCCTTCCACTTGGGATAATAAATCCCAAGGTGGCGAGAAGAAGTTTTATTTCTTCTAATACGAGCTATCTCGTCTTGCCTTTGCTATCCGTCCATTTATCATCCATTTTAATTCCTACAAAAATTACAAGTAAGATGCATGCAATAATTCTAAAATAAAAAATAATGCATCTACTTGACCCAATTCTATCCTAAAATCACTCCACACAAAATCAACATGTCATGTATATTCTTGGTTCCTAGTTAAACCCTGCCAAAACAGTCCATGAATAACACAATAAAGCACTATTCATATTTTTAAGCTACTAAGAACAAGAACACATGAAAATCAAATCCAACATGTTAATTTTCACCCAAAAACAACATGCTTTTTCAAGAAAAATTAAACACTATTACTCTAACATGCTTCAACTAGTTTCAACCCTCAACAAATATCAAATATCAACAAATAAGGTCCTAAGGGTATCAAATAATCAACACATAACCACCAATCAAACTTAAAACATCGAATTTGAAGGCAAAACAATATGCATACCACGTGTTGGACAAAATGCCTCAACCAAAAAGTACTTCAAAATTCAAAATTTCAACTTGAATCAACTTACCCATGCTTCCAATAAGAACATACTCAAAAATCAGAGCAAAAGATTGAAAAGAACGTACCTTAATCGAAGAAGAACAAAAATTTGCAACTTTGAACTTTTTCCCCAATTTTGGTCTTAGAACCCTAACTTCTCCCTCTCAAATGCTCAATCCAAGTGTTTAAAAGTGGGTATAGTGTTTGGAAAGTGAATTAGTAGAGTAGAATGGTGATTTTCAGACATGGAAATGAGAAAAAAATTCAAAGAGTGATTGACCCGTGCGTGCGGCTGGAGAAAATGCCAAAACTGGACAAAATTTGAATTTAAACACTTACCTGGAAGTTGGCACGAGTCAACTCAGTCGTGCCGGCAAATAGCACAACTCGTGGCACTATTTTCTTTATGATTCTCTTGGCGCGTCTACTGCATAGGCACGATTCATGCCAACTTTTCTCGGCGGTCATGCCAGTACCTTTCAGCACTCGTGCTGGTAGGCACGACAAATTTTAGGCCGCATGATACAGCCTCCAGCCCTTCTTTAGCTATGGCACAACCTGTGCCAATGCATGGCACGAGTCATGCCACCTTGCAGCGTACATCCGGGCACTTTTTGAACCTTTTTCAACCTATTTCTTTGAATTTTCATCTAATTAAGCTCAATAACATTAAATTCATTAATAATATCATCAGGAAAACTAAAAAATTCAACCAAAAATTTATCACACCAAATCTAAGAAAAATAAACAAGACACACAAAACACTTGGAACGTCGCAAAAAAAATTCTAAAGTTCAAAATAAATTATGAAAATTCTAAAAAAATTGACCTCCAAGCATCACACACAAGTGAAAAAAAATTTACCTCGGTGCTTCAAGACATTGGAATGCATGTCCACCCCCAAACTTAGTTCAAACTAAGTGAGAAACTAAGTTTGTAAAAAGTGAATACCATAGACGAAGAAGAACCTAATTAAATTTCCTACACCAAACAAACAAATAGAAGCAATAAAACGGGAGGGTAAGCCTCCAACAGGTGCTCAAGTTTAACGTCAGAGAGTCATGACGGAATGCTCATGTTTAACATCTTAGAGCTTGACGGAAAGAAGATTTTTAATGGAGGTAATCAATGAAAAGGACTTCATTATCCCGTGGCGACCTATAACGTTTCATCCGATGCCCATTACCCACGAAAATATTTCCACCCTTATCCAATAGTTCATACGTACCTCCACCACAAGCTTTATATACCACGAATGGCCCCATCTACTTAGACTTTAACTTTCTAGGAAAAAGTTTAAGTCTAGAATTGAATAACAAGACTTCATCCTTCTCATAGAACTCCTTCAAATGAATCTTTGCATGATGCCACTTCTTTACTCTCTCCTTGCTGATCCGTGAGTTCTCATAAGCTCTATTTCTAAACTCTTCAAGTCTGTTCCTTTGAGTCATCCTCAGGCCACCCGCTTCTTGCATATCCAAATTCAGCTTTATCACCGCCCAAAATGCCTTACGTTCAATCTCCACAGGATGATGACATGATTTTCCATTGATAATTTGGAATGGAGACATCTCCAAGATAGTCTTGTAAGTAGTTCTGAACGCTCACAATGAATCATCTAGCTTCATAGCCCAATCCTTCCTACTCACATTCACTGTTTTTTCCAAAACCTGCTTAATCTAGCGATTGGAGACCTCAGCTTGCCATTAGACGGTGGGTGATAGGGAGTTGCCACTCTATGCCAAACATGATAATCCTTCAGGACCTTCTCCATGAGCTTGTTAACAAAATGGGTTCCCCCATCACTAACAAGTACTCTAGGTACTCCAAATTGCAAAAATATATGCTTCTTGAAAAATGCTTGCACAACCCTGGCATCATTTGTTTTGGTTGGAATTGCTTCCACCCACTTAGACAAATAATCCACAGCCAAAAGTATATAGAGATATCCATTGAATGAGGAAAAGGGCCCATAAAGTCTATCCCCCACACATAAAAAATCTCCACCACATAACTATTCCGCATAGGCATTTAATCTCTCCTAGAGATGCTTCCAACCCTTTGACATCTATCACAGCTTGCAACATATGAACTACAAGATTTGAAATGGGATGGCCAAAACAAACCTGACTGTAAAACCTTTGCAGCTGTCTTCTCGGCACCGAAATGCCCCCAGTCGATTGTGCATGATAATGGTTCAGCACACTTTCCCATTCCTCTTCCGGCACACACTAACGGATGATAGAGTTTGCGCATATCTTATAGACTTCTCTCATAAACTTCAAATGCTCATGTCGACTCAAATTATAAGGCTTAGTCCTACTTGCAAGATAATTGGCATAATCAGTATACCAAGGGGCCTTAGGTTTTGTAGCTAGAGCGTATACCTGGCAAAACTCCACCTCTAGAATCTCCTCATCTGGGAACACCTCTTTGATGATTTCTTTCTCATTCTCACAAAGCTCCCTAGTCTCCAATCTAGATAGATGATCAACCACCATGTTTTCAATCCTCTTTTTGTCTCTTATCTCCATGTCAAATTCCTGCAGTAGTAGGATCCATCTAATAATCCTAGGCTTAGCATCCTTCTTCTCCATCAGATATCAGATCGCAGAATGATCCGTATACACCACAGTTTTCATCCCCACCAGATACGTGCGAAACTTGTCAAAACCATACACCAAAGCTAAAAATTCCTTTTCAGTCACGGTATAATTCATTTGAGCTACATCAAATGTCTTACTTGCGTAGTAGATGGCTCAAAACCTGTTCTCCCTAATTTGCCCCAAAACTACTCCCAAAGCAACATCACTTGAATCGTACATAAGCACGAAGGGTTCAGTTCAATTTGGAGTAATTAAAATAGGGGTAGACGTCAATGCCTTCTTCAAAACCTGGAAAAATTTTAAACAATCATCATCAAATTTGAAAGAGACATCTTTTTCTAATAAATGAGAAAGAGGTTTAGAGTATTTAGAAAAATCTTTAATAAATCTGCGGTAGAATCCTATATGTCCAAGGAATCACCGCACCCTTCTTATTTATTAGTGGAGGTAATTTTTCAATTGCCGCCACATTAGCTCTATCAACCTGCAACCCCTTAGATGATACATGATGTCCTAAGACAATGCCATCCTTCACCATAAAGTGACATTTCTCCCAATTCAAAACAAAGGTTAGTATCCTGGCATCTCTTCAAAACAACAGCAAAGTTAGATAAACAAACATCATAAGAAGATCCAAAGACAGAAAAATCATCCATAAAACTTCCATGATATTTTCTATCAACCCTTCAAAAATAGCCATCATACACCTTTGAAAAGTTGTTGGTGCATTACAAAGACTAAAAGGCAACATCTTAAAAGCAAAAATGCCATAAGGACATGTGAATATAGTCTTTTCCTTATCCTCAGGTGCAATCATTATCTGATTATACCCGGAATAACCATCTAGAAAGCAATAGAACTTATAACCTTTTAACCTATCAAGCATCTGATCCATGAAAGGTAAATGAAAGTGGTCCTTGAGTGTGTTCTCTTTCAATTTTCTATAGTCTACACACACACGCCAACCTGTAGTGGTCCTAGTAGCAAGGGTCTCCCCACCATCAGATTTAATGACAGTCATCCCCTTTCTTAGCAACTACATGCAAAGGACTCACAGATGGACTATCACTAATTGCATACACAATTTCAGCTTTCAACCACTTTAACACTTCTACTCTCACCACCTATTGCATCGCAGGATTTAATTTCCTTTGATATTGCACACAACTTTTACTTTCATCTTCCAATCTTATTTTATGCATGCAAATAGATGGACTAATACCCTTCAGATCATCAATAGACCAACCAATTGCAGATTTATGTTCTTTTAATACACTAACAATCTATCAAGCTCACTATCAGATAAGGAAGAAGATACAATTATCGAAAAAGTTTCATTCTCCCTCAAATATGCATACATGAGATGATCAGGCAACGACTTCAGTTCCTTCGTCTTCTCATCAGGTACAACTCCTTCAGGTTCAAGTGGTATATATGGCTTCTTCCATTTTGCATCCTCCACTCTCGCTGCTTTCTTTTTTGAATCCCTGTTCTCATTCAATGCAAGTAAGCTTTCAAGAAATTTAAGAGTGAGTTCATTAGACATATCATCAAGATCATCAAATTCACTAGTAGGTAAAGTAAGAGATTTGCTTATGCAAGTTTCAAGTGGATCCTTAAACATGATGAAAGGCAGGCACTCTTCAACGATCTCCTCTACTACTTCAATGCTCTTGCAATCTTCTTTCTCCGAAGCCTTCTTATAGCTTTCTCCAAAGAAAAGACTACTTCATCATTGAATCTCAATCTGATCTCCCCTTTCTGAACATCAATCATTGCTTCTACAGTAGCTAAGAAATGCCTTCCCAGAATCAAAGGAACTTTATCTTCATCTACCTCTTCCATGTCAAGCACAAAGAAGTTCACTGGGAATATCAACTTCTCAACTTTTACCAAGACATCTTCAATCACCCCCTAGGGTATGTTATGGATCTATCAGCAAGCTGTAGTGCCACTGATGTCGGCTTTACATCCCCCAAACTAAGCTTTTTGAATAATGCATAAGACATCAAATCAATGCTAGTCCCCAAATCACATAGGGGTTTCTTTGATTCGCCTCGTCTAATCTCACATGGTATGGTGAAGCTACCCATATTTTTCAGCTTAGCTGGAAGCTTTTTCTGTATCACTGAACTGCAGCTTTCTGTCAGATTGACTGTCTCAGCTCCTGTTAGACTCATTTTCTTTGACATGACGTCTTTTAAGAACCTTGCATAGTTAGACATCTCCTCTAAGGCTTCTGCAAAGGGAATATTGATATGGATTTTTTTTAACATCTCCAAAAACTTCTTGAACTTCTTATCCAATCTTTTCTTAAAAAATTGTTGTGGAAATGGGATTGGATTCTTTGTCTTTGGCATTCCCCAAATATCCCTCTCAAACTCCTTTTCTTTTTCTCTTTCAGCTATTTCTGCCTTAGCTTTCTGCCATTTTTTCAACTTAACTTCAGGTTCTTTTGACTTTTCATCAGTTTTAGGCACCTGGAAATCATTCTATAGGAGATCAGTGATGCGAGGATCAAGATAAAATTCCGACATTTATGCCAGAGAAGGGCACGATTCGTGCTGGCCTGCCTCAGACACGTGTCGGCAATCGTGCCGGCCAGAATCAAGAGTTTTCTTGCCTACGCACGAGTTGTGCTAGAGGATGTGTTGGTCGTGCCTGCCATCATTGATGGTCGTGCCGTGCACTTCTACTTTAGTCGGATGGCACGATGCGTGTGGTCTACTGATCGGAGGGTAGCACGAGTTGTGCCCTGTTTGACAGGAGTCGTGCCATGTGTCAGCGTCCACATGCTCATTTTCATCTAAATTTTTGACCTCCGTTTTAACTCTAATCTGATCCGATGGCATTTTTGGAACCTCGTACTGCTTTTCACTCCTCAGGGTGACAGCCATAACTTATTCTTTTGGATTCATCATCGTTTGAGATGGAAATACATCTTGTTGCTCTAGTCTCTCAACTGCAGCATGTAATTGTCCGAGAGCAATATCATTTTCTTTTTGCTTTTTATCTGACTCTTTCTGCCAACTTTCAGATTGCTCATTAGTAGACATTATCAGCTTGACCATTAAGTTCAATTGTTCCTTGTGCTACTTTATCTGGTCCCCTTGTTGCTTCATAAGGTCCCCTTGCTGTTTCATAAATAATTTCATCTCATCATCTATGGGTGCTTTTCCTTCAACAGGTTTATGGGATGGATCAATTCCAAGAGAAAGCCCAACTGCATTACTCGGGTTAGCATATGACAGATTATCATTCCTTCTTTGATTGTCAAAGTTGGAATTTTCTTAGTAACCCCCTTGCTGATTCTGCCGAATGTTTCCCTGATCATTCCTTTCCCACTACTGATTACTAGGCTTGAAACTCTATCTATTTCTGTAATCCCCTTGCAAGCTCTGACCCATAGCATAATTTTCATCCTTCATGTGATCTTCATCTCCTTCCCTACTAGATTCCTCTCCTCTATATCCTAGTATGATGCGATCCATCTTCTTATACAGCTCACTGAGTTGATTCTTTAGTTCTAACATCTCACTATTGTTGACCTGAACTTCTAATTTTGCAACTTTATCAAAAGCGACTCCTCCTTCTGATCTCTCCATAGGCCAATCATATGTGTTAGCTGCCATCTCCTCAAAGATCTCTTCTGCTTCCTCTGCTGACTTTTTGAAGACCGATCCACCTGATGTCTGATGAGTGATACAGGAGCCAGCACCAACACGGGCCGTGTAGCCAACACGGCCCTGTAACAGGAGGCCGTACGGTGACACCTATTCGTTCAACACGGGCACCTTAAGGCCATGTCAAGTCGTACGAGTCGTGTTGGTAGCACGAGCCGTGTCATCAACACGGGCCTGTAAGCGATGGCCGTGCGGGAGCATCAGTTCACACGACACGGGCACCTTATGGCCGTGTGGCAGAGCACGACTCGTGCTGTGTAAAATCCTGGAAAAAAAATTAGAATCCTTCTAGAAGCCTCCCAAGGGATATAAATACCCAATACTGCAATATGTAAAAAAAAGATCCAATTTCCACCCCTTCCACACACACATCACACACAATTCTCTCCATTTTTCACCTTCACCTTCATCCATTCTTCATCCTTTGGTTCTACCTTGATCCAACCATCACATCCTCCATCCAAGTAGTAGAGAAGCAAGGAAGAGAGGTGAATTGCAAGGGAAAGAAGAAGATCACCATTGGAGACATCCAAGGGAGTTTTCATCCAAACTTTGTATTGAAACCTATTGTTTATCATGTTTTGTAAGGAATTTAATGTCTATGTTAATTTTCTTATGGATATGAGAGGCTAACCTCCCTTGTGAGATTAGCAATATGAATTGTGTTGGATAATTTTTGGTATTTTGCAATTGAATGATTATGTTGATTGGGTTAATTGATTTTCTATCATTGATGCTTTAGATCTTGAGGTTTATGATGATTTGTGTGTTTAATTGTTTTAAGCATGTGATTAGATTGAGAAGTCAATTGCATATTTAGGATAATTAAGTGAATCATTTCATCAAACACTTCATGTGCATTATAGATTGTGAAGAGATTGAGAAGTCCTTCATAGTTTAGAACCCTTTGATAGAACATATCATTTATTAGATTGAGAAGTCAATAGATTATGTGAAGGGACTCTCATTTCAAGCTTAGTACCTAGTTGGAATTGTTTGAGTGAGAACCAATCCAATGAATGTCATTCCATATCCTATTCATTCCGAGAGGGAGTTTAGGTGATCTTAGTGTTGGCCCTTAGCCTTTTCCCATGACACATATGAATTCATTGCATGATACCTAGATTTTCCATGCTTTAAATATTGCTAGTCTCATCTCTATCTACTTGGCTCATTCATCCATCTCCTATTCATCTATCCATTTATTTTATTGTCATTTCTTGATTATCTCCCCTTCTCGTTCATCTCTATAATACTATGACAAACACGAGATCGCTTAGTCCCTAGTACCTTCCTCCCTGTGGTTCGATAATTTCTTTAATTGGTCATGCCCACTATATTATGGCTAATCAATGTCGTGTCCACCAACACTCTTGAATTACCTCTTAGACCTTGATAGAAGAAGCCTAAGTAAGTGACTTTTGTAAATCCATGTTGTGGACCACATCGCAACAGCTCTTTGAACCTTTTCCACGCTTCATAGAAACTCTCCAAGCCTCCTTGTTTAAATTGTGTAATCTTTTGCTTCACCTTAAAACTCTTGGAGTGAGGAAAGTAGTTGTTTAAGAACTTATTTGACAACTGCTCCCATGTAGTACAACATCCTGCAGGAAGGTTATTGTACCACTCTTTGGCTTTCCCCATTAGTGAGAATGGGAAAAGCGCATTCTAATAACATCATCTGACAATGGCGCCATTTGCTTGATCACCTTTTTGCATGTGTCCCCAAGTGTAGGGAATCAATTGTAGTTCAGCATGTGACCAAGTAAAAATATCGAACCACTGGATAATTTTAGACTAATTATTTAATATAATTATGACTATTCTAATTTAAGACAATTTTGGGTATTTTAAGAGTGAATTAATTAAATCTAAGATTGCAGAAAATAATTAATATAAATATATAATAGCAGATAAACTAAATATGGAAGTGTTCAAGAGAGAAGATAGATAGCTCTAGACAATCCAGATTAAATGGGTCAACCTAAATCACTAGATAATTGGTTTGAATTCCTGCAGATCTTATGAAAGCAATCACTTAATTATGTTAAATCCCTCTTTTAAAATAAACTTAACATATAAATCTGGTTTAAACCATCAGATGCAGAAGAATAATTTCTACTCCCTTTCTAGGTACTTCATGCTAAATTCCTAATAGTCTAGAGCACTAGACTTCCCTTTATAGGTACTTAAGAATAAATCCTCAATTCCCACCTTACAATCTAAGAAACCAAATCTTCTAGAATGGTAATTAATAGATATATTAAGTGTCCAATATTAATTATTCTAATGAATAAAGGTTATATGGTTAGATTCCCTTTACCCATAACAGATAGACAAATAATCCCTTTATAACACAAGCAATAATCATAAACATGCATAAGACAATGACATACTCATGAAAAGGACAGATCATATAAGACAAAAATATAAGTCTCAAATCAAAGCATTAATAAAGGAATAAGTATACTGCAGAAATCAAACCTAGTCTAGGTCATCAAGTCAAATCCAATTAATCCTTCAAAACCTAGAACTATACAAAAAGTACTAGCCCATGGTGTTACAAGAAACACCCATGGTTAAGTATGAAAGCAAACCCATAGGTCTATTATTCAAAATAAAGAATGAAAGAATAAAAAACCCTAGATGTGGCATGATTCTCCATTCTCTCCTCCGTGATTCTGAACCTTCTTGTTCTCCTCATCAAGTAAGTAACACTGATGAACTCTCCGGGATGGGTGGATGGAATGGTGAATCTTGATTACCAAATGGTGGCATGGAAAGGGTATGGAAAAGTATGTAAGATTGTGGAGAGTTATTATTTGGAACACCCCAAGGGCTCCTTTTATAGTTGAGTACTGATAATTCTCGAATTCTGACTCAAAAGTAGGCTTTTTCACGTCAAAAACATGAACGGGCCAAGAAAACAACAAAAAATGATGATGGGCCTTGCTGAAAAATGGCACGAGTCATGCCAGGTGTGGCACGAGTCATGCCGATAGGTGCTTCCAGGTTTTCTCGGCAGTCGTGCGTGCGCTCATTCTCGGCAGCTCTCGGCAACTGTCGGCAGTCATGCACGCACAACTTGCGACACGAGTGGGCTTCCTTGGTAGCACGAGTTCTCCTTACTGGTCGGCACATGTTGTGCCAGCTCTTTCCTCCTGACTTCGCTCACGTCTTCGTTTGCGACTTTCATTTTTGCTCTTTTTACCTCATTTCCTAAAAACATGAAATAACACCTCACGTGCATTTGTAACACAAATTTATACAATTCAACCACAAGAGGGACAAATATGGATATAAATACCGCAAAACGATGCTAAATCAGACACTAAAACATGTAGATTTTCACACTAATCACCAAGTTAAATATCGATCTTTAAGGACGACGTATTATCAAATTAATTATTTTCTAAATTAATTAAGACAAAAGACAATTAAGTTTGAGGTTTGATTATCAACTACTAAATAATTAATTAAAATAACAAATAAAATAAATAACACTGGAAGAATACGAAAGTGTCTAAAAAATGGAGAATAGGTAGCTCTAGGGTAATCCAGTTTTACTACTTAACTTCCCTCTCAAGTGTAGGTCGACTCTGCCTTGTGGACTATGGACACATCACTAAACAATGCAAATCTACTCTACAGACACAAGTAAATATGCGTGTAACAATTGTGAATAATCTAGGAGCAACAGATATAATTTCACCCCACTTTCTAGGTACTATCAATATTAATTATTTCTCACATCTGGAATTTAACCCGATATGATCTCCCTTTATAGGTACAATAAAATTACCCTCTTTATCCTACTTACTAACTCAAATTCAATTCAATTAAAAAACATTCATATATGATAGTTCTAATGAAGCTTCAGAGTCACCTCACTTGGAATCATAACATGGAATTCTGTTCAGCGATGAACGCACTAAATTTGTACAACCAAGATATATATTCAGACTCTATATACCAATTGATGATGCACAAAATAACCGTTAATATGGATTAAAAAAGCACAATCAGATATAAAATCAATCGACAAGTAGTGTTGTACGGAGGACACACAAGAGAGTTTAATTAATTCATAAAACCTTCAAAACCCTAGATCTACCAAAGCAGTTCTAGCCCATGATGTTGCAAAGAACAATCATGAGGGTTGGATAGATCTTACCCATATGTCTGGAAAATATAAGATAAATTAAAAAATAAATAAAATCCTAGATGCGGAAGTCTTCACGTCCTTTTCCATCTTGAATCCTCCTCTTGATTGAATAGACGAATCTTACAGTGATGAATGGATGGAGGAAAGGATGTGGATGATGAGTGGGGGTTGATCCCCCGGGGTGTAGGATGATTGTGTTGCGGTCCTGCCTTTATGTGATCTGCATCACCTTTTATACTTGTAACCTCTCCTTACGGACCTTGGATGGGCTTTTCCTTGGAAAATATGCAAATACACGCATTGAAGGTGTAAAATCCAAAAAATCTGGCTTCCGTGTCCCCGCTCGACCAAACAGCTCTTGGTTGAGCGGAGGACCCTTGGTTGAGTGGCTGGTCGAGCTGTATTGCACAGTCTCACTATTTTGCTCATAACTTCCACATCCGGACTCCGATTCGAGTGATTCTTTCGCTCACGTGATCATCTCTTCCTTGGATTTCTATCCATGTAAAGAAATTACAAAAATACGAATATTTAAAGGTATAACAAGTCATGTAAATTGGAATAGTCGTGTTGATTAGAAATAGCTTGCGCGACATCACTATTTTGATCATAACTTTCTCGTTTGGATTCAGGTTTAGGTGGTCCTTACGTCAAAACAAGTCTATCTTATGTGGCTTTCCAACCATGTATTACACTTCCATTTTTGAGCTCCACACAAAAACGGAAAAATTACACAAGTTGGACGTGTGTTTTTCAGCATTCTTGCACAAGTTGCACTTTTTCTCCAACTTTGCTCTTTTGTTCATTTTTCCACCTAAAATACAATAAAACACCTCAAACGCACCTTTTTCTCACATATATCAAATATAAGACACTTGTGCTAGTATATAACAATAAAATCCATCAAAAGATGTTAAATTGGACACTAAAACACGCTTATTTTCACTCTCATTAGTCCCCCAATTTTACCTGTTCCTCGTCTTGAGGAAACAAAATAAAAATAAAGAGAGAGAGAGTAAGAAAATTAGCATGGAAACAAGGACTATGACTAATATCACATTCACAATACAATTGTTCTCAACTTCGGTCATGCAACTTTCATTACATGTAATAATCAATCCATACCATACAAGATAAGATAATTACCACCAATTCAAATGCTCCATTGACATGTACACTTATGGGTGATGAGTGTGTAAATTCACAAGTTTGGCAACATGTTTTGTGCTAGTTTTGGAGAGTTTTGAGGTGGAAATAGGTGGAAAACCTATATATATTGTGAATTAGCATGAATCAGGTGTTAGTGGAGCTATTTAAGTTGTTTTCATAGCAAAAATGGAGTGGAAGTGCCAAGAATCGAAGAGACAAAGTCGATACCACGCGAATCGCCAAGGGAAGAGTAGGGTTCGACCTGGTTGGAAGAGGGTTCGACCTCTTCTACAGGTCGAAATAGCAGAATGAGGGTTCGACCACGACTCAAGGGGTTCGACCTGTTTGATCAGGTCGAACCATGGTCGAACCAGTTCGTGAGAAGATGGGTTTGACCACGACGTTGGGGTTCGACCTGACAGTTGGTCGAACCAAGAGCGGAAATTATCCAGTAGCGTGGTTCGACCTGAGGTTCGACCTGCGAGGGAGTGGTTCGACCTGTACAAGAGGTCGAACCAAGTGTAGAATGTGTCCAGTAGCAGGGTTCGACCTGTGGTTTGACTTGTGGCCGATGGTTCGACCTGTTTGACGAGGTCGAACCAAAATGCAGAAACTTACCTTATCCGGATTTTCAAGGCCAAAACACATGGGATCACTTGAAAAGCCCATTCCAAGCCCTAGAGACGTGATTACAAGTATAAAAGGAGGCTCATGCAGTCACGAAGAGCGGACGACGCGTGAATCATAAGAGGAGTCAAGAGAAGAGATTGGTGATCCATCCGGAGGGCGGTGACAGAGGTGTAGCTGGAGATTCAAGTAAGATCGGTACATCTAACCATGATTGTTCCTAGATCAATCATGGGCTAGAGCCACTTCGGTAGTTCTAGGGTTATGAAGGTTTCATGAGTTAAATTTGTATTTCGTGTGTATACTCTATACAACACTATTTGTGGTTTATTTTATATAAGATTGTACTTTTTTAATCCATACTCATAGTTGTTTTGTGCATCAATAATCGTTGTGTAGAGTCTGAATGCATAACATGGTTATTGGTTGAGTGCGTTCACTAATGAGCAGGGTTTATTGTTATAATTCTAAGTGAAGGGATTCCGAAGTCTTATTAGAACTGTCTTATATGAATGTTTGTTAATTGAATTGAATTCAGGTTAACAAGTAGGATAAAGAGTATAACTTTATAGTACCTAAAAAGAGAGATCAAATCGGGTTAGAGTACTAAGTGCACATGAAATAATTGATTATGATAGTACCTAGAAAGGGAGGTAAAGTATATGTCTTGCTCCGAGGATATTTACACGTGTCAAAAGCTTATCTATTTGTGTCTATAGAATAGATTTGTAAGGTCTAGCGATGCGTCCATAAACCATAAGGCAGAGTCAGAAATCAACACACGAAAGTACGAATTAATGAAGAAAACTGGATGGCCTGACGAACTACCTATTATCTTATTTGATCACAACTATTATTTTCTTGTTCTTGTTATTTATTAGCTATTTTAATTGTTACTTAGTTTATAAACCAACTATTTTATTTCCAAAATAGTCATAATCTACTAGAACATAATTAAATTGATATTTATCCATCCCGTGGATTCGATATTTAACTTGGTCACCTTCGAAACTACAATTGATATCCTTCATACTTGGGGATTAAAATTGTGTGTTAAGAAAATACTCATCAAGTTTTTGGCGCCGTTGCCGGGGACGGCCTAAAATATCTTTTTGTTATTTCTAGTTTGTTAAGGCTATTTTTCTTGTTTTGTTGTTTTAATTCTAGTTCTTTTTAGGTGCATGCTTACGAGATCAAAGAAAGGTGAACTTGAACCCTACAATCCTGATATCGGAGCATCATCAAGAAAGCAGAAGAAGAAGAAGAGCAAGGCAAATACTATTGATCCAACTGAAGCTCTGAATTTTGGAGTTGAAGTTGACGAGCAGAATTCGCAGACGATTGAAGCTACAACTGAAGTTAATTCGGGAGTAAGGACAGTCAACATGGCAGCGAATCCGGATAATCTAGCCATCCGAGAGGTTTTCAGAAATAATGGGGCTGGAAATTTTGGGCTTCTAGGAGCAAGGGGAACTAATTCAGTGTTTGATCTTCATCCCGCTCTTATTAGCATGATAGAAAGGAACTCCTTTTCAGGAGGGTCTTTCGAGGATCCGCAGTAGCATCTGAACAAGTTCTTGGGCTATGCAAGTACTCAAAAAGACGCAGGAGAACATGAAGATGCAAGGAAGATCCATTTGTTCAAATTCTCACTTATTGAAAAGGCGAGAGATTGGTACGACACTATCAACGCAGCTGAGTACACCACTTGGGAGCAACTGAAGTTAAGGTTCTTGGAGAGGTATATGCCACCTTCAAAGGTGTTTAAGATGAAGCAAGACATTAACCAATTCGCTATGGGTAGAGGAGAAAACTTTCATGAAGCATGGGATAGATTCAAGGACATGCTTAGGAAGTGTCCTCAACATGGGCTATCTAAAGCTCAATATATCAATATATTCTACAATGGATTGGACTGTGATTCACGAGTTTTATTGGATGCTTCCTCTAATGTACCATTGCTTACAAAGTCATCCATAGAGGCCGAAAAGTTGTTTGAAGATATTTCGATGAATTCGAGGGATTGGCCAACTGATAGAGTTAGAGGTACTTATGTCCTTGGTAAGGTAGCTAAGGTTGAACAAGCAATGGTTAAAACAAGTAGAGAGGATGAGATCGTCTCTAGCTTGTCCAATATCAACAAGCTACTTGAATCCCAACAGAAACAAATCAGCAAATTATCTTAGCGCGTACCAGTCATGCAGTAGGAGTTAAAGAATGAGGGACCAATCCAAGAGGAGTTGGAAGAGGCACACTATGCCATGGGTCAAAGTATTCAAGGGACTAGGTATCCAGACCAAGGAAACCGGAACTACCAAGGGAACTATCGAGGAAACTTTAATAATCGTGGTCCCCCGGGTGGTTATCAACAGCCTAGGTGGCCAGAGTTCTCATGGAGCAATCCGAATAATACGATTCAACCTCCGATGGGTGTTGAACCGGGTGCTAAGTTGGAAGAAGGGAAACCGGGTCTTGAGGATACTGTGAACAGGTATATGGCCAAGAATGATGAAAGAGTTAACCGCCTTGAGGCCAAACTTGAAAAGAAAATCGATGCAAACCATGAGGTTATATCTAAGCAGGTAAAGGACCTTACGTTACTGATGGGGGAGATGGCAGGAAGTGTTAACAAGCTTACTCAAACTCTTGAAAAGAGGAAGTTCCCATCTCAAAGTATTGAGAATCCAAGGTCCTGCAACGCCATCACATTAAGGTCGGGAACGCAGTACGAGGGACCTATGAGGCCAGAATCAAATTTGGACATGTCTAGGGCGAGGTTCGAACATGGTTCGACCAACATTGAAGGTCGAACCATACAGGGGAGGTCGAATCAACACACTAGACACGATCAGGAGAGATTGTAGCATCGGTTCGACCAAACTGCAGATGGTTCGACTTATCCCACAGGTCAAACCATGGTCGAACCCCACAACTCGGAGCACTCTGTTTTTCAAGAACACCGGTTCGACCAAACCAATCTTGGTTCGACCTATCCTACAGGTCAAACCTAGATCGAACCGCGCCACTTGGAGCACTCCGTTTTGTCACAGCAACGGTTCGACCATGACGGTCATGGTTCGACGTATCAAACAGGTCGAACCTTGGTCGAACTGGATGGCGGAAGGAGTACAGTAGGCCGGTTCGACCTAGGTACCCATGGTTCGACCTGTTTCACAGGTCGAACCTAGGTCGAACCTCAAATTCAAAAAGAGAGCCATTGTCCAGAAGGTAGGTTCGACCAGTATGTACATGTTCGACCTGTTTCACAGGTCGAACCTTGGTCGAACCCCACCAGAAATTACCTGTTGCCACTCCGAACACTCTCGATGATGTTGATGCTACTCCAGTGGTTCGGAATGAACAAAGTACTGAGATAATAGCTAAGAAAAAATGGGAGAGAGCCAAGCGTTTGAGAGCCAAAAAGGAGAAAGCGGAGAAGGTTGATCGTGATGAATGGGGGATTCCCAAAACAAAGATACCTCCACCGTTTCCTTACAAGCTTGTGAAGAAGGGATTGGAAGAGAAGTTCAAGAAGTTTTCAGAGATAATGAACAAAATAAGCTTGAGCATTCCTTTCTCAGAGGCAATCATGGAGATGTCGTACTATGCCCAATTTCTAAAGGACATATGTTGAAGAAGCGGAGCTTAACCGGAATTGAAACGGTAAATTTATCTGAGAATTATAGCTCAATCATCCAAAGGAAGCTGCCGCAAAAGATGAAGGATCCGGGGAGCTTCACTATTCTATGTGAAATCGAAAAGGGGCCGGCACGGTGAGCTTTTTGTGATCTAGGGGCAAGCATAAATTTGATGCCTTTGTCCATCTTTCAGAGGCTTGGTTTGGGGGAGTTGACCCCTACAACAGTGGTTCTCTAATTGACAGACAGGTCGATGACATTTCCAAAAGGTATAATTGAAGACGTTCTCGTCAAAGTGGAGAAGCTAGTCTTTCCTGTGGACTTTCTTGTGCTAGAGATGGAAGAAGACAAGGATAATATCCCTTTAATCTTGGGGAGACCTTTCCTTGCTACTGCTGGAGCTATGATTGATGTTCAGAAAGGATAGCTTAGATTGCGGATGGACAAAGAAGAAGTTCTTTTCAACTTAGACAAAGCAATGAAGATGCCCATGGAGTCGCAGTGTCATAGTATTGACGTGGTGGAGGAGATTGTGAAGGAGGACATGTCTCTGATCCTGTCAAAGGATCCTCTTGAGACATGTTTGTTGGAATGCCTTACTTATCCCACTACGGAGCTTGACGGACTCTCCAACGAGGTATGTATTAACTTTCTTGAAAACTTACTTGCTTTGGGTGATAACAGGTTTGAATCGGGAAGAACTAAGGTGGAAGAAGTCAAGTGGACTAGGAAGTACTTGCCTTTGGATAACGAGAGCCCTCCGATGGAGGTGAGGAAAGAGGAGTTGAAACTTTTGCCGGAACACTTGAAGTACGCCTTTCTTGGCGACAATGAAAAATATCCGGTAATTGTATCTTCTTCTCTTGATGATGATCAACTTGAGGAGTTATTGAACGTTCTTAGGAAGTATAAATCTGCGATTGGTTGGTCTCTTGAGGATTTGAAAGGAATTAGCCCTTCGTATTGTATGCATAGGATAAGATTGTTAGACGAGGCAAAGGCAAGTGTTCAGAATCAGCGAAGGGTTAATCCTGCGATTCAAGAGGTAATTAGGAAGCAAATCCTTACGTTGTTGGATGCCGGAATCATATATCCTATTAGTGATAGTCCCCATGTGAGTATGACTGTCGTGAAAGCTGAGGATGGAGAAGCGATAGCCACAAGGATTCCTACGGGATGACGTACATGTGTAGATTATAGGAAGTTGAGTGAAAACACGTGTAAGGATCATTTTCCTCTTCCTTTCATGGATCAAATGTTAGATCGTCTTGCAGGGTATGAGTTTTATTGTTTCTTGGATGGATACTTGGGGTACAACCAAATTATGATTGCCCCCAAGGATCAAGAAAAGACCACTTTTACTTGCCCCTACGGGACCTTTGCTTTTCAGAAAATGCCATTTGGGTTATGTAATGCGCCTGCTACTTTTCAGAGATGCATGATGACAATATTCGATGGTTTGATAGAGAAGATCATGGAGGTGTTCATGGATGATTTTTCTGTTTTTGGTTCCTCCTTTGATATTTTGTTTGTATAACCTAGCTACTGTTTTGAAGAGATGCCAAGTGACTAATCTTGTCTTGAATTGGGAGAAGTGTCACTTCATGGTGAAGGATGGGATTGTTCTTGGGCATCATGTCTCGGCTAAAGGGTTGCAGGTAGATCATGCTAAAGTGGTGGCGATTGAGAAGCTTCCACCACCGACCAATAAAAGAGGAGTGCGGTCCTTCCTTGGACACGCTGGTTTTTATAGGAGATTTATAAAAGACTTCTCAAAATACTCTAAGCCCTTATCTTGCTTACTTGAAAAGGATGTTCCTTTTGTATTTGATGATGATTGTCTAACAGCTTTTCAAGTTTTGAAGGAGGCGCTTATTTCTGCACCTATCTTGATCACACCTGATTGGACTCAACCGTTTGTACTAATGTGTGATGCAAGTGATGTAGCACTTGGAGTGGTGCTTGGACAGCTGAAGGAAAAGAAGTTTTGCGTCATTTACTATGCAAGTAAGACGTTCGATGCGGCACAAAAGAATTACACGGTGACTGAAAAGGAGTTTTTGGCGGTTGTGTATGCATTCGACAAGTTTCGTCAGTATTTGGTTGGCATGAAGACTATTGTGTACACGGATCATTCTGCGATTTGGTACTTGATGGAAAAGAAGAAGACGAAGCCTAGGATAATAAGGTGGATTCTTTTACTTCAAGAGTTTAACATGGAGATCTGGGATAAGAAAGGTTCTGATAATGTGCTAGCGGATCATCTTTCGAGGTTAGAGACTAGGGAACATTGTGATAATTCTTTCGAGTATATTGAGGAAATGTTCCCAGATGAAAAGATCGTGGCCGTGTTTGTTGAAGGGACTGAGCGAGCGTGTGTGGTTGCGGCGCAGGGAGTTGATCCATGGTATGCAGATTATGTTAATTATATTGCTGTGGGAGAAATTCCAAGGGATCTCAACCGATATCAACTTGTTAAATTCAAAAGGGATGTTGAGACTTTCATATGGTATGATCTGTTTGTGTACAAAATTTGCACGGATTCTATCATCCGTAGGTGTGTGCCCGAGATGGAGATGGAGAGTGTTCTCGAGTTTTGGCATGCACAACCTAACGGGGGGCACTTCGGCGCTCAAAAGACAGCAGCCAAGGTACTTCAGTCCGCTCTTTATTGGCCTACGTTGTTCAAGGATTGTGAGACCTATGTGGCGTCTTGCGATAGATGTCAACGCATGGGGAACATCGGTAGAAGAGACGAGATGCCGCTTCAGCCAAGCATAGTAGTCGAGATTTTTGATGTGTGGGGTATCGATTTTATGGGGCCTTTTCACCCATCTAATGGATTTCTCTACATTCTACTTGCGGTGGATTATGTTTCTAAGTGGGTGGAAGCGATTCATACTCGCTTAAATGATTCGAAAACTGTTATATCTTTCTTGAAGAAGCATATCTTTGCCCGTTTTGGAATCCCTAGAGCACTTGTTAGTGATGGAGGTACGCATTTTGTAAATAAATTTCTTGAGAAGGTGCTTAAAGGGTATGGTGTTAAGCATAAGATTACTACACCCTATCATCCTCAAGCGAATGGGCAAGCGGAGGTCTCTAATCGTCAAGTCAAATAGATTTTGGAGAAGGTGGTCGGAACCAGTAGAAAGGATTGGGCTTTGAAGCTCGATGATGTCGTGTGGGGGTTCCGGACCGCGTACAAGACGGTGTTAGATATGTCACCATATCAGATTGTCTATGGGAATCCGTGCCACTTACCTATAGAGATTCAACACAAAGCGTTTTGGGCTTTGCGAAGCCTGAACTTGACTCTCAAGGATGTGAAGGAGTTAAGGATTACTCACATCAATCTTTTGGATGAGTTTCGGAGTCGTGCGTACAAGAATTCAGAGATCTATAAGGAAAGGATTAAGAGGTGGCATGATTTGAAGATCTCGTACAAGGAGTTCAAGCAAGGAGATGAGGTATTAATTTTTAACTCTCGTTTAAAGCTTTTTGCAGGCAAGTTGAAGTCTAAGTGGACGGGATCGTTCATGATTCATAGAGTCTTAGGAGGGGGAGTTTTGAGCTTATTGACAAGGATGGAGACATTTTTGCAGCGAATGAACATCGCTTGAAGCATTACAAGTCGCCGGATGATATTGCTTGAAGCATTACAAGTCGCCGGATGATGTTTGTGTCATCTTTGTGGATACCTTGATCTGATTTGGTACAGTCGTGACTCCCCGACGTTAAACATGAGCGCCTGTTGGGGGCTTTCCCTCCCGTTTTAATGCTTTATTTCATTCGTGTGAGTAAGAAATTTTTATATTTGAAGTGCTTACTTATCGGTAATTACATCTCTTTGCAAACTTAGTTTCAACTATAGTTTCTACTAAGTTTGGGGGGGTGTGATGTACTTACCTTGATAAGCACCGATAGTATAATCTTTTCTTTGTGATGTTTGTTAGGGGAGTTGGTTTTTGCGCCATATTAAAATTTTAATTGATTTTTATGTGACAATTTTTTTACAACTTGCCTTATGTTTAGTGGGTTTTGGTTGTGTTTTCTTTGACGTAGTTACTCATGAATGATATTTTGTGGAACAAATTTTGGATGAAGTTATGCTTTAGTTGGTACCTAATGATTCGTATTGAAGTTTGAAGTGTATAGGGATTGAAGAACACTCAGTTTGAAAGCTTAAAAGGGTGGTTCGACCAAAGCCAGGAGAGGTTCGACCAGTGCCAGGAGGTTGAACTGAGCAGAGGAAGTCAAACCAACGCAGAAAATCATCCAGTGAGGTGGTTCGACCTGATCATTCTTGGTTCGACCTGTCTAACAGGCCGAACCAAGATCAAACCCAGTGACTTAAAATTTACAGTATGGTGGTTCGACCTGAGCCGTTATGGTTCGACCTGCTTAGAAGGTCGAACCTGAGGTCGAACAGTCCGTTCAGAGCACTCTGTTTTTCAGGTGATAGGTTCGACCACGACATTCATGGTTCGACCTGTTCAGAAGGTCGAACCCAGGTCGAACCACGAGGAGTAGTTGTCCAGAGGTAGGTTCGACCTGTCACAAGAGTGGTTCGACCTGTTCAGAAGGTCGAACCTAGGTCGAACCAAAAGGTAAGTTTGTCCAGTAGGTAGGTTCGACCTCGTCAATTAAGGTTCGACCTGTTCCGCAGGTCGAACCCGAGGTCGAACCCAGTCAGGTACGCATTTTAAGTTGGATTTTTAGAATGGTTCGATCATTCTTTTTGTTCACCAAACCTCGAACCCTCCCCGAACCTTAACACTCTTGCACAAATTCGTCAATTACACTTGATTTTGCACCGATTACACAACATTACACTCTTAATTCTTGAATTGGGGGCGGATTTGGGCAATTTTCGTCGCGAATTAGGGCTTCAGCCGTATTTTTGAGTGTTGTGTGCAAATTATCGATTGTTAACCATGGGCAAGACTAAAGGTACGTTCTTTCAACTCAATTACCTTAGGATTGAAGTTTATTGCAAGAAATGTGTTGTGAGTAAGTTGATTGATGTTGATTTTGGTTGAAATTCACGGTGATAATTGATATTTTTGAGTTGATTCATATGAATTCATGTTTATTGGTTTGAGATTGCTTGATTATGGATAGCGCTTGAGTTTTATGTGGATTGATCAAGGATATGATGCATCTAGATGAATGAGCATGTTAGTTAGGTTTGAATTTGTTGATAATTGGAGTTGTTCATGAAGTTCAATTGTTGAAATTCTTGTTGAATAGCTTGAATTAGTTAATGCATGCTTGTTGTTTATAATTTAAAGATTAAAGGTAGTGTGATTGAAGATGTTTTGAGCATGTTAATTAAGCAAGTGATGTTGAGATGATAGTTGGGTTGATTAAGCATGGAAGCTTGAAGTCTTGAGTAGAGTATAGGATATGCTAGTCATATACTTGTGTTCTTGTCTTGTTGGTTGTATTGAAATAGTTGTTTTCAGGAAAGGGACAAGGATCAAGTAAAGGGAAAGGTAAGACGGATGAAGCAAGATCGAAGAAGAGGAATGACAGGCCTTCAAATGTGGACACAGTGACAAGGAAGCTGAGGCTACAAGATCATTTACCCGAGAACTTCAAAATTCAAATGCAAAACTGGGATGAGATTAAAGAAAAGTGGGAAGAAGTCTCAGACAAGATAGCTCGTACTCGATACCAAGATGATGAGGCGATGAGGATAATGAGAATTGGGAATGATATTTTCTGGATGTTCGATCAAGTGGGTATCCGGAGGTTTATGGAGTTAAAGAGGCCGACGTATTTCCATGTTATAGCGGAAGTAGTTTGCTCATTCGAGATGGTGAAGGACCCGCTTGGGTACCCATATCAGTGTATGTTTCAGCTTGGTAGAGTGAGTAGGAGATGGACGTCTGAGGATTTTAATGAACTGTTTGAGACGTCTTTGGGAATCTCTCATTTGGAGAATGGTGCGTTCAACGCTAATGGGTTTTGGAGAGAGATTACAGGAGAGATTGGAGATTATAAGATTAGGTAGGCTCGTGCTTCTTCGATAAAGAATCCAGTTTTGAGGTACATGGATCGTGTCTTGAGCAACACGTTGTTCGCCCGCTCAGAGGGGAGTGTTGTGTCTAGAGGAGAGCTTTACGCCTTGTGGTGTATGCTAAATGGGGTGCAGTTCAATGTTGGAGCGTATTTCATTGCACAGCTACATCGATTCAGGACCATTGGATTTCAAAAGGTGAATATTGGAGGGTTACTGACGATCGTGGCTGAGCATTATAACTTGGATTTCACCGGCATTACACCAGTTAGAGGAGAGCCCGATTTGACGATGTTTACATGCGTGAAGGGAGGATTTGCATATTTCCGAGATGGGAATTGGTTCTTCACGAGGGAACTCAAGCCCTTCGATTTCATGTTTCCTTTTGACGTGAGTAACTTGATAACTATTCGGGTGGCGAGGAACAAGTTGATGGATTCTCTTGGACACAACGCCTTATCCGTGGCAGCAAGGTCGAGTGGTGATTGGAGGACTGTATCGCAGATGTGTGCGGATAGTAGGATGGCGGAGTTATAGCAGATTGTTGATCAAGGAGAGTTCCGTCCACCACAGCAGCCTGAGGAGGAAGAGCAGCCCGAGGAGGAGCAGCAGGATGAAGAGAGCCCGAAGCAGCATGACGCACCTCAGCATGAGCCAGCACCGTGTCAGCAGTGGGCTATCCCGAATGATACACGGGAGCAGCTCCACCTTATCATGAGCAGCTGGTCGCGATCGTTGCTAGCCAGCAGGAGACAAACCGACAGCTCGCACTCGCCAACACCAACTATGCTACGTTGAATGAGAGGTATACGGCTTTGAATGAGAAAGTTGGTAGGTTGGGTGATCGAGTTGATTACTTGGATAGGCACATTGGTGATTTGCACCGGATTGTGGAAAGGAAGCTTGATGATGAGGATGATGATGATGAGGATGATGATGCTCCGGAGGAGTAGTTTTTTAGGTTTTCTTTGGTTTCATCCGATTCATCTTGATTTCCATTATTTTTCCTTTTATCTTTAGGTTCGGGTGTGATTCATGCGTGAGTGGAATGTATAAGTGATATCTTGTATGATTGATTGGGAATAAGCTTATTGATATTGTACATTCATATGTTCATGTGTTAATTTCTATTGATGAAAAGCATGTTTAGTTGATAAGTATATTGATTTCTTGTGGAATTGATCTTAATTATGTGCTATGAGGAGTACTAGGATTACCTATGTGAGGATTTCAGCTTTTTAATCATGCTTGATCATGATTATTTTATTCTTGAGAGGATCATTCATATAAACGTATTCTAGAACTTGGCTTGGAGTCTTGTGTGAGACTTATGATTGATAAAATGCTAGGACATGATCTTAGGCCATTATTTTGTGATTAAGCTACTTAGCCAAATTTATCTTTCCTAATGATCTTATTAACCTTTGGATGCCCCGTTGAGCCGTTAAAGCTTTTTCTTGGTAGCCGAAGTGAATAACCTTATAAGCCTTTACTTGAGCTTAATTAACCTATTCATTGGTAGAGAGAGTTGAGGTGAGTAAGTGTTGCAAAAAGAAAAGGAAGATAGAATATGGTTAAATCTTGTTCAGGGGTAGTGCCCGAAACTGGTACCCCGATTATTTTTATACTTAGTGTGTGAAGCTTAGCAGCTGATGACCGATATATATGAGAAGGGTAGTGCCTGAAACTGGTACCCGAATTATTTAAAAAGATGATGTTGATGCCATGAAAAGAAGGAAAATTCAGGAATTTTACAAGTTCAAGAGACGATATTGGAGGAGAACTTGCTGTAAGAAGAAGAATTCGAGAACCTCCAAGGTAACTCTCTACTAGTGTCTTAAGTCACTAAGTCCAAATTTTCCTACCTTTTTCCAAAGAGCCAACATTACAACCCAAAAACAAGTCCTTTGTGATCCTAGTGAAGAGTTGATTATAAGTTGATTTTTGAGACCTTTTCCAAGCTTATGGTTACGCGTGAATATGGATTGATATGAGTGTTTATATTAACCTATATAGTGCCTCACACACTTGAGTGAAAGAGAATAAATACTTATCTTGTGAGAGAAATTACTTAGTACTCCGAATGGTATGTGATTGGATTAGTTTTGCATGAGTGATATATATGAAGCAATTAATACTTGTTTGATTTAATGAAGTTGCATGTGTGATATGTGTTGTACTTTATCTTGGTGAATTATACACGACTCCTGTGGTTTGATTTGGTTGCCTCGGGACGAGCAACATGTAAGTTTGGGGATTTGATGAGTGTGTAAATTCACAAGTTTGGCATCATGTTTTGTGCTAGTTTTGGAGAGTTTTGAGGTGAAAATAGGTGGAAAACCTATATATATTGTGAATTATCATGAATCAGGTGTTAGTGGAGCTATTTAAGTGGTTTTCATAGCAAAAATGGAGTGGAAGTGCCAAGAATCGAAGAGACGAAGTCGAGACCACGCGAATCGCCAAGGGAAGAGTAGGGTTTGACCTGGTTAGAGGAGGGTTCGACCTCTCCTACAGGTCGAACCAGCATTGCGAAACAGCAGAAGGAGAGTTCGACCACAACTCAAGGGGTTCGACCTGTTTGATCAGGTTGAACCATGGTCGAACCAGTTCGCGAGAAGATGGGTTCGACCATGACGTTGGGGTTCGACTTGACAGTTGGTCGAACCAGGAGCGGAAATTGTCCAGTAGCGTGGTTCGACCTGTGAGGGAGTGGTTTGACATGTACAAGAGGTCGAACCAAGTGCAGAATGTGTCCAGTAGCAGGGTTCGACCTGTGGTTCGACTTGTGGCCGATGGTTCGACCTGTTTGACGAGGTCAAACCAAAACGCGGAAACTTACCTTATCCGGATTTTCGAGGCCAAAACGCGTGGGATCACTTGAAAAGCCCATTCCAAGCCCTAGAGACGTGATTACAAGTATAAAAGGAGGCTCATGCAGTCACGAAGAGCGGATGACGCGTTAATCATAAGAGGAGTCAAGAGAAGAGATTGGTGATCCATCCGGAGGGCGGTGACAGAGGTGTAGCTGGAGATTTAAGTAAGATCGGTCCATCTAACCATGATTGTTCCTAGATCAATCATGGGCTAGAGCCACTTCGGTAGTTCAAAGGTTATGAAGATTTCATGAGTTAAATTTGTATTTCGTGTGTATACTCCGTACAACACTACTTGTGGTTTATTTTATATAAGATTGCACGTTTTTAATCCATACTCAAAGTTGTTTTGTGCATCAATAATCATTGTGTAGAGTCTGAATGCATAACATGGTTATTGGTTGAGTGCGTTCACTAATGAGCAGGGTTTATAGTTATAATTCTAAGTGAAGGGATTCCGAAGTCTTATTAGAACTGTCTTATATGAATATTTGTTAATTGAATTGAATTCGGGTTAACAAGTAGGATAAAGAGTATAACTTTATAGTACCTAAAAAGGGAGATAAAATCGGGTTAGAGTACTAAGTGCACAGGAAATAATTGATTATGATAGTACCTAGAAAGGGAGGTAAAGTATACGTCTTGCTCTGAGGATATTTATACGTGTCAAAAGCTTATCTATTTGTGTCTATAGAATAGATTTGTATGGTCTAGCAATGCGTCCATAAACCACAAGGCAGAGTCGAAAATCGACACACGAAAGTACGAATTAACGAAGGAAATTGGATGGCCTGACGAACTACCTATTATCTTATTTGATCACAACTATTATTTTCTTGTTCTTGTTATTTATTAGCTATTTTAATTGTTACTTAGTTTATAAACCAACTATTTTATTTCCAAAATAGTCACAATCTACTAGAACGTAGTTAAATTGATATTTATCCATCCCGTGGATTCGATATTTAACTTGGTCACCTTCGAAACTACAATTGATATCCTTCATACTTGGGGATTAAAATTGAGTGTTGAGAAAACGCTCATCAATGGGTTAAGATGTTTACGCTCAAATTCAATTCAAATGAATGCGTAACCATAAGCTTACCAAAAGTCTCAAACTCTCCACTACTAAAAGTACAATTCGATAATGGGATAAAAAAGAACTTTTCTTTTGGATGTAATGTTGGCTCTTTAGTTAAGGTAGGAAATATATGAATAAGTGACTCGAAACTCAGATCAATCAAGCGTGCACTCTATCAAGATCTTTCATTCTTCTCACTCACTTCAATTAATTGCAATATCCTCCTCAACTCTTTCACTTTTTTTTTCTTTCAAGCATATCATATTTTTTTTCAACTTTTTATAGCTCTTCAACTCCATCATTCTCCCTTTCCTCACCTTTTTTTTCTCTTTTTTTTCTTTTGAGGTCCTGATGGGTGTTTTCTCAACACACAATTAATCCCCAAGTATGAAGGATATCAATTATAGTCTCGAAAGGTGACCAAGTGAATATCGAACCCAAGGGACGGCGTATTATTAATTTAATTATTATCTAAATTAATTAAGACAAGGCAATAAGATTTGATAGATTTAATTAACAACTACTAAACAAATAATTAAAATAACAAATAAAATAAAGTACCACTCGAAGAATACGAAAGTGGATCAAGTAGGAGAATAGGTAGCTCTAGGATAATCCAGTTTTACTCATTAACTTCCATTCCATGTGTCAATGTCTGACTCTGCCTTGTGGAATATGGACGCATCACTAAACCATGCATATCTACTCTATAGACATAAGTAAACATGCGTGTAACACGTGTGAATAACCTCGGAGAAAGAGATATAATTTCACCCCCCTTTCTAGGTACTATCAGTATCAATTAATTCCCCCTAGGATTGGTACTCTAACCCGATATGATCTCTCTTTATAGGTACTATAAAATTATCCTCTTTATCCTACTTATTAACCCGAATTCAATTCAATTAATAAGTATTCATATAAGATAGTTCTAATAAGACTTCGGAATCCCTTCACTTAGAATTATAACTTAAAACCCTGCTCAACAGTGAATGCACTCAACCAATAACCATGTTATGTATTCAGACTCTACACAACGATTATTGATGCACAAAACGACTATGAGTATGGATTAATAAAGCACAATCATATATAAATTAAACCACAAGTAGTGTTGTACGGAGTGTATACACGGAAGTTCAATTAACTAGATAAAACCTTCACAACCCTAGTTCTACCAAAAAGGCTCTAGCCCATGATGTTGCGAAGAGCAATCATGGGTGTTGGATAGATCTTACCCGGATGTCTGGAAAATACAAGATAAATTAGGAAACAAATAAAATCCTAGATGTGGGCATCGTCGCGTCCTTCTCCATCTTGAATTCTCCTCTTGGTTCTCCTCTTGATTCCACAAACGAACCTTCAAAGTGATGGATGGATGGAGGAAAGAAAGTGGATGATGGTTGGGGGGTGATCCCCCTTGTGGGGTGTTGTATGTTGTGGCCTCTCTTCTCCTCTCTTGTTGTTGTATTCCTCCCCCTTTTTGGGACTGTATAGACTTCCTTTTATGCTTGTAATCACGTCTCCTAGGCTTGGAATGGGCTTTTCAAGTGATCACATGCGTTAAGGCCTCGAAAATACGGATTTGGTAAGTTCCCGAAGCACGGTTCGACCTCCCAAACAGGTCGAACCAACCCCTACAGGTCAAACCATAGTCGAACCACCCTTCTGGATGTCCCAAGTGCATGGTTCGACCAGCTAACAGGTCAAACCAGCATGTCGTGGTCGAACCAGCATTTTTTCCATTGGGTTCGTCCTCGGTTCGACCTCAAGCAGGTCGAACCGATTTGTGCAGTCTCTCCGTTTCGCGTATAACTTTCACATCCGACCTCCGAATTGAGTGATTTTTACACTCACGTGATCCTCTCTTCCTGAGCTTTCTATAATTATAAAGAAATCATAAAAATCCAAGAATTGAATATGTAACAGGCCATGGAAAGTAGCACTGCAATTCTGTTCGGCACAACTCGCGCGGCGTCACCACTTTGCTCATAACTTCCTCGTTCGGACTTCAATGATGGTGTTCTTTATGCCAAAACGACCCTCTCTTCAGTGGACCATATATCACACCAACAGTTTTGAGCTCCACAATAATACAGAATAATTATGAAAGTTGGATGTGCATTTTCAACATTCTTGCACAAATTGCACATTTTCTCCAACTTTGCACTTTTCATCCTTTTTCCACCTAAAACACAACAAAACACCTCAAGTGCACATAATTCTCACATATATCGAATATAAGACACTTGTGCTCATATAAGACTACAATATCAATAAAAAAGGTATTAAATTGGATATTAAAACTCGCTTATTTTCACTCTCATCAGGTCCCTATTTCGGGCACTAACTCTCGCATCCTCCATAGGGTACTATATTTAAGCACTGCCCTAGGGTGTTTGTTTCCATGGAGTACTAGATTTAAGTACTACTCCATACTTTTCTTTAGATGCATTTTCAAGCTCAATCACTGTTTCAACACCAATTTCTTTCCTTCCCAAACTGTTATAAAACTCCATCAACCACTTTGAAAAGCCATTAATTCTCGTCATGATAGAATCAAGGCTAAAAAATTCAGATGCTCAAAGTGGTTATTTCTTATAGGCTGCCAAAGAATGAGGGTTTTAGGCTCAACGGGGCTAACTACGGATAAGCATCATTCAGTATAGAATTATTTCGCTAAGTGACTCATAAATTCAAGGATGGCCTTAGATCAGGGCCGGTCCAAGGATTTCAAAGGCCCGGTGCAAAACTTCAGAAAGATCATTTTATATATGTATAAATTATAAGGTAATACTCCCTTTATCCCATTAAAATTATAATATTTTTAATATGTATTGGGTAATTGTATTAGTGGTGTGTGAGGTGTATGGCCTGTACAAATATATTAATTATTTTTTATGGGTCCCATATACCTAGAAAGAAAATGTATCAAATCTCTATAGGACAAAAAGAGTCACAAACTTTTTTAGAACGGACGAAGTAATATGATCATATTATAATTAAAATTATATTGTTTACACACCAAAATCAATATTTGTTAATTAATTTATCAAATTAAGAAAAAAATACCCATAAGTACTACAAGGATTTTCTTTAACATATAATTTTGATTTATTTTCACTTTTTGTTAAAAAAATTTTTTAATGAAAAATAAAGATTAATAAATAATAATGAAAAGAGATTGAGTTGGTACAGAAATTAATAGAAAATATCAATATAAATAAATAATTGAAATATTATATTATTAGAGAATTAATAATAAAAAAGTGAGATAGAAATATTGGAGAATTAATTATACAGTAACAAATTAGAGGAAAAAATGACAAAAGCGTCTTGTCTTCAGAAGGAATCAACCGCGTGACTTTCCATTTGAAGGGATTAGGAGTTACCAGTTGAGCTAGCACACAATTTATGATAACTGGATGAAATATAAATATATCAAATATACATATATTAATATATAAAAAAATTGGGGGTCCTCGCCAGAGTGTGGCCCTGTGCGGCGGCACTGCCTTAGATCATCTCCCATCATCTAACATAACATGTAGTATCAAGTAAGACCAAAGACAAGTTCTAGAATACACACATAAGAACGATACTCTCTAGAAAGAAATATCATGTGATTATGTATCATGATCATAAGGCTCAAAATCTCACATGTGTTTTTAACAAGTAACAGAGCACTTTTTATGGAAAGCAATATCCACAAGTACACATAGAACTTCATACCACAATATAACTCACGTACACTTCCTTCATCAATTTCAAAAGTATATGATTTTCAGGCACAATTTAAAAATATAGGCTCATGTGGATCACCAATTCTAAAATCTCAATACTTCCATTTCCATGAATTAAAAGCACATATAAAATTTAGAAAAAGAAAATGAGGGCACCTAATTTTTTCTCCTTCAAAATATTTAAGAGCTCCTCGAGTTGTTCAACTCGGTCAGGTCAAGCCCTAGCATAGAACTCGTCTTGCCACCTAGTTACCTTATTCTATCATCAAAGCTCAAAATACTCATAATCACAGAATTCATTAATAATAAAATAGAAGACACCAAAAAAATAAAAAAGACGAATAAAAAACTCGACCATTAACACTAGAGAACACACAAAGACAACACACGAAATATTAGGTAATTTGCAAAAAATCGGCACACCAATACCGCTTAAAGTATTAATACGCCGTAAAAATATCCTCCTAACAAACAAACAACCAACGAAAGGAAAAATTATACTCGTAGTGCTCATAAAATGAGGTAAGTACATCACATCCCCTAAACTTAGTAAAATCATAAGTGGAAACTATGTTTGAAAAGAGCTGTAACTGCCGAAGCGTGAGCACTTAAAATATAATAACTCCTCACTCACACGAAAGAAATAAAGCAATTAAACGGAAGTACAAGCCCCTAACAAGCCCTTATATTTAACAGAGAGTCACGACGATATTCAGCTTTATACTACTGGATCAGAGGGAGGTCTTCTCGCATCCTCACCTTGAAATACTTCCTTTCCCTCTTCTTGTCTACACTCAGCACCTCACCTTTATTGGTCACAAAAATATGATCAGCATAATTTCCTTCCTCCAATGGCTGTCTAGATTCCTCCTTGTCAATCTTCCACTCAAATTCAGAATCACATGTCCTATTAAAATCAAGATTAAACAAGTTAGAGACCACATCTATGCTCTTGCATGATTGAGTCTCCATGGGCTTCTTCATTGCTTGAAGGTTAGACTCAAACGGCCTGGTCTAACAGACCTCCTGAGCATGACTGTGCAGTCTCACAGTTTTGAGTATAAGTTTTGCATCCGACCTCCGCTTGAGGTAATTCTTGCGCGAAAATGATCCTCTATTCCATGGCTTTCTGTTCCACCCCCTTTGGAGCTAGTTCAACCATGGTTCGACCTAGAGGTGGTCAAACTAGGTCTATAAGGGTCGAACTAGCCATCAGTAAGCTACGGAGCATGCCCAGGTGCCTAGTTTAACTTGTTAGAGGTGGTTTGACCAAGAAACTTGGTCAAACTAGGGTCGAACCAGCCATCGGTGACCTCCGTGACATTCCTAGGTGCCTGGTTCGACTTGTTAGAGGTGGTTCGACTAAGGACCTTGGTCGAATCAGGGTCGAACTGGCTCCCTGAAGCTTTCAAATCCCCTGCTGGCAACATCGGTCCCTCATACAACGTTCTGGACCTCAACGTGATGGCTTTGCACTTCGGGTTCATTATGCCTTGAGACAGAAACTTTTCTTTCTCCAATGTTTTCGTCAATTGATTCACGCTCTCGGCCATCTGTCCCATCAACAAAGTTAGGTCATTCAGCTGCTTAGACAAATCTGCATGGGTAGAATTTATAGTACCCTCAAGACGATATACTCTTGCATAATTCCTAGACATGTATCGATTGAAGGTATCTTTAATACTAGCCTTTACTTCTTGTTGTTGCTGACTAGACCCCCTTTGTGCCAACTCTATAATTTGGCTCTATTGAGATTCTAGTAGCTTGTTGATGTTAGCTAAACTAGAGACGATCTCATCATCCCTATTCGGCTTCACCACTTGATGTTCAACTTGTGCTACCTTACCTAGGATATATGATCCTCTTGCTTTTTCTATAAGCCAGTCACGTGAATTCATAGAGATGTTTTTAAACAACTTTTCTACTTCGATTTCTGTTTAAGATAACAGTGCTCCACCTGATGATGCATCAATAAGAATAAACGACTCATAATCCAATCCATAGTAGAAGATGCTTATGTACTGAGCCTTTGTCATCCCATGTTGCGAGCACCGCCTGAGCATATCTTTGAACCTATCCCACGCCTCATGAAATTTCTTACCCTGATTTATAACAAATTGTCAATCTGAAAATCTTTAAGGGTGGCATGTATCTCTCCAAGAACTTCTGCTGCAATTGGTCCCATGTAGTGCAGTCTGTGGCTTAAAGACTCTCAAACCAAGCTTCTGCCTTATAATTAATGAAAACTTGAATAAGGCTTTTGATGAGTGTGTAAATTCACAAGTTTGGCATCATGTTTTGTGCTAGTTTTGGAGAGTTTTGAGGTGGAAATAGGTGGAAAACTTATATATATTGTGAATTAGCATGAATCATGTGTTATTGGAGCTATTTAAGTGGTTTTCATAGCAAAATCGGAGTGGAAGTGCCAAGAATCGAAGAGATGAAGTCGAGACCACGCGAACCGCCAAGGAGAGAGATGGGTTCGACCTGTTGGAGGAGGGTTCGACCTCTCCAGCAGGTCGAACCAGCGTTGAAAGAATGCAGGAGAAGGGTTCGACCATGACTCAATGGTTCGACCTGCTCATCAGGTCGAACCATGGTCGAACCAATTCGCGAGAAAGTTGGTTTGACCACGACGTTGGGGTTCGACCTGACAGTTGGTCGAACCAGGAGCAAAAATTGTCTAGTGGTGCGGTTCAACCTGTGGTTCGACCAAAGAGGGAGTGGTTCGACCTGTACAAGAAGTCGAACCAGGTGCAGAATACTTCCAGTAGGTGGGTTCGACCTGTGGTTCGACCTGCGGCCAGTGGTTCGACCTGTTTGCTGAGGTCGAACCATCGTGCGGGAACTTATTTTATCCGGATTTTCGAGGCCAAAACGCGTGGGATCACTTGAAAAACCCATTCCAAGCCCTAGAGACGTGATTACAAGTATAAAAGGAGGCTCATGCTGTCAAGGAAGTCGTCCAATCATCACGATCACGATCATATATACCAATCACCAACAACACATTACAAGAGAGTTTAAGAGAGCGTAAGAACGTAAAGCGCAAGAGGAGATTAGGAGAGCTGTGACAGAGGTTCAGCTGGAGATTCAAGTAAAATTGGTCCATCTAACCATGATTGTTCCTAGATCAATCATGGGCTAGAGCCACTTCGGTAGTTCTAGGGTTATGAAGGTTTCATGAGTTGATTTGTATTTCGTGTGTATACTCCGTACAACACTACTTGTGGTTTAGTTTATATAAGATTGTGCGTTTTTAATCCATACTCATAGTTGTTTGTGCATTAATATTCATTGTGTAGAGTCTGAATGCATAACATGGTTATTGATTGAGTGCGTTAACTAATGAGCAGGGTTTATTGTTATAATTCTAAGTGAAGGGATTCCGATGTTTTATTAGAACCGTCTTATATGAATGTTTGTTAATTGAATTGAATTCGGGTTAACAAGTTGGATTAAGAGTATAAATTTACAGTACCTAAAAAGGGAGATCAAATCGGGTTAGAGTACTAAGTGCACGGGAAATAATTGATTATGATAGTACCTAGAAAGGGAGGTAAAGTATACGTCTTGCTCTGAGGATACTCACACGTGTCAAAAGCTTATCTATTTGTGTCTATAGAATAGATTTGCATGATCTAGCGATGTGTCCATAAACCAAAAGGCAGAGTCGGACATCGATACACGAAAGTATGAATTAACGAAGAAAACTGGATGGCCTGACGAACTACCTATCATCTTATTTGATCACAACTACTATTTTCTTGTTCTTGTTATTTATTTACTATTTTAATTGTTACTTAGTTTACAAACCAACAATTACAATTCTCAACATAGTCATAATTGCTAGAAAATAACTAAAGTAATATTTATTCGTCCCGTGGATTCGATATTTAACTTGGTCACCTTCGAAACTACAATTGATATCCTTCATACTTGGGGATTAAAATTGTGTGTTGAGAAAACAACCATCAAGTTTTTGGCGCCGTTGCCAGGGACGGTTTAAAATATCTTTTTATTATTTCTAGTTTATTAGGGCTATTTATCTTGTTTTGCTGTTTTAATTCTAGTTCTTTTTAGGTGTATGCTCACGAGATCAAAGAAAGGTGAACTGGAACCCTATAATCCTGAGATCGAAGCATCGTCAAGAAAGAAGAAGAAGAAGAAGAGCAAGGAAAAGACTATTGATCCAACTGAAGCTCTGAATTTTGGAGTTGAAGTTGACGAGCAGAATTCGCAGATGATTAAAGCTACAACTAAAGTTAATTCGGGAGTAGAGACAGTCAACATGGCAGCGAATCCGGATAATCTAGCCATCCGAGAGGTTTTCAGAAATAATGGGGCTGGAAAATTTGGGCTTCTAGGAGCGAGGGGAACTAATTCAGCTTTTGATCTTCATCCCACTCTTATTAGCATGATAGAAAGGAACTCCTTTTCAGGAGGGTCTTTCGAGGATCCGCAGCAGCATCTGAACAAGTTCTTGGGCTATGCAAGTACTCAAAAAGACGCAGAGAACATGAAGATGCTAGGAAGATCCTTTTGTTCAAATTCTCGCTTACTGAAAAGGCAAGAGATTGGTACGACACTATCAACGCAGCTGAGTGCACCACTTGGGAGCAACTGCAGTTAAGGTTCTTGGAGAGGTACATGCCACCTTCAAAGGTGTTTAAGATGAAGCAAGACATTAACCAATTTGCTATCGGTGGAGGTGAGAAATTTCATGAAGCATGGGATAGATTCAAGGACATACTTAGGAAGTGTCCTCAACATGGGCTATCTAAAGCTCAATATATCAGTATATTCTACAATGGATTGGACTGTGATTCACGAGTGTTATTTGATGCTTCTTCTAATGGAGTATTGCTTACAAAGTCATCCGTAGATGCCGAGAAGTTGTTTGAATATATTTTGATGAATTTGAGGGATTGGCCAACTGATAGAGTTAGAGGTACTTATGTCCTTGGGAAGGTAGCTCAGGTTGAACAAGCAATGGTGAAAACAAGTAGAGAGGATGATATCGTCTCTAGCTTGTCCAATATCAAAAAGCTACTTGAATCCCAACAGAAACAAATCAGCAAATGATCTCAGTGCGTACCAATCATGCAGCAGGAGTTGAAGAATGATGGACCAATCCAAGAGGAGTTGGAAGAGGCACACTATGCCATGGGTCAAAGTATCAAGGGACTAGGTATCCAGATCAAGGAAATCGGAACTACCAAGGGAACTATCGAGGAAACTTTAATAATCATGGTCCCCCGGGTGGTTATCAACAGCCTAGGAGGCCGAAGTTCTCATGGAGCAATCCGAATAATGCGATTCAACCTCCGATGGGTGTTTATCCGGGTGCTAAGGTGGAAGAAGGGAAACCGGATTTTGAGGATACTGTGAATAGGTATATGGCCAAGAATGATGAAAGAGTGAACCGGCTTGAGGCCAAACCTGAAAAGAAAATCGATGCAAACCATGAGGTTATATCTAAACAGGTGAAGGACCTTACATTGCTGATGGGGGAGATGGCAGGAAGTGTTAACAAGCTTACTCAAACTCTTGAGAAAGGGAAGTTCCCGTCTCAAAGTATTGAGAATTCAAGGACCTGCAACGCCATCACATTGAGGTCGAGAATGCAGTTCGAGGGACTTATGAGTCCAGAATCAAATTTGGACATGTCTAGGGCAAGATTCGACCATGGTTTGACCAACATTGAAGGTCGAACCATACAGGGGAGGTCGAACCAATGCACTGGACATGATCAGGAGGCATCGCAGCATCGGTTCGACCAAACTGCAGATGGTTTAACCTGGCATACAGGTCGAACCTTGGTCAAACCTGACAATTCGGAGCACTCTGTTTTTCCAGAACATCAGTTCGACCAAATCAATGATGGTTTGACCTATCCAACAGGTCGAACTGCACAACTTGGAGCACTCTATTTTGTCACAGCAACGGTTCGACCACGACGGACATGGTTCGACCTATCAAACAGGTCGAACCTTGGTCGAATCAGAGGGCGGAAGGAGTACAGTAGGTCGGTTCGACCTAGGTGGCCATGGTTCGACCTACTCAATAGGTCAAACCCAGGTCGAACCTCAAATTCAAAAAGAGAGCCATTGTCTAGAAGAGCAGTTCGACCATTACGTGTCTGGTTTGACTTGTTCCAAAGGTCGAACCTTGGTCGAACCCATCCAGAAGTTGCCTGTTGCTACTCCGAACACTCTCGATGATGTTGATGCTACTCCAGTGGTTCGGAATGAGTAAAGTACAGAGATAATAGCTGAGAAAAAGTAGGAGAGAGCCAAGCGATTGAAAGCCAAAAAGGACAAAAGCGGAGAAGATTGATCGTGATGAATGGGGGATTCCCAAAATAAAGATACCTCCGACGTTTCCTTACAAGCTTATGAAGAAGGGATTGGAAGAGAAGTTCAAGAAGTTTTCAGAGATAATAAACAAGATAAGCTTGAGCATTCCTTTCTCAGAGGCAATCATGGAGATGCCGTACTATGCTCGATTTCTTAAAGACATATTGTTGAAGAAGCGGAGCTTAACCGAAATTGAAATGATGAATTTATCTGAAATTGTAGCTCAATCATTCAAAGGAAGTTGCCGCAAAAGATGAAAGATCTGGGGAGCTTCACTATTCTATGTGAGATCAAAAAGGGGCCGGCACAGTGAGCTTTGTGCGCTGTCAAAGGATCCTCTTGAGACATGTTTGATAGAGTCTCTTACTTATCCCACTACAGAGCTTGACGGACTCTCCAACGAGGTATGTATTGAATATCTTGAGAACTTACTTACTTTGGGTGATGCTAGGTATGCATTGGAGAAAACTAAGGCTAAAGAAGCGAAAGGGTCTAGGAAGTACTTGCCGTTGGAGAGAGAGAGCATTCCAATGGAAGAAAAGAAAGAGGAGCTGAAACCGTTACCGGAACACTTGACGTATGCTTATCTTGGTGACAATAAAAAAGATCCATCAGGTGATTCGGAATTCAAGAGGAAGATTGACCCGGAGGAGTCTACACGGCCATGGGATGAAGGTAATTCTAACGATCATATTTTTGTGAGCGAGAAAGGTGTCGTGCTGACTGTAGACAAAGGAAGAGAAGATAATGCCTACTTGAAGCCTCCTAACTTACCACCGGATACCAACAAATTTGAAAGTCCTTACTCTCGTTCTTATTGATCTTGATGGAGATAGGAGTTATTCCAAAATTGAGTGGAAGATTGACAGGAATGAGAAGAAAAAGTTTGAGAAAGGAGATTCTATTGATCGTATGGTGCATAAGAATGGTAAGGTGGACAGTGTGGATGATAAGAGGGGGAGAAAGTATTGGAAGGTGAGGATGCGACATGATCATCCTCTAATCAAGTAGTCTTCTAAGCGGTAATCTGTCGTGACTCTCCGACGTTAAACATGAGCACCTGTTGGGGCTTTACCTCCTATTTTAATGCTTTATTTCTTTCGTGTAAGTAAGAAATTTTTATATTTTAGGTGCTTACTAATCGGCAATTACATCTCTTTGCAAGCTTAGTTTCGACTGTAGTTTCTACTAAGTTTGGGGGGGTGTGATGTACTTACCTCAATAAACACCGATAGTATAATCTTTTCTTTGTGATGTTTGTTAGGGGAGTTGATTTTTGCGCCATATTTAAAATTTTAATCGATTTTGATGTGATGATTTTTTACAACTTGCCTAATGTTTAGTGGGTTTTGGTTGTGTTTTCTTTTATGGAGTTACTCATGAATAATATTTTGTGGAACAATTCTTGATGAAGTTGTGCACTAGTTGGTACCTAATGATTCGTATTGAAGTTTGAAGTGTGTAGGGATTAAAGAACACTCAGTTTTGAAGCTCAGAGAGGTGGTTCGACCTCATGCAAGATAGTTCGACCAGATCAACAGGTCGAACCAAGGTCAAACCAGTGATAGCAGAATTTCAGAAGTGCGGTTCGACCACGATGTTCTTGGTTCGACCTGTTCAGCAAGTCAAACCGAGGTCGAACTGGTGACATGAAACTTACAGAAGGGTGGTTCGACTTAAGCCGATATGGTTCGACCTAGTCAGTAGGTCGAACCCAAGCTGAACCGAAGGAGAAGGTGTTCAGAATGTTGATTCCACCACGATGAAGTTGATTCGACCTCTTCCACAGGTTGAATCAAGGTCGAACCAAGCCAGGAAAGAGTGTTCTTAATTCCGTCCTTCTATGATGCATGAGTTGGGCTGTAGAGATACTTGTATGATTTGATTTATGGGCTATTGATTTTGTGCATTCATATGTTCATGTGTTAATTTCTATTAAAGAAAGCATGTATAATTTGATAAGTATGCAGAGTTCTTGTGGAATTGATCTTAATTATGTGCTATGAGGAGTACTTAGGATTCTATTTACCTATGTGAGGATTTGAGCCTTGATAATCATGCTTGATCATGATTGTTTTATTCTTGAGAGGATCATTCATATGAACGTATTCTAGAACTTGGCTTGGAGTCTTGTGTGAGACTTATGATTGATAAATTGCTAGGACATGATCTTAGGCCATTATTTTGTGATTAAGTTACTTAGCCAAATTTTATCCTTCCTAATGATCTTATTAAACTTTGGATGCCCTATTGAGCCGTTAAAGCTTTTTTTTTGGTAGTCGAAGTAAATAACCTTATAAACCTTTACGTGAGCCTTGATTGACCTATTCATCGATAGAGAGAGTTGAGGTGAGTAAGTGTTGCAAGAAGAAAAAGAAAGATAGAATATAGTTGGATGAAAAGAACATGGTTAAATCTTGTTTAAGGATAGTGCCTGAAACTGGTACCCCGATTGTTTTTATACATGGTGCATGAAGCTTAGCAGCTGATGGCCTATACATGATAAGAAGGGTAGTGCCTAAAACCAATACCCGAATTGTCTAATGAGATGATGTTGATGCACGGAAAAGAAGGAAAATTCATGAGAAGAAGAGGAGAAGTTGGAGGAGATATTGCAGCAAGAAGAAGAATTCGAGAACCTCCAAGGTAACTCTCTACTAGTGTCTTAAGTTACTTATCTAAATTTTTCTACCTTTTTCCAAAGAGCCAACATTACAACCCAAAAATAAGTCCTTTGTGATCCTAGTGAAGAGTTGATTATAAGTTGATTTTTGAGACCTTTGCCAAGCTTATGGTTACGCGTGAATATGGATTGATATGAGTGTTTATATTAACCTATATAGTGCCTCACGCACTTGAGTGAAAGAGAATAAATACTTATCTTGTGAGCTAGATTACTTAGTATTCCGAATGGTGTGTGATTGGATTGGTTTTGCATGAGTGATATATATGAAGCAATTAATACTTGTTTGATTTAATGAAGTTGCATGTGTGATATGTGTTGAACTTGATCTTGGTGAATTATACACGACTCCTGTGGTTTGATTTGGTTGCCTCGGGACGAGCAACATGTAAGTTTGGGGGTTTGATGAGTGTGTAAATTCACAAGTTTGGCATCATGTTTTGTGCTAGTTTTGGAGAGTTTTGAGGTGGAAATAGGTGGAAAACCTATATATATTGTGAATTAGCATGAATCAGGTGTTAGTGGAGCTATTTAAGTGGTTTTTATAGCAAAATCGGAGTGAAAGTTCCAAGAATCGAAGATACGAAGTCGAGACCACGCGAACTGCCAAGGAGAGAGATGGGTTCGACCTGTTGGAGGAGGGTTCGACCTCTCTAGCAGGTCAAACCAGCGTTGAAAGAATGCAGGAGGAGGGTTCGACCACGACTCAATGGTTCGACCTGCTCATCAGGTCGAACCATGGTCGAACCAGTTCGCCAGAAAGTTGGTTCGACCATGATGTTGGGGTTCGACCTGACAGTTGGTCGAACCAGGAGCAGAAATTATCCAGTGGTGCATTCGACCTGTGGTTCGACCAAAGAGGGAGTGGTTCAACCTGTACAAGAAGTCGAACCAGGTGCAGAATACTTCCAGTAGGTGGGTTTGACCTGTGGTTCGACCTGTGGCCAGTGGTTCGACCTGTTTGCTGAGGTCGAACCATCGTGCTGGAACTTAACTTATTGGATTTTTGAGGCCAAAACACAATGGATCACTTGAAAAGCCCATTCCAAGCCCTAGAGACGTGATTACAAGTATAAAAGGAGGCTCATGCAGTCAAGGAAGTCGTCCAATCATCACGATCACGATCATATATACCAATCACCAACAACACAATACAAGAGAGTTTAAGAGAGCGTAAGTACGTGAAGCGCAAGAGGAGATTAGGAGAGCAGTGACAGAGGTTCAGCTGGAGATTCAAGTAAGATTGGTCCATCTAACCATGATTTTTTCTAGATCAATCATGGGCTAGAGCCACTTCGGTAGTTCTAGGGTTATGAAGGTTTCATGAGTTGATTTGTATTTCATGTGTATACTCCGTACAACACTACTTGTGGTTTAGTTTATATAAGATTGTGCGTTTTTAATCCATACTCATAGTTATTTTGTGCATTAATAATCGTTGTGTAGAGTCTGAATGCATAACATGGTTATTGATTGAGTGCGTTCACTAATGAGCAGGGTTTATTGTTGTAATTCTAAGTGAAGGGATTCCAAGGTTTTATTAGAACTGTCTTATATGAATATTTATTAATTTAATTGAATTTGGGTTAACAAGTAGGATTAAGAGTATAACTTTATAGTACCTAAAAAGAGAGATCAAATCGGGTTAGAGTACTAAGTGCACGGGAAATAATTGATTATGATAAAACCTAGAAAGGGAGGTAAAGTATACGTCTTGCTCTGAGGATACTCACACGTGTCAAAAGCTTATCTATTTGTGTCTATAGAATAGATTTGCATGGTCTAGAGATGCGTCCATAAACCACAAGGCAGAGTCAGACATCGATACACGAAAGTATGAATTAATGAAGGAAACTGGATGGCCTGACGAACTACCTATCATCTTATTTGAGCACAACTACTATTTTCTTGTTCTTGTTATTTATTTGCTATTTTAATTATTACTTAGTTTACAAACCAACAATTACAATTCTCAACATAGTCATAATTGCAAGAAAATAACTAAAGTAATATTTATCCGTCCCGTGGATTCGATATTTAACTTGGTCACCTTCGAAACTATAATTGATATCCTTCATACTTGGGGATTAAAATTGTGTATTGAGAAAACAACCATCAGCTTTCAGCCTAGCATTATCATTAGCTCCAGCACACTTTTGAGTGTTTGCATAACCAAGAAATCTTTTGAGATGCTGATATGGATCTTCAAAGGAGCTCCCAGAAAAGGGATTCTTCTCCACCATGTTAATAAGAGTGGGATGTATCTCAAAATTATCATCTTCCCCCTTGCTCCTATCAATCCCTTGTTGCCAATCACATTATCCATAAAAATTTCATGTATGGCAACATTATCCAGATTCTTCCATGCTCCGGCAATGTTTAGCACTATGTGTTATTTCTTCCTTTCCTTCCTCTCCTTTTCCTAGTGCACAAGTGCCTCAGAAAAATTCAAGGTTAGACAAAAATAAATAATCACAAATAAAGTCTTAAACAAACTAGAAATAATAAAATCAATAATAACAGCCGTCCTCGGCAACGGCGCCAAAAACTTGATGTGCGTTTTCTTTACATACAAAATAAATCCCCAAATATTAAGGATGTCAATTGCATCTTAAGCAAAGGACCAAGTTAACTATCGAACTCAAAGGACGGCGTATTATCAATTTAATTATTTAGTAAAATAATTAAGACAAAAGACAATTAACTTTGAGGTTTGATTATCAACTACTTAACAATTAATTAAAATAACAAATAAAATAAATAACACTATAAGAATAACAAAAGTGTCTCAAGAATGGAGAATACGTAGCTATAGCGTAATCAAGTTTTACTACTTAACTTTCCTCTCAAGTGCAGGCCGACTCTGCCTTGTGGACTATGGACGCATCACTAAACCATTCAAATCTACTCTATAGATACAAGTAAATATGCGTGTAATACGTGTGAATAACCTTGGAGCAAGAGATATAATTTTACCTCCTTTCTAGGTACTATCAGTATTAATTATTTCTCACGTCTGGAATCTAACCCAATATGATCTCCCTTTATAGGTACTATAAAATTACCCTCTTTATCTTTCTTACTAACCCAAATTCAATTCAATTAATAAACATTCATATATGATAGTTCTAATGAAGCTTCGGAGTCTCCTCACTTAGAATCATAAAATGGAATCCTGTTCAGCAGTGAACGCACCCAATCTACAACTAAGATATATATTCAAACTCTATATACCAATTGAAGATGCACAAGATGACCGTGAATATGAATTAAGAAAGCACAATCATATATAAAATCAATCGACAAGTAGATTTGTGTGGAGGACACACAAGAGAGTGTAATTAATTCACAAAACCTTCACCCTAGATCTACCAAAATGGTTCTAGCCCATGATGTTGTAAAAAACAATCATGAGGGTTGGATAGATCTTACCCATATGTCTAAAAAATACAAGATAAATTAGAAACCAAATAAAACTCTAGATGCGGGAGTCGTCGCGTTCTTTTCCATCTTGAATCGTCCCTTTGTTCTCCTCTTGATTCAGTAGATGAATCTTCACAATGACGGATAGATGGAGGAAAGGATATGGATGGTGATTTGGGGTGATCCCCCTGGGGTGTAGGATCGATGATTGTGTTGCGGTCCTTTCTTGGTGTGATCTGCATCACCTTTTATACTTGTAACCTCTCCTTATGGACCTTGGATGGATTTTTTATTGGAAAATATACAAATACACGCATTGGAGGTGTAAAATCCAAAAAATCTGGTTTCCATGGCCCCGCTCAACCAAACAGCTCTTGGTCGAGCAGAGGACCCTTGGTCGAGATGTATTGCAAAGTCTCACCATTTTGTGAATAACTTCCACATCCGGACTCCAATTTTTGTGATTCTTATGATCACACGATTCTCTCATCCTTGGATTTCTAACCATGTAAAGAACTCACAAAAACTCCAACATTTGAAAGTGTAACAAGCCATGTAAAATGGAACAGTTGTGATGAGTAGAAATAGCTTGCGCGACGTCACCATTTTGATAATAACTTTCTCGTTTGGATTCCGATTGAGGTGTTCCTTATGCCAAAACAATCATCTCTTCTATATATTTCCAACCATATATCACACTTCTAGTTTTGAGCTCCACAAGAACACAGAAAAATTTCACAAGTTCGACGTGTGTTTTTCAGCATTCTTGCACAAGTTGCACATTTTCTCCAACTTTGCTCTTTAGATCCTTTTTCCACCTAAAACACAATAAAACACCCAAACACATCTTTTTCTCACATATATCAAATATAAGACACTTGTGCTAGTATATAACAATAATTCCCATCAAAAAGGTGTTAAATTGGACACTAAAACACGTTTATTTTCACTCTCATTAGGAGCCTTGACTGAGAAATGGGGTGTCCATCGTGCCTTTGTTGCCTTTTATTTTTCCGAATTGAACGAGGCTCCAACTACTAACAGAGATTTGGGCATCGATTCAGAAAGATTACTTGATCGTATTTTTCCCACTATTGAAATTACCGTTTGGAAAAAAATTTAGAATTCTTGAAAATGGATGTGAACAACAGATGTTGTTTTAGGCATCATTTCAGAAGAACTAGTTGGTCATTTTTCTACTCTTGAAATTTCCGTTTGGAAGAATTAGAATTTAAGAATGAAGATCATTAGCCACCGATGGTATAGGTCGCTAACTTTGAGGGTATTTTGGACATGATTTGGTAAATTTCCTATTTTTTAGTTACTTAATCCCTATGCGAGTAATGTTATTTGCATTTTAATGTAGAGTTACTTTTGAACATTGACTGTTTTTATTATTATTTTTTTCCATCTTTGCATGATTGGTGTAGTTTTTCAACCATTTATATTCCTAAAAATCTTAGATAATTATAGCTATGTAAACTGTATTGAGTGGATCGAGTTGTCATGTGACACTTTGGTGTGACATCTTCTGTAACTTTTTTTAGAGAATGACACGTGGCGAGGTGAAGAAAATCAAATCCCTTGCCCCTAGGGTTGACTTATTGACTTAGGGTATTATTTTCTCCTCTCTCTTACGTGTTACTCATCTAATAAAGTGTCACACGAATTGTCACACCAAAGTGTTACACAAGATCAGAGATGTACTGAGTACATTTGTACACATTTTCTCTCAATATATTCTACTAAAAGAAAATAAAATAAAGAGGATTTGTCCCCTCTTTCCCACTTCTGATATTTTAAAAGCAAAATAGCCTGCTTTGACTTCAAAGTTGCTGATATGCCAACTTTCTTTGAATTTGACGTGAATACCCATGTCAGACTTTCATTTATTGCATTGATGTACTAGCGAGGTTCATTTGTAAAATTTTACTGATTTTCTATATGTTATTAAATATAAATGTATTAACATTGACAGAAAATTATAGGACCCCACTTTTGTGATCGGGCAATTTAAACATCTTGTTATCGAAATGACAGAACTACGGAACAGGGTTGTTTGTGATCGGTCAATTGAAATGAAAAAATTAGAAAATAAATCATAATACTGATAATGAATAAATTTATTCATTATCAGTATTATAAATAAAAATTTTTCCATCAGATAAATTATTGTTTTTAAAAAAATCTATATTAAACTTACATAATATTTATATATAATAAATTACAAATACACACTAAATTATAATGTTAATTTTATATTTATATGATTAACCATGTTAAAATTTATAAATGTCACAATATATAATTCTTATTTATTCATATTTATATAATTAACTTTGTTAAATTTATAACTATCGAAGTTGGACAGAGGGCAATTGCACTATAAGGAGGTAATTCATGTAAAGGGACAAAAGCTTAAGGGGGAAATTTCTCATCAACTCATCAAACTTATTAGTTGGAAATTGATCATAAATTTGATAGGGGGCAATTCCTCAGATTGACATAATAGGCAAAAATTTGATAGGGGGCAATACCTCAATTGATAGAATAAGCAAAAATTTGAGAGGGGACAATTCCTCATATTGACAGAATAAACAAAATTTAATAGAGGGTAATCCCTCTAAAGGGACAATAAGAGGGCAATTCCTCACATTGACAGATTAGACAAAATTTTAATAGGGGCAATTTCTCTAAAGAGACAATAAGGGGACAATTCCTTATATTGACAAAAATATGTAAAATTTTAATAGTAGGCAATTCCTCTAAAAGAAAAATAAGGGGACAATTCCTTGATTTGATTGACATTTATTAATAATTAATAATGCATTAAAAATAGATGTTTAATTAGTTAATTTCAATAATATAATTAATTAATTAATAATTTAAAATTCGACATTAAAAAAAACTCCATGTAGCCATTGATACTGTATCATTAAATATAAATTAGATATTTGAATGTATTCTGAATAAATTACTAATTACTTATTAATTAATAATAATTTTTTTATACCCAAGTAGTTAATTAAATAATGAGATATTAAGAATAATAATCAATTATGATAATTTCATTAGAATCAAATCCCTTAATAGAATTAATTGTTAAAAGATACACATTAATGACCCTAAGCACTCTTAGATACATATAAAATAAAATATTATTATTGGGTACAAAAAAATATAACAGTATACCTAATATACCCTCAATTACCCCAATTATGATTTATAATGAGAAATGTAATCCTGCTTAATATATACTCCCTCCGTCCCACAACAAGAGTGGCGGAACTTTTTAGCACGTAGATTAATAGATATAATATTTAATGGGTAGTTTGGGGTAGTTGAGGTGAGAGAAATAATATTTTAAGTAGGTGTATTAGTGTGAAGTGTGGGGTTATAGAGAGAGAAAAAGTTAATTTGTATGGGTCCCTTTTACTAAAAAGGAAAATGCACCTCTTGTGTTGGGACAGACAAAAATGGTAAAATACACTCCTTGTTGTGGGATGGAGGGAGTATCTAATAATTTTTCAAAATATCTTATTATCACTTAGACATAAATACACAAATGAATTATTCCCAGTTGACTTATTTTTGCTGCACATAAAATCAAATCATTCTAAATTAATGCTGCACACGATTTATTTTTGCTGCACACGAAATTTTATTGATACACATAACAATTATGCTGCACACAATATCCTTATACGCAACACATAACATCAAATGACACTCATGTTACACAGTACACAAAAGTTATACAGCACAAAACAACACTTTATGATGCATATAACATCATTTTACGCAGTAAAAAAATTCAAATGATACAATATCAACGCTGCACACTAAAAAATAAAATATTAAATTAAATTATTAATATATTAGTTATTAAAAAGGTGTATTAAATATTAATAAAAAATATATAAATTAATAATTTAGGTAATTCGAACCTACAAAATTTTTCTGAATTTTAAAATATTATATATTCATATAATTTTCATGATACAATACAACCCTTATAGTTATTAATTATAAATAATAAAAAAAGAATTATGAAAAGTTTGGATATTAAATTTAATTTAGGAAAATTATGGAGAAGAATTTGGGTGTGTTGTGTTATTTATTATTCTTATTGCAAAATTAGTTATGAGCTAGGGGTATTAAAGGCATTATATGCTATAATTGTGTAGTTAGTACCAATTTTTTCAAAGCAATGTATTATATTGTAATAAAGAGATATTCAATGTACCTGCTAGTAACTAACCCAATTTAATATCAATAGACACAATCTAATTTAATATTCAAAAGCTGTCAGAGCTATTAATTCGAAGCAAGAGTATTTCAGTAAAGGAACATCAAAAGTGGGCAGTTTTGGATTTTTATAGAATGAGAGTGTTGTAACATTATTATTACGTTGCCATTACTAGAGTAGGTAACCACTCTCCTCTTATGTAAGGAGTGAGGGCAGTTTTATTGAATGTATTAAGAACTGTTTAGTATGATAATGAAAATCTCTCTCTCGCTTTTTGGCTCCTCCAACTTTTCTCTCTAATTACATTTCTCACTGCTTTTCTTCTTTCATTATTTTTCAACGCGTTATCAGCATGATGCTCTAATTGGAGATTTCTTTAGATCCGACATTATTTACTCAAAATTTGAAGATTTATTGTTGATTCGAAGATTTTGATGTTGCCTTAGAATATAAATGTGTATTTTCTGAAAGGTAACTGTTGAGAGTGAAAATTAGCGTATTTTAGTATCTAATTTAACACCCTTTTGATGGGAATTATTGTTATATACTAGCACAAGTGTCTTATATTTGATATATGTGAGAAAAAGGTGCTATTGAGGTGTTTTATTGTGTTTTAGGTGGAAAAAGGATCAAAAGAGCAAAGTTGAATAAAAGGTGCAACTTATGCAAGAACGCTAAAAAACGCACGTCTAACTTGTGTAATTATTCTATATTCATGTGGAGCTCAAAACTAGAAGTGTTATACATAAGCCACAGAAGATGGTGTCGTTTTGGTGTAAGAAACACCGCAATTGGAATCCAAACAAGAAAGTTATGATCAAAATGGTGACGCCGCGCAAGTTGTTCCTGCTCTACACGGTTGTGTCACTTTTCATGGCTTGTTATACATTAAAATGTTAGTATTTTTGTGAGTTCTTTATTTTTATAGAAAACTAAGGAAGAGAGGATCACGCGAGTGCAAGAATCACTCAAATCGAAGTTTGGATATGAAAGTTATATGCGAAACTGTGAGACTACGTAATCTGGTTCGACCTAACTGATCTGGTTCTACCACTGGTTCGGGTCGAACCAGGAACCTAAAAATGTGTTATAGAAAGGTTTGACCTCCCTTATCTGGTTTGACCAAGCCCAAAAGTCAAACCAAATGCCTGAACAACTCCAAATCTGTATTTTTACACCCCAAGTGCGTATATTTTTGTGTTTTTCAAGAAAAAGCTCATCCAAGGTCCATAAGGAGAGCTTACAAGTATAAAAGGAGATATAGATCACCAAGGCACTATAATACAATCATCCTGCACCCCACAGGGGGGATCACCTCCCAACCATCGTCCACATCATTTCCTTCATCCATCCATCACTGTAAAGATTCATCTGTTGAATCGAGAGGAAAACCAAGAGGAGGATAAAGAGGATAATTTTATAGTACCTATAAAGGGAGATCATATTGGGTTAGAGTATCAATTGTCCAGGGAAATAAATGATACTGATAGTACCTAGAAAGGGAGTGAAATTATATCTCTTGCTCCGAGATTATTCACACGTGTTACACGCATATTTACTTGTGTCTATAGAGTAGATTTGCATGGTTTAGTGATACGTCCATATTCCACAAGGTAGAGTTGAACATTGATACACGAAAGGGAGATTAATGAGTAAAACTAGATTATCCTAGAGTTACTTATTCTCCTACTTGATCCACTTTCGCATTCTTGCAGTGATACTTTATTTTATTTATTATTTTAATTAATTGTATAGTAGTTAAATAATTCAATACTCAACTTTATTGCATTGTCTTGATTAATTTAGTAAGTAATTAAATTGATAATACGTCGTCCTTTGGGTTCGATATTTAACTTGGTCGCTTATCTAAGCTACAATAACATCCTTCATACTTGTTGATTAATTGTGTTTTGAGAAAATGCTCATCAGTAACTCCTTAATTTTACATTCACATGAATGTGTTGTAATTGATCTACGTGATTTTTAAGATGGATAAGTTATGAGTGTGCAAGCTCTTCCAAATCGAAAACATAAAATTTGTGGATGATATAGGATTTTTTAAAAAATACTATGACATACGATTTGTCGATGATATTTGGATTTTTTTTTTTGAGAAATACTATGATATAATATTTCTGGTTTTTTTGGATAATACTGTGACATAAGATTTGTGGATGATATTTGAATTTTTTTTTTGAAAATACTCTGATATAATATTTGTGGATTTTTTTTTGGAAAATACAGGGACATAAAATTTGTCAATGATATTTGGATTTTTTTTTAGAAAATACTGTGATATAAGATCTGTGGATTTTTTTTGGGACAGTATTGTGTCATGAATTTTATTAGAATATCAGAATATATGCTGCTGAGTTATATACAGTAACCTTCGATGTTCTCATGATTTTTGCTTTTGGAAATAGCTTGTTCTCATTGGAACTAGTTTGCTACTCATGCAACATTTACTAATCTGCATTTCTTTTATTAAATTGAAAAAAATATATTTATTGCATATTTTGAAATTATCAGATTATTATAATATGTTTATCTAGACTGTGCTAAGTAGCTAGAAGCTGCAAATTAATATTTTATTTTTATTTATGATTGCTCCATTTGGAGCGAACAAATAAGGAAAAGTTTAATGAGATGAACATCACGAAAATAAGAAAAAAATGTTTATCTTCGATTATGAGTGGTTATAATTTTTCAATCCCATTTTTTCTAAAACTCCGTACGTTTTTCTTAAATTTGTGATAATCATGAAAAAAAATTTCGGGATCAATTTTTCTCTCCTGATTGTGATACATGTGTCCATATTTAAGTAATAAAATTTTGGAGTAAACTTGTGACACATGATTCCTAATTTTTTTCTATTAAATTGAAAACAAAAGATATTTTACTAGAATAGATGAGATTACTTAAAACTTCGGTGATACGTGTTTATAATATTCTTTTCAATTTCATATGAAATAGTTTTATTTAAATAAAAAATAAAAAAAATTATGAAATTTTCCAAAGGACTCATGATAATCGTTGTATATAATCTTTTAATGACATGGAATAATGTTATAATGTGAAAAAAATTTACATACGTAAAAGGCCCAGAAGGCAAAATTACTCATATTATGTAATAAAAATAATAAAAAATATATAGATATTCTTAATAATGTGCTTTATAATGTTGAAAGTATTTCGTAATAATAATTTGACAAATTTTATTTTAATTGTAGTTCATTGAATATGTCTGACATCACTAAGAAGGAATGCACCGGGCTCGCCCTAGATGACAACAACTATTTAACATGGGTTCTAGATGTGGAAATGCACCTAGCTGCTTGTGATTTAAGTGACACTATCATTCCAATGCTAATACTACTCCTGCCTAGAGGGCTAAATCACTCATATTCATTCGTCATCATTTAAAAAATATTTAAAAAATGAGTACATAACCGAAAAAGATCATCATATCTTATGGCAATCCCTGAAGGATCGATTTTATCAGCAAATTATGATAATTCTCCCTTCAGCTCAATATAACTTATTAAATTTAAGATTCCAAGATTTCCAATCAGTTACAGGATACAACTCCACTCTACATCAGATTGACTCGTAGTTGAAACTTTGTAAGCAGACAATTATTAAAATTGAATTGATTGAAAAGACTTTTTTCACCTTTCATGCTAGTAATCTCATACTCCAATAGCAGTACAGAGCCAAAAATTATACTAAGCACTCAGAGTTTATTTCTGCATTATTGGTAGCAGAAAAACATAACCTATTGTTAATGGAAAATCATAATGCTAGAGCAGTTGGTTCAAAACCTGTGCCTCAAGCACATGGCACATTCCATAAGAATTGGCATGGAAGGAGTAGAGGAAGAGCAAGAGGTAATGGTTGAGGGAATACACATAGGGCTAATCAAAGTGATAGAGGAAACCTAAGTTGGCATCAATGAGGTAGTCGAGGCAACTCAAGTTTTCCACATAGACGTGGTCGAGGTCGAGGACGAGGACAAGGTAGAGAATTTAAAGGTATTGATAAGGCTCAGGGTAGTGGAATGACTCAAATAGTACTCATGAACAAATTCCAAATTCCACTCAACAAACATCAAACCAGAATAAGATTTTCTATAGATGTGGATGCGATGGTCATTGGTCTTGCACTTTTCGAACACCAAAATACTTAGTCGATGCATATCAAAGAGTGAAAAAGGACAAAAAAGAAAAGGCCAATAGTGGTGAATCACATCACACAAAATTTCCTGAAGCAAACAAAGATTTTACCATGACAATGATGACCTCTTGGGACTCGAGCTCGAGGATTATGGAGATCAAATGTGATCTTATTTTCATGTTATTTATGTTTCTTATGTCAGACAAGTTATTTTATTATGTATTTCATGGATTCTACTTATTTTGAGAACTCTAGGTATTTACTAAATTTTCTGTTTACTTATTTGTGGTGATGTTATATGTTGGGATGAAATTATATTTAATTTATTTTTTTATTATTATTGTTCGTGCTTCTTTTATATATCTTATTCAATCAAAATTTTTAGTAATCAACCTATGGATAATGAGGATACTTTATGCCTAATAGACAATATTACTATTTATTGGAGTTCGATCGTTTGGTTAACGTGAACCATCAGGATTCCATGCGATTATATATCAGCGAAATAAGAATATAAAATCGAATTATCTTTCATCAGGGTATGTTGAAGAAGAACATGTATGCAGAACGACCTCGCCAATTTTCTACTGTATTCCCAAGTCTAGTCTTGACGTCGTGTGAGCGACGATCTTCAAGACAGTCTCAAGCCGCTTCCTCCCTCTTACTAACATGTTTTAGGCATGATTTCTAGGGTTCCAAATAGTTGTGGTGACTTATTTATTGGCTAGAACAGGAACCAGGAGGAGAAAATAGAGTTGGGCCTCCATTGGGCTTAAGTATCCAAGTTTAGCCCAAAACTTATAGTTAAGTCCAATAATAATAATATAGTCCACTAAAATATTATTATTGCACTACCACTCTAGTCCCATATTACATTATAGGCTCCTTCTTATTATGAGCCCTTTAGTTTCCATGTGTTTAAGATATACAATGCCCATTAATTAATTAAGTTACTGACAACTCCATTAATTAATATCTCATCCGAGAGTAGTACCACTCAACCACATTATCATGCCGGAATAAATACACCTGCAGGGTTTACATGATAATCCTTATGAGCTCCTCAAGGTGACATCATCAGCCTATTTAATAGGATACGAATTCCTTCTACAATCAACATCACACCATAGAGACAACACCATCTCTCAATTCACTGAATTTATTGATTTAATAATTAAATCTCACCTATTGATGAATCAAAGACATAAATACTGACTTACCTGTCATGTTTATTATATAAGAATTAAGAGCACAAATATCCATAATACCTGACATCAAGTCTCCTATATAGTTAGTATAAATCGAACGATCTCATGCGGTCCTGCTCAATACACATAAAGAGCACTAATGTGATATTATAGTCAAGACAAACTAATATCAATCACACTATAACCATCCCGATAGATTGTTCCTGTCTATCTCGATTGTGAGCATCTGTTTATACTTTGTAAGGAGTCGACAATATGATCTTCCGTGCGAAGTCGCATACCATATTATCTATAGTATAAAGTAAGTGGATTTTTGCAACAACATATAAATAAATTATAATATGCAAAACGTTTGATCATATGATTCTCATTTCAAATAAATTGTCAAAATATTGTTCATACAAAAAGCTATATTTTTAGTATACAATCCAAGAATCTCCCACTTATACTAAAAGACTATGCTGCCATATCTACTGACACGCATCTGATCCCATTCCTTCTACATGACCATCAAACTCTTTCGCTAGAAGGCCCTTAGTAAAAGGATCAGCTAGGTTATCCTCTGATGCAATCTTAGTGACAACAACCTCCCATCTTTTAGCGATGTCTTGTATCAGGCAGTACTTGCGCTCAATGTGTTTAATCGTCTTATGAGCTCGTGGTTCCTTCGAGTTTGCTACTGCACCACTGTTATCACAATAAATTATGATTGGTTTGGACAAACCAGGAATCAAATCTAAGCCCATTAAGAAGTTTCTAAGCCATACAACTTCTTTAGCTGCATTAGAGTCTGCTACATATTCAGCTTCCATGGTAGAGTCCGCAACACATTTCTGCTTTACACTCCTCCATATTATTGCTCCTCCATGATGAGCGTTTTCTCAACACACAATATTAATCCCCAAGTGTGAAGGATGTTATTGTAGCTTTCATAAGCGACCAAGTGATTATCGAACCCAAGAGACGCATTATTATCATTTTAATAATAATATAACTTATTAAGACTAGGTTGACAATATAATTGTGATGAATTATGTAACTAATAAACAAATAATTAAAATAGCAATTAAAATAAACAAGTAGTAGAGATTAAACGAAGGTGAATAAGTGAGAAATTAGATAGTCTTTCGGGCCATCCAGTTTACTCATTAACTTTCCTTCCATGTATCAATGTCTGACTCTGCCTTGTGGAGTATGGACGCATCACTAAATCATGCAAATCTACTCCATAGACACAAGTAAATAAGCGTGTGACATGAGTGAATATCCTTGGAGCAAGAGATATAATTTACCCCCTTTCTAGGTACTATCAGTATCAGTTATTTCCCGTGCACTAAGTACTCTTACCCGATATGATCTCCCTTTATAGTTACTATGAAGCTATTCTCTTTGTCATATTTATTAACCCGAATCAGATTCAATTAACAAGTATTTATATAAGATAGTTCTAATGAGATTTCGGAGTCCCCTCACTTAGAATCATAATATGTAATCCTGCTCAGCAGTGAACGCACTTAATCAATAATCAAGATAAGTATTTAGATTCTACATAACAATTAATGATGCACAAAACAACTCTGAGTATGAATTAAAAATGCACAATCTTATATAAAATAATCCACAAGTAGTGTTGTACGGAGTATACACACGGAAGTTCAATTAACTCATAAAACCTTCATAAACCCTAGAACTACTGAAGTGGTTCTAGTCCATGATTGATCGAATTAAAAGATAAATTAAAAAGTGAAGTAAACCCTAGATGTTGGCGCCATCCCGTCTCTCTCCATCTTGAATCTTCACTTGGTTCTCACTTGATTCGACAGACGAATCTCTCTCTACAGCTCCGTAGGATGACGTAGGGTTTGGATGTTGTGTAGAATGAAGGTGGTGAATGACGTCTTTTCTACTGCGTAGGGTATTTCTTTTATAATTTTTAGCTCCTCCAATGGACCTCTAATGGGCTTTTTGAGCGAAAACATATACTGAAGGTGCAAAAATACGGATCTGGAAGCTTCTCGCGTGTTGGTTTAACCAAAGCCCTTGGTCAAACCATATCAGCTTGGTCGAACCAGCCTTTAATACACTGGCAGGTGGATGGTTCGACTCGAACCACTGGTTGAACAGGACCATATATTGTGGTCGAATCACTTCTGCATCTCTTTAGGTATTTGGTTTGACCACGGTTCGACCATCATGCCTGGTCAAACCATATCATCGTGGTCGAACCATGCTGTAACATAATTTCAAGTTACTAGTTTGACCTAAATCGATGGTCGAACCACTCGTGTTCTGGTCGAACCAGATGCCTTCATGCCTCTTTTCTGGTTCTGATCACTTTCGTCATGTTTTCCTTCAAAAATCCACTCAAACGGCCTCAAACACACCTGATTCATGAATTCCACTACATATCTCGACTTATCTCTACTTAGGATCAAATCATACATCATTATCATAGAAATCAGAGCTCAAATTACGTGAATTTAAACTCTCATCAAACCCCCAATCTTACATATTGCTAGTCCTAAGGCAACGAAATCAAACCACAAGAGTAAGTATAAAATTCATGAGGCCATAAAGTCAAGTACAATACATACCTACACATGCAATTCTATCAATTTAAAACAAGTATCACTCGCATCATACATTTTATTCATGTAAAAACATCACACAATTATAATACGCTTCGGAGTACTATCTAGCTCACAAGATAAATGTTTACTCTCGCTCTCAAGTGTGAAGTACACTTAAAAAGGTTAACATATACGCTCATATTCAATTCTTATTTTCACGTAACCATAAGCTTGGCAAGGGTCTCAAAAATCAACTCATAATTGCTTCATTACTAGGATCACAAAGGACTTGCTTTTGGGTTGTAATGTTGGCTCTTTGGCAAAGGTAAGAAAATATAGATAAAGTGACTAGTTCACTAGTAGAGAATTACATTGGAGTTTTGCTTTTCATTAAACAGCTTCCTCTTCTCCATCTTATTCTCATGATCTTTACGATTCATTTTTTTTCCCTTCTTCACTTGGAATCAACATCTTCTTTACTCAAAGTACAAGAGTATCAATTTCGGGCACTACCCTTCTAAGCAGTTGGGGTACCAGTTTTTAGGCACTACCCCTAAACAAGATTTAACCATGAATTCTTTTTCACTTCATACCACTCATCTAATTTTTCTTCGTTTTCTTCTTATTGAAGCTAGTATATATTCACCTCAACTCTCTACTAATGAATAGGATATCCAACAAGGCTCAAGTAATGGATGAATAAAGGTTTTTTTTTATCAAAGCTTTCCAGAGAAAAAGCTTTTAAAGGCTCAACGGGGCTTCCAATGATTTATACAATATATGGGAAGGTAAAATTTAGCTAAGTGACTCAAATAAACAATAATGGCCTAAGATCATGTCCTAATAACTAACAATCATAAGTCTCACACAAGATTCTAAGCCAAGTTCTAGAATATAGGCATATAAACTATTCTCACAAGAATAAACTATCATGCATGGATGTAGCATGATTTCATAAGGCTCAAATTATCACATGTGTAATAGATTCCTAAGCACTCCTAATAGTATATAATCAAGATCAATTTCACAATGAACTCCACATATTTAACAAGGTATACATGCTTCTAATCAACAAAATCAACACATGCAAAATATAAATGCAACATACTTATCAAAGAACCCATCATATCAATCCAAATCACAAATCAAATCCAACATCATAATCAGTATAAAATATCAGTACATGCCACTCACATCACCAAATACCCATCCTATAAAGAGAAAAGGGAAGGGGGATGAGATGACGCAGATAAAGATAAAAACCTGGCGCTCTCTACTCCTGTAGAGCATCATCATCACTATCTTCCCTGCGCCAATCATCAAAATCTCTATAAAGGCTATCCACCTTTCTATCCAGAACTTCATAATTGCACTCAAATCTCCCAATCTCTGATCTATCACCACATAGTTGGCATACAGCATGTTGTAAAGCATATCGAGCAGCATAGCTCATAGTCGGCAAGCCTAATTGGCGGTTTGTCTCCCTGTGATTGTTGTTCATGTTGACAAGATGCACATTTATCATCCTAAACTGCTCTCTATAATACTCATTAGGACTGCCCCAATGCTGCTGCTGTGGATGTGGTGGTGGTGGCATCTCATGCTGCTGCGGTATCTCCATATGAGGATGCTCAATCGGCTGCTCTCCATGCATCTCCTCATCATGCTCCTCGTGCTGAGGCTACTGCTATTGTGCATGCTGCTGTCCTTGATCTATAATCCTCTGCAGCTCCTGATACATCCCCGCAACATACATCTGAGCAACAATCCTCTAATCTTCTCTCCTCAAGCACGTAATTGATATCGCCTCATGCGCCAGAGTGTTTATCAACCTATTCTCATCATTCTGGATTGTAGTCAAGGCCCTCACATCATATGGAAACGTAAAAGAATAGGGATTAGGACCCCTAGTGTAAAACCAGTCTCCGTCTTGATGCAAAGCAAATCCAGCTCAAACACATGCACACATCACTAGATTTAGATCCTCCAAAATAGGTGTAATACCAGTGAAATCCATGTGGTACGACTCAGCTACGGGAGTAAGCAATCCTCTAATATTTACTTTTTGAAAAGAGGAATTCCTGAATCTGTAAAGTGTGCTTCAGTTTATATTGGTCTCGCATAGGGGTCAGGGCCTGATTGTCAGCCATCTTTCTAATCTCAGTCTCCTCGGCTAAATCAACTCCATCAAATTTCTGTGAAAGCTTTTAAACTTCCTCTTCTTCTGACAAACAGTAACTCTCCAAATCAGAGCTAGGAATAGGTGTATTTGGCTGCTTTCTCTTCCTTCTATTTTCTCTAACAAGTGCTTCAAGCTCTAGGTTTAATAGTTCGATTGCTCGTCCACTTGACCTAGTGATCATACACCTGTTCTCACACAGAAAAATTAGAATTATTTGGATAACACAATAAAATATAAAGTAAATAAAATTTAACGTCCTACAAGAAAATAAATCACTATAAAATTAAATTTAAATCTATAGACTATCCCCGGCAGGCGGTGCCATAAACTTGATCGCTAATTTCATTCTCCCTCAAGTGTAAGAGACCTGTTGTAGCGCGTGTGACCAAGTTAAATTATCATTCCCACGAGATAGTTATAGATTTAAAAATTAATTCTTTGTATGACAATTTAAATGCAAGACAAATTAGGGGATTTTGGAAAGGATAATTAATTAAACTAATAAAATTTGAGATTAATAATTAAACTAATTATGAAATAAAATAAATTACGAAGAGAAAATGATTTAGAATTCAAGAATGGAAAATTGGTAATACTCGGGCAAACACTTTAACTATGTGACAGATTTATCTAGACCCAAATTAATTACCTGCAGACGTTTATAACAGGATTACTAAGCCTAGTTAAATCACCTTGATCGGGTAGGATCTAACACTTATAATGAGCTACAAATCCTAGGATCGATAAGGAATTAAATCTCACTCCCTCTATAGGTACTTCATGCTATATTCCATTAAATGCTAAAGCACTAGACTTCCCTTTCTAGGTACTAAATTATTAACCCCTCGTCTCCTTACCAATTACCTAATAATGATGTTTTACCAAGTAATTAATATTCTAAACTGATTGTCCTATTAACTATCAATCAGTGATACCGTTAAGAATATTTAAAGGAATTAAAACTCAAAAATACAATAATACGAAGTCTCAAAATATCCTCTTCAATAAGGAAATAAACATTCTGTAATGTAATAAAATTCAAGTCTAGGACAATCAAATCACATAGTCAATACTGTCTTAGAGCCCTAACATTACCAACAAAGAAACTTAGCCCATTGATTTACGAGGATAAATCACAAAGATATAATTAACTCTAACCATTGTGCTAAAATGACAAAGATAAATAATTAAAAAATAAAGAACCATTTTAGAGGACTCCATCTCTTCAATCACGATCTCCGTTGGAATCTCCATCTCCGGTGAGTGGATGGATGGTAAGTGATGGAATTTTGGCAAGAGGATGGGGGACGTGCCTGCAGTATTTTTTCGAACTGATGGATCGTGCGGTATTTGGCAAGAGAATTAGGCAATTTTTCGAGTCTGCGTGGAAAGCAAGCAGTACATGGCCTTAGGCATTAGGATTACATATTCATGGGTGTGATGGGCTTTGGGATATATGGTCAGGCCTTTTACTAATTATGTGGGCCCCATGCCTTTTCCACTTCAAATTGATTTGCTTGTGAAATCTGGGCAGCCACTCTCACCTTACTTTCCTAGTGGCCACCAATTAATCTTGCATGACCCTATTGCATGTTGACGTGACATCACAAATTAATTATCATAATAATTCCACTAGATTAATTAGTTGCATGCCTGTACGTGTGGTACTTCAAGATGGGATAAGGGATGCAAATGGGTTGGACTTCATCTAGCTTATTGGGCTTCAGCTTGACGGATGGACAGAGACTTAAAAGAATTTCGAAAATCTCGTCGACAGCTGCGCTACATCACCGTTTAATTCATAACTTCCTCATTTGAACTCTGATTGAGGTGATTCTTGCGGCCACGCGTTCCTCTCTTCCATGGCTTTTCTACTATTTCTCACTTGACCACTTTAAGCCTCCACACAAACTCTAAAAAATTATAGAAAGTGGTCCTCTATTTTCTTCCATGTTTCACAATTTTACCTTTTACTCCAACTTTGCACTTTTTGTTGGATTGTATATTCATCAAAATAAATAATATTATAAATCAAATAAACCAAAAGTGTACAACGAAAACCAAAAAGATGCATTACAAATGGGAGCAGGCGAGGGATCCTGCTACCCAACTGACCTGGGAACAGGCGAGTGATCCTGTTACTCGACGAAACAGACCTACCCTAACAAGAGGTCTAAAACCTATATAGCCAGATACATGGCTGAAAATAAAACCTATGGGTGAGCTGATCACCCCCGGAAGGCCTCGGTAAAAACCTCTATATGGAAAAACCCATATAGAGGAAAAAAACACCTTCCAAAGGATGTCATAAAACTCACCATCTACCCAGACCTAAAGAAGTCCCAGGCGCCCAAATCAATCCACTGCAGCATCCAATCACTCCAATTATTCCATCCACTGCGCACCAAATCGAACATCATCAAAAACTCAAAATAGAGATGATGTACATAGAGATCAAAAGGAAATATATCACCTGGAACCCCCAACGGCATCGCCATCGGAGAGACAGAGTCTCCTTCGCCTACAACCGCATGGGTGAGTAACCAGAGTGACCCAACCAAGCAATAATGTCAAAGATTCATTTGATCCTGTAGTATTCAAAATTCATATTCGCAAACATAAGACGGATAATATCAGGAGGTGCATAAGCATGCCAAACGAAATCCCCTCAAATATCAGCTAAGCGATCTGCCACCACATTCCCCTCACGATAAATATGTGAGACTCGAAAATTCATTTTCCAGAGACGGTGAAGAAAGGGCATAAACAACATAAGTCGAGTCAGATTCCAACCAAAGAAAATTCCACCCTCTATCATAACCCAACTCAATAGCCGTTAAAGTAGTAATGAGCTCTGTCTCGAAAGCAAAACCATGGCCGAATCCACTAGAAAAACCACCAATGTAGAACCCCCTACAATTATAGAAAACCCCAGCACCAGTAATAGTACCAGGAGCAGCACTAGCATATCCATCCATATTCACTTTTTGTTGGATTGTATACTAAAAGCCTAGCTTTAGTATGAACAATGTTTTAACAATATTTGAAATGAAAATCATATGATCAAATATTTTGCATATTATAATTTACTTATATGATTATTGCAATAGTCCGCTTACTTTAACTGTAGATAATATGTTGTGCGACAACACGTGGAAGATCATATTATCGGTTTTCTTATAAAGTATAAACAGATGCTCACAATCGGGATAGACGGGGACAATCTATCGGGATGGTTGTAGTGTGATTTGGTATTAGTTTGTCTTGACTATAAAATCACATTAGTACTCTTTGTGTGTATAGAGCAGGACCACTTGAGATTGCTCAACTTATACTGACTATATAGGAGAACTTGATCTCTGTTATTATAGATATTCGTGCTCTTAATTCCTATACAATAACCTCGACACGTAAGCCAGTATGTAAATCTTTGATTCATCAGTGGATGAGACTTACATGTATTAAATCAACAAACTCAGTGAGTTGGAAAATAGTGATGTCTCTATAGTGTGTTGTTGATTGTAGAAGGAATCTGTGTTCTATTTAATAGATTGATGATGTTCCCTTGAGGAGCTCATAATGATTATCATGTAAACCCTGCAGGTGGATTTATTCTGGCATGATAATGAGGTTGAGTGGTACTACTCTCGGATGAGATATTAATTAATGGAGTTGTCAGTAACTTAATTAATTAATGGGCATTGTATATCTTAAATATGGGGAGACTAACGAGCTCATAATAAGAAGGAGCCCATAACGTAATATGGGATTAGAGCGGTAGTGCAATAATAATATTTTAGTAGAATATATTATTATTATTAGACTTAAGTATAAGTTTTGGGCTAAACTTAGATGCTTAAGGCCAATGGAGGCTCAACTCTAATTTCTCCTACTGGTCCCTGCTATAGCCTATATATAAGTCATTTCAGCTTATCCGGGACCCTTAGTTCTGTGCCTAAACACGTCGATGGTAAGGGAGAAAGCAGATTGAGAGGATCTTGAAGATCGTCGCCCACACGACATGAAGATTGGACTTGGGAATACAGCAGAAGATCGGAAGGTCGATAGTAGCTGCTGATCGATCACTTTTTCAACATACCCTGGTGAAAGATAATGCAAATTTATATTCTTGCTTCCGCTGATATAGTTTGCATGGAACCCTAATGGTTCACGTTAACCAAATGATCGAACGCCAACAATTGGTACCAGAGCTTCAGTTTTGTGGTGAAGCGTGAAACATTAGGCTAGGGTTTATGTGTCAAACATAGACTAGGGTTTAGAAGTTATTTTTTCTCATTGAATACTCCATCTGAATACGTTGGTATGATTATTGTCGACAACCATCGATGTGTGGGTGGACGAATGACTAGGTTGAAAGCCTGCGGTAGCGGATGGATGATGACGGTTGAAAGCCTCACGGTAGCGTATGCACGGTCTGATGGCATGGCGGCATGACACGACTCACTGCTGCTAGGAAAAAGCACGACGATGTCAGCTGGAAGCGAGCGACCCAGCAGCTTGATGGGTGTGTTGCGTGAATCCGACAAGTCACTTCCGACGCGATCGGTCAGCACTAGCGGTATTAGCGGGTGGCATGGATCATGCAGGTGGATGTGTGATTCTTGTAGTTACTTGGCAGGACTGAACCTGTGGCAAGATGACGTCTCAATGGCGAGGCTGATGAACGCGCTGGCGATGCAAAATTGGGACCAGGCGTGCGCCAGTTTAGCATAACACCATGGCCAGGCACGCGACGCGAGTCAGATGGTCCCTGGAGGGGTGATGGTGTGGCCCAAGAAACGTGGTGCACAATTCGACTGGCGGATGTACGACGTGGGCCTTGGCTAGGCATGGATGAGGACTTGGCTCACACAGTGACAGGCTGAAGGCTGTACGGGTGAGAGCCGAGAAGCATCGAACTAGCACTTCCAGAAGAGGCTCACGGTGTTTCGACACAGCTTGAATCTGGTTGTTGCAGAGCTCATGTGGAGCTGGTGGCATGCGACACAGCTCGAGTCAAGCTTCAGTGCTTGCGGGCGAGGGTGCTGGCATGCAGAGATGCTCATGTCGAGCTTCAACATGAGGATCAACTAGAGTTGAGTCGGGTTGCTGGACGTGCAGGTGTGTGTGACATCAAGTAAGCGGGCGAGCAGACAGACACACGAATAGATGCGCATGTTGCAGGTTGGTGGATCGTGGTGCCGAGCAGGATGGCGGGCAAAGAATTTAGAGAAAAATTCTTGCAAGCCGGCTTTAGTTTTTTAGATTAGGTTTTAGGACGCTACCCCGAACCCCGCGACCTATCCAGTCTGGTCGATCCCTAAAACCTCACCGGGGAAGTCAATCCCCATCTACATTGCCCATATTTATGCTTAGTGGCGAACAATCAGATTCGCTGATATATAACTGCTTATAATTAAATTAAATATCTGATTATTGTTATATATGTATGCTTGATTCTCCGTGATTTACTGACTTATTTGTTGTAATAGGAGCATGTTAGGTTTCATATTTTATTTTGAATATTATATGCATGTAAAAACTCTCGGTGTTAAATAACTTTGTGGGAGAGGGGATTGGTAAATAATTCCTGCGGCCTCCATTATTGGTTTGTAAGTGATGTGAATAAACTTACGTGTTGGCTATAGTGCCTTCCTCCCCATCGGATGAGTTTTTTCATGGATCGCTGGTATGAACTTTTTTATGATGATTGTAGAAAGTTATCTGAGCGCGTATGCACTTCTCCATCTATAAGGTACATAAGCTTGGGCAATGGACTTAGATCAAATAATGGTGTACACTTAGGTGCAAATAATAAGTATCCTCCCCATCGGAGTCACTGCTGTTATTTGCATGGCTAAAGAGGAACCGACTATTAATTATTTTATCATAAAGTTAGGTTGACGAATTAAATTAATGGTAAAACCTTCTCTTGTAAATGTTCGGGTTTGTATATATTCACACTATCGTGGCATGAAAATTTACGGTGCTTGAGATGTCGGTGAATTTTATTTTATATTATTTTGAGGGAATCAATATAAATAGTTAAATTCGAAGGATTTGATTGGTGTATTTAGTTACGTGATTCTCAATATTTTTGAATAGTTTATTTCACTTATTGTTTACTAAAAGAAATTATATTTACTGGTCCAAAATAAGATGATTAGAAAAGAATCTTGGTTTCGATTTTTACTACTTTAGAAAACATATGTGTTCTCACTAAAGATGTCCTCTAGTGTCTATTTAAGTCTCTAGTGAAGAGATGAGAGGTTTATAGAATATGATGGTCAATCTCATGCAACTCTTTATATACTTGAGTAAGTTAAAAAGACAAGAGGTCATGATTGACTTGATGAATGATTTTGAAAAACATGGAGTAGAAATTGAAAGAGAAACCTAGATCAATTTTATTCCCCATAGTTTGCCAATATATTTTGAGTAAGTTCCACCTAAGATACGAGAGATTTTATTCGGTGGAGAAAATTTGACAAAACAAGTTGCGGAGGAAATCAATTTTCATCAAGATATAAACAAGGCTAGTATCTCATTCACTAAGTTGTTGAAGCATGATTAGTGATGGCATGTACTGATACGTTCTGTGTAGATACTGGAATCACTAAAAGCATATAACTAAGTAACGATGAGATTATTGAGTACATGGGCAAGCTATGAAAGTAGTGGCTGTTGCAATGTGAGACATTTAATTAATTTTTATTTGTTTTTTGAGAAATTGTCTTTACGTACGTTTTCATGGAATGAATTTGATTTCAATTACTATGTTTCTATGGATGAATACTCTATTTTATTTGAATGACATAGTCATTATAATGAAGGATGGAGCTATAATCTGTTGTGGTACATTGGTGGCAATTATATTCTTAAATCATGTTTCTCACGCGATGCAACAAAATAGTAATGAAAGCGCGTCTTCTAATCCTAATGATAGAAAGAAACCTTCGGATATGAACCAAACATACCTTTGGCATCTGAGACTAGGTCATGATTGCCTTTTCAAGGCAAAGGGGTGTAGATCCAAAGATATGTTGAAATTAGTTCATTCTGATTTATGTAGATAAGACTATCCAGGCGAGAGATGATTAGACATATTTTGATGCACTGCAAGTCTTAGTACTATGATTAATTCAAAAGAGCATGGCTCATGCGCTGAAGGGTCAACAAAAATATATCAAGTCATTATGATTTAATCGTGGTGGCGAGTACCTCTTAGGATAGTTTAGGAGCTATTTATCAGAGATTGGGATTAAATCCTAAGTTGTCAACACCGGGCAAGCCCCAGCCGCTGGTGTGGTGAAAAGAAGGAATAAGACTCTTATTGAAATGGTTAGATAGATGATGAGTTATTTGGAATTACTAAATTCATTTTATGGGTATGCCTTAGAAACAACATATCGTAAGGATGTTTGTCTATTTGTGGGATATACTAAAAAGATGAAGGGTGTTTTATTTGATAGTCCAAAAGATCAAAGGGTGATTATTAACACAAACACTAGATTTTTGGAAAATGACTATGTAATAAATCACAAATCCATGAATAAATTATTCTAAAGGATGTGAGAGGGAAAACACAAAGTATAGTACCAATTGTACAAGAGGATATACCATAAGGAAACTGTATCGCGTGATACATATAATACATAATTGCGTTAGCACCTTGTCGTAGTGGGAGGGTTGTTTCACAACCTGAGAGATTTATGTTTTCGGAGAGTCATAAGACTTGGTTCCTAATAAACATGAATTCGGCCCATGGATACAACGATGCACTATAAAATCGAAATACGGAATTTTAGTAAGTGGCAATGAAGTTTGAAATAAAATCAACAGATTCTAAATCAAATCTAGGAGCTTGTAGGATCACTAAATGGTGTAAAAGCAATTGGAAGTGGCTATACAAAATAAAAGAGGATAAGACGATAAGGTGATACTTTGAAACAAGGCTTGTTGCATAAAGGTACACTCAGAAAGAAGGGTCACTACAATAATAAAGCATTAAGACACCAGTAAATAGACTACATAGATAAGAAATATGTGTTATCGTATGCTTTATATTTGTAGTCTTAAATATATATGTTGTCTTAAATATTTTTAACATACTAAGACTACACATATTGACTGGTATTATCTTAATGTGGTATGAAATATGTTATTTTTTAAGGTAATTTATTATAAGACAACATATATAACAACATATGTTGTTGTAAATTTTTTTTTACGCACAAAGACTACATATATGACAATATATGTTATCTTAAATTGTTGTAATGATTTTTTTTCATAAACATACTATATAACAATATATGTTGTGTATAATATAATATATTTTTTAATTATCTTATTTTGAAGCAACATATATAATTTGAATATATTATTACTCATACATTTGTGTTTTTTTTAAAACTAATTAAACATTAAGTATATCATAGTAAATTTTTTATCTTAATTAAATATGAAATAAATTTAAAAAAAATTATAAAATTAAAGATTCAAATTTCCAAATATTTTTATTAAAAAAATTATCCAATACTTGATGAGAAAATTTTAATTACTATAAAAATTTTAAAATTAAAATTATTTAACAATTAAAATTGTTTATATAAAAATATAAAAGCAAATTTAAGTAGTTATATCATAAATACAAAAATACAATGGTGGAGTATTTTGTATTTACAAAATAATAATTGAATAAAGTTAATATTCTATATTTTTTATTTCCAAAATGCTAAGTGTTCCCCCCCATCCCCCAAAGTGAGAAACCCTAATGAGCAGCGACTCCAAGGATGAGATCCCTCCAACGAACCTGCAGCTCCATGCTTCTCTGTTCTTGTGAAATTGGTAAATGTTATTTCACTAGAAATGGTTACAAAGTACTTACGTACAATGCGAATACAAGATCTAACCAATCTATCCAACCTGCTTAAACCGATAGCTTAAGGTGAATAAAATACATCAACAATTCATATACAAAGATGCTATTTGAAGTTTGATCCTATCTGCAATGTGTTTCAGAGATAGCATCCTTGATCCAAAATGTAGAGCATTCCCTCCATCCAGATGTATGAAGTCACAGTAGCAAAGGTGATGAAAAAGAGCCTTCTTGCCTTTTTACTTTTTTGGGAGTCCATGCATATTTTACAGAAGGCATCCGTAACTGAGTTGAACCTTCTTCTTCTCCATCCTATCCATCTCTTCACCTCATCCCAAATGCAGTTGGTGTAGGGGCAGTGGAAGAAGAGATGCGTTGTGGACTCTGTATCAAAGCAGATACCACATCGTTTGTCTTCTCCTGTGCACCAAACTCTGTCCTTCGTGGATAGTCTTTCTCTGAGTACAAGCCATAGTCTGAAACTATATTTCCTCATGATCCATTTGTGCCATATTTGCTTGTATACAAAGCTTGTGTCTTCAATGTACCTACTTCTGAGAACTGTATACATTCGACTGGCTTTGAAATTTCCATTCTCAGTATATTTCTGCATTATAATAATCACTTCCTCACCTTCCTCGTCCTCTGTTTCTATCCTTGTCCTTGTGGCAATCAATGTTCTCCATATGTAAGAAGAGTTAGCTCTAGGAGAAACGACCGTCCAATGATTGGATGATAAATAAACAGTATGGACCCATTTCACCCATAGGGATGAAGTTTCATTGTGTATGTCTGACATTAATACTGCTAATAAAGCCTTGTTCCATGAGAAGATGTCTTTCAACCCTAGCCCTCTTGCATTCGTAGGTTGAATAATGTCCTTCCAGCACACCGGACTCATCTTCGTACCCCACAAAAATCTACAAATCAGGGTCTCTACCTTATTCACTACCACCATGGGTATCTTCCCAATACCACACCAAAAGGATAAGATACCATAGATTCCCGATATGATGAGTTCTAATCGACCCGTGAATGATAGTAATTTAGAAGACCATCTCTGTATCATAATATTAATAACATTTAATAGAGGTGTGAAATCCTCCACTCCTGTTCTCATGCGACAGATAGGTATATCCAAGTATTTAAAATGAATGGTACCTCTATTAAATGGAAGAATCTGAGAAATTTGATCACGGATGTGATTAGGAACCCCCTACTGTGATGAGGCTTGATTTCTAGGGATTAACAGCCGATCCCGACACTTTGCCAAATTTGTCCAATAGGTGGTGAAGAGTAGAAGCTGTAGCAATATCACCATACCCCAGAAAAAGTAAATCATCTGCAAATATCAAGTGAGTGACCTCTACTCTTTTACAAATTCTGGAGTGATATCTATACACATGTTGCTCCTCCGCTCTCTTCATCAATCTACTGAAGTACTCCATGCAAATGATAAAGAGAAGTGATGAGATAGGATCACCCTGACGGAGGCCTCTTTTGCCTCTAAAGAACCCTTCTGGCTTTCTGTTGATGAGAAATGAGTATGTCGTAGTAGTTACACATTGTTCAATCCATTTCTAAAACTTAAAAGTAAAACCTAACCCTTCCAGCAGATCAAAAAGAAAACCCAAATGTACAGAATCATGTGCTTTGGAGATATCAATCTTGACTGCCATCCTGGGTGAATACTACCATTCCTTCTACCATAACCTCTGAAGATCTCTTCTGCTAAGAACACACAATCTCTCATTTTCCAACCCTTTATAAAACCAAATTGGGAAGGACTAATCAGGGTAGGAAGACATCCACGCAGACGACTGGCCAATATCTTTGAAATGACCTTATAGATAGTGTTGCAGCAAGAGATTGGCCTATAGTCTCGGACACCAAGTTCATGAGTTTTTTTCGGAATCAGGGAGATAAAAGTAGCATTAATATGTTTAAGCAATTTTCCTTTCCGAAAAAATTCATTAACCGCCTCCATCACATCACCACCTACTACATTCCAAGCACTGTGGTAGAAGGCCGAGCTATATCCATCTGGACCTGGTGATTTATTTTTATTAATGGACCACATTGCATTTTTAATCTCCTCTCTTCAATCGGTATTTCTAGTGCAGCAGCTTCCTCCATGCTCAACTTATTCCCCAATTCCAACACCTCATGCTCAACTCCATCAATCACTGTACTTTCCTCACCAAGAAGCAATTGATAATAAGTGATGAACATATCAACCATCTCTTGATAGGATTTAGTAGGCCCCTGCTCAGTAAAGATTTGGTAGATGCCATTTCTAGCTCCATTACTTCGAATAAGGGAATAGAAGTACCTAGTTGGGCAGTCTTGATTCTTAATATGAGTATTTTTAAGTACTTGTGATAAGAAATCAGCTTCACATTTCTCTAGATGCTTCTATTTGTTGAGCTCCTCAACAATCTCTTGATGAAGATCATGATTGGTTTGATATGACATGAAGAGATTTTGTAAATGCATCAATCGTTCTCTACCTCTGCTCACCCTTTCTGAGATATGAGTGTAGTTTTGGTGGTGGAGATCCTTCAAGTGTGCCTTCAATAGTTTTAATTTTTTGCAAAGAGAGAATTGTCTTATACCTGCAAAATAGACTTGTCAATGAACAATTATAAGATGAAGAAAATTGTTATGGTTAGTACAAAAATTGCAAAATCTGAACGACTTTATAAAGTGAGGGTTGGGGTTTTAGAATGAGGTTATAGGGGGGAAATGATCGGATTGGGTTCCTTGAGGTAAGAAAACATAGTTGATCTCCCATCCCATACTCCACCAAACTTGACAAGTCATCACCCTGTCCAACTTGGAGCAAACCGAACTATTCGTCCAAGTATAGAAACATCCTAAAGAACGGGTGTCCTCAATTCCTAAGAGTGAACAAATTTCATGGAACTATCTGATTCCTTGGCTAACAGCAGATCCAGTTCTTTCATTCTGACTTCTAATGCAATTGATATCCCCCCCAAAATCCAAGGTGTTATGTTGGAATCAAAGAGAGAAATTAGGTGTTGCCAAAGATGTCTTCTTGCAGGGTATCTATTATGAGCCTATATAACTGAGAGGGCAAAAGACTTGTCAGTGGTAAGGCAACAAACGATAGCTGTGATGGCTTGGTCAAAGGTGAAAAAATTATTAAGGAAAACTCTCATAGGGTTCCATATAATCATGATTCTGCCTCCATTACAACACTGAAAGTTATGGTTATAGTTCCATGAAGGAAAGAACCTATCCATGACCCCATCCACCTTGCTTCTTTGCTCTTACACCAAGACAAAATGGTGCTTCAACCCTAAACCCTAACTACCCTCATTCCCATTTCCGCCACCCCACCACCATTGAATAGTCGTCCATCATCTTCGTACAAGTGTCGCGCCTGCTTGCAACTTACTCAGATCTATTACTAGGTTTATCCCTTTAATTTGTGCCGCCTCATAAGGAGCACTCGATTCTTCACCGTCCTTCACTGCCAAATCAGTGTCTTTCAAATTATTAGGGTCTTCCGACATCAGGCGGCCTAGACTCCTAATTTTATTCCCAATTTTACGACATCCAGTGCTTTTCATTTTATGGTTGCCGTCTTCAAGGCTTGCCAAGCCCGATAGGAGTGGATCTGAGTGCGACACTCTAAGTTGTTGGCGTTTTTTATTATCGGAAGAGCTTCAATCTCTCTTCCATCAAATTGCTTCCAGGCTACTTCAGCAATCGCAGTCCCTCTAGTCCTCAATTTGTTGCCTTTCATGAGATTTTCTTGAAGAGGAAACCCTCATAAACCCAATCCGGTGCACAATGAATCAGCAACTCTGCTCTTGTCAACCCCTAAGTTGCTTTCCTTCATTTTTTGTGAAGATTACACACATACTCAATTTTCTTTTGCCTCAAATTTGATTCCAGATTGAAGGCCGTTGTCCCTAGTTGAGCGACTTTGGACCACCATCGTTGTAGTCTCTTGGAATGGTTCTTCATAAACTCTTCTGAATTTTTGAGCAATGTGATCCTATCGACTCTTTATCCTCTATTTCCAATTAATCTTTCTATGGTTTGGTGATTTAATCATTCATTACAAATTTCCATATTCTATTTTCATATTGATCTGTTGTTGTTAGATCTGTTCATTGGTGATGGTTCTTTTTCTTTTTTTATTTTTTGAAACTTTTGAGGGTATTGAATTCGGTCATTTTGTTTAATAAGTTTCTTGGTTAGGCTTTTTCTATGAACATAAGTTGGTCTTGTAACCTTCTCTATGTTCTTAAACTACTAGAGCTGCTCAAGTTGGTGTTAAGTATAACTTGGTTCCAACATTCTTACTATTATAGAGATAGGAAGACATCCAGACTCCTAACAACCCATATGATTGTTGAGTGACATGGTAAACTTTAACAAACATCAAAAGTACAATTTCATGATAAAAATGATTTAATTGCCATCATTTTATCTAGAAGACCCATATAGAGACAGGAAGAATTTGGTCCTCTGATCTTGTCTAGGGTAGTGTAGGGAGGTGGAATTTCAATGAATATAAACAATGATTTATAGTTTTAAATTTTTTAATGCTTTTGAAGCTAAAGAATTTGTCCTCTGATCTTGACTAGGGCAGTGTTTCTATATCATTAATTCTCTTCCCAAAAAAAGAGGAAAATAATTTGATAATGGTACAAGTTTTTAGTATTAACCTAATGTTTTATTGCAACTAGCTTGTTCATTAATTTTTCCATCTATATTTTGATTAATCATTTGGAATTAAATCATATGGGTTATGTTCGTCAAGCTTTTGAGGCTTCATCTTTGGAATGTTTTCTTTCTAAAATGTGATACGTAAAAATATTAAGATCTGAGTAATGTTTAGTGCAATCAGTTTGTGTTTCAATGCAATTTACTTGTAATTCCTTTTCATTTTGTATCTTTGTTTACTATCAATATTTGTTGCATATTTTTATATTATTTATCTTTCTGTCTACCTACTTTCTGGGTCCTCTTGTGGGTTATCATATTGTTTTAAGAACATTTATATAGTTGTTTATTGCATCTTACTATTGTCTTGGATGTAAAATATAATTGTAATTAATCTTATTATCATAGTTATAAATGACTGACAGATTTGTGAATGTGAAATGTGAAGCTCACCTCATTAGCTCGGATGTTTCCGTAAGTTAATGTGAATTTTTTCTTGTAAATTTTAGTTGGTTATAGTATCTTATAGAAAGCTTATTGTGAAACTTTTAATTGAATTTTTACAAATTGTGTGGATTTGCTAATTTGTTGTTGTTGGTCCGGTGGATGTTGATTTTGAAGGCCTCAATTTCTGGATTCATTTGTGTTGGTTAAAACTCTATGCTTGTTGGTTTCTACTGTTTGTTCATTCAGTATGTGGTTCATGGGTATTGACTCCTGAGTACTTCTATTGAACAAATACGATTTGCTTTATGTCCTTACTCCTTAATGTGATGTATTTGGCTTTTACCAATATTTAGATTTGAGATAGTTATTTAATGTTGTGTATTGTGGATCATATAGAATGCGTTTAATTCTTTTTATATTTTATCAATTCCATATTTTAATAAATATATTATTCAATAAAAAATTAATAAATTGACAAAACATATATGTGTTATTTTGGCTAATTAAGACAACATATATAATCAATTGTCATTTAAAAAATAATTATGAATATAATTGCACAATGACCACACATAAAATTTGTTGTCATTTAACAAAGAGTTTATTAAAAAGCCGCACAAAGAGTTTATCTTTGTGCGTAATTTTTTTAAAAAAAGACGCATAAAAAATACACATATAATGTATTGTCATAAATAGACTCTAAGACAACATGGACTTTGAATACATAGCATTTTCCCTAAAATAAGCTAATGGACAACAAATTATATATGTTGTCTTAATGCTTTTTTGTTGTAGTGGGTGAGTTCGAGTATGAGGAAACTTTTTTGCCGGTAGCTAAGTTTAAGTCGATTCAGATTCTTTTATTGCTGGTCATATTGAATTATGAGGTATAGCAAATAGATGTCAAGATAGCTTTCATGATTGAAACTCTTAAGGAAAACATCTATGTGAAGCAACCAGAGTGACTCATTGCAAAGGGCTAATAGTATTTTGAGTGTAAGCTTAAAATTGTCCATTGATTGACTAAAGCAAGCCTCAAGATCTTGGAGCATCCATTTTGATGAGAAAATCCAATGATATGGATTTATTCAATGCGCAGATGTGTCTTGTGCATTGAAAAGAGTGACAGAAACATGATTGTATTTCTTGTGCTATACATAGATAGTATCTTGCTCATTGGAGGCAATGATAGAGTATTATCGGGTGTATGGGTATGGCTGAAGCAATATCAAAATTAAGGACTTAACAGAAGCAAAATATATTCTTGCGATCAAGGTGATACGGATCACAAGAAAGGATGTTGTGCTCATCTCTAGATTCATGAAATGATACAATTCTTACTCGTTTAAGCATGTGACTTTATCTAAGGAAATAAGTCTTAGGACACAAAAGAAGATAGAGTTGATGAAGGTGGTTCCTTATGCTTCGACGAATAAGGAAACTTAATCTAAGGTATGCTATGCACGAGAATGGATATTTATTTTGCCAATGGCATGGTCAGTGGGTATCAAGGTAACCAAGAACAAGAATGTTGAACTGTGGTAACACATATTTTTTAAGTACCTGAAAAGGAATAGAAATTATATGTGGGCTTACTGGACAAATTCACTCTTCACGTAGGTTATGTAGATTCGGATTTTTCAAATCAGATAGGGACGGCAGTAAATCCACCTCAAGTTTATGTGTTTAATTTTAAAAATTAGAGTCTTAGGAGTGTTATATAGAAATATATTTCGGACTCCACCATGGAAAGATGATAAATTAGAGTCTCTAAGGCATCCAAAGTATATCTACATGACTCTAGAGACTTCATGATGGACTTGGATGTGTTTTCTGAGTTTACCCAAAATTATCACAATTTATTGTAATAATAATGTTGCAGTTACAAACTTGAAGGAATCACGAACCCATAAGGAAATTAAACATATTGAGAGCAAGTACCACCTGTTATGAGAAATCGTATGATGAAGGGAAGGTTTTTGTCACAAAGATTGCATTGGATGATAACCTAGTAGATCCTTTTACAAGGACCTTAAGGCGAAAGCTTTTGATGGTTATGTAGTGGGAGTGGGAATCAGATGTATGGCAGAAGACATGGCTGTGCATTTGGATCTTTTGGTTAGCGTGAACCGTTAGGGTTCCATGCAATTCTATTGCAGCGGAAGCTTAAGAGTAGAATTGTATTACCTTTCACCGAGGTTGATGTAGAGGTTGATCATCAGCAGCAGGAACAAACGACCTTCTAATCTTTCGTTGTATTCTAAACCACGTCTTGACGTTGTGTGGGCAACGATCTACAAGATGATCTCAATCTGCAGCTAATCTGCTTTTCACATGTTTGGGCATGTGAAATTATCTGAACTACTGAGATTTGCTATTATATAGGCTACAACAAGAACTAGGAGGAGAAATTAGGGTTTGGGCCTCCTATTGGGCTTAAGCATCCAAGTTTAGCCCAAAACTTATACTTAAGTCCAACAATAACAAATCAGTCCACTAAAGAAATATTATTGCACTGCCACCCTAATCCCAAATTACGTTATGGGCTCCTTCTTATTATGAGCCCATTAGTCTCTCCATGTTTAATATTCAATACCCATTAATTAATTAATTTACTGACAACTCCATTAATTAATATATTTACCGAGAGTAGTACCATTCAACCTTATTATTATGCCGGAATAAATTCACCTGCAGGGTTTACATGATAATAATTATGAGTTTCTCAAGGGGACATCATCAACCAATTCCGTTAGGACACAGATTACTTCTATAATCAACAACACACCATAGAGATAGTATCACCTCCCGACTCACCAAGCATATTGATTTAATAATTAAATCTCACCCATTGATGAATCAAGAAAATAAATATTGGCTTACATGTCGAGGTTATTATATAGGAATTAAGAGTATGAACATCCATAATAACAGAGATCAAGTTCTATTATATAGTCTGTATAAACTGAACGATCTTAACGGCGGACCTATTCAATGTACAGAAAGTGCACTAGTGCAATTTTATAATCAAGACAGACTAATGCCAAATCACACTACAACCATACCAATAGATAGTCCACGTCTATCTTTGTTGTGAATTTCTGTTTATACTTTATAAGGAGCCGATAATATGATCTTCCGTATGACTCCACACACCACATTATCTATAATATAAAGTAAATGAACTTTTGCAATAATTCATAAAAAATTATGCAAATGTTTGATCACATGATTCTCATTCCAATTATTTTCAAAACATTGTTCATATAAAAAGCTAGACTTTTAGTATATAATCCAACAATCTCCCACTTATACTAAAAGACTATGCTGCCATATTCGCTATCATACATCTGATTACCTCTCCTACTACATGACCATCAAAAGCTTTCGCCTTAAGGTTCTTGTAAAAGGATTTACTAGGTTATCATCCGATGCAATCTAGGTGACAACAACCTTTCCCTCATCGTACGATTTCTCGTATCAGGTAGTGCGGGCTCTCAACGTGTTTAATTGCCTTATGGGCTTGTAATTCCCTCAAGTTTGCAACTACACCATTATTATCACAATAAATTATGATAACCTTGGGCAAATTCAGAATCACATCTAAGTCCATTACGAAGTTTCTAGAACCATACAGATACTTTGGCTACCACAAGGCTCCAATATTATCCTTTTTCCATGGTGGAGTCCGAAAAATATTTCTATACAACACTCCTCCATACTATGGATCTACTTCCCAATTTAAACACATAACCTTGAGGTGGATTTACTGTCATCCCCATGATTTGAAAAATTGAATCTAAGTAACCGTTAAGAAGTAATGAATATGTCCAGTAAGCCTACATATAATTTTCTGTCCTTTTTAGGCACTTCAAATATGTCTTACCATAGTTCAATATTCTTGTTCTGGTCACCTTGATACCCACTGACTTTGCCATAAGCAAAATAGATAACCACTCTCCTGCATAGCATTCCATCGATTAAGCTTCCTTATTGCTGAAGTATAGGAAACCACCTTTATCTATTTTATCTTCTTTTGTGTCTAAAAACACAAATCCTTAGATAAACTCACATGTTAAAATGAGTAAGGATTGTATCACTTATACGAAGTTTGAGATAAGCACAACATCCTTTCTTGTGATCATTGTAACCATGATTGCAAGAATATATTTTTCTTTTCTTAAGTCCTTTATTTCATACTGCTTTATTAACCACACCCATACGCCAGACAATACTCTTTTATTGTCTCCAATGAGCAAGATATCGTCCACGTACATACAAGAAATACCACCACATTTTCGTCACTCTTTTAAATACACAAGATCCATTCGAGCCTTGATTAAATCCATATTACTGGATTTTCTAATAAAAACAGATGTTCTATGATCTTAAAACTTTCTTTAGTCCATCGATGGACACTTTTAAGTTCACACTCAAAATGCTCTTAGCCCTTTTCAATGAATCACTCTGGTTACTACACATAATTTTTTTCCTCAAGACTTCCAATCAGGAAAGCTGTCTTGACATCTATTTGCTATACCTAATAATCAATATGAGTAGCAATAGACAAAAGAATCCGGATCAACTTAGGCATCAAAGGCTTTCACCTTACCATATGATCCTCCTTTATTTTGTATGACCACTTCAAACGGCTTTTATACCATTTAGTGGTCCTACAAGCTCCCATATTTGATTTAGAATCCATAGATTTTATTTCAAAATTCATGCAACTTACTAAGATTCCGCATTTCGATCTTGTAGTGCTTCGTCATTTCCATGGGCCGATTTTATGTTTACTAGGGATCAAATCTCACGACTTTCCAAAACATAAATGTTTTTGATTGTAAAACAACCCTCCCACTATGACAAGGCACTACATGTAATTGTGTATCAGATGTGATACGCGATGCAGTTTACTTGTGGTATATCCTTTTGAAGCCTTGGTACTTAAATTTGTGTTTCTCTTCTCACACCTTTAGAACAACTTATACATGGATTTGTAATTTATTATATAGTCCTTTTCAAAAATCTAGTGTTCGTGTTAACAATCACCCTCTGATCTTTTGGACTATTTAAATAAACCACCCTTCATTTTCTATAATATCCCACAAACAGACAAACATCATTCATACGACTTGGGTTCAATCCCAACCTCCGATTAATAGCTCCTAACTATCCTAAGAGGTGCTCGCCACCACGATTAAATCGTAATTACTTGATATATTTTCCATGACGCTTCACCGCATCAGTCATGCACTTCTTGAATTTAATCATAGTACTCGGACTTGCAGTGCATCAAATAAATATATCTTGTTTTTAGAATAATTATCATACAAAGTGACGAATATTCATAACACTTCTCGCTGGGATAATCTTAGGATCGCATAAATCAGAATGAATCATTTTCAACATATCTTAACATGGCTCTATACCCCTTTGCCTAGAAAAGGTAATTAATCATATTTACTTCCAAGTAAGACTCACTAATCTGATAGTTTCCACTTCCAATGAACCCAACAGTCCACCGGCTATTAACTTTCGAATCGTACTTAAGTAAAATAATCTAGTCTTAGATGCCAAAGGTATGTTAAGTTCATCTCCGAAGGTTCCTTTCTCTTACTAAGATTATAAGATGCATTGTTAATTACTATTTGTTGCATCATGAGAGAAAAATTATTTAAGAGTACACAAATTGTCACTAACGTACCATAAACATATTATAGCTCCATCCTTCATTATAATGAACATGTCATCAAATGAAATAGAGTATCCATCCATTGATCATAGAGACTGAAATAAAATTCTCTATATGAAAAATGTATGTAAAGACAATTTCTCAAAATCAAACGTTTATTCCTATCATAAGATAAATAAACAACTCCCACTGCATCAACAACTACTCTTGTAGCATTTACCCATCTATACAGTAATATCATCATCACTTAGTTGCAGACATATAGTGATTCCAATATCTACACACAACGTGTCAGCAGATGCCATCACTAATCATGCTTCAACAACTAATTAATAAGATACTTAAGTTGTTCATGTCTTGATGAAATTGGGTTTTTCTTTCGCTACACGTTTTGTCAGAAGTTTCCACTACATACAATCTCTTGTAATTTAGTTGGAACTTGCTCAAAACAACTAGGTAAATTACCGAGAATAAATTAATCTAGGTTTCCCCTTCAATTTCTATTCCAAGTATTTCCAATTCATTCATCAAGCTTAACCACGACCACTTGCCATTCTTTATCTCTCAAGTATCCGAAGAGTCGCATGAGACCATCATATTTCTATGAACCTCTCAACTCTTCCCTAGAGACTTTAACAGGCACTAGAGGACATCCTTAGTGAGAACACACACGTATTTTCCTAAGAAGTAATAATTAAAACCAAGATTCTTATCAATCATCTATTTTGGACCAGTAAGTATGTTTTCTTTTAGTTAACAATAAATGAAATAAACCTTTCAAAAATTCCGAGAATCAAGTAAATAAATACAACGATCAAGCACTTCGAATTTAAAATTTTATGTTGATTCACTCAATAAATAATATAAATAAATTCACCGACATCTCAAGCACAGTGAATTTGCATGCCACGTTAGTGTGGACGTATACAAACCCTAATATTCGCAAGAAAAAGTTTTACCCATTAATTTCATACGTCATAATTAACCTTATGACTCAATGATTAATAGTTTGTTGTCCTTTAGCCATGCAATTTAATAGCAGTGACTCCGCTGGGGAGGATACATATTAATTGCATCTAAGTGTATATCATTATTTGATATTAAGTAAGTTAACCAAGTTTGTATGTCTTACTGTTGGAGAAGTCTAGACGCCCTCAAATAATTTCCTACAATCATCAATTATTAATTTATACCAATGATCCACAAATAAAACTCATCTGTTGGGTAGGAAGGCACTATAACCGACTCATAAGTTCATGTGCATCATATTAAAAATAATAATTATTTAATGAAATTTATTCCAGTGATCCACAAATAAAATTCATCCATTGGGGAGGAAGGCACTATAGCCGACTCATAAGCTTACTTGCATTACATAATAAATCAATAATGGAGGTCACGAGATTTATTGACCAATCCCTCTCCCACTTAATTATTTAACAAGAGAGTTTTTGCATGCATATAATATTAAAAATAAATTACGCAAGCTCCTATTCTGTCAAATAAGATAGTAATCACATAGAACATGCATCCAAATATATAACAATAATTGACAAATAAAACAATTATAGCAGTTATATATAAGGAAATAAAAAATTACACAAAAATAGGTTGACCAGACAACTCTCCAAGCAACTAAACAAGAGACTTGCGCAACAAGAGAAAAAAAATTCTTGGCCCCAAGTCATCACCTATGTGGGCAATATACCATCACCGAAAACCACCACCTGTATCGGCACCGCTCCAGCTGGCTGATTACCCACCGGAAGAAAAATTCAATTGCTGAAAAATTATCCTGGTGGAAGCCCATCGAATAGCCACCGGTAACAACAGCTGCTTCCCTTCCGGCACCATAATAAGAAAAAGTGATTGTTCCAGAGCCATCGTATGCTGCCAGCAACGGCTACTGGTTGTCACTATTATCTCCCTTCGCCTTCGCTGACAACCCACAGCCAACGCCCAGCATGATTGTTATGTCTGCTTATTTGCACGCCGCCAGGCTAATCCTTACCGTTCGTTGTAGTTTTCAGCCAACCATGTCAGGCCTGCATCACCATACTTTTGCTGAAGTTCTGCCATCTATGACAGCCTCCGTACGCTCTCCATCGTGACTGATCACCTATAATTATCAGTCTCGCCTTTGCTTGGCTCTTCCACCACCCACTGGCCATGCCACGTACAAGCATGCTTCATTGGGTTCCTCAGCAATTCCCTTCGGTGCTGCTTGGCATCATGCTTGCGCAACACACCAAGGGGGAATTACCCAGAAACACGTCGAACCCGCTCGAAATTCATCATCAAGCCCACCCAGAATCGCCTATCTTGTTCCACATGCCATCGTCGCCTTCAGGCAACGAAGTCCCTGTTCTGACTGCCACCTTACGCCAGCCTCTAGCGAGCCTCCAGCCATGAGCACTGGTAGTCTCGTGGGTCTACTGCTCGTGATTGTGCCAGTCACCGATCACGATATCCACCGCAGCCGTTTACTGATCACGCTCCAGCAGCTTGTCGTTGTTTCTCTTGCGCACCAGACATGCCATCGACAGGCATGACTCATGCCATCTGCCAGAGGTTGCCTAGTCGTGCCACCACCACATGTCTGTCGCAGTCGACGAAGCCTTCCCAGCAACAAGTCGTGCGGAGTATCCAAACTCTAGCCTCCATTCAGAAACCATGCCTTACACATACTGAAGCCTTCTGACGCCAGCCTCGTCGTCCCAGCATGACATCGCGACTCTTCTAAGCATCAACATTGGTCCCTTTCACCACCGTGCCATCATCCAACAAAAGCCTCACTCATCCATCACGGTTCACCCGTGAAAGAATAGGTATCGACAAACTCATTCTAACAATTCACGTAAGCTTTTTCATAAGGATTTTCATGGATTCAATTCATACAACCAAAAACCCTAACTCTCATCATACGATTTTATTCAAAATAAATCACATAGGCACATAAACTCTAGCCTAACGTGTCACGTTTAGCCATAGAACCTTCGCTCAAATACCAACTATTGGCATTGGATCTTTTGGTTAGCGTGAACCGTTAGGGTTCTATGCAATTCTACTACAGCGGAAGTATAAGAGTAGAATCGTATTAACTTTCATCGAGGTTGATGTAGAGGTTGATCATCAGCAGCAGGAACAAACGACCTTCTAATCTTCTGTTGTATTCCTAAGCCACGTCTTGACGTTGTGTGGGCAATGATTTACAAGACTATCTCAATCTACAGCTAATCTGCTTTTCACGTGTTTTGGGCATGTGAAGTGATTATCCGGACTGCTGAGATTGACTATTATATAGGCTATAACAAGGACCAGAAGGAGAAATTAGGGTTTGGGAATCCCATTGGGCTTAAGCATCTAAGTTTAGCCTAAAAATTATACTTAAGTCCAATAATAATAAATCAGTCCACAAAATAAATATTATTGCACTGCCACCTTAATCATAAATTACGTTATAGGCTACTTCTACAATCAACCAATTCCGTTACGACACATATTCCTTCTACAATCAACAGCACACCATACAGACAGTATCACCTCCCGACTCACCAAGCATATTGATTTAATAATTAAATCTCACCCATTGATGAATCAAGGAAATAAATATTGTCTTACGTGTCAAGGTTATTGTATAGGAATTAAAAGACGAACAACCATAATAATAGAGATCAAGTTCTATTATATAGTCTGTATAAACAGAATGATCTTAACAGCAGTCCTATTCAATACACAGAAAGTACACTAGTGCAATTTTATAATCAAGACAGACTAATGCCAAATCACACTACAACCATACCAATAGATAGTCCCCGTCTATCTCGATTGTGAATATCTGTTTATACTTTATAAGGAGCCGATAATATGATCTTTTGTGTGACGCCGCACACCACATTATCTACAATATAAATAAATGGACTTTGCAATAACTCATAAACAATTATGCAAACGTTTGATCACATGATTCTCATTTCAAATATTGTCAAAACATTGTTCATACAAAAAGCTAGACTTTTAGTATATAATCTAACAATGGCAGCATAATCTTTTAGTATAAGTGGGAGATTTTTGGATTGTATACTAAAAGCTTAGCTTTAGTATGAACAATGTTTTAACAATATTTGAAATGAGAATCATATGATCAAATATTTTGCATATTATAATTTACTTATATGATTATTGCAATAGTCCACTTACTTTATATTGTAGATAATATATTGTGCGACAACACGCGGAAGATTATATTATCGGTTTCCTTATAAAGTATAAACAGATGCTCACAATCGAGATAGACAAGGACAATCTATCAAGATGGTTGTAGTGTGATTTGGTATTAGTTTGTCTTGACTATAAAATCACATTTGTATGCTTTGTGTGTATTGAGTAGGACTGCTTGAGATCGTTCGACTTATACTAACTATATAGGAGAACTTGATCTCTGTTGTTATGGATGTTCGCGCTCTTAATCCCTATAAAATAACCTCAACACGTAAGGCAGTATGTATTTCTTTGATTCATCAATGGGTGAGATTTACATTTATGAAATCAACGGACTCGGTGAGTTGGGAAATAGTATTGTCTCTATGGTGTATTGTTAATTGTAGAAGGAATCAGTGTCCTATTAAATAGGTTGATGATGTCCACTTGAGGAGCTAATAAGGACTATCATGTAAACCCTGCAGGTCGATTTATTCCAGCATGATAATTAGGTTGAGTGGTACTACTCTCGGATGAGATATTAATTAATGGAGTTGTTAGTAATTTAATTAATTAATGGGAATTATATATCATAAGCATGGGGAGACTAACGGGCTCATAATAAGAAGAAGCCCATAACGTAATTATGGGATTGGAGCAGCAGTGCAGTAATAATATTTTAGTAGAATATATTTTTATTATTGGACTTAAGTATAAGTTTTAGGCTAAACTTGGATTCTTAAGCCCAATGGAGGCCCAACTCTAATTTCTCCTCCTGGTCCTTGCTGTAGCCCATATATAAGTCATCTCAACTTATCCGGAACCCTTAATTCTGTGCCTAAACATGTCGATAATAAGGGAGAAAGCAGATTGAGAGGATCTTGAAGATCATCGTCCACACGACGTCAAGATTAGACTTGGGAATACAGCAGAAGATCGGAAGATTGTTCGTAGCTACTGATGGTTCTTTTCTACAACATACCCTGGTTAAAGGTAATGCAAATTTATATTCTTGCTTCTGTTGATATAGTTTGCATGGAATCCTAACGGTTCACGTTAACCAAATGATCGAATGCCAATATTTTTATCTTTTTTCATATCAAAACAAACAAAATACCTCTCAAGCACTTTTTAGTCAATAATAATTCAAAGTATTAAATATTTGTGCAAATAATAGCAATTAAAACACTCATAGAGGTATCTAATCGGACCCAAAAATACATGAATTTCCACTCTCATCAATCCCCCCAATCTTAAGTTGTTGTTTGTCCTCGAACAACGAAACGACTAACCAAGAGAAAGAGAAATGAGATGGAAAGTCATGTTCAAAGGGAAGGATCAAATATCAACTAAGCCTTCAAAATATACAATCAATCTTAACTTGGTTCAGATAACTTCAAATTCAAAAGCATCAATTCATTCATAACATGCAAGTTAAAATAATTACTTCACCAATCCAAGTGCTTAATCCATCTATGCTCACAGGATATATATAGTGTAACTCTCACGCTCATGGTGTATAAAGTGTACTCCGTTTGGATTATATATATATATATATATATATATATATATATATATATATATATATATATATATATATATATATATATATATATATATATATATATATGCTCTCAGATTCAATTCAAGTACATGCGTAACTATAACCTTGCCTATTGTCTCAACTCTTGTTTTACTTGTAGCTACCTAATCATGAATCAAAAAGGACTTTCTATTTGGTTGTAACGTAGGATCTTTGGACAAGGTAGGAAATTTATGGTAAGTGACTCAAACTCGGATCAATCAAGCGTGCGTTCCCTCTTGATCTTTCATTCTTCCTCATCACTTTTTATTTAAGCACAACTCCTCATCTGTGTAGGAACAACAACCTTCTTCTTTTAATTTTCTCTAACTCTTCAACTCCATCATTTTTTCCTTCATTTTTTTTAAATGGGGTACCAGTTTTAGGCGCTACCCTAATGGATCCTCCATATAGTACTAGATTTAAGCACTACCCTAGGGTGTCAATTTCATAGAATACTATATTTAAGCATTACTCCATGAATTTTATCTTTCGATCATTTCTTCATCATCCTTTTCACCTCACAAATTCTCATTCTTCTTCCAACCTCCTCAATAATTACTCAATTGATCCAAGTAACACAAGAAGAAATCAAATACTAATTAAGCTCAACGGGCTATTCAAAGAATGAATTTTAAGGCTCAGGGGCTGACTAAGGATTAAATGAATTCAGGTAAAGTGTATGGAAAAGATGGGCTAAAAGTAAAAGATGGTCTAATATCATTTCCATAATCCAGTAAACTATTCTCGAATATTCAAGGAAACTCAAGGCAAGTTATAGAATACACGCACAAGAACGATACGCTCAAGAATAAAATTAATCAAGTATAAATGTGTTCATGATTTAAAGGCTCAAATCTCACTTGGGTTTTTCATAGAATGACCGAGCACTCTTCATGGTTTCGCATACATCATAACAAGCATATTAAGAACTTCAAGAACTTAAGAATTAAATCACGTTCCCCTTGTTAATCATAATCATCATCATGGGCATGATAAAAGCTCATAAATACCCATCAAATTCAGGTCATAGAATTTTAAAGCTCATGCTCCTCACTCATAAGAATTTAAAACTCATAGAAAAAATTAGAAAAAGGAACGAAGTAACCCGATTTCAAACTCCTTCACATCTTGCAACTTCCTCGAGTTGTTCAACTCAGTCAGGTGTAAGCCTCATATAGAACACACTTTGCCATTCTAATACTCATCTCAATCAACAAAGTTCGAACAAAAAACTCATCATCATTGGAAGATAAAAATATCAGAAAGACAAAAATCAACGACAGAGCACCAAAGGACATACAAAAATGAAAAAAAACACACAACACACTTGGATAGTTGCAAAATAATCGAAAGATCGAAAAAAATTTGAAAATTCTAAAAAAATCGACCCTCCAGGCACACGGACACAAAACGATGCAAAGTGAACATACCTAGGTGTGGATGGAACAAGGGAAGAACATCACCCCCCAAACATAGATGAAAACGTTAGTTGAATCTAAGTTTAAAAGGATGTTATTAACTTATGTGTAAGCACGCACTTTGAGTATAATTCACCTAGCACAAGAAACAACAAACTAAACAAAATAAAATAGTGGGTTGCCTCCCACTCAGCGCTCTCTTTTTAATGTTGTTGAGCCCGACGAAGCAATGTAAATCAAGTCAAGAAATCCACAAATAGAACTTCCACTTCACTGTGATGATGATAATGCTTGAAGTGATGCCCATTCACCGTGAAGAGAGCTCCATCGTTCATCTTGAGTTCAACCATTCCACTTTCATAGACTCGACTCATCTCATAAGGATCCATCCACTTTGATTTTATTTTTTTACTAAAAACCTCAAAAGATAGTTAAATAAGAGAACAAAATCCCCTACTTGAAAGTTCTTACTTCGAAGCTTTGCATCATGCCATCTTTTGGCCCTTTCTTTGTAGATGCAGGAATTTTCATACGTCTTCTCTCTAAACTCTTCAAGCTCATTCAACTATAGAAGGCGACTACTACCCGCTGCTTCAAGATCAAGGTTAATATTTTTCACCGCCCAAAAGGATTTATGTTGAATTTCCACAGGAAGTGGCAAGATTTCCCGTACACCAATTGGAAAGGAGACATCCCCAAAACAATCTTGTAGGCAGTTTTGAATGCCCACAATGTATCATCCAACTTACTAGCCCAATCTTTGCGACTAATGCTCACTGTCTTCTCTAGAACTTGCTTGATTTGACGATTGGACACTTCAGCTTGTCCATTCATCTGCGGATGATAAGGTGTGAATACTCTAGTTTCACTACATAAGATTTGAGAAGGTTCTCCATTAGTTTATGGAGAAAATTCCATTACAAATAAGAATTCTCGGCACTCTAAAATGTGAAAATATGTGCTTTCTCAAGAACGCAATGGTTGTGCTTGCATCACTCAACTTGGTTAGAATTGCTTCCACCCACTTTGAGACATAGTCAACAGCGAGCAAGATATATAAGAATCCATTCGATGATGGAAATGGACCCATAAAATCTATGCCCCACACATCAAAGATCTCTACCTCATACATAATCTTCAAAGGCATTTTATCCCTTTTTTATATGTCCCCCATTCGTTGGCATCTATCATATTTTCTATGTAGAATCTACAACATTCAAATAAAGAGGGCAAAGTAGAACCTGATTGAAGAACTTGTGTTGCAGCTTTCTCCACTGCAAAGTGACCACCATTTCATTCATCATGGCACATACTCAATATGCTCTCCCACTCTTCTTCAGGAATGTACCGGCATATGATGTTGTCCGGACACAACTAGTAGAGAATTTGATCATCCCATATATACTTCTTAACATTAACAAAGAACTTCTTGTAGAGGTACTCACTCAACTTGTACGGCTTCACTACACCTCCACTAGCCAAAAAGTTAACTATCTCCACTAACTTGCAGCTATCAATTCAAAGTATGTCTTCATCAGAAAGCACTTCCTTAATGAGGTTGTACTTCACTTCACAATGATCCCACGGCTCAAGTCTAGAGAGATGATTAGCTACCACATTCTCGCTCCCTTCTTATCCTTGATCTCAATATCAAACTCTTGGAGGAGTAAGATCCATCATATTATTCTTGGCTTTGCATCCTTTTTCTCCATCAGATAGCGGATAGCTGAGTGATCAGTGTACACCACTATCTTCATGCCCACCAGATATAGGCGGAATTTGTCAAAAGCGTACACCACTGCAAGGAACTTCATATCAAATAGGTCCGAATCTCTTCTCCCTAATCTGTCCTAACACAACCCCAACGCTATATCACTAGCATCACACATCAACACAAAAGAATGCGTCCAATCCAGAGTAATCAGAATTGGAGCAGTTATCAAAGCCTCTTTAAGTACCTGAAATGCATGTAAACAAGTATCATCAAAGTCAAAAGGTACATCTTTCTCAACCAGATGAGACAAAGGTTTAGAGTATTTGGAGAAATCCTTGATAAATCTGCGGTAGAACCCCGCATGACCAAGGAAAGATCTAACCCCTTTCTCATTAATGGGCGGTGGAAGCTTTTCGATTGCTACCACCTTTGCTCGATCAACTTGCAACCCCTTAGAAGACACATGATGGCCAAGAACTATCCCTTCTCTTACAATGAAATGGCATTTCTCCCAATTCAGAACAAGGTTAGCCTCTTGATATCTCTCCGAAACAACAGTAAGGTTAGAAAGATAAGAATCAAATGAAGATCCAAAAATAGAAAAATCATCCATGAATACTTCCATAATTCTCTCAATTAAACCCTCAAAAATATACATCATGCATCTTCGAAAAGTAGCAGGAGCATTTCACAAATGATTAGCCATAACTTATAGTCGGGTTGACCAATTCAAGAATTTATTGAACCACAGAGAGGTCGGTACTAGTGCTTAGGCGATCTCACGTTTCTTTTAATTTTATAGAGATGAATCATCACAGTTTTGTTTTTCAAACAAGTAATTAAAAGCAATGGATGTAAGTAAATAAGCAATGATCAAGCAAACGAAATTAAAACGAATGTGATTGGTTTTCCAAGTTAAACAAAAGTGAGATTAACAACACTTAAAAAGTAGTAACTCTAGGAATTATGTAACAAATTCGTATGAATCAAGGATAAATGATTAAGGGCCAACACTAATTTCTTCTAAACTTTCTCCCGAAATGAATAGAATGTGAATCCAAATAAGAATCCCAAAATAGCTCAAAAGATTGGTTCTCACTCAAACAATTCCAACTAGGTACTAAGTTTAAATGAGAATCCCCTCACACAATCAGTCAACCTCTCGATCAAATCACTCGGATGTCCTATCAAATGGTTCTAAATCCTAAAGGATATCTCAATCTCTTTAAGACTTATAATGCACATGAGGTGTATGATGAATTGATTCAATGAACTATCCTAAAAATATAATTGATTTCTCAATCTAACCACATGCCTATGACAATAAATCACACAATTCAACAATATAAATCAAGCAATTAGCAATTAATGATAGAAAATCATAAATCTAATCAACACATGAATTAAATTACATAGATCCCCAAAATTAACCAACAACTCTCATGTTGCTAATCTCACAAAGGAGATTAGCCTACCATAATCATAAGATAATTAACATAGACATTAAAAACCTTACAAGTCATGATAAACAATTAGGTTTACTACAAAAATTGGATGAAACTCCCTTGGATTGGCTCCAATGGTTATCTCCTTCCTTTCCTTGCAATTTTCCTCTCTTCCTTGCTTCTTCTCTTCACTTGGATGAAGGATTTATGGTGAGATGATGGAGTGAATAGATCAATGAAAGTGATGAAGGATATGGTGTAAAATGAAGGAATTTGTGTGTGAGGTGTGTGGGCAGCTGAGTTTCGGATCCAATCTCCTCAAAACATGGAATGAATTGGTATTTATACCCCTTGGAGATCTTCTAGAAGTTATATGAAAAATATTCTATTCTGGCACTGACACGAGTCGTGTGCTGCATCATGAGTCGAGTCGTGTCAGAGTTTCTCGATCAAACTTTACTCAAGATGGCACACGAGTCATGTGCTGACACACGACCAGAGGATGGCCAAGGTGGATGAATTGATGCTGCTACATGGCTCCTCCTTACAAGCCCATGTTGGCAACACACGACGTGTGCTGTAACACAAGTCGTGTACCCTACACGGTCGGCCGTGTAGATGTTGCCATGTTTCTTCTTCTTCGTTTCATCTCCCATATCTGTTTTTGCTCTATTTTACCTGTTTTACATATGATTAAGTTCATTCACACATATTTCCATGAAAACACATAACACCACCAAAATACACATAAATATGGATAAAATAACACGAAAACAAACCTAAAAAGACATTAAAATCTAGGTGAAAATATCACTCATCAACAAACCAAAAGAAAACTTCCTAAATGCAAAAGTACCATACAGGCAAGTAAAGGTAGTCTTATCCTGATCCTCCGGTCCAATCATTATCTGATTGTAACTAGAGTATCCATCTAAGAAATAATAAAACTCATAACTCACATGTCTATCAAGCATTTGATCCATGAAAGGTAAAGGAAAATGGTCTTTGCATGTGTTTTCATTTAGTTTCCTATAATCAACACAAACACGCCAACATGTAGGTATCCTAGTAGCCAAAGTCTCTCCATCCTCAGACTATACTATAGTCATGCCCCTTTTTTTAGCTACCACATGCAATGGACTCACCTAAGGGCTATCACTAATAGCATAGATAATATCATACTTCAACCACTTAAGTACCTCTTTCCTAACCACTTCTTGCATCGCAGGATTTAAATGCCTTTGATATTGCACAGAGGTTTTCTTTTCATCTTCTAAACTGATCTTATGCATACAAATAGATGGACTTATACCTTTCAAATCTTCCAAAGACCATCTTATGGCGGACTTACGCTTCCTAAGGACTCTAAGCAGTTTATCAAGTTCAAGTACAGTTAAGATAGATGATACAATTACCAGATACGTTTGATTTTCTCACAAAAAGGCATATGCTAGATGATCTGGTAAAAGCTTCAATTCCACCTTCTTCTTCTCTTCAGCTTCAGGTTCCTCCTTCTCAAGTTGTAAGAACCTTGGTGCCCACTTTCCTCCTTCACTTTTGGGAACCTCTCTTTTATCTTCCCTACAAGCATTTAAAGCATTCAAATATCCTGTAAATTCATCAGAAAAAATATCACATAAAAAATCAGATATAAAATCAGTATCAAGTGTAGGGAAAGAAAGACTGTTGCTGATACATGTTTCCAATTGATCCTTAGACAGAATCAATGGCAGCTTTTCCTCAATGATCTCATCAACAACATTGATCAACTTGCAGTTTGCTATATCAGCTAGCCACTTCAACGCATTATCAAGAGAAAAGACAACTTCATCATCTCCCACTCTGAACTTCAACTTTCCATCTTCAACATCAATCAGAGCTCTAGCAGTGGCTAGGAATGGTCTTCCCAAAATCAGAGGCACGTTGTTATCCTCTTCCATCTCAAGGAACAAGAAATCGATTAGGGAAGATGAATTTATCCACCTTTACAAGTTCATCATCAAAAACTCCTCTTCGATATGTAAGAGACCTGTCAGCTAGCTGCAATATCACCGAAGTAGGCCTCACCTCCCCTAAACCAAGGCTTTTTGAATGTAGTTAGTATTGGATTGTATACTAAAAGTCTAACTTTTTTTATGATCAATGTTTAAACAATGAATTTGAAATGAGAATCATATGATCAAATGATTGCATCTTATAAATTATTTATATGTCGATGCAATAGTCCACTTACTTTATATAGTATATAATATGTTGTGTGACAACACGCAGAAGATCATATTATCGGTTTCTTTATAAAGTATAAATAGATGCTCACAACCGAGATAGACGGGGACTCTCTATCGGGATGGTTGTAGTGTGATTTGGTATTAGTTTTTCTTAACTATAGAATCACATTAGTGCACTTCGTGTGTATTGAGCAGGACCTCTTGAGATCGTTCAATTTATACTGACTATATAGGAGAACTTGATCTCTGTTACTATAGATGTTTATGCTCTTAATCTCTATACAATAACCTCGACACGTAAGGCAGTATGTATTTCTATGATTCATCAATGGGTGAGATTTACATGTAATTAAATCAATAAACTCGGTGAGTTGGGAAGTAGTGTTGTCTCTATGGTGTACTGTTGATTGTAGAAGAAATCCGTGTCCGTTATAGGTTGATGATGTCCTGTTGAGGAGCTCATAAGGATTATCATGTAAACCCTACAGGTGGATTTATTCTGGAATGATAAGAGGTTGAGTGGTACTACTCTCGGATGATATATTAATTAATGAAGTTGTCAGAAACTTAATTAATTAATGGACATTGTATATCTTAAACACGGGGAGACTGTCAGGCTCATAATAAGAAGGAGCACATAACGTAATTATGGGATTGGAGCGGTAGTGCAGTAATAATATTTTAGTGGACTATATTAATATTATTAGACTTAAGTATAAGTTTTGGGCTAAACTTGGATACTTAAGTCCAATGGATGTCCGACTCTAATTTCATCTCTTGGTCCCTGTTGTAGCCCATATATGAGTCTTCTCAGCTGTTCTAATCCTAGATGAGACATGTCTAACACGTGAAGAGGGTAGACAAAATAGCAGATTGAGAAGATCTCGAAGATCATCGCCCACACGGCGTCGAGATTGGACTTAGGAATACAACAGAAGACCGGAAGGTTGTGTGCTGCTATTGTACATCAATTTTTATGATTTTTCTAAAATCTTACAGAACTCAGAACTGAATGTGTGATATACTAATGGAAAGCCACGGAAGAGAGGACCGTTTTGGCATGTAGATCACTCTAATCAGAGATCGGATGAGGAAGTTATGGCCAACACCGTGACGCTGTCCAGGCTGCCGGCGAGAATCCTTCTTCTTCAACATACCCTGGTGAAAGGTAATATATTTCTTGTTTTCTTGCTTCCGCTCACGTTAACCAAATGATCAAATGCCAATAATTGGTATCAGAGCTTCAGTTTCATGGTGAAGCGTGACACGTTAGGCTAGGATTTATGTGAATATATGATTTAATTTCGAATTAGAATCACATAAGAATTTAGGGTTTGTTCTTGAACATGTTGGAATCCTAATTGCATATCACACACGTTCATTGTACGATGGGTGAAATGGTTCGCAGGTGATGTACATGCCCTGAGAGCGGCTAAGAGTGGGCATTGATGAACAGTGATTATTGGCGGATCCTGTTCGCGGGTGATAATAGCTGGAAGCAAACGCGATGTTGGCTTACTGAATGAGGCATGCTGACGCTATCTCGATCAATGATGTATCGATCTATTGGATGACCTGACGCGCGTGGCTGATAATCGTTGATGAGATGGCACGATGGCAGCATGTTGGTGAAAGGCGGCACCTAACATTGGCTTACTTGGTCGCGCATGGTGAAATCGGGGCGGAAAAGCATCATGGAGGATGGTGACGCCGTGGTGAGTGGTGACATGATGAAACACATGTCAGATGACCCTGTGTGAACACAGAATGATACGGCAGCAAGGGTTGCTGTCGATGGTTGGCGAGTCTGTCAGAGAGGTGGTGGACAGTCACGCCATTGTCGGTTCCATGAGAGTAAAGCTGACGGTGTTTCGGGCGAATCCACCATGAGTTCCGAGTGGATCACAGATAAGTTCCGAGTGGGTCGCATGTTAGTTTTGAGCGAGTGTACACCAATTCTGATCAGGTTTACACCAAATTTTGATAGGTCAGATGTGGTTCGGATGAGCCTGATTGTGTTTTTCGATCTAGTCACCATCTCCTTCCAAACGTGTCCTTTCAGTTTTCTGTTTGGGTCCTGTAGAACAAGTCAGACGGTGAGTTGGTGGCGAGAAGTTGTCACTCTTGTATTTCGCAACTACAAGTTCATGACACACAGTCGGTAGCTACTGCCAGAGTGGTATTCGGCAGCAGACAGCATGCTCTGGTGGGTTGATGTAGACACTGCGATGGTCCCTCCGGCATAAGCCATGGTGTCGCGTGTGTGTTCGTTAGCAATTGACGCTGGGGAGAGACTTTCTTCCAAATTGACCAGCTACTAAGTCTTGTCGGTGATTGCTTGATAGATAATGACCGACGGTGAGGCATGTGTGGTGCTGTCTTCAGTGGGATGGCTTGGCAACGAGTCTTCCGGCATGGCTGGAGGCTTGGAATGCCATGGCTTCACCGTGACCTTGACATGGAGGGCAGTTGCATACTGGAAGCATGCTGTTACACGGCTGGAAAGTCGCTAGGCCGGGGGTCATCCATTTTGCTGTGGGCCAGGTGATGGGACTCCGACGAATAACATCTTTCCGGCGGGCTACTTTTTTCAGTGGGTTTTGGCTGGGATTTAAAGTGGGCGGTGGTTGCTGTCAATCCGTGGATAGTGGTTGGCTTATAACAGAAGAAGTTTTGTCCAACTTGTTGTGCAAGTCATCCCATTTGATTGGTTGGAGTGTTGGCTAAGTCAACTTATTTTTGTCCAATTTTTTATTCTCTTTATATAATTTTTATAATTGTCAATTGTTATTATATATTTGGAATTATGTGTTATTTAATTTACGGCCTTATTTCCCGTAATATGAGCATGCTAGGATTGTGTATTTTATTCTTGAATATTATACGCATGTAAAAACCCTCGGTGTTAAATAACTAAGTGGGAGAGGGGATTGGTACTTAATTCCCGTGGTCTCTATTATTGGTTTGTAAGTGATATGAATAAACTTGCACGTCGGTTATAGTGCCTTCCTCCTTAACGGATGAGTTTATTCACGGATCACTGGTATAGACTTCTTTAAATAATTATTGTTTGTAATGTGATGCATATGAACTTACGCGTTCGCTATAGTGCCTTCCTCCTTAATGGATGAGTTTATATGCAGTTCATTGGTACAAACTTGTATAATTGATGGTTGTAGAAAGTTATTTGATCGTGTGTATACTTCTCCAACAGTAAGGCACATAAGCTTGGGAAGCGGACTTGGGGTCAAATAATGGTGTACACTTAGGTGCAAATAATAAGTATCCTCCCCAACAGAGTTACTGCTATTATTTGCATGGCTAAAGAGGAACTGACTATTAATTATTTTGTCATGAGGTTAGATTGACGAATAAAATTAATGGGTAAAACCTTCTCTTGTAAATGTTCGGATTTGTATACGTCCACACTAACGTGGCATGAAGACTCACGGTGCTTGAGATGTCGGTGAATTTTATTTTTATATTGTTTTGAGGAAATCAATATAAATGGATAAATTTCAAGATTTGATCGGTATATTTATTTATGATTCTCTGTATTTTCGAATGATTTTATTTCACTTATTGTTAACTAAAAGTAATTATATTTACTGGTCCAAAATTAGATGATCAAGAAAAGAATTTTGGCTTTAATTATTATTGCTTAGGAAAATAAAATTATGTTCTCACTAAGGATGTTATGTGATGCCCATTAAAGTCTCTAGTGGAGGTGAGAGGTTCATAGAAATATGATGGTCTCACGCAACTCTTTGGATACTTGAGTGAGGTTAAAAGGCAAGAGGTCATGGTTGACTTGATGAATGAATTGAAATACTTAGAATAGAAATTGAAGAAACTTAGGTTAATTTTATTCTCCATAGTTTGCCTAGACATTTTTGATGGCGCTTGGATCGTTTGGTTAACGTGACCCGTTAGAGATTCATACCATGCGTTTCTATCACAGCGGAAGCAATAAATCATAGAAACGATTACCGTTCATCAAGGTATGTTGATAAAGATTGATTCTCGCAGGTAGCCTGCGCAGTCCCACGAGAATGGCAATATCTTCCTCGTCTGATATCGGAATTGAATGATCTTTGTGGTCAGACGATCCACTCTTCAACGGCTTTCCATAAGTATATTGATCATTAAATTCAGAGTAATTTACGATTTTATATCAATTTTGCAAAGTGGCGGACAGCAGCAGCAAACTACCTTCTGATCTTCTGCCGTATGTCCCAAGTCCGATCTCGACGTCGTGTGGGCGACGATCTACGAGACCTCCTCAATCTGCTCTCAACCCTCATCACACGTGAATAATCAGTTAGATTAGGGTTCCAGATAAGTTGAGGTGACTTATATACATGGGCTACAGCAGGGACCAGGAGGAGAAATTGGGTTGGGCCTCCATTGGGCTTAAGTATCCGAGATTAGCCCAAAGCTTATACTTAAGTCCAATAATAATAATATATTCCACTAAAATATTATTATTGCACTAGCGTACCAATCCCAAAATTACGTTTTGGGCTCCTTCTTATTATGATCCCGTTAGTCTCCCCATGTTTAAGATATACAATGTCCATTAATTAATTTAAGTTACTGACAACTCAATTAATTAATATCTCATCCAAGAGTAGTACCACTCAACCTCATTATCATGTCGGAATAAATTCCACCTGCAGGATTTACATGATAATCCTTATGAGCTCCTCAAGGGGACATCATCAACCTATGACGGACACGGATTCCTTCTACAATCAACAGCACACCATAGAGACAGCACTATTTCCCAACTCATCGAGTTTGTTGATTTAATTACATATAAATCTCACCCATTGATGAATCAAAGAAATACATACTGCCCTACGTGTCGAGGTTATTGTATAGAGATTAAGGGCATGAACTTCCATAATAACTGAGATCAAGTTCTCCTATAATTCAGTATAAGTCAAACGATCTCAAGCGGTCCTGCTCAATACACACAAGTGCACTAGTGTGATTCTATAGCCAAGACAAGCTAATATACCAAAGCACACTACAACCATCCCGATAGAGAGTCCCCGTCTATCTCGGTTGTGAGCATTTGTTTATACTTTATAAGAAAACCGATAATATAATCTTCCGCGTGTTGTCGCACAACATATTATCTACAGTATAAAGTAAGTGGACTATTGCATCGAACATATAAATAAATTATAAGATGCAATCATTTGATCATATGATTCTCATTTCAAATTAATTATTATAATATTGTTCATACAAAAAGCTAGACTTTTAGTATACAATCCAACAATCTTCCACTTATACTAAAAGACTATGCTGTCATGTCTTCTGCCATACATCTGATTTCCACTCCCACTACACGACCATCAAAAGCTCTCGCCTTAAAGTCCTTGTAAATGGATTTACTAGGTTATCATCCGATGCAATCTAGGTGACAACAACATTCCCCTCATCATACGATTTCTCATAATAGGTGGTACTCGCGCTCCATGTGTTTAATTGCCTTATGGACTCGTGATTCCTTTAAGTTTGCAACTGCACCAATATCATTAATTTAAATTGTGATAATTTTGGGCAAACTTAGAAATACTTCAAAGTCCATCATGAAGTTTCTAGAGTCATATAGATACTTTGGCTGCCTTATAGGTTCCAATTTATCATCTTTCCATGATGGAGTCTGGAGTCCGAAATATATTTCTATATAACACTCCTCCATATTATGGCTCTACTTCCTAAAATTAAACACATAACCTTTAGGTGGATTTACTGCCATCCCCATCTGATTTGAAAAATCCGAATCTACGTAACTCATAAGAAGCAGCGAATCTGTCCGGTAAGCCTACATATAATTTCTAGTCCTTTTCAGGTACATAAGTATATGTCTTACCACAATTCAACATTCTTATTTTGGATTACCTTGATACCCACTGTTCATGCCATCGGCAAAATAGATATCCAATCTCGTGCATAGCATTTCTTAGATTAAGCTTCCTCATTTGCCGAAGCATAAGGAACTGCTTTTATCTTCTTTATCTACTTTTGTGTCACAAGACACATTCACTTAGATAAATTCACATGCTAAACGAGTAAGGATCGTATCATTATATGAAACTTGAGATAAGCATAACATCCTTTCTTGTGTTCCGTATTACCGTGATCAAAAGGATATTTTTGCTCTTCTTAAGTCCTTCATCTCATACCGCTTTATCAACCATACCCATACACCCGACAATACTCTTTCATTGTCTCCAATGAGCAAGATACTATCTACGTATAGTACAAGAAATACCACCACGTTTCAATCACTCTTTTCAATACACAAGACCCATCCGATCATTGATTAGATCCATGTCACTGGATTACCTCATCAAAATGGATGTTTCATGATCTTGAAGCTTGCTTTAGTCCATGAATGGACACTTTTAAGCTTACTATCACAATGCTCTTAGCTTTTTGCAATGAATCACTCTGGTTGCTTCACATAGATGTTTTCCTTAAGACTTCCAATCAGGAAAGTTGTCTCGACATCTATTTGCTATCCCTCATATTTCATATGAGTAGCAACAAATAAAAGAGTCCGGATCAACTTAGGCATAACTACCGGCAAACAGGTTTTCTCATAATCGAACTCTTTCTTTCTGAGTATACCTTTTCGCAACAAGCTTGCTTCCAAGGTTTTCACCTTATTCTATGATCCTCTTTTATTCTTGCATGCCCGCTTTCAATGGCTTTTACGCCATTTAGCGGTTCAACAAGCATCCAGACCTAATTTAAAATCCATCGATTCTATTTTAATATTCATTGCACTTTGCTAGGATTTGGCATTTCTAACTTGTAGTGCTTCGTCGTATCTGTGGGTCCATTTCATGTTTGCGAGGGACCAAGTCTCACGACTTTCCCAAAACATGTATCTTACAAGTTGTTGAAGAACCCTCCCACTACGACAAGGCACTACATGCAATTGTGTATCAGACGTGACACGCGTTGCAGTTTACCTTGTGGTATATCCTCTTGTACACTTGGTACTTACACTTTGTGTTTTTCCCTCTCACTTCCTTTAGAACAATTTATACATGGGTTTATGATTTAATACATAGTCTCGTTCCAAAAATCTAGTGTTTGTGTTAACAATCACCCTTCGATCTTTTAGACTAAATAAATCACCTTCATTTTTATAGCATATCCCACAAACAGACAAACATTCAAATGAATTACTGTTTCTAGGGCTTATCCATAAAATGAATTAAGTAATTCCAAATAATTTATCATCTATCTAATCATTACCATAAGAGTCTTATTCCTTCTATCCACCACACCATTCAGCTGGGGCATGCCCGGTGTAGACCACTTGAGATTTAATCTCAACCTCTGATTAATAGCTCCTAACTATCCTAAGAGGTACTCGTAATGACGATTAAATCGTCATTACTTGATATATTTTCCATGACGCTTCACTGTACCAGCCTTGCAATTCTTGAATTAATCAAAGAACTTAGACATGCAGTGCATCAAATAAATATATCGGTATCTAGAATAATCATCGATTGACGAATATTCATATCCACCTCTCATCCGGACAATCTTAGGACCACATAAATCATAATGAACTAATTCCAACATATATATCTTTGGTTCTGCACCCCTTTGCCTTGAAAAAGCAATTAGTCATTTTTACTCCCAAGCAAGACTCGAAAGTCAGATAGTTTTCACTTCAGATAAACCTAAGGGTCTATCGGCTATCAACTTTTGAATCCTACTCAAGTAAAATGATCTAGTCTTAGATGCCAAATATATGTTTAGTTCATATCCGAAGGTATCTTTCTCTTACTAAGATTAGAAGATTCATTATTAAATACTATTTGTTGCATCTGTGGAATATACATGATTTAAGAGTATACAAATTGTTCACCAACGTACAATAATAGATTATAACTCTATCCTTCATTATAATGACCATGTCATTTAAATGAAATGGAGTATCCATCTATTAATGCATAGAAACCGAAATCAAATTCTTTCTATAAAAACGTACGTAAAACAATTTCTCATAATCAAATGTCTACTCATATCATTAGATAAATAGACAACTCCCACTGCAATAGCCACTACTCTTGTAGTTTTACCCATGTCATAACAATCTTATCCTCACTTAGTAATAAACATTTAGTGATTCCAGTATCTACACACTTCGTGTTAGTAAATGCCATCACTAATCATGTTTTAAACAACTAGTGAATAAGATATAAAACTTGTTCACATTATGATGAAAATGTCTTTCCTTTGCCACATGTTTTGCCAGAAGTTTTCCACCATATATATCCTATTGTAATTCAGGTGGAACTTACTCAAAAACATCTAGGCAATTCACGGAGAATTAAATTGATCTAGGTTTCTCTTCAATTTATACTCCATGCTTTCCCAATTCATTCATCAAATTAAATCATGATCTTCTGCCTTTTAACTTACTCAAGTATCCGAAGAGTTACATGAGACCATCATATTTCTATAAACCTCTCATCTCTTCACTAGAGACTTTAATAGGCATCATGAGACGTCCCTTGTGAGAACACACATGTATTTTCTTAAGCAGTAAAATTCAAAACCAAGATTCTTTTCTAATCATCTAATTTGGACAAGTAAATATAATTTCTTTTAGTTAATAATATGTGAGATAAAACCATTTGAAAATCAGAGAATCATAAATTAATTTACTGATCAAAACTTCGAATTTTATCCTTTTATATTGATTCCCTCAAAACAATATAAAAATAAAATTCACCGACATCTCAAGCACCGTGAGTCTGCAAGCCACGTTAGTGTGGACGTTTACAAACCCGAACATTTACAAGAGAAAGTTTTACCCATTAATTTCATTTGTCAACCTAACTTCATGACAAAATAATTAATAGTCGGTTCCTCTTTAGCCATGCAAATAATAGCAGTGACTCCGTTGGGGAGGATACTAATTATTTACATCTAAGTGTGCACCATTATTTGATTCCAAGTCCGCTGCCCAAGCTTATGTGCCTTACTGTTGGAGAAGTACACACGTGTTCAGATAACTTTCTACAACCATCAATTATATAAGTTTGTACTAGTGAACCGCATATAAGCTCATCCGTTAGGGAGGAAGGCACTATAGCCAACGCGCAAGTCCATATGCATCACATTACAAACAATAATTATTTAAAGAAGTTTGTACCAGTGATCCGTAAATAAACTCATCCGTTAGGGAGGAAGGCTCTATTGCCAACGCGCAAGTTTACTCACATCACTTACAAACCAATAATGGAGGCCGTGGAAATTAATTACCAATCCCCTCTCCCACTTAGTTATTTAAGACCGAGGGTTTTTACATGCATATAATATTTCAGAATAAAATATGCAACCTAGCATGCTCATACTTCCAAATATATAACAATAATTGTCCAATAAAACAATTATAGCAGTTATATATAAGGAAATAAATTGCCAAAAATAAGTTGACTTGATCAACACTCCAACATACATGCATATAATATAACAAATATAATACGCAATCTAGCATGCTTCTATATAAGGCAATAAAACATAGAGAATCATGCATACATATATAACAATAATCAATTAATAAATCAATTATAACAGTTATATAACAGCGAATTCGATTGTTCGCCACCAATCACGAATGCGGACAACTGCGATGGGGATCGACCTCCCAGCTGCCTGCTCCACCACTCTGGCACCCTGCCCGATCATATTGTGAAGACTCACGCGGAACTTGATGCAGACCAGTCGAACTTGATGCAAACCCGCTCGAACCTGGTGCAGAGTCGATCAAACCTGATGCAGACCAATCGAACCTGATGTGAATCCGCTCAAACCTGGTGCAGCATTGATCGAACCTGATGCAGACCAATCGAATCTGATGCAGACCCGCTCAAACCTGGTGCTGCATCGATCGAACCTGATGCAGACCAATCGAACCTGATGCAAATCCGTTCGAACCTGGTGTAGCATCGATCGAACCTGATGCAGACCAATCGAACCTGATGTAAATCCGCTCGAACCTGGTGCAACATCGATCGAACCTGATGCAAACCAATCGAACCTGATGCAAATCCGCTCGAACCTGGTGCAACATCGATCGAACCTGATGCAGACCAATCGAACCTGATGCAGACCCGCTCGAACCTGGTGCAGCATCGATCGAACCTGATGCAAACCAATCGAACCTGATGCAAATCTGCTCGAACCTGGTGTAACATCGATCGAACCTGATGCAGAACAATCGAACCTAATGCAAATCCGCTCAAACTGTCGCTCGTCCAAGGGCCTACTTGCACGGAACCAAGTTCAGCCCAACGCGCAACATCAAACTACACCAACTGTCGTTCAGGGTTCGCAACTGTAGGAACCTGGGAATCCAATCTCCACCATCCAGACTCTATGCCTGTGAGTTTTGAACATGCTGTCCAAATTACAGGTCGATCCAACGGTTAGATTGTGAGAAACAGCTCTTTTCCCTCGACTGCACAGAACAGAATTGCCCAAAAAACTGCTTCTGTTTTCGGCGTATTCCCGACAACACAAAGCTCTAAATACGATCTTCACCGTTCAGAATGTACATCCACAAAATCCGAACATGCTTACAAAAATTCAGCCTGATCCGATGGTTGAAACTCCGGTTATTGCCTCTGCAATATCACTGCGCTGGATTTTCTCTCAATTTCTTCCTTCCATGTGAAATTGACGAACAGTTTTCGTCGAATCCTCTCACACACAACCATCAACGAACAGATATGATATAGGGTATATTTCACATAGGGATATTCATGCTTTGTGCAGTAAAACCAAAACCCTAAATATGCGATCCTAATTTCGAAAAATTAATCACATAAACCCTAGCCTAACGTGTCACGCTTCACCACGAAACCGAAGCTCTGATACCAATTGATGGCGCTTGGATCGTTTGGTTAACGTGACCCGTTAGGGATTCATACCATGCGTTTCTATCACATCGGAACTAATAAATTATAGAAACGATTACCGTTCACCAAGGTATGTTGATGAAGATTGATTCTCGCAGGTAGCCTGCGCAGTCCCACGAGAATGGCAATAACTTCCTTGTCTGATGTCGGAATTGAATGATCTTTGTGGTCAGACGATCCTCTCTTCAACTGCTTTCCATCAGTATATTGATCATTAAATTCTTAGTACTTTACGATTTTATATCAATTTCGCAAGGTGGCGGACAGCAGCAGCAAACTACCTTCTGATCTTCTGCCGTATGTCCCAAGTCCGATCTCGACGTCGTGTGGGCGACGATCTACGAGACCTCCTCAATCTGCTCTCAACCCTCATCACACGTGAATAATCAGTTAGATTAGGGTTCCAGATAAGTTGAGGTGACTTATATACATGGGCTACAGCAGGGACCAGGAGGAGAAATTGGGTTGGGCCTCCATTGGGCTTAAGTATCCAAGCTTAGCCCAAAGCTTATACTTAAGTCCAATAATAATAATATATTCCACTAAAATATTATTATTGCACTACCGTACCAATCCCAAAATTACGTTTTGGGCTCCTTCTTATTATGAGCCCGTTAGTCTCCCCATGTTTAAGATATACAATGTCCATTAATTAATTTAAGTTACTGACAACTCAATTAATTAATATCTCATCCAAGAGTAGTATCACTCAACCTCATTATCATGTCGGAATAAATTCCACCTGCAGGGTTTACATGATAATCCTTATGAGCTCCTCAAGGGGACATCATCAACCTATGACGAACACGGATTCCTTCTACAATCAACAGCACACCATAGAGACAGCACTATTTCCCAACTCATCGAGTTTGTTGATTTAATTACATGTAAATCTCACCCATTGATGAATCAAAGAAATACATACTGCCCTACGTGTCGAGGTTATTGTATAGGGATTAAGAGCACGAACTTCCATAATAACTGAGATCAAGTTCTCCTATAAGTCAAACGATCTCAAGCGGTCCTGCTCAATACACACAAGTGCACTAGTGTGATTCTATAGCCAAGACAAGCTAATACCAAACCACACTACAACCATCACGATAGAGAGTCCCCATCTATCTCGGTTGTGAGCATCTGTTTATACTTTATAAGAAAATCGATAATATGATCTTCCGCGTGTTGTCGCACAACATATTATCTACAGTATAAAGTAAGTGGACTATTGCATCGAACATATAAATAAATTATAAGATGCAATCATTTGATCATATGATTCTCATTTCAAATTAATTGTTATAACATTGTTCATACAAAAAGCTAGACTTTTAGTATACAGTCCAACAATTTTGAGCAAGTTCTACCTGAAATACGAGAGGTTGTATATGGTGGGGAACTTTTGACAAAACATGTGGCGAAGGAAATCCAATTTCATCAAGGTATGAACAAGGTTAGTATCTCATACACTAGTCATTGAAGCATTATTAGTGATGACATCTACTGACACGTTGTGTATAAATATCGGAATCATTAAAAGCCTACAACTAAATGATGATGAGATTATTATGTACATGGGTAATACTACAAGAGTAGTGGTTGTTGCAGTGGGAGTTGTTTATTTATCTTATGATAGGAATAAACATATTGATTTTGGATACTCTATTTCATTTAAATGACATGGTCATTATAATAAAGGATAGAGTTGTAATCTGTTATGGTACGTTGGTGGAAAATTTGTACTCTCTTAAATCATGTTTATTCCACGGATGCAACAAATTGAAATTAATAATGCATCTTCTAATCTAAATGAGAGAGACTCCTATGGAAATGGTTAGATGGACGATGAGTTATTTGGATTTATTAAATTCATTTTATGGATATGCCCTAGAAACATTAATTCATATGAATGTTCATCTGTTTGCGGGATATCCTAGAAAAAAGAAGAGTATTGATTTATTTAGTCCAAAAGATAGAAGGGTGATTGTTAACACGAACACTAAATTTTTGGAAAATGACTATGTAATAAATCACATACCCATTTGTAAGTTGTTCTAAAGGATGTGAGAGGAAAAACACAAAGTACAGTACCAATTGTACAAGAGGATATACCACAAGGAAACTACATCGTGTGTCACATCTGATACACAATTGCATGTAACACTTTATCGTAGTGGGAGGGTTGTTTAACAACCTGATAAGATATATGTTTTGGGAGAGTCGTGAGACTTGGTCCCTAGTAAACATGGAATTGACCCATGGATACGACGAAGTACTACAAGATAAAAATGCGATATCTTAGCAAGTTGCAATGATTTTTGAAATAGAATCTATGGATTCGAAATCAAGTCTGGGAGCTTGTAGGACCACTAAATTGGTGTAAAAGCCATTGGAAGTGGTCATACAAAATAAAAGAGGATCAAATGGTAAGGTGAAAACCTTGGAAGCAAAGCTTGTTGCGAAAAGGTAAACTCAGAAAGAAAGGGTTCGATTATGAGGAAACATGTTCGTCGGTAGCTATGTCTATGTCGATCCAGACTCTTTTATTTGATGCTACTCATATGAAATATGAGGAATAGCAAATAGATGTCAAGACAGCATTCCTAATTGGAAGTCTTGAGAAAAACATCAACGTGAAGTAACTAGAGTGATTCATTGTAAAGGGCTAAGAGCATTTTGAGTGTAAGCTTAAAATTGTCCTTCGATGGACTAACTCAAAGTACATCCATTTTGATGAGGAAATCTAGTGATATGGATTTATTCAATGTGCGGATGTGTCTTGTGTATTGAAAAGAGTGATGGAAATGTGGTGGTATTTCTTGTATTATACGTAGATGGTATCTTGTTCAATGGAGACAATAAAAGAGTATTGTCGGGCATATGGGTATGGTTGATAAAGCAATATGAAATGAAGGACTTAAGAGAAGCAAAATGTATCCTTGCGATCATGTTGATCAAAAGATAAGATATTGTGCTTGTCTCAAGCTTCATGAAATGATACAATCCTTACTCATTTTAGCATGTGACTTTATCTAAGGAAATGTGTCTTAGGACACAAAAGATGATAAAATAGATGAAGGCGGTTCCTTATGCTTTGGCGACTAAGGAAGCCTAATCGATGGAATGCTATGCACGAGAAAGGATATATGTTTGGCTAACGCATGGTCAGTGGGTATTAAGGTAACCTAAAATAAGAATGATGAACTGTGGTAAGACATATACTTATGTACCTGAAAAGGGCCAGAAATTATGTGGACTTACTGGATAGATTCACTACTTTTAGTGGGTTACATAGATTTGCATTTTTCAAATCAGAAAAGGACGGCAGTAAATCCACCTCAAGGTTATGTGTTTAATTTTAGGAAGTAGAGTCATAATATGGAGGAGTGTTATATAGAAATATATTTCGGACTCCGGATTCCATCATGGAAAGATGATAATAATGGAGCTTATGAGGCAGCCAAAGTATCTGTATGACTCTAGTAACTTCGTGATGGACTTAGATATGGTTTCTAAGTTTGCCCAAGGGTATCACAATTTATTGTGATAATAATGTTGCAGTTACAAACTTGAAGGAATCACGAGTCCATAAGTAATTAAACACATGCAGCGCAAGTACCACATGTTAGAAATCGTATGATGAGGGGAAGGTTGTTGTCGCTAAGATTGCATTGGATGATGACCTAGTAAATCCATTTACAAGGACCTTAAGGCGAGAGCTTTTGATGGTCGTGTAGTGGTAGTGGGAATCAGATGTATGGCAGAAGACATGACAGCATAGTCTTTTAGTATAAGTGAGAGATTGTTGGATTGTATACTAAAAGTCTAGCTTTTTGTATGAACAATGTTTAAATAATGAATTTTAAATGAGAATCATATACTCAAATGATTACATCTTATAATTTATTTATATGTCGATACAATAGTTCACTTACTTTATAATGTAGATAATCTGTTGTGCGACAACATGCGGAAGATTATATTATCGGTTTTCTTATAAAATATAAATAGATGCTCACAACCGAGATAGACGGGACTCTCTATTGGGATGGTCGTAGTGTGATTTGGTATTAGTTTTTCTTGACTATAGAATCACATTAGTGCACTTCGTGTGTATTGAGCAGGACCGCTTGAGATCGTTTGATTTATACTGACTATTTAGGAGAACTTGATCTCTGTTATTATGGATGTTCGTGCTCTTAATCCTTATATAATAACCTCGACACGTAAGGTAGTATGTATTTCTTTAATTCATCAACGGGTGAGATTTACATGTAATTAAATCAATAAACTCGGTGAGTTGGGAAGTAGTGATGTCTCTATGGTGTGCTATTGATTGTAGAAGGAATCCGTGTCCGCTATAGGTTGATGATGTCCCCTTGAAGAGCTCATAAGGATTATCATGTAAACCCTACAGGTAGATTTATTCCGGCATGATAATGAGGTTGAGTGGTACTACTCTCGGATGAGATATTAATTAATAGAGTTGTTAGTAACTTAATTAATTAATTGGTATTGTATATCTAAAACACGAAGAGATTGTCGGGCTCATAATAAGAAGGATCCCATAACATAATTATGGGATTGGAGCGGCAGTGCAGTAATAATATTTTAGTGGACTATATTAATATTATTAGACTTAAGTATAAGTTTTCGGCTAAACTTGGATACTTAAGCCCAATGGAAGCCTGACTTTAATTTCTCCTCTTGGTCCCTGTTGTAGCCCATATATATAAGTCATCTCAACTGTTCTAACCCTAGATGATACACGTCTAACACGTGAAGAGGGTAGACAGAACAGTAGATTGAGAAGATCTTGAAGATCGTCGCCTACACGACATCGAGATTGGACTTAGGAATACAGCATAAGACCGAAAGGTTATTTGCTGCTGTTGTATGTCAACTTATATGATTTTTCTAAAATTGTACAGAACTCAGAACTGAACGTGTGACATACTGACAGAAAGCCACGGAAGAGAAGATCGTTTTGGCGTGTAGATCACTACAATCGGAGATTGGATGAGGAAATTATGGCTAAAACCATGACACTGCACAGGCTGCCGGCGAGAATCCTTCTTCTTCAACATACCCTGGTAAAGGTAATATGTTTCTTATTTTTTTGCTTCCACTGATTGTTAAAAACATATGAAACCCTAATGGTTTATGTTAACCAAATGATCAAACGCCAACAGTTAGGGGCATCATATTGACGCTTGCCCCCAAATCACATAAAGCTCCGCATGTGGCATTCTTTCCAATCTAAATAGGGATAGTGAAACTACTTGGATCATTTAGCTTGGCTGGCAATTTCCTTTGGATGATTGCACTGCACTCTTCAGTCAGATTCACTATTTCCTTGTCCCCAATACTATGCTTCTTCGACATGATTTCCTTGAGAAACTTTGCATAGTTTGGCATCTGCTTAATTTCTTCAGCAAAAGTAATGTTGATATTGATCTTCTTGAATATCTCCATTAATTTCTGAAATTTCTCATCAAGACCCTTTTCAAATGCCTAGAGGGAAAAGAAATAGGATACTTCGTCTTCAGAATGCCTAGACTATCTCTTTCAAGTTCATCCTTTTTGTTCCTTTCTCTCTTAGATCTTTCCCATTTCTTTTCAGTGACAATAGGGTGATCAATATCCTTCTGGAATCCCAAGATATCAGTATGTTGAGGAACAGAGTCAACTGGAACAGAATCAGAATTAGAATCACATGGCAGTGAACGCTCAAGATCGGCCTTCACATGCACGGCGCTGTGCGAGCTCCTGGATGCTTCTTCATCACACTCGCTGCCGTGCAAGAAGCCATGTGTGGATGATGGCACTCGGTAGCTGTTGGGTGCATCATTCTATTGCTCGACGCCATGTGTCATCGTGCATTGATGGTCGAGCGCCACTCGGCAGCGTGCAAGTGTGCACGGTTGTACCCATGTGTCCCCCAGACCTATTTCCACTGTACTCTTTATCCGGCATGCTGGGTCCTTCATACTGTGTGCCACTCCTCAGAGTAATAGTATGACACTGATGTTCTCTCGGATTCAATTCAGTTTGAGCAAAGAATTTCCCTTGATGTTGCAACTTACCCATTGCGGCTTAATTGACTGATAGCAAGATCTGTTTCTTTTTGTTTCCTTTCTGCTTCCTTGTACATTACTTCAGCTGTTTTCTGATTTGTGACCATCATTTTAAGCATCCAACGATGCTCTTTCATCACTAGATTTCTGGGCTGGATTTATTTCTGGAGGTGGTGCAACTACGTTGTTAGGATTAAAGTAAGACGGATTTTCACTCCTTTTTTTTATTTTTGAAATTGAATTCCCTTGGTTCCAACCCTACTAGTACTGATGGTTGTTCCCTTGGTCATTCCTTCCCCCAAACTGATTGTTTGATCTGAAATTCTGTCTATTTCTATTATCTCCTTAGAACATAGCATAGTATGCCTACTTGAATTCTTTCTCATCTCCAGCTTTAGTCACCTCCTCTCTATTCCCTTTGGCGAGGCGATCCATCTTATTATTCAGTTCATCAATTCGATCATGGATAGCTGACACTTTATTATTTCCAGCTTGTATCTCTACCTTCGCCACTTTATCAAAAGAGGCGTCTCTATCTGCTCTTTCTGCCAGCCAATCATAAGTGTCAGTTGCCATTTTCTTGAATATCTCTTCCGCTGCCTCTGCAGACTGCTTAAATATAGATCCACCTGCTGTCGCGTCCACCAACACTCTTGAATCTCTTCTTAGGCCTTGATAGAAAAAGCACAAGTAAGTATCCTTTGAAAATTCGTGTTTGGGACAGCTTCGCAACAACTCTTTGAACCTCTTCCATGCCTCATCGAAACTCTCCAATGATTCTTGTTTGAATTGTGTTATCTTCTTCTTTATCAAAAAACTCTTGGAAGGAGGGAAGTATTTATTCAAAAACTTATCTGCAAGTTGCTCCAAGTGGTACAACATCCTGAAGGTAGATTATTGTACCACTCCTCGGCTTTCCCAGTAAGTGAGAACGAGAAAAGCCACATCTTGGTAGCATCCTCGGGAACATTTTTGTGCTTCAGTGTCCTCGCATACTCATCAAATAACTACAGATGCTCATTAAGATTCTCCAAAGGACTTCCACTAAACTGCTGTCTTTCTACCATTTGGATCAGTCCGAAAGGCAACTAAAAAGTTTCTACGGTGATCGCAGGTCCATTCAGCCCAGCATTAGCAGTGTGCTTCAGTTTATATTGGTCCAGAATAGGGGTCGGGGCCTGATCGTTAGCCATCTTTCTAATCTCAGTCTCCTCAGCTAAATCAACTCAGTTAAATTTCTGTGAAAGCTTTTCAACTCCCTCTTCTTCTGAAAAATAAAATCTCTCTGAATCAGAGCTAGGAATAGGTGTATTTGGCTACTTTCTCTTCCTTCTATTTTCTATAACAAGTGCTTCAAGCTCTAGGTTTAATGGTTTGCTCGTTGATGCGCGTTTTCTTGGCACGCAAAATAAATCCTCAAGAATTAAGGATGTTATTGTAGCTTAGATAAGCGACCAAGTTAAATATCGAACCCAAAGGACAGCGTATTATCAATTTAATTAATTACTAAATTAACTAAGACAAGGCAATAAAGTTGAGTATTGAATTATTTAACTACTAAACAATTAATTAAAATAATAATTAAAATAAAAATACTTATAAGAATGCGAAAGTGACTCAAGAATGGAGATTAGGTAGCTCTAGGATAATCTAGTTTCACACATTAATATCTCTTTCGTGTATTAATGTCCGACTCTACCTTGTGGAATATGGACGCATCACTAAGACATGCAAATATACTCTATAGACACACGTAAATATGTGTGTCACACGTGTGAATAACCTTAGAGTAAGAGATATAATTCACCCCCTTTCTAGGTACTATCAGTATCAATTATTTTCCTAACTAATTGGTACTCTAACCCAATATGATCTCTCTTTATAGATACAATGAAATTATCCTCTTTGTCCTATTTATTAACCCGAATCAGATTCAATTAACACGTATTCATATAAAATTCTGCTCAGCAGTGAACGCACTCAATCAATAACCAAGATATGTATTCAAACTCTACATAATAGTTAATAATGCACAAAATAACTCTAAGTATGAATTAATAAAGTATAGTCACATATAAAATAAATCTACTAGTAGTGTTGTACGGAGTATACACACGAAATTTCAATTAATTCATAAAAACCTTCAAAAACCCTAGATCTACCAAAATAGTTCTAGACCATGATGTTGCGAAGAACAATCATGGGGTTGGATAGATCTTACCCATATATATGGAGAATTAGAAAATAGAAAAAAAGAATTAGGAAAACCCTTGGTGTAGCGATGTCCTTCCTTCTTTCTTCCGTCTCTTCAAATCTTCTTGATTCTCCTCTTAATTCCACAGACGAATCTTCATAGTGATAGATGATAGAGGAAAGGATGTGGATGATGGTTGGGGGTGATCCCCCCTTGTGGGGTGTAGGATGATTGTGTTACGGTGCCTTCTCACATTAATAATGATGTAATATATATATATATATATATATATATGTGTGTGTGTGTGTGTGTGTGTGTGTGTGTGTGTGTGTGTGTGTGTGTGTGTGTGTGTGTGTGTGAAGAGAATTAAATAAAAGAAATAAAATATATGAGTGAATCATGGAGCATTATGTGATAAGGAGATTAATTGTACTCTAAGAAATAGGTAATTTTCAGAAATTTTTGGAAATTCTCGCCAACAACGGCGTAACTTAACGATTTTGAGCATAACTTCCTCTTCTAAACTCCGATTTTAGTGATTCTTACGCTCATGCGATCCTCTTTTCCTTGGATTTCTATCAATATGAAGATCTCACAAAAATTCCAACATTTGAAGATGTAACATGTAAAGTGGAACAGTCATGCTGAGTAGAAACAGCTTACGCGACGTCACCATTTTTATCATAACTTTCTCGTTTGGACTCCGATTGAGGTGTTTCTTATGCCAAAATGACCCTATCTTCTGTGGATTTCCAACCATTTATCACACTTCCACTTTTGAGCTCCACAAGAATAAAAAAATTGCACAAGTTGGACATGCGTTTTTCAGCATTCTTACACAAGTTTCACCTTTTCTCCAACTTTGCACTTTTGATCCTTTTTCCACCTAAAATACAATAAAACACCTCAAACGCACGTTTTTCTCACATATATCAAATATGATACACTTGTGCTAATGTATGACAACAATTCTCATCAAAAAGGTGTTAAATTGGATACTAAAACACGATTATTTTCACTTTCATCACTCGTCTACTTGACCTAGTAATCATACACCTGTTCTCACATAGAAAAATCAAAATTATTTGGATAACACAATAAAATATAAAGAAAATAAAATTTAACGTCCCATAAGAAAATAAATCACTATAAAATTAAATTTAAATCTATAAACTATCCTCTACAGGCGACGCCAAAAATTTGATCGCTATTTTCTTTCTCCCTCAAGTGTAAGGGATCTGTTGTAGCGCATGTGAACAAGTTAAATTATTATTCCCACGAGTTAGTTATAGACTTAATAATTAATTCATTGTATGACAATTTAAATGCAAGACAAATCTGGGGATTTTGGAAAGGATAATTAATTAAACTAATAAAAACTGAAATTAATAATTAAACTAATTATGAAATAAAATTAATTACACAGAGAAAATGATTTAGAATTCAAGAATGGAAAATTAGTAATGTTCGGGCAAACAGTTTAACTATGTGACTAATTTATCTAGACCCAAATTAGTTACCTGCAGACGTTTACAAGAGGATCACTAAGCTTAGTTAAATCACCTTGATCGGGTAGGATTTAACACTTATAATGAGCTGCAAATCATAGGATCGATAAGGAATTAACTCTCACTCCCTCTATAGGTACTTCATGCTAAATTACATTAAAGGCTAGAGCATTAGACTTTCCTTTCTAGGTACTAAATTATTAACCCCTTTGTCTCCTTACCAATCACCTAATAATGATATTTTACCAAGTAATTAATATTCCAAATTGATTGTCTAACACTCTTAGGAATTATAGGTCAATCCCTTAAGACTGCCACAGGAAACAATAATTGTTATGTAGAAATAATGAATCCTATTAACTATCAATCAGTGATTTCGTCAAGAATAATTAAAGGAATCAAAACTCAAAAACACAATAATATGAAGTCTCAAAATATCCTCTTCAATAAGAAAATAAACATTTTGGAGTGTAATAAAATTCAAGTCTAAGGCAATCAAATCACATAGTCAATACTGTCTTAAATCCCTAACATTACCAACAATGAAACTTCGTCCATGGATTTACGAGGGCAAATCACAAAGATATAATTAACACTTACCATTGTGCTAAAATAACAAAGATAAATAATTGAAAAATAAATAACCCATTTAGAGGACTCGGTCTCTTCAATCACGATCTCCATTGGAATCTCCGTCTCCGGTGAGTAGATGGATGGTAAGTGATGGAATTTTGGCAGGAGGATGGGGGACGTGCGTGCAGTATTTTTTTCAAACTGATGGATCGTGTTCTCCCATTCTAATTCCAGTCTCCACGGCATATATAGAAAGTATAAGGGAGAATTAGGCAATTTTTCGAGTCTGCGTGGAAAGCAAGCAGTACATGGCCTTAGGCATTGGGCTTACAGATGCATGGGTGTGATGGGCTTTTGGATATATGGTCAAGATTTTTTCCAATTATGTGTGCCCCACGCCTTTTCCACTTCAAATTGATTTGCTTCTGGGCTGCCACTCTCACCTTAATTTCCTATTGGACCCCACCAATTAATCTTGCATGACCTTTTTGCATGTTGATGTGGCATCACAAATTAATTATCATAATAACTCTACTAGATTAATTAGTACTTCAAGATGGGATAAGGGATGCAAATGGGTTGGACTTCATCTAGCTTATTGGGCTTCAGCATGACGGATGGACCAAGATATAAAAGAATTTCGAAAATCCCATCGGCAGCTGCGCGACCACACCATTTAATTCATAACTTCCTCATTTGAACTCCGATTGAAGTGATTCTTGCGGCCACGCGTTCTTCTCTTCCGTTACTTTCCAACCATATCATATATTACCACTTTGAGCCTCCATATGAACTCAAAAAAATTATAGAAAGTGGTCCTCTATTTTCTTGCATGTTACACAAATTCACCTTTTACTCCAACTTTGCACTTTTATCCTTTTTCATATCAAAACACAATAAAATACCTCTCAAGTACTTTTTAGTCAATAATAATTCAAAGTATTAAATATTTGTGCAAATAATAGCAATTAAAAAGAGTTATCAAATCGAACCCAAAAATACATGAATTTCCACTCTCATCAACAAACTAATACCAAATCACACTACAACCATCCCGATAGATTGTCCCTGTATTTCTCGATTGTGAGCATCTGTTTATACTTTATAAGAAGCCGACAATAAGATCTTCTGTGCGACGCCGCACACCATATTATCTACATTATAAAGTAAGTGGACTTTTGAAACAACATATAAATAAATTATAATATGCAAAATATTTGATCATATGATTCTCATTTCAAATAAATTGTCAAGACATTGTTCATACAAAAAGCTAGATTTTTGTATACAATCCAATACTACTCATACAATATTTAGAGATAGAAAAATTTTCCAAACTTTAACTGAGAAAAAAGGCGTGTTACTACTATTGCAAATGATAATATTTTAATAATGGGCTCCGCAGAGCTTCGATTACACTCCCGATGGGTACGACACTAATTATTTAAGAAGCACTGATCGCACTTTTCTTTATGCAAAATAAAGAGCAAGTGTACTCTTTTCATGTAGGCACAGACAACCAATTTCAATTATCAAACCGTGAGAATTTAGAATTTTTGGCCAATAGGTATAACATTGTGATTAGTTAGGGATGACTGAATAGAGGGATAAGAAATAAAAGAAATTAAAATGCAAGGAAATTAAATCTAATTATAATATTTTTTGATGAAATGGTAATTTCTCGATGCACTCAATCAATCATTAAACATCATTGATTAATTCCATTTTTAAACTAATCATGGTACGAGCGATCACTAAATCATACCTACACCTAACCTCTTTCACAAGATGAATAGGATGCAAGTAAAAATGACTCATTAGATCGTCTCCAATGCTCACGATTCTCCTAGATACTTATGAATATTAATATACCTACTAGACATATTATCACGAAGAATTTTCTCTTTAAGGCATGGATGTTTTTCTATGTTCCCTTTCTAGGTACTATGTTCACATTTGTTTGGTTCCATTTACTAACTCGATTATTGGGCTTGATTAATCTCATGAATATTCTTTTATGTAGTTCTAAACATATGAAGCATTTAGCCAAACTCCCCCCATATTAATCCTCATGCAATAAATGGAAAAAACTCATATATGATAATCATGCAAAACAATTAAGGTGAAAGCAACAACAAGAGAGGTCGATACACAATACACAATCTAATCACATTTACACTAATATCAAAGGCATTAATCCAAAAATAAAGCATGCATACATATTCCATAAACGAAATCTAATCATAGTTGGAAATTCAATCAAGAAACATAATCATGCATCAACCACCCATCAAAGCAAATTAAGATAATAAGTAGAATTAGATTTCACCGAATGAAATTTTATATCCATAAGAATCATCCTTTCATTGGTGTTCCCACCTTCTTGGAAAATAATTAAAATCATAATTTAGAAAAATATTTAAAAATACGGATCCCTCACCCCGAAAGGGGAGGGATCTCAACTATGGAGATCTTTAGTTAAAAAGCTCCCTTCAACTATTGAATCTACTAATTTAATTTAATGGAATTTAATGGATTGAGATATATGTGAGGCTTTCAAATGAGAGGTATTTTATAATTGTAGGGTTAGAAGAATCTTGAGAGAGTTTTCAATGTGGGATACTTTAGCTCATAAGACAATGATGAAATTTATGAAATTTTTAGTGATTTAGGGGGGTGAAACGATTCAGCAAGTGGGTTTAAGGCATGAACCAATCAAATTTTGACACAATACATAGTCTGGTCGGACGGTTCATACGCTGGACACAAGAATCGCTTATGCTTGAAGGTGCTAGGTTCAAATCCGGGCTGCCACATTTTTTCCTTAATTTATTCAGTGCCCAACAACAATGATCTAGTATAATTTTGCCGATTTCTGAAAACTATCGCTAATAGCTCAGCAGCTGATGAGGCTCGCTTAGACTATCCCCATTAGTAACCAGTTGTCAGTGGTTGCCATAATAAGACAAAAGTATGCAATTAAAAGAAATTAAAAAATTAAAAATAAGGCACAACCAGTTAACCAAAATGACCATCCTACAACCCATACCATAACCCATGTATCTCTCTAACTACTTGACAAGTGTCACAATATTTTTACTTGTAGTTAATTTTGATGTATAATAATTTAAATATTTAATAAATTTTAAGTAATTAATTAATTAAATATTTAATAAAAATAATCAATTTTTTTTAAATTATTAAATAGAGTATAAACACAATTTGAATCATAATAAAAAATAATTTTTATATAGTAATTTTTTTATCGAAATAAATTATATATATATATATATATATATATATATAAATTTCTGAGTCAAATTGCAGTGCACCGGTGCACCTGAAGGATCTAAATCATTATATCATATTCTTATTTAATCCTAACCATAAATAAAATAAAAAAATTATAAATTAATACAATAACAACCCACTGCACCTTAATATTTATCCTTTAAACCCTTAGGTGCACCGGTGCACCCTAAAATAACCCTAAATTTCAATATCCCAATAATATATATTTTTTATATAATTATTGTAATTTTAACATAACAATTGTATTTGTTTTTTTTTTATAATTTCAAAACAATTTTTTTACTATAGATGTTGAATTAAAATATTTTTTTAATATACAAGATTATTTTAATTGTAAATATAGTACAAAAATCTCAAAATAATAATATGTAGTAGTAGTAGCAGTAGTAGTATATATATATGTGTGTGTGTGTGTGAGAGAGAGAGAGAGAGAAATGAATATTTTATTAAAAAATTAGGTTGGATTTGATGGAGTATTAAAATTTTGAGATTGGGTTGTGTTATAAATTGTATATGTGGATGTGAGAGAAATGAATAATTTATTGTAAGGTTGGGTTGTGGTGGGTTGTTGATGGGGATAGTCTTAGCATGTGGAGGTCGAAGGATTGAGTCCTAGCCTTCACGATCCATTTTCTTTCTTTTTTAAAATAAGGCCCAGCAACCCATTAGCTCCCTTTGTGGCCCAGTAGCAGAATGCAACCCATCTTTCGCTCCACAAGACCAATGCTCCATCTCAATTTTATTTTACCCTGTTCTTGCTTGTTTTTACTCTAAATTGAGTGTCGTTTTCTCCCACATTTTTCTCTTAATATCAGGAATATATTTTTGCCTCAAAATCACCATTTTCTGTAAAAATTAACAAAAATACCTCTCTCCAAGTAATCAAGTAATTAGTAGTATTTTCATTAAAATCATGCTTAATTATTGAATTAAAGTTAAATAAATCCACATAAATTCATGTAATTAAGCCTAAAATTTTAGGTGAATTTCACACAGATCAAGCACTCTTATACCCACAATCTAAACTTACACTTCTCAGTTTTAAAGATATTCAAGCAAATGGTGTTCATATTGAAATTGAAAGGAAATAATATTAGGTATCTTCTGATGACTCGATTGAATGGATATCGAAAACAAGTTATAGAAAAACTTCCTTCTTTCTCCTCAGGGTTGTATTACACCTCTGTCAAACCACATAATGGTTATGTTGCTATGAGCTTAAAATTTAAGGATCCAAATTCTTGTAAATTGTGGCATGACCGATTAGATCATCCAGGGCAAACTATGGTGTGTTGGATAATTACTAATTCTTTTGGGCATAATATACAAAGCAAAAATATTCATTCTCCAATTGAAATTATTTATGAAGCTTGTGTGAAGGGAAAACTCATAATTAAACATTCTCGAACAAAAGTTGGAATTGAATCTCCTATTTTTCTACAAAGAATTCAAGGAGATATATGTGGACCTATTCTTCCCTCTTTAGGGTCGTTTCGATATTTCATAGTTCTGATTGATGCTTCTACCTGATGGACATACATGTGTTTATTATCCACTCGAAACAATACTTTTGCAAAATTAATTTATTGCTAAAATTATTAAATTGCGAGCCCAATTTCCTGATTATCCAATTAAGTTTGTAAGAATGTACAATGCCGGCGAATTCACATCAAAAGCATTTGATGAATATTGTATGTCGTTTGGCATTACAGTAGAGCATCCAATTTCATATATCCACACTCAAAATGGTCTAACTAAATCACTAATTAAACGTATCAAATTGATCGCTAGACCAATACTAAAAAATTCCAATTTGCTCATCATTGGGGACATGCAGTTTTACATGTTACTTCTTTAATTTAGATCCGACCTACTGCATATCTTGATTATTCTCCCTTACAACTAGTGCATGATAAAGAACCTAATGTTTCCCATTTGTGAACTTTCGGTTGTGCAGTTTATATTCCTATATCACCACCAAAGCATACTTCAATGTGCCCACAAAGAAAATTAGGCATATATGTTGGTTATAATTCTCCATCTATTCTTAAATACCTAGAGCTCATGACAGGGGATCAATTTATTGCTCAATACGCTGACTGCACATTTGATGAAGATTATTTCTTGGCGTTAGGGGGAGACAAAAGCCTAAATTCAAAAGAGCGCCTAGAAATTTCATAGAATGAAAACAATCTTCAACATTTAGATATACGCACTAATCAAACTCAACTAGAAGTTCAAAGGATTACTAATTTGCAAGATTTACCAAATAAATTTCCTGATGCATTCATTGATCATAAAGGAGTGACAAAGTCTCATATACATGTTGTAATGCGCCACCAAGTGTGGAAGTTCCCCAGAAACTACTAGAAAATTCAATTGATGCTTCTCAATGTCTGAAGCGCAGGAGACCCATTGGTGCAAAAGATAGGAATTCGCAGAAATCCAAAATTAATAATGAAACACAATCACTCTTACAGTCTCAAAATGAAAAATCTCCAGAAGAGAATTGTCTTGAAGACAAAAACCCCAGTCAATTTGCACATGCATCAAATACTCATACCATTGGGATGCAGAAAAACAAAATTTAGAGTTTTTGAGAAATAACAAAAATTTGGTTGATATGAATATAGAAGTTGCCACGAATTATACAAACACGGGAGAAACTTATAATAGAAATATCATAGTTGTCGACAACATGTTTGCATCTTCAATTGCGCATATTATATTGAGTGATAATTTGGATCCAGAACTAAAATCAATAATAGAGTGCTAGAAGCGCTCCGATTGGGTAAGATCGAAATATGCAATTGAGGCAGAGCTTGACTCGCTAAACAAAAGAAAAGTGATTGGTTCAATGATTTACACACAAAAAAATATTATCCCTGTAGGATATAAGTAGGTGTTTGTATGAAAAAGAAATGAAAATAAAGAAGTGGTGAGATACAAAGCAAGATTAGTAGGTCAAGGGTTTACGCAGAGAACCGGAATAGACTTTGAAGAAACATATTCTCCTGTTATGGATGGCATAACTTTCCGCTATTTTATATCTCTGGCAATTAATATGAATCAAAATATGAAGTTAATGGAAGTCGTGACCGTGTACTTGTACGCATCATTAGACACTGACATTTATATGAAAATCCAAGAAGGATTAAAAATTCACAATTTGGGTAATAATGAAAATCACAATATGTATTGTGTTAAATTACAAAAGTCATTATATAGATGTCACGACCCACTTTTCATAACTTATAATTCTTTAATTAATATAAACATTATCATTATAAAATTTGCACATATTTTTTTTTCTTACATAATATATATTATACAAACGGCCACACCAGTTCAACATACGCAACTGGTTTCTGATACCACATCAATCCACACCAACAAGTGACAATACTTTTTATATTACATTATAAAATATCAGCGGAAATAAAATAAACACACGGTCTAGCCCAACAGGTCGTCATCTATGTACATCTTGCTCAAACCCTGTAGGAGTTCCACAGCTTGCATAGTACATCACATACTCAAATATCATCAGGCTCACCTACAATGCATAAACTAACGAGACAAAAATCTCAGTAAGTAGAAATCATGCATGACAATGCATGAAAATGCATTTATTTCCTAATCTACTAATTTGTCTCTTTTATTTAGAAAACTGTTCACGTTGCGGGATCCCCACGACACACTTATGATATGCACCCCAAATGAGCTCAATGGGGACGATTTTTCCGAACCCCGATAATAGTGACGAGAATGATTTTTCCGAACTCTGACAAAGTGGTGGGGACGATTTTTCCGAACCCCTGACAAAAATGTCGGGAACGATTTTTCCGAACCCTGACAGAGATGCATATATAGTGGCCGCACACACCATTAGTATCTTATTAATTTTAGGGAAAAACACTTTTCATGATATGCATGGTATGCAACCAGTGCAATTAAATATACATCATAAATCATTTATGACATCAATATCAACATTTAATCATAAATAAAATAACAACTTAATTTAATTCACACAAATCCATTTCACCTTGGATCACACGGATCTCTTATAATAACAACTCCATCTTGGATCACACAGATCCTTATAACCAACATCTTCTCAAGTCATACGGATATATTTTTAACAGTTTTCAATCACACAGATATATATAATACAATAATATTATTTCAAATTACATAAATCCACAACTTGTATAATCAATTAATCCCAAATAATTCATAACATAATTAAACTAATCACAAATAATTCATAACATAATTATCACATATTAATCACAAATAATTTACACACAACATATTTATGCATTGTAGTTGGACTTCTACTTACTTCAACTCCGACAATTATAGACCCGTGAAGATCCGTAACTAATTCCTTTCGTCCAGTTCCGACACTCTCCTTTCTCCCTCCTTTTCTTTTCGTGCAAATTGATCTGGGGTGTGAGGTGATGAATTCCTCACCCCGTATATATAGGCAAAATGGGGGTTGGGGGTGAGGTGATCGATTTTTTTTTATTAAATGAAAACGGCTGATTGCAGCCTATTAACACAAATGTCAAATTTGGCTGCTTATGCAGCCACCAATTTTGACTTTTAAAATTTTTTTTTTTTTTTAAAAAAACGTCTGCCATTGCCAATATTTTCAACTTTGGCTGCTAAGCCAAATCAAATCAGCCGCCCTTTTTATATATATATATATATATATTATTATTATTATATTATTATTATTATTATGAAAATACATGTGATACTCAATAATTAAGAAAAGTGTATTTATACACATAAAATAATTTACTCTTATATCCAAATTAATACACTTAAATATTTATGCACACATATATTCACATATTGTCACAATTATTATCACAGATATCTCAAATAAAATGTAAATATAAATACAATTGATAAACAATTACCACATAATTATAAAATACACATAATACAAATTAAATTATATAAACACACTAGTAGTGAGAAACTTGGGTATTACATTCTTCCCTTCTTATAAAAATTTCGTCCTCGAAATTTACTTACCTAAAGAGGTCTGGATATTTAGCCATCATCTCATCCTCTCTTTCCCAAGTAGCTTCCTCAACTATTTGGTTCCTCCATAATACTTTTACTAATAGTATTTCTTTATTTCTGAGTTTCTTCACATCTCGCCACAAGATCTCAACTGGTACTTCCTCATAACTCAAATCTTCTTTCAACTCAACTGGTTCCTGCCTGAGAACATGAGATGGATTTGGAACATACTTCCTCAACATAGACACATGAAACACGTCATGTACTCTAGACATTGATGCTGGTAACTCCAACTTATAGGCAACATTGCCAACTCTCTTAATGATAGTGAACGGACCAACATATCTTGGACTGAGTTTCCCTTTCTTTCCAAATCGCATTATCCCCTTCATTGGAGATACTTTCAGAAATACCTGATCACCCACTTCAAATTTTAATTCTCTCCTCCGTTTGTCTACATAACTCTTTTGCCGATCTTGAGCAACTTTCATCTTCTCTCGTATACGGTTAACAGCTTCTGACATTTCACGAATCAAGTCTGGACCCAAAAGTTTCCTCTCTCCAACTTCATCCCAATATACTGGAGATCTACACTTTCTCCCGTACAATGCTTCATATGGAGCCATCCCGATGGTAGACTGATAACTGTTATTGTACGAGAACTCTATCAAAGGCAAAAATTTACTCCACTGACCTTGAAAATCCAACACACACGCTCTGAGCATATCCTCCAAGATTTGTATTGTACGCTCTGATTGACCATCTGTCTGTGGATGGAATGCTGTGCTGAAAGATAACTGTGTCCCCAGTGCTTTATGTAAACTCCTCCAGAAAGCAGACAAGAATCTCGTATCTCTGTCTGATACAATGGTAAGTGGTACTCCATGGAGTCTGGCAATCTCTTGAATATACAGTTGTGCATAACAATCCATAGAATACGTAGAACAAATAGGAAGAAAATGAGCTGACTTAGTCAATCGACTTAGTCAATCGATCCACGATAACCCAAATAGCATTGTGACCTTTCACCATTTTCGGTAGTCCGATGACAAAATCCATAGTAATATTCTCCCACTTCCATTCTGGAATAAATAGAGGCTGCAAAGTTCCTGCTGGTCTCTGATGCTCGGCTTTGATTTGCTGACAAGTCAGACATTGCTCTACATATCGAGCAACATCTCTCTTCATCCCTGGCCACCAATAATATAACTTCAAATCTCTATACATCTTAGTAGCTCCTGGATGTACAGAGTATGGTGTTGAATGAGCTTCCGCCATCACTTCTTTCTGAATGTCATCTACTTTAGGTAAACATAATCGACCTCCATAACGAATCACACCATCTTCTCCTAATTGGAAGTCAGAAGACTTTCCAGAGCTGATATCATTCTTTATCTTGTCAAACAACTTATCCTCCTGTTGGCTCTGTCGAATCTTATCCATCAAAGTTGGTCGAAGTGTCAGAGCTGCCATCCTTGCTTCCAACGATCCTTCCTGAATGATCTCCACACCCATCTTTTGCAAATCAAGCAACTCTGGTTTCTGATTTATGGTCATAGCAGCTACACTCTGTATTGCCTTTCGGCTCAATGCATCAGCAAGCACATTGGCTTTTCCGGGATGATAATTGATAACACAGTCGTAATCCTTTACCAATTCCAACCATCTTCTTTGCCTCATATTCAACTCTTTCTGAGTGAAAAAGTACTTCAAACTCTTATGATCAGTATAGATTTCACAACGTTCCCCATATAGATAATGCCTCCAAATCTTGAGTGCAAACACCACTGCGGCTAACTCTAAATCATGAGTTGGGTAATTCTTCTCATACTCTCTTAACTGTCTGGATGCATAAGCTATAACTTTCCCATTCTGCATCAATACACATCCAAGACCATTCTTTGAAGCATCACTATAAACCTTGAAGTTTCCTGTCTCCGTAGGAATAATTAAGATAGGTGCTGATGTCAATCGTTTCTTTAATTCTTGAAAACTTTGCTCACATGACTCCGTCCATGTGAACTTCACATTTTTCCTAGTCAACTGCGTTAATGGTGAAGCAATCTTGGAGAATCCTTCAACAAACCTTCGATAATATCCAGCCAATCCAAGAAAGCTACGAACCTCAGTGGGATTTGAGGGTTGTGGCCAATCATGGATTGCTTTAACTTTACTTGGATCTACCGAAATTCCTTCTCCCGATACCACGTGACCCAAGAAAACAACTCGATCCAACCAAAATTCACACTTTTTAAACTTCGCATACAATTGCTTCTCCTTCAAAATCTCTAACACCTTTCTTAAGTGTAGAGCATGATCCTCCTTATTCTTAGAGTAAATTAGAATATCATCGATAAACACAATCACAAATTTATCGAGAAATTCCTGAAATACTCTATTCATCAAATCCATAAATGCTGCCGGAGCATTTGTCAAACCAAACGACATCACCAAAAATTCATAATGCCCATACCTTGTACTAAATGCAGTCTTTGGAATATCCTCCTCTCTAATTTTCAACTGATGATACCCCGACCGCAAATCAATCTTAGAAAAGATAGATGCACCCTGTAACTGATCAAACAGATCATCAATGCGAGGCAATGGATATTTATTCTTCACCGTAACTTTATTGAGATCCCGATAATCAATGCACATCCTCAATGTGCCATTCTTCTTTCGAACAAACAGAACTGGTGCTCCCCAAGGGGAGAAACTAGGTTGGATGAATCCTTTGTCTAGTAACTCTTGTAACTGTATCTTTAATTCCTTCAGTTCAGCTGGTGCCATTCTGTATGGTGCTTTAGATATAGGAGCAGTTCCTGGTTGTAACTCAATAACAAACTCTATTTCCCGGTCTGGTGGCAAACCTGAAAGATCATCTGGAAATACCTCCAGATATTACCGAACTACTGGTACATTATCAGGAACTGGACATTGCTGCCCCTCAACATTCATTACACTCACCAGATACCCCTCACAACCACTTTCCAACAACCGTTGTGCTTTTGTTGTTGATATCATAGGAAATCTGAAAATTTTCTTGATCCCAACAAAAGTGAACGGTTTTCCTTTCACTGGTTGAAAAGTGATACTCTTCTTCTGACAATCTATTGTAGCACCGTATTTTGACAGCCAATCCATGCCCAATATGATATCATAATCATTCATACTTAAGACAATCAAATTAGCGAGGAGTTGTCTTCCTTCAATAGGAATAACACAACCTCGAAGAAGTTGATTAGTTTGCTTTGATTCACCAGAAGGTATCATCACCTCATAATTAGCTTCTATTAAGTTAGATGTTCCACCCAACTTCCTCACATACTCAGTGGATACAAATGAATGTGTTGCTCCAGAATCAAATAGCACATAGGTAGAAATGCCAAAAATAGAAAACTTACCAGCGACAACTGAGGGGTTCGCATCTGCCTCCTCCCGCGTCAAGGTGTATACTCTTGCTGGAACTCTCACCTGTTGCCCTTGTTTTCCTTTCTTAGGACAAGTAATAGTCATATGTCCTTTCTCTCCACATGTGTAACATGTTCTCGGAGGCATGTGACACTCTCCACCATGTGGTCTAAAACAATTTGGACACATCAGTAAAGGCGACGCCTGTGGCATTTTTCCTTGATCGAACCTGAGACGCTTATTTGGTTCTCCTTGTCCTTGTCCTTGTCCTTGCTCCACTTGAAAATTTGATTTCGGCCTCTGAAATGGCATCGGCCTCTTATCAACTCTCCCAAACTGCTGCATTGGTTTCTGCTGAAATTGACGTCTGACAGCTTGCGCTTGTCTGATCCTCATCTCTGCTTGTTCAGCAATCTGGGCCCTTTCTGCCACTTGTGAGTATGTTGCTCCATGCAGTCCTGCCATACTCACATCTCTGAAAAGCTCAGGCCTTAAGCCTTCCACGAATCTCTCCACTTTTAATGCCTCCCTACTCACCATATGTTCTGCAAACCTTGACAACAGTTCAAACTTACGAAGGTAATCTGTGACTGTCATGCCACCTTGCCTCAACTGTATGAACTCGTTCATCTTCATGGCTCTCACTGGTGCCGTAAAGTACTTGTTTCTGAAAAGTTCCTTGAACCTTTCCCATGTCATATTCGTGACATCCTCGATACTTTTAATCGTATCCCACCAGTGGCCTGCACTTCCTCGTAACATGAAAGAAGCACACAGCACTCTGTCCCCCTCTAGAATTCTACTGTATTGAAGCATGTTTTCCACCGTGCGTAACCAATCCTCTGCATCTGTGGGGTCTGCTGCGTCCTCAAATATTGGAGGGCTCACCTTTCTAAACCTTTCACAAACCATTTCCACACGTTCTACTTGACGTTGATTGTGATTAACATTAACCTCTGGTTGTCCACCCATATCTCTCTGTTGAATTAGTTGTTGTATCTGCTGGGACTGGCGCTCTACCAGTTCCATCAGGCGAGTAATCATCGCATCACTATTATTTCCTTCAGCAGGTGTTATTTGCTCAGCAACTCTATCACTTTCAGAACTTTCACCCATAATTCTTTCCATTTTGTCTACCAACTACAAGTCCTACACCACATGGCCAATATAATTTATAAAACACATAATAACACAAAATGAAAATAATACTTACACACGAAGCTGCTCTCCCAAGGAATGAGTTCATGTACATAGATAGTCTGCAGGACCCAAACCGTGCTCTGATACCACTCTGTCACGACCCACTTTTCATAACTTATAATTCTTTAATTAATATAAACATTATCATTATAAAATTTGCACATATTTTTTTTTCTTACATAATATATATTATACAAACGGCCACACCAGTTCAACATACGCAACTGGTTTCTGATACCACATCAATCCACACCAACAAGTGACAATACTTTTTATATTACATAATAAAATATCAGCGGAAATAAAATAAACACACAGTCTAGCCCAACAGGTCGTCATCTATGTACATCTTGCTCAAACCCTGTAGGAGTTCCACAGCTTGCATAGTACATCACATACTCAAATATCATCAGGCTCACCTACAATGCATAAACTAATGAGACAAAAATCTCAGTAAGTAGAAATCATGCATGACAATGCATGAAAATGCATTTATTTCCTAATCTACTAATTTGTCTCTTTTATTTAGAAAACTGTTCACGTTGCGGGATCCCCACGACACACTTATGATATGCACCCCAAATGAGCTCAATGGGGATGATTTTTCCGAACCCCGATAATAGTGACGAGAACGATTTTTCCGAACTCTGACAAAGTGGTGGGGATGATTTTTCCGAACCCCTGACAAAAATATCGGGAACGATTTTTCCGAACCCTGACAGAGATGCATATATAGTGGCCGCACACACCATTAGTATCTTATTAATTTTAGGGAAAAACACTTTTCATGATATGCATGGTATGCAACCAGTGCAATTAAATATACATCATAAATCATTTATGACATCAATATCAACATTTAATCATAAATAAAATAACAACTTAATTTAATTCACACAAATCCATTTCACCTTGGATCACACGGATCTCTTATAATAACAACTCCATCTTGGATCACACAGATCCTTATAACCAACATCTTCTCAAGTCATACGGATATATTTTTAACAGTTTTCAATCACACAGATATATATAATACAATAATATTATTTCAAATTACATAAATCCACAACTTGTATAATCAATTAATCCCAAATAATTCATAACATAATTAAACTAATCACAAATAATTCATAACATAATTATCACATATTAATCACAAATAATTTACACACAACATATTTATGCATTGTAGTTGGACTTCTACTTACTTCAACTCCGATAATTATAGACCCGTGAAGATCCGTAACTAATTCCTTTCGTCCAGTTCCGACACTCTCCTTTCTCCCTCCTTTTCTTTTCGTGCAAATTGATCTGGGGTGTGAGGTGATGAATTCCTCACCCCGTATATATAGGCAAAATGGGGGTTGGGGGTGAGGTGATCGATTTTTTTTTTATTAAATGAAAACGGCTGATTGCAGCCTATTAACACAAATGTCAAATTTGGCTGCTTATGCAGCCACCAATTTTGACTTTTAATTTTTTTTTTTTTAAAAAAAACGTCTGCCATTGCCAATATTTTCAACTTTGGCTGCTAAGCCAAATCAAATCAGCCGCCCTTTTTTTTTATATATATATATATATATATATTATTATATTATTATTATTATTATAATGAAAATACATGTGATACTCAATAATTAAGAAAAGTGTATTTATACACATAAAATAATTTACTCTTATATCCAAATTAATACACATAAATATTTATGCACACATATATTCACATATTGTCACAATTATTATCACAGATATCTCAAATAAAATGTAAAGATAAATACAATTGATAAACAATTACCACATAATTATAAAATACACATAATACAAATTAAATTATATAAACACACTAGTAGTGTGAAACTTGGGTATTACAATAGACCAAAACAATTTGGAAGAATATGGTACAATCGACTGAGTGAATTCCTTCTAAAAAAGGAATACATAAATAATGATATTTGTCCTTGTGTGTTCAAAAAAAGATTTTTGTATCATCTCAATCTATGTTGATGACATAAACATTATAGGAACATTTAATAAACTTGAAGAGGCTCGTTTACTCTTAAGGATGGAATTTGAAATGAAGGATTTGGGTCAATCCAAATATTGTCTCAGCCTGCAGATTGAGCACCTCCCTAAAGGAATCTTTATACACTAGTCAACATATCTAAATAAAGTTTTAGAGAGATTTTATAAGTATAAATATCATCCACTTAGCACACCAATGATTGTTCGCTCCCTTGACAGTGATAAAGATTTCGACCAAAAGAAGAGAATGATGACATTTTAGGACCAGAAGTTCCTTACATGTGTGCCATTGGAGCACTCCTTTATCTCGCAAATTGCACTGGACCTGATATTGCATTTGCAGTTAACTTATTAGCGAGATTTAGTGCATCTCCTATAAGGAGATATTGGAATAACATTAAACACATCCTGAGATATTTACAAGGAACAAAAGATCTTGATTTGTTTTATGAAAAGTATAAAAATATGTCATTAGTGGGTTATTCAGATGCTGGTTATATGTCTGATCCCCATAATGCCAGATCTCAGACTGGTAATTTTTTTTTTGTGGTGGTAATGCTTTCGCATGGATATCTGTTAAATAAACTATGGTTACTACTTCTTCAAACCACTCAGAACGAGAATGTGTATGGTTAAGATCATTGATAAATCATATTCATAGCTCATGTGGAATAGAAAATGATAATATCTCCCCTAAAGTCTTATATGAAGATAATTCAGATTGCGTTTGCGCAAATGAGCATTGGATATGTTAAAGGAAACCTAACAAAGCATATATCACCAAAATTCTTTTATCCACATGAGCTCCAACAGAATGATGAAATTACCATACAAAATGTTCGATTTAGTGAAAATCTAGAATATTTATTTAACAAAATCTCTCCCCACATCAACTTTTGAAAGACTTGTCCATAATATTGGAATGCGAAGATTAGGGAGGTTATTATCTTCATGGGGAGCGGCAATTTTTAGACATTCCTAAAGATTGGGTCCTGAAAACTGATGCTGCACTCTTTTTCCTTAACTAAGTTTTATCTAACGAGATTTTCTTAGTTAAAAGATTTTTAATGAGGTAGATTAAATTATTATTTCAGGTGAAGCGACTACTTCTAAAAATCCTGAAGATTAAATCCTGAAAATCTGATGTTGCACTTATTTTTCCTTAACAAGTTTTTTTTCCACGAGATTTTCTTAGTCAAAAGGTTTTTAATGAGACAGAATATATTATCATGTTCAAGAAGAACGATAACTTCTAAACAATCTTGAAGATTGGGTCCTGAAGATCAAGCTATACTGTTTTTTCCCTTAACTAAGTTTTTTCCATGGGGTTTTCTTAGTTGAAGGTTTTTAACGAGGTAGCTATAACACATGAAAATCATAAGATTGTTGAGTGATATTTTCACCTAGAAAAAAGGGGATCTCAATTCAAAGTTGAAACGAGGGAGAACAAGCCAAAACAAAAGAAGAAAAACAGGGGTCACACCAATACGAGCCATATTCCGAACACGGCCTATAAGGGGTGGCCGTGTTCATGCACCTGAGACACCTACACAACCACCCTGTGGCCATGTTACAGGACATGAGCCGTGTAGGCGCAGGATCAAAAAATTTTCAGAATTCTTCTAGAAGCTTCCCAAGGGGTATAAATACTCAATACTTCAATATTTGATCAGTTTTTTGGCGAGAGTTTAACCCCTGCACACACATCACACACCATTTCCTCCATTTTACACCATCATCTTCATCCATTCTTCATCCATATCATCTACCTTCATCCCACCATCCAATCCATCATCTAAGTAGTTAGAGAAGCAAGGGGGAGTACGATTGCAAGAAGCGGACGAGAAGCACCATTGAAGCATTCAAAAGAGTTTTAATTCTAATTTTTGTAAACTTCTTTGTAGTTCAATCATGTGTTTTGGAGATACAATTATCTATGTTGTTTTCTTTGAGACTATGAGAGGCTAATCTCCTTTGTGAGATTAGCAATATGAATTGTGTTGGATAATTTTGGGTATTTATCAATTGAATGATTATGTTAATTGGGGTTTATTGATTTTCTATCATTGATACTCTAGATCTTGATGTTTATGATTATTTGTTTGGTGTGTTGTTTTAAACATGTGATTAGATTGAGAAGTTAATTATATGTTTAGGATAGTTCATTGAATCATTTCATCATACACCTCATGTGTATTATAAATCTTAAAGAGATAGAGATGTCCTTTAAGATTTAGAACTCTTTGATAGAACATTCGATTGGTTAGATTGAGAGGTCAATTGATCGTGTGAGGGGACTCTCTAATTGAACTTAGTACCTAGTTGGAATTGTTTGATTGAGAACCAACCTTAGAGCCATTTTGAGACCTTATTAAGGATCTACATCCTATCCATCTCGAGAGGGAGTTTAGGTGGAATTCGTATTGGCCCTTAGTTATTAATCCATAACACATATGAATTCATTGCATGATACCTAGATTTTCCATACTTTAATTATTGCTAGTCTCATTCTCTATCTACTTGGCTCATTCATCCATCTTCCATTCATCTATGCCATTATTTAATTGCCATTTCTTGATTAATCATGCCCCTTTATGATCATCTCTATAAAACTATGACAAATACGAGATCACTTAAACCCTAGTACTTTCCTCCCTGTAGTTCGATAAATTCTTTAATTAGTCATCCCGACTACAAATGGCTAATCAAATGGCGCCGTTGCCGGGAAGACAACGGTTGCTAGTGGTTTAACAAAGGAGTGTTTTGATTGGTCTTACTAGAGATTTTTTTATTGTTTTTTATTATTTGCTTTGGAAAAATTTTTATCTCACTTTTTTGTTTTGATAGGTACTTGAAACTATCTTTAAAGAAGGAGAAAGGATATCAAAGCCAAAAATAGAAAGTGAGAAGAAGAATTGTAGTAAGCCTTGAGAAGAGCATTTAAATGGATGGTTGGAACCAATACTTGAGTGATTTCTTTGGGGATCAAAGTGCAAGGATTCCACCTCCACAATCAAGAGGCTACATGAATGAGAGCAACTATGGTTATAATTTCCAAAGGAATCAAGATAGCTCTTAATATACTATAATCAAGAAAGAAATAGAGAATGACAACAAGCTTACAATGCAAATACATTCCACCCTTATCAAGCATGTGCTTATTCTTCACCAATCCTCCGTTCTAAAATTATGCCTTATTGGACTTATACAGAAGGTGTGCTTAAGGAAGTGATGAAGGCCAAAATTTTCAATCAAGTTTTCTTTGCAATGAATCCTCCGAGAAAATTACCCCGCTACCTTGGAATTGACAAGACAAATAAGGATGATGAATCAAGGTAGTCAAGTCTTGCATAGTACAAGTTTGGGGGGTGGTAAAAATGTGCAAGGTATGTCGATTCCTAGTCCTATGAAGCAAGAAGAGTGGAGGATGCCTAACCATCAAGTAGGAGATGCTTATTTCATGGGAGTGGATGATTTCCAAGGAAATTTTCAAAACAACTATGAGGGAAGTTTTCATGGGAATTATCCACCAATTCAAGGATGGAATTTTAACAACCGAGAGGGAGGAAATTTTCAACAAGTTAAGGAAGAAAGATTATCTATAGAAGTCTTGATTAAGATGATGGAAGCAAGACTTGAGGAGGACAAGAAAAAAAATGAGGCAACTGAGAAGAGATTAGAAGCATTGGAGCATCAAGTAAGCCAAATTGTAAGTGCTTTGACCAATTTTCAACAAGTTGAAAACTTGAAGAGGAGAGCAAAGTTGAAGAAGAGTTAGAAAAAGAAGAGAATTTGAGAGATGAAGAATCAAATGAGGTATTTGAAGAGCCTATTGAGGCGAATGATATTGATGAAGAGGAGCAAAGTCGAAAAGCAAGTGATGATGACTTGAAGAGTGAAATGAGCATTTCTAAACCTTTAAACTCTTTAAGTTGCTTTGAATTTCATAATGTTGTCTACATTGACATTGTCTTACCCATTGATTTCTTAGAAACAAAAGTGAACTTGAAGAGATGTTGGGGATCTATTTGGTAAAGAGGAATAAGTAGTGTTCAAGAATGGAAAGGGCAATGGAGTGTAAGCTCAAGAGAGTCGAATTTTTAAAGCCATGCTCGAAGGATGCAACGGAGGCCATCACTTGCCACAAATGCCTACTAGAGGAAGAAGCACAATGGTTAAAATTCGATGCAAGGACGAAAGATATCCGTGGTCATTCTGATGAGTTCTCCATATCCCATCTGGCTTGAAGACGTTAAACTTAGCGCTAGATGGGAGGAAACCGATCATTATCTTTATTACGTTATTTATTGTTTTCAATAAGGATGATGGATTTGTTGTTGTTTCTTACATTTTGGCCTTGTTGGTTGATTGTGCTCATGAGGAAGATGCGTATTAGAGATATGAGAAATGCTTAATTTGAAGTGTATAAGTAAGTCATATCACTTTTTGCAACCTTAACTCGAAACTCTTGTTTCAATTTAAGTTTGGGGGGATATGGCATGGTATGACATATTTTGTCTTGAAGGCATATACTTTTATATTTTTGGGGCAGTTTTAAAATTTTTCTCATGAGTTTTAGAATGATTTTGGTCCGATTGGTGGTGTTGAAGTGCATGATGATCTATATTCTTATTGTAATTGTTGAGCTAATAGTTTTGATGAGTTGTTGAGCATAAATGAAGTGTAGTGGAAGCACAAATTGAGCCCGGAGATCAAGTCGAGATTCATTGTGCATTCAATCCGGAAGCCCGTGCCAACCATTTCCACTACAAAATGTCTTTCTAAGGGAGTTCACTTTACATCTCATCACTTCAATGTGCTTAGTATGCCTTGATATTGATTTGGATTGATGTGATTAGGATTTTACATCATTTGTTATGTTTTTGTGAGGTTTATTTTCGTAATTTAGGATTTTATTTTCAATCAAGATGGGATGTTTGTGAGCTTACTTGATCATGGATGATGTAAAATGTGTCTCATTTTCTTATGTTGGTGATTTTTATTTCTGCATGTTATGTGCTTTTGTTTTGTTTCTTGTTTATTGAGTCTTTATTTTATGTTTTGTGTGTTTTCTTATTCTTGTTTAGGGATTATTTGGTGGTTTGTTTTTGGGATGTTTTGAGTCATTTTTGAATGTGAGTAATGACATGTTGTTGTGATAAGTGATGACAAGTTATGATTAAGAATCTCTACACTTTCGAATTGTGACATGTTTTACTTAACTTGTTCAATTTTGAGATGAATGTGGTGTAATAAGTTTCTTAAAGTTCAAGCATAAGCTTATGAGCGTTTGAGTCTCAACCGTGCATACATGGTATCTCTTTTCATAAGTGGATTGATTGTGTTTGATAAATTAGAACTTGCTCAAGGACTATAAGAATGAGCTCGATTTGTGGAGATTAGTGACATGATCTAAGGCCGTCCTTATTATTATAGTCATTGCCATATATTTTTCTACTATAAACATCATCCCTAGTTAACCACTTTGAGCCTATAAGCCTATTTCTTATGCATTTAGCACATTACAAGCCATTATTACGCACATGAGCCCTATATATTTACCTTTTTGTGTGAGTAATTGATGAGATGGTAGCTAGAAAGGTTTGATAAGAAAGCAAAAGAAGAAAGAAAATAGTAAGAAAGCAAGAAAAAGGATGAAAAGAGCATAAACAAGAATGGACGTGCAACCTTAAAACAAGAAAAAGAGCAAAGTACCAACAATATGCTTGAGTACTTAAAAGTCCAAAGAAGGAAGCATGATTCAAAAGAAGCTCAATCTAAGGAAAGTTGACGATTAGTGCTTGTGATTACCAAAGAAAAGAAAGGAAGAAAGAAAAGTGGAGAAGTTGAGGAAGTTGATTATCTCTTCGATTACTTACACTTGATTAGTCACTATTATCTATATTTTTCCTACCCTACCAAAGAATCTATCATTACATCCTAATAAAAGTCCTTTTTGATCACTAATGGAGACTTTGGTGGTTTGTGAATGTAGTCCACAAGCAAGATTATAGCGAGTCGAGCCAATCGATTGATGAGTGTTGATTTACCCTACTTAAAAGAGTGTTGAGTGAAATTGATACCCAACCTGAAGCTTGGACCAAAAAGGGACTATATTATTCTTTATTATGTTTCAATTGAACTTGTTAATTTTTCATGTTATGAATTTAATGTTGTAGAATGACTTAGCATAGTTTGTAGTTCTTATTACTATTGATGTATTATTGCTTATGTTCGTTTAGTCTTTTCCTAGGTGAAAATCTCTCTCCCCTTATTTTATCATTTTCGTTGTTCGGGGACGAACAACACTTTAAGTTTGGGAGTGTGATGAGTGATATTTTCACCTAGATTTTAGTGTCTTTTTTATATGTGTTTTCGTATTATTTATTCGCATTTATGTGTATTTTGGTTGTATTTTGTGTTTTATGGAAATGTGTGGGAATAAGCCTAAACATATGATTTTTAGGAAAAAATAGATCCTAGATGTGATAAGAAAGACATTGGAAAAAGTAGATCTCAATTCAGAGTTGAAACGAGGAAGAATGAGTCAAAACAAAAGAAAAAAAACAGGGGTTGCACTAACATAAGCCGTGTTCTGAACACGGTCCTGTAAGGGGTAGCCATGTTCGGGCACCTGAGACACCTATACGACCATCCTGTGGCCGTGTTGCATCACACGAGCCGCGTGCATGCATACGAGCCGTGTAGGCGCAGGATCAAAAAATTTTCAGAAATCTTCTAGAAGCTTCCCAAGGGGTATAAATATCCAATACTTCAATATTTGATCAGTGTTTTGGCGAGGGTTTCACCCTTGCACACGCATCACACACCATTCCCTCTATTTTATACCATTATCTTCATCCATTCTTCATCCATATCATCTACCTTCATCCCACCATCCAATCCATCGTCCAAGTAGTTAGAGAAGCAAGGGGGAGTGGAGATTGCAAGAAGAGGAAGAGAAGCACCATTGAAGCTATTCAAGGGAGTTTTAATTCTAATTTTTGTAGACTTCTTTGTAGTTCAATCATGTCTTTTGGAGATACAATTGTCTATGTTGTTTTCTTTGAGACTATGAGAGGCTAATCTCCTTTGTGAGATTAGCAATAGGAATTATGTTGGATAATTTTGAGTATTTTGCAATTGAATGATTATGTTAATTAGGTTTATTGATTTTCTATCATTGATGCTCTAGATCTTGATGTTTATGATTATTTGTATGGTGTGTTGTTTTAAACATGTGATTAGATTGAGAAGTCAATTATATGTTTAGGATAGTTCATTAAATCATTTCATCATACACCTCATGTGCATTATAAATCTTAAAGAGATAGAAATATCCTTTAGGATTTAGAACCCTTTGATAGAACATTCGATTGGTTAGATCGAGAGGTCGATTGATCGTGTGAGGGGACTCTCTAATTTAACTTAGTATCTAATTGGAATTGTTTGATTGAGAACCAACCTTAGAGCCATTTTGAGACCTTATTAAGGATCTATATCCAATCCATCTCGAGAGGGAGTTTAGGTAGAATTCGTGTTGGCCCTTAGTTATTAACCCATGACACATATGAATTCATTGCATGATACCTAGATTTTCCATATTTTAAGTATTACTAGTCTCATTCTCTATCTACTTGGCTCATTCATCCATCTTCCAGTCATCTATCCCATTGTATAATTGTCATTTCTTGATTAATCATGATCATCTTTATAAAACTATGACAAACACGAGATCGCTTAAACCCTAGGACCTTCCTCCCTATGGTTTGATAAATTCTTTAATTAGTCATCCCGACTACAAAATGGCTAATCAAAGATATGTACTCTTTTCCTCGACTAGTTTTTCCCACTGGATTTTCTAGTGAGATTTTTAACGAGGCATGAACGGCGTGTTGGCGTTCGATCGTTTAGTTAATGTGAGCCGTTAGGGTTCCATGCATTTCTAAATTAGCGAAATCAATAACATAAAAACATATTGCATATCACCAGGGTATGTTAAAGAAGAACAACTTCAGAAACACAACCTATTGATCTTCTGTTGTATTCCCAAGTTCAATCTTGACGTCGTGTGGGCGATGATCTACAAGATTCTCTCAATCTGCTATTCTCACTTCCCTACTCACGGTTAAGCGCGATCAGTTAGGGTTTGCGGACAGTTGAGATGACTTATATATAGGCTACAGCAGGGACCAGGAGGAGAAATTAGAGTCGGGACTCCATTGGGTTTAAGTATCCAAGTTCAGCCCAAAACTTATACTTAAGTCCAATAATAATAATAATATATTCCACTAAAATATTATTACTGCACTGCCGCTCCAACCCCAAATTACATTATAGGCTCATTCTTATTATGAGCTCGACAGTCTCCCCATGTTTAAGATATACAATGTCCATTAATTAATTAAGTTACTGACAACTCTATTAATTAATATCTCATCCGAGAGTAGTACCACGCAACTTAATTATCATGCCGAAATTAATCCACTTGCAAGATTTACATGATAATCCTTATGAGCTCCTCAAGGGGACATCATCAATCTATTTAATAGGATACATATTCCTTCTACAATCAACATCACACCATAGAGACAACATTATTTTCCAACTCACCGAGTTTATTGATTTAATACATGTAAATCTCACCCGTTGATGAATCAAAAAATACACACTGGCTTACGTGTCGATGTTATTGTATAGGGATTAATAGCATGAACATCCATAATAACAGAGATCAAGTTCTTCTATATAGCCAATATAAGTTTAACGATCTCAAGCGGTCCTGCTCAATACATACAAAGTATGCTAACGTGATTTTATAGTCAAGACAAACTAATACCAAATCACACTACAACCATCCCGATAGATTGTCCCCGTTTATCTCGATTGTGAGCATCTGTTTATACTTTATAAGGAAACCGATAATATGATCTTCCGCGTGTTGTCGCACAACATATTTTCTACAATATTAAGTGGCCTTTTGCATAGACATATAAATAAATTATAATATGCAAAGGGTTTGATCATATGATTCTCATTTCAAATAAATTGTTAAAACATTGTTCATATAAAAGCTAGACTTTTAGTATACAATCTAACACAGTGTAATGTACAATGGGGGAGTGTTGTAACATTATTATTATGTGGCCATTTTTAGAGTAAATAATTACTCTCCTCTTACGTAGTGAGTGGGAACAGTTTTATTGAATGTATTAAGAACTGTTGATAATAATGAAAATCTCTCTCTTTTTGGCTCCTCTATCTTTTCTCTCTAATTACATTTCTCATTGCTTTTCTTCTATCATTATTATCTTTCAACATACTCTCTCTGTCCCATTTCAATGTTTACATATTTCTATTTTGGGCGTCTCATTTCAATATTTACGTTTTCCTTTTTGGAATATGAGACCCACCTAAAACAATTAATATATCACCCTGGGCTCCACATCCAACACTAATATACCTACCCACTTTACATTAAATATTACTTCCTCCATCCCATTTCAATGTTTACATATTTCTATTTTTGGCGTCTCATTTCAATATTTACATTTCTCTTTTTGGAATATGGGATCCACCTAAAACAATTAATATATCACCATGGTCCCCATATCCAACACTAATACACCTACCCACTTTACATTAAATATTATATCTTTCCGCCCACTATCTATTAAAATACTATATTCCTTAATCAACGTGTAAAAAGCAAACGTAAACATTGAAACGGGACGGAGGAAGTATATCTTTCCACCCACTATCTATTAATATATTATATTCCTTAATCAATATGCAAAAAGTAAACGTAAATATTGAAACGGGACGGAGGGAATAGTGGACATTTTTGCTAAATGAAAATTAGGCATTTATGCATAATCCCCTAAAATAAATTGAGTACCCTTGTACACATTTTTGGTTCCAAGAGTTGAAGATTTTTTTATTTAATTTCTAGAGCAGAGCACCATACACGTGATAGAAATAGAGGGTTATCCACGTGTCAACATAAAAATGGTGTGAGAAACTATGGAATTTGATGATGAGTAGGAATAGGATTGATTTCTGCAGTAGATTTTCCTGAGCGCCAAGACATACCTCTCTCCCATTTCCCTCCACACATTCTCACTCGCCTTATCTTTGAATTGAGCTCTAATATCTTCAAATGCATTTACCCACCAAAACCCGCCTCGCTTTTCCGCCACCGCATCGCCGCCGCCAATGGCTCCCAGACTTGGCTTCACTCTCACTAAACCAACTTTCTTCACTGCTCAATGCCGAAAACCTTTCATCTCTGTCTCTTCTTTGCCTTCTTCTGCTCCCGGGGTTCAATCACTTCACTTTGGGTCTAAGAATTTCTCTCTCCGCCGAAGCCTGTTGCTTATTTCTCCTAAGGCCGCCAGTGATCAGCAAGGTTAGGGTTTCTAAGCGATTACTTTTTAACTGTTATGTTTTCCTAATATTATAGGAGAGAGCTTGTGGTAAGTTCATAAGAAAATGTAGCATGCAGGGATCAAAAACAGAATACACTCTGAATACTGTTGATACTGTGATTATTTCTGGGTTTGGATTTAAGGAAATTTGATAAGGAAATTTGATAAGGTAAGAGTGTCAAGAGAGTTGGCTCCAAGAAGCGTAAAAGTGTAAGCGTTTATAGCTGATGTAGACCGATCATCTAATGCTCTATTCTTAAAAAGAGCTTACTTAAGAGGGCTCAGAATATATTGTATTCTTTTCCAAATTCTGGTTTAGTATGAGACTCTGTTTGTTCAGAAGTAATCCAAATTTTATTGAAATAAGATCAAAGAACATTGAGATTTTTCAAGCGCTAAGGCCTGTGTTCTTTTCAATTGCATGTTGAAACTTTCTTGTATCAATAATTTATTTAACTGCAAAGAAGCATTTAGACTTTTTATGAACCAGGCCTATGTGTATGCTGCCTCATAGAGCTATAGAAACTTTTTTGTGCTATGGATGTGAATAATTCTGAATTTTAAAGCTGCAGTCATTTCCTATCTTTGAAAAACCTTTTATGCTGAAGTACTTGCAAAAGAGTTTGATTTCCCTCACATGTTCTGGCTGCTAACATGGAAACCTGTATCTCAGGTAAGGTTAAAGAAGATGATGTTGTTGATAGCAATGTCTTGCCCTATTGCAGCTTAAATGGTAAACAGAAAAAGTCTCTTGGAGAGATGGAGCAAGAATTTCTTCAAGCACTTCAGGTAATAACGAAAAAGTTCTTTGTTCCCTGTTTGCGAGTTAATTACGTCTAGCTCTATTATGCATACACATATATACTTGTTGTTGAAGATTATGTCATGAGCCGAGTGAGTTTCCTATACGCCTGGCTGATCATCCCCGTAATGTGTTATTTTAGTTAGTGTCGAGTTATTTTATTCAAAAGTGTTCATTGTTTAGCGCAAAAGTAAAAGTAGCTGTTACTAATACTTTTGTGCAAAAAATTAACTAATTTTTTTTATTTGAAACAACTACTGTATGAAACACCAATGTCTTTCTAAGAAAAACTCCGTGGGGCTTGATGCACCCAGGTATGCACGAGTTTTTGACTTATGTTATTATTATACCTGCATATTTAGTTCATCTTTTATATGTTTATGAATCTATGTTTTGTTAGGAGATCTATTACTTGGTCTTAATTTCTTTCCTTTTTAGAGAAAGGAGCGTCGAGAAGCATAAAAATTAAACAATCTTCTACACATATTTGTTGATACGTACTTCGTTATTTCTAATAGCTATTTCAGTAATTATTAAAAAACTTTCAATTGATCTAGATGAAAATTAAACAGTTCCGAAAAAATGATATTCTTGGTTACAGGCATTCTATTATGAAGGAAAGTCTATCATGTCTAATGAGGAATTTGATAACCTCAAGGAAGAACTCATGTGGGAGGGAAGCAGTGTTGTAATGCTAAGTAATACAACTTCCTCCTTTCGATATTGTTCTGTGATGTGCCTTTTTGTTGATTTTCTTTTCTTTTTTTTTTTTGCTTTCTAAATTGTAGTGATAAATTTGCTGTTTTGTACCATGTTCAATTCAGGTGCTGATGAACAGAGGTTTTTGGAAGCTTCAATGGCTTATGTTTCTGGGAACCAAATTTTGACAGATAAAGAGTTTGATGAACTGAAACAAAAACTTAAGGTATCTTGCTGTTGGTTTGTCGAATTATAAGGAGATAAACATGCTTATATGAAAGCAATATATTATGTCCATTAGTTTTTTCAAGACAACTGCTTAAAGGAATTTTTAAGTTTCTCTCATGAAATATGTCATAGAGGATGATGCTTGCTTTCATTCTATTAGATGTTTATAAATTACATTTCATGTTTAATATATTTCTTTATTTTAAATTTGCCTTGTTTCTCGATTCTTTTCCTTTCCTCTGTTTGTTGATTTCTCCAGTATCTTGTAGATGGACGGTAGTGAAATTGTGGTTGAGGGGCCACGGTGCAGTCTTCGTAGTAGAAAGGTTTGTGATTTTCCTCATTACTTACTATATGCTTTTCATCATTGGCATTTAATGTGTTAGACTCTTGACATTTAGTAGGGTTATGCAGACCTCAGTTATTGGTAACCAAATGAAGATGTTTTGTTGTAATACTACTCCTGTTTTCAGAAGATGCTCCATTTTATCGTAGACCAATATTTGAGTTAAAATAAAGCAATAATTTTGAATCTTTTCCTGCACTGAATTACTTGGGACAGAAAGTAGACTGATGACAAACTAGTCTTATAGAGTTTCTTGCCAGACTGTTGGCTGGACCCCTTGGAGTGGTCTACCATCTGGGTAGCTGGCATTTACTTAGGCATACTTGGCTGCATTAGATCTAACTTCTTCCAAAGTGGGCGACCAGGTGCTCTTCTCTTGATCGGTACAAAAGTGAAAAGGGTGACACTTATCATACTGGTATTCCCAGCTGATGATATTTTTCCTTGATAGCTTTAGTTTATGAAATGAAGCAAAAGTCAGAAAAGAACTTAACTCAGGGAAAGTTATTCTGATGAACTTTCCCACCCTAAATTAAATATGTTATGGAACTTTGATGTCGAATCTATAGGTGATAGCAGCTGTACATGGCTTGATTCATTGTGTTGAGTGTAGGTGGCAGAAGAATTTGAAATCACTGATCTACCTTCTAATATGTTAAAACCAAAGAACATAAACCTTATTTTTGTTGCAGTCATCACTGTACATCACACGTGTAGCTCTTTCTGAATCTTATGTATGTTTAACCTGCAGGTTTACAGTGACCTTTCCGTTGATTACCTCAAGATGTTCCTTCTGAATGTACCGGCTGCAGTTGTTGCATTAGGATTGTAAGTTGACACTTCGTTTTGACATTCTATGTTATTTTAGCTGGAAGAATAAACTCTGATACTGCTACTGAACCTTATTAATATGTTGGAAAATCTTATGGGGTTGTCTTGACCATCGTTATTATATTGGATGTCTTAGCATTTTCGCCCATTACATCTTTATTCAGATGAGGGCATCTGATACTCAGCCTACGGGTAACTCTGCTTTCTCTTTTCAGGTTCTTCTTTCTTGATGATTTAACTGGCTTTGAAATCACCTATCTTCTAGAGGTAATGAAATATCTGTTCCCTGGATTTTAATATTGAGCTTATACTCAAGTACAAACCATTTTATCTGCATTAAGGATCTAATATTCTGCAGTCGTCTCAGCAATCATAAGACAGTGTATAATCCCTTCACATAAACTATTAAACAGCACATAAATCAATCGATAAGTTCTCTGTTATTCTCCTAAATTAACTCAGACATTTGTCCTTGCAGCTTCCTGAGCCATTCAGTTTCCTCTTCACGTGGTTTGCAGCTTTGCCATTGATACTATGGCTATCCTTCACATTTACAAATGCCATTGTGAAAGACTTTCTGATCTTAGTTGTATGATTCTCCCGAATTCTTGAATCAGAATCTTGTTTCAAGTCTTTCATCTCAGTGTTCAAGTTTGTGAATCTTGTTGCTATTCCAGGGACCCTGTCCAAACTGTGGCACAGAAAACAATTCATTCTTTGGTACCATATTATCAATATCAAGCGGCGGTAATGTAAACAAAGTTAAATGTTCCAGGTAAGTTAACATGCTTCATGGAAGTTATTGTAATTCAGTCTGCCATTTGGGTAACTTTGCTCTGTTTCTCTCTTTTCATAAACTCAACTATTGCAACATGATATACAGTTGTGGTACGGACATGTTGTATGATAACAAGACACGGTTGATAACTCTGCCTGAAGGTAGTGAGGCATGAGCCAAGGTAATCTCTTAATTGTTCCCCTATAACCACTGTTATTATTATGATTATAAGCATACATTAAACATACCAGATGGTGAGGATAGTCATTTCAATATAAATGGATCCATCAAACAAGTAGAGTACTGTAGCTATATATTTAAATAAGTAGGTCTTATAGTTATATGCAAAAGGTGTATGCATATGGCATACACTTGGTCCTTAAAAATGAAAGAAGATACGCAAAAGATAATAAACCCCTAAGAGCAATGTATTAAAAAGCTCCCAGTTGTATAGACACCCTTGCATATAGAACCTTGCATTAATAATACATTCTATGCTGAGGGATGTAAATAACTCGAACCAAGCCAAATATCAAAATGGTGGGGCTTGCCTCGTTTGAATTTTTACTGATCAGTTTTAATCGAGCTCAGTCTGATGAAAAAGTGTCAGATCTGCAAATACTCAAGCTTTATCGGCATTAAGAAAAGCTCAATAGCAAGTCAAATGAGCATAGCTCAAGACTTCATCAGAGACTGAAAAAGCTTGTCCAGCTTGACTTCATTAAAGCTTATCAATTAACGTGTTCTAAAACTTCTTATTCTTTTTACTCAGTGTTTGCAGGATTTTATATTTTTCCACGTAATATGCAATAATGATGGAGCTGATGTGAATTGGATGGAGAAGAACAAGGGATGTATAACTACTGTAAATGTGAGAATGTAGAGTATAGAGTTCCTTTGAATTGTTAATATTTTATGTTCATATTTACTTAATATATACAGGTTCAAGCCTGATGCTTTAGATTGAATAAAAAATTCTCTGTAAATTTGCAATTCCTATTGTGTTAAGTGACATAATTTTCTTGAACAACGCTTGCATAAGGCGATTTTTATGTTTTCTTAAATAATTATCACATTTTATTAAAGATATTATCATGATTTATTAAAAATGTTTCTTTCTCCTTTCCATAATGAAAGTCAGAGTTACTGTATATATACGAAGTCTAGAAAAGATTTTTGTAAACTTATTTTTAGGGGGTAATTTAGTATTACAATTATAAAGTAAATTGTATGAATTGTAAATCGGTGATATTTTTTTAAATTAAAATGTGTTATAGGATTGTTGAATTGTATGATATATTTTTTTATTTGGGGTTATGAACTTGTCTATAATACTGATAAAAATAGTAAGGGACTGTTTGGTAGGATGGTTTGGAAGAGAGGAATAAGAAAGAGAATGGATTAATGTGTTTGTTTATAGGGAATTAAAGTGGTAAAGTATTTTTCAATTCCCAAAATATGGGAATTCCTCATAACAACCCAAAACTTTACTATCACTTTCATTTCATAGTGAAAAGTCGAAAATCTCTCAATTTTAATTTATTATTAATGTTCTATAATGATATAAATTGTAATAAATAAAAAAATATTGAAATAATAAATTTATTTAATAATAATATTTTAAAAAAAACTAACAAAAAAATATGAATCTATTCCCATAGAATTTAAGCATACCAAACAACATTAATAGTAATGATAGTTATTCCCTATTATCAACCAAACAATATTATTATAAAATACAAATTCATTACCATTTCTCACAACTATCACTATAATTCTTATTCTGATTCCCTTCAATAAACCAAATGCCCCCTAAGTATGAATTGTTTATGAGATGAATGAAGTATCACTTTTTATTTATAATAAGAATTATTCATTAAATTATTAACTGCACTACTATTATTTTTCATTTTATTACATTAAATTATTAACCGCACTTCTACGGAGTATTACTTTTCATTTTGTGATATTGTTATAACTTTTTATCAACAAGTATTTGCTTATTTTCTTTAGTGAGTTAATACCAAATTTATTTAAGTTTTGAGTGCAATGATTTAAAAACATTCACGAAACGGATTAAGAGGAATTAAAAGTGATGTTATTTTCATCTCATTACATTCTTCACACATTTTTTTTTAATTACATTCTTCACACCAAAGAATAGGAGAAGTTAAAAAAAAAATTCTCTCAATACATTATATTTTAAAAAATAATATCCTTGCCTAACACATAACTTATTTAATCATTTATTTATTTAAAAAGATCATATTATTCTCATTAGCCAATAAAGTTGGTAAAAAATGTACTCCTTCTGTCTTCTTTTAGATTGCACATCTCCTTTGTATTTCCTTTATAAAATACAAAGGAAAAGTGCAAATATAAACAAAATGGAGAGAATAATATTTTTTAAAATCCACATTTATGGTATGGATAAAGACTCATTGCTATGGAGAGTATAATTTACTCCATTCATCCCATAATATTATTTATTTTTTCCTTCGTCCCACGATATAGTTCACTCTATTAAAGGAAATAACATCTCTATCTAAAAACTAAAAATACACTTTATCTTTAAAATTGTCATAACTTTTCAACACATACAAATATACTGTACTTTATACATAATAATTTATTACTTAAAAAATATCAATTTATCTTAAAAATCAATAAAATTAGTCAAAACTAACTTTCTCTTACACAAACTTGAAATAGAAGAAGCAAACCTAACAAAGTTAATACTCCCTCCGTCTCATACTTATCTTCATATTTTCCATTTTCGTCCATCTCACACTTATGTTCACCACCCAAAAAAGAAAACTTCACATTAACCAACAACGTCAAAAGTTATCTTAATTTCAAAAATACCGCTCTCACCTAACAAACATACTTTAGTAATTTATTTATTACCTAAAAATACCACAATACCCCTCAAAAGTCAATAAAATTTGTCAAAAAATAACTTTTCTTAAACTCCGTATCTACAGTGTCTGTGAACTTAACTCCGGGATGGAGGGAGTATTTATTAAAAATTCAGGGATCATATAAGTGTTTTTATAGAATGCCCCTCCACGGTTGAATTTCACATATTTTTGTGCGTGAAATTTAAGAAAATTTTATTTATTTTATGTATAAAGTAATAAAAAGAAGAAATATTTTAGTTAATTTATTGAAAAATTTGTGTAAAGACATTGTTGGAAAATGTGAAAAATAGGATATTATATTGGGATGAGTTTAAAAGTAAGTATTATTATAGTTATTTTAAATAAAAGTAAAGTTAAATACTGTGTGAAATGAATAAAAAACGAAAGTGTGATCAAATACTCGGGGTACAGAGGGAATAGTAAAAAATGTACACCTATCTTGGAGATTGCCTCCCAACATGTTTCATATCTCTCTTCTTACGACTGAAAGAAGCATTTGGATCTCAATATTGGTGTGGTCCAACTTTTTTATACGGGTTGACCCATTTACCACCGCTAAACCTATTAATTACACACCAATTCTATACATTGAACACCTAACTTAACTTAAATTAACTAGAAATGGAACAATAAGAGTCGCCCACACGTTTTCATTCAAATTAGAACATAAAGTAATATATTAGACTTTGTAATACAAGATAAACTATTTAATTATTAATATTCCTCCGACCAACCTGAAAATGCATGGTTGTGAAGGCCACGCAGTGTATATTACTAGTTCTACAACATTTGTAACTATATAAACATCACATTTCCTAGTCAATTCATCATTGCAAATTTTGTTTCATTAGTAACCACTCATCTAATTAGGCTAAGAGGAAAATGGCTTCTTTGCTTAATTTATGGCGTCTCCGCTTCTTGTTCTTGGCGATGGCCGTCTTCGGTGAGGCCATGGCGGGCCGATACTATTCGACACAAGTTTTCCGACCCACTCCTTGGCAACAAGCATATGCCACCTTTTATGGCGATGAATCCGCTTCTGCTACTATTGGTGCGATATTTATAAAAGTTTTTTTTTTTTTTAAAGTTTGTTGATAAATAGAGTTGCCGTGCATGAGTTTATGTAGTTCTTTAAGTGGCCAGCTTTCATACGTATGAAATTAATCCTACAGAATTTTTATACTTAATCAATAGGATAAAAATGCAATGTATATTGTCGGGCTCCACAAGAAACACAATGTTATGTTACATATCATTTCCAAGTTGATAACATGTGTGAGATGTAGATGTGTATATATATGATAAAATGTGCATGGTTTAGGTCATTTCATGAATTATATTCTATAAAATTCTATATACAATTTAAAATCAATTATAAACACACTTTAATATGCATATTTTTGTGATTCATAAAGAAAAATATCTTCACTCTTTTCTTCCTATATTTTTCTCTTTAATTTTTTGTATTCACTTTTACACTACACTTTTAAATTTTTGTTTTTCTTTATCTGTATTCTCATTGTTTGAGTTTATTACTACTAATCATTAAATCAATGGTAATCAATCAATATACTTGGTAAAAGAGTAGAATTATACTAACATAGAGTAAGATTTTGCTAGATTTTTTAATATTCCTTTAAAATTTCTTAGGACACTAAAGCTATGCTGAAAATGATAATTTTGAAATGAAACAAATTCATTAAAACTTAAATAGCATTTTTTTAAAATATGGCATTACATCATGCTAAATTCTTCAAAATAAATTTGGCAAAAAACTTGTGTGCACCCGTGCGCACGGCACACTCCGTGTGCCTTTAGAATTTTATATTAAATTGTATAAGATGTGTACCCTTTATTTTCTGAAGAAAAATAAAAAATATTAATGAAAATTATATACCCTTTAGAACAAAATGGTGTACCCTTATTAATTAAAGTGTATACCCTTTAGAATAAAACAATATACCCTTACCCATAATACTAAATTCTAAAAGCGCACAGTGTTTCTCCGGGTCACGCAAGACAACTCAAAAAAATTTCCGAATGGATTAGGTTAATTAATGCCATGTTTGAAAGTCACGTGACATTTTAAATTGAAGTTTTCTAAATTACTTTATTGGATTGGACGATGGTTAAGAAGAAAAGAGATCTTATGTACTTATGTCCCACACCGGATCTTCTGCTCCACTTTGGTGCATCATGTGCCACACGTTAAGTGATTGACACGTAAGAGGGGAGTAAATCCAACCATTGCCCCCTAGGGTTTAAGGTTTAGTGTATAATTTCTCTCTCCTACGTGTTGTTCATCTAACGGTGTGACACAGAAGATAATGTACCAAAATAACACAGAGAATCTGAGCCGCTTATGTCCTAAATGAACACATAAAGCCATGTTCAAATTTGTAGTGACTCATTATATATAAAAATTGAGTGCAGGTGGAGCATGTGGATACGGGAACCCGTTCAACACGGGTTACGGGTCAGACACGGCGGCATTGAGTTCAGTGCTATTCAGCAACGGGTACGCGTGCGGGCAGTGCTTCCAGATCCGATGTGTGAATTCGCAGTATTGCTTCAGAGGATCTCCCATCGCCACCATCACCGCCACCAATCTCTGCCCTCCCAACTGGGGGCAGGACTCCAATAACGGCGGCTGGTGCAACCCGCCCCGCTCCCACTTCGACATGGCCAAGCCTGCTTTCATGAAGATTGCTCAATGGAAGGCTGGCATTGTACCTGTCTCCTTTCGCAGGTACATAATAATAAAAGTTGTACGTACTTAGACTTTTAGTAGTGACCTTACATATCTTGTTTGTGAACATTTAGAGTCCCGTGTGTGCGGAAGGGCGGTCTCCGATTCAACGTCCAGGGTAACGGGTACTGGCTGCTCGTCTACGTGATGAACGTGGCTGGAGGCGGAGACATAGCTAACATGTGGGTGAAGGGAACCAAAACAGGATGGATTAGCATGAGCCACAACTGGGGTGCTTCTTACCAGGCTTTCTCTGCTCTTGGAGGGCAAGCTCTTTCTTTTAAATTAACTTCTTATACTTCCCATGAAACTGTCATTGCCTACAATGCTTGCCCTTCCAACTGGGGAGCTGGAATGACTTACACTGCCACTGTCAACTTCCATTGATCTTCATCATGTTATCTATGTTTATGTTTTTTGGGATGTAAGAAATTTGAGTTTTAAGTATTTTTTTTTTCAAATCTTTGACATAATTGGGTTTATAAATATTGGATTGGATATACTTTGTAAAGAAGTGACAATTTTACATGTCATTGTTGTCAGTAAATCCAAGAGTCTAATATATATACAGGACTAATTTATTATAGTTTGATTAAGGATCTACACTGAGCTTGTAAGAAGTTACATTAATACCAATTTGATTAGGAAGTTTAAATATTATCTTGGCATATTTTAATGCATGCAGTTAGCTTGCTAGCTGATCATTCCATGTGTTAGAAATGTAGACGCTTGCATGTACTGTATGTTGCCATGTAAACATTATTTTTATGGGTACACGTAAGCAGCTCATTAGTTTGTTGATCAACATGAAATTAATCAAGGGATGAGATTAAGTGTTGGTTCGAGTTTTGAGCAAGTAAGGAGGCAATTATGATTGCTGCTGTATAGAGGATGATTTGTGATGAGTTAGTAGTCGATTGGATGATTAGTTATAAGCTTAGAAACTGCTCTTCCAGCTGACATAGGAGTTGAGCTTCTTGATTCTCAAGAAACGGGCTGATCATCACAATTAAAGGCATCATAACATCAGTTATTATTCATTCCATTCTATCATCAGTTGCATCATAGTGTTAGAACTTTCCGTGTTGTATTATTCTTTCTAGTTAGTTTCCATCTTTGTGAAAGCCTCCATCAATAAAAAGATCATAATCCTCTTTAACAATAAATAACAAATAAAAATAAAGCAGTAAAAAGTCCTAATTAAACTAGCCATAATGAAAATCAATAATTAAATATGTCAACGGAAATGACGCCAAAAACTTTTTGCGTGTTTTCTACACGCTAATTTCATCCCTAAATGTGAAGGATATCAATTATAGTGGACAAGCGACCAAACTAAATTATCAAATCCAAAGGACAACAAATTATCTACTTTTAAAAACTAGATTAACTAAGACAAGTGACCAATTTTCAATATTGTGAAATTGGTTATTAACTTAAAGACGAAAAATTAAATAACTAATAAAATTAAATCAATATTAAGGAAGATTTTAATATTAATTCAAGAGAGAAACAACAATCCTTAATTAATCTAAATTCTTAAATATTCAATTGTTCATTCATGCAGAAGTTATGGAAAAATCACGTAGATATGAAAATTCACTTGATAGGGCCAAAATAAATTAACAATCAAATATGGTCTATTTCCTATGATTCGTAAGTGATAATTCCACCACCCTCTCTAGGTTCCAACTGTAATTAATTCTTTCCATTAGAAGGTACTTGAATCCTATAAGTTCTCCCTTTATAGGTACTGTAAAATTAACTGATGGTGCTCAGATCTTATGGTCGACGTAATTTGCTCGGGTTCCATGCACATCTAACACAACGGAATTATAGAAAGTATTACCTTTCACCAAAGACTGGCGGAGAAGTCTAAATCAGCTATAGAAACGACCTCTTGATATTGTGTTGTATTCCTATACCTCGTCTAGATGTCTTGTGGGCGACGATCCTCTAGGCGATCCCAATCCAAATCTGATTTCTCATCTAAAGATTAATTTTCGTCGTGTAATTAATGATCTAATACTGCTAGGATGGATTATTTATAGGTTGCAAAAGGAACCGGGAGGAGAAATTAGGGTTGGGCCTCCCATTGGACTCATGCATATAAGTTTAGCCCAACACTTATGCGTAAACCCAATAATAATACTTCAGTTCACTAAAGAATTATTATTGCACTGCCAGCCTAATTCCAAACTACGTCATGGACTCATTCTTATTATGAGCCCGTTTAACTTTCCGTGTTTAAGATATACAATGTCCATTAATTAAATGAGTTACTGACAACCAATTAATTAATCTCTAATCCAAGAGTAGTACCACTTAATCTTATTATCATGCCGAAATAAATCCATCTGCAGAGTTTACATGATAATCCTTATGAGCTCCTCAAGGGGACATCATCAACCTAATTCATTAGAACACGAACACCTTCTACAATCAACAACACACCATACAGACAATACTATCTCCCAACTCACCGAGCATATTGATTCAATAATTAAATTTCACCCATTGATGAATCAAAGAAATAAATATTAAATTACATGTCGAGGTTATTGTATAGGGATTAAGAGTATGAACATCCATAATAACTGAGGTTAAGTTCTCTTATATAGTCAGTATAAATCAAACAACCTCACGCGGTCCTACTCAATACACGCAAAATGCACTAGTGTAATTTTATAGTCAAGACAAACTAATACCAAATCACATTACAACAGTCCCGATAGATTATCTCCGTCTATCTCGGTTGTGAGCATCTGTTTATACTTTATAAGGAGCTGATAATATGATCTTTCGTGAAACGCCACACACCATATTATTTACAATATAAAGTAAATGGACTATTGCATCGATACATAAACAAATTGTAAGATGCAATCATTTGATCAATGATTCTCATTTCAAATATTGTTATAACATTGTTCATACCAAAGCTAGGCTTTTAGTATACAATCCAACATTAACTCTTACTATCCTCCTTAAAAGTCTAATTGCATTGTTCCACTGGAACATTCAAGTACATCATTTATTAGTTCTAAGGAATTAATGTGATTACATGTAATCTACATTAACTCTTAACAAATAGACAATTCAATTCATGAACGCACAGAAGCTAAATTAATAAATCACGCATCACAGGCAATGTCATGAAATAATATGAAGATGTTACGAAGCATAAATTTCAAAGTCTGATCAAATCAAATTAATCAAAATAATCATCTACACGAATTCATAAATTTAGTCAAGATGTCCTCCAAATTGTCAAACAAATTCACACCGTGAAGATCAATTCCAATTGCATCTCATTTTATTTTTATTTGCTAGAAAACCCTTAGCCCATTTAGTTAATTTTATAATTATGGAAGTCATGAAGTAGCTGTGGATACTACAGAAGGAAGAAGCAGAACAGGCTTATTAGATAATTAAATTCATCATTCTCTAATTTTTTTTCACTTCTTCCACAATTCACACATTAATCTCTCATTCACTCCACCAATTTAATTCACTAAATTCATCCATCATCCACTCCATTTGATCAAGAAATTAGTAAGGGAGATTAGAGATTGTAAGAAAAGATAAGGGTTTCAAGTGAAGAAATTCAAGGGAAGCACTTATTTTATTTTTAATTTTCTTTTGTTTAATCATTGAATTTAGTAAAACAATTTATTTTGTTTTGCTTAATACAATGTTAGGCTAATCCCCTATATGACATTAGCTCCATGGTGTTGGATACTTAGTTGCTATGCAATTTTATTTTAATCTTAATTAAGCATTCAGTCATTTCTATCATTTATGTTAATTGCTTGATTTATATGTTATATTTGTGTGATTAATTATCTTGGGTATTTGGTTAGAATGAGAATTAAAGTATATTCTTATGATTATTAATTGAATCATTATATCATATGTTGAAAGTGGAATTTCACGCATTTTATGTGTGCACATTACACCGTTTTGCTTAGGAAAGCTATTGTTTTTGCATGAAATTTTGTATGTTCAAGTATTTACACAATTTTGAGGCTACTAAGGTGCTTGATTAGTGTGAAAATATGCATGTTTTATGGTCCAATTTAGCACCGTTTTGTGGTATTTATATCTGTATATGAGCATCTTGGGGTTAAATTATATAAATTTGTGTTACAGATGCATGTGAAGTGTTATTTCGTGTTTTTAGGTGGAAAACAAGGTAAAAAGAGCAAAAATGGAAGTCGAAAATGAAGTTGGAAATAAAGTTAGGAAAAAAGAGCCAGCATGACTCGTGCCGGCTAGCAAGGAGAAGTCTTGCCACCTAGGATGCCCACTCGTGCCGCAAGCTGTACTTGCAAGACTGTCGAAGGCTGTCGAGAGCTGCCGAGCACTAGCGCCCGCATGACTGTCGTGAGCTGCTGAGGGATGCTGCCAAGACACACTGCACACGTGTCGCTGAAGGCTGCCGAGGAAACCCACAAGCACCTGCCAGCATGACTTGTGCCGTTGTCCAGCAAGGCCCGTCGTCGTTTTTCATCATTTTCTTGGCCCGTTCGTGTGTTTGACGTGAAAAAAAGCCCACTTTTATGTCAGAATTTGGGATTTTACTGTCCTCAACTATAAAAAAGACACTTTGGGATTTTTATTCATAACTTTCCACAACCCTACATACTTTTCCATACTCTTTCCCTGCTACGATATCGAAATCAAGATTTACCATCCCATCCACCCATCCCAGAGAGTTCATCAGTGTTGCTTACTTGAGAAGGAGAACAAAAAGGTTCAGAATCACGGAAGAGAGAACGGACAATCACGCCACATCTAGGATTTTTCTTATTCTTTCTTTTAAGCTTTTGAATTATAAACCTATGGCTATGCCTTCATAACTAACCATGTATGATGCCTGTAACACCATGTGCTAGTACTTCTTGGATAGTGCTAAGTTTTGAAGGTTGAATTGATTTGAATTGATAATCTAGAATAGGTTGGATACCTGCAGTATACTTATTCCCTTATTAATGCTTTGAATTTAGACTTATATTTTTGTCTTATATGATCTATCCTCATGCATGTATATGTCATTATCTTATGCATATTTATGCTTGTTGCTTATGTTATATAAGAATTATATTTGTCAACCTGTTATGGGAAAATGGGATCTAACCATATAACCTTTATTCATTAAAATAATTAATATTGAACATTTAATCTATCTATTAATTACCATTCTATAGGATTTGGTTTCATAATTATTAGGTGGGAATTGAGGATTAATTCTTAAGTACCTATAAAGAAAAGTCTAGTGTTCCAGCCTATTAGGAATTTTGCATGAAGTACCTAGAAAGGGAGTATGAATTATTCTTCTGCATCTAAGGGTTTAAACCAGGTTTATGTGTTAAGTTTACTTTAAAAGAGAGATTTAACATAGTTAAGTGATTGCTTTTATAAGAACTGCAAGAATTCTAACCGATTGTCTAGTGAATTGATTTGACCGATTTAACTGAATTTCCTAGTGCTATCTATCTTCTCTCATGAACACTTTCATATTTAGTTTACCTACTATTTTATATTTTTAGTAATTACTTTTTTCAATCTTAGATCTAATTAATTTATTCTTAAAATACCCAGATTTGTGTTATTTTAGAATAGTCATAATTAGATTAAATAATTAGTCTAAAATTATCCTGTGGTTCGATATTTTTTTACTTGTTCACACCCTGAACTACAATTGATTCCCTAAACTTGGGTACACATGCAAACAGGTGAACAAGTAAATGGTGCCGTTGCCGGGGATAGTTCTTAGATTTATTTATTTAATTCTTTTGTGATTTATTTTAGTCTAGGACGTTAAATTTTAATTGCTTTTATTTTATTTTATTTAGATCCAAACTATTCTGATTAGCTGATTGAAAACAGGTGTATGATCACTAAGTCAAGTGGACTCCCTATTGAACCACTCAACTTAGAACTTGAAGCACTTGTCAGACTAAATAGAAAAAAGAGAAAGAAGCCAGCCACACCTATTTCTAGTCCAGAGTCGGATATCTATTATTCGTCAGAAGAAGAGGAAGTTGAAGAGACTGAGGCTAGAGAGATGGCTGACTATGCCCCGACCCCCATGCAGGACTAGTATAAGCTGAAGCATACCATGAACGTTGGATTTAATGGACCCACAATCACTGCAGAGACTTTTGAGTTGCAGTTTGGACTTATCCGAATGGTACAAGCACATCAGTTTAGTGGTACTCCTTTGGAGAATCTTAGTGAGCATCTGCAGTTATTTGATGAGTATGCAAGGACGCAGAAGCATAGGAATGTTTCGGAGGATGCAATCAGAATGAGGCTTTTCCCATTCTCACTAAAGGGGAAAGCCAAAGAGTGGTACAACAACCTTCCTGCAGGATGTTGTACTACATGGGAAGAGTTGGCTGATAAGTTCTTGAACAATTACTTCCATCCCTCCAAGAGTTTCAAGGTGAAACAAAAGATTACACAATTTAAACAAGGAGGCTTGGGGAGTTTCTATGAAGCATGGGAAATGTTCAAGGAGCTATTGCGATGTGGTCAACAACATGGATTTACAAAAGACACCTACTTAGGCTTTTTCTATTAAGGTCTAAGAGGTGATTCAAGAGTGTTGGTGGACGCGACATTAGGTGGATCATTCTTCAAAAAGTCAGCAGATGAAGCAGAAGAGATCTTTGAGGAGATGGCCAACAACAGTGAGATGTCAGAACTCAAGAGTCAACTCAGTGAGCTGCATGAGAAGATGGATCGCATCACACTAGGAAACTGAGGAGAGGAAGCTAGAATAGATGGAGATGAAGATCAGATGGAGGATGCAAATTATGTTATGGGTCAGAGCTTGTCAAGGGGATTACAGAAATAGACAGAATTTCAGGCCTAGTAATTAGCAGTGGGGAAGGAATGCTCAGGGAAACAACAGGTAGAATCAGCAAGGGGGTTACAAAGGACATTCTAACTTCAACAATCAGAGAAGGAATGAAAATCTGTCATATGCTAACCCGAGTAATGTAGTTGGGCCTCCTCCAGGAATTGATCCATCCCATAAGCCTGTTAATGGAAAAGCACCCGTGGATGATGAGTTGAAAGTGCTATTGAAACAACAAGGAGACCAGATAAAATAGCACGGCGAACAGTTGAACTTGATGGTCAAGCTGATGATGTCTATTAATTAGCAATCTGAAAGCAGGAAGAAAGAGACGGATAAAAAATAGAAAAAAACTGATATTGCTCTTGGACAATTATATGATGCAGTTGGAAGACTAGAGCAACAAGCCAAGTTTCCATCTCAAACATGATGAATCCAAAAGAACAAGTTATGGCTGTCACCCTGAGGAGTGGAAAGTAGTATAAGGGCCCAAAAATGCCATCGAAATAAGCTAAGGTCGAAACGGAGGTCGAAATATTGGACAAGCAAGATTTGTCGGTGCTGACACACTGCACGACTCTTGCCAGGAGCAGCACGATTCGTGTAGACCTTCATTCAGCGCAATCGATGAGCCGCGCTTGCCAATTATCAATCAGGTGCTGGACACGACTGTGCATGATGACTGGCACGACCAGATGCATGAATCGTGCATCGCCAAAAATACTGCCAAGGCTGGCCGGCACAACCATCGACACGAGGCAGGTGAAAACCAGCACGACTCGTGCCCTTCTCCAGTAGAAACATCAGAATTATGTCTTGATCCTCGCATTGCTGATCTTGTCCAGAATGATTTCCAGGTTCTTGAAACTGAACAAAAGTCGAAAGAACCTGAAGTTAAGTTGAAAAGGTGTCAAAAAGCTAAGGCAGAAAGAGCTAAAAGAGAAAAATAAGATGTGTTTGAGAGGGATATTTGGGGGATTCCAAAGACAAAGCATCCAATCCCATTTCCACGATAATTTTTAAGAAAGGATTAGATGAGAAGTTTCAGAAGTTTTTGGAGATGTTCAAGAAAATCCATATCAATATTCCCTTTGCAGAAGCCTTAGAGGAGATGCCTAACTATGCAAGGTTCTTAGAGGACATCATGTCGAAGAAAAGGAGTCTAACAGTAGCTGAGGCAATCAAGCTGATAGAAAGCTGTAGTTTAGTGATACAAAAGAAGCTTCCAGTGAAGCTAAAAGATCTAGGTAACTTCACCATACCATGCGAGATTGGACAAGGGGAATCGAAGAGAGCCCTATGTGATTTGGGGGATAGCATTAATCTGATGCCTTATGCATTATTCAAGAAGCTTGGTTTGGGAGATGCAAAGCCGACATCAGTAGCACTACAACTAGCTGACAGATCCATAACATACCCTAGGGGGTGATTGAAGATGTCTTGATAAAAGTTGAGAAGTTGATAATCTAGTGGACTTTCTTGTGCTTGACATGGAAGAGTTTAATGAAGATAAAGGTCCTTTGATTCTGGGAATGCCGTTCTTAGCAACTGCAGGAGCCATGATTGATATTCAGAAAGGGGAGATCAGATTGAGAGTCAATGATGAAGAAGTAATCTTTTCTTCGGAGAAAGCAAGAGGTGGCCTTCGGAGAAAGAAGATTGCATTGAAGTAGTAGAGGAGATCATTGAAGAGTGCCTGCCTTTCATCCTGTCTAAGGACCCACTTGAAACTTGCATAAGTGAATATCGTACTTTACCTACTACTGAATTTGATGATCTTGATGATATGTCTAATGAACTTACTCTTGAATTTCTTGAAAGCTTACTTGCATTGAATGAGAACAGGGATTTGAAGAAGGAAGTAGCTAGAGTGGAGGAAGCAAAGTAGAAGAGGCCATATCTGCCACTTGAACCTGAAGGAGCTATACCTGAGGAGAAGAAGAATGAACTGAAGCTGCTGCTTGATCATCTCAAGTATGCATATTTGGCGGAGAATGAAACTTTTTCGGTAATTGTATATTCTTCCTTATCTAAAAGTGAGCTTGATAGATTGTTAGTGGTCTTAAGAGAACATAAATCTGCTATTGGTTGGTCTATTGATGATCTGAAGGGTATTAGTCCATCTATTTGCATGCATAAAATAAGATTGGAAGATGAAAATAAAAGTTGTGTGCAGTATCAAAGGAGATTAAATTCTGCGATGCAAGAGGTGGTAAGAGTAGAAGTGTTAAAGTGGTTGAAAGATAGAATTGTGTATGCGATTAGTGATAGTCCATATGTGAGTCCTTTGTATGTAGTTGCTAAGAAAGGGGGGATGACTGTCATTAAATCTGATATTGGGAAGACCCTTGCTACTAGGACCACTATAGGTTGGCGTGTGTGTGTTGATTATAGAAAATTGAATGAGAACACATGCAATGACCACTTTCCTTTACCCTTCATGGATCAGATGCTTGATAGGTTAGCAGGTTATGAGTTCTATTACTTTTTGGATGATTATTCCGGGTATAATCAAATAATGATTGCACTCGAGGATCAGGAAAATACCTCATTCACATGTCCTTATGCATTTTTGCTTTTAAGATGTTGCCTTTTGGTCTTTGTAATGCACCTGCGACCTTTCAAAGGTGTATGATGGCTATTTTTGAAGGGTTGATAGAAAATATCATGGAAGTTTTTATGGATGATTTCTTTGTCTTTGGATCTTCTTATGATGTTTGTTTATCTAACCTTGCTATTGTTTTGAAGAGATGCCAGGATACTAACCTTGTTTTGAATTGAGAGAAATATCACTTTATTGTGAAAGATGGCATTGTCTTAGGCCATCATGTATCATCTAAGGAGTTGTAGGTTGATAGAGCTAAGGTGGCAACAATTGAAAAATTACCTCCACCAATAAATGAGAAGGGAGTGCAGTCATTCCTTGGACATGTAGGATTTTACCAAAGATTCATAAAAGATTTTTTTAAATACTCTAAACCTCTTTCTCATTTATTAGAAAAAGATATCCCTTTCAAATTTGATGATGAATGTTTAAAATCTTTTCAGGTTTTGAAGAAGGCATTGACGTCTGCCCCTATTTTAATTACTCTAAATTGGACTGAACCCTTAGTGCTTATGTGCGATACAAGTGATGTTGCTTTGGGAGTAGTTTTGGGGTAGATGAGGGAGAACAGGTTTAGAGCCATCTACTACGCGAGCAAGACATTTGATGCAGCTCAAAAGAACTACACTATAACTGAAAAAGAATTTTTAGCTGTGGTGTATGCTTTTGACAAGTTTCATGCGTATCTAGTGGGGATGAAAACTGTGGTGTATACAGATCATTCTGCGATTCGATATCTGATGGAGAAGAAGGATGCCAAGCCCAAGATTATCAGATGGATCGTACTGCTGTAGGAATTTGACATGGAGATAAGAGACAAAAAGGGGAGTAAAAATGTGGTGTCTGATCATCTCTCTAGATTGGAGTCAAGGGAGCATTGTGAAAATGAGAAAGAGATCATCAAAGAGTGGTTCCTGGATGAAGAGATTCTAGAGGTGGAGCTTCGCCAGGCATACACTTTAGCTACAAAACCCAAGTCCCCTTGGTATGCTGATTATGTCAACTATCTTGCGAGTGGGGCTAAGCCATATAATTTGAGTCGGCATCAGCATTTGAAGTTCATGAGAGATGTGTAGAAATTTAGTTGGGATGAGCCTTTCGTTTATAAAATCTGCACAGACTCTATCATCCGGCGGTGTGTGCCGGAAGAGGAATGGAAAGTGTGCCGTGTCATGCACAACCAAATAGGGGGCATTTCGGTGCCGAGAAGATAGCTACAAAAATTTTACAATCAGGTTTTGTTTTGGCCATCCCTTTTCAAATCTTGTGCTTCATATGTTACAAGCTGTGATAGGTGTCAAAGAGTTGGAAGCATCTCTAAAAGAGATGAAATGCCTCTGCGGAATAGTTATGTGGTGGAGATTTTTGTGTGGGGGATAGACTTTATGGGTCCCTTTCCCTCATCCAATGGATATCTCTATGTACTTTTAGCTGTGGATTATATGTCTAAGTGGGTGGAAGCAATTCCAACCAAGACAAATAATGCCAGGGTTGTGCAAGCATTTTTTAAGAAGCACATATTTTCGTGATTTGGAATACCTAGAGTACTTGTTATTGATGGGGGAACCCATTTTGTTAACAAGCTCATGGAGAAGGTCTTGAAGGATTATCATGTTTGGCATAGGGTGGCAACTCTCTATCACCCACAGTCTAATGGGCAAGCTGAGGTCTCCAATCGCCAGATTAAGCAGGTTTTGGAAAAGACAATGAATGTGTGTAGGAAGGATTAGGCTATAAAGCTAGATGATGCATTGTGGGCATTCAGAACTGCTTACAAGACTGTCTTGGACATGTCTCCGTTCCAAATTATCTATGGAAAGTCATGTCATCTTCCTGTGGAGATTGAGCATAAGGCATTATGGGCGGTAAGAAAGCTGAATTTGGATATGCAAAAGTGGGTGGCCTGCGGATGACTCAGATGAACAGACTTGAAAAGTCTTGAAATAGAGCCTATTAGAACTCACATATCAGCATGGAAAGAGTAAAGAAGTGGCATGAAGAAAAGATTCGTTTTAAGGAGTTTTGTGATAAGGATGAAGTCTTGTTATTCAATTCTAGACTTAAACTTTTTCCTGGAAAGTTAAAGTCTAAGTGGATGGGGCCATTCATGGTACATAAAGCTTGTGGTGGTGGTACATATGAACTTTGGATAAGGAAGGAAATAGTTTTGTAGCTAATGGGCATCGAATAAAGCATTATAGGTCGCCACGGCATAAGGAAGTCCTTTTCGTTGATCACCTCCATTAAATCTACTTTTCATCGAGCTCTAAGACGTTAAACATGAGCATTCCATCGTGACTCTCCGACGTTAAACGTGAGCGCTTGTTGGGGGCTTACCCTTTTGTTTTATTGCTTTACTGTGTTTGTTTTGGTGTAGGAAATTTTATTAAGTGCTTCTTCATCTATGATATTCACTTTTTGCAAACTTAGTTTCTCACTTAGTTTGAACTAAGTTTGGGGGGGTGGACGTGCATTCCAATATTTTGAAGCACCAAGGTAAGTTTTCTTTCACTTGTATGTGATGCTTGGAGGTCAATTTTTTTAGATTTTTCAGAATTTATTTCAAATTTTCAATTTTTTTTTGCGACTATCCAAGTGTCTTGTTTGTCTTGTTTATTTTTCTTAGATTTGGTGTGATAAAATTTTGGTTGAATTTCTTAGTTTTCCTAAGGATATTACTAATGAATTTAGTGTCTTTGAGCTTAAATTGGATGGAAATTCGAAGAAATAGATTGAAAAAGTCAAAAAAATATCCAGCTGTATATCGGAGAGTAGCACGACTCGTGCCAACCTTATGCACTAGTCGTGCCTATGCAGAATGGCTAGGAATGATCAGGCGTGTCTCCTAGCATGAGAGCTGGAGGCCGGCACGAGTGGCAAAGTTGAGCGGAACGACTGTCGAGAAATACTGGCAAGAGTCGTGCCTTGTGGAGTAGAAACGCACAGAGTTGGCGTAGGTAAGGCGGCACAAGTCTTGCCATATTTGGCATGAGTCATGCCTTGTTCGTGCTGGGTCCCAAGTAAGTTTAAATTTTGAATTTTGGTCCAGTTTGCTTATTTTCTCCACTACTGCGTACGGGTTTGCTTCCTCTTCGTATTTTCGTCATTTTTTCTTTCCATAAATGATGAGTGATATTTTCACCTAGATTTTAGTATCTTTTTATATGTGTTTTCGTATTATTTTATCCGTATTTGTGTTCTATTTGGTTGTGTTTTGTGTTTTTATGGAAATTTGTGTTCTAGATATGATAAGGAAGACGTAGGAAAAAAGTGGATCTCAATTCGGAGTTGAAACGAGGGAGAACGAGCCAAAACAGTAAAGAAATAAGGAGCCAGCACCAACACGGCCCTGTAAGAGGTGGCCGTGTGGCGACACCTATTCGTTCAACACAGGCACCTTAAGGCCGTGTCCAGTCGCACGAGTCGTGTTGGCAGCACGAGCCGTGTCATCAACACGGCCCTGTAAGAAAAGGCCGTGCGGGAGCATCCGTTCACGCAACATGGGCACCTTATGGCCGTGTGGCAGAGCACGACTCGTGCTGTGTAAAATCTTGGAAAAAAATTAGAATCCTTCTAGAAGCCTCCCAAGGGGTATAAATACCCAATACTTCAATATGTAAGAGGAGATCCGAATTCCAACCTTTCTACACACACATCACACACAATTCTCTCCATTTTACACCATCATCTTCATCCATTCACCATCCATTAGATCTACAATCATCCTACCATCAAAATCATCATCCAATTGAAGAAAAGAAGCAAGGAAGAGAGGAAGATAACAAGGGAAGGAAGGAAATCACCATTGAAGTGACATCAAGGGAGTTTCCATTCATTTCTTGTATTAAACCTCATAGTTTCATCATGTTTTGTAAGGATATTAATGTCTATGTTTATTTCCTTCTTAATATGGTAGGCTAATCTCCCTTGTGAGATTAGCAACATGATAGTTGTTGGATAATTTTGGGGATTTGTGTATTTGAATTCATATGTTTATTGGATCTATGATTTTCTACCATTGATTATTAATTGCTTGAATTGTATTGATGATTTGTGTGTTTAGTTGTTCTAGATATGTGATTAGATTGAGAAATCAATTATATGCTTAGGATAATTAAGTGAATCATTTCATCAAACACTTCATGTGCATTATAGATTGTGAAGAGATTGAGAAGTCCTTCATAGTTTAGAACCCTTTGGTAGGACATGTGATTGGTTTGATCGAGAGATTGATTGATTGTGTGAAGGGACTCTCATTTAAGCTTAGTACCTAGTTGGAATTGTTTAATTGAGAACCAATCTATTGAGCTATTTGATATTCATATCCTATTCATCTCGAGATGGAGTTTAGGTGATCTTAGTGTTGGCCCTTAGTCTACAATCCATGATACATATGAATTTGATACATAATTCCTAGAATTTCCACTTCTTAATTGTTGTTAATCTCACCTTTAATCAATTTGGTAAATCACTTTTCATCCATCCATCTTGTTGATTGATCATTACTTGCTTTGATCACTTGTCATTTAATTGTTTGCAACCAATCCTATTGATGATTCGTCTCTATAAAATTACAACAAACGTGAGATCGCTTAAGCACTAGTGCCTACCTCCCTTGGGTTCGATAATTTCTTGAATTGGTCTTTCTCCACTAAACTATGGCAAATCAATAAATCACCATTCCACTCCACCCACTTCACTTCCCACTTACTTTAAACACTTTATACATTTGGATTGAGGATTGAAAAGAAGAAATTAGAGTTCTAAGACTAAAAATTTGGGAAAAGTTTCAAAGTTGCAAAATTTTCGTTCTTCTCCAAATAAGGTATGTCTTCTTCGTCCTTTTGCTCTGATTTTCAAGTATGTTCATATTGGAGGCATGAATAAGTGGATTCAAGTTGAAATTTTGAATTTTGAAGTAAGTTTTCATTGAGGCATTTTGTCGAACATGTAGTGTGCGTACTGTTTTGCTTCAATTTTGAAGTTGCTAGCTTGCATTGGTGGTTTTGTGTTGGCTTGTGGCTATCCTTAGGACTGTATTTGATGATATTTGATGTTGAATGAGGGTTCAAACAAGTTAAGTAGAGTGTTAATGGTTAATTTTTCTTGGAAAAACATGATGTTTTGAGGTTGAAATTGACATGTTAGGTTGGATTTTCATAATTTCTTGTTCATAGTAGCTTAAAAACATGAATAGTATTTAATTTATTATTCATGGATTGTTCTTGCATTGTTTTGACTAGGAATCAAGAATATAAATGTCATGTTGATTTCATCTTACTCGTAATTTTTGTAGGAAATAAAATAGGGGATCAATGGACGGATGAGCAAAAGCAAAACAAGATAGCTCAAATTAGAAGGAACAAAACTTCTCCTCACCACCTTGGGATTTATTATCCTGAGTGAAAGGAAAATATTGTGGAGTACAGCCATTTGGAGCGGTGTATAGTGCGTAAACGCTACCATGATGAGGAAACCATGATCAAAATCGACATTAAGCATAATGTAGATACCCTTTCCGATAGGGTGGGCATACTAGAGTTCATGAATGCCCGAAGGCCCACAACTTATGTATTGACGATGGAGTTTTCATGTCATACGAGGTCTATCGAGAGGAGGATGATAGGCTCCCCAGTGGATGTAATTTTATATTGAGAAGAAGGAAAGAGGTTATGACAAGAAAAGAGCTGAACATGGGATTTAGATCTCCTTATGATGCTAGTGATGAGATTAGTGTTGCATTTGACAAGGATGCTTTCTGGAAAAGGATCACAGGGAAGGATGAAGTTTTTGTACCTAGGAAGTCTAAGTCTACTTGCATCGTTAGCCCGGTTCTCAGGTACATCAAGAGAGTTTTATCATATACCATCTTTGCAAGACATGAGGAGGGACAGGTCAGATTAGAGGAGCTTTATGTACTTTGGTGCATGTGCAAGGAGAGATATTTTGACTTGGCTGCATTGATTATGGAGCAGCTCCTTCATTTTGTAGACGGAGAGACTCGGTCTATAATGATGGGTGGTATTATCACCCAGATAGCTGATATCAAAGGAGTGTGCATTGATGGGATGAAACTAGTTGGTAAGAAAGTGTCTGACATAGACGTGCAAGCTCTGAAGTATGCATGCTTCTTGAAGGAGGAGGATGGTCAGTTTTACTATGAGCATGGCAACCGTTCGATACCACTCCCCTGTGAGCAGTTAACTACATTGACTATTAAAGATAACTTCACTTTCAAATCTTATTTGCACAATCATGTCTCGAGAGTCTTTTCTAAAAAGGGAGATTTGAAGAAGGTTATCAGGGAGCACAATGAACGAGCAGCAAATCAACAAGTTCAGACTGATGGTGATTATGCTGATACTGGTGGTGATGAGGATGAGGTGATGCTTACTGAGAGGATGCGCCGGAGCTTTTTTGGGGCATATGACTCATAACATCCTGCTAGTGGGTATTATTAGGGCGGTCCATCCAGAGTAGCACCAGATCCATATGCACCGGGGACATCTACAGCTCCATCTGGAGCTCAGTACGGAGGACCCAGTACTTCAGCTGGTCCCGTACCCCTGACTATCATTCTTATTATGTTCCAGGTGTGCATGATCCATGGGGAGAGATGTACAGGTACATCGATGATCAGTTTGACTCCATCAGGCGTTCGAACAACCATCAGTTTTGAATGTTGTTCCAGGAGGACAGGCGTTCTCGAAGGGAGTCATAAAGAGAGCACAGAGTTTGAGAGATGAAGTTCTAGAGCGCCGAGAGAGATGTGACTAATGGAGGATATAACCCCTGTTTTAAACAGCCTTGTCTATCGAGGTTGTGTCATTCTATCTCTTCACCTTGTTTATATTTTTTGTTTAGGCTTTGAGTGGAGTGATAGTTTGATAGGGTTCTTTTTGATGTATTTGTTTCTTCCTTGTATCATCTTTATCTTGATTTGTATTGTTGGATATTTGTGGGGATATTATGTTGAGTTTATTGTCTAACAGTTGAGGTACTTATGTTTAGGTTTCTGGTTATGTGATTATTATCTTAGTTGTTAGATTTCTGCCAGAAATTCATATGCTCTTGGAATTGATGAAGGAAGTGCACTTAAGTTATATTGTAGTATGAAGTTCTATGTGTACTTGTGAGACATTACTTACCATGCTCTATTACTTGATAACCCATTTAAGATTTTGAGCCTATTATCATGAACATAAACACATGATATTTCTTTCTGGTGAGTATCGCTCTTGTGTGTATTCTAAAACTTGCCTCTTGTCTTACTTGAGACCGCGTGTTATGTTAGATAATAGGAGATGATTTTAGGCCATCCTTGATTTTTATGAGTCACTTTGCCAAATAATTTCCTACCAAATAATTCTATATTTGTAGTTAGCCATTTTGAGCCTAAAAGCCTTATTTCTTTGGCAACCTATGAAGATAGCCACTTTGATATCCTATTTGAGCCTTAAATTCCAATATTTAGTGGAGAATTAAATGCTGTCAAAGTGCGTGAGTTGATTTTCATGGAGTTTGGAAGGAATAAAATATTTGGAGCTGTACAAGTGATTATGAGCTTAGAAATAAGTTGCTTAGGGATAGTGCCCGAAACTGGTGCCCCGAGATGTTAGAGGTAGTGCCCTAAACTGTTACCTCAAGAAAGGAAAAAATAAGAAAAAATATTGAGCTTGAAGGAAAATGAGATAAATTAAAATTAGAAGAGCATGAAGTTGGATAGTCTTGAAGTGTAAAAATCTGCAGTACAAAAGATCTCCGATTTTAATTCTCTACTAATTGAGTCACTTTATATATATTTTTTTTCCCTTACCAAACCAACATTACACCCTATTAAAAGTCCTTTTTGATCATATTGTCGAGTCATACTCTTAAGTGGTGGAGAGTTTGAGACGCTTGGCAAGCTTATGATTACGCATGCACTTGAATTGACTTTGAGCATAAACACCATACCCTATAAGTGTACATCTTTTACACTTGAGTGTGAGTGATATACTTCCTATGAGAATAAGTTAATGGAGCATTTTAATTGGTGGTGATTGTCTTATTACATGTGATGAGAGTTGCATGACCAGACTTAATGACAATTGAGTGTTGAATGGCCTAGTTGTCATATCCTTTATTTTCCCTTAATTTACACACTATCTTTCTTTGGTTGTTCGTGGATGAACAACATCTTAAGTTTGGGGGTTTGATTAGTGTGAAAATCTGCGTGTTTTAGGGTCCAATTTTGCACCGTTTTATGAAATTTATATCTGTATTTGAACATATTAGGGTGGAATTGTATAAATTTGTGTTACAGATGCATGTGAGGTGTTATTTTGTGTTTTTAGGTGGAAAACAAAGTAAAAAGAGCAAAAACATAAGTCGAAAACAAAGTTGGAAATAAAGTCAGGAAAAAAGAGCCAGCACGACTCGTGCCGGCCAGCAAAGAGAAGTCGTGCCACCTAGGATGCCCACTCATGCCACAAGCTATGCGTGCACGACTGGTGAAGGCTGCCGAGAGCTGCCGAGCACTAGTGTCCGCATGACTGCCGAGAGCTGCCGAGGGATGCCTCCCATGCCGCCGAGATACGTTGCACACGTGCCCCCGAAGGCTGCCGAGAAAACCCACAAGCACCTGCCGGTGTCGAGAGTATAAATTCACGTGTTTTGGGCTCGGATTTGTGTGGAAGTTGAGTACGATTTAGTCTACTATCAAGACGAATAGGGTTTTTTATAGAAAATCCATGAATCAGAGACTACTGAGGCTTTTTGAGCGTATTTATACAGGAAAATAGGTCTTAAGGGCTCGGAATTGGAAGACATGATTTTTGAGGCATTTTTCATAGGTTGTTCGACCTTGGAGGCTTGTTCGACCATCATCACTGTGGTCGAACAAGGGGCTAAGTTGAGAAAAATGCCCAAAAATTTACAGAAGCATTGCTCGATCAAAGGAGTCCATTTGACCAAAATCATCTTGGTCGAACGGGAGGAGTCTGATCGAACAAAATTATAAAAATTTACAGAAGGGTTGTTCGACCGGCATTCGACCAGTAGGTCTTGCTCGAGCAATGGAGGTCTGGTCGAACAGAATTGCGCTGATGGTATTTTTGGTAATTTCAAATTTCTTTTACCAAATTTGACGTGTGTCTAAATAAAAAGCCCATCAAAGGTCCGTGAAGAGCACTTTACAAGTATAAAAAGGGATGCAGAGCACATAAAGAAGAGAGTTAGATTCCACATCCATCCAACACCACATCCAAGCCCTAACTCACTCCTACAGAGCTGTGGAGAGAGGTTCATCTGTCGAACCAAGTAAAGATAAGACGGAGAGAGTCGCAACGGTGCCCGTATCTAGGGTTTACTTTTCTACTTAATTTATCTTGTAATTTTTAAGACTATGGGTAAGATCCTACCAACCACCATGATTGTTCGTAGATCAATCATGGGCTAGAACATCTTCGGTAGTTCTAGGGTTATGAAGGTTTTATGAGTTAATTTACTTTCTATGTATAAACTCCGTACAACACTACTTGTGGTTTATTTTATATAAGACTATGCTTTTTAAATTCATACTCACAGTCGTTCTGTTCATCATTAACTGTTATGTAGAATCTGAATACATATCTTGGTTATTGGTTGAGTGTGTTCACTGCTGAGCAGGATTACATGTTATAATTCTAAGTGAAGGGATTCCAAAGTCTTATTAGAACTATCTTATATAAATACTTGTTAATTGAATACTATTCGGGTTAATAAGTAGGATAAAGAGTATAACTTCATAGTACCTATAAAGGGAGATCATATCGGGTTAGAGTACTAAGTGCACGGGAAAAATTGGATACTAATAGTACCTATAAAGGGGGTGAATTATATCACTTGCTCCGAGGAAAATAACATGTGTCATACGCTTGTTTCCTTGTGTCTATAGAGTGAACTTGCATCATTTAGTGATGCGTCCAAAAACCACAAGGCACAGTCGGACATCAACACATGAAATAAATATTAATGAGTAAAACTGGATGACCAGAAGAACTACCTAATTTCACACTTGATCATAGTCGTATTATCTCTACTGCTTATTATTTTAATTTTAATTATTCATTACTTAGTTACTTAATCTTCACAATCATATTGTTATAATAGTCTTAATAAGTTAGAAATTAATTAAATTAATAATAATCCATCCCTTAGATTCGATAATCACTTGGTTGCCTATCAAAACTATAATTAATATCATTCATACTTGGGGATTAATTTTGTGTGTTGAGAAAACTCTCATCAAGTTCTTAGCACCATTGCCGGGGACGGCATTAATTATTAGTTTATTATATTATTCTTGTCTTTGTTTTCTAATGCTTATTTTTCTTAGGTGTATGCTCACTAGATCAAAGATAGAGAAATTAGAACCTTATAATCCAGAGATTGGAGCATCATCAAGGAAGAAGAAGGGGAAGAAGAATAAGAACAAGAAAGTAGAACAAACTGAAGCTATTAATTTAGGAGTTGAAGTTGACGAGCTGAATTCGCAAGCAACTGAAGCTGCAACCGAATTCAACTTGGAAGAAGAGGCAGTCAACATGGCGGCGAATCTCGATACACTTGCCATCCGTGAAGTCTTTAAGAACAACGGAGGAGGCAATTCGGGGCTGTTAGGAGCAAGAGGGGCCGGAGCTGATTTTGACTTACACTCTGCTCTTATTAGCATGATTGAATGGAGTCCCTTCTCTGGGGGAACCTTAGAAGATCCTCAGCAACATCTGAATAAGTTCCTTGGGTATGCAAGTGCTCAAAAAGATGCAGGGGCTCATAAAGATGCGAGGAAGATCATCTTGTTTAAGTTCTCGCTGAATGAAAAAATGAGAGATTGGTACAATAATCCTAATGCTGCTTAGGAAGTGTCCGCAACACGGGCTATCTAAAACTCAATACGTTAGTATTTTCTATAGCGGATTGGACTGTGATTCTCGAGTTTTACTCGATGCTTCATCGAATGGAGCATTGCTTACAAAGTCATCCATTGAGGCCGAAAAACTCTTTGAGGATATTTCGATGAATTCAAGAGATTGGCCAACTGATAGAGTCAGAGGCACTTATGTTCCTAGAAAGGTAGCACATGTTGAGCATACTATGGTTAAGTCGGAAAGAGATGATAAGATCGTCTCTAGTTTGACTAATATTAGCAAGATACTGGAGTCTCACCAAAAGCAGATCACAGACTTATCGCAGCGAGTACCAATTATGCAGGATGTGTGCAATGAAGGAGCTAGCGAAGAGGATATGGAAGGGGCAAACTATGTCATGGGTCAAAGTATTCAAGGAATGAGGTTCCAAAATCAAGGAAACCAGAATTATCAAGGGAACTACAACAATCGTGGTCCATCGGGTAATTATCAACAATTGAAGAGGCCAGAGTTTTCATATAGTAATCCAAATAATGCAGTACAACCTCCTATTGGTGTTGATCCGGGTGCTAAGATAGAAGAAGGGAAACCTGGTTTCGAGGATATGGTGAACAGGTACATGGCAAGGAATGATGCAAGAGTACATCAACTTGAGGCCAAGTTAGAAAAGAAGATTGATGCCAATCATGAAGATTTGTCTAAACAAGTTAAAGACCTTACATTGTTGATGGGGGAGATGGCAGGAAATGTGAACAAATTAACTCAAACTATTGAGAAGGGGAAGTTTCCATCTCAAAGTATTGAGAACCCCAAATCTTGTCATGCCATCACATTGAGGTCAGGAATGCAGTATGAAAGTCTGATGAAGCCGGCGAATGAAAAGAAAGGGGGCAGGAGCCTTGTTCGACCAGACCTAACTAGTTTGACCATATCTGATGGTCGAATTGAGGTCGAACAACCTTTGAAAAAATAGAATTTCAATGCTCTATTTTATATCCTGCCGTTCGACCAATGCACATCCATTCGACCAGACTATCTTGGTCAAACGCTAGTTGAACAACAATGGGGAGATGACATCACGATCAGAGTTGTTGTTCGACTAAAATCAACCTGTTTGACCAGACCTTGATGGTCGAATAGAGGTCAAACAACGTCACTATGCGCCAGTTTTGATACCGAATGCTACACCTGTTGTTCAGACCACTCCAGACACATCTCAAGAGCAGAATACTGAGCTTACAGTGGAAAAGAAGTGGGAAAGAGCATAAAGATTGAGAGCCGAGAAGGATAAGGCAGAGAAGGTTGAACGTGATGAATGGGGAATTCCTAAAACTAAGATACCTCCTCCGTTTCCCTTTCAGATTGTCAAAAAGGAATTGGAAGAAAAGTTCAAGAAATTTCAGGATATTATGAACAAGATAAGCTTGAACATTCCTTTCTCCGAAGCAATCATGGAGATGTCGTACTATGCCCGATTTTTTAAAGATATCATATTGAAGAAGAGAAGCTTGAATAGGGTAGAGATAGTGAATCTATCAGAAAACTATAGCTCGATCATTCAGCGAAAGCTACCACAGAAGTTGAAAGATCTGGGGAGCTTCACTATTTATGTGAAATTGGAAAGTGGCCGGCACGTAAAGCTTTATGTGATCTTGGAGCAAGCATCAACTTGATGCCCTTATCTATATTTGAAAAGCTAAGTTTGGGGAGCTCGCCCCCACAACAGTGGCTTTACAATTGGCGGATAGGTCTATAACTTTTCCGAAGGGTGTGATAAAAGATGTACTTGTCAAAGTGGACAAGCTCATATTTCCTGTGGATTTTCTAATGCTTGAGATGGAAGATGACAAGGATAATATCCCCTTGATTTTAGGGAGACCATTCCTTGCTACTGCTGGAGCTATGATTGATGTTCAAAAGGGTGAGCTTAGGCTATGGATAGATAAAGATGAAGTTCTATTTAACCTTAACAAAGCAATGAAGTTGTCAATGGAGACACAGTGTCACAACATCGATGTAGTGGAGGAGATTGTGAAGGAATACATGTCCTTGATCCATTCAAAGGATCCCTTGGAGACATGCTTGATGGATTCTCTTACTTTTCCCACCACAGAGCTTGATGAGCTCTCCAATGAAGTATGTATTGATTTTCTTGAAAACCTACTTTCTTTGGGTGATGACAAGTATGAATCAAAGATGACCAAGTTTGAAGAGGTGAAGTGGACTAGAAAATACTTGCCTTTGGATAGAAAGAGCACTCCAAAAGAAGAAAAGAATGAGGAGTTGAAACCACTACCAGAGCACTTGAAGTATGCCTATCTATGTGACAAAGAACAATATCCGAGATGCCAAGAAACTAATCTTGTCTTGAATTGGGAGAAGTGTCACTTCATGGTGAGTGATGGGATTGTTCTTGGGCATCATGTTTTTGCCAAAGGATTACAGGTGGATAGAGCAAAGGTGGTGGCGATTGAGAAGCTTCCACCACCTACCAATGAACGAGGACTGCGGTCCTTTCTTGGACATACCGGTTTTTATAGAAGATTCATTAAAGACTTCTCAAAATACTCCAAGCCCTTATCTCATTTACTTGAAAAGGATATTCCTTTTGTTTTTGATGAAGAATGTCTAATAGCTTGTCAGGTGTTGAAAGAGGTGCTTATTACAGCATCAATCTTAATCACATCGGATTAGACTCAGTCATTTGTACTTATGTGTGATGCAAGTGACTTAGCACTTAGAGTGGTGCTTGGGCAGATGAGGGAGAAGAAGTTTTGCGCCATTTACTATGTGAGTAAAACTTTTGATGCAGCAGAAAAGAACTACACTGTTACTGAAAGGAGTTTCTAGCTGTGGTGTATGCATTCAATAAGTTTCGACAGTATTTGGTTGGCATGAAGACTATAGTATATACAGATCACTCTGCGATCAGGTACTTGAAGGAGAAGAAGGAAGCAAAGCCAAGGATCAATAGATGGATTCTTCTTCTGTAAGAGTTTGATATGGAGATCCGGGATAAGAAATGAACGGAAAATATTTTGGAGGATCACCTATCAAGATTGGAGACAATGGAGCATTGTGATGATTTTTTCGATTACATATGAGAGATGTTCCCTAATGAGAAGATAATGGCGGTGTTTGCTGAAGGGGCGGAGACAGCTTGTGTGGGAGCTGCTCAAGGAATGGATCCATGGTATGCTGATTATGTCAACTACACTGCCGTAGGTGAAATTCTGAAAGATCTCAATAGGTATCAACTTGCTAAGTTTAAGAGAGATGTTGAGATATTTATACGGTATGATCCATTTATCTATAAGATTTGTACGAATTCCATAGTCCGTAGGTGTGTGCCTGAGATGGAGATGGAGAGTGTTCTTGAATTTTGCCATGCACATCCTAACGGGGGGCACTTCGGAGCTCAAAAGACAGCAGCTAAGTGATGAGTGATATTATTACTTAGATTTTAGTGTCTTTTTATGTGTATTTTCATGTTATTTTATCCGTATTCGTATTCTATTTTATTTTATTTTGTGTTTTTATAGAAATGTGTGAGAATGAGCTTAAATATATGATTTTCAGATAAAAAGAGATTCTAGATGCAAAAAGGAAGATCTAAGAAAAGGCGGATCTCAATTCGGAGTCCAAACGAGAAAGTTATGATTAAAATGGTGTGCCACTTTGCATGACTTGTTACACTTTCAAATATTGGACTTTTTGTCAGATCTTTATATAGATAATAAGCCAAGAAAAATAGGATCACGTGAGCACAAAAATCACTCGAATCGAATTTCAGAAGTAGAAATTATGCGCGAAACAGTGAGACTGTGCAGCACGAACACGACCAGTGTACCGAACACAGCCAGCACCTACACGGGCCATGTACCGAACACGACCCTGTAAGTGTTGGGCGAGTTCTGACACCAAAAATGCCTACACAGCCACCCATGTGGCCATATACCGTACACGAGCCGTGTAGGTGCAAAATCTGTAAAAAAATCAGAATCTTCTAGAAGCTTCCCAAGGGGTATAAATACCCAATATTTCAACATTAGATCAGATTTGGGCGAGAGTTTCACCCCTGCACTCACCTCACAAACCATTTCCTCCATTTTTCACCTTTATCTTCATCCATTCTTCATCTATATCATCCCACCATCAAATCCTTCATCCAATTGGCTAGAGAAGCAAGGAAGAGAGGAGGATTGCAAAGGGGAGAAGAAGATTACCATTGGAGACATCCAAGGGAGTTTTCATCTATACTTTGTATTGAAACCTATTGTTTATCACGTTTGTAAGGGTTTTAATGTCTATGTTGAACTCCTTGCGACCATGAGAGGCTAATCTCCCTTGTGAGATTAGCAATATGAATTGTGTTGGATAATTTTGGGTATTTTGCAATTGAATGAATATATTAATTGGGTATTTGATTTTGTATCATTGTTGCTAAAGATCTTGAGGTATATGATGATTTGTGTATTTAATTGTTCTAAATATGTGATTAGATTGAGAAATCAATTATGTGCTTAGGGTAATTAAGTGAATCATTTCATCAAACACTTCATGTGCATTATAAATTGTGAAGAGATTGAGAAATCCTTTAGAATTTAGAACCCTTTGATAGGACATCGATTGGTTTGATCGAGAAATTGATTAATCATGTGAAGGAACTCTCCTTTTAAACTTAGTACCTAGTTGGAATTGTTTGAGTGAGAACCAATCATTTGAGCTATGTTTAGAACTATATCCTATTTATTCCGAGAGGGAGTTTAGGTGAACTAGTGTTTGCCCTTAGTCTATACCCACGACACATATGAGTTTATTGTATGATACCAAGATTTTCCATGCTTTATGTATTGCTATTATCATCTCTATCTACTTGGCTCATTCATCCATCTTCCATTCATCTATCCCATTGTTTATCTTGTCATTTAATTGTTTAATTGTCATTTCTTGTTTAATCCTACCTCTTTAATATCATCTCTATAATACTATGATAAACACGACATCGCTTGAACTCTAGTACCTTCCTCTCTGTGGTTTGATAAATTCTTTAATTAGTCATCTCGACTACAAATGACTAATCAAATGGCATCGTTGCCGTAGAGGAAATGGTTGCTAGTGGTTTAACGAAGAAGTATTTTGATTGGTATTACTAGAGATATTTTTATTACTTTTTATTATTTGCTTTGGAAAAATTTTGATCTCACTTTTTCGTTTTGATAGGTACTTGAAACTATCTTGAGAGAAGAGGAAAGGGGATCAAAGCCAAAAATAGAAAGTTTGAAGAAGAATTGCAGTAAGCCTTGAGAAAAGCATTTAAATTGATGGTTGGAACGAATTCACTAATGTCTTTGGGGATCAAAGTGATAGGATTCCACCTCCACAATCAAGAGGCTACATGAACGAGAGCAACTATGGTTATAATTTCCAAATGAATCAAGAGAGCTCTCAATACTACAATCAAGGAAGAAATGGAGAATGGCAACAAGCTTACAATTCAAATACATTCCACCCGTATCAAGCATACACTTATTCCCCACCAAATCCCAACACCAACACTTCTCCTCAGTTTCAAATCTACGCCTTATTGGACTTATATGGAACATATGCTCAAGGAAGTAATGAAGGTCAAAATCTTCGATCAAGTTTTCTTCAAAATGAATCCTCCGAGATAATTACACCCGCTACCTTGGAATTGACAAGACAAATAAGGATGATAAATTAAGGTGCTTATGGTCAAGTCTTGCCTAGTTCAAGTTTGGGGGGTGCTCAAAATGTGCAACGTGTGTCGATTCCTAGCCCTATAGAGCAAGAAGAGTGGAGGATGCATACCCATCAAGTAGGAAATTTTTATCTAACTCAAGGATGGAATTTTGACAACCAAGAGGGAGGAGACTTTCAACGAGTTGAGGAAAAAAAATCATCTTTAGAAGTCTTGATTGAGATGAAGATAGCAAACCTTGAGGAGAGCAAGAAAAGAGATGAAGCAAGATTTGAAGAGTGGAAGAACAGAAATGAGGCAACTGAGAAGAGGTTAGAAGCCTTTAAGTATCAAGTGAGCCAAATTGTAATTGCTTTGACCAATTTTCAACAAATTGAAGAATTTGAAGAGGAGAGTAGAGTTGAAGAAGAGTTGGAAGAGCAGAATTTGGGAGATGAAGAATCAAATGAGCTACTTGAAGAGCCTATTGAGGCGAATGATGTTGAAGAAAAGGAACAAAGTCGAGAAGCAAATGATGATGACTTTAAGAGTGAAATGAGCATTTCTAAATCTTTAAACTCTTTAAGTTGCTTTGAATTTGATAATATTATTTACATTGACTTTGTCTTACCCATTGATTTTTCTCATATCCTTAGAAACAAAAGAGAACTCGAAGAGATGTTGGGGGTCTATTTGGTGAGGAGAAATAAGTGGTATTCAAGAATGAAAAGGGCAATGAAGTGTAAGCTCAAGAGAGTCGAATTTTTAAAGCCATGCTCGAAGGATGAAACGGAGGCCGTCACTTGCCACAAGTGCCTATTAGAGGAAGAAGCACAACGGTTAAAATTCGATGACAAGGACGAAAGATATCCTTGGCCATTCCGATGAGTTCTCTATATCCCATCTGACTTGAAGACGTTAAACTTAGCGCTCGATGGGAGGCAACCCATCATTATTTTTATTGATTTATTTATTGCTTTCGATAAGGATGTTTGATTTTGTTTTGCATTTTTGGCCTTGTAGGTTGATTGTGCTTGTGAGAAAAATGTGTATTGAAGACATGAAGGGTGTTTCAATTGAAGTGTGTAAGTTCGTTACACCACTTTTTGCAAACTTAATTCGAAACTCTTGTTTCAATTTAAGTTTGGGGGATATGGTGTGGTGTGACATACTTTATCTTGAAAGCGTATACTTTTCGTATTTTTGGGCTAATTTTGAAAATTTTCTCATAAGTTTTGATTTGATTTTGGTCCGATTGGTTGTGTTGAAGTGCATGTTAGTCTATATTTTTAATGAAATTGTTGAGCTAATAGTTTTGATGAGTTTTTGAGCATGAATGAAGGGTATTGGAAGCACGAATTGAGCTCGGAGCTAACAACTTTCACTACCAAATGCCTATTGAGGGAGTGGACTCTACACTTTATCACTTCTAGTTGCTTGACAAGAATTATTTTTGATTTAGATTGATGTGATTAGCATGTTGCTTCATATATTATGTTTTTGGAAAGTTTCCTTTTCAATCAAAGATGGAATGTTTGTGAGCTTAATTGGTTATGGATGATATGAATGTGTGCTTCATTTTCTTATGATGGATGGTTTTGTTGTTTTTGCATGTTATGTGTTTTGAGTGTTTCTTGTTTGATGAGTCTTTTGTTTTGTATTTTGTGTGTATTTTTATTCTTGTTTAGGGATTGTCTTGGTGGTTTATTTTAGGATGTTGTGAGTCATTTTTGAATATGAGTGATGATATATCGTTGTGATAAGTGATGACAAGTTATGATTAAGAATCTCTACACTTTTGAATTGTGACATGTTTTACTTAACTTGTTCAATTTTGAGATGGACGTGGTGTAATAAGTCCTTAAGGTCTGAGCACAAGCTTGTGAGCATTTGAGCCTCAACCGTTCATACATGGTATTTCTTCATGAGTGGATCGATTGTGTTAAATAAGCTAGAACTTGCTCAAGGACTTTAGGAATGAGCCCGATTAGTGGAGATTAGTTATATGATTTAAGGCCATTCTTGTCATGTATAGTCATTGCCAAATATTTTCATACCCTGAACATCATCTCTAGTCAACCACTTTGAGCCTTTAAGCCTATTTATTGTGATATAAACACACTACAAGCCTTAATTACCCACTTAAGTCTTACATATTTACCCTTTTGTGTGAGTGATTGAGGAGATGGTAGCTAGAAAGGATTGATGGTGCAAAACAAGAAAGGAAATGGTAAACAAGTAAGAAAAAGGATGAAAAGAACAAAAACAAGAGTGAACATGCAACCTCAAAACACGAGAAATGAGTAAAGCAACAACAAGATGCTCAAGAAAATAAAAATTCAAAGAAGAAAGCATGCATTGAAAGAAGATCAATTCAAGGAAAGTTGATGGATAGTGCTTGTGATCAATTAAGAAAAGAAAGGAAGAAAGAAATTGTTAAAGAATAGAAGAAAGTAGCTACCTCTTCGATTACTTACACAGGATTAGTCACTCTTACCTAAATTCTCCCTACCATACCAAAGAGCCTATCATTACATCCTTAATGAAAGACTTTTTTGATCACTAATGAAAACTTTGGTGGTTTGTGAATGTAGTCCACGAGCAAGCTTATAGCGAGTCGAGCCAATCGGTTAATGAGTGATGATTTACCCTACTTTAAAGTGTGTTGAGTGACATTTATAACTTATGTGAGGCTTGGACAAAAAGGGACTATATTACACTCTATTTTCTTTTGATTGAACTTGTTAATTTCTCATGTCATGAATCTAATGTTGTAGGATGACTTAGCATGATTTGTAGCTCTTGTTGCTATCGATGTGTTATTGCTTATATTCGTTAAGTCTTTTTCATAGGTGAAAATCTCTCTCCCCTTATTTTATTATTTTCATTGTTCGGGGACGCACAACAATTTAAGTTTGGGGGTGTGATGAGTGATATTTTTACCTAGATTTTAGTATCTTTTTATGTGTGTTTTCATGTTATTTTATCCGTATTTGTATTCTATTTGGTGGTGTCTTGTGTTTTTATATAAATTAGTGAGAATGAGCTTAAATGTATGATTTTCAGGTAAAAAGAGATTTTAGATGCAAAAAGGAAGACGTAGGAAAAGGCGGGTCTCAATTCGGAGTCCAAACGAGAAAGTTATGATTAAAATGGTGTGCCACTTTACATGACTTGTTACACTTTCAAATATTGAATTTTTTGTCAGATCTTTATATGGATAGAAAGCCAAGAAAAATAAGATCACATGAACGCAAAAATCACTTGAATCAGATTTCAGATGTAGAAATTATGCGTAAAACAGTGAGGCTGTGCAGCACAAACACGGCCAATGTACCGAATATGGCCAGCACCTACACGGGTGTACCAACACGGCCCTGTAAGTGTTGGGCGAGTTCTGACACCAGAAATACCTACACGGCCACCCATGTGGCTGTGTAGGTGCAAAATCTGTAAAAAAATCAGAATCTTTTAGAAGCTTCCCAAGGGGTATAAATACCCAATATTTCAATATTAGATCAGATTTGGGCGAGGGTTTTACCCCTGCACTCACCTCTCATACCATTTCCTCCATTTTTCACCTTCATCTTCATCCATTCGTCATCTATATCATCTACCATCATCCCACCATCAAATCCTTCATCCAATTAGCTAGAGAAGCAAGAAAGAGAGGAGGATTGCAAAGGGGAGAAGAAGATCACCATTGGAGACATTCAAGGGAGTTTTCATCTACACTTTGTATTGAAACCTATTGTTTATCATGTTTGTAAGGGTTTAATGTCTATGTTGAACTCCTTGTGACCATGAGAGGCTAATCTCCCTTATGAGATTAGCAATATGAATTGTGTTGGATAATTTTGGGTATTTTGCAATTGAATGAATATGTTAATTGGGTATTTGATTTTCTATCATTGTTGCTAAAGATCTTGAGTTATATGATGATTTATGTATTTAATTGTTCTAAATATGTGATTAGATTGAGAAATCAATTATGTGCTTAGGGTAATTAAGTGAATCATTTCATCAAACACTTCATGTGCATTATAAATTGTGAAGAGATTGAGAAATCCTTTAGAATTTAGAACCCTTTGATAGGACATCCGATTGGTTTGATCGAGAGGTTGATTATGTTGGATTGTATACTAAAAGTCTAGCTTTAGTATGAACAATGTCATAACAATATTTGAAATGAGAATCATTAATCAAATGATTGCATCTTATAATTTATTTTATATGCATGATGCAATAGTCCATTTACTTTATACTGTAAGATAATATGTTGTGCGACAACACGCGGAAGATCATATTATCGGTTTACTTATAAAGTATAAACAGATGCTCACAACCGAGATAGACAGGGACTCTCTATCGGTATGGTTGTAGTGTGCTTTGGTATTAGCTTGTCTTGGCTACAGAATCACATTAGTGCACTTGTGTGTATTGAGCAGGACCGCTTGAGATTGTTCTTCTTATACTGACTATATAGTAGAACTTGATCTCTGTTATTATGGAAGTTCGTGCTCTTAATCCCAATACAATAACCTCGACACATAGGGCAGTATGTATTTCTTTGATTCATCAATGGGTGAGATTTATAAGTATTAAATCAATATACTCGGTGAGTTGGGAAGTAGTGTTGTCTCTATGGTGTACTGTTGATTGTAGAAGGAATCCATGTCCGTCATAGGTTGATGATGTCCCCTTGAGGAGCTCATAAGGTTTATCATGTAAATCTTGCAAGTGGATTAATTTTCGGCATGATAATAAGGTTGATTGGTACTACTCTCGGATGAGATATTAATTAATTTGAGTTGTCAGTAACTTAATTAATTAATGGACATTGTATTTCTTAAACATGGGGAGACCATCGGGCTTATAATAAGAAGGAGCCCTGAACATAATTTTGGGATTGGACGGGTAGTGTAGTAATAATATTTTAGTGGACTATATTATTATTATTGGATTTAATTAAAAGCTTTGGGCTAAGCTTGGTTAATTAAATTCAATTGAGGCCCAGTCCAATTTCTCCTCCTGGTCCCTGCTGTAGCCCAAGTATATAAGTCATCTCAGTTCCTGTTAACCCTAAGTCTGTGCCTCATTTGACATACGGGAGACAACAGAGAGCAGATTGAGAGAACTCTGGGGATTGTTGACCACCCAACACCAGAGTTGACTTTGGGACATACGGTAGAAGATCAGAGGTGTTCTTCACTGCTGTTCATCCTCTACATCGACCCAGAAGTACGGTAAACACGTTTAAATTGCTTCCGCTGATTATTTGCCTGAATTCCTTAATGGATCACGTTGAACCACACGATCCAATTGCCATCAATGGTATCAGAGCGTTGGTTTCGTGGTGAAAAGTGATTCATTAGTTTTTATGATTATATGATTATGTCAAATGATCTGGTTATAATCACATGTTTGTAATCAAGAATTATGTTATTGATTATTTTGATTATGTGATTATGTTAATTAATCTGGTGTTTGCCTAATTTTATAGCACTCACGAGCAAGAATACTCGATCGTTGTAGTAGTATATCCCAAGAAAAATTATCAATCCAATAAGGAGTTATTTTCGTACTAGCAAAATACGTGAGCTCATGTTCATTGTTGTTTTTGTAAAGATGATCGGGGGTTTTGAGATTGGGTAACAACTAAAACAAGAAGCAAGTAAATAAGATAGCAAATAAGATAAATGACAAGTAAAGAAAATGGGTGCTTAAGTTCAAGTATGGAAAAACATGGGATTAGAAACATCCAAGCACACTCGATTCATATTATCATGCAAACGGAATTCAACTCAATTGATGTAGACTAAGGGTGATCACGATTGTATCCTAAGCTCCCTTTCGGGTTACAAAGGTTGTTGATCCATTTTAGACTCCCAAAAGCACTTAAGATCAAAGCCCAACATTAACCCCTTCCATCTAGGTACTAGTTAGATTAAACTCTCCCTTTTTGTGTACTAAGGCCAACGAATGGATTGGTTCCCCTCATTGAATTCAAATATCCTTTCGGTCAAACCCAAACTCAATGTCTAATCATGCCTTCCTAATACTATAGAGGGTCGTTTCCGTCTCACTCCAAGCAATACATACATGAACATCATAATAGCATTTAATTACCACAAATAATCCATTGATCAACAATCCATTAAACCAATAAACATTCATGAATAACAAACCATGCCATCACAATATCAAGACAATTAAACTCCATGAATAGAAATCAACATCAATTAAATCAAAAACCAATTTAATCCACATGATAATATAAATCTAATATGCTCTTCATATTCCTAATCCCACTAGAGGGATTAGCCTAACATGATAAAAGTAACAAAACAATTAAATGATTCATTACAATTATCCATAGTCTAAGATCTAAAGAAATACAAAATAAATGGATTCTTCCCTATCAATTTCTTGAAGAGAATCTTCTATTCTTCTTGATCTCCACCTCTAGATCTTGATTCCTTAAGATCTCTCACACCCAATGGAAGGGATGAAGTTTTGATGGAGAATTAATGGAGATGATGAAGATGGATCAAAATGGATGAAGGTGGATGAAGATGATGGTGGGAAATGGAAGAAATGGTGTGTGAGGTGTGTGTAGATGATAGGATTTTCGGATTCTCTGCCAATTGTTGAATAAAGGGGTATTTATACCCCTTTGGAGGCTTCTAGAAGGATCTGGAAATTTCTGCAGGAAAATACCCGGCACGAGTCGTGCTCTGCAACACGGCCACGAGGTGGCCGTGTTGTGTCTTCTGATGCTCCCGCACGGCCTCGCCTTACAGGGCCGTGTTACGCAACACGGCTCGTGTGCTGCAACACGAGTCGTGTGTTGTAACACGGGCACAGGTGTGGTCGTGTTGGCTCTTCTGATGTCGCCACACGGCCACCTTCTTACAGGGCCGTGTTGGCGACACGGCTCGTGCTCCCGACTCGACTCGTGCGACTGGACACGACCGGAAGTTGCCCGTGTTGAATGACTAGATGTCGCCACACGACCAACTCTTACAGGGCCGTGTTGGCTACACGGCCCGTGTTGGTGCTGGCTCCTGCATTTCTTCACTATTTTGGCTCGTTCTCCCTCGTTTCAACTCCGAATTGAGATCCGCTTTTTCCTACACCTTCCTTATCATGTTTAGCATCCAATAAAAAGTGAAAATCTTACGTTTAAGTTCATTCACACACATTTCAACAAGAATACAAAACACAACCAAATAACATATAAAATACAGATAAAATAATACGAAAATACATATAAAAAGACACTAAAATATAGGTGAAAATAGCTCTAATCAACCCCCCAAACTTAAGGTGTTGCTCGTCCCCGAGCAACGAAAATGACAAATCAAAAGGAGAAATTTTCACCTAGAAAAGACTAAACGAATATAAGCAATAACACATCGTTAGCACTAATAACAACAAGCTATGCTAAGTCATCCTACAACATTAAAATCATGAAATGAGAAATTAACAAGTTCAATCAAAAGAGAATAAAGTGTAATATAGTTCCTTTTAAGTCCAAGCCTCACAATGGATATTGATGTCTCTCAACACTCTTTTGAAATAGGGTAAATCACACTCATTAATCGATTGGCTCGACTCGCTATAAGCTTGCTCGCGGACTATATTCACAAACCACCAAAGTTTCAATTAATGATCAAAAAGGTCTTTAATTAGGATGTAATGATAAGCTCTTTGGTAGGGTAGGAAGTATATGGATAAGAGTGACTCAACAAGTGTAAGTAATCAAAGAGATGGCCAATTTCCTCAACTTCTCCACTTTTCTTTCTTCCTTTCTTATCTTTACAATCTAAAGCACTATTCATTTACTTTCCTTGGATCGAGCTTCTTTTGATGCATGCTTCCTATCTTTGAATTTTGTTTACCTAAGCATTTTGATGTTGTTTTACTCTTTTCTTACTTTGAGGTTGCATGTCCATTCTTGTTTTGCTCTTTTCATCCTTTTTCTTGCTTGTTTACCATGTCCTTTTCTTCTTTTGGTAATCAATCAATCCTTTCTAGCTACCATCTCCTCAATCACCCACACAAAGGTATATATAAGCTTTGACTAGGTCATTAAGGCTTGTAATGTGCTAAATTCACAAGAAATAGGCTTATAGGCTCAAAATGGTTAACTAAGGATGATGTTCATGGTAGGGAACATATATGGCAATGACTATAATAACAAGGATGGCCTTAGATCATTTCACCACTCTCCACTAATCGGGCTCGTTCCTATAGTCCTTGAGCAAGTTCTAACTTATCAAACACAACCGATCCACTCATGAAGAAATACCATGTATGCATGGTTGAGGCTCAAATGCTCACAAGCTTGTGCTCGGACCCTAAGGAACTTATTACACCACATTCATCTCAAAATTGAACAAGTTAAGTAAAACATGTCACAATTTGAAAGTGTAGAGATTCTTAATCATAGTTTGTCATCACTTATCACCACAATCTATCATCACTCACATTCAAAAATGACTCACGACATCCCTAAACAAACCACCAAACATCCCAAGACAAGAATGAAAATACACACAACATACAAATAAGGACTCAACAAACAAGACACAACAAAAATACAAAACATGCAAAAACACAAAATACCATCATCCATAAGAAACTTAAGCACACATTCATCCCAACCTTTATTGAAAAGGAAATCCTAGTTTACGAAAGTAAACCTCCCATAAACATAACAAATGAAGTATCATGCTAGTCACAACAATCAAAATCAATTCATTTCAAGTAATAAAATGATAAGGTGTAGAGTACTCCCTCAATAGGCATTTGGTAAGGAAAGCGTTAGCTCCAAGCTCCATCTTGCTTCCAATACCTCTCATTCATGCTCAAGCACTCAACAAACACCATTATTTCAACAATTTCATTATAAATATGGACTATCATGCACTTCAACACCACCAATCATGCCAAAATCAAACCAATACTCATGAGAGAAAAATTTTAAAATTTACCCAAATTTTACAAGAATCATACTCAAGTGGTGAGTCACACCACACACTCTCCCCCCAAACTTAAATCGAAACAAGAGTGGAGACTTAAGTTTGCAAAAAGTGGTGAGACTTACCCTTGTAGTTTCCATTGATGATCTTCTTGTTGAGAAGTAACTGCATCCACACGACTCAAGCGATGTCCACCACGCACTATCACCCCCCAAACTTAACTCGAGACAAGAGTCACGAATTAAGTTTGCAACAAATGTTGGAACATATCAACTTGAATCCATGAAGCATTTCTCTTTTCTTCAATGTGCATTTTTCTCCATGAGCACAATCAACCTACAAGGCCAAAACAAACAAACAACAAAAACAAAAAGAATGGGTTGCCTCCCATTTAGCGCTAAGTTTAACGTCTTCAAGCCGGACGAATGTAAGCTCTTAACAGTCGGAGAAATCCAAGACCCCATCGGGCCGCATCTTCACTTTAAACATCTCCTTAGCAACCTTTTTATCCACACTTCGTGCTCCTTTAACACTTGAGCTCACTTCGTTTCCTCTTTTTCTCACATTCCTAAATTCCGGAGGCCCTTTATCAATCTTCAAATCAACATGTGGATCTCCCCCAAGCGTATTTCTTTTTGAAGAAAAATTTCCTGCAATTTCAAGCATAAAGTTAGTTAATTCTTCATCTTTTAAAATTGCACTTACCACTTCATCTCGAATATCCGGAGGCTTAATGGGTGGCTTCACATGAAGATTTTCCCCTTTTTCATTCTTGCTTGATAACACCAATTCTCTTTCATTTGATCGGAGTGTGAGTTCCTTCCTATCCATGTCAAATTTTGCTTTTGCGGTTGCCAAAAATGGCCTTCCAAAAATTAATGGAATCCAAGGATCCGCTTGCTTCTCAACTATCATAAAATCCACCGGAAATACAAAATCCTCTATTTGCACAAGCATATCCTCCACAACTCCATGGGGCTTTATCATTGAACCATCCATTATTCCGATTTCCACATCCGTTTCCTTTAACCTCCCAATGCCAAGTTTTTCAAAAATCTCCAAAGGCATTACATTAATGCTTGAACCAAGATCACATATAGCATTAAAGTGTTCCCCATTTCCAATTTTACAAGTAAGAACGAATTTACCGGGGTCTTCCACCTTTAATGAAGCATCAACTTCAACAATGTCATGATCTTGTTTCAACATCATCTCTTCATCACACTTACTTTCCTCATCCAACAAAAACAAGAATTCATCAATTATCTTCTCGTCATCCAAAGACAACTCTTCATCAATGATAATCTCCTCCTCCATTTTTGACACCACTTCATCACAAACTACTTCTTCAACCTTAGAAACAATGTTTGTTGTTTCCACCAACCCGTTCTCCACCTTACTTTCCATGTTGCACACGGTAACATACAAACATTGCTCCTTAGGATTAGTTACCGTGGTAGAGGAAAACTTTCCTTGTTGGTGCTGAGATCCAACGGAGGAAGCAATTTGTCCCATTTGATGATCAAAAGCTCTCATCCTATTGTCGGACTTCTTCTCATTTTCCTCCATTCTAGCCTCCATCTTTTTCATAAATGCTAGCAATGTCTCTTCCACCGATGCTTTACCCTCTCCATTCGATGGTTTGGCACTTGGATCGAATCCCGGAGGAAATGACACGGCGGCTTGAGGATTAGAGTAAGAGAAATTTTCATGCTTCCTTGGCACTTGATAACCTCCACTTGATTGATTGAAATTACTCACCCGAGCTTGCCCTTGATATCCTCCTTGATAATTACCTTGGTTAGAAGGATAGTTACCTTGAAAATTCCCTTGACGTTGAAAATTTCCTTGGTAATTTCTCCCATCTAAATAGGCAACATCCTCTACATTTTGCGTAACATGGCTCTCATCATTCACAGTAGCACTTGTGCTTCCCCCTTGACTCACTCCTTGAGTGATCAAATTCAATTGCTTAGTTAAAGCATTGATGCTTTCATTAAATTCTTTCATGCCTTGGCCTTGAAACACATCGTTCTTCACTTTATGCACACTTTCCACTTGAGCCACCTTTCCGTATGCATAATCTCCCAATATCCTCTCGGACGGCCATTGATAAGCATTCATTGCAATATCTTCAAAAATTTCCATAGCTTTCATTGCATCCACTCCAAATATAGATCCTCCGGATGAGGCATCTACATGCATCCGATGTTGTTGGCTCAACCCTTGATAGAAGAAAGCCACTTGTTGATTCTCATGAAAATCATGTTGAGGGCACTTTCTTAGCATCTCTTTGTAGCGTTCCCATGCCTCATAAAAGCTTTCATCCGGAAGTTGCTTAAACTGAGTGATAAGGCTCTTCAATTGGAGTGTCTTTGAAGGAGGAAAGTATTTGTTTAGGAACCTTTGCTCAAGATCTTCCCATGTGTTACAACTTCCCAAAGGAATTGCATTATACCATGCCTTAGCCTTGTCTCTTAAAGAGAAAGAGAACAACCTCATCCGAATAGCATCTTCCGATACTCCATTCATCTTAATGGTATTTGCAACCTCCAAGAAACTAGCTAGATGCATGTTTGGATCCTCAAGAGGACCTCCCCCAAACTGATTTTCTTTGACCATGTTGATCAATCCGGTCTTGATTTCTAAATTGTTGGCTTGAACCGGAGGAACCATGTTGTGTACGGCTCTCGGTTGGAAGTAATCCCGGATTGCTCTAGGCCTTGGCCTCTCTTGAGGTATTTGCACATTTCCTTGCATTGCTTGGTTATTGAACATATTAACCATCTCTTGGACATTTCTACGAACATGTGGTTGTGCCTCTTGTTGTTGGAGTATCCTTTGAGCTTCTTGATTGGCAAGCAATTGCATATATTCTTGATTTTGAGCAAAGAAATTCCTCATTATCTCCGCTTGATTCTCTTGCACTCCTTCTTGTACCCCCCTTTGATCTTGTAATGGATCATGGGGTAAATTATGATTGACATGATCTCCATGTTGATTTTCCATCTTTTCTTTTCTAGCTTTACGCCTCTCTCGCTTCCTTTGTCGTGCGGTCCTTTCAATCTCCAAATTCAAAGGAATGATCGATTGATTTCCCTTTGATCTTGTGATCATAAAACACCTACGAAAAGGCCAAGAGTGAGACCACAAACAACAATAGTAAATAAAATAAAATAAAAAAAATCCTTATCAAGAACAACTAAAACAATAACACAGTACTCGACTAGTCCGTCAAACTCCCCTTTGGCAACGGCGCCATTTTCTTGTTTGCCTAATTTTATAGCACTCACGAGCAAGAATACTCGATCGTTGTAGTAGTATATCCCAAGAAAAATTATCAATCCAATAAGGAGTTATTTTCGTACTAGCAAAATACGTGAGCTCATGTTCATTGTTGTTTTTGTAAAGATGATCGGGGGTTTTGAGATTGGATAACAACTAAAACAAGAAGCAAGTAAATAAGATAGCAAATAAGATAAATGACAAGTAAAGAAAATGGGTGCTTAAGTTCAAGTATGGAAAAACATGGGATTAGAAACATCCAAGCACACTCGATTCATATTATCATGCAAACGGAATTCAACTCAATTGATGTAGACTAAGGGTGATCACGATTGTATCCTAAGCTCCCTTTCGGGTTACAAAGGTTGTTGATCCATTTTAGACTCCCAAAAGCACTTAAGATCAAAGCCCAACATTAACCCCTTCCATCTAGGTACTAGTTAGATTAAACTCTCCCTTTTTGTGTACTAAGGCCAACGAATGGATTGGTTCCCCTCATTGAATTCAAATATCCTTTCGGTCAAACCCAAACTCAATGTCTAATCATGCCTTCCTAATACTATAGAGGGTCGTTTCCGTCTCACTCCAAGCAATACATACATGAACATCATAATAGCATTTAATTACCACAAATAATCCATTGATCAACAATCCATTAAACCAATAAACATTCATGAATAACAAACCATGCCATCACAATATCAAGACAATTAAACTCCATGAATAGAAATCAACATCAATTAAATCAAAAACCAATTTAATCCACATGATAATATAAATCTAATATGCTCTTCATATTCCTAATCCCACTAGAGGGATTAGCCTAACATGATAAAAGTAACAAAACAATTAAATGATTCATTACAATTATCCATAGTCTAAGATCTAAAGAAATACAAAATAAATGGATTCTTCCCTATCAATTTCTTGAAGAGAATCTTCTATTCTTCTTGATCTCCACCTCTAGATCTTGATTCCTTAAGATCTCTCACACCCAATGGAAGGGATGAAGTTTTGATGGAGAATTAATGGAGATGATGAAGATGGATCAAAATGGATGAAGGTGGATGAAGATGATGGTGGGAAATGGAAGAAATGGTGTGTGAGGTGTGTGTAGATGATAGGATTTTCGGATTCTCTGCCAATTGTTGAATAAAGGGGTATTTATACCCCTTTGGAGGCTTCTAGAAGGATCTGGAAATTTCTGCAGGAAAATACCCGGCACGAGTCGTGCTCTGCAACACGGCCACGAGGTGGCCGTGTTGTGTCTTCTGATGCTCCCGCACGGCCTCGCCTTACAGGGCCGTGTTACGCAACACGGCTCGTGTGCTGCAACACGAGTCGTGTGTTGTAACACGGGCACAGGTGTGGTCGTGTTGGCTCTTCTGATGTCGCCACACGGCCACCTTCTTACAGGGCCGTGTTGGCGACACGGCTCGTGCTCCCGACTCGACTCGTGTGACTGGACACGACCGGAAGTTGCCCGTGTTGAATGACTAGATGTCGCTACACGACCAACTCTTACAGGGCCGTGTTGGCTACACGGCCCGTGTTGGTGCTGGCTCCTGCATTTCTTCACTATTTTGGCTCGTTCTCCCTCGTTTCAACTCCGAATTGAGATCCGCTTTTTCCTACACCTTCCTTATCATGTTTAGCATCCAATAAAAAGTGAAAATCTTACGTTTAAGTTCATTCACACACATTTCAACAAGAATACAAAACACAACCAAATAACATATAAAATACGGATAAAATAATACGAAAATACATATAAAAAGACACTAAAATATAGGTGAAAATAGCTCTAATCAACCCCCCAAACTTAAGGTGTTGCTCGTCCCCGAGCAACGAAAATGACAAATCAAAAGGAGAAATTTTCACCTAGAAAAGACTAAACGAATATAAGCAATAACACATCGTTAGCACTAATAACAACAAGCTATGCTAAGTCATCCTACAACATTAAAATCATGAAATGAGAAATTAACAAGTTCAATCAAAAGAGAATAAAGTGTAATATAGTTCCTTTTAAGTCCAAGCCTCACAATGGATATTGATGTCTCTCAACACTCTTTTGAAATAGGGTAAATCACACTCATTAATCGATTGGCTCGACTCGCTATAAGCTTGCTCGCGGACTATATTCACAAACCACCAAAGTTTCAATTAATGATCAAAAAGGTCTTTAATTAGGATGTAATGATAAGCTCTTTGGTAGGGTAGGAAGTATATGGATAAGAGTGACTCAACAAGTGTAAGTAATCAAAGAGATGGCCAATTTCCTCAACTTCTCCACTTTTCTTTCTTCCTTTCTTATCTTTACAATCTAAAGCACTATTCATTTACTTTCCTTGGATCGAGCTTCTTTTGATGCATGCTTCCTATCTTTGAATTTTGTTTACCTAAGCATTTTGATGTTGTTTTACTCTTTTCTTACTTTGAGGTTGCATGTCCATTCTTGTTTTGCTCTTTTCATCCTTTTTCTTGCTTGTTTACCATGTCCTTTTCTTCTTTTGGTAATCAATCAATCCTTTCTAGCTACCAAAACAAGAATACATATAAAATACAACCAAATAACATATAAAATACGGATAAAATAATACGAAAATACATATAAAAAGACACTAAAATATAGGTGAAAATAGCTCTAATCATCTGGAAATAATCATATGGGTTCTGTGTTATTGTTTTTCACCATGGTATGCAATTTCGGATATGTGATTGTTAATTGCTTATTACTGCTGGATTACATACACACTGGATGAACACCTATCTGCCTTCTATCAACCCCGTCATCACACACTTACACGGGCCTGATGGCAATAAGAAGTACGAAAAATGTCAGCCTGGTGATATCACGAGAAAATCGTGATCAAATCGATGGACCTTGATGAGGCTGGGCTGAACGAAGAAAGCTTTTGATTCTCATCAGAAGAAAGGCAGGCCAGCGATCGGCAGCCTTGGCGATGACTGGTCGGTCTCGAAGGCTGCCGTTTCAAAATGACGGCGGTAAATTTTGGGCGCGTCCTTGACGATTTAGATCGGGCCTGAGAGGACGTCTGCTGGCGAGAGGATTCCAGGCGGGTCACCAGCTGGTTCGAGTCTTCACCGAGGCGAGTCGACAACATCCAACGGCTGTTTCCGGGTGGGTCGCCAGATGATTCGATCTTGTCTGAAGGGGATCTGAGAGAGTCCGATCCAGATTGGATCGAAGCAGATCGGCGACGCGCATCGGATGCCCAGAGAGGAAGATTGGGGCACTGTAGTTGCTGGCGGCGTGAATTCGATTGGGCCGTCAGGGGTCTTCGACGAACGATACCACTCGAGGCTTACTGACGGTGCGTCTGCTCTGGCCTCCCATCGTGCCTGGTTGGCGGCTGCCTATGTTGTCCTTGAGCAGCGGCGGCGAGCGGTGGAAGGTGGCGACTAGGATGGCGGCGGCGCTGTTGCTCAGTGGGCGGCAGCGGCGGCTTGTTTCGCCGGTGATGGCTGGCATGTGCGAGCAGCAGCCGGGTTGGCTGTTGGCGAGAGGCCGTTTGACTGTGGGGGCGGCCACCGGGAGGAGAAGGCTGGCGGTATCTGAACGGCTGGAGAAAAAGGAGCAGCAGTTCGTAGGTTTGGCTGCCCCATTTGGGCCCAATTTTAAAAGAATAGGATGTTGGGCTTTTGGGCTCTAATTCTATTTTTTTGTTTGGGCTGCTCATGTTGGGCCTGATTTTGTGAGGATATGGGCTAGGATGGGAATGGGACAGAAGCTGCTTTTCTTTGGGCTTGTCTCCTTGATGGCCCATTTTCCTTGTTGGACTCATTTACAATTTTGGGCTCATTTTATATTAATTGCTGGATTTAATAAATTGTGGGATTTTTGTTGGGCCAAGTTTAGAGTAAAAATTAGCAGGATAAATGGGCTTAATTAATTTATTAATGGGCTGCTCATTTTATGCTGTTGTTGCTTGAGTAGACTGGGCCCATTTAATTGATCCACTAATTATGCAATTAATTAATGTTATATAACTGATTAATTGATTTAATTGTCAATTATTGTTGTATATGTGAAAGGCATGTTCTATGTGATTTATTTATTTAAATTACTGTTAATAGAAGCATGTCTAGGTTGTATATTTTATTCTCGAATATTATATGCATGTTAAAAACCCTCGGTGTTAAATAACTAAGTGGGAGAGGGAATTGGTAATAAATTCTCGCGGCCTCCATTATTGGTTTGTCAGCAATGTGAATAGACTTGCGCGTCGGCATTAGAGCCTTCCTCCCCATCGGATGAGTTTATTCATGGATTGCTAGAACAGACTTCATTAAATAATTACGTTTGTAATGTGATGCATATGAACTTGCACGTTGGCTTAGACCTTCCTCCCTATCGGATGAGTTTATATGCGGTTCACTGGTACAAACTTGTAATTGATGACTGTAGGAAGTTATCCGAGCGCATGTGTACTTCTCTATCTGTAACGCACATAAGCTTGGGCCGCGGACTTGGGTCAAATAATGGTGTACACTTAGATGTAAATAATAAGTATCCTCCCCATCGGAGTCACTGCTTTTATTTGCATGGCTAAAGAGGAACCGACTATTAATTATTTTGTCATAAAGTTAGGTTGACAAATAAAATTAATGGGTAAAACCTTCTCTTGTAAATGTTCGGGTTTGTAAACGTCCACACTATCGTGGCTTGCAGACTCACGGTGCTTGAGATGTCGGTGAATTTTATTTTATATTGTTTTGAGGGAATCAATATAAAAGAATAAAATTCGAAGATTTGATTGGAATATTTATTTGTGATTCTCTGAATTTTGAATGGTGTTATTTCACTAATTGTTAACTAAAAGATATTATATTTACTTGTCCAAATTAGATGATTAGAAAAGAATCTTGGTTTTGAAAATTACTGCTTAAGAAAATAAAAATGTGTTCTCACAAAGGACGTCTCATGATGTTTTTTAAAGTCTCTAGTGAAGAGATGAGAGGTTCATAGAAATATGATGATCTCATGTAACTCTTCGGATACTTGAGTAATTTAAAAGATGATAGGTCATGATAGAATTTGATGAATGAACTGGAAAATTATGGAATTGAAATTGAAGGGGAAACCTAAGTCAATTTTATTCTCCATAATTGCCTAGATGTTTTGAGCAAGTTCTACCTGAAATACGAGAGGTTGTATATGGTGGGAAACTTCTAACAAAACATGTGGCAAAAGAAAGCCATTTTTCATCATGATGTGAACAAGTTTAATATCTTATTTACTAATGATTTAAACATGATTAGTGATGGCATCTACTGACACGAAGTATGTAGATACTGGAATCACTAAATGTTTATCACTGAGTAAGGATAAGATTGTTAATAACATCGGTAAAACTAGGGGTGGGCGGTATGGCATACCGAAGATTTTTGGTCATACCATATACCGTACCGAAATTTTCGGTATTTAAAAAATCATACCGTTACCTTACCTAAATTTTCGATATACCTTAGTTCGGTATACCAATATTTCGGTATAAGAAAATAGTATACCTTCTGCTTACCAATATTTCGGTATGCCATACCATACCTAAAATATCGGTATATATCATCCTATTACATAGTTTGCTATACCTTTATACATCTAAAATTCAATAAATCTTATAAAAACCATGTACTAGAAAAGTGAAAGATAGCTATAAAACATACTCTAATAAATAACAAATTCAAAAATATACGATAATCTACAAACGACCAAATTAAATAAGAGTAAGTCTCATGAAAACCGGGTTTACATGTAAGCCTTATTTTTTAATATTACTCTTTAATATATAAAAAATAACTCTTTGAAGAGTAATAATTTTTACACAATAGAGTAATAATTCGTATCTCTAAAAAGTAATTTTTCATGTACTTAAAGTAATCGATACATCGGGATTTACAAGAATTTGAAGAGTAATTTTTTAATTTAAAAAGTAACAATTCATGTGCTAAAGAGTAATTTTTTATGTACTAAACAGTAACCGAGTTTACATAATTAATATATCTAAACCCGTTTTACAAAGTGTTTGTCATTAAATAAATAGTACCTAAGAGATCTACACAAAAATATATGGAACTTATATTAAAATCAACACTTTTAAATTTTCATATACATAGAATTACTTAATTAAAAAATAAGTACTAATATCATGTAAGTCAATGATCTTTATCAATAATTTATAATTATGAAGAAATATACAGTAGGATTTTAGATTTAATCTTTAATAAAATAGTGTATATATATAATTTAATTAAAAATTATAATATATAAATAATAATTATAATTGTATGTATCATCTAATATGATAATATCGTATCATATAACTCAAAAAATTGAATATTTTACGGTATTTCGGCATATACCAAAATACCGCGGTATTGATTATTTATATACCTTTATCGTACCAAAATTTTCAATACGGTATCATACCTTACCAAAAATTTCGGCATACCTAAAATTTCGGTAAAATCGGTATTTTTTATTATGATAAGGGCGGTATACCAAAATTTTGGTATTTTTCCCCAGCCCAAGGTAAAACTACAAAGATAGTGGCTATTGCAGTGGGAGTTGTTTATTTATCTCATGATAAGAATAAACGATTGATTATGAGAAATTATCTTTACGTACGTTTCATAGAAAGAATTTAATTTCAGTTTCTATGCATTAACGGATGGATACTTCATTTCATTTAAATGACATGGTCATAGTAATGAGGAATGAGGCTATAATCTGTTAAAATACGTTGGTGGATAAAAAAAGTATGCTCTTGAATCATGTACATCCCACAGATGCAACAAATAGTAATTAAATAATGCATCTTCTAATATAACTAAGAGAAAGGAACCTTCGAAGATGAACTAAACATACATTTGGCGTCTAAGGCTAATTTATTTTACTTGAGTAGGATTCAAAAGTTGATAGCCGATAGACCGTAAGGTTTATCTGAAGTGAAAACTATCGGACTTGCGAGTCTTGCTTGGAAGTAAAAATGATTAACTGCCTTTTCAAGGCTGTGGGGTTTATAGCCAAAGATATGTATGTTAGAATTAGTTCATTCTAATTCAAGCGAACCTAATATTATCCAGGCGAGGGATGGTTATGAATATTCGAAGATTATTCTGGAAACCAATATATTTATATGATGCACTGCATGTCTAAGTTCTTTGATTAATTCAAGAGTTGTAAGGCTGGTACAGTGAAGCGTCATGGAAAATATATTAAGTCATTACGATTCAATCATGATGGCGAATACCTCTTAGGATAGTTAGGAACTAATAATTAGTAGTTGAGATTAAATCTCAAGTTGACTACACCGGGCATGCCCCAGCTGAATGGTGTGGTGGGTAGAAGGTATAAGGCTCTTATGGTTATGATTAGATAGATGATGAATTATTTGGTATAATTAAATTCATTTTATGGATATGCCCTAGATACAGTAATTCGTGAAACGTTTGTCTGTGTATGGGATATCCTAAAAAAATAGAGGGTGATTTATTTAGTCCAAAAGATCGAAGGGTGATTGTCAACTCAAACACTAGATTTTTTGAAAAAGGACTATGTAATAAATCACAAACCTATGTATGAGTTGTTCTAAAGGAAGTGAGAGGAAAACACAAAGTTAAAGTACCAATTGTACAAGAGGATATGCCACAAGGTAAACTGCAACGCGTGTCACGTCTGATACACAATTACATGTAGTGCCTTGTCGTAGTGGGAGGGTTGTATAACAACCCATAAATATATGTTTTGGGAGAGTCGTGAGACTTGATCCCTAGTGAACATGGTATTATCCCACGGATACGACGTAGCACTACAAGATGAAAATGCAGAATCTTAGTAAGAAGCAATGAATGTTGAAATAGAATCTACGGATTATATACTAAGTCTGGGAACTTGTATGACCACTAAATGGTGTAAAAGCCATTGCAAGTGGTCAAAGGAAATAAAAGAGGATCATATGGAAAGGTGAAAACCTTGGAAGCAAAGCTTGTTGCGAAAAAAAGTGTACTCAGAAAGAAATAGTTCGATTATGAGGAAACATGTTCGCTGGTAGCTATGCTTATGTTGATCCGGATTCTTTTATTGCTGCTATGAGGAACAGCAAATAGATGTCAAAGACAGCTTTCCTGATTGGAAGTCTTGAGGAAAACATCTATGTGAAGCAACCAGAGTGATTCATTGCAAAGTACTAATAGCATTTTGATAGTATGCTTAAAAGTGTCCAGCGATAGACTAAAGCAAGCTTTGAGATCGTGAAGCATCTGTTTTGATTAGGTAATCCAGTGGCACGGATTTAAATCAATCAGCGGATGTATCTTGTGTATTGTAAAGAGTGACGGAAACGTGGTGGTATTTCTTGTACTATACGTAGATAGTATCTTGCTCATTGGAGACAATGAAAGAGTATTATTGGGCGTATAGGTACGGTTAATAAAGCGGTAGAGATGAAGGACTTAAGAAAGGCAAAATATATTCTTTTGATCACGGTAATACGGATCACAAGAAAGGATATTATGCTTATCTCAAGTTTCATAAAATGATACAGTCCATACTCGTTTAGCATGTAAATTTATCTAAGTGAATGTGTTTTGAGACACAAGAAGAAGATAAAGAGGATGAAAGCGGTTCCTTTTGCTTCGGCGAATAAGGAAGCTTAATCTAAGGAATGCTATGAACGATGTTGGATATCTGTTTTGCTGAATGCATGAACAGTGGGTATCAACGTAACCCGGAATAAGAATGATGAACTGTGGTAAGACATTTATAAAGTGCCTGAGAAGGACTGGAAATTATATGTGGACTTACTGGACAGATTCACTGCTTTTTGTGGATTACGTAGATTCAGATTTTTTAGTCAGATTGGACGGCAGTAAATTCACCTCAAAGGTTATGTGTTTAATCTTAGGAAGTAGAGTCATAATGTGGAGGAATGTTATATAGAAATATATTTCAGACTCCGGACTCTATCATGGAAAGATGATGAATTGGAGCCTATGAGGCAGCCAAAGTATCTATATGACTCTAGAAACTTCATGATGGACTTTGAAGTGTTTCTAAGTTTGCCCAAGATTATCACAATTTACATTGATGATATTGGTGCAGTTGCAAACTTGAAAAAATCACAAGTCCATAAGGCAATTAAACACATTGAGCGCGAGTACCACCTGTTATGAGAAATCATATGCAGAGGGGAAGGTTGTTGTCGCCTAGATTGCATCGGATGATGACCTAGTAAACCATTTACAAGGACCTTAAGGCGAGAGCTTTTAATGGTCGTGTAGTGGGAGTAGGAATCAGATGTATGGCAGAAGACATGACAGCATAGTCTTTTAGTATAAGTGGGAGATTGTTGGATTGTATACTAAAAGTCTAGCTTTAGTATGAACAATGTCATAACAATATTTGAAATGAGAATCATTGATCAAATGATTGCATCTTATAATTTATTTTATATGCATGATGCAATAGTCCATTTACTTTATACTGTGAGATAATATGTTGTGCGACAACACGCGGAAGATCATATTATCGGTTTCCTTATAAAGTATAAACAAATGCTCACAACCGAGATAGGCAGGGACTCTCTATCGGTATGGTTGTAGTGTGCTTTGGTATTAGCTTGTCTTGGCTATAGAATCACATTAGTGCACTTGTGTGTATTGAGCAGGACCGCTTGAGATCGTTCTTCTTATACTGACTATATAGTAGAACTTGATCTCTGTTATTATGGAAGTTCGTGCTCTTAATCCCTATACAATAACCTCGACACGTAGGGCAGTATGTATTTCTTTGATTCATCAATGGGTGAGATTTATAAGTATTAAATCAATATACTCGGTGAGTTGGGACGTAGTGCTGTCTCTATGGTGTGCTGTTGATTGTAGAAGGAATCCATGTCCGTCATAGGTTGATGATGTCCCCTTGAGGAGCTCATAAGGTTTATCATGTAAATCTTGCAAGTAGATTAATTTCCGGCATGATAATAAGATTGAGTGGTACTACTCTCGGATGAGATAATAATTAATTTGAGTTGTCAGTAACTTAATTAATTAATGGACATTGTATTTCTTAAACATGGGGAGACCATCGGGCTTATAATAAGAAGGAGCCCAGAACATAATTTTGGGATTGGACGGGTAGTGCAGTAATAATATTTTAGTGGACTATATTATTATTATTGGATTTAATTAAAAGCTTTGGGCTAAGCTTGGTTAATTAAATTCAATTGAGGCCCAGTCCAATTTCTCCTCCTGGTCCCTGTTGTAGCCTAAGTATATAAGTCATCTCAGTTCCTGTTAACCCTAAGTCTGTGCCTCATTTGACATACGGGAGACAACAGAGAGCAGATTGAGAGAACTCTGGGGATTGTTGACCACCCAACACCAGAGTTGACTTTGGGACATACGGTAGAAGATCAGAGGTGTTCTTCACTGCTGTTCATCCTCTACATCAACCCAGAAGTACGGTAAGCACGTTTAAATTGCTTCCGCTGATTGTTTGCCTGAATTCCTTAATAGATCACGTTGAACCACACGATCCAATTTCCATCAGATTAATCGTGTGAAGGGACTCTCATTTCAAACTTAGTACCTAGTTGGAATTGTTTGAGTGAGAACCAATCATTTTAGCTATGTTTAGAACCATATCCTATTCATTCCGATAGGGAGTTTACGTGGACTAGTGTTGGCCCTTAGTCTATACCCATGACACATATGAGTTTATTGCATGATACCACGATTTTCCATGCTTTAAGTATTTCTAGTCTCATCTCTATCTAGTTGGCTCATTCATCCATCTTCCATTCATCTATCCCATTGTTTATCTTGTCATTTAATTATTTAATTGCCATTTCTTGTTTAATCCTACCTCTTTATGATCATATCTATAATACTATGACAAACACGAGATCGCTTGAACTCTAGTACCTTTCTTCCTGTGATTCGATAAATTCTTTAATTAGTCACCCCGACTACAAATGACTAATCAATAAGGTACTTCAATCTGCTCTTGATTGGCCTAATTTGTTTAAAGACTGTAAGTCCTATGTGGCGACATGTGATAGATGTCAAAGGATGGGAAATATAAGTAGAAGAGAAGAGATGCCACTTCGGTCGAGCATTGTTGTTGAGATCTTCAATGTATGGGAAATCGATTTTATGGGACCTTTTCCCCCATCTAATGGATTTTCTACATCGTTTTAGCAGTGGATTACATTTCTAAGTGGGTGGAAGCCATTCCCACTCGTGTGAATGATTCCAGGACTGTTTTATCTTTCTTGAAGAAGCATATATTTGCTCGCTATGGAGTTCCTAGAGCACTTGTTAATTGAATACTATTTGTGTTAATAAGTGAGATAAAGAGTATAACTTCATAGTACCTATAAAGTGAGATCATATCGGGTTAGAGTACTAAGTACACGAGAAATAATTGATACTGATAGTACTTAGAAAGGGGGGTGAATTATATCTCTTGCTCTGAGGAAATTTACACGTGTCATACGCTTATTTGCTTATGTCTATAGAGTGAACTTGCATAGTTTAGTGATGTGTCCATAAACTACAAGGCAGAGTCGAACATCAACACATGAAAGGAAAATTAATGAGTAAAACTGGATGACCCGAAGAACTACCTAATTTCTCACTTGATCAAAGTTGTATTATCTCTACTGCTTATTATTTTAATTGTTATTCTAATTATTCGTTACTTAGTTACTTAATCTTCACAATCATATTGTTATAATAGTTTTAATAAGTTAGAACTTAATTAAATTAATAATAACCAGTCCCTTGGGTTCGATAATCACTTGGTTGCCTATCAAAACTATAATTGATATCCTTCATACTTGGGGATTAATTTAGTGTGTTGAGAAAATGCTCATCAGCCGACACGACTCGTGCCACACCTGGTATGACTCGTGTCGTTGTTCGACAAGGCCCATCATCATTTTTCATTATTTTCTTGGCCAGTTCGTGTGTTTGATGTGAAAAAGTCTACTTTTAAATTAGAATTTGGGATTTTACTGTCCTCAACTATAAAAGAAACACTGGGATTTTTATAACTCTCCACAACCCTACATACTTTTCCTTACCCTTTCCTTGCTACGATATCGAAATCAAGATTCACCATCCCATCCACCCATCCCGGAGAGTTCGTCAGTGTTGCTTACTTGAGAAGGAAAACAAGAAGGTTCAGAATCATAGAAGAGAGAATGGAGAATCACGCCACATCTAGGGTTTTTCTTTTTCTTTCTTTTAAGCTTTTGAATTATAGATCTATGGTTATGCCTTCATACCTAACCATGTGTGTTGCCTGTAACACCATGGGCTAGTACTTCTTGGATAGTTCTAGGTTTTAAAAGTTGAATTGGTTTGAATTGGTGATCTAGAATAGGTTGGATACCTGCAGTATACTTATTCCCTTATTAATGCTTTGAATTTAGACTTAAGTTCTTGTCTTATATGATATGTCCTCATGCATGTATATGTCATTGTCTTATCCATATTTATGGTTGTTGCTTGTGCTATATACGAATTATATTTGTCAACCTGTTATGGGTAAAAGGGATCTAACCATATAACCTTTATTCATTAGAATAATTAATATTGGACACTTAATCTATCTATTAGTTACCATTCTATTGGATTTGGTTTCTTAGATTGTTAGGTGGGAATTGAGAATGAATTCTTAAGTACTTATAAAGGGAAGTCTAGTGCTCTAGCCTATTAGAAATTTTGCATGAAGTACCTAAAAAGGGAGTATGAATTATTCTTCTGCATCTGAGGGTTTAAATCAGGTTTATGTGTTAAGTTTACTTTAAATGAGGGATTTAACATAGTTAAGTAATTTCTTTCATAAGAACTACAGGAATTCTAACCGATTGTCTAGTGATTTGAGTTGACCGATTTAACTGTATTTCCTAGTGCTATCTATCTTCTCTCTTGAACACTTCCATATTTAGTTTACCTACTATTTTATATTTTTAGTAATTATTTTTTGAAGTCTTAGATCTAATTAATTCACTCTTAAAATACTCAGATTTATCTTATTTTAGAATAGTCATAATTAGATTAAATAATTAATCTAGAATTATCCTGTGGTTTGATATTTTTTTTTACATGGTCACACGTTGAACTACAATTAATTACCTACACATGGGAACACATGCAAAAAGGTGAAAAAGCAAAAGGTGTTTTTGTGAGTTTTGAAGGCTGAAAACAGGGAAAAATATATCAAAGTATGGAGCAGCACGGAACAGAGCCAGAACGAACCAGCTCGGGAGCTGTTCTAATGGTAGCTTGGGCCAAGCTGGTGCCGCTCGGTAGCCCTATTGAGCCGAGTGGGGTCCAAATGGGACCCAGCTAACATGTCAAGTGGGCAGAAGCCAGCTCGGATACCGCTCGGCCGTGTCAAGACCCAACTTGAGCCAAGCTGGGTGTCGAAAAGCCTATTTCTGGGCCCAGTCTCGGCCTATTCGATTCTGCAGTGTATTTACAGCTTCCAGATCGTGATTTTGAGCAGAATCGATGCAAAAAAAGCCCTACAACAGTCCAAGACATAAAAGGGAGAATCAACACACAATTGAAGGGAACCCACTCACATCCATCGCCACTTTTCTCCGAAATTCCATACACATGAAATTCAAATCTGATTTTCATCATCCATCCATCTTCAAGGGGGTTCCAAGTGCTAATTGAGACAGATCGGACGATCGGAGAGACGGAGAAGGAACGTGGGACTAGACTTACGTTAGGGTTACGTGTTTCTTATCTTTTTCTTCCTTTTACCTTGATTTTTGATATGAATTGCTTAGCCATGAGAGTTGATTGTAACCTCATGGGCTAATTTCTTATACAGTTCTAGGGTTTGATGGATATATTGGATTGATTTGGAAACCTAAACCAAACTTGGGATTTTATGCAGTTAATATTTTATTTTACTTATTTTATTAAGACTTGCTTTTCTGCTTCGTAACGTCTTCATAATATTTTAATGACATCCCTATAATGCTTGATTTATTATGTTAGCTTGTGTGTGTTCATAATTGGTATTGTCTATGTTGGATTGTATACTAAAAGTCTAGCTTTTTGTATGAACAATATTATAAAAATTTATTTGGAATGAGAATCATATGATCAAATGATTGTGTCTTATAATTTATTTATATGCACGATGCAATAGTTCACTTACTTTATACTGTAGATAATATGTTGTGCGACAAAAAGCAGAAGATCATATTATCCTTTTCCTTATAAAGTATAAACAGATGCTCACAACCAAGATAGACAAGAACTCTCTATTGTGATGGTTGTAGTGTGGTTTGGTATTAGCTTGTCTTGGCTATAGAATCACATTAGTGCACTTTGTGTGTATTGAGCAGGACCGCTTGAGATCGTTCCACTTATACTGACTTATAGGAGAACTTGATCTCAGTTATTATGGATGTTTGTGCTCTTAATCCCTATACAATACCCTCGACACGTAAGGCAGTATGTATTTCTTTGATCATAAATGGGTGAGATTTACATATAATTAAATCAACAAACTCGGTGAGTTGGGAAATAGTGTTGTCTTTATGGTGTGCTGTTGATTATAGAAGGAATCCGTATCCGACAGAGGTTGATGATGTTCCCTTGAGGAGCTCATAAGGATTATCATATGAACCCTGCAGGTGGATTTATTCTGGCATGATAATGAGGTTGAGTGGTACTACTCTCGGATGAGATATTAATTAATGGAGTTGTCAGTAACTTAATTAATTAATGGGCATTGTATATCTTAAACATGGGGAGACTAACAGGCTCATAATAAGAAGGAGCTCAAAACGTAATTATGGGATTAGAACGGTAGTTCAGTAATAATATTTTAGTAGTATATATTATTATTATTGGACTTAAGTATAAGCTTTGGGCTAAGCTTGGATACTTAAGCCCAATGGAGGCCCAACTCTAATTTCTCCTCCTGGTCCCTGCTGTAGCCCATATATAAGTCATCTCAGCTGTCCAGAAACCTAATCTAAGAGATTAATCATGCCTAACACTATGAGGAGGGTGAGAAAACAGCTGATTGAGAAGATCTCGAAGATCGTCACTCACACGACGTCAAGATTGGACTTGGGAATACAGCAGAAGACCGGAAAGGTTGTTTGCTGCAGCTGTCTGCCAACTTGCATGATTTTTATAAAATCGCACAGAAGTCAAAATTCGATGTGTGATATACTGAAGAAAGCCACAGAAGAGAGGATCGTTTTGGCATATAGATCACTCAAATCGGAGGTCAGACGAGGGAGTTATGCCCAAAACGGTGAGGCTGCACAAGCTGCCAGCGAAAATTCATCTTCTTCAACATACCCTGGTGAAAGGTAATACGTTTCTTTGGTTTCTTGCTTCTACTGAATTAGAAACATATGGAACCCCTAACAGTTCACGTTAACCAAATGATCGAATGCCAATAGTCTATCTGTTAGGGATTGAAGTAGTTCCGCTACTAACATTTTAATTCCATGAACTGGTAAATTAGATACTTGAATTGTTTAGTGGAACAATGCAATTAGATATTCAAGTAGGAAGTGTATAGAACCTTGTAGTAATTCAAGAAAATATCTTGTTAGTCGAACTTACCATCCGGTGGTATTGTTGTTTGCTTTGATTAGTATCTAGGAAAGAGCTTTGGTAATATTCGCGCACCTTAGGGAATAAATCGGAATATACTATTAGCTTAAAATCGGATCATATCTGGTGGGTTAACAGGATTAAGTGGTGTATTTTCATTGACGCTGCATGAATGAACAATTAGAAGTCTAGAAACCTAAATTAATTTGTCTATACCTGATACCTTAGAATTGTTATTTATCTCTTGATTAAAACTTGTTTATTTTTATTTTTTTTAATAATTTAGTTGTTTAATATTTCGTTATTTAGATAATTAATTTAAAAACTCTTGGAAATTGGTTACGTATTCTTATTAAATAGTAATCTAGAGTAAATAAATAATTAACTGTCTCAGTGGGATCGAAAATTTAACTTGGGTACTTGTCTCTACAATCGACATCCTTATATTTGAGGATTAAATTGGAGTTCGCAAATACGTCTATCAAGTTTTTGGCGCCGTGTAATGGGGATAGTTTTAATTTTTTGCTTTCTTTTATTGCTAGTTTAATTATAACTTTTTATTGCTTTATTTTTATTTTTTTATTTGGATATATCCTAACTATAAATTATTTTATAGGTACATGAGATAGATGAAATATTGAAACCTATGGAAATCAGAATGTTATGGATCCTTCTCCATGCATAGACGAAATATTAAAACGCTACAAGAATCATAATGCTATGGTTCCTTCTCAGTATTACAGGGATGAGAGGTACTATGGTTATAATTTTCCAGCAAATCATGTTCCATTTCCGCTTTACAATCAAGTCAGATATGAAGATGCATGGTCTGGTGCTTACAATGGAAATTCATATCAACCTTATCAAGAGAACACTCATTCTGGTTCGACTAGAGTTTTCCAAGAATTGCAAGGCACATTTGAGTCATCCATTAAGAAGCATGAAGAAACCATAGAAATTATGGAAGCTCAGTTAAAGCGCAGGAAAGGTCGCACGAGAGGAATAAAATCATGAAAATAATTCAAAATCTTGCGAATATAGCTGCAAGTTTAAATGCTCAACTTCAATGAGAGGAAATAATGGATGAAAAAGAGTTTGAGGGAGATATTGTTGTTCCATTGTGCCCAGGAATGTAGTTTGAAGGTCATATGTTGTCTTTTGAGAAAGAAGAAGTCAAAGAGGAGTCCACTCGATTAAATCAAGTGGCTCCACTCGAATTGAGCTATCAACTGGAATCAATTTTTGAGGCAAAAGAAGAGACTATGAAGAATTTGAGGATGTTGAGGAAGAAAAGAAAGAAGAAGAAGAGCAAAGTCAAGAAGCAACTGAAGAGGACATGAAGAATGAAATGAGCATTTTTAAACATTTAAACTCTTTAAGTTGCATTGAATTTGATGATATTGTTACTGTTGACTTTGTGTCACCTAATGATTTCTCACATATTTTTAGGGATAGAAAGGAGTTAGAAGAGAAGTTGGGAATTTTCGTCGGAAGAAAGAATAAGTGGTGGAGTAGAATGAAGAGAATATTGATTAATGATCTTAACATGGTTGGAAAAATAAAGATAAATTTTAAATATCAACGAGGCCATCCCTTGCCATAAGTATTGGAATGATAAAGAAGCACAACTATTAGAGTACGATGGCAAGGATGAAAGATATCCATGTCCATTCTGATGAGCCTGAGGTATTCCGTCGTGACTCTCCGATATTAAACATGAGCGCTTGTTGGGGGCGTACCCTCCTATTTTAATTGCTTTTATGTGCTTGTGTGGTGTAGGAATTTTATTAGGTGTTGCTCGACTATGGTATGTACTTCTTTGCAAACTTAGCCTCTCACCTTGTTTGATCTAAGTTTGCGGGGGTTACGTACATACCTTATCTTGCTGCACTGAAGTAAATTTTCTGCATTGTTTTGTGTGCTTGGAAGGTCAATTTTTTGTGATTAGTTGATGTTTTTTATTTATTTGTGAATGTTGATTTTTTTATTTTTTGTAATTTTTCAGGTGTTTTTGTTAGTGTTTATGTATTGTGTGTTGATCCTAGTGTCGGTCTAGTTAATTTTTAGTTCTCTAGGATTATTTTCTGATTTTCTTACATTTGATGGTATTATATGATTGTGTTTGAGAAGCGATTTGATATTGTGCTTTGATATTGAAATGCTTGAAGTTTAATTATATGCATGGATAATTAGCTATGTAGCTCTATTAGGATTGCTCGTTCATTCCTATAGCCATGTGAGGTTTGAGCCATTTCAAATCATGTCAAGTTGCATGATTAAGTTTATTCTTGAGAGTATCATTCATACACACATATTCTAGAACTTGCTTTATATCTTGCTTGAAGCTACGTGTTTGATTAGACGATAGAAAATGATCTTAGGCCATTTTTGTTATTTATTAGTCACTGGCCAAATTATTTTCCTACTAAATGAAAATTATCTGTAGTAAACCCTTTTGATCTTAAAAGCCTTATTTGTTGGAAGCCTATTCAATTAGCCATTTGATCCCTTTGCTAGCCTTAAAAATTCCTACCTACTAGAGAGTTGAAGGGATCAAATTGGAGTCTTGTGATGAAGAATATAAGAAGAAGTAATTTGGAAGTGATGAAAATTGTTGGAGAAAATGGTTAAAATTTGCATGAAGGGGTAGTGCCTGAAACTGGTACCCTTATTTGAAAAAATATTAGAAGAAAAAGAGAAAGAGATTCAAGTAAGGAAGTTGAGCTTGAAAGTGAAGGAGGAATTTGAATTGCAAAAAGCATTGAAGAGTATTGAAGGAGAAAGAAGAAAGTGAGCTGTTTTTGTTGGATTACATATTAAAAGCCTAGCTTTAGTATAAACAATATTTTAACAATATTTGTCATGAGAATCATTGATCAAATAATTGCGTCTTATAATTTATTTATATGTTCGATGCAATAGTTTATTTACTTTATACTGTAGATAATATGTTGTGCGACAACACGCGGAAGATCATATTATCGGTTTCCTTATAAAGTATAAATAGATGCTCACAACCGAGATAGACGGGGACTCTCTATCGGGATGGTTGTAGTGTGATTTGATATTAGTTTGTCTTGACTATAGAATTACATTAGTGCACTTTGTGTATATTTAGCAGGACCGCTTGAGATCGTTCAACTTATACTGACTATATAGGAGAACTTGATCTCTGTAATTATGGATGTTCGTGCTTTTAATCCCTATACAATAACCTCAACACGTAAGGCAGTATGTATTTCTTTGATTCATCAATGGGTGAGATTTACATGTAATTAAATCAACGAACTCGGTGAGTTGAGAAATATTACTATCTCTATGGTGTGTTGTTGATTGTAGAAGGAATCAGTGTCCTATTAAATAGGTTTATGATGTCCCCTTGAGGAGCTCATAAGGATTATCATGTAAACCCTGCAGGTGGATTTATTCCGACATGATAACAAGGTTGAGTGTACTACTCTCGGATGAGATATTAATTAATGGAGTTATCAGTAACTTAATTAATTAATGGGCATTGTATATCTTAAACATGGGGAGACTAACGGACTCATAATAAGAAGGAGCCTATAACATTATTATGGGATTAGAGTGTCAGTGCAGTAATAATATTTTAGTAGACTATATTATTATTATAGGACTTAAGTATAAGTTTTGGCAAAACTTGGATATTTAATTCCAATGGAAGCCCGACTCTAATTTCTCCTCCTAGTCCCTGCTGTAGCATATAAATACGTCACCTCAACTTATCCGGAACCCTAATCAGATGCCTAAAACATGTTGGGAATAGGGAGGAAGCTGATTGAGGAGATCTTGAAGATCGTCACTCACACGACGTCAAGATTGGACTTGGGAATATAACAGAATATTAAGAGGTTATTTTCTGCAGCTGTTCTTCTCCAACATACTAATGAGAGTGAAAATAAGCGTGTTTTAGTATTCAATTTAACACATTTTTATAGGAATTGTTGTCATATATTAGCACAAGTGTCTTATATTAGATATATATGAGAAAAAGGTATGTTTGAGGTGTTTTATTGTGTTTTAGGTGGAAAAAGGATCAAAAGTGCAAAGTTGGAGAAAATGTGTAACTTGTCCAAGAATGCTGAAAAATGCACGTTTAATTTGTATAATTTTTTTGTATTCTTGTGGAGCTCAAAGCAGAAAGTGTCATATATGGTTGGAAAGCCACAGAAGAGAGCATCGTTTTGGCACAAGAATCACTCAAATCGGAGATCGTACGAGGAAGTTATGCTGAGAATCGTGATGTCGCGCAGCTGCTGGCGAGAATTTCTGAAAATTTCCAAAAATTAGCTCATAATTCCTATTTCTTGGAGCACAATTAATCTTCTTGTCACATAATTCTCCATAATTCACTCATATCTTTTATTTCCTTATTTAATTATCTTCTCACACCTCTATATATTTTACATCATTATTCATGTAGAGAACCTCAATACAATCATCCTACATCCCGCAAGGGGGTATCACCCCCAACCATCATCCACATCCTTTCCTCCATCCATCCATCACTTTGAAGATTCATCTGTGGATTCAAGAGGAGAACCAAGAGGAGAATTCAAGATGGAGAAGGATGCGACGACGTCCATATATAGGGTTTTATTCGTTTCCTAATTTATCTTGTATTTTCCAAACATATAGGTAAGATCTATCCAACCCCCATTATTATTCTTCATAACATCATGGGCTAGAACCTTTTTGGTAGATCTAGGATTTTTGAAGGTTTTTATGAATTAATTGAACTTTCGTGTGTATACTCCGTATAACAGTACTTGTGGATTTATTTTATATAAGACTATACGTTTTTAATTCATACTCAGAGTTATTTTGTGCATCATTAACTGTTATGTAGAGTTTGAATACATATCTTGGTTATTGATTGAGTGCGTTCACTGCTGAGCAGGATTCCATGTTATGATTCTAAGTGAGGGGACTTCGAAGCTTTATTAGAACTATCTTATATGAATACTTAATAATTGAATTGAATTCGGGTTAGTAAGTATGATAAAGAGGATAATTTTATAGTACCTATAAAGGGAGATCATATCGGGTTAGAGTACCAATTGGCTAAGGAAATAATTGATACTGATAGTACCTAGAAAGGGGGTGAAATTATATCTCTTGCTCCAAGATTATTCACACGTGTTACACGCATATTTACTTATGTCTATAGAGTAGATTTGCATGGTTTAGTGATGCGTCCATATTCTACAAGGTAGAGTCGGATATTGATACACGAAAGGGAGATTATTGAGTGAAACTGGATTATCCTAGAGCTACCTATTCTCCTACTTGATTCACTTTACTATTTTCCTAGTTTCTTATTTATTTTATTTGTTATTTAAATTAATTGTTTGGTAGCTGATAATTAAAATCTCAACTTTTATTTCCATTCGTCTTAATTAATTAGTAAATAATTAAATTTATAATACGCCGTCCTTTGGGTTCGATATTTAACTTGGTCGCTTGCTTAAGCTGCAACTGATATCCTTAATACTTGGGGATTAATTTTGCATGCAAAGAATATGTGCATCACATACCCTGGTGAAAGGTAATACGTTTCTGTCTTCTTGCTTTCGCTAATTTAGAAATGCATGGAACCCTAAACGGTTCATGTTAACCAAACAATCGAACACCAACAGTTTGTTGAAGAGCAGTAAGTCTTCGTTGATTCTTTACTAGTGAATAAGTCACTTTATCCATATATTTCCTACCTTTACCAAAGAGCTAACGTTACACCCTAATGCAAGATTACACCCCAATGCAAGACCTTTGTGATCTTATTGTCGATGTTATTCCTTTAGTCAAGAGTTGAGATGATTGCTAAGCTTATGGTTACGCGTGTGTTTGAATTGATTTGAGTATAAACACCTTACCTTTAAGTGTATATCTCACACTTGAGTGATGAGCGTAAATACTAGCCGTGAGAATGGGTGGATGAGCATTCCGAAGAAGTGAATTAGTTGATTTGAACTATATGTTTTTAGATGGATGGTTTTGAACTGTATGTTTTTAGATGGATGGTTATCTTGTCTTTGAAGTATAATTTTCGAATTGTTATGTTGTCTTGGATGTTTTAAGCTGTGAAATTTCCTATCAATTACTATATTAGTTTTCTATGTCGTTACCTCAGGACGAGCAACATGTAAGTTTGGGGGTTTGTTGAGAGTGGAATTTCACGTATTATATTGTTTTGCACATTACATTATTTTATGTGTGCACATTACATTGTTTTGCTTAGGAAAGTTATTGTTTTTGCATGGAATTGTATAGGTTGAAGTATTTACACAATTTTGAGGCTACTAAGGTGTTTTTGTGAATTTTGAATGCTGAAAACAGGGGAAAATGGATCAAAGTATGGAGCAGCATGGAACAGAGCAGGAACGGACCAGCTCGGGAGCCGCTCAGATGGCAGCTCGGGCCGAGCTGGTGCCACTCAGTAGCCCTATTGAGCCGAGTGGGGTCCAAATGGGAACCAGCTGATGTGTCAAGTGGGCAGGAGAGCTCGAATGCCGCTCGGCCATGTTAAGACCCAGCTCTAGTCGAGTTGCCGAGTGGTCTATTTTTAGGTCCAGTCGCAGCTTGTTCGAGTTCTGCAGTGTATTTACAGCTTCCAGATCGTGATTTGGAGTAGAATCGATCCGAAAAAAGCTCTACAAAAGTCCAAGACATAAAAGGTGGAATCAACACACAATTGAAGGGAACCCACTCACATCCATCGCCACTTTTCTCCAAAATTCCAGAAAAATCAGATTCAAATCTGATTTTCATCATCCATCCATCTTCAAGGGGGTTCCAAGTGCTAATTGAGGGAGATCGGACGATCGGAGAGACAGAGAAGGAATGTGGGACTACGGTTACGCTAAGGTTTCGTGTTTCTTATCTTTTCCTTCCTTTTACCTTTATTTTTGATATGAATTGCTTAGCCATGAGTGTTGATTGTAATCTCATGGGCTAATTTCTTATACAGTTCTAGGGTTTGATGGATACATTGGATTGATTTAGAAATCTAGACCAAAATTGGAATTTTATGCAGTTGATATTTTGATTTTACTTATTTTATTAAGACTTGCTTTTCTGCTTCGTAACGTCTTCATAATATTTTCATGACATCCGCTACAATGATTGATTTATTATGTTAGCTTGTGTGCGTTCATAATTGGTATTGTCTATCTATTAGGGATTGAAGTAGTTCAGCTATAAACACTTTAATTTTATAAACTGGTAAATCAGATACTTGAATTGTTTAGTTGAACAATGCAATTAGACATTCAAGTACGAAGTGGATAGAACCTTATAGTAATTCCAGAGAATATCTTGTTAGTTGAACTTATCATCCGGAGGTATTGTTGTTTGATTTGATTAGTATCTAGGATTGAGGTTTGGTAATATTTGCGCACCTTAGGGAATAAATCAGAATATACTGTTGATGAGAGTGTAAATTCATATATTTTGGGCTCTGAATTGCGTGGAAGTTGATTACGATTGAGTCTTTTATTAAGGAAAGCAGCTAGAAAGGGCTCAAAATTAGAAGACACAATTTTTGAAGCGATTTTCGAAGGTCGTTTGACCTAAAGACCTTGTTCGACCATTATCACGTGGGTCGAATAAGATGGCCAAGTCGAGCAGAATATGCAGATTCATCCAAAGAGCTCACTCGACTTGGAGATGTTGCTCAACCAGAATCATCTTGGTCGAGCAGATGAAGGAAGTTGAACAAAATGTACGAAAACTTACAAAGAGCTTGCTCGACCATTGCTCAAGTTGGAGGCCTTGCTCGACCAGACCAAGCTTGGTCGAACAGATTCTCGTTGATGTTATTTATGGTAATTCTGGATGTCTTTTACTAAATTTGATGTGTGCTTCAAGCAAAAGCCTATTCTAAGCTCATAAGGAGGTTCCGCCACTATAAAAGAAGAGCTTTCGCAGAAGGAAAGGGGACACACACATCATTCATCATCCATCCACCACCGAAACCCTACCATCATCCGAAACGTGAAGAGAGGTTCGTCTGGCACGTCAAGTAAGATCATACCAAACAACCATGATTGTTCCCAGATCAATCATGGGCTAGAACCGCTCCGGTAGTTCTAGGGTTATGAAAGTTTTATAAGTTAATTGAATTTCCATGTGTAAACTCCGCACAACACTACTTGTGATTTATTGTATACTCACGGTCTTTTTGTGCATCATTAATTGTTATGTAGAGTCTGAATACATATCATGGTTAATGATTGAGTGCGTTTACCGCTAAGCAGGATTACAGGTTATAATTCTAAGTGAAGGGATTCTGAAGTCTTATTGGAACTATCTTATATAGATACTTGTTAATTGAATATTATTCGGGTTAATAAGTAGGATTAAGAGTATAACATTATAGTACCTATAAAGGGAGATCATATCGGGTTAGAGTACTAAGTTCAAGGGAAATAATTAATAATGATAGTACCTAAAAAGGGGGGTAAATTATATCTCTTGCTCCGAGGATATTCGCACGTGTCAAACGCATGTTTACTTGTGTCTATAGAGTGAACTTGCATGGTTTAGTGATGCGTCCATAAATCACAAGGCAGAGGATAGTAATGCATGGAAAGGAAATTAATAAGTAAAACCGGATGCCCGAAGTACTACCTAATCTCTTACTTGATCACAACCGTATTTTCAATTGCTTGTTTTTTATTTGATTTGCTATCTAAGTCAATTTCTATTAAATTTCGCAACAATTCAAAACCAATTTGCCAAACATAATCTTAATAAAGTAGAACATAATAAAACTGATAATGATATGTCTCTTGGGTACGATAATCACTTGGTCACCTATCGAAACTACAATTGATATCCTTATACTTGAGGATTAATTTTGTGTGTTGAGAAAACGCTCATCAAGTTTATTATTTCTAGTTATATTGAGATAATAGTATTCTTGTCTTTGATTTCTAACACTTACTCTTCTTAGGTGTATGCTCACAAGATCTAAAATAAGTATATTAGAGCCTTATAATCCAGAGATTGGAGCATCGTTGAGGAAGACAAAGAAGAAGAAGAAGAATAAGAACAAGAAAGTAGATCCAACTGAAGCTCTTGATTTAGGAGTTGAAGTTGACGTGATGAATTCACAAACGATTGAAGCTACAATCGAAGATAATTTGGAAGTAGTGACAGTCAACATGGCAGCGAATCCTTATACACTTGCCATCCGTGAAGTCTTTAAGAACAACGGAGGGGGCAATGCTGGGTTGTTAGGAGCAAGAAGGACCGAAGCCGATTTCAATTTACACCATGGTTGAACGAAGTCCCTTCTCGGGGGAACCTTTGAAGATCTTCAACAACATCTAAACAAGTTCCTTGGATGTGCAAGTACACAAAAGGACGCAGGAGCTCATGAGGATGCGAGGAAGATAATTTTGTTCAAATTCTCGTAGAATGAAAAGGCGAGAGATTGGCACGATAATCTTGATGCAGCTGAATGTGATACATGGGAGAAGTTGAAAGTGAAATTCTTGGAGTGATACATGCCACCTTCAAAGGTGTTCAAGATGAAGCAAGAGATCAATCAATTTGCTATCCATGGTAATGAGAAATTTCATGAAGCTTGGGACAGGTTCAAGGACATGATTCGTTAGTGTCCACAACATGGGCTATCTAAAGCTCAATATATCAGTATACTCTACAATGGGTTGGATTGCGATTCTCGAGTGCTACTTGATGCTTTTTCTAATGGAACATTGCTTACGAAGTCACCCATTGAGATCGAGAAGCTTTTTGAGAATATTTCGATGAATTCAAGAGATTGGCCGACTGATAAAGTAAGAAGCACTTATGTCCTTGATAAAGTAGCACAAGTTGAGCATATTATGGTGAAGTCGGGAAGAGATGATGAGATCGTCTCTAGCTTGGCTAATATTAGTAAGTTATTAGAGTCTCAGCAAAAGCAGATCACTGATTTATCTCAGAGAGTACCAATGATGCAGTAGGATGGTGGCTATGAAGGAGCTAGCCAAAAGGAGATTGAGGAGGCAAATTATGCCATGGGTCAAAGTATTCAAGGAACTAGGTACCCGAATCAAAGAAATTGGAATTATCAAGGGAATTACAACAACCGTGGTCCCCTAGGTAATTACCAACAACCAAGGAGGCCCGAGTTTTCATGGAGCAATCCGAATAATACGGTGCAACCTCCTATCGGTGTTGATCTGGGAGCAAAGGTGGAAGAAGGGAAGCCTGGCTTTGAGGATACGGTGAACAGGTACATGGCGAGGAATGATGCAAGAGTATACCATCTTGAGGCCAAGTTAGAGAAGAAGATTGATGATAATCATAAGGATTTGTCTACACAAGTGAAGACCTTACGTTGTTGATGGGGGAGATGGCTGGAAATATAAACAAATTGACTCAAACTATTGAGAAAGGGAAGTTTTCATCTCAAAGTATTGAGAATCCAAAGTCTTGCCAAGCCATCACATTGAGGTTGGAAATGCAATTTGAAGGTCAGATGATGCCGGCAAGTGAAACCAAAGGGAGCAGAGAAGTTGCTCGACTAGACTGGATTTGCTCGACCAGATCATCTGGTCGAGCAGAGGTCGAACAACTTCTGAAGAAATAGAATTACGATACTATGTTTTCTGACCATCCGTTCGACCTACACAATACCATTCGACCAGACCATCCAGGTCGAACGGAAGTCAAACAACAGTAGTGTGACTAGAGCTCGCGATCAGGCAAGTTGTTCGACCAAAACCTATCTGCTCGACCAACTAATCTTGGTCAAGCAGAGGTCAAGCAACACATCCAGGAATAGAGTACGCGATCAGGCAATCTGTTCGACCAAAACGTATCTGCTCGACCAAACTACCTTGGTCGAGCGGAGGTTGAGCAACACGTCTCAGAGTCTGATTCGATACCGAATGCGACACCTGCTGATCGGAATACTCTAGCTACATATCAAAAGTAGAACATCGAGCTTGTAGTAGCAGAAAAGAAGTGGAAAAGAGCCAAGAGATTGAGAGCCGAGAAGGATAAAGCAGAGAAGTTTGAACGTAATGAATGGGGGATTCCCAAAACTAAGATACATCCACTGTTTCCTTTCAAGCTTGTCAAAAAGGGATTGGAAGAAAAGTTCAAGAGGTTTTCAGATATCATAAACAAGATAAGTTTGAACATTCCTTTCTTTGAAGCAATCTTGGAGATGTCGTGTTATGCCCGTTTTCTAAAGGACATACTTTTGAAGAAGAGAAGCTTGAATGGAATTGAAACCGTGAATCTGTTGGAGAATTTCAGCTCAATCATACAAAGGAAGCTGCAAGCTAAGTTGAAAGATCAGGGAAGCTTCACTATCTTATGTGAAATTAGAAAGGGGCCGGCACGAAGTATCAATTTGATGCCATTATCTATCTTTAAACGGCTTGGTTTGGAGGATTTAACTCCCACATCGGTGGCTTTACAACTAGTGAATAGGTCTATGACCTTTCCGAAGGGAGTGATTGAAGATGTTCTTGTCAAAGTAGAGAAGCTCGTATTTTCTATGGACTTTCTTGTGCTTGAGATGGAAGATGACAAGGATAATGTACCTCTTATCTTGGGAAGACCTTTCCTTGCTGATGAGTGATATTTTCACCTAGATTTTAGTATCTTTTTATGTGAGTTTTCGTATATTTTTATCCGTATTTATGTGTTATTTGGTTGTGTTTTGTGTTTTTATGTAAATGTGTGTGAATGAGCTTAAACGTATGATTTTTAGGTAAAAATGGATCCTAGACGTGATAAGGAAGATGTAGGAAAAAGCGGATCTCAATTCGGAGTTGAAACGAGGGAAAATGAGTCAAATCAAGCAAAATGCTGAAAAAATGCACGCTCAACTTGTATAATTTTTCTGTACTCTTTTGGAGCTCAAAACTATAAGTGTAATATATGGTTGGAAAGCCATAGAAAAGAGGATTATTTTGGTATGAGAAACACTTCAATTGGAGTCAAAACGAGAAAGTTATGATTAAAATGGTGATGTCACGCAAGATGTTCCTACTCAGCACGGTTGTGCTACTTTGCATGACTTGTTACACCCTCAAATATTGGAAGTTTTGTCAGATCTTTATATGGATAGAAAGCCAAAGAAAAGACATGAGCGCAAGAATTACTCAAATCAGAGATCGGATGTGGAAGTTATGCGCGAAACGGTGAGACTGCGCAGCCCGTGTTACGCAACACGACCCGTGTTATGCAACACGGCCCTGTAAGCCCTGGCCGTTTTCTGACATCAAAAACGCCTACACGGCCACCCTGTGGTCGTGTTGCAGCACACGAGTCGTGTTGCTGCAGCATCAGAAACACATCAGAATCCTTCTAGAAGCCTCCCAAGGGGTATAAATACCCAACACTTCAATATTTTGAGATAAGATCCGATTTCCATCCCTTCTACACACACCATTTCCTCCATTCTTCACCTTCACCTTCATCCATTCTTCATCTTTTGGATCTACCTTGATCCAACCATCACATCCTCCATCCAAGAAGTAGAGAAGCAAGGAAGAGAGGTGAATTGCAAGGGGGAGAAGAAGATCACCATTGGAGACATCCAAGGGAGTTTTCATCTACACTTTGTATTGAAACCTATTGTTTATCATGTTTTGTAAGGAATTTAATGTCTATGTTAATTTTCTTATGGATATGAGAGGCTAATCTCCCTTGTGAGATTAGCAATATGAATTGTGTTGGATAATATTTGGTATTTTGTAATTGAATGATTATGTTGATTGAGTTAATTGATTTTCTATCATTGATGCTTTAGATCTTGAGGTTTATGATGATTTGTGTGTTTAATTGTTTTAAGCATGTGATTAGATTGAGAAGTCAATTGCATATTTAGGATAATTAAGTGAATCATTTCATCAAACACTTCATGTGCATTATAGATTGTGAAGAGATTGAGAAGTCCTTCATAGTTTAGAACCCTTTGATAGAACATATCATTTATTAGATTGAGAAGTCAATAGATTATGTGAAGGGACTCTCATTTCAAGCTTAGTACCTAGTTAGAATTGTTTGAGTGAGAACCAATCCAATGAATGTCATTCCATATCCTATTCATTCCGAGAGGGAGTTTAGGTGATCTTAGTGTTGGCCCTTAGCCTTTTTCCCATGACACATATGAATTCATTGCATGATACCTAGATTTTCCATGCTTTAAGTATTGTTAATCTCATCTCTATCTACTTGGCTCATTCATCCATCTCCCACTTATCTATCCATTTATTTTATTGTAATTTCTTGATTATCTTCCCTTCTTGATCATCTCTATAAAACTATGACAAATACGAGATCGCTTAAACTCTAGTACATTCCTCCCTGTGGTTCGATAATTTCTTTAATTGGTCATGCCCACTATATTATGGCTAATCACTTGCTACTGCGGGAGCGATGATTGATGTGCAAAAGGGTGAACTAAGGCTGAGAATGGATAAAGAAAAGACCTTATTCAACCTCGATAAATCAATGAAGATGTCAATTGAGATGCAGTGTAACAGCATTGATGTGGTGGAGGAGATTGTTAATGCAGACATGTCCCTGATTCTCTCTAAGGATCCTCTTGAGGCATGCTTGATGGAATCTCTTACTTTTCCTACCACAGAGTTAGATGAACTCTCCAACAAGGTATGTATTGATTTTTTTGAAAACTTGCTTGCCTTGGGTGATGATAGGTACCAATCGGAGAGGACAATGGTTGAAGATGTCAAGTGGACTAGGAAGTACTTACCATTGGATAGAGAGAGCACCCCTCAGGAAGAGAAGAAAGAAGAGTTGAAACCGCTATTAGAACACTTGAAGTATGCCTATCTTGGTAACAATGGAAAATATCCGGTAATTGTATCTTCATCCCTTGATGATGATCAACTTGAGGCATTGTTAGATGTGCTTAGGAAGTATAAGTCTGCTATTGGATGGTCTCTTGATGATTCGAAAGGTATTAGTCCTTCATATTGCATGCATAGAATAAGGTTGTTAGATGAGGCCAAGAGTAGTATTCAGAATCAGCGGAGGGTGAATCCTGCTATTCAAGAAGTGATTAGGAAGAAAATCCTAACGTGGCTAGATGCTGGAATTATTTATCCCATTAATGATAGTCCCCATGTGAGTCCATTGCATGTAGTAGCTAAAAAGGGGGGCATGACTATTGTGAAAGTCGAGAAAATGGAGAGACATTAGCCACTAGGATTCCTATGGAATGGCGTGTGTGTACAGATTACAAGAAACTGAATAAAAATACATGCAAAGACCACTTCTCCCTTCCTTTCATGGATCAAATGCTTGATCGTTGATGAGAGTGAAAATAAGCGTATTTTAGTGTCCAATCTAACACTTTTTGATGGGAATTGTTGTTATATATTAGCAAAAGTGTATTATATTTGATATATGTGAGAAAAATGTGCACTTGAGGTGTTTTATTCTGTTTTAGGTGGAAAAAAGATCAAAAGTGCAAAGTTGGAGAAAAGGTGCAATTTGTCCAAGAATGCTGAAAAACGCACGTCCAACTTGTGTAATTTTTTGTATTAGTGTGGAGCTCTGAATTAGAAGTCTGATATATGGTTGGAAAGCCACAGAAGAGAGAATCGTTTTCGCGTAAAGAACACCCCAATCAAAATCCAAACGAGAAAGTTATGATCAAGATGATGACGTTGCGCGAGCTGTGACGAACAGAACGGTTGTGTCATTTTGCATGACTTGTTACACATTCAAATATTAGATTTTCTGTGAGTTCTTTATATGGATAGAAAGAGAAGGAAGAGAGGATCGCATGAGCATAAGAATCACTCAAATCGGAGTTTTGAAGAGGAAGTTATGCTCAAAATCGTGAAGTCGCGCAGCTGCCAGCGAGAATTTCCGAATTTGTGCGTGTTTTTACATAAGGAGAGCTTACAAGTATAAAAGGGGATGTAGATCACATCATTATTCATTAGATTGAATTAGAGAGAGGCCACAACAATACTACACCGCACAAGGGGGGATCACCCCCCAACCATTATCCTTATCCTTTCCTCCATCCACCCATCACTTTGAAGATTCGTCTGTGGAATCAAGAGGAGGATTCAAGATGGAGAAGGAAGCGACGACGCCCACATCTAGAGTTTATTTTGTTTCCTAATTTATCTTGTAATTTTTCAGACATCCGGGTAAGATCTATTCAATACCCATGATTGTTCTTCGTAACACCATGGGCTAGAGCCTTTTTGGTAGAACTAGGGTTGTGAAAATTTTTACCAATTAATTGAACTTTTGTGTGTAAACTCCATACAACACTACTTGTGGATTTATTTTATATATGATTGTGCTTTCTTAATCCATATTCACGGTCGTTTTGTGTATCTTCAATTGGTATATAGAGTCTGAATATATATTGGTTGTAGATTGAGTGCGTTCACCGCTGAACAGGATTCCATGTTATGATTTTAAGTGAGGGGACTCCAAAACTTCATTAGAGCTATCATATATGAATACTTATTAATTGAATTGAATTCGGGTTATTAAGTAGGATAAAAGAGGATAATTTTATAGTACCTATAAAGGGAGATCATATCGGGTTAGAGTATCAATTGACCAGGAAAATAATTGATACTGATAGTACCTAGAAAGGGAGTGAAGTTATATCTCTTGCTCCGAGGTTATTCACACGTGTTACACGCATGTTTACTTGTGTCTATAGAGTAGATATGCATGGTTTAGTGATGCGTCCATATTCCACAAGGCAAAGTCTGACATCAACACACGAAAGGGAAATTAATGAGTGAAACTGGATTTCCCTAAATCTACATATTCTCCTACTTGATCCACTTTCGTATTCTTCTAGTACTATTATTTTATTTGTTATTTAAATTAATTGTTTAGTAGTTTAATAATTAAATCCCAAACTATATTGCTACAGTTGTCTTAATTAATTAGGAAATAATTAAATTGATAATGCGCCGTCATTTGGGTTCGATATTCACTTGGTCGCTTGCTTAAGCTGCAATTGATATCCTTAATACATGGGGATTAATTTTGCGTGCAAAGAAAACGCGCATCAATCATCTTGCAGGGTATGAGTATTATTGTTTCTTAGATGGGTACTCGAGTTATAATCAAATCATGATTGCACCCGAGGATCAAGAAAAGACCACATTTACTTGCCCTTATGGAACTTTTGCCTTTAGAAAGATGCCTTTTGGACTATGTAATGCGCCTGCTACATTTCAGCTTTGCATGATGGTCATATTTGATGGGTTAATAGAAAAGATCATGGAGGTGTTTATGGATGATTTTTCTGTGTTTAGTTCCTCTTTTGATATTTGTTTATCTAACCTTGCTACTGTGTTGAAGATATGCCAAGAAACTAATCTTGTTTTGAATTGGGAGAAGTGCCACTTCATGGTAAGAGATGGGATTGTTCTTGACCATCATATTTCGGTCAAAGGATTGCAGGTGGATAGAGCAAAGGTGGTGGCGATCGAAAAGCTTCCACCGCCTACTAATGGAAAGGGAGAGCGGTCCTTCCTTGGACACGCCGGCTTTTATAGGAGATTCATAAAAGACTTCTCTAAATACTCCAAGCCCTTATCTCATTTACTTGAAAATGATGTTCCTTTTGTTTTTGATGATGAGTGTCTAACAACTTTTCAGGTTTTGAAAGAGGTGCTTATTACTGCACCTATCTTGATAACACCAGATTGGACTTAGCCGTTTGTACTTATGTGTGATGCGAGTGACTTAGCACTTGCAGTGGTGCTTGGGCAGTTGAGGGAAAAGAAGTTCTGCGCCATTTACTATGCGAGTAAAACTTTTGATGCTGCACAAAAGAACTACACGGTGATGGAAAAGGAGTTTTTGGATGTGGTGTACGCGTTCAATAAGTTTTGACAGTATTTAGTTGGCATTAAGACAATTGTGCATACGGATCATTCTGCGATCTGGTACTTGATGGAGAAGACGGAAACGAAGCCAAGGATCATTAGATGAATTCTTCTTCTGCAGGAGTTTGATATGGAGATCCGAGATAAGAAAAGAAATTAATAAGTAAAACTGGATGCCCGAAGAATTACCTAATCTCTTACTTGATCACAACCGTATTTCGATTGCTTGTTTGTTTATTTGATTTGCTATCTAAGTCAATTTCTATTAAATTTTGCAACAATTTAAAATCAATTTACCAAACATAATCTTAATAAAGTAGAACATAATAAAACTGATAATAATCCGTCTCTTGGGTACGATAATCACTTGGTCACCTATCAAAACTACAATTGATATCCTTATACTTGAGGATTAATTTTGTGTGTTGAGAAAACGTCCATCAACTGTTAGCTTAAAATCAGATCATATCTGGTGGGTTAACAGGATTAAGTGGTGTATTTTCATTGATGCTGCATGAATACCATAGAATTGAAAGTCAAGAAACACAAATTAATTGGTCTACACCTGATACCATAGAACTGTTGTTTATCTCTTAATTAAAACTTGTTTATTTTTATTGCTTTTAATAATTTAGTTATTTAATATTTTGTTATTTAGATAATTAATTTAAAAACTCTTGAAAATTGGTTACATAATTCTTCTTAAATAGTAATCTAGAATAAATAAATAATTAACTGTCTCAGTGGGATCGATAATTTAACTTGGGTACTTGTCGCTATAATTGACATCCTTATACTTGAGGATTAAATGGGAGTGCGCAAAATACAACTATAAATCATACATCTCATGTGCATTAGTATAGAAAGAGATAGAGATATCCTCTTATACTTAGAACCCTTTGATAAAACACCTCGTTGGCTTAATCGAGAGATACGTTGATTAGATGATGGAACCCAGACCATTAGTGGATTCATAGCACCTAGAAATGAAAATTTGTCTATAATTTAGTATCAAGTTAGGGAACTTATAAAGTAATGAGTACCTATTGGGAGGTACTGTTTGCTTTGGTCTCGATCCTATGATCTTTTGGGAGCCTTGTTGAGGGCCTACAATTTAAATGACTTGAGAGAGGGTTTAGGAAAAAAATACTGATTGTTCCTATGCCGTATCCATGATATATTAGAATTATTTGCATAATTTATTTAACTTTTTATGTCATGATTGTTACTCACAGAAATATAAGTGACATTACATAACACCGTCTTAGTAACAATTTTAATTTATTTAACACAAATCAGTAACACTTTCCAAATTATTATAATACGTAACACATTTGTTGTTGGTGTTTGATCATTTGATTGACATGAACCGTTAGGGTTCCATATGATTCTATAATCAGCGGAAGTAAGAAAACATAGAAACATATTACCTTTCACCAAGATATGTTGAAGAAGAAAGATTCTCGTCGGCAGCCTGCGCAGCCTCACCGTTTTAGGCATAATCCCTCATCTGATCTCCGATTTGAGTGATCTACGCGCCAAAACGATTCTCTCTTTAGTGTCTTTCCAACGATTTATCACACTTCTAGTTTGGAGTTCCAAAAAATTTTTAAAAAATCATGGAAGTTGATGAACAGCAGCAGCAAACAACCTCTTGATCTTCTGCTGTATTCCAAGTCCAATTTTGATATTGTGTGGGCGACGATCCTCATGATCTTCTCAATCTGCTGTTCCCTCACCCTCCTCATAGTGTTAGGCGTCATTCAATTGTCATTAAGGTTTTCGAAAAGTTGAGATGACTTATATATGGGCTACAGCAGGGACCAGGAGGAGAAATTAGAGTTAGGCCTCAATTGGACTTAAGTATCCAAGTTTAACCCAAAACTTATACTTAATTCCAATAATAATAAAATATACTACTAAAATATTATTACTGCACTACCGTTCTAATCTCATAATTACGTTATGGGCTCCTTTTTATTATGAGCATGTTAGTCTCTCCATGTTTAAGATATACAATGTCCATTAATTAATTAAGTTACTGACAACTCCATTAATTAATATCTCATCCGAGAGTAGTATTACTCAACCTCATTATCATGTCAGAATAAATCCACCTGCAGGGTTTACATGATAATCCTTATGAGCTCCTCAAGGGGACATTATCAACCTATATCGGACACGGATTCCTTCTACAATCAACAGCACACCATAGAGATAACACTATTTCCCAACTTACTGAGTTTGTTGATTTAATTACATGTAAATCTCACCCATTGATGAATAAAAAAAACATACTGCCTTACATGTCAAGGTTATTGTATAGGGATTAAGAGCACGAACATCCATAATAACTAAGATCAAGTTCTTCTATATAGTCAGTATAAGTCGAACGATCTCAAGTGGTCCTGCTCAATACACACAAAGCATACTAATGTGATTCTATAATCAAGACAAACTAATACCAAATCACACTACAACCATCCCGATAGAGAGTTCCCGTCTATCTCTGTTGTGAGCCTCTATTTATACTTTATAAGGAAAACGATAATATGATCTTCCGCGTGTTGTCGCACAACATATTATCTACAGTATAAAGTAAATGACTATTTCATCGACATATAAATAAATTATAAGACGCAATCATTTGATCATATGATTCTCATTTCAAGTAAATTGTTATAACATTGTTCATACTAAAACTAGTCTTTTAGTATACAATCCAACATTTGTAATATTTTTTATATAAATAACACACATGAATAATATTTTTCTAATAATTAACACATTCATATAACACTTTTATATAAGTTACACTTCTCATGTAATAACTTTTTATAAGTGACATTATTATATAACACTTTTTTATAACTAACATTTTTAAATAACATTTTTACACTAGTAAAATATTTATGTTACACTTTTTTATTTAATAAATATTAATCTTTTTAAATGTACATTTCACGTCGGATGCATACATTACATTAATGTGGTTTATTTTTATTTATTTTTTATATATTTTTATTTTGAAAGAATACATTTTTTTCAACATAATATTGAATTATTAAAAATATATTATTATCCTTAAAACACTTTATAATTCTTTGTAATATTAACAAAATGGATTTTTTATTTTGTAATTTAAATATACAAACAAAACTATAAAATTATTATGATTACTTATTCAAAACATTTTAATAAAAAGTTATACCTCAATGATGTAAATTGATAAGAGAATAAGTGAAGTATTTAATGAGTATTATTAAAAACTGATAACTATTTAAAAAAATATTTTTAAATATTTAATAATCTTATATCTAAGATAACTATTGTAAATAGTAAAAATTTACAACACCAATTATAAAAACTCAAACACTTGAATGCATATTATTTCATCTCTTAGGTTCTTCATTTTATGTTATAGTACTAGGATTGGTGCACCTCAATATTTGAGGAACTAACCTGAAATTTTTAGTGTGTTTATATGCATAATTTATCCTGGAGAATAAAATACAAGTATTCAGTAGTGTTAGCTCATTAAGTAAAAACTTGTACACTAAATATTTTGTACTACCATCAAAGAAACCTGTACACAATATTTTGTACTACCATCAAAGAGTTCTATTTTAAATCACTACCTGCGTGTGTATGATATGCTACGAAATAAGAACTTGTCATCATCACCATTGGGGGCAAGCTTAGTGAGAGTTTTGCTCTGACTATATACAAAGGCTGAAGCATGTCTATCTTGAAATTGGTAGATTTTCTAAAATTGAGAATGGTGGGGTTAGCCTTTGTTCCAGTTATCTTTTTGTAAAGGCTCTAATCCATCCTTCTCACCTAGTCTTTTTCTTCTTGCAACCTGAAGATGTGATAATTATGAGTGAGATCATTCGAATTGTATGTGTGTTCAATACATTGTTTCATGCATATTTATAGATAAATTAGTCTTATTGTGCTCTCTTTTCTAACCATGATAAAAAAAAAAAAAAAAAAATTATGAGAACATTTCCAGAAGTATCACAATGACTACAAACATAATCCATGTGAGAAACTTCTCACTCACGAGGCTAAATATAAGACATGATATAGCAAAATCATCCTAAGTTTTAGCCAAATATAAAAATTATCCAGCTTCTATCAAACATACAAGTACTGACATTTATTTTCTTTTAACTACAACTGTAATAGGAGAGGTACTGAACTGGTAAGGAAAGTACGAACCTCAATTGTATTTGAAATTTCAAACTGATGTATTTTCTAAGAGTAAAAAATCACCATAAGAATTCTAAACACGAGGAAAAGAAGCAAAGATAATTAATCATAAATGAGAAAAGAGTGAAGTGAACAAGACTGGTGTTAGAAATGCAATGGAGAGCGAGAGAGAAGATGAACCCAAGTATGCTAAGTGGCATGTTACATAATTTAAAAAGTTACCATGATCTAATAAGTAATAATACATCCTTTGTTGAATTAAAGAAAATATAATAACTGAAAAAATCATTTAAAGGGGAAAACTAATATAGATAAACAGCTCAGATGCCTCATCAAACCAAGTCACCTTCGTGCTCAGTTAATGGAAACGTTGAAACTTGAGATATTCTTTTGGCAAAGTCACCTACGGTATCAACGAACGCGCATGAAGCTGATGTTAATGTAATAATATGTATTTGGCCTCTACAACAATCTAGCACAAGAATTGAGATTAAAAATAAGACATACCACATTTTATACCAACTAACACGTTAACCCTATCACACTAATAAAAGCTCGCTCATGACAGTTGGAATACCTTCTAAAAGCTTACTTAATATACTTCTAATCCTGTCCAACACAAAGTTGAACTGTAATCATTGGGAATGGGAATAAAATGGGAATGATTCCCATTTTAGCGTAATACCAAACCTTTTTCCCATTCCTCTACCTTAAAACCCATGAAACAAAAACCTGAATCTTTTAGCTATAGGATAATGTACTATTTTCTGAGAACATTTTTATCTTGAGTTCAATCCCATTCTAAAAAATAATACATATTTTAAAGAAATTGTTAAAGAGTAAAACATCAGTTCCAACATGCTTGATCAAGTTATTATACATAAGCTCAAGCATACTATATAGTTGGCAAGAGTCTAATGGAACAAAACTTGTGCTTATACCTGAAATCAAATAGCAAGTAGAACCAGCTTCATAATAAAGAACATATTTTTCCTTTTCTTTACATCTTCACACTTCAATGTGACAGTTTACTAAAATCAGTACACCATTAAATTATCTTTATCTCCATCTGTGTATGGTGGTAAAGCATACAATGTGCCATCAAAGCTAATACTCCCAACAAATTAAGTTTAAGAGTTAAATTGCATAACTAAATTCATCAATCATGTTCAATAATTGTTGTTCATTTTCAAATCTGAGTTAGTGAATTGCATCTAAATCTAAATACAATCTAGAGTTGAAATTCATCAAGAAGCATTCCTGGCCATTGGTGTGTCAGCAGAATAATTCTAAAGCACCACAATACTTGTTAAAAACTCATTACTTTGAAGTTTAAAATGACTTTTAAGTCCATCTACAGCAGAGAATTTTGTGCTCTAGAGTTTTAAATACTGAAAATTCAAATACAACAGCATGGGCGAAATATAAAACACCAGATAGGGGTTGCATTAAACAGAGATTGATCCCTTTAAGTCCCAATATGCCATCATACTTGGCCACCACAAATGCATTACTAGGTTCCCTTGTTTGAGTGTTAATTACCGCACATGACAAATACAGAAAAAATAACCCAAAGTGGAAGGTACTACCCTTTTTCTTCACAACTAGGACAACAACATTTATATTATCCTTGCTGAATCCAGACATAGCCCTAGTCCAATGTAAATTGTAGCAAATTTTCTTGAAAGTTTAAACTTTGACAAAATGAAATCATCTAGCACATAGAATTAAAAAACATTGCAGCATTGCAGCATCATATGACCAAATTCTTGACCAAAAGAATGTTTTAATTCTGTGAAATTAGTTCTTAGTGAAAAGAAAATTGTGAAAAATAGAATGGAAAATTTACCTAAAAAAGAGAGTTATATAGCACTGCAAGTTAAACATGAGAAAAACAATAACTTTAGACCAAATCAATACCTTCATTATTATCTCATAAACGTCATCTGCAATCAATGGAGACTAAACCCCAGATCTCTCATTGACATGGTTGCACACGTTTTTTTTATCCTGCAATAATTATGCAAGCATAAAGTCATTGAAAAAACACAAATAACCCTATCATTTGAGGTATTATTATAGCATTGATTCACTTATGATTCAGAAATAGATTTCTTAGTGTTCGCGTGACGATTTTAGACAGTAATCCTTGCAGCTAACTGTACGGGATTGGATATAAGTTATAACATCATTAATAAAATAAAGACAACAAGAGATAAAAAGTAACTACCTGAAAAAAAAACACGTAATCTTCGTAGACTTGAAAATTAGCACAATAACTAGCATCTTTTTGGCGAAATAAATATCATAATTGAAAATCAAGATTACAATAATCAGATCATGATTCACTATGCAGTAAATCAAAGGGCCAAATTAAAAATATTGAGTCCATTTAAACCAATAGAGATAGCATACTGGCAAAATCATGGAGAACATAAAGCAAATTACACAACAGAGCATAATCGAAAAAATAATCTGTTATGTTCTGAATTAAATTAAAATATAACAAAATTCAACGAAGATTATGAATTCTCCAAGGGATAAACTAGTTACACTCATAACCACAAAAACCTGTACCACGGATAATGAGCAAATGTAATAAGTTGTAATTTGCAAAATAAATTTTTAATCAAACATATTTACCCCACAAAAAATCATGAAACATAAATCCAAACAAATGAAATAATCTACGAAACAAAAAAACAATTCAAATAACCAAAAACCAAATAGATATTGACCAGATCCCACATCAAGACCGGACAATAAAGAGCAAAAAATTAAGCACAAAAGAGTAAATTGAAAATACCAAAGTAACATGACCATAATCTGGATGGTTCATTGTCAAGGCAGCTGACGTCTCCGCTGCCAACTCATTAAGCAAACTGGTGGTGACGCCTTTTAGACCCCGCACTGACTTTCTAGGACATTAAAACAGGGTCACAGTGTTCGCTGCTAAACCCATTATAACTGTTGCATCTCAAGTCCAAAGTGAGGAAAATACTTTGAATTTCCTATCACCCAAATAAGAGAATCCAAAGGTGAAATAGAGCAGAAATATGAATTTAAATAATTAGGCAAACTAAGAAAAGTTTAGTAGAGTAAATGTAATGAACTATAAAGCAGCACTATAGAATAGTGAGCATTATATAAAACAAGATGGTAAGATTATGTGTTAGTTCATAGCATTTGAAGCAACATCAATGATACAGCTGAAAGTAAAAACTCACACGGAAGGCAACCGTTTAAATATCTGCAGGTCCATATCTCAGAAGAAATAGTATATGAATATATTTGTATCCTGTAAAAAAGGAGAAAGAACTATAGGCCAATAGAATGAAATAAACAGATACTGTGGCTTTCCATTACTAGAGTAAAATAGATACACACATATGCTGAAGGAAAATGATATAATAGACCCTTGATGTTAACATAAGCAGTATACAAGATTAAGCAATTTACATAGCCTTAGTTGAACAAACAAAATATAATACGATCACTCAAAATACAGGATATTATAAAAATCAACATCAAGAAGGATAATTGATAAAAATAAATCTGAGTTTTCAATGCATACAATCACTCCAAATTACCCAACAATTCAATTCAATTCAACGTTCCCACCAACACCAATACTGATATATGGTAATTCAATTCAAAACAAGAGAATGAGAGTTGTTCCCTTCCAACGAAAACAAGAACATCAGAAAAAGAATCAAGTACGATCAAGAGTTTGAGCACAGAAAATCATTTGAATAAAGTTCATACAATCACTAGAATTGAAGAATGGAGAAATGAGATTCATGACTTATTAATTGAAGTTGGCTGCAGACAATGGAAAAGGGAACAATAACTAAAGTGAGATAACCCTGCATGTGGAAGAAAGATAGATAGAAAAATACCAACTGCAAGAGTGCAGCGCGAGCGGGCGATGGGAGCAAGGGGCGATGCGGGCGATGGGAGAAAGGCGGCAATGCGGGCGGCGCGAAGAGATGAAAATAAACACGTCGTCGACAATATCGAGAAGACGTCTTAAAGTCAGATATCTCAAGTATCAGGAATTAGGTGGGAAGATTAATTGGGAATTTGAGAACGTTTTAATAATTGCGGTAATTTTTTTAGAATTGGCTGTTCTTCTTTCTATTTGGCACTTCCTCTCTTTGTTTTTTCTTTAATTAATCAAACACTTCTTATTTTTCTATTAAAATTTTATTCTTGTGTAAGATATTCCAACTTCCTAGTCCTTGCTTATTTAATTTACGCATGTCACATATTTAGTTAAGATAGTACATATATTTATTGAAATTGAATTAACATTTATTCTTTTATTTATGTAAAGATTGATTAAATTGAGATTTATTTTATGCATGTTAATATTTATATTATGTTCTTGTGAGATAGATTGAAATAAAGGTAGATCTAGTTCTAGAGTTTGTTTATTATATAAATAAAATATATTTATTTGTAGTTAAAATTTGTTAATAATGAGTTATATTATAACACTCTAAATCATACTTTATGCATCATTCATACTATTTAAAAAATATATATTTTAATAATTATTAAGCATATTTTTTATATATATTAAATATTATACCTTAACATATCTCAAATAAACAATGCCTCATGAGAGACTTTTTCTTTTATTATATTTTGTATGTATTTAAAATTAAAAATTAAAATAAATAACAAAAGATATAATTTAGGTTGACAAAGTCTCCTGTAAAACGGTAATTACGTGAGACGGGTCAATCCATTGTTAAAATATGCATGCTATATTAGTAAAGTATGTTAATTTGTAGTTAAGTTTTTAAAGTATAATGAAAAATGAATTAAAATACTCCCTTTGTCCATCCTTAATGTATCCATTTGATTTTTGCACGTGGATTAAGGAGTATTATTATTTTATGTGTAGTAGGTAGTTGTATTAGTGGAGGGGGTGGATCCCATATTTTATTTGTATTAGTGGAGGGTGTGGGTACAGTAGTCCAAAAAGAAAAATTGATAGTGTTAGTGCAAGTGCCTGCTTGCTGTTCATTCTGAGAGGTGTTGGTCGAGATGTTGCGACACTCAGACCAACACTTGCAGCAATAGCAGTAATTAATAAGAGAAAACTCAAGAACACATAATATAACTCATACACAAACTTACCTTTGGGGCGGCCCCATGGCGAAACTTTTTACTAAACTTGGAAAATTATTGGATACAAGAGTTCTCTAGGATCAAATTCAATCTTTAAAATTTATCCTATCAAACCTGTAAAGTAGACCTATTACAACAAGATCTAAAAACTACTCTAAAGACAAAAATCGTAAAACGATAATTACAATCTTCTAGCATATGAGAAGAGACTTCTTATCTCTCCAACGCTCCCAAAAGAGTAGATGGGATGCTACTCGAAGTGTGGCAACACTTCGTGCTACACCTAAAATGGCACCCATTTCTGATATGCATTTTCTGTACGAGGTACACATGAAATGAATGGCTTTGAACATATTTTATAGACTCATATTATGCCACTTCATTCCTACAGCAGTTGTGAGACATGAAGTCTCTAACTCCTCTCCACTAAGTTTCCAACTTCCCACTTCGCCAAAAATAGGAAGTAGTTGGTTCTTCATTCTAAACCTTTTTGGAAAGAAATTAACGTACTTTTGGAGAGATAAAATTTAAGCTCCAACAAACTCCCCCAATTTCGCCTATCCAAACATAACATTCTCCCCCATAATTGAAACTTCACCTATCACTAGGAAGGCTTCAAAAATCTCTTCATAGCGTGGGTATGATCCAATGGCAATTTGAATGAGATGGGAGGAGAGAAATCAAACATCTTAAGTTTTCTATAATGAGAACAACATGCAGGCAGCAGGATCGTGAACTTAGTAGAGTCAAGTTTCGTCTCTGATACCACTTGTTAGTGCATGTGTCTGCTTGCTGTTCATTCTGAGAGGTGTTGGTTAAGATGTTGCGACACTCAGACCAACACTTGCAACAGCAACAGTAATTAATAAGAGAAAACTTAAGAACACATAACGTAACTCATCCACAAACTTAGGTTTTGGGCGGCCCCATGGCGAAACTTTTCACTAAACTTGGAAAATTAGTGAATACAAGAGTTCTCTAGGATCAAATTCATTCTTTAAAATTTATCCTATCAAACCTGTAAAGTAGACCTATTACAACATGATTTAAAACTACTCTAAAGACAAAAATTGTAAAACGACAACTACAATCTTATAGCATATGAGAAAAGACCGCTTACCTCTCCAACGCTCTAAAAAGAGTAGATGGGATGCTGCTCGAAGTGTGGCAACACTTCGTGCTACACCCAAAATGGCACCCGTTTCTGATATGTATTTCTGTACGAGGTGCACATGAAATGAATGGCTTTGAACATATTTTATAGACTCATATAATGCTACTTCATTCCTGCAACAGTTGTGAGATATGAAGTCTCTAACTCCTCTCCACTAAGTTTTCAACTTCTCACTTCCTTAAAAATAGGAAGTAGTTGGTTCTACATTCTAAACCTTCTTGGAGAGAAATTAACGTACTTTTGGATAGACGAAATTTAAGCTCCAACAGATAGATTAAGGATGGACGGCCTAAAATGATAAAATAGATTGATTGACAGTAGATGGAGGGAGTATATTTTTAAAGTGTTATAATATGATTTATTACAAATATATTTTAACTACTAATATGCATACTTTACCTATATAACAACTATACTTTAACAACGAGTCGACCCGTCTAACTATCCATCTTACTTACATCCATCTCACAAAAGAGTCTATCATTTAGGTATTAAATAACTGTAAAGAATAGGGATGGCAATTTCACGGATTTTTCCGGGTATCCGACCTGACCAAACCATATTGGTACGGGTTCGGGTACCTATAATCGGGTTTGGGACGAGTTTGGAAAAAAATAAAAATTTTCATTAGGATTTGGGTAGGATTCAAATTCACCCCCTCGGATACCCGCTACCCGAACTCGGATAAATAATCTGATACGGGTAGCGGGTAACCGCATATACCCGTCCCATTTAATACTTGTATGTATGTGTTTTATAGAGGGTTCAAACACTTAATCTCATATTAAAATGATACCCCTTCACCATTTAGACACAAGTAATGCTTGTTACATGATTCAATATTTAAATAAATTTACAAATCATTAGTCTAACCTATCATTTTATTTTATTTGTATGTTATTTGAAGTCTGAATTGAAGATCTTAGAACTCGTGTGGTGATTTTATGTCATGTTTTAATTATTGTTTAACGTTGAGACCAAGAATGTTTAATGTTGTAGACACATTTATTTAAAAATATTTAAGACTTGAAATTTAATATTTTAGATTTTAAAAAAATAAGTTTGACGGGTTCGGGCACCCACGGGTAGGAACAATCGGGTACGTGATTAGCCATTTTGTAGTAGGGATGACCAATTAAAATAATTTATCGAACCACAGGGAGATCGGCGCTAGAGCTTAAGCGAGATCACGTTTATCGCAATTTATATAGACGAATCATCAATGGGTAGTTTGATCAAACAAGAAATTAAATCAATCAAAGCAAGCAAGCAAGCAATGATTAGCAAAAAAGATAGATGGATGAAAAGTGATTTTTTAAATTAAGTAAAAGTGAGATTAACAACAATTAAGAAGTATAAATCCTAGGATAAATGCATCGAATTAACATGAATCATGGATTGAAGACTAATGGTCAACACTAAGATCACCTAAACTCCCTCTCAAGATGGATAGGATGTGGTTCTAAATATAGCTCAATGAGTTGGTTCTCACTCAAACAATTCCAACTAGGTACTAAGCTTGAAATGAGAGTCCCTTCACACGATTAATCAACCTCTCGATCAAACCAATCATATGTTCTATCAAAGGGTTCTAAACTCTAAAGGATTTCTCAATCTCTTTACAATTTATAATACACATGTAGTGTTTGATGAAATGATTCACTCAATTATCCTAAGCACATAATTGATTTCTCAATCTAATCACATATTTAGAACAACTAAACACACAAATCATCAATACAAATCAAGCAATTAATAATAAATGATAGAAAATCATAGATCCAATCAACATATGAATTCAAATAAACAAATTCCAAAATTATTCAACAACTCTCATGTTGCTAATCTCACAAGGGAGATTAGCCTACCATATTCATAAAGAAATTAACATAGACAATTAAATCCTTACAAATCATGATAAATCTATGAGGTTTAATACAAAGATTGAATGGAAACTCCCTTGATCTATCTTCAATGGTGATCTCCTTCCCTTCTTTGTACTTTCCTCTCTTCCTTGATCATTTTCCTTCACTTGGATGTAGAAATTGATGGTGGGATGATGGTATATCCAAAGAATGAAGAATGGATGAAGATGATAGTGTGGAATGAAAGAAATAGTGTGTGAGGTGTGTGAAATAGGGAAACCCTCGGCCAATCTCTTCAAATATTGAATTATTGGGTATTTATACCCCTTGGGAAGCTTCTAGAAGATTCTGAAATTTTTAGCAGCTTTTTACACAACACGAGTCGTGCTCTATAACACGACCACAAGGTGGCCGTGTTGGGTGAATTGATGTCGTTGCACGGCCAAGACTTACAGGGCCGTGTTACGCAACACGCGTCGTGTGCTGCAACACGGCACATGTGCTGTAACACGAGCACAAGGTGGTCGTTTTGGATAAATTGATGATGGCACACGGCCACCTCTTACAGGACCGTGTTCGGTACACGGCCCGTGTTGGTGCATGCCCTTGTTTCCTTCACTGTTTTAGCTCGTTCTCCCTCGTTTCAACTCCAAATTGAGATTCGCTTTTTTCTACGTCTTTCTTATCATGTCTAGCATATATTAAAAACTAAAAATTATATATTTAAGCTCATTCACATACATTTCAATAAAAATATAAAACACAACCAAATAACACATGAATACTGATAAAAATACACGAAAACACACGTAAAAAGACACTAAAATTTAGGTGAAAATATCACTCATCAGTACGGGATGGATAACTTTAAACGGTAATGGGATGAATATGGGTAGTAATATTTTTATCGGATAAGGGTTCGGGTACCCCCAAAAAATACGGGTACCCTACCCGTTGCCATCCCTAGTAAAGAATAATTAAAAAATGTTGGGTATATTTGAGTTTTGATATAATATGTTGACTAAAAAAATGTGACAAAAATAATAATAAAAACGGAATATGGGTTGAGTCAAGAGTTACACTCTTTCTTCTTAAGACGAAATTGCCCCGCTCTGGTGCATACAGTTCTATGGCAATCATCTCCAAGATACAACGACTCACATCTTGTGATGGTAGCACTACAAATCACAAGATACGGCGAACCAACTGATATTATGAACTTACCTTAGGAGTAGGATGACATATGAATACACTATAAATTCTTTAAGCAACTCGAACTTTATTGAAATCTACGACACATGTTTGTTTAAGATCAAGTATCTAAGAAGTGTATAAATATTCGAGTGCTTCGGAGTGAAAATCAAGTGATAGATTATGGAATGAAATGGGCTATTTATAGATTTTAAGGCGTCTTTACGTGAATTGATGCGACCATTGGATTTGATTTTGAATTCAAATTCAAATGCCTTTCCATGAAAAGACACAATTTATTCAAAAATTACACCCTTTGATCACACTTCTTCATAGACACACTTTAATATATTAGACACCATTTTAAGGTTACTTTTTTATTCACCTAAAATTTCCAACAATTCCCATATGAATGGATAAAGTCAACTGAAAAGACTACGACACGGAAGACTGACGGTAAAGTGACTTCAAACGAAAAGATATTACATCGGGATAGGTAGCTTCTGGCTTTGAACCTTCCCTAGTTGAATACTATCGGACATACTCGCAGTTTAGTGGACGTGATGCCTTGAACTACTCTACTTTTGTATATGACAAGACAACAGTACCAACATAATACCGATAATAATTTAATTATAAATAAGTTAGTGCGTCGGAAACGCGAAACCCAAATATACCCAACAAAAAATATATTATTTTAGAAATATTACTTTATTTTGAAATCCTTACCTTTTATTTATTTTACAAATTATTCATAAAACATTTAATGTGACAATTATCACATTTCATTAATTAAATATAATTTTTTATTAAAAATGTTATACTCCCTCCGTCCCGGTATTTTTACCCGTTTGTACGGGCACGGAGATTAAGACGTTTTATTTTTTTAATATATAATGTAAGAGAAAGTAGGGATAAATTAGTAATTAAAAAAAAAGTGAATAAAGTTATTGGGAATGATGAATAAAGTGTAAAAAAATAATTAAAGTTATTGAGATTGTAAAAAGTAGATAATAAAATATTATGTATTTTTGCCAAAAATGGAATGAATAAAAATACGTGGGACACCCCAAAATGAAAAGTGGATAAAAATACGTGGGACGAAGGGAGTAACATTTTATTAATCATATTAATTAATTGTTCATGAAAAGTTTAATTATTCAGTTATTATTTTTCCTTAATAAAGTATAACTTTTTTAAGAATATTATCATTTTTTTCCCGTCAGGGATAATTCAATTAAAGAATTATCAAATACTTAATTTTTATATTAAAAATGCTATCATCTTTATCTATCTTACAAATTATTATGAAATATCCGTATAATGAATAAAAAGTACATTTTTAGTATAAAGTGATAACTGAATAAAATGAAGTGATAATAATAGAATAATTGAATTATCTAAAAAAATAATACTAATAATGATATTATTATTGAATAATAATAATAATAATAATAGATAATAGATAATAGATACTCCCTCCGTCCGCCCGAAAGGTGGACATTTTGCCATTTTGGGCGTCCGCACCAAAGGTCCACATTTCTCTTTTTAAACTATGAAACCCATACACATCACTAATACAATAAATTTATGAGACTCATACACTCCATTAATACAACTACCAACTACACATTAAATAATAATACTCCTTAATCCATGTGTAAAAAACAAATGTCCACATTTGAGACGGAGTAATAGATAATATCTTTTTGTTAAAAGTGAAAATTAATTATCGATTTGAAATAAAAATTATAACCGTTTCCATGAAGGTAGGTCGCTAGTTATTTGCTTTAAAGGTTAGCATTAATTTTGTTTATTTTAATTAATGATATCAAACAAAGCCCTTGTTTTTCTTAAATTTTTATTTATTTATTATTTTTATTTTATGTTAATGGATAAGATAGGATACGTTTCACATAAGAAGATTCGTGAAACGGTCTCATCCAAGACCTACACTTTATATAATATTATCAGTTTCCATAAAAATGTATAATATTTAAATTAACAAAACTAATTAAATGAATTACAAAATTTATATTATCAAAAATTTTAAAGGCAAAAACTTCGTGCACCCGGGCGCACAGACCATATTCCGTGCGCCTTTAGAATTTTGTGTTAAATTGTATATCTTTTAGTAAAAACATGTGTACCCTTTATTTTCTAAAGAAAATTATTGTGTGTATCGGGCGCATGGACAACACTCCGTGCGCCTTTAGAATTTTGTGTTAAATTGTATACCCTTTAATATAAAAATGTGTACCTTTATTTTCTAAAGAAAAAAAATATTAATGAAAAGTGTATGCCCTTTAGAATAAAATGGTGTACTTTTTATTAATTAAAATGTATACCCTTTAAACCAAAGCAATGTACCATTACCCATAATACTAAATTTCTAAAGGCGCACGGAATGTGTTCCTGTGCGCCTGGGCGCACGAAAGCCTCACTCAATTTAAAATAATGAAAAAATAGAAGTTAGACATAATGTAACTAAAATAATTTGGAAAAAACGTTAGAGTGAGGATTGCGCCCGGGGACACGAGAACACATTCCGTGCACCTTTAGAAATTTAGTATTATGTGTAATGATACATTGCTTTGGTCTAAAGGGTATACACTTTAATTAATAAAAGGTACACCATTTTGTTCTAAAGGGTATACACTTTTCATTAATATTTTTCTTTAGAAAATAAAGGGTACACACTTTTATACTAAAGGGTATATAATTTAACACAAAATTCTAAAGGCGCACGGAGTGTTGTTCATGCTCCCAGATACACACAATAATTTTTTTTAGAAAATAAAGGGTACACATCTATATACTAAAAGGTATACAATTTAACACAAAATTTTAAAGGTGAACGGAATGTGGTCCGTGCGCTCGGGTGCGGTTTTTACAAAAACGTTACAAGGGAAAAAAAAGAAAAAAAAGAAAACGGAGTAGATAACATGAGAAGAGAGGCAGTAAGATTTCCGTGAGATTTCCTCAGTAATTAATCATAACAGCTGCCCTAACTCTCTGCAGATCCCGATACGCAGAGGAGTGATTGGCCATACTCCTCAATACTTTTACCATTTCGGTTGGCGATCGATTTAGGGATGAGAGGTGAAGGTTACTGTACGATATTCGTGCTCTGCGATTAAAGTCGTAGCAACAAGCATATTTCTATCTGATTTTTGCGCTAGTGCAGTGTACGCCGGAATTGACATTCGCGAAGCTGTTTTGATACTTCTCAAGGGTGAGAATGTTAAATCCCTAGTGCAATATTGGTATGAGCTTTATAGCTTCTCTAATGATACAAGGTTGAGAGAAAGGCAAGATTGATGTATGTGATACGATACAATTTATTAAAAAGAGAAAAATATTAAATATATGTATGAACAAGTTGCATGATAGGGTGTGAAGCAGAAAGATATTATTGTTGTACATGTTTTCTTCCTCCCTGTCCAGTTTTCATGTAATGGACTAATGTAATTTCTGGGTTCAAGTAAGGGACTCGCATAATTTATGGGTTCCAGGAAGGCAAGTAGTTTAGAAAAATATTTGCTCCCGGCTAGATTGAGTCGACACTACTTTGTTTTCTCAAAGTGTCTATTTTCGTGATTAGTGGAAATAATAGGTTTTTAAGGTGATTAGCAAACTATAATTGATGCCCTTGAATTATTGCTGCTCTTGATTACTAAAAGCTTGATGACGATGACCAATTTGAAGCTCACTTCAATCTGAATCTCTTTAGGTAACTTGTTCTTGTGAAATTCTTGATTTGGTGGTATCACTAGTCAACCTAAAATAAGTACCCCACTACTGCACCTTTATACTTTTTTTTTTAGAATCTTTATTTTATTGATTAATGTAGAGCCCATATATATGATGTATTTACTCTCTAACTACTTTTAAGATGTTGGGGTGCAGTAAAAGGGTTTCTTATTTTCAAGAGCTCTGCTAGGGATATCTGCTGATGAGTTACACTTATGTGGGGATGTAACAACCGTTCCTTTGATCCGGAAAATGCCTAAAGTTACTGATGATGTTTTCAAGGTATGGTATTACAGACTTCCGACCAAATAATTATTTCTTTCACAAGTGGAACTATGTGATCACTTGTATTTTTCAGTGAAGACTTCCATTCATTTATCTATTTTATCTGCATGGTATTGAATATGCATGAACCATATTCTGAGGAGTACTATTGAATGTTTTATGGTAATGAATCTGTGTAAGGATAATATTTTTTTTTGTTTTCTTAAGGTTCAATACTATGATAGAGTATCACCTCTAGTCCATTTCAAGATTCCTCCTGGGTCTTATTCTAACATTTAGACCAGTGACTACATTATCATCTTTTCTCGCCTTGACATTCACAAGAAAAAGGTAAGCAAACTTTAGATACTTATTGTTGTAAGTTATACTTCTAACAAAAATATCTTACTCGTGCAAGTAATGACCATAGATCGTTTCATAAAATACCTTTTTCTAGACTTTGAGAAATGCTTTGCAATTAAGTTCCCAACTTATACCATTGCCGCGAAGAGGCACATTGATTCAAATATTATGATCTTGAATGTTAATGATTTGGTATGTTTAATACTTTTTTAGCTTATTATGTTGACTGCTTATGATTTTAGACTGTCATAGTTCAACAATTGGAAAATTTACATTAAGTCCTAATGTGCTACCTGGTTATTTTGAAGGGGTTGAAAAACTTTACCAAAAGTGCAAGAGATCTCATTTCACGGCTCCGTAAGGCTGATGGCGATAATTATCCTAAAGGCATGTTTGTGTTTATTCTATATGCGAGTAAAATTGAAAAAATTATATTCGTGTTCAATAATTTTTATGCAGATTTATAAATTTACCAATGAGATTCACTGCCTTGTGTTTAATATGAGAATAGTGAATGTTCCAAAAATGCAGGTTGAAGGATATGAACCTATAATTTTTTGTGCGCTTTCTGTTCTAATGCATCTTTTTCATAGGTTAGCATTAAATCTTATTTTACCTTTTAAAACTTAAATGTTTTCTTATTTAGAAAGTTCAGATTGCAATATCTTTTTCCAACTGATGTTCTTATTTATCTTTTAAGGATTGTCTGAAGCTTGGCTTGCTAAAAGGCCTATGTTTGTTGAAGCAGCAAAAATTATGTTGGATGAGAGTAAAGTAGCTGTCTTCAAGGCACTTGCTGAGGTAGTTTCTCGATTTCAAATTACACATTGTTGTTAAATTAAAGGTCAGTAGAAACTTGTAATTATAGGATTGTCTTGGATTATATTTACTTATTGTTATGGCTTTGCATTGTTACTTAGTGATCAATCCCCAGGAGAGTTGTTTGTGGAATCCTTAGTACTCCACTACACAATAGCAGAAACAACAAGTTTTTGTTGTTTTTGTGGAATGAGATGTAATTCTGTATATTTTATAATTGGATGATTTCAAACTTACTTAGGTATGATGCTTAAGATAAAAAAACTTACATGTTTTTCTTCTTTATAGTTAAGGTGATTTCAAACCCACTAGTTGCATTATCATATTCTGTTAGTTGTTGTTTGATCTTAACAACAGGGTGATTTGTTGGTTGCTACTTATTTTTCTTATTTTGCTGGTTGCTGATTATTTTTCTTATTTTGCTGGTTGTTTCCCCCTTGTTGTTTATGTTGCTTTTATCTGGTGCTTGGTTATTCAGCATCTGTGGTGGGTATTTTGCTTTTTAATGCTAATTCTACCTTGTTGATGTGCACATCGTATTGTGGGTTCTTCTGCTCCAATTTTCTACTGCTCGTTCACTCTGTTTTGTTGCTTATAATTCTTTTAACATGCTTTATTGCTTTATTACTGTGTTTACCATTCTGCTAGTGGTTTTGTTGGAATTTCTAATGCTAGTTCATACTAAAATGTTACTTGATACACTTCAAATTAGATAGTAGGTTTGCTTTGTTGATGTGTGTCATTTTGTTGCATTTTGCAGAGCTCAATGATTGTTAGTTTATCACATTGAATCAATGGTTGTAGTTTGCTATGGCTCTGGTTTTCTCGTTCAAGATTTGAAGTTGCAGTTAGCTAGTTTTGTATTTCTTTTTTAATGTATTTATGTGACCTTCTAAATAGATTATCTAACTATATTGATTGGTTGCTTGTTTTAGTCATAAGTTAGCCGTAGTTTAACTATGGAGCTAGTTTTTGATAATGCACTATTGTGCCTTCAATGTATGGTACACTATAAAGCTATCTTATGAATATATTTTACCATTTTTAGAATAATAGAAATAATAATAATAATAATAATAACTAAAATAATAATAATTAAATTATTGTTTTTATAATGTATTACTTAAATAATCAATATAAATATATTAATAATAATATTAATAATTAATAAATATTGCATAAAACATAAAATGTTAACAAAAGTGTTACATAATGGTTTTACAAAAGTGTTACATGTATTCTTTAAAGTGATATCATTAATATGTAATTATTGTTACATTATATTCAAAAGTGTTATCAAAAGAATGCAATTAATGTTACATTATATTTAAAAGTGTTACCAAAATAATGTACTTAATGTTATGTTCAAAAGTATTACCAGAATAATGTAAATATTGTTACATTAAATTCAAAAGTGTTAACAATATAATGTTACATTAGGAAAGATAACTGTTACGTAAAAATATGTAACATTTTATAAAGTGTTACAATAAAGTATTAAAATTAATATGAAGTGTTATCATAAGCTAAAAAAGTGTAACATTAGACTTTAGATAACAGGGACAATAGCGAAACAAAAAAAATGTTATTTATGACATATAAAAACATTTTTAACTTGTTAAGTAACATTGTTTTGGGTGTTACATAATGTCACTTATGTTGTAGTGCTATTCTCATCCTTTTATCATTTGGAATTCATTCATCACAATAAATTCATAAGTCTAAAATCTCCTAACCAATCATGATAGCTAGTCTCACTAATGAGACTAGCCTAATAATGACATGATGAATTAAATAAACATTGTCTTACAATGCTCCATTTGAGCCAAAATTAGAGCCAAAATTAGAGAAAAAGAACAAATAAAAGTATAAACTTCTTCCCTTGAATAGGTGAGAGATCCTTCCTTTAGCATGACAATTCCTCTTCAAGGATGGAATTTTGACAACCAAGAGGGAGGAGACTTTCAACGAGTTGAGGAAAAAAATCATCTTTAGAAGTCTTGATTGAGATGAAGATAGCAAACCTTGAGGAGAGCAAGAAAAGAGATGAAGCAAGATTTGAAGAGTGGAAGAACAGAAATGAGGCAACTGAGAAGAGGTTAGAAGCCTTTAAGTATCAAGTGAGCCAAATTGTAATTGCTTTGACCAATTTTCAACAAATTGAAGAATTTGAAGAGGAGAGTAGAGTTGAAGAAGAGTTGGAAGAGCAGAATTTGGGAGATGAAGAATCAAATGAGGTACTTGAAGAGCCTATTGAGGCGAATGATGTTGAAGAAAAGGAACAAAGTCGAGAAGCAAATGATGATGACTTTAAGAGTGAAATGAGCATTTCTAAATCTTTAAACTCTTTAAGTTGCTTTGAATTTGATAATATTATTTACATTGACTTTGTCTTACCCATTGATTTTTCTCATATCCTTAGAAACAAAAGAGAACTCGAAGAGATGTTGGGGGTCTATTTGGTGAGGAGAAATAAGTGGTATTCAAGAATGAAAAGGGCAATGGAGTGTAAGCTCAAGAGAGTCGAATTTTTAAAGACATGCTCGAAGGATGAAACGGAGGCCGTCACTTGCCACAAGTGCCTATTAGAGGAAGAAGCACAACGGTTAAAATTCGATGACAAGGACGAAAGATATCCTTGGCCATTCCGATGAGTTCTCCATATCCCATCTGACTTGAAGACGTTAAACTTAGCGCTCGATGGGAGGCAACCCATCATTATTTTTATTGATTTATTTATTGCTTTCGATAAGGATGTTTGATTTTGTTTTGCATTTTTGGCCTTGTAGGTTGATTGTGCTTGTGAGAAAAATGTGTATTGAAGACACGAAGGGTGTTTCAATTGAAGTGTGTAAGTTCGTTACACCACTTTTTGCAAACTTAATTCGAAACTCTTGTTTCAATTTAAGTTTGGGGGGATATGGTGTGGTGTGACATACTTTATCTTGAAAGCGTATACTTTTCGTATTTTTGGGCTAATTTTGAAAATTTTCTCATAAGTTTTGATTTGATTTTGGTCCGATTGGTTGTGTTGAAGTGCATGTTAGTCTATATTTTTAATGAAATTGTTGAGCTAATAGTTTTGATGAGTTTTTGAGCATGAATGAAGGGTATTGGAAGCACGAATTGAGCTCGGAGCTAACAACTTTCACTACCAAATGCCTATTGAGGGAGTGGACTCTACACTTTATCACTTCTAGTTGCTTGACAAGAATTATTTTTGATTTAGATTGATGTGATTAGCATGTTGCTTCATATGTTATGTTTTTGGAAAGTTTCCTTTTCAATCAAAGATGGAATGTTTGTGAGCTTAATTGATTATGGATGATATGAATGTGTGCTTCATTTTCTTATGATGGATGGTTTTGTTGTTTTTGCATGTTCTGTGTTTTGAGTGTTTCTTGTTTGATGAGTCTTTTGTTTTGTATTTTGTGTGTATTTTTATTCTTGTTTAGGGATTGTCTTGGTGGTTTATTTTAGGATGTTGTGAGTCATTTTTGAATATGAGTGATGATATATCGTTGTGATAAGTGATGACAAGTTATGATTAAGAATCTCTTCACTTTTGAATTGTGACATGTTTTACTTAACTTGTTCAATTTTGAGATGGACGTGGTGTAATAAGTCCTTAAGGTCTGAGCACAAGCTTGTGAGCATTTGAGCCTCAACCGTTCATACATGGTATTTCTTCATGAGTGGATCGATTGTGTTAAATAAGCTAGAACTTGCTCAAGGACTTTAGGAATGAGCCCGATTAGTGGAGATTAGTTATATGATTTAAGGCCATTCTTGTCATGTATAGTCATTGCCAAATATTTCCATACCCTGAACATCATCTCTAGTCAACCACTTTGAGCCTTTAAGCCTATTTATTGTGATATAAACACACTACAAGCCTTAATTACCCACTTAAGTCTTACATATTTACCCTTTTGTGTGAGTGATTGAGGAGATGGTAGCTAGAAAGGATTGATGGTGCAAAACAAGAAAGGAAATGGTAAACAAGTAAGAAAAAGGATGAAAAGAGCAAAAACAAGAGTGAACATGCAACCTCAAAACACGAGAAATGAGTAAAGCAACAACAAGATGCTCAAGAAAATAAAAATTCAAAGAAGAAAGCATGCATTGAAAGAAGATCAATTCAAGGAAAGTTGATGGATAGTGCTTGTGATCAATTAAGAAAAGAAAGGAAGAAAGAAATTGTTAAAGAATAGAAGAAAGTAGCTACCTCTTCGATTACTTACACAGGATTAGTCACTCTTACCTAAATTCTCCCTACCATACCAAAGAGCCTATCATTACATCCTTAATGAAAGACTTTTTTGATCACTAATGGAAACTTTGGTGGTTTGTGAATGTAGTCCACGAGCAAGCTTATAGCGAGTCGAGCCAATCGGTTAATGAGTGATGATTTACCCTACTTTAAAGTGTGTTGAGTGACATTTATAACTTATGTGAGGCTTGGACAAAAAGGGACTATATTACACTCTATTTTCTTTTGATTGAACTTGTTAATTTCTCATGTCATGAATCTAATGTTGTAGGATGACTTAGCATGATTTGTAGCTCTTGTTGCTATCGATGTGTTATTGCTTATATTCGTTAAGTCTTTTTCATAGGTGAAAATCTCTCTCCCCTTATTTTATTATTTTCATTGTTCGGGGACGCACAACAATTTAAGTTTGGGGGTGTGATGAGTGATATTTTTACCTAGATTTTAGTATCTTTTTATGTGTGTTTTCATGTTATTTTATCCGTATATGTATTCTATTTGGTGGTGTCTTGTGTTTTTATATAAATTAGTGAGAATGAGCTTAAATGTATGATTTTCAGGTAAAAAGAGATTTTAGATGCAAAAAGGAAGACGTAGGAAAAGGCGGGTCTCAATTCGGAGTCCAAACGAGAAAGTTATGATTAAAATGGTGTGCCACTTTACATGACTTGTTACACTTTCAAATATTGAATTTTTTATCAGATCTTTATATGGATAGAAAGCCAAGAAAAATAAGATCACATGAACGCAAAAATCACTTGAATCAGATTTCAGATGTAGAAATTATGCGTAAAACAGTGAGGCTGTGCAGCACAAACACGGCCAATGTACCGAATATGGCCAGCACCTACACGGGTGTACCAACACGGCCCTGTAAGTGTTGGGCGAGTTCTGACACCAGAAATACCTACACGGCCCCCCATGTGGCTGTGTAGGTGCAAAATCTGTAAAAAAATCAGAATCTTTTAGAAGCTTCCCAAGGGGTATAAATACCCAATATTTCAATATTAGATCAGATTTGGGCGAGGGTTTTACCCCTGCACTCACCTCTCACACCATTTCCTCCATTTTTCACCTTCATCTTCATCCATTCGTCATCTATATCATCTACCATCATCCCACCATCAAATCCTTCATCCAATTGGCTAGAGAAGCAAGAAAGAGAGGAGGATTGCAAAGGGGAGAAGAAGATCACCATTGGAGACATTCAAGGGAGTTTTCATCTACACTTTGTATTGAAACCTATTGTTTATCATGTTTGTAAGGGTTTAATGTCTATGTTGAACTCCTTGTGACCATGAGAGGCTAATCTCCCTTATGAGATTAGCAATATGAATTGTGTTGGATAATTTTGGGTATTTTGCAATTGAATGAATATGTTAATTGGGTATTTGATTTTCTATCATTGTTGCTAAAGATCTTGAGTTATATGATGATTTATGTATTTAATTGTTCTAAATATGTGATTAGATTGAGAAATCAATTATGTGCTTAGGGTAATTAAGTGAATCATTTCATCAAACACTTCATGTGCATTATAAATTGTGAAGAGATTGAGAAATCCTTTAGAATTTAGAACCCTTTGATAGGACATCCGATTGGTTTGATCGAGAGGTTGATTATGTTAGATTGTATACTAAAAGTCTAGCTTTAGTATGAACAATGTCATAACAATATTTGAAATGAGAATCATTAATCAAATGATTGCATCTTATAATTTATTTTATATGCATGATGCAATAGTCCATTTACTTTATACTGTAAGATAATATGTTGTGCGACAACACGCGGAAGATCATATTATCGGTTTCCTTATAAAGTATAAACAGATGCTCACAACCGAGATAGACAGGGACTCTCTATCGGTATGGTTGTAGTGTGCTTTGGTATTAGCTTGTCTTGGCTATAGAATCACATTAGTGCACTTGTGTGTATTGAGCAGGACCGCTTGAGATTGTTCTTCTTATACTGACTATATAGTAGAACTTGATCTCTGTTATTATGGAAGTTCGTGCTCTTAATCCCAATACAATAATCTCGACACTCATCAATGGGTGAGATTTATAAGTATTAAATCAATATACTCGGTGAATTGGGAAGTAGTGCTGTCTCTATGGTGTGCTGTTGATTGTAGAAGGAATCCATGTCCGTCATAGGTTGATGATGTCCCCTTGAGGAGCTCATAAGGTTTATCATGTAAATCTTGCAAGTGGATTAATTTTCGGCATGATAATAAGGTTGATTGGTACTACTCTCGGATGAGATATTAATTAATTTGAGTTGTCAGTAACTTAATTAATTAATGGACATTGTATTTCTTAAACATGGGGAGACCATCGGGCTTATAATAAGAAGGAGCCCTGAACATAATTTTGGGATTGGACGGGTAGTGTAGTAATAATATTTTAGTGGACTATATTATTATTATTGGATTTAATTAAAAGCTTTGGGCTAAGCTTGGTTAATTAAATTCAATTGAGGCCCAGTCCAATTTCTCCTCCTGGTCCCTGCTGTAGCCCAAGTATATAAGTCATCTCAGTTCCTGTTAACCCTAAGTCTGTGCCTCATTTGACATACGGGAGACAACAGAGAGCAGATTGAGAGAACTCTGGGGATTGTTGACCACCCAACACCAGAGTTGACTTTGGGACATACGGTAGAAGATCAGAGGTGTTCTTCACTGCTGTTCATCCTCTACATCGACCCAGAAGTACGGTAAACACGTTTAAATTGCTTCCGCTGATTATTTGCCTGAATTCCTTAATGGATCACGTTGAACCACACGATCCAATTGCCATCAATGGTATCAGAGCGTTGGTTTCGTGGTGAAAAGTGATTCATTAGTTTTTGTGATTATATGATTATGTCAAATGATCTGGTTATAATCACATGTTTGTAATCAAGAATTATGTTATTGATTATTTTGATTATGTGATTATGTTAATTAATCTGGAAATAATCATATGGGTTCTGTGTTATTGTTTTTCACCATGGTATGCAATTTCGGATATGTGATTGTTAATTGCTTATTACTGCTGGATTACATACACACTGGATGAACACCTATCTGCCTTCTATCAATCCCGTCATCACACACTTACACGGGCCTGATGGCAATAAGAAGTACGAAAAATGTCAGCCTGGTGATATCACGAGAAAATCGTGATCAAATCGATGGACCTTGATGAGGCTGGGCTGAACGAAGAAAGCTTTTGATTCTCATCAGAAGAAAGGCAGGCCAGCGATCGGCAGCCTTGGCGATGACTGGTCGGTCTCGAAGGCTGCCGTTTCAAAATGACGGCGGTAAATTTTGGGCGCGTCCTTGACGATTTAGATCGGGCCTGAGAGGACGTCTGCTGGCGAGAGGATTCCAGGCGGGTCACCAGCTGGTTCGAGTCTTCACCGAGGCGAGTCGACAACATCCAACGGCGGTTTCCGGGTGGGTCGCCAGATGATTCGATCTTGTCTGAAGAGGATCTGAGAGAGTCCGATCCAGATTGGATCGGAGCAGATCGGCGACGCGCATCGGATGCCCAGAGAGGAAGATTGGGGCACTGTAGTTGCTGGCGGCGTGAATTCGGTTGGGCCGTCAGGGGTCTTCGACGAACGATACCACTCGAGGCTTACTGACGGTGCGTCTGCTCTGGCCTCCCATCGTGCCTGGTTGGCGGCTGCCTATGTTGTCCTTGAGCAGCGGCGGCGAGCGGCGGAAGGTGGCGACTAGGATGGCGGCGGCGCTGTTGCTCAGTGGGCGGCAGCGGCGGCTTGTTTTGCCGGTGATGGCTGGCATGTGCGAGCAGCAGCCGGGTTGGCTGTTGGCGAGAGGCCGTTTGACTGTGGGGGCGGCCACCGGGAGGAGAAGGCTGGCGGTATCTGAACGGCTGGAGAAAAAGGAGCAGCAGTTCGTAGGTTTGGCTGCCCCATTTGGGCCCAATTTTAAAAGAATAGGATGTTGGGCTTTTGGGCTCTAATTCTATTTTTTTTGTTTGGGCTGCTCATGTTGGGCCTGATTTTGTGAGGATATGGGCTAGGATGGGAATGGGGCAGAAGCTGCTTTTCTTTGGGCTTGTCTCCTTGATGGCCCATTTTCCTTGTTGGACTCATTTACAATTTTGGGCTCATTTTATATTAATTGCTGGATTTAATAAATTGTGGGATTTTTATTGGGCCAAGTTTAGAGTAAAAATTAGCAGGATAAATGGGCTAAATTAATTTATTAATGGGCTGCTCATTTTATGATGTTGTTGCTTGAGTAGACTGGGCCCATTTAATTGATCCACTAATTATGCAATTAATTAATGTTATATAACTGATTAATTGATTTAATTGTCAATTATTGTTGTATATGTGAAAGGCATGTTCTATGTGATTTATTTATTTAAATTACTGTTAATAGAAGCATGTCTAGGTTGTATATTTTATTCTCGAATATTATATGCATGTTAAAAACCCTCGGTGTTAAATAACTAAGTGGGAGAGGGAATTGGTAATAAATTCCCGCGGCCTCCATTATTGGTTTGTCAGCAATGTGAATAGACTTGCGCGTCGGCATTAGAGCCTTCCTCCCCATCGGATGAGTTTATTCATGGATTGCTAGAACAGACTTCATTAAATAATTACGTTTGTAATGTGATGCATATGAACTTGCACGTTGGCTTAGACCTTCCTCCCTATCGGATGAGTTTATATGCGGTTCACTGGTACAAACTTGTAATTGATGACTGTAGGAAGTTATCCGAGCGCATGTGTACTTCTCTATCTGTAACGCACATAAGCTTGGGCCGCGGACTTGGGTCAAATAATGGTGTACACTTAGATATAAATAATAAGTATCCTCCCCATCGGAGTCACTGCTTTTATTTGCATGGCTAAAGAGGAACCGACTATTAATTATTTTGTCATAAAGTTAGGTTGACAAATAAAATTAATGGGTAAAACCTTCTCTTGTAAATGTTTGGGTTTGTAAACGTCCACACTATCGTGGCTTGCAGACTCACGGTGCTTGAGATGTCGGTGAATTTTATTTTATATTGTTTTGAGGGAATCAATATAAAAGAATAAAATTCGAAGATTTGATTGGAATATTTATTTGTGATTCTCTGAATTTTGAATGGTGTTATTTCACTAATTGTTAACTAAAAGATATTATATTTACTTGTCCAAATTAGATGATTAGAAAAGAATCTTGCTTTTGAAAATTACTGCTTAAGAAAATAAAAATGTGTTCTCACAAAGGACGTCTCATGATGTTTTTTAAAGTCTCTAGTGAAGAGATGAGAGGTTCATAGAAATATGATGATCTCATGTAACTCTTCGGATACTTGAGTAATTTAAAAGATGATAGGTCATGATAGAATTTGATGAATGAACTGGAAAATTATGGAATTGAAATTGAAGGGGAAACCTAAGTCAATTTTATTCTCCATAATTGCCTAGATGTTTTGAGCAAGTTCTACCTGAAATACGAGAGGTTGTATATGGTGGGAAACTTCTAACAAAACATGTGGCAAAAGAAAGCCATTTTTCATCATGATGTGAACAAGTTTAATATCTTATTTACTAATGATTTAAACATGATTAGTGATGGCATCTACTGACACGAAGTATGTAGATACTGGAATCACTAAATGTTTATCACTGAGTAAGGATAAGATTGTTAATAACATCGGTAAAACTAGGGGTGGGCGGTATGGCATACCGAAGATTTTTTGTCATACCATATACCGTACCGAAATTTTCGGTATTTAAAAAATCATACCGTTACCTTACCTAAATTTTCGATATACCTTAGTTCGGTATACCAATATTTCGGTATAAGAAAATAGTATACCTTCTGCTTACCAATATTTCGGTATGCCATACCATACCTAAAATATCGGTATATATCATCCTATTACATAGTTTGCTATACCTTTATACATCTAAAATTCAATAAATCTTATAAAAACCATGTACTAGAAAAGTGAAAGATAGCTATAAAACATACTCTAATAAATAACAAATTCAAAAATATACGACAATCTACAAATGACCAAATTAAATAAGAGTAAGTCTCATGAAAACCGGGTTTACATGTAAGCCTTATTTTTTAATATTACTCTTTAATATATAAAAAATAACTCTTTGAAGAGTAATAATTTTTACACAATAGAGTAATAATTCGTATCTCTAAAAAGTAATTTTTCATGTACTTAAAGTAATCGATACATCGGGATTTACAAGAATTTGAAGAGTAATTTTTTAATTTAAAAAGTAACAATTCATGTGCTAAAGAGTAATTTTTTATGTACTAAACAGTAACCGAGTTTACATAATTAATATATCTAAACCCGTTTTACAAAGTGTTTGTCATTAAATAAATAGTACCTAAGAGATCTACACAAAAATATATGGCACTTATATTAAAATCAACACTTTTAAATTTTCATATACATAGAATTACTTAATTAAAAAATAAGTACTAATATCATGTAAGTCAATGATCTTTATCAATAATTTATAATTATGAAGAAATATACAGTAGGATTTTAGATTTAATCTTTAATAAAATAGTGTATATATATAATTTAATTAAAAATTATAATATATAAATAATAATTATAATTGTATGTATCATCTAATATGATAATATCGTATCATATAACTCAAAAATTTGAATATTTTACGGTATTTCGGCATATACCAAAATACCGCAGTATTGATTATTTATATACCTTTATCGTACCAAAATTTTCAATACGGTATCATACCTTACCAAAAATTTCGGCATACCTAAAATTTCGGTAAAATCGGTATTTTTTATTATGATAAGGGCGGTATACCAAAATTTTGGTATTTTTCCCCAGCCCTAGGTAAAACTACAAAGATAGTGGCTATTGCAGTGGGAGTTGTTTATTTATCTCATGATAAGAATAAACGATTGATTATGAGAAATTATCTTTACGTACGTTTCATAGAAAGAATTTAATTTCAGTTTCTATGCATTAACGGATGGATACTTCATTTCATTTAAATGACATGGTCATATTAATGAGGAATGAGGCTATAATCCGTTAAAATACGTTGGTGGATAAAAAAAGTATGCTCTTGAATCATGTACATCCCACAGATGCAACAAATAGTAATTAAATAATGCATCTTCTAATATAACTAAGAGAAAGGAACCTTCGAAGATGAACTAAACATACATTTGGCGTCTAAGGCTAATTTATTTTACTTGAGTAGGATTCAAAAGTTGATAGCCGATAGACCGTAAGGTTTATCTGAAGTGAAAACTATCGGACTTGCGAGTCTTGCTTAGAAGTAAAAATGATTAACTGCCTTTTCAAGGCTGTGGGGTTTATAGCCAAAGATATGTATGTTAGAATTAGTTCATTCTAATTCAAGCGAACCTAATATTATCCAGGCGAGGGATGGTTATGAATATTCGAAGATTATTCTGGAAACCAATATATTTATATGATGCACTGCATGTCTAAGTTCTTTGATTAATTCAAGAGTTGTAAGGCTGGTACAGTGAAGCGTCATGGAAAATATATTAAGTCATTACGATTCAATCATGATGGCGAATACCTCTTAGGATAGTTAGGAACTAATAATTAGTAGTTGAGATTAAATCTCAAGTTGACTACACCGGGCATGCCCCAACTGAATGGTGTGGTGGGTAGAAGGTATAAGGCTCTTATGGTTATGATTAGATAGATGATGAATTAATTGGTATAATTAAATTCATTTTATGGATATGCCCTAGATACAGTAATTCGTGAAACGTTTGTCTGTGTATGGGATATCCTAAAAAAATAGAGGGTGATTTATTTAGTCCAAAAGATCGAAGGGTGATTGTCAACTCAAACACTAGATTTTTTGGAAAAGGACTATGTAATAAATCACAAACCTATGTATGAGTTGTTCTAAAGGAAGTGAGAGGAAAACACAAAGTTAAAGTACCAATTGTACAAGAGGATATGCCACAAGGTAAACTGCAACGCGTGTCACGTCTGATACACAATTACATGTAGTGCCTTGTCGTAGTGGGAGGGTTGTATAACAACCCATAAATATATGTTTTGGGAGAGTCGTGAGACTTGATCCCTAGTGAACATGGTATTATCCCACGGATACGACGTAGCACTACAAGATGAAAATGCAGAATCTTAGTAAGAAGCAATGAATGTTGAAATAGAATCTACGGATTCTATACTAAGTCTGGGAACTTGTATGACCACTAAATGGTGTAAAAGCCATTGCAAGTGGTCAAAGGAAATAAAAGAGGATCATATGGAAAGGTGAAAACCTTGGAAGCAAAGCTTGTTGCGAAAAAAAGTGTACTCAGAAAGAAATAGTTCGATTATGAGGAAACATGTTCGCTGGTAGCTATGCTTATGTTGATCCGGATTCTTTTATTGCTGCTATGAGGAACAGCAAATAGATGTCAAAGACAGCTTTCCTGATTGGAAGTCTTGAGGAAAACATCTATGTGAAGCAACCAGAGTGATTCATTGCAAAGTACTAATAGCATTTTGATAGTATGCTTAAAAGTGTCCAGCGATAGACTAAAGCAAGCTTTGAGATCGTGAAGCATCTGTTTTGATTAGGTAATCCAGTGGCACGGATTTAAATCAATCAGCGGATGTATCTTGTGTATTGTAAAGAGTGACGGAAACGTGGTGGTATTTCTTGTACTATACGTAGATAGTATCTTGCTCATTGGAGACAATGAAAGAGTATTATTGGGCGTATAGGTACGGTTAATAAAGCGGTAGAGATGAAGGACTTAAGAAAGGCAAAATATATTCTTTTGATCACGGTAATACGGATCACAAGAAAGGATATTATGCTTATCTCAAGTTTCATAAAATGATACAGTCCATACTCGTTTAGCATGTAAATTTATCTAAGTGAATGTGTTTTGAGACACAAGAAGAAGATAAAGAGGATGAAAGCGGTTCCTTTTGCTTCGGCGAATAAGGAAGCTTAATCTAAGGAATGCTATGAACGATGTTGGATATCTGTTTTGCTGAATGCATGAACAGTGGGTATCAACGTAACCCGGAATAAGAATGATGAACTGTGGTAAGACATTTATAAAGTGCCTGAGAAGGACTGGAAATTATATGTGGACTTACTGGACAGATTCACTGCTTTTTGTGGATTACGTAGATTCAGATTTTTTAGTCAGATTGGACGGCAGTAAATTCACCTCAAAGGTTATGTGTTTAATCTTAGGAAGTAGAGTCATAATGTGGAGGAATGTTATATAGAAATATATTTCAGACTTCGGACTCTATCATGGAAAGATGATGAATTGGAGCCTATGAGGCAGCCAAAGTATCTATATGACTCTAGAAACTTCATGATGGACTTTGAAGTGTTTCTAAGTTTGCCCAAGATTATCACAATTTACATTGATGATATTGGTGCAGTTGCAAACTTGAAAAAATCACAAGTCCATAAGGCAATTAAACACATTGAGCGCGAGTACCACCTGTTATGAGAAATCATATGCAGAGGGGAAGGTTGTTGTCGCCTAGATTGCATCGGATGATGACCTAGTAAACCATTTACAAGGACCTTAAGGCGAGAGCTTTTAATGGTCGTGTAGTGGGAGTAGGAATCAGATGTATGGCAGAAGACATGACAGCATAGTCTTTTAGTATAAGTGGGAGATTGTTGGATTGTATACTAAAAGTCTAGCTTTAGTATGAACAATGTCATAACAATATTTGAAATGAGAATCATTGATCAAATGATTGCATCTTATAATTTATTTTATATGCATGATGCAATAGTCCATTTACTTTATACTGTGAGATAATATGTTGTGCGACAACACGCGGAAGATCATATTATCGGTTTCCTTATAAAGTATAAACAGATGCTCACAACCGAGATAGGCAGGGACTCTCTATCGGTATGGTTGTAGTGTGCTTTGGTATTAGCTTGTCTTGGCTATAGAATCACATTAGTGCACTTGTGTGTATTGAGCAGGACCGCTTGAGATCGTTCTTCTTATACTGACTATATAGTAGAACTTGATCTCTGTTATTATGGAAGTTCGTGCTCTTAATCCCTATACAATAACCTCGACACGTAGGGCAGTATGTATTTCTTTGATTCATCAATGGGTGAGATTTATAAGTATTAAATCAATATACTCGGTGAGTTGGGACGTAGTGCTGTCTCTATGGTGTGCTGTTGATTGTAGAAGGAATCCATGTCCGTCATAGGTTGATGATGTCCCCTTGAGGAGCTCATAAGGTTTATCATGTAAATCTTGCAAGTAGATTAATTTCCGGCATGATAATAAGATTGAGTGGTACTACTCTCGGATGAGATAATAATTAATTTGAGTTGTCAGTAACTTAATTAATTAATGGACATTGTATTTCTTAAACATGGGGAGACCATCGGGCTTATAATAAGAAGGAGCCCAGAACATAATTTTGGGATTGGACGGGTAGTGCAGTAATAATATTTTAGTGGACTATATTATTATTATTGGATTTAATTAAAAGCTTTGGGCTAAGCTTGGTTAATTAAATTCAATTGAGGCCCAGTCCAATTTCTCCTCCTGGTCCCTGTTGTAGCCTAAGTATATAAGTCATCTCAGTTCCTGTTAACCCTAAGTCTGTGCCTCATTTGACATACGGGAGACAACAGAGAGCAGATTGAGAGAACTCTGGGGATTGTTGACCACCCAACACCAGAGTTGACTTTGGGACATACGGTAGAAGATCAGAGGTGTTCTTCACTGCTGTTCATCCTCTACATCAACCCAGAAGTACGGTAAGCACGTTTAAATTGCTTCCGCTGATTGTTTGCCTGAATTCCTTAATAGATCACGTTGAACCACACGATCCAATTTCCATCAGATTAATCGTGTGAAGGGACTCTCATTTCAAACTTAGTACCTAGTTGGAATTGTTTGAGTGAGAACCAATCATTTTAGCTATGTTTAGAACCATATCCTATTCATTCCGATAGGGAGTTTACGTGGACTAGTGTTGGCCCTTAGTCTATACCCATGACACATATGAGTTTATTGCATGATACCACGATTTTCCATGCTTTAAGTATTTCTAGTCTCATCTCTATCTAGTTGGCTCATTCATCCATCTTCCATTCATCTATCCCATTGTTTATCTTGTCATTTAATTATTTAATTGCCATTTCTTGTTTAATCCTACCTCTTTATGATCATATCTATAATACTATGACAAACACGAGATCGCTTGAACTCTAGTACCTTTCTTCCTGTGATTCGATAAATTCTTTAATTAGTCACCCCGACTACAAATGACTAATCAATAAGGTACTTCAATCTGCTCTTGATTGGCCTAATTTGTTTAAAGACTGTAAGTCCTATGTGGCGACATGTGATAGATGTCAAAGGATGGGAAATATAAGTAGAAGAGAAGAGATGCCACTTCGGTCGAGCATTGTTGTTGAGATCTTCGATGTATGGGAAATCGATTTTATGGGACCTTTTCCCCCATCTAATGGATTTTCTACATCGTTTTAGCAGTGGATTACATTTCTAAGTGGGTGGAAGCCATTCCCACTCGTGTGAATGATTCCAGGACTGTTTTATCTTTCTTGAAGAAGCATATATTTGCTCGCTATGGAGTTCCTAGAGCACTGGTTAATTGAATACTATTTGTGTTAATAAGTGAGATAAAGAGTATAACTTCATAGTACCTATAAAGTGAGATCATATCGGGTTAGAGTACTAAGTACACGAGAAATAATTGATACTGATAGTACTTAGAAAGGGGGGTGAATTATATCTCTTGCTCTGAGGAAATTTACACGTGTCATACGCTTATTTGCTTATGTCTATAGAGTGAACTTGCATAGTTTAGTGATGTGTCCATAAACTACAAGGCAGAGTCGAACATCAACACATGAAAGGAAAATTAATGAGTAAAACTGGATGACCCGAAGAACTACCTAATTTCTCACTTGATCAAAGTTGTATTATCTCTACTGCTTATTATTTTAATTGTTATTCTAATTATTCGTTACTTAGTTACTTAATCTTCACAATCATATTGTTATAATAGTTTTAATAAGTTAGAACTTAATTAAATTAATAATAACCAGTCTCTTGGGTTCGACAATCACTTGGTTGCCTATCAAAACTATAATTGATATCCTTCATACTTGGGGATTAATTTAGTGTGTTGAGAAAATGCTCATCAGCCGACACGACTCGTGCCACACCTGGCATGACTCGTGTCGTTGTTCGACAAGGCCCATCATCATTTTTCATTATTTTCTTGGCCAGTTCGTGTGTTTGATGTGAAAAAGTCTACTTTTAAATTAGAATTTGGGATTTTACTGTCCTCAACTATAAAAGAAACACTGGGATTTTTATAACTCTCCACAACCCTACATACTTTTCCTTACCCTTTCCTTGCTACGATATCGAAATCAAGATTCACCATCCCATCCACCCATCCCGGAGAGTTCGTCAGTGTTGCTTACTTGAGAAGGAAAACAAGAAGGTTCAGAATCATAGAAGAGAGAATGGAGAATCACGCCACATCTAGGGTTTTTCTTTTTCTTTCTTTTAAGCTTTTGAATTATAGATCTATGGTTATGCCTTCATACCTAACCATGTGTGTTGCCTGTAACACCATGGGCTAGTACTTCTTGGATAGTTCTAGGTTTTAAAAGTTGAATTGGTTTGAATTAGTGATCTAGAATAGGTTGGATACCTGCAGTATACTTATTCCCTTATTAATGCTTTGAATTTAGACTTAAGTTCTTGTCTTATATGATATGTCCTCATGCATGTATATGTCATTGTCTTATCCATATTTATGGTTGTTGCTTGTGCTATATACGAATTATATTTGTCAACCTGTTATGGGTAAAAGGGATCTAACCATATAACCTTTATTCATTAGAATAATTAATATTGGACACTTAATCTATCTATTAGTTACCATTCTATTGGATTTGGTTTCTTAGATTGTTAGGTGGGAATTGAGAATGAATTCTTAAGTACTTATAAAGGGAAGTCTAGTGCTCTAAACCAAACTTGGGATTTTATGCAGTTAATATTTTATTTTACTTATTTTATTAAGACTTGCTTTTCTGCTTCGTAACGTCTTCATAATATTTTAATGACATCCCTATAATGCTTGATTTATTATGTTAGCTTGTGTGTGTTCATAATTGGTATTGTCTATGTTGGATTGTATACTAAAAGTCTAGCTTTTTGTATGAACAATATTATAAAAATTTATTTGGAATGAGAATCATATGATCAAATGATTGTGTCTTATAATTTATTTATATGCACGATGCAATAGTTCACTTACTTTATACTGTAGATAATATGTTGTGCGACAAAAAGCAGAAGATCATATTATCCTTTTCCTTATAAAGTATAAACAGATGCTCACAACCAAGATAGACAAGAACTCTCTATTGTGATGGTTGTAGTGTGGTTTGGTATTAGCTTGTCTTGGCTATAGAATCACATTAGTGCACTTTGTGTGTATTGAGCAGGACCGCTTGAGATCGTTCCACTTATACTGACTTATAGGAGAACTTGATCTCAGTTATTATGGATGTTTGTGCTCTTAATCCCTATACAATACCCTCGACACGTAAGGCAGTATGTATTTCTTTGATCATAAATGGGTGAGATTTACATATAATTAAATCAACAAACTCGGTGAGTTGGGAAATAGTGTTGTCTTTATGGTGTGCTGTTGATTATAGAAGGAATCCGTATCCGACAGAGGTTGATGATGTTCCCTTGAGGAGCTCATAAGGATTATCATATGAACCCTGCAGGTGGATTTATTCTGGCATGATAATGAGGTTGAGTGGTACTACTCTCGGATGAGATATTAATTAATGGAGTTGTCAGTAACTTAATTAATTAATGGGCATTGTATATCTTAAACATGGGGAGACTAACAGGCTCATAATAAGAAGGAGCTCATAACGTAATTATGGGATTAGAACGGTAGTTCAGTAATAATATTTTAGTAGTATATATTATTATTATTGGACTTAAGTATAAGCTTTGGGCTAAGCTTGGGTACTTAAGCCCAATGGAGGCCCAACTCTAATTTCTCCTCCTGGTCCCTGCTGTAGCCCATATATAAGTCATCTCAGCTGTCCAGAAACCTAATCTAAGAGATTAATCATGCCTAACACTATGAGGAGGGTGAGAAAACAGCTGATTGAGAAGATCTCGAAGATCGTCACTCACACGACGTCAAGATTGGACTTGGGAATACAGCAGAAGACCGGAAAGGTTGTTTGCTGCAGCTGTCTGCCAACTTGCATGATTTTTATAAAATCGCACAGAAGTCAAAATTCGATGTGTGATATACTGAAGAAAGCCACAGAAGAGAGGATCGTTTTGGCATATAGATCACTCAAATCGGAGGTCAGACGAGGGAGTTATGCCCAAAACGGTGAGGCTGCACAGGTTGCCAGCGAAAATTCATCTTCTTCAACATACCCTGGTGAAAGGTAATACGTTTCTTTGGTTTCTTGCTTCTACTGAATTAGAAACATATGGAACCCCTAACAGTTCACGTTAACCAAATGATCGAATGCCAATAGTCTATCTGTTAGGGATTGAAGTAGTTCCGCTACTAACACTTTAATTCCATGAACTGGTAAATTAGATACTTGAATTGTTTAGTGGAACAATGCAATTAGATATTCAAGTAGGAAGTGTATAGAACCTTGTAGTAATTCAAGAAAATATCTTGTTAGTCGAACTTACCATCCGGTGGTATTGTTGTTTGCTTTGATTAGTATCTAGGAAAGAGCTTTGGTAATATTCGCGCACCTTAGGGAATAAATCGGAATATACTATTAGCTTAAAATCGGATCATATCTGGTGGGTTAACAGGATTAAGTGGTGTATTTTCATTGACGCTGCATGAATGAACAATTAGAAGTCTAGAAACCCAAATTAATTTGTCTATACCTGATACCTTAGAATTGTTATTTATCTCTTGATTAAAACTTGTTTATTTTTATTTTTTTAATAATTTAGTTGTTTAATATTTCGTTATTTAGATAATTAATTTAAAAACTCTTGGAAATTGGTTACGTATTCTTATTAAATAGTAATCTAGAGTAAATAAATAATTAACTGTCTCAGTGGGATCGAAAATTTAACTTGGGTACTTGTCTCTACAATCGACATCCTTATATTTGAGGATTAAATTGGAGTTCGCAAATACGTCTATCAAGTTTTTGGCGCCGTGTAATGGGGATAGTTTTAATTTTTTGCTTTCTTTTATTGCTAGTTTAATTATAACTTTTTATTGCTTTATTTTTATTTTTTTATTTGGATATATCCTAACTATAAATTATTTTATAGGTACATGAGATAGATGAAATATTGAAACCTATGGAAATCAGAATGTTATGGATCCTTCTCCATGCATAGACGAAATATTAAAACGCTACAAGAATCATAATGCTATGGTTCCTTCTCAGTATTACAGGGATGAGAGGTACTATGGTTATAATTTTCCAGCAAATCATGTTCCATTTCCGCTTTACAATCAAGTCAGATATGAAGATGCATGGTCTGGTGCTTACAATGGAAATTCATATCAACCTTATCAAGAGAACACTCATTCTGGTTCGACTAGAGTTTTCCAAGAATTGCAAGGCACATTTGAGTCATCCATTAAGAAGCATGAAGAAACCATAGAAATTATGGAAGCTCAGTTAAAGCGCAGGAAAGGTCGCACGAGAGGAATAAAATCATGAAAATAATTCAAAATCTTGCGAATATAGCTGCAAGTTTAAATGCTCAACTTCAATGAGAGGAAATAATGGATGAAAAAGAGTTTGAGGGAGATATTGTTGTTCCATTGTGCCCAGGAATGTAGTTTGAAGGTCATATGTTGTCTTTTGAGAAAGAAGAAGTCAAAGAGGAGTCCACTCGATTAAATCAAGTGGCTCCACTCGAATTGAGCTATCAACTGGAATCAATTTTTGAGGCAAAAGAAGAGACTATGAAGAATTTGAGGATGTTGAGGAAGAAAAGAAAGAAGAAGAAGAGCAAAGTCAAGAAGCAACTGAAGAGGACATGAAGAATGAAATGAGCATTTTTAAACATTTAAACTCTTTAAGTTGCATTGAATTTGATGATATTGTTACTGTTGACTTTGTGTCACCTAATGATTTCTCACATATTTTTAGGGATAGAAAGGAGTTAGAAGAGAAGTTGGGAATTTTCGTCGGAAGAAAGAATAAGTGGTGGAGTAGAATGAAGAGAATATTGATTAATGATCTTAACATGGTTGGAAAAATAAAGATAAATTTTAAATATCAACGAGGCCATCCCTTGCCATAAGTATTGGAATGATAAAGAAGCACAACTATTAGAGTACGATGGCAAGGATGAAAGATATCCATGTCTATTCTGATGAGCCTGAGGTATTCCGTCGTGACTCTCCGATATTAAACATGAGCGCTTGTTGGGGGCGTACCCTCCTATTTTAATTGCTTTTATGTGCTTGTGTGGTGTAGGAATTTTATTAGGTGTTGCTCGACTATGGTATGTACTTCTTTGCAAACTTAGCCTCTCACCTTGTTTGATCTAAGTTTGCGGGGGTTACGTACATACCTTATCTTGCTGCACTGAAGTAAATTTTCTGCATTGTTTTGTGTGCTTGGAAGGTCAATTTTTTGTGATTAGTTGATGTTTTTTATTTATTTGTGAATGTTGATTTTTTTATTTTTTGTAATTTTTCAGGTGTTTTTGTTAGTGTTTATGTATTGTGTGTTGATCCTAGTGTCGGTCTAGTTAATTTTTAGTTCTCTAGGATTATTTTCTGATTTTCTTACATTTGATGGTATTATATGATTGTGTTTGAGAAGCGATTTGATATTGTGCTTTGATATTGAAATGCTTGAAGTTTAATTATATGCATGGATAATTAGCTATGTAGCTCTATTAGGATTGCTCGTTCATTCCTATAGCCATGTGAGGTTTGAGCCTTTTCAAATCATGTCAAGTTGCATGATTAAGTTTATTCTTGAGAGTATCATTCATACACACATATTCTAGAACTTGCTTCATATCTTGCTTGAAGCTACGTGTTTGATTAGACGATAGAAAATGATCTTAGGCCATTTTTGTTATTTATTAGTCACTGGCCAAATTATTTTCCTACTAAATGAAAATTATCTGTAGTAAACCCTTTTGATCTTAAAAGCCTTATTTGTTGGAAGCCTATTCAATTAGCCATTTGATCCCTTTGCTAGCCTTAAAAATTCCTACCTACTAGAGAGTTGAAGGGATCAAATTGGAGTCTTGTGATGAAGAATATAAGAAGAAGTAATTTGGAAGTGATGAAAATTGTTGGAGAAAATGGTTAAAATTTGCATGAAGGGGTAGTGCCTGAAACTGGTACCCTTATTTGAAAAAATATTAGAAGAAAAAGAGAAAGAGATTCAAGTAAGGAAGTTGAGCTTGAAAGTGAAGGAGGAATTTGAATTGCAAAAAGCATTGAAGAGTATTGAAGGAGAAAGAAGAAAGTGAGCTGTTTTTGTTGGATTACATATTAAAAGCCTAGCTTTAGTATAAACAATATTTTAACAATATTTGTCATGAGAATCATTGATCAAATAATTGCGTCTTATAATTTATTTATATGTTCGATGCAATAGTTTATTTACTTTATACTGTAGATAATATGTTGTGCGACAACACGCGGAAGATCATATTATCGGTTTCCTTATAAAGTATAAATAGATGCTCACAACCGAGATAGACGGGGACTCTCTATCGGGATGATTGTAGTGTGATTTGATATTAGTTTGTCTTGACTATAGAATTACATTAGTGCACTTTGTGTATATTGAGCAGGACCGCTTGAGATCGTTCAACTTATACTGACTATATAGGAGAACTTGATCTCTGTAATTATGGATGTTCGTGCTTTTAATCCCTATACAATAACCTCAACACGTAAGGCAGTATGTATTTCTTTGATTCATCAATGGGTGAGATTTACATGTAATTAAATCAACGAACTCGGTGAGTTGAGAAATATTACTATCTCTATGGTGTGTTGTTGATTGTAGAAGGAATCAGTGTCCTATTAAATAGGTTTATGATGTCCCCTTGAGGAGCTCATAAGGATTATCATGTAAACCCTGCAGGTGGATTTATTCCGACATGATAACAAGGTTGAGTGTACTACTCTCGGATGAGATATTAATTAATGGAGTTATCAGTAACTTAATTAATTAATGGGCATTGTATATCTTAAACATGGGGAGACTAACGGACTCATAATAAGAAGGAGCCTATAACATTATTATGGGATTAGAGTGTCAGTGCAGTAATAATATTTTAGTAGACTATATTATTATTATAGGACTTAAGTATAAGTTTTGGCAAAACTTGGATATTTAATTCCAATGGAAGCCCGACTCTAATTTCTCCTCCTAGTCCCTGCTGTAGCATATAAATACGTCACCTCAACTTATCCGGAACCCTAACCAGATGCCTAAAACATGTTGGGAATAGGGAGGAAGCTGATTGAGGAGATCTTGAAGATCGTCACTCACACGACGTCAAGATTGGACTTGGGAATATAACAGAATATTAAGAGGTTATTTTCTGCAGCTGTTCTTCTCCAACATACTAATGAGAGTGAAAATAAGCGTGTTTTAGTATTCAATTTAACACATTTTTATAGGAATTGTTGTCATATATTAGCACAAGTGTCTTATATTAGATATATATGAGAAAAAGGTATGTTTGAGGTGTTTTATTGTGTTTTAGGTGGAAAAAGGATCAAAAGTGCAAAGTTGGAGAAAATGTGTAACTTGTCCAAGAATGCTGAAAAATGCACGTTTAATTTGTATAATTTTTTTGTATTCTTGTGGAGCTCAAAGCAGAAAGTGTCATATATGGTTGGAAAGCCACAGAAGAGAGCATCGTTTTGGCACAAGAATCACTCAAATCGGAGATCGGACGAGGAAGTTATGCTGAGAATCGTGATGTCGCGCAGCTGCTGGCGAGAATTTCTGAAAATTTCCAAAAATTAGCTCATAATTCCTATTTCTTGGAGCACAATTAATCTTCTTGTCACATAATTCTCCATAATTCACTCATATCTTTTATTTCCTTATTTAATTATCTTCTCACACCTCTATATATTTTACATCATTATTCATGTAGAGAACCTCAATACAATCATCCTACATCCCGCAAGGGGGTATCACCCCCAACCATCATCCACATCCTTTCCTCCATCCATCCATCACTTTGAAGATTCATCTGTGGATTCAAGAGGAGAACCAAGAGGAGAATTCAAGACGGAGAAGGATGCGACGACGTCCATATATAGGGTTTTATTCGTTTCCTAATTTATCTTGTATTTTCCAAACATATAGGTAAGATCTATCCAACCCCCATTATTATTCTTCATAACATCATGGGCTAGAACCTTTTTGGTAGATCTAGGATTTTTGAAGGTTTTTATGAATTAATTGAACTTTCGTGTGTATACTCCGTATAACAGTACTTGTGGATTTATTTTATATAAGACTATACGTTTTTAATTCATACTCAGAGTTATTTTGTGCATCATTAACTGTTATGTAGAGTTTGAATACATATCTTGGTTATTGATTGAGTGCGTTCACTGCTGAGCAGGATTCCATGTTATGATTCTAAGTGAGGGGACTTCGAAGCTTTATTAGAACTATCTTATATGAATACTTAATAATTGAATTGAATTCGGGTTAGTAAGTATGATAAAGAGGATAATTTTATAGTACCTATAAAGGGAGATCATATCGGGTTAGAGTACCAATTGGCTAAGGAAATAATTGATACTGATAGTACCTAGAAAGGGGGTGAAATTATATCTCTTGCTCCAAGATTATTCACACGTGTTACACGCATATTTACTTATGTCTATAGAGTAGATTTGCATGGTTTAGTGATGCGTCCATATTCTACAAGGTAGAGTCGGATATTGATACACGAAAGGGAGATTATTGAGTGAAACTGGATTATCCTAGAGCTACCTATTCTCCTACTTGATTCACTTTACTATTTTCCTAGTTTCTTATTTATTTTATTTGTTATTTAAATTAATTGTTTGGTAGCTGATAATTAAAATCTCAACTTTTATTTCCATTCGTCTTAATTAATTAGTAAATAATTAAATTTATAATACGCCGTCCTTTGGGTTCGATATTTAACTTGGTCGCTTGCTTAAGCTGCAACTGATATCCTTAATACTTGGGGATTAATTTTGCATGCAAAGAATATGTGCATCACATACCCTGGTGAAAGGTAATACGTTTCTGTCTTCTTGCTTTCGCTAATTTAGAAATGCATGGAACCCTAAACGGTTCATGTTAACCAAACAATCGAACACCAACAGTTTGTTGAAGAGCAGTAAGTCTTCGTTGATTCTTTACTAGTGAATAAGTCACTTTATCCATATATTTCCTACCTTTACCAAAGAGCTAACGTTACACCCTAATGCAAGATTACACCCCAATGCAAGACCTTTGTGATCTTATTGTCGATGTTATTCCTTTAGTCAAGAGTTGAGATGATTGCTAAGCTTATGGTTACGCGTGTGTTTGAATTGATTTGAGTATAAACACCTTACCTTTAAGTGTATATCTCACACTTGAGTGATGAGCGTAAATACTAGCCGTGAGAATGGGTGGATGAGCATTCCGAAGAAGTGAATTAGTTGATTTGAACTATATGTTTTTAGATGGATGGTTTTGAACTGTATGTTTTCCCCTATTTACACAATTTTGAGGCTACTAAGGTGTTTTTGTGAATTTTGAATGCTGAAAACAGGGGAAAATGGATCAAAGTATGGAGCAGCATGGAACAGAGCAGGAACGGACCAGCTCGGGAGCCGCTCAGATGGCAGCTCGGGCCGAGCTGGTGCCACTCAGTAGCCCTATTGAGCCGAGAGGGTCCAGATGGGAACCAGCTGATGTGTCAAGTGGGCAGGAGAGCTCGAATGCCGCTCGGCCATGTTAAGACCCAGCTCTAGTCGAGTTGCCGAGTGGTCTATTTTTAGGTCCAGTCGCAGCTTGTTCGAGTTCTGCAGTGTATTTACAGCTTCCAGATCGTGATTTGGAGTAGAATCGATCCGAAAAAAGCTCTACAAAAGTCCAAGACATAAAAGGTGGAATCAACACACAATTGAAGGGAACCCACTCACATCCATCGCCACTTTTCTCCAAAATTCCAGAAAAATCAGATTCAAATCTGATTTTCATCATCCATCCATCTTCAAGGGGGTTCCAAGTGCTAATTGAGGGAGATCGGACGATCGGAGAGACAGAGAAGGAATGTGGGACTACGGTTACGCTAAGGTTTCGTGTTTCTTATCTTTTCCTTCCTTTTACCTTTATTTTTGATATGAATTGCTTAGCCATGAGTGTTGATTGTAATCTCATGGGCTAATTTCTTATACAGTTCTAGGGTTTGATGGATACATTGGATTGATTTAGAAATCTAGACCAAAATTGGAATTTTATGCAGTTGATATTTTAATTTTACTTATTTTATTAAGACTTGCTTTTCTGCTTCGTAACGTCTTCATAATATTTTCATGACATCCGCTACAATGATTGATTTATTATGTTAGCTTGTGTGCGTTCATAATTGGTATTGTCTATCTATTAGGGATTGAAGTAGTTCAGCTATAAACACTTTAATTTTATAAACTGGTAAATCAGATACTTGAATTGTTTAGTTGAACAATGCAATTAGACATTCAAGTACGAAGTGGATAGAACCTTATAGTAATTCCAGAGAATATCTTGTTAGTTGAACTTATCATCCGGAGGTATTGTTGTTTGATTTGATTAGTATCTAGGATTGAGGTTTGGTAATATTTGCGCACCTTAGGGAATAAATCAGAATATACTGTTGATGAGAGTGTAAATTCATATATTTTGGGCTCTGAATTGCGTGGAAGTTGATTACGATTGAGTCTTTTATTAAGGAAAGCAGCTAGAAAGGGCTCAAAATTAGAAGACACAATTTTTGAAGCAATTTTCGAAGGTCGTTTGACCTAAAGACCTTGTTCGACCATTATCACGTGGGTCGAATAAGATGGCCAAGTCGAGCAGAATATGCAGATTCATCCAAAGAGCTCACTCGACTTGGAGATGTTGCTCAACCAGAATCATCTTGGTCGAGCAGATGAAGGAAGTTGAACAAAATGTACGAAAACTTACAAAGAGCTTGCTCGACCATTGCTCAAGTTGGAGGCCTTGCTCGACCAGACCAAGCTTGGTCGAACAGATTCTCGTTGATGTTATTTATGGTAATTCTGGATGTCTTTTACTAAATTTGATGTGTGCTTCAAGCAAAAGCCTATTCTAAGCTCATAAGGAGGTTCCGCCACTATAAAAGAAGAGCTTTCGCAGAAGGAAAGGGGACACACACATCATTCATCATCCATCCACCACCGAAACCCTACCATCATCCGAAACGTGAAGAGAGGTTCGTCTGGCACGTCAAGTAAGATCATACCAAACAACCATGATTGTTCCCAGATCAATCATGGGCTAGAACCGCTCCGGTAGTTCTAGGGTTATGAAAGTTTTATAAGTTAATTGAATTTCCATGTGTAAACTCCGCACAACACTACTTGTGATTTATTGTATACTCACGGTCTTTTTGTGCATCATTAATTGTTATGTAGAGTCTGAATACATATCATGGTTAATGATTGAGTGCGTTTACCGCTAAGCAGGATTACAGGTTATAATTCTAAGTGAAGGGATTCTGAAGTCTTATTGGAACTATCTTATATAGATACTTGTTAATTGAATATTATTCGGGTTAATAAGTAGGATTAAGAGTATAACATTATAGTACCTATAAAGGGAGATCATATCGGGTTAGAGTACTAAGTTCAAGGGAAATAATTAATAATGATAGTACCTAAAAAGGGGGGTAAATTATATCTCTTGCTCCGAGGATATTCGCACGTGTCAAACGCATGTTTACTTGTGTCTATAGAGTGAACTTGCATGGTTTAGTGATGCGTCCATAAATCACAAGGCAGAGGATAGTAATGCATGGAAAGGAAATTAATAAGTAAAACCGGATGCCCGAAGTACTACCTAATCTCTTACTTGATCACAACCGTATTTTCAATTGCTTGTTTTTTATTTGATTTGCTATCTAAGTCAATTTCTATTAAATTTCGCAACAATTCAAAACCAATTTGCCAAACATAATCTTAATAAAGTAGAACATAATAAAACTGATAATGATATGTCTCTTGGGTACAATAATCACTTGGTCACCTATCGAAACTACAATTGATATCCTTATACTTGAGGATTAATTTTGTGTGTTGAGAAAACGCTCATCAAGTTTATTATTTCTAGTTATATTGAGATAATAGTATTCTTGTCTTTGATTTCTAACACTTACTCTTCTTAGGTGTATGCTCACAAGATCTAAAATAGGTATATTAGAGCCTTATAATCCAGAGATTGGAGCATCGTTGAGGAAGACAAAGAAGAAGAAGAAGAATAAGAACAAGAAAGTAGATCCAACTGAAGCTCTTGATTTAGGAGTTGAAGTTGACGTGATGAATTCACAAACGATTGAAGCTACAATCGAAGATAATTTGGAAGTAGTGACAGTCAACATGGCAGCGAATCCTTATACACTTGCCATCCGTGAAGTCTTTAAGAACAACGGAGGGGGCAATGCTGGGTTGTTAGGAGCAAGAAGGACCGAAGCCGATTTCAATTTACACCATGGTTGAACGAAGTCCCTTCTCGGGGGAACCTTTGAAGATCTTCAACAACATCTAAACAAGTTCCTTGGATGTGCAAGTACACAAAAGGACGCAGGAGCTCATGAGGATGCGAGGAAGATAATTTTGTTCAAATTCTCGTAGAATGAAAAGGCGAGAGATTGGCACGATAATCTTGATGCAGCTGAATGTGATACATGGGAGAAGTTGAAAGTGAAATTCTTGGAGTGATACATGCCACCTTCAAAGGTGTTCAAGATGAAGCAAGAGATCAATCAATTTGCTATCCATGGTAATGAGAAATTTCATGAAGCTTGGGACAGGTTCAAGGACATGATTCGTTAGTGTCCACAACATGGGCTATCTAAAGCTCAATATATCAGTATACTCTACAATGGGTTGGATTGCGATTCTCGAGTGCTACTTGATGCTTTTTCTAATGGAACATTGCTTACGAAGTCACCCATTGAGATCGAGAAGCTTTTTGAGAATATTTCGATGAATTCAAGAGATTGGCCGACTGATAAAGTAAGAAGCACTTATGTCCTTGATAAAGTAGCACAAGTTGAGCATATTATGGTGAAGTCGGGAAGAGATGATGAGATCGTCTCTAGCTTGGCTAATATTAGTAAGTTATTAGAGTCTCAGCAAAAGCAGATCACTGATTTATCTCAGAGAGTACCAATGATGCAGTAGGATGGTGGCTATGAAGGAGCTAGCCAAAAGGAGATTGAGGAGGCAAATTATGCCATGGGTCAAAGTATTCAAGGAACTAGGTACCCGAATCAAAGAAATTGGAATTATCAAGGGAATTACAACAACCGTGGTCCCCTAGGTAATTACCAACAACCAAGGAGGCCCGAGTTTTCATGGAGCAATCCGAATAATACGGTGCAACCTCCTATCGGTGTTGATCTGGGAGCAAAGGTGGAAGAAGGGAAGCCTGGCTTTGAGGATACGGTGAACAGGTACATGGCGAGGAATGATGCAAGAGTATACCATCTTGAGGCCAAGTTAGAGAAGAAGATTGATGATAATCATAAGGATTTGTCTACACAAGTGAAGACCTTACGTTGTTGATGGGGGAGATGGCTGGAAATATAAACAAATTGACTCAAACTATTGAGAAAGGGAAGTTTTCATCTCAAAGTATTGAGAATCCAAAGTCTTGCCAAGCCATCACATTGAGGTTGGAAATGCAATTTGAAGGTCAGATGATGCCGGCAAGTGAAACCAAAGGGAGCAGAGAAGTTGCTCGACTAGACTGGATTTGCTCGACCAGATCATCTGGTCGAGCAGAGGTCGAACAACTTCTGAAGAAATAGAATTACGATACTATGTTTTCTGACCATCCGTTCGACCTACACAATACCATTCGACCAGACCATCCAGGTCGAACGGAAGTCAAACAACAGTAGTGTGACTAGAGCTCGCGATCAGGCAAGTTGTTCGACCAAAACCTATTTGCTCGACCAACTAATCTTGGTCAAGCAGAGGTCAAGCAACACATCCAGGAATAGAGTACGCGATCAGGCAATCTGTTCGACCAAAACGTATCTGCTCGACCAAACCACCTTGGTCGAGCGGAGGTTGAGCAACACGTCTCAGAGTCTGATTCGATACCGAATGCGACACCTGCTGATCGGAATACTCTAGCTACATATCAAAAGTAGAACATCGAGCTTGTAGTAGCAGAAAAGAAGTGGAAAAGAGCCAAGAGATTGAGAGCCGAGAAGGATAAAGCAGAGAAGTTTGAACGTAATGAATGGGGGATTCCCAAAACTAAGATACATCCACTGTTTCCTTTCAAGCTTGTCAAAAAGGGATTGGAAGAAAAGTTCAAGAGGTTTTCAGATATCATAAACAAGATAAGTTTGAACATTCCTTTCTTTGAAGCAATCTTGGAGATGTCGTGTTATGCCCGTTTTCTAAAGGACATACTTTTGAAGAAGAGAAGCTTGAATGGAATTGAAACCGTGAATCTGTTGGAGAATTTCAGCTCAATCATACAAAGGAAGCTGCAAGCTAAGTTGAAAGATCAGGGAAGCTTCACTATCTTATGTGAAATTAGAAAGGGGCCGGCACGATGAGCCTTGTGCGACCTTGGTGCAAGTATCAATTTGATGCCATTATCTATCTTTAAACGGCTTGGTTTGGAGGATTTAACTCCCACATCGGTGGCTTTACAACTAGTGAATAGGTCTATGACCTTTCCGAAGGGAGTGATTGAAGATGTTCTTGTCAAAGTAGAGAAGCTCGTATTTTCTATGGACTTTCTTGTGCTTGAGATGGAAGATGACAAGGATAATGTACCTCTTATCTTGGGAAGACCTTTCCTTGCTGATGAGTGATATTTTCACCTAGATTTTAGTATCTTTTTATGTGAGTTTTCGTATATTTTTATCCGTATTTATGTGTTATTTGGTTGTGTTTTGTGTTTTTATGTAAATGTGTGTGAATGAGCTTAAACGTATGATTTTTAGGTAAAAATGGATCCTAGACGTGATAAGGAAGATGTAGGAAAAAGCGGATCTCAATTCGGAGTTGAAACGAGGGAAAATGAGTCAAATCAAGCAAAATGCTGAAAAAATGAACGCTCAACTTGTATAATTTTTCTGTACTCTTTTGGAGCTCAAAACTATAAGTGTAATATATGGTTGGAAAGCCATAGAAAAGAGGATTATTTTGGTATGAGAAACACTTCAATTGGAGTCGAAACGAGAAAGTTATGATTAAAATGGTGATGTCACGCAAGTTGTTCCTACTCAGCACGGTTGTGCTACTTTGCATGACTTGTTACACCCTCAAATATTGGAAGTTTTGTCAGATCTTTATATGGATAGAAAGCCAAAGAAAAGACATGAGCGCAAGAATTACTCAAATCAGAGATCGGATGTGGAAGTTATGCGCGAAACGGTGAGACTGCGCAGCCTGTGTTACGCAACACGACCCGTGTTATGCAACACGGCCCTGTAAGCCCTGGCCGTTTTCTGACATCAAAAACGCCTACACGGCCACCCTGTGGTCGTGTTGCAGCACACAAGTCGTGTTGCTGCAGCATCAGAAACACATCAGAATCCTTCTAGAAGCCTCCCAAGGGGTATAAATACCCAACACTTCAATATTTTGAGATAAGATCCGATTTCCATCCCTTCTACACACACCATTTCCTCCATTCTTCACCTTCACCTTCATCCATTCTTCATCTTTTGGATCTACCTTGATCCAACCATCACATCCTCCATCCAAGAAGTAGAGAAGCAAGGAAGAGAGGTGAATTGCAAGGGGGAGAAGAAGATCACCATTGGAGACATCCAAGGGAGTTTTCATCTACACTTTGTATTGAAACCTATTGTTTATCATGTTTTGTAAGGAATTTAATGTCTATGTTAATTTTCTTATGGATATGAGAGGCTAATCTCCCTTGTGAGATTAGCAATATGAATTGTGTTGGATAATATTTGGTATTTTGTAATTGAATGATTATGTTGATTGAGTTAATTGATTTTCTATCATTGATGCTTTAGATCTTGAGGTTTATGATGATTTGTGTGTTTAATTGTTTTAAGCATGTGATTAGATTGAGAAGTCAATTGCATATTTAGGATAATTAAGTGAATCATTTCATCAAACACTTCATGTGCATTATAGATTGTGAAGAATTGAGAAGTCCTTCATAGTTTAGAACCCTTTGATAGAACATATCATTTATTAGATTGAGAAGTCAATAGATTATGTGAAGGGACTCTCATTTCAAGCTTAGTACCTAGTTAGAATTGTTTGAGTGAGAACCAATCCAATGAATGTCATTCCATATCCTATTCATTCCGAGAGGGAGTTTAGGTGATCTTAGTGTTGGCCCTTAGCCTTTTTCCCATGACACATATGAATTCATTGCATGATACCTAGATTTTCCATGCTTTAAGTATTGTTAATCTCATCTCTATCTACTTGGCTCATTCATCCATCTCCCACTTATCTATCCATTTATTTTATTGTAATTTCTTGATTATCTTCCCTTCTTGATCATCTCTATAAAACTATGACAAATACGAGATCGCTTAAACTCTAGTACATTCCTCCCTGTGGTTCGATAATTTCTTTAATTGGTCATGCCCACTATATTATGGCTAATCACTTGCTACTGCGGGAGCGATGATTGATGTGCAAAAGGGTGAACTAAGGCTGAGAATGGATAAAGAAAAGACCTTATTCAACCTCGATAAATCAATGAAGATGTCAATTGAGATGCAGTGTAACAGCATTGATGTGGTGGAGGAGATTGTTAATGCAGACATGTCCCTGATTCTCTCTAAGGATCCTCTTGAGGCATGCTTGATGGAATCTCTTACTTTTCCTACCACAGAGTTAGATGAACTCTCCAACAAGGTATGTATTGATTTTTTTGAAAACTTGCTTGCCTTGGGTGATGATAGGTACCAATCGGAGAGGACAATGGTTGAAGATGTCAAGTGGACTAGGAAGTACTTACCATTGGATAGAGAGAGCACCCCTCAGGAAGAGAAGAAAGAAGAGTTGAAACCGCTATTAGAACACTTGAAGTATGCCTATCTTGGTAACAATGGAAAATATCCGGTAATTGTATCTTCATCCCTTGATGATGATCAACTTGAGGCATTGTTAGATGTGCTTAGGAAGTATAAGTCTGCTATTGGATGGTCTCTTGATGATTCGAAAGGTATTAGTCCTTCATATTGCATGCATAGAATAAGGTTGTTAGATGAGGCCAAGAGTAGTATTCAGAATCAGCGGAGGGTGAATCCTGCTATTCAAGAAGTGATTAGGAAGAAAATCCTAACGTGGCTAGATGCTGGAATTATTTATCCCATTAATGATAGTCCCCATGTGAGTCCATTGCATGTAGTAGCTAAAAAGGGGGGCATGACTATTGTGAAAGTCGAGAAAATGGAGAGACATTAGCCACTAGGATTCCTATGGAATGGCGTGTGTGTACAGATTACAAGAAACTGAATAAAAATACATGCAAAGACCACTTCTCCCTTCCTTTCATGGATCAAATGCTTGATCGTTGATGAGAGTGAAAATAAGCGTATTTTAGTGTCCAATCTAACACTTTTTGATGGGAATTGTTGTTATATATTAGCAAAAGTGTATTATATTTGATATATGTGAGAAAAATGTGCACTTGAGGTGTTTTATTCTGTTTTAGGTGGAAAAAAGATCAAAAGTGCAAAGTTGGAGAAAAGGTGCAATTTGTCCAAGAATGCTGAAAAACGCACGTCCAACTTGTGTAATTTTTTGTATTAGTGTGGAGCTCTGAATTAGAAGTCTGATATATGGTTGGAAAGCCACAGAAGAGAGAATCGTTTTCGCGTAAAGAACACCCCAATCAAAATCCAAACGAGAAAGTTATGATCAAGATGATGACGTTGCGCGAGCTGTGACGAACAGAACGGTTGTGTCATTTTGCATGACTTGTTACACATTCAAATATTAGATTTTCTGTGAGTTCTTTATATGGATAGAAAGAGAAGGAAGAGAGGATCGCATGAGCATAAGAATCACTCAAATCGGAGTTTTGAAGAGGAAGTTATGCTCAAAATCGTGAAGTCGCGCAGCTGCCAGCGAGAATTTCTGAATTTGTGCGTGTTTTTACATAAGGAGAGCTTACAAGTATAAAAGGGGATGTAGATCACATCATTATTCATTAGATTGAATTAGAGAGAGGCCACAACAATACTACACCGCACAAGGGGGGATCACCCCCCAACCATTATCCTTATCCTTTCCTCCATCCACCCATCACTTTGAAGATTCGTCTGTGGAATCAAGAGGAGGATTCAAGATGGAGAAGGAAGCGACGACGCCCACATCTAGAGTTTATTTTGTTTCCTAATTTATCTTGTAATTTTTCAGACATCCGGGTAAGATCTATTCAATACCCATGATTGTTCTTCGTAACACCATGGGCTAGAGCCTTTTTGGTAGAACTAGGGTTGTGAAAATTTTTACCAATTAATTGAACTTTTGTGTGTAAACTCCATACAACACTACTTGTGGATTTATTTTATATATGATTGTGCTTTCTTAATCCATATTCACGGTCGTTTTGTGTATCTTCAATTGGTATATAGAGTCTGAATATATATTGGTTGTAGATTGAGTGCGTTCACCGCTGAACAGGATTCCATGTTATGATTTTAAGTGAGGGGACTCCAAAACTTCATTAGAGCTATCATATATGAATACTTATTAATTGAATTGAATTCGGGTTATTAAGTAGGATAAAAGAGGATAATTTTATAGTACCTATAAAGGGAGATCATATCGGGTTAGAGTATCAATTGACCAGGAAAATAATTGATACTGATAGTACCTAGAAAGGGAGTGAAGTTATATCTCTTGCTCCGAGGTTATTCACACGTGTTACACGCATGTTTACTTGTGTCTATAGAGTAGATATGCATGGTTTAGTGATGCGTCCATATTCCACAAGGCAAAGTCTGACATCAACACACGAAAGGGAAATTAATGAGTGAAACTGGATTTCCCTAAATCTACATATTCTCCTACTTGATCCACTTTCGTATTCTTCTAGTACTATTATTTTATTTGTTATTTAAATTAATTGTTTAGTAGTTTAATAATTAAATCCCAAACTATATTGCTACAGTTGTCTTAATTAATTAGGAAATAATTAAATTGATAATGCGCCGTCATTTGGGTTCGATATTCACTTGGTCGCTTGCTTAAGCTGCAATTGATATCCTTAATACATGGGGATTAATTTTGCGTGCAAAGAAAACGCGCATCAATCATCTTGCAGGGTATGAGTATTATTGTTTCTTAGATGGGTACTCGAGTTATAATCAAATCATGATTGCACCCGAGGATCAAGAAAAGACCACATTTACTTGCCCTTATGGAACTTTTGCCTTTAGAAAGATGCCTTTTGGACTATGTAATGCGCCTGCTACATTTCAGCTTTGCATGATGGTCATATTTGATGGGTTAATAGAAAAGATCATGGAGGTGTTTATGGATGATTTTTCTGTGTTTAGTTCCTCTTTTGATATTTGTTTATCTAACCTTGCTACTGTGTTGAAGATATGCCAAGAAACTAATCTTGTTTTGAATTGGGAGAAGTGCCACTTCATGGTAAGAGATGGGATTGTTCTTGACCATCATATTTCGGTCAAAGGATTGCAGGTGGATAGAGCAAAGGTGGTGGCGATCGAAAAGCTTCCACCGCCTACTAATGGAAAGGGAGAGCGGTCCTTTCTTGGACACGCCGGCTTTTATAGGAGATTCATAAAAGACTTCTCTAAATACTCCAAGCCCTTATCTCATTTACTTGAAAATGATGTTCCTTTTGTTTTTGATGATGAGTGTCTAACAACTTTTCAGGTTTTGAAAGAGGTGCTTATTACTGCACCTATCTTGATAACACCAGATTGGACTTAGCCGTTTGTACTTATGTGTGATGCGAGTGACTTAGCACTTGCAGTGGTGCTTGGGCAGTTGAGGGAAAAGAAGTTCTGCGCCATTTACTATGCGAGTAAAACTTTTGATGCTGCACAAAAGAACTACACGGTGATGGAAAAGGAGTTTTTGGATGTGGTGTACGCGTTCAATAAGTTTTGACAGTATTTAGTTGGCATTAAGACAATTGTACATACGGATCATTCTGCGATCTAGTACTTGATGGAGAAGACGGAAACGAAGCCAAGGATCATTAGATGAATTCTTCTTCTGCAGGAGTTTGATATGGAGATCCGAGATAAGAAAAGAAATTAATAAGTAAAACTGGATGCCCGAAGAATTACCTAATCTCTTACTTGATCACAACCGTATTTCGATTGCTTGTTTGTTTATTTGATTTGCTATCTAAGTCAATTTCTATTAAATTTTGCAACAATTTAAAATCAATTTGCCAAACATAATCTTAATAAAGTAGAACATAATAAAACTGATAATAATCCGTCTCTTGGGTACGATAATCACTTGGTCACCTATCAAAACTACAATTGATATCCTTATACTTGAGGATTAATTTTGTGTGTTGAGAAAACGTCCATCAACTGTTAGCTTAAAATCAGATCATATCTGGTGGGTTAACAGGATTAAGTGGTGTATTTTCATTGATGCTGCATGAATACCATAGAATTGAAAGTCAAGAAACACAAATTAATTGGTCTACACCTGATACCATAGAACTGTTGTTTATCTCTTAATTAAAACTTGTTTATTTTTATTGCTTTTAATAATTTAGTTATTTAATATTTTGTTATTTAGATAATTAATTTAAAAACTCTTGAAAATTGGTTACATAATTCTTCTTAAATAGTAATCTAGAATAAATAAATAATTAACTGTCTCAGTGGGATCGATAATTTAACTTGGGTACTTGTCGCTATAATTGACATCCTTATACTTGAGGATTAAATGGGAGTGCGCAAAATACAACTATAAATCATACATCTCATGTGCATTAGTATAGAAAGAGATAGAGATATCCTCTTATACTTAGAACCCTTTGATAAAACACCTCGTTGGCTTAATCGAGAGATACGTTGATTAGATGATGGAACCCAGACCATTAGTGGATTCATAGCACCTAGAAATGAAAATTTGTCTATAATTTAGTATCAAGTTAGGGAACTTATAAAGTAATGAGTACCTATTGGGAGGTACTGTTTGCTTTGGTCTCGATCCTATGATCTTTTGGGAGCCTTGTTGAGGGCCTACAATTTAAATGACTTGAGAGAGGGTTTAGGAAAAAAATACTGATTGTTCCTATGCCGTATCCATGATATATTAGAATTAGTTGCATAATTTATTTAACTTTTTATGTCATGATTGTTACTCACAGAAATATAAGTGACATTACATAACACCGTCTTAGTAACAATTTTAATTTATTTAACACAAATCAGTAACACTTTCCAAATTATTATAATACGTAACACATTTGTTGTTGGTGTTTGATCATTTGATTGACATGAACCGTTAGGGTTCCATATGATTCTATAATCAGCGGAAGTAAGAAAACATAGAAACATATTACCTTTCACCAAGATATGTTGAAGAAGAAAGATTCTCGTCGGCAGCCTGCGCAGCCTCACCGTTTTAGGCATAATCCCTCATCTGATCTCCGATTTGAGTGATCTACGCGCCAAAACGATTCTCTCTTTAGTGTCTTTCCAACGATTTATCACACTTCTAGTTTGGAGTTCCAAAAAATTTTAAAAAAATCATGGAAGTTGATGAACAGCAGCAGCAAACAACCTCTTGATCTTCTGTTGTATTCCAAGTCCAATTTTGATATTGTGTGGGCGACGATCCTCATGATCTTCTCAATCTGCTGTTCCCTCACCCTCCTCATAGTGTTAGGCGTCATTCAATTGTCATTAAGGTTTTCGAAAAGTTGAGATGACTTATATATGGGCTACAGCAGGGACCAGGAGGAGAAATTAGAGTTAGGCCTCAATTGGACTTAAGTATCCAAGTTTAGCCCAAAACTTATACTTAATTCCAATAATAATAAAATATACTACTAAAATATTATTACTGCACTACCGTTCTAATCTCATAATTACGTTATGGGCTCCTTTTTATTATGAGCATGTTAGTCTCTCCATGTTTAAGATATACAATGTCCATTAATTAATTAAGTTACTGACAACTCCATTAATTAATATCTCATCCGAGAGTAGTATTACTCAACCTCATTATCATGTCAGAATAAATCCACCTGCAGGGTTTACATGGTAATCCTTATGAGCTCCTCAAGGGGACATTATCAACCTATATCGGACACGGATTCCTTCTACAATCAACAGCACACCATAGAGATAACACTATTTCCCAACTTACTGAGTTTGTTGATTTAATTACAAGTAAATCTCACCCATTGATGAATAAAAAAAACATACTGCCTTACATGTCAAGGTTATTGTATAGGGATTAAGAGCACGAACATCCATAATAACTAAGATCAAGTTCTTCTATATAGTCAGTATAAGTCGAACGATCTCAAGTGGTCCTGCTCAATACACACAAAGCATACTAATGTGATTCTATAATCAAGACAAACTAATACCAAATCACACTACAACCATCCCGATAGAGAGTTCCCGTCTATCTCTGTTGTGAGCCTCTATTTATACTTTATAAGGAAAACGATAATATGATCTTCCGCGTGTTGTCGCACAACATATTATCTACAGTATAAAGTAAATGGACTATTTCATCGACATATAAATAAATTATAAGACGCAATCATTTGATCATATGATTCTCATTTCAAATAAATTGTTATAACATTGTTCATACTAAAACTAGTCTTTTAGTATACAATCCAACATTTGTAATATTTTTTATATAAATAACACACATGAATAATATTTTTCTAATAATTAACACATTCATATAACACTTTTATATAAGTTACACTTCTCATGTAATAACTTTTTATAAGTGACATTATTATATAACACTTTTTTATAACTAACATTTTTAAATAACATTTTTACACTAGTAAAATATTTATGTTACACTTTTTTATTTAATAAATATTAATCTTTTTAAATGTACATTTCACGTCGGATGCATACATTACATTAATGTGGTTTATTTTTATTTATTTTTTATATATTTTTATTTTGAAAGAATACATTTTTTTCAACATAATATTGAATTATTAAAAATATATTATTATCCTTAAAACACTTTATAATTCTTTGTAATATTAACAAAATGGATTTTTTATTTTGTAATTTAAATATACAAACAAAACTATAAAATTATTATGATTACTTATTCAAAACATTTTAATAAAAAGTTATACCTCAATGATGTAAATTGATAAGAGAATAAGTGAAGTATTTAATGAGTATTATTAAAAACTGATAACTATTTAAAAAAATATTTTTAAATATTTAATAATCTTATATCTAAGATAACTATTGTAAATAGTAAAAATTTACAACACCAATTATAAAAACTCAAACACTTGAATGCATATTATTTCATCTCTTAGGTTCTTCATTTTATGTTATAGTACTAGGATTGGTGCACCTCAATATTTGAGGAACTAACCTGAAATTTTTAGTGTGTTTATATGCATAATTTATCCTGGAGAATAAAATACAAGTATTCAGTAGTGTTAGCTCATTAAGTAAAAACTTGTACACTAAATATTTTGTACTACCATCAAAGAAACCTGTACACAATATTTTGTACTACCATCAAAGAGTTCTATTTTAAATCACTACCTGCGTGTGTATGATATGCTACGAAATAAGAACTTGTCATCATCACCATTGGGGGCAAGCTTAGTGAGAGTTTTGCTCTGACTATATACAAAGGCTGAAGCATGTCTATCTTGAAATTGGTAGATTTTCTAAAATTGAGAATGGTGGGGTTAGCCTTTGTTCCAGTTATCTTTTTGTAAAGGCTCTAATCCATCCTTCTCACCTAGTCTTTTTCTTCTTGCAACCTGAAGATGTGATAATTATGAGTGAGATCATTCGAATTGTATGTGTGTTCAATACATTGTTTCATGCATATTTATAGATAAATTAGTCTTATTGTGCTCTCTTTTCTAACCATGATAAAAAAAAAAAAAAAAAAAATTATGAGAACATTTCCAGAAGTATCACAATGACTACAAACATAATCCATGTGAGAAACTTCTCACTCACGAGGCTAAATATAAGACATGATATAGCAAAATCATCCTAAGTTTTAGCCAAATATAAAAATTATCCAGCTTCTATCAAACATACAAGTACTGACATTTATTTTCTTTTAACTACAACTGTAATAGGAGAGGTACTGAACTGGTAAGGAAAGTACGAACCTCAATTGTATTTGAAATTTCAAACTGATGTATTTTCTAAGAGTAAAAAATCACCATAAGAATTCTAAACACGAGGAAAAGAAGCAAAGATAATTAATCATAAATGAGAAAAGAGTGAAGTGAACAAGACTGGTGTTAGAAATGCAATGGAGAGCGAGAGAGAAGATGAACCCAAGTATGCTAAGTGGCATGTTACATAATTTAAAAAGTTACCATGATCTAATAAGTAATAATACATCCTTTGTTGAATTAAAGAAAATATAATAACTGAAAAAATCATTTAAAGGGGAAAACTAATATAGATAAACAGCTCAGATGCCTCATCAAACCAAGTCACCTTCGTGCTCAGTTAATGGAAACGTTGAAACTTGAGATATTCTTTTGGCAAAGTCACCTACGGTATCAACGAACGCGCATGAAGCTGATGTTAATGTAATAATATGTATTTGGCCTCTACAACAATCTAGCACAAGAATTGAGATTAAAAATAAGACATACCACATTTTATACCAACTAACACGTTAACCCTATCACACTAATAAAAGCTCGCTCATGACAGTTGGAATACCTTCTAAAAGCTTACTTAATATACTTCTAATCCTGTCCAACACAAAGTTGAACTGTAATCATTGGGAATGGGAATAAAATGGGAATGATTCCCATTTTAGCGTAATACCAAACCTTTTTCCCATTCCTCTACCTTAAAACCCATGAAACAAAAACCTGAATCTTTTAGCTATAGGATAATGTACTATTTTCTGAGAACATTTTTATCTTGAGTTCAATCCCATTCTAAAAAATAATACATATTTTAAAGAAATTGTTAAAGAGTAAAACATCAGTTCCAACATGCTTGATCAAGTTATTATACATAAGCTCAAGCATACTATATAGTTGGCAAGAGTCTAATGGAACAAAACTTGTGCTTATACCTGAAATCAAATAGCAAGTAGAACCAGCTTCATAATAAAGAACATATTTTTCCTTTTCTTTACATCTTCACACTTCAATGTGACAGTTTACTAAAATCAGTACACCATTAAATTATCTTTATCTCCATCTGTGTATGGTGGTAAAGCATACAATGTGCCATCAAAGCTAATACTCCCAACAAATTAAGTTTAAGAGTTAAATTGCATAACTAAATTCATCAATCATGTTCAATAATTGTTGTTCATTTTCAAATCTGAGTTAGTGAATTGCATCTAAATCTAAATACAATCTAGAGTTGAAATTCATCAAGAAGCATTCCTGGCCATTGGTGTGTCAGCAGAATAATTCTAAAGCACCACAATACTTGTTAAAAACTCATTACTTTGAAGTTTAAAATGACTTTTAAGTCCATCTACAGCAGAGAATTTTGTGCTCTAGAGTTTTAAATACTGAAAATTCAAATACAACAGCATGGGCGAAATATAAAACACCAGATAGGGGTTGCATTAAACAGAGATTGATCCCTTTAAGTCCCAATATGCCATCATACTTGGCCACCACAAATGCATTACTAGGTTCCCTTGTTTGAGTGTTAATTACCGCACATGACAAATACAGAAAAAATAACCCAAAGTGGAAGGTACTACCCTTTTTCTTCACAACTAGGACAACAACATTTATATTATCCTTGCTGAATCCAGACATAGCCCTAGTCCAATGTAAATTGTAGCAAATTTTCTTGAAAGTTTAAACTTTGACAAAATGAAATCATCTAGCACATAGAATTAAAAAACATTGCAGCATTGCAGCATCATATGACCAAATTCTTGACCAAAAGAATGTTTTAATTCTGTGAAATTAGTTCTTAGTGAAAAGAAAATTGTGAAAAATAGAATGGAAAATTTACCTAAAAAAGAGAGTTATATAGCACTGCAAGTTAAACATGAGAAAAACAATAACTTTAGACCAAATCAATACCTTCATTATTATCTCATAAACGTCATCTGCAATCAATGGAGACTAAACCCCAGATCTCTCATTGACATGGTTGCACACGTTTTTTTTATCCTGCAATAATTATGCAAGCATAAAGTCATTGAAAAAACACAAATAACCCTATCATTTGAGGTATTATTATAGCATTGATTCACTTATGATTCAGAAATAGATTTCTTAGTGTTCGCGTGACGATTTTAGACAGTAATCCTTGCAGCTAACTGTACGGGATTGGATATAAGTTATAACATCATTAATAAAATAAAGACAACAAGAGATAAAAAGTAACTACCTGAAAAAAAAACACGTAATCTTCGTAGACTTGAAAATTAGCACAATAACTAGCATCTTTTTGGCGAAATAAATATCATAATTGAAAATCAAGATTACAATAATCAGATCATGATTCACTATGCAGTAAATCAAAGGGCCAAATTAAAAAAATTGAGTCCATTTAAACCAATAGAGATAGCATACTGGCAAAATCATGGAGAACATAAAGCAAATTACACAACAGAGCATAATCGAAAAAATAATCTGTTATGTTCTGAATTAAATTAAAATATAACAAAATTCAACGAAGATTATGAATTCTCCAAGGGATAAACTAGTTACACTCATAACCACAAAAACCTGTACCACGGATAATGAGCAAATGTAATAAGTTGTAATTTGCAAAATAAATTTTTAATCAAACATATTTACCCCACAAAAAATCATGAAACATAAATCCAAACAAATGAAATAATCTACGAAACAAAAAAACAATTCAAATAATCAAAAACCAAATAGATATTGACCAGATCCCACATCAAGACCGGACAATAAAGAGCAAAAAATTAAGCACAAAAGAGTAAATTGAAAATACCAAAGTAACATAACCATAATCTGGATGGTTCATTGTCAAGGCAGCTGACGTCTCCGCTGCCAACTCATTAAGCAAACTGGTGGTGACGCCTTTTAGACCCTGCACTGACTTTCTAGGACATTAAAACAGGGTCACAGTGTTCGCTGCTAAACCCATTATAACTGTTGCATCTCAAGTCCAAAGTGAGGAAAATACTTTGAATTTCCTATCACCCAAATAAGAGAATCCAAAGGTGAAATAGAGCAGAAATATGAATTTAAATAATTAGGCAAACTAAGAAAAGTTTAGTAGAGTAAATGTAATGAACTATAAAGCAGCACTATAGAATAGTGAGCATTATATAAAACAAGATGGTAAGATTATGTGTTAGTTCATAGCATTTGAAGCAACATCAATGATACAGCTGAAAGTAAAAACTCACACGGAAGGCAACCGTTTAAATATCTGCAGGTCCATATCTCAGAAGAAATAGTATATGAATATATTTGTATCCTGTAAAAAAGGAGAAAGAACTATAGGCCAATAGAATGAAATAAACAGATACTGTGGCTTTCCATTACTAGAGTAAAATAGATACACACATATGCTGAAGGAAAATGATATAATAGACCCTTGATGTTAACATAAGCAGTATACAAGATTAAGCAATTTACATAGCCTTAGTTGAACAAACAAAATATAATACGATCACTCAAAATACAGGATATTATAAAAATCAACATCAAGAAGGATAATTGATAAAAATAAATCTGAGTTTTCAATGCATACAATCACTCCAAATTACCCAACAATTCAATTCAATTCAACGTTCCCACCAACACCAATACTGATATATGGTAATTCAATTCAAAACAAGAGAATGAGAGTTGTTCCCTTCCAACGAAAACAAGAACATCAGAAAAAGAATCAAGTACGATCAAGAGTTTGAGCACAGAAAATCATTTGAATAAAGTTCATACAATCACTAGAATTGAAGAATGGAGAAATGAGATTCATGACTTATTAATTGAAGTTGGCTGCAGACAATGGAAAAGGGAACAATAACTAAAGTGAGATAACCCTGCATGTGGAAGAAAGATAGATAGAAAAATACCAACTGCAAGAGTGCAGCGCGAGCGGGCGATGGGAGCAAGGGGCGATGCGGGCGATGGGAGAAAGGCGGCAATGCGGGCGGCGCGAAGAGATGAAAATAAACACGTCGTCGACAATATCGAGAAGACGTCTTAAAGTCAGATATCTCAAGTATCAGGAATTAGGTGGGAAGATTAATTGGGAATTTGAGAACGTTTTAATAATTGCGGTAATTTTTTTAGAATTGGCTGTTCTTCTTTCTATTTGGCACTTCCTCTCTTTGTTTTTTCTTTAATTAATCAAACACTTCTTATTTTTCTATTAAAATTTTATTCTTGTGTAAGATATTCCAACTTCCTAGTCCTTGCTTATTTAATTTACGCATGTCACATATTTAGTTAAGATAGTACATATATTTATTGAAATTGAATTAACATTTATTCTTTTATTTATGTAAAGATTGATTAAATTGAGATTTATTTTATGCATGTTAATATTTATATTATGTTCTTGTGAGATAGATTGAAATAAAGGTAGATCTAGTTCTAGAGTTTGTTTATTATATAAATAAAATATATTTATTTGTAGTTAAAATTTGTTAATAATGAGTTATATTATAACACTCTAAATCATACTTTATGCATCATTCATACTATTTAAAAAATATATATTTTAATAATTATTAAGCATATTTTTTATATATATTAAATATTATACCTTAACATATCTCAAATAAACAATGCCTCATGAGAGACTTTTTCTTTTATTATATTTTGTATGTATTTAAAATTAAAAATTAAAATAAATAACAAAAGATATAATTTAGGTTGACAAAGTCTCCTGTGAAACGGTAATTACGTGAGACGGGTCAATTCATTGTTAAAATATGCATGCTATATTAGTAAAGTATGTTAATTTGTAGTTAAGTTTTTAAAGTATAATGAAAAATGAATTAAAATACTCCCTTTGTCCATCCTTAATGTATCCATTTGATTTTTGCACGTGGATTAAGGAGTATTATTATTTTATGTGTAGTAGGTAGTTGTATTAGTGGAGGGGGTGGATCCCATATTTTATTTGTATTAGTGGAGGGTGTGGGTACAGTAGTCCAAAAAGAAAAATTGATAGTGTTAGTGCATGTGCCTGCTTGCTGTACATTCTGAGAGGTGTTGGTCGAGATGTTGCGACACTCAGACCAACACTTGCAGCAATAGCAGTAATTAATAAGAGAAAACTCAAGAACACATAATATAACTCATCCACAAACTTACCTTTGGGGCGGCCCCATGGCGAAACTTTTTACTAAACTTGGAAAATTATTGGATACAAGAGTTCTCTAGGATCAAATTCAATCTTTAAAATTTATCCTATCAAACCTGTAAAGTAGACCTATTACAACAAGATCTAAAAACTACTCTAAAGACAAAAATCGTAAAACGATAATTACAATCTTCTAGCATATGAGAAGAGACTTCTTATCTCTCCAACGCTCCCAAAAGAGTAGATGGGATGCTACTCGAAGTGTGGCAACACTTCGTGCTACACCTAAAATGGCACCCATTTCTGATATGCATTTTCTGTACGAGGTACACATGAAATGAATGGCTTTGAACATATTTTATAGACTCATATTATGCCACTTCATTCCTACAGCAGTTGTGAGACATGAAGTCTCTAACTCCTCTCCACTAAGTTTCCAACTTCCCACTTCGTCAAAATAGGAAGTAGTTGGTTCTTCATTCTAAACCTTTTTGGAAAGAAATTAACGTACTTTTGGAGAGATAAAATTTAAGCTCCAACAAACTCCCCCAATTTCGCCTATCCAAACATAACATTCTCCCCCATAATTGAAACTTCACCTATCACTAGGAAGGCTTCAAAAATCTCTTCATAGCGTGGGTATGATCCAATGGCAATTTGAATGAGATGGGAGGAGAGAAATCAAACATCTTAAGTTTTCTATAATGAGAACAACATGCAGGCAGCAGGATCGTGAACTTAGTAGAGTCAAGTTTCGTCTCTGATACCACTTGTTAGTGCATGTGTCTGCTTGCTGTTCATTCTGAGAGGTGTTGGTTAAGATGTTGCGACACTCAGACCAACACTTGCAACAGCAACAGTAATTAATAAGAGAAAATTTAAGAACACATAACGTAACTCATCCACAAACTTAGGTTTTGGGCGGCCCCATGGCGAAACTTTTCACTAAACTTGGAAAATTAGTGAATACAAGAGTTCTCTAGGATCAAATTCATTCTATAAAATTTATCCTATCAAACCTGTAAAGTAGACCTATTACAACATGATTTAAAACTACTCTAAAGACAAAAATTGTAAAACGACAACTACAATCTTATAGCATATGAGAAAAGACCGCTTACCTCTCCAACGCTCTAAAAAGAGTAGATGGGATGCTGCTCGAAGTGTGGCAACACTTCGTGCTACACCCAAAATGGCACCCGTTTCTGATATGTATTTCTGTACGAGGTGCACATGAAATGAATGGCTTTGAACATATTTTATAGACTCATATAATGCTACTTCATTCCTGCAACAGTTGTGAGATATGAAGTCTCTAACTCCTCTCCACTAAGTTTTCAACTTCTCACTTCCTTAAAAATAGGAAGTAGTTGGTTCTACATTCTAAACCTTCTTGGAGAGAAATTAACGTACTTTTGGATAGACGAAATTTAAGCTCCAACAGATAGATTAAGGATGGACGGCCTAAAATGATAAAATAGATTGATTGACAGTAGATGGAGGGAGTATATTTTTAAAGTGTTATAATATGATTTATTACAAATATATTTTAACTACTAATATGCATACTTTACCTATATAACAACTATACTTTAACAACGAGTCGACCCGTCTAACTATCCATCTTACTTACATCCATCTCACAAAAGAGTCTATCATTTAGGTATTAAATAACTGTAAAGAATAGGGATGGCAATTTCACGGATTTTTCCGGGTATCCGACCTGACCAAACCATATTGGTACGGGTTCGGGTACCTATAATCGGGTTTGGGACGAGTTTGGAAAAAAATAAAAATTTTCATTAGGATTTGGGTAGGATTCAAATTCACCCCCTCGGATACCCGCTACCCGAACTCGGATAAATAATCTGATACGGGTAGCGGGTAACCGCATATACCCGTCCCATTTAATACTTGTATGTATGTGTTTTATAGAGGGTTCAAACACTTAATCTCATATTAAAATGATACCCCTTCACCATTTAGACACAAGTAATGCTTGTTACATGATTCAATATTTAAATAAATTTACAAATCATTAGTCTAACCTATCATTTTATTTTATTTGTATGTTATTTGAAGTCTGAATTGAAGATCTTAGAACTCGTGTGGTGATTTTATGTCATGTTTTAATTATTGTTTAACGTTGAGACCAAGAATGTTTAATGTTGTAGACACATTTATTTAAAAATATTTAAGACTTGAAATTTAATATTTTAGATTTTAAAAAAATAAGTTTGACGGGTTCAGGCACCCACGGGTAGGAACAATCGGGTACGTGATTAGCCATTTTGTAGTAGGGATGACCAATTAAAATAATTTATCGAACCACAGGGAGATCGGCGCTAGAGCTTAAGCGAGATCACGTTTATCGCAATTTATATAGACGAATCATCAATGGGTAGTTTGATCAAACAAGAAATTAAATCAATCAAAGCAAGCAAGCAAGCAATGATTAGCAAAAAAGATAGATGGATGAAAAGTGATTTTTTAAATTAAGTAAAAGTGAGATTAACAACAATTAAGAAGTGGAAATCCTAGGATAAATGCATCGAATTAACATGAATCATGGATTGAAGACTAATGGTCAACACTAAGATCACCTAAACTCCCTCTCAAGATGGATAGGATGTGGTTCTAAATATAGCTCAATGAGTTGGTTCTCACTCAAACAATTCCAACTAGGTACTAAGCTTGAAATGAGAGTCCCTTCACACGATTAATCAACCTCTCGATCAAACCAATCATATGTTCTATCAAAGGGTTCTAAACTCTAAAGGATTTCTCAATCTCTTTACAATTTATAATACACATGAAGTGTTTGATGAAATGATTCACTCAATTATCCTAAGCACATAATTGATTTCTCAATCTAATCACATATTTAGAACAACTAAACACACAAATCATCAATACAAATCAAGCAATTAATAATCAATGATAGAAAATCATAGATCCAATCAACATATGAATTCAAATAAACAAATTCCAAAATTATTCAACAACTCTCATGTTGCTAATCTCACAAGGGAGATTAGCCTACCATATTCATAAAGAAATTAACATAGACAATTAAATCCTTACAAATCATGATAAATCTATGAGGTTTAATACAAAGATTGAATGGAAACTCCCTTGATCTATCTTCAATGGTGATCTCCTTCCCTTCTTTGTACTTTCCTCTCTTCCTTGATCATTTTCCTTCACTTGGATGTAGAAATTGATGGTGGGATGATGGTATATCCAAAGAATGAAGAATGGATGAAGATGATAGTGTGGAATGAAAGAAATAGTGTGTGAGGTGTGTGAAATAGGGAAACCCTCGGCCAATCTCTTCAAATATTGAATTATTGGGTATTTATACCCCTTGGGAAGCTTCTAGAAGATTCTGGAATTTTTAGCAGCTTTTTACACAACACGAGTCGTGCTCTATAACACGACCACAAGGTGGCCGTGTTGGGTGAATTGATGTCGTTGCACGGCCAAGACTTACAGGGCCGTGTTACGCAACACGCGTCGTGTGCTGCAACACGGCACATGTGCTGTAACACGAGCACAAGGTGGTCGTTTTGGATAAATTGATGATGGCACACGGCCACCTCTTACAGGACCGTGTTCGGTACACGGCCCGTGTTGGTGCATGCCCTTGTTTCCTTCACTGTTTTAGCTCGTTCTCCCTCGTTTCAACTCCAAATTGAGATTCGCTTTTTTCTACGTCTTTCTTATCATGTCTAGCATATATTAAAAACTAAAAATTATATATTTAAGCTCATTCACATACATTTCAATAAAAATATAAAACACAACCAAATAATACATGAATACTGATAAAAATACACGAAAACACACGTAAAAAGACACTAAAATTTAGGTGAAAATATCACTCATCAGTACGGGATGGATAATTTTAAACGGTAATGGGATGAATATGGGTAGTAATATTTTTATCGGATAAGGGTTCGGGTACCCCCAAAAAATACGGGTACCCTACCCGTTGCCATCCCTAGTAAAGAATAATTAAAAAATGTTGGGTATATTTGAGTTTTGATATAATATGTTGACTAAAAAAATGTGACAAAAATAATAATAAAAACGGAATATGGGTTGAGTCAAGAGTTACACTCTTTCTTCTTAAGACGAAATTGCCCCGCTCTGGTGCATACAGTTCTATGGCAATCATCTCCAAGATACAACGACTCACATCTTGTGATGGTAGCACTACAAATCACAAGATACGGCGAACCAACTGATATTATGAACTTACCTTAGGAGTAGGATGACATATGAATACACTATAAATTCTTTAAGCAACTCGAACTTTATTGAAATCTACGACACATGTTTGTTTAAGATCAAGTATCTAAGAAGTGTATAAATATTCGAGTGCTTCGGAGTGAAAATCAAGTGATAGATTATGGAATGAAATGGGCTATTTATAGATTTTAAGGCGTCTTTACGTGAATTGATGCGACCATTGGATTTGATTTTGAATTCAAATTCAAATGCCTTTCCATGAAAAGACACAATTTATTCAAAAATTACACCCTTTGATCACACTTCTTCATAGACACACTTTAATATATTAGACACCATTTTAAGGTTACTTTTTTATTCACCTAAAATTTCCAACAATTCCCATATGAATGGATAAAGTCAACTGAAAAGACTACGACACGGAAGACTAACGGTAAAGTGACTTCAAACGAAAAGATATTACATCGGGATAGGTAGCTTTTGGCTTTGAACCTTCCCTAGTTGAATACTATCGGACATACTCGCAGTTTAGTGGACGTGATGCCTTGAACTACTCTACTTTTGTATATGACAAGACAACAGTACCAACATAATACCGATAATAATTTAATTATAAATAAGTTAGTGCGTCGGAAACGCGAAACCCAAATATACCCAACAAAAAATATATTATTTTAGAAATATTACTTTATTTTGAAATCCTTACCTTTTATTTATTTTACAAATTATTCATAAAACATTTAATGTGACAATTATCACATTTCATTAATTAAATATAATTTTTTATTAAAAATGTTATACTCCCTCCGTCCCGGTATTTTTACCCGTTTGTACGGGCACGGAGATTAAGACGTTTTATTTTTTTAATATATAATGTAAGAGAAAGTAGGGATAAATTAGTAATTAAAAAAAAGTGAATAAAGTTATTGGGAATGATGAATAAAGTGTAAAAAAATAATTAAAGTTATTGAGATTGTAAAAAGTAGATAATAAAATATTATGTATTTTTGCCAAAAATGGAATGAATAAAAATACGTGGGACACCCCAAAATGGAAAGTGGGTAAAAATACGTGGGACGAAGGGAGTAACATTTTATTAATCATATTAATTAATTGTTCATGAAAAGTTTAATTATTCAGTTATTATTTTTCCTTAATAAAGTATAACTTTTTTAAGAATATTATCATTTTTTTCCCGTCAGGGATAATTCAATTAAAGAATTATCAAATACTTAATTTTTATATTAAAAATGCTATCATCTTTATCTATCTTACAAATTATTATGAAATATCCGTATAATGAATAAAAAGTACATTTTTAGTATAAAGTGATAACTGAATAAAATGAAGTGATAATAATAGAATAATTGAATTATCTAAAAAAATAATACTAATAATGATATTATTATTGAATAATAATAATAATAATAGATAATAGATAATAGATACTCCCTCCGTCCGCCCGAAAGGTGGACATTTTGCCATTTTGAGCGTCCGCACCAAAGGTCCACATTTATCTTTTTAAACTATGAAACCCATACACATCACTAATACAATAAATTTATGAGACTCATACACTCCATTAATACAACTACCAACTACACATTAAATAATAATACTCCTTAATCCATGTGTAAAAAACAAATGTCCACATTTGAGACGGAGTAATAGATAATATCTTTTTGTTAAAAGTGAAAATTAATTATCGATTTGAAATAAAAATTATAACCGTTTCCATGAAGGTAGGTCGCTAGTTATTTGCTTTAAAGGTTAGCATTAATTTTGTTTATTTTAATTAATGAAATCAAACAAAGCCCTTGTTTTTCTTAAATTTTTATTTATTTATTATTTTTATTTTATGTTAATGGATAAGATAGGATACGTTTCACATAAGAAGATTCGTGAAACGGTCTCATCCAAGACCTACACTTTATATAATATTATCAGTTTCCATAAAAATGTATAATATTTAAATTAACAAAACTAATTAAATGAATTACAAAATTTATATTATCAAAAATTTTAAAGGCAAAAACTTCTGTGCACCCGGGCGCACAGACCATATTCCGTGCGCCTTTAGAATTTTGTGTTAAATTGTATATCTTTTAGTAAAAACATGTGTACCCTTTATTTTCTAAAGAAAATTATTGTGTGTATCGGGCGCATGGACAACACTCCGTGCGCCTTTAGAATTTTGTGTTAAATTGTATACCCTTTAATATAAAAATGTGTACCTTTATTTTCTAAAGAAAAAAAATATTAATGAAAAGTGTATGCCCTTTAGAATAAAATGGTGTACTTTTTATTAATTAAAATGTATACCCTTTAAACCAAAGCAATGTACCATTACCCATAATACTAAATTTCTAAAGGCGCACGGAATGTGTTCCTGTGCGCCTGGGCGCACGAAAGCCTCACTCAATTTTAAATAATGAAAAAATAGAAGTTAGACATAATGTAACTAAAATAATTTGGAAAAAACGTTAGAGTGAGGATTGCGCCCGGGGACACGAGAACACATTCCGTGCACCTTTAGAAATTTAGTATTATGTGTAATGATACATTGCTTTGGTCTAAAGGGTATACACTTTAATTAATAAAAGGTACACCATTTTGTTCTAAAGGGTATACACTTTTCATTAATATTTTTCTTTAGAAAATAAAGGGTACACACTTTTATACTAAAGGGTATATAATTTAACACAAAATTCTAAAGGCGCACGGAGTGTTGTTCATGCTCCCAGATACACACAATAATTTTTTTTAGAAAATAAAGGGTACACATCTATATACTAAAAGGTATACAATTTAACACAAAATTTTAAAGGTGAACGGAATGTGGTCCGTGCGCTCGGGTGCGGTTTTTACAAAAACGTTACAAGGGAAAAAAAAGAAAAAAAAGAAAACGGAGTAGATAACATGAGAAGAGAGGCAGTAAGATTTCCGTGAGATTTCCTCAGTAATTAATCATAACAGCTGCCCTAACTCTCTGCAGATCCCGATACGCAGAGGAGTGATTGGCCATACTCCTCAATACTTTTACCATTTCGGTTGGCGATCGATTTAGGGATGAGAGGTGAAGGTTACTGTACGATATTCGTGCTCTGCGATTAAAGTCGTAGCAACAAGCATATTTCTATCTGATTTTTGCGCTAGTGCAGTGTACGCCGGAATTGACATTCGCGAAGCTGTTTTGATACTTCTCAAGGGTGAGAATGTTAAATCCCTAGTGCAATATTGGTATGAGCTTTATAGCTTCTCTAATGATACAAGGTTGAGAGAAAGGCAAGATTGATGTATGTGATACGATACAATTTATTAAAAAGAGAAAAATATTAAATATATGTATGAACAAGTTGCATGATAGGGTGTGAAGCAGAAAGATATTATTGTTGTACATGTTTTCTTCCTCCCTGTCCAGTTTTCATGTAATGGACTAATGTAATTTCTGGGTTCAAGTAAGGGACTCGCATAATTTATGGGTTCCAGGAAGGCAAGTAGTTTAGAAAAAATATTTGCTCCCGGCTAGATTGAGTCGACACTACTTTGTTTTCTCAAAGTGTCTATTTTCGTGATTAGTGGAAATAATAGGTTTTTAAGGTGATTAGCAAACTATAATTGATGCCCTTGAATTATTGCTGCTCTTGATTACTAAAAGCTTGATGACGATGACCAATTTGAAGCTCACTTCAATCTGAATCTCTTTAGGTAACTTGTTCTTGTGAAATTCTTGATTTGGTGGTATCACTAGTCAACCTAAAATAAGTACCCCACTACTGCACCTTTATACTTTTTTTTTTAGAATCTTTATTTTATTGATTAATGTAGAGCCCATATATATGATGTATTTACTCTCTAACTACTTTTAAGATGTTGGGGTGCAGTAAAAGGGTTTCTTATTTTCAAGAGCTCTGCTAGGGATATCTGCTGATGAGTTACACTTATGTGGGGATGTAACAACCGTTCCTTTGATCCGGAAAATGCCTAAAGTTACTGATGATGTTTTCAAGGTATGGTATTACAGACTTCCGACCAAATAATTATTTCTTTCACAAGTGGAACTATGTGATCACTTGTATTTTTCAGTGAAGACTTCCATTCATTTATCTGTTTTATCTGCATGGTATTGAATATGCATGAACCATATTCTGAGGAGTACTATTGAATGTTTTATGGTAATGAATCTGTGTAAGGATAATATTTTTTTTTTTTTCTTAAGGTTCAATACTATGATAGAGTATCACCTCTAGTCCATTTCAAGATTCCTCCTGGGTCTTATTCTAACATTTAGACCAGTGACTACATTATCATCTTTTCTCGCCTTGACATTCACAAGAAAAAGGTAAGCAAACTTTAGATACTTATTGTTGTAAGTTATACTTCTAACAAAAATATCTTACTCGTGCAAGTAATGACCATAGATCGTTTCATAAAATACCTTTTTCTAGACTTTGAGAAATGCTTTGCAATTAAGTTCCCAACTTATACCATTGCCGCGAAGAGGCACATTGATTCAAATATTATGATCTTGAATGTTAATGATTTGGTATGTTTAATACTTTTTTAGCTTATTATGTTGACTGCTTATGATTTTAGACTGTCATAGTTCAACAATTGGAAAATTTACATTAAGTCCTAATGTGCTACCTGGTTATTTTGAAGGGGTTGAAAAACTTTACCAAAAGTGCAAGAGATCTCATTTCACGGCTCCGTAAGGCTGATGGCGATAATTATCCTAAAGGCATGTTTGTGTTTATTCTATATGCGAGTAAAATTGAAAAAATTATATTCGTGTTCAATAATTTTTATGCAGATTTATAAATTTACCAATGAGATTCACTGCCTTGTGTTTAATATGAGAATAGTGAATGTTCCAAAAATGCAGGTTGAAGGATATGAACCTATAATTTTTTGTGCGCTTTCTGTTCTAATGCATCTTTTTCATAGGTTAGCATTAAATCTTATTTTACCTTTTAAAACGTAAATGTTTTCTTATTTAGAAAGTTCAGATTGCAATATCTTTTTCCAACTGATGTTCTTATTTATCTTTTAAGGATTGTCTGAAGCTTGGCTTGCTAAAAGGCCTATGTTTGTTGAAGCAGCAAAAATTATGTTGGATGAGAGTAAAGTAGCTGTCTTCAAGGCACTTGCTGAGGTAGTTTCTCGATTTCAAATTACACATTGTTGTTAAATTAAAGGTCAGTAGAAACTTGTAATTATAGGATTGTCTTGGATTATATTTACTTATTGTTATGGCTTTGCATTGTTACTTAGTGATCAATCCCCAGGAGAGTTGTTTGTGGAATCCTTGGTACTCCACTACACAATAGCAGAAACAACAAGTTTTTGTTGTTTTTGTGGAATGAGATGTAATTCTGTATATTTTATAATTGGATGATTTCAAACTTACTTAGGTATGATGCTTAAGATAAAAAACTTACATGTTTTTCTTCTTTATAATTAAGGTGATTTCAAACCCACTAGTTGCATTATCATATTCTGTTAGTTGTTGTTTGATCTTAACAACAGGGTGATTTGTTGGTTGCTACTTATTTTTCTTATTTTGCTGGTTGCTGATTATTTTTCTTATTTTGCTGGTTGTTTCCCCCTTGTTGTTTATGTTGCTTTTATCTGGTGCTTGGTTATTCAGCATCTGTGGTGGGTATTTTGCTTTTTAATGCTAATTCTACCTTGTTGATGTGCACATCGTGTTGTGGGTTCTTCTGCTCCAATTTTCTACTGCTCGTTCACTCTGTTTTGTTGCTTATAATTCTTTTAACATGCTTTATTGCTTTATTACTGTGTTTACCATTCTGCTAGTGGTTTTGTTGGAATTTCTAATGCTAGTTCATACTAAAATGTTACTTGATACACTTCAAATTAGATAGTAGGTTTGCTTTGTTGATGTGTGTCATTTTGTTGCATTTTGCAGAGCTCAATGATTGTTAGTTTATCACATTGAATCAATGGTTGTAGTTTGCTATGGCTCTGGTTTTCTCGTTCAAGATTTGAAGTTGCAGTTAGCTAGTTTTGTATTTCTTTTTTAATGTAATTATGTGACCTTCTAAATAGATTATCTAACTATATTGATTGGTTGCTTGTTTTAGTCATAAGTTAGCCGTAGTTTAACTATGGAGCTAGTTTTTGATAATGCACTATTGTGCCTTCAATGTATGGTACACTATAAAGCTATCTTATGAATATATTTTACCATTTTTAGAATAATAGAAATAATAATAATAATAATAACTAAAATAATAATAATTAAATTATTGTTTTTATAATGTATTACTTAAATAATCAATATAAATATATTAATAATAATATTAATAATTAATAAATATTGCATAAAACATAAAATGTTAACAAAAGTGTTACATAATGGTTTTACAAAAGTGTTACATGTATTCTTTAAAGTGATATCATTAATATGTAATTATTGTTACATTATATTCAAAAGTGTTATCAAAAGAATGCAATTAATGTTACATTATATTTAAAAGTGTTACCAAAATAATGTACTTAATGTTATGTTCAAAAGTATTACCAGAATAATGTAAATATTGTTACATTAAATTCAAAAGTGTTAACAATATAATGTTACATTAGGAAAGATAACTGTTACGTAAAAATATGTAACATTTTATAAAGTGTTACAATAAAGTATTAAAATTAATATGAAGTGTTATCATAAGCTAAAAAAGTGTAACATTAGACTTTAGATAACAGGGACAATAGCGAAACAAAAAAAATGTTATTTATGACATATAAAAACATTTTTAACTTGTTAAGTAACATTTTTTTGGGTGTTACATAATATCACTTATGTTGTAGTGCTATTCTCATCCTTTTATCATTTGGAATTCATTCATCACAATAAATTCATAAGTCTAAAATCTCCTAACCAATCATGATAGCTAGTCTCACTAATGAGACTAGCCTAATAATGACATGATGAATTCAATAAACATTGTCTTACAATGCTCCATTTGAGCCAAAATTAGAGCCAAAATTAGAGAAAAAGAACAAATAAAAGGATAAACTTCTTCCCTTGAATAGGTGAGAGATCCTTCCTTTAGCATGACAATTCCTCTTCAACTCTTGTGCTCCTTCTTAGATTGGTGATGGGTGGAAGGTGTATGGAAGAAATTATGGATTAGGATAGAGAATTGATGGAAAAATGAGATGGATTGAAGATGGAGATGAAAAGAGGGAATGTGTGTGAGAAAAAGGTGAGAATTGTGTGTTTTTATACAGAATTTGTAAATTAACTTCTAACTCACGAAAGGAAGTTTTTAATTAAAACACCAGAATCTTCCAGAATTCCCTCTTAAATAGCTAACAAATTTTTGCCAAACTCGAGTCGAGTTGGAGCTTTTACTGACTAGGGATCTTTGGCATGTCATAACTCGAGTCGAGTTGTAGAACTCGATTTCGAGGAGGTAGAGTCGGTGTTTCAAGTTCTTGGACTTGTCTTCCTATTGGACGTTTTCTTAACACACAATTAATCCCCCAAGTAATAAGGATGTAACTATAGCTTATGTAAGCTACCAAGTTTAATATCGAACTAAAAGGACAAAATCCAATTATAAACTAATTTTATTAAGACTAATTGGCAATAAAGTTTTAGAGTTCAATTATTAATCTACTAAAAAATTAATTTAAATAACAAGGAAAATATGTCAAGCAATAGAAAAATCACGAATGTGAATCAAGTATGAGAATAAGTAGCTCTGGGGTAATTCGATTTTACTAATTAATTTTCCTCTCAAGTGTATTGCCCGACTCTACCTTGTTGACTATGGACGCATCACAAAATCATGCAAATCTACTCTATAGACACAAGTAAATATGCGTGTAACACGCGTGAATCACCTTGGAGCAAGAGATAATTTCACCCCCTTTCTAGGTACTATCAGTATCAATTATTTCCCGTGCATCTCGTACTCTAACCTGATATAATTCCCTTTATAAATACTATAAAATTAACCTCTTTATCCTGCTTAATAATCCAAATTCTATTCAATTAATAAACATTTATATATGACAGTTCTAATGAAGTTTCAGAATTCCCTCACTTAGAATCATAACATAAAATCCTGTTCAGCGGTGAATGCACTCAATCAACAACCAGATATATATTCAGACTCTATATAACAATTGAAGAGGCACAAAATGATCGTGAATATGAATTAAAAAGGTACAATCATATATGAAATAAATCCACAATTAATGTTGTCAGAGGATACACAAGAGAGTTCAATCAACTCATAAAACCTTCATAATCCTAGAACTACTAAAACGGCATGATGTTGCGAAGAACAATCATGAGAGTTGGATAGATCTTACCCATAAATCTGGTAAATTACAAAAAAAAAGGAACGAGATAAACCCTAGATGCGAGAGTCATCCCTTCCTTCTCCGTCTTGGAATCCTCCTCTCAGTTCTCCTCTTGATTCGACAGACGAATCTTCACAGCTCCGGCAGATGATGGTAGGGTATGGATCTGATGGATGATGATAGTGATGGATGTGAATTGTATTCCTTATACTTCAAACCTTCCAATGGACCTTGAATTAAGGCAAAACATGCACATACACGCATTGGGGGTGTAAAAGAGTACGAATCTGGACATCCTGCACACCCTTTCGACAACCTGGTCTTTGTTGAATGGCCTCACTTCTGGTCGAACGGACCTCGAACAGGACACCCACACAACAAGTACCCAATACTCGATTTCTTGATCCATTGGTTACAGTGGAAAACACTTTAATTTGATGGACAGAAACATTTAGGGGTAAGAATGCCCTGGGGTAGCCAAGTAACCCCCTAAAATTGAATTATAATTTGAGGTTGTTGGATTGATTGTACATTTCCTTTTTTGGGGCTGCTATTCGCACCCCTGAAATTATTTAATATACCCCATTTACTAAATATACCCCCAATAATTTACTAACATATATATGAACATTATTAAACATACCCCAATTAAGACCACTATATCCTCTTCTCTTTATCTTTATTTTTTTAAATAAAAAAATTCATTGCCAACGTTGGATTGTGAGGAATGGATATCGGACTATCGTTATTTATTTGGAAGATAACATTGTTTCGTTGCTCGCCATTAATTGGAAGGGCAGATTTCAAAGAAGAGCGATCTGGACATGATACGCAGAGTGTGTGAATCTGGTTTGTCATCAATACGGTTAAATCTAGTGATCCACTGTAAATTCTTCAAATTTGATAAGAAATCAGGAACTGATCTAGAGGGGTTTCGCTTCGGCCACAATTTCTATATTTTATAAGATAGAAATATCGAATACGCCGTATATATTGTATAAATGTAGCGATTAATTACCGTATATCACCATTTTTGTATGTATCGTGATTTAACAGAAGAAGTCCAATTTATCGAAAAATTCCTGTTAATGTAAGGAGAAAAAGTAGTGGAATCATAAAGGATTATTTTTTTTCCTTTTTTTATTTCATTTTGCCGTTGTAAATGGATACCATTAGCACTTGCATAATTTTTGGTTTTGATCATCCTCTATGCTCAACTACCATCCGTGTCAAAAGTTTGGAGATAGTGTGAAGGTTCATTGGCTGATGACCTTTGATGTTCAAGATACTATGTAATTCAGGAGAGGTTTCTTATGGGAAGAGATTATACACTCTTAGTAATATTTCATTATCATTTACAAGCAGCCATCCATGTACTCATCATTGATGTGAAACAGTGAGTGAAGGTGGCGCTTTATTTTTAGTTAATTTTAATTTAATTATATAATTTTAAAAGGATATTTATGTCTTATTATTTAAGAATATTTTAGTCCTTAATACAAATGGGGTATGTAAAGCAATGTCGCGGGTGCGAATAATTGCTCCTTTTTTTATAGTGTGAAGGGTGTTGTGGGAAAAATAAATGAGAAAGATATGAAGAATTTGGTAGAATTGAATGAGTTATTATTACATATATATTTATGAAGATGTGATTTCTCAAGAAGATTCTTGAGCTACAAATTAAAGATAAAATTTGTGTGAGATTGTCTTATAGGTTACACACCACGAGACTACTAAGAAATATTTAAATTTTTTTAATTAAATTGTAATATTGATAGATGAAAAGTGATAATCATATAAAAAATTATTTTCTAAATAATTCTTTATATATAGATATAATAATAATAATAACAATAACAACAACAACAACAATAATAATAATAATAATAATAATAATAATAATAATAATAATAATAGGGTCACTTACTATTTGATACATAAAATAATGCATAATTACTATAAACTACATGACTCAAAGCATTAATACTCATAACTACACAATTATGATTGTGATAACATAAATACTCCTATATGTTTGCACAATTTGTTTGCACAATTTTGTTTTTGCACATTTTGTTTGCACATTTTAAATTCTGACAGAGGTTAGGAGGCGGTCTGGCGGATGTCCGGCGATAGGCCGGTGGCGGTCTTGCGGTGGGTGGGTGGGTGAGGGGTAGGGTTTGCGCAATTTATTTTGCACAATTTTGTTTTGCACAATTTGATTTGCACAATTTTGTCTTGCACAATTTGGTTTGCACAATTTTATTTTGCACAATTTTGTTTTAGCATATTTTGTTTTGCATAATTTATTTTGCACAATTTTTATTAAATTGTGCAAAATAACCTAAGTCGTCTTTTACACGTATCCGACTCCACATAGAAAATTATGCAAAATTAATTTTTTAACAATAATTTTGTATATTTCTTAATCGAAGTCGTCTTACACGTATTCTGACTCCACATAGAAAATTGTACAAAA